>OY728146.1:390267030-395267030 GCA_963277665.1 Viscum album
TTTACTCATCCACCGATAGCACATCCACATGTGACTCATGACAATGACTCAACCACTGGTATCACATCCACCAGTGATTCAGGGTGATGGATCATCCATTTGTATCTCATTGACCAGTAGATCATCCAATGGCAATTCATCTAATGGTGATTCATCTAATGGTGACTTGTCTAATGGTGATTCATCTAATGGTATGTCATCTAAAAGTGATTTTTTAGATTGTAGGTCATCCACTGTGTGAGTCATTTTTACTATTTGTCAAATTTATATTTTTTCTCAGCTTTTCCAATTTCACCCCTTTAACATTTTATTTGATATAAACTTATTTTAACAACATATTTAAGTGTTTTTAAAACAATTTCATAGGATATAAAATTTATAAGTAAATTTTTTATGCTTGGGAGGATTTTATAACATCTAACCACGTGGTCTTGATTGTGATCCAGCTTTGATGGCTTTTAAATCCAGTTCTTCCACTAATATCTGATCTTGAATTTCTAAATTCAGAACCTTTATTCCTTGTACGTTTCAATTTACACATGACAGTGGGTGTCCTAGAACCCTTGTTCCCTGAGTGATCGTGATTTTTGTTTTGGCCTTTGGACCATGTTTTCCTCGATCCTTGCACACCCCCTATTTGGAAAAATGATGAGGTGTTGATCATCTATTTCTTGATGTAGGGATCCCTTCGTCCCTCTAATTTTTATATCATCAGGGGTGGGTGTAATAATGTTTTCCATGTGAATGTAGTTGATTCTATGTTTAGTAAATAAAATAGAATCAGTTTTAAACCAATAATCATGGTCGAGGGTAAACTGTCACATGCTTCTATTTTATTTTTTATTGATTTTTTCAGTCCTATGGGCTGAATTCCTACAGAAAATCTGGGTCATTGGTGGTCTTTTTTGTGCAACAAGTTTGACTTGTGTTGTATTTTTGTTGACCATGTGTTGAATGATTATATACATGAAATTTATTAACCACATATACCAAGTTAAATAAATGGATTCCTCATGATCGAACTTGCTCGGTGACAACCACAGAATTGTCAATGTGGAATTAAAGATTGAGTGTTCACTAATTCTGAATACACCATACCTTAATGGTGTAGCATTGTGTTGTGTGTGGTTTTGTTCTATCTAGTTCCTTGTGTGGTAGTGTGGGGTTGGGGTTAACAGAACAAATGTGTGGTGGGGTTATGGGTGGTGTAATAGAATCTTAGGTTCTGATATTTATTGATTGTGGAATTGATGGATAGTGGTTGAACCACAAGGATGTATGTTCAAGTTGTTCTATTTATCTTTCGGGGTGTGATGGGTATCATGTGGTTATATAGTGGGGTTTTTCTAGTTTGGTTGTAAGGAGATGTGTTTTGAGGTTTTACTATGAGTTGCAGATTTTTATTGCTGAGAGGATGGATTGGGAAGAATTACATTTATGAATGATTATTGAAGTTGTTGGTATAGGTGCATCCCATTATATGACACATTTTAAGATGTGTATTAATTTAAAATTTGTTATTTTATCTTGTTTATTATTCCTCTATTTTTCTTTGGTTGTGTACTATTTTGTATGTTGTGCTTGGAAGTTTCTTGGATAGTAGTAATAGAATGAATAAATAGATATATTAATAAATAAAGATAATTTTTAAATGAGTTAGATGGGGTTTTGTGGATAATTGAGTCTTATATTGTAGATTTTAATTTATTTTTAGAATAAATTGATGTTTTTTTGGATGGTTTCATTTTTGGAAAACCCATAGGATGGGCTGAGTGTTTGATACCTATATATATACTTATACTTCCTTGTGATTTTTATACGCAATCCACTATAGTCGAGAACTATGTACTGAACACCCCCACCATCACAGGGGAGGGTGTATTTCTCAACATCCTAGTGGCAGGATGGATGGTTGGTTACATTCCCTTCCAAAGTACCCCTTCTAGGAATTGGTTTCCCAAGACACTTTTCTAAGGTTGTGGTGTGGTTGTGAGACACAGGTGTCTGTGAGAGAGTTATGATTTACCACATGGCATCGAAATAAGGTTTTGTTGTGGCCTATGTGTCTACTATTTGGATATTGTATAGTTAGGGCCCTATTATATATGGGTGAGATGTGGTTAGGTTCATATTCCTACGTTTTAGGACTAGATCTGAGGCCCAGGTGTGTATGGGCAGGTTGTGACATGGGGCATGGGGAAGAGTGTGGAAGTGCCGGAATTTTTTTCATTATGGTATAAGTAGTTAACCAGGGGGAAGTGGTGCAGGGTGCCCTAACATCAATGTGGTTACTATATTAATTTACATGACTTAAATTACTTGCTGATCTTGCCTTACTGAGATGGGGATGGCTACAATACCTTGTTAGGAGCTGTTGGTTCTTATGTTTTATCCTAGGATAATTTGTATGCTTCCAACACTTATTCCTGAGAGACTTTTGTTTTCCTTATGAGTATATTTGTATGATCACCATATATTATAAAACTACATTCAGGTTTAAAGGTGGAATACATAGACTGTTTTGGTCAATAAAAGAATGGACTGTGGGACAATTTTTGGGTAACCTCTTGGCCTTATCTTTTGTATTTACGTGGAGTTTTTCACTATGTTTGTAGAGGTTTTTTTAAACATGAATGTAAGTTAGATTTGGATTTCACATATATATATATGGACTTGTTTTGGGATGGAAAATTTTATCTCCCAACATTATTTTTTTAATAAAAATAGAAATACCTTATCTCATTTGAGAATATATATATATATATATAACCTTGTTGCTAGTTGCCAACCCGGCGCCTACTGGAAGCAGTTCTCGGGGGTCATTGTCTCTCTTCCTTTATTTTCATATTAGGAGGTGAGTATTTAGAGGGATGATGTCATGACTATATATAGAATGGTCAATGTACCACTCTATTTATTATTATGAACATAATATGATCAAAATCATGAATAACTATCTCGTGTCTTGCATTGATGATTTTTTTGAAAACTTATGATAAAGAAATGTATTATAATATTTATGATTGATATATATACTATTAGTCACAAATAAAATGTATATACATGACCAAGAAATCGATCTATATGAGGTATATAAACTATGAATTTATAGTAATGTTATTTGGCGTTTCTTATGCCTAAGTCATCATTATTAATATAATGAATATAGTCATTAATGAATAACATGCTTACATTGTGGTAGTCTTTATTGGCGAAATTATTAAATATTCCAAAAATAAAGAAGATCATTAACATCACATTGGAATTTTACTGATGACCACAATAATGAATATGTGTTATTAAAAAATTACCAATTTTGAATTTTTTCTACATAAATTTTAAATTTTGGGTAATATAATATTATGTGAAGTCATATTTTTGAATACATAAAATACTACACTTTTTAAAAATTGGCACGAACATGACACTATTTTGGGGATACATGGTTTACATGGGTTGGATGGATATTATCGATTCATTGTTGATAATTTCTCATTACTATTATATCTCAACATGTTAACTTGCAACCGGGTCAGGTTACTTTTCATAGATGAATGTGAGGAAATATTACTAAAAATTAAGATAAGGATATTCAGTGCACCTATGATTATTCTTCCCAGTATTAGAAAAGTAATTTTGATCTATATTGATGATTCAATAAAGGTAATGTGATTTAATTATATAGAAATTTATATATTAATATATTAATCTTTATAGTAATTAAAGGATCATGGGAAAAAAATTTCTAACTTATTATTTTGATTTTTCAGTGATAATTTTTTTATAAAATATAAAGAAGGATTATTTTTATGATGAATTGTGAGATATATATACTATTAATTATTTTTTAAATTAGTTATTCACTCATAATGTCTTGAATATGAGACAGATAAAATTTTGGTAATTGATCCCTCATTATGAATACTCTATACATTACAACCCATGGATAGAGAACAAGGATGAAGTTGTGTTGGCTCAGAAGAATCATACTAGATTATCTATGATGTTGATAAAAAAATTATAATATTTCTAGATACACTAAATAGAACTACTTGAAATTTAATATATAGCCATAAACCTATAGCACCAGTTTTATAGGTATGTGGCTATAGGATGTTTATAGCCACAATTTAATTTACCATCTGTGGCTAAACATCTCAGTTATTATTTATTTTTTGCGATCCACGTCAGTCTATCCTCTCTTTCTCCCCCTATCTGCTACGAACCACCCCTCCTCTCCATCTAAATCTCTCACCGTGGAGGCCTCCAACTGATTCTTACAATAAATGGCATGTACTATACCATCTACCTCTCTGACAATGAAACTCATCTTCGAACCATCGACCTCTCTCATGTTATTCATGGAGGAATCCTTACTGCAGCATCCTCCCCTGAGGCTGCCACCCAACGCTGAAACCCCGCAAACGCTAACCTGAAACAGGCACCCCACCTTGTCCTCTAGCGGGCCTTTGATGTGGCTACCCCACCTTCTGTGATCATCATCATCCTCTACCAGTCAGAGATCTTGATTACCCACCGAAGGTATTTAGAGTTTTAACCCCTCAAATTTCACACATGTGTATTTTCTACGACGGTTGGATATTATGATGTACACTGATTTTATGAATCAAGAACACATGTATGGTGGAAACCCAAGTCACCAAGGGTGTGGTTTTCCATTACTGATTTACTATATTATCATTGAGATATTTATTCAAGTATTATTTTAAGGTTGTGATTTTAATTTTTTGTTTGACTATTGGCATGGGGTGGAAATAGAATCTGAGTTCATGAATCGTACATGAAATATAGGGACTTTTCTACATGTTTATGACTAATTATCTATGAAAAATGGTTTCAAAAAAATAATGTGTATTTATAATTTGGGTTAGAGAATGTAATATCTATGTTCATGTTTATTGAAAATTAATTTGAAAGTGGTTTTGATTAATTAAAACATCAATAATATATGAATTGGTGTTTTCCAGAATAACCTATATATGGTGTATTAATTAATAGAATCTAAAATGGTGGTTTTCAAATGTTTTTTTATTTATGATATATTAATCATGTTTATATGTTAGATGAAAACCTTTAGTTGGTTTGTTAGGATATTTTTTTTCCTAGTAGTTTGGAGTATGATGGCTAGGTATTGGGTATGGTTTGGATTTGTCTTTAAGGGTTTGGGTTGGTGGTAATCCCTCAATTTGGTGGATCTCATTGGGGGGTTTTGTTGATTTTTTTTAAAACACCTAATATAAGGAATTTTGGTGATTTATGGGTGATTTTATTGTGTATTTTTATTAGGAAGTTTCTTGTTATATCAGTTAAGGGGGTGGTTGGTTTGTTATTATTAGGGATGAATGTGTGGTGTTTGGTTGTTATACTTCGTGTGTAGGAGCGTGACCATTATATTATTATGATAAACCATAGGGTTTTCTGTTTTTTAAATTATATTTTGTTAAGAAGTAAGGATTAATGGTAGTTTCAAGATTTTGTGGTAATAATGCATTCTTAGGATTGTGTCGCAATGGGTTTCTTATTTGTAATTTTATTTTTACTGGATGATGTTGAGTCAAAATTTATCAACAAAATCATCTAATTA
The DNA here is from genome assembly GCA_963277665.1 of Viscum album. Classification (NCBI taxonomy): domain Eukaryota; kingdom Viridiplantae; phylum Streptophyta; class Magnoliopsida; order Santalales; family Viscaceae; genus Viscum; species Viscum album. The sequence goes on from OY728146.1 coordinate 390,272,636, forward strand.
GGATGGAATTGTGTTCTCATGGTAAATATTATCATGTGTTTTTTCCCTCATATTATGTTACAACCACATTGATCCATTGACCAATGCCTTTGAAAAGGAAAAGCAATGGTTTGTGAATTTATCCATGAGTTATAGGAGTATCAGTATCATATTTTTAGTAGTGACATGGGATTGTAGGATGGTCGGAATATGTTGAAGAAAGTTTAATTCCTATTTAAAATAATTCGAACTCTAGAAGATATATGGTTGAAACTAGAAGTTTCTAAATTCAGATGATATGAATTAGAATGGATAAATACATTTGATCAAAAAAGAAGGAATGAGGAGGTTTTATGGATTGAGATTCATTCCCTCTTCAATGAGAGGTAGTGGTAGATTTACAAAATAAGAGAATTTTTTTGTAATTGGAGCTAGATCATTAACAGAATCAGTAATGAAGTATGCCTCTAAAATTGAATGGTTTATTCATTTCATTCCATCCTTCAAATGAAATTTATTCGTAAAAGAATTATATTTTTTAAATGGTATTATGTACTCATTTTGTTTATAAGTAGCTTCTTTTTATCTAGACACCTACATAGAGATATTCACGAAATATTGAGCTATCTATATAGATACATCCATTTCATAGAAAGGTGCATGGAGAAATATTGTAATATAGTAGGAAAGAATGTTGGTAGGTGAGCCTCATTATGAGGGAGACAAAGTAACTTTAAGTAGTAATGTCTCAACAGAATATTAGAAAAATAATTGAACACTGGTCTATTTATCGTGTATCAAGAATGTGTGTGCATTCCCTTAGTGTTGTTAAAGGAAAGATATGTTCCATGAATATGTCGAGATGTGGGTTTCTATAGAGATTATTCTATTGGGATAATCCATCCTAGGTGAAGGGGAGTTTGTTACCATAATTTTTGAGGTATTCCTAATGTTATTTTTTCTATAATTTTGATTTATCTATCTAAAATAATTTAATATATTATTTTTGTTTGATATAATATGTGTTTTAAAGATGATAGTTTTAAAATAAATAAATTTTGTTGACATTATTAGTCTAGGATCTTTTATAGTGATCATAATGTGATATGTTCCACTAGAAATGTGTATGTAGGATTGATGGTGGTATCGACAATACTATAGTGGGGAGATTCATACTCATCTTTTTTGAGTGAAATCCATATCAAGGGATAGTGATCATTATCAAGTTTGTAAAATGTATGAAATTAGTCAGTAAATGGATGATTTTAGTGTCTATATATAGATGTTGGATGAACCATATTTGGTTCCAAGACCACACCAAAAGTAATGATTTACCGATAGTGGTTTTTATATTTAGTGTGTTCAGTTAATTATGGGGAGTTTATATTGGTGAATGGGATATTTAGAGCTTAAATATTTCTATGATGTCATTCAGATCAATGTGTTGGGTTATGTATCAATATTTTATATTACAATGGGCATGTGTTTCAAAATTATAGTGTAGAGTTTGAAAGAGATCCTAAAAAGAGTACTCTAAAGGATATTGAAATTGTGTGTGGAATGGAAAACAAGTAGTCCAAATTTTTATGAATTTATGACATAGATTCCATAATAATAATAATTGTTGAAAAATAAAAGGATTGAACCAATTATCTCATGTTTGAAAATAGCTTCTACAAATAAGAAATTTACAATCAAGAAGAAGGAAGAACATGCAGCAAAAGACTGTCTAATCATTTTAGAAAACAAGTTTGAAAAATCCAACCGGATTTAGTAAGAATTAATGAAGGAAAATTATCTACTTTATAAATTCGATAAACCTATATAAACTAAGAATAAAGGTACATTCTAGAAGAATAAAATGTTAAGAAATGAGGTTTCAATATATAAAATTAATACGGATATAGACATGAACAGTTTTAGGTATTTTATACATTCATGGAATGGATTTTGTTCGTTAATAACAATGTATAATCCTTATTTCTTGCTTTTAAGTATTGATGGAAGATTACTTTATTCCCATATTTTGGAGATTTTTTATTTTGGAATAAGAAATTTAAGTTGATGTTCTAAAAATAACGTTCTTTATTAATGATCTTGTTATATAGCATTGAAAAATACATATTAATCTGGATATTATATTTTCATTGTTTTTTATGGATTCATGTATCATTTATCATGTACAATTGACACATTGATAACATATATATAAGAAGTCATTATATCTCATTTCTTTTTCCACTATTTTCTTATAGGTGGTTTCTTATGATGAGGATGATTCTATCAACCAACATTTAAGATAGTGAGTTCAACATCAGAATTGGGTTATTTTTATTCTATTTTTATTATTCGTCCCAAACTTAATTAATGATTTTTTGATTTTTGGGTTCCTTATATTTTTATAGTGGATTTGGGATTTCATTGAGGTGGATTTGAGTCTCTATTGAAGAAGGCTAACATGTGTATGCATAGGTAGGAATATACATATTTATGTTCCCCTTTATATATATTCACTCATGGAAGTATGAATATTTTTATTGGGGCTAGGTGTACTTATATATAGATATGAAAAATTCATACATGTGTAAGTATAATGGTGTATATGCAAGTATAAAAATATTTTTAAGGATTCCCATGTGAATATTTGTTCATGCAAATATATACATAGTGGCTACTTGTATTTATATATATGGGAATTTCCATATGTGTGCAAGCAAATACAATTATTTGAGTTCTCGTCGTCAAAAGAAACACGTCTTGAGGTTGTGGTAGGTTCCCTCTGCTTAAACCTTTAATTTGAATTCTATAATTTCCTGATTTTTTTAAAAACTTATTTCCACAATTGCTTAATTATTTTAAAAAATGGGTTTCTATTAACCTCTAGCTTTATCAAGGAAGAATATGAATATTTCCCTTGAACTAATTTATAAACATCATTCAAAGAGGTTAAAAAATGATAGTAGTTTTAAGAAACTATAACAAGAGATCTAAAAACCATACATTGATCATACATAGAGACATTCCTCATCCCATTCAACTTCTCCTTAAATTCATCATAAAAGACCCCTACTTAATTTAAGGATCTATTACTTACAATACCGAGATTCCTTACATCATCTCTTGTATCATGGAACTCACCCATAATATTATTCTACAGATATTTCATAAGGAAAGGTGTGAACATATCACACTATAGGGACTGAATTTGTAAGGATACATAATTCAATTTTTAGCCACTCCTCCCAAACTAACTAGCTTCATGGAATTTGATTTGATATCATAGATGTAACCAATGGTATTTAAATGAATTGCAGATAGGGTATTAATCTTATGGAATCTCACTACCTCTCCCTCATTCAAATAAACTTCCATCATCATTAAAATTATTGGGATCAACCTTACATGAGGATTTTAATTCAGATTAGCTTTCCCTTTGCAGCAGTGATCTATAAAACAAATCATTTAACGTGGTAGGTTTAACTTCATATTATTAGTCAAAATATATAACCCATAAATATCCTGAAAAGGTACTTTATTTGTATCTCATACACTTTTGGCTGTCCTAGTTTGAAAAAACTTGTAGATAACCATCCACAGAGGTTATATATCCTTCACTGGTGTGCTGGGTTCTTTTGTAAAGGACTGGGGAGGGTGCAATCTTTTTATTAAATAGTTGTTTGAACAAAAATACCATATATGTGTCATTATACTTTTAATATGGAATTTCCCAATTCGGAAAGTATTTAAATGAACAAGTCAACACTAAGTGAATAGCCTAATTTGGATGTATTGACTTTTCATGGAGGAAATATTTTCTTTGAGTGTATAAATTGAGAGGACCTTGATAGATTAAAATGAATAGTTATAATAGTATTAGGTGACATGTCTTTGAGTGCTTTTTTAGGATTTTCCTTTCATTTAGTGGGTGAAGTGAAATTTTCATGGGTGGGTAGGGGGTGTGGGGTGGTCAGGGGAGGTGGGAAGGGGGGTGTGCAGGGGGGAGTGGGGTACTGGGGGTTTGCATTGGTGGTGTGCAGGGGGAAGGTGTTGTGTTAGGGGTGTGAAGTGGGTTGTGCATGGGGTGCATGTGGTGGACAGGGGGTGTGCAGGGGGGTTGGAAGGGGGTGTAAAGGGGGTGGCAAGAACATGTGAAAATGATATTTTTCTTGTCCAAATATTTTTTAGTTTCATTTTATAGATTTCAAATACATACATCAATAAATCAAATACATGATTGTAACAATTCAAATAAAACAATTCTTTGAATCTAGTTTTTGACCAATAGTTCTATCTATATTGGTGTGTTCATTGAGAGAGAAGATGTGTCAAATAAATGTAGGATAGGAACAATTCAATTAGTGGATGCTGAATGATATAAAAGTTAGCAGTTCCAAAAGAGACACATCATTAGCCACAACCTACTATCATCTCATAGGAAAAAAGCATTCAAATACCATTTAAAATAATTTCTTAGAAGTTATTAGACACTCACTTACCCCCAATGCAACACTACCACACACTATTATCTAAATATACAACCCAATCCCATGTTCCCATCATCACAACTCTCTTGAAATTACAACTCTTACTCAAGCTGTAATGACTAAATAATTCAAATAGAACTACCATCTTTAATAGATTATAAATTGATTTATATAGTTCCATCTTCCAATTTAAAACCTTACAAAACCTGATATCCTCCATTGATTTTTAATGATATTTAAACATTATGGTATTTATCTTTACATTTCATTCCCTGAATGAGGAAAAAAGTACTCAATGTGAATATGAATTTTAAGAAATGTTCTGTTATTAAAAACTATTAAATCCTAATGTTGGAAGTGTAGTTCTTAATCCCTAATTTTAGAGGATATCTCACCTTATTATAATTCACTTTTTCCTCAAATAGATTCTAAAACAACAAACAGTGCCCCAATATTCTCCCAGTTGGATTTTGTTTTAAATTTCCACTCGACATCGGAACCAGTACCACAACCAAACATGAAACTCTATTTGTGTTTTTATGGGGAAAACTAAAGAAAACTGACAATTCAATCAGATTTTGTATTTGATATAGAGAAAATTATTAGAAACCATAGAAGGTATGATATCTATAATTCATAGAGAACTATAACATCAATGATTAAATTGTACATTTTCATCATCAATAATTACATATTCATATAAACAAATTTCAACATATAGGCATCTAGAGTGATCTTTCTAGAATATTTCTCTTATTTTATTCTCAGAGTGAGTTATCTCTTAAACTATTAGTGATCCAATATGTATGTTCCATGTTATTTTTCAAAATATAATTCCATATAAGGGATATTCTATTTGGAATTTCCAAGATTTCTTGCTAGCTCTGTGTATTTGAACATTAGTTTCCAAATTCTAGTAAACTAGAAAGGCATGTTCTGAATCACATTTCATAATAGCCTTATGTTTAGAAAGTTTATTTAATTTCTTATATTAATTGTTGAAATCAAAAATAGAATCAATAAAATTTATATACGGATTCTCATAGTTGTTACTACTACACCACCACACCCCCAAATATCTTAATCAACACTATTATGAACTGAATCATTATGGGCCCATTATTTTTAGATCAAAAAAGAAATAACAAACCCAAGTCATTCCATGCATAATTAATTCTTCCATCAATAACATTATAATTTCTTGTGTTTTTCAGATTAAGAAATTTTCCTCTGTTCTTCCAATCAACTGTAACAACACACAATACACCATTTTTGAATGGATTGTGGATTTATCTAGTAGTGTGAGTAGATAAATACTCTAAACATTGTGGCCTCTATTCCACTGTTAATTCTCCTCCAATATTATATTGATGAGATCCCGAATCTACTATGTGGGAGGTGGTCTATCCAGTGGGAGTGGCGGTATATTTATGAGGGGGGTGGTCTAGTAGGGTTGGTGCAAGGGGGTCTAGCAGGGGTGGTGCAAGGGGGTGTGCAATGGGATAGGGGTGTGAAGTGGGGGAGTCTAGTAGGGTGTTATGAGGGGGTTACAGGGGTGTTCAAGGGGATAGGGGGTGAAAGGGATGTTTAAGTGGGGTGTAGGGGGACTATGTGCTGGGGGTGGAAAGGGGGTTGTGTAAGGGGGTGTAGGGGGGTGTCCAGTAGGGGCGAGGAAATGTGTTCCTTTAGGGGTGGTTCAAGGGGTGTATAACAGGGGTGTGAAAGGGGTGTATAGAATGGGTGTGCATGGGTGTGTGTGCAAGGGGACAAGGGGTGCAGGGGAGGGGGTGTCCAGTAGGGGTGGAGAAAGGGGGTGTCTAACATGGGGTGTCAGTGTGGAGGGGTATGTTTGCAAGGGGAAAGGGATGAAAGGGTGAATGTTTAGGGTGGTGTTGAGTAGGGGTGGTGCAGGGGGGGGGGTCACCACAGGTAGTGCATGGGGGGTCACGTGTCTAGTAGAGGTCGTGAAAGGGGTGTCCAGTAGGGGTAGTGCAAAGGGGGTCCAGCAGGGGTGGCATAGGGGGGGGGGGGGTGTCTAGCAGGTGTGGTGCAAGGGGGGTGTCTAGTTGGGGTGGTTTAGGTATGCAGAAGGTGTGTGCAAGGGGACAGGGGGGTCTAAGGGGCTGTATAGGGGGGTGTCCAGTGGGGTGGGGGGTATCCAGAAGGGGTGTCTGTCAGGGGTGCATAGGGGTATAAGGGTGTGTGTTAAAGGGTATGGTGGTGTAAGGGGGGTTGTGCAGGGGGTTTAGGGGGGGTCGGGGGGTGGGCTATTTAGGGGGGGTGTCTGTCCATCAGGGGTGGTTCAAGGGGGGTATAGCATGGGGAATGGGGTGTGCAGTGGGGTGTGAATGGGAACTAGGGGTGTGCAGGGTGTGAAAGGGATGCGTAATGGGTGGGGGTAAAATGGGGGATGTCTGGTGTGGGGGGGGGGTGTTGTTGTCCCAGGGGCTGTCTGTCTAGAGGGTGGGATGGGGGGGGGGTCTTTCCAAGAGGGGGGATTGTCTAGGAAGGGGATGCTGTTCGGGGGTGACTATCCAGGGGGGATGGGATCTATCCATGAGGTGTGTTCAGAAGGTGGCGGGTGTTTTGGGGTTGTCTAGAAGGGGTGTTCAGATGTGCAAGGGGACAAGGGGGTGTGTAGGGGGGTCAAGAGGCCAGCACCAGCTGAATGGTGATGGTTTTTTATAAAATGTGAAGACCTATATCCATGGTTTAAACTGTGCTTATAGATGATGACTGATTTTATCCTCTTCCACAATTTTAAATCTGTGGATATAGAGTTTGAGTTATTGGTTTGAATCATGGCTATAACACTATAGCCAAGACAATACCAACCACTGTTGGTGAACTGTGGCTATAACCTATAGCCATGGTTTTCGGGCCAATAGACAGGGTTTCAAACCTTCACTATATCTTTATATATTTAGTAGTAGATGGATCATTAAATAATAAAGGAAGTGGAGAAATTATATCTTTCTCAATTGAGTGTTCAACCATTTATCCAATGGTGGTTTAACGAGACATAGAAGGAAGGTGATTAACTAAAGAAGAAGATTAGAGATTTTTTAGATTTCAACATTGATTGTAAGGGAATGATTAAGATTATGATTTATGTATGTGTTTCTTCCGTACCATATTTGAATAAGGAGATGTTCGATGAATCCCATAATTCATCATTAAATTTTCATCCTAGGTGTAAAATTATTTATAGAGATTTGAATTTTTTTATGGTTGTACATAATGTAAAATGTTATTACAAAGTATGTATTGTAGATATTGGTAGCAAATAATGTTAATGTTGATACGTAAAACTATAAAGGGATGTTACAATCATTACCCATACTTGAATGGAAATTGGAAAACATCACAATAGATTTTTTCATCACACTCCCCAAAAGAATTTGGGCCTTTAAGGTTATTTCAGTTATAGTTAAACCCCTTATGAAGTCATCATGTGTTGTTTTAGTAAATATTATTTCTTGACTGATAATAATTCTAGGATATAAATTAATGATGTGTTGAATTTAATGGAGTACCTCTTTCTATTTAATATTTTTAGTATTCAAGGATTTCCTCAACGTTTTTGCATAATTATTCATCAAGCTATGGATTTATGGTTGTGTTTGGTACTTGTTATCATCATATTATAGATTCATAATGTGTAACAATTATTCTAACCCTAAAAAATTATGACTGTACTTCTTCTATACATTTTAATTGATTATGGAATGAAAAACCACCCTCTAGTTGAGTTTTAAATAATTTTTATCACTCATGCATTTAGATAGATAATTTAAAATAACTACATTGATTGAAATGTGAAATTCAAACAGGTAGGGATTAAGTTTGTAAAATAATGATACTAGATCCTAAGATAATTGAGGGACTATAAGAGAATTTGAGATCCATTCTCGAGAACATCAATGATTATCATAGTTGATAGAAATGTCATACTGACAATCATTAGTTTAATCTATAATTTAAAGTTTTATAGATGGTATTTTATAGGATTTATATGTGGAAAGAGTATGAGATTAAAAATAATGAAAATATATGACCTATGTATATTGGACCCTTTAGGATTCATGATTTGGTATGGATGGTATCTTACCTCTTGGTTCATCCATCAAACCTCTCTTATGTTTTTGATGTATTCCATGTATTTATCGGGAACAAGTACATACCTAAACATTCACATGTAATGGAATTAGAAGTTTTTTTTCTAGGGATTGAAAATTTTTATGAGGTTCAACCGGAATAAATAATATATCATATAAATAATGTTCTATACAACTTGACTAAAAACAAATTTAATGTTATATAGAGTAATTAGAAATTCAATGAATCTACAGAGGATCCTTATTAATTCATGAAATAGAGATATCCTATTTTTCCTATTAGACTAATGTATTTTATAAGTAAAATATAATTTTATTGAGGGTAGGATATAACACATTGAGATTTGAAAATGTATATTTATTTAAATAAATTAAATTTATTCAATATCATGTGATAAAATTTTCTTCGATTCAAAATAAACTATAATATAGTATAACATGATAACCTAGTCACTAATTTTGACAATTGAATAGGAGTAACCAACTTTTTTAAAAAATATTTATATTGGTTTTAGATAAATCAGATATATAGATAAATATGTTCTAAATTATTAGAAAAGTAATTATATTCTTTATAAATGAATTTTTGTCCTTAAAAATGATTTATATTTGTTTTTGTGAGAAAATTTTATAATAATTTACCGCGAATCAAAGAAAATTTAATTATAAAAAATGAAATTTATTTTTGAACACTATGTTTCATTTTTATCGTATGGTGATGTTTTGATAATTTTCTTTTTTTTTGATTTCTCAATGGATAGTGAATAATACTTATTTTTATTAAAAAATGACTTTTCATTTAAAAAATTTAAAAAGAATAATTTTATTTTAAATATTTATAAAAGTTACATTTGTTATATTATATTATTAATAATATAATTAGTAACATTTTATATAATTTAATATTTTTTTTTCGTATGGGGTAATTTTTTAACATAGAAAACCATTTTTCTGGAAAACTTCTTTTCATCACGTTTTAATTATTTATATATAAATTAAATTATTAAAAATTTATTAATAGAATATTGAAAAATTGATTCAATATTTTGAATCATAAGGATCTATTTTCATAAATAGGCCTCTTTTATTTTGGTTCACTATTAATAGAAACTTTTTTAAATATTTGGCACCTTAGTGAATGAAGAACTTGATAAGCGGATAGAACATTCGGATGCGGCTATAAAATTTATTTATCACATTATATTATCTTATTTTGTAACTTTGGTTTTCCCATTTCAATAATATTTTTAAAAATATGGAAACATGGGACCATTTTTCTTTGATTATGACCATTTTATTTTTTTAGAAACAAATAAATAAATAATATAAATCTCATTACTTTTATATATATAAATTTTCTACATAATTATAAAAGGAGGTTATATTTTGTTATAAATATTTATTTTAATTTTTAAATATAATTTTTTATATTTTAAATTTATATAAAACATTAATCAATTGAACAATTCCCTTAAATTCTTATCAAACACTCTCAGATTATTAATATAAATGAGTTCAAAAATATTTAATTTAATTCAATTTTGGTGAATTATTATGTTATAAAATTTTTTAAATTAAATATATTATTTTTGGGATCATTGAAATGTTTTTCTTCAAATTCCATAACTATCTTGGTGACTTTAATGTCAATGTAAATAAAGAGTGCCTAAAATAAAAATAATTATTATTTTTAATAAACAATATTTTATTAAATGAAGTAAATATAATAAAGGTATCATAATCAGACATGTTAATTTTATATGGTTGATAATATCAACCATAGTAAATTTTTTGTCACTTTTATTAATATGGTTCATTCTTAGTCCTTAAAGAGTAAAAACGGTTGATATTTTTATAATTTTTAAAACAGTGAAGGGGGGATTAAAACTAAGAGGCAAGTGTGGGAATATCACAAATACATGTATAAATATTATTTGAAGATATTATTAAAGTTTTTCCTCAACATATATTCCCAATATATATAATTTTTTTGTCAATTTTTTATTAAAATTAATTTTTCTTAATTTAATAATTTATGTAATTATGATAGTTCCCCTCACCTCACTTATAAAATAGAACCCTTTATCGTCACTTTTTTTTATCGTAATATATTGTATATGACCTTCCATAATACCTTGATTGGTTCATCCAAAAAAACTTATATCTTTGTTTATTTCAAAAACACAATCCTTTTGGGCTTATGGTTTATGTCAATAAAAATCTCTCAATAAAGTGGTATAACACATTGCCACGGTTTCAAATTTTTATATCATCTTCTACCTTATATAAATCCATGACATAAAATATAAAATAATTAATTATGTATCTCAATTAAACTAAATTATTATTTATTATTTTGGAACAATTTTTATTTTCATTATTTTTGTCATATGGAAATCAAAACATTAGTCTGGAATAATTATGACCTAACATATCTATATAGCGATGTAATTAATTTTTCATCACTACATTAAATTTATGGTTAAATAATGTATTGAATATAAATATATGTTAATTATTATATTATTATGATTCATTAGAGTTGAATTATTGATTACCATTGATTTATTAACTTCATCAAAAATTGATATATAATTCATGCGTATATACAACCTATAGATTGTATGAATGATGTAATTCATTTTTATATATGTAACATTAATAAATACATCTAAAAATATAATTAATGAATATATATAAACGATAACATTATGGATATCATTGAAAAATTATCATATAAAAATAATAAGAACTGCAGAATCAAAACATCTATTAAAAATGAAATGGTAAATATATGTAAGTGATGATTTTAAAAAACAATTATCCTCAAATTGGTGTAAAAATATAATAAGGGGAGTATATATGATTTTATAAATATGTAAATTATTATTTTTTATATTTTTAATAAAATAAAATTTATTTTATGGGAGGTTAGATGGATTTAGTATCATTCGAACATCAGATAAGGGATTTTTGATACAATCACATTGTTTGCTGAGTTTTTTTATGATTAACTTTACAGTGATAAATTTATTTTGATATACCTATCATGAATATATTAAATTTTCCTATCACCTTTTTATTTTGAGAAAATATAAACTTCCCTTCAATTTTTATCTCTTTATGATTCATGATACTAAATAATATTTTTATGGGAAAATGAATTTATTTTTATTTTTTATTAAAAATCCTTTTACATTCATATCCTTAATTAATAAAAATGTTTTTAACTATATAATTAAAATAAGTTAATTTTTTTAATATTTAACCATGAATAAAATTTTAATATATGTTATAAATGGAATCCAATGTCTGTTTTTTGAATTGGGTACTTTATAATTTTTAATATAAATGTGAAATGATTCATTGTTTTAAAGTACTCGACATAAATGGAATTTTACACCATCACGAAGAAGAAATGATTAATGTCCTCCTAATGAAATTACCATGGTTCTCTTGAATTTTTTTTAAATAGTTTTGGAAAATTTTAGATTTTAAAGAAGTTATCTTAAAATGAAAAGTTTATTTTTCACAAGAAATTTTCCAAAAGTCTTTTAAAAGAATTTTGATTCAAGATTACATAATTTGATGTTACATATTATTTACTAGGAATATGATCCAATGATAACATCCTTATTATTTCAATAAAATTTCTTTTATTATGTTATATAGATTTGTATGAATGCTACCTATTTATTAGTGGATTCTGAGTATTGGAAGAAATTGATTAACTTGATCATCGTATCAAGGTATTTTCCAGTAAGGAAAGGTTGTATTTACAGTATGTAGAAAACTGATATACCTTTATTCAAGGTTATTAATAACAATTATTCATAAGTATAAATGGTTTTATTCCTTTAATATAGATTTTAATTCAGTCTTACTTTTACCAACTATTGTATTATTTGTTTTTACATGTCTACTCTTCTAAGCATGTAGTAGAAATTTATTCTTCATACCTAGAATTCAAAAAAAATTATTTTATTAGTGTTTCTATGAATATTGTAGAAACATTCATTAATGTAATTGGATTAAATTTAAATTTCCATTCTCTATCCTTGTTCATCAGATGAGTTCTATGTCTGATAAATTTTTTTAAGAGGTTTTATGATTTCATTATTTTATGCATTGTAATATAAATTTACCCTCAATTAACATGAATATATAGCCATCTAACATACATCCTAAAATTGGTTCCATTGATGTTTTATACAACTTACATTTAGGCGGAGTTTTTACATTCTTAATTTTTTTTAATTATTTTGTTATTTCATATGAATATTTTTAATAAAGCATTTTACATTGACGCGAATTTTCATAAATGAGATTCTTTTTTAAAATTTTTATCTATGTATATTGGATCACTTGATAATATGAATCATATTCAACCACCTATCGTTGATTAAAATTTCTAGAAATATTATTGTGATATAATGAAAACATTTTCTATTAACCCTTGAGTTGATCATATAATAATTATTACTAGAAAATACATGATTCTTGATAAGGAATTTTTACTCTTACAAATACTAGGATTTTAGAATATCCCTTGAATTTAAAAGTCATAAAACATTTCTTATTATCTATGATGTGGAACATATACATTTACATATCATCCATTAAGATTCCAATCATATTTTGGGTAAATTGGAAGTAACATATTTTTGTGGATCCAATATTATTAAAACAATAAGAGCATTGTTTAGAGATCATTATCGAGCCCTTGATTTTCATCCTGGAGAGATAGTTGAAAATATTTACCAGTGGTTCATGACTGTTATATATATTTAATAATATCTTGGGGAAAATATTCTTGATGAATATGTTTGGGCCAAAAATATTATAGACATATTTCTTAATGAGTGGGAATAAAAAAGAATATAAATAGATGACACATGAAAGATTAAAAGTCATAATATTGATGATTTGATTGGTAACCTCATGAAATAAAATGAAATAAATAAAATAGATTATTGTAATGAAAAATAGAAAAATATGGCTGTTTTTTTAATACAATATCAATTGAACCTTCTAATGTATATTTAGTTCATAAAATTATGAAATTTTTAAGGAAGAAGATAGTTTTTCAGTTTGATTCTAGTACATAAAAAAATTCGGAGAATGTGTTAGATAATATTTATAGAGGTATGGTCAATATTTTTGGAATGAATTATTTTGAATTCCTATATAAAATGATCATATGGATATATCTGACAAGAAGATATTGATTTCACATTTGAAGAATGTAATAAATTTGGACATATCCAACCTGATTTTCCAAAGTTGAAAAGTAAAAAAATAAGTAATGAAATTTATATAGAAATGAAAGGAAATATATTAATTAAAAAGGAAAGAATTTTTTTAATGCTTATAACAAATGAAGTGCTAGTGTTTGAAATTATTTTGAAAATTATTCTCATACTAAACATTAGAGATATAGGTACAAATTTATTGTTAGAAATTTACCCATGGTGAGTTAGTGTCTATTAGAAAATGAATATAAACATGAATCCCTTAAAAATTTGTCCTTAAATGAAATTTATCCCAATGAGAAAAATTATGCATCATTTGATGAAGAATATTCCTCAGAAAAAGATAATACTTTATCAAACCATGATAAATTTCCAGATTTGAGAAACGATTAGATAATGAAAATTATATTTCATTCAATAAAACCTGATTAAATCAAAGATAAACCTAGTAAAGAATATTAAATAATAACTCTATTGACTAATGATATATGAGATCTTTATAAATATCTTGTTCAAAATAATTTTCAAAATTAATCTACTTAAATAGTTTTTAAAAATGTTTTTTCTATGAAAAATTGGTAACTTTTTTCTTGATAGACCTCATTCAAAAACTAATTGTAGTACGAATAAAATTTTAGTTTTAAAACTAAAATTTGAAATATCAATCATAAAAAAATTATCAAAGTTTAACACTAATAATGAAAACATAAATAAATGTATTTTAAAATTCTTTTTATATTGTTAATCCTAGATATAGTATTACAAATAAATACTTCTTTTAATAACAGTTAATTTTTTCTGAAAACATCACATTTTGCACTATGTTCCAATTCGGGGGTCAGTAGAATAATTTTTTATGATAATAGTACATTCATTATGATATTATAAAGATAATTTTTAAAAAAATATTATATTTTTTTGTAAATGTATGATTGGAAAAATTGGAGGATCAAAAAGAGTGTTTTCTTATAATAGCATACCTACTAATCACTAGTAGAAAAATACCCTATACCAACAGTTTGAAACTGTTGGAATAGGCTTCCAAACGTTGGTATATCCTAACCATTGGTTTCGAGAACCATGGAAAATTAATCCATGGGGATAGTTTTATACAAATTATTTTCAAAATATCTGGTATATGTAATATGAAAAATGTATACCAACGGTTCTATAAAACCATTGGTATATGTATTTCAAAAAGGAAGCATTTAGTTGGTTTTGATCCAAGTACTTGCACTTTATGATTGAACAAACAAACCACTAACCTAAATTGACTTATGTGAATATAATTTAATAAATATATATATTTAATATCATTAATATTTTGATTTTTTATTTTTTTTAATGTTCTCTGTAAGAAAATTCCATTTAAAATACATGTAACTATACCAAGGGTTCTCAAAACAATTGGTATAGACCTATACCAACTGTTTTGAGAACCGTTGGTATAGATTCTTTGATTTTGAGACCTATACCAATGGTTTTGTCAAACCATTGGTATATGGGGGGACCCATACAAACGGTTTGTCCAAAAGCATTGGTAAAGCTCCAAATTAGTGACCTATTCCAATGGTTTTGGCCAAACCGTTGGTATAGGTCTATATAAGTTAACTATACCAATGGTTTTCCCAAAACTGTTGGTATAAGTCTTATTTCCAGTAGTGAATGGTTGGGTTCAGAAAAAACTATTCTTTTCTTTTTGAGGAAAATAAACAATATAACAGAAAAAAGAAACCATTAGTACATGGTAAGGTTTTCGTCCTAGAACATGACAAGGGAAAATGATTTCTATAATATGTTAATAAAAATGAATTATTGGAAAATAAATTTTGGAGATAATGACAATGGATCGATAATTGGAATAGGTAACACTCTTCTTCCTGGAAGATATATTAGTTCAAATTATTATTTTTTTGTAGGGATTAAGAATAACTTTATTTGTGACATTAAATTATGCGAATAAGGTAATATTATGTAAGTTATTAATGAAACTTTATTACACATAATTCCAAGAAATAATTTTCCCTTTTTACCAATTAGAATAAGAATTTTTGCACACTTAGCATAGAAGAACTTATGAGAAAAGGATCGCCATTTCATCATGAAATAGAAGATATATATTGATTATAAAATTTATGGTTAGGACATTGTAAACATAGGAACATAGTTAAATTTAGTAAGAAATTACTTGTTAATAATCTTTCAAAACAGAGGTTTGATACTTCGAAATTCTGTGACACTTGGCTATATGGTAATGAATGTAGGTCAGGTTTTAAATCTATTAGTGAAGTCTCAAATTCTGATGATTCATTGTTAGTTCACATAGACTAATTTTTCCTATAAAATATTTATGTATTGGTGAAAAATAATATATATATATTTCATTATTTATTATTACACTATATAAAAATGCGGTCTATATTCATAAAATGAAATATCAATCCTATAGTTATATTAAAACCATTGTAGTGATAGTTAGAAATTATAAAAACAATCCTTTACATTAATTCATTGTTATCATGTGGGATAATTTTAAAACTATTATTTTGAGACATTTTATATTGTGAAAGGTATTGAACATAACCTCTAATAACCTAGAACACCCCAAAAATGATGTAGTTGAAATAAAAAATAGAATTCTTCAATGAGATTACTAGAACCATACTGATTGAAATCTCAATTTCTAAATATTATTATGCAAAAGCAGTTAGTATTTTTTTATATACTATAATTATAGTTTGAATTATAACTTTTCATAATAAGACACCTTATGAGTTGTTCATAGGAGTAAAATGAAAATGTTTCTTAATTCATATTATTTTTATTGGAAGGTATTCATTCTGAATACTAATGATAATTTACGTAGGATTGCACCCAAATACAATGAATGATTATTTACAATATAATCAACCATGATTATATAATATATAGATTTTAATAAACATTATTTAAATTTTTTAGTAAAAAGTGTATATTTGGTTTTATGTAACAGATCACTTTGTTTTCAAAAACCCAACCTACATCCTTTGATGTCATTTATAAAACTGATTTTCATCCTTTGTTACAAAGTTATTATCATAAAAAAAATAAAGTAATAATTAGTTTCTAAAGTTATCCTTCATGAATATTTTTCACCTATTTCTGAAAAAAAAATTGAAATACTAAAATGTCTATTGCGTTTAGGAAACATGCCAGTAAATGTATCATTAGTGATGTTGATCAACTAGTTTGGACTATATGTTCTTTGAGAAATGAAATTAAAAAGATATACTTCGAAGTCCAATTTGATCCTAAATAATTTGGACGAGGCTTTTGGTGATAATGATTGTAATTAAGAAATTCAATATAACCTTAATTAGTTTAAAATCTATAAAGTCCAAAATTGTTTTTAATGGACTTTATAAACATATATAATTTGAGTTAAATGGTTTTTTTCAGAATAAAAGTTATGTAAAAGAAATAATAGTTATAATTGAAGATTTAATTTTTAAAAAGTTTATAATATATAATATAGAATACATTGTGAAGAAACATATACTTTAGTAGTAAGATATGAAGCTATTTGAATACATATAGACCTTATTGAATTCATAAATTTCAAACTACTTCCAATGGATTTGAAGTGTTAATTTATTAGTGGGTTTATTCAAGAGGATGTTTATGTTAAAAAAAATCATGGTTTTGAAAATAAAAATTTCAAAAACAAGTTTATAACCAAACCAAGTCACTTTATATACTAAAAAGTCTCTTAGATCTTGCTATGATAGATTAACTATATTTGTTTTACAAAATAATTTAATTAAGGGTGCTATATATCTACATGTTTTTTTAAGTGAAATTTTTAAAAAATATTAGGATTTTTAAAATTTTTTCTTATGAAATTATATTTGGATCAACTCAAAAACATGCAATTGATTCATATGCAGATCTTATGATGTCTATTTTTAAAATGAGTATGATGGGTGTGTAAATATATTTTATTGGATTTAAAATTTAACAAAAACTAGAAGGAACTTTTATATGATAGAATAATTATATAAAATATCCTCTTAACAAATTTGGATATTAAAATACAAAAAATAATAGTACTCCTATTGGTTCCTCCAATACGTTAGATCTAGAGGTGGCTAGGAAACTAGTTAATCAAAATATTTTCAGAGGAATGATTGGATGTTTACAATAATTAATACCTAAATGTACGAATTTAATATTTTTAGTATACCTATGTTCAAGATATCAAGCCAATCAAAAAATAATCCCACATAAAGTTGTTAAATTAATTATTTTTACATCACGGGACTTAAAAATTTAGTAGTTAGAAGTTTTTATGCTAAATTTTTATGAATTCAACACACACTCACTTCATATGGAATGAGTTTTAAAAAACTCAAATACATTATGATAATTAATGTACCATTGATTTAGTTAAAAACCCATGACATCACTCACATTCCAAACACATAAATATATGATACCTTTTCCATTCTAATCACCTTCTAAAAGGAGATTTAAATTTACAAATTTATCAGAACACATTAACAACTTGCTGATATTTTCACCAAACACTTAGTTATTATATATATGAATATCATAAACAGAATCAAGGAATGATCAATATAAATTAATCATTTATATGTACTTATTTTTGACCAATCTCCTTATAGTAATATATTTATTTTATAAGGGGTACATATTTTGTTAATATTATTTTTTCAAAAAACGTTTCATATAAAAAATGTTTGTATTTATAATGAGTTTTTATCCTGATGAGTTTTCTAGACTCAATATTTTATAATGTTTTTGAAGTCAGAATTCATAAATTTCTTTTTAAACTCAGATATTATTAAAAAATTTACAAACTCAAAAATTACTACAATCAAATGTAAAAAAATTTCTTAATAAAAATATAATAATAAGTTTAATTAATAAACAATCCTAATATTTTTATTCATTATAAAATTTTCTTTAATAAAACACTATTACAAAATTATCATAATATATGTATTTTACAAAGAAAATTAGTAAAATGTAAATCATAATGATGAAACCATCTACATTATAATGATCCCTTTTATTTATTCATTTTTTTCCTTATATCATTACTTTAGTTTATTGTATTTTTTCTTTTTATATGTTGTGTTTAAAAAAATTGATTTGATTTCATAAATTTAAAGGGGTTTTTTATAATAATAATGATTATTAATTGGAAAATGTGTTCAAAACATTGAGGGGTCAAAAAAGTTTTTAAATATTATTTACATAAATATTCATCATAAGATCCGAAAGGGTTCTAATATCAATCATTGGTTTGTATACGGATGTTTCAAAATTTCCTTATGGCCTATATAAGGGAGATTCACTCTATTTTTGCAAATTGATTCACCAGGATCTCACTCTCGAGATACCTTACCCTTTAAATACATCATTCTGATTGTTTTCCATTTTTTAAAAACCTCTAGTCTCAAATAGGAATATTATTGGAAAAATATTATTAAGAAAATTTTAAACTATTAGGGAAGTAATCATGGATTGAAAATTGTAATATATTAATGATACCACATTCAAAAGGATGATCGCATTTGAAGGCTGAGAATCATTTTGTAGAAGGATTCCAAACAATTATTTTGATATTTAGTATTCTGAGTTTGTTAAATAATTCTATGAATCCATTTAGTTTGATATAAAATATGTTAAAGATAATGTTTTCTCTACTATTTTGGGGAAGAGGTATAAGCATTAATATGAATGTTTAGTAGAACTTGTTGGTTTTCCATACGAGGGGAAAAATATATTCCCTCTCATAAGATACCAAATATTCTTGGAAAATTCAAGAAGAATTTTATTACATCTTCTTTATCTTCATACTATGAGAAATTAAGGAATTTTTCCAATCTAAAACTAGAAAAAAGAGTAATTGCATTAAGGTTCCATGGACATATTTTCCCTTGAAATACTGACTGCTATATGTTGATTATATATAATGTTTTTTTCTTAACTATATTGTAAATATGAGGATGATGGATTTGTTGTTTTTTGTTTTCATTATGGTGTAAAATAGAAAAATACATTCCACCAAGTCATTGATTATAATGTTTCATAATTTTATCAGCAAGAAGATAGAGAAGTGTAAGGTAATTTTTAAGTTGAACAAAAAATCATACCAGGTCAGAGAGAAGCTATATTTCATTAGTAATGATAAAATGTTAAGGGTGATGTTAATTTATGATTCTATGAAAATATAGTATATTGATAATTTTTATGGTGATGCATCAGGGGAACAACCATCATTGAATTTTTTTGAAGACAAAAAGAAGATAAAATATCAATCTTCCCTACTAGTGAAACAAAAGATACAGAGTAAAATTCCCAATAATGTTTTTGAAAAACTCATGAATTTTAATGTGAAATGTAATCCATGGGATACATAATTCAGTCATTACCCTACAGAGGTAGAGGCATCAAATATGAAGACATCAGAACTATTTGAAGAATGAGAATATATAAAGAATAAATGGAAGAGGGTATTAAAAGTTAAAATTAGTAATTGTTTTATGAATTATTTTGGAAAAAAATCAATACCCTCTGATTTTTCATATATAAATTTTTATTATAATCATGTCATCTTTTTGAAGAAAAAACTATTATTCCTACTAATATTATTATGTTTATGATATGGGAACTGAAAAATTTGTTTTTAGAGAATATGTTCCATTAGTAAATGAGAATTAATCAGTACTTTTATTAGATCAAATTTTTTAAATAAAATACTAGATAGCTAGATGAAGATCTTGATAATGATGTCAAATTAAAATTTGAAAAAAAAAATTCATATAAGAAATAGAAATAGAATAAGAATAATAATAAGAAAAATATAAATAATTTAAAGAGTAAGTTGATGAAGATGAAACCCAAAATGATAAATAATGAAAAGAAAAGGAATCATTTGAATCGTCATTATCTTTATAACAATTTCCCACACAAATAAATAAGGATCAAAAATAAGAAATTACTTGAGAAGAATGAACCTCATCTGAAAATATAGAAATTTCATCTTCTAATGATGAAGAACAAGATCACCACTATTTGGATGTATTTTATGAAAAAGTTATACCTGATAAAGAGGTGGAAACTGTTAAGGATTAACATGATAAGAACATTAAAAATAATGATGAAATGAATGTAAAACATGTGAATTTCAGAACCAGAAGACCGTAACCACCCCAGGTTATGCCTGATCAACTTGACTAAGAGGATAAATTCCTATAAATGAAATTTATTCAATTTTCATTTCCTTGAAAATGTTGAATAATCAGATTCTATATTTACCCAATATTGAATAAAAATTCTATTTTATTTATGAATCTATGAATGTGAAATTAGAATCAATGAAGTTTTTTTCTGATTCTATGATCAATGTTGATAAAGAGTTGAATGTTTTCAATGAAAATATTAACTGTCAGAAATATTCTAACAATTAGATAGTGAAGTGGTATAACCAAATAGATACTGATATACATTAGCATTATGATATTTTTCTTGAAGAAAATAAACTCTATTTAGAAATAGATAAATCCTTCAACAAGTTATCCTCATATATGGTCAAAAAAGTAATTTTTTCTAAAGAATTATGAGATAATATAAATGGTTGGATATGGGATTTGAATGTCTTAAATATAAATTTATGAAACATGAATTTGGAGTTGAGATGGATGAGATCAGGTGATGATGAATTGATCATAACTTAGGAACATAATAAAGAGTTATCTGAGGATGTTAAAAGACCCATGGATAAATATTGGAAGCATGATTTTTTGAAGATAAGGTCACAATGCTGGTAAATGATCATCATGTGAACAAAAGCATAAAAGATTTTGTGATACAATTTATGAAGAAAGAGTGAACACTATTGTTTTCAATCTACCCAAGTATTTTTATCAAAAATATTAATCATAGAAAAATTTAATTATCAATTTATCCAAAACATATGTTCTAAAATATTTTATAATTAGGATTGAAAACATATTATTTATTATTATTTTTGGATGATTAGTTAGTTCAATATTGTATTTTATTTTATTTTTCTAACATCTCAAGAAACATCATATTTTGTCCCATAGAATTTATAAATTCACAAAATTGGGTGATTTATTTACTAAGGGGGAGAACGATTTATAGATGAAGGGATTTTATTTTAAAATGAAAATATTATAAATAGGTGGATAAATATTCATATGGTGGATAAGTTTTCTTTTAGGGGGAATTTTTCTAATAAAATTAAATCATATTCAATATAATAATTAATTTTGGGTTGATTTATACAATATCTTTAGTGTTATTAAAATAACTAAGGGATGTATATTTTACGAATTATATTTTTCCATTTATATACTTGTGCTTTTTATTTAAAAAAAAGGGGATATTATTGAGTTATATGTACTACTTATTTCTTTCCCCTTCTTTTAGTTTTGATATCAAAAACACTATATTAAAACAATTTTTACTAAAATTTTATTCCCATAATATTTTATTATTATTGTTATAGAAAATATTAAATTATTCCATACATAGAATGATTCTAATGTCTATGATATAAAATTTACCTTACTTAATAGGATACATCAGACAGAAGGTGCATCTGATTTTCAGAATTCTTATTGTTCAAACTCGTGGATAGACTTATGTTTGTTCTACCTGAATGAAAAACGTAATGACCATCAGACTAACCTTCTTATTGAAGATCTTACTAATTCTCAGTTATTTCATCGTACTGATAATAGATAGTAAACCTATCGGACTGATTAATTTTTATAATGAGAAGAACTTACTAAAATTTTCCATCATACCGTATACTATTATCCATTGTAATTCTATTAAAAATGAAAATGAACATTAATTTATACAAGTGAATTATGATCCTTCGAAGAGATGGATGTATTCGGTTGTCACAATAATCTTTGAAATATGATCGTTTTAGATTCACCTATATATATCTGGTCATTTAAAGAGTTTGGATCTACTAACATTTAAACTCAATTATTCTAAATCCTTTTTTTAAATATCTCATTCCAATTCCATTATAATACATTGAATAGTTTTGTTTATACATAATCATTTTTATGGTTTCTTTTTTAATAAGGTGTTTTAATTTTTAATCACATGACTGATTATTGTTCTGATTGATGGTTTCTAGGTATAAGAAGATGATGAATCTGATCCACTTGATCGAGGGACTCCCAATCTATGAAGATAGACACCAATCGGTATATTTATGGAATTTGAGGATAGGAAAACATATCTCATTCTGATCATCACATCGAGGTATTTTCTAGCAAAGAAATACTAACTTTACTGTATGTATAAATATGTTTATACCTTTACGGACAATTATAGAATTACATGAGTCCTAAGGATAAAAAGTTATAATATTTTACTATCGCTTCTAAGTTAATACACCATTTACTAGCTATAGTATGAATTTATTATAATTTTTATTCTTCCATGTTTGTAATAGAAAGTTAATCTTTGAACATAGATTTGAATGATACTTGTTTCACTAGTGTGTCTTTGAATATGATGGAAAGATAATTTGATTTAATCGGATCAAATGTGATTCTAATTCTCATACTTTGATCATTAGAGGAATTATATGTCTAATAAATTTTCATTAATATGTTTTTTGTTATGAATAGTTTTAAAATTTGGAACTATAAGTCACCACATCCCCCTCTTATTAGTGTATCAATTTAAGCTACTCTTACAATCCAATATTATGATCTTATGGAACACAAATTTATGGTTTTTTTTATTTCAAGGGTTTTCCTAGAATTATATATCTTTCTAATGAATTGTTTAAAGATGGATATCTTTGAGATAAATAGAAAAGTAAAGGGGAGAGAACCTTGTTCATAAAGGAACCTTTATCTTTGATAGTCTTGGAGGTGAACCTTGACTATGGATATGATGGTATGGGTAGTGAACCCAGTACACTATGATATTATTTTAAATTATCCTTAACTAAGGAAGTTATTTTCTATGTTTTCTTGTACACCACAAACCATTTCCTTAGTCAGATTTTATTCTCTCACATGTTGTTTTATTTTATTTCTTTGTGATTTATTTGATATGAACTACCATGATTTATGATGTGATTCATAATTATGATAAATGATATGTTGACTATAGTCTCAAATTTTCAATATCACGTTTCAATACCCTTATTCTCATGTAATTATTAGTTTATCATTGATATATCCCATGTTTACCCTTACTGAGCATCTTAGATAAAAAATTCTAAGGTTTCTCTAGCAAGGGATATTAAAAATGATTTTAATATATATATATAATAATATACCAAATTGATATATATATATATATATATATATATATATTTCATTTAAATCACTGATCATTATACATGTTTTATACAATGTAGTTCTGATTTAAAATTGATTTCTGTAGGAATTAGATCATATTTTATTTAAAGGGTAACTTTTGAAAAAAATATAAAAATGCACAATATTAACAATAAAAATTATAGTCCAATAATATCATACCTAAATGAAGAGCACATTCAATATGAATAACCAACCATGAAACCAGATCAGTTTATGAATTTTTAGGATGAAGAAAACTCTTCACATAGAAACATATTCCGGATGTGAATATCTCATCCTTTGCCCAAAAAACCCACCTATGAAGCCTTGAGGATACTGGAAACGTAATACGAGTAATTAATCATGGGATATAAAAAATATAGAAGACATATAATTTCCCATTAAAGAAATAAAAGGTATTTTTATAATTGGAAATTCATGGAGAATAAGGGACCCCCTAGCGACCCATGACATTAATTCTATTTACTTTTCAATTCTATCTTCATAAAAAAATTACATGCACCATTTCACTTAAATAGATAATCATTATCTTAAACGTTTCTTTTATTTTCCTTTTTATTCATTTTTTCTTATTATACATTGATCTTTCAACCATTAGTGATGTTTACAAACCCATTTTCATTAAATTCAAATTATCATGTTCATATTTCTTCTTAATGTAATTATTTTCTTTTATATTTATTATTGTCAATAGAGATTGATGTTATATGGTTCATGCTACTGTTACACATTTATTCTATATGTTTCATTATACTATTAATATATGTACCTAATCCTCCAATGAATATGGATTGAGATGAAAGATTAGTGTAAATTAAAATACAACCTTAAATCTCATAGGTTAATCCATTGAATATGAATAAGGTTTCTAAATCACATATTATTGATCCGTAAACATAATATTTATCTGATTAATTGAATGGAAGGACCTTGGATTAATTTTAATAAATAGAGTCAAGGCCATGAGGTTTGATTCATTTTCCACACATAATGTTTCATTTAATAAAATTATACTGACAACCACCTCTAAACCAAATCATGGTCGTCAAAATATTTAGATCAAATTATTTTGTCCAAAACCAATTTTTGATTCTTGAATAGATTTATATAATAACACCTATTCCCTTCAAAAATTATATTTTATTTTTTATTCTACAAAATATATTTGAAAATAATCCTTAACTATTATTTAATGAACTATAAATGTGGGGGCTAAAGCATCATTTATTATTTATAGCAAAGAACTCATTATAACTAGGTATATCTAGATCCATTACATATCAAAAATCCCCATGTCCAGGTGGTGTGAATACAAGGCCCTAAATCCCATTTTTTCCAAAGATCTCTTCCATTAATAGTTATTCTACAATAACTGGGTTTCTATAGTACCTGCTATAGTACCATCCTTTCTACAGTCCATTCTATAATGCCTCTGCCACTACTATGCCACTGATGGTATAGTATAGAAACTACTATGGCTCTACTACTATGCACTTCTATAGTACTACTAACGTAACCCATATATTCATCCTAACCCAGATTTGATTCTGGGTCTCTTGGATGCCAAGAAGGAGCCTTTACCACTTTGGTATATGCTAGTTGGTAATTTAATGAAATACATGTTCATGAAAATTATTTACATAAATATATATATACTACATTCACATTATGAATACACTCTACATTCTAATACCTATGATACATTAGTTATCATCACCAGCATGTGGGTTTGATGCCATACTTCCACGTTTTTGTGAACTATTACAATAGTTTTACATGGATGTAAACATAAATTTTTTATCTAATCAATCCATCTAAAATTACTGATTCCATACAAGAATATAATCATCTATAACCATTTTTGGGGAATCACTTGTGTAATGGTGACCATTTAATTATAACTATAATTTATAAAATTCTATATATCAACCAATTTATTTTTATAAACTTTCTAATAGGAATTCATTGTTGACCATACTAATCAACTATAGAATAAGAAAGGAACTCATAACCCATTGATGGTGCCTATAATTTAAATAATCTCTCAATTTTAATATTGAAACCAAAAGATACATGTTTGTATGTTGTCACTTAGTCACAGACGAGAAAAATGATTTTTCTCCCCCTAAACCCCCAAAAGAAATATTTGATTCACTTGGACATTAATGAGTGTGACCACTGTTGTAGGAGAATAATATAATGAATTTTGGATTTTTCTTTGATAATGGGTATTGTGCCCAAAATTATCCACCCTCATATCCAGTAAAATACATTTTAAAATAAACATTTCTAGATCCACATGATCTAAAAAGTGGGAAACTAAATTTACATCAAAAATAGGATCCACATAATCATCCTAAAAATATTCATCATGTTTTGAAACATTTAAGAACATTGGGGTATCATTATTTTTCTTTCATATTAAGGAATTTCTATTCAACTTATGATATAAAGACCAAAATTGAGATAAAAAATAGTCTAATGAATCAATTAGAACATGTAACTACCTTATGAAAAATTTCCATGATAAATTCTTTCATCCAAGATGATCCTGAAAATTATGAAATGATATCCACAATTTTACTTAGTTAGATGTAGTATCATCATGGGATGTGTGGGACCAATCTAAGGGGCTAAAAAAATTCGCACACCACATACATGAAATTTTAATGTAATGGAAATATTCTTTAACATGGCCATCAACCTTCTAATCAAACCATAATAGATTTTGTCACTAATGGAAGAATCAAATTAAAGGGTCCATAAATAAGACGATCCAATCTTAATGAATTAAAACACAACAGTAAGATTTTTAGAATTGATCAAGGACCAAAAAGGTATGAAAAAAAACCAAGTATAAGAAAGAACCCACCCCAATGTCTATGTTAAAGCACTCATAGAAAAACTAGAAATATTTCAACTACCCTAACCATAAATACCACTAGCTACACCTTTTATAGAGGCCATGTCATCTGAAATGTGTGGGTGTAATATCAATACAATAGATAAGGAATGGATAAAAAATCAATATTGTAATTATGTAAATTAAAATAAACCATTAAAAATGTACCAGTTACCATACTATAATCAAATCCCAGTGCAACAAAAGTTGTAGACCAATCATGGATAATACTAATAGAAGACTACTTAATAAAAAATATGAAATGAAGGACCACATGGGTATACAGATCAAATCCATGCCCCTTAAACAAACAAACCATTTCAATACCACCCTTATCCATCCCTAGTTCTGGAAAATTATCATCAAAATAATAATTTTAGAATCAATCTATATTGTGAGAAAAACATGGTTCCCACCACAATGATTGAATTAAGAGAATATATAAAATAAATTTGTTCAAAAACTAGTTCAATGAATGAAAATAGAATAGAATTAAATGAATCAAAATCCACTAGTTGACCCCCCATGTTGAGAAGATAATGTAGGCCATAATTTCCTAAACATATTCTGATCGACTATCGAATATACAACCAATTAATACAGATTTCCATCCCTTTAATAAGGCATAAAATATTTTTCATAAAAGTGAATGAGAGATGGATATAAAATAATTGTGTATATGTTATTAGAATAGGAAATAATATCCAAATAAAAATGGGAGAATAAATGAAAAAGATAATAAAGAAGAAATTAGAGAAGAAAAATTAATGAAATAGGACAATGAAAAAAAATAGAAAACTAGATAGCATATCAAAGAAATATTATAATGAAGAATATCCCCCATACATGTCCCCACATCCATTTTTAGAGAGGATGATACAATAGAAGATATAGGATAAATATGAAAAATTGACACTTTCCAACAACATCACATCAATATCCAATTTAATGAAGCAATTTTCCAAATTCTAACATATTACATATTCTAAAAAGTTCTTTCTCTAGTTATAAAAAAATGGAGACATGGAAAATCTATAATTTTAAAAAAACACCCCAACGAATCTTGATAGACCCTGGGAGTCACCTAGTCCCATTCTTTATTTAGACATGAATTAGTAGGAATGATTTATCTGATCCTAAAGGAAGATTAAATATCATTCCCATTGGTTTCTTTTGAGGACTAGTAAATAAATAAATTTTGGTGAGAAGGGTCTTAAAAAATATTAATAATAGATCCATCATGTATACCCATGTACTCATTGAGGATTCATTAGTAATTATAGCGTAGTTCACTTTTTATGTTGGATTCATCATCCTTGACATGGAGGAAGAGGGTCATAACATATTATCAATGAATGAAAATTTATATTAAATAATATATAATTAATTGATATAAATCAAGGTATGCCAATCATTTAAGTGAATGAATAGTAACTAATTGCTGATCAGGTAACAGAAGATAATTAAAGAGAATATTTTTATGAGTATCAATTCCTTTTTTATCTGAATAAGAATATTAAAATATGGATCATGAGATGAAAGGGATGTATTTTCCTATAATGAAGAGGATATCAGTCGCTATGAAGTGGATAGATATGTAAACCATCATATAAGATTCTACTTCTTTGAACTTACCACCATAAATAATATATCCTCAAAACATTAGTATTGAAACCTCTTTAAAGCATGTTTTAATATTAATCATTAGAAACCAAGGAAACACATACAATCATAATAATATCTAATTTCACTAATGAAAAAGAGTCAGAATTTTTATATTTCATTAAGAGGAAAAAAATTATATCTTTTATTGTGTCTATTATAAAATATATAATCTATGAAATTTTTACCAAACACACATTACTAGAAGAATAATCAAAACAAAGAAACCAACCCATTAGAGAGCTCACCCCACCCATGAAATAGGTGGTTCATATAATGAATATTAAGGATGTTGGAATCATTTTTTCCCTTAATGATAGATAATACATGAGCCCATTAATAGTAGTTACAAGATTAAAAGGATTAAGAGTAACAAATAATAATTTAGATTAATCAATTCAAACTCAGACCATTACTGGATAGAGAGTATATGTTGATTTATTAATTTTAATGAAATAACTTGGATGGAAAATTTTCCTATCCTGTTTTGGTATCATATAATATAGATTTTATCTGAAAATTAGTTTTTTTTGTTTCATGGATGCATACTCAGGTTGATGTCTAATTCATGTTGTCCAAGTGATCATTTAAATACATGATTTTTTATTCCCATCGAACGTTCACCATTCATCAAAATTCCTTTAAAAAGATTAACGTGCCGAAATCATTCAAATGGTTCATGACACATATATTATTTGAAATTCTTGAAGAGATTTCAAGAATTATTATAGATGATTTCTCTATTTTTGTATAGACTTTAAATATTTGTTTGAGAAATATAAAGCTATTGTTATAATATTGGGAAGAAAAAATTATATATAATATATTGAAGAAAATTCCATATTATTGTGAATGAATGAAAAGGCCCATTCAAAAAAGGTCTTAGTGAAATGCATAGAGGTTAGAATTGGAAAAATAAAGGACATTATGTAATTTCTAGAACCTACTTCTATAAAATTAAGAGGAACATTTCTTAGCTATAAATCATTTTTCTAGTAGTTTCTCAAATAGTTTTCTCAAATAGTTTTACCACTGAAACACCTATTAGCCAAACATTCCCCATTTGAATTCAGTGATGAGTATCAGCAAGAATTTGACTCATTGTAAAATAATATGGTGGAATCTTGTATTAATGTCTCTTCATAATCAGAAAATTAGTTTTAGATTATATGTGAATCAAGTGACTTCGTTGTGTGGGGTATCATATGAAAATGATTTTTTAGTTTTTTAACAATATGATATTGTAATTTTACTGTGAATTATGATAACAAATCAATATTATTGAGAAAGATAATCATGAAGTAATTTTCTAACTTGATAAATTCAGAAAATTTCTAATTCTCTTTAGAAATTTTTAAACTGATCATGCAATATTAAAAAAACTAATGAATTAAAAGGATGAAAAAACTATGTTGATATAGTGGATCCTTATTCTCTAAGAGTTTGAAATTCTCATCAAAGACACAAAAAGGGATGAAAATTTTATCAATTATCATATTTCATTACTAGAGCTTCCAAATGCAGAAGAAAATGATGAAATATAGATTTTGGATAACATCTTAGATGAATCACTCTACTTTTAGGATGTGTAAGGATGATAATGGTTTTCAGAAATAGAAAAATATTTTTCCACATAGAAACTATATCCAAACATTTCATATGAATAAAGAAAAATTTTTCAGTATGCTTAATACTATTATATTTATGAGATTCTTTAATTCAATAGATTTTTTAAATGGTTAATGTGATATCACATCTTTGAAGAAAGTTCTCGTAGTGTTCTTGAGTTTTTTCATGCGTTTCTAATTGGATGACACCATGGGTCTGACCATACCATTAATAAATTAATTAAGTGTGTATTTTTATATCCCATACTCCATTGGGACACAATTTAATTCTTCAAAAGGTATTATTGTCCTCAAAGAATTATAACTACTAGTAGATGAAATGAAATTCCAAAAAACCCCATCCTTTAGGTGTATATATTAAACAATTGGGGAATTGGTTTCGTTGGACTATTTCTATATTCAAATTGAAATTTGAATATCTTGGCCTATGTCTACTACAACTTATAGTGTGTAGACGATAAATATATAACTCTCAATGATACCACTTAAATAATTATTCAATTAATGTACCATATTTTTTCTCAATTTTTGTTTTCTTGATTACTCATGAATTATTGAGAAAGGAAATGAAAGAAAATTTATGGAATCAATTCATGTGAAGTCTGGTGTTAAATATAATACTAAAACCCTATGAAATAAGTATACTTATGGGCATGTGTAACTATAAAAATATGAAAAAAATCATGAGAAGTCTGTAAATTTGAGTTAGAATGATTGGAGTATGAAACATGATAAAGAACATTGGGAATATCTCCCCACCTATAAAACTACTACTCATGAAACTCTAATCAATAGTGTATATGGAAAACCCTATCACTCTCAAATTGAATTAGATTATCAAAAATATTGGGAAATTCGAACAAGGATTTGAGGTACACTAATTTAATTCAATGTTAACAGTATTCCCTATAAAATTAGAATCAAAATAATTGTGACTGGTTAATGTATTTTATGTTTTAACTTATGTGAAAATAAAAATTCAACGAAGAGAAGGACCATTATTCAAATCCATTTGAATATAAGGGATGATTTACAAATAATCATATCAACAAGGATTTGTCTTGTCTATAAAATTCATTTGATAAATAGAGAAATGTATAGCCCTTAACATTAAAAGAATCACTAGTCGGGATGTAAAATCAGTGTGTTTATGTTGGTTGGATTATCTTAGTATAAGTAGGATGATTCGCCGATGTTGGATGAGGTAACAAATATTATGTTTATCCTAATTCAATACATAAATTCATTTCTCACATTTTTAAATTTAGGTTATTTAAAATAAAACCACTTGTGGGTATATTGGTCATTAATT
The DNA here is from genome assembly GCA_963277665.1 of Viscum album. NCBI lineage: Eukaryota > Viridiplantae > Streptophyta > Magnoliopsida > Santalales > Viscaceae > Viscum > Viscum album. The sequence continues at coordinate 390,304,367 of OY728146.1, forward strand.
TCCAATTCATGATGTGAATTTAACATCTCAGCAATTTTAGTCCATCAACCCTTGCTTCCGGAACATGAATCAATTTCCCCTCCACCACTCACTCTTCTCTTTATCCACCCCTTTGATTTTTTTTCTACTTCTCTTATTACTCACCTTGCCTCAATAATTTATCCACCCATCAAACTTTTTTACTACCTACCCATTATCCTCCATATACATAACACCATTATGTCATCCCCTTCATTCCGATATCTATTGTTCACATGATGGTATGTGAGAAGAATCCAACCAAGCATGTAGACAAAAAAGATTAATCCCCCCATGGACATCTGTCCAAATAGGAATCCAAATACTGTACATGAGGATCACTTTATCCATACCTCTCACTAAGTTCTGGTTAATTTTCAACTTCAAATTTTGGACACCCATCACCAGATGACACCTATATGTTTTCATTTTATCAAATTATATAGTTATTACAAATGAAAATCTAGTTTTCATGTGACTTTTTAGGATATCCCTATCAGGAAAACAAGAAATGTGATTTTTTCCATTCTAATAGTGAACATTTTTACTGAAGAGGTTTTGGAGGGCCATGTATAGATGATCCAGTCTAACATTATTGATGGGTATATACGAATGTAATGGGTACTACATATTTATTTAATAGCCACCATATATAAATATATTTTCCATGTCTACATTATCTATTGAGGAACCATTGGGAGCTCAATTTTAAGGATTCTTCATTTTCCATGTGTTTGTACTATTATATTTTACCACCTAAATAGATTACACAAAAATATCAAAATACATGAAAAATGCTGAAATCACAAATTACTTTTTTGAGAATTCCTTTAAATATATGAGCTTCCATAACCATCAAACAAACAAAAGAAGAAAAATGAGGGGTTCCATGCCACGAATCATTCCTTATGATTTAATACATGCATGGATTTCATGTGGTGAATCCCATGAGGTAGTTATTCAGATAAACGTACTACTTCTTACACATACATGGGATCCCCCACGGTGACCAATTACTCGTATTTTTATTAATACAATGATGGATAGCTGAGGAAGACCCATGTAAAACTTTTGTGTAAAACTTTTATCAATTACATGGTAAAAAATTATTTTTTATTTATAAATAACAACCCCATACCTCCTTGGGGTCAATGAATTATATTTAAATCATCATACATTACAATATGATGATTATTTTTTAGGTGGGGAAGAATTACGATTCCACACCTTGTAAATATAGACCAGCAATAAGGAACAAATTTCTAGTGCATCAGAAGCCCAAAAAGCTAAACCACTACTACCTTGATCAAGGATTCCCCTATCAAAACTGAGGCTTCTACATTTTCCCAGTCCGTACAACCTCTACATTATTATGGACTATTGTTAAGATACTATAGTGGGTCCATATCCTTTTTGAGAATCATCATACAAAATTAAAGCATCTAGATATCTAACTTACAATTCCCACATATATTCCATTAAAAACCACAACCACTTATTTTTCACCACCATCCACAAATACAAGTAACAACTACATCCAGACCCATTATTAATTCTATACATGTTCCATCATCCATAGAACATGTGTCTTCCTTAGTCGATCTCCCTCTATAGATCATTTTTCTAGCTACCCAAAGATTCTTTTTATCGTTGCATGGTTGATAAGGATAGGTCCTTAATATTTATATCCATTCATATGTGAGTTTTATTTCTAAAATAGCCAAATTCATGAATAAAATATTGATATGCTCATCACCACCACAAACATGTCACTCTAATGAAAATTTTAAAAGCCTATTTTCCTAACCAACTGGCTAATTCATCTATCCCTACCAGAATATTTTGAAATATTCATGCTGGGGAAGCTCTTGCCATAATAAAATATAGAGGTTTCCATAGAAATTGATTAGTTAGATTCTTCCCACTATTCCATGTTTTCCTTAGTTTACCAACTCTATTTTCTATTTATTAGTTTTATTTAGGATTCATTGTACAACCTAAGAAAAATAATGTATTAGTTATATATATTTAATTAATAGGATTCAATTTATTAATGATATTTATCTATATTTATCCTTTTTTATACATTCATATATCTATGATATCTCAAATTCGACTTCTTCTCCTATAAAATTTGAAGCACTTACTAGAATGCCTATTGAACTTGCTCATGAGGTATTTTTACATGTTGATGTGCTTCAAGTAACACCTTTTCACATTTCTATGAGATTTTAACTTATAATCAGTTTTCATCATGAATGTTTTGGGAAAGTGATTTATAAGGTGGTGGATCCTCCAAATAATCCATTAGATTTAGATTAATCTACCCATAATATTGATAAGAGGGTGAGGATCATTATGTCGATGAACTATTCGGAATGATCATTTTCTGTCTATCTTTATGATGATACCATCATTTTTTGTTTATGGGACCCATCCCACTATCCATTATAATGTGTTCAAGTTTTAATTTTTTATTATTATCTATGTATTTTCTACTAAGGTTATTCTTGAGGATATTTCATTTTACCCCCATTGCTTCCCACATATATAATAAGATATTTTTTTAATGTCTGTGTGATCCTATTTCATTTATTATTTTCTTATCTGATATATATTTCGTACTCATCAATTCCCTATTGCATGTGTATGTTTACTTTATCATTTTCTCATGAGTTATGAATTCACGCCATCTAATGACACTTTCCTTCTTGTAATTTCATTTATTTCATGGATATCTTGACTACACAAATTTTTTTGTAAATCTATTAAATAATTAATCTTCATTCATTTCTATCTCTCAAAAAACATTTTTAAAAAATAATCATAAAATTGTATAATTTTTTATGTTAATGAAATATTCAAGATATTTATTACACATTCACTTTTATTTTCCCAATTAACATTAATTTATGAGACCATTTTTATTGTAAATTGGATTTATCTTCAAGTCTCATTGCAACCATAAAAATAAAAGATAATTTTAAATTTTTTTTAATATAATATTTATACATATTTATTGGTTTATAATTATTTCAAAGATAAGAAATTTATTTTTGATTAAAAATTATTAAGAAAGTTATTGATTGATGTATTACATGTATGTATATTATGAGATATTTACACAATTATTTTTATTCTCATTCTGCAAAAAATTCTTGAGATAAATTTCTATATTCCTTTCTAATTATATTTCTTGGGAGAGTCTTATGGAAAGTAAACAAATAATATCATACAGTTGTACCTTATTGAGCCTATGATAGGAAATATAAATTTTTCGAAATGAATAATACACTTTAATTTTTAAACCCCTCTTCCATATGGCCCGCCCATATAGTATCCCTATATGCCCTGTAGTTTCCATTAATAAACATGGTGATGTTGGCCTATATTTGAATCCCATTTTATCGCTTTCATCCCAGCTCATTTGTATATATCATGGTATTTATTAGAATAATTGTGGGTGAATTTTCATCTATGGTAGAAAATGGGTGTGAATTACTAAGTAGATATGTGTTGATTTTTTTCTATATCTATGGAGTGTGGTCCATGATTATATATGACGTAATTTTTTGATTACCAAATTTTCATTCCAAAAAAGAGAGAGAAAACCTAGTTAACTATTATGAGGGTCATAAATGACTATCGCTAAACTGATGAATCTCATGAATGATTATAAATTCTTATCTTATAGATCATTGATATATCATAAATTTGAATCCGAAAAAAATGAATGAAAATTGAAAATAATTGAAATAGGGTATCATCATTTTGATTTCATGAAATATTAATTAACTTTAAATGAGATTCTAGGAGTTTGGCGACATTTTAATTTGGAGGATATTCTTAATTACCCATATTCGGATTATCAGGCATGATAATTTGATATTTATCCTCCTTTTATGATTTATTTTTTATTATCTTCCCACCTACACTTGTCCTCGCAGTCATTGAAATCATTTTTTTATGTCCTCTTGATTAATTATTTTATTCATATTTAAAAAATGTAAATTTCATATCCAATGAATGAATTTGGTTTTGAACATGTATTTAGGGTTTGATAATATCTATAATTATATTTTACTATTAGTGATAAGGGAAAATTCACGGTTAAGTTAATCAAAACATAGGAATGGCAATCTAAGTAATGGTTAAAAAAGGGTAATAAATGAATGATGGACTAAAATAAGGATAATGACAATGAAAAAATATTACTTTTATTTTAATGTATGGTTTGAAGGCTATATCCATTCTACAAACACATGGTTTATTTTGAATGGGTGAAATGTTGGTTTCTTAATAAAAATTATTCCCATTGAGATCTAGTTGAGATGCTTTTTATTAATGAAAAAAATTATTCAATTATGAGAAGGAAATTTATATTACTGATTAATTTATTCATATTATAAATATGTCATTTATCTTTTTTCTTGTTTTATAATGTGATGATGCTTTTTATGAATGATTTCAATAGGAATAAGATGGTAGTTTTGTAAAAGTGGTACTGGTATAAAATTGTTACAATTGTAGAAAATTCACAACATGAATAATAATTCTTGATTAAAATTCCCAAATATAAATATATATAAAATTTTATTAAATAATCCATGTTTCTATTATTGTCCTAGAATTAATAGGATGAAGAAATTTCATGACATGAATGATATTCATGTTGTGAATATCTTAGCCACTACCTCTAATCAACTGCCCATGGATCGCTAACAATCCTGTGAACATAATTCATCTCATTAAACATGGAATATAAACACTATAAAAGATATATAATTTAATGTTCTTTATGAAAATTAAAATTTCACACCTTGAAATTCGGAGAGAAGAAGGGAGCGCATGGAGACTCACGATGTTAATTCTATTCACTAATTGGGTTGGTCATTTATATTTAAATAAAGAGTTCCCCCTTATTTAACTAGACTATATTTTAATTGCTATTTTCTCTTGTTTCTTCTATTTAATAATTATTTTCATATTATATATATATATTACATTTTGGGGTAAAATTATATTAAACACACACACTAAACAAAAAAGAATGAAAATGGAGGCTATAGACCCCCCAAGGGATAACCCAAACATCATGACTTATTTATTCATTACATGGTCTGAAGGCCTAAGGGACATGAATCCAATTAAATGCCTTAATGGAACAATGTAGCATCATGTCATCATCATACTACCAGTTTAATCTGGCCAACAACCTACAAACATCACCACCTGTCTCACCTCCTCCCTGATGACATTCAATCCTTCCCAAATTTTGAACTTGGGTCTGTTGTTGGATTATGGGGAGACATTACCATACTGGAATGTCTGTTCAGAACCCATGGTTTTCTATTATTTTCTTTTTTTCTTTTATTTAATTGTTTTGTTCATAATCATGGAGCATTCCACAATTTTTATATTTTGTAATGCATTGTTTCTTTAAATCAAAATTGTCTTCTACATTTTTCTTCTTTATGAAACTTAGTTATTTTTATTTCTCTTTTTTAAAATATTATCATTTTATAGTGTCTGTTTCAACTAATCTTTTATTTAACTATTTTAATCTTGCTATCACCATGTGTGGGTAATTATCCAAAGGGAAGGGATCAGGATAAGGGGTAGAATCATATTAATAGAAATACATATATAAACATGCATAATATATTCTATACAAGTTACTTTTAATAAAACACTTCTAATTCATCATTATTCATGATCCTTATTTAGAAAAATTCATAGCAGGACACTGAAATGTTTTTAATAAATTGAGTTACGACCAATTTATAGGATTCATTTTCTTAGGTTGATGTTTCAATTAACATAATTATTTTGAAAAACACCTCTTGACAAATGTGTGCTTTTCAATTTATCTATATCAGTTTATTTCAACTAAACCTAATTGGAGATTCATGAATATATTGGGGAAAATTCAATAAGTCAATCCCATATTATATTTAAATATATCTATTTCATATGCTCCATAAAATTGATCTGGAACAATTATTTAATAAATTGAAATTTCATTCAATATGATATTTTAAATCCAGCTTTACTAAATACACATGAGGTATCCATGTTATGTTCTAATCACTAGGTGGAATTTGTTATTTTCACCTCCAAGTGGGTTCTACATTTTATATCCATAGTGATATGATACATTGTGATAGTTCTAGTTCTTATTAAACATAAATTTGTAATATGATTTACTCGAGTGTAAATAATGAAGTTGTGATGTTACATAATCTAAGGAGGGTTCTATTTTTGATGAACTAAGTGGGAGATGATGTAGATCCCTTATTAACAAGTTGTTTATGTATACATTTTTTTCAAATAAATTAGACCTATATGATTATATAATGGATTGTAATGTATTATATCGAATATTGTTTTTTTCAAGATGTTATATTTTTTTATGAACTATATGGGTTCCAATAAAAATCCTCCAAACTATAATTCGATATAGAGAAACATAATTTCACTCTCCATTACATAACTTTTGATGGGTTTAACCTATGTTAATAGATAAATGCGTGTTGGAATTAACTCTTGGTTTTTCTGGACTATATGTAGCGTAGAGGGAAAGGTATATTAGCCGGTAAATACATTTTCCATTTTAGTCATTATGATTTTAATTATAATTTTCTTGAATAAAATAAATTTATAGAATCTACTCCTTTTGAAAATGTTCTTTCGAATAAAATTTATAGTTTTTTGTGTTTTCAACCCCTGATTATACCAAATGGGTTTAATTATAGGTAATGTACATTAATAGGTTAAATAAATTAAATTGTTTCTATAAATTTAATACTAAGAGTGAATTTTTTTTTTCAAAATCTAAATTCTAACATGGCTTCACTAGGTTCATAAACATAAGTCAATATAACTTGTAATAGAATAAAATGAACTCCACAGGAAACAAATTTAGAATAAATTTAAAATATTGGCATATAATCGATAGTAAAATGGGAAACTACTATCCAAGAATTAATATATGAGATATTAGTCACTATGGGTGTCGGTAAATTAATTGAAATTTTTAATATTCAATAAATTCCATTACAAAGTTATTTTCCCAAATATTTTTGTGTAAGAAATTCAAAAATATAAGTGCCAAATATTGAAAATTTAATCCATTCATGTGAGGGGAAAATTGATTCTATATGAAAAATTAGATATTGTATTTTAAAATTTTCATTTGAGTCATATCAATGATGTGGAAATTGCAACTTTGGATTATGAATCATATGATGGAAGGATAAATGGGTGTAATTCTTTTTAAAATTTTAAATTCACTTATTTATAATTTTCTCCAGCCTTAATCATGTAAATATTTCTTTAATTGATATATGATAGATTCCTGGATTCCCAGTGGAGGAATTACAAATCAAATATTGGAGGAATAAATTATTTTTATCTTCTCATTGATTTCATATTTTTTTCTAGGCCGGAAAATTATATTCATATAATGGAAGTCATTGTATTTTCTAAGAGTTAAATTATTAATAGGGATGGATTGATTGGTGTTCAAAATTTCAAAAAGTTTAAACTGATTTTTATTTTTATAAACTATTAGTTTAATTTTAATTTTATTAATAAATTTATATCCATAAAATTGGATAAATTCGGAATGTAATGTTTTTAATGGATGAAAATAATGAATATAAATTTAATTATACATTCATCATGTTTAATTTAAAAAAACATACGTTATGAATTAAACTAACACCTGGTTTTTGTAAATGATATTTCACTTTTTATAAAATTAGGGAAATTTAATTATTAAATTTATAAAATATGTATTTTTAATTGTATATTGTTTATGAATTAATTAAAATGCTCAAATTGATATTAAAATTTTTTTAATATAATTTTTTTTATTTTATTTTTTTTATTTAAATAAAATTTGGAATTAAATTTTCAAATGGATTGAATATTGTGTTCAAATTTTTTTAAAAATCCTATTAGAATCCTTTTAGTGACTCATTGATTATTAGAAATTTAATTTATTTGGGGATTTAGTTTTTTTAAATTATTTAATTATTCATGGAACTAATCTACAAATATCTTGTAATGAATAGAGTTCTTCATTTTATTGGTTAACAAATATCATAGTCTTAGATCAACCATAAGAATCACTAATTATTTACTGTTTGTTCACCTTATACAATCCCAAAAATTTCTTGATATACCTAGGAAATATACCACATGATTGATAAAATGACTAAATTATGTGGTAAGGAAAATATATTGTAGGTTAGATCTTATTCTATCAAAAATTTACACTTCCATCTACCACATTTATCATGTACGAAACCATTTTAGGTCTAGTTAAACTAACTATTCTAGGCCACTATCATAAAATCAATCTCTAGAGGGAGAGATTGATCTACTAAATAAAATTTTCATTTATTTTGAAACATATAACTGGGTTCATGACCCTACATCTATGGATTCTTATACACCCAACACAATACATCTCAAAAAAACCACGAGACTTGAATTCCATCAATTTCTCATCCTAATACTCCCCATTGTGGTTAAACACTTCAATTTGATCGACCAATCCCACTTTATAAATATGTAGTTCTTACAAAAAACATAATATCATGAAAAGATGGAAAATAACCCTTCTTGAAAATTGTGACTTCAAGAAGTGGAATCCCTTTTATACATTATATCATTTATTCACAGTTCCACCATTATGCTACCATGTATTCCTTCTTCTACATTTGTCAATAAATTATCCATGGAATTCCATGATAATAAACCATCTTACCCAATGATTTTTGGGTTAAACATAAATAATGCATGAATATCTATATCATGAGGCTAAACACTCAAGATGACCGGCCACATTGAAATTGATTTTGAGCTCATAAATCAAGAAAATATTCAAAATAAATGGATCATTATAGGTGGGCCACATTCCACTCACATGGTAGTAATTTCAAAGAATCCAAAAAATAACTAATCAATTAATAAAAGTGGAATAGTACAATGAAATCAGCCACTTCCTTTGTCCATAAATTGAGTTTACGATGATTGATTAAATCGTGTATTCACTTATTCATATATACATTAAATTATTTCATTTTGTTTTAATAATACAATGAGGTCACACTAGGTCATTTGTTGTTATGCTAAATAGAATTTCCTCATCACCCTTGTTATGAAATATACTAATTAATTCTTAATTCTCCTACTCACACCCATGGTTTTTTTAATTTCATAATCAATTGGAGGTTTTTTCTTACTCATAAATTAAATTACATTATCTCTTTTTCATAATTACGTGAACATGGCACTTAGATTAACTACTTTGATTTGTATCTTGAGTAGTGGGTAATATTTATAGTGATATGAAATATTTGATCACCCAGTTTGAAGAGATTTTGGGATAAAAAAATTTTACTCCCTTATTCAAAAAAAATCACAATAAGAGTAAACCATGTGATTAAATTTAATTAGAAAAATAATAGGGGTACAACTTATATAGTTCAAAAATACGAGATTGATGCAATGATAAAATTCTATAAAAAAATTTTAATATTATATTTTATACAAAATATATCCATATAATATTTTTTCTGACACAAAAAATCATTAAAAATATTAATACAAACCCAAGATACTCTCCTCATTTGTGAAAACCCAATACCCACTTATCATATTTAAAAGATGGAAACAAAACTCACTTTTTGGCGGTCCCGTGATAGGCCATGTGTCACCCATTGAACTAGATGTTCATTCCAACAAGAATATGTGTTTTTTGGAAGGTTTTAATTTTATATGATTCATGATACTTAATGGAGATTTCTATGGTTATTTTTTTATGTAATGAACAATCGAAAGGTTATCTAGGTATGTTTCCCATAAAAACAAATTAAAATATTTTACAAACTATAACGGTAAGAGGTGACTGAAAATTTTGGGATTATTATCTTAATCATATCAATAAAATAAGATTTTCTGTAGTAAAACTCGCACTTTTAATGAAAGATAGTTTTTTAAACCATGAGGATTGTGCTAGAAAACTGTGGAATTCGTGCATGGGGATTCATTATTATGGAATGTTTGGACATGGTGCGATGGTCTAAAAGGTGTTGAATTAAATTTGTATTTCTCATCAATCGATTTTAAACCAGAATTTGTAATATGAGGAATGGTTTTAATAATTGGAATGACATGAGAGGGTATGAATAATAAGCGTTTTAGTCATGGGAAATATTGTTCGAATACAGTAAAAGAATTTTCAATCATTGGGGGATGTAGTGGAAGTTGAATTTACATTGGACCCACCTTTTTAAAATCATTTTATAATAAAATTAATTAAATTAAAATAAACGAACCATGATGTTGATAGACTTGACCTTTTTCAATGGAATGAAAGTGAATTGAAAGAATTAATATTTGTAAAGGTAATATTCTGAAGGTATCTTTAGATGTTTAGTGATTGGATAATTGATTACTCGGTTTTTATTCAATATAATATTAGTACTTCTACCATATTGAAGACCATAAAAGGACGTACAACATTATATAGAATTTATTTATTTTATGTTATTTTCAAATTTTTAGAAGGATCTTTCAATTTAATTCATAGAATTTGAATGAAAATTGGATTGGAGGTGGGATCTTGAAAGGATCATGACCTAGAGGATCAATGGGAGAAAAAGAAAAAAAGGAATTGGTTTTACTATGCATAAAATTTAGTGGGAGTATATCTTGTTTATGAAATAAGGCTTTATTTTAGTATAGGATAAAGTTTAGTTCAGATTATATTCCTGGGGTATGGTATATAAGAAGCTCTTGGGTTGTGGGCAAATTATCAAAGTTTTAAAAGAAAACATCTAGAAGAGAGGGACTTTGGACCCAGGGTAAAAAAATAACCTAATTTACATGAAGATAAAAAATTTCCAAGTAATTCCAGATTGTTTTCGAATATATTTGGATAAATTTTATAGTGTTAATTAAATAAGTTTCATGGACATCGTATAATCCTCAAGGATCATTAGGATCATTAGGATAACACCATGACAAACTATGAAGTTTCTATGTTAGGAATCTAAAATATACATAGATTCAGGGACTGTGTAGTGATATTGAGAATGTTTTCTAAGTTTTATATTATTTAGGCTAGCTTATAAGAAAAATTATTATTTCGGATATTTTTTGTCTTGGTGGGGATTTTTTTAGATTATTGCTAGTGTTCTGAATGTTCAGACGCATATAGAAATGATTATGAAGATCTAGATGGTGGAAATTCACAAGCACTACAGATTTCTAGATTCAGGAATATTAAGTCACATAAAAAATGGTTAGGAGGTTGATGGCTCAGTTTTCTAGAAGAAATGGCATTAGTCGAATGTATGTTTGACCAAGAGGTTTATAATTTTAGAGCAATGGATATATTCCATACATTTTTTGGATCATCAAATGGCCAAAAAGATCAGTTCAGAGGATATATTCACTGGATGGATAATATTACATGTTTATTATAAGAATAATGGGGGTGGGGGACTTCTACCGATGTTTTTACTCGTGGATCCCGTATTGAATACGAGGGAAAAAATGAAGAAACTTTTAAGGGTAGATACCAACATATGAACATAATTATATAATACTGATAAGGATTTTTTAAAATTTAATTACATGCACAAAGTCAATAATGTAAGACATTATGATACATAATTATAAAGTAAATATTTATAAAGGATGTTGTGGGGAGAAAAAAATGATATTATTTCTTCATAGGGAGTCAGAAATCGATGCCTTCATTAATATAATAAATTAATGGATTCAAATGGAAGAATTGGGGAACCCTTTTCTTATGGATGGAGGTAATAAACGGATTATGAGATCATGACCCCTATATGAAGGAAATAAGTCCACATGTGATTATTGACAAATTACTTAATATAGGAAGGCATTGATGGGGCCATAAATAAAGGATGAGGTGGCTTTATGAGAAGAGAACCTGAGCACATATAGTTTTTTGATGTTGAACATATGAAGGTTGAGGATAAAGCGAATGAGAAACATAAGATGAAACCAAAAATTTCTCTCGTAGTACTTCTTCAAATGGATAGAGTAGGATTTTAAAATTTTGATCCTATAATATAACTCACATGTAATTATCATCAAATTAACGGGATAACGTCATCTCTCACATGAAAATATAACACACTATCTAAGACTCATAATCCCTTATATGTGTTGCAGATATTATTTTTTAATTAATGTTTGTGTTCACTAGGTGATTTATTTTATTCCCAAAAATATAATTATAAATTGACCAGTACCAGAGATATCTAAAATTAAGATTGAGTTGATACAATGAATGGAGTTTGAGGACATCCTAGTTCTTATCATAATATTTTTTAGAGGTATATGATCAAAATCTAATATACTTTTGGTGTTTGTTGTATTACTGTGTTGGAGAGCTGATTGTATAAACATTCAGTGATCATTTCTATTCCCTAAACTAAATCATTGTTTTCTTCATTGAGAACGAAACATGAATCAACATAATCCCAAATGAATCTAAAATTTCAAATTTTCCCACATATAGAGATGATAAAATGGGTTAATAAAGTATATGAATGTGTCAAAAACATTCTTGATTAATTTATACATGAATTTTTGGTTAAAAGTGAAATCTTGTTTCATGTAGAGACATCCAATGCGATGATAATGAAATATTTGAACAATGTAAAGAAAATTTTTGTTAATCTGGAATCAAACCTATGTCATCAATAGTAATAAAAATTTATTCTATGAATATAGTAAATTAGATGGACAAGTAAAATTTGTGATTATTATATAATTTTCATCAATCGAGGTGATATCTAAAGGATATGTCCATGGGAATGAGTGATGGAGAGAATATTGTTCCACTCATGAAGTGTCGCCTCTATGGAATCCTAGGCCATACTACGTCATAATATGAATTTGAAAGAAGCTATGTAAATAGGAAACCAACAAGTAGTTAAAAATTAGAATGCGACTATATCCTTCATATAATATATTAAATAAATTGTATGGATATTTTCCTTGTTGGTATAATTTTGGGCATGAATCCATTGATTTTTGGAAAATTGAAGTCAAAATAGTATCTAAATATATTATAGAAAATATTTTATAACTCAATAAATAATATTCATACGAAAAAATATGTACACTCTATTATAAGAAGAAGATTATTATGATTTCATGACACATAAGAAATAGAATTTGGAGGGGTCATATTAATCATATACTCATCTTGGTGTCTCAAATAAGGAAATAAAAAAAAGGAAGGAAAATATAGTAGAAATTGATCTCAAAGAAATAATTAACAAGAAAACAATAGCATTCTTGATAGATGGTATTGATTACAATTTATGGTAAAGAAAAGTATCTTTAAAAATGTCAACATTACAATCGATTGATCTATTCAATTTTCACATAATGGAGTATTGAATATAAAGGGGAATTGAAATACCCATTCCATTGATGATGTGATAAAGAAGACTAATGTTCATCCTATGGATGGTATAAAAAAACCCTTCTAAATGTGACTGATCTATTTTAATATGGTTATGAGGATATGTTTAATAATCCTAGAGTAGACATAATAATACATCAAAAAAATTATATGTTAAACTGTGGTGGGAAATGATACTATTTTAGTTGAGGTGAGTGACATGAGGAACAATAGAGTTAAAAAAACTGACATTTTTTTAATTAATAATTTCTTGAAAATGAATTTAGTAAAATTATAAAAGCAATTTTGATTGTTTTGAATGATGAAGAATCTAAATAATTCCAATTAGAGAACGTTTTTGATGAAAAAAAATATTTATTGTAGAGGAGAAGTTTGAAGAAAGGCGTTAATCCATCTTACAATATTGATGATAAATATGAACCAACTCAGAAAATTAGAATATATGTTGTGGATCTTGTGACTCAGATATTTTGGAACAAAAATAAATCACAATGTTATTGGAACAATATGGATCTTCAAGGAAAAATTCTACCATATTGGTTATGCGATAAGAAATAATGTTCACTTGTTTTTCAAATGATATGAATATATTGAAGTCATTGATGTTGAAGAAACATGTCCTTATATTTCTGTATTAGATTATATTGGTATTTTTTGGTTGTGAAAAGAAAAATGGGATACAATATCTATAATATTTTTTCCAAAATGATAACTGTAAATTATATTTTTTAAGAATAAGTTTACATTGAACAACTAGTGGAATTGATAATTTTAAATAATAGAGTAAACCTATAATGATTTAATAAGGATATTTATAGTATAAATCACAACCCACAATCATTTTATGCATGAATAGATTCTTATTAGTAGAATAATTAAAAAAAAATAGGTAGTTTCATATATAATATCATTGTGAATATATATAAGGAAGCATAATTTATGGTAATTTTTCATGTGAATGATATCATATTCGGAAGAATAAATAAAGAATATATATAAGAGTTTTCTAAAAACATGAAATCATATTATTAACTTCCCATGATTGGTGAAATAAAATTATTTTCTGGGGTACAAGTGAAGAATAATAACGAATAAACATTCATCTCTCAAGAAAAGTATGCATGAGTGCTATTGTTGAATTTGAAAATTCAGGATTCTAAACTGATTGTAACTATGACAATTGTTAAAAATGAAACATAAGAATGATGGGGTTATGATGTTTGTTTGATCCTTCGTTGCATTAGATTATATTTGGATGTCAACTAAATTTGATAGAAATTCATATGAAAATTTTCATCATAACTTGTTTTGTAGCTTTTTTCTATAGTAATATAATAGAATATCAACCCACATTAGTAAAAAATCATGAGGTATATCATGGTACTCCCAAATAAGGTTTCATATTTTATAAAATAATGGATTAAGAATTATCAACATTCTTCAATACAAACTTGTCAAGTGGTTTCATTTATGGAAACCAAATAAGATTTTTTTATTTTAAACATTAGTAATCAATGTGTGTGATAGTTGAGAAAAAAGTAGGAAAGAAATTATCTATATATTGAAGACGATAAATATATCTCAGCGACTAAGTAATTTCCATGACATTTTTGGATGAAGAATTTGCTAATATATATTATTATATATTTGAAGAAGTTGATGGTGATTTTATGGGATTATAATATTTTTTTTTATCTCATGAAAAAAACCACAAAACTCTCATACCATGAATATTTAGAAAATGTATCATTTCTTAAATAAAATTTAGATAAAATAATTTTAAAAAATTTATTCCTTGGAACTGATTACCAAGTAGAAAATATCTAGACATGTTCATTGGATATACCATTTTTTGAGAAACATCAGGTCAACTTTGGTGTTCAATCACCTATTTCATCTTGAAAATGTTTGTATAATTACCCTCTACTGATTTTATGTATTTTTTAACAGTTTTTTATTTGTGGGAAGATTCTATATCTATTTGTGTTTATTTTTATGGGTAATTACATAAAATTAAAAATTTCATCAAGTAATTTCAGAACTAAAAAATCACTCTCATCTTGGGGGATTTTATTATATACATTTCAAGGTGAGATACGATTCATAGAAAAATTTATATAGATATAACAGTTCTAGATTAAGGAATATCATTATGATTGTTCCTACCTTTATCTATTTTTTTGATACAAAGATCACTTCTCACATAGACCAAGAGTGATGGAAGAGTTGTTATATTACTTTTTTGGAATATTTCATGTTTATGTAAAAAAGTTTAATCGCATTTTTGATTTCAAACAATCCTTGGCGGAATTTTTTAACCAAAATAATCTAGTATATTGTTTGATTGTGTGTTGTGTTTTTTATGAATCCCCTATGAGATCATCAAGGGTATTTTGAAATAAGGGATATTTTTTGTTGATGATGGATGATATTGAGTCCATTCTTAATGATTTTTTTCCAATATTTCATATTTAAATATAGTAAACATTAATTTTCATATAATGACGTGATACAGAGTGAAAACAAATTTTTAGAAAGAGACATTCTTTATGCCTGAAGACTATTTTATACCAAAATCTTATATAATATTGCTTATAATGAAATTAATTACATTATTCCTACAAAATATGAAACTTACGTGACATTCAAAATATCCAAAAAACAAATGTAATGTTGAAATTATATTGAATGAATGAAACGTAGTGAATTTTTTTATGACAATCGATCTTTTCACTATTCACTTGAAAATTCAATTTTTTTAAAAAAATATCATAGGTAATTCATAAAATAATTTATACATGTTTATTTGAAAAATTATAACAATGTTATAAAACCTAATATCTATAAGTGGTAAAAACTAATCATAAAATCCATTCGCAAAATGTAATCAGATTCATCTATTTTAAAATGTATTATTGAGGAATAAAATAAATTTATAATCATTCCTTATATAAAACTACTACTATATATGTTATAATTTATATTATTTGAAATATGGTTAATAAAATTCTTAAAACCATTAAACATTATTTATTGACTTAATTTATTTTGATAGATATTAATTTCACATATATATAAATTTCCAAAAAAATATCTCTTTTAATGATTTTTTAACAATTGAGTTCTTATTTCGTAGGAGTTAATCTGTACATTTTAATAATAATATAGCATTTAAATATATTTAATAATGTGATAAATCATATTCACACTCTCATCCAAGAGGTAGGTAATATTGTTCATATTTAAATAATAATATTTAAATTATATATCAAAGTTCATTTTAAGCTCAGTTCTAAGTGTGGTACAAGAAATCGAGAAAATAATTTTTTCAGAACTAAAATTTGTGGGTTTTATAATCACCTACATAGGGAAAAAACTATGTTCTCGTAATTTTATTTAGATTCCCTCTAAATTAATCTATGATTAAATTATACTAGAATATAATTTTATCATGATCATTAATTTTTTAGATTTCCATTAAGGAACATATTATTTCATAAAAGAGTGTTCCTATACAAACATTATACATGTTCCTTAGTTACCAAAATCATTCCTTTATATTTGATTATTAATTTTAATATATTACTTGATAGATGTGGGAAATGTTTTTTGTATGGAGATAGAAATTTTTAGAAACTATACGTACGTGATTTATTTCCAATATATAAGTGGAATTTTATCCTTTATTTTTCCTAAGATTAGTTTCTGCTTAAATATCATCTGTTACTATAGAAAATGATCATTCACCATAAATTTTTTATTTTGTGGAATTAAAATAAACTTATTAATAACCATTAAATCTATTAATTTATAATATATTATATTTCATTTTTTGTCCAAATATCAAAATTGAAAAGGGTTCAATAGGTTATGATAGTGTCCAATGCGAATAAACAATGATATGATGAAATATTATATTAATCCCTAAAAATTAAAAAAAACTCCAAAATGTTCAACTTAGATCACATTGTAAAAAAATAACCATAGAAATCACCAAAATACTCTAAACCAACTTCAATATGAATGAATAAAAAAATTTAATAACATATTCTTATAATATCAATTTAACATGTATATTAGAACAACATTAATAACTCATAAATTCACATATGATACGTATAAATAACGTAATCATATAATATTCATAATTTGTCAATATTTTAAATAAATTAACTAAATAATCCAATAGAGACAATAATGTATATAATTCTGGAGAAATATAGTTCAACCTTTTTTCCTCAAATAAACTCATATATTATCATTACAAAATATTTTCATTTAGCTTAATTAGATAATGTCCTTAATATTAAGCACTTATTAAAAATATCTTTAATAAAATAGTCACAAAATCACTTTTAAAACACATGGATATCTATATTATAAAACAAATGTTCTCAGAATATAGAAGCACTTTTATCCCAAATAACCAAAATTTCATCTAAATTAATGATCATATTAACCAAAAAGATTATCAATAACTTTTATCAAGTGTCCAATAATTTTAAAATAACTCTTTCTCAAATATCCTTTTCACATTATAAATTTATGTGTTAAATTTACCTCAAATATCAATTGAAACTCACTAAATTTACAAATGGATCACCCATTATATAAAACATTATAGTATTAATAATTACATTATTATTAGGATCATTCTTGAATTTATCAATAGAATACTTCTACATCCTAACTCTAGAACTACTATTTTTATAAATAATAACCATTCAATGTTATTTTTAATAATTTAATGATTAATTTTCATAGAATTTCATAATAAAAAACACTTACTATATTAACCATTTCCTAAGATCCATGAATGTGAATCTAATAAATTGTTCTAATTTAATCATAAGTTGAATTTTTAAAATAAAAAAATATCTTTTATATATCATTTCAAGTTTCATCATCATCATCATATAATATTTCTAATAGTACTCTATATTATATAACTAGTTTACATTATGATCATTCGTCCATGTACATTTATTTCGTCAATGCATGTACTCTACTATTTTCAAATATTTCCCATTTTTATATTAGAAACTTCCATGGGTGTTCAGTCCCATATACATGACACATAGTTTCTTCAATATTTTTACCTTCAAGATCCTTATCAATTAAAATTCCATGAAAAAATATTTTCTATTATTTGGAGAATTATGAAATTCAACATAACATAAATTTGTTAATCATATCTCAAAATATCTTGTTAAGAATAACCACAATTGTTTTCACTATAAAAACATTGTTAATATTCTGATACATATAACCAATATATTATCATCCACATCCTTTATTAACTTGGGTATTTCAAGTTCCAATTATTTTATGAAAATTAATTATTTAGTGTGAGTATATAAAATAAAATCATAATAAACCATATTCTAAAAAGGATAACTTCTAATATATCTTTAACCTTGTCATATTTTATTAAAAGTTTTTTTTATTTATCAATAAATACAAATTATTTTATTACATAAAAACCATTTAAGATTTATAACACTTTTTAATTAGTCTCAAATAACTTCATATCCACAAAATTTATCTAAACCATTTCAATAATGATAACCTTAACTTACCATGGCATCAAAAACACAAATTTATGTGTTTAAATGAAAATATTTTATTTTCACACATTCACTAGATATTTTAGATTTATAATTTTATAGAATTTGGAAAATAAATTACCTATCCAAACCTAGAGATATAATGTGAAAAGTACCACTCAATGTTTATATTTTATATAAAAAATTATAAACCTCAGCTCGTGTTTCATTAAAAAAACTTTCTCTTCCTTAAAGATGAATCACTAAATATAAAATATAGCCCTTGATATATTTCATATTAATCATCAAGGACACTAAAACACATTTCCAAATATGGAATGATCACAAAAATATAGATATATAATATAAATCTAAAAGAACCTGTTAGTCCATTTTAAGAAGAATGAAAACTATACGAATTGTTTCTCTTATACATAATAAATGTTGATTTCAGATATTTAATAACATACTCATGAAAATATATTTATTTCCAAATTATTTTATAAAAGTATTTCACTAGAAAGAATAAAGGTAAAATCATAATCATAATGGTATCTTAAAAAACATTTGAACATTTGAAAACCCATATCATGAAATACATATCATTCACCATTAAATGATTTATAAAGATTTATTAATTATAGAATCATATTCATACTTTTTGAAGTCAATGTAGTTCAATGAAAATTATTCAAAGATAATATAAATGTCATGTGGGTTACTTTGGACATCATATATATATATATAACCATTAGAATAACCATTATAAGTGGAATATCACACTTTGTTAATTACAATATAATTCTCTATATTCCAAAATGACAGTCTAATGTAGTAAATATATACTTTAGGCTCATGTGTCATTATAAATAATATAATTGTACAATAATATTCATAAAAACATTTAACCATTAATATCTATAAAAATATAACTAAATGACATTTTTAACACATACAAAACAAATTCTAGATTCTAGTAAAAACAAGGATAAAAAATTATTTTCATTGGAAACTATTAAAAAACAATACCATTAGACTGAGAAATAATATTTTACATTTAAAATTATGAATATTTAACAGGATTCTTTTTAAATAATAACATGCATGAAAATGGGAAATTTTTTTCATTCTATTAATGTTAAAAAAATATTCAATTCTCTCAATTTTAAAAATATACCCAATAAAAATGCTAAAACGATACATTTTTAAACCACATTTAGGAATGGAAAAATGGTATTAAATAAATATTAAAAACTATTATAATATAATAATAAAATTTTATAATCATTTTATGAAATATATATTTGTGGGAAAAGGTTTCAGAATGAAAATATTAAAACATTCTAAACAAGGAGTAGAAGAAAATAGAGAATGAAATTGATATCTTTTAAATCGAAATGAAACATGGGAATAACAGGAAATGGAATTGTGAAATAAATTAATTTAAATATATTAATGATAAAATATATGCACATGGAAATATATGTACCACATTATTGTAAAAAATATATGGTTAAAATTCAATAAGTATCAATGAAAGAAAATCGAGATGATAAATCCCTATAATCTAAGTATCGTCTAGCTTCATACAGTCTCTAAATACTATATAATAAAATTATATTACTTTTTTACATGGATTAGATAATTTTACATGTTTAGTACATTGAATTTATTACTTTTTCATTTATTACCAATGTTTATTTAGTTATTTATTTGACTAATGTTTCATCCGATGATTTGAGAATGATCGGTTCCTAATTACAAAAACACATTTGTATGTTGAAAATGGAAAACATGTTCATTGTTATATATTCACTATAATTTTAATGATTTTATAGATATATTTTAATAAATACAATATAATTTTAGAACCAGTGATTTAGGGTGTTTATGAAAAATGAGGTACAATATGTCATGTAGATGTAAGTTTGTACAAACACATGAATGAAAATTTCCATTTTCTACTTAGTGGAAAGGAAATAAAGATTAAAATATTTAACATTTACATAATAATAAATCTCAAATTTATTTTTTATTTATTCATTATATATATCTTCATGTTTCTTCATGTGAAATTGTAATAAAAAAACTAATTACATCGCTTCATAGAGAAGGTAGTTTTTATGTATGCCTAAGTGACATTATAACATTATAGAGGACGGCAGGGTAATAACTTGATTAGTATTGAATTTTTATTTAATTATAATTATTTCTTAAATATCATATATATATTCATTAAATCCACCATTATAACCATCCATGGGAGGTAATAATTGTATGAACCCATACCTTCATTTCATGTATGAGGTTTCTATTTGGGTGTCTCTGAGAAAAACAAGAGAATCTAGAAATTTAAGGAGTACATGTCATGTACTTTGGAGTACACATCTTGTAATGAGTTTTGGGGGGTGACCGTTTACTGGCCCTGTAACGGTTGAGTACATGGCCATGTGGGGTGACCTGGAGACCACCTAAAGAAGGGCCAAGTAAAGGCATATACATGTCGTGTACATTAAAAAGACACTTTGTATACATTTTATGTTATTTCATTAAATGGGCCGCGGTTGTGTCTTATTCCTAATTTCATCTTCTTCAAACCCCATCTCATCTAGGAGCGACCGAAGATGAAGAATCTTCTATAAGCCACCGAATCTCCATCCATTCTCTGAATCAACTATCATCAATTGTATTGGAATCTCCGAGGTGGGTTCTTCCTTCTTCTTGAGCCACATATCTTGATTTTTTCTCCCTCGAGAGACATTATAGGTTGATTATTTTAGACATTTTTTTAGATCTACAAAATTCCTGGATGATTCAAAGGGTGAGATTCAACTATATCGATCGTAAACTGTCAGGGTATGCGTTTTGTCCCTTTCTGTAGTTAGTCTTTGAATATTATAAGAAAAATTTCCCAATACCCTAGATCATAGTATTGTGTGTTTGGTCTAGCCTTTCTGGTTAAGCTTCTTATTTCCCAGGATGTGTGTTGTTAGAGTGGAGTGATTTTATCTGATGTTATTATATGCCTGTCTTTGTTTAGCCAAGTAGTTCTTGAAATCTGTTATCCAAGTATTTCTTAAGGATTACTTTGGATGTTGAATATCGTTGTGCCAGAATGAATTAGTCAGGGATGTGGGAACTAGGTGTAGTAGACCATAGGGGGAATGGACCGTGATAGATTCCCCAGAGTGTTTGTTTACTTTTCACGTTGTGAGACCATAGAGGGGATAGATACGAGTTCTCCCTTAGAGTGTCCATCAATCCACATTGCGAGATCATAGGGGGAATTGGACATTGATTCTTCACACATTGTCTGTAGTTTACCGACAAAAGGCCACAGTGGGAATCGATAGTTAGTGCTTCTTTAGAGTGTCTTCGCTAAAGCTGAACGAGAGGGGAGAGATTGTGAGCACATCCCAGAGGGTTTCCTGTGATTGACAGGTTGAACCAGAGTGGATATGCTATGAGTACATCCCATAGGGTTACTTGATTTTTGATTACTACTTACTTGATATATGAAAATGAATGCAATTGGGACTGTAGGATTGTTTACTTTTGGGTACATCCTTGTTTATTGCTTCATTTTCCTTATTCCCTGCAATATATATTCACCGACTATTAGGCGTAGATCATTGGATTATTGACTAATGGGATTCGTCTCACACCCTGTTTGGGTCATGATTTTGGGCATAAATAGATTATATTTTTGAAGGTATATTTATGGGATAGAGCCCTTCTATTTTAGGTACTCGATTGTTGTGGAGCTGGATAGCATGAGACCAAGTTGAGGCTTTCAATTCAGTTGGAGTTTATTTTCATTATTTGTAATTTAGTTTAGTGGTTTATTCCAGCATTGTGACTTGTTTTTATGTTTTCCTAGACATATATATCATGCTTCATTTCTATATATGAACTCCAACTGGTTATTACTTCCAGTCTTCCACTCTTTACTTATTTCATGTTATTACTACTTCCACTATTGTTATTTTTTTCCCACATCATTAATCTGCCAATGAGGGCATAGTTTTCCACCTATCACACCCAAGCCCCTATTCTTGACTTACTATTTGGAGACTATAGCAAGGGATAAGAAGGTATAGGTACTTGGTAATAATATGTTCTCAAGACTAGCTAACCCATGTACAGGTAAAATCAAACATACCTTGTATATGGAAATGTTTTTGGTTT
This sequence comes from Viscum album, assembly GCA_963277665.1. NCBI lineage: Eukaryota > Viridiplantae > Streptophyta > Magnoliopsida > Santalales > Viscaceae > Viscum > Viscum album. Next base: position 390,327,605 of record OY728146.1, read on the forward strand.
TTCAATTATTATAGTAGATTTGATTTAATTTTTTGGTGATTCACATGTTTTGTGCGGTTAACATTGATAATGTTGAGGTTTTATTTCTATTGCAACATGATGATATGATGGTATGTCATTACATGCAACATTCATGAACTTGATAGAGATAACATGTCATGACTTATTTCCATGCCATTTAGAATGCATTACTGATTAAATGTTGTTGATATAGATGTTGTGCATGATAGGAATGCTGTTGTGATAGATTCCACGATAGAATACCTATTATTTGATAGGTTATTGCTAATATGTATGGTTTGTTTTGAATGATCACCGAACTTTGGTTACTGAGGTGTTATGGGCTCTCACATATTGGAAATTGGTGGATCATTACCTTGTTATTCCTTGTATATGACATGTATAAGATGAAAAACATTTATTCATGGGGAGTATGAGTCCTCACAGATCATAATTTCTCTCTTTAATGATTGTTTAATGTTTTATGGGCTTCCAGAGTAGTTTCAGAGACTAAATGTCTCGAAAACCCGGAATACATTGTGTGTATTACACAATACAAGCCATATGTCCTTTTCAGAATGAACTATTTTTCTTAAGTACACATATTTTACTATAATTACATGTCGTGTAGTTTATAACCATGTAAATTTCTCTATGGACAGAGACATGGGGATGGAAATTTTTTTCGGTGGGACACTCCCTGTAACCTAGGTGCACGCCATGTCTTAGGAGCCATGTGTCTGGCCATGTAATTAATGACACAGGTGGATTATGGGTAGTCAGTGAACGTTGTGTCTATAATAAACATTCCATGTTGATTTAGCTGTGTAACTGGCTATGTTACTAACAACATGGGTCCGAAAAGATCTTTCTAGTACACACAGTGTCTTGCATGAACATGCCCTGTAGTTTTTTTCTAGTTGAACCGGGTGGTTAGTCATTTAGAAGAACTAGGGAAAGTGATATGACTCAAGAACACACCTTGTCTTGGGAAAACAAGTTGTGTGTATGGGGTGTTATACAACTAGTGTTAGCAAAATTAAACGTCCACAAGAAAGATTAATGGAACATGTTGTGTATGAGTTGTACATGTTGTGCACCCACCTTTTAGAAATCTTGAATGATTTCTATCTCCTGTTCTTTTATTGAACTTATATCTTTCAATCATTTCTAATCTTTATCTATGGTTTGTGTTTAACCTTGAATATCAATGCCACTGATACGCCCTCTGGTTGTACGCCAGTTACAGGGAAGTGACCAGACACCAAACATCGCAGATTAAAAACTACTAGCTGATCCTCTAGTTCTTCCCGGCTTTGAACTATCCTTGATCCTAGATTCATTGTTTGATTTGTAGTTCTAAAAAGTATTTACATGGTTCATATAAACCATTCAAGGTGTACCATCGTCTGCCACATCATTAGAAAATTTCACGAGGGTCTTTTAGCAAAAACATTCTCTTACTTTCTCAGGGGATAGAGGACCTTAGGCTGCTGAATGATGGTTAGAGTCCATGTTTTGGATTTGAGAGACTATAGAGACACATCCAAAGATTTTGTTGAATCTCTATATGTACATGCTTTGGGATTATTCCAAGAGAGGGTGGGATGTGATCTCACAGGAGGGATGCCAGCATGTTATGGCATGGGATGAATTCTAGCGTGCCTTCAATGATTACTTCAACCCAGATACATTGAGGGCCGATAGAGCCCAAGAGTTCATGAGTCTTGAGAAGGGTACTCTCTATGTAATGTAGTATTCTTATCACTTCACAAAGTTGTAGCACTTCACACCCATTATTGGAGGAGATGAGTTATTCATAGTGAGGAAGTTTGAGGATGCTCTAAGGCATAACATCAGATCTTAGGTGAACAACTTCAGGTTGACTTCCACCACCTATATAGTCAACCAGGTGCTGATCACGGAGCAAAATATAAGAGATTCTAGGGATTTGAGCCAGGATGGCTTTGCATCCGTATTTGGTACCCCTCCTACTGACAACAGGATGCTCCACTGGGAGACTACGCACAAGGATCTAAGGACGAAGGATACATCTTCAAGTAGCCAGGTGGTGTGCTACCAGTACAGGATGACCAAGAATACAGAGAAAAATTGCCCGAGAGACCCATTGGAGTGTCGATCTTACGACAAGATGGGTCATCCCTATCATTTCTGTCAGTTCATCTCTACAACAGCTAGTTATAGGAGTTCTTCTATGAATCCTTGAACCGAAGCAGGGCCACTAGATTCTCATCAGTCTGGAAACTGGTGTTCTTCTAACAGTTCGGGCCAAGGATGATGTTTTATATGTGGTAGAAATATAGTAGTCTTTCAGAGAAAACAAGGTGGATCAGGTCCGGGTGGTTAGGCACGGTATCATGGCCACGGTATAGGTAATACTTTTTCAGTGCATTAGACCCAGCAGGAGATGGATCCTTGACCCTCTATAGTTCTAGGTACGATCCTAGTTTCCTAAGTTTTAGCATTTGTACTTTTCAATACAGGGGTTTCCCATAGTCTCATTTCCATTGTTGTTGTCGAGCGCCTTGGTCTCTATATAATTACTTTTATTGATGTCTTGATGATGAACACTCTGTTGGGGACTAGAATGGCTATTGTACGTATGTGCAAGGAGTTCCCTCTTGAGGTTGGTGGGTGTCACTTCTCTTGAGACCTTTAGGTATTAGAGATGATGTTATATGACATCATTCTCAGGATGGAATCGTTAGTTCCCTTCTATGATTTTGTTGCTTGCTATCACCATTGGGTGAGTTTTACGTCACCAAAGGGCATATCTTTTTTACATAAGGTCGAATGGGATGTTCAGGAAAGAAAAGAATAACCCAAGCATCAGGGGTTGGGAGGAATTATAGCTTAGATTTCTAGTCTATATCTAGATGACAAGGGGACTTCATAGTTGGACTTTCCTCTAGTGGTCGATTGTCTGAGGGTTGTTTTCCATAATAATTTTCAGGATTTCCTCTGCATTGAGATGTAGACTTTTCTATTGAGCTTGTTCTAGGAGAATTACCGGTGCCCATTCCTCCCAATAGTTTTCAAAAACTAGAGTTACAAGAGATTAATAATAATTTAGAGGAGTTATAGGCTAAGAGTTTTATCTGAACCAGTATTTCTCCTTGGGGTACGCCTATCTAGTTTGCGAAGTATTTGGATGGTATCCTCCATCATTGTGTGGATTATTGGACGTTGAACTAGTTGAAGGTCAAGAACTGATATCTCTTGTCGAGCATTGTTGATCTTTTTTATCATCATCACGGAGCCCAGTTATTCAAGAATATTTAATTGAGATACGATTATCATCAGTTGTGCGTTAGACCATCAGGTATACCTCACATAGCCTTTTGGTGATGTTATGGAATATACAAGTATGTTTTTATGTCATTCATCCTCATGAATAAATCATCTTCTTTATGGAACGGATGAATCGAGTGTTCCATACACACATGGATTCCTTTTTCGTGGTTTTGGGGGATGATATCTTGGGGTACTGTCACACTCGACACGACCTTTCCACACATCTGGAGATTGTTTTGAGTACACTAAAAGAGCATCAGTTATATTTTATGCTATCAAAATGCTACTTTTTTATGGAACCAATTCACTTATTGGGTCATGTTAATATAAGGACGAGTATCAGTATACCCTTTGAAAGTGACAGAATTAGTTTCATGGGATTAGATGAAGAACCTCTTTGAGGTACGGAGTATTCTAGGGATGGATGGATACTACATAAATTTCATACAGGACTTATCATGCTAAACAAAACCACTGGCTGGCTGGACTAAGAAGTGTGTGAAGTAACTGTGGACTGATTCTAGTGAGTCATCCTTTCAAGAGAGGAAATTGAGTTTGTCCTGATCACCAATAATATTGTTTCTAGTGTTGGGAAATAGTAAAATAGTTTACTGTGATGCATCAGGTATCGAGCTAGGAGATGTGCATTTTCATGGAGAAGGAGTCACTATATATGGGTCTCTGTAGTTGATTCCACATTAATGAAATTACCAGACACATGATTTTCAGTGGGCTGCATTTGTTCATGATTTATTCTTTTGGATTCATTATCTTCAAGGAGAGCATTTTGTGGTTTTTACCTATCAAAAAAGTCTCAAGTACATCTTTACAGAGTATTATCTAAGTTTTATATAGCGAAAGTGGGTTGAGTACCTTCAATATTTTGATTTTGAGCTTGCCTATATAGCAGGGAAAGGCAATGTAATAACTGATGCATTGAGAAGGTGGATTCAGATAATGACAGTTCAAGAGGCCAACAATGGGTGGAAGCTTATGGATAAATTATCTAAGATTCATTTTGAGGTGAATGATAGATAGGGGAATGTATATCTTTCATATGTGGTTGTTACCACTACTCTATTTGACTGAGATCAAATGAGGTAGAAATTAGATTATGAAGGCCTAGTCTTATGGGAGGGTGTGTCAGGAGAGGACCCTATTCCTAGATAGTCCTTAGGCCAGGATGAGATATTGTATTTTTATGGGTGTGTATGGGTATCAGTAGACATACACGGGTAGATAATGTGGGACTTTCATTCTTTGGATTGGTCAATTCATCCTGGTGTTCCCAAGATGTATCGAGATCTGCACTATTTGTATTGGTTTTATGGTATGAAGTGATATGTTATTGGGTTTGTCACGAGGTGTCCCAGCTGTCAGTAGGTGAAGGCGGAGCATCAGCGACCAGTATGGATTTTGCAGCAGTTACCCAATTATGACTGGAAGTGTAATGATGTCGTGATGGAATTCGTGACATGCATACTGAAGTCTCCTTGAGGGAACGATGCAGTTTGGGTTGTCGTTGGCAGACTCATGAAGGATTCACATTTCATACCGATCAAGGAGGCCTTCTGGGTTGGTGATATGGAAAGACTGTACTACTGAGAGATTGTACATCTACATGGGGATCTACACTGCATTGTTTCAGATAGGGATGCGTGTTTTACATCATGGTTTTGGCAGTGACTATAGAGGGCTTTGGGTACACATGTACTTCTGTGTATAGCTCACCACCCCCAGACATATGGACATTCCGAGTGTACGATTTAGGTGATGGAAGACATGCTTCGAGCATGCATCCTATATTATTTAGGTTATAGGGAGAAGCACATACATCTAGTGTAGTTTTCCTACAATAATATTTTACATGAAAATATTCAGAGAGAACCTTATGAGGGTTTGTACGGTAGGTCATGCTGATCAAACCTATGTTGGCTGGAGGTAGAAGAGGCTGCTATGCTGGGACCTTGTCTTGTTCAAGACACCACAGTGCAGGCGGAGTTGATTCAGAAGAGGATGGTTACTACACAGTCATCGCAGAAGTCTTATGATGATCAATGGAGATGAACTTTGGAGTTCGAGGTCAGATATTAGGTTTTCCAAAGCATCACACTGATGTCGGGAAACATGAGGATTTGGAGACAGGGTAATCATTCACAGAGATATGTTTGTCCATTTGAGATTTTGGAGATGGTTAGACCAGTTGCCTATCAGTTACAGTTAATTCAGAGGTATCATCCTATGCACGACATCTTCAGTGTTTCTTAGTTACGACTTTACATCTCTAACCCATCTCATGTTTTTCATCCCGATGAGGTTGAGTTAGAGGTGGACGCTTCATTTGAGGAGCATCCTATCCGGATTGTTGATCATAGAGAGAACGTTATTCATGGTCAGTCTATTTAATTGGTATGGGTGTTATGAAACTACAGTCGAGTACATGACTAAACATAAGAGATGGAGGTTGACGTGTGATCATAGTGGCCATAGATATTCGATGATTTTTCTTCTAAGACACATTAAAAGAGATTTTAATGGATTAATTTCATTAAGGGGGGAGGTTTTTAAGAACCTAGACATTATTTTTAGGTATTATTTTTCTTGTCTTGTGTTCTTGAGAGAAAAAAAGAGAATCTAGAAATTTATAGAGTAAATGTCGTGTACTTTGGAGTAAACATCATGTAACTGGTTGACACAGTTGACTATGTACTGGTCGTGTAATGGCCAAGTACATGGCCATGTGGGGTGACCTAGAGGCCGCCTAATGTGGGTCATGGTAAAGGCACATACATACTGTGTACTTTTAAAAGACACACCATGTAATTTTTCGTTTATTTCAATAAACAGTCCAAGTTTTCATCCCATTCACAGATTCTTCTTCTACATACCCCATCTTGTCCAAGAGCAATCGAAGCTAACTATTATTCTCTGAGTCACTGTCCCACCATCTGTTCTCCAAATCAACTGTTGTCGATTTCATTGGAATCGCCATAGTGTGTTCTTCATTCTTCTAGAGCCTCATCTCTTGATTTATCATCTCTCGTGAGATATTCATGATTGGGTGATTTATATTTTTTAGTAGATTTATGGAATTCTAGGTTTATTCAATGGTCTGTATTCAAATATATCGACCGTACAATACCGAGATAGGTGGTTTGTGCCTTTATGTAGTTATTCATTGAATATTATCTACACAAGTTCCCAATAACATAGAATGGGGTATTGTGTTTTTAGGGATTTTAGCCCTTTTAATTCATGATATGAGTTTTGTGCCTGAGTAGAGGTTGTTCGATTGTAAATAGAGTTGTTGTCCATTCCATGGATGTGTTTCCGATGTTATCATGGATATTGACCATTTGTTATAGCCTTGTCGATTAGGCTACTTGTTTTCTATGCCTAGTTTTGTTTGGATGGAGTTATTTTATCTGATGTTGTTATATTCTTGTAGCTATTTTGACATGTTGTTCATGAAAGATCTTAACCAAGTAGTTCTTTATGATTACATTGACTATTGAATATCGTTGTTTACAATTAACTTACACTGGGATGTGGGAACCTTGTGTAGTAGACTATAGGGGGAATGGACATTAAGGGCTTCCCCAGAGTGACTTTTTACTTTTCACGTTGCGAGAGCATAGTGTGGATGGAAGTGAGTTCTACCAATGAGTGTATATAGATCCATGTTACGAGACCATAGCGGGAATTGGATGTTGAGTGCTTCCCGGGAGTGTCTGTAGTTTATAGATAAAATACCATAGGGGGGAATTGATATAGAGTGCTTCCTCAGAGTGTCTTTGGTAAAGCTAAACCAGAGGGGTAAGACTTTGAGTACTACCCATAGTGTTTCACGTGTTTGATGAGTTGAACTAGAGGTGATAGGCTAAGAGTACATCCTATAGGGTATCTTTTTTTACTGCTTCTTACATGATATATGAAAATGAATGCAATTGGGACTCTAGTATTGTTTACTTTTGGTAATTTCCTTGTTTAACGCTTCATTTTTCTTATTTACTTCCATATATATTCACTGGAAATTAGGAACAGATATTTTGGTGGTTTCCTAATGGGATTAATCTCACACCCTGTTTGGGTCATGATTTTCGGTCCAACTAGATTTTATTGCTACATGCATAGATAAGGGAAAATTCCTTTCGCCTTCAGGCACTTGATTTTCTTGGAGCTAGAGAGCATGAGACAAAGATGAGGCTTTTGATGCTGCTGGAGTTTATTTCCTACATTATACTTTGGTTTAGTTCTGTATTCTAGCATTATGACTTGTTCGGATGATTTCCTAGATATATGTGTCATGAATAATTTATATATATGTTCTCCATTTTATTATTACTTCTAGTCGTCCAATGTTTACTTATTGCATGTAATTACTGCTTCCTCTATTGTAATGTTTTTCTTTTTTTTAATTAATCTTTCAATGAGGGGATAGTTTCCCCACTATAACAACCAAGGCCCTCACTGCTAGTCGACAACTTTTGGCATTTGTGGAAATGCGCTTGAGGCCATGTGACCAACCGGGTGTGGGACTCCTCTGGGTGGAACCTGGAATCGGGACATTACAATAATGGAAAATAACACACATCTATTGTTGGGGATGGTAGTCCATACGTATTCCCTAGTGAAGTGATCATTTCCCATTGGATAGTAAAAGAATTATAAATGGTTTATACCATTAAATGAAAAAGAATAGTATATCATAGATATTTGGGTTGTCATATAATAATGTTTATGATAGTATTGAAGGATATATAAGAATAAAAAAACAGAAAATAAAGTGATTAAAAATTATACCTCATCTTTTGATGTAATCCTTTTGATTGGGGTTATGGCCTTTTAAGGAAAGTTTTATGGTAAATACAAGTGATTAGAGAATATTTAATGTTTCTTATTGAGTAAAATTGATATATGATTGAGATGAGAAACTTATTTTTTAAAATGTTTCAGTGGGTCTCTTTTATATATATAGATAAATAGCTTAGGGTATTTTTTCAATCATTATTGGTAATGATTTTTTAAAAAAAATTCCATATGGAACATACATGAAAAAATAATTATAGTATTTAAAATTTTCCATCCACTTGGTTTATTATAGGTTTTTATTTATTTCTTATTGATTTTAAAAATAAAAATTAAATACTATTTATCCATTTCCATGACTATTAATATATGTAGACATTAAAAGAACCATGATAACAATTTAATTTGAATAAAAACATATTCAACATCACATATACATTTTAATTTTCCATGGATATTTAGTAACTCCATAATTAATCCAAAAAATATTACTTCGAATGTTTTTTTACTTTATTATTATAGTTTATGTATAAGAGTTGAGTTGTTTTTTGTAAGTGTTCAAAACAAGTATATAATATCTAAAAATTAATTTAAATTACTATAAAAATATAGTTTATTCTTCACAAAAATATTAATTTATACTCTTGAAAAAATAATATTTATTTATATCCATGTCATGAAAACATAGTAATTGAGAGAGATTGGCTTATTGTAATTATAAGTTTTTAAAAAAATATAATGTTTATATATAATGGAAAGTGAAAAATTTCCATATTCTTTAATATATGATGAATTTAGTAAAGGTTACATCATCTAATAAAATAAAATCATTTTTTTGATTGCCATTGTGAATTTATCCAATAGTTTATACATGTTTAATCAATCTACCCATTACCATGGTCATAATGGTTTTCATGTTTACTATTCATTATTAAAAAAATTAAATTGAAAATATTATATATTTTGAATATGATGATTCAAAATATAGAATCAATTTTATATTTTTTATTTCCTGAATTATTATATAATATTTTTGATTTATGAGTTCCAAAATGCAACAATAACATTTTTTTTAAATATTCTATCTTGAAGCCTAAAAGTTATTTTTATAACATTATAATGTACAATGTTGAATATTTTTTCATTTATTGGTTTTTGTATAAAAAATTAAAAATTATATTATCTTATGAAAATGATAAACAAAATATAAAAATGAACTTATTTGATGAAATGAAAATAAATGAATAATTTTTTTAAAAACGGTATTTTTCACAATTCGTATAAAAACCATTGTAGAAAATACCAAAAATTAATCATAATATTATATTAACATTATGATTTAAAATTATTTTAATTAAATAAAATATACTTTTTGAACTTGTTAGAAATTAATTTTTAAACTCAAAAAAATGAAACAATATCCACTTTTGAAGAAAATGTATATTTCATGTATAAAATTATTGTATAAACATTTATTAACTATTAACCACCATCAGATGAATGTTAATATATTTAATTAAATTTATAATCTATTAATTTCCTTAAATTCATTCATCTATAGTTATTAAATTAATTTACTTTCATAAAAATACGTTACCCAAAAATGTTATTGGAAAGAAAATATCTTTTATTGTTTTTTTAAAAAATTGATAAGATATTTCTTACCCATTAGGGAGAAAATTTCTATAAATATTTCACAATGCAATAAATCCAGTTCATTATAGATAATCCAACAGCTTGGTTGGGGTGGTCGTATTTGAATAATAATATTTTTTAACTATATCCCATCGTAGTTTACACATGGTATTATGTGTGTTACACACAATCAAACATAATATTATTTTTTAAATAAAATCTAACATTATACATTCTCCCCCCACTCAATGAAACTTCATATTCATTGTTTTAATTATATTCATTTAATATTAAATTATTGTAACACGGTAATGAAATCATATTTTATTATTAACTTCAGTTTCTTGGTCAATACTAAAGGTTCCATGGAATATTGAACGTAGTCAGTCCCAAGATGGCCAGTGCATTTTTTGAAAACTATTTCGATTCATCATTAGAACTAGATAAAATATATACATCTATTCTATGGTAAATCTCTATATTTTCTAAGTTGCAAAAATATGAGTAAAAGTTTTACAAAAATATTATTATAATTTATTCTGTATCAACTATTTGTTTTAGACATATTCTCATATCATTATTTTTTCAGAGTAATCATGTTTATATTTTCTCTAGTAGTTATCCACACATAATCCATGAACCTCTAGTCATATCTAAATAGTTCTCCCAGTTCAATAATAGATGATAATATAACTTTTGTCAAACCTCATTAATTGTATAAGAATCCTTTGGGTGGAGAACTAATTACTCTTGTTCTCTTTATAATTGAAAGGATTATGGTGTAGCATCACTCTATACTTATGAAAAAAATTAAAACGATATCACTCAAGGACCTGTAAAGATCCTCTCTAAAAATTCATGTTCAAAATGGTTGTTAGGATTGTATAAGGATAACAAATTATATAATCTAGTTTACATTGACCATGGTTTTGATAATAAATAATTCCAACAGATACCTTCTTATTATATTGATCCTCAGTGAACTTCATTTGAAAATTATATTCATATAATTGTTATTTTTTTGAGAGGTTATAGACCTGTGGATAAAGAAATATTATTTCACCGAATATAAAAATTAATATTTAATGAAATAAAATTTTATATATCGTTATCCATGGGACCTTTAATCTCTATTTTTGTGTTCTTATTAATATTTATTAATCTTTTGAAATGTCTATTAATTTATATATATAATAGTTTCTACATTATATTTTGTTATAATTATTAATATTACATAGAATATATCAGTCATTAAATATTTATTAAACATTATCACAACCAAATAAATAAATATTTTTTACATTACTAATATACTAATGATAAAGAAGTAATATTTATTATAATAATAAAATAAATAATTATCTCTAGAATAAATTAATATTTAATAATCACCTTATATAATATTCACTCTAATAACATGTGACTAAATATATTTTATCTACAAAATATGTAAAATTATTATATAATTTATGGAAATAATATTTATTCAACATGTAAAATTTTTATTGATTTTAAATGGTTTTTTTCATAGACATAGTGTGTGACACTATAAGTCCATATTCATAGTGTAAGTATGACACACTACTTAATGTGAAACATTTTCATCTATAAAAAGAAAAATTCTCTCATATAGAAATATATTAATTTCACAATGACAAATAACCACATAAAAACTGAAACTGTAAAATATAATCCCTATATCATGATGTGTTTGATCATGCATGTTTCATACAGCTGTCATCAATTGATGTACCTGTTGTGTCATTTTATAAATTTCTAAAAATGATATTTCATATATAAAATATTCATGATGGATTAAATGAAGTCGTTCATTAAAATCAGTGGACTTAGATATCAACATCTATTGATGAATTGAATGGAAAATCATTTAACACAGTATTTATTATGTAATATTACTTATGACACACCAAATATTCTATAACTCGTTGTGATCACATTAAAAGATGGTTTTCTTCATTACATTAAATTATGTGACTCATGATATGAATTAATGACTATCTTAATGTTTATTGACCATTAGAGACTTCCACATGTAATAAAAAACAATGATACATATAAATGAGGATTTTCTACTAGTGGTTCATGTTCTTATAATCTCGTTCTCAAAATATTACCAAGGGAGAACACAATGAGATGGTTTCTTAATGTCCTGTGAATATCCACCTCATGTTTTTATATCATTTTTGTCTTTTAAGGAGACATCATCTAACTAAAGAATATATATTTTGGAATACTATAAAAGAACATAAGGTTTTTTTCATATTGGGGAACTACAATGACCGTTTTATGAAGTATACAACTTTAATGAAATTTCAAATAGATATAATGTAGAAGAATAATAATCATGGTATTTTATATTAATTAATATTTAACACTATTTATATTATTTTAGTCAAATTTTTGATGGATCGAAGGATCAAACTCCAAAAAAAAACATCTTTTAAAATATCATAATTCTAACAACATCACCTATTTACATCACAATATAAACATGCTTCTGCTAATATATAGATATATATTATTATTCTATCTCACTATATTTGGTATTTATTTATACTATTTCATAATCTCTATGAGAATATCACTCAAGAGATCATTTCACCAAGTGTATATATTTTTCCTCTCTAACTGTAATGATTCCAATTTTTTGGATTTAGTGCTTTGAATATTTTCATGTATGTCTAGATTATTCATATGATTCATCATGGTATTTGGGAAATTAAATTCCATGTTTTATTCTTGAATGAATTTTTTACACATGATGGGATATAAGGTGGGTGTACATGATATGTTTCGTGGAAGGTTACCATTGGTATATGTGGAAAATATAATAAATTATCTATTTATCAATTTTTATTATAATACCCAAAACATTATCCTTCCTTAAAAATAATAATTTATGGAAATTTTCCAAGGATATCTGTATTACACTTGTAGTTTTTAAGAGGATGTAGATAAATCTTTGTCGGTGTTGGAAAAGTTAAGGATACAGATCAATGAACAGATCAATGTGGTGGAACGGATGAAAAGCACATAATATCATCTTCTAAAAAGCTATAATATTTTTCTCAACCAAATAATTGATCTATGATCAAGGATGGACTCATTATTTCTTGAATATTCTCTTTGGTTAAATTTTTAAAGCATGGATTTAATTTTCAAATTCTTTGATTAGTATTATATACTTGTGTTATTTATTTTGTTATTCCCTAAACCAAAAGTGTTTATTATTTTTTACATGATTCAAAACCATGTTATTTCCAAGATTATTTGTCATTGGTTGGGATATATGAATCCAACGATTTGGTGACATTTTATTTATTATTTTCACCATTATTCCTTGCTTTCTTCATCGTTATCCCATAGAGATGCAGTTTGACTTTTTTAGTTAAGATTTTATTCTGATAAAACCCTCAGATTCATGGTTGATGTGTTTATGATTATAGTATTGATTATTTTTAGATATATCATGACAGTTTTGTGGTTTTAGGCGAAGGTTTTATTTATTTGGGATCTGTATATCCATTTAGAGGTGTGATAGTATGATTTTAGGTGATCTTATTTCATATTTCCAACCACAAAAAGCCAATGATTAACATTTATTTGTGGGAAATTTTGTTTGGGGTGGCAAAATGATGTGAATTTTGGTGGAGACATAAGATCTAGAGTGATTCTGATAACCTAGATTTACATTTTATATAAAATTTATGACATGAAATTTAGTCCATATGAACACAAGTTGTGTAGTCCCACTACATTGGTAGCTAGTGTTTTCAATTATTATAAGGATAAAATACATTGAATGGAAATTATAAGTAATGTGACCCTATGATAGTGGATTAGTGTATATTATAAAAGTTAAAGAGCTAAATAATGACTAGAATTCCTTGAAAATACCATCTACGTAGACACATCCAATGTAAAATGGAATATGATGTGATGACATGTGTATTCCCTAGGAGGCTGGGACACATTTATTACCACATATAAACACCATGTAGTATGAAATGGATTATGAAGCCAAGTGTAGGAGATAAAAATCCATGAAAACATTCAGCGACAACACACCATTTGATCCCAGATACACATCATTTTATTCCTCTAGGAACATCTACATTCCATATCTCTTTCTTGAAGACTTTTATTTCAGACCTCCATTGTCCTAACCAAATTTTTTACAACCAATCACATGATGGAATATTTACTGACTATTTTGAGATATCATGTGAGTTTTTACAAGAATTAATCTTCTTTGGGAGATGCTTGACTCATAAAAATGATCAACAAAGATAATTAGAGTGATCCAGGGGTCATTAGTCCCTAATTTCATGAGGGAATGGGTGCCCCATAATCTTTAAATAGGTATAGTCAGTGATCCCCATACTACAAAATGAAATGGGTCCTCTATCAAAGGAGAGGTAATCCTCATTTATAGATCTCTAGTAACGAGTGGCTCCTCTATGAGAGCGATTATTCCTCATTTGTACAACATATTAGAGAGTACCATTTCCTTATAGTCGGATTCTTGTGTGTTTATATATGATACTGGGAGTTGAATATGGACCTTTTGAGCTATAGGAAGGCTCATCTTCCTTGGATGGGATATGAGGATGAAGATTCCCTTTACCTGTCATCTAGATTTTTAATATAATTTATATATGGTAAATATTTACTACTTGCATTGGGTTTTGGTGAATTGTATTGAATAGTTATATTTTTCCTTATTTAGTTTTTGATACAACTTTCTGGGTACGTATATATTTTCTTCTGCACAAGATATTCTCAAATGTTTCATGACTTAAATAGACTCTAGGTAGATCCATTTTGACATCAGTGGAGCATATCAATTCTATGGGGGAATTGATCGTGTCTGGTGTTCAGAATATGAGATTAAAAGATTAGGTTAATTTTTTTTCAATTATCTTTTTATTATTTATTTCATACCTTAATTATTTTTTAGAATGTATTTTTCCTCTTAACACATTGGATTTATATTTTCTTACTCTTATTTATTCCTGAGTGGTTATTTCATGCATGGTTATACTCTAGATGTTATACTATATTATTATTCCTCAATAATATTTCTGATAGATGGTAGTATGTATGAATACTTTTACATTGGGATAATAACAATCAATTTTTTACCTTATTGATTCATATTTATATACCCTATTCTATTAGAGGCATACATTGGATCATTAGGCATGGCATTCCTCTGACCAGGAAAAACCCATTCGGTGAGGTCATACAAAAGTGGTACTTGAGAAGTTGTCCTTCAGGATGGTGTTTGAGTGAGACCCATGGTAAATAGTTTTTAGTAACATGGGGGAATAGTGTTAGTGATTTTCCACTGTGTCTTTTAGGCATTTGAATTGAGTTTTTGTGTGCCAAACGATGTGTCCAATCACCATGACCCTGATTACCTACTTTTCAACTCATCATATAGGGAAATTGGTTATAGGGAACTATTGTTATATATATTATATTTGTTTGATTCCATTTAATTATATTCCCAAGTATGTTCCCTATATATATTCTCATCTAATCCGCATCCATCTTGAATACATTCATGATTCGTTTGTGTATATATTCATCTAGGTTACTAAAAAATTATCGTAACGAGAATTTTCTGAGTGATGAGTATATATTTTAGGGTCCATATTATGTCGTGTTTCCTCCAAAAGAACATAGATTAGTTACACAACTTATCACGTTGCTGATTATTCTAGTAAGTCAGGCTGATGATGCAGCTAGGATTAGAATGTTATGACAGTTCCAGGGATATAAACAACAAATGTTTTGTAGTGATCCATATCCTTAATATGCGGGGGAATGGATTGATCTGGAAGTTTAGGACATCAATATTGTTACCATCCCAAATTATCATATTGTTATTCTTGTTTCCACCCTTCATAATGGAGCAGAATGGAACTGGTGTATTTTAATGTTTTAGACCAATTAGGAAAACCTACTCTCAGGTTCATACTTCCATTAAATTTTTTGTGATTGTTATTACCATTATTTATTATTATATATATGGATAATGGAGATTATCATGTTAATGTATAGTGATATAATGGATTATGAGTATGTCATGATGTTCACTAACCTCACACTTCACTCCAACTACATGGTATGAGGTAAATTTTCATTATCACAGAAGTTCAAGGAAAGCCATCAAAGAATAATTTCTTTCATGAATATTCACATTACAATTTCTTAACTATGTTTTACTGTATGTAATGGAATTATCCACCTAGAACCAATATATTCTTATATAGACAGTTAGAGGTGCTCATGGGTAGTCTAGAGGGCTCATTGGACCAAGAGATGCAAGAGTAAAGTAGGTGTTTATTCAATGTGGGATCATGATCCATGTTTTTTGTTTGGGGTTCATAGCATGTATTGGATACCGGTTTCATGGGTAGTATGTGGGAAAAGGGGATTCTGTGACATAGATTCACATCATGAAATATGATTTCATGAAATGTGATAATTTCAAGCATAGGAAATATAAATTTCAGTAGAAACCGGAGATATTGGATATCAATTCATATTTATTTGGTTTACATCTTATAAAAAGTTGTACCCCTGAGATACATGTCATTAAATGGATAAATAATTTCAAAGTAGATGATTCATGGTATTTAAAAACGCTTTTTATCCTATTTTTATTTTTTCAAGCACCATTGCTTCCTCCCATTTTTATCATATGTCTAGTAAATTCTAAAGTATCATCCAAAACATCATCTTTTTCTTATATTTCATGGTTACGGTGGATTTACATTGGATATTCGTAGTGATTTATCCCCCCTTACTTGGGTGTTTCATTATGTTCTTCTTTATACACCTTCTCCTATTTTGTGGTTTTTTATTGGGTGTGTGTATTGGTTTTTCTTTTGAAACCCATTGTTGTTGTGTAGGTTCATCCATCAATTCCTTATGTGGTGGATTTTTCTATACAGTTTCTTCTCCTCGCTATAGTGTTCAACAAGAGCAGATATCATTTATGAGGCATGGAATCCTCTTTCTATGTATTTTACATACTATGGGTGGGATTTTTGTACATTATTAGTTTTTTTGTCAATATAAAGGTATAATGTTATCATATAATTTATTATCCTAGTTTAATTGATGGGAATGTGGAATTTATTCATGCTTTAATTTTTTTGTATATGATATATATGATATTATGCTTCCATCTTTCCAATTATTAAAATAAATGATTTTGGTCGCATTATTTTCACTATAGTTGTTCTCTTTTAATGACCATTGTTGTGTCATTGTGTGATCTAAACCTACCT
Organism: Viscum album; assembly: GCA_963277665.1. NCBI lineage: Eukaryota > Viridiplantae > Streptophyta > Magnoliopsida > Santalales > Viscaceae > Viscum > Viscum album. The sequence continues at coordinate 390,344,689 of OY728146.1, forward strand.
AAAAAAGATAAGGAATTTATATTTGGATAATAAATGGATTCCCATTGATTTTTTTTTAAATAATAAAAAATATATTTAATGATTTATCATGATGAATTGCCCTAAATGATTATGGATGATGGGTTGTTGTGAAGTTTTGTATCCTTATGAATACAATATTTCCCTACATAGTTTTGACTATTGTATAGTGATTTATGTGACTATATGAGAAGTGTTATTTGGGGGGAAATGTTGAGGAGGTCGGTTAGGAAGGATATTATTTTGGTAGTCATGTGATGTGATGTGTAGTGAGTGATGTGTGGTGTTAGGGATGTGTGGCAGTAATGTGAAGTTGTAGAGTGTGATGGTTATGTTTTGAGATGTGGTTCTGGAATAGTGGGTGTGGTGTATCAAAGTTGTTTTTTTGTGATCTGATATTTCATGGTGATATAGCATAGGTGATGTGTTGGGATGGAGATGGTAGATGTATGGTGTAGTGTCATTGTTTTATTGATTTTTTCATGTTATAGCATCAGGTAGTTGAGATAGTTCTTGGTTATCTGATGGATGAACTGTAATGATAAAAAACAATATAGGATGGTAGATAAATGAGATGGACAATAAATTTTTGTGTTCTAATTGGTTAGATGAATCTAATTTATGAAAGGGTATTAAAATATGAAATGAAAAGGAAAATGAAATGATTTGGGGAAACATGTCAATAAATGTGGGAAATATTGTTTTGATTGTGTGGTGGTTTTCTAGTGTTTTATATAGTGGTGGAAACAGTTCTCAGGGATGGTGTGAGATACATTGGTGGTTATATGGAGTGATCTAGTGCAATTTCTGTGAACATATAGGTTGTATATTGTTTTGAATATATTTAATGCATGTATATGATACTTTATGTGTTCCCCAACTTGAGTCTAGTAACATTTCCAATGCTCAGAGTTGATGAGTTTTGTGTGTATTTCCCATTATCTAGGGTGGGTGGTTAATTAGATGGTAGGATACCCCTTCTCTGGTTCTCTTCGTTTAAAATATGGGATATGGGATGGTGTTTGGTAATACCCAATGATGGGGTGTGGTCCATGTGTCTATAAGAGGGATGTGATGTGATGTTATATATGGTCGACGTGTCTGTGGATGGGATGTGGTGTGGTGTGATGTTTTACTTAGGTGTCTGGATGTGGAATGTGAGTGATGTCTTGTGTGGACCATGTGTATATGTGAATGATGTGATATGATGTGATGTGTGGCATAAGTTTTTGTAGTAAGGGTGTTCTATGTTGTGATGTGTGGACCATGTGTCTCATGTATGTATGTGATTTCATGTGATGTATGCCCCAGGTGTTTTTGGGAAGGATTTTATGTGGTGTGATGGGGGTCTAGGTGTACGTAGGAGAGATGTGATGTGATGTGTTGCCCAAGTGTCTGAGAGCAGGTCATGAGGTGATGTGATGTATGGCTAGTGATTCTGAAGGTGGGATTTAGTGTGATGTGATGTGGTATGTGTGGAAGGGATTAGAGCATAGGTTATCCATCATTGGGGTGGAAAAAAAAGAAAATTAGTGGGGAAGTGGTGGTGAGTATCCATTAATATTAATAATATTGATGATATAATATAATATTAGATGCATGATTTAGTGTGGGATACATTGTCAGAATGGGTTTGGACAGATAACCTTGTGCTTGTTGTTTTTTCTATTTATTCACTATATCTCTAGCAAACTATTTTCTCATATGAACATTAGGCATTGGATATATTCCTACTAAGTATACTAGTTATTCTTACCCTATTCATATAAAATTATTGTAGGTTTTCAAGAAATAATTTCATGGTTTATTTTTATATTACTTGGTAGGTTGGATCTGTTGTTGAGTTTCTACCATAGATTTACCTTTTTGGAATATTATTTTAATATATATATATATGTGTGTTTTACTCCTTTAATTCACTATGGGGTGGTTTTTGTATTTCATATATACTTTCTTCTAGATTTCTTTGGTGACTCATTCTCCTATCTCACCATATAATATCATTTATAGAGGAAAATACCTCATATTCATTCCTAGTTTTATAAATATTGTTCTAGTCACCATCTGGGGGTCTACTGGATGCGGGATTCATGTGTCATCATCTCTCTCTCAACACAACTGTATCCTTTTTGGGAGTGGGTCAAAGAGAGAGTGGTATCAATGGAATTTAGAGAGATATGATAGAGTTCATATTTAATAAATGTGTGGTTTTTAATTTTTGGAATTGAAATGATTCCAGTTGACCATTATTCATCACAGAATACAAGAAAACCAACAAGGACACCTGATTTTAGTTCTACTTGTGATCCAATCCATAGATTCTATGCTAATAGAACACCTAATTAATGTGTCAATTTTTGAAGGTTAGTCACATATGAGAGGTAAATGAATCATGATGATTTCTTTATGTGTTTTAATTGGATGTTTGGGGAAATAAAGTGAATTAAAGTTACAATAATTGATAAAATATAATTCTATTGGGATTATGATGTTCTCCATGTTTTTATAAGTGGCCATTGTTTAATATTCATGAGTCTCTTAGGTAGTTAACATTCTACAAGATGATATATTTAATACAATGATGGTTGACCTAATATAAAATTATAAGTTTTGGAAGTGATATAAGTGCTCCTTTTACTAGAAATGTTTGGGAATGTATGAGGGGAGTATATTTGAAATAGAGACAGATCTCTAGATAGGGGAACTAGATATTTCTTTTTGACTTATCCAATTAGAACCCTGGGTTTGTGTAAAATTAGTAGATAGAATGATGTGGTGATATATGATTTGGTTGTGGAAACTATTTATTGCTGACCACAAGGATGAGAATTGTCTGTGATCAAACTTTCAAATGAATTTCAAATTAGTGTTTTTATCATCAACAACGATGGTAGCCAACATGTTAGGTCTTCTCACCCCACAACATGGGAGTTTGAGTGTGTGGGATATTGGGATTTGGTTCTAGAAAAATCTTCTCATTGGATCATGTGTTTTTTAAGATGTATATTACAAAACATTATATCTAGTGGAGAGCTTAATGATATGGAATTTTTTATGTTTTAATTGTCAGGGTTTTTTTTAGTGTATAACTTACCGTGGTAGTTTCCATCTACACTATCAGGGAAATGTGGTTTCTAAGAACCTTATTGGGGTTTTTGGTTTTCATTCCATATATTTTGTAGATACTTGAATATTAGCCTAATTTTATGACCACTCAGGGATACCTGTATTAGATGGGTAGTCATAACCGTTTTCAGTAGAATGAGTCACCTAAAAGGCACTTTTAGTTAAATTCACAAAAAGATATTGTTTAGAATTTGAGAATAGTTAATTTGGTAGAAGGAATGTTTTTGTGGTCCTCATCTATAGGGACCTAAGATAGATATGTGATGTTGTGGTTTGTATGATGGAGGGAGAGGAGAAGGGAATGGTAAGATTCACATGTATATAAAAGTAGTTCCAGTAGATATGGGAGTTTCTTGAAGTTTGATTAGATCATCATCTATCATTGTGTGTGATTTTTTTATTTTGAAGTCTGAAACTTCTTTTTCCACATTTATTATTCCATTTCTTTGGGCTAGATGTAGAGAGGCTTCTAGTTCCCCTTGTTATTTCTACATCAATTTGAGGTTTCTCTTATTTTTTAGATTTTTTCTAGGGATATATATTGTTGATAGGGTAAAAAAAATTATTGGGGGAATTCTTATTGTTGAAGTTATATCCATGTGATGTTATACATGGTCTAGAATTGAAATATTTCTTTAATTAAATCATCAAATGGATTCTGAGAACAGTTACATTTTATGATGAGGAGGTCCAGTAAGTTTCATTCATATGTGAGTAAGGTTATCAATTGAGTTATAAGAATGTGGATCCTATTATTTTGTAGTTGGAGAAACAATCAATTGAAAATCTGGATGGGGTTCCATAGTTTTTTAGAGATGTTCCTAGATGTAATCACACTGTAAAGACCCGTAAAATTCAAGGAAATTATTTTTTCTTATTTTTCTTTGGAATTTTACAAGAACGTAGTTTCTGACGGAACCTAATTCTAAGGCCCGGTGTTCCTGGAATCAATTTCTGAATCTTAGCTCGGGTACGTTCAGTAAACGAACGAGCGGGTTTCCCTAACTTTTGAACTGGTGCTCAGAATCGAAATCTGAGGGCAACGATGGAACCGCATCATCGATATTTGCATAATAACACCTTTTCTGGAGTTTCGTTTTCTCGGGTGAGTTTATTAATTATTTGGACTAACTAAAGAAAAAATAAAATATTGTGCAACCAATTATATTTTTATTCTATGTAGTGTTAACCTATGCATGGTGGTTGGAATGGGACCCACTGATATCCTAACTCCTAGGTAGGATATTAGTGAGGTAGGGCCCAGACAAGCCCCACCCCTTTATTTCCTTTCACCTCCCACGTGATTTTAATATGTTAACTCACCCGCACCCCCCCCCCCCTTCTTAAATTCCAAGTCAACTCTCGTGTTTAATTATTTATTAAACGCCTCAATAATTGGAAAACACTTGATAATTAAATCGTGATCTGTTTTTGAATTTCAAAAACTATTGGCATGGGAAATAAAATAAGTCAAAGCCTTATTTTATTAAGTTGTTGTTTCTTTGTGTGAGATGAATTGGAAAGATGTTTGCTCAAATACTTTGAATCTTCATCTCCTCCTTGAAGAATGCGAAGAACGCATGATCACCGACGAAGGACGATGAAGAATGCTGAATCCTCAATGATTGACGACGTGACGCCATGTACCGCGACACCGACGATTCTCTCCTCCATGACGCCTTCTTCCGCGACGTTCTTTCCCGCGACGAACCTTCATTCGAAGACACTTTGAGGTAGGGGGTTTGGTTTAATTTAGGTGGATTATATCCTCGGCCTTTGATTAAATTGTTGATAGTCGTTTGAGCCGCATTTTATTGCAATAACAAGAGGAGGTTAAACCACACGATCATGGATAACCCTCCTCCCACATTGATGATTTTTCTTGTTGCGGAACGAGTAAAGGCGGCGTGGGGTGACAGTGCTGCACGGAAACAATTGAAGAACGGGCGAAGAAGTCCGGCGCCGTCGCGCCGCACTGTTGTGGCGATTCGAAGGCTTCACAGATCGTTTAATTGATGGAGGAACGTCGAGCAGTGATAGAACATGCCGCAAAAGAGGTTTAATGATTTCACAGTAATGTTCGAGACCCGAGATGAACGTCGGCGCAGGCGGAATTGAAAACGGACCATCGGAGCAACTCCGGTGGCCCGCGGATTACACCGGCGGCCGGAGGCTACGGCGGCGCCCGACACGCCGCCAGGAAGGACCGTCACGACTAAAGCTACAGCGGCAGGCGTCTGGTCCCATGGTAGCGTGGGACCGATGGGGGACGCAGCGCTAGGCTGCGTCTGCTGGCAAGGAGCGGCCCCCATTCGGGGGACACGTCTTCAATCAAGGGGGCAGTGCCCCCTTGCGCGTCCGCTCGGCCGGCGCCGAGCCTACCCCGCATGGCCAGCGCCGAGCCGCCTGGCGCCGAGCCTCCTGAGCTGGGCCGCGCCCAGCCGGGACGGACCCTGGACCCGGGTCGGGTCGACCCGGTTCGGGCCGACCAAGGGGGGGTTGGGCCGGGTCAGACCGTTACCAGACCCCCCATTTCCGGACAGTTCCGTTCAAACGCATGTATCATGGGATAAATACCTCCGATCGACGCACCATCATTTGCGATTCTATCCTTGGATCAAGATGGTCATTTCGGTATATTACACTCAACATTTTGGAGAACTTTGGGTATATCAGGATTGGTTCGAACACGAAACCAACCGGGCCCTCAGAGCGGAAACGATTATAACTTGAGCTTTGGACGTCCGATTGACGTGCCGTCGACTTTGTTGAATTATTATTAGTGAGAAGGACCATTTATCTTACTCTGCTCGAGGTTTGGATGCAGTTGGAGTGTGGTCAGGTTGGTTTTGAATTAAAAACCAACCGGGCCCCTAGAACGAAAATGCCAATAACTCTCAGACCGGGCGTCTGATTGACACGTCGGTTGTCACGTTGAGTTCCTCTTGTCGAGACAGAACTTTGAGATACAACAAATCCAGACTACGTGTTAGTTGATGTATCGACCCCTTGGATCGTGGAGCGGACCCTCCCAGAACGAGCATGCTGTGTGCAGGAACCCTAGAGCTGGCTACGACTGTAACTGTGACGACTGCACTGAAATCCTATATGGTTTCGGCAACGATGAAGACCGTACTGAAATCTTTTGTGGGTTCAATGGATATGAACACTGCACTGAAATCCTATGTGGGTTCGGCAGCAATGAAAAACTTATTGAAATCCCATGTGGGTTCGACGGAGATGAAGACTGCACTGAAATCCTATGTGGGTTCGACATCGATGAAGACCGTAATGAAATCCTACGTGGGTTCGATGGCAATGAAGACTGCATTGAAATCCTATGTGGGTTCGGTAGCTTGTCTGGTTTAGTATCCTATGTGGGTCCCAGCTTAGATGAATCAGTGGCTATATCTGATCATCTTTATCACCGAAGAAGTATACATGTGTGAGCTGAGTCTTGACTTCAATCAATATCTTCGATATGATTGACTTACTATCCTGTGTGGTTTGGGTTGTACTCTTATGTGGACGTGATCGAACATGGGCTCGAATGTTAGATCCAAACTGGAATTGATTACTTAGGTATATGTATGGGCATATACCTAAGTAGTGTTGGATGTTACTTCGTGTTTGTATCTTTCCATTGTGGATTTCCCTTTGTGGATTCTAGGAGATCTTCGGGGGTCTTTGGGTCCCTACTGAGTAGCGTATACTCACCCTTTCACGAGAAATGCCTACACTACGTTGTGTTGGATGCAGACGGAGAATAACGCTGATCGTGGTTGAGGCTTGTGGAGCAAGTCGGTACCTGGAGGTGGACCACTGGGCGGGATGTACACGGAGCAGACGGCCGGACCCGAGGAGATAAGGAGGCTTTCTATACCCACCCTTCAGGTGGGACTGCCAGTGGATGGCTCGACGTTGCTTCTTTAATTTCAGTTGCTGTGCTTTATTTCTAGTTGTACTTTACTTTCAGTTTGGGTTGTATTCTGGCCCACTTACCTTTTCACACTACTTTTTGTACCCAGATTTATTTAGTGTTTACTTCTTCTTGCTTACTTGGTGGTGTTTGTTTACATTTAAAAAGGAAATTCCTTCTCCTTTTTGTCGGGATTTACGCCTTGGTGCTGGTCGCCAGCCCCTGGCCTATGGGAGACGGGCTTGAGGTAGTCACGACACGGGTCCCGAGGAAGGGTCATGACAAATTGGTATCATAGGAGTTCGGTTCTACCGCAGAACTCTAGACTCTGATCTTCTTCTGTGTGAAGAAATAGTGTTAAGGTTATTGAGTGTGGTTATCAGTCTAGGGAGTCCAGTGTTGGTGCGGCGGCCGACGAATCCGTACACCAGGACCCTGACATCTGATTTCCGAGTCAATGCACAAAAAGATTGATTGCATGTGTGTTTCAAAAGTTTTCTTTGTGATTACTTTGTGTTATCTTACCAGGTATACTGTTTGACCGTGGCACACCTATTTCATTTCGGGATGGCCCCACGATGGCAGCCAACTAGGGTTCCGAGCGTTGTGCATGACAACATCCCACTGAGCGACGAGGCCTCAGTGCAGGGCCCCTTGACAGCGGAGGCACCTGCGGTATCTCTACCCATCGAGCCACTGATGCTACCAGCCCCAGCCGCTGATAGTGCATGTCGCCTTAGTTCATTGCATGCGTTTCAGCATCAGAGACTTACCAAGTTCCGTGGGGAGAAGGAACCTCGGGCAGTCGAGGATTGGCTGGAGGGGGTTTTGTGAGTTTTCAGGTTAGTGGGGACACCAGCTGACCTCATGGTGATCCTCGAAGTGAGTCTCCTACTCGCGGTAGTAAGCAAATGGTGGAGCATGATGCTCTAGGTGCACAAAGAGGCATCACTCCTCTGGACGAACTTTGACAGCCTCTTCCACTCGGAGTTTATCCCAGCCACCCTCTGTGCGGTGCGCATCCACGAGCTTCTACAGCTGTGGTAGGACAGCATGACGGTCTCCCAGTACTCGGTGAGATTTACTGATCTCTCGCGATATTCGACGGACATGGTACGAGACCCATTCTTCCAGGCCTGGACCTTCGATCAGGGACTGTGGCATGAGATCAGGGCATCTATGATCTCCCTCGGCATTCTGACACAAGTAGGAGTACTGGAGCGAGCACTTCTCATAGAGAGTTTTCTTTCCGAGCCTATGCCAGCAGCGATACCTACCACATGGCGGCACATAGGAGAGTCGTCTTCAGCTGGCAGTCGACAGATGTCACATGGGTCCAGGCGGACCGGACCATCAGGAAGACGACCACATGACACTGGCTCAGAGGTGTGGGGCATAGGGTGTAGAGCCAGCCTTCCGGGGAACAGGCAGTGCTACGCATGCGACGGGTAGGGACACATGGCTTGTGACTGCCTGACCTGCCGGGAAGAGGAGCAACAGATGGTTGAGGGGCCACCTAGGAAGAGGTAGAGGGTCGACTGTGGTGGTCCGCCGAGAGCAGGCAGACGAGACAGGGGAGCTGGATGAGCAGTAGGTGGTGGGAGATGCTTTGAGACTTTACCACCACCACCACCAGGAGGTCCACCCCGACCATAGGGATCTGGCGAGCAGAGACAGGCTCAGCTTCATGCAGTGGAGGCCTATAATCACGGTGTGCCAGAGATGATTCAAGGTACTATCTGTGTATATTCCACCCTTTCTGCAGTTCTTATAGACATAGGAGTGAGTCATTCCTTTATTTCCACTTCCCTTGTTCGGAGCATGGAGATTCCAACATAGCCGTTGGCTCGATCCTTACGGCTGGAGACTCCTACGGGAGCAGACTCGACGATTAAGCACTGGTGCCGGCAGTGTGAGCTTACTCTGGGAGAAGAGAGCTTCGGCTGGGATCTTCTTGTAGCGGTGTTGAGGCCTTACGACGTCATCTTGGGCATTGATTGGTTGTCTACAGTCCATGCTCAGATTGACTGTATTAGGCACAAGGTGCGGTGTGTATGCACCGACGGGAGAAGGTTCACCTTCACTGGAGAGAAGGGAGCCTTTGAAGCACAGGATGGACTCTTGCAGTGGACAGGAAAACCCATCACTCATCAGTTGGCTAGCCTCATCCTGGGATTAGTTTATGTGCGGAGTCCTGGATTTTCTGTAGTGGTGGATCAGTATGCGGATGTTTTCCCTAACAATGTTCCAGGACGACCTCCTCGCAGAGAAGTAGACTTTTATATTGACCGGTACCCCGGGATAGCCCCGATATCCACTCCAGCATATCAGATGGCCCCCGCTGAGCTTCGAGAGCTACGGGTATAGTTGGAGGACATACAGGGCAAGGGAGTAATCCGACCCAGTGCTTCACCCTGGGATTCCCCGATATTGTCCGCCAAGAAGGCAGACGAGAGCTTGCGACTTTGTGTTGACTATTGTCACCGGAACCAGGTGACCGTGAGGAACAAGTATCCGCTACCGAGGATTGAAGACCTCTTCGATCGGCTCAAGGGGGAATGGTGGTTCTGAATGATAGACATTAGATATGGCTATCATCAGCTCAGACTTCGAGACGATGACGTGCAGAAGACAGCCTTCAGATGTCGGTATGTCCACTATGAGTTCTCGGTTATGCCTTTTGGAGTAACCAACGCTCCAGCAGTGTTCATGGGTCTCATGAACAGGATATTTTAGCCATACCACGATCGATTTTTCATGGTCTTCATTGACGACATATTGATATACTCGACCAATGGGGTGGAGCACAACTACCACTTGTGGGTTGTGCTGCACACACTCCGAGAGCACCAGCTTTATGGAATGCTCTCGAAGCGTCAAATCTGGTTACGTGAGGTCCAATTCTTGGGACACATCATCTCTGAGGCGGGAGTTGCGCTAGATCCTATGAAGATCAAGGCGGTGCTATCTTGGGACCCACCCATGAGCGTGACGGAGGTGCAGAGTTTCATGGGGCTGGCTGGGTACTACTGGAGATTTGTTCCAGACTTTTCAAGAGTTAAAGCGCCACTCTCTTCTTTGACGAAAAAGGGTAAACCCTTCGTAATTTCAGATAGATGATAGAAGAGCTTCCAGGTGCTGAGATAGAGATTGACCAGCGTGCCTATCTTGAGGCTACCGGAGGAGGGAGTAGGGTACGTAGTCTACTGCGATGCATCAGGGACCAGACTCGGATGTGTCCTGATGTAGGAGCGGACCGTGATCGCCTATGGATCACTTCAGTAGAGGAAGCATGAGCAGAAATATGCTACCCATGACCTAGAGTTAGCAGCATTGGTCTTCGCTCTGAAGATGTGGTGACACTATCTGATGGGCGAGCACTTTACAGTCTACTCTGACCACCAGATTCTCAGTTACATCTTCTCGCAGAAGGTCCTGAATCTGAGATAGCATCGATGGGTCATGTTTCTCTATGACTATGACTTTGAGATAGTCTATACTCCATGAAAGGGGAACGTAGTAGCCGATGCTCTTAGTATGAGGATGTGCATTCAGCTACTTGGGGAGGCAACGGAGAAGGTATCCTATTTGCAGATATCCTACGTGGATAGAGATGGAGTAGCCTTTCTTCAGTCACTCACAGTCACTCCTCCACTACTGCAGTGGGTCAGAGTGGCACAACGTGGGGATGCTGACTATGAGATGCGGTGTGCACAAATATCCTCAAGACAGGCACCTGATGGATTATATATAGGAAGAGAGCATGACGTCCTTTTCATAGGACATACCCTGGTACCAATTTCTTTACCGGAGGAGGTTCTAAGAGAGTTTCACACTTTCCCTTTAGCGATACATCCAGGAGTAGCGATGATGTACCAGGATCTCGGACGACAGCACTGGTGGTCGGGTATGAAGAAGGTTGTGGCAGAGTTTGTTTCTCGATGCCTCACCTGCCAGCTGGTGAAGGCAGAGCACCAGGTACCAGCAGGCTTGGTATAGCCCTTGGAGGTCCCTAAGTGGAAGTGGGACGGGATATCTATGGATTTTGTGACTAGACTTCCACACACTTCCAGAGGTCACGACTCCATTTGGGTGATTGTCGACCGACTCACTGAGTCGGCCCACTTCTCACCCATCAGATAGCGGGGATCAGTAGATATCTTGGGACGTCTCTATGTTCAGGAGATTGTACGGCTTCATGTTGTGCCATCATCTATCGTCTCTGATCGAGAAGATCGCATTACTTCGCAGCTTTGGAAGGAGTTATAGGAGGCATTCGGGATGTAGCTACGTCTGAGCACCACCATTCACACTAAGACGGATGGTCAGATGGAGAGGACCATTCAGACTCTCGAGGACATGCTCTGTGCATGCATCCTCCACTTTGGTCGCAGTTGGGAGGACCATCTACCCTTGATGGAGTTCGCGTACAACAACAGCTATCACGCCACCATCGGGATGGAACCATGCGAGGAATTGTACGGCCGATATTGCATATCACCTCTATGCTGGACAGACCTTGGGGAGTCATCGCTTATGGGACCAGAGATGGGTTAGGCCATGACAGAGAAGGTCCAGGTCATCCAGGAGTGGATGAGGACAACTCAGAGCTGGCAGAAGTCTTATGCTGACAGGAGGCGGAGGCCACTGGAGTTCGATGATGGCGACCACGTATTCTTGCGGGTCTCACCTCAACCTAGATTATGGAGATTTTCCTGAGGAATCAAGTTATCTCCGCACTTCATTGGACCATTCCAGGTCCTCAGCAGGGTAGGCGAGGTGGCTTACCACCTGGCTCTACCACCTCAGTTGCACCGGGTGCACAATGCATTCCACGTATCTCTGCTAAAGAGATACTTTCATGACCTGACGCATATCATCGACCATGGGGAGCTAGACCTTGAAGATGTGGCGACTTTTGCGGAAGTCCTGGTGGAGATCGAGGATCTACAGGAGCGGGTCCTACATAGATGGTTGATACCTCTAGTGCGAATGAGATGGTAGTACGGGAACCTCCAGGAGAGAACTAGGAGTGGGAGGCTCAGATGCGTGCTCAGTACCCACATTTGTTCCCCCAGTTTATGATGTATCTTTACGGAGGCATAAAGCCCTGATGTTGGAGTAATGTAAAGACCCGTAAATTTTAAGGGAATTTTTTTTCTTAATTTTCTATGGAATTTTACAGGAACGCAATTTCTGAAGGCAACTGATTCCGAGGCCCGGTGGGCCCGAAATATAACGACCCGATGCTTGACGTACATAAATATCACATTAATTTTGCGGAATAATTAGTACATAACAAAAACACACACACACAAGGACCGTAATAGTTTAGTGTCTTTGGAAACTCGGAATGTAATCTTCTAATCATGGTGAAAGATCTTCAATATCTCCCATAACGATCTTCCTTTTTTTTCTTACCTAAAACCTTTCTTTATATCCTGGGGAAAAGAAAACATAAAAGGGTGATCTCAAATGCTCAGTAAGGGTAAACAAAAGAAATATCAATCACATCGTATTTATAAGAACATATCTTTTGGAAATCTTAACCTGCAAAAGAGATCATAATTTCATAACATGGGATAAATCATAGTAGTGAAATGTAATCCCAATAATCATAACCTAAAACATGAAACTTTATGTCATACACACATAATCATAGAGAATCATTTCTTATAAGTCAAGACTTATTTCCAAGACTATCTTAGTGGACAAATTCCCTTTCTGAACCGAGTTCATTCCTCGTTTCAGTCCTGTTTCACTGAACCGGTATAACCTACCGTTCCATCCATGTCTATATCATTAGATATAAAACCTTTACCCAATGCATTGGAGGGAGATATAGGTCCCACCATCTCATAATGATACCATTCATATGTGTGCCACAAAATCATAAGCCATAAATCATAACATAACCCATATAATAAAAATGGAAATCTTATACATCATGACATCATAAAACAATTCATATAAGATAAAGGAATTCATAAAAATATATCCATCACAACATAATCATATCAATGTAATAATAGGGATATAAATAGAACCCTATATTATCTTATATGGAAAATAATTTTGATAAAACACTTGAACTCCATTCTTGAGGAAAATATCCTTTCTACTTCAAAAACATTTTATTTTCTTAACATGTCATACAATTTTAAACTAAAATAAGTTGATTAAAAATAAACTTGAAAACTTGTAAAGGAATATTATTGGAAATAATGTTTTAAAAATCCATTCATGCCGTATAAGTTAAAAAAACATTCTTCTTGTACTTTTGTCGGAAAAGTCAAAAAGTACCTCGTATGAAAAATGACAAAAGATTCCTTTCATATCTTTTATTAAAAACTCACCAAAGGGTAAAATAGGTTTTAAACAATTGTAGGTGGATGGAAATAATATTAAATATTGATAAAACATGGATGTTGATGATAAAATACACCCCAGTAAATTCCAAAGTATAAACAATCTCGGATAAAAATGAGATTGTGATATTTCCCTTACCTTAGGTCCGATTTGCATCGTAAGTGTCCGAACCTCCTGTATAATGATTTAAATAATGTTATTTAATTATTCCAGAATCATAATTATTGTTATGATATCATATATGGTCATATTCTTTGCTTCTTATTAGTAATATTTCATTACTACTTGTTATTCGGGTGTTTATTACTTTTTGTTCTTATGTGTGTTTTGTCGAATAAATTCTTATTATTCTCTTTAGGTTATAGATACCTAATTTCCAGAATGTTATTAGTGTAATATATATAGTATTCATTCATTCAATTCATTTATATAATCATTATGAAATGAAGATCATGTAGAACGAGTCGCATCACATTGTGGAGACGGTATTCTGTACGTACGCACGAGTGGTGATATCGTTCCTATGATTGTGGAATTGTATTTGAGTGTATGTATACTATTTCAGAATAAATATCACTTTATAATAGTCATATATAGTCATTATTTACACCATTATACCCATCCAAGTAAGGTGGTGGTGGAAAATAGATTACACCACGGCGTGGAGACGGTATTCCGTACGTACGCACACGCGGTGATTTCATTTTCCGTAGGAGGGATAGATAGTGAAATAGGGTTGTTTCATTCTTATAATAACATATCATTATATGAGTTATACTGATGTTAGTAATTCATAATGAAACAACTAATGAAGAAGAAGTGGAAAAAGAAAAAAAGTTGAAAGAATCGGTAATGGACATTACATCTTTTTTGAAGCGCCTCTTTGAGATCTCCTTTTAGGGCACTAAAATTGGACTTTGAGGAAGACCAGAACCTCTAGGATGTTTCTAGGAAATTAGAGAAGAGAATTTTTCAGAGTTTGGCCGAGCTTGGAGGATCAAAGTGGTGTGAGGAAGAGAGGGAGGAGGTGCCCTTTTATAAGGGAGGAGAGGGGCACCTTTGGAATAACTAAAACTATTATTTTATTATAAAGTTAAGTTCGGTTTTAAATAGTTCCAAATTGATTTATTTCGAAGCTAAGGTGGGGATGGGTCGAAATAATCTAATCCAATATAATTTAGACAAGTTTTGGTTCCTATTTTAACCTTATCATTTATATTTAACTTTATGTTAGATAATTTTACTTTTACCATGTCTTCTTGTTTTCTTACACTATACGGTTAATAAACTTACTATATCAAGTCAAAAGAAACCCAAGTTGTTTATTATTAATATATATAACCTTATATAAGTCATTTGGACGAACCTTAGATTTTTAGGAAGAAAATAAAAATTAATAATATAATATTTTTTTTAAAAACTATTTTATGTCAATTTTGAAACTATTTAGTAATTGATTTTTGTGAAACTCATAACAGATTGATTAGTTCGAACAAAGTTAATTAAATAAATAATAACATGTCATATTAACATATAAAATTAGTGTAATTAATAAAAAGTCTCAAATTACATTTATTTGGGTATTTATAATATCAATTATGTCAATATTTCATTAATAAGATAATTATTGCATCATCGTTGTGTCATAAATAAATTAAATTATTTAATGTCTAAAATTTACAAATAAAATACCATTATGTAGGAAATATTTTTATATTTCTAATTAATATTTATAGTCTAATTTATCTTATGTATAACTCCATATTAAAAATGATTTACTTATTAAACATTGATTTTAACTATTTAACCCTTCCTTAAATAAATTAATAATAAATGTCCTAATCTAATAGATGTGGGCATAAATGGTCATATTTTATTCCAAAGGTTGTTTTTGCTAGAAATAAACTTGTCCTATAGAATTAGTACATGTGTTAGGGTAATAATAATATCATTTTTACACTTAATTACCCTATTTACTTTTAATCGTGGTAAATAAAAGTAAAAAGTTACTATTCACCAAAAATTATTTTCATCTCATTGAACCACATTTTAGTCCTCGGTATTAATCGTGTCTCTCGGATTTTCGAAATTCCACTCACAGAAGTGGTAAAATTAAGCTTTATGAAAAATTCAGTTTTTTTACTACCACATTGTGGTTTCACTATTCATCAAAAATTGAAAGTTTTCAGAAAAATACCAAAATTTCACCCTAGTCTAATTTCTATATTCAAAATCCAAAAATGAAGTCCATTTTGAAAAATAAAATTATAAAATTTCAAAAAGTGGTTATTACTATTCATAACGGCTAGTTTTAATAATATTTTAATAGCATATCATTGTTTAGTAAAACTCAGTGTTGCGTACGATGCAAGCTATCGAGGAAGGCCACGGTTGCGTGTAAAGAAAGACAATATAGTGTTGTGTGTAGTGAAATATTCCTTTGATGATTTATATAACATAAAAACAAAATATTTCACATAAAAGTCTTGGGCGTTACATTCTACCCCCCTTAAAATGAATTTCGCCCTCGAAATTCGTCGCTTTGTAACAAACAGATGAGTATACCTCTCCCTCATCATATCCTCAAGCTCCCATTTAACTTCTTCTAATTTGGGGTTCTTCCATAAAAATTTCACCAATCGAGTGGTCTTGCTTCGTAGGACTTTTTCACTACGATCCAGAATCTCTATCGGCTGTTCTTCATAAGAAAGATCTTGCTCCAGCGGTAAACTCTTCTGAGCTAAGTACGTGTGAAGGATCAGGTATGTACTTTCCCCGGAGAGATACATGGAACACATCGTGAATTTGAGATAGATTCGGTGGAAGCGCCAATCGGTAAGCTACCTTCCCAACACGACCCATTATTTCGAAAGGACCAATATATCTAGGGCTCAACTTCCCCTTCTTTCCAAATCTCATGACTCTTTTCCAGGGAGATATTCATAAGAACACTTTATCACCCACTTCAAACTATAGGTCTTTTCTTCGGTTTTTGGCATAACTTTTCTGTCGACTCTGAGCTGCTCTTATGTGTTGTTGAATAGATCTGACCTTTTCTGCCATTTCATTAACGAGATTAGGTCCTAATAGCTTTCTTTCCCCAATTTTATCCCAGCAAGTTGGATTCCTTCATTTCATTCCATATAGAGCTTCATATGGAGCCATCTGAATACTAGAGTGAAAACTATTATTATATGAAAATTCCACCAAATGTAAGTGTTGATCCCAACCACCTTTGAAATCCATAGAGCAAGCTCTCAACATATATTCTAGGGTTTGAATTGTTCTCTCAGAATGACCGCCTGTCTGAGGATGATAAGCAGTGCTGAAACTCAACTCAGTATCCAGAGTATGCTGAAGACTTCGCCAAAACTTCGAGGTAAATCTCGGATCCCGATCAGATATAATAGAAAGTGGTACTCCATGCAATCTTACCACTTCCTTTACATATATCCTGGAAAGCTGATCTAGAGAGAAATCCTCTCTAATAGCAATGAAGTGTGCAGACTCGGTAAGATGATCAACTATGACCCAGAAAGCATTATTGCCTTTGGATGTTTTAGGAAGTCCTATGACAAAGTCCATAGGGATGTTTTCCCATTTCCATTCGGGTAAGGGTAATGGTTGTAACATCCCCTTAGACTTCTGTCTCTCAGCATTAACTTGCTGACAAACCAAGCATCGAGAGACAAATTCAGCAACATCTCTTTTCATGCCATCCCACCAGAAGTACTCTTTCAGGTCCCTATACATCTTCGTGATTCCAGGATGAATAGAGAATGAAGAACTATGAGCCTCATCCAGTATCTCCTTCTTTAATTCCGGGATGGGAGGAACACAAACCCGATTCTTGAACTTTATTATCCCATCACAATCAAGGTTGAATTCAGGAACATTTCTCACCTTCTTGTGTAACTCGACATCTTCTTTCTGTGCCTCTTTAATCTTCACATGTATAGATGGTTGAACATTCATTTGAGAAAGATACGATTTTCCCCCTTCCATTATAATTCCAAGATCCATACTTTGTAAATCCATAAATATTGGATCTTTTGTGATCCTCATCATGGATAAACTGGCATGGTCTTGTCGACTTAATGCATCTGCCACCTTGTTTGCTTTCCCATGGTGGTAATGAATTGAGCAGTCGTAATCCTTAATCAGCTCCAACCATCTTCTTGGGAACATATTCAGCTCCTTTTGTGTGAGAGTATACTTTAAAATTTTATGATCAGTATAAATATCACACCTTTCACCATAAAGATAATGCTTCCAAATCATTAATGCAAAGATTACAACAGCTAACTCCAAATCATGTGTTGGGTAATTTTGCTCATGGATTTTCAACTGTCATGAGGCATAAGCTATCACCATATCATTTTGCATAAGAACACACCCCCAATCCCTTCTTGGATGCATCACTATAGATCATAAACCTTTCTCCACTACAAGGCAGTGTGAGCACAGGTGCACTGGATAACCATCTTTTCAACTCCTTGAAATTCTCTTCACATTCCCCCGTCCAGACAAACTTAACTCCTTTTCGAGTCAACTTGGTGAGTGGATTAGATAATCGTGAAAAATATTTCACAAACCGTTGATAATATCCAGCCAAACCAAGTAATCTTCGGATCTCAGTTACTGTTGTTGGTCTCGACCATGTTTTGATAACCTCTGTCTTTGCTGGATCCACAGATATCCCCTCTTTGGAGATTATGTGACCCAAAAATGAAACTTTTTGAAGCCAAAATTCACACTTGGTAAATTTGGCATAAAGCTTCTCCTTTCTCAGGGTCTTCAATATAATTCTCATGTGATCTTCGTGTTCTTCCTTGCTCTTTGAATAGACAAGAATATCGTTTATAAATACTACCACAAATTGATCAAGATAGTCTCTAAAGACTCTATTCAACAGATCTATGAAGATAGCAGCGGCATTAGTAAGACCAAATGGCATCACTATAAATTCATAGTGTCCATACCTTGTACGGATATCCGTCTTTGGTATATCCTCCCTTTGACCCTTAATTGATGATACCCTGAACAAATATCAATCTTGGAAAATTATTGAGCTCCGCGTAGTTGGTCAAATAAGTCATCAATGCGTGGGAGAGGATATTTGTTCTTGATAGTGATCTTGTTAAGTTCTCGATAATCAATGCAGAGTCTCATTGATCCATCTTTCTTCTTAACAAATAGAACTGGTGCTCCCCAAGGTGAAGAACTAGGGCGTATGAATCCCTTATCAAGATTCTCTTGGAGTTTCTTCTTCAATTCCTGCAACTCAATTGGGGCCATTCTATAAGGTGTCTTTGAAATAGGCAAAGTACCCGGTACGAGTTCTATTGAAAACTCAACTTCACGATTTGGTGGAAGACCCGGTAATTCCTCCAAAAAGACATCATCAAACTCCCATACAATGGGCATATTATTAATTGTGAGTTTCTCACCAACCATTTGAGATAAATAACCTTCATTTAGTGGAATCAAGACCCATAAGATGGAAGAAATTTCCACTGGAAGGTTATGTTCATCCTTGCATCGATAGACGATCATAGACTAATCTGAAAAATGAAATGTGACTTCCCTTCTTTGGAAATTGATATGAGCTCTATATAAAGAAATCCAATCCATGCCAAGAATCACATCAAATTTCACTATAGGAAGGATCACATGATTTGCAGGAAGCACTTTCCCACAAACTTCAATTGGAGAAGAATTATAAACTTTTGATGCGACTGTTGTGCCATTAGGGGTTGTCACAGCTAACTCAACCTCTAATTGTTGAGGTAATACGATGATATCCTTAGAAAAATCTTCAGAAATTAAAGAGTGGGTGGATCCAGAATCAAATAAAACATTTGCTACTTTAGAGTGGATGGTAAGTGTACCTTTAACCACATCATTATCGTAGTCAGCATCGCTGATAGAAATTTCATGTGACATTCCGTTGTCTTTAGCCTTAAGAGTTTGTTGAAGTCGACCATCATCATCAACACTTGGATTAGGGTATTTATTTGAATAATGCCCCATCTCCTTGCACTTGAAACATTGAAGGGTAGTAGGTTCATTCTGTGTATCCCTTCCTTTGTTTGCATCATTAGACATCTTCTTCCCATCATCGCGGCATTCAAATGCCCGATGACCTTCCTTTCCACATTTGAAACATTTACTTGTCCCTTTAAGACAACTCCCTCCATGTTTCTTTCCACACTTTGAGCATAAGGGAATGCTCATCTTCTTTTAAGTGTGCTATTTAGATTTTCCTTTGAATTCCATTTTCCGCTTCTTATCAAACCCATATGACTGATGGGTTACTCTAGTCTCCATCTCAACTTTGAGAGCACATCGAACGATTTCCTCATATCTATTGAAGTCCCTTATGGCTAAGGCCCTTCGAAGACTTGGTTTTAAGCCACTAAAGAATCGATCAATCTTACTCTCAGGTTGGATAATAATACCAGAAGCGTACCTTGCATGTCTTGTAAAATTTGCTTTATAGGTACCAACAGATGCATCATCCTTTTACTTCAGTTCAAGAAACTCTTTCTCCATCTTTGTTCGTAGAATACGATGGAATTACTTATTGAAAAATAAGTTTTTGAACTCGTCCCATTCCATGGACTCAATTTAATCTCTTTGCCTCATATTCTTGATAAGATTCCACCATTGATCAGCTTCACCTTCCAAACGATATACAACTAAAATGGCTTTATCATGTTCAGAACATTGAAGAACTGAAAATGTATTTTCAGTGGTACTGATCAATTGTTCATCTACAAGTGGATCTGAAGACCCACTGAAAGAAGGTGGATGTTTCCTCATGAAGGACTCAATAGAATATTGTTCCCTTCTTTGCTCATTTGGAAGTCCAAAATGATTCATAGCTTGTGTATGTATAGCAATAAGATTTTGCACTCCATCTCCCATAACATTTGTTTGTTCAGGAGGAAAATAATTGCATTGTCCATTGCATTGATCAACATGGTTCCTTCAGGTTCCAGCCATCATCTAAAACCCAAAAAGAATAGCGTGAGAGGCAAAAATCATGCTAGGGAAAAAAACATAATAATGGGGGAGTACCTTCAATACCTAACATCTTCGGTTTAATTCTAAGATCGTTAGAACAATTCCTGGACTATAACCTATGCGTATACTTATCCTTAGGTACATCCCTATACATACCTTAGAAATGTCTCTAGGGATCTCACTAATGTTTTCGCATCCTAGTTTCCAAAGGTTGACTAAACATTTCCTCTAATACCAACTATAACGACCCATACTTTACATACATTGTTAATAATTCAAAATTGAAGCGTAATTATTACATCATATAACAAAACCACGAAAGGACCGTATAAGTATAGTGTCTTTAGAAACTGGGAAACATAAACAACTGGTTCATAAAGCGTCTACATTGTCTCCCATTTATTTCATCATATCTATAGTCCCTTTTGGAATATCTTACTTAATAAACTTCTTCATGACCTGGGGAAAGAAAACATACAAAAGGGTGATCTCAAATGCTCTGTAAGGTTAAACAAAAGAAATATCAATCACATCATATTCATAAGAACATATCTTTTTTAAATCTTAACCTGAAAAAGAGGTCATAATTCAAAACATGGCATAAATCATAGTAGTGAAATGTAATACCAATAATAAAAACCTCAAAAATTAAACTTTGTGACATACACACATAATCATATAGAATCATTTCTTATTAGTCAAGACGCATTGCCAAGACTATCTTAGTGGACAAAGTCTCTATCTGAACCGAGTTCATTCCGCGATTCAGTCCTGTTTCACTGAACCGGTATAACCTACCGTTCCAGCCATGTCTATCTCATGAGATATAAAATCTTACCCAATACAATGGAGGGAGATATATGTCCCACCCATCTCATAATGATACCATTCATATGTGTGCCACAAAATCATAAACCATACATCATAGCATAACCCATGTAATAAAAATGGGAATCATAAACATCATGACATCATAAAACAATTCATATAAGATAAAGGAATTCATAAAAATATATCCATCACAACATAATCATATCAATGTAATAATAGGGATATAAACAGAACCCTATATTATCTTAGATGGAAAATAATTTTGATAAAACACTTGAACTCCATTCTTGAGGAATATAGCCTTTCTACTTCAAAATCATTTTCCTTTCTTAATATGTCATAAAATTTTAAACTAAAATAAGTTGATTAAAAATAAACTTGAATACTTGTAAAGGAATATTCTTGGAAATAATGTTTTAAAAATACATTCATGCCGTATAAGTTAAAAAACATTTTTCTCGTACTTTTGTCGGAAAAGTGAAAAAGTACCTCGTACGAAAAATGACAAAAGATTCCTTTCATATCTTTTACTAAAAACTCACCAAAGGGAAAAATAGGTTTTAAACAATTGAAGGTGGATGGAATTAATATTACATATTGATGAAACATGGATGTGGATGATAAAATAAACCACAGTAAATTCCAAATTATAAACAATCTCGAATAAAAATGAGATTGTGATATTTCCCTTACCTTAGGTCCGATTTGCTTCGTAAGTGTCCAAACCTCCTATATAATGATTTAAATAATGTTATTGAATTATTACAGAATCATAAATATTGTTATGATATCATATATGGTCATATTCTAAGCTTCTTATTAGTAATATTTCATTACTACTTTTTATTCGGGTGTTTATTACTTTTTGTTCTTAGGTGTGTTTTGTTGAATAAATTCTTATTATTCTCTTTAGGTTATAGATACCTCATTTACAGAATGGTATTACTGTAATATATATCGTATTCATTCATTCAATTCATTTATATAATCATTATTAAATGAAGATCATGTAGAACGAGTTGCATCACATCATGGAGACGGTATTCCGTACGTACGCACGAGTGATGATATCATTCCTATGATCGTGGAATTGTATTGGAGTGTATGTATACTATTTCAGAATCAATATAACTTTATAATAGTCATATATAGTCATTATTTACACCATTATACCCATCCAAGTAAGGTGGTGGTGGAAAATATATTACACCACGGCGTGGAGACGGTATTCCGTACGTACGCACGCGCGATGATTTCATTTTCCGTAGGATGGATATATGGTGAAATATGGTTGTTTCATACTTATAATAACATATCCTTATATGATTGATACTGATGTTATTACTTCATAATGAAACAACTAAAGAAGAAGAAGAAGTGGAAGAAGAAATAAAGTTGAAAGAATCGGTAACGGACATTACCTCTTCTTTGAAGCGCCTCTTTGAGATCTCCTTTTAGGGCGTTAATTGGTCTTTGAGGAAGACCAAAACCTCTAGGATGTTTCTAGGGAAGTGGAAAAGAGAATTTGGAAGGGTTTGGCCGATATTGAAGGCTCAAAGTGGTGTGAGGAAGAGAGGGAGGAGGTGCCCTTTTGTATGGTAGGAGAGGGGCACCTTTGGAATAACTAAAAATATTATCTTATTATAAAGTTAAGTTCTGTTTTAAATAGCTCCAAATTGATTTATTTTGAAGTGAAGGTGGGGATGGGTCGAAATACTCTCTTCCAATAGAATTTAAACAAGTTTAGGTTCCTATTTTAACCTTATCATTTATATTTAACTTTATGTTAGATAATTTTACTTTTACCGTGTCTTCTTGTTTTCTTACACTATAAGGTTAATAAACTTACTATATCAAGCCATAAGAAACCAAAGTTGTTTATTATTAATATATATAACCTTATATAAGTAATTTTTCCGAACCTTAGATTTTTAGGAATAAAATAACAATTAATAATATAATATTTGTTTTAAAAACTATTTTATGTCAATTTTGACACTATTTAGTAATTGATTTTTGTGAAACTCATAACAGATTGATTAGTTCGAACAAAGTTAATTAAATCAATACTAACATGTCATATTAACATATAAAATTAGTTTAATTCATAAAAAGTCTCAAATTAGATTTATTTGGGTATTTATAACATCAATTATGTCAATATTTCATTAATATGATAATTACTGCATCATCATTGTGTCATAGATAAATTAAATTATTTAATGTCTAAAAATTAAAAATAAAATACCATTATGTAGGAAATATTTTTATCTTTATAATGAATATTTATAGTCTAATTTATCTTATGTATTAACCTAAATTAAAAATTATTTACTTATTAAACTATGATTTTAACTATTTAACCCTTCTTTAAATAAATTAATAATAAATGTCCTAATCTAATCCAAGTGGGCCTAAATGGTCATATTTTTTTCCTAAGGTTGTTTTTGGTCGAATTAAACTTGTCCAATAGAATTAGGACATGTTTTAGGGTAATAATAATATCATTTTTACCCTTAATTACCCTATTTACATTTAACCGTGGTAAATAAAAGTAAAAAGTTACTATTCACTAAAAATTATTTTAATCTCATTGAACCACATTTTAGTCCTTGATATTAACCGTTTTTATCGGATTTTGGAAATTCCACTCACAGAAGCGGTAAAATTATGTTTTATGAAAAATTCAGTTTTTTTAACTACCACTTAGTGGTTTCACTATTCATCAAAAATTGAACGTTTTCAGAAAAATACCAAAATTTCACCCTAGGCTAATTTCGATATTCCTAATCCAAAAATATAGTCCATTTTGAAAAATAAAATTATAAAATTTAAAAAAGTGGTCATTACTATTCATAACGGCTAGTTTTAATAATATTTTAATAGAATATCATTGTTTAGTAAAACTCAGGGTTGCGTATGACGCAAGCTATCGAGGAAGGCCGCAGTTGCATGTAAAGAAAGCCAATATAGTGTTTTGTGTAGTGAAAGATTCCTTTTATGATTTATATAACATAAAAACAAAATATTTCACATAAAATCTCGGGTGTTACACGGAATCACTTTCCAAAGATTAGCTCGGGTACGTTTAGTAAACGAATGATCGGGTTTCCCTAACTTTTGAACCAGTGCTCGAAATCAAAATCTGAGGGCACCGATGGAACAACAGTGCTGGGATTTTCTTAAGAACACCTTTTCTGGAGTTGCGTTTGCTCGGGTGAGGTTATTAATTATTATGGTTAACTAAAGAATAAAAAAAAATATTGTGCAACAGATTTTATTTTTATTCTTTGTAGTGTTAACCTAGGCATGGTGGTTGGAACGGTAGCCACTAATATCCTAACTCCTAGGTAGGATATAAGTGAGTTTGGGCCCACACGAGCCCCTCCCCTTTATTTCCTTTCACCTCTCACGTGCTTTTAATATGGTAAACCACCCGAACCCCCCCACCTCTTAAATGCCAAGTCCACTCTCACGTTTAATTATTTATTAAACGCCTCATTAATTAGACAACACTCAATAATTAAATTGTGATCTGTTATTGAATTTAAAAAATTGTTGGCATGGGAAATAAAATAATTCAAATCCTTATTTTATTAATTTGTTGTATTTTTGTGCGAGAAAAATTGGAGAGGAGTTTTCTCAAAGCCTTTGAATATTCCTCTCCTCCTTGATGAACACGAAGAACGCACCATCGCGGATGAAGAACGCCGGCCTCCAACGAAAGATGACGAAGAATGACAAATACTCTGAGATCTATGACGCGACGCTATGTACTACGATGCCGAAGATTCTCTCCTTCGTGACGCCTTCTTCCACGACATTCTTTCCCGCGAAGAACCTTCGTTCGACGACACCTTGAGGTAGGGGGTTTGGTTTAATTTATGTGGATTATTTCCTCGGCCTTTGATTAAATTTTTGATAGTCGTTTGAGCCGCCTGTTATCGTAATAATGGGAGGAGGTCGGACCGCATGAACACGGACGACCCTCCTCCCCCTTTGATGGTTTTTCTTATTGCGGCATGAGTAAAGACGGGGCGGTGCAACGAAACCACCCTGAAACAACTGAAGAACGAGCGATGAAGCGCGGTGCCGTTGCGGCGATTCGAAGGCTCTACAGATCGTTTAATTGACGGCGGATCGTCGAGCAGTGATGGAATGTGCCACAAAGGCGGTTTGATGATTCTGCAGTAATGTTCGAAACCCGAGATGAATGCTGGCGTAGGTGGAATTGAAAACGGACCACCGGAGCGACTCCGGTGGCCCGCAGATTACACCGGCGGCAGGAGGCGGCGGCACCCAGCGCGCCGCCAGGAAGGACAGTCACGGCTGAAGTCGAGCCTCCTGGGGCCGGACAAGCCACACCGACCCGGGCCAGGCCGTGCCCAGCCGGGTCAGACCCAGACCCGGGTCGGGTCCACCCGGTTCAGGCCGAAGTAGGGGGGTTGGGCCAGGTCGGACCGGGCCCAGACCCGCCATTTCCAGACAATTACATTCAAATGAACGTATCATGGGATACAGACCTCAGATCCACGCACCTTCAGTTGAGATGTGATCCTTGTACCAAGACGGTCGTTTTGGTATATTACACTCAAGGTTTCAAAGAACTTTGGGTATGGCTGGGTTGGTTCGAACACGAAACCAACCAGGCCCTCGGAGCAAAAACGCTTATAACTTGAGCTTTGAACATCCGATTGACGTGTCGTTGACTTTGTTGGATTCCTCTTAGTGGGATGGACTTTTTAGATTACTCTGCTCAAGGTTTGGACACAGTTGGAGTGTGGTCGGGTTGGTTTTGACTTAAAAACCAACCAGGCTCCTAGAACGAAAAAGCCAATAACTCTCAGACCGGGCGTCTGATGGACACTCCGTCTATCATGTTGAGTTCCTCTTGTCAAGACAAAACTTTGAGATACATAAACTCTGGACTACATGTCCGTTGATGTATCGACCCCTTGGCTCATGGAGCGGACCCTCCCGGAATGAGCATGTTGTGTGTGGGAACCCTAGAGGTGGCTGTGACTGCGACTGTGATGACTGCACTGAAATCCTATGTGGGTTCGGCAGCGATGAAGACCGTACTGAAATCCTATGTGGGTTCGACGGAGATGAAAACTACACTAAAATCCTACGTGGGTTCGGAAGCGATGAAGACCGTATTGAAATCCTATGTGGGTTCAACGGAGATGAAGACTGCACTGAAATCCAATGTGGGTTTGGTAGCGATAAACACCGTACTGAAATCCTCTGTGGGTTTGACAGCAATGATGACTGCACTGAAATCCTATATGGGATCGGCAGCTTGGCTGGTTTAGTATCCTACGTGGGTCCTAGCTTAGATGAATCAGTGCCTATATCTGATCATCTCTATCACTGAAAAAGTATACCTATGTGAGCTGAGTCTTGACTTTAATCAATATCTTCGATATGATTGACTTACTATCCTGTGTGGTTTGGGTTGTACTCCTATGTGGATGTGATCGAACTTGGGCTCAGATGTTAGAGCCTATATTGAATATTTGACTTAGTTAAATTTATGGGAATATACCTAAGTAGTGTTGGATGTTACTTTGTGTTTGTATCATTCCTTGTGGATTACCCTTTGTGGATTCTGGGAGACCTTCGGGGGTCTCGGGATCCCTACTGAGTAGCATATACTCACCCCTGCATGGGCTATGCCTGCACTACGTTGTGTAGGATGTAGATGATGGACAACGCTGATCGTGGTTGAGGCTTGTGGAGCAAGTCGGTACCTGGAGGTGGACCACTGGGCGGGACGTACATGGAGTGGACGGCCAGACCCGAGGAGCTAAGGAGGCTATCTGAACCCACCCTTTAGGTGGGACTTCTAGTGGACAGCTCGACATTGCTGCTTTACTTTCAGTTGTTGTACTTTCTTTCCAGTTGTACATTACTTTCAGTTTGGGTTTGTATTCTGGCCCACTTACCTTTATGCACTACTTTTTGTACCCAGTTTTATTTAGTGTTTACTTCTTCTTTCTTACACTGTGGTGTTTGTTTAATTTTAAAAAGGCAATTCCTTCCCATTATTATCGAGATTTACGCCTTCGTGCTAGTCGTCAGCCCCTGGCCTATGGGAGGCGGGCTTGGGGTAGTCACGGCACGGGTCCCGAGTACGGGCCATGACACACGTAAAATATTTCGAAACTACCATGTCAACATGATACATAGTATTGGAGAGATCATAGTCTGGTGATTGAGTGTTGTCTTCCCAAATAGTGGATGGTAGTCAAAGGTTGTCTATAGAATACCAAAGGTTGATTTAGGCGAGGGTTGATAACTGTAACACTATATCAAGGATACATGAAATATTTGATCTTTTAAGAGGGGTTTGTTGGTTCTTGATGATCAGTCTATCGGTGGGATATCACAAGTTGAGGAATAATGATGGTGATATCCAAAACAAAGAATTTAGATACAATTATTTTAACTTTGACGTTGTAGTATATTTCCTCAGTGTTACAAAAACAATAATTTTTTTTGGAAATTTTAAACACTATGTTCCATGAGTTCCTAGACTTTTTCATCATAATATTAATTGATGATAACTTTTTCTACTTAAAGTTTGTGGTTTCATGTCTAGCATCACATAGTCTTTTTAATACCTCTGAAACAATCAGTTCTATGTAATTGTTTCCAAATTTAATTTCTATATGTTGTAGGTACATTTACATGGTCATGTGGTGTCTCATCAAGGTGTGTTAATAGACACATATGAGGTTTAAGAACTTGTTTTTTGGAATCAACTATGAACATTGACTAGGATCATAGTTTCATTGGTCTTGATAGTTATTATCATATGTTTGTACCCAAATTATCTCATGCTTCCTACCCATTTAATGAATTGAATATGAAGTTATTGGAAATTCTTGGGACTAATAAGGGATAGAAAAATTTGTTTATCTAAAGGGGAAGTCAGTTAGTGCTTTAGTTCTTTAGTTTCTGAAAGATATGGTGTTGTTTGATATTTTTTACAACTTGTATCATCTATCATATGGATCGTTGTTGATTCTGTAGAGAGAAGTATTCTCTCATGTGTCTGATAATTTAAGTCCCTTATAATGTAAATATTCCACCTAAGATATGTCGATGGTATTTTTTTCTCTAAATTTGATGTATCATTACATCATTGAGGAGAATTATTTTGTTTTCATAGACGAAAATTTCATGAGATTTTTTTATCTCAATGTGATTTCAATATGTGACAGAAAAAGTTGATGGAGATTATTTAGTATAACAATTTTAAGAACTCTTTCATTCCATTGATGGTTAATATACTAGTTGTTGTGTTGAGTAATAATTACAAAAGGCATGAGGCATGATAATCTATATATATTTGCATTGCACTGTAGGATCTTGTAGTGACACATATTGATGTTTGAGAGAGAAGCGTTTGAGGATGTCTTCATCTCAGGAACATTGAGTTTTCTTTGATGTAGTACTTTGATGACTCTCTGTAGGGAGATTCATTAGAAGAGGTGATGAATGATCATGTTTTCCATTGGGATTCTCTCGAGGGATGGTCCAAGAATTATCATAACTGAGTGTTGTCGTAGAAGAGGTTTTATTCATATGAAAAGGAATGATGGAGTTATCCATGAGTTTTACAACTCATAGTTAGTAGTACCTCTTAATATGACTAGGATGTATCATGTCTTGATGAGATATGATTGGTGGTCAAGGATGAAAAGAATAGTGATATGGTTTTTGGAATAATGTGTCGATTTTCACCAATTGAAAGTAGATCACCATGTTTGAAGAGATTTTCTATAGTCATTGGATGTAACCATGTGGAAATATGATGTCATCTTGAGGGATTCCATCCTAGGGTTTCCCTAATATTGGGTGTAATGTGATTTGGTTTGGCTAATAGTGGACCTAATGAAAAAATTATCTAACTTTTTAAAGATATATAAGTTGAGTTCCTATGATGGTTTACCAAGGAGGTACATGGAATGTGTGGTTAGGATTAATATCCAACATGGGACCATGATCAATAGTCAGGCTATTAATTTTATCTCATGAGTATTTATGGGAGTGAACCATGCTTTTGGATCCCATTTGTGCCATAGAACTGCTTTCCACCATCAGATAGATGTGAATATGGAACAAATCATCTCGATGACATAGTATATAATGTGGGAATTCATCTTGGACTTTTTTTCATCATGGGAAAAACCACAACCTTTAATCAACTTTTTGTACAATAATAGTAATCACTCTTCCATAAACATACTAAATTTCAGCTCTTCTACAAGAAGCCATGTCGTTCTTTATTTTACTGGATGGAGGTTGGGGAATCTTCAGTTCTTCCTCTTGATGTGGTTCAGGGAAGAACTGAGAAGCATAAGATGGGTTTTTAGTGGATTTGGGTAGTTCTAGACCATCATATGGACTATTATGATCATATATTGAGTCAATTGGAGTTCGCGGTTTGGGGAAAATGTTATTGAGATCCACCCCTCGGTATCGAAGGTGGAGGTTTGGTTTGGGGAGTAATA
Source organism: Viscum album (assembly GCA_963277665.1). Lineage (NCBI taxonomy): Eukaryota > Viridiplantae > Streptophyta > Magnoliopsida > Santalales > Viscaceae > Viscum > Viscum album. The sequence continues at coordinate 390,374,503 of OY728146.1, forward strand.
TTTCTCCCATGTTTGATGGGCCCTTTAAGGTTTTGTGGAATGTTGGAGAGGTGGAATAATAGTTTTCATTCCTACCATGGTGGAGAGGATCCATGAATTCATCACCATGTCTCTGCTTCATCAGTATCTTCACGATGACTCCCCCATTATTGACTATGGAGAGATGGAAATTGAGGAAAATGTGATGTTTGTAGAGTGACCAATATAGATCCAAGATCATAAAGAGAAGTTTCTTTATGGTTATATGCTTGCAATTGGCTCATGTTTTATGGAGGCATGGTGGTCGGGCATAGAGTAAATGGGAGCAAGAGAGACAAATTCCTACCAGGTACCCATATTTATTTTTAGTTTTCATTACCCTTTTTTTTAATATGCTGTTTTTATCTTGTTATGTTATGGGATGTGATATTTTACATGATGAGTGATGTGAAATATAGTTTTAGAAAAAAATAAAAAATGGAGGCCTTGAATAATAATCTATATGAATTATACAAACATAGTGATTAAAATAGTGTGGTTGTGTTAGTTCCACCAATAGATAATAATATATTTACATTGATGATAGAAGGCCCTAATTTATATTCCTAGTAATGTGATATGTGTTGGTTGTGGCAGTGGTTGGACTGGGATGTGTGAATGTTGATGTGGTTACATAGGGTATTTTTATGGGTGTTTTATCCATGGGTGCTTTGTTAGTGGTATAATTTGAGACATAATGAGATCCATCAGAGGGATCTTATGGGATGATTATTCATACAACATTATATTCTCATATTTATTTTTTATTCTCATGGATCAGAACAATTTGAAAGGTATTTAGTATAATAGTTTGTGACTTCATCGACTCTTACATTGCTACAAGTAAATTTTGAGCACCTCATAGGGGGTCTAGAGTGCATGGTGGTGTTGTAGATGACTGAGTACTACAAGTGGGGGTTCATTAAATAAACCAAATTAAGTTCTTTACTTGGTGGTTCAAGGATTGTATAAATGGATTGTTGACATATTTAAAGTGGTAATTGGGAGACATTATGAAATAGATTCACATTGTTATATATGAATTCACCACATGTGATAGATTATATCCAAGGCTCTGTGAATTTTGGTGTTATAATAAGAGATTTAGTTTCCAGGCCTTTCATGTGGTTAATCACTTGTAAACCCTTAGACCCTAGAAATTACCCATCATAAATGAGTTACACGATGTTAAATGGGTGTCTTCCAAATAATTAAATCCGTTGTCTCGGATGATTTTTATTCATTTGGATTCTCTTTATTCTTTTAATATTTGCAATAAACCTATGTGATTTTGAAGTATCTTCTATCATTTATTCTCCTTCTTTAATCATTGTGTTCTTGGGGAGTCCCTTTCATGATTTCTGGTGATTTCTCAAATCTTCCCCATCAGTTTTCCATCAATTCTTCTCTAAAGATCCACTATAGTTGTCCAGTTTTCTCTTTTGTGCTTGTATGGTTTGTTTTTTTACAAACCTTTAGAATAACATAGGTTGATCCAAGATCTCTTTATGTAGAGGTTGTTTTACGGAAGATTTTTATTTTCATTCTGTTGTACAATGACATTAGAAATCTTCCATGAGGTATGGGTCCTCATTCTCACCCTTTTAGGTGCTATGTATCTAATTTACAAGATTTTTCATACCTTTTGGTGGATTCTAAGAGTCCGCATAATCATATAATTAATTAACATAGTTGAATTCAAGGGAAGGTAATGTAGTTGCATTCTTTACATATTTGACATTTCTGATGATATTATGAATTTATTATTCCAATTAAGAAAAAGAATTTGTTGGGAACCTTGTTTACCATATAGTTGTTATGTTTTAAAGACTCTTGCAACGCCATTGTTTGATATCATTATAAATAAAAGTATACAGAAATTATATTTTTATAATAAACTAGTGGTCCATCAGATTTTTGGATAATACCAATTCTAAAAAAAGAAGTAATGTTATTAAAAACATTGAATAATTGGGGAATTCAGTTTGTGTTGTTTTTGTTTATTTTTTTGCATGATGTGTTTCCATATATGTTTTGGCATGTGGTACGAGGATGAAGGTGTTCAGAAAGGTTGTGTGATCTGTGGGTCTGTGATAAAAAAATTTCATCATGGATACAATGTGGTTAGTAGTGAAATGTGGTATATAATGGTGTGATATATGGTGGTGAACATGTGTGTTGGTAACATGCGGTGGTTTTGTGCAACTAGTATGTTGTGGGACATGATTGTGGGGTAGTGGTATCAATGCATGGAAGTTGCGGTTCTATGATATGTGGTATTAATGATGAGGTTTCTTGGGTTATTTAGCATGACGATGATGGTGGATGTGTGGGCTTGTGGTGGAGGATCCGCAATTCTGGCCAGTTGTAGCGTGTCAGGGTTGAGATAGTTTCTCAGTTAGACATAGAATAAACTATAAGGATAAACGAAACAAAATAGACTATTATATAAATGAGATAGACTAAAAAGATTTTTGGTAAATGGATAAATAGAATTAATAAATTAATGAGTACTGTAATGTGAAATAAAATTGATAAACATCTCGTCCCGACTTACTAGGAAACTTGTAGTTGTACCGGTCGCCACATGGCCTCAATTACACCTCCCCTCACACTAGAGGCTTCCAACATGAAATTAGGGTCTAATGAAAGTTAGGTGAGGAGATTATTAAATAATTATTAGAGTAATATATTGATATAATAATAATGAAACAACATACAATAGTGAAATTAGTAACAAATTAAGGATAGAGCAGTGGAATGTAAAAATAATAAGTAAACATTAAAGTCCAACACTGAAAACATATAACCATGAATGAATTTCTCTATGATGACACATAATATATGAAGAATAAAATAAATATGTAATTTCAATACAATAATACCCAAATTGATAATAATAAAAATAATACATCTCATTCTGGTGCTCCAAACACCCATGCACAATGCAAAATAAACAAAATAATCCTTAGACCAGCGAACATGAAGACATTCTCGAGCAACCGAGCATAATGGAGGCCCTAGAATTTCTTCATATATAATCAGTAGGACCCCAAAATTGTGTCTAATTAATATCCTAGTCTGTGTATATAATGTGTGAAAGTGTGACATAATAAAAAAACATACATATCATGTCATCTTTGGTTCCTCAAGAACACAATTCTGAAGATAACTACTCTATCCTAAGTAGGAATGTCTCTGATTTAGGTGAATCTATAATGAAAATATATAATGAAATTTCGAGTGTAATGAGTCATCAAAAATAAGAGGAATGGAATAGTCTATCCTAGCATGGGATTTTTCATGTCAAAGGATTCCTTTAATTTAATTATCACCATTTACATTTAATGTAAATGGACATATCATGTATATAATTAAATGGGCTCATGGTCTGATTCTAGGTTATCCGTATAAAGGAACCCAAGTATCACACCTGGAGAATAACAATTTTTAATGGATAAAATATTCCATCCATAGTAATCTATAAATGGAATCCCAAGTATCAATATAAGTATAAATTAAAACACCTACCTTCTGTGTTTTCCCTTGTATCTCACAATGGAGTCTGACTATCACTCATGGAATGGTGTAACCAACTTTCCAGTAAGTCTATTCTCGGGTTCTCCCAAGGGAAATAGTGTTTCTTGTGTTGAGGTAAGTAACATGAATGAAGAGAACGTTCATGATATAGAATTTATCACACTTAATGTATAATGTCTCGGCATCCCATGATCTCATCTACAAAATTTAATACAATAAAAAATATGTATCTAACAAGGTGAAAATAAATAATTTAGTTATTTAAATTTAATTAAGAATAAGTTCCATGTAATAATCCTTCCACATCACTTAGCCATGTACTTTAAGAGGTTAAACCACATTTATCATTAAAACTAAAAAAATAAAGAAATGGTAATTTTCTACGCATATCATATCATATCATTTATTTAATTATGTACCTCTCTCCCTTACCATGGAATACTAAGAGTTGAATAAAATAAAAAAGAACAAGCCACCATTCACATGTAAAAATACTATACAGAAAGGACCGCACAATCATGCATGCCATGAAAAATCATCATTGACACTTCATAAGAATATGTCTATGAAAATCTAGAGAATGGTTAGATCGATAAGGGTAACATTAAGGCTATCACATCCTCTCACTGTGAATTTAACCAACACATTTATATTAACAAAGAAAATTCACCTCATTGATGTTTTTTACAAGAAAATAAATCAAATAATTTAATGTATTCTAGGGAAACAACACTTAAGGATGGTTCAATATTGAGATCCATGACAAATAAAAAAATTTTGTTTCATAAATATATGCCAATAAAAATAAGTATTAAGTCACTACATATGTTATATCACATTTAGGAGGTGTAACACTGAAATATTGGTGCTTGACATTGTGACATAATTTATAAAACAAAAATAATTTAACGGAATAGTTATTGACCACTTACCACACATCATGGATTACCCAAAAACCCCAATATATTGGTTTAGTTCCGTCTATTTTGAGGGAAATAAATGAAATGTGTTAATTTTGTAGAAATAAGGAGAATTGGGTCACAAATAAATAGCATAGATGATGAAAAGAAAATTTATGAAATGATCTAGAGGAATAATGGACTTGTTGCTACACATCCATTGAGAATAATAGTGGTCAAATCTAATAATGACAGAGGGAGATCTCTCTGGGCCTAGAAGATGATTGGAAAAACTCAATAGGATATAGGATGTTCTACATATTGATGGGAAATAAAATTGGAGGATAATTTTCAAATAAAATATGTGATAAGGATAATTTTATCCCCTTTTAATAATGATCACTTTTTGTCCAAACGACTATCCAAGACCTGCACCAACTGTGATCATTCCACCACATGAGGACATGGGTCACATGGTTCATGCACATAGTTTGTGAAAATTGTATCAATATTGTTCATTTACACTATCTATAAACCTTTAGTTAGCCATATGTTCATATGTCTCATCTCAATGGTTAGGCTTAACTGTGTGAGCCCACATGGTCCAATAGATCATCCACATGGTTTCACCTACTATGCTGCAAGGTTTAAAAAAAACTATAAACCCTTACACGTCCTAATAAACATGACTTATTAAGAAATAATTCCCCGGAAACTGAAAAAGACACATGTTACTCTATAGGCCTTCACCTAATACTAAAAAAAATTAATGTATCCAAACTCTTATAATTTCATTCCAAAACTATGTTTGTAAACATTACCATCAACCATCAGCCAAAATTAAAATTCCATAAGAATTTCATATACTCGAAAAACACTTGATGATTGAATATCCCAATCATAGAATGACTCATCCCCGAGAAGCCTTTATGAAATGAATGAAACATCACTCAACCTACTTAGGTTGTGATGTTTTGTTGAAAATGGACATGTTACATTTCAAAACTCTCAATGTACATCTAAAAACAAACATATGTATACAATACATAATCAATAGAAACTAGATAAAAGTCTGATACCCGAACTAAAACATTAATATATATTTTACCTGATCCTATCTATCTTGATATACCATTGTGATATTTTATCATTAACTATACTAAATATATCACTTCCTACTATAGGTTCTGACATTTAATGGGCTAAATTCATGTTACAGTATCTCTACTATCTTAATTTTCCATCTAATCAATCTTGGGGAGCTATAACAATTTTTACAACATGATTCCCAATTCGAGGGAAGGGTTTATTCCAAACAAAACTCACTTAGCCTAGTTGAGTCGACTCATTCCTGAAAAACCTTGTAAAACATCTACATTACATAAAACATAACATGAAAACATGGATTCAACTATTTATTGTTGATCCCTTTCAGTAGAACCATAGGATAACCAGTAGAGAAACATCTGGCCAATAATTATCAAATCACATGGCTTAGACGACAAGTGGAATAGAACCCAAAACTCAATGCCATTCTCCAAGGAACCACACATTTTCCTCAAACATTTTCATCAAATCCCATAACTCCATTCTATTGATATTTCAATCCAAAACATCCTTTTATATTGTCATGTACCATATGAACATTAGTGTATACTGCATCCATAACACTCGTATCATTACACCTAAACATCACATTCAGGCATGGATGAGGTTTGGGGTAACCATGGAATCAATAAACCAATTCCAATGTGATCATTCAAGTAAGACCATAATACGATGTTTATATGTGAGGTTTCATTAAATATTTAAACATCTACATATCAAGAAAACTAACTAAGACATAAGTAGCGTCTTCTGGGAAGTCATGTCAATGAGAATGTTGGTTTCCATGAGTCTATCTGTGGCTTCCCAACATGGGAATAAATCTGTCACTTAAGTCTAAAAATTCCTTGATAAAAACAATTCTTCCAGTGTGGAACTATAAAAAAGAATGATTATCAAAACAATAGGGAAAATTAAATGATTATCTTGGAATATAACCAAATATCTCCCAGTGTACATGTATGATATCAAGATATGAGAAATTATTATGTGTACCAGATAATTATACAAAGTGGATTTAGGTGATATCTAAAAATATGTAATACACTCATGTCATATCAATGTGAAGGGATCTTTAAGACGTCGAATCATCTATCCATAAATTATATGAAGTACATGTCAACAACTCAAGTACACTTCTCTGAAAAGAGGTCAGCTTCACCTACAGAAGCACCATCACAACTCAATCACAAATCCTTTATTATTCTAGTAATTCCGTAATCCCAAAAGACATCCATCATAATGCAACCACGATCAACAATGTTTTTCATAGGTTTCATACAGAACCAACTATTCCTTTTTCAGATTTCATGAAATCATCAATGTGAATAAAAACTCACCATCCTTAAGTGAATTTCAAAATAGTGTTTCCCATCTCCAAATTGTCAACCTACATGTCCTTATTTTAATTAGATGAGAAATTATCAAATTAATTGAATTGATACTCTCCTCTATAGCAGTTCCCTAGTCATCATATTTGGTGAAAACAGATACCATTTTCATGGAACACACTCCATCGACCATAGATCATGTGTCCCCTATGTGGATAAAAAGTTTCATAAGATGTGGACCAAAAGAAGGTATACACAATATTTTTACAAGGTCTCTATTCCAGATTTAATTTACATGTACGCTTAACACTTATCTTGTGATGATTCCATGAGAACTAAATCATCATACATAATGAAAAAACCAACCAAATAGAATTTCAAAACAAATGATCCTATTTCACGACATCATCCAATGAATTGAGATGATTTTAATTTCACTTCATACTCAGTTTACCCTACTTTAGATATTACCTAAGGTCAAAGCGTAATAGCTCAAGATTAAATGGTTAAAACCAAACTAAAATTATTTGATTTATCAATTTGACAACTCGATGGGTACCGCATGTATCAAAACATACTACCTCAATGATTATTATTAAAATGTAACATCCTCTATATGGTCAAAAGGAATGTTAGTACTATAAAATCTAGTATCATAGGACCTATATGATAGATTTAACGCACAACCATATTATCCTATATTACTATTTAACTAGATGAAAAATTATTCAGTCATCGATCATATAATATGATAAAGAAAAAGAATAAAATGGTTCTAAGAACCCACTATGTGTCTGAACATTCCATGAACATGTCCAACCATCTTGAATAAGTGTTACATGTTTTTCACACATGTAATAAGGATCAATAAACCAAGTGACCACCCATGAAAAGAAGGGTCATTTTCAAAATATAAGAGTCATATGAGGGGAAATCAGAAACTAAACATCACCTCGCATATATAACAAATCACAAGAAACATGAAATGGAAATAAATGTTTTTGAGAAAGTACCTACCATGGGCTTGCCTCACAAAAAATCAGAAATTGTCAACCCCAGAGAAAGGTCACATAAAAATTCTTACTATTATTTTCTTCCTATCATTTAGGTTCAAACTATCCAATAAGAGGCATAGGAGTAACTCTCGTGCTCCTATTATAAGTCACTCTCATGGAACATTTAACTACCCTTACTCATGGTTCAAATATAATATCTCTAATTATGATTTTATTGTAAGGCCTTAAACACATTCACCTTTAATTCATTAAAATTTAATTTTTTTCGATGGATTATCTAGTATCAGTTGTAAAAAATTCATTTTTATATTTATTAACTAAAGAAATTGGAAAATACAAACTCATATTAGGAATCATTTTTCCCATTTATTATTTATATAACATGCTATAATTTTCAGATAGTTCATCATATAATATTTATTATAGACATAATTTATTTATTTGCATGTTTTATAAATTAATCTAACTTAAATAATATATCAATTTAAATCTGTAGATGAAATAACTCTTTAGGTTGTAATTTTCCTTCTAATTAACTAATTCTTTATTCAATAATAATCATTAATAGTGAATAACATGTTTTTTATTAATTAAAGAGAATAGGCCAAGTAATATGGAACCATACATCTATATATTAATCTATATAGGTAGCTACATACACATTAAATAACCATACATATATAGTATTAACCAAAACCCATGAGTTTTAATACCAATACATGAAGTATCATAAATAAAAGGCATATATTGTCTCTTTTAATTTATTATGGGTTTATCAAAATGAAACCCCTATTTTAAAAATTATGATTTTTTAAACACCCTTAGCGGGGTTGGATCAAGTGCATAGGGCTCCATGACATAACTACTTGGGTAGTGTAAAGTCTATTTCGCAAAAAAAATCCAAAACTGGCCAACTTGGGTACCATTTTTCATTTCAATATTTATTCATACATGCCTCTGAACCAATTCTGTATTAATAAAAATTTTAATAAGGAAAAAACATTTCAATCAAAATATACCTATTTTATATACCTAAAAGTTCTCATTCACATATAATGTTCCTAGTCAAAAATTCAATTATACTGGCCACCAATTCCTAATTTATAAAGAACACATAATCTATATAAATAAAAAATTGGCTCCCATTTAACTAAAACTAGTATATTTCAGACAATGCATCTGATGGTTACTGACTCAAACATGTCATGGATCGTTAGTCATATAGAATGTCACCATCAATCTATTCATGGGATTAAAACATAGATTGAATTTGAAATATTATTTAACTCACACAGATATATATATATATATATATATATTAAATTCATTAACATGATATACTAAACATAATAATAAGTACATGTTAACATTTAAATAAACACAAAAACATGGAATATAATGTTAACTCATGATATATAAATCAAAAAAAATGTTATAAAGGTAAAAAAACTATGTAAACCATACATCATGTTATAATAAATTCATTTTATGAAATTACATTGATGAGTATAAAACTAAAAATGTTATTGAAATTACTAACATATCAATTAAGAGGAATGTTAATTAAAAATTGTGAGGCACATCAACAATTTATATCACCCTATCAATGCTTTCTACATTGAATTACATATTCGTGGAATCGAAATCCCAACGTGGCTATAATTATGTAGGTAATGCTACATTAATTCAATAACTTGATAAGGGAAAAATTTTAGATGTCTCAAAAATCAGTAATAAATGGAAATCACTCCATTCACTCAAGGTAAAATCCAAAATCTATAATAACAAATAACATTAACCACAATATCATCCCAAGAAACATAGTATTTTCTCAACATGTGGGTTGATCACTGCAAATAATTGTTATTTAGGAAGCATCAATAATATTTAGTCATTTTTCTACTATCCCAAATTAGTATGAAGAACTAATAAAATAATGATTTGATACAACTTTGTAATGTCTTGACCCATCCGATTATGAAACCATTAGCAAGAACACTCTACACATTGCCTCAACTGAACCTCTTCGTACACTGGATTATTTTTAATAATAGAGAAGGAATATTGGATATATGGTGGGGAGATTACTCCTTCGTGATTAGAAAAAACAAAATGGTATAATAATAAAAAAACAACTGAAAATTGAAGAATTAATAATAAATTACTGACAATGCAGCGACGGTAAATATAATAATTGAATAAAAATTGAAAACGAATAATATATATGACCATGCATGCATGTACATATTATTCTAAAAAATATAAGCACACTAAAATAAAAAATAAAGTAAATTACAATATAACCCAATGCGATGCAACAAAATAATAAAATTCAAAATGCTATATCCAACAGAACCCTGAGTAAAGGCTTTTAATGCACCAAACTACCATTTACAATAAAAAACACAATAAATAATCCCTATAATTATGAAGATGAATATCTTATTGGGTACCCTGATGCAATGGTGGTCCGAGCAGGGTGTGACATATACTCAGTATACCACCACCAATGGGGTCTAAATAAAAATATAGTCTATGTATATAGTGTATTATATATTTTTGGTATAATGATAATATTGAAATAAGTAAATAAAAAAATAGAAATTTATCTCAGGCTCCTCAATTACACATGTCTTACCATACCTTCTTCACTATAAATTGGAATGAATTTGATCAATTTGAACCTGTATGGATTGGATGTAATGTAATCATTGGTATAATGGGTCATCATAATTATGTGGAAAGTTATGATATAGCTCAGGCATGTGATTTTTCTTGGAGGATGTTTCCATTAATGTAATTAATTACCGTGGACATTAATTGTAATAGTGCATCTCTTGTATTTAATTAATCTTAATCTTGGGTTTGTCTGAGGTGAATCTTATAAAGTAACCCAAATATATCACTATGGGCCTAATGATTATCAAAGGATTAAGGATTCTATACATGTTAATCTATAAATGGAATCACAATTATATGTCTCTGCATAATGTAACACATTTCTCACTTATCCCATCACACGTATATCACCAATGGGTTAGAGTATCAATCCAAGATTGGAATAAGCATAATTTCGTCGAGTCTATCCATGGTATCTAATGTGGGATCCAACTTCCCACATATAGAGGTTTGTAACATTCAAGGAGATCATTTATAGGATATAGAATCTATCACTCTCAACATATAAAATCTCAACAACCCATGAGTCCCTCCTTGGAATTCCATACTAAGGAAAAAATTGCCTCTCATGGTCTAAAAAATTTATTTATTCATTTAAATTTCATTAGAAATAACTACCAATTTCAAATAATGACTTATGAAAAGAAATATACTTTAAGTGGGGAAATCCCATTTTTTATGAAAAAAAAATGGAAAAGTTAAATGTTATAATTATTTCATGACATTTTATTTAATAAATTTGGTATAACTCTCCCTTACCATTGAATAATGAGCATTGAATAAAAGGAAAAGGGGAATGGTGTTCTACCCCGGGATGATAACACCATACAAGAAAAAGTATAGAAAAAGGTCCATGATAACATTCATGGAATGAAAAAGCATAGAAGAATATCAATAAGAGGAATGAAGAAACCACCTAGTGGATGGTTTAGTGGCTAATGGTTATATGGGGGGATTCACATCCTCTTACTTTTCATTTAACCAATGTGTTTATATTTTCATGAAAAAACACCTCATAGAAGGGTTTTTTAGAAAATGCATGATTAATTTAATGTTATTCAAGGGGAACACCCTTAAATGGTGGTTAAATATTGAGGTTCACAACCAATAAAAAAATTATTTTTATATACGTAGTCTACTAAAATTAGGTAACAAGGTTCTCCAAAATATATCTCATATTCAAGAGTCATCGCATCGAAATACCATCACAAAGAATAATAAAGAAATTTATAAAACCTAAAGAATTTATGGAAAGATATATATAACACATAACATGTACCATTTATTACCCACACATAAAATATAAATGTTTGATTTAGTCTATTTCAATACAAGTTTAAGAAACCGGTGAACACCCTACAAATAGTGAGAATTATGTTGCATAAATACAACATATTGGAGGAGAATTGGATATATGAATGATTATAGAGGAATAAGGATCTTATTGTAATTCATCCAATAAGACTGATGGTCATTGGATCCAAATGGAAATGAGGGATATATTTATATTCTTATGAGAGGATTTGAGTAACACTATATGAGAGGTGATAAATTACACCTATATAGAAATAAAATTTAGGGAGAAAGAATAAAGAAAATATGGGTAATATGGTAATTTTTCCACTTTTAATATTGAGTATTGTTTCGGCACAAAGTTTTATAAACCATTTTACAACCATTATCATGAACTTATTATGGAGTGGGGCCACATAGTTCACTTTCTCGGTTTGGGAAACCATGTGCAAAACTTACATTTTCCACTATCTAAAAACCTCCAGTGAATTTCCCTGTCATGCAGCTCTTGTTAATGCTTAGAAAAAACTATGTGATTCCTAAATTTCCACTGGATTAGCCTCATAGTTTAACCAGGTGGCATCATGGTTTTCTACAAACATGCACCCTTACCAGTCCTTTTATTAATTATTTTATAGATCATGGTGCACCCAAAACTCAACAAAACGCTACTTTCACCTAACAGTCTGTCACCCAAGAATAAACAAACAAATTAATCATTACCAACTTACTGAATTCCATTATGAACCTCAGTTACTAAAATTTAATTTCCAAAAACATTAAAAATTCACATTTCATTGGAATTTCAACCTGTCCAAAAAGATTTGATGCTACAAACAAATATAATGAAACCTATAGCTAAAACTGGGAAATATATTTTATCTTCTATAGAGGATGTGTGGTGTTTCATATAGTGGTGGATGTAGTAGTAATGACTAGTTTTTGGTAAACTGGTGGTGATGTTTTGTACACTTGTATACATGATTTGAAAATTTAGGCTGAGTGTTGTGTGTTTTCTATATATCATGTATGTTTATGTTATTTAACATGTTTCCCACCATAGATGGATAACCCTAACAACACCCAGAAGTGTATATTTTCAAGTGTATTCTCCAATATACAAGATGGCTGTGAAATGGATAGAGGGCTACCCCCTATCTCCTACTCTTCCTTAAGAAATAGTCATATGTGACAGAGTAATAGATTTCCTTGTAGTGATATGTGGACCAGTTGTCTATTGGTGGGATGTGTTGTGATGTGTTGTGATTTGTGGCCCAGGTTTCTATAGATTTTATGTGGTGCTATGTGACTTTTCAGCTTCGTGTTTATGTGTTGGATGTGATTTGGTGATATGTATGGCCTAGGTGCATGTGTTCTGGATGTGATGTGATGTGATGTGTGGCCTCAGAATCTATGGCTGGGATGTGATGTGATGTAATGTTTCACCTAGGTGTATTCATATCGTATGTTATGTGATATGTTTTTTTGCCTGAGAATCTTCATGTGGGATGTCATGTGATGTGTGTCCCTGGTGTTTGTATGTAGGATGTGATGTGTTGTGATGTGATGTGTTTCCCAAGTGTCTTTGGGAGGGATGTGGGGTCATGTGATGTGTATGTGTGGAAGATATGCAAGAACATGAAATTTGACAATTGATCCTGATAGTGGGAAATTAGCAGGGGAGTAAAAGAAGGACACTTAGTATTGAAATGAGAATAATATTATGTTATTATATGTGATGCGTGTTTTAGTGAGCAAGCCATGGGGTGGATGGGTTTGATTAGACAACCAGTATAAGTTCTTATTGGTTCTATTGTTTGTTCACTGGAAATTTAGAATAATATTTTCACACTCGTTTATAAGGTCATGAAATGTCCCAACAATGTATACCGTTTATGCTCACACTAGATATATATATATAATCAGGCTTCTAGGAGGTCGTTGGGGACTGATCTGGACATTACTATCTAGTTTGAGGTATTTTTGAGTCCCTTTCAAAGATTTTTCTTTTTCTTATACCGTTGGAAACATTTATTCATATTAGTTTCTGCAATGTGGGATACTATTTAGTTTTCCTTTATAATTTCTATTGGATATATTTTGTTATTTTTTATCCTCTCCCTTGATCATGTTTCATTTATAGAGGTTAATTAATACCATACAATGACACTATTATTCTCCGAGAGCTATTAGAAAACATGGGGCCTACTATAGGTAGGAATAAAGGCTCATCATATCTATCCGGATCAGAGTATATTTTCATAGAGGGTTTTTTCAATTATAGAATGTGCACTATGGGCCAAGACATTCCTTGTAGAGAGACACCTGGAAGCTGGAACTAGCAGTGGTCATCATGGGATTTCCTCATCTGCGATAGATAATTGGATACAGATATTATGGTCTTCACGTTGGATTCATACTCATTTTCAGACTTATAAATGAGGAAATACATCTCAGTGACTCTATAGATGATCCAATTAGACATGATAGGGGTGATTTTATGCTTGTGACTAGAGATGTCACATAGCGAATGATTTAATGACCCTTCATGCTATGTAGTATTAGTATATAGTGGATAGACCATTGTTTTTGAGAAAGAACCATGATCATAGATCTTCAAAGTGTTTTCAGGATATCCCATACGATTGCGGTGATGATATAGGTGTAGTTTGATCTCCATGTATATGAGTTGGAGGTGGAGGCTAAATCAATGAGCTTCTTCCACTACAACCACCATGTGGCCCACTATAGGCATAGAGAGGTGGAATTCAAGACCATGGTTAGCTGTAGGATCTGTTGGGAAATTAATAAGCTTTACACAAGAGGATTTTAGGTCCAATCTATATCATTTATTTTCTAGTTCAAGTTTTATTATATATAACAGAGATTCATTCATTTATCTTTTAATCCTTCTCTATAGAGTTAGATCATCTCATTGAGACTCTAGATTATTATTATGGATAGAGGATCCTAATGGGAGTGATTCATCTATATCACACCTTTACAGGAATGGCCACAACGGGAAAAATGTTTTATTGTGATGGGTCATTTGCGACGGGGTATATTCTCGTCGCAAATGGTCCGACTGAAGACACATTTGTGACGGGAATGCATTCTCGTCACAAATAATTAGTTATTTGCGATGGTGAGAGATGCCCTGTCAGAATTGTTTTGGCGCGACTTTCACGCCAAAACGTGGGAAGGATATTTATGACGGGACGTATCCTCCCCGTCGCAAATACCAGGCGGCGGTAAATAATATTTGTGAAGGGCTCGCTACCCGTCGCAAGAAGTTCTGGCGGCAGGGTTATTTGCGATGGGGCCCATCGCAAATAACCTTTTACAATGCGAGTATATGCGACGGGTCCGTCGCAAATACCTGTTTAACCGCACACAATAATTAATGTGGCGAAGGTATTTGCGACTGGTCCCGTCACAAATACTTATAATTGCTAGGGTACACCCGTCACAAGTACTACCATCACAAAGAATCTAACCTATATATACCCCCATGCGTTTTTTTCCAGAACATCCTACTCTTCTCTATTTTCTCTCTACAATCTACAGTTTTAATAGTATTAATTTTTTTTTTGAGTGGAATTCGAAGGGGTCAAAAAGTTCAGCATAAACGTTAAGGTATTTTTCTTTTATTTATTTTTATATTCATTTCATTTTTTTATTTTAATTTTAATTTTTTTTCATTTGTTGTAATTTAGATAAATTTAATTTAATTTATTATTTATATTTAGTTTTATTAATAAAATGAGTTTTTTAGTAATAATTAGGCAGAATTAGTAGATAAATAATATAATTTGGTATAATTATATTCTTTATCAATCAAGTACTCATTGTCTGAATACGAACAAGTAAAGGAGGCTCTGGCACAAATGTACCTAGGGGTGAAAGTCCCGACAAGGAATTATGGGCTTGACACGTGGTATCCTGGTACAGGACAACAGGCCTTGCTGCACTCTTGGTTTGACACACTTCGGATGATATTTGTTTGGTAATAATCTAATTTAATTAGAAATTAATTAATAATTAAAATAATTAAAATATAATTTCAATATTTAGCTTATAATTAGCTAGTAATTAGAATAATTACCAGATAATTAGAATAATTACCATATAATTAGAATAATTTCCAGATAATTAGAATAATTAACAAATAATTAGAATAATTACCATATAATTTGAATAATTACTAGATAATTAGTATAATTACCAGATAATTAGAATAATTACCAGATAATTAAAATAATTACAAGATAATTAGAATAATTACCAGATAATTATAATAATTACTAGATAATTAGAATAATTACCAGCAGCTCTGGCACAGATGTACCTAGGGGTGAAATTCTCGACAAGGAATTCCGAGCATGACCCGTGGTATCCTGGTACACGACAATGGGCCTTGCTGCACTCTTTCTTCGACACTCCCAGATGATATTTGTGTGGTAATAATCTAATTTATTTAGAAATTAACTGATAATTAAAATAATTAAAAAATAATTTAAATAATTATCTAATAATTAGCTAGTAATTAGAATTATTACCAGATAATTAGAATAATTACAAGATAATTATAATAATTAATAGATAATTAGAATAATTATGAGATAATTAGAACAATTACCAGATAATTAGAATAATTACCAGATAATTAGAATAATTACCAGATAATTAGAATAATTACCAGATAATTAGAATAATTACCAGATAAAAAGAATAATTACTGTATAATTAGAATAATTACCATATAATTAGAATAATTACGAGATAATTAGAATAATTACCAGATAATTAGAATAATTACCAGATCATTAGAATAATTACGAGATAATTAGAAATATTTTCACATTTTGTCTCCACATGTAATATTTTCATTCAATTTCAAAACTATAAACCTCTTCACCAACATATAGATGAAAGTGAATGTAAATATTACATGTGGAGACAGAATGTCAAGTTTCCACATTGAAAAGAGAATTGTAACATAATATAAAAAATTATATTATTTTAATATTAATAATAATAAAATACTAATAATATGATAGTTTACAAATAATTAAAACAATTACCACATAATTAAAACAATTAGAAAATAATCAGAACAATTAGCAAATTAGAAAATCAATTAGCGAACAATTAGTGAATAAGAAGATCAATTAGTGAACAATTAACAAATAAGCAAGACAATTATCAAATAAGCAGAACAATTAGCGAACAATTAGCAAACAATTAGCAAACATTTAGAACAATTAACGAAGGTGATAAATGAACGCGTTTGTTTTGGTCAACCATTCTCTATGCATATCTTCCATTTACTAATTAGTAACATAATTGATAATATAATTAGAAACATAATATAATAATGTTATTAATTTTATGATTAATATTTATGAAAAAATAATATTAATAATATTAAAATAATAAATAAATTATAAATTATTAAATTATCAATATTCGCACCAAGAAATTATTAACAGGTTCAAATGTTAAACAAACATCAATTTTTAGGTCATTATCCATAAGAAGTTTGCGTATGTCATGTTCGATGTAAACTCTTTAATTTTCCTTGCTTGGTTGACCACCTTGCAAGTAGCGTTCCAATGAGAAGATCCAAGTCATGTCTTTCTCATCTATAAGAAATATATCACATGACCCTTTTCATAGACCATTCTTCCTTAAAAATTTAAGGGATTATATTTTTAAGGAAGAATGCTCTATGTAAACGGTCATGTGAGATGATTCTTAGAGATGGGAATGATATTAGTTGGGTCGTCATATTGCAACACTACATGTGAGGTGATCAACCATGTAAAGATAATTATAGAGTTAAATGGGACATGAATGACATGAACTCTTTATTGGGCATGATTTAAAAATTAACGATTTTTTAAGATTTGAACATGTTAAGAATAGTATATTTTCAATATTGATAGTTTTAATAATTTATAATTTTTTTATTATTTTAATAATATCAATATTATTTTTTTATAAATATTAATCATATAATTAGTAATATTATTATATTACGTTACTAATTATATTATCAATTATGTTACGAATTAGTAATAATTTCATTGAAAATTGTGTCGCTCGTAAGTAGTGGTAATTATTATAGTTTTCTCTTTTTGAGATTGTTTTTCTTCTATCAAATTATTCAAAACCAGTAATTCTTTTATATTTTATAGAAAAATATGGAACAACTAAGTCAACAAAAGTCATTATTAAATGACCGCGTATGGACATATCAACATAGAAATCCAAACGGTTCTGGTTTAAATCCAGTATATATTGAGGGTGTGGAGACTTTATTAGCATTTGCAGCATCAAATTCAGAATTTGTTTCAGAAGGCACAATAAAATGTCCTTGTAAAAAGGTGGAATATTTGTCTGATTTGCTGGACATACAAAAATGCTATCAGGTATGGAGTTAAAATCAGTTGTATTTTCATTACCTCCCATTACATTTGGACCCACAATAAACCAACAAAAAATTTCTGGTTTTGGGAAAGAGCATAATTGGATAAAACGTAGAATATTTTGGGATTTTCCATATTGGACTGATTTGCTGGTCCGCCACATGTTAGATGTCATGCATATTGAGAAGAATTGTTTTGATAATTTGATTTATATTGTTTTGGATACACCAGGAAAGAGAAAAGACAATGTAAATGCACGATTATATCTTGCCGAAATTTGCAGGTATAAGGCCCCGGCCTTAAACCTTACTTAATCTTGAGTTATTACAAGATTACACATTAAGGATACTTTCAGGTTTAAGGTTTTAGAGAATTAGATCATGAAACATGCATTACATTCCACATTTAAACACAGTGGTTACATAAAAGACAATATTCATTCTTCCCATCAACGGAAACATATTTAAAATAAAACCTGGATTCTTTCTTGACACATCCTTGACACTATCATCACATCATGTACCTTTCCATTGACCTGTGAAAAACATTTCAAAAACTTCGGATGAGCATAAAAAGCTCAATAAGAGTTATAAAAATATGGAAAGGAGACATGAGTTCATGTATACATAACAATGAAATCATACTTCACCCATAAAACATAGACACTTTAACATACCTCATCAAACCATGAATAAATCATAGAAATCATAAGACATAAAGGTAACTTGAGGCATTCATAACATTCTTACGTAGGGAGTAACCCTCTTGTTTACGTTTGGAATACCCATCATAGTATATTACCTAAATCTCTTCGGAGAAACCTTAACGTTTCACTCCTTCGCGTTACCCAATGCATTGGAGAGCTATATCGGGCTCACCCGCCCTTAGTTTATCACGGAACCACCGGTCTTCATAACAATGCCCAAGAACCATAACATAAATGTAACACATAAAACATGAATAAAGGAAACATAACATTTCCACACTTCAATCACAATATAACATTTTAGTATATTGAAATAATGAATCCATTAAAAAAGAAACCATTTCCAAAACCATTTAAAACATTTAATAAAGAGATTTTTGAATCAAAGTGTCCCATAACACCTTGAAGATTTTAAAATTTTAAACCATTAATATCCATATAAATAAATCCTTAAAACCATTTTGAAAACATGGATATTAATAATAACAAATAGTTAAAACATTTAAAGCGATATTTTGGTTAAAGGGGGTTTACCAAAATTAGAGACACTTGAATTCAATAATTGAGGAATAACATTTAGTCAGAACTTAATAATATCATGATAATTAATGGATTCATGATATAATATTCCAAAGGACACTATATACACCATATATGAGTGAATTGGTGCATAACAACAATGAAGTCTCAATAGAAATGCCAATTGTGATGAAATCCCTTATAAAGAAGGTATCCTTAAATTAAGGATAAATCAATCTCAAAATTATGTGTGAAAAATATAAATACACACAATATAATTGGATATTAAGTGTAAAACAATAAAAGGTCATTAACACATATTTGAAAGATGACATACCCAATAACTACATGTTGAACCCAAAGAAATTGAATTTAGGATAAAAAGTTCCCTTAGTAAAATTCGACAGCCTAACGGCATCACTTCAAAATTCGGAAAATGAGTTGATGAGAGATAAAAAGGGCATCTCATCACTTGTACATAAAATTTACATCAATAATGATATAAAATAACATATCCCAACATAATAGTATGTTAATTAAAAGACATAACAAAAGAAGTCTTTTAAAAAGAGGAGGGTGAAAGGTCGCCTTACCGAGTTGGGTATCTTTCGAAACGTACACCCCATGGAAGAAGGGTCATACAATGAATATGTGAATAAGTATAAATGAAATTATACTACACAAAGTGTATAATAATGGTCAGTAAATACACCACTCAAAGGACATTGTGGCAAATGTAGCATAATTCTCATGGGAATAAAAGTGAGATGAAAAATCTCCTACAAAAACTCGGCAGCCTAACGGCGCCACATAAAACATCCAAAATGGATTGATGAGAGGTAATAGGGTCTCTCATCACATAAACATAAAGTTTACAGAAATATTAATATAAAATAACATCCCCCAACATAACAAATAGGTGCTTAAAATAAGTGACATAAAGGAGAGTACATAAAAAGAAAGAGAGAGGTTAGATCTCTTACGAAAATTCGGCAGCCTAACGGCGCCACTCAAAACTTCCAAAATGGATTGATGAGAGAGAATAGGGTCTCTCATAATATGAACATAAAAATTTCAGTAAGAGTAATATAAAAGAACATCCCAATAACAAGAAAGATGAGCTTAGAAGGAATGACATAAAACAGTGTATTTAAAAAGAAAGAGAGGAGTAGGATCCCTTACCTCGGGTCCGACTTGACTCGATCATTCTTTAACGCCCTGAATAATAAACTTGAGTTAATTTCTACTTGCTTAAGAACCTTTTTCAATTTTATTATTTCTTTTATATCAATTATTGACATGTTATAAACATTATGTAATCATTTAAGTTAATAATGTTTGTTTTGTCGATATTTGGTTCTTAAGTCAAAAGTGGACTTCTTACAATTACATGTTGTTCGTGTGGTCAATGATTCATTATATCCAGAATGATATTCATGATTTGGATATCATATATATCTTATATATCTAGCATATACATGTATTTATAATATTATATAATCATTTAGAGGTAAGAAATGAAATGCACCGTTCATGGAGATGGTAAGCCGTACGTACGCATGAATGCTACTTTCATTTCCTTTCCATATTAATGGAATTAAAACTAAATGGGAGGTATGTATATTTTAATTCCATAATTATATTCATCAATTATATATATCATTCATTATATATATCCATTATATACATGTACTTTTAATAGTACATTACATTTGGGGATATGAAATGAAATGCACCGTTCATGGAGATAGTAAGTCGTACGTACGCATGAACGCTACTTTCATTTCTATCTCATACTTTAATGGAAATAAATAATAATGATATATATTTATATTATAATTCCAGTATAAAATCATATATAATAACATTAAATCCATCTTTTATACGTCCCACGTATGGCATTAACGAATCACATCACTTTGAGGGGGCGGTAGTCCGCACTTCCTAAAATGAAGATATCGTGTATACCCATAATGGAAGCCATAAAGGTAAGCCACAAATGAAAAATACAGAAGCTTAAGTAAAACATAAACATATTATATATCATATATAAATATAGTGACATCTTAATGGCCACCTTTGAATGTGTTATATGAGTGTTGAACAATCACCGTTTCGTGAGGCAGAAATTCGCCATCCACGAAAACAATATGTTATTTAACCATTAGATGTAGGTGTGTGTAAGTGTAGCTCTAATACTAATTATAAAAACATCCTAGTATATTGAATATACTAGAGTTGTTACAAAAGAAATGAATAAAAAGAGTTTAGGGGGTTGGAGAGGCAAAATAAAACAAAAGGACTCAAGTGAACACATTACCTTAAAATTGGGTAACTCCCTTTGGTTTGAGCTCAAAGGCTTCCTTGGGAAGCCTTCTGCCCAATGTGAGGCTTTAAGGAGTAAGATAGGGAAGTGGAGAGACAAAATGGGAAGGGTTTGGCCAAGACAAAGGCTTTGTGAGTGTGGGTAAGGAGGTAGAGGTGGGGGCCTTTTGTAAGAGGAGAGGAGGGGAACTCTTGGAATGTAAGCAAATGTTACTTTATTTGAAAATGGTATTCGGATTTAGGAAGTCCCACATTGATTTTTTTCGATGATAAGGTGATAAGGGTTCGAAATACACTCATCCAATAGGTTTTGGACATGTGTAGGTCTTATATATTACATTATATTTCCATTTTATTTAAATCGTTAAATAATGAGGTCATCGGTGCATCATCATGATGTCATAAATAATTTAATTTATATAACGTCTAAAAATTATAAAAAAAATACTATGATTTAGAAAACCTTTTTATATTTCCAATTAATATTTATATTCAAAATTCTGACTTGTATAACCCCATGTAAAAATTGTTTTAGTAAAACATCTCATGTGTGTGTCATTTTTACTTTAACATTAAATAAAAAGTTATTTATGTCATTTCCCAACCAAAGTGGCTCCATGGGTTCCCCAAGTTGACCCATGTCTTGTCTTGGTCGGCCATGACACATCCAATGAGGTTAGGACATGTGTCAAGTTCATTGCATATTATTAAAACATTATTTTTACCTTAAACTACACTAATTACCTCTAATCGCGATTAAAAACTTAATAAGTTACTATTCACCAAAAAAATTATTTTAATCCCGTTGAACTACATTTTACATCATAATTACAACCAATTATGTCGGATTTTTGAAATTCAAAACACAACGGGGGCAAAATTTCATTTAAACGGAAAATCAGTTTTTATAAGTACCACTTAGTGGTTTCACTATTCATCAAAAATTGAAGTTTTTCAGAAAATTACCAAAAATTCACCCTAAGATATATTTGATATTCCGAATTCAAATGTGAAGTCTATTTTAAAAAATTTGAAACATATAAGTCACATTAATTAATTTAATAATTAATTCCCGCTGTCATGACAAATAGCGTGTTTTTATGAAACAATAAGTATCAAAAGATTGACACTAGTTTAAGTCCGATTTCAAAGTGAAATTAATTCCAACGACCACTATTGGATTTAATGGTAAAAATATATCCTAATTTCACTTTAAAACCAATTAAAAAGATAATCTAATCATATAAATGAATTAGATTTAAAAGTGGTTTTGAATTAAAATACAACATTTTACACTATTCATTAAAAAAATGAACTTTATCGGAAAGATACCAAAAATTTACACAATGTAAATTTTGATGTCCGGATTCTAAAAAAGTGTTTTATTTGGTCCAATAGAATTTATAAGAGTGAAAAAAACTATATTTAATGACGGTTCGCCATCAAAAGGCGATAAGTGAACCTTTAGTGAAAACTAGGGCATATACGCCTAAAATTGAATTCTTTCCGTATTTTAAGCCTTTATCCTTTATTGGATAAATGTAAAAACATTTAAAAACATATATAATCATATTTTAGTAATTTATATCCATTCCCTCCAATACAACTGCTACATGTTAACCACCATTTAAAATAATATTATTTTATTATTAGAGTGCAACGTAAGATTCCCAAGAAACTCGTTGTTGCGTGTTGGGTACGCCATCGAGCATAGCGTCCCCTTTAAAGTAATATTAATATTTTATTCACAAATAAGGATAAATATAAAGATGTCATATTCTTTATTTACCTGGGGTGTTACATCCTTCCCCCTTTTGGGAATTACGTCCTCGCAATTTTAAAATTGAGCTTGGAAACATCCATGAAAGTCCCACATCGGAACAAGAGTCGATAAAACAATCACTTTAAAATAAAGAACGATAAGTACAAAGGTCACCCGAGTTAACCCATACTAGGATTCCATGTATGAAAACATGGACATGGAGGAGAAAACATAGGGTCATGTTCTGATGACGTGTGATAGAAAACATGTTTAGGAGAAAGTTAACCACGAGAAAATCACAAACTTGTGATGGGTTAAACGGTATTCGATTCCCCAGTAGGAAAAGTTAATAGACAACATTTTTGTTTTAAGTGACTTTTTATTGAGGAATTTATTCACAAGGAAACATAATCACTTATCATGTTGACTTTCAACTTTTATTAGATTCCTTACACAAACTCATATTTTCTCCAAAAGATGAGTATTTTGGAAGACTTGTTCACATTAAGAGTACTATAATCAACTTGTAGAGAATCACCTAATCCAAAAAAGATAACTATATACTTCCAATGTCTTTATACTTTAACCAAAACGAAAACCAAAAAGGCTAGTACAAGATCAGATAATCCAGAAAAGGATAACCCTTTATAAAAAGAAAATCTATGCCTAATCTCCAAAACTTGTCCAACAAAACCCAAAGTTCAACGAGGACCATTAGATAAACAATTTGTCCATAAAATTATTCAAAGTAACCAAAATAAGGTTGAAACCCAAATATTTGAAGGATTTAGTCACATAGTCTTCAAAGTTAAATCGTAACATTTATCTCCAAACAACGTCAGTTGCTCCTAAAGTCTCGTATTGAAAAGTAATTAACCTAATCACATATCCTCCATGATAGGTTAATCATTTTCATAAATATCCCAAAATCAACTTACTCTTAATTCATAAAATCATATAACTAGAAATAATCAGTCAAAATAACCCGGGACTTCACGTAGTCCAGTGGTAGGTGATAAATACCAGTCGCACTTTGGTTGTGGGTTTGATTCCCGTAGCATTGTCCGACGTGACGGGTTGTCACACGGTCTACGTGTTGTCCTTTTTCCTAAGCTATATAATTATCAAAACATTTCCCAAAACGAGATAAAATCTTAAAAAATAAACATAACATATTTTAACCTCAAGTTTATCTCATGCCTTTCATTTTCCATCATAACATATAATAACCCATAATTACCTCAAAAGTAAGGATCATATAAACCCTAATGGTTACCTTTATAATTATTACCTGAACTTCCACATAGAGTGGTCATCTCGTACATGATGCATTACAGAACATACCAAGGTTCAAGTGGTTTATCCTGACTCCTTGATATTTGGTTTAGAACAACCACGAGTTTCCTCATTGAATCCTCCATTTTATCTAGTATCTTAATCAGAGAACCACCACAGTTTCCATCAAACCAGTTGTCTCTTTGGTGCCTGCTAGATACATCCATTCACTAAAAACAAAAATTTTAGTGTGAGTATATCAACAAAACCATCATGTACTAATGAGGAAGGTAAACACTAAGATATACTTACTCATTCACTTTATCTAAAACTATGACTCTTTCTGAAATCCTAACCATTATGGTAATTTCACTTATGCTTAGAGAATACCCTAACCTCTAAAGTTATCTAAACCGACCTTTGATACCAACTATAAGGCCCCAACCTTAAACCTTACTTAATCTTGAGTTATTACATGATTACACATTAAGGATATTTTCAGGTTTATAGTTTTAGAGAATTATATCATGAAACTTGCATTACATTCTACATTTAAACACAGTGGTTACATAAAAGACATTATTCATTCTTCCCATCAACGGAAACATATTTAAAATAAAACATGGATTCTTTCTTGACACATCTTTGACACTATCATCACATCATGTACCTTTCCCTTGACCTGTGAAAAACATTTCAAAAACTTGGGATGAACATAAAATGCTCAGTAAGAGTTATAAAAATATGGAAAGGAAACATGAGTTCATGTATACATAAGAATGAAATCATACTTTACCCATAAAACACAGGCACGTTAACATACCTCATCAAACCATGAATAAATCATAGAAATCATAAGACATAAAGGAAACTTGAGGCATTCATAACATT
Source organism: Viscum album (assembly GCA_963277665.1). NCBI lineage: Eukaryota > Viridiplantae > Streptophyta > Magnoliopsida > Santalales > Viscaceae > Viscum > Viscum album. Next base: position 390,400,292 of record OY728146.1, read on the forward strand.
ATTACGTAGGGAGTTACCATCTTGGTTACGTTTGGAATACCCATCATAGTATATTCCCTAAATCTTTTCGGAGAAACCTTAACGTTTCACTCCTTCGCGTTACCCAATGCATTGGAGAGCTATATTGGGCTCACCCGCCCTTAGTTTATCACGGAATCACCGGTCTTCATAACAATTCCCAAGAACCATAACATAAACGTATCACATAAAACATGAATAAAGGAAACATAACATTTCCACACTTCAATCACAATATAACATTTTAGTATATTGAAATACTGAATCCATTAAAAAAGAAACCATTTCCAAAACCATTTAAAACATTTAATGAAGAAATTTTTGAATCAAAGTGTCCCATAACACCTTGAAGATTTTAAAATTTTAAACCATTAATATCCATATAAATAAATCCTAAAAACCATTTTGGAAACATGGATATTAATAATAACAAATAGTTAAACATTTAAAGCGATATTTTGGTTAAAGGGGTTTTACCAAAATTAGAGACACTTGAATTCAATAATTGAGGAATAAAATTTAGTCAAAATTTATAATATCATGAGAATAAATGGATTCATGATATAATATTCCAAAGGACAGTATATACACCATATAAGAGTGAATTGGTGCATAACAACAACAAAGTCTCAATAGAAATGTCAAATGTGATGAAATCCCTTATAAAGAAGGTATCCTTAAATTAAGGATAAATCAATCTCAAAATTATGTGTGACAAATATAAATACACCCAATATAAGTGGATATTAAGTGTAAAACAATAAAAGTTCATTCACACATATTCGAAAGATGACATACTCAATAACTACATGTTGAACCCAAAGAAATTGAAATTAGGTTAAAAAGTTCCCTGGGTAAAATTCGACAGCCTAACGGCATCACTTCAAAATTCATAGAATGAGTTGATGAGAGATAAAAAGGGAATCTCATCACTTGGACATAAAATTTACATCAATAAGGATATAAAAGAACATATCCCAACATAATAGTATGTGAATTAAAAGACATAACAAAAGAAGTCTTTTAAAAATATGAGGGTGAAAGGTCCCCTTACCAAGTTGGGTAACTTTCAAAACGTACACCCAATGGAAGAAGGGTCATACAAATGAAGATGTGAATACCCATAAATGAAATTATACTACACAAAGTGTATAATAATGGTCAGTACATACACAACTAAAAAGAAATTGTGGCAAATGTAGCATAATTCTCACCGGAATAAAAGTGAGATGAAAAATCTCATACAAAAACTCGGCAGCCTAACAACACCACTTAAAACATCCAAAATGGATTGTTGAAAGGAAATAGGGTCTCTCATCACATCAAAATAAAGTTTACAGAAAGAGTACTATAAAATAACATCCCCCAACATAACAAATAGGATCTTAAAAGAAGTGACATAAAGGAGAGTAATTAAAAAGAAAGAGAGAGGTTAGATCTCTTTCAAAAATTCGGCAACCTAACGGCGCCACTCAAAACTTCCAAAATGGATTGATGAGATAGAATAGGGTCTCTCATCATATGAACATAAAAATTTCAGTAAGAGTAATATAAAATAACATCCCAAAAACAAGAAAGATGAGCTTAGAAGTAATGACATAAATGAGTGTACTTAAAAAGAAAGAGAGGAGTAGGATCCCTTACCTCGGGTCCGACTTGACTTGATCGTTCTTTAACGTCCTGAATAATAAACATGAGTTAATTTATACTTGATTAAGAATCCTTTTCAAGTTAATTATTCCTTTTATATACAATTATTGATATGTTATAAACATTATGTAATCATTTAAGTTAATAATGTTTGTTTTGTCGATATTTGGTTCTTAAGTCAAAAGTGGACTTCTTACAATTACATGTTGTTCATGTGGTCAACGGTTCATTATATACAGAATGATATTCATGATTTGGATATCATATATATAATATATATCCAGAATATACATGTATTTATAATATTACATAATCATTTAGAGGTAAGAAATGAAATTCCCCGTTCATGGAGACGGTAAGTCATACGTACGCATGAACGCTACTTTCATTTCCTTGTCATATTAATGGAATTAAAACTAAATGAGAGGTATGTATATTTTAATTACAGAATTATATTCATCATTTAGATATATCATTCATTATATATATCCATTATATACATGTACTTTTAATAGTACATTACATTTGGGGATAAGAAATGAAATGCACCATTCATGGAGATGGTAAGCCGTACGTACGCATGAATGCTACTTTCATTTCTATCTCATACTTTAATGGAAAGAAATAATAATGATATATTGGTATATTATAATTCCAGTATAACATCATATATAATAACATTAAATCCATCTTTTATACGTCCCACGTATGGCATTAACGAATCACATCACTTTGAGGGGGCGGTAGTCCGCACTTCCTAAAATGAAGATATCGCGTATACCCATAATGGAAGCCATAAAGGTAAGCCACAAATGAAAAATACAGAAGCTTAAGTAAAACATAAACATAAACATATTATATATCATATATAAATATAGTGACATCTTAATGGACACCTTTGAAGGTGTTATATGAGTGTTTAACAATCATCGTTTCGTGAGGCAGAAATTCGACATCCACGAAAACAGTATGTTCTTTAACCATTAGATGTAGGTGTGTGTAAGTGTAGCTCGAATACATATTATAAAAACATCCTAGTATATTGAAGATACTTTATTTGTTACAAAAGAAATGAATAAAAAGAGTTTAGGGGGTTGGAGAGGAAAAATAAAACAAAAGGACTCAAGTGAACACATTACCTTAAAATCGGGTAACTCCCTTTGTTTTGAGCTCAAAGGATTCCTTGGGAAGACTTCTGCCCAAAGTGAGGCTTGAAGGAGTAAGAGAGGGAAGCGGAGAGACAAAATGGGCAGGGGTTGGACGAGCCAAAGGCTTTGTGAGTGTGGGTAAGTAGGTAGAGGTGGGGGCCTTTTATAAGAGGAGAGGAGGGGCACTCTTGGAAAGTAAGCAAATGTTACTTTATTTGAAAATAGTATTCGGATTTAGGAGGTCCCACATTGGTGTGTTTCGAGGATAAGGTGAAAAGAGTTCGAAATCCACTCATCCAATAGGTTTTGGACATGTGTAGGTCTTATATATTACATTATCATTCCATTTTATTTAAATCGTTAAATAATGAGGTCATCGGTGCATCATCATGATGTCATAAATAATTTAATTTATATAACGTCTAAAAATTATAAAAAAAATACTACGATTTGGAAAATCTTTTTAGATTTCCAATTAATATTTATATTCAAAATTATGACTTGTATAACCCCATGTAAAAATTGTTTTAGTAAAACATCTCATGTGTGTGTCGTTTTTACTTTAACATTAAATAAAAAGTTATTTATGTCATTTCCCAACCAAAGTGGCTCCATGGGGTCCCCAAGTTGACCCATGTATTTTCTTGGTCGTCCATGACACATACAATGAGGTTAGGACATGTTTCATGTTCATTCCATATTATTAAAACATTATTTTTACCTTAAACTACACTAATTACCTCTAATCGCGATTAAAAACTTAATAAGTTACTATTCACCAAAAAATTATTTTTATCCTATTGAACCACATTTTACTTATTAATTACAACCATGTATGTCGGATTTTTGAAATTCAAAACAAAAAGGTGGAAAAATTTCATTTAAACGGAAAATCAGTTTTTATAAGTACCACTTAGTGGTTTCACTATTCATCAAAAATTGAAGTTTTTCAGAAAATTACCAAAAATTCACCCTAAGCTATATTTGATATTCCGAATTCAAAAATGAACACTATTTTACAAAATTCGAAACATATAAGTCCAATTAATTAATTTAATAATTAATTCCCACTGTCATGATAAATAGCGTGTTTTTATGAAACAATAAGTATCAAAAGATTGACACTAGTTTAAGTCTGATTTCAAAGTGAAATTAATTCCAACGACCACTATTGGATTTAATGGTAAAAATATATTCTAATTTTACTTTAAAACAAATTAAAAAGATAATCTAATCATATAAATAAATTATATTAAAAAGAGGTTTTGAATTAAAATACAACATTTTACACTATTCATTTAAAAAATGAACTTTATCGGAAAGATAACAAAAATTACACAATGTAAATTTTGATGTCCCGATTCTAAAGAAGAGTTTTATTTGGTCCAATTGAATGTATAATAGTGAACAAAACTATATTTAATGACGGTTCACCATCAAAAGGTGATAAGTGAACCTTTAGTGAAAACTAGGGCATATATGCCTAAAATTGAATTCTTTCCGTATTTTAAGCCTTTATCATTTATTGGATAAACGTAAAAACATTTAAAAACATATATAATCATATTTTAGTTATTTCTATCCATTCTCGCCAATACAATGGATACATGTTAACTACCATTAAAAATAATATTATTTTATTATTAGAGTGCAACGTAAGATTCCCAAGAAACTCGTTGTTGCCTGTTGGGTACGCCATCAAGCATAGCATCCCCTTTAAAGTAATATTAATATTTTATTCACAAATATGGATAAATATAAAGATATCATATTCTTTATTTACCTGGGGTGTGACATCAGGCGTCCAGAACTTGAATTGTTTGAGAATGTTACAACAAAAAGGTTAATGAATCCAAAAGAAGTTTATACACTGCCCAAAGAAAGTCGCTTATTAATTTGTCAGTGGATTACAGATTTGATACTTCCAGATGGCTGTGCTTCCAATTTGGGTAGATGTGTAAAGAATGGTCATATTACTGGATTAAGAAGTCATGATTTTCATGTTTTAATGGAAAGACATATGCCCATTGGATTAAGAGGTATGTTGAATTCTGTGATTTGGGATTCCATAATAGACATATCATATTTTTTTCCGGACATTTGTGCGGCAACAACAGATTACGATGTTCTAAACAAACTTGAAGAAGTTGTGGTTGTAATTATATGTAAACTGGAAAAAGTATTTCCACCATCTGTCATTGAATCAATGGATCATTTGATATTACATTTTTTATATGAATCAAAATGTGGAGGTCCGGTATAGTTTCTATGGATGTATCCATTCTAAAGATGCATGCAGAAATTGAAAAAGAAAGTATGTAAAAAAGCATATGTTGAAGGATCTATTGTTGAAACTTATTTGCAAGAAGAAATATCTTTTTTATGCTCCCACTATTTAGATTCTGAGTATCCCTCAGAACAAAACCGCATGGGACATAACTAGAGGAATGTTGATGAAAGCGAAAATCAATTATCTGTTTTTAACCAGCCAGAGCTTGGTTTTGGTGGAGTTCATGAACGATGGCTTTCGGATTATGAACATCAAAGAGATCATATGTATATTCGTCTCAACTGTGAAGAGATGACATCATTTGTAATGTAAGTGTTTCGATCACATATTCAATCATTTATGTTACAATAAATAACTTTTTTTCATAGGTTATATGATAATCATATCAAGAAACAACTTCCACAAATTATTGTAGCTGCTCTCGAAGAACATCGATAGAAAAAAATTTCTCAGTGGTTTCAAAAACTGGTAGCATAAATTTTTACTGTTTTTTCCATCCCATTCAATTTATAGTTTAGTATATTGATAATTATTTTACAAATTTTCAGGTGTCTGGATATGCTGATAAAATTGACAAACGGTTGTGTAGAATGAGTAAACCACCATCCAAAATGGTTAAATAATATAATGCATATGTGGTGAATGGTTTTCGATTTCATAAAAATACATATAGGGAATCAAGAAAGACAATTAACATTGGATTTTTCTTGAGAGGATCTCATCATATAGAAAATGAAGTTGACTTTTATGGCATGCTTGATTAAATTATTGAACTTTGTTATCTAGGACAACAATAGATAATGATGTTCAAATATCAGTGGTCGGATACTGAGAGAGGAATGCATGTTCATCCGACTCATGGAGCCATCGATACTAAATATAAAATTGTTCTTGAAGTAAATGAACCATTCTTACTAGCTCAACAGGCACATCAAGTTTATTACAAAATGTACTCTGCTGCGTCAAGAGACTTGACTGATTGGTGGAGCATAATAAAAATCAAAATTCGAGACAATCAATTTAGGAAGGCTGAATTGGCTATCACTGAAGTACAAGGAATTGAAGTTTTTCAAGAGAGTACTCAAAATAAATCTTTTTTACAAAGAGACATGAGTATCGATGATGACACCCTATAATTAAGAGTCAGTGATGACGATGATGTTAACGATGTCACAAATGAATGTGAAATGGTAATAGATGAAGAAACTGGAAGTCAAATGGATATCAATGATATTGAGGAGGAATATGAAGATGACATAGTCAGATATAAATATGATGATGAAGGAGAACATTGCTACAATTCAATGATAGTTATATATAATCATAACTAATATATATGTATATATAATAATAATTTTCAATTAATTTCTAACAATATTTGTTTTCTATTTCAGATGGATTCAGACATAATTTGTGAGTTATTAGTGGCTGATATAGATTTCGATGAGGGTGATTTGGGTGCATCTGACCCTCGGCTTGCAGGCACTTCAGGAGGTATGCGGAGGGGGCGCGGTCTTTCCCGACGGATGATTCATGACCCCATCCTTGAGTGACGTCCACGTCTTGGGTTTTATGCACTCACACGGAGGTATGATAACCTGTGAATTTTACTATGATTTAATTAATCTATTTACATAATAAATGTTTTATTAATTTTATAGTTTTATGCATATAGTAGTCGGAAAGGGCAGCGCTATCTTTCACAACTATTTTTCTCAGTCGTGGACCACATGGGAGCATATTCCTGTTGATGTGCACTAAGCCATGTTCGACCATTGGTTGGTATGTACGTAAATAAATAATTTTTATTTTGAAATTTATTTTATTTATAACTTGATATTTTGAATTATTTGGAGGGTATATGGTATCTGATCGAGGATACCATGCGTGACCCCATCCACAAGGCATGGAAGGTGGCCATGAGTGATCACTTTCATCAGTTTTTGCACAACTTAAGAAGGGTTACCATGAAGAAAGCATGAGTTTTGGTGTTTGATGACTCCTGTAGAGTGCACCAACCAGATTACATTTAATCCCACGTATGGGACGGATTATGTTCACATTGGTTGAGTGGTGGATTTCAGAGGAGATCATCGATGGGGAGACAGAATCGAGGGAGACAGGAGGTGACTAATCCAGCTGGGAGTCTTACATTTAGTACTCATAGACATCATCTGGTATGTACATTTTTTTAAATATTTTATATAACATTAAATATTAATAATTTATTTTAAATTCTTATAGGCTGTCGCGCAGCCTGATATTATGGAGTACGACGTATATCGAAGGATCTATACTGATCCAGCTACTGGGGAGATTAGAGGTGATCACTAGCAGCAGATTGTTGTCAGTATTATTATTTTTTCAATTTGAAAATTAGTTTCATATAATATATTCATAATTGTAATTTTAAATTGCAATTACAGGAGTCGTATGAGGCCACAACATCACAGACTCAGGCTGAGAGTCAGGTCGAGACAGCAGATCAGGCCAATGGCCATCAGTTTGATGAGGTGTCCTGGATTCAGGAGACCCAATATGGATTTGAGAAGGGCTGAGTAGTTGGTATCGGCTGTCGACTGACTCCCGGAGATTATTATGGCACTACTGCGATGTCGACATCCATCTCGAGAGGAGCTCATGCATCATCTTCCGCTTCACAGTATGATGATCAGTTGCGAACTCAGACTAAGTTGATAGAGTGTCTCCATATGGAGCAGGAGGAGATGCATCTGTAGCAGCAGCATTATGAGGAGGAGCGTCGGCGACAGAAGCAGGTGTGTGAGGAGAAGATGAGTCTATGGCAGCAGCAGCAGCATGAGCAGATGAAGTACATGCACAGACTTACTCGTGCATTAGGGATGAAGTTTCCTCCATAAGCTCCTGCAAATCCTTCCCCTCCCCTCCCCCTCCTCTTTCAGATCGGTGATTTTTTTTATGTTATAAAGTTTGTGAATTCAAAATATATAATATTTTCTATTTAGAGTTTTTGTCTGTCTTATATATTGCATTATTTAATTTCTATTTATTTTTAATAGTTTATTATTTATTTTATTAATAATAATATTATACTTAGTATTTTAATTATTTGTTTATATTTTTTTTTGCAAATTTTGATAATTTTCAAATTTTTAATTTCTAATTATTTTAATAATATTATATTCAATATTTTTAATACATAAAAAGTTTCAAATATTTTAAGTAAAATTATAATTTTTTTATAATTTATAATGATATGAATTCTTTATATTATTATTAATATTATATAACATTATAATATTAATATGATTAATAATATTATTCAGATTTTATAATAGTTAATATTTTTATATATATTAAAATTTTCAAATATTTTAATTTAATTATAATATTTTTAATATGAATTATAATAATATTAATATTATTATAATATTAATATTTTTTATTTTTTATAATTTTTTAATTACTTATAATAATATGAATTCTTTATATTATCATTATTATTATTATATAATATTATAATATTAATATGATTAATAATATTATTCATATTTTTTAGTAGTTATTATTTTTATATATATTAAAATTTTCAAATATTTTAATTTAATTATAATAATTTTTAATATGAATTATAATAATAATAATATATATATATATATATATATTTATACTTATTTGCGATGGGCTGGCGACCCCGTCACAAATGTTAATTTTGACGGGCCTGTTGCAAATACTTTTAATACTTTTTTTAATATTTTTTTATACTTATTTGCGATGGTATGAGTAACCCGACGCAAATAAATTTTACGATGGGCCCATCACAAATGTTTAAATTAAGATATTTTTAAATACATCGACTAATATTTGCGACGAGAAATCTTCCTGTCACTAATAATATTTTTAACAATGGTTCTGTCGCAAATAGATTTAGTTGCGACGCCATTTTCCACAACGGGCCATTTGTGACAGACCCCCGTCACAAATGGACCTTCACAGATAATCCTATTTCTAGTAGTGATTGATATATAACATGGTATATATAGTTTCTCATAGGAACTCTTGTCTATCATGATGAAACCAACATACATCATCTTGGGTATAGAGTGGTTGGTCATGGATAGTATTTCTTTGCGGATGTGTTGGATTCTTTCATACATATGGGTCAATATTCACCGTTGTGGGTTATGGTGATCACAAGACTAAGTATGTGGGTCTTCTTAAAAGAAATTTGTTCCCTATAAACAATCATCTTGAAAAGTTATCATGTGGAACAATGTGATCATTAATCACCTAAATTCCTTTGATAGTGAAGGATTATATTAACATCTTTTCTAAATATGGTTTCGGATTACCTCTATTGAGAGAGATGGATTTATGAAAAATAATTCTCCATGGTTCTACAAAATAATCCTCATAATCATATAGGATATCCACTACCGAGCTCTGAGAGGTGATGATGCTGTTGGATGATCTATGAGAGAAGGTTTTTATCAAATCTAATTTGTCCCCCTATGCATTAATATGTTTTTTTGTGAAAATGGATGATTGAATCTTGATGTTTTTTGTTTATTTTCATCACCTAAACAAATTAATGATAAATAAAAGATCCTCATTAATAGGGATAAATATCCCCTAATACATGTCGATTGGAATGAGTTGGATATCAAAGATTGTTCTCAGGTCTGACTGGCACAATTTGAGTGTTTCCAAGTGTCAAGAACCAACCCAGGTCGACCCTGAACTGGTCACCTAGGAGGATGAGTGGAAAGTATCAAAAAGAATTCCCGATCCAACCGAACTAGTGACACGTTCCAAGGGCATTAATTGAGTGATGATGGGAAGAGTTTCAACCAATATAAATAAAGAAAACCAGCAAAAAAAAAATATTAAAAAATATATCCAAATACTATGGGCCACTAGTCATTTAAAGATCTATCAGTACTTTAATTGTTCTTAGATCGTTATCTCAATATGCTAGGTTCTCATATCTCATTTATATAACATGGGTGACCCAACCAATTCCAGCTGAGCAACCAATCACAATCACATATAATATGTAATCAATAATAAAATTCAACCTGAGCCACCCCATGGACTGATCTCATGCCTTAGAAAAAATTGAACATAAAGAGTTCCCAATGAGGAACCCTGATAATGGATAACAAGTATTTCATAGAAAATACATCCCATCAATTATAAATATAAAATTCATGAGAAAAAAACAATTTATTTTATCATCATAAATACTTTTATCAATTATACAATGTTTCCAAATGGGCCTTTAGGCATTTTACAAATCCAATATTGACCAAACATACAATCAATCATTCAAGAAGTAGTGTAAACACAACATTTTCCATTTGAAACCCGTTTACACTATTACATTAAAATATTTACATTACACTTGGAAAACAAACCATTTCCTAGAAAAGTGAAAAACGTTCCATTCATCGACAATGCATATCAAACCACATTAACAACTGATACCCATTCCTTGATAAAACCACAAATCACTTGGGAAAACCATAAATGGAACACAATACATTATTTTATATAATAATAACATGTTTAAACATCCAAACAAAGCACTTTATATAAATAATTATTCATAAAATCACATCGAGACTTTAATCAGATACATGGTGTGCGTTATCTAATGCAACAATCCGATTAATAATAAATCAAGGAATAAAATACAACATTGAATAGAAAATTGTTAATCCAATGATCATATATAAATATTTATATATTATAGAATGTGAAAAATCATAATCTAATGGTTCATAAATTAAAAAGGAAAGTGCATGGGAAAACCTACCTCAAAGGACGGACAAGACAAAGTGTTCTAAAATACATACCCTTTGGAAGTGGTTGGTGAAACATGGACCAATGGGAATTGATGTACCCATTACATACCCTAAAACAAGAAGAATATATAATAACAAAATCAAACACTCACATATGGTTTTGAACGAACCAAAAAAAATGAAGAGAATAAATGTTGGAGGAGGTGTTGTTGAGGTAATGTGTCGAGAGGAGGGTGGGACCAGAGAGGATGGTGTCATCGGCTAGGTCTCATGCTGGAGAAGACAGTGGCATCTGTAACACCCTAAAATTTTATGAGATATATTATTTTTAATTTCTGTGATGTCTTCTATTGTACACTACAACTATATTAGATTGTACTATACACAAAACCGTATTAGCTTCTAGTATACACAACACTATTCTTGGCTCGTGTAACAAAACATTTCAAATTCGTTTTGTGGGAATTCTTCTACACAACATTATGTATTGATTTTGTTTAATTTATAAATGAAATAAGTTTTGATTATGATATACGCAACACCAATGGGAGATTTCACTACACGCAGCCCTGACTTGGCTTGCATTATATGCAATCGAGACCTTCCTCGATAGCGTGAGCAGTAGGCAATACCGGGTTTCACTAAAAGACGATATGTTATTAAAATATTATATAAACTAGCCGTTATAAATATTAATAACCAATTTATGAAATTTAATTAATTTTATCTTTCAATAATCTTCATTTTTTTCGTAATATCGAAATTTGCCTTGGATGAATTTTTGGTGTTTTTCTGAAAACATTTAATTTTTGATGAATAGTGAAAAACACTGAGTTATAGTATAAAACCAAATTTTTATTTAAATAATTTTTTATTTTATTTAAATTTATTTTAGGTTAAAATAGATACATAATACCTATATAAGTTCAATTTAATTCATTGGAGTCATTTTATAATAATTTTAGATATATAAAAATTTTATTGAACTTTTTACAGTCTTTTACACCCCTCCTAGGAGAATTTGCATATTTACATAAAACATAATTTTAATGCTTCTGTGAGTGGAATTTAAAAACTCTGAGAGACATAGTTGATATCAGTATGTAAAATGTGGTTCAATAAGATAAAAATAAATTTTGGTGAATAATAACTTTTTACTTTTATTTACCAGAGTTAAAAGTAAATAGGGTAATTAAGGGTAACAATGATATTATTATTACCCTAACACATATTCTAATTGTATTGGATAAGAGTAATTCGAACAAAAAAACATTATTAATAAAATATTACCATTCTGGTCCACTTGGATTAGATTTGGACATTTATTATTATTTTTTTAATGAAGAGTTAAAATAGTTAAAATCAATAATTAATAGATAAAACATTTTTAATATAGAGTGATACATAAGATAAATTATACTATAAATATTTAGTAGAAATATAAAAAGATTTACTACATAATGGTAATTTATTTATAATTTTTAGAAATTATATAATTTAATTTAGTTATGAAACAATAATGATGCAGTAATTACCTTATTAATGAAATATTAACATAATACATATTATAAATACCCAAATAAATGTAATTTGAGACATTTTATGAATTAAACTGACATTATAGGTTAATATAACATATTAGGGTTAGTTAGATAAGTTTTTCTCGAAGTAATAATGCTGTTATAAATTTATAAAAAACAAAATACCAAATAGTGTCAAAATTGACAAAAAAATAGTTTTTTAAACAAAGTTTATATTATTAATTGATATAATGGTCCTAAAAATCTAACGATCAGCCAAAAGACTTATATAATAATATATATGACATTAATGAACCAATTGAGGTTATATTGGTAGTTTATAGTATGTTTTTAACCATATAGTGTATGCATACAAGAAGACACGGTAAAAGTTAAATTATATAACTTAGAGTTAAATCTAAATGATAAGGTTAACTTGGTAACCTAAACTTGTCTAAAACCTATTGTTTGAGAGAATTTAGACCCCACCCCACACTATCCTCGAAATAAGTAACTTTGGATCCATTATAAACCGTATATTAATTTATTATAACATAATATTGGCTGTTTTTTATAAGATTCCCCTCACCCTTCTAATAAAAGGGCACTCCCCCTTCTCTTTAATTCACACCCCCAATGCCATTTGGCTCAGGAAAAACCTGCCCAAATATCCTCTAAACTGAACTCCCTTCATTTTATAGGCCTTCCATATTCAGAAAGCCAACCGAAGTATCCCTTTTGATCAAATCAAAAGGAAGAACCTGAGAAAGAGGTAAATATCTCACCACCTATTTCAAGCTCCTTTCTTCTTCCACTTACTCCTTATTTATGTTTCCATTTTAAAATAATAACTCCAGTATCTTTTATATAATATTATGTTATTATAAAAATGGTACAACCATATTAGTTATTTTATCCATTCTATGAATGAAAATGTCACCACACATGCGTACGTAGGGCTTACCGTCTCCACGACGTGGTGTACTTCGTTATTCAAACATTTCATCATTGGGATGGGTATAATAATTAGTATATTATCTATAAATAATAAATATAACATTATTATGATTCTGTATATGTGATATACCATTCAATTATATACTATTTTAAAATCAAAATAATGATATTTTCGCTCGTGTATACGTACGGACTACCGTCTCCACGAACGCGATGAGATTCATTCTCCATGTTAACCATTCAAGAGTGATTATAAAGTATATATAATAAACAATAATTAAAGATATGACATAATAATGATATTGGATTTATGTACATATATGTTTCATTTACTTAATTCCTTTCAATTCAACAGGGAAATGAAAACACCGTTCATGTGTACGTACCGCCTACCATCTCCATGAACGATGTATTTCATTTACATTTACTGATCTGTCATATATATTTATATGCTGAATATATATTATATCTAAATTATGTTTTACATTCTGTAATTATGTGAATCATGATATAATTAATAATATCATGAAAAAATAATCCAAACATGTACGATAAATGAAATGATTTTACCCAAAATGCGGCTATAACGTGGAATTTACAAAAGAAAGAGTAATATAAAGTCACAAGTGAATCATATATGATATCATAAATATTATTATGGTTATTTTAGAAGTTAATAATATTTTTAAACCCACTATACAAGATTTTTGGATAGGTACAAAATAAATTGGACCTAAGGTAAGGGATAATTTTTCAAATCACATTTTTATCCGAGATTTCTTATACGCATGTCTTTACTGGGGTTATGTTCATCATCCATGTCCATGTTTTCTAAAAATGTTTTCATAAAATTCTTACTATTCTGACATGTTGTTTAAAATAATTTTTTCTCATTTTTTGATGTTTTACCACATTGTGTGAAGGTAATATTTCCTTTGGTTACCATATAAGGTACTTTTTGACTTTTCCGGAAAAAGTATGAGAAGAATGTTTTTTTACTTATACGACGTGAATGGATTTTCACGGTTTCATAGTGACTTCTTTCAATGAATAATATGCTACAAAATATAATGATTATTTTAAAAAAATCCTTTTCTCTTAAAATTTTATTTCATTTTGTGAAAAGAAAATAATTTTGAAGAAGAAAGGATATTTTCTTCAAGAATTCATTTCAAGTGTTTTATCAAAACTATTTTTATTTTAAGATGAAATTATTTAGTATGTTTATGTTTCAAGTATAATATATCTATTTTTTACATGGTTTGATTTTTCTTATGATGAAATGATATCCATTTCTTTTATATGGATTATTTTATCATGAGATGATGTTTATGAAACCAATTTTATTCGTTGGGTTATTATGAATGATGTGTGTTTATTTTGTGGCGCATGAAAGAATGATTTCATTATGAGATGGGTGGGACCTAAATATCCCTCTAATGCATTGGGAAATTATTTATATCTAATTAGATAGACATGGATGGAATGGAAAGTTAATTTGGGTCAGTGATACAGGACTGGAACGAGGAGTGAACTCGATTTAGTATGGGACTTTGTCCACTATGATGGACTTTGCAGCAATGCCTTGGCTACTATGGATATCATATCATGTGATTACTGGATTTCCAAAATTACAAGATTTATTCCCCATGCTATTTTAGCATGATGGATGTTCCATTATGATCTATGCCTTATGTACTGCCATGTTTTATGTCATTGCTTAGGATTTTGATGTTTAAACATTATGTTCATGTTTTTAAATTCAAATGTATTTGGTTTGTTTTATTTTCTCAATGATTACTCTTACTGAGAATTTCAGCTCAACCTTTATAGGTTTTCTTTTCCCCAGGATATAATGAATGGTTTTAGGTAAGAAAACAAAAAGGGGGATATCTTTATGGGATATGTAGATGATCTTCCAAAATTATTAGAAGATTATGTTCCTAGTTTCCAAATGCACTAAACTAATACGGTCATTGGGCCTCTTTTTTGTCATGTATTAAGTATTCTGAAAAAGTAATGTAATTTCTATGTACGTCAAGCTATGGGTCTCTATAGTTGGAATCAGAGCGAGGGATTAGTTAACCTTTGGAAACTAGGATGCGAAAACTTTAGTGAAATATCGAGATATATTCATAAGGAATGTCGAGGGATGTCTCTAAGGTTATGTATAAGTATAGGTTATAGTCCTAGAATTACGGTAATGATCATAGAATTAAACCTAAGATGTTAGAGATTAAAATTACTCCCCTTGATTGCATTGTTTTCCTAGCATGATTTTCTCTTATCACACTATTCTTTTTGGGATTTAAAAAATGGCTGGAAAGAAGAATATTCATGTTAATAGGGAATATGAAGGACAATGAAATGATATTCTTCATGAGAATCCAATTGAAATGGGATTTGGAAGGAAAACCATTGTTATTATGCCTAATCAGCAATCACATAATATGATCAATAATATAAACATTGGTAAGTTTCTTGACTCGGATAATAAGAGAAAGATGGAGTTTCATGATGATCATAGAGGAAAGAAAGTTCAATTTCTATCATGTAAATCATGTGGTAAGAGGCATCAAGGATAATGTTTCAAAGGAACTAGAAGATTCTTTGGCTGTGGAAAAGACGGATACAAAGCCAGTAATTGTAAAGCAAAAGGTTTATTTAACACAATGTACATGGATAATGGTATTTCTAAAACATCAACCAAGGTTAAATGTTTTAAATGTGGAATGCACGATCATTATGAAAACCAATTCTCTAAAGGAAAATCTCATGAAGAGAATCACCATGGTCATATGGGTAGTATTTCTGTTGATGATGATGAAGAGACTAAAAATGATATATGAGATGTGATAAGTGTTGAGGAATAAAATGAAGAATCTTAGTCAATGGATTACGAATCTAGTGAAATGATTGCAATTTTTATCAAGAATAATGTATGGTACTATAGAATAAAGAAAAATCAAAGGATTGTTACACTATTGTTTTTCTTAGAGTATTTGAAAGTATATGTTGAATGGTACAAGTAACCAAGAAATGTTATTGAAATACATTTGGAAAGAACCTAATATGAACATAAAGAAGGGATAAGGAGATAATGAAAAGTTTGATTGTATTAATGAGCTCATGACTATTATAAGGACAAAGTGATGTCATGGTTTGAGTATATATAAATTTTGGGATTTTGGTATGTGGAAAGAGTTACCATTTGACAGCATTCAGGTTTTCACTAAGGATCTATGGTAATTTATGTTTCAAGAGAATACAAGATTAATGTATTCAAGTTTTTTTAATGTGATCAATAAGATATATCGTATGATATATGGGGGATAAGTGAGAGTATTCACATTCTTGTTATGTGACCTTTCCACTAATCATTTTCTTTATACTATGAGATTGGAAAGATGTATTTTTTGATAAGTCTAATGATTATAAAGGATTATGTCGAACATCAGAGAGTATTGTTTTAGGCTATAACTTTTTTTGATATTATTTCTATAATTTTATAATAGTGTAGTTTTAGAAAAAGGACAACCTACATGACGGGCGACACCCCGTCGCATAAAAAAAGGTTGCGAGAATCGAACCCACAACCGAAGTATGATAGGTTTTTATCACCTACCACTGGCCTACAGGAAGTCCCTGGTTAGCAGAAATTTGTATTATTTTATTAAGTAGTTTGATAGTTGAATTATAAGTCCATTTTTGGAATTATATATGGTTAATCTCATCATTAGATGAACTTATGTATATATATGTTTCTAACCTTATGTTTGAGATAGATGGAATGACTTATCATTCTATCACATGATCTGCTAACACTTCATGGAAGACAAATTCAACTTTATTTATTTAAGAGATGAAGTGGAATTTTTCCATGGAATGACCAACGGTGATATTGTACCAAAATCAATTAAGTATTTCTTCTAATTCCTATTTTTTCAACTATAGGGAAATGATCATGAAAACCAAAAACATTGTCCTAGATGGTACCTTAGATCATCACAAATTTATTGCTTTGTGATTATTGGATTTTTCATATACATTTCCACTACCACTCTCCATCAGAACATAATGGTTATATTTCTCTTCCATATCCATATTTTCACATATGTTCTTCTATGTGGAAACCCAGTGATGAGTTAATTTGGTTAACCGTTACATTTCATACTTTAGTTTTTAAAATTAATTTTTGGTATTCCTTTTTACGATGTGGGATTCTATTAATGAAACATTAAAGTAGTAAATGATTTATAACACAGACATATTTCGAGGGTGAAATTCATTTTAAAGGGGGTTGATTGTAACACACCGAGATTTTATGGGATACTTTTTTAATTTATTTGATGTCTTCTATTGTACACTACCCCACGATTATCTTGTACTATATGAAACACCATATTAGCACGCATTATACGCAACACTATTCTTGTCTCATGTAACACACAATTTCATATTTGTTTTGTAGGAATTATTCTATGCATCATTAAGTATAGATTTTATTTAATTTATAAATGAAATCAGTAATGATTATGAAATATGCAACACCAAAGGGATCTTTCACTACACGCAGCCCTATCGTGGCTTTCATTACACACAATCGTAACCTTCCTCACTAGCGTGTGCAGTACGCAATACCAGGTTTCACTAAACAACGATATGTTATTAAAATATTATATAAACTAGCCGTTAGGAATAGTAATACCCAATTTTTGAAATTTTATAAATTTTATTATTCAAAATGGACTTCTTTTTTGGATTCAAAATATCAAAATTAGCCCAGTGTGAATTATTTGTGTTTTTCTGAAAACGTTCAATTTTTTATGAATAGTGAAAAACACTGAATTATAGTTTAGAACCAAATTTTTAGTTAAGTAATTATTTATTTTATTTAATTTTTTAGGTCAAAATAGATACATAATACCTATATATTTTCAATTTAATTCAATGGAGTCAATTTATAATAATTTTATATATATATATAAATTTTATTAAACTTTTTACCGTATTTTACCCACCTCCTAGGAGAATTTTCAAATTTACATAAAACATAATTTTACCACTTATGTGAGTGGAATTTCAGAAACATGAGAGACACGGTTGATATTAGTATGTAAAATGTCATTCAATAAGATAAAAATAATTTGTTGGTGAATAGTAACTTTTTACTTTTATTTACCACGGTTAAAAGTGAATATGGTAATTAAGTGTAAAAATGATATTATTATTACTCTAACACATGTCCTAATTCTATTTTATAAGTTTAATTAGACCAAAAACAACCTTAGGAATAAAATATTACACTTTAGGTCCACATGGATTAGATTAGGACATTTATTATTATTTTATTAAAAGAATATTTAAAATAGTTAAAATTAAAGATTAATAGCTAAAACATTTTTAACGTAGGGTTATAAATAAGATAAATTCGACTATAAATATTCATTAGAAAGCTAATACGATTTACTAAATATTGGCTATTTATTTATATTTTTTAGACTTTAAATAATATAATTTTTTTATGACACAATGATAATGAAATAATTACCTCATTAATGAAATATTAACATATTTGATATTATAAATACCCAAATAAATATAATTTGAGTCTTTTTATGAATTAAACTAATTTTACAGGTTAATATAACAAATTAGGGTTGGTTAGATGAATTGTTTTCGATGAAATAATGATGTTATGATTTTATAAGAAAAACAAAATAGTGTCAAAATTGACATAAAAGTGTTTTTAAAACAAATATTATATTATTAACTGATATAATGGTCCTAAAAATATATGGTTCGGAAAAAAAACTTATATAAAAACATATATGAAATTAATGAACCAAATTGGGTTTGATTGGCAGTTTACAGTATGTTTATTAACCATATAGTGTAAACATACAATAAGACATGGTAAAAGTAAAATTAATTAACTTAGTGTTAAATATATATGATATGGTTAAAATGGTATCCTAAACATATATAAAACCGATTATTTGAGAGGCTTTCAACCCATTCCCAACCTAGCCTAGAAATAAGTCACTTCAGAACCATTATAAACAGAATATGAATTTATTATAAAATAATATTTTATGTTTTTCCTAAGGTGCCCCTCACCCCTCTTATAAAAGGGAACTCACCTTTATCTCTAATTCACACCTCCAAATCCATTTGGCTTGGAAAAACCCTGCCCAAATACACCTCTCAATGGTCCGTAATTCATCCTAGAGTCCTTCATTTAGTCATAAATCCATCCTAAGGAGCTCTTGTAGTCAAATCAAAAGGAAGAACTCGAGGAAGAGATAAATATATCACCACCTATTTCAAGTTCCTTTCATCTTCAACATCCTCCTTCTTCATTGTTTCCATTTTAAAATAATAAATTCAGTATCTTCTATATAATGTGATGTTATTATTAAAATTGTACAACCATATTAATTATTTTATCCATCCTATGAATGAAAAAGTCCCCACACGTGCGTACGTATGGCTTACCGTCTCCACTTTGTGGTGTAGTTTCTTCTTCAAACATTTAATCATTTGAATGAGTATAATAATGAGTAAAAATGATAGAAATAATAAATATAACATTATTATGATTATATATATATATGATATACCATACAATTATATACAATTCTAATATCAAAATAATGATATTTTCGCGCTTGCGTACGGACGGACTACTGTCTCCGCGAACGCGATGAGGTTCATTCTCCATGTTAACCATTCAAGAGTGATTATAAATTATATATAATAAATAATCATGAATTATATGACTTAATAATGATACTGGATTTATGTGTATATACATTTCATTTACTTAATTTCATTCAATTCAAAAGGGAAATGAAAACATCGTTCATGTGTACGTACGACCTACCATCTCCATGAACGGTGTATTTCATTTCAATTTACCGATCTGTCATATATATTTATATGATGAATATATATTATATCTAAATCATGTTTTAAATTATAGAATTACATAAATAAGGATATAAGTAATAATATCAAGAACAACAAGTCCAGACATATACCATAAATGAAATGATTTAACCCAAAACGCTGCTTTTACATGGAATTTACAAAAGAAAGAGTAATATAAAGTGATAAGTGAATCATAAATGATGTCATAAATATTATTATGGTTATGTTAAAAGTTAATAATATTTTTAAACCCCATATACATATGTTTCAGACACTTACGGAAGAAATTGGACCTAAGGTAAATGATAATTTTGCAAATCTCATTTTTATCTGAGATTGCTTATACATAAGTATTTACTGGAGTTATGTTCATCATCTATGTCCATGTTTTCTAAAAATGTCTTCATAAATTTTTTACTATTTATCCATGTATGATTAAAGTCATTTTTACCCTGTTTTGACTTTTTACCACATTGTATGGAAGGAATCTTTCCTTTGGTTACCATATAATTTACATTTTGACTTTTCCATCAAAAGTGCGAGAAGAATGTTTTTTTAACTTATAAAGCGTGAATGGATTTTTTCGGTTTCAAAACGACTTATTTCAATAAATCCTCCTCTAAAATATTTCATGATTAGTTTCAGAATAATCATTTTTTCTAGAAATTTTATGGCATTTTGATAAAAGAAAATGATTTTGAAGAAGAAAGGACATTTTCCCCAAGAATTCATTTGAATTGTTTTATCACAACTATTTTCCATCTAGGATGAAATTATTTAGTATGTTTATGTTTCTAGTATAATGTCTCTATTATTTACATGGTTGTATTTTTTTTTACGATGAAATGATATCCATTTCTTTTATATGGAATATGTTATGATGGGATGAAGTTTATGAAACCCATTTTATTTGTTCGGTTATTATGAATGATGTATGTTTATTTTGTGGCACACGAAAGAATGACTTAATTATGAGATTGGTGGTACCTATATATCCCTAAAATGCATTGGGTAGAGATTTTTATCTCATGATATAGACTTGGATGGAATGACATGTTAATCCAGTTCAGTGATACCGGACTGGAATGATGAGTGAACTTGATTCAGTAAGGGACATTGTCTATTATGATGGTATTGGCAGCAATGACTTGGCTACAATGGAAGTAATATCATGTGCTTAATTGTTTTCCACAATTTCATGTTTTATTACCCGTGCTATTTTATCAGGATTGATGTTCCGTTATGCTCTATGTCGTACGTACATCCATGTTTTATGTCATTGCACAGGATTTTGATGTTTAAATATTATGTTCAAGTTTTTAAATTCGAATTTATATGGTTTGTTTTATTTCCTTTATGCATACCCTTACTGATAATTTGATCTCACCCATTATATGTTTTCTTTTCCCTAAGATATATATAAACGTTTTAGGTAAGAAAAAAGGGGATATCTTTATGGGAGATGTTGAATATCTTTCACCAAGATTAGAAGATTATGTTTCGAGTTTCCAAAGACACTAAACTAATACATTCTTTAAGAATCTATTTTCTTCATATATTAAGTATTCCTCAAAATTAATGTAATGTTTATGTACATCAAGCTATGGGTCTGTAAAACATTAGGGAGTTGGGTCGGCTACATCGTGTGCCAGAAGGAAGTGTTGTGCCAAAGAGGGGGTGGCTGGAGGTGGGGGGTCGTATGAGGGAGAGTACGCTACCAATGGGATGGAGGGAGGCTGACAGAGGGAGGAAGGGAGGATACCATAATCCCATTCCTAAAGGGGTCGCATGCTTCATAGGTTAGGGTGGTTTCACTACACAGTTTAGGGGAGTGGAGGAAATGGAATGAAGATAAAAATACCCTAAAAAATTAATTCCCATCTTAATAATAATATAATAATATTAAAGATAATAATAACATAATAATAATAATTATTATTCATTTCATTTTTAATAATAATAATCATAAAAATAATTTTAATAATTATAATGATAACAATAATTTTAATAATAATAATGATAATGATAATTTTAATAATTTTATTTTTAATAATAATAATAATGATATTCCCATTAATAATAATATCACCCTTATTATTATTAAAATAATAAAATTAATTCTATTTTATTCTTTCTTATTTTATTTTAACTTTCATTTTATTAATCACTTTACTCATATTTTATTTTTGCCATACGGTCATGCCCCGCGGTTGGTTGGGTGAATCCGCACAGTTTCTAAAATGTACTTTGCCCATGCACCAGATATTGTTAAAGAAAAACACACATATTTGGATAAAAAATAAAAAATTCAAACTAAGACACAACCCAAACAATAAAATGTTATTCAATGACACAAAAATAGTTAAATAAATAAATTACAATGTTCGGGGTGTAAAAATTATCCCCACCATAATTCTCTCCCTCATAGAAATACATAATAAGTTTGAACCCCAATCCTAAAATTGATACCCCTTTAAATTTCATGGATATTCCCAAAGAGTTGTAAATGAAGAGACCAAAAAAACACCACCAACAAGAAAAATCCTAATTAGATGTCCTCAAGAGATTGAAGAAGATTCCCTAGTAAGTGTCAACTTCCCCTAGAAGCAATGAAACCTTTAGTTGATTGATCCAAAAGGAACAAAATTTCAAAATATGAAATTCGACCTTAATATAAGTACACCTTAAACATCATCAACTTGAACTCAAACATTAAACCCCAAAAAATTTTAAAAAATATCTACAGAAAACATTTATATCTTTCCTCAATCAAAACCATAGTGAACACACTTGTACCAACATTTAGTCAAAGAATAAGTTATAATTACGCGGTTTTTCATGTTACCACACACCACAAAAATGATACAGGGAATGAAATTGTGATAAAGATGTGGGGAGGCCCAAATGGTCTCCCCCACCATAAAAACATTCTAACACTAAAGTGAGAGAGACTCACAATGTGTCTCCCAAATATAAAAAAAAGAGAATAAATATAATTGAGAAAAATAAGAAACTATCCAAAAACCCCTACTATAAGAGGAAGGGAGGGAAGGACCCAACTGATGGAAAATCAACACCCAAACTGACACGATCCAAGAAAATCACACCTCTAAATGAACACAAACCATGACACACTCAGTTCAGACAAATAGAATATACAATACCCCTTTAATAAATGCCAACACCTAATGAGACACAACCACCAATATTTTAATAAGAAAAGGCAACTACATCTCCCCATAACCCATTAATAACACTTACACCCAAATGGGTCATAACATAGAAAAATGGCCCCCCTTCTCTTTAAACCAAATGGGAATAACCAAAATAGGATAAATACTCTAGAGGCTTTACCCATCTCATTCTCCCATTCTAATAGCAGAACTTAGACCAAACCCTTCCACACTACTGTGGTTATAATGACCCCACATTGTTTTCTCTCCGAACCCTATGGCTGGAGATATGATGATTAAAGCATCTCATACCTCATAATATGGCTTTAGAGACCACCGAACAAAACTTCTTTATATGTTCCTTAGCGACCACAACAAATCACAAATAGTACCAATAGAACTCCAGACGCCCCACGATTCATTCCACCTCAACATGGTGCTTTAATGTAATAGGGACTCATAAGTTTCACAGGAATCATCCCATTCAACTTGAATAAAGAACTCAAAAGAAAGGCTACAAGGGAAATGAAAAAATTTCAATTCTTAAAGGATAAACTTCTGTCAAAATATAAGTTCTTAAAAGGCTCAAAAACAAGGATACTACACTGAAAGACATCACCGAACATGACTCCTGCAACCCCAAGAAGCATAATAAGGAGAGGGATCTTATCCAAGGTCTCAATCAACACACAATTACAGTTAATATCTATGAAATCCTCTCACAACCTGGCTCACTACACTAGTTTCCAAGAATGACATCATACTATTATAAATGAATGAAAGATACAAAGATCCTTCCTGTGATATAATCTTTCACCAATAGATTTAGAATGTTTGTCCACGTCAATAGGACCTCCATTCTAAAAGATGTCAGATTGACCCTTCGACGACTCAGGTGACTAAAGAAATTATGATTCCCTTCAACTCCTCCAGCATCTACTCTACCACTATAAGATCATTCACTTAATAGAAAAATTTGAGAAACACAGCTAATCTAAAACCCAAGAGGAGTATTATTTCATTGATCAACTGGAGGTTCATCCCCCAAAGAATCACATGTGGGCACACTTCAATCATGCTTATATCTTCTTGGTGGAATGCACTAACCAACCTAGAGGACCAAGGACCCAAGAAAAATTAGTCTATTGGCCCAATCATAATAGCACAATCATTGATCACACTATGGTAATGAACATAAAGGATCCCCAAAACAGTCCTCAGAGGAAACCACCAAGCATGGTCCCAAAACCATCCCACCAATCAGAACTCAAAAATGAAACATTAATCGAGGATAATGAATCTATATGGTCAAAATGCCTCAAAAGCACAAGAAAATACTCTACTCAAATTTAATGGAAAACAACCGTAGAAATAAAATATAATTCCTGGGTTATATACCCCCCATGGTCATCCCATAGAGTCTCATACATGCATATACTCATCCTATAATGAGAACCCATCCAATCATTAATCAAAACCATGCATGTGGACACTCATGAATACACTAAAGTTCAAAAATACCATTCCACTTTTCAAAATATACATTCAACCCACATATAATTTAGAATAAAAAACACATTATATTCATAAACATTTTGATTAAGAACCAAACTCATCTGATTTTGAAATAAAATTTCAAAATACTTTCAATGTTAATTTTATATTTTTAAAAGGACTAGTTTCAGAAAACCTCATGTCTGGTTTATGAAAACTAATTCCCATTAAAAACGTTCTCATCATACAAAAAAATTGATTCATAAAAAATCCACTTTTCAAGAACATCATCCAAAACAATACCAAAATACACATTTAAACACCTTTTTAATGTCAAACAACTTTTACCACAGAAAAATATCAATTTACTAAATATCCATATAATGGTTTTAAAATGATTTCCAGAACCCAAAATAACATATGACACACTTCATAAAGGGAAACAAGTTTTTTTGTGAGTCAGGTATTTAGTTAGTGGACTTACACTAGACCGATCTGTGGAAAGTCTTAAGAGGCATTCTTTATGCTCCATGACTGGAGAAAAGCTCCAAGGTCATCAAACTAGTGAATATAGGAGTCATTTATACGAATATAAATAAAAAAAGTATAAAAACAATAAATTATAATACCAAAATAAAAAAAAAAAAGATAAAGATTAATAAATAATTAAAAAAATAAAACTATGTGAACTTGAAGACCAATAAAACTCTTTGGGACCAAACAAGGAACACTCCAACCGAAAACTCAACATTCTCCCACACCTATCAAACTAGAGCCAAAAACCACAGAAAAAACTAAAAACAATAAAACCTTATAGGAATGGGTATTAAAAATCATTACACTAGCCTGGTAATCTACACTCCAATGCACTTCCATTAAAATAAAAGAAACAACAATTTAATAGTATGAACTACAATATATAAACGTATTGTTTTGTACATCCCAACTCAAAACAAAGTATAACTCATTTCCCTTATTCATTTCCAAAATCTAGTTCATTACATTAGGGAGACACTAACATTATAAATGGGATTTTGATTTATATATTATCAACCTTCACAAAAAATAATGTAACACTTTTTTTAAAAAACAATTTTTATAAAAACTTTTAAAACTATTGTGTTAATTTCAAAGAAAACAATCACACAAGAGAGAACTATAGTTATGACACAACAAATGAAATGGAAATATTCATACTCATATCTCAATAATCACTACAACTAACTAAGATCTAATCAACAAAGGTGAACACATGAGATCAAGAACTATCCAAAACATACATATAGATGAGACCCCAACCCCAATAGCATACCACACATGATAAAATAAAAACACCCAGATTCCCAGCCACACTAACTCAGGAAATTCCCTGGGGAAAATCCCATAGTAACAACCAAAAATATCCACCTACTATGGGATACTGGTCAATATGTCAATTACCAATGAATCAATAATTCTCAGATAATTCTATCAATATTTAGGGTTCCCATTATACTTGTATTTAACGTGTTTTATCCATCTAATTCCATCCGAGCATCCAATCACTAGAATATGTAATAATAAACCAACAACATGATTTACCCCAAGCCAACCAAGGACAAATATCATGCCTTAGAACAAATAGAACAAAAATAGTTCCCACTTAATAACCATGATAATGGATTACAGGGATTACATGGTGAGGAAATCCCATACAATATATATATACAAGGTCGTAGAAACATCCAATGTAATTTTTCAAAATAAATAATTTTTTGGTTTATAAATGTTTCCAAATAGTCATTTAAACATTTTACAAAAATAATTTTTATGAAATATACAATCCATCTTTCAAAAAAAGGTGAAGACACACCATTTTCCATTAAAAAACCATTTACACCATTTTCATATAACATTTCTATTACACATTGAAAAAAGTCGTTTCTTTCAAAAGCACCAAACATGTCATTCATCGGTAAGATATATCAAAACACCTTAAAACTTGATACTTATTCCTGTACAAAACCGAAAATCACATGTTAAACCCATGATAGTAAACCAAGACATAATTTCATATAATTATAAGACATTTAAAAATCCAAACCATGAACATTATATCACATGTTACTCACAACAACCAACATAGAATTTAATAGAAAACATGGTGTGTGTAATCTAACATAACAATTCTATTTATCATAATTAATGGAATAAAATAAAACTTTGAACACCAAATAGTTAATCAAATGATCATACATCAATATTTATATATTAATGAAGGTGAAAAATAATGAAACTTATGGATATTAAATTAAAAAGTCATGTGCATGGGAAAACCTACCTCAAAACATGGAAATGTGAATGCTTTCTAAATCAAGTTGTAACTCGCTCGCACTCACGCATTTCCACAGACACACACAAATACATGTGTATATATATATATATATCCTTAAACCGTTTAACATGTTCCCCACTCCATGAAGGGATGAAAAATAGAATATATATATATATACACATGCATATCTATACATGGGAATAAGTTTGTGTACCCTTGGAAATTGATTACAATTTCCTACATCAATTCGCAGGGACACATAAACACCATAATATCATAAAATATATGGTAATAAACCAACAATGGGTTTAAAAGCATACCCAAAATGATGATGGTGGAGAAAATCGACCTAAGCTTCCTCACCTTCATGAGAGGTTTCTACAACACAAATATATGGGTCCTGAGGTTTGCCTTTCATGCCCTAAAATCAGATAAATCAAGAAAAAATGATTCAAACCCTCACCTAGTATAACACCCCAAGATTTCATAGTGTGTTATTTCTTCAAAATAATTCAATAACTTGCACTACACACAACACCGATTTAAAGCACACCATGACTTACCAAAATAGCCGTTATGAATAGTAATACCTACTTTTTGAAATTTTATAAATTCTATCTCTCAAAATGGACTTCATTTTTGGATTCGGAATATCAAAATTATCCTAGGGTGAAATTTTGGTACTTTTCGTATAACTTTAATATTTTGATGAATAGTGAAAATTACTAAATTTTAATTAAAAACAACATCTTTAATCAAAATAATTAATAGTGATAAATTATGAATTTGAGTGGTTTTAATGTATAATTAGAATATGTTTTTACCATTTTATCCAATGGTGTTCATTATAATTAATTTCACATTGAAATTGGACCTAAACAATTGTCAATCTATTGATATATATTGTTTCTTAAAAACACGCTATTTTTTGTGACAGCAGGAATTAATTATAAAATTAATTAATGAAAATTATATCTTTGGAATTTTGTAAAATAGACATCATTTTTGAATTCGGAATATCAATTATAGCTTCGGGTGAAAGTTTGGCATTGTTCTGAAAAACTTCAAGTTTTGATGAATAGTGAAACTACTAAGTGGTAGTTAAAAAAACTGAATTTTTCATGAAACTTAATTTTACTGCATCTGTGAATGGAATTTCGAAAATCCGAGAGACATCGTTAATATCATGAAGTAAAATGTGGTTCAATGAGATGAAAATAATATTTGGTGAATAGTAACTTTTTACCTTTATTTACCACGGTTAAAAGTAAATAGGGTAATTAAGGGTAGAAATGATATTAATATTACCCAAACGCATGTCCTAATTCTATTGGACAAGTTTATCTCGACCCAAAACAACCTTATGAATAAAACATTATCATTTAGGTCCACTTGGATTAGATTAGGACATTTATTACTATTTATTTCAAAGAAGAGTTAAAATCAAAGTTTATTTACTAAAACATTTTTAATATAGGGTTATACATATGATAAATTAGATTGTAAATATTAATTAGAAAGATAAAAATATTTAATACATAATGATATTTTATTTATAATTTTCAGACATTAAATAATTTAATTTATTTATGAAACAATGATGATACAGTAATTACCATAATAGTGAAAAATTACAATATTTGATATTATAAATACCCAAATAAATATAATTTGAGACTTTTAATGAATTACACTAATTTTATAGGATAATATGACATATTAGGATTGATTTAAGTGAGTTTGTTTGAAGTAATAATTCTGTTATAAGTTTCACAAAAATCAACTATTGAATAGTGTCAAAATTGACATAAAAGAGTTTTTTTTAAAATATTATATTATTAATTGATATTAAATTCCTAAAAATCTAAGGTTCAGCCATGAGACTTATATCCTGATACGTATATCATTAATGGACCACTTGGGGGACTCTTGGATATATATAGTATGTTTATTAACTATATAATATAAAAATACTAAGTGACATGGTAAATGTCAAAATAATTAACTTAGAGTTAAAACTAAAAGATAAGGTTAATATAGTGACCCAAACCTATCTATATTCTATTGTTTGAATGGTTTTCGACCTATCCCCACCTTAACCTTTGAATAATAAACTTTGTATCCATTTGAAACCGAATATTAATTTATTATAAATTAATCTTTTTAGCTTTTCCAAAGGTGCCCCTCACCCCTCTTATAAAAGGGAACCCCCCCTTCTCATTACTTCACACCTTAAAAGCCTTTTGGTACGGCCAAACTCTGCCCAAATACTCTACAAACTTCCCTAAATACAACCTAGAGGTCATAGTTTGATCAGAAATCCAACCTAAGGAGCCATTTTTATCAAATCAAAAGGAAGAACCCGAAGAAGAGGTAATGATTTCACCACCCCTTTTCAAGTTCTTTTCTTCTTCAACTTCTTCATTATTTGTTGTTACGATTCTAAAATAATAACTCCATTATATTATATATACTTTGATTTTATTATAATTATGGTACAACCATATTCAGTATTATATCCACCCTTTGAATAACATGTCACCATACGTACGTACGTACGGCTTACCGTCTCCACGTCGTGATGTAATTGTTATTCAATATATTATTATTTAAATGGGTATAATAATGATTATTAATTCATGTAAATAATAAATATAACAAGATAATGATTCTGTATATATGATATACCATCCAATTATATATTATTTTAATATCAAAAGAATGATATTTTTTCTCGTGCGTACGTACGGACTACCGTCTCCACGAACGCGATGAGATTCATTATCCATCATATCCATTCAAGTATAATTATCATTTGATGATTTAAAAAAAAAATTAAGGACTTGAAATCATTCTGGACATGAAAAATATACAACCTAACCATTACAAACATGGCATACGTAACAAAACATATAAAAGAAAATGAGTAAGTTAACACACGAAACGACGATAATATTAAGATATTATTAACAAAGAAATGTTAAAAGATCATATATGATATCATATTAATATATATGATTCTTTTATAATTTAATTTCAATTATTTCACCATTATACAGGAGGTTAACCTACCTTCATCCAAAGAAAAGTACAAGGAAAGGGTTTATTTCACAATCTTTTCATTATCCAAGGTTGTTTATACGCAATTATCTATGGGGATCTCTTTATCATCCACGCCCATGTTCCTTAAAAATGTATTTAAAATCATTTTTAATATTTACTAGACAACGGGTTAAAGTCATTTATACCCTTATTTGTTTTTAAAGGAATCTTTCCGTCATTTTCCAAACAAGGCCCTTTTAACCTTTTCGACAAATTTAATTTAATAATGTCTTTTTTAACTTATACGGCGGGTGCGGCTATTTACCGCCGTTATAAAATCGTCAAAGCTTCCCTTAGAATCTTATAAGAATATTTTCAATGTAAATGTTTTATTTTATAATTATATGACTTTTAAATTATTTCAAAATGAATATTTTAAGAATTTGTGAAAGGTACTCTTTATCAATATCATAATTTTAATGGTTTTAAAGATTTATCTTTCTAAATATTTTTAATTAATGTCCATGTTTTCAAAATGATTTTAAGGATTTATTTATATGGACATGAATGTTTTGAAATGATATTTCTTTTAAAATGTTTCAAAGTGTTATGGGACACTTTGATTCAAAAACCTCTTTTAAATTAATTCCTTTATAAATGTGTGACTTTTCAATGATTTCGAGAAAAGAGATATTTCTCTCAAATAGTTTTGATTTTCATCTATGTCAACATCCTTTGATGGATTTTAAGATTATTTTAAGTTGATTTATATTGATACAAATTTTTGTATTGTATTGAAGGTTTTGTGATAAGTTTTTCTGTGGATGTGTTATTTTTATACCATTCATGGTTTATGGAGAAAGTATTGACATTTCATTTGCTAGTTTTAATACGAATGTTTATGTTACGTTTAAAACTTTTCATATGGGAATGCATTGGACTTAGTAAGTGACGGGTGGAGCCCGCTATAGCTCCTCGATGCATCGGTAGGTCTCATGAGACAAACTAGTGTTTTGGCACAAGGCCGTGACAAAATTTTATTTGTAGTCTTGGCACGAGGCCTTGGCTATGTGGATATGATAGTCTGGAATTAGGCATTCCATCATTATGTAAGTGGTTATTGATATTTCATGTGATTATTCGATTAGTATAATATCCATGTGAATAAGTAAATGACATTATTTTATTTTAATTTTGACATACTATGTTGAAGTTCAAGTATAAAAGGCTATTGTTTTAGTTATACATTGCCTTAAATGATTAATCAAATTTATGAAAGTTTCTGCAATATTGTTATCCTTACTGGGCATTTGAGCTCACCCCTTTTCTATGTTTTATTTTTCCCAGGATATGAAGAAGAAATTTATGAATGACCTACAGGGATAGTGTGAGGGGATACGAGTGTGGACTATGGAGACTATGTTGTTGTAGTTTTAATTTTATGATGTAATGTAAACCTTATGAATATATCTTGTGTTTAAAAGGCTACTAACCCAATCGGTCTTTCAAGATTTGATCTTTCTTGTGATCATGCCAATGTTACGATGTAATAATGCACCGAATCTGGGTAACTGGGGTCGGGGCGTTACTGTTGGTATCATGGAAGGTTTAATACAAAACTTGGAAGCTAGATTTAGATAAACTCTGATTAGAGCACATGGATTTAAGATGGACTTTGAGAATTAGTATAGAATAACTTCCTAGAATTTTTGAATTGTATAGATTTTTTGAGTTTTCCGAGCAATACATCCATGTCTTGATATGAGAAGGTAGAGGCGGCTCTGGCACAGATGTACCTAGGGGTAAAACCTGAAAACACCGCTTTGAGCTGGACTCGATCGGTAACTGGTGCACGAAAACGGGCCTTGCTGCACTATTGGTTACGACACTCCCGGGGGATATGCTTAGGATAATTCTCCTTTTCTTTACAAACCATTATAAAGGGTTTATGAGTATATACTTCCTCAATGGAGACATTTTTATAGTTATGGATTATATAAATAAACTATTTAATTTATGTTATGTGTTTTACAAGTATGGGATTATGTATTGTTATTCATAAACTAATATAGTGTATGCCATTGTTTAGAAATGGCGCCCAGTAGAAGGAATGAGAACTCCAGCAATACACATGATCCAAAGAGAAAGAAAGATCATATCTATCATGTTCTTAATCCAGAATTTATAAGGGAAATAGTCTCCCCTGTATTATCATCATATGAAGAAATAATATCATGTGTTGATAAGATAAGTAAAGCGTTTACTGAGTCCTCTGGCTTTAAAGGGAAGCAAGAGAATAAAAGTATGGATGAGAGAAAGATAGATAAATGGAAGAGGGAAAAGAAGAATTTCCCCATATGTGATAACTTTGGAAAGAATCACCCTAGAACTTGCCTGAAAGGAATGGGAGTTTGTTATAAGTGTGGAGGAAAATGGAACAAACTACGTGACTGCAAGGGTAAGAAAATGGTTTCAAATGTACAATGATTCATTTTCAAGGAGTTTGGACACTACGGGAACCTATGTCCCAGTCATCACACAATGCCGCAAATGATGCTATTGGATAATAATCAAGTTATGATACTACCACAGATGAAGAGGAATGATTAGAGTTCTTATGTTGATTATGTCAATTGAGTGTTGTATCAACAATGTACTTGTTATAATAATTATAGAGTATATAAGGATTTTACTGCAATACTATTTCATTAAAGACTTGAGATTGTATGGAACAAAGAAAAGTGACTCAATAATAGGATAATTTTTTTGAAAATATATGGTTGAGAGAATGATAAACAATAATATAGTTATGATACCGAGGTAGTGATTTTGGAATAATACATGATTGATTTGGATAAATTATATTGGATATTCTTGACTACCTTGAAACTATTTAATGATTTGTATATTCCATCATTGTTGGGGTTTAAAACATTTTTGGATAGAAGGAGTATATCTATTATTCATTAAGGAATATGGAATCATGAATGTAATCAATAAGGTTTTATGGTAATTCTGGATGTTGCAGTGTTTTAAAAGAATAGATGATGAAGGTGTTCACATGTTATTATGCAGAAAAAAGGATCTTTATTGTGTTTAACTTACTTATAAATTTTCACTGAAGTATTTTGGGTAGTTATAGTTGAGATTATTTTGGATTACCATAAAAGGACAACCCGAAGGTCGAGCGACAACCCGTTGCGTCCGGCAAGGCCGTGAGACTTGAACCCACAACCGAAGGGTGACAAGGGTGTATCACCTACAACTGACCCACATGATGTCCTGGATTGAATACTGTCATTTTTTAAATGGTTCTCCTAGATGAATTATAAATTCATTTTTTTAACCCTATAGGAATAGGATAAATAGAATATTATTTTTAAGTTCTATTATCTTTTAGAGTAAAAGATGAGTCTGTGGTAGAAATTAGTTAAAGGATGGAACTCTACTTGCCAAGAATATATTTTTTCTTCTTCTATTATTCTATGAAGACATTAATTCTTATACTTTAAGGAATTATAAAACCAAAAATGTGTTATCCTAATACCCTATGTTTTGTTGAACCGATGGTATTTCAATTCATCATAGATTGATGAATTTAAGGACCTCAATTTTAAACTTCTTTGTGATTGATGCCCTCAATCACTACCTATAAATATTTACGTTTTTACTCTAATTATATGTCTCTAATTTCCACCAGTGTTCTCCTAATCGAGATCATAATTTGGTGGTGACCCTTTCATTTCTCTTTTCCTCATATTAAGACTAAATTTTAGTAACCCAATTTTCAATGTGGGTTTTCCAACAAAGATATTTTTTATATTCAACCTTTTATTTTAGAAGAACAATTTCAAATTGCGAGGACGCAATTTATTTAAGGAGAGGAGAATATAACACCCCCAGATTTCATAGTGTGTTATTTCTTCAAAATAATTCAATAACTTGCACTACATGCAACACCGAGTTAAAGCGCACCATGACTTACCAAACTAGCCGCTATGAATAGTAATACCTACTTTTTGAAATTTTATAAATTCTATCTCTCAAAATGGAATTCATTTTTGCATTCGGAATATCAAACTTATCCTAGGGTGAAATTTTGGTACTTTTCGGATAACTTTAATATTTTGATGAATAATGACAATTACTAAATTTTAATTAAAAACAACTTTCTTAATAAAAATAATTAATAGTGATAAATTATGAATTTGAGTGGTTTTAATTTATAATTGGAATATATTTTTACCATTTTATCTAATGGTGTTCATTAGAATTAATTTCACTTTAAAATTGGACCAAAACAATTGTCAATCTTTTGATATATATTTTTTCTTAAAAACACGCTAATTGTTGTGACAGCGGGAGTTAATTATAAAATTAATTAATCCAACTTATATGTCTGTAATTTTGTAAAATAGACATCATTTTTGAATTCGGAATATCAATTATAGATCAGGGTGAAATTTTGGCATTGTTCTGAAAAACATCAATTTTTGATAAATAGTTAAACTTCTAAGTGGTAGTTAAAAAAACTAAATTTTTCATAAAAAATAATTTTACCGCTTTCGTGAATGGAATTTCAAAAATCCAAGAGACACAGTTAATATCAAGAAGTAAAATGTGGTTCAATGAGATGAAAATAATTTTTGGTGAATTGTAACTTTTTACTTTTATTTACCACGGTTAAAAGTAAATTTGGTAATTAAGGGTAGAAATGATATTAATATTACCCCAACACATGTCCTAATTCTATTGGACAAGTTTATCTTGAACAAAAACAACCTTAGGAATAAAATATTATCATTTAGGTCCACTTGGATTAGATTAGGACATTTATTATTATTTAATTCAAAGAAGAGTTAAAATCATAGTTAATTTACTAAAAAAAATTTAATATAGGGTTATACATAAGATAAATTCGATTTTAAATTTTCATTAGAAAGATAAAAATATTTTACACATAATTATATTTTATTTATATTTTTTAGACAATAAATAATTTAATTTATTTATGACACAATGATGATGCAATAATTACCATAATAGTGAAAAATTAAAATAATTCATATTATAAATACCCAATTAAATATAATTTGAGACTTTTAATGAATTAAACTAATTTTCTAGGATAATATGACATATTAAGATTGATTTAAGTGACTTTTTTATAAGTAATCATTCTGTTATGAGTTTCACAAAAATCAACTATTGAATAGTGTCAAAATTGACATAAAAGAGTTTTTAAAACAAATATTATATTATTAATTGATATTAAATTCCTAAAAATCTAAGGTTCGTCCAAGAGAATTATATCAAGATAGGTATATCATTAATGGACCACTTGGGCATCTCTTGGATGTATATAGTATGTTTATTAACTATATAATACAAAAATACAATGTGACATGGTAAATGTTAAACTGTTTATCTAAGAGTTAAAACTAAAATATAATTTTAATATAGTGACCCAAACCTGTCTAAATTATATTGGTTGAATGGTTTTCAACCTATCCCAACCTTAACCTTTGAATAATCAACTTTGAAACCATTAGAAACCGAATATGAATTTATTATAAATTAATATTTTTAGCTTTTCCAAAGGTGCCCCTCACCCCTCTTATAAAAGGGCACTCCCCCTTCTCATTACTTCACACCTTCAATGCCTTTTGGTTCGGCCAAACTCTGCCTGAATACTCTCCCAACTTTCCTCAATACAACCTATAGGTCTTAGTTTGATCAGAATGCCATACCAAGGATCCCTTTTGATCAAATGAAAAGTAAGAACCCGAAGAAGAGGTAATGATTTCACCACCATTTTTCAAGTGGTTTTCTTCTTCCACTTCTTCATTCTTTGTTGTTACAATTATAGAATAATAACTCCAGTATCTTATATATACATTGATTTTATTATAATTATTGTACAACCATATTCATTATTCTATCCACCCTTTGAATAACATGTCACCATACGTGCGTACATACGGCTTACCGTCTCCACGTCGTGGTGTAATTGTTATTCAATATATTAATATTTGAATGGGTATAATAATGATTTTTAATTCACTTAAATAATAAATATAACATGATAATTATTATTTATATATGATATAACATCCAATTATATATTATTTTAATATCAAAAGAATGATATTTTCGCTCGTGCGTACGTACGGACTACCGTCTCCATGAACGCGATGATATTCATTCTCCATCATATCCATTCAAGTATAATTATCATTTAATGATTTAAAAATAATGTTTAAGGACTTGATATCATTATGTATATGAAAAATATACAACCTAACCATTACAAACATGGATTACGTAACAAAACATATAAAAGAAAACGCGTAAGTTAACACCCGAAACGATTATTAACAAAGAAAGGTTAAAAGATCATATATGATATCATATTAATATATATGATTCTTGTATAATTTAATAAAAATTATTTCACCATTATACAGGAGTTTAACCTACCCTCAACCAAGGAAATGTACAAGGTAAGGGTTTGTTTCACAATCTCTTCATTATCCAAGGTTGTTTATACGCAATTATCTACTGGGATCTCTTTATCATCCACATCCATGTTCCTTAAAAATGTATTTAAAAACATTTGTAATATTTACTAGACAATGGGTTAAAGTCATTTATACCCTTATGTGTTTTGAAAGAAATCTTTCCATTGTTTTCCAAACAAGGCCCTTTTAACCTTCTCGACAAATTTAAGGTAAGAATGTCTTTTTTAACTTATACGGCGGGTGCGGCTATTTACCGCCATTATAAAATCGTCAAAGATTCCCTTAGAATATTATAAGAATATTTTCAAAGTAAATGTTTTATTTTATAATTATGTGACTTTTAAATGATTTCAAAATGAATATTTTAAGAATTTCTGAAAGTTACTCCTTATCAAGATCATAATTTTAAAGGTTTTAAAGATTCATCTTTCTAAATATTTTTAATTAATGTCCATGTTTTCAAAATGATTTTAAGGATTTATTTATATGGACATGAATGTATTGAAATGATATTTCTTTTCAAAAGTTTCAAATTGGTATGGGACACTTTTATTCAAAAACCTCTTTTAAATTACTTCTTTTATAAATGTGTGACTTTTCAAGGATTTCGAGAAAAGAGATATTTCTATCAAATAGTTTTTATTTTCATCTATGTCAACATACTTTGATGGATTTTAAGCTTATTTTTAGTTTATTTATTATGATACAAGTTTTTGTATTGTATTGAAGGTTTTGTGATATGTTTTACTGTGGATGTGTTATTTTTATACCATTCATGGTTTATGGAGAAAGTATTGACATTTCATATGATAGTTTTAATATGAATGTTTATGTTACGTTTAAAACTTTTCATATGGGAATGCATTGGACTTAGTATGTGACGGGTGGAGCTTGCTATAGCTCCTCGATGTATCGATAGGTCTCATGAGACAAACTAGTGTCTTGGCACAAGGCCTTGACAAAATCTTATTTGTAGTCTTGAAACGAGGCCTTGGCTATGTGGTTTTGATAGTCTGGAATTATGTGTTCCATCATTATGAAAGTTGTTATTGATATTGCATGTGATTATTCGATTAGTAGAATATCCTAGTGAATAAGTAAATGGCATTATTTTATTTTACTTTTGCCAAACTATGTTGAAGTTCAAGTTTAAAAGGCTTTTGTTTTAGTTATACATTGCCTTAAATGTTTATTCTTATTTATGAAAGTTTCCGCTATATTGTTATCCTTACTAGGAATTTGAGCTCACCCCTTTTCTATGTTTTGTTTTTCCCAGGATGTGAAGAAGTAATTTATGAATGACTTACAGGGATAGTGTGAGGGGATAAGAGTGTGGACTATGGAGACTATGTTGTTGTAGTTTTCATTTTATGATGTAATGTAAACCTTATGAATATATCTACTGTTTCCAAGGATACTAAACCAATTGGTCTTTCGAGAGTTGATCTTTCTTGTGATCATGCCAATGTTACGAAGTAATAAGGCACCGACTCTGGGTAACTGGGGTCGGGGCGTTACACCTAGGGTTTTGACCAAACCCAAAACCAAAGAGAATACCTTTGTAAGGAGGAATCAGTGATGTCGTGCACCAGAGAGTAGGGTGGAACTACATAAGAAGGAGGCATTGGATGTGTCATTAATTAGATATGAAGGCGACACCAGAGAGGAGGGTTGGTCGGGTTGAACTCTGGAAAGAACTACGATGATGGAGATGAGGTGGTTAGAGTTGTTTGAGTGAGGGAGAGGAGACCACCAGAGGGAGGAATAGAGGTCACAGGAATCTCGGCCAGTAAAGGGTCGCACATTGCATAGGTAAGGGGGAAAGGGGGTTCACACTACTCATGTAGGTGGGAGAATGGGTTGGAAGATTAAATAATGAAAACTCAAAAAAATACTCCCCATTTTAAAAATAATATTAATAATAATAACTTAATTATGATAATAAAAATAATATTAATAACATAATAATAAAAATAATAAAAATAATAATCATTAATTTGTAATTATAATAATGATACAAATAATTTTAATATTAATAATGATAAAAAGAATATATATAATAATAATGTTAATAATGTTTTTAATATTTTTGTTTTTAATAATTAATATAATAATAATTTTGTTATTCACATTAAGAATATTATCATTATTATTATTCGTAAAAGAATTATTCAAATTCTATTTTACCTTTTCATATTTTTCATTAACTAAAATTTTATTACTCACTTAATTTTATATCATTTTTTAGGATGGGAAGGTGGCACAGTAGCTGGGGAAAAGCTGAATGATCTGAAAAATATATTCTGCATGAGGACTAGATTTCTCCAAACCCCATACATGAATCATTGGATAAAAACTGAAATTTCAAATCAGGACTCAACCAGAACCCCAAAAAAATAATTCAAAGCCATGAAAATAATTAGGAAGCTCTGGGTTTGACATCAAGGATGATATTATGAAGATGAAATTTCGATTTAGATGCATATACTATGTGTTTCTAGTAATGAATTTTAGTATGAAAAATGAACCCCATATATTCGTGGATATTATAAATTTTATCTTCCAATGATAACTAGAAAAACTCATAGATTTATTCATCATTGAAATAATCATATACTCTATATAGGATGATGAGAACACAGAGCATTTGACTTTGGTCCTATATATACTCATGAAACACTAATGTTATGGTAATCTATCAAATATTCATTTTTGGATCCACGAAGTTCAAGTTACAAGGAATTCTATCTCTATTATTGTTTTAATTGTGTAACTAAATTATATTGATTTGATTCATTCATTGGATCTAGCCAAGATTGTGTTGAAGGTGAAGAGTTTTCTTTTCATGGAAGGGTATTA
The DNA here is from genome assembly GCA_963277665.1 of Viscum album. Taxonomy (NCBI): domain Eukaryota; kingdom Viridiplantae; phylum Streptophyta; class Magnoliopsida; order Santalales; family Viscaceae; genus Viscum; species Viscum album. The sequence goes on from OY728146.1 coordinate 390,439,997, forward strand.
CTAGAGGATCATAGAAAAATCTTCTTTATTTTCATTACCTTTGTCATTCATGATGGGGATAAGGAAACATTTTACTTTTAAATTATATTTTCAAGGAGATTATGAGTATTTTTGGATAAGGTTAAAAAATATTCCTTTGTTGAGACTTCTTGAGGTGGGCATTGAGTACAATATATTTTGTAATTACTTTAGGAATTACATTAGTTTTGTATCATTTTTGAGATAGGAATTGATAAAATATTAGTAATTGTAGTTTAGTGTCAATTATATAATCTAAATGACTCAAAAAAATATAGTTTTCAGTGGTATTCTTTAGCTCTGAATATGCGCAGACATTGTCTTCTAGGTGATAATTTTGTTCTACTCTACCCCCCAAAAATTCAGGAAAATAATTAATCAAAGATATTATAACATGAGTTGAGTAACTGGTTGTAGTTCCTCAAGAACTATGATGTTGAGATAGTGTAATATCAAAGGTAAGGTGAAGCAGTGGCTGATTTCCTTAGCTGGATGTCTGGTTCTCACGTGATGAAGGTGGAATCTATGTAGTTGGGTTCATTGCAGCTGACCCAGATGGGGGAGAGTGACGTAGTTTTTCATTATTTAATGGTGGTGAATTGTCAACTTATTCACCTTATGAGAGATTCTATGTTGGAAGACATAAACTATGATACTCTACATGGCCAGATATTATTGTGGGATGCACTGTATAAATTCTTTAACGGAGGAGATCAGGACATCATTTTTGGAGTTAATCATTGGATTTAGTCATGATATGTGAGATGGTAATCAAGGAGTCTGACACATCTCCCTTGGTTTGACATCCCAATGTGATATATATAAGTGATCCTTAAGTTGATGTTTTGGTGGGATGGCATTATTCTGAGTGTCACCTATTATGATTCTCTATGTCTCATGCCTCCAAATTAAATGATTGATAATGAGGTTTTGACATGTTTATCATAGCCTTTGGATATCTAGATATGGATGTGGGATAGAATATATATAGATTTTGTGATAGGTATATAGTTATAATTTTTGGCCACTACACTATCTAGGTAACTATTAATGGACTCATCAATTTAGAAATCATTCATTCAATTATGAAGAATATATCAATTGAGAGTTTAGGGATATTTTACGTGAGAGATATCATATAACTTTATGGGATACTAATTATGATCATTTACCACTTAGATTATCTATTTACATCATGTGTGTTGAGTGTCATGAAAGAGACTTTTGGGACCCTTTTGTGGATCAGCATGACATTTCTCCCCCTGAAAAATCTGTAGACCAAGTTCACGATCCAGGTATTGGGGTACTTTCTGAGAGCCTATCTTTTAGAAAATGACTAAAGCATAGAGATTCACATTATATAGGTATATTTTATTATAATAAAATATATTTCATTACTATATGCATGGAAACACTTCTTGACCAATATAGGAGGCCCTGTTGGTTATCCTCATTCTATTAAGATTTGGGAAACATTTATTGTTGGGATAATGATTGTGAAAGAGATAATATATAATTTACATGTTATCCACAAGTGTATGATGATATCCCAGAGAAGAAAGAAATATAACACCTAACAACAATGTAGAACAATAAAGATTGAGCATGGGGACCATGTAACCATATCAGTCTCAACCTAATAAGGATAATTAAGGTTTTACATGGGAAGAATGATATCCTTGAGGATCATTGGACCATTTGTGATCCTATAGAGGGTTTCCATAGTTTCATTCCAATTGTCCATTTCCCCACAGTAGGACAGTGTGCATGAGTTCTCCATGTGTTGTAGATTAAGAAATGTGTGCATTAAAATATACATGTTGTTGATTATAGTGAATTGTATGTTGATGATGGATCCACCTTCATGGAGTACCTCATGGGGGTCAATGGTCGATAAGAGAGGATCCAAAATAGATTGAGAATCCTTTTTTTAATCATCTTTGGTAACATAAGAGTGTATAATATGGCTCATTATATAATTAGAGCTATATATGGGACTATTGGACCGATATTTTTTTTCATTATGTGATTTTTTAGTCAAAAAACATCAAAGGAGGGTAGAATGTATTGACACAATTATCTAGGTTTAGCCATTTGAATATTTTAATTTATATATCTTGATATTTTGCCAGATTTAGTGTGGTATTTTGATGACCTAAAACCCCAAAATATTATATTAAAATTATTAATATATTTTATTTCATGAACATGAATTATTTTATTATCACTACTTTCCATTTTGATGAGACCTATGATGGTAAATATGAAACCACCATTGATTCTGGAGCGTAGAGTTTACCCTAAGTATGAAATAAGTTTCATCGGTGTCAGACATTCCATGGGAGGTGAAAATTAGAATGTACATTTAACAAATATATATATATATATATATATTATTTAAAATTCAAAAACCCATTCCTCCCAAGTCAATGCCCATGAATGGAAAATCGTCATGTTTAGAAACATAACCCTTGGATAATATAATATGTGGAGGTTTGTTCTTTATTTTTATTAGAAACCTCAAGCATGTTGATCGATGAAATGATCATGGTGGAATGTGGAATGGGTGTAGAATGATAGAAATATTCTTCTCCATCATGAAAAAATGTTTTCTCCACTAATGATCAGATGATAATAGAGTACGTTTTTTTCAGTTTCCACCTTGTTGATAACAAATTTCATTCATGGAATTTATATTTTTTGTATCTATTTTCATTATTCAAATGTTTTATTTCCAATAGAATACCCAAAAACAATAGTCGTTGTTATTTTGTTTGGAATTTTTCAAACCTTGGTTATTTCCAAGACTACTATTCTTTTTTAATTATCCTGATGGACAATAGAGGTATTACATTGTTTATCATATTTCCATCACGATCCCTCATGTTCACTTTCGATGTCCCATGAGGTTATGGTATGGAATTTATGGGGTGATATCGAGAAAAATCAGACCCATAAATTATTAATTGTGATACGAATGAGGGAATGATAGGTTATTTATAGATATATTTTTCTAGGATAATGTATGTGATTGGTGCACTCATAGGGTTGGGATCTAGAGTGGTGATGGGAGGTGAAACACTTCGATTCAGTTAGAATTGTTTTCCAATATCTGAACATCAGACCATTGAGATAAATTTTTTGTGATGGCCCCTCTAATTTTGGGTTGTAAAAATACATCATTTGTGGTAGGGTGGAAGGATCAAGAGTATGTGTAATAACCATCCATTACTACTTATGAATATCCTAACTACACTATATTTTATCTGAGAGAACTCGCACCATGTAGTCCCCCATATGTGGAAAATAGGGTTTTGTGGGAAGATAATGATCACACTCCATGTGAGGATCTTACAAACTATCTGACCCTACAAAAGAGGCTCTTTGTGTATTCTGGCCATACATCGGATCAGGAACAGCCTAAGTAGATGGGAACAAACCATGTTCCCAGATATAGCTAGTCTACATTGAAATTGGAAACATGGACATGGTAGTCCATGGGAGGAAGATATATTACTTTTACCAATATACACACCAATTATTATGAAATATATTCCCAAACTGCATCTCAGGTAGAACTTCACGGGGTGATAAAGCGAGGTAACACACCATGTAAGCCCACATACACATCATTTACTTCTCTTAGGAACATCTTTATTTGAAATATCCCTCATTTGGAAATGTATTTTGGACAACATGTATCCTATATATAGTATTTTTCCATTGTAAACACAATTGTAACCATCATTGTGGTAATAAAGATATGATGTAAGAAGCTCTGAGAGATATTCTTCTTCAAGCTGTGTTGGATTGATAGAGGAATTCAAGAAGGTTCATCACAGTGACGTTGGGATCAGTACTATTCTATCAGATGAAGGTTTGGGTCCCCCATACTCTTTAAAATGGATCATTTGTTACAACCCCATAATATAGTAGGGAATGTTTCCTTTATCTATTTAGTCGTACTCCCCTACCATCAAGCTCTATTGGAAAATGGGTCTTCTACGAGGTTGAGTGACCCCTCATTTGTGGAGATTATAAGTGAGGATCAAGACATTCCAAATATTATTATGAGGTTTTTCATGATATCAGAAATTATATATGTACCTTTAGAGCTATATGAAAACTCATCATCCCTAGCTAGGCTATACAGATTAAAAATACTTTCATTTTCCTCTAGGTTTCTATATATGCATATATATCGGGAATTATTTTCCCAAATTTTCAAGGTTGGGTTAAATTCTATTGTATCATTTTCTTGATCCTGTATTGCTTTTTTTGTTAATCCTTCATAATATTTATATACAGATTTCATTATTGTCTTTTCCTACACATGTCGTTTCTTATGTAGATGATATATCAATCAGTGGTGACATCAGAGGAGCACAAACATACATTGGGTGTAATTCCACATTTTGTGCTCACATATGGATACCAAGAGTTGGTATCTCATCAGTTTTCCCATTATTAAGTTATTTACAGGTTAGGAATGCATTTTTGTTTTGGAATTAATTTTTCTTATTTATCTATTGGATTTATAATTTCCAACTCGGATATATTCACTATAGGTGATTTCATGTGTGATTATACACTAAATGTCACAATATTTTATTATTATTAATCTCATTTTCATGGAGATTTTTGTGTTCTTCCATAGATCTTTATTAAGCTAATGCCTCCCACTTCATTTTATGCCTTCTCTACTTTTTCATGAGTCCCTATTGTATTGTAGGTAGGCATGGCGTCATCATGTCTGACATGCTACATGCCATGTGTTCCATTAAAGGGCCAGGTCATTAAATTCAACTATAAAATATTGGATAATTCCATTATTAAAGTACACCATGTGATAAATTATTTTTTAATATCTAACTTCCACTCCAAATTCTCATTCAAATCATTAATAAACATACTTATTAAGTGCCATTATAATTTAAAATGTACTCAGTATAATGTGAATGAAAAAAGTACTATCTTTAATATACATTACTCACATTATAATATCATACAAAAATATGATATAATATCATGATAAAATAAAAAATAGTTTTATATTCATTTAAAACTAGTATTCTAATTTATCTAATTACTATAAACTCATATACATTTTCTGTGATGACCAGTCAAAAGTACTAATTACCAATGTAGTTCTCCATGCCTTGTTAAATATTTTCATTCCAAGATTCAAACATAAACATTATCAAATTTTGGTACCTATCATGGAATATGAGATTTATTTTCATAGAACTCCTAGGCATATGTCGTCTATACATCACAAGAGTACAATGTGACAATAAATACAATTTAGGTGCATTATTCCATCTTTTCCTTTCATCACCTTATAAACTAAACACTATGAATTATATATAGAAACCCATTTATTCAGGAAAGTTTACTATGTTATCTAGGAAATGGGATTCTAAAAATTCATTTTTTGAGAAATTGTTTATCCTTTTAATACAATAAGACAACTCACATTTTCCCAGAAGTTTTCAAACATACATTTCATTACAGCTATACTGCTCCCACGAAATTATTATAATTTATTTCAATCGTTTAATTTCCAACAATAAGTTGATCATTAAAACTATCAATACATATAGGATTTCTTTGACATCACATAGTTCTCTGTTCATGTCACACAAATCATTTCCATAAATTTACCTCTAAAAGAGGTGGGAATGATATAGTTTCCTTATTTAATTTTCATTATAGCTATAACATATAGATTTAAAAATGATTTAATGATTGTGATTTATAAGAACTAGTTAAAATTTATTTATACATTTTTTGTACCATAAATGTATTTTTTCTGTTGTTCACTCACCGTTGTCATTATGTGAACCAAAAAAAATATGTATTTAATTTTTGGTACATGGAATATAGCATTGATTTTAGAAGGAAATTTCAATAATTTCATGTTTTGAATTATTTGTATCTATATTATTTATTATTACTATGGATTATAACACTAACCATGGGGAATATAAAATCCTCACTATGGTTTTAAATATCCTTCACCGTATATACCTATGAAATAATTCCTCACACTAAATGAATTAGAGTTTAATGTTATTTTCCCAACTTGCATTTCTAAAACCAATATTATATAGAATTATGTCTTTCTCTCGCTATCTCAAAAGTGATTTACTTACCTCATAGAAAAAATTTTGTATGATTTGTACAATTTTAATCTAAGGGATATTAATATTCCTAATGGTAGTAAATTTTTATTTGATATGATGCTCATATTCTCATATTGTATATTTGAGGATTTCATTAAGTTTACAACTAGATCCCATAAAGAACACATGATTACATGAAATAATGGATTTCATTTATGTCGTAATTTTATATGATTTATATTATACAATATAGACATATTTTGGTTAGATTTTACCCTATTGCATTGTAAATAATGTTTGGAAATTAATTATGGATGTTCTGTAATATTTATATGGATATTTATCTATCCACATTGTATAATCACCACCTCAATGATGTGAATAGAATAATAATACTTTCATAAATCTTTTACTCCACATTTCACAATCCATAAATATTTTGACAAGAAACTTTATGACATATTAGATTGTAGGATCCTTTTTCTTTTACCAACACCATAAATTACAATCATTTTTCATTCATAAAATTTCATAATGCAGTTTAATAAATTAATTCAATTTCCCACTATAATCCCTTTATAATTGTTAATTATATATAGCTGGAAAAATTACTTAATAATTATGGAATACCATTATTTTTAAATGATTCTTTCAATAAAGTAAATAAGTATATATGTTGATACTACCTATAGTTTTTTAACTATAAAGATAATGAATTATATTTTATATATTTATTTTAACAATAAAATTTATTTTCCCTTTTGAAATAATTATCTTCTTGGAACTCAATTTGAACATTGTAATTTAGAATCATTATTATTTATGGATGAATGTGTGTTGTTCTACAATAACTAAATAAATAAAAATAAAATGAGAAACATAACAATGTTTATTCCATAAATGAAATAATGCCTCATTTTTTATTAATGTACATTAATATAATTGTTTGAGAAATGTCAATAAAAACTAGAATAAATAAATTGGTTAATCAGAAGTTGTATGCACCCTTTGGATGATATTGGAATCACCCTTTCTCAACACCATATGATTAAACATTTTAACCCTTTTATACTTTCTTGTTTCCAATATTAAAACACATGAATGTTGTAAGTATATATTTTTTTAAAATGAAAGTGGTGAATTGAAACCCAATGATAATACTTGAAGTGGATGCATCTGTTGGATTCTTTAACACTTTTTAATTCATTACTCATGTCCATTTAAAAAAAAGATAAATATAACCTTATGTTCATTACTCAATATCTAAATAACTTGTCTCTTTGAAATATACATTAAGCAATCCAATGGATTTATATTATCCATGTTACCTTCGTCATTTTATTTCAATCCACTCAACATTAGGGGTGTAAAATGAGTTTCACTTGATCTTTATCTCCATTGGTTAATGTTAGTAAAAGGATTCATGGAAAAATAATCAATTTATTTATTATAGATTTAACTATAAGTATTATATTCATGGTAAAGATAAAAAATAAATTTAATGGGTAATTTCTAATCAAATTGGAATTTCAATTTCACTAACATATCAATATACCCTATAATTTTTATACCATAATCAATAGTTATATTATTTTCATTTAGTTTCCACTAATACTGTGCACTTTGAATCATATTTAATTTAATCATTTCCTTAGCATTATCAAGAGATGTAATATTAGATATAATAATTTTTGAATCCATTCCCTTATGTTGTATCATTTACTCACTAGGGATAATTGATAGTATAATACAATGAGTATTAGAAGCAACCTATAAATATTTCTAGTAGGCATCATAATCAACTTTTCTTAACTGCTGAGCTGGAAGAATAGTAATTGGGTATTCAAATACATAGTAACGATTTTATGACAGTAATGAATCGTATAATTTATTTTACCATATTTAGAGATTTCACTTTTTTGGGACATACCCTGAGTTTAGACATATTTATATTTTATTCATGGTTTCATTTTATGTGATTCCTATAATGATAAAACACATATTTTAGTATTAATGAAAATTAAAATAAGTGATATAATTTGTTTTACTTATTTTTATAATAGCCCTCAAAAATATTGGTGGAATATCATGTTTCAGGGATATTTTTGGGAAAAGGAACAATATGCCCCATCTAATAACCTATAATGAGGTCTAACAATCTACATGAAGGTATTTAATTTGGAATAACTTTACAAATTAAAAATCATATATTCATAATTTTTTTCGTCTCCTCCACAATCCTAAAATCATATATTTGTATTTTCTTAAAAAACTCTACTAAAAACATCTAGTATTTTTAAGACAATAAAATCTTAATGGAAGCTATGTTATTTCAAAAAATTCATGAAAGAGAATCCCCAATAATTTAGATAACCTAGGTATATGTTGGCCAAGAACATTAAACTATTCCTTGACTTCGACCTATGTAGTGGAAGGTTATACTGTTATTATATTAAAAATTGAGGGATTTTTTGTTTTCTGTATAAATTAAACATTATGTCTTGTGACATGATTATTAGTATTCATTTTATTTAATTTTATATGATTAAACATTTAATGAAAAAAATTAACATTATTCTATTTATTTTAATTCTATCTAGAATTTTTATTAATTCATTTATCAATTGATAGTGAGAACCCTTCGTTGATATTTAACCTTGTAGCTGATAAAAAATATTGGCATGATCACAAACTTATGTAATAGTTAGTTTATTATGGTAGTGATAAAATAACCATTACAATAGGTAAAAACACATGAACCATAAAATATTTGGAGTTGAGAAAAATAACTGGTTCTCCTATGTATTTCTTTGGATGGTTTCTACGTTGATTTGTCTTGAATCAACTCCACTCACAAGGGATCACTATATATTACATAAGCGTTAATCCCCTAAAACCTAAAAAAAATGATAAATTCGTTTTGGGGGTTTACATAAAAATACTCTAGGGATGTGAGACCTTAAATAATAGACGAGGGGAAGATTTATATGACTTAATTTTAGTTTAAAAAATAATTATAAACAATTTCATTAAATAATAATTAAATTAAATGAAAAAAGAAAAAAATTAGTCTAAGCTCATAATCACTCCTGAAATAATCTAAAACATATTTATACACTATATTTAATTCATTTAAATTTACTATTTTATTGAGGTAAAATATCCAAAAATTAATCCAGTTAATTATCTGTATAATTAATTGAGTCATTCATTTTAATGTGTTTTAAGAGTCCAAAAAACACCACCATTTAAAATTAATAAAATAAAAATTTATTTTTTAAAAAAAGAATAATTTCAAATATTTTACATAGAGGTACCACATCAAATAACTGACACCCCCATTTTTTGTAATTTCTTAAATACATACGAGGTATATTATTACAAATGGAAATATATTTGTCTAAGGAGCATGGAATTCTATATGTCAAAATAGAACAAGAAATGGTGAATTTATGAATACTACAAATGTGTCGACACAAGAAAATATTTACCGAATTAAATTACTCTAGTATATACATTGAAAATTGTGGTTATATAATTATTTGAAATAAATTTTGTATTTAATTACACTAATTACCATGTTATGTTATATCACCCAAACTGTACCCATGCAGATTTATTTTAATGATGTAGTTACACATTTCAATATAAAATTTAATTCTATTTATTATTAGGTGATTTCATGTTGTTTACTAGTGATCTACGCATCATGTATTTTGCATTTCATGTGTTCACATTGAGTTCTTAGGTAGCTGAGAATATACACACTATGGGAATAAATTAGCTAAGAATTTTGAATGTGGGATATATGTTATGTAATCAAATTAATTTTGGGTTGACTATATTTATTTTAATTTCAGTATCATATGGGTATGTTGACCACATAGTTTCCATTAAAATCATTTGACTAACCATATATGTCTAAATGACATGTAAGAAGGATACACGACATGTAGTCCCTCAATCCACGGGATAGTGTCATTGGTCAACAAACTCGACATTTATTACTACATTTTCTGATTTCATTTTGGTGCGCCATTAGTATCATGGCTCATTAATATGTTTATAACTTTTTCACTTTAAAAAAGATGACATGAATAATCTCTAAAATGGGTACCATACCCAACCTATCACACACCGAAAGGGAATTCTTGATCCCCACTAGATGGTGACTACAACAGAAGTATTAAACAATAACCAGAGGGAATTTTTTCAACCAACCTAAAGGAAATAAATGGTATATATATAATAGAGACTAAAACTGAAAAGATAACCATATTCCATAACTGAAAAAATAGAAAACTAAAAAACTCAAGAGTATAAAAAAATTTTATGTACCAGTCTACACTCAGAGGACCACCAAAACATGAAAATAACCAAAAACTAAATGTAATTAAGTGGGAATAATCAAAACATATCCCCACTGTATTCCCATCATCGGTGGAAAATACATCTCCACCTCACTAGGGAACCATTCCTTTCTAGGCGGCGAAATACATACAATGTTCTATGCACCATCGAAGAAGTGTGTAGGTTATAAACTAATAGGGTTTGTTGGATACCACCAAACAGGTCATTAACAAGCCTTTGAACAACAACTAAACTATGTTGATAAAATATAATACAAAGAGTGATAAAAAGTAAATCAATTATATCAAAATAATGGTTAATATTTCAGTTTTTCCATCAATTTCAATCAAAGGAAGGTATATAAGTTTCAGTCATCAAATCCATTTATCATTTATCAAAATTAAATCATACATATCAAAGAAAACTCATTATAAAGACAAGCATGTGTAATCATTCAAAGGAACTCAAAAGGTCATGCTAGCAGACTACTCGTGCCATAATGAATTACTTGTTCACAAAATGTCCTTAGAACAAATGCTTAAGGAAGACATGAAAACACCATGTGTGAACTCCCCCAACATTTTTAAGAACAAGTACCTGAAAAAATGGGTATATGGAGTAGAGATAAGTCTGATGAACAAACCTCTCGATGTTAATATATATACATAGACCCTAATCTAAACCTTATACCAATGTTCCCATGTTATTTCATGTGTTTTATTTCATAGATCATTTCAATTCTCTAAATATACCCAATTTTCCATTTACCAAAAACCATAAAAAACTAACATTTTATAAAAAATACATATACACAAAAAAAATAATTCATTCCAAAGTTTTTAATAGATAATTTATAAAAACATGAGAATTAAAATTTCATCAATACAGGCTAGAGATAGAACCAACTACCTCCAAACTCGGGGTCACATATTCTCATGAATGATCCACTGATGAGAAGATAGAAACAATAACAATTAAAGTAAAAACATCATTCTTCACACCATTGAATTGATCCACTATAACAAAAAGGGTGTTTTAAGAGTAGGAAATAATCATATTATCATAAATTACTTCCACCACACCCCATCCAATATAGGAAACATCCCTTGAAACATGGTCACACCATAGATCTAAAAATAAATTGGAATGAACATCATAAAGAATTCAAAGATCTTATAACGCAACACCATAGAATTACCACAATCAATGAAATAGAGAATTGAATAGTCTTACATAATCGAAGAGTTGAAAACCCATATCCAATATGATCAATCCCCAAATTAACCAATATAGATCGAAATAATGTTCAAAAATTCACCATAGTTGGGTTCTAGGTTGAAAACTTAAAGAGGAATGGGAGAAAAAAAATAAAATTCTAGACAAGTGGCTTCTTAAAATTGGACATCCCTATAGATACATGATTTTTAAATCCATTACAAGTTATATAATCCATAAAAATAATTTTTTTCAAAAAACCAAAGTCCATTTTATTAGAAAATTATTTTACTTTTTACACTTCGGGTAACTATTATAGAAAGTGACCTCGATTCACGCAAGGTAAATAGTCCACGAATTATATCTAGCGACCATGTACACCTCATGTATGTAATTTAAACAAAATGTAATTTCACATCACAAAGATTAAAACTCAATATTATTACATGAAAAATCAACACACATCGTGTGTTATCCAAAAATAGGGAGAACCTTTCTATGCCATTAACAAATTTATTCATAGACACCACTAATTAAAAAAACATCCATATCAGAACATTAATTAATATTCCTAAAACAATTGCCTCCATCCTAAATATTCCAAAGATGCATCCATATAAAGATGAAAACAATAAAAGTGGAGGGAAGTACCAAAAAAATCTTAGGGGATGTTATAAAATTCCCACTATACAGCTTTTCACCACTGGGAGGTAATGTAGAAGAATAATTTTTTGTAAAGAGATGCGGCCATTTTTCAATATTAAATGAATCACCCTCCCATATATCATAGGATTATGATATATTACTCTATAACACTCTGACCAACATAATCAACTTCACACATAATACTTTCACTAAAGAGTCAATGATATCAACTAGATTATCTATAATTTATACCTCTGGATATAACCCAATCTCTTCCCAACTCATAACATTAGAGGGATTATGATGATACTTATAGAGGAATTATATGTGAAAAACATAATGAATTATTTTTAATTAAATGGAAATACCAATAGTTAAGAATCCTTTACAAATCTATGAGTGACCTCAAATGGTCTCACGTATTTCATAACCAACTTTCCCTCTTTTTTTAAACACAATGACACAACTGAGGAGAAACTTTCAGGAAAACATGGTCACCTGCGGAAAACTAAAAAGGAACAAATTGTTGATATATATATATGATTTTCCATACTCGGTACTATATCAAGATTCTGATGTATTCCATGGATCCTTGAAGATTTTTCCTGAACCGAAATTTTTCCTACCAAATATTCCTCACCCCAACTCCTTCCATCCAAGAAGTGATTTCATGAGTGACCATTTAAAGAATCAAATAGATCAATTTTCATTGAATACTTATAATTTTTTTTAATTAAAAATAAACTATTACTAAATAGATATCTTATTATCTTTTAAAGTATAAGTCATGAGATGAACACATATCTGATAGGATCTGAATAGAGCTCTATGTATGAACATATGTCCATTGATAATAAGGTGTACTCAATCTGTCCGGAATATATATCACCTCATGGGTAATTTCCCAGAATCTCTAGGTAAGAATATGTCTCTATTTGAATAAAGGATAATGAATCCCATGTAACCTAACAACATCCTTCACATATGACTAACCTAGATAGTAAACTCTCATGTGTCATTGTTCAGAATAAAATGAGATGATGTTGTAAACTAATCAATAACCACCCATATAGAATTCCTCCCATGATGGTTCTGTGGTTATATGATAATAAAGGCTCTCGACACATTTTTTTCATTTCTAAACAAGCAGCAAGATAGGATATATAAAACATAATGGTTTCAAATAATCAACCATAATTTTTTGGAATCTATAATAGTAGGACAAAAAATCCACAATGTCATGGTTTATACCAAACAACCAGTATGAACATATAATATCATAATAAATTTCCTAGTTCTTGAATGAATGGACCACTAAAATCTATGAAAATAAAATAAAACTCATCTCCAAACATATGTTGGGATGAAAATATGATCCCCAAAACTAAGAACATTATCCAAAGAGGGAGGCCAACCCGAAACAGCATCCCCACCATATAGGGTTTCAAGAATTCCTCAAACTCGCCATCATGCTAATAATTTTGTATAATAGTATCAATGAGTGATGATAATAACTAAACACTATTCAGAACAATACCTGAAGCATCATCTTGATTTTTTAGATGCGACTAGGAAAAAATTCCCATAAGTTTCTACTCTTTCTTTAACTCCAAATTAGCTTATAGTGGAACATTCCAAAAAAGAGAATATCCTACAATATTCCCATTCTTTAGTGTGTAGGTGATATCAAATTCATACATCTGATGTTATTCCACCCATCAGCAATATCTATGATTTATGGATTTTGATTAAATATATATCTCAAAATAATATGGTCAGAAATGATAATGAACTTTTTTCCAAAAATAAAATTCATCCAGCACATGTGTGCATGAATAAATGTGATCATATCTAAATCATGAGTGCAGTAATTCATCTAATGGATTGAAATATAAATTGATATGTAAGCTTTCACATGATCATATTACATTAGCATGAATCTCAAATTTGAGTTATAAGAATCATAGGAAAACACATATCCTTTACCGGGATCATGTGAGATATTATTAGTAACTGATATCAGAAGTTGTTTCAACTCATCAAAAGAAGACTCAATCTCTTTATCCCATATTAATTTTCCCCATTTGCAAGTAATACCATTCAATGGTTATTCTACCTTCTCAGAAAAAATTTGTAAGTTATGTTCCCTATTTATGTAACACCATGTCATCAGAAGCCTAGAGCGGATGAATTATTTTAGTACATTGTCTTGATTAAAAGGAATCATGTCCGGAGGGACTAATCAATTTAGTAGTCATGGAAAATAGCTTACATACATGAACGTTATAATACACATTCAATCATAAAACACAACATTAAAAATTTGTTGAGAACAGAATTATTCTCCTCGCTCAACCCTTCATATCAAACATAATACACTTATTAGAATCCTAGAAGAACAAAACATAAGGAAGTGGTGAGCTCAGATGCTTAGTTAGGATAAATAATTCAGCAGAAGCTATAAACATTTAAGGAAAGATGTGTACTAAAAATAACAACATTTTAAACATAAACGTGAACATAATATAGAGAAAATAAATCGAACATTACCATAAAAACATGCACATGGATATTCTACGAGTCGAATAATCACAAGTAATAATTAATTTCATAATAATGAAATGTGTAATGCCGGACATCATTACTACATACTCAAGGCCTTATGACAAGACTACAAATAAAATTTTTGTCAAGGCCTTGTGCTAAGACACTAGTTTGTCTCATGAGACCTACCGATGCATCGAGGAGCAATAGTGAGCTCCACCCCTCACAAACAAAGTCTAATGCATTCATTTGATGAAAATATTGAAACATAACATAAACATTCATATTAAAACTAGAATACAAAATGATAATAATTAAACCACAATCAATTAATGGTATAAAAATATCACATCCACATTCAATCATATCACAAAAAAATCAGTACAATATGGAATATGGTATCATAATAAATCTACTTCAAACAAGCGTAAAATCCAACAAAGGATGTTGACATTGATAAAATGAAAACTAATTGAGTGAAATATATCTTTCTATTTTGAAATCTTTTAAAAATATGGTAATTTTAAAAGAAAAAATTTATTTTTAAAATTTTCTTATAATCATGTAAAGTATTCTTCGAAGGTGTTACAATGGTAGAAAATAGCTGCACTCACCGTATAAGTTAAAAAACATTGTTTCCTGAATTTTTTCGAAAAGGCCATAATGGCCCTTGTTTGGAAAATAAAGGAAATATTTCTCTATAAATATCTCATAAAAAGTCCAAAAACGGGTATAAATGACTTTAAACCATAGTCTATGAAATATTAAAAATGTTTTGAAATACATTTTAAGAAACACCGATGTGGTGGATAAAGAGGTCCCAGTAGATACTCACATATAAACAAACTCATATATCAAATATATTGTATAATTAACCCTTACTATGTACTATTCCTTAGTTTAGGGTAATATAATATCTTTTATAATGGTTAAATAATTGTTATTAAATTATACAAGAACTATATACATAAATATGATATCATATTTGATCATATAATATTTATTTGTAAATAATATTTCAGTAGTATCATTACTTCAGGTGTTAACTGATCCATTTCCCATCATATTTTTTGTCACATAAGTCATGTTTTTTATTGATAGGATGTATTTGATTAATATCTAGAATGATATTATGTTCTTAATCATTATTTTTTAATCATAAAATTAAATTTATTTCTGAATGGTTATGGTGGGGAATGAATCTCATCGTGTTTGGGGTGAAGGTAATCCGAATGTACACACGAGCAACAATATCATAATATTTATGGTAGAATAATATGTAATTGGATGTTATATCATATATGTAGAACCATTATCATGTTACATTTATTATTTACATCAATTACATTCATTATTATACTAATCCAAATGATGAAGTGTTGAATAACATAATACACCATAACGTGGAGACAATATGTTGTACGTACACATGTATAGTGATGCTGTCATTAATAGGAAGGATGGAATAATTAATATTTTTGTAACATATTTATAATAACATTACAGTATGTAAAAGGTACTGGAGTTATTACATTGGTTTGGAAACAACAAAGAATGAGGAAGTGGATGACGAAAATAACATTAAAATAGGTAATGAAATTATTACATCTTCTTCGGGTACTTCCATTGGATTTGATCAAAAGGGATCATTAAATTAAATTTATGATCAATGTAAGGCCCCTAAGATAATTTGAAGGAAGTTGGGAGGATATTTTATAATGGTATGGCCGAGCTAAATGGCTTTGGAGGAGTGAATTTATGAAAAGGGGAAGTACCCTTTTATAAGAGAGGTGAGAGTCACTTTAGGAAAGACTTGAATTATTATTTTATTAGAAAATTATTTTCAGTTTATAATGGCTCTAAAATGAATTATTTAGAGGTTAAGGTTGGTATGGGTCAAAAAAACTCAACCAATATTATTTATACAGGTTTAGGTCACCATATTAATCTTGTCTTTTAGTTTCATCTCTTAGTTAAACAGTTTAACATTTACCAGGTCTTATTAAATTGTTATAATGAATGGATAATAAACGTTCTATAAAATACCAATATAACCTAAAGTGGTTCATTAATGATATATATATATATATATATATATTATATAAGTAATTATTCCTCACCATCGATTTTTAGTAATAATATATCTTTTAATAATATAATATTTTTTTTAAAAACTCATTTTTGTCAATTTTGACACTTTTTAGTATTTGGATTTTGTGAAAGTTATAACAACATGATCACTTCTAAAAAATTCATTTAATCAACCCTAACAAGTTATATTAATCTATAAAATTCTTTTAATGAATCAAAAGTATCAATTTACATTTTTTTGTTATTTATAATATCTATTATTTTAATCTTTTATTATTATGTAATTTACTACGTCTTCATTGAGTCATATATAAATTTAGTTATTTAATGTCTATAAATTATAAATAATAAACTATTATAAAGGAAATAATTTTATCTTTCTAATGAATATTTTTAGTCTAATTTATCTTACGTATAACTGTTTATTAAAAATGTTTTAGTTGCGAATATTTGAATTTATCACTTTTTACTCTTCTTTAAATAAAATTATAATAAATGTCCGAATCTATTAAAATATACTAAAATGATCATATTTTATTCCTAAAGTTGACTTTGGTTGAAAAAGACTTATCCAATATAAATAAAACCTATGTTAGCGTAATAATAATATCATTTTTACCTTTAATTACCCTATTTACTTTTAACTATGGTAAATAAATGTCAAAAGTTTCAATTCAAAAAAAATTATTTTCAACTTATTGAACAAAATTGTACTTACAAATTTCAATCGTGTCTCTCAGATTTTTGTAATTCAATTCACAGAACAAGTAAAATTATGTTTTATGTACATTGGCAAATGTGCCTAGAAGGTGGGTAAAATACGGTAAAAAGTTCAATAAAATTTTATATATCTAATATTATTATAAAATGACTCCAATGAATTAAATTTAACTAATATAAGTATTTTGAATCTATTTTTACATTAAAATAAATTTAAATAATAATTATAATAATATAAATAATAGTCAGTTTGAAACTAGTTATTCATCAAAAATTGAAAGTTTTCAGAAAAAATACAAGAAATTCACCCTAAGATAATTTTGATATTCCAAATTCAATAGTTAAGTCTATTATACCCAATTCAAGACATATAAGTTGCAATAATAAATTTAAAATTAATTCTTGTTGTTAAAACCAAAAGGCGGGTTTTTAAGAAATAAAAACAATCAAAATATAGACATGTGTTTATGTCCAATTTTAATGTGAAATTACTTATAAGGACCTAAATTATATTAAATGATAAAAATAAAATCGAATTATAATTTAAAAGAACTCAAATGAATAATTTAACACTAAAAATTATTTCAATTTAAAAAGTTGTTTTAAATTGAAATTTAGTATTTTTCACTATTCATCAGAATATCAATGTTATCAGAAAAATAAAAAAAAATTATCCAAACTTATTTTTTTATATCCCACATCTAAATAAGATTTTTATTTTATCAAATTAAATATATAAAAGTGTCAAATATTGGATTTGAAAATCCTTCTATATTAAAAGGTAGTAGAATTGATTTTTTTGAAAAATACTTCCTTAATCTAAAAAGTTGAATTTGTTCTTATATCATGTTTAAGAAACACATAATATGTATTCTAAAATTTTATGGAGTATATAAAATTCAAAATTCAGTTAATATTATTCATATCCACTTTTCAAACAGCTAGTTTGGTAAGTCGTGGTGCGATTGAACTTCATGTTGTTTATAGCTCATGTTATTGGAATTCATTTATGGTATGACATAATATGAAATCTTGGGGTGTTACATTATCCCCTCATTCAAAAAAATAATCCTTGCAATTTTAAACTGTTATTCGAAAATAAAAGGATTAAAATTGAAAATTCCTTTGAGGAAAACCCACATAAGAAATAGGGTTAATAAAATTTATCATTATAAGAGGGTAAAATAAATTAAAAAGTCACCACCCAATTACGGTTTCGAATATGAGAACATTATGGGAAATTATAGACACATAATTGGAGGAAAAACATAAATATTTATAGGGAGAATTTGAGGTCCTTAGTGATAAACAAGTGTAAAATTAAGGGCCTCAAAGCCATCAATCTATGATGATTTAAAATATCATTGTTTCATCAAAACATAAGTTATATGTCTTATGCATTTTTAGTTTTAAGATACCATGATTAAAATTTAAGAATTAATTTATTCATAGAATAAGAGGAAAAAATACATGACAAGTACAGTTTCATCCTCCAACTAAATTCTTCCAAAAACTCATCATTCAATCCAAATGAAAATAGAATTCAAAACTATTATATTTATTCTAATCGTATAGGGTTGCAAAAATAATGAATTTGTAGTTCATTTTTCAGACGGTTTAAAAATACTACATTATACAGACCATGACATGACGTAGCCTAGTGGCAGGTGATTCACCCTAGTTGTCCTTCGGTTTTGGGTTCATGTCTCGTAGCCTTTTCGGATGCAACAGGTTGTTGCCCCACCTCTAGGTTGTCCTTTTTATAATAATACAAAAATAATCTGATGAAATTTTTTAACCTTAGACAATAGTATCCAAGGTACAACAAAATACATTCCACCCATTAGAGTTATCTAAAATACTTCTATCCAAACTCATTGACCAAAATTTATAATGAAGGTCAACATAACCTAATTAAGATCACCTTTTACCACATAATAACATGTGAGTGTCTTCATCATGGATGGTAACACACTGATTTACCATAAATACTTATTTATTACATTTGTTCTCCATTATTTATTATTTAAGACTTGATATATTCATTATATACAAAATTTTTGAATACTCCAACAATGATGGAATGAGAAAACCATTAATCAGTTCCGAGGTAGTGAATAATATCAAATAAAATTTATCCAAATTAACCATCTCTTATTCCAAAATCACTACCTCAATATCAGGACCATATTAAGGATTATCATTCCTTCGACCATGAATTTTCCAAAAAAATTAACTTGATGTTGTGTCACTTTTCTTAGTACAATATAATCTCAAATCTTCAATAAAATAGAACTTCCATACAATCCTTATTTATTTCCATAACTAATATAACCATTATTTAATTGATACACCACTCAAATGGCATAATTCATTGATAAAAATATAAGAACAGTAATTATAACTCTTAATTAGTCGTATTATCCTAAATTTATTATTATCCAATAACAACATTTAAGGTATAATTTGATGATTGAGACATTGATTCGTGTAGTTTCCCAACTTTTGAAAGATGAAGAATTGTACATTTGATATTTTTTTCATTCCCTTGCAATCATGTACTTGTTGTCCCTTTTCTCTACACTTATAACAAACTCACAGTCCATTGAATCATTTACCAAGGCGATTCTTTCACATGTTATCTCATATAGTAAAATCCTTTTTTCCTTCGTCCCTTTATCTATATTTCTCGGTACTGTCCTTTTCTTCTATCGCTTCCCTTTAAAGCCATAATAATCAGATAATTATTTACTTATCTTATTAACACGTGATATTATTTCTTCTAATGATGACAATATGTGGGATATTATTTCTTTTATAAATGTTGGTTTAAGATAATTAAATATATGATCCTTCTAAATATATGGATCATGCGTATTGTTGGAGGTCACATTCCTTCTACTAGGAACCATTTATAAAAAATGGCCCACACTATGTTAGTTTATGAATCAAAATGCATAATTACATAGTTTTAAAATGCCTAACATAAATTTAAAAGATTATGCATAAAATAATAAATGATAAAAATTGTTTTCTTTGAGGATTTACTCCTAAATCCTTTATAATGGCATCTCATAAAAATGTGAATTATCCTAAGAATATCCTCGAGAGTATCGTAACTAAGAGTGCATCATGGCCCATTGTGGTTAACCGGGATACCCCAGATCAAGCCTGAAACTCCTTGATGATGTTTTCACTCCTAGGTACATCTGTTTGAGAGCCGCCTCTACCTTCTCGTATCCATATAGGGATGTATTTCTTGTAAAATACAAAAAATATCTATATTTCCAAAATTCTAGGATGTAATTCTATAATAATCCTCAATGACTATCTTAGTGTAATGTTCTATAATCTGAGTTTTTCTAAATATAGTTTCCATGGTTTGTACTAAACTTCCTCTGATACCAACAGTAATGACCTATCCCTAGAATCCCGGAGTCGGTGCATTATTTTAATACATTGACATGATTAAAAAGAATCATGTCTCGAAGGACTAATCAGTTTAGTAGTCTTAGAAAATATATTACATAAATGAGGGTTATGTTACACATTGAAACATAAAACAAAACAAAAATAATCCATTGAGAATGCCATTATTTACTTATCTAAACCATTTATATCAATCCTAATACACTTACTAAAATCATTGGAAAACAATACATAAGAAATGGGTGAGCTCAGAAGCTCAGTAAGGGTAAATAATTTAGCTGAAGCTATAAAATTTTATGGAAAGATGTGTAATAAAAAACATCCTTTTTAACATATACATGAACATAATATGGAGAAAATAAATGAAACATTACCATATAAACATTCACATGGATATTGTACTAGTAGAATAATCACATGTAATAATTCATTTCATATTGACGGAATGCCTAACGTTAGACATCATTACTACATAGTCATGGCCTCATGCCAAGACTACAAATAATTTTTTTTCAAAGCCTTGTTCCAAGACACTTCTTTGTCTCATGAGACCTATTTATGCAACAAAGAACAACATTGGGCTCCAACCTTTAATTACTTAGTCCAATGCATTTCTCATACGAAAATGATGACACATAACATAAATATTCATTTCAAAACTAGCATACATAATGTTGATACTTTAACCAGAAACCATTACTGGTATAAAAATATCACATACATAGTCATAAATATCACAAAAACTTCAATACAATATGTAAGATTGTAACATAATAAATCAACATCAAAGAAGCATAAAATTCAACAAACGATGTTGACATAGATGAAATCAAAAGTATTTGAGAGATATATCTCTTTCTATTTTCAAATAATTTAAAAGTCATGTAATTTTAAAAGAAAACATTTTTTTAAAATATTGTTATGAGATTGTAATGGAAGCTTAAATGGTGTTACAACTGTGTAAAATATCCACACCCTTCGTATTATTTAAAAAAACATTCTTTCCTTACTTTTGTCGAAAAGGTCGTAAATGACCTTGTTTGGAAAATGATGGAAAGACTCCTTTATGAAAATATCATAAAAAATCAAAAAATGGTATAAATTACTTTAACCCATATTATAAGAAATAGAAAAAATGTTTTGAAATAAATTTTTAGAATCAAAGATGTGGATGATAAAGAGGTCCCAATAGATACTCACATATAAACAACCTTGGATAATAAAGAGATTGTAGAATTAACACATACCGTGTACTCTTACTTAGATGAGGGTACTTTAACCTACTATATAATGGTTAAATAATTGTTATTAAATTATACAAGAACCATATACAAAAATATCATATCATATATGATCTTCTAAAATTTCTTTGTTAATAATATTTCATTAGTAGCATTGTTTCAAATGTTAACTGGTTCGTTTTCATTTATATGTTTTGTATCATAAGTCATGTTTTTTACTAATAGGATGTATTTTTTTTCAGATTCAGAATTATATTATGTTCTTAAACAGTATTTTTTAATTATAAAATGAAATTTATTCATGAATAGTTACGATAGGTAATGATTCTCATCGTGTTCGTGGAGACGCTAATCTGTACGTAAGCACGAGGGACAATCTCATTATATTGATGGTAGAATAGTATGTAATAGGATGGTATATCATATATATATATATAGATTCATTTACGTGATAAATTTATTATATGAATCAATTATACTCATTATTATACCCACCCAAGTGATGAAGTGTTGAATAACAATCTACACTACTACATGGACAAGGTAAGTTGTACATACTAACGTATGGGGACTTTTTCAGTAATAGGATGGATAGATTATTGAATATTGTTGCAACATATTTATAAAAAAATCACATTATGTAGAATTTAATGGAGTAATTACTTTGGTATGTAAAC
Organism: Viscum album; assembly: GCA_963277665.1. NCBI lineage: Eukaryota > Viridiplantae > Streptophyta > Magnoliopsida > Santalales > Viscaceae > Viscum > Viscum album. The sequence continues at coordinate 390,463,052 of OY728146.1, forward strand.
AAAAATGAAAGAGGAAGTGGAAGAAGAAAACAACGTTGAAAGAGGGGATGAAATTATTACCTCTTCTTCAGGTGCGCCTTTTGGATTTGATCAAAAGAGATCCATAGGATGGATTTTGGATCAATATAATGCCTCTAGGATGAATTGAGGGAAGTTGGTAGGATATTTTTGTAGGTTTTGGCCGATCCAAATATATTAGGAGGTGTGAATTTAAGAGAAGGGGAAGAACCCCTTTATAATAGAGGTAAGGGTCACTTTAGGAAAAGCTTGAAATATTATTTTATAATAAATTCATTCTCGGTTTAAAATGGCTCCAAAAAAATTTATTTCTAGGATAATGCGGGGATGGGTAGAAAAAAAACTAAACCTATTGTTTTTTTTACAGTTTTATGTCACTATATTAACCTTATTATTTAGTTTTAACTCTTAGTTAAATAGTTTATCTTTTAGCATGTCGTATTGTATTATTATAATAAATGGGTAGTAAACATATAATAAAATACCAAGAGGATATCAAGTGGCTTATAAATGATATATATATCATTATATAATTCCTTTGACTGAACATTAGATTTTCAAGAATATTATATCATTTAGTTATATAATATTGATTTTAAAAACTCATTTATGTCAATTTTGACACTATTTAGTATTTCATTTTTTTGAAAGTCATAAAAACATGTTAAATTCAAGTAAAATTCATTGAATCAACTATAACATGTCATATTAATCTCTAAAATTCGTTTAAGGTATCAAAAGTATCCATTTACTTTTAATTTGAAACTTATAATATCAATTATTTTAATCTTTCAATAATAAAGTAATTATTGTATCATAATTTTGTTATAAATAAATTTAATTATAAAATGTCTAAAAATTATAAATAAATTACCATTATGTAGGAAATATTTTTGTATTTTTAATGAATATTTATAGTCAAATTTATCTTATGTATAACCCTATATTATAAATGTTTTACTTATGAATATTTGAATTTAACAGTTTCAACTCTTCATTAAATATAATAATAATAAATGTGCTATTCTAATCCATGTAGTCCAAATGGATCATATTTTATTCATAAGTCTGAGTTTGATCTAAAACCACTTATCCAATAGAATTAGGATATGTGTTTGGGTAATAATAATATAATTTTTAACTTTAATTAACTTGTTTACATTTAACCGTGATAAATAAAAGTCAAAATATACTATTCACAAAAAATTATTTCTATCATAATGAACCACATTTTACATACTGATTTAAACCATGTTTATCAGATTTTTGAAATTCAATTTACAGAAGCAGTAAAATTATGTTTTATGAAAATTTGTAATTGTTCCTAGATAGTGGGTAAAAGACGGTAAAATGATCAATAAAATTTTATATATATAATTTTATTATAAAATGACTCAAATAAATTATATTAAGCCAATATATATATTATGTATTTATTTTGAATTTAAAATAAATTTTAAAAAATTAATATTATTTAAATAATAGTCTTTTTTAAACAATAACGTAGTGTTTTTCGATATTCATAAAAAATTTATTGTTTTGAGAAAAATAAAAAAAATTAGTCTTAAGATAATTTTGATATTTCGATGTCAAAAATGATGTCTATTTTACCAAATTCAAAACATAAAAGTTTCATTAATTAATTTAAAATTAATTCTCATTGTCAAAACCAAAAAAGTACGGTTTTAAAATGTAAAAACCATCAAAATATTGACACGTTTTTATGTATAATTTAAATCGGAAATTACATATAATGACCTAAATTATATAAAATGATAAAAAAATAAAATCTCATTATACTTTAAAACCACTCAAATGAATAATTGGTCACTAAAAATTATTTTGATTAAAAATGTTGTTGTCAATTAAAATTTAATATTTTTCATTACTCATCAAAATTCCAAAAATTTATCCAAACTAAATTTTTATTACCTGATTCTAAATAAAAAGCTTATTTAACAAATTGAATATATAAAATTTCAAATATTGGAATTAAAATCGCTTAATTTTAAAAGGTGGTAAAATTGGATTTTTTTTAAAATACATCCATTATCTAAAAAACAGAAATTGTTCTTATATTATTTTTATGAAACACATAATACGAATTCTAAAATTATATGGATTATATAATATTCAAAATTCAGTATATACTATTCATAACTGCTTTTTGAATGGCTAGTTCGGTAAGGCATGGTTTGCTCGAACTCGCTGTTGCATGTATCTCATGTTAATGAATTACTTTGAAGAGATAACATACTATGAAATCCTAGGGTGTTAGAGTTTTTGTAAATATTTTAACACATTTTATTGAGTTTTAATACATTTTTCCGTTGGATACAAATTATTTTAGGGATAAAATCATTTATTTCGGTGTTCATGGTGATTTTTCAAGTGTTTCCAATCAATGTCACAAATAGGGAGTCATGAGATGAAAAAATTAAATATAAATATCATGTGAAATATATGCATATGTTGTATATCATTTCCCATGCATGACTCGGGTTGTCCATGTACATTTCCATATTGTTGAGCTGAGAAAGTATGTTGTGTACACTCCTTTCACATGTTGTGTACATCATTAGAGATGTAGTTGATGGGTAATATAGCTTATACATGCCACATATCTTGGTTCCAGATGCCGGGTACCCTCACCAATTGACCGTCGTTGAATTTAATTCAATGGAAGGCATGTAAAGCCACCTACTAGTGGAGAAATTATGGAAGACATGGTTGACCCAAGTACATGTCATATACTTTTGGGTACATGTTGTGTAATTTTTGGTACACTTCATGTGACCTATTTTTCTACAAATAGAGAAGTAGGCCTCCAAATTTTTGTGGTTTGACATCCATGTTGGATGTTTCGTCCCTTTTTTTATCTTCCATGAATCCATATTCTATTTTTCCTCTTCTATTTTCCTATCTATTTTAGTGTAATTCCTCTCTCCACCCATTCTCCACTCATATCCATGTTGGGGTTGTGTTTCTTCTCAACACTTACATAGTGGCCTTGGTCAAAAGATGATTAATTTTCAATGATTCGGTTGTGATTAAGATTAAGGGTATGTTTAAATTCTAATTATGGTGTATTCTTATTTTTGTAACATTCATATATAATTATTTTGGGGAATTAATTATACAATTGTTATTTTTGTCATATCAGATACAGAACAAAACCAATGGAGAAAAATGAAGGAGTTATAATAGGTGAATTCATTACCATTGGGTGAGCCTAATGCCACTATATTTGGAGGGATGAAATGAGAATGTGATTTAAGTAGTTAATTTTCATCCAATAAAGCTAAAATTTTAATTACATAATTGAATTTTATCAGACCAAAATATAAAAATTTAATTGAATCCTCATGGTGAAAAAAATATCATTACTAATTTTAATTTTAATGGATTATTATTTCAATAATATTTAATTGAGTTGCATCCCCGACACTTTTTTTATGATTTTGTCCCTTATTTTGATTTCATTGAATTTTCTAAAATCAATTTACATTTTCGTATCTTCCTTTCATTCATTTGTTTTGTAAATTATTAAATTAGAATCACCAAATTGCACTGATCATTGCTTCACTATTTTCCTTATGGGATCTCCCCCAACTACAGGTCCCTACCAAGTTATTTATATTATAAGGGAACAAATTCAATTTTCCACACCTCACACTGGGCTTGTTCATAATTTAGTTTCCATTTTTTTGGAGACATATATTCGCAATGTTGGATTTATTTGATGTTGGATAACCATGAATTTATTATTTTCATTTCAGAATTATTTTCAAAGAATAATTAACCCTGCATTACTATGTATATTTATTTCACTAAAGTATGGTAAATTTCATATAGAGAGGATTTTAATTCGTATTCTATAGTAATATTGTACTCATATGCAGATGACTATTATACATACATGGAGGATGGGTTTTTATATGAGGAATTCCAATGTACTTTTTTCACCCTACCCATTTCTTATTATCTTTTGAAATAATCTTTGGATAGTACCAATAAAGTGATTTCAATGATGGAAGCCTTAATCACATGCCAATTCAATCAAATTGAATGGTTGTGATGACATTGTATTGTGGTAGATAAAAATCCAGAGACACTCTCTAAAATTGATACTCTAATGAGTATAATGTTTTGATGACATATCCTATTTCAACTGAGGAGTAATGTTATGATATGATAACTACTTTTAATGCAATAAATATTTTTTATAAAATGATTTTCAAAACATAAAAATAGAATATAAGTACAAATCATATCATGGTAATACTTAATTTGATCAAACCCTTATTTCATAACCCTCATTTTATTACTTATCATCTTCGTATGTTTCATGTAAATATTTTTATGGTTTAATCATAATGAAGTACGAATCCAGGGAGGTAGAGGGTATACATGACCACAACATGGCCCAAGTCCACCATTAGCGTTTTCTGGATACATAGAAACGATACAACACTCCACTGTTCTATCAACCCGAAGGTTAAGAAAATTGGATAAATGATAAAGGCATCAGACATTTGTGGTAGTTCACAAACTAGAATAATAATCCAACTATGGATTATGGGTAAGTACACAACCTCATATTTAGCCAAATACCTAATATAAAAGTGCTTGCAGGGAGGAAACCTAAACATTCTCCTCTCTCTTTCTTTTCTATTTTTAACAACCACACTATGTTTACTTCTGCTCCTCAAGCCGTGTACTTTCCGTTCTCCAACATTCTATTTTAATGATGATAGAATGATGTTACACAATGTTTATACCTTTATACATGTATGAATAGTGATTTTCAATTTATAATATAATAGTTATTTTTATATAAATAAATTTTGATTATATAAACCCATAGGAATGAAGAGTGTGTTGATGATAAGGTTTTTACAGTGAATATAAGCTACCTTCATTTCAAATTGCTATGAACCATTATTTCATACATGATTCATTATTTTCAAAGCATTATTTTAAATTAAAAAACTTGTGTGATTTCATCAAATATAATTAAATCCATTTTCATAGAATGGTAAATTGATTCTGGGGTTGAATTGGATATAATAGTTGCACCCCTAAGTCCAAAAGACCTGAGTTTATGTCCTTCTATCTAGTTTAGTTCCTTCTTTTTTTAATAATGTAAAATATAATGTTTTTTATTTAAATATAAATAATGTGTCATTTATGTATTATATTATTTTATATAATTTATATAATTTTAAAAAACAATAAAGCACCTTAGAGTGGTGTGAGTTGAATGGCAGAGTAATAACTCGGGGCTCAAAAGGCTCATGTTCGAACTTGTCTAATCTATAAAAATCTTCACCATTTTTAATAATTAAAACCACATGTACGTTAATTTTTCTTTCATAATGTATTACTATAAATATTTATCATATATTGTAAGTTAATAAAATATATAGTGCTTCAACCTTCACTTATGTGGTTGAGGGAACACATTTTCCTTGGTGCAGTCACTGGTTTGAATCATGCCCCGAGCAATGGACCAAAGGTTATAGTTCTCCTTTTCAAATTTTAGAAAAAACCACATGTATCTCATTGATAGACAACATGTATAGGTTTATTTTTTCTTATAAATATTTATATGTTTTAATTTTTGAAAATAATTAATATTTAATTTAATTTAATACCCATATTTTGAAATTTTAGAAAAACACATACATGGCATGTATGTCCCCATACACTCTACGTGTTTATACTTTAAAAGTTGGGAACCACACCCACACCTACCTGGGTTGAGAAACTCCCATGTTTCCATTTATCATCCCCAGTATTACTCTCACATTTCCCCCATCTCAAATATATTATTTATCCTTTATTAAAGCATGAATTTCATCTACATTTTCATCCCATACCAAAGTAAGTACTTTTACATATGGTATTCCAATTGTTTTCTAAAAATATTGTTGAATATAAGATCAAGTTGGCTTTCAGAAAATCTCCTTGTACATTTGAAAAAATTATTAACACACACTGTGTAACTCATGTACAAAGAGAAATATTTTTCAACTGTAAATTTTAAATTACATGGTGTGTGAATTTTTCACACACCCTGTACCCATTCCCCCTCATAGATTAAGGATAACTCATATCCTGACCATTATATTTCATGGAATAACATGTCATACACACAATGTCTATCTTCGTAACAAGTTGTGTATTCTATCCCTGATGTATTTTTCCATGTCTGGAAATGTATAAGGACCCATTTCCCATGTTCTCAAACATTGAGTTTTGTATATATACACATCATGTACATTGTTTTTTTCACCTCATGGAAGTGGTCATTTTAGGTAACATACATGGATAAGTTCCCATTGTATACAAAAATGGCACGTTTCAATTATACATGTTGTGTACTCTGACATAACCCATCAAATTACCATTACACGTGTGTATCCGGAACACAGATATTGATATCAAAATCATAATAAATTCCATGCACCCTAGATTCAAACGATGTCTACTTTTATTATTATGCTTTCTTAGTGTTTTATTTATCTTTCATTTTCTTTTATTGTACATTTCTTTATAATTTTATTTTTCAGGTCATGGAAATTGGATAACACACTAGTGATAAGAAGCCTTGGAGATATACTAATGGGGAGATTCTAACCATGTGATGGCTCTATATTTCGATAGTAGGAGATACTTCTTCAATGGATCTAACGACCCACTAGATGCCAGATTTGGAGATTTTTCCTCCCCCATTAGTCGTACTTCCTTGATAGTAGCTTCCAGTCGACTGGACACCGCGAAACATTCCATAGCTACTGAGGGATTCAGTATAGTAGTTCTTACTTCTAGAATGACACTTTCATCTGTGATTGTATAACCTTTAATAGCTACCAGTACATCAAAGACATCTCATATTCAACTAATCCACCCACGACCCTGACAACATATCACCCTTCATCTGTAGTAGATATTCCACCATAGATGTCACTAGTATCTACCACAAGACCATAGTCCCACCCCTACATTATCTTCGATGAGAAACATCTTACAATAGATAGGCTTCAGTGATTTTCACAGTGGAAAATTTAGCTAGGCGGATGATTCATATGTGTCAATATTCCAAAGTGCATGGTAAGTTGGGAGAATATCAAAGAGCCTCTTGAGCACACCCATTTGATCAAAACTCTCCATTTAATCACTCCCACTTTTAGATATGCATTTTTTGGATTTAGATTCACATTTTAGTTTGATAGGAAAATATATTGGGAGATTCCAAATGACATGGTGACTCTATTCATTTTATGGGTGGGAAGATTAGTATCTCTCTCACTATGGTGGAGTTTCACTAAGGGAACCAGTTTTACCCCCATCCATCCACCCACCCCTATATCACCCCCACCTTCACGAAGTGCTCTGACCTCATATATATCTAGTGGGATATTGTTGCACATGATGCCAAGTGTAGTCCCACCTCACATAAGAGAACCCTCATAATTTCCCCTACCCTATATTTCATTGAACTGTATTTCATTGTCATCATATTTACCCACAATGAGGATATGGGTGTCATTTAAAGACATTACATAGAGATCCATACCAAAATTGTCTGAAATGATTATCCTGACCTCCCATTCTCTATCACCTCCTATTTTCACTCCATGTTCACTAGCTAACTGGGAATCCAAAAATGTGGGTTCATAGACACCTGATTGGCACACCATCTCATGGTTCTTGATCAATGTATTATTCGTTATCACTTTGGTTATTATGATCATATTTAATTCATCATTATTATTTTCATGAATATAGACAAGAGGAGGGGAGATGGTTTTGTTCTAGTATAGTATCCCCCAAAAATAGGTGTGATGAGATATGACCCACCCACCCCTATGGTGTTTCTTCTCTGATACAACAACCACTATCTAATCCACCATAGAACATTCCTTATCAACCTGTTCCAACTTCTTCCTACCCTGCCTCATCTTCTTCCCTTCTATCTTCTTCTGGACCACCCAAAACCCCACCTCAAGTAACACCTTTGGCTTGTCTTTGTGTTTATCTTCACCTGGACTTGGGACCATCTTCAAGACATCATAAAGAAACTCTATACTATCATGGATTAGATACATGACTAGATATAGGAGATGTTGGGAATCATTCTATAGCACATGGGCCTTCAATTCTCCACGTTTCTTACTCCTCGATCGGATCCTCATCCCTCGATAATGCATGCAATGTTCCCAGACCTTGCCACTGATTTTGTGGTTTTATCTTAAACAAGACCATATTCAAATTCTAATACTGTTTCCAGTGATATTAGGATTGTACCCACACTATAGATCATATACCCAGCACCACCAGCACCGACTACCAATTCCCTTTCCATGCAGGATCCTCGAGATTCATACAATACCTTTTTTAAGGATACATAGTTAATTTTTTTTGAACCATACACTTTCACTAAATATATAAATTCTATGGTTGTGATGATTTGTATATCCATATAATCCTTTTTGATATCATCAACACTCACTGGTACTCTATCACATTATTGGTAACTCCCTTCTTATCCTTTCGATATTTTCATGTATTCCACTTGGGGAATTCTTTTTGTAATTTATTTTCATTCACCTTCTTTAGAGTACCACATATAATGCTCTCTCAAAATAGGGAAACATTTTGTTTTTCTAAAACCTATTATCTCCCATTGTTTTCAACATATACAATTGTGTGAAATACTATGTTTAGGAGAGAGTCTCTTGACTACACTAACCTTTTCCCATTAACTAATCTAGGACACATCATTTAATCAATGGAATATTTTATGTGTTGAGTTTTATTTGTTATTTATAATTATAAATAATATGTACATAGATGGTAATATTAAATATTAGATGATATGTTATATATTATATAATCATAGAATGATTGCATACACAATTTTTTTTGATTTAATTTCATGGACATTTTTATCTATTAGACATAACATTCATACTCATGTCACAACCTGATTGACTCATGATTATCCTCTTCCAAAATATATATTCTAATCAAATTTCCATATTATTTTTCTCAACAATTTAATGAGAAATTTTTGGGATATGGATAACTACCAGATCATTAAATTTTTTGCTTAAAAACATTAATAGTTTGAATCACCTTAAAATGGTTGACATATTTGATATATATTTTAATACCTTGGACCTTGAGAACATCCCTACATCTAAGCTCCATGATCCCCAAGGAATCCATAAAATACCTCAATTGATATCCACAAAAAGAGACTATTTATCCTTTCTACACTTAGTCTTGGATAATATGGAATGATATTTAATTTTAAATACAAATAATCAATTTTTATTAAATAATTGTAATTTTGGTGAGAAACCATGAAGTTAAATATTATCGAAAGTTCCACCTTTTCAATTGGGATAAAATATTTCTAAAAAATCTTTTCATTTTATTCCTAAGTGGTACTTTTTAAAAAAAATATTATTAAATATTGAAAATGGTCCAAAATCAGTCATTGTAGTCATGGATTGTTTATAAACATGTTTAAGAAAGAGATGATTATGATGATGTTGACCATTAAGAGATCATGATGGGTGTACATTTTTTTATGACACATTATTGAATATCATGATTTATTATTTAAGACCACATCATCCTTTTCAAGCCTCTGATATTATTTTCCAATTATTACCTACCTACCCATAACCATAGAAATATCTAAACATCATTGAAATACCTAATGATATTTATGATTTAGTTTGAATGTGAAAAATTAGAAAAAATTTATGTTTATGGATATATTTCATATACTTGAGATTAAGAATAAATTTAATTAAATGATATAGAGTAATAAGATTGTTATTTTCTCATTAGATAAATCACCGTGTCACATATTAATATATGAAAATTAGAAAATGTGACCAGAATAAGATGAATTCATTAATTTGAAATATATATGATGAATTATTATAATATCTTTGAAATAGAAATATATTATGTGCATTTAAAAATCATTTTAAATGACAATAATATTTGTAGTTTTAATTAATTCAATGCTTCCATTTTTGGAGTGTGGATTTTATTAATTGGATGTTCAAATTTTTCAAGAGGGGGTGTAATTGACTATGTGTGGGAAAGATTGATGTTCCCAATTTTTTTATACATTTTCCCACAATTTCCAACTTCAAAAACTTGTTTTCACTAGATAAACATTATTATATACATCATACTCTTTATTTTGGTGTCTATGCTAATTTTCAGGTGTTTACATTCAATGTCACAGATCGGTACTGATTTGAAGAAAAATTAAAATATATATGGCTTGTACTTCATAATCACATGTTGTGTACCTTTTCCTATTAATTGATCAGTCATCCCGAGTACACCACCATATAGATAACTAGAGACAACACACTTTGTACACCCATCAAGATGTGACTAGTTCATGATTGATCTTCTACACAACATTTTAATCGGTGCCACAGGTTGTGTAACCCATATAACTGTCCAATGATTCTTTAAATTCAATGGATAGCACTATAGGCCACATACTGAATGTGAAAACAAGGAATAGATAGATGAATAATATACATGGATTTTAAATTTGGGTATGCAAAGTGTAACCTATTTCTTAATAAATAGATCGTCTGAAATCTAAATATTGGGTTTGACATCCAAGGGGGAGGTGTTGTCACTCCATCGTTTAATCTCCCCCTAATACAAAATTGATATTTCCTTTTATGTTTTGTTTTCTATTTTATTTTGATTACTCTCTACCCTTTCTCTTCTTGTATCTATGGTAGTTTTTGAGTTTCTGATCAATATTCACATCTTGAAAATGGTCATAAGAGGCTGAATTTTTTCTGATGGGGTTATAATAATTATTAAGGGTATATTCTTATTCTAATTATAGTGTACGGATTTTATTACTGTTTTCATCTATAATTGCATTAATCAATTCATTTCACTTTTATTGTTGCTTTTTTATCAGACTCATAATGACATTATTTGAAAAATTAAAGGAAGTTACAATGTGTGAATCCATAAAAATTGGATGAGACTATAGGAATTGTTATTTTCATGATGAATTCAAAATGATATTTAATTAGTTAATCAGTGGACCAAGGTGCTAACATTTTAATTTTGGGATCCATTATAATGTAACCATGAAACAACAATTTAATTCAATCCCCATGGTAGAAAATTTTAATTTAAATTTTTAATGAAAAATAATTATAATTGTAATAAACTTGAATTTAGATGAAACTCCAGAATATTTTTTTCTAATTTTTTATACATTCTTTCTTTTTCATGGATTTTTCACTAAAAGTTTCTCAATTTCATATATTCCCTTCATTAATTTTGTCTGTATTATCATCTATGTATCATAAAAATTCACTAGTTATTTATTATTTGTCTTCCATGTGGAATCAACCATGTCTTTCGCTAGCTACCTAGTTAGTTGGATTATAATGGATGGAATTCAATTTTTCATTCCTCATGATAGGATTGGGAAGAATTCAGATCCATTTCTGGTGATATGGAAAGAAACAATGTTGATATGTGTTATGGTTGTATTACCCTGAATTTGTCTTTTTCATTTATTGATTCATTTCTTGGGAACATTGAACCCACATCTCCATGGATTTTTCATGAGCTGGTCGATGGAATAATTCACCTAGGGATGATTTTTATCTATATAATCCATCACTTTTTAACTCATATCCAAAATAATATTTTTTATTCTTAGATAATGGGTTTAAATACAAGAACTATCCCTATACATTGTTTTCCCCAACCATTTTTTTATATATTCCACAAGAATATTTTAGTAATATCAAAAAAAAATTATTAATGATGGAAGCATTTACCACACACTAGTTGGACCAAACTAAATGGTTGGAAGAATTGGTACTATAGTAGAGAAATATTCAGAGATAATCTCTTAAATGGAAAATCCAGTTAAGTATGATGATTTGTATTCAAACCTATTTCAATTGGGGGTGAATGTTTTTATGTTTCCAAAATTTAAATGATAATAATATATATTTCTAAAAACAATTTCAAAACATAATATTTAAATATGGTAAGGCATCATATCATGATAATACTTAATTTGATAAAACCTCTATTTTTGAACCCTATGATGTGTACTGAAATACATTGAAGGATGTTTGTGATAATTTTTTGGTTTTTATCATAATAAAGTAAGAACACAAGGTGGTGGATAACATATATGATGACATCAAGTCCCAACTACACTTTCATCATTTGTTGGTAATAGATCAAGGGTAATTCATGATGTCTCTCATACCACTAGAAGGTAATGAATATTGGAAAAAAGGAGGGTGTCAGACAAATTTGGTGGTTCACATAGTCGAATCCACATCCACCTTCAAATTATGGGCATGTAACCTATATTATGAAAAACAAGACAAAAAATCGTGCTTGCTGGGAGGAAACCTATCCACCACCCACTCTCTTTAATTTCTATTTTTAATAACTACAGGGTGTGTAAAACTCCTCCACACACGGTCATCCACCCTTTCTCTCTTTAATAGTTCTTAATGTGAATAAAATGAGGTTACACTCTATGTGTACCTTCATACATGTTATGTATAGATTTTTTAGTGTTTACTATAATAGATCACATTCTATAAATGAGCGTTAATTAAATATAAAAATAGGAATGGTTTTTGTGCAGATGAAAATGATGTCGATGTGTATCTAAATAGTCACCGGTTTGAATCACACCACACCCCCATTTGGTGTAAGATTCATTCATTTTAATCCTATATTTTAATTCAATGGTTAATGATATCTCTTCAAATGTAATTAAAATTATTTTAAACAAAATAAAACTAATAGTGGGTCTGATTTAGCTGGAAAATTCATAGCTCATGGTCCAAAAGACACAGGTTCGATTCATTCTTTTTAGTTTTTTTAAATCCATTTTCACCAAAATAAACTACAAATCATGTAATTTGTTATACGTCATGTGTCATTTATGTATTATTTTACTTTATATAATTTAAAACATTTTAAAAATATGATATTACCAGAGGGTGATGTGGGTTGATTTTCATAGTCATAAACTAGGGTCAAAAGACCCACATTCTAACATAGATAAGCATTATACATTGTCTTAATCATCAATAATTGAAACCATACAAACTGTGTTATTTTATTTACAAGGAACTATCTAAAAATTCTTAAAATATTAAATGTCAACAAAATATACAGTACTACGACCTTCACTCTTGTTCTTAAGGGAATGCATTTGGATCATCTCGGTCAATAGTTTGAATCACTCCCCGGCCATGAGACCAAATCATGAATTTCTTTTTATTTTTATTTTTTAGTAATTAGAAAATGTATACCTATAATACAGTAAATTTATAAGATTATTTTATTTTATATATATACATATATTTCAATTTTAATTTTTAAATTATAATTATTAAATTGTTTTACTTTATATCTATATTTTTGAATTTTATAAAAAACATATACCTATTTTGTATGTCAATATCAACACAAAGTGTCTCTAATTTAATGTAATTAATCCCTACATAGCCTCAACTAGTACTGACTGACTCACCTTCCCCCAATTTTTCTTCAATTAAACGACTCTCGTGCTCCCCCATCTCAAAACCTTCATTTAGCTTTAGTTCGAGCATGTATTTCATTTACATTTAGAACCTTGGCCCTGGTAAGTACTTATAGACCCAGTATTATAGTGATTTACATGTGTTATATGTGATTTTAGGATTGTGGTCAGCATTTGGCCTAACCAGTGGTGCATGAGAAAAAAAATTGAACAAGACAATGAGTGTACCTCATGTGCACAGAAACATACATTATTGGTTTGAATTGGAATATACATTTTTTGTGTTCTTGTCACATGCCATGTACCAATGCTCCAACTAAGATGAAGAATAAATCTTGTACTTAGCATTATAAGGCATGGATTGTCGTATCATACACAAAGTGTGCATTTTCATCACATGTCATGTACTCTCTTCCAAAAGGATTTGGTTATTTTTGGGCACGTACATGGACTCACAGTCCATGTTCTTATACATGGTGTGTCAACTATCTTCATGTAATATACTTTTTTTCGTACACCACATTTCAGAGGATTTCAAATGGAACATAAGAAGGAAATGATCCCCATGTATACACACATGGCATGTTTCACATATACACATCATGAAATCTAATTTATCAAATCAAATGGACACTCAGCGTGTCAATCTAGATAATACAGGTTTACATCCAAAGAATACTACATGCACTGTAATTTTTCATAATGGGTTTTTACTATTTTTATATCATTTGTTTATTGAGTTTCCCATTATTCAATACATACCTTTTTAGGTCATGGTAAATAGAGACCACATAGGTGGGAAGTAGGCTAGGCCCACTAACGATGATGGAGTCCAACCTCACAACTATTTTTGATTCAGAAACCATGAGTTCCCACCATTTAATGGCTTCTTACTAACATACTTCCATCATTAGAAATCTTACCTCCTCGATTAGAAGCATCTTCCTCGACAATTTATTCCGGTCCAACATACATTGGGACCCCTTCCACATCTACCGAGGGATCCAATGAAGAATATAATACTCCTAGCATAATACCATCTGATGCGATATCACCACCTTCTAGATATTTTGGTACCTAAAATTCATCAATATCACCATCTAATCCACCCAATGGCATGAAAACATATCCTTCAAAAATAGCAGCTAATGCTCCAACAAAACCGACACATGCAACCGATGCCATATCACATCCCCACCCCTTCTTGGTCATTGAAGAGTGATATCTTTAGGTAGAAAGTACAAAAGGATTTTCGTAGTGGAATATTTAGTTGAGCACCCAATTCATAGACACTAGTATTCCAGAGAACCTGGGCATCTAGGAGGAGAGCACAGAACATCTCAAGAACACCCAAATGACAGATACTCTTCATTTCATCATTACCACTTTTAGAGATTTAATTTTGGAGTTTTTTTCCATTATTGAGCTTTATGGGATTGTATATTAAGACACACCCATTTACATGGTGACCCCAATCATATTTTTTTAGGGCAGATGACATTTTTCCCTCACTAAAGTTGGTTTCCTATGAGGGTCTAATTTTTAACCCCATACCTTCATGACCCCAATGTTTCCACCCTCACACACACAGAGCACTCCGACCTCATCTTGGTGTATAAGGATCTTGTTAGAACATATGTCAAGTACACTCTTAGCTCACAGCATAGAAAACTTATCATTTCTCATACAATCTATTTCATCCACAAACATATTAGTTCAATAAAATTTCCATTTTGTGAGGATATATGTGTTGTTTCTAAAAATGACATGATGATTTTAACATAAATCATATGAAAATATTATCTTATGCTCGCCTACCTCACCAACTCATACAATCACTCTATATTCACCATTCTTTAAGGAAACCTAAAGGGTTGCTTCTAGGGCACCCATTTGGTCCACCATATGGGATTGTTTGAAAAATGTATTTCACATAATCATTTATGTTCTCCCTAGAGGATGGAATTCGGCAAGGATATTAACATTAAGATTTTTGAGAGGTGGGGAGACACATTTTTACTTGTACAGGATACCCCAACACCCATTGTGGAGGAAGACAACCCACATTCCCTTGGGGGTGTTTCTACTCCAATACTAACCCCACCTTCCCATCAACCATTGTATATTTCTTCTACACCACATCCCACTTCTTCCACCCTTACATCATCTTCTTCCACACCATACTCTCATAGACCATCCATAAAACCTCCTATACCCTAATCACATCCTTATCTCCCAATTTCTATTTTCCCAGCCATCCAGGACCGCTATCTGGACATCATCGAGCACTGCCAAGATGTTATGGATCTGATACTCGATTGTATATAGGGGATGCTGGGTCTCATTATTTAGAAATGGGAGATTTAGATCTACCTAGTGTGTGATCCTCCATCCGATCCCTAGTACTCGATAGCACATTTTTACTTCCGAGATCTGACTACTGATTCTGTGCTTTTATCTACTACTTCACCAGACACCTTGTCTACTGTTGCGACCAAGGATGTACCAGTCATTCCCATACCATATTGCATTGAAAAATCACTACTAAAATCCACTACCACTATACCTCCTCTAAAATACCCCCCCCCCAGTTTCATATCGTTTCTATTTTGAGGTTACATAGTGACTGTTTCTAGAACCCTACTATTTCTTCATATAAATTTATTTTCTGGATGTGATAATTTGAATGCATGCATAATAATTTTTCCATATCACCAATATTTATAGGTACTATGTATTATAATAGTAATATAACTTCATATTTTTTCTATATTTTTGAGATTTTCATGAGGGGAATATATTTTTAGGAATTTTTCATCATTTTCATTCTTTAAATTACTTCTTACACCACACACCCTAGACCTGGTATTGTCATGTTTTACCAAATAATATTATCTTCTATAGTCTTTCACTTAGAGTACCATGGGAAATACCTTGGATGGGGGAGAGTCTTATGAATACCTTGGTCATTACCCTTAAAATAATCATGGAGACATCATTTGGTAAAATTAATATTTTAAATGTGGGAATTATTTAATTAATTATAATTTTAAAAAAATGAAGACATAAAGGGTAATTATAAAAGTTCCATGCTCATTTCAATTTTATAATTTTTTAAAATAATTTCTAATATAGATTTAATGTTTATTTAATTTGTTTTCTATTTTCATCTATTAGGCTGGCCATTTATACTCATGTTAAGGCCTACTTGAAGTATGATTATCCTCATTTCCAAGAGGTATTATGATTAATTTTTCATATTATTACTTACAACCTATTTCATTAGTGATTCATGGTATATGAATAATTTCAATAACATGCATGTTCTTCTCTTAAAAACATGAATATTTTGAATCACATAAAAATTATTGAGGAATTTGATTTATTTTTATGCCCTTTTGACCTTGATTCCTTCCGTACATCTAAATTTCTTGAAACCCATAGAAAACATGAATTTCATTGATGGGAATCCACAATACATGCCTATTTTTCCTTCCTACCCATTTTCATTGATAATACTACCTGATTATTCATTTGAGATTTCAAGAAGAATATTTAGGTGATTCTTTATAATTTTTCTGATAGAACATGACATTAAATGTGGGAGAGAGTCCCTCTTTTTCATTTGAAAAAAAATGTTTCTAAACCCACAATAAATAGTATTACTCTGTGGTCCCTTACTTAAAAAATTGATGAAAGTTTGAAAAGAGATCCAAATTCATTCATTATAGTCATGAATGGTTTATGATCCAGTTTTTTCAAGAGATGATCATGGTGGTGCTATCCTTTGAGACATACAAATGGGGATAGATTTTCATTATGACTTGTTATTAAATATCATGCAATCTCAACATCATTTTTCAATACAATGAAATTATTTTCACATTATTACCTAATAAACCTTATCTTCAGAAAAAATAAAAGTTATTGAAGACCTCATGATTTTATTATTTAACTTATAAGTGGAGAATGGGAATAAATTCATTCCAATGGACAATGTTCATATACTTGAGATTCAGAGTAATAGTAATTAAAATATCTTGAGTGATATGTGTGTTGTTTTCTAGAGATTTAAATCCTTATGTGGAATATGAATTTTTGAAAAGATAAAAAAAATGTAACTAAATGTGGATAAAAGTATTTAATTGAATTATATATGAGGAATGATTAAAATAACATTTAAATAGAAATCGATTCTATGCCTTTTAAAATCATCAGTTACGGAGAATATGTTTATATGTATAATTAGTTAAATTATACCCTTTTTAGATTATGGATTCTATTAATTGGATGTTGTGATTTTTCAAGAGGGATAAAAAATTACTATGTGTGGAATAGTTTGATATGATGGATTTGTGTATACCATTTACTATATTTTATTGAGTTTTAAAAAACGTTTTCACTAGATTCACATTATATAATGGATCACATGATTTATTTCAATGATCAAGATGCTTTTTTATCTTTCTCTAGTCAAATTCACCAATTGGGAGCATTCAGAAGAAAAATTGAAATATTCAATGTGTTTGCATTACAAACACATACAATGTACTATTTTCCATACACATCTCGTCCATCTTGAGTACATGAAAATGTATCCCTAGAGATATAAAACACCATGGAATTTCTATTGACACTCTCTATATGTCCTTCATGACATATTTGGTTACTAATATAGCTTCTAAATGCCATGTATGTCAGCTTTATAGGTATCGTAGCCTCACCGACTTTCCATCAACACATTGAATTTAATGGGCCACACGAAAGGCCATGTACAGATGGAGAAAACAAGTAAGATAAGGTTTTCCCAAGTACACGATGTGTGATTTTGGAAACACATCATGGAACCTATTTTTCTATAAATAGAGAGGCATTTATAGAAGCCCTCATTTTGATTACATAAATTGTCATTACATGGTTGAAAGGAGGATCTTTTGAAGTTAATTTTTTTTGGAAAATAGTTACATAATAAATTATAACATATAATTTTATTTTAAGTACTCATGAAGACACCTTCATCGTTTCACTCACTGTTCCTTTTTCTACATCTCATGTCACGGTAAAATTCATTAGAGAAATGGGTGATCCCGAATCATAGTAAAGGATTATGAAATGGGGATATATAGCATGTGATCATGGGATAAATAAAAAACATGAGGCATAACAATAAGTTATGTGAAATAGGAATATCATAAAAATAAGGACATGAACCGTAATATGAAAATTTGGATATAAATTTTAAAGGAGAAATTTATAATCATATACCCATCTTTTATCACCGCGGTTTCTTAAAAAATGTACAAAAGATAGTCACTATGTTATCATAAAACATGTCATCTTATTAGAAAAATCCATTACCCAATGAATTAGTGTTCTATTATAGAGCACCCTTTATATTTATTGATTAATGTGATGCACATAGATCATAATAAAGAATTTTACTAATAATCCACAGATAATAAAGAACGTGTTTCTTACCAAAATTATGGTGTAAAAAACTTCTTAGAGACATGATCATTCCATTATTTTTATCCCATAAAATGGTAATTTGGGTTTATTATGTTTAAATCCGGAAATATAATAAATATTTTTCACATCTTGTTGAATTCCAATTTTTTTTGAAACCATATATTGAAAATCAATGAATATTTTATTAGGAAAATAGATATGTTTTTAAATGTAAAATTGACAGCATGATCATTATAAAACAGGGTTCTAGAATGTGAAAAAAATGAGAGGTGACTGGGGTATCCCTTTGATAGAAGTCAATACATGTAGTAATAGGATAATATAAAGCATAAAAAAAATATTTTTCTTTTAAATTGTATGACATAGATCAAAAAGGACACATGAATGGGAAACAGAAGTGTATATTTCACATACAATGAAGATTTATTCATAAAACTAGAGGATAGAACCATGACGGCTTTATGACACCTTGTTAGACAACTTGGGAAACAAATTAAAATAACTTCATGGAGGATTGATTAGGAGTGACTGAAAATGGGTAAATGGGTGGATATTTATATGAGAATAAGGTATTTTGTTTAATAATTTACATATATAGGTATTGGAAAATTGTTTGTGGAAAATGGAAAACTAATGGTTCGCCCAATGGTTTTTGTCATGATTTAGGAAATTCGGATCACATTTTTTGTTAGTTAAATCTACCAAAACCAAAAATGATTTGGAATTACCTTTTTTGGAAAGAAAATGAATCATTATAAAAGTTATTCTATTTCAAAAGGAAATTTACTTTTTTATAATTATGAAAGTGACGTATAAATCCCAAAATTGATTAAAATCAATTAAAATACATACAAATTATAAATTAAATTAT
The DNA here is from genome assembly GCA_963277665.1 of Viscum album. Taxonomy (NCBI): domain Eukaryota; kingdom Viridiplantae; phylum Streptophyta; class Magnoliopsida; order Santalales; family Viscaceae; genus Viscum; species Viscum album. The sequence continues at coordinate 390,483,016 of OY728146.1, forward strand.
TTTAGTTCATAAAATGTATTTAATTAATTATGAAATCATCATGACATAAATATAATGTCACAAAACATATCTAAACATTAAAATAGATTTTTTATTATTCTTAAAAATATAATGTGTTTTAGAAAGTTGTCAGGAAATCTCTATAATTTCTTTTAAATTATGAATAAAAAATAATGTTTATTTTGTCAAAAGAATTCCATATATATGATAATTTATTATTTAAAATATAATAATGAATATTTATTTAAAATAGTAAAATTTAAGGTATATTCAAATTTCTAACACTTCTAAAAAATTCAAAAGAAATTATAAATTTATTATATCAATAATAATCGTAATAAAAGTGTTTTAAAGAACTATTTAGCTGAATAAAATACCATTCATAATAACATGCATTTTTTATAAAAAAATCATATTTTATAAAAAAATACAATTATGTTTTATTTGTGTCCAAAAATATAATTTTCAAAATCATATCAATAAAAAATGTATTTTATTATTAAAAACTATTTAAAAACGAATTTATAGAATATGAATTTCATTTATATAATGAAAATTAAAAATTATTAAACTATTGTCTATCCACATAAACCCTTATTAACCTACGTACTCTTTAATGGTAAGGGGTATGTTAGAGGCAGTCTCATGGGGTGTCTCGGCTAACATCGATCGAGTGATAATCTCTTCTGACTTGAAATTATTCCATAAGTTATTTTATTCAAGATTCACATGTTGAATATCATATTGTTCTTGGTAAAAGGTAAACCCCAAGGATGATACAACCCTCCCACGATCGAAAAAATGGGCTTCTTAGGGCACAAATCTACTAGTTGAGGCCATCGATTCTTTATTCTAAATCAATTATCCATTTGTCATTAATACTTATAGACAAAAATATTAATAGTTAAATTACATAATAAATGTAATGTTTCCAATGGTCTTATTTACAAATGGTTATATAATTTTTGAATCCATACAGACATATTTTGAATCATACAATATAACTACAACTTCATTTATTCACTCAAAAAAAAAACAGTACAATTTATCTAATGGTAATATTATAATTTTCATAATTTTTAGATTAGTTTAATAATATATTTTTGATTTTTTTTATTTCTAGTTAGGAATAGAATTATAGTTGATTGTGTTGATCCATACATTTCCATTTTATTTATTAAATTTTATAATTTTTGTTCATTTCTATTGTTTGGAATATTAATTGTCTTTATAAATTATTAATGTAATTGAATTTATAAAATTTGTTGGTTCATCATTATTTCAATTGTGTATAATATTATATAATATTTAAACAACATTTATCAGAAAAAATATCATTTATAAAGCCTGGATTTTTACACAAGGCCTCCAAATTCATGTTTAGACATCCATGGGGGAGGTTGTACTGGTCCGTCTTTTGTTCTCCCATGAAACCAAATTTGAATTTTCCAATTTATTTTCTCTTTTTTAATTGTATTTTATATTTCCCCTCATTCTCTTCCTGTATCTATGGTAGGTTTCGAGTTTCTTCTCAACCCGCACATCACGACCGTTATGATATACGGATAAATTTCTTATGTTGGGGCTGTATTAATGATTTAGGGTATTTTGTAATTAGAATTCAAATCAATATATTTTATTTCTATGTTTTTTATAATTCATTTACTGAATTAATTATAAATTTACTATTGGTGTCTTATTTGGACAATAATGACACCAATGGTAAAAAATAAAATAATTTTAATGGGTGAATACATCACCATTAGGTTAGCATGTTGAAACTATTATAAGGGTGATCAAATAAAAATGTTTTTAAGTATATACTCACCATACGAAGGGGTTATCCTTTTAATTTATTAAGTTATTATTATTGAACCAATAAAAAACAATTTAATTGAACCCAGAGAGTAAAAAAATTTCACTAATAATTTTATTTCTAAAGAATGACTATAATAACAATGCTTAATTGAATTTAATATAGAAACACTAGAATTATGATTTTTTGTCACTTTTATAAATTTCATTGATTTTTCAGTAATCATTTCAAAATTTAATCTATTCCCTTCATCCAATTTTTTTATTTTATGGATTTATATTTTCTAACATGCACTAATAGCTGCTTATCTGTTTTCCCAATGAAATTTGCGCTGACTAATCGTAATTACATAGATATTTGGATTATAATGGAAGAAAATCATTTTTTATTCCACACCCATTCAATTAGACATGCTCAAAAATCACATTTCCCAATAATTTTAATGTATGGGTATAGAAGTTTAATTTCGATGGTTTTCCATAAAAATGATTACTTTTAGGGTCTTATAATACCAAGTTCATATAGTTCTCATTAGCATGATCAAATCATGAATAAATAAAAATATCATCTATAAACACTTCCACTAAACAGTTAGGAGCATTAGTCAGACTAGATAGAATCATTAGTAATTCATAATATCGATACATGTTCTTAAATGCGTTCTTAGGTATATCACACTCCTAAAATATGCACTGATGTAAACGGGACCAGAATTAATATTTAAAAATAACATTTCCCCATTTAACTATTCATACAGATAAGGAACATAGTTTAAAGGATAGTCATTCTTGATTGTTAACATGTTCCACTTCTGATAGTTTATACACAATTATAGTTAACCGTCTACCTTATTAGAAAATAGAACTAGTGTTTCCCAAGGATAAACATTAGGGAAGAGAGAACCCCTTTTTAAAAAGTTATCATACTAAATCATAAACTCTTTAATCTCTACAAGTTCCATACTATATAAAGGTATCATGATCAGAAATGTTCTTATAACCATTTCAATTGTAATCTATAGCCTTATCCAGAGGAATCATAGATAAATCATCAGGTAAAACATAATGAAACCCCAAAAAATCATTGGGATGATTTAAAATAGATGGATCATAATCAGATTTAACTAAAACAACATAAAACATTCATATGATAAGTCAACAGGAAGGTCCTATATGAGTAGACCATGGAACCCAATCTCTTTGGAACACATATGATCTCCCATCAGTCACAATGAATAACACACACTGATGAAAAATATCAACCTCATATCATTGAGAAACATGTTAATCCATCTCAATGAAGACATCAGAAAGATCTAGATCCAGAAAATTAAAATATCATACTTTCTCTATATTAGCTATAGATAGTGCACAAGGACACTGAAATCCTTTCTCTTTTATCTTCCCAATAGGTGTCTCCAACTCCTTAACAAATGAAAAGAGGTAAATTGGAAGGCTACTCATATCAATAAAACTTCTAGATATAAATGAGTGGTGTGTAATAGAATCAAGAAAATAAATTGCTGTTGTGGGTGCAATAAGGATGCTACCTCTCACTATCATTGGACCCACATATAACTTTGCTAGAAACTCATATAAAATGACAAGGTACTTCACTATTTAATATTATGGCCAAATACTTATATTATTTGAATCATATGATTATGTTGTAGTATCCTTTGGAAGAGATGATCAATGACCATAATGAGGTGTAGAAATACTCTGAAAGTAATGGTGTATATGGACACAAAATGCAAAACTACCACAAATATTTTCATTTGAATTTATAAAACACTATGTGTGTATAAAATTTCCACACTAATAGCATTTTGGAGACACACCACAAGAAATATTTGGATATTTTGAAGAGGTATTCTGCCAAGATCCACATCCACTACTCCAAATATGATCATTACACTTACTATATTTTTTTCTAGAGTGACCAAAGCTACCAATAGGTGGAAGAGAAACATAAAAAGATACATCCCTTTAATAAATATTCCATTCATCCATCCTAGATTGGTCCACCATATTTTCATTGGTCAAAATCATTAACATAAATACATTAGATCTGATATCTAGTCACAAATCCTATAGGTACTTAAGATATTTTATATTGTCATTCTTTACCACCTCTTCTGAAAAATGAAATAGAATAAAAAATGATAGATGTATACTGATAATTTTCAGTATACCTGTATTAAAGAGATAAAATCTATATACTTTTACATCATCAATGACTATAGAAAAAACTACTAAATGAAGAGTGTTATGAAACCCTCCCAATGAAATCCCACATGCTTATCAGCCTGTAACATTGAATCCAACCAATGTATTTTCAGTCCCTAATGTATGAATTATATATATTTTAACTATATAATCTCCTATTTATCCAATATCTTGATGATCCAATCGATATATCCATGCCATTTCTCCGACTCTTGAGGTGCATTCGAACATTTAAAAGATAGCGGATTCTCACAAAAGAAATAATGTGATCATTCTATTTTCCCAATAGCTCATGGATGTAACTCAAAAAGTGATTTCTAAACATGGTCCACATTAGGTTCAAGGGAATAGTCTTATTTCATGATATCCTTAATCATATTCTGTTATATCAAATCATTTCTATGAGGAGCATCAGCTTCTCCCTTGAGAGGAACTCATGAAACATGCCTCAGAGCCGTACTGATGCACATCGAACCAGTGAAATGATAATGAAATAGGAAAATTTCATTTCAAACCCGAGTATACATAAGAAAAAACTAAAAATAACCTGAAATACTAAAAACCTGATACACACATCCAAATATCCAATGTTAATATCACTCCCATTGCCGTAAGAATTCGACAGGAACTCACCACATCATACCTATCATGTCTCTAAAATCATATCTCTAGACTTTCAAATATTTCATGACATGGAAAAACCCCAATACTTTATTTTGATACCAAACTGTAATGAATTGTCCCAAATAACCACTCAAACCGGTACCCCACCTGACTCAACACACACTTGAAGAGTGTTTTGGATCCCCATTTCCTGGTGACTAGAACCCAGAAATCAAACAACAACTATATGGAATGATATATCTAAAAATTAAGAAAAGACATTTCATATATAAAAATATATATATCCAAGATAGTGGTAGAAGTGATAAACATATCCCATAACTAAAAACAAACAAAGAAAACTAATCAAATCAAGAGTAGAACAAATGTACAAGTACATTCCCAACCACAAAGGACTACCAAAATAGAAAGAATAACTAACTAATCCATGTGAAGATGTTGGAAAGCTCTAACTATATCACTAAAACATACCCATCCCATCAGAAACAAATCTCACTACCTCAATGTATCACCCTTCCATTCTATACATTTCAAGATATACAGGGGTCTTGGCACCATCAAAGATGTGTGTAGTGTGTTAGCTAACATGCTATATAGGATCCCACCAAGGTGTTCTAGAATAAATCACTATAAAAAATCATGTATGATCATTTTAAATAATTCATGGCATGATAAGAAATAAATCATTTATATCAATATCATGTTAAATATTTGCCATTTTCAATCATTTTCGAATTAAGATAGGTATATCACTTTCAATCATAATTTACATTTATCATTTATCAAAATACCAACATCCATATCAAATCAAAATAAGTATAAATGAAGGATCATATCAATCAATCCTAGGAACTCGATAGGTTAGGCTAGCATACTAATCGTACCATATCAAATGAATAGTGCATAATTATTTCTCACAAAATAGGCCTAAGTAGTACAAAAATGCCCCATGAGTTTCCCCCCCAACAATGTCAAGAACGTGTCCCAACAATAATGGGACAACGGACTAGATATATTCCCCTTAAACGAAACACCCAATGTTAATTTAGATGATGGACCTAAGCTAAACATTCTATCCATGTACCCATGGATTCACAAGTTATTAATTTCTTAAATCCTATATAGTTATTAAAATAATATTTTCCCATTTACCAAAAACCTGGGAAAACCAAATTTTCCAAATAAAATCCATTTCCATAATCAATACAATCATAAACGAATTGTATATAAATTATTTTATAAAAATAAGATGAATATTGTTTTATCAAGAAAAAGATAGAGATAAAACCACCAACCTCAAAACATGGGGTCACACACACTGACAAAGTATCCACAAACAAGAATATTGAAACAACAAAAAATACAGACAAAGAATCATTCTTGATATTTTTTATTGATCTATTTTAACCAAAAGGGTTGGTGGAGACAGGGTAATGACCCTTACCTCATAACAAAGTTCTTCCACAACATAACCAAAATGGAAATGTCCCCAAGAACAAGATCAGAGTGTGTAATTAAAAGAAGAAAATAACAATCATAATCCCATATCAATAGATCTAATAATGAAAAACCATAGTGTTACCATGATAAAATAAATTAGTAATAAGAAAGGATCACATACCTTGAGAAATAAAAAACCTTCCCTATAGTGATAAATCACTAAACTGATCATTTTGGATTGAATAGAGACTCAAAAAATCACTAGAGAAGGGTTCTATGCCCTGATCCAAGAGAGAATCAGTAAAGGAAAAAAATATTCCTAGAAGCACCCTAAAATCCAAACTCCCTACTATTAAATGTTGTGTAACTTTGTTACATGTCGTGTAATACCTGATGATATAGTATGCCAAAAAACCATCTGCCTATTTATTACAAACAAATACTTTATTTTTACACATCTTTTTGCAATTATAGTATGGTACTCCTTCACCCAATGTAACAAAGCTCATGAATTTTCTATAGAGACCATGTAAACATTGTGTAACCCATTTACATGTCATTTACATTCCCATCACCCAACTAAAAACTATAAATTATTTCTTGTAAACTCAACACACCTCAAGCATTATCTAATAATGTGGAGAAACCAACTAATATACTAACACATTAAACATGAGCTATATTAATTAAAGAAACATTAATCTATGCAAATTATGTAATTTTCATCCAGAATGATCTATATCCTTCATAGTCCTAAGATTCACCCCATTATGAATGAGAACAATCAAATTGTATAGAAATACCAAAAGGCAGGTTGCATGATGTCACATCACAAAATGTATATTTTTCTATTAAATTATTTGTAACTATGTCATCTTGCCAAAACCATATGCCCATATATATGGAAGCACTGGTTATTCTTTATTTATTAATCATATTTTTGCGATAATATAATTGTGAACATGAATTTAATATCAACTATAAAATTTAAAGAACATAAATATTATTGAAAATATAAGAAAAAATATGTATAAAATTCATAAAAGGAAAAAATAAATAAAAAATATTATATAAACCCCTTGATATGACATGAATATTTTTTGGTGCAATAGACATAGTTGGGCATGAGCCCATTAATGGATTTTCAATAACTCCTTCGAATTTATCCATCAACTTAGATGAGATAGTAACCTGAGAATCTATGAGATAAGAGTATAGTATATAATTTATAACTAACATGAATATAATTAATTAATTTTTTTTCATTTGAATTATTTACTCATTGATTATTTTATTGAGATCGATCTTTGTATCATTATTTTGTTTGAGGAATAAAGTATATATTTCCTCTATTAGTGATCCACATGTGTTCCATAAACCTCTGATTGTATCTTTAGAGGTCTCTATGTCTTTTTATTGATGATTCTATTACATCAATTAATCAACATTGATCTCAATAGAATCCTCACATGTGAGATTTAATTAATCTAGTTTCCTCTATAATTGAGAGGGTATTGGATTAGGACTGCTCTCTATTATTGATTTTGTTTAAGGAGAATAAATCTTTGAGGACTAGGTGGACTGTCTCTAGATATAATTTTTCTCAACATTGGATAGGATATCCTTGGGTTTTTTAATTATTAAATTGGGTATTTATTATGGGAAAGAATACTTTTTTTCAATATACCTAAGTGTTATATGTTTTGATTATTCACAAAATACCTACATTTTTTCCAAAAAGTTTATCATATGTGTTTTAGAATGTATTTATCTCAAGATATGTATCCATGTGTTTATCATACCATGTGTTAAGTATTTAGTCTACACCAACATATTTTGTATTACAAAAAATTAATAACAAATAAATTTTGGTTATAATAATATTTTTCTAAATGATTATCCAACTACATAATACTTTATCAAACATAATAAGATAAGGTTGTTCATGACATATCTCTTATTTGGAATTATCATATGAAAGGACTGTATATTTTGAAAAGAATAATCATAGCCAGAAGAATATATAGAAGAAAGTGTTTCACCAATGAAACAAAACTATAGTACCTAAACAAATAATCATATGAATTATTAAAGAAAGTTTATATTTTTAAGAAGAGCCGATTTATCTTATGACTGTAATATTATGAAGAAGTGTACATACAATTAGTATCTAAGGATGATTTGGCTATTATAGAATGTCATTATTACTTTTATAATCACTCAATATGAATTTTCATTATTTTAGAGCACATAAAAATGGATATTGACCATTTAAGTAAATATCACAATGTTAAATACATTCCATGAATGGAAATATCCTAAAAAATAAATGAAATTTGATATCTCTACTTCAAAATATTCTTTTAGAAAACATTGGATGCATATTCTCAATAGCCCATCTCATCATGATCTATGGATGGATCAACTGACGGTTAAAATTATCTAATGCTTATGTTTAAATAAGATATAAGTAAGTTTACCTTTTCACTACATAGTAGAGATAATGAATTGCTGGAAACATTTTATAGAATGCAGATACATACCAAAAATGTTGGATACATGTGCATAGTTCAATCCAAAATTCTTTTGTTGTGGTTATTAGTTCTATCAGTTTAACTAAAGATCATTATGATATATACCATGATCTCTATCATTTTTTAAAGATGAATCTTTATCTACTATCAATTTCTCCTTACAACTATGTGCAAGAAATGTTTATCTCAATGTTTGGTTTCATTCTATCTTTTTTACTCTCAGTGTCATAGTGTGTTTAAGACCATTTATATGTATAGTAAAGGGGTATCCTGGTTTAAAACTATTAGAACATTTTATTAGGATACCTATACTTTTACTAAATTGGGATCCCCCAGAAAAAGGTCTTCTATAGTAAAAATAACCCAACACGTGGGTAATGTTTTAGTAGAGTGGACTAGGGGATTTATGTTCCCCAGAATAGTATAAATCTATTGTTTTTAGTTTGATTACTTTATATTCTAATTTACACTAATGATATCTGTTGAGAAAATGGTTTTTAATGATCATACCTAAAAAGGGTGGTTCTCTATAAAATAAATTTTTGGAAATCAATTCAACCAGCCCCTCTTGATTGTTTTGACGGTCGTTATTTTGGACAATAATTAATATGAGGACATGTGCCTTTGGAGTTCGAGTTATCAATGTTGTTAGTCCAAATATCCATCTTTAAATGGATTACATACATGATAACTGAGAAGTTAGGTCACTTTTTATGTCTCCATACATCAATGGTGAAAATATGGCTGCTAGAAAGATCTCATAATCATCTATTTGAAAAATATTATCCAGAATGTATATCAAAAATTTAGTTAGACCCTATGAAATTTATAAGATATAACCTGAAACATGGGATGCTATAGTATAATAAAATTATGACATGAACTCCAAAGATATCAATGATTTCATAGATGAATTACGACTAAATAATTCCAACAATACCACTCAATGAAAAACTACACCTAAAATGTGCACCACCATAGATGTTTCATATTATTGTACATACAATGTATAATCTCTTAGATATGATACAGAAAAACATAATTATGACACATTGAAAATGGATAATGGATAAATAGTTACTCAAATAAATGGAATAATTTCTAATATTGGTAACAACATTTCTACTCTAGAAATTCCTATTACAGAACCTAAAAAAGTAGGGAATGTTCTAAGAGTAATACAACCTAAGTGTTGTGGAATATCAACTGCTATTAGAATATCAACAGAATTAAATAACTTCAATATAAACTAACTAATCCTTACTAAAATTATGTATGAAGATGAAATGGTACCTGGAATTGAATAGTAAAAGATTTTCAAGAAGGAAAATTATTCCTTCAATATATCTACTTCTAAATATGACAGGAAGAGTAAAAGCATACAAATTTTCAAAGAATATTAAGAAGAATATTACTCTAGTAATTATGAATCAAATAATAATCTTTCTAATCATTCTAAAAAGTTATAAAAGTAAAATATTATGTGTTGTCTTTTCAGAAGACCCTTCTAACAAGAACATGAATCAGGGTGACAACTCTAAAGAGTTTCGATTTTATGAATGGAAAACATTAGGAAATATAATGATTGGCTATCCAAAAATTTATGATGATAATAATAAAATAATAAATACATCCAGAAGACTATTTATAAGAAATTCATGGATTATATGGAGTCCACCTTCAGTGATTTTAAATATTCTAGTGAATTCACATCATCATAATAAGAACATGAAGATATCTGTCAAAAGGAAAATGTATGCATTATGTCACATTCAAATCAGGTATATTCTAACTATTATTCTAATCATGAATATGGATCATAAAATGGAATCATTTAATATGATGAGTTAAATTAATATAATACAATTTTATAAATTATGTATGGAATATTAAAAAATTAAAAATAATGAACTTGAAAACTCTTATAAAAATATTTTATTAAATAGTATGATCTTAAAAATGGAATTGAGATTTTAAAAATTAGTATGAAAACAATACTCCCATATGTACTTAATAAGTTTACATAATAGAGAATATACTGAGGGAAGTTCAAAATATTAAATATACTAAACCAATATTTTCCAAATGAGAATAATATATCATTAGAATTCACTATCAGAATCAACTTAAGAAGGATGTATTTGAAATCTAAAGTCAAGGTAAAAACCCAAAATTCTATAAAACAATTTTGTTTCTAGTTCCAACTGAAACCTTCTATAGTTACCTGTATTAATTTTCGTGAATTAGGATATATTTCATAAATTTGTAATATAATAAATCTTTCATTTCTTGGAATCATTAATAATTTTATTACATGATAGATTTCAAAAAAAACATCCAATTTTTGTGGAAAAAATCAATTTTTCATACCTAAATACCTTATTTATAACAATTCCAGAGTAAAAAAAATTTGGTAGCAAAGTATTATGTTTGATTTTTCATTGTAAGGAACTATCCACTTAGATATAAGTGAAAATGGTTTATCGACAGTTCTTGATCAAGGAATATGGGTGTATATTACTCTAATATTCAATCTCTATCAAAAATAGATGGAGGATGTGTGAAATTTGGTGAAAATGAAAACTGAAAAATAGTTTGAATTGGGTCAATTAGAAATATTTCATCAATTACCATCAATAAAGTACTTTTTTATAGTATTGAAGAAAAAAATGATAAGTATTTATAAAAATACTAATGATTGATATTATATTTATTTTAATAAAAATTCTGATTTTGTTTTTAATGATATGTTTTTCTAGATTAAAACATCCAAAAAAGACAATTTGTACATATTAGATCATAATACTTTTTTAGGAAATGTTTAAAATCGTTAAAATCTGAAATTAATGAATCATTGATTTTTAATAGAATGATTATGTATTAAAATGTTCATTATATAATAAATTTATCTAAAATAAATTTCATATGTGATCTATAGAACATTAATTTGGACAAAAAATAAGTTATGTGATGAATTCCAAATATGTAAACAACACAAGTTATCTTTAAAACCAATTAAATAAGTTGTTACATATGCACCACTTGAATATATATATATATATATATATATATATATATATATATATTTGTTCCAACCTACAAGAACTAAAATTTTTGCTGGTTAATCATTTTGGTCATTGTTGGTTGATGATTTTTCATGATTTACATTATTTTACTTTTTATGAATCACAATTTAATCAAGATATTTTTTATTGTTTTCTGTAAACTTTTGAATAACAAAAAGTTTTCAAATTCTGTCTCTATGAAGTGATTTTGGTGGTTAGTTTGAGAATAATTTCTATAATAGTTATTACTCTAAGTAGTGAATAAAACAAAAAAATTATTCTCACATGACACCACAAAAATGGTGGTTTTGAAATGATGAATATAGCGTTGCAAAAATATCAAGTACTATGTTATGTGAATATAACATGCCACTCATTTTTGGGTTGCGGTAGTCATCACAACATGTTATGTCATAAAAAATGTACTAATGAGTCCTATTTAAATAAATCGCCATATGTGTTATGTAATAATAGAAAATACAAGGAAGTATATTTAAAAGTATTTGTATGTAAGGTTTATATCTTGAACAACAAGGATGATATTGGAAAGTTAAATCCAAAGACTAATGAAGGTATCTTCCTTTGTTACTCAAATAATTTTAAGGCCTAAAAATATTTAAATAAAAGGTCCAGTATTATTTAACAATAATCTAATTTCAACATTGATAAATATGATACTTTTGATTACAAATTGATTCAAATTAATTATTAATGTGATTCAGTTAGGAATATGAGATCTAAATCCCGATTTAATGACAATAAGGATGGCGATTTGAAACATACTTACTCTAAATAAAATCTAGTAACGATAGATACCAGTGAACCAGAATGTGTACTGTCTAGAATAACTACAAATCATAAATATCATCCTCTAGAAAAAAATATAATGTTCATAGATATATGGGTAAAAACTAGAAGAAACATAGAAAAAAAAATAATTCTCTTACTTTTTACAAAACTAAAACCTAAATATTTAGAAGAATCCTTTTTAAAGGATTGTTGGTTCTTATCTATCCAATAAGAGTTCAATCGATATAAATGAACAAATATGTTGGAATTATAAGAAAGACCCTTATAATATCCGATTATTGGAAGAAAATTTGTTTTAATAAACAAAAAAGTTGATCATGGTGTAATAAATAGAAATAAATACAGACTACTCTCCAAAGTATATAAGAAAAAGTAATAAATAATGGGGAATCTATTTCTCTTGTTTGTATATTTGAATATTTTATAATATTCCAAGAAAATTAATCATATATTAATTATAAATTATATCATATGAATTTCAGTTCATCTTTTTGAAATGGATTTCTGAGGGAGGATGTCTATGTAGAACAACCTCATTGTATTGATGATCCTCATTTGTGAAATTTTGTGTTTAATCTTACCAAAGAACTATATAGACATAACCATTCTCAAAGGGAATGTAACCAAATTTTATGTTATATTTTTTTGTAAAATATTTTTATAGTATGAATGAAATATCCTATATTATTTAACAAAATTGCATTCTGAGATTTTTTTAGTAAAAATCTATGTAGATGATGTTATTTTTAGATCAAAAAATAAAAAATTTGGCAATGTGTTTATAGAAAATATTAAAAAATAATTTTAATTGATTATGATGGATGAACTAAAATTCTCTCTATGATTTAATAATATCGAAAATAATTTGGAAATATATTAAATAGTTATTGTCTATGTTAAGTAATAGGAAACTTATTGTAAAATTATCAAATTCCAAAGCCGAATGTATTACTACAAAAAGTTTGTGCACACATGTTCTACGGATGAAACAAAACATTATTGATTTCAGATTTAGTTTTAATTTAATTCTTATCAAATGTAACAATAAAAATTCTATTAGAATTTCAATGATTTTGATAAACAATTCAATTACCATGCACATTGTTTTAAGACATCATTTTTTTAAGATATCATGAATTGAATAGTTTTATATCTTTAAAATTTTCTTCATGGAAAATTAATTAGAATTAATTTTTTGAAATCATTTTTTAGTTGATAGATTTGATTTCATTAAGCCATAATTGTGCATAATTAATTTTACTAAATAATATTTTATAACATATTTCTCATATTCTATGAAATTTCTTTATTTACCTTATTATATTTAGTTTTTGTGCCACCATTTTGAGTACACAGCATATTCAATTGGCTATTTCAAAATGATTTTTTGAAAATCACTCTTCACATCACTACGTAACCCCTCAATTAACACAACTTAAAATTATTATGTATCAACTATAGATGTGAAATTATTTACAGACATGTGGACCCTATCTCTATCTTCCCAATATTCCATTACCAATACCATCCAACCATCCAAACTATATTTGAATAGAGGAAAATAAAATAAACAAATTTTCCTCATCAATATGAATAAAAAGAAAAAGGTTCTAAATCAATGTGTTAATTGTATGAGCAATAGATTTTCAATAGATACACCAGATTGGTGTGTTGCAAAAGAAATTCATTAATCATTAAGTAAGAAAGCATGTATTTGATGTAATGTGATTTCTTCTCATATTCAAAAAGTAAGTTTTCATGTTTTATCAATCAATAGATCTTCATGTTGGTGATTAAAAAAACATGGTTACTTCCATAGTCATCCATAAACAACAATTGATATCCATGGTTCAGTGAGTAGATTCCATGAAAATATTTTCTTATGGATACCCATTTTCCAGCACATTCTTAGTTATCATGTATTTGGTAACTCAAATCGAGATAACAAATCCACACTTTGGAATATCAGACATTGAAAATAAACTATTGAATGATTTGGAGCCTAAATAAAAATGGATAACTAAGTTTATATAGTCAGGAATATCATTAATAAATAGTGAGTTTGAGAAATTTATTTTTCAATATATAAATTAGCTTTATCTTTTTATAATATAAAAAACTATCAATATGGAACATTATATTTTTTGATACATGTTCCTTATTGAGAAAAAGTCTCTTAATTTATATCCTTTTATAATTATTCTAACACTTGTTTCTTTGAAACACTAATGTTTTCTTAGAGGAGAGTAACAAAACATCTTTCCAATATTTTATTATATCAATTCAATTTTTTTACGGAATAATTGTGTTATGTGGTAAATTTTAATAAAGTATGTTGGTTTCTTAATACTATGTTCCAAGGGTACAACCTATAATGACTGAGGGGGAGTCATATCACTTGAAATAAATACTAATGTTAGTCTTAGGATCACCTTATACCTATGAGATAAGATAATGTTAGGATAATTAAGAAATGATCAATGTAATGATATGAAGAGTATGATTTTGAATTCAGTCAGGAGAACAAAATTCCTATTAGGAGTATACACATAATTCACCTATTTTAGTAATAGAGTATGTTGAAAAATAAAGGATACCATCATTTATCAGTTGCATGTTTTCTATCGGTCAGCATAGTGTCATTTCAGTAAGACCCATAATGTCTCGTATTATCTTTAACTCCCACTCTCATGAATATGAAAAAATTAAACAAGAAGTGATTATATAACCAATTAATATGAGTCAAATCATGTTGACGAAGTCCCCATTGTTGCATAAAAACATTAATTTGGTGATCAATATATAGAATTCTACTATGAACGGAATTATAATATTCATGGGGAAGGTGGAAATGCTGATGTTCTAAAAATTAGAAAAAAGTGACTCTGAAAAAGCATAAGAGAGCTACTAAAGTTACTGTCAGAAGTAGGATTAATAAAATCCCAATTTGATGACTATTCTAAAGAATTAGAAATTATTTGTTGTCATATTTAATTATAATATATTGTTCAAGAAGTATTTTTTTAATCAATCTATGATAGAGATGTTACTAAAATAACCCACTATAGGAATAGTAAACAATTTCAATATATAGTCAAAAATAACAGAAGTAACTCATGATTTGGATATGGTTACATTAAATACTGATTCCCTATTGTGTGAAAGTATTTATAGATATATTTATCAAGAATATTTTAAAGGAATGATATATTAATTGAGAAGGTTAGTGATTATTTATAAAGAATCACTTGAATTAGTTGGTATGTAATAAAAGGAAACTAACACTATGTTGAAACAAAAGATATCAGATGGGAATAAAAATTCATCCCCATTAGATATCCATGTTATCTTTATCATTAGAGGACTACATAAAATGTTTTTCTCTATATTGAATAACTTTTATATCATAGAAAATAAATTTCAAAATCTACATGGAGTAATTGTAAGTAGTTTGATGCCATATTTCTAGGAAGATGATAAAGAGGTAGAAGATGATTATATTTTATAATTTTTGGGAAGACAAGTTTAAAAAAAAGTAGTTGAATATATTTTTGGAATGATAGAGAAATTGTTTTATATTTTGAATAATATGATATCTAGCTAAACCAATAAGGGAGACATGAAAATTTTCATTGGAAAATTATCACAATTTTTATGGAATAGATTTAAATAAATTTATACTACTGAAAAAATGGAATTGTGAAAATAATTGATTCTTATAAATATTTTTTTTTTGGATTTTTTGAAGACATTTTTCATGACCCTAAATTTTTTATCTACAAAGTCCACCTCTCAGTTTCTAAAAGAAATATTTTACCCTTGGGAGATTTATCAAATGGAGAACCTCATGTTTTATGAATAGTTTTATTTACATATAACCAAAACATCCTCTAAAATATTCATTACATATCCATATAATTTTTATTTAATTATTGAACAATATTCTTCATTGCAAATCCAATAAACACATGGATGGTTTTTTCATGGCGATTGAGATGATATTAGGGCGTGTCAACTATAATTGGGTGGTGTTGTTGGTGTAAAAGCTGTCATACTTCAACCTTAATCATCATTACCCAATGATTGACCCTTATATTTCAAGAATCATCTCTATGAAAACATTTTTCAAATAGAAGCTGATACACACTTTTTCTTCATTTTGTGATGTCAATTTTCTAGTGGATTAGAATTCATGAAAAACATATTAATCATGATAAATTTATGGAATCCTAAAAAAAATTGAAATTTTTTTGTTAACATTTAATTACATAAATGATTTTAATTCCATAATGCCTATAATGTTCTCTATAGAATGTATACATTTGTTAAACTAGTATCTTTATCATTAATATTCAATATTCTATTTTTTAAATTTTATTATACTATTTTAATTGTTCTTTATGAACTCTGCAAGATGTAAAATGTTATTCATAATTAGTACCATTAGCTATTTACAGGAGTTTCTATGCAATATAAATTATTTTCTTTATTATACTTATTTTATATGTCATAAAAATGGGAGAAAATAAATGGAAAAAATAAATAATTTAATTTAAAAAAATTTTATTGTCTAAAAATGGAGGAAAATAAATAGAAAGTATAAAAAATTATTTTTTGGAGAAGAAATTTTTTAAATGAAAAGTATCATTTTAATTGTAGAAGAAAAGGAAACATCTATATTTTTATAAGTATGAAGCTTATTTATGGAAATGTTTTCCCAATATCATGGGTTTTATAGTCATTAACATTGGGGAGATTGATGGAGACAATATTTTTCCCTAATATACCTAGGTGTTGGGTCTTTTTGTGATTATGAAAATCCAAACTATTATTCTAAAAGGTTTATCCTAAGTGTTTCAGATTTTAATTATCTCACTTTTTGTGTCCATGTGTTTATATTATAATGTGTAAATTATTTGATATGTGCCATATTATTATGATAATTGATGGAAATTTTCATTTTTTTAGATTAAGAATGTTTATAATGGTTATCCCACTACGTAATAAAACATAGTATAATATTTTCTCAGTTAATCTAGACAATGGTTTTTTTAGAATGAAAATATAAAACCAAATTATCTTTTGAAAATAACATTCATAGCCTGATGAAGTTGAAGAAGCTATCTTTTTTATCCCAATGAAATATATATCTTATGAAGATCTAGCTATATGGATATTTCATGAATACTTTTATAATCATTGAATAGGTCTTTTCATGATATTATGGAACATAAAAATGGATATTGTTAGTTTATTCTATGATTAGTCGATGATATTCTTTCAATGAATTAAATATTTTGAATAATTCTATGATTTCTAACATCACCACTACCAAAGAATTTTTTGAAAATATTGGATGTGTAACCTCAATAAACTTTTTCATCATGATCGCTAAACGGATCTCTTGAAATTTAGAATTATCTCATTATTATGTTAAAATGATCTATACCAAATATATGTTAGTCACTTCATTGAATTTATACGGAGATATGTGGAAAAAAATAAACAAAAGGCGCATACATTCAAAAAAATTATTGATTATTGGACATGGTTCAGAAAAATTTTCACATTTTTCTAATCAGTTCTATCAATTTCACTGAATATCATCCCAAGTTAAACCTTCAAGTCTATCTTACTCATATGATGAAACTTCTTGTAGTGTTATTTGAATCTTGCAACTATGTGTGTAAAATGTTCGTCTCATTGTTTTATTTTAGTATTTCTTATTTACACTTAGCATAAGAGTGACTTTATAACTAGGTATAGGTCTTGTAAAAGGATATCCTAGTTGAAATATTTTAGGCCATTTATTAAGGAAAAATTGCACGTACTCAATTACAATCATTCATTAAGAGGTTGTGGTAGTGAAAATCATCCAAATCATGGAGTAGATTTTGTGTAAAGTAGAATAGGGTATTTCTATTCACCTAACCACAATAAATTTCATGTGTTTAATCTATTTCCTTTATAATCTAATTTATTATAACTATTTTTATTAATAATAATGATTTTAATGACCATACCTCAATATGTTGGTTCCCTATAATAAGAAATTTTAGGAACCTGAGTATTAAACTGGTTTTTATCTGCGACAACATTTACAGACATATGTTTTAAAAATAAAAAATTTAAAATGGTCATTCGTTATTAACTTGATCCTCTACATACTGCATATCTAATTAATAATCCTAATATTATTAGTTATTTGATATCTGGTAAAGTAAAATAATATTTCGGTGAATAC
Organism: Viscum album; assembly: GCA_963277665.1. NCBI lineage: Eukaryota > Viridiplantae > Streptophyta > Magnoliopsida > Santalales > Viscaceae > Viscum > Viscum album. Next base: position 390,501,777 of record OY728146.1, read on the forward strand.
AAAAAATAACATTTATTTAAATAAAACATTAACATATCATTTATTTATATAATATTAATCTTGGCCTACCAGTCCTGCATAATTTATATCGAAAATTATTAATATATATTTATTAAAATAAAAATACTTCACATCATTATATAATTATAAATAGATAAATATCATAATAACTCATCAAATAATATATATTTAATAAATTTTTTTGTATCAAAGTCAAAAAACAGTTACTACTGTTTAAATATTCCAAAGATAATAAATATATTATATTCATGTAATTTAATATATAATTTCAAAACTTTTATAAATTAATATAATTTTCATGTCACATAATATTATCTCAAATAAATGTTGACTAAATATATTTGGTGAACCAATTATGAATAACTATTAATTCATATACATATGTAATATTTATTGGTCATGTAAAATTCCAATTGAATTTAGATAAGTTTCAAGATACACTTATCGTGTGACCCTTTAGACCCCATTATCAGTGTCATATGGATACTCCACCTAAAGTACAAGGTCAGAATCTAACTAGATTCCAAGTCTCTCATAGGGAAAGAAGTTCATGTCTCAATGATATATAATCTCATATGGACACACATTGTTTAATATAATTCATTTTTTATGATATTTATAATGATGTTTCTTGAATACTTGTGTAATTAACCTATGGGATTGTTGTATCTTCCGTTTACATTAAGAAAATTAATACTCCCATAGAACACGATAAAAATACATTTAATAATGAAATCTTGTTAGCAACAAATGTAGTGATAAATAAAAATTCATTTATATTGTAACACCCCGAGCTTCTACGGTACGTTTCTTTTTGAATAATGCAATAGCGTGTGTTGTACGCAACATCGAGTTCTAACAGACACCACAACCAATCAAACTAGTCGTTATAAAACGTAATACCTACTTTTTGAAATTATAAAAATTTTATCTCTCAAAATGGACTTCATTTTTGGATTTGGAGTATCAAATTTATCCTAAGGTGAAATTTTGGTACTTTTCAAATTACTTTAATATTTTGATGAATAGTGAAAATTACTAAATTTTAGTTAAAAACAACTTTTATAATCAAAATAATTAATAGTGATTAATTATTAATTTTAGTGGTTTTAAATTATATTTAGAATATAATTTTACCATTTAATACAATGTTTGTCGTTGGACAAAATTTCACAATTAAACCGAACATAAACAAGTATCAATCTTTTGATAGTTATTATATCATAAAAACACAATTTTTGTTTTGACAGCGGGAATTAATTTTTAATTAATTTCTTCCACTTCTGTGTTTTGAATTTGGAAAAATGGATTCCATATTTGGCATCAGGATGTTCAAATTGTGTAAATAGGTCTCTTTTATTTTTAGACATTTTGAATAATTACTTCGGTAAATATTTTATTTACCATGGTTAAAGGATAAATCCGGTAAATAAGGGTTAAAAAATAATATCATAATAATAAAAAATTAACCTAAAACGTGTCCTAACCTTATTGGTTGATACATGTTCGACCACAGGCACTTTGGGTCGATTTTGGGACCCCATGGTGCCACTTGTAAGTGATAGGGACACTTTATTTTAATTATGTTAAAATGAATACAAAAATGACAAAAGCATATATCTTTTAGAAAAACAATTTTTACAAAGGGTTATATATGTTGGATTTTCAACAATAAATATTAATTATATATATAAGAATATTTCATACATAATGATAGTTTATTTATAATTTTTAGACATTATATAATTTAATTTATTTATGACACAATGATGATGCAGTAATTACAATATTAGTGTAAAATTAAAATAATCGATATTAGAAATACCAAAATAAATATAATTGGAGACTTTTACTGAATTAAACTAATTTTATAGGTTAATATGACATATTAGGATTGATTTAATTATCTTTTTTCGAAGTAATCATTCTGTTATAAGATTCATAAAAATCAATTATTGAATACTGTCAAAATTGACATAAAAGAGTTCTTAAAACAAATAGAATACTTTTAATTGGGATTAAATTCATAAAAATCTACAGTTAGGCCAAGAGACTTATATCGTGATAGGTGTATCATTAATGGACCACTTGGGGGTCTCTTGGATGTATATAGTATGTTTATTAACCATATAATATAAAAATACAAAGAGACATTGTAAAAGTGAAACTAATTAACTAAGAGTTAATACTTAATGATAAGGTTAATATAGTAACCCAAACCTATCTAAATTATATTGGTTGAGTGGTTTTCGACCTATCCCCAACTTAACCTTAAAATAATCTACTTTGGAGCCATTAGAAACCTAATATGAATTTATTAGAAAATAATATTTCTAACTTTTCCAAAGATGCCCCTCACCACTCTTATAAAAGGGCACTCTCCCTTATCATTAACTCACACCTTTAAAGCCTTTTGGTTCAGCCAAACCCTGCCCAAATACTCTCCCAACATCCCTTAATTCATCCTAGAGGACTTACTTTAGTCAGAAGGCCAACCTAATATCCCTTTTGATCAAATCAAAAGGAAGAACCCGAAGAAGAGGTAATGATTTCACCACCCTTTTCCAAGTTCCTTTCTTCTTCAACTACTTCTTTCTTTGTTATTACCATTCTAAAATAATAACTCCAGTATATTATATATACTATGATGTTATTATAAATATGGTACAACCATATTCAGTATTCTATCCATCCTTTGAATAACATGTCACCATACGTGCGTACGCACGGCTTACCGTCTCCACGTCGTGGTGTAATTGTTATTCAATAAATTATTATTTGGATGAGTATAATAATGATGTGTAACTCATGTAAATAATAAATATAACATGATAATGATGCTGTATATATGATATACCATTAAAATTATATATTATTTTAATATCAAAATAATGATATTGTCGCTCGTGCGTACGTACGGACTACCGTCTCCACGAACGCGATGAGATTCATTCTCCATCGTATCCATTCAAGTATAATTATCATTTGATGATTAATAACAGTATATAAGGACTTGATATCATTATGGATATTATTAATTTACAACCTATCCATGACAAACCTTGGAAGCTAGATTTTGATAAACTCTGATTAAAGCACATAGACCTAAGATGGACTTTTATGATTAGTATAGAAGAACTTCATAGAATTTTGGTATTGTAGAGATTTTGTGAGTTTTCCGAGCAATACATCCCTTTCTGGATATGAGCAGGTAGAGGCAGCTCTAGCATAGATTTACCTAGGGGTAAAACCCAAAAACACCGCTTTGAGCTAGACTCGAATGGGAACTGGTGCACCAAAATGGGCCTTGATGCAATCTTGGTTACGACACTCCCGAGGGATATGCTTAGCATAACTCTCACTTTATTTACAAATCATTAAGAAGGGTTTATGAGTATATACTTCCTCAATGAAAACATTTTTTTATTATTATGGATTATATCTATAAATATTTCAATTTATGTTAATTATTTTATAAGTATGAGATTATGTATTTTGATTCATAAACTGATCTAGTTTATGCTATTGGTTTGAAATGGCGCCTAGTGGACGAAATGGAAATCGTATCAATGAATGCACTCCATGTAGGGATTTCCCTCCTGCTCAAGATAATTATAGTGGAGCTGGTGATGAAACTGGTGCCGATCATCTACTCACCAAACTGCGAAAACTCACTCAGGTTATGAATAATAACCGTACCAGTATGGAGCACCCTGATCCGCAGCATGGAGGATAAATGTTAGATCAATCCATGAGGAAACAACCACCAACGTTCAATGGGAGTACAAATACCTTAGTAGCTGAGCAATGGATAAATTCCCTAGAGAAAATATTTCAGGATTTGGGGAGTAGTGAAAGAGAAAAAGTTATCATGGCAGTTTACCGCCTCACTGGAGATGCTGATCAATGGTGGTCATTGATTCAAAACACAAAGGAAGATGATGAAGTATAAAATATGGAATGGAGGGAGTTCAAAGATATGTTTTTAGAAAAATACTTTCCTCGTGACCATCAAGCAGATATGGAAGGGCAATTTCTAAGCTTGAGACAAAAGGAGGATGAGAATGTCACAAAGTATGAGGCTAACTTTACAAGGTCAGCAAGGTATGCTGTAGATTATATATGTAACCCAAGAAGTAATATTGATCGTTTCTATGATGGGTTATAACCATTTCTCCGTCAAGCATTAGTCTCACAATCGTTCTCGTCGTACGAAGACATTGTCTCATGTGCTATCAAAACAGAAAAGGAATTCTCTAAATCTTATGACTTTAAAGAAAAGGAAGAGAAGAAGAGATCTGCTGATCAATCTGTGAATGGAAATAACGGGATGTAGGGAATGGTTTAATATCCATCCTGTGGTAAATGTGGGAAGAAACACCCCGGTACTTGCTTGAAGGGAATGGGCGTTTGTTACAAATGTGGTGAAAAAGGCCACCAAGATCATGATTACAAAGGGAAGAAAGAAGCTACCAATGTTCAGTGCTACAATTGCAGGGAGATGGGACATTATGCAAATGAATGTCCTAATCATCAGGGGAACATACCTCAAAAAATTCCACGGGATCAATGCCATGCTTTTGTTATCACTACTGCTGAGGTAGAAACTCCAAAAGATGTGGTGGCAGGTAATTTAATGGTTTCCTCAAGTTTAGAAAATGCATTATTTGGTTCTGGGTCATCACATTGTTTCATATCTTCCCAGTTTCCTAAGACAATTAGATATTTCCCATTTGATTTAACAAGGAGTTGTCAGTTAAAACTCCTAAGGGAAGTATCATTGCAACACAGTTTTGTGAATCAGTCCCCATTAGAGCACATAAATGTTCTTTATCTGCTGATCTCATTGTCATACCTGTGATTCAGTTTTATATAATCCTCGGTATGGATTGGCTTTCAGATTATGATGTGAAGATTTATTGTAAGAAGAAGGAGGTTACGATTTTTGATGACGATGATAAGGAAGACATTATATTTAGAACAGAATCATCACCACCTAATTATTATATATATCCACCCCTAGTAGCTCAACTAAATTCAATTATTGTGGAGGAAAAGAATGAAATTACTATAGGTGAGGAAAGGAATGTTCAAATAGAGAATGTGCCTATTGTGAAAGAATATGTAGATGTATTTACGGAAGATTTACTTGGATATCCTCCAGAACGAGAAGTTGAGTTTTCCATTGATTTAATTCTTGGATCAAGGCCTATATCTATGTCCCCTTATAGAATGGCCACTATAGAATTAGTCGAACTAAATAAACAACTAGAGGAATTGAGTAATAAAGTATTTATTCCCCATAGTTTTTCTCCATGGGGAGCCCCTATTCTTTTTGTTAACAAGAAAGATGGATATATGTGGTTATGTATCGACTATAGTGATATCAATGCTATAACAATAAAGAACAAGTATCACCTACCTTGCATTGATGATTTATTTGACCAACTGCATGGAGATCAATAAATTTAAAAGATTGACCTTCGATCTGTATACCATCAGTTGTGTGTGAAGAAGGAAGACATTCCAAAGACAGCTTTTCGAACCAGGTACGGGCATTATGAGTTTACTATAATGCCTTTTGGATTGACTAATGCACCCTCTGTATTCATGGATCTGATGAATACAGTTTTCAAGGAATATCTCGATGAATTTGTGGTGTTATTTATTCGTGATATCTTGGTATACTCCAAAATCTACGAAGATCATGAAAATCACTTGCGCATTATCTTGAAGACTCTGAGAAGAGATGAATTATATGGAATGTTTAGAAAGTGTGAATTCTGGCTTCAGGAGATTTCTTTTCTTGGCCATATTTTGTCTAAATATGGAATCTCTGTTGATCCTTCTAAGACCAAGGCAATTCATGAATGGCCAGCACCTACGAGTATAACTGAGGTACGCAGTTTTATTGGTTTGGCAGGTTATTATCGACGTTTCATCCAAAATTTTTTCCGATTGGCTAACCTATTAACGAAGCTCACACGTAAAGGGGTTAAATTTGTTTGGAAAAAAGAGTGTGATTAATGTTTCGAAGAACTAAAGAGAATATTAGTCAATGATTCTATATTGACTCTACCATCATGGAATGACGGGTTCGTTATTTATAGTGATGCATCGAAGAAAGGACTTGGTTGTGTCCTTATTTAGAATGATAGGTTTATTGCCTATGCATCACGACAGTTGAAAATTCATGAAAGAAACTACCCTACTCATGATCTCGAGTTAGCAGCTATGATCTTTTATTTGAAGGTATGGAGGCACTACCTCTATGGTGAAAAATGTGAGATTTATACTCATCATCAGATTTTGAAGAATGTTTTCTCACAAAAAGAACTCAACATGAGGCAAAGGAGATGGCTTGAATTACTCAAGGATTATGATTGTATGATACACTACCACCCAAGGAATGAAAACAAGGTGGTAGATGCTTTGAGCAGAAAAGATCATGGAGTTTTGAACAATATGAGAATTGAAAGGGATCCAATTTTCATGGATCTAGTGAAGATGGGCATGGGAATAACCAGGGAAGGTGAATCATCAATTATTTTTCAAATGGATTCTAAACCATCTTTACTAGAAAGGTTTAAGAGTTCTCAGACCGATGATAATGAATTTCAAAATAAGATTAAAGCTGTGAATGATGGGAGATTGAGAGACTTTGTGTATGAAGAAGGTATTTTGAAATTTGGGAAGAGACTTTGTGTTCCTGATATACCTGGTCTAAAAAGGGAATTACTGGATGATTCTCATAGTTCTAATTTCACTATACACCCTGGGGGAACCAAAATGTTTAGAGATTTAAAGGAACATGTTTGGTGGGACAACATGAAGAGGGAGATTGCCGATTTTGTGTCATGATGTATGGTTTGTCAACAAGTGAAAGCTGGAAGGCAACAACCTGGAGGAGTCATGCAACCTCTTCCCATACCGGAGTGGAAATGGGACAATATTACGATGGACTTTGTCTTGGGGCTACCAAAGACTCCAAGAAGGAACGAATGCAATATGGGTTATTGTTGATCGTCGTACCAATTCAGCACATTTTCTTGCTATAAGAGAAGATCTACCACTGGAACGTCTAGAAAGACTATATATTAATGAAGTTGTGAGACTTCATGGAGTACCCCTATCGATTGTTTCTGATCGTGATCCCCATTTTACTTCAAGATTCTGGAAGAGTCTTCAGAAATCCCTGGATACTGAACATCATTTGAGCACTGCCTACCACCCTCAGACAGATGGACAATCATAATGGACTATTCAAAGCTTAGAAGACATGTTGAGATCTTGCTCACTTGACTTTTAGGGTATGTGGGATCAATATTTACATTTTGTAGAATTTTCCTATAACAATAGCTTCCATTCGAGTATTCAGATGGCACCATATGAAGCGTTATACGGAAAGAGATGTCACACACCAACCTATTGGGATGATGTTGGTGAAAGAAAACTTGTAGGTCCAGAACTGGTAGAGGAAACAATGGAAAAGGTGAAGGTAATCCAAAATCACATCAAAGCATCTCAAAGTAGGCAGAAGAGCTATGCTGATAATCGAAGGAATGATTTTGAATTTCAAGTAGGTGATCATGTTTTCCAGAAGGTATCTTCATGGAAAGGAGTCATATGTTTTGGTAAGAAAGGTAAATTGAGTCCCAGGTACTTTGGACCTTTCGAAATTCTAGAACGAATTGGGGTTGTAGCTTACTGATTGGCAATGGCGCCAAGTCTCTCCAAAGTTCACGATGTGTCCCACATATCTCTGTTGAGGAAATACCTGCCTGACCCAACGCATGTACTCACCTATGAGGAATTAGAACTAGAACCCGATCTGTCTTATTGTGAAGATCCCGTTAGGAATCTTGATACGAGAGAACAGGTACTGAGAAACCGGATGACGCGTCTGGTAAAAGTTTTGTGGGGAAACCATAAGATGGAAGAAGCAACATGGGAACCCGAGGAACTTATGATGAAGAACAACCTGAGTCTTTTCATGTGGTAGTATTCTAAAAATTTCGAGGATGAAATTATTTGAAGGATGGTAGAATGTAACACCACAAGCTTCTACAGTACGTTTCTCTTTGAATAATGCAACAACGTGTGTTGTACGCAACATCGAGTTCTAACACACACCACAACCAATCTAAATAGCCGTTATAAATAGTAATACCTACTTTTTGAAATTTTAAAGATTTTGTCTCTCAAAATGGACTTCATTTTTGGATTCGGAGTATCAAATTTAGCCTAAGGTGAAATTTTGGTACTTTTCGGATAACTTTAATATTTTGATTAATAGTGAAAATTACTAAATTTTAATTAAAAACAACTTTTTAAATCAAAATAATTAATAGTGATAAATTATGAATTTTAGTGGTTTTAAAGTATATTTAGAATATATTTTTACCATTTAATACAATCTTGTTCATTGTACATAATTTCACAGTTAAACCGAACATAAACAAGTATCAATCTTTTGATAATTATTATATCTTAAAATCATGCTTTTTGTTTTGACAGCGGGAATTAATTTTAAATTAATTTCTACCACTTCTGTGTTTTGAATATGGAAAAAGGGATTCCATATTTCATATCAGGATGTTCAAATTGTGTAAATAGGTAACATTTATTTTTAGACATTTTGAATAATTATTTCGGTAAATATTTTATTTCCCATGGTTAAAGGGTAAATCCGGTAAATAAGGGTTAAAAATAATATTATAATAATACAAAATTACCCTAAAACATGTCCTAACCTTATTGGTTGATACATGTTCGACCACAGGCATATTTGGGACGATTTTGGGTCCCCATGGTGCCACTTGTAAGTGATAGGGACACTTTATTTTAATTATGTTAAAATGAATACAAAAATGACAAAAGCATACATCTTTTAGAAAGAAAAAAAATTAAAAAGGTTTATATATGTTGGATTTTCAACTATAAATATTAATTAAAAAGATATGAAGATTTAATATATAATTATATTATATTTATAAATTTTAGAAATTAAATAATTTAATTTATTTATGACACAATGATGATGGAGTAATTACAATATTAGTGAAAAATTAGAAAAATTGATATTATAAATACCCAAAAAAATATAATTGGAGACTTTTATTTAATTAAAATAATTTTCTTGGTTAATATGATATATTAGGATTGATTTAATTAGATTTTTTCGAAGTAATAATTCTGTTATGAGTTTTATAAAAATCAATTATTGAATAGTGTCAAAATTGACATAATAGAGTTTTTTAAAAAATAGTATATTATTAATTGATATTAATTTCCTAAAAATATAAGGATCGGACAAGAGACTTATATCTTGATAGGTGTATCATTAATGTACCACTTGGGGGTATCTTGGATGTATATAGTATGTTTATTAACCTTGTTATATAAAAATACAAAGAGACATTGTAAACGTGAAACTAATTAACTAAGAGTTAATACTTAATGATAAGGTTAATATAGTAACCCAAACCTGTATAAATTCTATTGGTTGAGTGGTATTCTACCTATACCCACCTTAAACTTTAAATAATTAACATTGGAGCCATTAGAAATCGAATATTAATTTATTATAAAATAATATTTCTAACTTTTCCGAAGGTGCCCCTCACCCCTCTTATAAAACGAAAATCTCCCTTCTCATTAACTCACATCTTCAAATCCTTTTGGTTCGGCCAACCCCTAACCAAATAATCTCCCAACTTCAATAACTTCATTCTAGAGGCCTTCTTCAAGTCAGAAAGCCAACCTAAGATCCCTTTTGATCAAATCAAAAGGAAGAACCCGAAGAAAAGGTAATGATTTCACCACCCTTTTCCATGTTCCTTTCTTATTCCACTTCTTCTTTCTTTGTTATTAACATTATAAATTAATAACTCCAGTATCATATATATAATGTGATTTTATTATAAATATGATAAAACCATATTCAGTATTCTATCCATCCTTTGAATAACTTGTCACCATACGTGCGTACGTACGGCTTACCGTCTCCACGTCGTGGTGTAATTGTTATTCAATAAATTATTATTTGGATGGGTATAATAATAATGTTTAATTCATGTAAATAATAAATATTACATTATAATGATTCTTTATATATGATATACCATCCAATTATATATTATTTTAATATCAAAAGAATGATATTTTCGCTTGTGGATACGTACGGACTACCGTCTCCACGAACGCGATGAGATTCATTCTCCATCGTATCCATTCATGTCTAATTCACATTTGATGATTAATAATAGTATCTAAGGACTTGATATAATTATGGATATGATTAAGATACAACCTATCCATGACAAACACGACTTATGTAACAAAACCTATAAAATAAAATGAGTAAGTTAACACCCGAAACAATGACAATACTAAGATATTGTTAACAAATCAATGTTAAAAGATCATATATGATATCATATTAATGTATATGATCCTTGTATAATTTAATTCACCATTATACAGGAGGTTAACCGACCCCCAACCAAGTAAAATTACAAGTTAATGGTTTATTTCGCAATCTCTTCATTATCTGAGGTTGTTTATACGTAATAATCTACTGGGATCTCTTTATCATCCACATTCATGTTTCTTAAAAATATATTTCAAAACATTTTTACTATTTACAAGAATATGGGTTAATGTCATATATACCCTTGTTTGACTTTTTATAAGGGTTTTATAAAATAATATTTCCACCATTTTCCAAACAAGGTACTTTTTAACCTTTTTGACAGAATTAAGGTAAGAATGTTTTTTTAACTTATACGGCGGTTGCGGCTATTTTCCACCGTTATAAAATCTTCGAAGCTTCCCTTACAATATTACAAGAATATTTTCAAAGAAAATGTTTTATTTCATAAATATATGTCTCTTAAATTATTTCAAAATTAAAAGAGATATTTCTCTAAAAAGAGTTTTGATTTCATCTATGTCAACATCCTTTGATGGATTTTATGCTTATTTGAATTTGATTTATTATGATTCTAAACTTCTATATTGTATTGAAGGTTTTCTGATATGTTTGACTGTGACTGTGTTATTTTTATACCATTCATGTTTTATGGATGTGGTATTTACATTTCGTATGATAGTTTTAATACGAATTCTTATGTAATGTTTAAACCTTTTCATACGAGAATGCATTGGAATTAATATGTGACGAGTGGAGCCTGCTATCGCTCCTCGATGCATCGGTAGGTCTCATGAGACAAACTAGTGTCTTGGCACAAGGCCTTGACAAATTATTATTTGTATTATTGGAACGAGGCCTTGGCTATGTGGTTATGATAGTCTGGTAATATGCATTCCATCATTATGAAAGTGGTTATTGATATTGCATATGATTATATGATTAGTAGAATATCCTTATGAATAACTAAATGGCATTATTTCATTTTATTTTTTCAATAATATGTTAAATTTCACGTTTAAAAGGCTTTTGTTTTAGTTATACACATCCTTAAATGTTTATTCTTATTTATGAATGTTTCTGCTATATTGTTATCCTTACTGGGAATTTAAGCTCACCCCTTTTCTATGTTTTATTTTTCCCAAGATGTGAAGAAGTAAATTATGAATGATCTGCAGGGATATTATGAGGGGATAATAGTGTGGACTATTGAGACAATATGTTTTTGTAGTAGTTTCTCACTTTATGATGTAATGTAAAACTTTATGAAAATATCTAGGGTTTCCAAGGCTACTAAACCAATTGGTCTTTTGAGATTTGATCTTTCTTGTGATCATGCCAATGTTATGTAATAAAGCACCGACTCTTGGTAACTAGGGTCGGGGCGTTACAAATATATATAAGGGGAAAATTATTTTTCAGATTAATTATTAATAAAATATCACTCGGGATACACTCAGTGTATATGACCTTTTTTTGATCGAAAGTATTCATATATTTTATTAAAAAATCTAATAATGTGACTCGTGATATGGATTAATAATATTATTCAACCATAAAGACCATTAAACACATCCACATATAGGATAATCCAATGAAACGAAAGAAGGTAGATTTCCAATTGGGGGACAATGTTCTCATAATATCCTTTTCTAAAGATTACCAAGGTTGTACGACATGAGAAGTAGTTTCAAAATCCTATATGTCTCCACCCATGACACCCTTTATCATTTTTGTCCAATCAAATGATATCATCCTTCTAAGGAATATATTCTTTTGTAAAGTATCATTAAACTTATGAATTATCTTGATAATAGGGTATTTTCATGGAAATTCAGTATGGCATGTACCATTATTAAATTATCACATATAATTCCTAGAGTGTAAAATACATTTTTTGATAAGATATAAATTAATATTCAAAATATTAATATATCTTATATTGAATATAAGTTTATTCTAGTTAATTAACACCAAAAAAGTCACAAAAATGTTATTATTTCATAAAATAATATACCTAAAATATTGAAGAAATTACATAAGAGTATCTAATATAAATTTGAGTTATTTTTGTGCTATTTTTTCTAATAATAAATATCTTTGGCAAATGATAGTTATGTCAATTTATGTATTTTAATTAAAATATACAGAGATGATTTCATTCCACTATATAATTAAAATCCAATATATTATTTATACTTTTAAATGATTCCTCTTATTTCTCATATCTTACTCTAAAAAATTAATATTCATGAAGAATATTTCATTCTTTAAGATTAAATAATCTTCTAATGGATCATATGACCCATAAAATGAAAAATGTTATTAATCCTATATATTTCCATTAGTCTGAGAATATATTGATTATACCATGATAAGATATTTTCCATTATAAATAAACATTTATATAAATAAATACTAAATTAACCTCCAAACCATAAAAACTAACTCCCAATGTTCAACATAAATCATTTTATAAGTAATTATTCTTAATAATCACAAAACAGTGGTTGACCACATTCAGAACTGATAAATATAAAAGATTTGATCACATATTCTTCTATGAATAATTAATCCTTTATTTGTAAAAAACTTTAATCACTCAAAATTTCACAAACCTAAAATTTATATTCCATAATCTTAGAATATCACAAATTTAATAATTTTATCCGTAAATAAACTAATTCTCCATAATGAGAAAATAAAATATTATATTCTCCAAAAATATAAATAAAAAAAATTTCCTCAAATATACTCTCATCTTGAAAAAAATATTTTTTTTTATTTACCCAAACCATAAAATGTTATAAATATAATGAACTTCTTTAAAAATAATTTTAATCACTCATTCGACAAATAAATTTTCAAAACAATGGCCATATCTATGATAAAATATATTCTCTAAACATTTAATAACCCTTTTCCCCCAACTTATTATAATTGAATCAACATAAAAGATCATATTAACAATAAATGTCATCAAAAACCATCAACTGTTGTAAAAATTTAAAAAATTTCATTCAAAAAACTACATTATCGCAAGTTAAATTTATGTGTTACACCTATTTCAAACAAATATTAAAACATAAAAAATGTCTCTACGGTACTCCCATGATATAAAAAGTCAATTGATTATCTATACCATTAAACATATGAAAATATTTAAATTTATAAATACTATATAGAAACATCATAATAATTAAAACCCTATATGTAGAAAATTATATCATTCAACCTTTTTCAAAATCCTTTAATCAATAATTATTATCTTGTTCCTTAGCAATTCATCCCTATCTTAAGAGCTGTTTCTTAAGATTCATCTATCACAATTGATTCATGTTTTGAACTTTAAAAAAATAAAATAACTTAATGTAACACATATGAGTTATATTTCATTCAATGTTTCTTCATGTATAACATATAGCATTTGAGATAGTTTATTCATATAATCTTACTTTTTTTGGTCATGATCTTCCTTTAAGGTGTTCTATTTGTATAATCCATATACACTACATAATTCAAGAATTTTATCCATTTATAAATTTACATTTTTTTATTACCACATTCATTACAAATAAGACATTAAATATTTTTTTCTTCACAAACAATATCATCTAAATTCTGTTGAAGCTCTATTATTAACGTATTAACAGAATTGTTAAACTATGATTATATCATGCTGTTAATTAGAAGTTTATATATCTAATAAATAATAACGAAATGGGTTTTCACTACCACAGTAATGTCGTTTGGGTGCTATTTCAAAAGAAAACCATTGGATTGTTATTCTTGAAAATTGTTAACAAGGTTCATGGTGGTTCCATCTATTTACCAAAACCAATAAATTTATTGTGAGTATATCAAATAAAATCATAACAAAAAATCTTATGAAAATGATAAACACTAATTTATCCACAATGAATTTACCTTTGATTCAAATATTTCATTTCATAAAATATAAATCATAGTTCTCATCAACATACATATGATTGAGGTTATAAGAGAATTTTAAATTATGATCTAATAATAACCTAACCTATAAAGTCATTTAGAAACATTCTATGATATTAAATAATATCCCGCCTTTGAAAACCCTTATTTTTGAATACAAAAGAATTTAATTAGTTTTATTAAATTCCTATTATCATATTGGTTTAGAATTATTGAGAGTTAGGAAATAATTTTATATATCAAACTCTTATAAAATAATGTTTACAGTTCCATTCAATTTCAATTTTTCGAAAAAAATAGTTTCTTGAATTAAAACTCATGTTTCATTCCAACAAGTTCTCTTAATTTAAGATTAATCACCTTAACTGAAATATATACCATTCTATAGTCCCTAGGTATCCTTGGGCCAGGTGAAAAACATTTTTGAAATTAGGTTGGGAAAAAAATATTATTACATGATATATAAGTAAAGGAAAACATAAGTCTATTTGAAATTATATGAAATAGCAATGATATTTTACCATTTTATTAACAAATTTGAGCTCATGTATTGATTTAATTGGTAATTAAATCATATTTATTTCTCAATGTTTTTTCATTAAAATAATTTTATATAATAATTAATGAAAAATATTAATATGTGTTTCAGATAACACATGAGATCCCTTCAAAACCCATTTTTTGAAATACATACCTTTCACACATAAAGGGGTCATAAAATTCTCAAAATTTAAGCACATTTATTTAATTATTAAATAAAAATGCATCCACTTTTTTAAAATAATTGAAATACATGTAGGTTCCCTATGAAATCATCTTTATATAACCCTTACTAGAACCCTTACATGTTGGATTACCAACATGGGTTTTTCTAACATAATTATCAAGAGAAAAAACCATTACCTTTTAAATTGGTGTAATAATTAGGCTCACCAATTAACATAGAGAATTACCAGGGAAAATAAGATAAATTAGACATATATAAGATTATATATTCATCACAAAATTTTATAAAATATTTTCATTACACATATTCAGAAATACATTAATGCTTCATGTAAAAATAAGGATAACAAACATATTACTTTGAAAACACATAATCAAATATCGCCTAAGAATGATAAATAATATTATCATTGAAAGTAATAGAAAAATATTATCATATGATTCATAAATAATAATATTCAAGATAATATAAAATTATATTCAAATAACATTTGTTTAAGAATATTAATTTAAAACATTTTCTAAAATAACCCGAATTGAAAAAATAAGAAATATACAATTGTTAACAAATGTATAGAATGTCAAAAATAGTTTAAAATTAATTTTAATTACTATTTGAGTATATTATTATCATTCCTGAAAAAATAGTATTCATGGATTTGGAAATGTTTCCTTAATAAGACATTAAAATCTTTTAGACATTTTTTTGATGAAAATACTTTAAAACATTGATAAATTTTGAATCAAATTGACATAGAATAAAAACTCAAAAGAAATTGATAAAAACAATATTTTTCATAAATTAATTAAAAAGGTAATCTATATTGTAGTGTATATACCATATTAATGAAAACATGTTGTGAAATTGGTATAATTCCAAAGGAAAAGAAATTGAGATCAGAAATCAACATACCTCATGTCCATTCAAACATCATACAAATTATAACCTCAAAAAAATGATATTATATTACATAATTAATTTAATGGGAACCATTTTTATGTTCCTTAAATTATCAAAATTAATATTTTCATATTTTACCCTGTTTTATTTTGTTAATAAACCAATTATTTTCAAGTTGAATGTTTTGAAAAATTTCAGTTCATTATCCCAAATCAATATCAATTGGTTGAACCTGGTAAAATGGTTCATCATTAATTCATATCAGGAATAACAAAAATAATCTAATAATAATTTATGTACATCATATATACTTTTAGAACAATCGATGAAGTGTGTTCATGAGAAATGAATAACATTGTTTTAGGTACAATGTATTCTGTAAATATGCCTGAATTGTGTTTTCAATTTTCTACTAGTTTGAAAAGTAATAAATTAGATATGTATTTAATTATAAATAATCATGAATATTTTATATATTTCATTATTAATAATTATTTTCGTCTTTATTAACATACATGTGAGGAAACAATGAGAAAATGAATCGCATATATATGAATATAAGATATTCATTCCTATATTAATTTAATCTATATACATATTATGACAGAACAACAAGTGAGGGGAGTGACTTTTTGTAATTATCCTTTACAAAAAATTATATAAACTTGTAATAAATGAAAGTGACACAAAAATTACATATATATGAATATAAGATATTCTTGATCAAAACATGCACATAAATGAAATAAAAGAATGTGTTTGATTTATTTTTTACATTATCCCATTGTATTAACCTTGTTTAACGTATTTTACCTATTATCATGGTAAATTTTTTTAACATGGTTACAATTCAATATTACTAAAAATGAAATCAACCATATTAAATAATATAAGTATTCATTATACAGATATTGAGTAAATTTTAAAGTATTAAATTTCTATAATTTTCAGTAATTACATTTATTTTATTTGTGTGAAATGCGTATAATATTTTATAGAAAAATGCTCATTACATGCTAAGAATGGTTGTATTTAAAAATCGTATATTTATTCCCTTAGAATTTATTGTATTAGGTTTAATAGAATAAAACTTCTCTTACTATAAAGAAACCTAAACTAAAAAGAACATTTAAATTACTTTTATTAAATGAAAATAATGGTTTTTTTCTAAAGAAATTGTATTTTACCTATTCTCCCAAAAATCAACCATTTTAGAAAAAATGAAAAAAATGAATATTATGATTATTTTGAAATAGTGATTTAGGAAACTAATTATATTATATAATGTAACATTTATAAAATTGGTAGAAATTAATTATAATATATTAACACAAAATGTTATATGAACTATTTTTTATTTCAAATTTTTTTACTTATTCCTTATCTAGTAACCCCCATTATAGAAGTTTTAATTTATTTTATTGAATATTTTATCTATAAATTTCCCTAAAATAATACATATAATGTAATTTTCTTAATTTAAATTTATAAAAATACGTTGTATTCTGAAATTATTTTCTAAAAAAAATATATCCTTTGATACTTTATTTATTAATTGAGGTTTTATTTCTTAATCATTAATGAGTAAATTTTTATTAAAGAAACGATCTCTAAATATATTTTAAAATTTTATTACTCTTAATAATTCTCACAAATCCAACTACTATAACATAACGAAGACATATGAATAATGATATTTTAAGAGTATTTCATAGTTTATTTTATGCTTGGTATTGTATGTGATAGACACAATTGAACAAAGTATTATTTTTAAAATAAAATCACTGGGTTTTACTAAAAAATTAATAGTTTTATCTAAAACATTTCATAGAAAATACTATTGAAATAGGGTTTTTCTATGACTCAATCTACCACATTCCTATCATAAGGGTTCATGTATCTATAAATTTGATTTTAATCATGGGACAAAGACAACGTCAACCAGTTATCACATATATCTTTTTTATAATTCTCATGTTGGATATATCTAATACAATAATATCACATGTAATTATCCTTCCATAGTCATATACATAGTAAACAAAATGAGGGTAATGGTGTCAAAACAAACCATAAATTAATAAAATACAATTAATGTTAATAATATCCTCTAACATTATATAAATTAGTCATAATTACATTAAATTATGAAATTAAATTTTATAGTTTTAAAACTATGAATCCTTTTAATAGGTAAATTTCTTGTGAATTTCTCACTTTCAGTAAATCTAGTCATCTATATATCTAATACCAATCAACATAGAGTGTCATTCTTATTTTATTAATATAAAAGACATTTTTGGGGAAATAAAAATACAATTATTTTTATAAACTATACACATATAATTATTTTCTTATATTAATAACCCATTTAATATGAATAAATAAGATTTTAATTTTTTTATACCTTCGGGGATTATTGGGATCATTAGCATATATATCCACTCATATTTTTATGAAGGAAGTCTGATTTAATTCATATTTCATGGTACTATGATTAGTTCGATATTGAAGTTGTTTATATAAATATAATGTTTATCCTTTATTAGATGTTGTGACATATTCAGTTTCTAAAATAGATTCATCAATTAATAATTAATTAAAACTTTTCCCAGAAATTACCCCATGATTAAAGATAAAAACTAAAACCATACAAGGATATGAAATCAATATTTTCAGTTTAGGTACTAGATTCTATGTAACAATTTATAATAAGATACTAATCATAGCTATATACTTAAAATACATCACTAGTTCTTTTATGGTACCTAAGAATATTCTTAATAATTACCCAATAACTCTAACTAAAATTTGATTGGTTTGTACACATCATGCATAATGAAATATAAAAGTTAATTCACCTATAAAATAATGTATACAAGATTAATTTACTGGATAAAAAATATAAAATATTACACAAGTGATTATAATCTTAATAATTGATGGAAGATAAATATTTGAAATAAAATATCTATAAATGGTTATTATTACTATATTCATATAGTTTTACTTATTTATACATTTAAACACATTGCTAATTTATTTGTTTTTACAATGGGGAAAATTTTATTTTAATCTATCGATATTTATCATCAAAATAGGTATATATATTTATTTACCATAATCCATTATTATATATTAATTTTTTAACAAATATTTCATTGATTATAACATTCAGATGTCATTTCCAATGAAAACAATATACTCCACATACAATATAATAAAAAAACATAGATCCAAACAATTCATTTATATATATAAGGTTCACACTAATTTTTTTTAATGTAAAAATATTTTTAAACTTATTGAACAAAAAAATTTATCTACATGATGAATGTTTTAATACATAAATGGATTTTTACAACTCACAAATATTAACAACATTTCACAGATATTCACAAAAATAGTTTGTATAATAAATAATTCCTTCAATACATTTATATGAAGGAATAATGATACACATACATTTGATAAATTTCATTACCATGATATTCTAATATTACTAATATAATAACAATGTATTTCTACATATTTAATAGATAATTTGTTTAATAATAATCATTTCAATTATTTTTTTATACCCCATATCCACTATGAAATTTTTATATATAAATACTCTTTCTACATGTAATAATTGTTATGAAAACACACATCCACACCATTTGAATTACGAAATAAAGATGATTTACTAGGTTCAAAGCCAAATTTATTATTTTAATTCTATTTTAGATTACATTTCTTTTAACCTTTATTTGAGTTAAAAATCAGCATGTCTTCTTGGTATGATACTGGATAGAATTCAATATTTTCTACATCCCCTTTACTAAAAATGATAATTCTATATCTATAAGGCTATTAAAGATATATACCAGACCTTTGTGGGGATAATTTATATTTATTCTATATAGTTTTCATAACCCTTTGGGTTTCTAACTGATCCATCTCCGGGATAACATCACCTTAATAGTCTCTAATGTCATAATGTTCAAATTTTCACGCATTAATTCTTAGGAAATAAATTCTGTGTCTAAAAATATAACATGTCAAACTAAATAAATATTTTTATTTAATTTATTATAAAATTAATATCCCAAAAACTATTCGGGATAACCTATAAATTGAAATTTATCTCATTCATGCTCCATTATACAAGACGTAATTCGTCAAATATAAGCCTCAAAACCCAAAATTGTCAGGAAATAAAATATATGATGATTTACCAAATTCCTGATATGTATAATCCTTATAATATCCATTTATGGGATTCAATTTAGTGTAAATTAATTAAATTTTAGAGAATAAACCAGAAAAAATTATTATAATGGTTTATATGACTCATGATTAGCTAAAATATATCTAGTAATGTTTAGTATAAATTTTTATCTAAAACAATTATCTTTGGTTTACAAATGAGACTGAGTTTTAAAAATACATAAAAAATCCCCTGGATTTTAATAAAATTTAATGAAAAAATATTATCCACCCCAATCAGATAAATGTATTTTAATTGTTTTACCATTTTAATTTGATTCTTCATTTATAAAGTCCTTGAATATTTCAAAATTGTTATATTTTTTTCATAAGATACACATACACATATTAGAAGAAGACATATGTAACATTCATGGATTACTAAAATCATCCTTGAACTGTACTATCATTAAACACACCTACACACACACAAACACACACACACATATATATATATATATGAAATTATTAGGTTTAATAAATTATTAGATTTTTCCCATATACCCTTGAAAATATACTCTATAATTTATTGTAATTAATAACATTATAATACATAAAATGATTTGAAATAATTTATATCTAGTTATCCATCATTATAGAGTTTTAAATCCCATTATTATTTATATTTCATAAGAGACAATTATAATAATATTTTGAATTCAAATTATTTATTACTTCTGTCATTCTATTAATATAAAATGTAAAATTATCAATATGTAACTAATATAGTAGATGGAAATTATTAAATAAAATGTAAAATATTTAATTCATATTAATAAAACAGTAATTATTATTTTACAAATGAAAATATTACATTATGGAAGTAGTATATGAAAATATATATTATTTTTCTTAATATAACATGATAATAGATTTTTTGAATAAAAAATCCCCCTAAAAGAAAATAATTTAAACTCTAAATATATAATGCACTAACTATAGATCCATTGATAACTCATTTTCCAACTTTCCATTTTCCAAATATTCTATATTGTTTTAGAAGTTATGAACAACCTAAAATATGTGATGCAAAAAGGTTATCTAAGAGTTGTGATTAAAAAAATTACTATATATATAATATATAGTTCCTTACACCTATGAATCCTTGAAACAATCTTAAGTCATTAGATCATATTGAATGATTCTATTTTTTCAAATATATTCTATTTTTTAGAAAAACATAGTTGATACCATATAAAATTTTAGGATATATTTATCCTCATAAAAATTTTGAAATGTAATTTTTTACTTCTTGAGAGGTATAAAGAAATTTATTATATGGTGTGGGTTTCATTAAAATGTATAATTCGTCATGTTGGTTTAAAATAATTTTTAAATTTTGATACTAGTGAGGCAATTTATTACTATAAACTCATTCTTTCTCAAGGAATCTTCTCATTGAAAAATTATGAATATATATGAAAAAATATATGTCAATATTAACATCACTCATGTTATCATATACTTTTTTCTTTTAAGAAATATAATCCAGTTATAATAATAATATATACTATTATAAATTTTGTTGGAACATATCCATATTTCTACATGTATTAACTATACTAAACTTGTCTCTTATACCACGTATATTTTGGGAAACAATTCTTATATTTTTTATCTTAAACATCCCTATGATTTTGTAGTGTACAATATAATTCTAAATTCATCTGAACATCAATCTCAACAACATGCCTCTAATTGCCAATTTTATTTTGTTACATTTTCATGTGTTAGCCAATATTTTTAATTGGAATACTTCTATATATATTGTTATGAAACATGATAGATCTTTGATGCTTGGGTAAAAAATGAAATATCTTTAAAATCAATCATGATCAGGTTGAATGAGAATCTTATTTTATGGAATAAAAAACATGCATATTAAAAAAAATATTTTATATATAATTTTACTTATAAAATTATATATATCACAAAAAAACACAAATGACTATATTTATATTAATTTAATAGAGTATATGTTATGTAATCTCAAAGCATATTATTCCGGTTTTTTATTTAATTAATTTATGTTCATAGCATAAAAGGTTCAACATTTTGGTCATATTACATAAAAAAATTATATATCTCTACATATATTTCTATAATAAGAAATGATCATGTATATTTATGGGATTCAATGGAATAAATAACATTGCATGTGATATTTCAAATAGGGTCCAAGCCGCTTAGATGCCACTCTAGGATTTTAGTAATAATTCGGAAACATGAGACACAGTTAAAATAATAATTTAACATATAATGTTTTAAATTATACATATGAAAATGTAATATTAATAAATTCAATTAAAGATAGAATTTCAATATTTTATTTATTTTTTTAGATCAAGATTGAATTTTTTATTTCAATTATCAATCAATATTGAAAAATAATTCTAATATTAAAAGACTTATGTGATTACTTTTATTTTAAATTTATGATAGTAACTCAAAAGGTAAATGGATAGATAAAATAATGAGACAAAATCTAGAAAACCCCTCGAATGAGGAAAATTAGATAACATTCAATGTTGAGGAACCTAGAGAATGGTAAGAACCCTATTTTTTTCTCAAAAATGAATGAGGAATACACCCATACTCATTTATATTTATAAAAATATGGATATTTAATTTCCAATTAAAAATTATAATTAATAGAATACCAAAGGAGAATATATTAATATTCATTAACAATAATTTTTAGCATTAAATACCCTTAAATTAGGATTGAGTCATAAACCACCTTAGGAGGTGTAATAATAAGATACCAAATTTGTTAAAGCAATAATATAACAATCATAAATGATCTAGTTAGAAATTATTATTAAATTAAAATATCATAAAATTCTTGAAAACCTATTATCTAAATCCAAAACTAAAATCACATTCAATATTTTTATCCAAATATTTAGTTATTAATAATGAAAAAAACTCCATATATATACTAATATATTAATATTCAATATTAATTTTTCATTAAATGATTCTTATAAATTAAATTGTTAAACTAAATAAATCATAAAATTAATTTTTTATAATAATAAACATAAAAATTTCAACCCATTGAGTAATCAATATAACACAAATAATTTCAATTGAAAATATCTTCTTAGTAACCCCAAGTTACCTTTTTATTGTTGTACATGATTATAAAACTCATTCATAACAAAAAAATAACAGCTTTCCTATACATGGTTTTTCATGTGACATGGATAATGTCGAAGCTGTTTACCAAGCCTTATTTTCAAAATTATCAAGTAAAATAAATATTATATAATTAGATGAAATATATTAATAATGGAACGGAAATGTAATTATATGGTAAAAACAAAATTTTGGGTTATAATAATTACACATGTTCTAAAAGAAGATCCATTAATTTTATCAAAGAGCTATTTGAACTTAATTAATTTGGTGACCAAAAAATGCCCCATGATGTGAATTTTCAAAAAAGGAGATGTGATTTGATGATAATTGGTATATGATTAAATAGAAATTTATCTTATGCCAAGATTTGTAGTACTCTAATAAATATAATTCCATCCTATTTTAAGGTCTCTATATATTATTATAATTGGCTAATTTCTATGAGTATTTTATTAAGAAAATTCATCCCTATGTTTTATGTAATTATACATTTTATTGATTTATAACATGATCATGGGTAATTTTTATTACCATTGATGATTAGTAATTATTCAAAGGAATGATTCTTTGTTGAGTTGAAAGACATTATAGTGTGTAAGGATGTATTACACCATGATATGGATTATATCATTGAAGAATAGAATCTTAAATAGATTCCTCATTTCAAAATAGAATAAGTTGTTTTATGATGGGTATGAAGTATAAATGAAGAATCATCAAACATATAATAATTATGTTTAATCATTTATGGTTTTATTATGAAGCTTATACATAGGGTTTTGCGGGGTGATTGTTTCCTAAGAAGTTATTTTCTATGATTTTTTTATTCGTTCTTGTTTGATATTCGAATTATGTCACACTATAGGGTTCTGTATAATATTATTATGAGTTAGGATAGTTTATTGTTTTCATAATTAATTCTTGAAATTTTTTTAAACCTCTATCATGGAACTGAAACATGTTATGTTTATATAATAAGTTTTGTAATCTATTTGACAATACATATGATAAAATTTTGATAAGTAATGATGTAGGATTTTGGTGGATAGTCGATATATAAAATTTTTAATCATTATTACATAATCCTAAAACCACATTATAACCCATCATGACATATTTTATAGGGATATTCCATGTCCCAAAGAATCGAGCCAAAATAAATTTGATTCTTTCCTTATATTTTTTAAAATTTTACCACCTCACGACATAATGTGATAGATAATTTTTTGAGGCAACACAATTTGTATCATTGTTGATTAGGATATTATTTTTATATCTTTTAGATCTAAAAATCGAGTTATTGTATGTCTTGTCAAATTGTAATTCTAGAAGATTCTATAAATAGTGAGAGTCATTCCCAAACCATGTGATTCATTAATTGTGAAATGTTTTATTAAATCTTTTATAACTTTTACCACCCATTCCATTTGGAATTAAAAGATGTATTTGATGGAAATTGATGATAAACAATAGGGTAAACATTGAGTCTAAATTTTGGGGTAGTTGAGGAAACGGGAAGTAGAAATTGATCAACATCGAGGCAATTATCAATTTCATTATATATAGATTAATTCAATAAACATTCTTAACAACATATTCTTACTGATAATAATTATTAAATGTTAATTTTGGGATAATAAACTAATTAAAATTAGGTCTTATACACTTTATAATGATTATTGGATAACATTTTATTCTCCCTTTTTCTGTGTATATTATTACTCATCCATTGCCTCATCATATCTCTATCACCATTAGGATCCAATTTCAGTAACTAGTGATGTAAATAATGTCAAATGTGAGTTATTGTTTCCAAAATACATTAATTCACCCCATGGTTCATCTGCAGAATAATCATTAATAGGATATTTACCTAGTGTCAATGCATGTTTCATGAATAATATTAATTTTCTAACTCAGTCCATTGGTTTGGTATGAGTGGATTTATTTAGGTTCATATAGGTAACTATAATCACTTATCTATGCTTTTTTTTTATTTTTTTTCCTTCTATAGAATATATCTATGGAGTCTATGAATGACATAATATTTTTAGGATTTATTTTGTTTGATGGAAAGGGATATAATTTATAGAATTGGTCGGTGTATCTATATTATTTTTCCCTTAACGTGGATGTTATTTACATCACCAAGAAGGGTGTATGTCTTCAATATTTTAATAAAATTCATAAAAAAATTGATATAAAGAATATCATAGTCTATGGGAATGTGTGAAATATCTGACATTAATGACTCTAAATAAAGTATTTTACCTGAGTCCGGTAAAAAATAAAACCCAATGGTATATAATGGAAATTATAACACCCATGATGGAGATATTTAATTTAATTATAATCATTTTTCAATATATTGAGATCAATTAAAAGATATAAAAACAAAATTAGATGAAATGGTTAATGGTTTCATCATACTGGTGAATTAAATAGTATTTTTTATTCATAGCTATATAGAAATTATTAGTGATTCTATAATGGTTATAAAGATGAAAAGAATCCAATAAAATAAATTATATATAGTGATTTTTTCCCATGAAGTATCCTTAAATGGATTAGTGAAACATCATATGCTCACTAAAATATTTACTGAAAACATAATGAACATTGTGAATATGTTATTAAGAAAATGAAAAAAAGATAAGGACATACATTTAAATGCACAAATATTTAAAGATAACTTTGTCCAAATAAGTCCAATGAGTAATGAGTTGATGCCAAAGTTGATGCATTGGCTTTTTATAAATGTGATTTTTTTCAAAGGTATGAAAATGAGGTAATGGTAATTATAAGATAAAAAATATGTCACATCTACTTTAATTGTGGGAGTTTTGGACACTTTTGAGTTAATTTATGTAAGAAGGAAAATAAAAAAGGGAGATTATTAATGAATAAAGTCATGTATAAGGAACAACATAATGAGTAGTAAAAGTGGGGAAATGTATTTTTAAAAAATAATAAAGAATAAAATATTGAATAAAATATTTCTCTCAAAAAATTATATAATATATTATGATAATTTATTTGAAAGAGTTAACTATAAATTAAAGGTGGATGTGAAAACATATGTAAGGTCAAAATCAATAAACAAATACATCTATTTAAGAAACAATTATGTCGTGAAAATGAATTTAGTGTGAAGGAAACATAAAAATATTAAAGTTGTTTGGGAAATAAGAAAATATTGTTATAAAGAAGAATGATTTTTAATGGGATAATGACTCATTGAATAAATTTTTTTATGAATCACAATCCAAATATATTATTGAGATGTAATTATATTAAACAAAATTTTTGGGTGATCTATATATAATACATTAATATAAAGATGATTTTTTTCAGATAAATACAATGGACAACATTATAATGAATAAATTATTATTACATCTTATAGTGATGCAAGGAGAAGATAAAAATTCCTTGAGAATGATGCACATAACATTCAATGATTTTATAAACCAAGTTAGTGAAAGAACAAAGGTAGTAGAGAAAACATAAAATTATACTAGGAAACATAGATATATTCGTATTGTTCTATAAGAAACTATTTTTGACACATAGTCTTTTAGTTGAAATGTATGTTGTACAAAAAAGGAATAAAAAAACATTCTTTCACCTAATAATTTGAACAAATTAAAAGTTAACATTAGAGGGGGATCTAAATATTACAGAGTTATAGATGTGTGGGAGAAGGGGAATACTGATTCTTTTCTTCAGAATAATGATATGGTAAATTAAAAATCTTTTAATCATGAGATTATTGAGAATAATCCATGTATTTTGAATTATTCATAAACCTAGAAAATTATTTTTTAAGAATATTTTAACTATCTAGAGAGGTTTTTCTTTACAGTAATATATTGGTGTTGTGAATTATGTAGACACAATGAATCGTTGAAATTGAACAATTTATTAACATATAAATTATATAATGAACCTAAAATATGTGTGAGTAAACATTATATACATATAAGACAACTAATGAAACATCCAAAATAGAATTTTTATTGCATGAAATAGTGGATGAGGTTACATTAAAAGTTAAAAAGTGTTAAAATAACACAATAATGAATAGTAGTCACTTGTAACACATTAAAATATATGAATATATTTTTAATAACATTAAATTGTATTATAAATTTTAAAACACTTTTGGAAATAATAAACCCCTCAACGTTTAAGGAGTAGGAAGTAACAAAATTAGTGAGAAGAACATTAATTGACACTCTCTTTGTCGATTGGTTGAGGTTTAATCTCTTTACTATCAATCCAAATTATTAAAATTGGAATTTAGTGACTTAGTGTAAAAAAATATATTTCGTTTAGAGGTTGATAGATGGAATAATTCTTTTGAAGGGGCAGATAACAAGTGGTAATATATTTAAAATATTGATCGATCAGGAATCCTTTGGAATTAACATGAAGGAATAAAAAATCATATGATTTATGATACTTCTATATTAGGGGAAAAAACATTAATAATCATTTCAATCATTAATATATGATATATATATATATATATATAATCATGAAAGCATCAATAGTTGTGATATAAGCCTTGACAAAAAAAATAGCGATCAGCAGATAAATTCTAATTGAGATCATGAAATATAGTCCACTTGAGTTAATATATTCACATGTGTATGGTCCAATGAAATTTAAGTCATACAATATGGAAAAATAATTCATCACTATTATTTAACATTACACACAAATGACTTATCTATATTTTATGGAAATTAAATCACAATCTCTTGAAATATTCAGTCACTATCAACAGAATTCTAAAAAATTATAACGTACTATAATAATATTTTTCTTCAATAATTGATCAAAATAAAAGAATGAAGGCTTTGAGTAATATATTGGGAACTATGGAATATTTCGTGGATATATTATTCTAAAAACAGCCAAAAAATGGGGTAGTTGAGTATAAAAATTTTAGTTTTGTGTATGTGGAGAAAACTGAGCTAGAAAAAATTATTTTATAGTTAAGGTGAAATAGATATTATTTATATTTTTAATTTATGTCCACTAAAAAATTATTCCATAAACCCTATGAGTTATATATTTAGAATAATCCCTCGGTAATGATATAAATTATTTTCTACACCACTATTTATATTTTAATAAAAGAGAAAAACTTATGAATTTTCAATGAGAGACCTATCGAAAAATTATTTCATAGATTCAAAATTAGTTAAATATTCTATTATATTTATAATAATAATCTTGGAGGAATATTTTTTAATAGAGTATTAATTTTTTGGAAAATAAAAAATATTCAAAAAAAAATCTGAATTTTTTTAATAAATATATGATGAATGTGAACACAATGTTGGTCATCATGAATATACTTCAGATGGAAAAAATACATCATAATCACTAATCGTTGTATTGAGTTTTATAAGAATGATGAAATCCATGGCCATGAAGGAATAACTTTAATAATTCATATAAATAAAACTAAATTCTCAATAAATCATTTGGGAAAACAATAAGGGTATTAAAACCTAAATACAGATGAGGATTTCCAATCATACTGACTTTATTTCACATGTTGAACCAAATATTGTTGAACATGCATTGCAACATGAGGACTGGATAACAACTATATAAGAATAGATAAATAAAATTAACAAGAATGAAACTAGGAAACAATTGTTACATATCAATGAAAATTATGTTATAGAGAAAATTGAATTTTTTTAATAAAACATGTGGGAAAGGAGACAAATATAGAATAAATATCGTCCATTTTTACTGGATACTCTAAAATCAAAAGAATTAATTTTTATGAGTATTTCACTCTAATCATGAGGCTTAATAAATTAAAGATATTCCTTGAGATATATGATCTGTGGAATTATAATGTTTCGAAAATGCACATTGTGTCAATATTCATTATCAATGAACATTATAATTATTTGAAAACTAATAAATTACATAAATTTTCATTGATTGTGAAGGGTCATGACATTTGATGATACTAAATTCTTTAAATAGAAGTCAAAAATATACACGATAATGGCACTATAAACATAATACTTTCATATGGATAATTTGATTATAGACTATAATAGTGGATTCAATCCTCTATGTTAAGGGAGATGAAAAAACTCTTTTTTTCAGTTTTTATGTTGATAAAATAGTCATTAATAATATAAAGATAATCTTTTGAATATTTTTATACCCAAATTTATAAACTCATAATGATTTTTATTCCTTAGTAAATGACATTTTTCATCTATTTTCAATAAACAATTGTTTTTCGATTTATCTTCCTCTCATAAGATATGTATTTTCATAAGTTTTATAAGAATTATGGTTTAGAATAATTAATTATGGTGTTACTCATATAGTACATGGGACCAAGATTTCAATTGATGATGAAGGATGGAGTGTGTATAAAATATATTTCTGGGCGACTATATAAATCATACTCTTCTTGAGGATATCAATATTAAACATCATTTTACCATCAAATGTTGAGCCCCATTATAAGTAAATCAAAGGAGACTCACCATATAGTAGGGGAATTGATCATCCACTATATCAAATGGAATCATAATTATGGATTTTAGTATAATAAGTACATATATTTTTTACATCATTTCTATATCAATAAATATTGAGCTATATATATTGGTGATCTAAAGTCTTCTTCCAAATTAAAATTATTTATTTATATATGGTGTGGTTCTTCACACTCTAATTAAATAAATTCAATAAAATTTAAATTTACTTAAGCTATGTAAATTGTCATATCTCAATTCACAATATGAAATTATTATTATTAATCTGTATCTTGAAAACAATATAGTGGCTATATCATAATCATTGGTGATTAGGTTGGATAAGAGAACTGAAATTTGTTATAAAAATAAATTAATGAAACATTCTTGGTCAAAAAATATTTATATAAATTACCACTTCATCATGGAGAAGGTATAGAATGTTGATATCTAATTAGAGTGTGTTTTAATAAAATATACATTGGTGGATATATTGATGAATACTTCTTTTAAAGGATTCATTTTTATAAATTACATCGTTGTCAGTAGTTAATTATCACTAGAAATACGTATCGTTTTTCTACATTATTTTCACTGTATCATTTAATTGAATATTTTGAAAAACTGAGAAAAATAGAAAAGTATATATTCTAGTAGAGGGATGGTGTATTGTGTTTTTTATAATGTAAGGATAATTAGGGACACATATTATGAACAGATGGTTGATGAATAATGGATAAATAAATATATTGTTTTCTGATTTTTTAAATAAAAAAAGTTGTGATATTAAATATCATTTTGGGAGATTTAAGAACCCTTAAATGATACCAAAGATGATGCTTGAATATATTTTATATTAAATGAATTAGAAATAGGTCTTAATAGATGATCTTAACTAATACATGGTCAACTTATCAATAATTTTTCATCAAGAGAAATAATACTCTTATAATCATAATTCAATCCTACGGAATCCAGTCAATAAAACCATCACATTAGAGGAAATCAAGGTTAATTCTCTTATAAGCATTCATTTAATTTTTAATTTTTATCATGTTCTATTAAATGATATCATTTCCATGTGTGAGTTTAATGCTCACTATTGTATATTGAAATTTCAAAATAAAAAAGTTCTAGATGACCCCAAAATAACAATACAAACTCATTCAGGGTTTGGGGGAATCGTGGAGGTGGATGATATTGTTGAATAACATTATTTTGGATCATATAAAGGGGTCGTGTGATCCGGAAGTGGGGAATTTCCTGAAGGGTGTTCGAAGAAAAAATTGATGGTGTTTCAATGGGATTTTAGGGTTGGTATAATCCTTTTAATGGTCTCAATACCTGGAGGACGGTTAGAAAATGGTCCACCACCATGAATATTTTCTATAATTTAAATATGAGAAATCATTTCAATGGACTAGTGTCTGAATAGATGGTCCTAGAACTAGGTTATTTTATGGGTTTTTGGAGGATGTGCATTCTTGGTCTAAAGATGAGTAAATTGATGATGATTCTGGACATTTATCTGATAAAAGTGTAGGGAGACACCATTGTAGAGGGCTCCATATTCCAAGAGGAAATAAATAGAAGAAGAAAAGTGAGGACAATGAGAGGTTCATCTGGCCCAATAGGGAGGTATTTAATGGATGAAAATATTATTCTTTCCCTCCAAAACTAGTGGAGATAAGATCTCCAAAAAGTCATGGGTTAATGAAATGGAAAATGTCTGTATTTCTAATGTAAATGAACTATGAGGTGTATTTTATAAGAAAAAGATCAATCTAGTGGGGAGATGAAAGTACCCAGTTAGATACAGGGATACTTGGTGTTAAAGTATAATGCTAATAGTGGGACTCTTGATAGTCTGGTTGATCAGCATTGAAAAGGAAGAAATTCATTGGAGGATGCTAATCCAAAGAAGGAAGGATTGATGTTGGAATAATTTTCCTCCAATGTAGTATTATATGATAGAGCTAAGTCTATTGATCTTGTGCTCACTCCCCTCATGTGTGAACTGAATTGGAAACAACATGAGGTAGGTGAGGAGGGTTCTATTGATTTAGATCTACTTACACATTTTAAGGATGAAATGGAGGTGGAGTTTCTTCTAATTAATACCAAACATGAAGAATATGATATTATGATAGAGAGACACATTATTGTGGATACAAATATTGATCAGAGTGTGTTGATTGATAAGGCGAATCTAATACAAATAAGAGGATTCAATTAAGGGAATATCAATGGATAATAGTACTTATACAATTGGGACATGTTTCCATATCACATTGGAAAAATTTTAAATGATGGTCTAGATCATTAGGTAACCAATCAGTCCTAGAAATTAGTTAGGGAGAATGTTTCCAATAGGATTAAGTTGTTTTTAAATAATTATTTGGTTTGTTTTAATGAATACTTTGTGTAAAAAAATTTGGTTCTCACAATTTCTTTAAACATGTTCTAGTAATAAAAAGTTAATTTTCATTCAAATGAAAATAGTTATATTATGATGAATAATGTTGTGTTGGGAAGGAATTTTTCTATTATGGGAACACCAAAGATGAAGATTATAATCTTTCGCAACAACCAAATTTCATAATAGAAAAAATTTATCTATAACAGGGAAGAGTTAGAGAAGTTGGATTCACTTTTATATTATTATCTCTAGACCAAATTTGTTGTTGTGAAAAAAACATGAACCATGGGAGTTGTGGTGAGCTATTTATACTATGAAATGATGTTTCTATTCTTTTTTATTACGCATTTGTTGAAATGCTTAATTCAATCACATTGTAGAGATATGCCACATATTTTGAATATTTTACCAATATGTTAACTTGTATTTTATAGTTTGTGGAAATTTTGGTGGACTTTCACACAGGCAATCAGCCATAGAACAGTTATTTGAGGAGTTGGTTGATCCATACTATAATTTCCAATATCATGTTATTGAAATGGAGAATGTTTGATTTTAGTGGTTTGATGGTTCCAAGGATTTCATGGTAATAATTTCATCCCTATATAACCAAACTAAAACAAATCATTTCACACTATTTAGGGAGGAACTATTCCATAATTATTTAGGTTGACATGATTTGGATGCTTTATTTTTTTCAGGAAATATTGGATAACATACACCAAAATGTGATTTATCGTTCTATGATGTTGTTCAGTGGTGATTTGAGAAATTGAAACATTTATTTAAATATATTTTGAATGTGACAATTATACTTCTACAAGGGTGGTTATGCTGTGATGAATTAAAAAAAGACACTCCCTAAAAAAGTAATACAGTAATAATAATAAGACTTTTGAAATTTTAGTGACATTTTACTATCCATTCTTGGAAATTAAAAGGAGGAATTATCAACAATTAAGGAGAATAATAAGGTTGAACACGCACTCCAAATTATTCAGTAATTCAATGGGAAGGCTAATTGATAATGATCAATATATTCTCTCTTTTGATTATTTCATTAACATAGAGATTAAAAACATCAAATTTCTTAATTAATTTTTATTATTGATATTATAATAATAATCTGAATAGATGGATCAAAATTGTGTCTCACTAATGATTATCCATTGAATAATAAGTGTTTTTGGACCTTGTATTGAAACTTATTTTATGTGTTTTATTTATGACTCAATCTTTCTTTATCATATAATCACTAAAGCATAATATAAACACTAAAATATGATTCAAATGAAATATATTTCGATTTGGGGGTTTCAAAAACCAATAATTTCACCCCTCTTAGAGGTTTAATTCTCTTTAATGTGACATTCAATTGAATATTAGTGGAACCACTTTTAACTATAAATGAATTGATCTATTGTATTATTTTTCTTGTTATTATAATAATCCGTGAATTTAGGTTTTTAAATATTTTAAATGAGGGGTATTTTATAAAAGGATGAATGTGATATTTTGGATTAGTTATCTGGTAAATGTTATAGGGATTTTGGAAGGTTGTTTTAAACACATATGCATTGCAGTACACTATTAAGGATCAATAGGTACTTCATAAATTAATTACTATATAGGTTCGTCTAAGTCAACCACCAGGTAACCACTCGAGTCATTAATGTATATTTTTCCAAGAATTTTAGTTAAAAATGTTTTATAGAATTTTTTTATCAATTATATATTTTATAATATAAATGGGATTAATTTTAATTAAATTAATACTAAACCATTCTAGGGTACACTTTTTGGATATATTTTTTATTTTTTATTTTATCCTTAAATAATTGTGGTTTAAATTAGTTTGAGAACTCCATATCAAGGTATTTTTCTAATTTCAACCTATTTGATTCTCATCGTTTCATTAATTTGTTTTCATATGATAGTGAGGTTCATTTTGTGTTTTAATATCACAAAGGCATAATGAAATCACTTTATAGAGAATGAAATTTTTATTTCAATGTTAAAGGAAGATTATGTAGGTTTTTCAATTAAATTTTTTGTTTTTTTAATATTTAATAGTTCTCTGGATAATTATTATATGGATTTATTGGGGTTTTTAATAGTGACCTAGTATTACCATACATGGATATTACATCATTTTATATAAATATTAAGAACATTATAAATGTAAATGTATGATGACCATAACAGTTTAGTTTCTTTGGAAACATGTAATACATTCATTTAATTTAGTGAAAAAATTGACATATCCCTCAAATATATTCCGCTTTAATAATCCTAATAAAAACAATTATTTTTATCCTAGAGATTGGAAACATAACAAAGAGGAAGCTTAGATTATCAGTAAGGGTAAACAATGGATATCTATAAAAATAAAATGAGAATAAGGGTATGTTAACATGAGAATTACATTTTTAGATCATTACATTCAAATAAAATATTGTATGTATGATCCATTTAATAATTATAATAAGTTAATAAGACATGAATCATAAGGGAATAAAGAGCACAATCCCTGATAAATAATATTGAAATTAGACATGTAATTGAGGTAGACACATAAGTATATAAAATGATTTCCATAGTAGTCAAGGCTTAATTCCAAGGTCGTATTTGTTGATTGTGTTAAATACTCATTCCATCATGGTAGTTATAGTTTACTCCCATGAACATATTATTAGTCATGGTTCAATTACAATACCATATTAGTGGACAATTTCTTTATCTAAATAGAGTTCACTCCCTATTCCAACAATGTCTATCCTATGAGATATAAATATTAACCCAATGCATTGGAGGTAGATATTGGTCTAACTCATCTCATTATGAAATCATGCAGACATGTTCCACACAATCCTTAATGTTCAAATTTTAATGTATCAAATGAAATGGGTACCATAAACATGTCATCATATAACAAAATTTGTAAAAGAGATAGTGTTTATAATCACATCATCAAAACATAACCTTTTAAATGAAGAGATTTTATTAAAAAAATAACCCATAAAAGAGAATCTAATTTTTGAATCATATTTCCCATAAAAGATAAATCGTTTTCATTATTAGCATGCAGTCAAAATAAATATCATTCAAATAAATAATATGAATGGAACCCTTGGATAATATTCTCAGAAAGGCATGTGTACCCCCTAATAATGTCATCATAAATGGAAAATAATTTTGAAACATCTATTAAAAAAACTCTTCAAAAAAATTTCCCTTATTTTAAATTTTTTTGAGAAAGTAAACCATTGTTTAAACTGTTACATTGAAGATAATAGTGAAAACTAATAAATGTAGCTTGAAAATAGTTTGAGATCTTTTTTCTCAGAAACCTATAAGGTAATATTCAAAATATTTTGAACATCATTTTTCTTGAAAAATTATATATGAATATTGAAAAAATTTTGAAAACATTTTCAATGAAAACATTTCATTTAATATTGAAATATTTTTGAAAACTTTTTAATTTGAAAATATCCTTGAAAACATATAAGTTAATCTTGAAAACATTTTGAAAACATTTTATATGAAAATTACAATGAAAACATACAATGGAAGAATGAAAATACTTTTGAAATATTTTTTCCATGAAAAAGTAAAAAGGATTTAAGAAAAAATTGAAAAATCCTTTTCCATGGATATATATAAAAGAATCTTGAAAAAAAAATTATAATTTTTTAGGAAAACATATTTTTTGAAGAAAATGGTTTTTTGATCGAAGGGATAAATATAGTAAAATTTTCATAACAAAATTTTCATTATTATATTATGTAACAAATAGTGGATAAATGGTACCAATATAATAACCTGTAAGTATTAACTATTGGGGAATAAAATTCATTATATTTGTCAAGAGATGGATCATAATATTTCATAAAGTGATGCATAATCATAAACAAACCCAAAAACTATGAGACTCTAGCAATGAACTCTTTTCCATGGCATAGATTTTAATCAAAATAAATATAAGATAATCAAATTTCATGATCTTTAAAAGATAATTTATATAAGGAGATTAATGATATAAAATTTCAAATGGAATTATACACACCTATTAATAGAATGTAGCTAAATAACATAACTTGTTTCTCAAAGAGGAAAATTTTATATAAAATTACATGAATGATTTGGTAATTTCTAAACTATAAACACCATGACATATACTTCATAAAATAGTTAATTAAATACCATTGAATATA
Organism: Viscum album; assembly: GCA_963277665.1. Classification (NCBI taxonomy): domain Eukaryota; kingdom Viridiplantae; phylum Streptophyta; class Magnoliopsida; order Santalales; family Viscaceae; genus Viscum; species Viscum album. Next base: position 390,538,366 of record OY728146.1, read on the forward strand.
AATATAATTATCATACAATAAATTCATGTTCAGTATATAAACTACATAAAAGAAATTAGAAGTGAATCTGGAATTTATCTCCCAAATAAAAGTAGTGAGATGAAATTCCCTTACTATGTGAGTAAATTTTTAATATAAGTTTACATGAAAATAAAATATAAATTGAAACCTTATATATCATTAAATAAATATTATTCAATATATATCATGATATAGGGATGTATATACAAAACACAACAACAATAAGTGTGGAATATAGCATATATCTCATAGAAAGAAAAGTGCGATAAGAAATTCATTCCACTATGTAATGATTCTCTTCAAACTCATTCAAAAATCATTTATAATAAATATATTTTTATTATAAATATATTAAATAACCATATTAATTTATATAATACCATATATGATTTTATTATGACCTTTTATTACCTATTTGTTACCAATTTCATGTTTATGTTTTGTTTCGTAAAAACCCTCTTTTCCATAGACGTTCAGACTTTTTATTATTGATCCTTTTATGTGGATCATGATTTTGTGATTTACATAATTTTAAAAATTATGTGAATATCATTTATACTCATTATATTATAATTTATACTAATATATAAAACATTGGAAAATGAAATGGAATACTCTGTTCATGGAGATGGTAAATCGTACGTACGAATGGATGTTGTTTCCATTTTTCACTCGTATTGAAATAAGATACATATATATATATATACTTATTATATATGAGTTATTATGTCATATATATCATATAATATTACTGATCCCATTCTTAATACATCCCTTGTAATGTGGGAATGAGTCACATCATTATGAGAAGGTGGTAGTCCACATGACCACAAACGAAGTTATCATGTTACCAACAAATGGAAAAGATGATGGAATGTATTATAATATAATTAAATAAGAATTATAGAATCATAAATATAATATATATAATATAAATATTGTAATATAATTATTATTCCCTACCTTTAAAGGTGTTAAAGTAATAATAAAGACATCAATTCGTGAGGTGGTAGTATGTCACACACACGAATGTTGATTGTATATCCCATTTGATGAACATCTGTGTGAGTTTAGGAAAAAATATTGACATAAAAAATACAAGTATATTTAAGATACTGATTATATTACAAAATCATAGATTATTACTAATTGAGGTTGTGTAGAAATAAATAAAACTAAAGTTATTATGGAAAGATGTTACCTCTTCTTTGGGTAATGCCTTTTGATTTGCACCAAAGTGATTTTCTGGTTGGATTTATTCCAAATGTTTGGACTCTATGATGAAGGGAGATAATCTAGAAGCATTTTTGGGTGGGGTTTGGCCGAGTAAAATGGCTTTATAGCAGTGAAGATGTTAGTTTGTGGGTGAGTTTTCATTAATAGTGGATGAAGAGTGGAATTGTTCCAAATATAAAAAGTTAAACACTATTAATTGATATCCCTTACATAATGTTCCACTAAAAATGATTCATTTTTTATATAGGAGATTATATGGTTTAAATATGTCTAGAAAAGTTCTTTTGTACATTTTTTTGTTTATTTGAACCCTTAAGATAAAGTTCAACAAATAAGTAAACTCAGTTTTCCCTTCAACACAATAATCAAACCATCAACATATCATTTTATTAAAAATATAATGTACCCCAAAAGCTGTAAAAAATATAGAAAAAGACTATATAGTAGTAAAATAATGTAACCCGTTGGCATCCCTTCCCACAAGAATCATTCCCTCGCCATATAGAGAGTTCCATTAGGAAAAGATTTTCACACATGTCCCTTGGGAAGAAATGGAGGCTAGGTGGCCATAAACCTTATTTCTCCAATTCCATGAATGGAAAATCAATGTATGGTTTCTAGTAATGCTACTCAAAATTAAGATATAATAAGAGATTAAATGTGTTAAGGTTCCTTGGTATTTATCCCCTACTCTTTTTGTTAAAAAAACTATGTATAACTTACTAGAAATTATATAATATAGTGATTCCAATTATGGAATACATTATTCAAAATTATAAACCTAGAACTAGAAGAAATATATTTAAAATTAATCCATAAAAGGTGTGGATACAATATGTTTTTAACGTTTAAATGCTCAATTATTGAAATTTTTTGTAATCAATTTTAATGTGAAATTGAATATAATGACCTACAATATAATAATTGATGTGTAATTGATATAATTATACATTAAAACAAAATTAAAATATAATTTAAAAATATAAATAAATTATTCTAAGTGGTTTTTTTCAACTAAAATTCATAATTTTTCAATATTCATAAAAAATGAATTTTCTCAGAAAACTACCAAAAATTCACCCTTAGATAATTATAAAGTCCCTCTTTCAGAAAAAATTTTATTTTTTAAAATGAAAATTTTGAAACTGTAAAAAATTATATTTAAAATATGGGTTCCATTAAAACACGTTAAAATTATCATTTAGAAAAATATATATCATTATGTGCAAAATTATTTTTATTACTATCCCTTGTCTAGAGAAAATATTTTATGATTATTAAGTAGTTGACTGAATATAAAATATATTTCTATTTCATTAAAATAATTTATCAAAATATTTTTATTTTATTTATTGAGCTAAAAAATGTTTGACAACATAAACAGTGTAATCTCAAAAAATATTTTCATTATTTTAAAAATGGATTTATTTTTATTTCTTTTTAATTGGTCTCTATATAATTCTTATTATATACATGTGTAAAGCATATTTTCAAAATTTAATTATTCTTGTTCATAAATACCATTACAACAGATATGTGAGTATTGATATTTTGATAGTATTATTAATAGTACATTGAGGTTTAGTAAAACGTGTTCTTGAATGTGACATAGGTTATCAAATGAACTAAGTATTGTGTACAATAGAAGACACACATAGTGTTGTGATTACCAAAATCCAATTTATTTGTTGTGTGGAACACAAGATTTACTTCATGTTGCATGAAACATAAACCAAAATTAGTGCTTTCATATAACACATTATATATTTAGTTGTGTGTGAAATGTAGAAAATATAAAATATTAAATCGATTCAAAAAAAATCATAGATTATTAGGTTGTTACATTCTACCCCTTGAAAATGAATTTCAACAAAGAAATTATCCTCAGTTATCAATGTTTTAATAAATTAATGATCATTTCTTGGAAAACCTCATCATAAAAATGAATACAAAAACTACATTTAAAAAGGGAAAGTTGAAAAGATAGAGGTTACACAAAATAACTCATAACTGGGATTCCAAATATGAGAACATAGGTTGAAATTTAAAATGTATACATTAAATAAATATATAATAAAAATATTTTGATATATATTGATATAGAACATTGATTAGAAGAAGTTGGTGATCTATATAAATATAGATATCACAAAACATAAATCTACAATGATCTTAGCGATCATTAATTCAATAGAAATAAAGGTACTCGGAAAACATTTTAAATTTATAGATCCTCTACCTGAAGTTGAGGAAAATTCATAAGACGTAATAATTACTTGATTTTAATACATTTCATATGTTCAATCTCATCCTTTTGATTCCTCTTTACAAATTTACATGTCATCTCTTACTCAAAAAAGAAGGGTAATGTGTTATACCGAAAGCACTAACGGATCATAATATCCATATGCATAACCATTAATTATTCCATATGTCTTTATTAATCATAAAAAAATCGTTACCATAAGTTATACTATATGTATAAATCATCACATGTGGTGATAATAATTTAATATCTAAAATCACATATGAATATAAAATTAAACCATTCAATAATTGGTCAACCATACAACCCTTATGAATGATGAATATGGAAAACATTAGAAATAAGGTTACTAAATCATCATAAATATGATCTCACATATATTATAAGGTAACTCATTATTGTATCATTCAAAAAAAATTGAATATCATAAACATTTATTCTCTAAAAACATGGAAATTAAATTAATTACCATAAAACCATATATAAAACATGCATTGTTTTCTATTCCAATTATTAATGGATATATAACATGAATCCAAAAAGTAGTAAACATAAAACATGATAATAGAGGCCAATTTGTCAACAAATCATTAATTAGTTCCTAGGAATGTAGCACCATCAAATTTTATTATTATATATAACACATCTTTATCTATAAACTATTATCTAAATAGTAGAAACTTATTAATGGTTATTGTAAAATAAATTTTTTGTCTTTCAGTAACATTACCATTCTATTAAATCAATTTTCTAGTCGATTTTAACTATTAAATATATTCATTAAAATGCATCATGAAAAACATAAATTAAAAAAATCATGAATATTTTACATTTCCCAATTATAGAATCAAAATAAATAAACACATTGATACTTCATCCTTAATCAAATAACAATACTACCACATTCTACTTCATAATATCTCTTTCCATTAACATTTCACATGTAGTCTCATCATCATCAGCAATATAATCTTCACGTGTAGCCCCTTATAGATACTATCTGTGAGTTTTATACTTAGTAAATCAATTTGAATAATTCACAATCATTCCAAATTTGAATCATTAAAATGTGAATGATATAGTAGGGAGGAAATTATTCACATAAATTGCATTTAATGAACTCTTAATTATTCATTTTCTATTACATGATTTGTATCCTAATTTTCAACTATCAACCCATCTTCATGTTTCTCTAAGCCATTCACTTGGGTCATTCATCGGTTTTTCTCAACATATAGGGAAAGAAATCATATTTCCTCTATGGTATCTATTACCCAAATTCAATGAGAATTAATTTTTTTACTTCTTTGGTGAGTATGAAAATTGATTATGGAACATATTTGTAATCATGTTCCATAAAAACTGATTATAAAAGATCAAAACAACCTTTACATTAGTTATCATCCCATTTTAGTATTTATAAATAAATTTAACATCACATTATACATTAATGGAGTTCCTTATTATTTTTACCATTGACTAAAACCCCATATCATAGAGTGATCAACACTTATCAAAGATTAAAACCACATATCCATTAAAAATACGTTATAGGATATCTAAATTTATACAAATTCATTAATCTGTAATACATTAGGATTATCCTTATATACATCCATAAACATATCCTTATAAATATCTATACAAATATAACTAATTTTTATTATCATTGTAGTTTCCAAAGGTTGACTAAACCGTTCCTTTGATATCAACTATAGTGTCACAACTTTAACATACATGGATATTATGTCATTTAATATGAATATTCAGAACATAAAAAATGTATATGTCGGAGGATACTAATAGTTTAGTGTCTTTAGAAACATGGAACACATTATTTTAAATTTTTGAATAATCATGAAAATATCCTTTAATGATCTACCACTATAGTACACCAACATAAATTCATTATTAATAACATTGGGAAAGGAAATATAATAAAAGGTGATCATAGATTCTCATGAAGGGTAACCAAGGGAGAAATATAATAACAATAAGAAAATAAGGGTATGATAACATGATAATAACTTTTGGAGTTCATACCATCTATATAAAAGATAATATATGTGAGTCATGGAATAATAATTAAAAATTCATAAAACCTATTTCATTAGGGAATCAAAAGCATAAGGCATGAAGGAATAAGATAGGAATAATACATGGAATTATATAAGCCACAAAATCATATAAAATGATTTCTATATTATTCAATGATTAATTTCATGGACACCTTAGTGTAATGGGTTCACACCCCAAACCATCTTCGTAGTCATGGTTCACTCCCATGACTTTCTTAGTTGTCAAGGTTCACTCTTAATACCGTATTTGTAGAAAAAGTCCATTAAAAACGCGAGTTCACTCCCGGCTCTAGCCTAGTCAAAATAATAATATATAAATCTTTTCCCAATGCATTTTAGGGAGATATTGGTTCAACCCATAAAATAATTAAATCATACATACAAGATCCACAAGATTGAAAAAATAATATAATCATCAATGAACTGAAATGGTTAGCATAAATATGTCATCACGTCATAACTGGTGGAAAATAAACCGGTTTCCTAATCGTTTTATCAATGAAAAACCCATGAAAATATGTGGGTTCCATGAACATATAACTCATTAATGATAATATGGTTTCATAAAAATATAACCCATGAAATAGAAATGGGTTTCAAAAACATCATTCCATTAAAAATCTATCTATTCAGAGAAATAATATAAATGTAACTCATGGATCATAATACTATAAATTCATGAGTAACACTAACACATGTCAACATAGATGGAAAATTATTTTTTATATATTTTAAAAATAGTTGTTAAGTAAATTATTCCTTCATCATTGAAAAAGGTTTTTAAAATTTAAATGATTTATAAAAATAAATTCTTTCAAAATAAAGATTAAAACTTATAAATGAAGCTTAAAAACATCTTGAAACACATTTTTTTTCAAAATAATATATGTCATATTTATGTTTTTTTGATAAAAGTATTCAATTAATGCTCATAAATTAAGATTCAAAATGTTTTGAAAAAATACCATTTAAAATATATAAAGGAATCTTGAAAAAATTTGGAAATCCATTTTCATTTAAAATAAACATAAAATCTAATAACGAAAGAATGAAAACATTTTGAAAATAATTTACAAATAAATATTATGAAGTAAGATTGATAAAAATTGAATACATTTTTGTTTTAATAATTATAATGGAATCATGAAAACATATTCCAAAACATTTTAAAAAATATGGTTTTAGAGGAAATTTATTTCTGGCCGAAAGAAGTAATAAATTCATATTTTATTAAAAAAATATAAATTATAATAAGTACCAAATAGTCGTGAAAAGGTAAAAATTTATGAATATATCATGAATAACCAGATTAAAAGAATTTATGTGAGAGTTCATAAGATACAGATGATAATATTTCATCAATGGAAGCATATTCATAATCAATCTTAATAAAAATGAGATTGTACAAATATACTTTAATCACTTGGGTATCATTAAATAAAAAACCCATTAGAGAATAAAATTATACAATGTTTAAAATATCCTAAATATAAGGAGATTCATTTTCTAACATTTAAAATTATATTATATACACCTATTAAAAGAATTTATGTGTATAACATAACATCTATCTGTTGAAAGGAAAATTGAGACAAACTTTCAGTATTAAATATGTAATATTTAAACCATAAATCCCATAAAATATAGGTAATATAATGGATAATTGAATATCCAAAAATTTATCTATAATAATCATACAAAATTTTATTGTTCATTATATACGCCACACGAAATAAATTAGTGGTGAATGTGGAATGTATCTCATAGATATAAAATTTGAGATCAAATTCCCTTATATATTTAGTGAATCTATAATAATGAGATCTGAAAAAATAATATAAATTTAAACATTAAATATAATTTAAAAAATTAAATTAATGATATAAAATTTCATATTCAAGTATATAAATCACACAACAAGAATAATTTGTGATTATTTCATATATCTCATAGAAATAAAAGGGAGATTAGAAAACATTTTCTTTATGTCTTTTATCTCATCATATGCATTAAAACCTCTTGTATAATAGATAGTATTTTATAATAATTATATTTATTATCCAAATTTAATATTATAATACAATATATTATTTCATTCTGACCATTTATTACTCATATATTAAGAATTGTTTGTTAATGTTATGATTCGGGTAAAAACTGCTTTATTTTTCTTTATATGTTCAAAATTCTTATTATTTGTCCACCTAATGATATAATGATTTAATTATTCCAAGAAATTATAACATGATTTAAATATCATATATATTATATATTTATTTATTTATTTATAACAATCTATATAAGGTGTAAATATGAAATGAAATAAATCATACATTGAGATCATTAATCATACGTACACATGAATATTGTTTCTATTTTCTTATAGTATCTAATTAACCGAAATATATGTATATATGATATCATTTAATAATGGATATTATTTCAAGTATCTCATATAATTTTTCAAAAACCATCCTCAATACATTCCATGTAATTTGTGAAAGAATCACATTGCTTTGATGTGTCAGTATTCCACACATCCACAATCATTGTTATTATACTATATAAAAATTAAAAGCAGGAAGGTATGTGTTATATAATAATTATAAAATCAAAACTACATAATAAATATAATATATATCATATAAAATTTTTAATTACCTCATTAGTATAAACTATTTTAATGTGGTAACGTTGGAACAAATGACATCGGTCCCCGAGGTGGTAGTCTATTGAACACACAAACGATGATTGTGTGTCCCATTTGATGTACTTGTGAGTGATTGTAGAACTAATAATAAAATAAAAACACATAAATAAACTTGTGATACTATTTTTATTATAATCATGTAATAAAATGGATTTACTGTAGGAGAAATAAATAAATCAAAAGTGCTTGTGGAAGGATATCACCTCTTCTTTAGGTATCTCTTTTTTGTTGGCACCAATGGGATTCTTTAATAGGATTTCTAAAAATAGTGTCCTAAAGGATGAACATGTAGATTTAGGGAGGAAATTTCATCAGGTGTATGAAGATACAAATTACTTTAGTGTTATTTGAAAAGTGATGTGGGTTAGTTCCCTTTTATGATGGATGAGGAGTGATATTCTTGATAATATAAATGGTAAACATTATTGAGAAGAATCACTTAAATCATGTTGCACAAATACTGGTTTTATATAAATAAATAACATTTAATGATATAAATATGTCCAAACAATGTCTTTTTTACATATTTCTATGTTATTTGGTCTAGTAATTTATTGTTTAACGGCTAATTAAACTCATTTTTACCTTATCTATTGTAATTTATTTTATATAATGGAATACATATTTTTGGTAAAAACTTTTTTGACATTTTATGAAATATTAAATTATTCTAATTATAGTTATTTAATCCATTTTTTCATATTATATACACATATGTGGTATAAATGTATTTAAAATTAATCTTGCATACGGGACGAGACACCATGTTTTTATAGTGAAAAAGTACAAAATATTGAAATGTTTTTATCCAATTTCTATGTGAAAATGATTTTAATGAACTAAATTATATTAATAAATTTATAATGGATATAATTATACTTTAAAATAAAATAAAATATAATTTAAATATATAAATATATTGTACAAAAAGTTAATTTTTAATTAATGTTCGACATTTTTCACAACACATCTGAAAATGAAACATCTCATAAAAAATAAAAAACATTTACTCTAAGTTAACTTTGGTGTTCGTAAATTAAAATGGATTTTTATTTTTTGAAATAAAATTTCTAAAATTTTGTGGAATTATATTTAAAATAGGTGTGCCATTAAATGTTTGTAACATCCTAAACATCCACGGTACACATCTCTTTGAGTAATACAATCGCGTGTGTTGTACCCAACTTCAAGTTCTAACACACCACAACCAATCAAAATAGCTGATATGAATAGTAATACCCACTTTTTGAAATATTATAAATTTTATCATTCAAAATGGACTTAATTTTTGTATTCAGAGTATCTAAATTAGCTTAGGGTGAATTCTTGGTATTTTTCTGAAAACATTCAATTTTTGATGAATAATGAAAAACACTGAGTTATAATTTAAAACCAAATTTTTATTTAAATAATTATTTATTTTATTTAAATTTATTTTAGTTCAAAATAGATACATAATATCTATATAAGTTCAATATAATTCATTGGTGTCTATTTATAATAATTTTAGATACATAGATGTTTTATTGAACTTTTTACCGTCTTGTTCCCACCTCCCAGTAGTATTTTAATATTTATATAAAAATTAATTTTACCTCTTCTGTGAGTTGAATTTAAAAATTCCTAGAGACATAGTTGATATCATTAAGTAAAATTTAGTTCAATAAGATGAAAATAATTATTGGTTTATAATAACTTTTTACTTTTATTTATCACGGTTAAAAGTAAATAGGGTAATTAAGGGTAAAAATGATATTATTATTACCCTAACACAAATAATAATTCTATTAGATAAGTATAATTGGACAAAAACAAAATTTTGACTAAAATATGAACCTCTTTGGTAAAATTGTATTAGATTATGACATTTATTATTATTTTATTTAAAAATGAGGTAAAAGAGTTAAAATCAATGTTTAATAAATACAACATTTTAAATATAGGGTTATAAATAAGATAAATTCGACTATAAATATTCATTAGAAATATAAAAATATTTCCTACTTAATGGTATTTTATTTTTAATTTTTAGACATTAAATAATGAAATTTATTTATGACACAATAATGATGTAGTGATTACCATATTGTCAAAATATCAAAATAATTGATATTATGAATATCCAAATAAATGTATTATGAGACATTTTATGAATTCCTCCAATTTTTTAGGTTAATATGAGATGTTAGGGTTAGTTATATAAAGTATTTTTGGAAGTAAAAGTGTTGTAAAAAATTTATAAAAAACAGAATACCAAATAGTGTTAAAATTGACATAAAAGAATGTTTAAAACAAATATTATATTATTAATTGATATTATATTCCTAAAAATCTAAGGATCATCCAAAGGTCATAAATATAATTATATATTTCATTAATGAACCACTGGAGTTTCTCTTGGATGTTTATTATATGTTTATGAACCATATAATATAAAAATACAATGTGAAATGGTAAATTTCAAACTATTTGACTAAGAGTTAAATCTAAAAGATAATGTTAATATAGTGACCCAAACCTTCCTAAAACCGATTGGTTGAGTTTTTTTAGAAACATACACACCATATAATTTAAATAATTCATTTTGTAACCATTAGACACTAAAAATGATTTTATAATAAATTAGTATTTCAAGCTTTTCCTAAGGTTCCCTTTACCCCTCTTATAAAATGTCACACCCCTTCCCTCAAATTAAAAACATAATAGCCTTTTGGATCGGAAAACCCCAACCCAAATACCATTTAAATTTTCCTAACTTCATCATAGAGTCCTTACACTAGTTTTAAAGCCATCATAAGGATCCCTTTTGATCAAATCAAAAGGAAGAACCCGAAGAAGAGGTAAATATTTCATCACCTCTTTCAAGTTCCTTTCTTCTTTAACTTCCTTTTTCATTGTTGTTTCCATTATAAAATAATAGCTATAGTTTATTATATATACTTTGATGTTATTATAAATATGGTACAACAATATTCATTCTTATATCCATCCCTTGAATGACATGTCACCATACGTGTGCACATATGGATTACCGTCTCTAAGTCGTGGTGTAATTGTTATTCAATACATTATTATTTGGATGGGGATAATAATGATGTTTAATTGATGTAAATAATTAATATAACATTATAAGTATTCTTTTTATATGATATAACATCAAATTATATATTATTTTAATATCAAAAGAATGATATTTTCACTCATGCGTACGTACGGATTATAGTCTCCATGAACGCGATATGATTCATTCCCCATCATATCAATTCAAGACTAATTTTTATTACATGATTAAAACTATTTTTTAAAGACATAATATCATTATGAATGTTAATAAGATACATCCTATCCATAAAATTAATTATTTACATAACAATGTATATAAAGGAAAATGATTCAGTTAACACCCGAAACGACGATAATACTAAGATATTATTAACAAAGAAATGTTAAAAGATCATATATGATATCATATTAATTTCTATCATTATTTACTAATTTAATAACAAATATTTCACCATTATACAGGAGTTTAACCTAACATTGACCAAAGAAAAGTACAAGGTAAAGGTTAATATCGCAATCTCTTCATTATCTGAGTTTGTTTATACGTAATTATCTAATGGGACCTCTTTTTCATACACATCCATGTTTCTTAAAAATGTATTTCAAAAAAAAATTACTCTTTACTAGGATATGGGTTAAAATCATTTATACCCTTGTTTCACTTTTTATAAAATCTTTTGAATGGAATCTTTCTGTCATTTTCCAAACAAAGTAATTTATGACCTTTTCGACAAAAATATGGTAAGAATGTTTTTTTAATATATACAGCAGGAGTGGCTATTTTCCAAAGTTATAACATCTTCAAAGCATTCCTTACAATATTATAAGAATATTTTCAAAATAAATGCTTTCTTTATAATGATGTGACTCTTAAATGATTTCAAAATAGAAAGATATATTTCTCTAAAAAAGGTTTGGATTTTATCTATGTCGGCAGCCTTTTATAGATTTTAAGCTTATTAAGAGTTTATTTATTATCAAACAAAACCTATATATTGTATTGAAGGTTTTGTGATATGTTTTATGGTGGATGTGTTATTTTTACAACATTCATGGTTTATGGATAATGTATTTACATTTCGTATGCTAGTTTTAATATGAATTTTTATGTTATGTTTGAACCATTTCATATGAGGATAGCATTGGACTTCTTATGTGATGGGTGGATCCCACTATAGCTTGTTGATGCATCGGTAGGTTTCACGATACAAACTAGTGTCTTGTCATAAGGCCTTGACAACATATTATTTGTACTCTTGGCACACGGCCTGGAATATGCTGTTATGAAAGACCGACATTATGCATTCCATCATTATAAAAGTGGCTATTTATATTGCATGTGATTATTCAACTAGTAGTATATCCACGTGAATAATTAAATGGAATTATTTGATTTTATCTTTTCTATATTATACTAAAGTTCAAGTTTGAAAGGCTTTAGTTTTAGTCTTATAAATTTCCTTAAATGTAAATGATTATTTGTTAAAGTTTCCACTTTATTGTTATCTTTACTGAGAATCTGAGCTCACCCCTCTCTATATTTTATTTTTACAAGGATGTGAAGAATTATATTATGACCGACCTATAGGGATAGTCTATGGGATCTCAATGTTTTCTATGGAAACAATTTTTTCATAGTTTTCCATTTTATAATGTAATGTAATCATTATGAATGAATCTAGTACTTACATGGCTACTAAACTAATCATTCTTTCGAGAAATGGTCTTTTGTTATCATGGAAATGATATGTAATAATGCACCAAATCTGGGCTTCTGGGGTCGGGGTGTTAAAATTGTGGTAAAATTAACGTTTATAAAAATATATATGTTTATGCCTAAAATTTTATTTATTATTATTTATTTTCCAGATAACACATAATATAAATATTAAATTGATGATTGAGTATCAAATATATATATATATATATAATATTTTATTATATCAAAACGTTTTTAATTAATATTTTAATGTAAAACATTATTGATTACATAAATATAGTTTTCCAGCATATGATTTTCTATATTTTCAAAATGTTTTTTTTCATTTCTTGTAAATAGGTGACGAAATAATACTTATTATATACATATATGTATAAAACATATTTTCATATTTTAATTATTTTTATTCATGACCTTCATTCCAATGGCAAGATAAAAATAATAATATTTTAATAATAATTTTAAGAGTACACAATAGTTTTGTAAAACATAGACTTGGAAGTAACCCACATTATCAAATGAACTCAATTTTTCATGTAACGCAATAAAAGCATAAATTTTTGTATACTAAATGGTAATAAAATTGTTGCGTATAGAACAAGAATAAATTGGTGTTATGCATAATACTAACTAAACATATTTATTTTATATAACACAAGATATATTTAATATCTTCTAGAATGAAAAATATCACAAAGATTAAATTAATTCAAAAAATATATTCCATAAAATATGAGTGTGTTATTTTTTATGTAACTTATAGTTTTTTATGATTGAAAGTATATGGAATTATGGTTCTCCTTTATTGGCCACTAGAGTTTTATGAGTTCATAAAATGATGGAAATGAGATTTCTTCCCTATCATTCATCCATTTCAATTATGTTATATAAATGAAATCTATTCCATTGATTTATAACTCTTCAAAAAACAATTAAATATATGTTTTTTATCAAAATTATTTTCATATAAATATTGAAATGATGAAATGAATCTAATTTCTTAAGTGATATTGAGTTGTTTTAGTAAACGTTTTTTGGATATTTATTTTATAACCCCTTGATAAGAGAATTATTATCATTTTCCACCTATGAATTATTCATTTATAAATTATATACATATTAGTTTTCTTTTTTGATTTACAAAAATTTATCATGAAATCCTAATGAGGAAATTTTTGTCTCTAATGTGGAATTTTCGGAATTTTATAGTTCCCATCGATATAATTCATTTTAATAATTTTTCAATAAATTTTTTTTTTCTTATATTATATAAAAATTCAGTTTTTGGAGCGTGTTTATGTTATGTCATTTGAAATAATTTGATTATGTTTTGTGTATATACATTACACATTAATTTTGGGCTAGGAAATAGGGGTAATTTTGGTTATTTTGCTGTTATATTGTGTATACGTATTAGTGAATATTACAATTTTATTAAAATAAAATCTATCGGTAAATATATTTATTTTAATAATGTGATATGGTGTCAAAACAATCATCTATAAGATACTCAAAAAAAATTAAAAATATGTGTTTTAATTTCTTAAATAAAATTTCAAAAAAATAATTTATTTCATCCAAACATTAAATTTTATGAATAAATATAATTCATTTATACAAAAAGTTTCTATAATTGAATTTTCAATGACTAAAAAATTATAATAATATATTCTATTATCTTATATAATGAAATGATTTGTAGGGAATATGTTTTAGGCCAAAATTTTGTTTTTATAAATGTGAGTTGTGTTTAATTTTTATTATTTGAGATGAAATTATATTCACATACAAAATTAAAATTATAGAAAAAATTTATGGGTTTCATTTAATTTATATTGACCAAAAATTAGTTATTTAACAAAAAAAATATAATTATAGATACTGGATACCACACCATTGGTAAATTATTTATTCGGATATGATGTTTCTAGAAAATTATACGTGTTTATAGTATAATATTATTCACTTTGACATATTAGTATTTTGAAAATACTAATTTAAAAAATTTATTAACTCTATTATTATTATTTTGGACATCCACTTTATATTATTGAGTATGATTTGATAATTTTATTTTATTGGGTAAAGGATTTATATAAACCTTAATTTGACTTCATCCATTTATAATTACTTTCCTAAATTAATTTTTAAAAAGGGTGGTTTTAATTAAATATGAAATGTATAATATGATATTAATTATAATTACCCAGTTTTTATGATATACCTTAACATCAATTTTTGTATCTACAAATATATATAGTCTACCTCATTATATTGCCTTTATAAATTATTTTCATACTACTATATTCTATTCACTTTCAATATTGTCTTATATTAGGATTTTGTTCTTGATTAATGTTGATCATATCTTTAAATATACATATGTGTTATATTCAGAATGTTGAATGTGATATGTTACTGGTATATAATTCCAAAACAGTTATTTAGGAAAGTGAAAATAGGTTTTGAAGTCTGGTATGGGCTCGCGGTGCACTAAAAAATTATATACGTTATGGAATTGGATAATGGATCTTTGAATCATTATATACATTTAGAGTGGGGATCGTGCTGCCTTAATCCACTATAAAAGTTTCTAGATGATCATATGTTGTCTTAAAATTTATTTACATAGATTGATGGGTCATAATAGTTCCCTAAATATATATATATAACACTTTTCACATGGAATGACTATTTCCTTTGGTCTTTGTTATATGATTTTTCATTTTATTCGAAGTTATACATAAATTAAGTAGTGGTTGGTTTTAACATTACTGGTATAAGGACTCATTTTTATGTTAAATACTAATATTATAATTTCATTATTTTTTTACCACTTATTTTGTCTATCATTTTGAGAAAAAAATTATATATTTATAAATGTGTGATAATATTTTGACACATACCAATGTTTATTACCTATGTTATTTGAGATCTCTAATGGTGACCTATTGATTCATTTAATAGTTAACTTATTTGGTCTCAATGATGGATATACATACTTCCTTTTTATATATTTTGAATAATATATAAAGTGGTTTTCTAAGATAATTTTAGAAATTGCAGGGATGTGGACATGGTTTTCATGGGAGTGGGTATACCAACCACTATAGAGATGGAAATTGATTGGATAGCTTTAGAAGGAGGATGTGTTTGTCTAATTATAAATTCTAATTAGTTAACATTTTATATATTGTATTTATTAAGTTTCTTTTATTTGTTATTTATATAATTGGTCTATGAAATTTCTTTTTTTTTATTTTCATCAGCCCAATCCCTCAAAATGTACCCCTCTAAGGCTTAAAATAGAAGAATGAGGTTTGTGACTACCTAAGTCCAACCTCTAGTGGGCCCCATATTATCTATGTGCATCAATGGTATAATAATCATACCATACGACTCATTACCTACAAAAAAAATGTGTAAGTGTGAGAAAATATGGATACCACAACAAAAACATGATTATAAATATATATAATGAAATATCAAGGGAAAAAATTCAATGTCACATAGTAAAATTACAAATGGATGGAAAACTTCTTGTATGAAATGGTAACGAAGGAAGTGTCAATGAATCTGAAATAGCTCCTGGAAAACCATAAGCTAGAAATATCCATTTAGGACTCCAACCTACTCCAAATCACCTATTAATAGTTTATATACACGTAGGGTGATTATTTCGTTATATTTAGGAGGATACTCTATAGATATTATCATTAAAATGACAAAGAAATAATTATAAATCATAGAGAACAAGAGTGAAACTGAATCATCACCTAAATAATTATAATAAGTTCCCACACTCACCATAATATACCCTCACCATGTATCACATATAGGGGAGCATATAACATAATAATAAAACACCAAGGGTAACTCGATTACACTTCCCCACGGGTTTTATTCCCTACCCTAACATCACATGTCACAAGCCATCTAACATAAAAATAACCCATCCCCTAGACACGTTTATGAAGTATCACCTCATGAACCAAATGGATCACATCATATCATCGTCCCATATTACATCTCAATATAATAAGTTAGTTTCTGAGAGCCACCATAGAATGTTTTATGTGTATCATACATATGGTTTCATAACTCAAGCCACTATATCCCATACATTGAGTTTGGTACCACAAGCCATCACAACCTATACACATCATACCTATAATAATATTTTAGACACAATATCTAGGGATGAATGTCTGGAAGTAAAAAAAAATCCATCACCACCACACTACACACATATATGGGAAAAACTAAAATCATGAATACAATAACATATAAATACCCAGAGGAGAGTGAGGATATTGGGGGAGGTATGTCTTCCATATTCCCACTAAGATATTGGGGAAGAACAACCCATATTCCACCAAGGGTCAGTTTACCTGAATGATATGGGTAGGGTAACATATGAAATCACATAATATACATGATATAATATGTTACAAAACCACACTATGTGCATAAACTAGTCTAAAGTTCAATTGTAACTATCGTCACTCACACACCCGATATTCATGGTTATGTACTACATCACCATTTAGTACATAATCATTTAATTTTTTCATTTAATCATTTACATTATGTAAATTAATTAATTATCCAATAATCAAAAAACAATATTATTCCATATTACATTACATTAAATCAATATTTTAGTGTCCATGGCCTCCTAGAAAATTCCAAAATTAGCCCATGAATTATAAAGAATAACATATTTTCCTGATTTTTATTCCACGAACTTGAACCCATGGGGTATGAATTATTTGTTCATTATTAGAATCAATCCACAATCTCAATACTTAAGAAAACCCATCCTATGTTCTAACTAATAGGATACCTGTAATGATGTACAATCATCTACCTCAAGTTGTTGGGAGGGGAATTTAGTTAAAAATGAAACTATGAAATATTCCATCAAACATACATGTTTCAATAAATCATCCAATTTTATCACTTCAATTCATATTCATAGAAAAACACGATCCATCATTGTTGATGAAATCATCAAAACCATCATGAATATTCTGATGTATATCACCATCATTACAATCATCTATTGCAACCTTAGCAAGGCAAGCATACCCCATATCATATCATCCATTCAAGGATTAGCCATCTTGTATACATAACACAACACAATGTAAATATGACATCTAGATCACATCACAAGACAGAATGAAAAAAAATATAGTCATTAGTATAATATGGACCCCAAAATAATACATCTATATTTGACTTAAAATGAACTCTCATAGCTCCAATTACAAGGTACACTACCTTCTAAAAAAATTGGAAATCTAGGTACTAAAAAATACCAACATCAAAATATAGTAATTATTTCATCTATAATTAAAATATAAATTTTTCATACTTAACAATTAAGTGTAACCAACAGAATGAACAATATCAATCTAGAAAATTTTAAACATTCTCATAGCATGAATTTAGGTTCTAGAAAACCCTATTGATTCAACATTCTCATTTAATCATTTACTATTAAATTATAACCAACATACATTATCGAGCCTCAAATTATTTATCATTTATATTATCATGGAAGAATACATTTAATTAAGCGTGTTCATTACATCAATTAGATTATTAAATAATTTGTAAGAATCTTGAGAGTCATTTAATGTCACACTTATTAAATTATTCTTAATCAAATTAATCAATTAATTCATACTTTATGTTCTTTA
Organism: Viscum album; assembly: GCA_963277665.1. Taxonomy (NCBI): domain Eukaryota; kingdom Viridiplantae; phylum Streptophyta; class Magnoliopsida; order Santalales; family Viscaceae; genus Viscum; species Viscum album. The sequence continues at coordinate 390,557,168 of OY728146.1, forward strand.
CCATATCCTGTCAATAATTATTTGCTACTCCCCTTAATAATAATACATTCTAACAAGCATAACATAGATAACACAATATCAATAAAATCAAAAGGAAAGCCATTATCAAGGTAGAATGAAACAACATGAAATAAATTTAACAATTATTTATTAATACAAGCCAATAATTATTATGTTAATGCAATTTTCATGACAAGGGATAAATCATGATAACATTATTATTTCATGTACATAAATATGAGATGAAATTAATACCCTAATTCAATGGAACCTACATTCTTCACATGATAATAGACTAAGATCCTAGATCCAGATATCCCCTCCCATTAGAGCTATATCCCTCGCTGGATTTCATGCCCCAACAAATTCCAAAAAACAATGTAATCTCTATTAGGATGATGAAGAGAAACTTCGATCACATTGAAAGTAGAAGTAGGAGGATTTGAATCATATAAACCCAATCTAAAAATGTAGAATGTACCTTGGATCACAAAATATCAAACAAATGAATCCAATAATTATTCTCTAATGAAGGGATTCAAAAAACTATGATGATAGAATCTTCATGAAATTCATTTCACAAATATAGGTAGTGCACACAAGATGGATTCACCACTGGAAGAAACTAAATCCACCGAAAGAAGGGCTCCCAAACTCCTAGGGTGTGACTTCAAAACCTACATCCTAACGGGAATGTTGGTAGGGAGAAACTATGTAAGGTTCAACATTTTCGAGTCAACAGATATATGATGATCATATTTTCTAATTACAAAGGACACAATTAACTAACTATTTTGGATCTCATTAAATATCACACAAAAAGGCTCATTCAATTCCTTCATCATCCCTCAAAATAAATAATATAATTATCCTTGATGAATGACTATCAAATTCCCTTGATTCTTTCCACTAAAATACGCATATGGGAATTTTTATATAACTAGTGAAAAACACCATATGGTTGACTCTACATTGATAAAATCCATACACATCCCAAAGCCCCATGCATCCTTTTTCACATTTTAGACCCATCCATATCGCCAATTCATCAATATAACCAATTCATATACCAGATACAACCACATGGATGATTCATGTATCTAATCTATCAATATATCCAATATATCTATATAGTTGATCATCCATGTAGGTAATTCACATAGTTTCTCTAGCCACTTAGAAGATTCAAATAGCAGATCCATCGAAATAGGTGATTCACATTGATGATCTAGCCATATTTTTGGTTCAACCATGAAGAAAATTTGACAAGCTGTGAGAAGGAATAAATAGCCATGCCACCAGATTACATGAACAACCAACCTACCACATGAAGGAAAAATTAAAAAACCAGAGGAAAAGACTCATAAAACCCTCCAACACCCCAAAAAGGAAAAGTAAAGGGAGTAAAAGTTATGGTTTAATAAATTAAGTACCTCTCAAATGGTTTTATTCCTTTGGAATCAAAACGATACCCAAATTGATCATTGCACCAGATTATCTGGACAACCACCATATGAGATACCTCTCAATGGTGTTTCCATCAAAGGAGTTCAAAAACTACATCGTAGGGACAATGTGAACACAAAATAACAATATAAACTCAATACAAAATAATTTTATATATGAGATATCTTTCAAGAGATGTCAAGGATAAAAACTCATGACAACTGGGAACCATCTCATAAATCATAAATGTTAGCATCCACTACTATAATTGAAAATAGAAAATATTCAATCATCAATGAGATCAAGGTACTGATTTCCCATCTGTGACTCCTGTTTTAGGTAATATCCTCCCCAAAATCATTCCACCAAAATAAAATAACCACGGGAATATAATTTCCATTAAAATATTTATCCTAGTGGTACATGTTATTCATAGTCCACTCCTCGTGGGTCGTATCATCATCAACATCGATCTTAACACAGTCGATATCATCAGATCCAAGAGGATGATAAAAACTGGGGTGAAAATATGAAAACATTATTTATCCAGATCATCTTTGGGGGGAGTTCTATATGATATTCCGTGGATCCATCCAAAAAATAACACTTCAAGAGGCCCAATAAACTAGTGAGAATCATTAATCCCACAACCAATCCTTCACCACCTATGACTAGGAGTCACCTTCCAAAACACAATATCTCCAACATCATACTCCAGAGGTCACCTCCTATGATTGGAATGTGATTTTGATGATATTTATATACCTTTATCCTATCATTAATTACATAACCCATCTAAGTCATATTATGTACTAGTTTCAACCTAAGAGTTGTTCCCTCTCCGACATTGATCCAATAGAATATATAGTTTAAAGGTTGGTAGTACAATAATTCAAATGGAATCATTCCAATAGTGGATAGGAATGTATTTTTTGTAATAAAATTCAACAAAGGGAATGTTTCTACCCAATAACATTTCTGATCTGGTACATAAGAGAGAAATAGGTCATTATGAGTACGGATGGTCCAATATTTCTGACCATAGATCTATATATGGAAGTCATTGTTATGACATAACTAGGATCCCAAACCCTACCAAAGACCTCTCTATACCTAGGAGGTAAAATAAGTTCCCCGATCATGTATTATCATCCATGGGTCATCATGGATTCAGATCACATTCTATAGATACATCCTTGGATAAACCACCATTGGGCTCGAATAACTAATAACTATAAGGAAGGATTTCTTCATAAAATGATATAATATCAACCATTTACAATCTTAGCCTCAATGATCACGAGGTAGACCATTAATAAAATCCATGATATTTCATCTAACTCAATATTGTGAACATATAATGGGTGGATAAAACCACCCAGAACATGGTGCATATTCTTCACTATCTGGTAGATCCAACATCAAGACATAAACTATGCAACTTCGTTATTCAAAAACTTAATCCAAAATTACCCTCCCAAATATTGATTCAAAATTTTCATTTAGGGATATACTTTCAAAGGATATAAATAAAACTTATAGAGAACTATCTAATCCATCAGTGATGGGATGAAAACCCATTCTTGGAATAATAGCTGGTTCTATCCATCCTCATACAAACCATCTGGGTCATCACTAAAAAACTACGTATCTCCAGACATCCTCTTCACTATCTTCCAACTCAGACTCCTCCACATTATAAACCAAATATAAATTCATTTTCATCTAAAACATACAACCACTTCCTTATACCTCTTCCACATGTAGATTCATCATTGTGTATTATTCCATCACTATCCATTAATCCTCATATTCTTTCATGGAATTACTACATCATATCATACTCACTGCATCAGCTAAAACGTTTTTGTTTCATAGAATATATGAAATCATGAAGTCATAATCCTATAAGAATTACATGGAATATGATAGTTGTTCTTTACTATTACTTGGTTTAATTGATTATAATTGATACAAAGATACAAAACCCCATCATCTTCTTCATGAAAAAATGGGTGCACCGTATGATAACACACTCTTCTGAACAAAACCTCACTATGATGGATCATTGATTTGTACTAATACTAACAAAAACATAGAATGATCCATCCTATATAGAGACTTTGAGCTATGATACATTCCCATATCATCAAGGGGGTAACACTACAACTTCTTCTAGAAATGAATTAGGGTAGTGTTGTATGACCCTAGGAAACCCTTACTGTTGAACCTCTGACGAACTCATTATCAATGTCTTCATCAATGATGATAACGATGGAACACCACTCTAACATGACCTAGGGTCTCGATCACTGAAAAACAGCCATAGCACTATATTTTCTTCATAAAACAAAACATTACAGCATAAGAAATCCGAAAAACTCTTCACCAAATATAACCAATCCACATTGAGGATGAACTCATATGCTCGTTTCTGTAAAAATAAGAATTCTTTCCAAGAGAGATTCATTCCCAATAGTAGCTCATAGCCTCTAGATACATTAAATATGTTATTTGAACCTCCAACTAGCGATTTCAATGTTAGGGGAACTAGTTACATGTCTACCTCAAGCCACAAACCATGGATAGTCGAAGTTGATATAAATTATTGTGTTTCTATTGAATCAAACAATGCATGTACCCAGGTAGAAAATAAGAAAAGGGTTCATCAAATGATTTGTGGTTCCCCCTTAACTATCAATTCTAAAGTAAGAAGCTATCCATGACCTACTCCATAGGCACTCCAACCCTAATAATGACAACCTCCATTAATATTATCTACTCTCTAATAATTAGTATGATATTTAGGTTGTACTATTCTTTCCCCAGATCCTCCCTATGGATACCAAAGTTGAACACACTACTGCTGCTACCTTGAATGAAACTGCCTTAATGGATGAAGCTAAATTGGAACACCTGGAACACAATTAATTCTTATAAAATTTATACACACTCTCCACTGATGACCTTGGATTCCCGAAAAAAATAACACATCTAATCCCGTAGAATATGGATGAGAGTTTCATCCCCCAATGAAATGAGATGATGATGGATAGGGCCTACCCCTAGTTGATCGAACACTCATCTATACAATAAATTGTGAAATCTATACCATAACTCCTATTTAAAAGTAATTTTGACTGATCCCCAGTTGTGATGATATGGTTCAGTCTTGTATTCTATCAATAACATATTCTCTCACTAGCACATTGAGATACATATGCATAAAAAAGGTGACACAACACTGGATCTATGGATGAATAAACCCACTAAAATTTATATCCCTATCCACATCATCTAGAAATATGTGTGAATAATATCATTGAAGGGTCCTGACATATATTTCAAACTATTTCACATTTGGGATCCCCTTTCAAATCTTATGTAGCACCTGGCGACTAGATACCTTCAGAGTCTAAGAAAGTAACTCTTATTGGATGTGGTTCAAAATATTCTAAAATCATACCTTCAATTTCTCATGATCCCATTTTTTCATGATGAACCACTGCCTTAATTAATCACGTAACGTCATCACTATTAATGAAACACAATGCTCCCTCCAAGCACTAATCAAACTAAATGTTATCTAAAACACTTAAAATCAATTTTATGTGAATTAAAAAAATATATCACTCATTTGTTTGTATGTATTGGTTCTAAAGCTCTCATATTTTCCTCCTCCAAATGTAATCTTCTTCAACCTCAACTCTGCGGTGATCTACTGGCACATACTTCTGAATATCTTTAACCTAATCCAGATGAGGAAGTCAACCCGGATCCCTTCCATAAAAAATAATATAACATTAATGCTGATAAACCAAGAATATATCGTACATAACATTAATTAATTAATTAATATTTTTATTTTTATTGTTTTAACATATCCCAGTTTCTAACTATTTTAATTAAAGTTGCAAAGAAGAATGATGCATGATCTCTTCCTAGGTATCTATACTGCAACCTACACCACTTCATTCAGTTGGATAAAAAACATAATTTTTTTTGAATCATATCAATAAGGGACCGAAATAATCATTTCATTGTATGTCTCTCTGGATTATAATGCAAACAAAATATAGCTACCATATTTTTCCTACCAATCCATGAAACCGTTCATGATTCAAAATCCAATGTCAATCCAATCCTCTAATCCCAATCCTCTAAAAGTGACATTTTAGGAAACAAACCCTCCAATATGAACCCCTCCTTGTCCATAAATGATAAAATAGATATGGTGGCTACCTGAGTCCCACCCCTAGTAGGCCCTGAGCTGGATACTAGCCCTTAGGGTATAACAATCATGCAATAAGAGTAATTACCCTCTATAAAAACATGCATAAGATAAAGATAAAATGGATATAAAAATAAATTCTTTCTAAAACATATATATAATGAAATACCAAGTAAAAACATAGAATTTCATACAATACTATAATAATTGATAAAATATACATATAATAATAGTTAAATATTGTAGTAACCCCAAAGATCAAATAACTCCTCCAGAACAACAGGATATAAATATAATGTATTATCCCCCAAAAATATGTCTTAACTGAAATGAATTAAATATTTTTAGTGTGAGAATAATAGTATACTCTATAGGATAATACACATTTCATATCATGAGAAAATATAATGAAATCATGCTAAAGCACGGTGAACAGCAATGAAGGTAACTCATCTTCTAAAGAGGAATATTAAGTACCAACCACACCATGAAAAAATAAAACCAAATGTCACATTAAAGAGAGAGTATAAATTACTAAGTAATACTAAAGGGTACCCCACACCCAAATATCCATGGGTTTTCTTCTCTTACACCTCATTTGACGTCCTAATCAATCTCTCTAAATAAGAAGTCAGCTCATAGAGACCTGGGCTAATTATCAAATCATTCTTATCATGCTTGACATAATCACTTCATTCCATATAACATCTCCATATAGTTACAAGTTATTTTTTGAGATCCACCAATTCCCATGTGATTTGAATCATACATCACGTTTTATAACTCAATCAATACTAACCCATACGCTAAGTATGGTACCTCAAGTCATCACATTCTATAAACCTTACACCGATAATAATTATTTGAATACTATATCCAACTGTGAATAAAAAATCCATCACATAACTATACACACATATATTGTAAAACTAATCAACATGCATACCAACACATATAAGTACCATGGGAAAAGAGTCGGACCTGAGGGTGTTGTCAACCAACCATCCACCCACCAGGATGATGGGGAAAAACCCACCCAAAGTCCACTTGGAGTTAGTCTCCCTAACAAACATGGGTAGGGTATCATATTAAATCACTAATTATATAGGGTATAATATATCTCACAACCATTACATGGACATAATATACTCCTATGATCAACTATATCTGTCATTGCTCATACACCCGACTACCAATGCGAGGGACTAGATAACCTATAATCATAATATAATTTAAAGAGATACATTAGTTAGTTATTTTCATTTAATAATTTTCTTTACCTTATTAACTTCATTATATTTTAACTGAAAAAATACATTATTACATATTAAAAGAGTTCAAATAGTCATAGTAAATTCCATTCCCTCTTATTATATTCTAAACAATGTCCATGGTTTCTTTGGATTGACATATTTTATTCATTTTCATTCTATTAACCCCAAATAGATATGTTAAGAATCTTTTATTCATTATTATCTTTTTTCGATATTCCAATTACTCTAGGACACGCATTATATGATACACCCAAGAGTAAAAATGAATCAATGAAAAACCAACTACCATAATTAGAGGGGAAAAAGTATAGATAAAACAAGAATGATGAAAATCAGCCACTAAATAGATTCTTGTCAATAAACCATCCAGTATTAACAAATCAATAGGTAATCTCCAATTCAACACATTCCATCATCTCTAGTGTCATCCCCAATCAAAAAAGTGTATTCTGATGTATCACATTATAACATGTGTCAACCGATTCCACATTATATGGGCTTCTCCACCCAATTTCACAACATCCATCCCAAACTCAACCATCTTATTCACATAACACATCACATATTAAAGATATCATCTAAATCACAACATAAGAGGGGAATATAAACTCATTTTCCTAAGAGAAATCTATACCCAAAAACCAAGAATCCAATATTCACTACAAACAAGCTCTCATGGATACAATCCTAGATACCTCTACCATTTCAATAAAATGGGAAACTCTAGACCTAGAAATTATCCTTGTCTCACAAAATGTTCTTATTCCATAATGAATTAACCAAATAAATATTCACCATTTCCAACTATCGTAAATATATAAAATAAGATATAACAATCTATTCTTGGTTAATCACGATTTTATTATTAAGTATTGTTCTCTAAAACCAAGTTAAGAAACATTAAAATTTAAAAAATCATTCTAAAATTATCAAAAACATGGTTTACCATTCCTATATTTATTTATCAAATAGATTATCATTGAAAAACAAATTAATTACACATTAAAATAGAAATGATTTTATAATACTAAAATTATAAGATACACTTGAATCATTTAAAATTTATCTTCTAAAATTATTCATAACCAAATTAGTTGATTAGTTCTGACATTAAGATTATTCAAATTTTAGGTCAATAACTACATGTAATCCACAACATAAAAAGATATGGTAACAATAATAACATTGAAGAAACATTATCTACCAAATGAAATGGAAAACTATTATCAGAGTATAAATTAACAACATACGATCATATACCCAATTATTTATTACTCTTGTTCAATAATTATTAGGTTAATTATATATCCATCCAAAGGTATTAACTATGAAAACATTATAATTTCACATAAATAAATAGCATAATGAAAGACTACCCTGCCTCAATGGAATCATCTTCCTTCACTCGAGAATGTCCCAAAGTCATCCTTTGAGATCTATATCATTCAATGTATTCCACACCATAACCGCAAAAAAAATAGCCCAAAAAAACTCGGTTAGGAATGTGGATAGAATCCAACATCACATTAAAGAAAAGAATCTAGAGGATACAGATCAAATAACCATGGGAGAAAAATTCCGAAAAGACCTCGTTCCACCACATATAAAAAATTTGAAGGTGAGAATTTACCCCTATGGAAGGGATTCAAAATTCCTGAAGATAGAAACTTCAAGTGATTCACAACACCAAAATAGGGTTAGAAAAGATAGATTCCATGATTAAAGAAACTCAATACAATGTTATAATGGGATGATTACACCAATTTAAGAACTTCATAAACTCCATCCATGAGATAAGAAAATAAGGAAGGATATTCGTTATTTAGTCTATAGAAAATGGTGGATATGAATTTTATATCCTAAAACATTTAATTCTATAACTATTTTGGTTATTATTGAAATTTTTGTAGAATGAATTATTTATAGTCTCCACCACCACCAAAAATTTTGGTTTTAATTATCATTGTTGAAGGGCCTTGAAATTACATTGATTCACTCCCTTAAAATATCCAAGAAGTCATTTTACATCACTATAAAATAAACTTTAAGATGACAATTCTATATAACCAATAAAACCACATATGAAAAATTTCAATGTATCCATTTTCACCTAGAAAACATATCAATATACTTGATTCATCCATGTATCATATTTATGTAGATAATCTAGCCATGTATAAGACTCATATAGTTGATCTATCCATATGAATGATTTGTGTATCCCATCCACCAAGATAGGAAACACTGACCGTCCACCTGATATAAGGACAATAAATCCTTTATCATGAATAAACCAGTGACCATTCCAGCTGACCGCATGATCAACTAACCTCATTCTAAAGTAAAAAAATAGAAAAGGCTGATGAAAATTCACCTAACTCCCTCAAACCACTAAAAATTGAAAATTAACATTCTATGATGATATGTTCCTTTAATATATATTCATTTAGAGAGTTATACATATATATTTATATATTTATATTTACCATGTTCTCATGTGGTATAGGTGAAAATAGAAAACATGTATAAAATTGGGAAGTCCTTTGATTCGCAGATAGGTTATGTTATATTTTCTATAGATTACATAATTGAACTATTTTAATATTATAATTGGGTAACTCGTTCTTCAATGATAAATTGATACATGTGACACTATCATGTTTCTCCTAGAGATTTATAAACACTAATAGTATTAGTGATGATCTCATTAGATTCACTAAAAACTATAAGCTGTGTTTTTTTTACAATGATTTCATATCCCATCATATAAGAGGGAACATACAATCATGTTTAATCAAAATCCCTTTACAGATTAGTATCATTCCCAATTACTGTAAAGAAATCTAAATTAAAAAATATCAATAGATAGATTTCAATTTATAAAGCCTCCCAATTAGAAAAAATATATATTTAAACCTAATTTGAAGGATCCAAGACCAATTTTCAATTAAGACTAATTAAATATACATGAAAATACATATAGTGTAATTTATGGGGGTTAATCTAGATACAAGATTAAAATATTAAATTAAAGGGGTATATAATTATAACTTTATTCATTCATTACCCTTTTCTAATTGAGTAGTGAAAGTATCTTTATTAAAAGTATTTTCCCACATTTTAGTTGTGGATTATATTATAATGATTCATTTTTTATTTCGTTATGGTATTAGAAACATGATAAAAAAAACATGGAATTATTTGAGGGAAAATAGTATTTATTAAAATTTACATATTTTTTTAAATTTTTTAACAAATTATGATATATAAGACTTAAATAATAATTACAAGAACATTCAAATTTTTGTGGAGGTAATTTGTAACCCACATGATTTTCCATAATGGGCTGATGAACCTATTATTCAAACCAAAACATGTATAGATCACATTCCACCCCATTTTTTTGAAATTATTATTTTAGTTAGTGAGAGTATGTGGTGTTATATTTACCACATAAATATTATTAAAACAATATTTTGGTGGTTTTACTTCTAAAGTGATGTGGTTGTCTCTACTTATTAATGAAGGCCTATCCTACCTAAAATTTGAAAAAAAAATCATTAAAAAAGTTATTTTTGTAAATAAATTTGAATTTTGAGTTTTTAGGACATCAGTTTGTTTGATTGTATGGTTTTCTAGAGGGTTTGAAATTTTTCAATTTTTCAGAATTGGTATTTGGAGAATAAATATTTATTCATAGGTGTTTTTTATGTTGATTGAGGATTAATGTTTTTTTTATGTTTTACGATTCCTATGAGGGGATGATTCATATATTTTATAATTATATGGGTCAGTAGATACTTATTTTACGGAAACATAGAATATGAGGGCCTTAATAGTAATATAGGTAGATTAGGGGTGACACCATTCATGATGGTACCTAATTGTGCACTCATTCAAATGTGATAACATGGGGATTCATATGCTCTAATTTAAGTTAATTATACTTCCTTCTATTATATCCCCTATTATATCATTTATTCCTTGGAATTTCATATTGTTTGATTCCACGTCACTCATCTTCATTTTGATTGATTGTTATTGGTGTATGATTTTTCTATGTATTTAAATTTTTGTATATAAATTAATGGTAAATTTTTATAGAATTTAGTGATTAGAACTATAATGTTAATGGGATAAATTATTGAGTTTTTTATTGTTTTTTCAAGGATTTTAGATTCTTATTTATTTATGAAGATTATGTATTTTGTTTTATAAGTCATAAATTTTTTTGGGCGATGTTTAAGTGAAAAATATTTATTTTATTGAATTATTAAAGCTCACCAAAATTAAGGGTAGTTGATCTGGGTACCCCTAGGGTCTAGGGTGGTGTTTTTAAAATTACTACTTTAAATCGTTTTCAAAATTAATAGATAATAATAATTTATTTATAAGGTAAGAATGAATGATTCTTAATAATTATATTTTATGATGAGTTTAATGAATTTAATGAATTTTTTATAATTACAAAAAGAATACTTATACCCTCATAAAGAAGTAGAAATTTCATTAAAATGGTTATACTTATGTTTTACTTGTTAATATTAATCCTGATTTTTATATTTCCATTATTATATTATTTGGGTAACACATGATTGAGAATTACCATTACACTAAATTTATTAATTGTGTTGGGATCAATATTGGATTACAGGTTGAGACTAAAATAGATTCCCATGGTTTTCTTAATGACACCAACAATATATATGAGCACATCAAAGATAAACTTTATTCCATGTCCAAAACCTTCTGGGGTCATTTTATAACTATGATGAAATTCCTTTTTTTCTAACCATATACTTTAATGGGAATAAAACATTATCACTTAAACAAAAATGAGATATAGGTCTGAAAACCACCCTTAACCAACGTCTAAGAATGATCTTCCATGTAGTAGTAGGGATTGGGATTACAAGGATTGTAAAAATGTTTCACCCTAAAAAACATAATGGTTTAATTATAAAGAAAACATGAAACATTACTTCTAGCATATTTTTTTAAAATATTTGAAAATTTTTTGTTTTAAACATATTTTTATAGAGGATTATTTTGATAAATTTATTTCTAAATTATTTTCCTCTCCCATTTATTTATTTTTCTCTTAATGTATTTTAGGCAATTGTGGATTCCAAGAAAACACCATTCCACATCAAAATAATTACTAATAAATTTTTTTTATGTCATGTTTATAATTTAAATCTTTATTTAACGATGGATTTTAAACGAAAATTTAATCCAATATTATTATATTAAATATTAACTTATAAATTTATGCCCCTGATTATTAGTAATGCCTTTCCAAATTACCATGATCAATACAACTTCTGTTACATAATCTAGAACCATGTTTTCATCACACAAACCATGAAATAGTTATTATAAGATTATTTTTATTTCTTTAACAAAAAAATTTTTAAACATGTATGGTGTTGAGTCTGTATAACCCAAGTGGCTCTTTTATAATGTCTCCATATTTTTTGACTAATATATGATTATAATTATTCCTTATAGTAATTTACTACATAAAGTATTGATTATATTCCATTCTTATTAATATAATGTGCAAATGGTTTTATTACATTTTATATCTCAAGAAAGGCTATAATTTATGATTGTCGCAAGTATGGTGTGACATTGTTATATATATCATGGTGTGTTACATCATAATTATAAGGTCTTGATCATTAAAACTATTTGGATAGATAGTTAGTATACTATAGGGGATACTTATTTTTTTTGTATTATGATGAATGTTTACCCTTTTAGTGTGGATCATCTTCATACCTTAAAACATATCATATAGATACTATTATATTTTATAACTATCAATGATTATAATATGAATAAATTTACATAGATTATGATGTTGGGATGTACTTACATTACCCTGTAATTTTATACCTCATCCCTCATTCCATGAGATGAATATATTTGTTTTCATGAATCCATTATACATCACGTGATTTTATGCTAGGATGGGTGTATTCCCTAACATCCATTAGTATTGGTTCATTATGTTAAGTGTCATGGTTTTTCTTCTGTGTTCTTCTTAGATTCTTGGATGTACACAATGTATATAAAACTGGTTTGGTGCATTTTGATATAGGGAGTTGTTAGTTAGAGTATTTATTATTTAAAATATAATAATTCATGATATAATACTTTATTTTGTCAAAATTATACCACCATTGTTTATGTGATGATAAAGATTTTTTTTAATTATATAAAAGTGTAGAAATATTCTTTTATACATTTATTAATACACGGTCACGGTAAGACATCATTAGTGATGCCCTATAATTTATTTTTTAATCACATGTTCTATAGAAACCACATATGAAATAAAACCACTATTTATTATTTTTCATGAATTTTCTTTTACAATTGAATCTGTGGAGTATTCAAGGATTATTTATCATTTTAATTGTAGTAGTGGAATTTTTTCCCAATTCAGAATCCATGATATTGATGTTGGTATGTCATCATGTGTGACTAATTATATGTTGGCCTAGTGGTGTCGCCTTCCTTAAAAAAATTACTTTCACTATTATCATGATGTATTTTTAATAGAATTGTTTTACATGAAAATGGATATTTTATTCATTTAAAATGTTGTTTACTGTATGATTATAGTTATATTTATTTTTTATTAGATTTTTCGGATTCCATTTTATTTTTTAGGATATCAAAATTATGGGTGATTAATAAAACATTTCCATTAGAGGAAGGGAATGAAATTTGATTATGAAAAAGTGTAAAAATGATAATTAAATTTTATTAAGAAACCCATAATTCTAGTAACTGGCACCATTGCATTTAGGGATATCATAGAAAAGTTTATCACACAATCAAGCTTCTATACATGTGTCCGGGTAATATAATTAATGTCAATCTTTATCTTCATTCCCTTTAATTCTATGATATAGAACATCATCATACAGATCTATTTTAAAATATCATTTCTTTTATATTAACCCACATTCCATAGAGGTTTCAATCATGTCTTTTGAACATAGAAAAAAATTAATTTCAAATAATATGTATTTGGATCAAAATATCTAAAAAAATATATTTAAATATTTAAATAAAATAATTAAATCACTATGATACTTCATTTTGTTTTTCCCATTTCTTTTGAATGAAATTTTTTATATTTATTTATTGATTTATTATTATTTATTGTGGGAAGAAATTATTAGGAAACCTCATAGACAATATGTCTCATGTTGTTATGGAATTATATTATCCAATATTATGTTTAATATTTGTAGTCTTCCATGAAAAAAATGAATTCATTGAGTCCTATAATATTATTTTTTCAAACCAATCATAAAATATGGAATTATTAAATCACATAACCTCAATTAAGGATGTGGTGAGAGCCCAGTACTAATGATTGTTTTTCATTGAATTAGATGAATAAATCAAATGATGATAATGAAAAACTACATGTCTCATTATTAGATCAGAAGAACTTTTATGATAGAATCCTATAATACTAGAGAGTAATTTTGTATGTTAAATATATAAAAAATTTAAATTGATTGAAAATTACCAAAAAATTATAAAAACACACATCACAGACATGAAGGAATTCAAGGAGAAATGGACATGAGACCTACTTGACACCCCAAAAGGCCAATGACACTGTGTTTCACCCTAGGGTTCATGTACATTTTATAATTAATATAATAAAAATAAAATAACTTGATGTTAAGATTTTTTATTGATGTTTAATATTGATCATTCGAGATCCATTCGAGTTCTATTATTATTGTGTTATATTGTGCTATTAAGATAAAAATTAAAACCCTTTATGTAGTGATATTCATATAACACATTGATCATGACAATGGACTAATTGTACTCATGTTTCCATTAGGGTGGAACTATTATATTTTTCTTTCTATCCTTTATCACCAATATTTCTATATAACATGATGGTTGATTCATATTTTATTTCTCATGGGAAGATATATATAGGTGGGATAATTCATAAATACATTGAAAATACTTAGAGAATTTCTTAGTACATATAATTCTCTCTAGTGGATAATGTTATGAAAAACATTCTTATAACCCTAGTATATGATATTAATTGTTATTTCCATAGCCTTGTTGTAGAATAAATAAGTATAGATAGGCCCATAAAATTATTTAATCCTTATAGAACATCACTTCTCATAATGTTATTATTATATTTATTTTATTGAACTATAAATAAATGAAATATGAAATAAATATTATTTATTAAAATAAAATAATATTTATTTAAATGATATTTTTATATTTTTTACATTAGACCCATTAACAAGGTCTGTAAATTCTTATGAACATAAACCAAACATTGAATAATAAAAATTATTTATTCAATAAAAAATATATATAATATTCACTGCCTGGTGAATAATTATTTTGGTTATTACTTAGCCAACTAAAAAGAAACACTAAATATATGTGATCAATAAATCATAAATAAATATTTTTCCTTCTTCTAGATAATAATATTTATTACAAAAAAAATAAATTAAAAGAGCATTTAATTATGATCAATTAAAACACTAAGTGTGTGATACTATAGGCCTCTTCCTTTTTGGTATTAGGTAGGTTTAACTAAACACCATACTGAATAACTATAAAAGATGTAAAGTAACCAATAGGAAAAGATGGTAATTTTTAAAAAACAAAAACCTTGTACAAATGCATACTATGAAATATTATACATTTTTTCAATATCTTAATGGGTATGTTGCATACTTGTTTCATCAACCAATATCTGCAATACATCATTCATTGATATCATGTAATTACCCCATCAATACACCAAGGCTATAGAATTTAGTTCAACAGTTACATTTCAATCATAGGTCCAATAAAACAACTTCTAAAAAGAAAGAAGAGATAAATCCATCCTCAACATATTCATTAGTAATATATCTTTACAAAACCAATATTCCTATATTATTATTTACATATATTAAAATTTTTAGAATAATAAATTCAAGTACATGACTCATGATATTTACGAATAATAATTTTAAATTCTAAGGGCCATTACACACATTCTTAGATTAGAATATCAAATAACAAATGAACATAGGGATTTTTGGTAGAGGGAATGTCCTTATGAAATACTATATTAGAGATCTCCAAGATTGAATTCATGTGATAAATTATTATATGTTTAAGAATACTAAAACATGATATTATTTTTCATATCTGTTCCTTTAAATAAGAACGAATGACCATAATACACATAGTCTTAGAATATCATCATAAATTTTTTTAACACATATTGAAGTGATGAATTGTTATAACATTTTCCGTGTGAAAAATATTCATGTAATTATTATTATATATGTTTTGTATAATAATAATAAATATATGATAAGATATTTATTGACATAAAATTAAATTAATGTACAATGAATATGAAGTAGAAATTAGTTGGTTTAAGGGAAAAAACATCAACAGACAACCAATTCCATTGATAAAATTATGAACTTTCTCATT
Organism: Viscum album; assembly: GCA_963277665.1. Taxonomy (NCBI): domain Eukaryota; kingdom Viridiplantae; phylum Streptophyta; class Magnoliopsida; order Santalales; family Viscaceae; genus Viscum; species Viscum album. The sequence goes on from OY728146.1 coordinate 390,573,632, forward strand.
AGTTATCACCTGTAGAAGATGTATCGAATGAGTATGAATATATCATTCATTTTATTCATACTAGAAAGTCAAGAGATTTTATGGAGAGACACACATTATGATATAGGTTCATACATTGTGAGTAAGTTAAAAATCTAGGAATGTTGATCAGGTCTTCTTCATATCTATTTAAGGAACACCAAATCCACATTCAATGTTTGCAGTGCCTTGTACACAGGGTTAATGGCCTTGAAAACAGAAATTTTTGGTTTGAAAACTAGACTTGTATTAAGCTCGGATTTCCTGGATTCCTGGTCCTCGGTCTATTGTTCAGATAAGACTTCAATTATCCCACCTTTACCATGATTAAATTAAATGATTATCAAATAGAAACATTCCACCTTATCAATTTAACTAAAATCCAAGATAAGTGTGATTTTACAGTTTATTCATCATTCCTTCCCAGTTAATACCTAAACATTAGATCTCATCAATTTTAAGAACCAAGATACCCAGGTTCATTTCATATTCTGAAAATACATAACACCAACATTTAACACTGTCATTTGGCACATTCGGAACCATATTATATGCATTGATTATGTGGTTAAATATATGCTTATTAATATTGTTTTAATATTATTATGTTTCCATCATTATATTTTCTATTAAATGGGACATTTATATTTTTGAAGAAGGATATTCTAGTATAGTATCATACTCAGTATGTGAGTTCACTAATTTTTCATCCCTTTTAATTCAAGGTGATAACATCTTTAAGATATTTTATTGTGGCTTGGGATGGAATAACACTGATAAAAATGACAGATCTATTTTCACTTCACTTGATATTAGATTATCTGGGATAAAATGAACAAGGATTGTCTTGTGGGGGATAGTTTCTTAATCATGTCTCTTACATATAGAACATGGTGTTGGATTTTTGATCTGGGCATTCTTCTAAAATAATGGGAGATGAATCCATCTATTAGAAAAATTATGATGTTATGGAAACATCTGATTCATATCCTCAAGGTGATCTCCTAGGACCGGTTGATTCATTTGAACCTAAGAACAATCAGGTTGAAGGTTAATATAGAGTGCTCTAGTATGATAATTGATATGAGTCGGTGGATGTGTTTTCTAATATATGACTGGTTTTATGGAAGATTCATTATTTTCATCTTCTGTGATAGGTTATTCCCTTATGGAAAAGTCCTTGGCTATTATCAAAGGTCAATAGTTTTTCATCACAAATAGTATCACACTGAAGGATATTTTAACTGGAATATTTATAATGTACAGTTCTCTCAAATACATAATCATTATTCTTTATCCCATATCATTTCACATACGGTGATGTAGAACCACCATCAAAAATCAAATGAGTGTGCAACAAACATTTAGGGAGGGAATCATGGTGGAAGGTTTTCTTGTATCCTGGTCTTATCATGAAGGTCAATGTGTCACTTAATCATTTTTGGGATCTCTTCCTCTTTATTTGATGACCTAAATTTGGTATAATATCTTAGGAGCCACTACTTCAGACCCCCTGACTATTGGGGATCTTGTCTACCCTCCCATGGATTGTTATGTATATTGTTCTTTTAGAATTTTTAATAATAATAAAGGTTAATAGCTGATGGGACTACAACATCCAAATGTCTAGGGTTAATTTTTTAAAAAAAAATTTATAACTCTGTTAATTTGGAACTCACATCAATGAGAAAATACCTCTGGTAGTAAAATCTGTAAGTAGTTACCTTATTTTACCATTTAAAAAAAACTAAATTCCTAGTTAATACCATAGTCAAAGGTAATCATAATATTAATAATACTTTTTCTATTGTCATAAAATAAAATTCTCAAGAGGTCATTTTAAATCTATTATTAAACGGCATTAGAATCCATAATATGTTTCATTGATATTAATATGAAGAAAATTGGTTTTTATTAGTTTTTCATCAATATTAACCTAGATTTATTATGATAAAAATATATCTTAAGTCTACTGTTACATTCCCTTAAATTAAAGTATTCTAATTTCTAGATTTACTCATAATTCAACTTGTTATACATTTTATGTACTATAGAATTGTTCTAACTATAATTCAATATATTTAATATCATTCAACATTATGTTTTTCCAAAATTTCTTACACATAATTAATATCCAATGTACACATATATCTTTGAATATGACTGAGATTCGTTTAACATTAATCTTATTATATATTATTCATAACATCTTCTTGTGTCTATTCACATTATCATGGAGAGATTTTATTCTCTGTGACTTTCGAAAAATATTAGTCTTGATTTATTTTATTCAATATTTTAAAAAATTGTGAAAATAAATACTATGACAAAATTAAAAATACATCATAAATTGTTTTGATATTCATACATAAAAATATGTTTCCATTTTAATTCATTAAAAATAAATATTATTTATTTAGATTTATGAATCTTATAAGTTTCATTATCAATTTTCAAATATTATAAATATATATATATATTGAAAAATATTTGTGCTTATGCTAAACCATTATAGATTAATTGAACTCCCCTAATCGAAATTGACATTTTTTTCAATTTACTTACTTAAATAGTAAAATTAAAATATTAATATTAATTATCTTATTTATATTCATTGTTGTCACTAACCCATTTTGGATATTTCATATAATCATGTTCAACTGGGTATCTATTAAATATACTGGCATTATCATCCAACCTCTAAATAAATGATGATACAATGATGTTATAACAAGGAAAATTCAATAAAATTATTTCATTATGATTTATCTGAATAATTTTTCATTGAACATTTATTATAAATAATTTTAAAAATCAATTTTTCTTTATTTTTACTTACTATTAGAATCAATATAAAGTTATTGTTGAATAATAACTAGAATTATGAAGTCTAGAAACATGAAAAATATTATGCCCCTAATTTATTCAAAATGGTTTTACATACTGAACACAAAAATTTCAATTTTTTAAGGTTGACATTGATTTATTATTCGTGGAAATAATTTTACATACTGAATAATATGTAAATATATTTGAGGAAATTGAAACAAACATCTGGTTTTAACATACTACACATTATATATGTCATAGAAAAATCCTACAGTAGATATTAGTGAAGTGAATATTCATTTCCCAATATATATCCATGTCTATCCTATAATTCATCAATGAATATATTTCACCATCATTCACAAATTTATATGTTCCTCCAACTAAAATATAGTCATTATCCACTAATAAAGTATGTTAATATCCTTAGTGACTAAATATTAATTAACTAAGAATCATTTAATGTCCCATATGAATTTTTTGTAGTTAAAGCCATATTTTAACAAATGGTTTTCATCCAACACAAGAATCCCTACAAAAGGTTTTTAATATAATATTGTAATGAATATCATATATATTATTCAATATAATTATCACATGGTTTTTTGATTGTTTTTCAATTTGAAAAACAAGACTTTGAAGAATTTTTATATATTTTCAACACATATATGAAATTTCATTGAACATATTTTACTACCATCTAAAAATTGATATATATGGTAATGTGAGTTTGGGTTACCTTAACACCACATATTATTGATTGATTCACTCTGAAAAGGTAGTTCATAGGTACCAATATCATTTATCAAGTGTATTCATTTCAGTATTAAGAATTATAAAAATCTTATAATGGATTAAAGTATATAAATTCCACTCTTAAATATGCCTTTAGAACAGTCCATGTGGATTTACGAAACTAATTCTACTATCTTTGTAGAATATATTTATTTCGATATGATTATTTTTTTTAAACAAGATTTTAATTTATTATGTATACTGATTTTTTCTACACAAAAATCACTGGAATACAATTATTTAGAGAAATATATAGAATAATATATATTTTACATGTCAAATAAATATATTTACTCATGGTTTTATTCTATTTCTTCTATTTATAATCATATTTTATATCCGACTAAAATTTTATATGACTCAGAAATTAATAAATTTGTATATGGGCACAGAACATAATTTAAACAGTTATTCAAAACATGAAACATCATCATCTTTTGTCTAAATAAAACTGAGATAATTTTTTTCATATTATTCAATAAAAACCAATAGTTTAATATTAATCTATTTGTAAATTTTGAAGTTATTCAATTCTTTATATTGATTAAGGAATAAACTTTTTCAAAATCTTAAATAATGCAACCTACATTATGTAGTGTTTATATTATTTGTTGGTTACTATATTACAAAAACATATATAATAAATTTATTATAGGTTTTCCCATCATGTAAAATATAAGAATTTCATTGATGAATATATATAAAATAATATATATTTAATTCAATTCAATTGAGTTTTTATTCCAATGTGTTTTTTCTCATGAAAAGAATATAGAATCATTTTCCATTTCTATCACCTTGTACCTCATTCTATTTGGTAGTAATTGTATATATTCCACATACATTCAGTTAGTGTTATTATGTTTTTATTTTCCATTCCCCTTACAGACCATATATAAAAAATGATTTTCACGATTCACTTCATTAGCTATTTGGAGAAGCAACGTATTGAGATACGATTGGAGTCTCTTGATGCTGTTAAATTTAAAATTCATTATAGAACTATAAAATCTCAAAATAAGTGAATAAAAATGTGATCATGGAAAAATATTTCAATAAATTTAGACACTAAAATATCGTCACGCTTAATGTAGCCATCCATATTAACTATTTGAGGTCTAATACGAACTCCATCTCTATGTTTGTATATAAATAACAGCATAGAGATATAAAAACTATAGTTCCTATATTTATCTTTATAAATATAATATATAAGCTTGATAATGCCATATGAATTAATATTGTAACACCCACAAGATTTTTATGCAATATTTTTCTTTAAATATTTTTATTTAATTAAAGTTTTGTCTACATGAAACAACTAGTATTGAATAACCACCTAACATTTTTAAAATATTATGTGTCTGTTATTTCCTAGCCATTGTATTTAAGGGTTTGATATGTAATAAAATAAATTATGAATCATTAATGGTAAAATAATATTTTAAATTAATTCATTAGATAAAAAAATTTATAATTAAAAAATTATTTGAAAATAAAAGTGATTATTTTTTAGAATATTTTTTGCTATGTGTGAAATTTTTCTTTTTTAAATTAAATAAATCACAATTTTTGAATAATATTTATAAAATTTATATATGTTTCACTTGATGAAATGTTTTATAAAGACAGAAATATTATTTTTTTGGAATAAGATTAGATTAAATCAACTTTTATATTTACATATGTATTTTTTTCTAAGAAGAAGTTATCGTCATGTGTTTTAATCTTATTTTAAAATAAATTTCTTCCACATTAAATATTTAATTTCATAAAATATATTCTAAATTTGGAATTAAGAGATTCATCTTTGGTAAATAGTCCCCTTTTAGCTTTTTGTTAATATAAATTGTAGCCGTGGAAATATGAATCACCATCATAAAGGATAAATAATTATAATTTTGAGTATATTTAAGTGATAAATAAATATTTTTTCTTCATAATATTTTAGGATTCAAACATGACCATTTACACCTACGACTCTAAATTGAATTATTTTATGGACACTTTTAATTTCAAATGACATATATATTATTTAAATGAAATAATGTCCCATAATTGTTACCCCATTTGTCTTTATTATCTCAAATGTTTCCACAGATGGATAAAATAATGTTATTAATGAACATATGTTTTTATTTTGATATAACTAAATTTATTTTAAATTTGATTTTTTGTAGAAATCGGATTGTTTCCATTGATTAATTTTAAAATTGATTATTCAAAATATAATAATATTTTAAATATTTAGAAATGTATTTCATATATGAAATATTTATATTTATATAATTATTTTAAAATTATTTTTTATATAATAATTTATAAATTATTTTCACTATATTTAAAACCCCTTAGAAGGAAAGTTTATTCAAATCCCACTTTTAAAAATATTTTTCATGTGTATTTTAAAGACCCTAATATGGATGGATTTTCTTAATGAGACAGAGAACATGAAGAAAATGTATTTTCTTATTATATTTTAGTATGACACTGATAAATTAGATTATTTTGTATAATTCTCTATGAAATATATAGTAAAATTAAAAAAAATTGATAAAGAAATGTGTGTTGTTCGGTTTTTTTAGATAGGGAAAATATACACAGTATTTTTATCACTAAATATGAAAGCATGGGTCCATGTCATAACACAACCTCTATGTCCTATTCATGTTCTTATCATATTGATTCATTATATAACAACATCCAAATCGAATTATTTATATGATTAAATATTTCATAGGTGAATTAAAATCATAGTAAAAATAATTATTTTATATCTTATATTTATTTAAAATATCAATTTTTTAAATAAATATTCATAGATTACAAAATATTAGATTTAGTAATTTTTTAGTTTCTAAAAACTTATATATTCTTTAAATATATAAAATTTAAATTTCATTAAGTTTTGGTTTGCTTAAATTTTATTTTATTCAATAATACATAATAAAATTTGCTTGAATCCTATTATTATCATTAATTTATTTCTTCATATGATCAAAAACTAAAAATTCTCAACCAATTTTAAATAACACTTTTTAAAACCAATGTTGAGTTTGGAATAAAATTATATACCTAAAAAAATAAATATAAATTTTGAAGTCTCGCAATGTTGAGTAGAAAATATATATTTCATTGAGTAATACCATTCCCTACATTATGTAACAACACATACTGTTAAATACATCATTAATGGAATTTATAAATCTAGAAACTCTTAACAATGTATCATCCTATAGAAGAAATATCATGAATTGTGTTGATAAAGGAATTTTTGAGATTCCCATGATTTATGTTTCTTCAATATAGTATTAATCATTACTCCTATAATGGGAGTAATCTCACAAATATTACTGTATCCAGTGATATGTTGTGTGGAAAAATCATAAAGTAAGAGTATATTATGGATAGTTTTTGAAGTTGAATTATTCACTAGTAATAGTGTTTGTTCAGGTTATATTTATTTTTATCTATATCACGTATGATTTTGTGATTCTTTATATTAGGTAAAGATTAAATGGAATTAAATTTTCATGAGTTTATAAAATCATGCTATAATAAAGTATATATTATGTTATAGCCACCTGATAAAAACAAGTTGTTTTATCATATATTAAAAACATACAAAAATGTTTGTAGGTTATATTAATATTTATTAAATATAGGCTTGATCTTGATGATCCTGAATGTTTTGGTTTAAATACTGTACATGTTTCAAGATTTAACTTTAAACCATGACGTGATATGAAGATCGATAGAATTTAATATATTTATGGCTTCTAGAAATGAGATTACTATTAGTTTACAATATTATAGACTCGTCAATTATGGTGTGATACATTATAATAATCCAAAATCATTGAGAAAAATTTTATTAAGATGTAGGAGCTAGGTTTAGAGATCAACTGAGAATTAAGAGGAATATTATGAACTAATGTTAGGAGTTGTACTGTGAGATTCTGAATTTTATAATTTTGTATAGGACATAGAATTTTTCTAATACTATTATAATTTGGAGAGAAGATAATGATGTAGGAATTATTTCATGGATGCTCTAAAATACATTTTTAACTATTTTTTGTAAAATTATATTGTTAAAAATATTAATCATCGATGAGAAATATATTCTTGTAGATTTTAGGAATCATCTTGAATATATTAATGATTATTAAAAGATATTTGTTCGTTTTCCCAGATTTTATGATTATAAAGAATTAAAATTTATGAAAATAATTTCTATATAGTATTTTATGTTTGTAAGTAATTTTGTTATGTGGTTAGTTATTTTACAATTATTACTTATTGGAGTCCTCTTCCTACTCAAGAACTTTTCATGTCTAATGAAAAGAATAATAAATATTTTAATTTGTATTACAATTTCTAATCCTTAAGGATATAGGAAGTGGAAAAAATAAAATGATGAATCTTGTAAATATAATATTTCTTATATCGTTCCTTCCCTCCCTGTAACACCCCAATATATATTTTTTTGAAATGAACATGTATTATTCAATTTCATGCATTACATGAACCCTCAAGTCTAAATGAACCTACCAAAAAATGTAATTTTATAACTTATCCAATGGATTTAATTGCTTTAATATAATTTGGCACATCATTATATATATAAAAACTATTTCTTATATTCAAATATATTAATTAATGGATAAAATATAATCAATATTTTTCAAATGAAATCATTTAATGAATATAATATATTTTTTGATGAAACATATTTTTTCTACATGTTATGAAGTATTATATTAAAAAATTATATTGATCCCTATTAAAAAAATATTTTTAATTTAATTTATTAGTGAAGTATGAATGAAAGTACTTACTTATTATCAATAGAATATCAATGAGGATTAAATCATTTAATGGTAAAAGGATTTATTTTAAATAAAAAAATTGACATGTGAAATGACCTTTATCAGATTAATAAAATAAATAAATCATTTTTTATTGATGGTTTCAATGAACTTAGTAGATTATATATTCAAAAACATATTTTAAAATTCATCCTATATTTTTACTTGGAATGGAATGAATGTAAAATCAAATTTATTCTTAAAAATAATTTCTCTAAATATATGTCATCATAGTGTTTTGTTGAATATTTTAAAATTACTTTTTTCCAAATATATAAATTGAATTTAATAAAATGGATTCCATGTTTCTAATCATAATTACTAAAAAAAATAATGAGTCCACTTTATTTTATTGCATAATATATAGTAAAATGAGTAAATATGTGTTAACCAATTTATGAGAAAAATGGGTATAAAATGGGGCTAACTAAAAGTTTGAATTTATATTTCCAAATAAATGTATATAATTATTTTTCATTTGAATATATTTAAACATTATATAATATTTCCATGAAATAATTTTCCATTTGAAAGTAGTATATGGGGTCACCATTGATTTTCATTAATAAAAATTATATTTTCTTATGAACATTCATTACATGTACAAATTTATATAGATCTTAAAGGTATAGTTACCCTTGAAACATGGAAACATAAAAAAATAGTTCACATGTGACCTAAAACATCTCATTCTATGTTATTTATATTTATAACCCTTCTTATACATCTCATACAAAATACATTTCTTTGTAGCCTAAAGAAATGAATCATTAGAAAGGGTGATCTCATATTCCCAGTAAGGCTATCAATAGGGATATATAAGTTTCACATGGACATAAGGACATGAGAACATGGTCCAAACATTTTAAAACTAAACCCTAAATATAAAATATTATAATCATGAGTTATGGAATAAATATTGGTAGTTCATAAGACCTAAATCATATGGAAATGAATGAACATGGTCCATAAGAGCATAACATTTTCATAAATCTTGAAACTATGGCATAAAAAAGAATATAAAATCCTTTCCAATGTATTAAAGGATCAATTAAATGAATATAAAATATGAATGGTTACACTCAACAAAAGATCATCATAGTCAAGGTTCACTCCCAGTACTCTCATAACTAAAAATGTCCCATATAGAATCAGGTTCACTCCTGGTTCTAGACCTATTTATATCATTATATATTAATAATTACCTAATATATTGGGGTGAGATGCATATCCCATCTTTCACTTAATAAAAATCATATGTATGTGTTCCATATTATCCTATAATATTCATTATAGCATAACCCATGAAATGAAATGGGTTTCATAAACATTTCTTCATATCTTATTCTAAGGAAAAGAGAAATGTTTTATAATCATTTCATCATTTCATCTAAACATAACCTATTAAAAGAAGTGTTTTTAAAAAGATTTATCTCCCTGTTTAACTCGTATATGTTATACAGGTTTCATAAACATCTCTTTATCATAGACCAAAACCATATACAGAAATTACAAGTACGATATAGTTGGATAATATACCTAGTATGGAACATGTAACATCAAAAGAAGTCATATTAGATGGAAAATTAAATTTAAATATGATTTAAAACGTTTCTTGAGAATAATAAATTTCCATTGAAAATAAATTTTTAATGCTAAAAATTTAGGAAATATTCGGGAAATCATTTTCTTTAGAAAAATAACCAAGTCTTATAAGTAAATATTTTAAATCCTTTAAAACATTTCGTGAAAAAATATTCCTTCCATACTAAAAAATATTTTTTTAAAACATAAAACATTTTTAAAATATATTTATATAAAAAAACCATGAATGATTATAACGGAAATATCAAAAAATAATTTTCATGATAGAAGAGAATTACGTTCATATCGTACATTTTAAAATAACGATTCTTTTCACATTTTTTGGTAAAATAAAAATGGGATTTATTTTGATAATTAGATGAATATTCCATTAAAAATTGAAAAGTCAAACATGATTAAAAATGAAATTAATAAATCATTTTTATAATATTAAAAATAATATGCAGAACATTTTTTGAAAACATGTTTTGAGAAGAAAAATGGTGTTCTGACCAAAGAGCGAAATAAATATGATTTTAAAAAAATTGAAATCCTGGGTACATAAAGAGTAGAAAATTAATGGAAAATATTAATTCTACTGAAATAATGATAGGATAATAAAATTAATTTTTTTGAGATAAATCATAATATTTCATTATTGGAAGCATAATCATAATCCACCCCGATAAATCATGAGATTTGTACAAACCAATCTCTCACCAACAAGGTACCTATTTAACTGTAAACCACATGAATCAAATTCCCTATATTGATATTTAAATACTAATAATTTTAAGTTAAATAATCATAATCTACGTTCATGGGTACAAAATATACCATATAAAATAATCTTTGGGTGAATATGAATTTTGTCTCACAACAAAAAGTGAGATGAAGATCCCTTTCCTTCATAACTGACTAGCGTCATATATGTAAAAACATTATGTATAATAAAGATAAGTTTATTATACATTTATTATAGAAATATATATATATATATCATATAAAATATTATTATCTTATTTACTTGCATTACCCTTTTTTATAATTCCATGTTAATGTCTCTTTCCGGGAAATAACTATCTTGTTTATCTTGTATGTTTTTTATTTTATATTTTTAGTCATCATACATTGATCATGGTTCCATATTATAGTGAATTTTAAAAATGTTATAAATATCTCATATATATTCATTATATATGTTTTTAAAGTAATCCATAAGAATTAGAGATAGAAAATGAAAAACACCATTCATGGAGATGGTATTCCATATGTACTCATGAGCCCTATTTCCATTTTAGTGAAAAATTGAAGTATATAAAGTTAAACAAAATATCGCAGTCGAATAATTACTTTTATTACATATATATCAAATATTTTTATTAATCCCATATCTATTACCTTTTATGTAAATAATGGATGAATCACATCTCTTCGTTAGGTGGTAGTCTGTTATACACACGAGAAATGTTATTAAATTCCCATAGAATAGAAATTTTAACATTATACATGATAAAATTTCTAGATAAATACTAATATAATAAAAAAATATTTTAAAAATTAATCCATCATTATATCCATCTATGTGAGGTGGTAATTGAAAATAAATAGCATTGGTTCATGAGCTTCTAGTCTTTTGTACACACTAATGATGATTTTAAATATGACTTGATGAAAAAGGGGATTGTTATAGGTCATTAATTTAGAAAAAAAAGTATTTAAATATTTGTAAGATTGTAGGTTATTATATCCCCATTATTTAATAATTATACAAGTAGTTGGATGAGAAAATTATATAAAATACTCAGTTAGGGGTGTTAACTCTTATTCGATAAATTGTTTTTAGTTTTCACCAAAAGGTTACATATATTTTCCTAATGACCATAATAAGGATTATAATATGTGAGTATTGAAGTAAGTATGTTATTTGGGTAGGCATTTGCCGATTCGAAGGGTTTTGGAAGCATGAGGTAGAGATTACATGAGGTGGCCTTTTTTATATGAACTGGGTGGCACACTTGTTATTTTTTGAAAAGAAAAAGGTGTAGCATGGTATTTCTCAAGACACAAAGGTATAGAATAGAAAATTTTGGATCCAATAAGAGATAAGGTCTAAATATAAACATCTAATTGTTTTTAACCAGTTCTATTTCATTTTTCACACATATCTATCTAGTTCAACCCATTATGAAACCCATTCACCATAACCCTAATAAATAATTTTTAGTTAAAATTATAATAATAAATGGTGTTGAAATTATTATATAATAAAAATAATTCTTATTATAAATTTAAAATAAAATTTTATTTGAAGAATTATGAGAAATTATAAATAAATAATTTAAAATTAATCATGAAAATAGGATGACAAAGTGGGTTTTCATAATGAAAATTTTCAAATATTTAAAGAGTTTTTATAAAGAAATTCAATATCGAAATGATTTAATTGACATAAATTAGACTAATTTATATATAATTAAATCATTTTTACTTTTAAACCAATTTTATAATAAATATAATCCATATTTATTCCTTAAGTAAAATGATATATTTCAATAGAAAATAGTATTTTTTTACTACTCACTAAAAAATTAATATTTTTAGAAATTTTCTACAAAATTACTGTAGGCTAATTTAAATATTATGATTTTCAAAATAAAAATAAATTAATAATATTAATTTTATAAAGTTATTTAATATTAATTTTATTATTTTTCATAAAAACATATAAAGATGATGTTTTTAGAAGAAAAAATATATATTCGTGCAATACAACAATATTAAAAAAATTAGGTATTTTTTATCAATATTTTTTCATTCAATACAATCATTAAACATAATATTTATAATTTTGTTACTCACATCACTATGTATAAATACTATGTTTTAATTTTTTCATTAAAATAGTAATACTAAAAATATATCATGGTTTTTTAAAATATTATGGTGCTTGTATCTCCAACTAAACTCTGGGTAGAGTATAACTCAATCTATCAAAGGAATTTAATTTATTTCTAAAATATTAATTAAAAAAAATGAAAATGTTATATTATTCCCTATCTAAAAATAAATTTCTTAGTCAAATTTTTTTAAATGATAAAAAAATTTGGTTCTTTTGGCCACATTATTTAAGTAGGATACCATGTAGCTTCTTGAAAAAGGTGGTCTTGCCAAAAACAATTGACCAAGTGAATGGTATTCTTTAGTAAATCATTCTCTATAATATCCCAAGCAATCAATTTATGTTCCTCATAATAATTATCATGATATATCAGTATTACCTATGAGTTTTGTACTTCTGAATGATCTAGTATAAATTTTTTCAAGAGACATACAAGGAACTCATCTTGAACTTAAGTGAAGCCTGTTGGAAGTGCCAAATTGTAGGATACCACCTGATATGATTAATAATTTTAAAGTTACTATATTACCTAGGTCGTTGTTTCTCTTTTTTTCAAAATATCATTACATTCTTCGATTGATAAATTCATAGAAGAACATCAGTACCATCTTCAAATTCCAGATCATGTTATCAATTTTGTGTATATATTTTCTACCAAATATGTTCCATCCTTGTAGTGTTACTGAATATATCTGGCCTTCTTGGACGTTTTTTATTCTATCTCCAAACATAATATCTTTTCTTCACCAACTTCATTCTATCATGTTGTATATCTACACTTTTTTCTATAGAGGTTGTTATAAAGATCCATCGAGTTGAATGAGTGAAAGCTATTTTGTATGAAAAATAAAGGATATGATGGTGTTTATCCAAGCCTCTATTAAATCAATTGAAAAATATCACATTATATCCTCTAGGGATTTAATTTTTTTATTATACAAATCATCTATAAAAATTTGATATGCAGTGTTGAAACCTAACTCTATAACTAGATCCTATTGAATAATTCTAAATAACATCAATGCTAACCTTGGATCCCAATCAAGTACAACATAATTTTGAACTCAATGTACCTTAAAATTTCATTAATGTATATTATTGTAATATGATCAAGAGATAAGACTTCTCTAATAGTAATAATGTGTGAAATATTTGTTCAGTGATCGACTATGGCCAATATAGTATTACACCCTTTAGAAATTTGTGGGACTCTAATGACAAAATTCATGGTGGTATTTTCCCATTTCATTTATTCTAGAGGAAATAGATATAAAATCCCCATAGAATTTTGTCTCCTAGACTTAAATTTCTAACATACCAACCACCATGATTCAAGCTCTGTGATATATCTTTTATTCCATTACACCAAAACACTCTTTCAAATGAGTATGTTTCTTCATACTTTGTGTATGAATAGATAATGAAGTACTATAATATTTATCTAACAAATCATTCAAATTTGGTATGAAAAAAACACATATATAATTAATGAGACTTATCATTTCATCATGATTAAGGTTAATCTCAAGAAATTTTTTAACTTCATTTGAATCTCTATATCATACTTCCATGCCTCTCTAGTCATTACACTGATAGATGGTTGAACATTCTATTGAGAAAGATATTATTTTTTATCTTCCTTATAGATCTCTAAATTTATCAGTTGAAAATCAAAAAATATTGGATCTTTTAAGATCATTTTCATGGACAAGACATCATCATCCTTTTGACATAAGGAATCAACCACCATGTTCAATTTCATTGGGTAGAAGTGTATTGAGAAGTCAAAATCCTTCATCAGTTCTATCAATCTTCTCCAAGAAATATTAAACTCATTATATTTTAATATATACTTTAAAATTATGTGATTGGTATATTTATACTACTTTTACCCATAACACTAAGGAATTAATATATTAAAATCAACAATCACCATAACTATCCCTGAATCATGAGTTGATTAATTTCATATTAACCTTCATTTTTCAAGAGGCAGGAACTATAACCATATAATTACATATAAGAACACATCTCAAAACCTTTTTGGATGGATCACTATATATTAAAAACACTTATCTATTATAGAGTAATGTAATCATTGGTTCACCGGTTTATATTATCTCATGTTCCCAAAAAAATTCACATAATCATTTTTTTGGGAGGAATGTAGCCTCATTATTAGTTAACTTGTTTAGTGGATTAGATTATCATGAAAATTTATCCAAAAAAATGTGAAAATATATCACTAAGACAAGAAAACTATGTATCCTAATTACTACGGTTGGTCTGGGTCAATACTAAAAAATCCCCATATTTGATAAATGTACTGATATACCCACTTTTGAGATTATATCACACAAAAAACATCTATAAGAAAAAATGAGAAATTTGTAAACCTTTTAGGAATTTTATCTTTACTTGGGATATTTATTAAAATTATCTTGTGATCTTTATGATATTATGTTATCTTTTAATAGATAATAATATCATCTATAAAATGTACCTCAAATTGATCAAAGTAATCTTTAATGAATCTTTTCATTAAATCCATGATGATAGAGGGGGAATTAGTAACACCGATAGGAATCACTATATATTAATTGTTTCCATACATTTTATGGAATTTTGTATCAAATATATCCTCATTCTTGACCCTAATTGATGGTTTCCAGAATTAAGGTAAAAATTGGAAAATTATCAAGTGTCGCATAATTGATAATAGGGGACATCATTATGTGGTCTAGTAAACCTGTTCTTGATCATGATCTTGTTCAACGATTGATAATAAATTTAGATTCACATCTATATATCATTATTTTTAACAAAATGAATAAGTACACCCCATGGTGACAAACTTGGATGAATGATCCCATTTTCAAGGTTCTCCCTGATTTTCATCTTTAATTCATGTAGCTAAATCTGGTGCATTCTATATTTAGTCTATTAAATTAATTTGGAATAAGTTATGAGGTCTACTGATAACTCAACATCACATCTTCGTGGAATGATAATAAACTCTTATATAACTTCATCAGAAAACTCTTGTACTATAGGAATATCATATTTTTTGAGTTTCTCCTTAACTATCAGAGATATACTCCCTTCTTGAATAGGAATAAAAAACACATACAATGGATGTGATTTACATAAAAAGTTCATATATAACATCACACTGATAATAATTCATAGGTTTGTTTAAAGTATAAAATTCGAAATCCATTCGATGGAAAATGATGTTGGATTTATGTAGAGAAATCCAATTCATGCCAAATATAATACTAAATTCCTATAGAGGTAGAATGAAAATATGTTCAACAATTATATTATTAAAAAAAATTACCTGATGAGATTCATAAACATGATTTGTAATCATCATAAAATTAGGGGTTTTCACAACTAATTCTATATAAACTTGTTTTTGGCATAATGATACCACTAGTACATTATTTTGATATTAAATAATGGATATATTCAAAGTAAAATAAAACAATATAAGATCTAGATAGGATGGTAAGTGTACCTATCACAACATTGCTATCACACCCCTCATCAAAAATAGTGATTTCATGATATTTCCCTTTCTCTCTAAGCTTATGATGATATTGACATTGATTGACATCATTAAACTTTATATTTGGGCAGGGGTCTGCATAATACCCATATTAAACTTATTTAAAACACTAGAGTATCAGTGGTGAATTCACTAGATATTTCTATCTATTTTTATCATTATATATCTTCTTCCAATCACTTCATAATTTGACCACCCAATGATTTTCCCTTACACCCATAAAAAATTTAACCGATCCCTTAATAAAATTTCATACATGTTTCTTAGAATATATTTATCATAATGGAATTCTCATAATCAACCATTTGATCTTCTCGTTGGATGGATGGGTTCTATAACATGAATCTATATAGTGGTTTTGGTCTTGGTTTGCATTGAATGATATTGACTTACTATTATTCTTTCACAAGAATCATCATGTGTGGGATCTAAAGACAGATAGGTGTTATTGCGTGTATCATCTATTACTTCCATCAATTTTTTTTGCAGGTGAGGTTCTATGCCATGTTGTGATTCTAGAACTGTAACACCACGAGATTTTATGAGATATATTATTTTTAATTTCTTTGATGTCATCTATTATACACTACACCAAGATTATCATGTACTATACACAACACCGTATTAGCTTGCAGTGTATGCAACACTATTCATGGCTCGTGTTACACACAATTTCAAGCTCATTTTGTGGAAATTATTCTATGAAACATTATGTATAGATTTTGTTTAATGTATAAATGAAATAAGTTTTGATTATGTCATACACAATACCAAATAGTGCTTTTACTACATGCAGTCCTGACTTTGCTTGCATTACTCACAATCAAGAACTTCTTCGATAGCGTGTGTAGTACACAATACCAAGTTTCACAAAATGAGATATTATTATAATATTCTTATGAACTAGCCTATATGAATAGTAATACCCACATTTTAAAATTTTATGAATTTTATCATTCAAAATGGACTTCATTTTTGGATTCAGAATTTCAAAATTAGCTTAGGGTGAATTTTTGGTATTATTCTGAAAAATTTCAATTTCTGATGAATAGTGAAAACACTGGGTTACTATTTAAAAACCGAATTTTTCTTTAAATAATTATTTATTTTTTAAAAAATTATTTTAGGTAAAAATTGATTTATAATACCTATATATGTTCAATGTAATTCATTGGAGTCATTTTATAATAATTTTAGATATAAAAAATTTTATTGAACTTTTCACCGTCTTTTACCTACCTCCTAGGAGATTTTTGAAAATTTACATAAAACATACTTTTACCGCTTATATGAGTGGAATTTATAAAATCCAAGAGACACGGTTAATATCAAGGAGTAAAATTTGGTTCAATAAGATAAAAATAATTTTGGGTGAATAGTAACTTTTTTACTATTATTTACCACGGTTAAAAGTAAATAGGGTTATTAAGGGTAAATATGATATTATTATTACCCTAAAACATGTCCTAATTTTATTGGAGAAGTGAAATATGACCAAAAACAACCTTGGGAATAAAATATAACCATTTAGGTCCACTTGTATTAGATTAGGACTTTTATTATTAATTTATTTAAAGAGGGTTAAATTAGTTAAAATCAATGTTTAATAACTAAATAATTATTAATATAGGGTTATACATAAGATAAATTAGACTATAAATATTAGTTATAAAGATATTAATATTTCCTACATAATGGTATTTTATTTACAATTTTTAGACATTAGAACAATGATGATGTAGTAATTACCTTATTAATGAAATATTAACATAATTGATTTTATAAATACCCAAATAAATATAATTTGAGACTTTTATGAATTCCACAAATTTTATAGGTTAATATGATATGTTAGAATTAATTTAATTAAATTTTTTCGAACTGATCATGATTTTATTTTTTTCACAAAAATCAATTACCAAATAGTGTCAACATTGACATAAAATAGTTTTTCAAACAAATATTATATAATTAATTGTAATTATATTCCTAAAAATCTAAGGTTCATCAAAATGACTTAGATAAGGTTATATATATTAATAATGCACCACTTGGGGTTATTTTAGCTTGTTATAGTATGTTTATTAACCATATAGTGAAAGAAAACAAGAAGACACGGTAAAGGATAAATTATTTAACTTAGAGTTAAATCTAAATGATAAGATAAAAATTGTAACATAAACTTGTATAAAACCTATTGGTTGAGATTATTTCTACCCATACCCACTTCATCTTAGAAATCAATAAATTTGGAGCTATTATGAACCGAATATGACTATATTATATAATAATATTTTAAGTTATCCCAAAGGTGCCCCTCTCCTCCCTTATAAAAAAGGAACCACATCCCTCTTCTCTTCACACCCTTTTGAGCCTTGAAGATTGGCCAAACCCGGAAAAGTCCTCTTCTAAACCTCTCTAGTTACATAATAGAGGTTCTGGTATTCTCAAAATACCAACTCTAGTGACCTAAGAAGAATTTTAAAGGAGGTGCATCGAGGAAGAGGTAATCTCTTCTACCGAGTATTTCATGTTTCTTTCTTCTTCTACTTCATATTCTTTAGCTGTTTCCTTATAAAGTAATAAAATAATTATTACTTGTATACTTATATGTTATTATAAATATTAAACAACCCTATTTCACCTTCTATCCATCCTATAGAAAATGAAATCACCATGTGTGCGTACGAACGGAATATCGTCTCCACGACGTGGTGTAATCAGTTTTTCCACCACCACCTTACTTAGATGGGTATAATGGTGTAAAAAATAACATTATATAGTTATTATAAAATCATATTGATTATATAATATTATATCATCCACTCCGATACCATTCAATAAATATGGGAACAATATCATCGCTCATGCATACGTATGGATTAACGTCTCCACGACGCGATGAGATTCATTTTCCATGTTAACAATTCAAGAATGATTATAAAGTATATATTATAAGTAATAATGAAATATATGACATAATAATTCTACTAGATTTATTTATTTATATATGTATGTCATCTACTTAATTCTATTCAATTCAATAAGGAAACTAAAAACAGTGTTCATGCGTACGTACGACCTACTGTCTCCATGAACGGTGTATTTCATTCCATTTGTCGATATATTATATATATGTATATTGTTAATATATATTATATATAAATCATTTTTTACATTCTGGAATTAACTAAATTAGGATATAAGTAATAATATCAAGAACAATAAGTCGAAACACGTACGATAAATGAAACGCTTTTACCAAATTGCAGCTTTAACATGGAATTTACAAAAGAATGGGTAATATAAAGTCATAAGTGAACCATATATGATATCATAAAAAATAATATGATTCTGTTATAAGTCAATGACATTATTTAATTCACTATATAGGAGGTTCAGATACATACGATGCATATCAGACAAAATTTAAGGGATAATTAATTCCAATCTCATTCTTATCCGAGATTGTTTATTCATAAGTATTTACTGGGGTTATATTTATCATCTATGTCCCTATTTTCTAAAAATGGTTTCATGTATTTTTTATGTCCTTTTTACCCATTTTTTACTTTTACTACATGGAATATAAGGAATCTTTATTTTATTTACCATATGATGTACTTTTTGACTTTTCTGACAAAAGTATGAGAAGAATGTTTTTTTAACTTAAATGGCATGAACGGATTTTTATGATTTCATAAAGCCTTATTTTCATGAATTTAACTTGAAAATATTTCATTTTTATTTTCAATAAAATCCTTTTCTTTTAAAATTTCATGGAATTTTGTGAAAAGAAAATGATTTTTAAGAAGAAAGGATATTTTCCTCAAGAATTATTTTAAAGTGTTTTATCAAAACCATTTTCCATCTAAGATGACATTATTTCATATGTGTATGTTTCAAGCATAATGTATCTATGATTTACACGGTTTCACTTTTCATATGATGAAATGATATCCATTTGTTTTATATTGATTATGTTATTATAGGATGATGTTTATGAAACCCATTTTTATTCGTTGGGTTATGATGAATGGTTTATGTTTATGTTGTGGCACACGTAATAATGATTTCATTGTGAGATGTGTGGGACCTATATCTCCCTCCCATAAATTGGGTAAATATTTATATCTCATGATATAGACATGGCTGGAACGGTAAGTTAATCCGGTTCAGTGATACAGGACTGGAACGAGGAGTGAACTCGATTTAGAAAGGGACTTTGTCCACTATGATGGTTTTAGAAGAAATGCCTTGGCTACTATGGAAATCATATCATGTGCTTAATGGTTTTCCACAATTACATGTTTTATTCCCATGCAATTTAATCATGATTTATGTTCCTTTATGATATACACCTTACTTACTTCCACGAATTATGTCTTTGCTCAAGATTTTAATGTTTAGATTTTATGTTCAAGTTTTTTCATTCAAATGTTTATGGATTGTTTTATGTTCTCTATGTTTTCCCTTACAGAGCATTTGAGCTCACCCTTTTTATGTTTTCTTTTCCCCAGGATATCAATAAATGTTTTAGGTAAGAAAACCAAAAGGGGAAGATCATTATGGGAGATGTTGAAGATCATTCACCATGATTTGAAGATTGCATTCTGAGTTTCCAAAGACACTAAACTTATATGGTCTTTAGGCATCTATTTTTGTTATGTATTAAGTATTCTGAAAACGTAATGTAATGTCCATGTACGTCGAGATTTGGGTATCTACATTTGGTATTAGAGAGAAGGTTTAGTTAACCTTTGGAAACTAAGATGCGAGAACATTAGTGACATCCCTAGATATATTTCTAACGTATGTCTAGGGATGTCTTTAAGGTTAAGTATAAGTATAGGTAATAATCCTAGGATTACGGTAACGATCATATAATTAAACCTATGATTTTAGATATTGGAAGTACTCCCCCTTTATTATGTTGTTTTCCTAGCACGATTTTTTCCTCTTACACTATTCTTTTTGGGTTTTAGATGATGGCTGGAACCCGAAGGAACCATGTTGATCAATGTAATGGGAAATGCAATGATTTTCCTCCTGAAAAAAATAATGTTATGAGAGGTGGAGTACAAAATCTTATTGCTATACTTACACAAGCTATGAATCATTCGGGGCTTCCAAATGAGCAGAGAAGGGACCAATATTCTATTAATTCATTCATGAGGCAACATCCACCTTCTTTCAGTGGGTCTTCTAATCCACTTGTTGCTGAAAAATGAATCAGTACCATTTAAAAGATATTTTCCATACATCACTATTCAGAGCATGAAAAAGTCATTTTGGTTGTTTACCGTTTAGAAGGTAAAGAAGACTAGTGGTGGACTCTGATTAAGAATACAAGGCCCTAAGATGAAATTGATTCAATGGAATGGGACAAGTTCAAGAACTTGTTTTTCAATAAGTACTTACCTCATATTCATTGAAAAATGATTGAGAAGGAGTTCCTCGAGCTTAAGAAAAAGGATGATGAATCTGTTGGCATATACGTGGCAAATTTTACATGGCTTGAAAGGTATGAATCTGGATTTATCATCCAACTTAAATGAAAAGTTTATCGATTCTTCAGTGGGTTAAAACCAAGTCTTCGAAGGGAATTAGCGATAAGATACTTCAGTAGCTATAAAGAAATTTTTCGTTGTGCTATCAAGGTAGAAATGGAAGTTGTTGTTACATATCCATCTCATGGTTTTGACAAGAAATGAAAGATGGAGTTCAAGGTGAAATCTCATGATAATGGTGAAAAGAAGATGACTATTTCTTTATTATCAAAGTTTGGAATGAAGCATGGTGAAGATTGACTTAAAGGGACTAGAAAATGTTTTAAGTGTGGAATAGAAGTTCATCGAGTAGCTGAGTGTCGAAGTAATGGAAAAAGGGTTTCTAATGATGTGAATAATGCAAAGACTATAGAGAACGCACAACCAAAACTTCAATACTTCAAGGGCAAGGAAATGTGGGCATTATTCTAATCAATTCCATAATCCAAGGATTAATGATGATCAATGTGAGAAACCTCTTAAGGCAAAGGACAAAGGGAATTCACATGCTATCAGTATTTGTGATGTTGGGTATGATAATGATGTTTTGTAATGATTTTGTATTTATGTAATGGAATTTCAAATTAGTATCATGGAATCTACTTTTTGGTATCGTGGAATATTGGAATATTAATGTATTGTATCATTGTGGTTTTTATTAATTTTATGGTACTAGTAACCATTAAAAGTGATTAAAATAGTTTTGGAAAGCAGTTGAAATACACATAATTAAGGGATAAAGAGAAAATAATATGTATGATAGTATTCATGAGCTCATGACTTATATAAGGACAAAGTGATATCATGGATTGAGTATATAGAAATTTTTGGATTTTTGTAAGTGGAATGAGTTAACTTTTGACATCATTCATGTTTTTTCTAAGGTTCTATGGTAATTCATGTTTCAAAAAAATACAAGATTAAGGTATTCCGATGTTTGGAATATTACCAACGAGATATATCTTATGATATATGGGAGATAAATGATGGTATTCAAATGCTTGATATATGACCACTCTAGTAATCTTTTTTCATTATACTATGAGATTGGACAGAACTATTTTGGATAAGCCTAAATATTGGAATGAATTATGTTAGACATCAGATAGTGTTGTTTATGGCTAGAAATTTTTCTATTATTCCTAGAATGTTATAATAGTATTGTTTTAGAAAAAGGACAACATGTAGGATGGGCGACAACCCGTCGCGTTGGACAAGGTTGCGGGAATTGAACCCACAACCAATGTGTGGCATGCCTTTATCACCTACCACCAGCCTACAGGAAGTCCCTGGTTAGTAGAAACTAGTTTTATTATATTAAGATGTATAATATATGAATTATAAGTCCATTTTTGGAATCATATACGATTAACCTCACTATAGATAGACTTATGTATATTTGATAACTTTTTCTAACCTTTTGTTTGAGACAGATGGAATGACCCATCATTCTATCACATGATCTGCTGACATTTAATGGAAGACAACTTCAACTTCATTTCTTTAAGAGATGAAGTGGAAATTCTTCAAGGAACGAACAACGGTGAGATTATACCGAAATAAAGTAAGTATTTCTTCTAATTAAAATTCTTCAACTTTAGGGAAATGATCTTGAAAACCAAAAATGTTGTCCTAGTGTCCTTATATCCGATGAATCAGATGGTACCTTTAATCATCACAAATTTATGGCTTTATAATTGTTGGATTTTTAATAGCCATGTTCTCAACCACTCTCTATCAGAACATGATGGTTAGGTGTTTCTTCCATATCGATATTTTTACCTATTTGGAAACCCAGTGACGAGTTAATTTGGGTAACTGATTTGTTTCATAACTCACATTTTAAAATTAATTTTTAGTATTCCTTTTTACGATGTGGGTTTCTATGAAAGAAATTTTCAAGTAGTAAACAATTTATAACCCCGATGAATTTCGAGGGTGAAATTCATTTTATGGGGGGTAGAATGTAACACCCCGATATTTTATGAGATATATTATTTTTAATTTCTTTGATGTCTTCTATTATACACTAAACCAAGATTAGCTTGTACTATACGCAACATCGTATTAGCTTGCAGTGTAGAAACACTATTCTTGGCTCGTGTTACACACAATTTCAAGATCATTTTGTGGAAATTATTCTACGCAACATTAAGTATATATTTTGTTTAATGTATAAATGAAATAAGTTTTGATTATGTTATATGCAACACCAAACAGAGCTTTCAATACATGAATCCTTGAATTGGCTTGCATTACACGCAATAAAGACCTTCTTCGATAACATGTGTAGTATGCAATACCAAGTTTCACTAAATGAGATATTATTATAATATTATTATGAACTAACCGTTATGAATAGTAATACCCACTTTTTGAAATCTTATAAATTTTTTCTTTCAAAATGGACTTCATTTTTGGATTCATAATATCCAAATTAGCCTAGGGTGATGTTTTGGTATTATTCTGAAACCATTCAATTTTTGATGAATAGTGAAAACACTAGGTTACTATTTAAAAACCGACTTTTTATTTAAATAATTATTTATTTTATTTCAATTTATTTTAGGTAAAAATTGATGCATAATACTCATATATGTTCAATTTAATTCATTGGAGTCATTTTAAAATAATTTTAGATATATAAAACTTTTATTGAACTTTTCACCGTCTTTTACATACATCCTAGGAGCTTTTTGCAAACATACATAAAACACAATTTTACCGCTTCTATGAGTGGAATTTAGAAAATCCAAGAGACATGGTTAATATCAGGGAGTAAAATTTGGTTCAATAAAATAAAAATAATTTTTTGTGAATAGTAACTTTTTACTTTTATTTACCACGGTTAAAAGTAAATAGGGAAATTAAGGGTAAAAATGTTATTATTATTACCCTAAAACATGTCCTAATTATATTGGATAAGTGTAATTAGACTAAAAACAACCTTTGGAATATAATTTGACCATTTAAGTCTACATGGATTAGATTCAGACATTTATTATTAATTTATTTAAAGAAGGGTTAAAATAGTTAAATTCAAAGTTTAATAACTAAATAATTTTTAATATAGGGTTATAAATAATATGAATTAGACTATAAATTTTAATTAGAAAGATAATAAAATTTCCTACATAATGGTATTTTATTTACATGCTTTTACACATTAAATATTTTAATTTATTTGTGACACAATAATGATGCAGTAATTAATTTATTAATGAAATATTAACATAATTGATGTTATAAATACCCAAATAAATTTAATTTGAGACTTTTATGAATTCCAAAAAAATTGTAGGTTAATATTACATGTTATTATTTATTTAATCAACTTTTTTCGAGCTGATCAGGATGTTATAATATTAACAAAAATCAATTACCAAATAGTGTCAAAATTGACGTAAAATAGTTTTTAAAACAAATATTATATTATTAATTGTTATTTTATTTTAGAAATCTAAGGATAGGTCATATGACTTAGATAAGGTTATATATACTAATAATGAAACACTTGGGGTTCGTTTATCTTGTTATAGTTTTTTTATTGACCATATAGTGTAAGAAAACAAGAAGACATGGTAAAAGCTATGTTATTTAACATAGAGTTAAATCTAAAAGATAAGGATAAAATACCAACATAAACTTGTATAAAACGTATTGGTTGAGAGGATATCGACCCATACCTACTTTATCTTAGAAATAAATCAATTTGGAGCTATTATAAACCGAATATGACTTTATTATAAAATAATATTTTAAGTTTTTCCAAAGGTACCCCTCTCCTCCCTTATAAAAAGGGCACCCCTTCCCTTTTCACTTCACACCCTTTTGAGCCTTGAATCTTGGCCAAACCCATCCAATTATTTTCCTAAACCTTCCTAGTAACATCATAGATTTTCTGGTCTTCTCAAAAGAACAATTGTAGTTCCCTAAGACGATGTTTAAAGGAGGTGTGTTGAGGAAGAGGTAATCTCTTCTTCCGACTCTTTCAAGTTTCTTTCATCTTCTACTTCCTCTTCTTTAGTTGTTTAATTATAAAGTAAAAAACATAAGTATTAATTATATACTGATATGTTATTATAAATATTAAACAACCCTATTTCACCTCTTATCCATCCTATGAAAAATGAAATCACCGCGTGTGCGTACGAACGGAATACCGTCTCCACGCCGTGGTGTAATCAGTTTTTTCCACCACCACCTTACTAGGATGTGTATAATGTTGTAAAGAATAACTATATATAATTATTATAACATCATAATTATTATATTATATTATATTATCCACTCCAATACCATTCAATAAATATTGGAATGATATCATCGCTCATGCGTACGTACAGATTACTGTCTCCACGACGTGATGAAATTCATTTTCCTTGTTAAAAATTCAAGAATGATTATAAAGTATATATAATAAGTAATCATGAAATATATGAAATAATAATTCTAATGTATTTATTTATATATGTATATATGTATTCCATCTACTTAATTCCATTCAATTCAATTAGGAAACGAAAAACAACGCTCATGCGTACGTACGGCCTACCGTCTCCATGAACAATGTATTTCTTTCAATTTGTCGATCTATTATATATATGTATATTATAAATATATATTATATATAAATCATGTTTTACATTCCAGAATTAACTAAATTAGGATACATGTAATAATATCAAGAACAACAAGTTGAAACACGTACCATAAATGAAACGATTTTACCAAAACGCTACTTTAACATGGAATTTACAAAAGAAAAGGTAATATAATGTCATAATTGAACCATATATGATATCATAACAATTAATATGATTCTGTAATAATTCAACGTCATTATTTAAATCATTATACAGTAGTTTCGGATACAAATGAAGCGTATCGGACATAAGGTAAGGGATAATTATTCCAATCTCATTCTTATACGAGATTGTTTATTCGTAAGTATTTACTGGGGTTGTATTTATCATCCATGAACATGTTTTATAAAAATGGTTTCATGTATCTTTAATGTACTTTTTAACCTTTTTGACTTTTACTACATGGTATGTATGTAATCTTAATTTTATTTACCATATGAGGTGCTTTTTGACTTTTCTGACAAAAGTACGAGGAGAATATATTTTTTAAACCTGTACGGCATGAACAGATTTTTACAGTTTCATAATGCCTTATTTTCATGAGGTTTACTCGACAATATTTCCTGATTATTTTCAATAAAATCATTTTCATTTAAAATTTCATGGCATTTTTTTAAAATAAAATGATTTTTATGAGGAAATGATATTTTCCTCAAGAATTCATTTCAAGTGTTTTATCAATACCAATTTCCATATAAGATGAAATTATTTAATATGTGTATGTTTCAAGAATAATGGCTCTATGATTTACATGGTTTCACTATTAATATGATGAAATGATATCAATTTGCTATATATGGATTATGTTAGGATGGTATGATGTTTATGAAACCCATTTTTATTCGTTGGGTTATGAAAAATGGTTTATGTTTATGTTGCGGCACAAGTAAGAATGATTTCATTATGAGATGGGTGGAACCTACATCTCCCTATAATGCATTGGTTAAATATTTATATCTCATGAGATAGACATGTTTGGAACTGTAAGTTAATCTAGTTCATTGTTACAGGACTGGAACGAGGAGTGAAATCGATTCAAAAAGGGACTTTGTCCACTAAGATGGTCTTGGAAGCAATGCCTTGGCTACTATGGATATAATATCATGTGCTTAATGGTTTTCCACAATTACATGTCTTATTCCCAAGAAAATTTATCATGATTGATATTCCTTTATGATATATGCCTTACTTACTTCCAAGATTTATGTCTCTGCTCAAAATTTTGATGTTTAGATTTTATGTTCATGTTTTTTGCATTCAAATGTTTATGGATTGTTATATGTTCTCTATTTTTTCCCTTACTGAGCATTTGAGCACACCCTTTTTCTGTTTTCCTTTCCCCAGGATATAAAGAAAATTTTTAGGTAATAAAACCAAAAGGGTAAGATCTTTATGGGAGATGTTGAAGATCTTTCACCATGATTACAAGATTACGTTCTGAGTTTCCAAAGACACTAAACTAATACGGTCTTTGGGCATCTGTTTTTTTCATGTATTAAGTATTCTGCAAAAGTAATGTAATGTCCATGTATGTCGAGCTTTGGGTCTCTACAAGAACAGTACACCTTATTGGTAGGTGGTGAGGCTTATCATTGACTGACTCCACTACTATATTTTTTTAAGGGGTTTTGAAATCTTATCCATTGTTTATCTTGATATTTGTATCTTATTGAATGTTCTGGTTCTTTTCCCTTTAGGTTTTGTTTAATTGTAATTCTTTTAGGGTGATAGTAATGGGTTACCTCTTATCCTATTTTTCAAAATAGGTTCATTTGTTTTATATTTAATAAAGGGGGCTTTTCCTTGAACCCATTGAAATAACCCATGAGATTGATATGTAATTATAACATAAATTTCAACCTTAATAGAACATTGAACAGTCTAATAATAGATATTATGTCTCTTATGGATTACACCATTCTGATACATGGATTTAAGACAATGAATAATCTGTTATACTTAATTTTAGTTTAGATGAAAATACAATAATCATTCCTTGCATGTCCGGTAACATTTTCCTCATTTCTACCAATGAATTCATTATCCAATTAATTTTTCTGAAGGATCTCATTCTCCATCATAGTAAAATTAATTTGAGTAAATTACATATGTAAACAAAAATCTTGAACTTATCCCAATCCATGGTTTTTATTCCTCCATGTTCCGTTGTATTCTTGATAAGCGTCCACTACTCATCTGATTCTCCTTCTAAATGATATACATAAAAAATTAATTTCTAATGTATCAAATATTAGATATAATAAAATAATTTTTTTATGATATCCATTAAAAATAAACTAAAATATTACAAGATCCACCAAAGGATGGTGGATGTTACCAGATGATGGAATCAACATATCTTTGTTCCCTCCTTTACACATTTGTTATGTAATTGTGACTCATGGCTTGTGAAATTTTTGTGATCATATCAATGGAATTTTTTTATTCCTAATTCCACAATGATAAATTCTCTATAATAAGATAATTATTTTTCACTCATCGCTAAAATGATTCATTTAGGTTCTAGTAGTTGACACAAACCTAAATCCACAATGTATGTAACAATAATAATTCCATGGAACCATATAATAATGAAAAAATAGTTATAGGTTGGCTAAATCATGACATGTTTTTTTTTAATTTATGATGCCTTAGGTTTATCCTGGCCTTTTATAGTCATCATCTATTTTAATACATCATGATGGTATATAAATGATTGTGAAAATCCAATGCATATCCCCTATGATTGTCAAACCAAGTGTGCATCAAGGCCTATTTTCATGAAGTATGTGAGGATCATGTTTAGTTCAATTTTCCATTTTATAATTTATCACCCCTAGTTACCTCCATTCTAGAGCTATATCAATGTGTAGTATCTAGATAGGGATGAAATTTCTTAGAAGCCTCTCACTCTACCTTTAACCAATTTATAGTATATTTCCCAATTCATTGACTCATCCTTAGACATATCCCTAAAAATATCCTTAGAGTTCTCACTAAAGTTTTATCATCCGTGTATCAAATGGTTTTTTAAAATTTTCCTCTAATACCAAATATATAATCCTAGGAATTTTATAAATTTATATCACATATTTTTACATGAACATTAATTACACTATAGAAACAAACATTTAGGTATTTCAAATGTATAGTGAAATTGGAAACATTGAGACATACAAAAATCATTCATATGTAAACTACATAATCTCAAATCATTTATTAATAACTAAAAGACTTCTTATAATTATCATACATATTACATTTCTTCACACCTTGGGGAAATGAAACATAAGAAATGATGATCTAAAATGCTAAGTAAGGGTAAATAAGGGAGTTATGTAAGACTAACACAAACATAAGTGTATGAAAACAAGAGAATAACAATTTAAAATCTTACCCTACATATCAAATAACCTAATCCTAATTTATGGGATAAATATTAGCAGTTAAAAAGACATTAGTTGTAATGAAATAAAATAAAATGATCCTTGAGTAAATAACATTGGTAAAAGACATGGAATAATTGAATATACCTAGGAAAAGAAAATAAATTACATATTAGTTAAGCATCACTACAAAACCT
Source organism: Viscum album (assembly GCA_963277665.1). NCBI lineage: Eukaryota > Viridiplantae > Streptophyta > Magnoliopsida > Santalales > Viscaceae > Viscum > Viscum album. Next base: position 390,603,980 of record OY728146.1, read on the forward strand.
ATCATAGTGGAATGTTTTAACTCCCCATACCATCATAGTACTTAAGGTTCACTCGTAATACCATCATAAATGAAAGGTCCGAAACAAAACTAGGTTTACTTCAGATTCTAGTCATGTTTATCTCATGAGATGTAAATATTTAACCAATGCATTGAAGGTAAACGTAGGTCCCACCCATCTTCTAAATAAAATCATATATATGTGACCCATAAATCCAAAAAATAATCATATCATAACCGATGAAATGAAATGTTTTTCATAACAATTCCATCATATCACATCCTATAAAAAATATATAGGTATCATAATCATTTAGTCATTTCATCCAAGGATAACTAATGAAAGGAAGCTCGTTACATAATAATTTCCTCATGGTATAACCCATACAAGAGAAACATGTTTCATAGACATCATTCAAACATAATGAAAAATCACTCAAAGAATTAATAAAAATGGTATCATTAGATCATATCACCAATACGACGTTGGTAAAAATAATGGGTAATGTCTTAGTTGGAAAATAACCCTAAAAAATCATTTAAAACCTTTCTTGAAAATAATAAATCTTCAATGAAAATAACATAATAAAATTAAAAATTCATTATATATATTTTAAATTATTTTCATTGAAAATATCCTTGAAAACATATAAAGAAATCATTGAAATTCACTTAAAACATTTCTTAAAGAAAATATCATTTTGATATTGAAAAAAACATTATTGAATAAAAATGAATTTTAAAAACCCTTTCAATTAAATATTATCTTGGTATATTACAAAGGCTGATTCAATGAAATGATTGTTCATGTTGTCGGGTAATTTTTTTAGGTCGTCCACATTAAAATAAAGATTCCTTTCATGTTGGTGGATATTGTTTTTAAGTCAAGCACATTAAAATAAAGATTCCTTTCACATTTTTTTGAAAAAGATAAATGAGTATTGTTTGAAAATTTACTTGAAGAATAATTTAAAAAAATTAAATGTTTAAAAATATCTCTCTAATTAATAATTTGAATAATTTATAAAAACATACACCATTTTTAGAAAACATTTCTTTAGAAAAAGAAAGGAATTTTGACCCAAGATATAAATACAGACGATTTTTATTTGAAGTGTTATTTTCAACTCCTAAGTATAAAAAGAGGTCAAAATGAATGAAAACATGTATTATCTTGAAATTACCCAACTAAAATAAAATTAATGAGTTTCTTGATACATAGATCATATTATTTCATCCATAGAAGTATAATCATAAACAATCCCCATAAATGATGGGATTGTAATAAAAATCCATTATTTCTGTTGTAAAATTTGAATCATAAACCCCATAAAAGATAGATAATAGAATTTATATGTAAATACCCTTATTTTTAAGGATATATATCATAAAATACATTCATGGTGTGTATATACACCAAAAAAAAGAAACTAGGGGGGGTTTTCTTGTGTCTCATGAAAAAAGAAAATTGAGATGGAAATCCATTATCAGATGTCTCAAATTATATCACACACATTCAAACCTCATGTATTATTAGAATATGTTTATTATTAATCTATTATAGAACCATAAATACGAATAACACATCATATATTATTTTTTTTAGAATTTATTAACAATTTACTAAAATTTCCTTGTTAAATTCATGGATTGGGAAATAAATGCATTGAAAGGGAAGATTGAATTCTTAGATCCCATGAATTCCCTCTCTCCCTCTCGGACGGGTGATGCCCTAGCACTGATGGCGGCTCCGGCGGCCCCTCCCTCTCCGAGGGAGGGACCTCAACTGGCTCTCGGTGCGTGTTTTCAGGGTTCTCGGGGTAGGGGTAGGGTTCTGCTTTCTTCAGTCGAATCTCTCCCGGTCTTCCCCAGCATCAATGTCTTGTCTAAGGTTCCTGGGATCCTTCCGGGTCAACCAGTGGTTCCAATTTCTCCACAAGAATTCACTGAAGCCTCCGTGCTACTTTCTACAGCTCTGGTGGTGATGTTCATCCAGCGTCGGCCTCCTGTGGAGATTTTTGACTGGTATTTGAACGAGTAATAGGGTTTATTTCAGCGTGCATTGGTCGGGCTCCTAGGGCCATGACAGATTCTTATTTGTTCCACAGATGATGATGACTTGGTGCGGGATTGGTCATGATCCTGAAAATTGGTCCGTCGCTTCCATTTTCATCTTCTTTGCTGGTCGTTTGACCTACACATGAATCAGGACCCATCTACATCGGCAATCTGGCTCCAGTTTCCTGGTCTTCCACTGCCCTTCCATAATCCGGCTCTTCTGCGGTCAATAGGCAACTCAATCGGTCATTTCATGTGTGTCGATTGGAGGACCTCTACCCTTAAGCACCCAATTATGGCACGAATTTGTGTTGAAATTGAACTCTCACGGCCGCTGTTGGATGTTGTGTTGATCGTGATTGAGGAAGAATACAGGTATGCTCAACCCATTGTTTACAAATTGTGGAAAATGTTTTTCTCGATTTGTCTCCGGCATGGCCACTGTCATTTGGAGTGCCGCAAAAGGGCTCATGGTGTTTGTTTGGTCGATCCTCCTTCTACGTCCTCAGGGACTGCAGCTCCGGTTGTGATCAGTGAAGATTTCTCGGTCCGTGCTTCTGCTTCAGTCGGGAATAAGATGGTGTATGTTGATGCATCGGGGCATGTGGCCCCTGAATCTTCGGGTGAGGAACACCTCAGGAAGGTCCTACACCATGCAGGTGTTTCTTCTGGTTTGGGGTTGGGAGGTTCTTTAGGAAGAGTGAAGAAAGTGTTTCCCCCATGATCAGGGCCTCACGTCTCAGAAGTTTTTACTCATCTGAGATGGGATTTGGGTGTAACTCCTCTTTCTTGGTGGGAGGGGGTGGCCATGCAGGGGCATGAGGATGGGCTTGAGGAGAGAATCCCCCCATTGGATGTTGTCTCAACCAGTCTTCAGGAACCCTCCAGCCCGACCAATGAACCCCTTGTGCAGAAGGTCTCTTCTCCAGGTGTTTGTGATCTTCTTCAATGTGTGGGTTGGGAAGACACAAACAAACCACCTCAGTATATGGGTCATGGTTTTGAGAAGACTAGTTGTTCAGAGTTATAAGAGAAGGTCTTTCTGGCCACTTCAACCTATGCGGACAAAGTGATGTTTGGTGGAATGGATACTCGTTCTTTTAATCGTTTTGCAGTGTTGGAAGAGGAAGAGTGTCATGTGGTTGAGGAAGGGGATGAAGAGGAGGTTGTCCATGGAAATCCTTCGTGCCTGGAGGATCCTCGGGTGGATAGCAATTATGATTCGGATTCCCCGGTCAAGCCAAAGGAAACGGAACTTGAGGAAGAATATATCAGATTATCTTCAAAGAAGGGGAAGAACACCATCATGGACCCAAAAGGATTTATAAAGCACTCCCAGAGGTTGCAGAAGAAAAAATATTACTCCTTCCTACCTAGCCCTCCTATCACCAGATCCTCAAGCAAAGGGCAGCCCCATCAGAAGGGTTCCATGCAGGTGGGGAAAATTTCTTCGAAGGAGCTGGAATCACTAGCAGGGAAGTCATCTTCCACTGACCAAGTGAATGCATTTAAGGAGATGATTGTTCTAGTTATCCACCAAAGTGGAAAAAATTGATGGAATTTGATGAGTGGGAAACCATTATCGAATGCAATGATGAATTCTTGGTCAAGGGCATAGAGGTCATCACTACGCAAGTGGAGTTTGAAATACTAGTTGGGAGGCAGTTCCAGGCCAACCTATCTAAGGAGAAGGGTGCTTAGGCTAAAAAACAACTTGGAATTTTGGCAGGTGGATTCAATAGGAAGAATATTACTTTGGAAGAGTTCATACAGACTTTGGAAAAGATGGTTTACAGTTTCGACAACATCCTCAACGACATTCCAGTCTAGAAGGATTCTGGTCTCTACTAGAGCCTCCTCATAGGTAAGGTCTTTAAAAGGCTTAAACTGCAACACATAGATTCACCAATTTCATGTCATGTTGGCTGATCGCCTATCTATACACTGTATTGGTTTCTCACTTTTCCTTAAAAGTGTTTTTCATAATCAAAAAACAAATATTTGGAGAAAATAACTGTATTATTTTTATTTTAAGATTTTAATTATTATTATTGGTTATATTATATTGATCATGGTTCAATAATATCTATATTTTTTACATTGACATAAATATCATATAAATTAATTATAATTTTTTTTATAGAAATCAATAATAGTTATAGATAGAAAATAAAATACATTGTTTATGTAGACTGTAAGTCATTCATACTCATGAACTTTATTTCCATTTTCAAGAAATATTGAATGAAATGAAGGTAAATATTATATTAACAATCAAAATTATCTTTTATTTTTAATATATCCTGTATTTTCATTAAGACCTCCCTTATTACCTTTCATATAAAGTGTTATCTAATCCCATTGCTTCGCGATGCGGTAGTCCATTGTATACATTAACAACATTAGAATATTCACATAGAATGAGAAGTATGAAGGTATATGTGAAATTATATTTCAATAATTATAAATATAAAATAAATATCATATATAATAATTTATTTCATCAATATATCCGGTTATGATAGGTTTTTATGGAAAACTAATAACATTGGTTCATGAGATAGAAGTCTGAAGTATAGAAAAATTATTATTTTGTATCCAAATTTTTAGAAAAGGAGATGGTTTTAGGTTATTAATTTGTCATATAAATTTTTTTATTATGTATAAATTATAGGAGTTATTATATCAACAATTTATAATAAAAAATTTTATTATTTTTAGAATGAAATAAAATAAAATGCTCAGTTAGGCGAGTTACCTCCTCTTTGGATAAATTATTTTGGTTTCCACCAAAAGAGATCTTAGGTTGGACATATGACCAAAGTAATGCCACATGGATGGAATGAGGGTATTAAGGAATTTTTTTGGTAGGTATTGGATTAACCTAATTATTTTGGAATTGATAATAATAGATGATAATTTTTGGTATTTTATAAGTGAGGTTAGTGGAACATTTTTTTGTTTTTAAAAAGAAAAAGGTGAACAAATGTTTTAATCATGACATAACACACCAAAAAGGACGATTATAAAACCAATAAGATATAAGCCCAACAAATTACCTTAAAAATGGTGTTTAAATAGATATATATATATATGTTAATTTTAACCCTTATATTTTTAGTTTAACCCACAGTAAACCAATTCATACCTTAACTGTGAAAAATAATTTTTAATTATTTTCTTATTCACTGTTGTAAAAAACTATGTATAAATTATTAGATAATACAAATTATTATAATCCAACACATGAAATATAATTTTCTATATTACATTCATATAATACTAAAAATATAATTTAAAATTAATCTCACAGCCAATATAAGAAATTGGGATTTCAAAGAGAAATTGATTAAAATTTTGAATTATTTTTATATCCACAATAAATATGAAAATTAGTCCAATGAAATAAATTGTATTATTTTTTGTATTATTCCTCTAATTGTAAATTTTAACCTATTCTAATTAAAAAATATTTCTTTTATTTTTCTAAACGAAATGACATTTTTAATAAAAACCATAATTTTTTAAACAATTCAATGAAAAATTAATCTTTTGAAAAATCACAAAAACATCACCGCAAGATAATTTGGAGATTTTGAATTAAAAAATAAATAATATTTTTTAAAATTAACTTTATATTTTTTTTTAAAATGATATTATAATTGTTCCCAAAAACGAATTAAAAACAATTTTTGAGAAAAAATATTTTCAAAACATATAATGGCGTTACCAAAATATTATGAATCCTATTAACAATAGGTTTTCATTATATAAAATAATTATATATAATATTTTTATATTAGTTATTCATATATTTATATATAATGGATTGGTTTTAATGGAGTCATTTTACTAATAAAAATAATATATCATAGTTTATTAAAACTCATTGTTGTGTTTAATGTTGGAAAAACATGGTGCTTCCTATATAACAAGAAAAAAAATAAACACAATTTTAAAAAAAAATCAAAAAAAATAATTTTTTTCATTTTAACCTATTTGAAATTAAATTTTCCATTGAAATGCATCACTCTTATACAAAAAATGGGGATAAATAAACCTCATAATTTCTTCATGTTCTCACAATGCCTATTTAAACTTTTTGTTTCACCACAAAACATTGACCAGGTGAGTGGTCTTGTTTTATAGAAATGTATTTTTTATGACCCATAACCTTCACTAGATATTCCCCAAAAGAAATATCCTACTCCTGTGGTACGAATTATGAGTTTAGTGTATGTGAAGGATCAACAATGAAATCCTTTAGGAAAGACACATGATACATATCATGCAATTTGGAGAGGTTTGGTGGAAGCACAAACCGATGTGATGCCATCCTAATATAATCATTAATTTAAAAGAGACTGATATACCTGGGCATTACTTTTCATTTCACTCAAAATATCAAAACAATATTCAATCTATGAATTATTAGAAACTCATTATCACTGACTTCAAATTTTATACATTATTATTGATTTTTAGCATAACATTTCAGAAAACATTTAGTAACATTCAAGTTATTTTGAATGGATTTATAATTCTATGAAATTTTAGCATTTATATAAGACCCTAATAGATTTACTTCTCCAACATCATTCCATTGCATTGTATATCTACACTTATTCCTATATGGGGGTTCATTAGAATCTATTAGAAACCACCATTGATTTTTTTTCATAGACATACTCTACAAGAGGATGGTTTTAATCACAACCAGCATTTAAATTCCAAGAAGAATTTCTTAGTATATCCCCATGGGTTTTAATTATTCCCTTAGACTAACAATCTGTCTAATGATTATATATGGTGTTCTAACCTATATATCGAGAGAATATTGATGTCCTCTCATGAAAAATGATGTAATCCTTGGATCGTGATTCGATACAATTGAATGTGGTTCTCTATGTAACCACACCACTTCCATATTGTATATTATATAAATATGATCAGTTGATATGTCTTATTTGATAGATATAAAGTGTGTTAACTTTGTATGGTTATCAACTACAAACTATATTTCATTATTCCCATTTCATAATTTTTGGTGTCCTTTTATAAAATCGAAGGTTATGTTTTCAAATTTTAATTATAAAATAATTAATGGATGTAACAACCACGTAGACTTTTTTTCTCTAAGCCATAACTTATTGGAAAATCATGTACTCAGATACAAGCTCAGTGATATCTCTCATTATTCGATGTTTCCATAAATACTCCTTCAAATTTCTATACATCTTCATACTTCTAGGATTATTAATGAATTACTAATTATGATGATCCTTTAACAACTCCATCATTAAATATTTTATGGACATATCAGTTACAGAGTTCCAAAACTATATCATTGCATCGTGGTAATTCATAATCATAGGAACATGTATATCCTTATTTTTTAGCTCTACGTTTTCCTTTCTCAAGTCTTTGTTATTTAAATGGATTAATTAATGAATATTCAATTCAGGAAGACAATATTTCTACCCTTACATTAAATTTTATGGATCTATCCTTTTCAAATCGATAAATTTTGGATCGTTTTTTGTACTCCTTATAAATAAGATTCCATTATCCTCTCGACCCAAGGTTGTAGCCACCTTTTACATTTAACTAATATTGTAATGTATTAAGTAGTCATAATCATTCATCGGCTCCAACCATCTTCTTTAGTTCACATTTTACTCCATCTCTATCAGTATTTGATTTAAACTTTTCAGATATATATATATATATATATATATCATAATTTTATACATAAATGTATTCCATGCATATGTTTAATGATGAAATAACCATAAATAACTCCAAATCATGGGTTTGGTAAACTTTTCTGTGATCATTAAATGTTCAAGAGGAATAATATATAACCTTTTCATTCTATATATGAATGCATCCCAATCCATTTTTTAATGAATCACTATATACTACAATCCCTTCTCATCTAATGGGTAATGTCAGCACAAGTGTGCTCAATAATCCTAACTTATTTACATAAAATTTTCTTTACACTCATTTGTACGAAAGAATTGATCCCCCTTCTGAGTTAACATGGAGAGAGGATTATATATTCATTAGAAATTATCCCCAAAACGTTGATAATATTCATTAAAGCTAAGAAAAATTTGGATCTTAGTGTCCATGGTTGGCTTGGTTCAATACCCAATATCCTTAACCATTGATGTTTATACGGATACACTCTCTCTTGAGATTATGTGAAACCAAAAATGAAACATTTTTATCATAAAGAGTCACACTTTATAAATTTTTCATATTGATTCTCCTGCTTTATATCGATTATTATAATTCTCACGTGATCATAATGATCTTAATTTCTATTTGAATAGATATTAATATAATAGACAAGGACTACAACTAAGTGATAAATTTAATCTCTAATGACACTACTCATTAAATCTATGAATATAAGATGGGAATTAGTAAGGTAGAGTGCAACTATATATATCCATAGATTATATAAATTTTATAGATTAATGTCATGGGAATATCCTCCTTCTTGACCCTTAATTGATGAAATCAATAATGATAGTCAATCATGTAAATGCATTGAGATACACATAGTTGATCAAATATGTAATCAATATGAGGTAGAGGATACATGTTCCTAATCATGATCTTGTTCAAATCCCAATAATTAATGAAGATCCTCATTGATATATCATTATTTTAAAAAAGATTATTAGGTTCACTAAAAAGTGAGACAAATTGATAAATGAAACCTTAGTAAGTGCTCTCCTATAGTTTCTTCTTCAATTCAAAAAACTAAATAAGGTCCATTCAATAGGAATTATTAAAAAAATTTCTGAAACTAGGTATAAATTTAATTAGGAACTCAATTTCACCTTTTGATGGAATACTAGGAAACTAATCTAAAAATATATTAAAAAATAATGAAAAATATGTGTTATAACGATTTTGATCCTCTCTACCACCATATGATACAAAATAACCACTTATGTAGAAGTCATAATACATAAAATGTATGTGATTTTCATCACAAGTTCATATTTATCAACAAAATTAATGAAAATAAATGTTTGGTTTGTAATATCAAATGTGACATACCTTACATAGAAATTGATATGGGATATATGTACAGAATTTCAATCCATACCTAACATATAATCAAATTCAACCAATGGAGGAATGACATGATTTTTTGGAAAAACATTCTAATAATATTCCATAGGAAAATAATCATAGACATGATATGAAAGAATCATTACATTGAAGAAATTCACTATAAATTCTATATAAATTTTTTAGGTGTCATCTTGATACCCAAATAAAATTATTCAGAGAAAAAAATAATGTGTATATCACCAATCAAATATGATCTTAGTTGTCCTGGAGTGGATTTTAAGTGTAACTTTCACCATTTGATTATTGTACCACACATCATAAATATTGATCTCATGATATTTTCTTTTTTTCCAAGGCATTGAAGGTTACTAATGTTGATCATCACAATTAACCTTCATATTTGGGCACAGGGGGATATAATTACTATATTCATGGAATTTTAAACACCAGAGTATAAGTAGTGAATTCTATGAAGCATTGTCTATATTTTCATCATTAGATAACATCTTACCATTACATAAGAATTTTATTTCAAGATAACCATCCCATCAACACTTAAAATATTGTTGAGATACCTTAAGAAAATTACTTTGATCTTTGTTCCCATGCACTGAGAATATATAAAATCACATATTTATATCTATAATCCTTTTATATTTTTGTTTCAATTTCATTATTATCTCCTAATAAAGAACATAATATTTATTTGTAACCAAACCCTGATTTCCACCTTGACAGTACATCAAACAATTACTTCATAACTACTAGTGTCTCATATGGATAACTACCATTTGGGATTTCATTTTAATACACTTAACAACTGATCAAATCATACTTTTATGTTGGAGGATATTACCCAAAGAATACCACAAATGTCTTGTTAAATTTTTTCATTATTACCAACAAATTCATCCTCACATTCATTTATCCTAATTAAACCCTTCTCCAAATAAACAAAAATAGTATTAGGAATTTAATTATTGATAATTAAATTCTTAAACTTTTCCCAACCCATAGAGTCAATTTCATCATATTATCATGTATTCTTGATGAGATTACCCCAATCGTCTATTTCTCTATCTACATGGTTGATAGTCAAATAGATTTTTTGTCTTTTAAAAATTATTAAAGAGAAAATGTATTTTTTTGACACTGAACCTTTTATCATAGAATAAAGGATCTGTAGATCCACTAATGTAAATTAGATGTTGCCTCATGAAAGAATCAATATAATTTAGATCCCTTTATTTAGGGGTTGGTAGTTCAGCGTGATTAATTTCATGAGAAAGTATCATGAACTTAGAAAAGATCTTTTCCATTTCAACACCCATAACTCTTGGTTGCTGAGGGGGAAAATCATTTAATTTTTCATCGCACTCAACATTAACACGGTTATTTCATGTTAATACTAGTGATTAAAACCAATATTTATAGCATATGAAATAATAATATTATAAGGATCCATATAATCATGAAAATTTACTCATAAGATGAATAAAACATGACACCTTCTTTTCGATCTATGACAACTTAGGATTATTATGGTCATTTATATCATTATGGATTTACATCCTTCATTATGGTTCATAAAAATATTGCGATTTTCCAAAGCATATCCCTAGGGTGTGTCAAAATATATGTGCCAAAAGGCCCATTTTCAAGCACTATAGGGTCCTCAAGTTGAGTACAATCTTCATTTTTTTTAGATATTAACCCTTGGTACCAAAATTATAGATCCAAATATAATTATATAATTTATATATTGATTTAATTTCAAGGAAACCATTTTTTCTATCATGAACCTAAATTCTTGGATAATTTCATATAAATTTTCTCATACATAAACTTATCATTATACTTATCCTAAGGGATCTCACTAATTTATTCTCATTATTGTTTCTAAAGGTTAAATAATTCTATTCCATGTGACCAACCATACAAACGTCAGATTTTTATGTATAGATATTAAATCTTTCTAGATGAACAGTCATTGCATTATACAAACATAACCATGAGCATCATAAATGTATAGTGACTATGGAAACATAGAAACATAAAAAATTAGTTTATATGTGAACTGCATCATCCCACACAAAAGTTTTCATAACTACCACCCCTCTTAGACATATTATACATAATATATATATATACATTACATTGGTAAAGGAAACATAAGAAAGGGTGAGAACAAATGCTCTGTAAGGGTAAAAATGGTATATTTGAAGTCAGAACTTCAACATAAGGGTATGATAACATGTTCATAACATATGAAAACCAAAACATACATATCATAGATAATAATATTGGGTTTTGGAATAGTTAATGGAATTTATTAAGGCATGAATCATAAGTAAATCAATGAAAATGATCAATGATATCATAACATCGACATAGGATATAGAATTTTGGAAAACACATAAGCATAGAAAATCATATCCGATGTAATCAAGGTTAATTATAAAATCAATTATAGGGGAATGGGTTAACTCTTCAAAGAATAATTTTATGTAATGTTCACTCCCAATACCATTAAATCAAATAATTTACCTTACATAATCATGTTCAGTCAATATTCCAATCATGTCAATCTCATTAGATATAAATATTTACCAAATCAATTCGAGGGAGATAAAGTTCCCACCCATCACATATTGAAAATAATATGTATGTGTTCCATAACATCATAAAGAGTTCATCATATCATATCCCATGAAATTATATGTGTTTCAGAAATAATTTCATCATATTATATCATATGGTAAATAGATAGGTTTTATAATCCATACATAACTTCATCATAACATTACCTATGAAAAAAGTGGGTTTTAATATAATTTCCTTACTCAAGGACATGAATAAGATAAACATGTTTCATAAAACTAATTTAAAAATAAATTTAAACCATTCGGATAATGAATAATAATGGTATCCAATGATCATATCCCCATTTAGGCATAGGTAACATCAATAGATGTCCTCTTAAATTGAAAATGTAATACACCATTCATTGATATTTTTATTTTTGAGTATACATGAATGTTGTTCTCATTTACTCAATGGGTTGAAATAAAAAAAATTAATCAATATATTACCATTAAATATTCATCTTTATGTCATATATATCAAATATTTTTATTAAACTAATCCTTATTATTTTTCATGTAAATCCTGGAGGAATCACATCGCTTCACGAGGTAGAAGTTTTTGGTACACACGAGCGACATTATCGTATTCTTATAGAATGGATTGTATGAGGCTATAAAAGATATAATAATTCAATTGGTATAGTAATATACTAACATTCATATAAAATATTTATTCTTTCATTATATAAATACTTTATAGGTGTTGATGGAAAATGAATAACATCAGTTTGAAAGGTGATAGTCGATCGTACACATGATTGACGATTTTGTATACCATTTTATAGAATAAAAGATGGTTATAAGTCATTAATTTAAAATAAAAAAATCATAGAATATTAAATATAATTATTATAATATATCATCATGGTTTAATAATAATTTAAGTAGGTTGAGAAATAAAATAACTGAAACCCTCGGTTGGGGGTACTACTACATCATTGTAAAACTTCTTTTGGTTTTCACCAAAAGTATTCATAGGTTCACATTATGAGAAAACAAAGTCTTATATAATGGGATTATGGTTGTGAAAATAATATTTGTGAATGAATTTTCAAATTCAAATGGTTTTTGACATGTGAAGTGGAGAGGAGATGGTGTCGTGTTTTATAGGTGAGTGAGTGGCCCAATAATAATTTTTTTGAAAAAGTACTGTATCAATGTTTTTTCATTTTAAAACTCTCCAAAATAGTCTATTATGAATGGTATAAAATTTATTTTATAAATATTTCCATAAATGGTTGATTATTTCAAAAATTTGTTTTTTTAATGAATTTTTTTCTTAAAATTTCAAAAAAATAGTTATATTATTTTTCACAAAATAAAGAAAAAAATTTTCAGAAAAAATAATTTTCAAAACATATACAGACATTATAAAAAATAATGTTTTTTTAATCAGAATTTTTTATTTATATAAAAATATTATGAATAATATTTGTTAATTATTTATTAAATTAAATATTTTAACTTATAAGTTATAACTATCAAATTTAAATAATAATGTTGATAATGTGTCATAGTTTATTAAAACTAGGGGTTTCTCATTACAAAAAATAAACTCGTTGTCTAATGTAAAATAATATATCAATAAAATTAATTTGTTAAAAAATAATAATTCATAAATACTCATGTTGTTATATTATACATGAGGAATAAATTTATTTAATTGAAATAATTTAAATAATTCCAAGTGTTTCCTCCCCCTTAGTTATAAATGGGAACCACCTCCTCACCATTATTTGTGAATTTTGCTTCTCATGTCACATCAAATTTCTAATGTATTAGTGTATTAGATTCATTATTTTTATCCTAAATCCCTTGTAATTTTATAAGACAAAATTTTCATGGCTTAAGGTTTAAGCCAAATGCGGTCACCCATAGTGGTGGTATAAATCTTAACCGCGCTCTTTCAATTTTATTTCTAGTTCCTCCTTATATAAACCAATATTATCCACAATAAAATGACGAATATGTTATTAAAAATAAACCTAGATGTTATTATGATATTGGGGTGACCCTTTACCACCTTCTTTTCATCAAATGAGAAATTAATGTATCGCGCGTATATACAGGTGGACTACCTCCTCCATATGGAGGAAAAACTCAATATCAATCACCACCCCACATTGATGGATATAATAATTGATTTGACAAATAAATATTATCTTTTTTGAATGTATAAATTTTAAACATAACTTTTATTCATTTATTAATTTTTGTTAGAAAGTGGAATCAATTCTCATACCTACATATGGGAAATAATCTCCACGAATGGTGTAATTCATTTATCTAAATCAACCTTTTAAGTATTGTTCTAAATATTTATATAGTGAATGTATATGATACTTATATCATGATAAAAATTATAGATATGATGTAAGAGAGATCTACATACAATGAAAAAAACTTCCAATTTGAGACTTTCCCAAAAAAAAGAAACTATTAAGCTTACATAATGGTTATTTCAAGAAGGAATTTTTTATAAATAGATTTGGAACTATAATACGTGGAAATTATATAGTATTAGAGATATAAATTTGGTTTATGTGTTGAATAAAAATATCATTAATTATGTTATATATGATGTTATAGAACATATGAATTAAGATGGACTTGAGGTAAATGTTTTAAAGTACATTCTCATTTTTACTAGGATTGTTTATACATAAATTTCTAAGCATAAAATTATAAAAAAAATATAAAAAACTAAAATTTCTTATACTGTCCTATTTTTTTATATTTAATGTTTTCCTTCTATTTTCATCTCCATATGTATTCAAAATTTGAAAATAATGTTTTTTCATGGAAAACTGGCCTTGTTTTTTCTTCAACCAAAAATTATTTTATGTGACATGAATATTATAATTAAAATCTATTATGAATTATTTTTATAATTTTATGATGATTTTTTAAATAAATTTTTACATAAATTTTAAATTATATAGAAATGATTAAGATAAATCATATTTTCATTTCCTAAATGATATATATTTTACCAAAGTTATGACATAAATATTTGTTTTCATGTTTAAAGCACAAATATTTTTTTGGACATCATGGATAAGATTTTAATTGAATATTCCAATTAATTTACCATGATAATTTTTAAATAAAATGGTTTCCATAAAATTAAAGATGTTTTTGATTTTAAATAATTGATTTCATCTTCAAAAGGGTGTTTGGCCAAAAGAAATTTACTAATATTCTGAAAGGAATTTTACAAATATGAAAATGAAATACCTCATCTCAAAATAGGAAATCAAAATTAAAAAAAAATTACTTTTCATTTTTTTGATCAATCATCTTGAGGATCCAGATTCATGGCCAATTTCTAAAGAATGTGACTCCTTAAAATAGCAATTTTGAAAATGTAAGGAAGAATGATATGTAAAAACCCAAGATTTTAAAATATGAACATTAAATTTGATAGATTATATGACACACAACCAAAAACAATAGATGGGAATATAAAATCAAGATATATATATATGTGTGTGTGTGTGTGTTTAAATTAAATCTCTTAAATAGCTCGCAATGCATGCAACACCCAGTAGGAATAGAACATGATACTCTTTGAAAATATTATTATTTAAATATTACCATTTAAATATAGAATTTAAATTTTTGGTATTACATATTTCTCTGTAAATTATGAGAATGACATGTTTTATATATAATTTAAATTGATATCTATTGATTGGAGATAAAATTAGAATAATTTTAAACAAAAATAATTGTTTTTTAAAAAAAATTATTTTTGCTGAAATATAGTCTAGTCCCGTATTGAAAAAATAAATTTATTTTTTGAAAATTTAAAATATTTATTTAAAAAATAAAATTCCCCATTGAAATCATAATATCAAATTAATATGTGTGATAATTTTTTAAATTTTTTGGAATGATTCATTTTCGATGAATATTGAAAAATATTGAATTATACGATAAAACTTCCCTTTGGATGAAAATATTTATAATGATAAATTATATTAAAAATTGGGTTTATAGAGAAATTTATTCTATTTAAGATCAATTAATACAATTTTGTTCTTTAGAAAAAATTTATATATACATTTGATATATAGAAAATTATAACCCTTTGAGAATTTCTTCCTTAAAAACACACATATTTTTATTGCATACATTGGATTAATTTATAATAATATTTTCCACTCATTTGAATTTAATTTGAAAAAATGGATTCCAAATTTGAAATTAGAGTAATTTATATTATCTAACAAGGTAAGCTGAATTTTTGACCAACATTAATAATGAAAATAATAAAAAATTATTTTTCAGGGTTAAGGTAAAAATGGATTTATCATAGGTTAAACTAGAAAGGTAAGGATTAAAATGACCAAAAGCCTATCTAAAATCCATTTTAAAGACATATTTTGAAAATATCATGTCTAATAATTCATATTGGACAATTTTTTCTTGCAAAAACATGGTTACATGTTTTTATTTAAAATAATTAATATTGTTTCACTAACCCCACTTTTAAAAGGTCACCCCATCTCCTCTCTTCTTCACAACTCCAAACCCACTTTTTATAAACATTATCCCTTTATAAAATTCCAAATTCCCTCATTTCATAATATATTCCATATTTGTTTCATAAATATATCCTATTAATTATTTGGTGTAATCCTAAGGAGGAACCCGAAGAAGTTATAATTTTCTTGAAGCAAATTTTTTATTTCTTCATATTCCACCTTAAATTATTAATAAACAACCTGGATAAAATAACCTAATTATGTCAAATATAATGAATTTTTTTATGTTATGTTCATTACCTAAAACCACCACACTTTCATCATAGGGGTTACTAAGTCATCATTCATGTGTATAATGAACTACCACCTCATAAAGTAATGTAATTAGACATTAACTGATGCTTTACATTGAAAGTGATAAGTAGAAAGTTGAATAATATATGTGATATAAATTAAATTATTATGATATCAGTTGAATATTTATCATTGCTATATAAAATATATTTTTTTCTTTCTACACTGAAAAATTATATCGCCGCTCGTGTATGTATGGACTACAACCTTCACGAATCAATGTGACTCTCATTCATCACCACACAACATGGATAGTATATATGATTATATTTATGAAAATAAAATTATATATATATAATTATTTTTATGATCATTATTGAAATATAAAATAGTAATTATTTTACCATTTGGCCTACCATCCATAAGATTTGTAATGTACAAAATTTTACAAAAATTATATTTATTGATAGGTAATAAATATATAATTGATATATAAATATGATAATTATGTAATGGTTATTATTATATATATTATATAAATATTTAATACTCAATATAACTCAAACATTCATGCCAAAAAACAAATGAGAAAATGACACAATTAACACGTAAAACCATGAAATTAATGAAATATTATTAATCAATAGGTTATAAGATAATATACGATATAAATATATATTAATATGGTTCTGTTATATGTAAAAGAAATTATTACAATAATAAATGTTTTTAAATCATGTTCATGAAAATAGAATTGTGAGGTAACAGTTTCTTGACTACCTTTCACTTTCATGATACAAGCCCCATATTAACAACTTACTTCTTTTTTTTGTGGTGTATATACTTCCCTATTTTATAGTATATCATGAATTATTTTACCATTGTAATATTTAATATTTCAGGTAAATTTAGTTCTTTCATGGTGATTATGATACAAAAATTATCATTTTTGTAAGGGTTTATTTCACAATCTCATTTGTATTCATGATTTCATTTTTTAAGACTTTCTTAGGAAGTTATTTGGTCTTCCTATCTTGAAATAAACCTATTTGTTCTAATATAATTATTAAATAAATATTTGATGTAATATTAGCTTATTCCATCTCTTGGTTACATAAAATTATTATGAATTGTATTTATAAAATCCGACATTATTTCTCTATTCTGTTGAAAATCCATTTTCTTTTGAATTGAGGTTTTTTAAAAATGTTTTTAAAAATGTTTTATGATTTTAAATATTATTTATTAATGTAATTTTTACCAATGTATTATTTTTTAAAAAATAATTTTTAATTGAATCTTTTTTTCCTTTTCTAAACAAGGAACTTCTCTTACTATTTTACAATTCAAAATGAATTTTAATTTTATCTAATACATATTGTACTAAATTACCCACCATAAGGGCCATAATTTCATTAAATCATCCTTTTTGGGTTTACAAGGTTCATTTTAAATAATCTTTTCCCAAATATTTAGTAATTTTATAGTTTTAAAAAGATCTTTTCTGTAAATATTTTTTTCAAAATATTTTCGGAATTTTCTAGTTTTAAACTTAAAATAGTTATTTTATAACAAAGGTTATTTTCCTCTAGAAATTTCCCAAGTGATCATAAAAAATTATTATCCATATATAAATAAATTTATTGATGTTACTTAATCTCTAATGAGGATACAATCTAATGTAACTATCCATATTATAACCCTTGTTTGTTTTTGATCAGTTTGATAGAGTAGGTACTATGTTGATACTGTTCACTATAACTTAGATGGTTTATGATTAAGTTTATTTATTAGGGAAATTATTTAAATTTAGTTAACTATAATAAATATGAGTTTTTATGTGAATTATTTTACAAACCTTATATATTAAGAAGTTGTTGGACATTATAAGTGATGGGTGTGGCCCAATATAGCCTATTGACGCATCAGTAGATCTCTTGGGACAAACTATTTATTGGTTTGGCTGAGGGAATACCCATTTATATAGATTATATGGAATAATAATTTATGGTATTATATATCTCATATAAGGCCTTGATGTTATGTTTTACATGTCCAACATTATTCAATCCATCATTTTGAATAATGTTATCGATATTCCTTGTGACTATTCGAATTGTTATAATATCCATGGTCCATATTCAAGCTCATGTTATTATTTAAACAGAATTAACTTATCTTTATTTATTACTTCCATATCATGCTAGAATTATTTATTTAAGTAAATGTGTTTCAATTATTTACCTTAACTTGTTGATTATTCCTTATATATTCATATAATTAATTGCACGCTTACCCTTATTGACTATATGATATCACCCAATTATTATATTTTACTTTCCCGAGATACTTGGATGTATTTTTTTACTAATATTAATATATATGATAAAGAAAATAATGGAATTATCTGTAAAAAAATATTTTTTTATTTTATTATTTTTAATGTAATATGAATTTCAAGTATGCATATATTATACCAAGACTATTAAAATACTCCTTCCATTGATATGTGATTCCTTTCATCATGTCCCAATATAATAAAGTATAAATAGATTACAGACACTATGGTTGGTATTTTAATAGTTGGTATTAGACAAAATTTAGTAGAAAAGTAGGAATCAGATTTAGAAAAGGATAGATTAGGGAACATAACCCCATAATAATCCTTGGGGATAATTATATTATAACATCCTAAATATTTTTAATGGAATATATATTGTGGTATATCCTTGAATTAAATCATATTATGGATACTACAAGTTGTCATGGTTCATGAAAAAAGGTTCCATGGGTGAATATATCTGAAAAGTTGACATTGGGTTTGACCTGATCGTCTCCAGGTTCATTACAACAAGCATGACCATGCTCTGGGTTTTATACTCTATGGGTATATGCCTACTATTATTAAAATTTTATAAATAGTCCATTATGATGGAATTGAAAATAATTATATCCCCAAATGAACTATGTTTATGATTATGATATTTACTATGCATAATTGTTTTAATTTATGTTAAGTGTTTCACTATTTTTAGGATTGTACATTATGTTTCATTATGTTATGTTCTAATATGGTGTGTGTCATTATATAAAAATGGTTCCTAAATAATTGGATGATAACCAAATCATTTCAGATACTCTATATAGGGATTATCCTTGTGGTAAAGATAATGAAATTTTAGTTGGAGCTATAATAATAACTGATCAAATTATAACCATATCAGGGTAGCAAACTCATGTTAAGAGTAAAAACCTTTATTGTGTGGAGAAAAATGTTATTCCCAATGTTTTATAACAATGTTAGGCCTCTTAAAATGTATAAACCCCCATCATTCAATGGGAATAAAAACCAGTTTTATCTAATAAATGGATATGTTAGATATATATAATATATTTCCCACTCTATGAATTATTAAAAGGGAGAAATTCTTCATATATTTTTATCATCTCTTAGGAGATAAATATCAATGGTGGTTGTGGATTCAAAATATTAATTATGTGAAGGAAAAATCAATCAATGAGTTGATTTATTTCATGGTAATCTTTTTTTAAAAATATTTTCCTCATGAGATATGAGCAAATATAGAAAGATAATACATGAGTCATTATTTGATAATAAGGGAACATGTTTCCAATTATATGTCCAAAATTATAGGGATATAAATGAATTATAAATACTATTTGTGTACTATAAAGATAAATATTTTCCATTGTAATGTCCCGAATCTGGAGCCCCTCTACTGGTGCCCTGTACCCGGTTTTCCACGTGAACTCAAGCGTGTTTCCCCGAATTCAAGAGGCTATCGACTAGTAGAGAGGGCCTTGGTGAGTTGGTGGGGAAACTATGCCCTCATTTGGTAAGGTATAAAAGGTAAGAAACAACAATAAACAGCAGAGGTAGTAAACAACAAGCATAACAACAGAAATCTAACAGCGGAAGCAATGAAGATATATAACAATGATGGAAATAATGCAGCAGGTACAAGTATATATGGAAAATAGCAAACACAACAATGTGCTGGAATAAAACTGAAACCAAGTTCAAAAAAAAAACAAATAAAACTCCTCAGCATCGTGAGCCACGGCTCGGTCCCATGCTCCCCAGCTCCAGGTGTAGTCATGATCCTGAAGTAGAAGGGTGCTTTCCCTTGTCTATACCAGCAGCAACATAGTCTTCTTGGGCCCAAAATCATGGCCCAAACAGGGTGTGAGATACAATCCCAGTAGGAAATCACCCTAAGATTTGTGCCTAACAGTCAATGAATACATGGCAGTACTAAAACAAGAAGCAGTAAACAGAAAATCACAAAACAGCTACAATCCACAGCTCTAACAAGTAAGGCACACAAGTAAGCAGTCAACAACAAGAAGTAAATAGCTATCCTTTTGGGTATCTCTCACAGTATAACCCCTATGGTTCAACCTCTATGTACTAGCAACCCTCTGAAAGGCACACACAGTCTCACCCCTCTAGTTCAGCTACATAATTAAGAAGACTCTCTGGGGAAGCACTCACCGTCAATTCCCCCTGTAGTCTCGTATCATGCTAAAGGCTCTCTGGGGAAGCACTCAACGTAAATTCCCCCTGTGGCCTACGTCGTAATTAAAAGACTCTCTGGAGAATCCCTTTCGTCGATTCTCCACTTGGTCTTGCATCGTGATTTAAAGGACACTCTGGAGAAGCCCTTCCGTCAATTCTCCCTTTGGTCTGCTACTATAGGTTCTCATATTCCTGAGTAACTAAACATGCTCAGCGTGTTTGTATCGTCTAAGTAAACCTCAAGAACTACTTGGCTATCAACTAAGGCTCAACAGTAAAATAAAACAACAGTTCCACTATCCTATGACTAGGCATGGCAACTGGGAAATGCCAAACAGGAAGAACAAGCATGGAAAAGAAATCTGAGCACAAAAAATTACTCTAATCACAAGCAATAACCTCTACTAAAGCAATCAAGAAAAGAAGGCAAGAACTAAGGGAAAAATAGGAAACACGCAATACCCCGTTCAAGGGTATTGGTGGAATTTTCACAAAATACTCAAATACTTTCTACAAAAAGGCACAAACCACCTACCTCGATCCTAGGAGATCGATATACGTGAACCTCAGTGACAGATTACTCTTAGAACGACGTAGATATGAGAAAATGCACAAAACGTTCATCCCATGATAACATGGAAACTAGAAGGAATTAAGAAACAAGGCTAAAGTAGAAGGATGAACTCACCGCTACGATTCCAACACAACTGACCATGATAAAAAAGGAGGACAGATGGAAGGGTGGTCGTCCGTCAAATATCCGGGCGTATGGTCACTTCCGGACGGTCGAAAACTGGAGAAGAAGATGAATATGGGGCTAGACGCGACCCGGGTCCACTTAACGAAAAATAAAGAAAGTACACGGTGTGTACTTTTTTAGTACACGGCATGTACTTCAAATTTTCTGTACTCCGAAATAACCGGCCTCCACCTCATCCTTACACACCGTGTGTGTGGCCCGGACACGGCCAGCACACGGCTTCGAACCGGAACAGAGTACACAGCGTGTACTCAGAAAGTACACCACGTGTACTTTTGAAATTTACAGAGAATTCATTTTCTTCTCAAAAACTCCAGAAAAAGGAAAACATACCTGAAAAGAGATCCGGGTACTTACAAACTTCCCCCCTTAAAGAAATTTGTCCCCGAATTTCCCTAACGAGGTGGAGAAGGAGAAACACCGAACAGCTCCAGCCACTACAATCGAACAACGGCCTCCCTCTCCCAGGTCTTGTCATGTACTCGTCCGTGCTGCCACAGCACTCGTACTATAGGAACATACCACCCATCGAGAAACTTCGTACTACGATCGAAAATCCTGATAGGATGCTCCTCGAACAACGCATCCTTTTCAAGCTCGACTTCCTCAGGCTAAAAGACGTGATATGGGTCTGAAAAGTAATGTCGGAGCTGAGAGACATGGAAGACGTCATTCATGGCCCGATACCTCTGAGGTAGCTGCAACCGATAGCCGACTGGCCCCACTCTCTCCAAAACCTCAAACGGCCTGATGTACCGCGGTGCAAGCTTACCCTGTCTCTAAATCCTTTTGTGTCCCAACCTTGGTGCGACACGTAGGAAGACCCGATCACCGACCTCGAACTCCAGAGGTTGTCTCCACTGATCAGCATAATACTTCCGCAAGGACTGCGTTGTAGCAATCCTCTTCCGAATCAACTCTATCGGCTCCAAAGTCTCCTGAACAAGGCGAGGTCCCAAAAAAGCTGCCTCTCCTGCCACATGCCAGTATAAGGGTGATCGGCATGGCCTATCATACAAAGCCTTGTATGGCGCCATCTGGATGGTTTCCTGGAAACTGTTGTTGTAGGCAAACTGCACCAGAGGAATATGCTTCTCCCAAGAACCACCAAAGTCAAGGATGCAAGCTCGAGGCATATCCTCAAGCACCTGGATCGTGCGATCGGACTGGCCATCAGTCTGGGGATGGTATGTTGTACTCAAAATTACCTGTGTACCCAAGGCCTTCTGAAGTCCCTGCTAGAACCGAGAGGTAAAGTGCGCATCTCTGTCTAAAACAATAGAGCGCGGAACTCCATGCAGACGAATGATCTTTCTGATGTAAAGTCATCCCAGATCATCGACACTAAAGGTCTCCTTGATCGGCAAGAAGTGAGCAACCTTTGTAACTCTGTCGACGACATCACAAATAGGATCATTTCCCTGAGGTGACCATGGCAACCCGGTCACGATGTCCATCACAAAATCGTTCAACTTCCACTCCGGAATAGGTAACTGCTGTAAAAGGCCTGCTGGTCGTTGATGCTCTGCTTTCACCTGCTGAAAAGTAGAACATCTCAAGACAAAACCAGCAACATCCTTCTTCATACTTGGCCACCAGTACTGGTGATGAAGATCCAGATACATCTTGGTGATGCCATGATTAATTTACCAAACTAAGGATTGGAAATTACGCATCATCTCCTCGCGTATGTCTGTTGGCACCCATACGCATCCTTTGAAGCGTAAGATCTCATCCTCACCCACAGTCCATCTAGGAAGAGGGTCCTCTCTGGACACACTCTCCCACAGGACTAAGCCTTCTGAGTCTGATAGCTGCCCCATCCATACCCGATCGAGTAGCGTGGAGGTAACAGCTACAGAAGATAGAAATGTCGGTCCCTGTCTGTCGTGCCCCTCTAGATGCATATCAGAGAATATAGCCATCAGCTGTAACTCACTATTGGCCTCCTGAACTTCCTGAATCTGAGTCCTCCTTCTCAACGCATCTGCCACGGTGTTGCCCTTTCCCAGCGTATAGGTAAGCTCGAAGACAAAAGACTGTAGATACTCAACCCACTTGCACTGCCTCAGATTCAGATCACACTGAGTGAAGATATACTTTAGACTCTTGTGGTCAGTGAAGACCACAAAGTTCTCTCCTAGAAGATAGTGTATTCAACAGCGCAAAGCATGAACAATAGATTCCAACTCCAGATCGTGTGTAGGGTAGTTCATCTCATGTGGCCTCAGCTGCCGAGACCCATACGCAACGACTCTATCTTCTTGCATAAGCACAGCTCTTAGGCCGATACCCAAAGCATCACAATAAACAGTGTAGCTCTTTCCTGGATCTGGATACACTAGTATCGGTACTGACGTCAACCTCCCTTTCAGCTCCTGAAAGGCTGACTCACAAGAATCTGACCATAAGAACTTCGCCCCCTTCTTGGTTTGACCTGTCAAAGGTGCTGCTAAATGGGAATGGTCCCGAATGAAGCGTCTGTAGTATCCAGTCAGCCCTAGGAAGCTCTGTACCTCAAAAATGTTCTTCGGCTGCTGCTAGGAAACTACAGCTCTCACTTTATCTACGTCCACATATACTCCTGTATCTGAGATGATGTGACCCAAGAAGTGAATCTGATCCATCCAGAAGTGGTACTTCGAGAGTTTAGCATAAAGATGATGCTCTCTCAGTGTAATCAGAACGATCTCAAGATGGGTGGCATGTTTGTATCGAGTGTGATTGTACACCAAGATATCTTCCATGAAGACCACAATGAAGGAGTCCATGTAAGTATGGAACACTCGGTTCATCAGCGCCATGAAAACTGTAGGTGCGTTCGTGAGACCGAACGGTATGACTGTATACTCTTAAAGACCGTACCTTCTTCTGAAGGTTGTCAGAGGAATATCTGATGGTCTAACGTGAAACTGATGATAACCGGAACTCAAGTCAATCTTCGAGAACACCCAGGCTCCTTTAAGCTGATTGAAAAGTTCATCAATCCGTGGAAAAGGATATCGGTTCTTGACCGTCAACTGGTTCAGCTTCTGATAATCCACAAAAATCCGAAGGGTACCGTCTTTATTCTTCAAAAAAAAAATAGACGAACCCCACAGAGAAGTACTGGTTTGAATGAAACTCTAAGCCTATAGCTCCTCCAACTGCTTCTTGAGCTCCTGCAACTCAGGTGTGGCCATCCTATAGGGAGGAATGGACATCGGTGCCACTCCCGGAACGAGCTCAATAGAGAAGTATACCTCATGCTCCGGAGGCACACCTGAAAAATCCTCTGGAAAGACATCCCTAAAGCGATCCACCACTAGAAGAAATTCCAACTGTGGAGTCCCCTGTTCATCTAGATAAAGACTAGAAATTTGGTCCATCACTCCTCCAAGACCATGATGCTCGAGTCCTGCCCGACATGCCCGAACGTCCCATTCGCCTCTGTGAAGGAAAGATGCACCCTCTTGTGAGATGAAATTGACCCTACCTCGATAGCAGTCGACGACTACCTGGAAGGGAATCAACCAGTCCATGCTAAGAATGAAATCATAGTCTGTCATCTCCAAGAAATAGAGATCCCAAAAAAAGCGATACCATGCAACCTCGAGAGGGCAATCTCTACACTGGCATACACTAGATTTCCTCCTCCCCAAGGGTGTGTCCAGTGTCAACGAGTCAGTAGAAGAAAAGACACAGATTCCAAGGCTCTCCACAACAACAACAGAGATAAAACTATGTGTAGCACTAGTATCAAAAAGGGATGAAGATAAAACAGAGGCTACTAAAATCGTACCTCGAATAGTAGAAGGGTCGGGATCCTTCTCAAGATAAGTTTGCTCTATGGCGAAAGACTGGCCTGTACCACGGCCCTGTGCCCCTGGCTGACCACTCTGAGTTGAACCGCCCTGCTAGTGCTGAGGAACTGGTGGCTGACCTCCATAGCCTCGACCTCCACCTCGGCCCGAACGGCCGGAAGAACTCTTGTTCTCTGATTGGTGAGAGACTGGTGGGGATGCTCCTAAATGAGGAGTCATGGAAGAACCCCGGTCACCTGCTGCTGGTTAAAAAACCTGGCAAAAACACTGAAGGTGACCCATCCTGCTGCAAGATCGGCACTCCACTGGGTCCCTCTAGCACTGCGGCCTCGTGTGCCCTGTCCGGCCACACTGATTGCATGTCACCTGGCTGCCTGGTTATGTCTCTTGCTTCCTCGAATCACCACGTGTAGGCTTCCTACGGGGCTTCTTGCTGTCATCTGAAGGAAAGCTAGCTCTGGAAGCAGAACCGCCCTGACTCACAGCTCTAGAGTCTCTCAGATTGCGCTCCGCAATCAGTGCCTAGTTGAAGATGGAAGTAATGGAAGTAAGCTGGAAGATGTTCACCTATGAGAGAATCTCCCTCCTAAGTCCATCCTCAAACATCCTCGCCAAGAACACCCCACTCCCATTCCGAAGGGGTGTAAAACGCTGTAGATCAGTGAAACGAGAGGAAAACTCCATGAGAGATAGAGTACCCTGCTCTACGCTCATGAACTCACAGGCTCGATCGGCCCTCAGGGTCTCCTGGTAGAAGTAGTCATAAAACATGCGTTGAACTCCTCCCATGTCATAGCCTGCTACTGACCCGCCTGTGAGATCATGTCCCACCACCTCTTGGCGGAGTCTCGGAGCATGTAGGTGGCGAGCTTGACCCGTCTCTCTAGAGGCGTCTCCAGATGCTCGAATATAGTCAGCATGGCTTCCAGCCATGACTCTGAAGCATGAGTTCCTCCCTCCCCCGAGAACATGGGAGGACGCTGCTACTGGAAAACCTGTGTCAAGTCTTCCCTAGACGAGGCAGGAGGCGGTGCTCCCTGGAAGGCCAGCATCATCCTCATGAAACCATCCCTGAACTGCGCATCAGCACCTGCAATTGGTATGACAACCGGTGCCAAGGCTGGCTCGGCTTGGGGATCGACAGGAAGTCCCTGATCAGCCATATCTGGCATCTGATTCTGCCTGACGACAGACGTACGATCAGAGGTCATCTCAGAGGCATGTCTCTGAAAGATCAAAAAGACACCTTAGATTAGGAAAACAAGGACAAGGAACACAAGAGTACAATACGGGAAGAGGGGAATAAAACACACAAAATTGAAAAACACGACTACACGGTGTGTCTTCTTTAACCACTGACATGGGCGTGTACTCCTTCTCTACAAGTCGTGTACACTAAAAACTACACGTCGTGTTGACCCCCACACACGGCGTGTGCTTGAAACTATTCCTCTGCCCGAGTCTCCTTACACGGCTAACCCAAACGGTCCGACTCAACCCGAGACTACACGATGTGTTCGAAACAAACATGGCGTGGACTAGACAAGGCTCCAGCGGTCCGTGTAGTTTAGTACACGGCCATCTACACAGCTGGACCTTTACACGGTGTGCTCCGAACAAGCAAAGCATGCATAGGCGAAGGCGACACAGTCCCGTGTTGTTTCTGACACGACCGGGTACCTGGGAAATACTACACGGCGTGTTCCGAACAACACAACATGTGGAAGGGAAGGTAAAACATGCCCATGTTGTTCGTGACACGGACGGGTACCTAGACAAGACTACTCGGCTTGTTCCCTAAGGACACGGCGTGTTCTACCCAATCCTCCCCGCCCGGTGTTGTTAGTGACACGGCCGGGTACACGGCTCTGAACTCACACAGTGTGTACCAATGGTACACGACGTGTTCCTGAAGTTACTCCCACGACAACGTGTTCTGCTCACACGGTCAGTGACATGGCCTGAAAACCACACGGCATGTGCCCGAAAAGTAGACGTCGTGTATTCTGGGTTTTTATGGGAAGTAGCTCAGAAACTGCGAAGAATTCCAGAAACACTAAAAATGAGGAAAAAGATGCCAAATTACGATCCATAAGGGCCCATAACGCCTCAAGAACCAAAATTTGGCATTCATTTTAAGCAAGGAACAAAACAATAGTTTTATAACACAACAGTAGAGAATCTATCAAGCATCTATCACAACAGCATGCATAATCTACACAGAGTCTATTACAACAGCATGGAATCGCTAATGCACCCTAGATGGCATGGACAGAATGCATGACATGTGATTTCTACAAGTTCCTATATGATGCATGAGATGGCATACCCTCATCTCATCGGGTTGTGATAGAAATAGAACCAAAATATCAAAACATTATCCACAAAAGTCATGTGAATCACTCTAGGTGAAAACATATCAACCATAAAACTCAAAACTAGCAACTGCGATTAACGAGGTAGTATGGCCTTTCCCTGTACACGGGTTAGCTACTCCCGAGTACAGCTGAATTCCAAATACCGGCTCTTTCCTATCCCTGGCTAAGGTCTCCAAATAGTAAAGCAAGAGAAAAGAACTCCTTTGATACCTCTTTGTAACGTCCCGAATTCGGAGCCCCAGCACTAGTGCCCCGTACCCGGTTATCCACATGACCTCAAGCCAGTTTCCCAGAATACCAGAGGCTGCCGACTAGCAGCAAGGGCCTTGGTGAGTTGGTGGGGAAACTATGACCTCATTCGGTAAGGTATACAGGGTAAGAAACAACAATAAATAGCGGATGCAGTAAAAAACACGCATAACAACAGAAATCTAACAGCGGAAGCAATGAAGATATATAACAATGATGACAATAATGCAGCAGGTACAAGTATTTATGGAAAACAGAAAACACAACAACGTGATGGAATACAACTGAATCCAACTGAAAAAGAAAAACAAAGAAAACTCCTCAGCATCGCGAGCCACGGCTCGGTCCCATTCTCCCCAGCTCCTGGTGCAGTCACGATCCTAAGGTAAAAGGGTGCTTTCCCTTGTCTATATCTGCAGCAACATAGTCTACT
The DNA here is from genome assembly GCA_963277665.1 of Viscum album. Classification (NCBI taxonomy): domain Eukaryota; kingdom Viridiplantae; phylum Streptophyta; class Magnoliopsida; order Santalales; family Viscaceae; genus Viscum; species Viscum album. The sequence goes on from OY728146.1 coordinate 390,632,727, forward strand.
TGGGCCCAAAAGCATGGCCCAAACAGGGTGTGAGATACAATCCCAGTAGGAAATCACCCAAAGACTTGTGCCTAACAGTCCATGAATACATGGCAGTACTAAAACAAGAAGCAGTAAATAGAAAAGAACAAAACAACTACAATCCACAGCTCTAACAGGTAAGGCATACATGTAAGCAGGCAACAACAAGAAGTAAACAGGTAACCCTCTGGGTAGCTCTCACAGTCTAACCCCTATGGTTCAACCTCTATGTACTAGCAACCCTCTAGGAGGCACACACAGTCTCAACCCTCTGGATCAGCTACATAATTAAGCAGACTCTCTGGGGAAGCACTCACCGTCAATTCCCCCTATAGTCTTGTATCGTGCTAAAGGCTCTCTGGGGAAGCACTCAACGTCAATTACCCATGTGGCCCGTGTCGTAATTAAAAGGCTCTCTGGAGAAGCCCTTCATTCAATTCTCTACTTGGTCTCACATCGTGATTTAAAGGACACTATGGAGAAGCCATTCCGTCAATTCTCCCTTTGGTATGCTACTCTAGGTTCTCACAGTCCTGAGTAACTAAACATGTTCAGCGCGTGTTTATCATCCAAGTAAACCTCAAGAACTACTTGGCTATCAACTAAGGCTAAACAGTAAAATAAAACAATAGTTCCACTATCCTACAACTAGGCATGGAAACTGGCAAACGGCAAACATGCAGAACAAGCAGGGCAAAGCAATCTGAGCACAAAAAATTACTCTAATCACAAGCAATAACTTCTAATAAAGCAATCAAGCAAAGCAGGAAAGAACCAAGGGAAAAACAGGAAACATGCAATACCCCATTCAAGGGTTTTGGTAGAATTTGCACACAATACTCATAGAATTTCTACAGAAAGGCACAAACGACCCACCTCGATCCTAGGAGAACGATATACGTGAACCTCGGTGACATATTCCCCTTAGAACGACGTAGATCTGAGAAAACACACAAAACATTCATCCCACAATATCATGGAAACCAGGAAGAATCAAGAAACAAGGCTAAAGCAGAAGGAAGAACTCGCCGCTACGATTCCAACGCAACTGACCGTGCTCAAAATGGAGGACAGACGGCGGGGCGGTCTTCCGTCAAATATCTGGTCGTGCAGTCGCTCCCGAATGGCCGAAAACTGGAAAAGAATATGAATATGGGGGTTAGACGCGACCCCGGTCCGTTTAATGAAAACAAAGAAAGTACACATCATGTACTTTTGGAGTACACGACGTGTACTTCAAATTTTCCATACTCCAAAATAACCGGCCTCCACCTCAGCCTTACACACCGTGTGTGTGGCCCGGACATGGCCAACACATGGCTTCGAGCCGGAATAGAGTACACGGCGTGTACTTAGAAAGTACACGGTGTGTACTTCTAAAATTTCCAAAAAAATAATTTTCTTCTCAAAAACTCCAGAAAAAGGAAGACATACCTGAAAAGAGATTCGGGTTCTTTCATCCATATATTTTAAAGGATTAAAGAAATTTTTTGAAGGGAACTTCAATCCCAAACATTTTCATCATATGAGGAAAAAATAACATGTGCTATCGAGGTTGATAAATAATAAAGTAAGGCTTATGGATTCAAAGGGAAACAGGAGAAGAAGAGGATGACAGAGAAAAAAATGGATAAAGGGGATGAGGGGAATAAGTATTTTCCAAAATGTCATTCTTTTGGAAGGAAACAAATAGATACATGCATAAACTAAAAAGGAGTTTTCTTCAAGTGGTGATAAAAATCCACCATGATCCTGATTTAAATGGAAATAAATAATCCTTTAATTTTAAATGCTTCCACTTTAATGAGATAAGGCACTATATAAATAAATTCTATAAGCACCAAGAGAAAATAACTCAAAATAAGATAAAGGGTTAATGTCAGACTTTTGATTTTACTATATATGAAGAAGAATGATTACTATTATTTTATATTTGGATCTAAAAAATAGGATTTAAAATAATTTAATTAATGACATTATTAAAACCTACATGAATTATTCTTTAGTAAATTTTCATTAAGGTTTTAAAGTTAATGTTAAATAGTACCGAAGACCTAGAAAACGATTTAGTGGAAATTTGAATATAATGGAAAATACATGATATAGGGATGAAAAACCATTAATATCACTATAAAATTGATATAATGATGATGGGATAAATAGTTCACTAGTATGGATAATTTAAATTGGATAGTATGGACTACCACTCAACTTATTAATTATTTTTCTAATTTTTTTATGATATCATTTATGGTTTTTACAGCATTTCAGTATTTTAAAAATATATCCTATATTTTATGTCTTATTTAATGAATAATTAATATTGAATGTTTTCAAAGATATTTCATTATATTTTAGACTAATAAATTTTGGAAGAGAATACATAATAAATGTATTCATATGTTTGGAATGTGATGATTAAGAGATACTTTATATTTTTTGGATAATTATTGATACATTCACCTTTTTGTAATTTTCGTAACCTTATTTCAAAATATTTGGTTCCTAATATTTTTGTTGTTTCATAAGGTTAACCATTAAATAAATTGTTAAATTTTTCACTTTGTATGAGGTTTTATTGATTAATTTGTTACTTTGCATATGAATATATATTCATAGTTGATAACCTGTAATAAACATTCTATTATAATAATAACTATAGATAGAAGTGATGACTTATCATTTTATTATTGATTTTATGATCTGTTTAATGATAATTTTAATGTTTCATTCATAAAAAAACTCATTTTTCGATATTCATTTCTTAGAGAAAGTAATCAGTTTTTAATTGATTAAAGAACAACCAAAGGATAAAATTGTTATTATGAAATAGAAACACATTATGTAAATATATTTTAGTATATTCATTTATAGTAAATGAATTCCTTGTATATAAGATGAAAATATTGAAACAAAATTCTATATTAATACATTATTTTATGTAGAAATAATGGTATTTAAAATCATTAAGGATTTATGGTTTTGAGTTCTTTAACAATCCATTGATAATTGAATTTATTAAACTATATACCACAATCACTATCTATAATTATTTTATATTTTCTTCCATGTCCATATCTTTAGATTCCACTTATATTCTCTAACATAAAAATATACTTATGTGTTATTCCAAATGACCTTTGTAATAGACTTTCTCTCTTATTAATAAGATATTTTATTATCCTCTTAATAATATTGTTTTTATTAATAAAATTTCCAAATTTCACAACATTGATTACTGAGATCAAGAATACATTACGAGGTAGAAATTAATTTAAGTGGGTAAAATTCAACACCCTGATATTTTAAAATATTCACAATATATTCAAGGGTGTGTATGAAACATAAAACCCATAATATAATGGAACACAACAATCTTCTATTTTCTAATTTAATAATTTTTAAATAAATTCAATCTCTTAAATAGAATTCAATTCTTGCCTCATTGGGTTTGACCAAAGAATGATTCTATATTAAAATATTAATATTTATAAATTTCTAGTATAATCTCATCATTAAATTGGAGGGTTTAAATAATACAAACAAAATTATGAAAAATATAATGTTTAGGCATAAATAAAATGGATATCTATTTATTAGAGATAAAATTATAACCATTTGAAAGAAATATGAAATGTTTTCTGAAAAAATATATTTATTTAAAATATTGTTTAGTCTTACATTAAACAAATAATTTATAATTAATTTTACATAATTTCTGAAATTTTATTTCAAAAATGAAATTAAAATTTTAAATCTCCATATCAATGTTTCCTCTGAGTAAATTTTTTTATTATTCTGGAAACATTAATTTTATTTGAAAAATATTTAAATAAGCTGAATTTAAATTGAAAATCACCTTTTATTTTAAATTTTTCATAATTTCAAATTATATTTTAAATAATTTTTTAATTTAAATTAGTTCTATTTTATGTTCATTAATCCAATTGAATTCATTTGAATAATTTTCATGTTGGTTTTTTATATAAGAAAATTATAATATTTTGAAAACATTCTTTTTAAAAACTATCTTTCCCATTGGGTACACATTATTCTTTAAAAAATTATAATTGTGCCACTAACCTCACTAATAAAAGGACACCCACTCTTATCTCTTCTTTAAACCTTAAAACCCTTTTAGTTAAAAAATTACCCACTCCCATCACATCCAAAATTTCCTCTCATCATCATAAAATCCTTACTTGGGGAAGAAATAAAACCTAGGAAGTCTTTGGTTCAATCATATGGAGGATACCTAAAGAAGTTGAAACATTTTTCAATAAGATTTTTTTATTTATTCCTTCACCACCATAAATTATTATTAAAAAATATGCTATAATAACCACTTAATATTACATATATTGGTATTATTTTATGTTACATTCAATACCTAAAACCATCCCCACTTACATAAAAGGCTTTAAGAAATCATTATTCATTTGTACGATGGACTACTTCCTAACGATGTGATGTGATTTGGCTTTCACTAATGCATTACTTAAAAGCTGATTAGGAAAATTTTAATCAATATATTTAATATACATTAAATTATTATTATATTCAAAAAATATATTTTTATTATTAGTGGTAATATATCATATTTTTTTCTTAAATTGAAAAATGATAAGGCCATGCCTGTACATGTGGATTACCATCTCCATAAGGCGATGTTACTCTATATTCATAATAACTTCCATTGAAGATAAATATATGTATATTTAGAGAATTAATATGTTATATATGTATATATATGATATTATGAACATTTATTAGAGGTAAATTATTTCTTACATTCTTTCTATAGTGATCATTGAAAAATAGAAACGTTACTCATGCGTACGTATGGGTTACCACCTCTATGATCGTAACGTACATCATTTCATAAAAACCATGTTTTTATGATTGTTCTTAAAAGTATATTTTTTTATAAGTATAATAATTATTTTATATATAATGGATCTATATAATATATATAGGGATTGAAATATTTATGACAAATAAAAAAAAGAAAATGAGACAATTTACACCAAAAACTATTAAAATAATAAAATATTATAAATGAACAAGTGATAATATACTATAAAATGAAAAAATATAATACTATGGTTCTTGTATAAGTTATTAACATGTTCTAAAATAAATTACTAGGGGATAAATAATGTTTAATCAAAAATAAATTTGAGGAAAGGGTTTCTCATATCACTTTTAATTCCATGATACATACGCCATATTCACCGCTTATTGATTTTTTATGGGTTATATACTTCAATTTTATTTTTATATTATGAAATAATTTATCTTAATGTTATTTAATGTTTCATTTTAATTTACTTTTTTCATGGGGTCTATGATACAATATATACCAAAGTGGTAAGGGTTTATTTCATAGTCTCATCATTATTCGGGATTACTTTATTTATGTTTCCCATGAGGTTTTTAGTTTATATTTCTAAATTTAAATCAATCTATTTTATTAAACTATTCTTAATCATTATATTCTTCATATAATAGTACCATGTTTCTATTCATTGGTACTCTAAATGTTTAATGAATATTTTTTAAGAAAATATTCATTTATTTTAATCTTATTTTAAAATCATATATCATAAAAAACCATATTTTATAAAAATATGTTTTAAAATTATATAAATTTTTTAATAAAGATAATTTTACCCATGTTTTAATATTTCTACCAAATGGTTTAAAAGGACTTTCTATTAGTTTTTTGATGGTGGAATTTTTCTAACTTTTTATAGTACCAAAAGAATGTTTGTTTTTACTTATATGGAATGCAGGAAATTACAAACCATTATGAACATCATTATATTAATGATTAAATTTCCATTTTACAAGGTTATTTATAAAAATGATTTCATTATTTTTCAAGATATCATATGTATTTAAAAAATTCAATGAAATGGAATTTGAAAATATTTTATGAATTTCCTAGTTTTTAAATAACAATTTTGATCTCCAAATAAATGTTATTTTTTATTGGGAAATGTTCTATGTTATCCTTAAAAATAATTTTCCATCTATGAATATAATCATTGATTATACTTATGATTTTATAGAGATCTACTCTAACAATACCATTCTTATTATTTCCCTGATGGTTTATGATCAGTTTGAAATGGGACGTACTATGATTGTACCATTCGATTTACTATGTATGGTTTATTATTATGTTTATTTATAAATTAATGTACAACCATTTTATATACTAGATTATAAACAATTTTTTTTGTTCATTATGTTTCAACTCTTTCATATAAGGAATGAATTAGACCTTGAATGTGATGGTTGGGGCCCACTATAACTCCTCGATGCATAGGTGGGTCTCATGAGACAAACAAAAAAGGGTTTTGATTGAGAACATTCACATTTAGATATATTTATAGTCACAATACTAGATTGTATTAGATGAATTGCAAAAATCTTAAAAGGTGTGTTTTAGATATAAAACATTATTAATTCCATCATTATGAGTTAAATTATTTATATAAGATGTGATTATTCGATTTGTTAGAATATGATTGGTCAAGTATCAACATCATGTGATTATTTATAGGGAATTATTTGACCATATTTCATTCCATACAAATTATTCCCATGTAATTGATTAAATGGAATCTATTTTAGTTTTGTACATTTCTAAATCGATGGTGCCTTATTTATTTATAGCTTCCATTATATTCATACCCTTACTGAGCATCTATGATCATCAATTTATTATATTTTATTTTCCATAGGATACTGAGAATTATTTTGTGATAAATATTTAGGGACGTGTTAAGGGGAATAATAGAATTATCAAATAAGGTTATTTTTTGTATTTTATGATTTAAAATGAAATCTAAATTCAAATATTTTATTTTATTTATGAAGACTACTAAATGGTTCTATCCATCGATATTTGATTCCTTATATCTTAAGACAACGTGATAATGTGGAAATCCTCTTTGGGCAATCAGAGTTGAGGACACCACAACAGACACATCTCAGGGACTTGAAAGATCCTTGAGAATGGTCGAGTGGTTGTTGCAGCCAATGATAATGTAGATCCACTAGTTTGTGGGTGGAATTTTCAGTGTGGGGAAAATTAACAAATTTCTCTCAATGGTATTTAGAAGTGTGATACCTTTATCTTATTATATTCTCTCTCATGTCCACCCCCACTAGGATTAGTATTCGATGATATTATGTGTGACATTGACTATGGTAGGATCCGTGGAAAACCACCTCTATATTTCATTATGTTTGGATTCTCTATGTCATTGACTAATTTTGATTCCTTAAGAGAAAGTTGGAATTTTCCAAACATGAGGGGAATTTTTGAATCCTGAAAATAGGGCTCATTGAGATTTCATCTACTTATAAATGCATGTTTTTCCTTAATTTAGGTCTCCATAATTAGTTTTATATTTAATAATAATTAATTTATATTAAATTATTGTTTTCTTCATTATTTTGGGATATGTATTTTCCATATAATGGATTCATCAGATTACATTGGAACCCTTATGGGATGTTATCTGCTATTTTGATTTGATAAAATGACTCGATGATTTATCTGAGCTATTACATGTTATATTGAATTACTTATTTTATTACACTTGATATAATTAATTTAATATGGTTGTTTTATGAGTTGTTCTATCAATTTTATGAGAATAATTTATTTAGTATTCGATGAGGTTGAATGAGTTGGAAAAGAATTGGTAGTTATTGATGGCCCTTCGAATAATGGTGGAAATATTTGGAAATGGATGGTTATATAGGGTACTTTTCATATTGAAGAATTTATTATTTATGTTGCATATAGATTCATTATATTACAATACATATAGTTTCCATGTGTCAATTTAATTAAATTAAATGATTTTAATTATGTCAATTTTAATTTCCAAATGATTAAGCTCTATGGGTGAAAAAAATCCTATGTGTAATAACCAGAAACATTGTCATTAGTGTATAGATATGAGTCCTTTATGATAACTGGTTTATCCTAGACCTCATAATAGGGGATTACAAACAAAATGAGTCCTAGGACCCAATGCATATCAGTATTAAAATATTTAATCTTTGAGGCAAGGTTGGATTGATATATCATAGTAAATATAGTCCACCGTGGATCACTTTTTGAAATATGAGCTATTCAAGCCTGTTGAAATGAGTATTATAAGAACCATCCTCTTTCATATAACATGATAACACCACAATGGAAATAATTTCAGCAAACTAGGATTGGGTTGGGTGAGCGAACTAACCTAGAGGGGCCTTAAATACCGAGATGGGTCATGATCCATCTCATGACTATTTGATATGTTGTGAAGAACCATGTATATAGAGATTCCATGATAACCTATAGAAAATTTTATGGATTTTGACATCATAGTGCCTTGGGTATTGACTTGAGATTATGGTTGAGACTAAGGAAACCTAGTTGGGTTCCCTTTTGGTTAATAGAGAGACCCTAGTGGGTGTTTGTTGATGGACTGAAACTGAGGGAGTGCTGGTAACCATGGGAAATTATGTTTGGGGGTGGAAGATAGAACAAATACTGATTTTATGGCCAATTAGGGATAATACAATGGTGAATAGAATTTGAATTCAAATGACCATTATTTCCAATTTATGTGGGGTATATGTATGTTTTAACACATTTTAGTGCTGATTACAATTGAATATTCCAAAAACATAAAAGTCTGAGGTTGTAGATGCCTCAAAATAGGATCATTTTTTATTATAAGAGATCTCATGGATTAAGGTATCAGATACTAATAAGAGCTAACATATATTTTTAGCATGGTTGGTTATGTTATTGAGGGATTTATCTCTGATGTGAGGAGGATATGATAAAGGATTCTATGGATTTGAAACATTATTGATAATTTTTTTTTTGGGATTAATCTGAGAATTTGAGAGGATATAATATTGGCCACCATAGATTTGGATCCGTAAATTAAAATATGGTTTTGGGCCACATCCTCTAGTGGTGAGGATTTTGATAGGGGATTCTATGGACTTGTAGACTAAATTATCGGACTATCGTGGAATGAGTACCCTGAGTCATGATTATTGGTTGAGGCTACCATGGACATGGATAATACATGTTACATTGAATATATAGACTATGAGACATGCTCAAAGACACCCTGACACTAGATAAAATTCATTTGGTTTATTGGGATAATAGTCAAAAGGAATGTGAACAATTTTCTTATTTTTGGAATTTTTGAATTTATTTCATATATGAATGTCACTTATAAATATCATGGAATTTGATGGTTTGTATGAGACAAAATTGTTTTTTATATATTATATATTTTACTCAAACCCTACTTAAAAAACCACTGGAATTGTTTTCTTGAGTATATATTCACATTGTTATAAGCATATGTTCGGCTAAGGCCTAATATTGATTGAGTGGGATGGATTAGATGTGTACTGAGATCCTCAGGTGAGGTATAGCTCAAGTATGTAGTGGAATAATGTGTTGGTATATTTTATTTTTATGTTTTTTATGTAACCAGTTTGGTGGTTGGTCTATTATATGAATGGATTGGTCATTTAGGTCTTTACATCATTTTCTTTATTATTTTATTATTTTATTAATTGATTCATATTTTAGTTTATTGAAATGGATGTTGTTTGGATACTTATTCTATTATGGATCACTATGATATAGGATTATAGTCTCTCCATCATACAACCTTAGACCTCTTCTATTATTCAGAAGCCAATAGTTTATAGGGAGACCTAGAAAATATTATATAGAAAACTATTCTAGATACTATTCATGGTGTTTTTTTGGATTGGTCATTTAAATTTTTTATCAAATTAATTTTATTTTTATCCTATTGTATTTTTATTTGGAATATTGGTAAATTAAGAACGTTTTAGAGTATAGTGGATACTAGGCTTGTCCATTGAGAACACATATTTCTATAAAATTCCCAGGTTACCAATGAAAGATAATTTTTTTGGTTTGTTTTTTGTGGGTTTATTTCATTTTATCTTCAAGAGACAAGCATTTGGTAATATTTTTTTTATTTATGAAATATTTATGGATCCTTTATAAATATAAGGTAACACCGAGAGGTTTTTATGAAATATTCTCTATAAATAATTGTTTAATATATTGTATTGCATGCCATTATTAGTTTAAATGTACCATTAGAGGACCTTAGTATAAAATTAATATTACAACCTAGCTATTAGGGTAGAGGGAATAAATACAAAAAACATATGAAAATGTGTCGTGAATTCTATAGCTTCCAATTATTAAGGAAAAATATTAAATAATTACATATTTGTATTTTTAAATTTCATGAATTACTATTGTCAAATATATTAATGGAAATATATTTGTTATATATTTAATAAAATAATTTTGATAATCATCCACTAGATAGTTCATACATTGTCTATGAGTAAAACATATTTTATATATAAAACCATGTATTTTCAAAAGCATACTTTTACACCCTTCTAATGGAAACCCATTTTCAAATTACAATTTGGACACATTTATATTTTTTATATGACAACATAAACTTCTTCTTTGGATGAAGGACATAAAAAATTTGTGTTGAATGAATTTTTGATTTTTTTTCTAATAAAATTCATATTTTAATTAATAATAAAAATACAATGAAATTTAATTGAAATTTTATTTTGATAAATATAATTTATATAGATAAATGTTATTATTGAATGGTTTTAAAGAGTAAACAGAAAATATTTTTTAAATTTTATATAATTTAGGCCATTTTAATTAATTTTACCTTGAATTTAGATGTAAAAACATTTCAATATTTTATAATGTTTTAATATTTAAAGAATTATTTTCTCATTTAAACATAGATATTAATTTTAAATTAATTACTATGACTTATTTGTTTTGAATATTGAAAAATGTATTCCATATTTGTAATTAGTAGGTCCAAATTATGTAAATATCTTTCTTTTATTTTTGTGCATATTGAATATTTAGTTCAATAGTTTTTATTAATATGATAAAAGGGTAAATTAGATAATTTTAGGTAAAAATTGTAAACACCCAAACCCAGAAGCATAGAGTTTGGGACTTATTACATTACATTGGAATAATTACAAGAATGATTTGTCCTAATGGAATGAAGATTTATGTATATTTTTAAATCCAGATACAAACAGAAGTTCAACATTACAACTTGAAAAAAATAGAAGATATATGTTTTATTGGGAATATCCACAACTATATGTTTATCCCTATAGGTAATTCATAATAAACTTATTCAAGTCCTAGGAAGATGAAACATAATAATGGGGTGGTCCAAAAATCCCAGTAAGATTAAGAAATATAGTGGTAGATAAAATGAACATTAGGCATGGTGAATAATTAAAAACACGTTCCTTTAAAAGAAAGATGTGAACATAATATGGCATGAATTTGAGCTGAGTAAATATTTCCATAATAAAACGTTAAAATTTGTATTATACTAGTTGTATAACCTAATGACCTTTGAATTTATAGCTTTATAATGAGGGAAACTCATATACTGAACATTCTAAAACATACCTCTAAGGCCTTAGCCAAGACATCTAAAAATAATTAAGGCCTCAGCAAAAACCATATCTAAAAATGGGAATGGCCTCAGCCAAGTCTGTATATAATTATCACATGAGACGAACTGATGCCTCGAAGGGATTTAGTAGGCCCCACCCATCACATAATAAGTCCAATGAATTGCTTAGATTAATTTGGATAAACATAAACAACATGTACATTCATATTAAAACTAACATACGAAATGTAAATATCTTTCTCGGAACATTAATCATAACAACTAACAATTCAGAGTAAAATGTTGAATGGTTTTAAGTTCAAACATCAACTGTCAAACTATTAATAAACCATTAAATTCAATTTTTTAGGTGATTTCATTAAAAATAATCCCAATTATACGTAATAATCAATATGAGTATTGAAACATATGAAGATTTCTTATAATATCATCAAGTAATTCTTGAGACAAATAATATTTTACATTAAAAATAAGAGTTATTTTCAAGAAATATTTTTATAAAACAAGAAATGAAGTAAGATCATTTTTTATTATCAAAAAAATTTATTTTATAAAAATATATGTTTCTAAAACAAATTATAGGGTTTCTTTGAAAATAGGTAATAATTTGAGAAATTCCCCTGAGTCGGGATTTTATTTCATGAAGAATTTTTGAAAGATCCTTTTGAAACATATAAATACCCGTAAATTAAAGTATTATTATGGCTTGATTAAATTTATAGAACATTCTCTCCAAAATTTTCAGGAGTACATATTAATGAATAAAATTTAGTTGAGGTTAATAGATAATAAAAGTAACCTGAATGAAAATAGATGTTCTGGAGGAAAACTCTTTCAACATTGTAATCAATTGAATCATATTCCCGAAAATTAATAATAATAAAATTATAAATTTAATATCATGAAAATGAAGAGATTCATGATATGAAACATTAATGGGCAATATACATACTCCATACACAAGTATTAGTAGTGAATACTAAATAACATACAAAAGTGGAAGTGATATGAAGAAAACCTTACCTTAAGTCCAAAGGTGTTCTTCACCTAATCTCAATTTCCTGAATAATCAATTTTAAGATCATAAATTAATGAGTAAATAACCTTATATACATGTAAATAATTTATTATATCCTTATTAGGTTCATTCATAGCCTTTTGATGGGCTAAGAGATTCAACTTCAATGCTTGGGACTGTTTTGTTCCTTGGTTTTCATGACCGATTTACATATTTTCATGTATAGATATAAATGTAGAATGGAAATGGTAATCTATAATATAATTTTTTGATATTATTGAACAACCTAAGGATTAAATGGTAATAAAATTCATTTGGTTATTGGGAGTGAATATGAATCATTTTATAAAATATTAATTACAATTGTTTTCATTAAATGGTTGTTCTTGATCACAATAAACATATTTTTATTTTTAAATTAATATAATGTTTAGAAAAGGTTTTAAAAAAAGCATAAATGAGTTATAATATATATAATATTTTCTAGTTCAAAAATAAAAATTATTTCATGACCATAATTTAATATTGTAATAGAAATCTAAAATTCATCACCCTTGAATGGGATAAATTGACACATCTCGGATAGTGTTTCCATTTCTAGTATAAAAGAAGCGGAAATGAGAGATGATGAATAATTATTAATTTTTCATAAATAATATCAGTACATGTAAGTTAATAATTTCATCATAAAATTTGGATTAAAGTAGGTGAGTAAAAAAAGAAGGGAACATGAAATAAAAGTAATGAAATGTTGAATTTACCTCTTGAAATAATCTTCTCTTGGAGCCTCTTTAAGGAATCTGTTTTGGTCTTTCAGAGACCATGGACTATTGGACATGTTGTAGGGGCTTGAGATGATATTTTATTATAATTTAGATAAGTCACAAGGCATGAGGTGAGTGAATAGAAGAGGGAGAGAGGAGAGGTTTATAGTGGAGGAGGGGAGGGTTTTCCCATTATTTTACCCTTTATATTATTACTTTTCAAAAGACAACAAATAAAATGGATTATTGTGCCCAATAATAGTAAAATGTGCATGTGATTTCAATCTAAGAGTGCTTACAGCAACCATGATGCATGTAATAGTGACTTTAACTGATAAAGTATATATATGGTAAATTACCGTATTTTACTATTCATCAAAAAATTCTTGTATTTTAGAACAAATCCAAAATATCCACCCTAACTATTATTCAATGTGTGAAATTCAAAAATAATCTCCATTTTTTGAGAATAATTTTACAAATGTTATTAATTTAATTTTTATGTAAAATCATAATTTATTTATAAAAGAAAATTTTAAAACTATAATTCATCTTATATTGCCGTCAAATGTTAATCAAGATCTCATTATCTTATAAACGTAAGACAATAAAATAAATATATAGTTTACTATTCATAGGGGTCATATTACTATTGATATTACTATTTATAACAGTATGTCACTATACGCCAAAAATAAATTTTGTCATATCATACTCTAAATATCTTACTGAACACAATTGTGTATGTCATTTTTTTGAAAATCAAATCTAAGAGGCGATTAAATTATGTTTACGAGCTACGTCATATAAAATTGTTGTTTTATAGAGGCTTAGTGTTTCATGCATTCAATATTAAATTTGTTTTCAAAATCCTTGGGTGTTAAAAAAATAATGTAATAAAATTAGCCTAAAATTTTTCCAAATATCATTGTATGATTGTGTTTCTACCTTAATTATCCATGGGTTGAAATGGAATATTTTTAATCGAATTTTATGAGATTATGACATTTAATTTAATTTTTTTAAGAAAATGTTAAATATAAAACATTGAAATTTAAATACCAAAATCATTTTTAATACAAGGTTAAATAAAATATAAATTTGATTATAAATTCTCATTGTAAATATAAAATTATTTTCATTATAATGGTAATTTAGTTGTAATTTTTAGAAAAAAAATTAATTAACATAAAGGTGTATATATAGGTAATGCGGAAAAAATTTAGTTGATTTAAAATCAATAAATATATTTTTAAAATGATAATAACCATTAAAATACACAAAACATGACCAATTATTACTAGATGATTATATCATGACTATAATCATTTAAGGGTCCAGATATTTATCGTTTTGTGACTTATAAATGAGATTATTACACATATGTTGTTTTATTTAAAGTGATTCTACAGTTTTCATATTCATGTATTTATACGTATAACATTTTTAATGTTTGATTTTATATAATATATATTCTATTAAAATTATTATTCAGAAATATAGTATATTTATCTTTATCATTGTATTTTAGTTATATTTTTTATTCAAAAAATATGTTTAGTAAATAATTACACAAAATTTATGTTGGAATTATTTTGGTAATGGAGATAACAAATAAATTTTATTATAATATTAAAATAAATATAATTTGTGATTATTAATATGTATGATTAATTTTATATTTAACCCTGACCTATTAGGATATATTAAAATATATGTTTTGAAGTAATCTTGTTATTTTAATATTTTCAAAAATCGACGAATTGAATAGAATCAAAATTTACATTATTAATTACTAATAAAGATAATATTTTATTAAATTATTTAAATATAATTAAACATTTTTGAAAAATATAAAATAATTATTATATGGTCTAAAAGGTTTTATGATATTAATTTATGGTCTAATTGACATCAAATAATTATTTAATTAACCCTTTTAATATCAAAATATTTGTTTTTGTAGTTTAAAATTCAATAGTATAGCTAAGTGTTAATTAAAATGATATGGTTTAAACTGATTGAAAAACTTGTCTAAAATTTATTAATTAATTATATTATAACTCTATCTCATATAATAATCTAAATTGGGACATTTTGGTGGTTTATTTATGTTGTTTTATTCTATAATAAATTAAAATTTCTTGAAGTCTCTAAAAGTACACCTCACCTAAATTATAAGAGGGAACATCCTCCCTCATTTCTAAACAACTCATTGAGCCTTAATGCTCATATATACCCTTCAGTTTTTAATTATCATCTTCCCTAGTAACATTTTATAGGGTTTTTTATTCTCCAATTAACAACTCTAGTTCTTTAAGAGGATATTTAGAAAAAGCATGTCGAAGAAGACGTAATCTCCTCAAACGGTTCTTTTAAGCTTATTTATTCATCTATTTCCTCTTCATGAGTTCAATCATTATAATGTAATAAAAACAGTGTGATATATATACTTAGATGTAATTATAGTTATGAAATATCAATATTCAACCTTCTATCCATCATACGAAAAGAGAAATCACCACGTGTGTTTGTATTTACGACTTAATATCGCCATGATGTAGTGTAAACTTCTTCTCACCACCACCATCCATAGATGGGTATAATGATGGAAATAATAAATATATCATATTATTATACCAAGACATTTATTATTAAATATAATACATCATCCACTTCAATAACATTAATCAATTATGTGAATGACATTGTCGCCCGTGCGTACGTACAACCTACCATCTCCACGATGTGATACGATTCATTATACAGGATATCAATTTAAGAATGAGTTTATATAATGGATAAATATCATATATATTATATTAATATAATTCAATAAATGATACATTAATTACCTATTAAGAAATATTAGAATTTATTTAACAAAAGATGCATAAGAAAATGACATTGTTTATATCCAAATAACAAGTAATAATGAAATGTTATTATAAATAGATTATAGTATGATCATATATGATATCATAAAAATGTATATGATAATATAATAATTCAATGACATTATTTATTTCATTATATAGGAGGTCTGGATACATACAAACGATATCAGAATTAAGGTAAGTGATAATGTAGTAATCTCATTATTATCTTAAGATTGTACATACATGGTATATTTATTATCCGTGTCCATCATTTCTAAATATGTATTAAAAAATATTCATTTTATCCTTCTAAAAAATTTTAAAGTCAATTTTACCCATTTGTCAATTTTTATTGAATGTTATGAAAAGAATCTTTTTCCTTTTTTGGTACGAAGATCTTTTTGAATTTGGAAAAATGTTCGAGAAGAATGTTTTCTTTTAACATATAGGACATGAACAGGTTTTTATATTTTCATAACACCTTATTTAAAATTGTATTAATATAAAATATTTCATGGTTGTTTTCAATTAAATCTATTTATTTTAAAATTACAAGATAGTTTGAGAAAAGAAAACATTTTTGAATATAAAGGTATATTTTCTTAAACAATTAATTGAAAGGATTATGTCAAAAATATTTTCCATATAAGAGGGAATTATTTAATAGGATTACGGTTCAAGTATAATATTATTATGGTTTTATTATGTTTTTGATGGAATGATATTTGTGAATTCCATTTGTTTTACATGGATTATCTTATCCTAAAATGATGTTTAATAAACCCATTTTATTCTCTAGGTTATGTAATGATGAATGATATATGTTTCTGTGGAACACGTAAGAAGGAGTTCATTATTAGATGGGTGGGACCTATATGTCCCTAAAATAAAATAGGTAAATAATTATATCCAATTATATATATATAGGGATATATTGGTAAATGATCTCACTACAGTAATATAAGGCATGAACGACAAGTGAGCTCGGTTTAGTAATGGACTTTGTCTTCTATAATGGTCCTGGAAATGAGCCTTGACCAAAATGAAATAAATTTATATAAAAATGAATCTTCAAAATATTCCATTTCTTATGTTATGACTTCTTCAAATATTTTCATTGAATCATTATAATTTTTTTTTGTCCCATGACATGATATTATGATCTTTTATATGCAGGACAATATTTTTCACAATATTTTGTTATTATGTATTTTAATTATGATGTAAATGATATCTTTAACATATACCATTAATGAGCATATTTTATCACCCTTTCATATGTTTCTTTTCCCATGGTCATGAAGAAGGGTATTAAGTAATATATGTCCAAATAATTTCAGTTATGATGGAATAAGTGGGAGACAATGTATATATCTTATGAACTAGTGGTTTATGTTTTACAGTTTCTAAATAAATAATACATATATGGTCCTTTTTATGGATTCTTTATATTTGTAAATGAATGTTAATTAATTTTTAATTATTGTGTATGTATGTAAATTTTGGGTCATTATAGTTGTTATGAGAAGAAAATTATACTTTACGCTTGGAAACTTGGTTGAGAAAAATATGGAAAGACCCTAAAGGATATGCTAAAGTATACATTATAATATAAGTGTTTTTGAAATATCCTGAATAATCTAGGAAAAATCCTAAAATATCCTCATTTAAAAATTTATTATTTATTATCAAATTTTCCCTTTATGTTTAGTGTTTCTCATACTCTGCTTCTCAGTTTAAATAAATGGTCAGAAGCTAGAGGAATTACAATAATTTTAAATGCAATGGGAAACACATTGATTATCCCCTTAAGAGACTGAATGTTATGGGATATGGAATGAAAAAACTATTTTCTATAATCACAAAATATTCTCAAGCTATGAATCATGTAGGTATTTCAAACAATCCATGTAGGTAACAACATTATGTAGAGTGTTTCATGTGGAAGTTCCCCATTATTTCCGGGGGTCTTTTAATAAACTAATGGATGAATAATGGATTAGTACCACTGAAAATATATTTTCACTTCACTAATATCCAGAATTTGTTAAATTCATCTAGTAATTATATAATTTGTAAGGTGAATCTTATAAATGGTGGGTTTTTATCAAGAATATGATGCAATGATATGAAATTGAATCTATGGAATAAGATGAGTTCAAAAACATATTTTTTTGATAAGTACATTACAAAAATTCTTTGAACAAACAAGGATAAGGAGTCCCTTGAACGTAAGAAAATGGATTATGAATCATTTGGTTCCTATGAAGAAAATTTTAAAATACTTGAAAGGTATTATTTTGGAATTATTATCCAACCTAAGAACAAAACTAATTGATTCTTTAATTTCGTAAAACCAAGTCATTGAATGGAATTATACATAAGATAATTCAATAGCTATAAGGAAATTTTTCGATTCACTCTCAATGTGGAGATATAAACTGGAGTAACCCATAAATCATTTGGGTTTTATAAGAGGATAAAAATAGAATTCATGGGAAGATCTAAATACAACACTGAAAAGAAGATGAGTTTTCCCTTTTGCTCAAAGTGTGGCAAGAAACATGGGGGGAATTATATTAAAGGGACTAGAATATTTTTTGATTATGTGAGAGAATTTCATTAGGAAATTTAATTCCAATATTGTGGTAAAAATACTTTTGATGATTTGAATAAAGAAAAGAAAACAGATAATGCACCTCTTAAACTATAATGTTACTAGTGCAGTAAAATGGAGATTTATGGAAATCAATTCTCTAGTCCATGGGTTGATACATCTTCATTGGGAGGGGGTTCCTTGGAGTAGAAAAATTGAAAATTACACTCCTTGGGATTCCATTTTAAAATATATATTAGGAATTATACCAATCAATTTCCTAATTGAAGGGTTGTGGTTGATGATCAACATTAACAAACTCATAAGGTTAAAGACAAAGGCATGTCACAAGAGATCACTATCGGTGATGTGTAATATGATAATTATGTGGTGAAAGGTACAATTATAATCCACTCTTATGTACTAAATGTTTTATTTTATTCTAGATCCACCAAAAATTTAATTTTTAACGAATTTTCTATGTGTATCTCTATATTACCACAACAATTAGATGTTGAATATGTATGAAAACTTATAATGGAACAAAAAAAAATTTATAATTATTCAAGGGTTGATGTTTTTGAGAAATTGCTTCCTCCAAATATTTTGATCTTTTCTATATTAGAATTTTTTGGGATCCATGGAATGGATTGACTTTTTCACTATGGAGATCATATCAATTCCCAGGAAGGGAAGTCACATTTCATATATTGGATCAATCTATGATAATATATCGATGCAAGGATGAATGTGACCATCCAGTGGATATTTCTCTCATATTATGGGTATTAATTATTATTAATTAGGGTGATCAATATCAAATGGTTGGGTATAAACTCCAAAGTAAGAATACCCCCATTTTATGAGTGTTTTATGTTGTCTTTTTGGATGAATATTCATGTCTTCCATCAAATCGTGAATTTGTGTTTTAAATATAACTCATACCGGGTGATAAGACTATTTCAAAGACACCTTACATCATGTCCATAATTTAGTTGCATTAATTGAAGAATCTTCTCGAACATAATATTTACAAGGGATTTATGTGCCCTAGTGTGTGAAAATGGGTTACACTTGTTCTATTTATTAAGAATAAAAATGGATCAATGAGACTATGCATTGATTATCAACAATGGAAAAATATTGATACTATGAAAAAATATCAACATTCCCCCATTGAAGAATTATTTGGCCAACGATATGGGACTCATCTCTTATTTATGATTAATATTCTTTCACAATATTATAAATTAAGGTTCAATAAGGAGGATATACCAAAGATGACTTTCCATAAAAGGTATGTACATAATGAATTAATTTGAATTCCTTTTTTTCATACATATTCCCCAAATATCCTCATTAATCTAGTGAATGGAGACATTAGATACTATCTTGATCAATTTTTTGTCATCTTTATAGACAATATTCATGTATATGCAAAGAGAAAGTAAAAACATGAAGATCACTGTATAATAGAACATGAGACCCAAAGAAAAGAGAATCATTATGAGAAAATTACCATGTGTGGATTTTTTTCTCATGAAAGTTTCTTTTTTGGGTCACTTATTCTTAAAAGAAAAGATATCTATGGATCCAGCAAAAAATTGAATTTATTGAATGTCATATTAGACAGACATTGGAAATTGAGATTCAATGTTATCTTGGTTTAGGTGGTTATTATCGATGTTTTGTAAAATATTTTTCAGTATTTAATAATAAAATCGCCATGTTGACTCGAAAAAGAGTTTAGTTCATGTGGGTAGACGAATATGAAAAGAATTTCAAATAACTAAAAAGAAGTTTTGCTAGTAAACCATTGCTCGAACTACCTTATAGTGGAGAAGGTTTTGTGATCTAAAGTGATTCATCCAAGAAGGGGATGGGTTTTCTTATCATGAAACATTATATTGTGATAGCTTATTCCTGTTGAAAATTGAAAATACCAAAGAAAAATTACCCAACTCGTGATTTGGAGTTAGTTATAGTTATCGTCAAAATAAATATATGTAGAAATTATCTCTATGGTGAAAGGTGTGATATTTATATTTATAAAAAATTTGAAAGTATATTTTCACACAAATGGAGATGAATATGCCTCAAATTGGATCATTGGAGTTGAATAATGATTAAGACTACTCAACACATTAACACCCTCAAAAAGTGAACAAGGAGGCAGATAATATGAGTTGAAAGGAACATGTTATCCGGACAATGATGAGGATAAAAAAATATCCAATATTTATGGCTTTTCAAAGGATTGATCATAAAATATTAAAGTAAGTGGGAAAATATTTTCTTTCTCAAATGAATGTTCAACTATAAATACAAGTGAAGATTAAGGGGCACTAATGGAAGATGTAGAGATACCAAATAATGTGATAAATGTTCCTAAATTCAACCTTAATTGCGACGGAATAATAATGTTTTGGAACTAGGTTTGTATTTCTCCCATACGATAATTACAAGAGTTATTGTATGAGGCTCCTAGTACTTCCTTCTATATTCATCATATAAAAATAAATTTGTGTGGGGACCAAAAATAGTATTTCTCATGGTATGTAATGAAAGGATATGTTGCTGAAAATTTCTCTCTATGCTTGGGTTTTCAGTATTTTTAGGACGAAAGAACGAAGTCTAAGGGGGTGTTATAACCATTACCCATTCCGTAATAAAAGTTTGAAAATATCACTGTAGACATTTTTATTGAATTCAAAAAACAACTAAAGTCAATAATTATTTATTTATTTATAGTTTATTCACTTAAAAAAATGGCACACTTAATTTCTATTAGATAGTATTTCTCTCTTGATCATCATGCCATAATAAATTTAAAGGAAGTTGTTAGATTTCATGGAGTAGCACTTTCCTTTATATTTGATCAGTATCCAAGGTTTACCACAACATTATGGTGAAGTCATTAATAGGATCTAAATAGAGAATTATGTTTCAAACCCTTCTTATCATCCTTCAACAAATGGTCAGTCTGAGAAGACAATCAAAACTCTAGAATAATGGTTGATATCTTGATCTATTGATTTAAAAGGTGTTTGGGATCAACACTTTCCTTTGGTAGAATTTTTATACAAAATATATTTCACTAAAGTATTAAAATGGATCATTATGAATCTATCTATGCAAAGAAGGGAAGAACTCTAACTTTCTGGGATTGGTTGGGGAATGAAATATATTTGGCCAGATCTAGTTGATGAAATGGAAGAAACGATCATATCTATTACCCAAAACATAATACTAGCTCAGAGTCAACAAAAAAAGTTAAGTTGATAATCTAGGAAATGTACTATAGTATTAAGTGGATGATGAGGTGTTTCAACAAATATATCCCTGGAAGAGAGTGATGAAAATTGTAAATAGAGGAATGTTCAGCCCTAGGTATATCGATCCTTTTTGAATTCTAGATCGTGTTGGGAAGGTATCTCACCGATTAAAACTTCCACCGAATCTCTATCAAGTTCATGATGTGTTCAGTCTATCTTTAGTAAGAATGTACATACTTGATCGTTCACATGTTCTAACATCAGAAGTTTTCCCTCTAAAGAACAATCATTCTTATAAAGATCAACTAATTATGATTTTGGATCATATAAAAAATGTTCTATGAAACAATACCACCCTCTTGGTTATTAATTTATGGATGAACCACCAATTTGAGGATGCTATGGTGGAACCTGAGGATATAATGATGGAGGTCAATAATCACATGTTAGTTTCCAAATGATAATTTTTTTGGACAAAATTCATTTTAAGGGGAGTACAATGTAACACCCATATGCTTTTATGAAATATATTCTTTAAATAATTCTTTGATAGCTTCCATTTCACACAATCGTGAGGTTAAACAAAATTTGACACTCACATAGTATTAAATGACCAATATAACCAAGACATTAGTTTATCAGAAATAAATATACCTGAATTATGAAAATGTATGGTGATTTTGTGTGATACCAATTATTTATGTATAATAGAAATCAATTGTATATTTTTCATCATAAATTATGTGAATTTCTATTAGAAATTTTATTTAATGAAATATTTTTATTAAAATTTAATAAAATATTTTTGATATTCGCCCCATAGATATTTTAGTCATAGGGTGTGAATAAACCAAATTTGATGCCTAAAAACATATATTTTCAATGTTGTAATTTTACCACTATTAAATGGAGAACACTTTTTAAATTAAATTTTTGATGCCATAATTTTTTAATATAACAAACTAAACTTTTTCGTTGAATGAGGACATAAAAATTTACTTTGAATGCAGTTCTGATATTTTTTTGATAACTTTCTTGCTTTCATGAGTAGTAAAAATACAAAACATTTTAATTGAAAATAGTAGTTTTCATCCAAAAAATTATAGGGTTAATTTATATCATTGAATGGTTTTAAATTATAAATATAATATTATTTAAATCAGTTAATATAGTGTTGTACATTGACATTAATTTTACAATGAATTTAGATGTAAAACCATTTCAATCCTTTTCAAAGTTTAAACTTCTAAAAAAATGTTTTCAGTTTTTGAAAATAAGATTAATATTAAATTAATTACTCTATCTTATGTGTTTTTCATTTTTATAAAATTTAATCAATATTTGGAATTATAAGTTCCATATTAAGTAAATGTATTTCTTTTATTTTTGGGCATTTTGAATAGTAACACCAAAAATTTTTATTAATAATGTTAAAGTGCCAATTTGGTTGATTAGGGTGGAATTAATGTTATAAACATAGCCTACCAGTATTCCTAATATCATTGGATAAGTGTGTCTCTCCCAAAATCATGCTTCAATCAAAAATTTATCCTTGGAATTCCACTTGGATGAGATTAATACATTTAATTTATTAATTTAAGGAAAAGTTAAATATGTCTCACTCAAATTTTAATAACTATATAATTTTTAATACATGGTTATACATTAGATATATTTGATTGTAAATACTCATTTTAAAATTAATTTTTTTTATTAATCAGGTTAATATATTTTTAATTTTAATGAAATAAATAACTACTTCAATGGCTTATACAGTGATGATGAAGAAATTATTCAATTGACGAAAACTCAATAAATTAATTTTTATTAAAATAATAATAAACATTAAAAGGAAAAAAATGTTGATCAGGTCTTATTTTTAGTGTATATATCAACAATAATCATCCAACGATCTATTTATTGACCTTTTTAAGCCTTATAGAAGAGATTAAGACACTTATATTATTTTATTTAAAGAGATGTTAATGCATTGACATCCATGTTTTAATAAGATTTACCTTTTTAATGATCAATTTTACAGAAGTTATATTCGACTTCATGTATTATTATTAAATCTAGTACATTTATCTTCATCAAAGTATTTTTTTGAATTTTTTTAACAAATATGTGTATTAAATAATAATAAAAAACTGATGTTTTAGTTATTTTATAATTGGAGATAACAAATAAGTGTTATTAGAATATTTGTTACTCTAGTAAAAAATTAAACAGAATAATTCAGTGTTAATTAAAATTATAAGTATTAAATTGATATAAAAACATGAATAAAATTTATTGGTTTATGATATTAAAACCATATATCGTCTCATATTCGAAATTGGGACATTTTTGAGGTTTTTGTATATTGTTTTATTTTTTTATAAATTAATATTTCATGTTGTTACCGAAAGTACCCCTCACCTTAATAATAAAAGTACACCTTCTCCTTAATTTTATCAGATCTCATTGATCCTTAAATATGGACTACCCGGAGAATATTCCATTACCGTATTCCCTAGTAGCATTATAGAGGATTTGTTCCTCTCAAAATATCATATCCAATGATTTAAGTGAGATTTAGTAGAAGAACATCAAAGAAGAGGTAATCCCCTCTAACGATTCTTTCAAAAAATATTTCTTCTTATACTTCCTCTTTAGGAGTGGTTTCATCATAAAGAAATAAATCCAATGTGAATTTTATAATCAGGTATTATTGTGCTTGTTATACAACCATATTCGTCTATATATCTATCCTATGAAAAATGAAATCACCACCCATGCTTACATACGGCTTACCGTCTCCATGCTGTTGTGTAATCTATTTTTCACCACCACCATTCTTGGATAGGTATAATTATATAATTAAAAAATATATATGATTACTATAATATGATATTGATTCTGAAATATTATACACCCTCCAATTTAATACCCTTCAACAATTACATGAATGATATTGTTGCTTGGGCGTGGGTGCGACCTACTGTCTCCATGATGTAGTGTGATTCATTCAACGGGATATCCATTTATTCATAAATATATATAATGAATAAATATGATATTTATTATATTAATATCACTTTGTAAATGATAAAATTCTGACCTAGGAATAATATTTGTTAATTATTCAATAAAACATGCATAAGAAAATGAAGTCGTTTATACCAGAATAACGAGTAATAGTGAAATATTATTAATAAAAAGATGATAATATCATCATTTGTGATATAATTAAATTGACAATGGTTTTGGAATAAGTTAATGATATTATTTAAATAATTATATATTAGGTTCAGATACATACAAATGATAACATACCTATGCTAATGTATAATGATACAATCTCATTATTATCTAAGATAGTTTATTGGGAATATATTTATCATCCATTTCCATGGTTCTAAAATATGTATTCAAGAATATTATTTCTATTATTTTATAATTTATTTAATTCAATTTTACCCTTTTTTAGTTTCATTATAGTGTGTGAAAGGAATCTTTTGTCTTTTTTATTATAATGTACTTTTATTAATTTTATGAATAAAAATGTTCAAGAAGAATGTTATATTTTAACCTATACAACATGGACATATTTTTAAAACTTTATTATGCATTATTTCCATGAATATTCACTTATTATATTTCAATTTTATTTTCAATTAAATTAAATTCATCTAAAATTGTGTGGCCTTTTGAGAAAAGAAATTTTTTGAAAGAAGAAAGGATGTTTTCCTCAAGAATTAATTTAATGTGTTCTATCAAAATTATGTTCCATATAAGATATAACTCATTAATGGGTTTATGGTTCAATAATACCACTCCTATTATTTTATTAGTTTTATGGTGGAATGTTATTTATAATCTCCATTTGTTTTACATGGATTAGATTATGTAGTAATGACATTTCAGAAACCTATTTTATTCCTTGGGTCAAGCAATGATGAATGATTTATGTTTGTGTGGAATAAGTAAGAATGATTTCATTATGAGATGGGTGGGACCTATATCTCCCTCCAATACATCGATTAAATATTTATATATCAAAATATAGATATATTTGGGATGAGAAACGATCTTAGTTCAGTAATTCAGGGGTTGAATGAGGAGTGGGCTTAGTTCAGTAATGGACTCTATCCACATTGATGGTCTTTGAAATGATCCTTGACCAATATGAAATGATTTTATATGCTTATGTGTATGACCAAAATTTCATGAATTAGGTTATGACTTTTGGGAATATGTTCGTTGATTTTTTATGAACTTTTGTCATTTATCCCCTGACATGATATCCTGATCTTTCATATGCAAGATAATATTTTCAAATGTTATGTTCTTATGACTTATGATTATGATATAATTTTTATCACCCGTGGTTACCATTACTAAGAATCCGAACTAACTCATTCATATGATTATTTTCTCTAGGTCTTGAAGAAGGGTATTAAGTAATATTTGTCAAAAGGGGGACTTGTTATGAAGGAATAAGTAGAAGGCAATTTAGATGTCTTATGAACTAGTATCTTCTAATTATTAATTTCTAAAGAAACTATACCTATACCGTCATGTATTGGATTTGATATATTTTAAATGAATATTCCTCAATTTTAAAGTGACATCTATGTATAGTATGGTTCAGTGTATGGAATGTGTCTGGTTATTTTATTTTCAAGTCATTTACATCATCTTCTACGGAATTTTCATGTTTTATATCATGATTTTTTTAATTCACATGACATTTGGGTATGATAGTGTGTGTAGTTTTACTAATGACCAGTTCCTAGTTGTTTAAAGTGTACAAAACTACTCATATATTGTTTATATATATATACATTCTTTAATCCTACCAGTATTGGAATAATTATATATGGATTTTATTTTCAGGGTAGTTAATGTTGACTTATAGTTATATTCCCAATTAAAAAAGGATAATTACAAAGTCCTTGTGCACCGGAGGATTAGTGACCCTAGTGGGTTGGGATTAGAACATGGTGCCTATGTTTTGGCCCCATATGGGTTGTGGTAGTATGGTTTGGTTTTTTAATATGAGAGTAAAAAAATAGTATGCAATTTTCCCACATATCCTGGAATGGCATTCCACATTACAAAACCTTGTGCGGTGTTTCCCTTGGTATGGATTTTCTAGGATGATGTTTCTCATTAAGAGAGGAGTCGGCTACTGAATTATTATCCTTAATGGTGTAGTTTGATGTAACAATTATCAGATATAATGGTTACCCTAGTAATTCATGGAGGTTTGGAATATGATTCCCCCATATGTGAGACTTCACTACTACAAAACTGGGTTTATCCAACACTTGGTTTTTAACATTTCATGCGAAAAGCACTCTTAAAACCCACCTCTTTCAACACTAAAAAGGAATTGTTAAAATGTACCATTTATTAGTACTTGTAAAAAATAACTGATAAGTCCCCCATCTATCAATACTAGTAATAAAGAACTAATTGAATGGGAATTTATCAGTGCTTCTAAAAAAGTGCTGATAAAGGGGGTATATATCAGCACTTCCAAAAAAGAACTGTTAAAAGGGAGGCCATTGTCATAACTTTTTTAGATATGATGATAATGAACCCCCACCCAATAATTTTTAACTATAACTGATAAATTTTATATTTTAGAAAAAAAATTTATTTCATTAACAGACAACAGTAGCAGAAGTTATTATTGTTTTCTTGCCTTCTCGTAATTTTTTGGACTCAATAGATGTGATTGAGGTTTCATGTGGGTCACTAAGGCATATATATCATCAAAATATTTGATTTGATATTTGGTATAAGAAAAAAAGATATTTGGTTCAAAACATATGACCGTTTTAATGGTTGTTAGATGTGAAAACCCCCAAAAACCCTCAAACACTTACAAGATCATAACTTTCAATCCAGGAGTCCATTTCAGTTACACAACCAATCAAATCAAATATTATGAAATGATATCAAACCACATGAGTTATTAATAATTTTATAATATAAGAAATAAAATATATTATAGTTTTAAGAAAGTCATAAATCAAATGCGAACATCAAACAACCATAACATTGGATCCGGGTATCCTGTTGAGCTCTACCATATATAAAATCGAATAGTGTGGTGTGTTTTATGCATGAGATGGCCTCATACAAGGGTTGAAGATATCCTTAATTTTTTAAGTCCAATAAAGTCACAGAAGACCTCCTGAATTGTGTTTTTTGTCATTGACCCTGATATGTTAAAATTGAAAAGCTTGTAACCATTGATTTGTACTTTCATTTGGAATGTACCACATATCATATCGAATATCATTTCATTATAATCTATTTTTCTTGTTTTGGATATTAAATGGACTCCTGAATCATAAGTTATGGTCATTTAATAGTTTTTAGGGGTGTAGGATTTTTAGAGTTTCATAACATTTTTATGTGTTTTAAGGGGTTTTAGATTTAATATCCATTTCAAAAAATATATATATAAATAATTATGTGCTTTGGAAAATATATATAACTATATATATAATCATATATATGAATATATGGATAAAAAAATATAACTAAACATATATTAAAATATAGATATATCATAAAATGTAAATCAAAATAGTATGGTGGAGTGGAAAAGGTGTTGGGGTATAAGTTAGAGGTCTCAAGTGAAAAACACACCAGAGGAAAGTGTGTGCACATGGTGTGGGTGTTTCCGATGCTTTCACGAGGCCGCACGCATCCGTCTGTTTGAGTACGCCAGGTGTGGCTTGTGTTACCCCGTATTCCCACTTTCCAAAGGTGGGTGGCATCTGTTCCTTCTTCAGAAACGTTTTCTCCTTGATCGAAATAGGATGATGGGATGTCTGTTCTTCCTTCCATGGATTCCTCCTCGGAACTCATCACCTAGTCCGGGTCTCCCTCCTAGATTTATGTCGTGGTTCGTGAATCTCATTCCTGGTGCCATATCTTCATAGATTTAATTTAATTACACTACTTCTATCTGGAAATTCCATGGGGTCTTGACATGGTAGTAACCTTCGGTCAGAATAGATAACAACATCAGGCATGTCGGGGCATCTCTGGGAGCATGGAAATTGGGGGACCTATATCCTTCCTCATCAGAGGGCGTCTCAAGGGTGCAGAACCTGAGGCATTACATGTCGAATTCGGGGAATTATATGGCATAGTCATGTATCTGAGGTTTTCCTCAGCTTCCCATGTTTAACAAGGGGTACGCTGTGAGTTTAACATCTTTCAAAGACGGTTACTCCAAAGGCGTGTCATCTGAGGTTTTACTCAGGCATCTCATTTTTATCAAAAGGTAGGTCATGACTTTAACGTCTTGTGGAGATGGTATGAGGGTGATCATAATGTCCCATAGAGATGGATCAGATTGGAACATCCCAAGGAGGGAACACCTGGAAGATAGATGGATCATAACGCCCAATGAGGAAGGATCTGAGGTGGTGTGCCCCATGGAGGGGAGATGTCACACTGTAAAGGCTAACCTGAACACCAATGAGGGAAGATCAGGGAAAGTTTACCCCATGATGGAGGACACCACGGTTTACCATTGGATGGGGTTGAACCTCATGGAGGTTTCCTACGTACCCTGTGTATAGAACAGGGATCAAAACCCACGTAGTTCTAAGGGGTGATGAATCGGGGTGTACACAGAGGACAACGGCCCAGAGACATACTGAGGATTACTCATGATCAGTTTCCCAAGTACTGCTAGGAGCAATGAGCAAATGGATTACATGATCCCAACGGGATGTGGCGGCCCAGGTAAGAATCAGGTTTGATGATGAAGGGTTTAATGAAGTGGAGGGGGAATGAGATATAACCAACATGAGGAAGATGGTGTTGTTGGTCTTGATCCTTGAAGAGACTTCCAATGTGTCCTCATCGCAGGGAATCAATGTCTGCATAGTTTGGTGGTACGATGGGACACTTGAGGAGGCGGCCCGTGAGAATGGACGTGTGGATGGGACCTAGATGAAGTGGAACCTCCGGGTTGGTGCATGACCTTCCCGAGACACATCGGCTCGAGGGAGAGTGTCACAACCCATCCTCGGGGCCTGTGTCGTGACTAACCCAAGCCCGCCTTCCATAGGCCAGGGGATGGCGACTAGCACCAAAGGCGTAAATCCAGATAAAAAGGGAAGGCATTTCTTTTATGAAATGCAAACAAACAGACAACCAGAGTAAAAGTAGAAGCAAACACTAAGTAAAGAAATAATACATGTGTGATGAAAATACAAAGGGGGCCGGAAATACAATCCCAACAGTAAAGTACAAGGAAAAGACAAAACATCAGAAAGGTGTCAAGCTGCTCCTAGATCGTCCTTTAGAGATCCTACCTGAAGGGTAGGTACAGATGGCCACCTCATCTTTCCACGTCCGTCTGTCACCTCCGGGTACCGTCTCATCTTGAAGTCCACCTCCGGGTACCTTCTCGTCGTGAAGTCCCCCTCCGGGTACCATCTCGTCATGAAGTCCACCTTTGGGTACAGTCTGGCTCTACAAGCCTCAACCATGATTAGTGTTGGCTGTCGTCTACATCAAACACAACAAGGTGCAGGCATAGCCCGTGCACGGTTGAGTATAACGATACTCAGTAGGGACCCCGAGACCTTCAAGGTCTCACAAAATCCAACAAGGATAAACCCCAAAGGAAGATCTCAAAGTCAACCTTTACTTAGATATATTCCCATACATATACCTAAGTCATCCTTTAACCCATCTCAATCATTAAGAAAACACAAAGGTCATTGACTCAGCTCAAACCATGATTTTTATTCACGATGATGAAAAACAAAGCTGTTGGAGAACTCCTCCTCTGTCCAGTGCAGTAGTCATGTCCTGACTCTGTGCTGTCACTCACTAACCTTAGACTGCTAAGGTACTCCTCCTGTCGAGTACCGCGGATCTGACACCTCACAAAGTAGTGCTTCTCCGCCATGGGTCTGCCACCTCACAATATAGTTCTCCCCCTCATAGCCTATAGAGGTACTCCTCCTGTCGAGTACCACGGGTCTACCTCCTCACAAATTAGTGCTCCTCCTCCATGGGTTTTCCACCTCACAAAGTAGTGATCCCCACTAGGCTATGCAAGTCACTCCGAATCAAATTGGACAAGAAGTCATCAGGTCTCATCCAGCTACAAGGTCACCGTACTCCGTATGCTCGCCTCTGGGAGGATCCTCTCCATGAGCCACTGGTCGATACTCCAAGCATCACAATTTCCCATGATTAATTATCACAAAGGACTGCCTTGTCACAGGGGTCTTAACGCAATAGACAGCGCGTCAATCGGACGCCTGGTTCGTGAGTTATTAGCCTCTTTGTTCCGGGGGCCTGGTTGGTTTTGTATACGAACCAACACGGCCATATTTCAGTTGTACCCCGAACTCCCCTGGGGTATACTCAAAGGGACGGCTATGCTCCAAGAGTACCGGCGTCGCTGACGGTTCGTCAAACGGATGTCCAGTGCCAATGATATGGCCCAAGAAAGTAATGGGCCAGTAATGAGCCTGGGTCCGGTCCGACCCGGTCAGACCAACTCAGCCTAACCCAAATTGGGCCGACCTAGTCAGACTCGCTGGGTCCGACCCGACCCATTGGGAGAGTCAGCCTGCTATGTTTTGACCCGATCCAATGGGCCCGGCCCAGCGGACTGCGAGGGCGGTTCGGCCCGATAGTCTCCACGTAGGCGGTTCAGTAACTCGGCCCGGGAGACCGGGATGGTTTGACCAGCAACCCCACGGGGGCGTCGCGGGCCGGTTCAATAGGCTGAAGACCGGGAGGCTAGCGGGCAGACCGTACAGGGTGCGGGCGGGCCGGCTGGCCATAGGTGCACCAGGCAGGGCGCGGGTGCACCAGGCAGGGTGCCGAATACCGAGCAGCGCATGGGGGCGCGCCGGGTAGCGCGACAGTGCACTGCGGGGGCGCCGGCCCACAATGGGCATGACGCTAGTAGGGGCGCCAGGTAGGACGCTAGCAAGGGCGCAGGGCGCCGGGCTGGCAGTGCAGCACGCCGTGGGGTGCCAGGCTGCGCCGACAGGGCATCGGGTGCGCCGGCAGGGCGCCGTGGGAGCGCCGTCAGCCAGCCGTAGTTGCGCCGGCAGCGCGCCGGTAGGGGCAAGGGACACAGGGTGCGTGCCAGGGGGCCGCGGGGGTGGCGTAGTTCATGGAGGTCATGAGTAGTGCGTCCTTTGTTCACCGCCTTCGTCGTCGTCGCCTCATTACCATGTCGCCTTGGAGTCATTACAATAAGAACAACAAAGGGTTTGGGCCATGTTGGTTTGGCCCGGACCCTTTGCGTTTAGGGTGGTATTAATAGGTTCTCGGAAGTATGAAGCACAACAACCACCGTTCTTCGTTTTGAGATAAAGGAAGAACATGGGAAAGGTTCATAATTTAAATTAAAAATAAAACCCCTACTTCTTGCTCATCGCTCATTGGCGGAGTCGAGAAAGGAAGACGATGAAGACCGTCATTCGTCGTGTCTGCCACATGTCCACAATTCCGAGCTGTGTCAGTTTTTTTACGATGTTGCGGAAATTATGTTTCTGGGGAATGATGGTCGAAGAATAATCGCGTTGAAGATCATTATTGGCTTCTTCACGTTCTGCGTTGGAGAGGATAAGATTTCCCCAACTGTTGGGCGTCACAATACTTTACCAGCGCTTCATCACTTGGTGAAGCCTTCCCAAAACCTTCTCCCAAGATAGATATATAGAAGAGGGGGAGAGGTATGTAACCATTGTGGAATTTATGAAAGTTAATTTGTTTGGAACCTTCCTGAATTCCAACGATGCAGTTACTTAATTTAAAAAGGGGGTCGGGAAAATTAAATTGCGTTGGAGAAATTTAAGAGGTGTGTTGGCACAACTTAAGAGTGGAGGATACCAAGAAGTTTCCCCCACATAGCCTGCGTCAAAACATATGACCTGAATTAATTTTATGATGACACATAAAATTAATTGACATCAATTAATTTCATGTCGACACATAAAATTAACTCACAGCAATTAATTTTTACATCGAACCATCAAATTAACTGACAAAAATTAATTTTACGTCAACTCTTAAAATTAATTGAGATCAATTAATTTTACATCGACGCAAAAAATTAACTGACAGAAATTAATTTTATGTCGACCCATAAAATTAATTGAGTGTAATTAATTTTACCTCAACAAATAAAATTAATTGATTGGGGGTTTGAGAGGTTTCCTCTCCCTCCACATTAAATGGGAGGTTAGGGTGTGGCAGTTCCACCACCAACTCCCAAGTGGAGCTTCTAACCACTTTATCCACACTGCTTGTGTTTAACAAAATAAAATAAATTATTCACTTATTTTATTTTATTAACCAACGTAAAACCCCATAAACTAACATTCATACATGATCATCTGCCATTGAGGTGATAGTATTCTTAAGCCAATATCGGCACTGCGAGTTCAACGGTGCCCTGAGAATTCGATTCCGAGCCGTGGTTCAAAATTTATAAAACACCACTCGTACGTTTACTGAACGTACCCAAAAACAGTTTGGAAAATTATTATCAGTCCCCTTCGACCCACTACGGTCAAGGTTAGGCTCTACCTAAGAGAAAAACGCCCCAAAAAACTCAATGGTACTCTTGGATTTTCAATTTGAGTTACCATTTAGAAGTTATTAATTTTACAATAAAATAATTGTCACTTAATTATTTTATTTATGGACAAAAACTAAATTTCTCAGGTGGCTCGTGCTGGCCCATGTTTGTATCTTATTAAAAGAAGCATACCCTCACAAGTTCATCAGTGGTCTCAAATTTTTAATCCGAGTTACCGTTTGTGAGTTATAAGAATTTGAAAAATAAAATAACTCTATTTAGTTATTTTATTTACGGTTATTCCCTTTTTAGGTTTTCACACAGGAGGTCTACGCCGACTAAACATAAGTCGCTCCTAGGGTAAACCCGCCATCCTAAGCACAATGATGCCCTCAAATTTCATATCTGAGTAACCGCATAAGAGTTATTCCACTGTTTTAGGAAAACTGCTTATGCACGTTAATTTATGCTTAACCAAACTTCAGAAAATTATTTCGGGCACACCGGGCCTCAGAATTAGGTTCCTTCAGAAACTGTGTACTCGTAATATTCCAAAAAAATTAAAAACAATTCCTTGAAATTTACGGGTCTTTAAATTACTCCCACTTCAGGGCTTTACTTCCCCGTAAAACTACAACACAAACAAGGGAAACTAAAGGAGGTACCGAGCAAGCATCTCAGCCTCCTACTCCCAAGTGCTCCCCTGGAGGTTCTTGTGGTACCAATGAACGTGCACTAGAGGAACCAACTATCCACGAAGGACCCACTCCTGTCGATCCTTGATCTCCATCGGAACCTCCAGGAAGGTCGTCCCGTCGTCGATGTCCAGCTCCCCATGATCGATGACGTCGGTCGGGTTGTGCACGTACCTCCTATGCTAAGATACGTGGAAAGACGTCATGCACCCTGTGCAACTGAGGTGGAAGGGCCAGATAAAGCGTGGAGATAACTTTCCTCCCCAAACAAATCTCCATAGTCCACGTCGAGGTGAGACCCATAATAAAACGTGCTCGCCATCCTCGAACTCTAGTGGTCTCCGTCTCCTATCAACATAGAACTTCTGTCTGCACTGTGTAGTCTTCATCTGCTCATGGATGATATGCACCTTCTCCATCGTAGCCTACACCAACTCTGGTCTTACAAGAGCTTCTTAGATTTCCTCTTTTCCAAAAAGAGAAATCTGGTCTCATCCCTCCTGGATGAACCACGTTCTTTGCCTAATACAGTAAATCCTGACATGAACGGTACATTTCATGTCTTAGATGACATCGTAAGGCCTCGACGCTTCTACCAAAAGATCCAAACGTTACCTTTGCCTCCATGGTTCGAGTCACACTGTCGGCATCAGTGCGTGGTTACTGGGTCTCCTCTATTAGGAATCTCGCAAGTGAGGGTCAAGTAAATAGTTTTAACCGGAACCTCTTAGTATCAACCATATAAAAAGAATAGGAAGGTAAACATTACAAAGATAAGTTCCTTTTATTATTGCATCTCAAGTAAAAAGACACACAAAAACCACACAAAACAACAACATGGAACTTAGAATCCCATTAACAAAAGGCCTCCATGCCTCGATCTACTCTCGCTCATGTCCCCCTGCTTACGGAGCTTCATTGTCATAAGCTTTAGCTGCTTGAAGTTGTGTTCTCCCATGTCCACATGTTCCCTGCGATCGGGGTGGACCTCCTGGTGGTGGTGGTGGAAACACCATGAAGCATCGTCCACCTCCAGCTGCATGTCCGGCTCCCCTGCCTCAGTCTCCGGCTCCTTGCTGTCCGCCTCGATCGAACCTCTGCCTTTGCCTAGGAGGTCCTTCATCTATCTGCTGATCATTCTGGCGGTGGGTCGGACAGTCACGAGCCATGTGACCCTGTCCGCCGCACGTGTAACACAGCATGGCAGGTCTGTATCTTTCACTACCCTTGGTTCATCGCACTACAGACCCTGAGTCGTGCGGACGACCACCTGTAGGTCTGGCCCACTTGGACCTCAACGTCATCTGTCTACTGCCAGCTGCAGAAGACTCCACTGCATACTGGCTAGTAGTGGATCCTGCAGCTGGAGATGGCTCAGTAAGGAAACTCTCCACTAAGAGGGCTCCCTCCAACACCCCCGCCTACGTTGGGATGTTGTGAGAAACAACTGAAGCTCTAATCTCTCGCCTGAGACCCTGCTCGAAGGTCTAGGCCCTGAAGAACGGGTCTCGTACCATATCAGTGGAGTAGTGTGAGAGTTTGGTGAACCTCGCTGAATACTACTCCACTGTCATGCTACCCTGCTGAAGATGCATTTGCTCTTGTATACGCACCGCTTGAAGGGTGGATGGTACAAACTCTTCATTGAACAAGCTCTCGAAGTCTGCCCACAAAAGTGTCGCCTAGTCATGCATCTGGAGCATCAGGCTCCACCATATGCCTGCTGCTTATAGAAGGAGGCTGGCAGCAAGGAGCACCATAAAGTCTGCTGGCATCCCTACTAACCTGAAGACTCTCACCATAGCCTCCAGCCAATCCTCAGTCGCTTTTGGTTCCGTCTCTCGCCGGAACCTGGTTGGCCTCTGGCGCTGTAACTCGTGCAGCTCACTCAAGCGGCATGCATCCCCTGCTGTCGGGGCTGGTGGCATCGGTGGCCCAACGGGTGGTAGTACCGCTGGTGCCTCCGCTAGTGCCTCAACTGAAAGATGGCCCTGTATTGAGGCCTCGTCGCTCAGCGGGCTGTCAGTACGTACAACTCTCGGGGCTCTAGCTGGTCGTCCGCAGGGAGGCATCCTGAAAGAACATATGAAACACGGTCAAAAGACTATGCCTTGTGAGCTGACCTGGTTTGAGCTGATTTAAAAGAAATTTTGAAAACACACATGCAATCAGTGTTTTCGTGCGCTAAATCAGAAATAAGAAGTCAGGGCCCTAGTGTATGGATATGTTGACTGCCGCACCAACACAGGACTCCCTGAACTGAAAACCACACTTAGTACCCTTAACACTATTGCTTCATAGAATGAAAATATCAGAGTTCTATGTTCTACAGTAGAACCGACACCTCTGATACCAATTTGTCACGACCCGTCCTCGGGGCCCGTGCCATGACTACCCCAGGCCCGCCTTCCATAGGTCAGGGGTTGGTGACTAGCACCAAAGGTGTAAATTCCGATAAAAAAGGGAAGGCATTTCCTTTATGAAATGAAAACAAACACACAACCAGAGTAAAAGTAGAAGCAAACACTAAGTAAATAAATAAGACAAGTGTGCTGAAAGTACAAAGGGGGACGGAAATAGAAGCCCAATAGTAAAGTACAAGGAAAAGAAAAAATGGCAAGAAGGTGTCTATCTTCCCCTAGATCGTCCTCCGGAGTTCCTACTTGAAAGGTATGTACAGATGGACACCTCAGCTCTCCATGTCCGTCTGTCACCTCCGGGTACCGTCTCATCGTGAAGTCCACCTCAGGGTACCGTCTCATTGTGAAGTCCACCTCCGGGTACCGTCTCGTCATGAAGTCCACCTCCGAGTTCATTCTAGCTCTACAAGCCTCAACCACGATCAGTGTTGTCCGTCATCTATATCCAACACGAAAAGCTGTAGGCATAGCCTGTGCAGGGGTGAGTATATAACAATACTCAGTAGGGACCCTGATACCCTGAAGGTCTCACTGAATCCAACAAGGATTAACCACAAAGGAAGATTTCAACAGATAAACTTTACTTATATATATGCCCATACATATACCTAAGTCATCATGTAAACCATCTCAATCATTATTAAAACACAATGGTCATTGACTCAGCTCAAACCAGGATTTTTATTCACGATGACGAAAAACACGACTGTTGGAGAACTCCTCCTCTGTCGAGTGCAGTAGTCCTGTCACGACTCCAAGGTGTCACTCACTAACCTTAGACTGTTGAGGTACTCATCCTATCGAGTAATGTGGGTGTTCCACCTCACAAAGTAGTGCTCCTCCATGGGTCTTCCACCTCACACACTAGTGCTCCACCTCATAGCCTACAGAGGTACTCTTCCTATCGAGTACCGCGGGACTTCCACCTCACAAAGTAGTGCTCCTATGCCATTGTTCAATCAACACACAAAGTAGTGCTACCCACTGGGCTATTCAAGTCACTCCGAATCAAATCGGACAAGAAGTCATCAGGTCTCAGCCAGCTACAAGGTCACCGTACTCCGTATGCTCGCCTCTGGGAGGATCCGCTCTACGCGCCAGTGGTCGATACTCCAAGTATCACAATGTCCCATGAAGAAGTATCATAAAGGACCGCCTCTTCATAAGGGTCTTAACGCAACAGACGGCGTGACAATCGGACGCCTGGTTCGTGAGTTATTAGCCTCTTTGTTCCGGGGGCCCGGTTGATTTCATATACGACCCAACCAGGACGTATTTCAGCTATACCTCGAACTCCAATGGGGTATACTCAAAGGGGCGACTATGCTCCAAGATTACCGGCACCACTAACGGTTCGTAAAACGGACATCCGGTGCCAAAGATACGGCCCAAGAAGGTAATGGGTCAGTAATGAGCCTGGGACCGGTCCGACCCGGTCAGACCAAGTCAGGCTAACCCAAACTGGGCCGACCTGGTCAGACTCATTGGGTCTGACCCGGCCCACTGGGCGAGTCAGAATGCTATGTTTTGACCCGATCCAATGGGCCCGGCCCAGCGGACCGTGAGGGCGGTTCGGCCTGATAGTCGCCACGTAGGCGGCTTCATAACACAGCCCGGGAGACCGAGCTGGTGCGACCAGCGACACTGCGGGGGCGTCGCGGGCCGGTTCAGCAAGCCAGTGACCGGGAGGCCAGCGGGCAGACCGCGCGGGGGCACGGGTTGGCCGGCTGGGCTCTTGCTAGCCGTGGGTGCACCGGGCAGGGTGCGGGTGCGCCAGGCAGGGTGTCGAACACCGAGAAGTGCACGGGGGCATGCCGGGTAGCATGACAGGGCACATTGGGGGCGTCGGGCCGACAGTGCAGCACGTCGGGGGCGCCTGGCTGCACTGACAGGGTGCCGAGTGCTCCGGCAGGGCGCCGGGGTTGCGCCGGCCGGGTGCCGCGGGTGCACCAGTAGGGCACCGCGGGAGCGCCGATAAGGCGCCGCGGGTGCACCGACAGTGCACCGGTAGGGGCACGGGGCACCGGGTGCACGCCAGGGGGCCGTGGGGGCGGCGTAGTTCACGAAGGTCATGAGTAGCGCGGCGTTTGTTCACCACCTTCATCTTCGTCGCCTCATTTCCATGTCATCGAGGAGTCATTACAAAAATAACAACGAAGGGTTCGGGCCATGTTGTTTTGGCCTGGACCCTCCGCGTTTAGGGTGGTAACATAGGTTCTCGCAAGTACGAAGCACAATAACCATCGTTCTTCATTTTGAGAGAAAGGAAGAACATAGGAAAGGTTCATACTTTAAATTAAAAATAAAACCCCTACCTCTTGCTCGTCGCTCGTTGGCGGAGTCATAGAAGTAAGATGATGAAGATCGTCGTTCGTCATGTCCACTACACGTCCCCAATTCCAAGCTACGTCGGTTCTTTGACGATATTGCGGAGGATAGTTTTATGGGGAAGGATGGTCGAAATAGAATCATGTGGAAGATCATCATTGGTGTTCTTCACATTCTTTGTTGGAGAGGATAAGATTTCCCCAAGTGTTGGGCATCACAATACTTTACCAGCGCTTCGTCTCTTGGTGAAGCCATCCCAAAACCTTCTCCCAAGGTCCCTATATATAGGATAGGGGGAGAGGTATGTAACCATCGTGTAATTTATGACGGTTCATTTATTTGGAACCATCCAAAATTCCAACGATGTGGTTACTAAATATAAAAAGGGGGTCGGGCGAATTAAACTGTGTTGGCGCAATTTAAGAGGTGTGTTGGCACAACGTAAGAGTGGAGGATGCCAAGAAGTTTCCCCCACATAGCCTGCGTCAAAACATATGACACGAATTAATTTTATGTTGACACATAAAATTAATTAACAGCAATTAATTCCATGTCGGCACATAAAATTAACTCACAGCAGTTAATTTTTACATCGACCCATAAAATTAACTGAAAAAAATTAATTTTACGTCGATACAAAAAATTAACTGACAACAATTAATTTTACTTCGACCCATAAAATTTATTGACTGTAATTAATTCGACATCAACATATAAAATTAATTGATGGGGGTTTGATAGGTTTCCTCTCCCTCCCCATTAAATGTGAGGTTAGGGTGTGTCAGTTCCACCACTAACTCCCAAGTGGAGCTTCTAACCACTTTATCCGCACTGCAAGTGTTTAACAAAATAAAATAAATTATTCACTTATTTTATTTTTTTAACCCACGTAAAACCCCAAAAAATAACATTCATACCCGATCATATTCCATTGAGATGAAAGTCTTATTAATCCAATATCGGCACTGCGAGTTCAACGGTGCCCTCAGAATTCGATTCCTAGCACCGGTTCAAAAGATATAAAACATTGATCGTACGTTTACTGAACGTACCAGAAAAACAGTTCGGAAAATTATTATAAGTCACCCTCGACCAACTACTATCATGGTTAGGCTCTGCCTAGGATAAACACACCCCAAAAAAACTCAATGGTACTCTCAATGTTTCCATTCGAGTTACCGTTTTAAAGTTATGAATTTTACAATAAAATAATTGTCACTTAATTATTTTATTTACGGCCAAAAACTAACTTTCTCATGTGGCTCGCGCCGGCAAAATTTGTATCTTCTTAAATGAAGCATACCCTCACAAGTTCATCGGTGGTCTTGAATTTTTAATCTGAGATACCTTTTGTGAGTTATTAGTATTTGAAAAATAAAATAACTTTATTTAATTATTTTATTTACGGTTATGCCATTTTCAGTTTTTCTCATAGGAGGCCTGCACAGACTAAAATTAATTCATGACAAGGGTAAACCGGCCATACTGAGCACAACGATGCTTGCGGATTTCTGATCTGAGTAACCGTTAAAGAGTTATTCCAGTTTTTTTAGGAAAACTGCTTACACGAGTTAATTTAAGCTTAACAAAAATTCAGAAAATTATTCCGACCACACCATTCCTCAGAATCAGGTGCCTTCAAAAACTGCATACTCTTAATATTCCAATGAATTTAAAAAAAATTCCTTGAAATTTACAGGTCTTTAAACAGAGATCAGGATGAGACATGAGTGATGGGATTGAGCCTCAGGGAGGCTTCATATGTATCCCCATGGTAGGGAATCAAACACCACGTAGTTTAGATGGAAAATATAGTATAACATCATGCGAGATGGGAGTGAACTGACGTGAAGGTGGTAGAAACGACCGGGTGGTGGACTTGGACCTCGTGGAGGCTTCTTACATACCATGCCATGTCATGGATCAAAGTCCACGTAGTTCTGGATGGGCTGTGTCAGTGAACCGACGTGAAGATGGACCGGGGGTTCAATGGGTGATGGTCTTGAACCTCGGGGAGGCTTCCTACGTACCATGAATTGACATGGATCAAATTCCCCATAGTTCGGGAGGTGGTGTTGGCGAACTATCATGAAGATGGACCGGGGGTCCGATGGGTGATGGGATTGAACCTCATGGAG
The DNA here is from genome assembly GCA_963277665.1 of Viscum album. Taxonomy (NCBI): domain Eukaryota; kingdom Viridiplantae; phylum Streptophyta; class Magnoliopsida; order Santalales; family Viscaceae; genus Viscum; species Viscum album. The sequence continues at coordinate 390,674,012 of OY728146.1, forward strand.
GCTTCCTACGTACCATGCCTTGACATAGATCAAATACCACGTAGTTTAGGATGGTGTGGGTGTCAGCTAACCGATGTGAATTAGGACCTTGGTCCAGGTGGATGGCGGGCTTGAACCTCAGGGAGTCTTCCTACTTAATATGCCTTGACATGGATCAAAGACCACGTAGTTCAGGATGGTGTGGGGCTTACACTCTAGGTTACCCAAGGTGTTTGTGAACCGATGTGAAGGAGGTCGGAACGATCGGGGTTGTGGGTTTGAACCTGTTGGAGGCTTTCTACGTACCATGCCTAGACATGGATCAAAGTCCACTTAGTCCAGTCTGGGTGTGTGTCGGAGAATCTACATGAAGATGGACCTTGGTCCGATGGATGATGGGCTTGAACCTCATGAGGCTTCCTATGTACCATACCTTGTCATGGATCAAAGTCCCCATAGTTTGGGATGGTGTGTGTTGGAGAACCGACGTGAAGATGGACCTTGGTTCGATGGGTGATGGGCTTCCACATCGTGAGGCTTCCTACGTACCATGCCCTGACATGGATCAAAGTACACATAGTTCAGGATGGGGTGTGTCGGAGAGCCGATGTGAAGATGGACTGGGGTTAGATGGGTGATGGGCTTGAACCTCATGAGGCTTCCTACGTACCATGCCTTGACATGGAACAAAGTCCCCATAGTTCGAGATGGTGTGTGTCAGAGAACCGACGTGAAGATGGACCGGGTGTCCGATGGGTGATGGGAGTGAACCTCATGAGGCTTCCTACATACCATGCCCGGACATGGATCAATGTCCACGTAGTTCATGATGGGTTGTATTGGTGAACCAATGTGAAACTGGATCGGGGGTCTGATGGGTGATGGGCTTGAACCTCATGAGGCTTCCTACATACCATGCCTTGACATAAATAAAATTCCCCGTAGTTCGAGATGGTGTGTGTCAGATAACTGACGTGATGATGGATCTTGGTCCAATGGGTTATGGGCTTGAACCTCATGAGGCTTCCTACATACCATTCCTTGTCATGGATCAAATTCCACGTAGTTCAGGATGGGGTGTGTCGAAGAACCGACGTGAAGATGGACAGGGGGTCCGATGAGTGATGGGCTTGAACCTCGTGAGGCTTCCTGTGTACCATGCCTTGACATGGATCAATGTCCCTCTAGTTCGGGATGGTGTGTGTCGGTGAACCGATGTGAAGATGAACCGGGGGTCTAATAGGTGATGGGCTTGAACCTCGGGAGGCTTCCTACGTACCATGACGTGACATGGATCAATGTCCACGTAGTTAGAGATGGTGTGTGTCGGAGAACCGATGTAAATATGGACCATGGTCAAGGTGGATGTTGGGATTAAAAGGGAGGATTCCTACGTACCATGCCTTGACATGGATCATAGTCCACGTAGTTCAGGATTGTGTGGGGCTTACACTCTAGGCTGCCCAAGTGTTTTGTGAACCGACGTGAAGGGGGTCGGAGTGACCAACGGGTGATTGGGATTGAACCTCATGAGGCTTCCTATGTACCATGCCTTGACATGGATCAAATTCCTCATTGTTCAGGTGAGTCACCACGGCTTACCGCTGGATTAGAATTCAGTGTAACATCATGCAGGATGGGGATGGTGCCATGGTCGATGCTTACACTAAGCCCACGTGAGTCGTGCTCGGTGTGAGAAACAAGAGGCTGCAAAGGCCTGATGACCACATCGGAAAAGGTGTGTCCGTGGGAAGTGAAGAGGAGTGGGGCTTACGCTCTAAGGTATCCCATGGTACTAGGGCTTACTCTAGTATGGAGGCTCGTGTGGTGAAAAAGTTCAGCGGGAGAGGGGGATTGGGACTTACCCCAGGATGGAGGCCCAATGGCGACAAATCACAGTGGGAGAGCGACTTGGGATTTAAGAAAGGGGGAGCCTCATTCCCTATCACGCACTCAACTGGCCTTGCAGCGAGGATGTGAGGAGGAGTAGGGGTGCTGCCTCCTACCACAGAATCTAGGGCTTACACTAAGATTGTTTCCCTTCCCCTGTGGTAAAACGCCACACTAGGGGGAGGATATCATCCCATGTGGAGACCAGGGGGTGTGAAGAATGTCCAAGGAGGAAGCATCCCACGCGAGAGGCATGTGGGGATTTCACAGTTTAATGTTATGTGTTGAGGAAGAGGGTGTCGGGCAGTTTAATGTCATGCATCTTGGACGAGGTGGGTTTACTCCGCACCCCTAGTACATACATAACAGGTACCCTCTGCTCCTTGTGGGAGGGAAGGCACCAACAATTCCATATTGAGGGGGTTTCATGGATCGAGCCATCGAGGGGTCGACTTTAGTATGGCTATGCGAAGAAAAATAGCCATTAGCGTGCCTATGCAGAGAAATATTAGTCGCATCAACGCTACGGGCAGTATTGTCCAGGGGACATTGAAATCACACCATGCAAACCTGGAGGGTCGCACAGGAAAAGAATTTTCCAAACATAGGGGTCCATAGGCAGGGGTCTTGTGGGGCTCTGTTTCCAAGCGTAGAAGAGGTCACTTGTGAAGGGGTGTTTCACGAAGTGGGGTTCCTTAACCTTGGATGGGGTGGAGGTGCAAATGGGAGGTGCTTCGCGAAGTGTAAGGGCATTCGCGTAGCAAAACCTCGCGGACCAAAGGCGCCTCGCAGAGCAAGGTGTCTGGAAGCAATGTGCTTCACGAGGTATAGTGATCCTGCCCTACCAAATAGATCAACTGTGCATGATGGGTGCTTCTCAAAGCATAAACACTCTGCGATGAGTCGGGTCCCCTTGGAGATAACCTTCCTTTGCAAAAGCCCTTAGGCTTCACAAAAGACATCCCTCTCGGAAGAGGGGATCAAAATGAGACAATGGGGAGGCACTTCGCAAAGAATAAGTACCTTGCAAAGCTCATGGTTCTCCGAGCAGAAGAGTGCTTCATGATTCAAGAGATTAGAAGCCAAAAGGTTGGATTCTCCATCCTCGAGAGCTCAGGGGGAGTACCGTGTCTATAGGCAAGAGACACCATGGAGCGGAGCTCATGCAGCGTGAAGAGAGCTGATGGAGCTTCGTGGTGGGTTTGTGAATTTCAAATGCATTCGCGGAGCGTCCCGCCTCCTAGGGATCATGAAAGGCACTCAAACGTCAAATGTGTTCACAGAGCCTTCCACCTTCTTTGCATTGTGGCGTGCATGCGAACGTCAAATGTGTTCGTGGAGCTTTCTGCATTCTTTGCTTCACGGCGGGTTCACGACCATCAAATGTGTTCATAGAGTCGTCCACCCTCGTTGCTTCACGGCGGCCGTGGTTCTTGGTGACTCCGTGAAGGGGCTTCGGGAGGTAGTCTGTGGGGCCATCATGGATCCTTTTCTTCCTTCTTAATTTTGGCACCAAAAAATTCCCCCCCTCGGACTTGGAGCCGTGGAGGGATCAAGGGTTAGATTCTGAGGGAAATCAACAAAATCTTTGGTCGTTCGTGGTGATGACTTGTGAAGAGGGCTCGTGAGGAGAACATGGATCGCACGTGTCGGGCGCACCGCAGAGCTCCACATGGGCTGGACGTGCCGCGAAGCACCGAATGCCATCACATATAAATAGGGGGCTTACAATATCTTTTTTTCCCTTCCCTTCTCCGCGATCTTGTCTTCTTGTGCTCTTGATTCATGAAGCTCTGTGTACTCCATGAGTGATGTCTGCTAATCGAGGCTTTGCGGCACACAATGAGTCTTCAACTCCGCGTTTGCGCTCTTCGATCTGGCTTTGAACGCCAGAGGGAGCGCCTCCGTGAACTGTCTCCATGATCGGCCTTCACGAACTCACTTCGTGAATGATCTCCATGAACCAGCCAACCGATCTTCCATGTTCCAGAACCAAATGGCCCACCAAGAAGCTACCTAATGGGTCCTTGAGGATGCCGCCTAAAGGGATGAAATAGCAAAAAGTCTGGGGCTGGGGTAGCTAATTCGGAGCCACTCGGACCATTTTTCTCTTGTAGAGATGCAGTCGGAAATCTAGAAGAATTAACCACAATGATTGAGGTGACCTTTGTTTGACTTCAGGCCGAGGGATGACATCTTCGTCCCTACAGTGAGTCGGGATGAGCCAGCTTAATAGTTCTAGAGCTAGTTGTGTCAGCACCGATGGTTCAGGGCGCCCGATGGCTATGCCAAGTAGGACATCACATCTGTCATTGCCGAATTCCTATAAAAGCACTTGAACAACGTTGAAGGGAAGCCATTGTAACTAGAGACATCCCCTCCCCTGTACTGAACCATCCTTAAGGCGGTGCTGGGGAACCCAAATAATGGTTGGTCTGAGGAATGGGACATGTGCTAGGGAAGCAACTTTACGGATAATTGTACTAGGTCCTACTGGGTAGGCACCTCGTGTGAGGAGTTCAGGGTGGATCTAAGAAGAGTGGGCATGTATGAGGCATCTTGGGCTTCCCAGTTCCATATCTACAAACAGAAACAGTTGATTCCGGAGCTGTTGATCTGGTGGTCACCGGGGACCAATACCTTTCACCTGCATCACGGGGAGGATGGAATCATCCGGTGGGATGTGAATCAGATCTCGGGGGTCCCAATACAGGGGGAAATGTATGAAGAATTACTCCAGGCCATGGGCACATGGGATGATCCAGAACAGATGCCACATCTTGTGATGGCACTAATGGAGCTCATTCCCGGGGAGGACAAGGAGGTCGTGAGAGATGTCCATTTCAAGAATAGGTTCATGAAGTTCTTGAACATCCCAAAAAACATGCAGTTCCCAGCGAGGCCTCAGACTTGCCTGAAGGGTGCCCAGAGCAAGGAAAACTCATACTGGAGGCTGCTAGAGAATAGCCAGTGGAAGACCTGGGGGTTCATTATCAGCACTGAACAACTACCAATAGTCAGGCTGGCAGTGTTCATCGCAGCCCTCATCTGTTGTTGGATCCTACCAGTGAGGGATAAAAACATGGGAGTGCGGCCACACACTTTCATCATGGAATCCACCTTGGCGACAGGAGGGCGGGTCAACCTGGGGATCCCGATGTTCGTAAAATTGTATAAAGTACTGTGGCACATCAGCGAGGGGAAGAGGCCACAGAGGATATGCGCGTCGTTCCACCTCTTGTACGGGTGGATGGTGGAGCACATCATGGGGATCTATGAATATCTGAACCCCATCTCGCCTATGGGGTCGAACTTTCATCCCTCAATCTTGAATTCCTCAGGGATCTTTCCAACCAAGCTGACCACACCATCGGTTCTAAACCGGGTGTGGAGGGTGGAGGAATTCAATTTCCACCCATTCCCATTACCGACGGGGGCCTTCACGGATGATGGTCAAGGAAAAGAAGAACAATGAGCCTACCACCTGTCCTTTTGAGGTGGATTCCCGGTGTCCAGGGTGGACCGTGAGCACCTCTGCGAGTCGTACACTCTACACTAGTTCTCTAGGCAATTTGGGTGCTTGCAGCGGCTGACCCTGTAGGTCTACTTGGGGGTATGCTATGAGGAGCACATGTGTGTAATGAGAAAGATGTGGCTCATGTTCACACAGAAAGACAGGAAGATGGGGAATGTATTCCCTCCGCTGACCGCTGTCATTAGGCTGATAAGAGAATACGCCCAGAGCTGGGAGGCATCCTACCCAGGGGAGATGCTGAAGCAGCCAACCATCTTGGTCAGTGAGGGTGAACATCCTTGATCTCAAGTTCAAGGTCAGAAGGTGACAAGGTCATCCCGTAGTGGCGGGGCTATTGTAGTGGTGGCGCCCACACTAGTTGAGGAGGGAGCAGCATCAGCGGGTCCGGCAGTGGTCACGGAGCTGGTGCTCCCAACGGAATAGAGACATCTAGAGGGGCAGCCACTAAGAGGGTTCTGCAGGATTTCCACTCAGGCCCCGAGGAAACGGCTACGCCATATTGACGTGCCAGAGAATGCTTCCTTTCCGGAGGCTTGGGACATCTGGGTGGACAACCAACAATTCCTTGGCCTATCTGAATTATAGAAACACATTACCCATCTCGGGATGGACTTGCCGGGGATTGGCCCCATTAGAGCTGTTATTGCAGTATCAAAGGCAGAGGCGGAGCAATACACAACTGTGCTAGAGGAATTCATCCATTCCCATGTTTCCCTACACCCGATGAGAGACCGAGTGAGGGTGTTGTTGGATCACACGGTCCCTCTACAGCTATCAGTTGCTGATCCGAGGGAGAGATTTCCCCTTTCGGACGAATAAGACGAGTCCTCCTGGGGAGATGAGGCTGGTAGGGAGAATCCAACGGAGGAGGGTGAATTCGGCGACTAGTCCTAGGATTTAGAAGATTTCACGGAGGCTCTCGAGGTATAATCCCAAGTTACTTCTTCATAGCCTACACTTAGGTTACTCTAGATTCCTTATCGGCGTATATACTATGCAGGAGGACCTCGTGCATAGGCCTCGTTCTCGCCCCTCAGTAGGCATCGACGTGGGACATTCAGGTTCTATGCTTGGGGCTGCATCAACCTCGATGTCTGGTGGGGCTGGGATAGTCGAGGCGGCTCCCCTGGATTCTCCAGACCTTCCAACCATATACAGGGGTCCACGTCTTGGGATTCCGATGACATCATACCAAGATCGAGACGAGGGATTTGACATATGTAAGTCTTCTCTACTGCATTCCAAGTATCCATCCCCTGACCACTTTAACTGACATTCACGTCCCCTGCTTGGTGTGCACAGTCCTTCAATTGGTCTGGGATGTTGCGAAGAAGTTGGTCGGGGCTCCTGGTAGTGCCCTTCCCAGAGGCATGCCAATGATCATGGAAGTGAACACCCAGCCTGACCAAACCACAGCACTCCCGATCTCTGGCGGGGGATCCAGTGGGACTGCGCTTGAGATCATCGAGGTGGGATCTGATGATGAGGATCAACCAGACGATCCAGGCCCCTCCATGCGCGATCAGAGGATAGACGTGGACCCGGTAGAGGAGTTTCTAGGGGAATTTCTTGCATACGATCCCACCAATCATGCCGAATGGGAAGAGATGACCTCTGACGAGGAGGATACAAAAATAGTCTATCACTGATCGTGGATGCTAATCAGGCGCTTCATCGATGACACCCCCCAAGCACTATGGTTGAATGAGATGGACAGACATCACTCTCTCGTGCGTGAACTATGTGTTGGGGGAGTGGATGCCCGACATTCTCACATGTTCATCTGAGATCTTATGGCAGAAAATATTCAAGAGTATGACCGTGGCCTTGGCGTGGGCTAGTAGTAGAGGAAGGCGGTGATCATCGAGAGGCTCCAGACGGCTGAATATGAGATCTAGCGGCTGCAAAACCAGGCGAAGGATCACTTGACCTCCCTCAATACGCAATCTGAGCAGATATCATGACTGAAGGCCCAGTTGGCAGAAGCCGAAGAGGGCCTTAGAAGAGCTTCTGCGGAGATGATCGCCATCTGATCCGATGTCGAGCGGGCCCAGATTGCGGCCATCGAATTGCACCTTCTCACTACCGAGGAGGAGCGGGAGGTGAACAAGCAGTAGCTTCTCCTGGATACAACCATCTAGAGGGTGTAAGAGCTGCAACGTTCCTTTGACGAGGTCAATCCATCCATGGGGGGAGTCGATCCCCGGGTGCTGTAATGATTACAATCCCTTTAAACTTACATTCATGATTTTATTGTCCGAATGTTGTAGCATGCATGAGTTTTGTAGTTCTAATTAGTTTATTGCATTCTTATAATATTCTCAGAGGGTTCTGGGACCATTCCCTAAGCTGACGTGGGTCAAACCCAATGTGAGAAACAAGGAATGGCTACTTCATCTCCCCATCCAAATATAGGAGTGCAAACCAAGCAACGTGAATCAGGGGGTTGAACAACCGGTCCAGATTTTTGGGAAATGGGAGAGATCGGACTGGAGAACGATGTTCTCAGAATAGCTAAATTACCATTTTCCAGAGTGCTCTTGTGCACGAACGGTGTAACACCAGGGGTGCTAAAATCGATCCAAAAAGATGGTAATGGGAAATGTGGATCATGATACCCTTGATTAGGAGAATTGTGGGGGTGTCGTGATAATAAAGAATAAATTTTTACCACATTCGAAACACAGTATTCATATTGTATTAGCCCGAAGCAGGGATAGACAAATGAGGGTCGACTACTGACCATGTTCGAAACACAGGATCTGTCGCAAATGTCGTCCATTAGTTTTTGGGAATGTGGGCCCAGGATAGTACGTGGGTCATATGATGAGCATCCATACTATTAGGGGGTTCTTCCAGAACTGATAGAGGATGAGGGTCCAAATAAGGGGCACAGAAAATGTGGAATGTGGAGTGACGGTTTGTTCAAACAAACCCCAACACTCTTGAAATAATTCCACCGTGGGTGAATCACAATGGATGGGAACATCAGTTTGATCATGGATCATTCTTTCATTCAGATAGGGCCTCTCTAGAAAGGGGGCTATCTTTTCCCAGTGTCATCGTGGTGCATCCTGAACCTGTTCAGGGAAAACATTACAGTTACATGGTCCCTCATGAGGGGTCAGGCTGAGGGGCCGACGGTGGGAAAGGATGGGATCTGTGATTCCCAGGGCTGGACCCTGGGAAAAATATTGGGGTGTCCCTACGTATCCCATGAGGATAGGAATCAAGCCGTACATAGTTCTAGAAGAGAATTGTAGTCATATACCAACACTGACAGGTGAAGTCCCCTCTGGCAGAGGCTCTGGTGCATCCCATGACTAACATGGGGCATCCTGAACTTGTTCAGGGTAAAACCGCAGTTTAGTGTCATGAGTTAAAGATATAGGGACTCCTAAAGTTTAGCATCATATGATAGGACATGGAATGAAAGGGAAGATCCCAGGGAGCAGGTGGTGCGGTAGCTATGAAACCGATATGAATGAGGACTTGGAGTCCAAATCACACCATGTACCCCCGGAGGAAACTCTACAGGTCGAGGGACCAAGAGTGATAATTAGGCTGGGCCTGAAGCAGAGTGGTCGGGCATTCTACGTACCCTATGAAAAATGGAATCAATCCATACGTAGTTCTGAGAGTGCAATTTAACTTCATGCGGTATGATGAGAATCCTGGCCCCATCGGCACACATCCCACCAAAACTACTAAGCCCACATGATTTGTGATCGATGTGGGAAAAAAGAAGTAGTGGTGGGACTTTCCCGACACAGGAAGGGACATGCTAGTATGAAGGGAATCTCAGTGAATACCGGCCCAATAACGCTAGCCCGTCCATGTAGCGTACCTGGATGCGTGAAGAGATAAAGCCGAGTATGTCAAAATTCTACTTGAACAATAAGAAGTGGAAATGTGTGAATCATGATGCTCGAAATTTGGACCACATTAATGGCGACGGGACAATGGAGTATAACTGTTGATCATGGTAGAAATGAAGAATCCAAATCGCATTAGCCTAGAATGGGGATAGACAAATGAGGGTCGACTGTTGACCGTGTTCGAAACATGAGACCTATAGCAAATGTCGTCAAAGATCCTTAAGGGTGTTAGCCCGAAATGGTAGTAGATCCCTTAGGCCTAGAATCCATGGAGAGCCCTTAGGCCCAGTTTCCATGTCATCTGATAGTCCTTTTGGTTGTGGAGGAGGATGAAGATCCAAATAGCATGCTCACAAAGCTTGGACATGGAACGAGGGGAATGTCCCTATAAAAATTCCATACGTCTGGATATTTTTCAAAACACATCTAAATATGATAACAAGACTTATTAGATAGAGGGATTCAAGTCCATTCCAACAGGGAGACCTTAGTTTTGGGTCATAGAACTTGAACCACGGATGGGAGGAAGTGCGAGAGACTCGTGGTGAGTAATTACAAAAACCCTACATGAATGGGAACCGAGGGTTCCAACCACCACATGTTCCTTGGAGAGGTTTTTGGTCAAGGGATAGAAAACTAGAGTTGATCCGGACCTGAGGCAAGTGCACAGGTGTTCCTACATACCCCATGAGGCTGGGGATCAAGCTGCACATAGTTCCTGAGTTGGCATGGTAAGACACCAATTCCATGGAAAAGGGGGCGTGTGGGCATTGCCCTCGCACTAGGAGAAGCGGAATTTGATAAATCATATTTGTACTTTAATGTGAGTGGTTTTTTTTGTGACGAAATAGGACTAGGGTATCATACCCTAGCATCATCATAAGAATCAAGCCATAGTAGGCATTGACAAATGGTATGGAAAATGATCAATACCCAACGTGATGTACCCTATGATGAGGTCATCACAATGCAGTGCGGTTTTTCATCATACAGCTAGGATGATAATATCACAGTTTAGGGACATTTCATGGGATCAGGTGTTCATTTTAACGTCGTGCAGAGCGGACGTAGTAGAGACGATGCTAGGTGGGGAATGCGTACAGTGCAACAGAACATCCCTGACATGAATGGGGAAAATACCCCTTATCACAACATACACAATTCTAAGAGGGTAACCTTAGGACAATGAGACCAAATAAAGGTAACAAAAAAAGGGGTAGGATAAAATAGCTCCCAACTAAGCTGGACCTGAAGACGAGGTGTACGGGTGGTCCTACGTATCCCATAAGAATGGGAATCAAGATATACGTATTTCTGAAGAAGATATTATTTTATGGTCTTAGAGGTAGGACCATAGAATGGGTAAAAACCCTCCATGTAAGTGTAGATCTCATCCAGATCCCTAAGCCCATGTTAGTTAAACTCGGTGTTTGAAACAGGGGAGGAAGATGTCTTTTTCAATACCTGGAACGCATGCCAAAGGGAAATCGGTGCGGAGCCCCGAATGAATGCCCTATCCCGGCTATAGTCCTCTGAACATGCGGATCCACACTAAGGAAGAGTACCAAGAGTTTAGAAGTTATATTTGGAAAAGATGATGTGGAGAAGGATGTAAATCATGTAACTGACATTTTGTGCTTAATAGGGTTGGTGTGGTGAAGGAGGATAACTATTGACCATGTTCGAAACACAGTATCCATATCGCGTTAGCCTGATGTGGGACAACAAATGAGCATCGACCGCTGACCATGTTCGCAATGCGGTATTCGTATCAATTTGTTTTCCACGACCCTTGGGGGCGTTGTCCCATAATGGTAGGAGAGCCCTTAGGCCTATCATCCATGCCACTTAGGGCCCGTAATGGTAGGAGAGCCCTTAGGCCCAGCATCCATGCCACTCGGGGGTCCCTTCATCTGTGAAAGGTAATGCAAGCCCTAATGAAGGGGAACACAATGCCTGAAAAGAGGGTTGAAGCATGTCCGAGTAGAGTTTGACATTCCAGGTAATATTCCAGAGTACCCATAGGCACATTGGTGAACCGCCAAAGAGGGTCTATGGGGTGGCTCAGGAGGGAGAGGTACATGGCATGGTCATCACAAGCCCGACGCGAACGAGGACGTAATCTTATACCATGCCATATACTCCCCTCCCCAGGGAAGGGTAGGCCAAGGGGCCATGGTGAAATGGGGATTTCCAAAAGATGGGGCTAGACCCAAAGTCGAGACATTCGAGTCATCCTACATATCCCATAAAAATGGGAATCAAGCCACATGTAGTTCTCAAGATATAGATTAACATCATGCAGGACGAGGAGGGGAGTAGGATGCCCCCAAACATTCGAGCTGTACGGAACGGTGAATAAAACGACATGAATGAGGACATAATCCCACACCACACTATACACTCCCATGAGGGAGCCTGGGTCGGGAGCCCAAGAAGGCCAAGGGGCCTAAGGAAGAGCCTCACCTGAAGGGAGTTCATCACTTGGATATACAACGAGGCAGAATGAACCACTACACTCAATGTTTTGGACATCTTGGTGTGGTATTGGTGATCCAAGACGGTTGTTGACCATGTTCGAAACACAGCGTCCCAATAGTGACCACTCAGGAGCAACAAATGGGCATCAACCACTGACCATATTTGAAAAGTGGGACTTGTATCATCTTATAGATCAACATACTCGAGATAGTTGGCCTGAAGTGGTATGAGATAGCCCTTAGGCCAAGCATCCATACCATTCAGGGGGCCTTCCAGATGGGGAATGAGGTGGAATCCCAGTCAATGAGTGGGAAAAGAATAGTTGTACCAATCTCTCATAGATTCGAATCTCTCCAGGCAGCAAGATGTACATCCAGATCGAGGTTATCTCAACATGAATTGGGGAAAGAGTGCACCCTCGCCATACATCTTGACCTAGGGGAATATTCTAGCGTTTGGGATAGGCCAACAGACGAAATGTCTGGGAATTCCTACATATCCCATAAGGATGGGAATCAATACATATGTAGTTATTTAAGGCCATGAAGTTTAACGTCGTGTGGTGAAGACGTGGGAGGATGGAAGAATGGGAGTGGGCACATGGTGCGACTCTTATAATCCTTGTATGAGTGGGGCTAATGAAGACTACACCATATCATGCAAGGATACACCGAGAAGGATATACCCAGGGGGTAGTCGAAGAGAAGAGCTTGGGGTTGGGCTCAAAATGAAGCATCCAAGCGTTCCTACATATCCCAGAAGGATGGAAATCAAGCCCCACGTAGTTCTCATGATGCAGCTTAACGTCATGTAGGATGATGCACTGTTAAAAGTCATGCAAGACTGGACAATATAAGGTCATGTGAGACCGTCGTGCATTTTAGGGTTATGCGGGACCATCCATTTTACGGTCTTGTGGGACCATCCAGTTTAAGGTCGTGTCAGATGAGCCAGTTTAAGGTCGTGTCAGACTAGCCAGTTTATGGTCGTATCAGACCAGCCAGATTAAGGCCATGTCAGACCAACCATTTTAAGTTCGTGTCAGACCATGTGGCTCCGAAAAAATATTGCTTGAGGAACATGGCATTGGTGAGAGGAGTTATATGCTCACCATCCATGGTTACTAGGGATTATGCTTCATTGGGGTAAAATCTATGGACTATTGTGAGGTCCTTCCCACTTGGGCTCCAACTTGGGTGGTTTCCTGCCATGGACCATTTGTAACACCCCGAGCTTCCACGATACGCTTCTCATTCAATAATGCAATAGCTTGCATTGTACGCAACTTCGAGTTCTAAAACACCGCGACTAATCAAAGTAGCTGTTATGAATAGTAATAACTACTTTTTAAAATTATAGAAATTTTATATTTCAAAATGGACTTCATTTTTGGATTCAGAATATCGAAATTAGCCTATGTGGAATTTTTGGTATTTTTTTGAGAACATCAATTTTTGATGAATAGTGAAACCACTAAGTGGTAGTTAAATAACTGATTTTTCATTTAAATGAAATATTACCATTTCTGTGATTTGATTTTAAAAAATCCGACATACATGTTTGTCATTAATAAGTAAAATGTGGTTCAATGAGATTAAAATAATTTTTTGTTGAATAGTAACTTTTAAGTTCTTAATCGCGATTAGAGGTAATTAGGGTAGTTTAAGGTAAAAACAATGTTTTAATAATATGATATGAGCTTGACACTTGTCCTACTTCTATTGGATGAGTCATGGCCGACCAAGACAACCCATGGGTCAACTTGGGGACCCCATGGAGCCACTTTGGTTAGAAAAGGACATTAATATATATTTATTTAATGTTAAAATTAAATTGACACAAACATGAGTTGTTTTACTAAAATAGTTTTTAAGTGGGGTTACACAAGTCCAAATATTGACTATAAATATTCATTAGAAAGATAAAACGATTTCCTACATCATAGTATTTTTTTTATAATTTTTAGACATTAAATAAATTAAATTATTTATGACATCATTATGATGCAGCGATGACCTCATTATTTGACGATTTAAATAAAATGAGAAGATAATGCAAAATACAAGGCTTACACTTGTCCAAAGCTTATTGGATGAAGAGATTTCGAACCCTTATCACCTTAGCCACGAATTATATAAGTTTGGGACCTTTAGAATCCGAAAATCATTGTATAATAATGTAACATTTCAATCTTTCCAAAAGTGCCCCTCCTCTCCACTTATAAAAGGCCCCCACCTATCCCACCTCATTTACACTTTCAAGCCATTTGGCTCGGCCAACCTCTGCCCAAATACTCTCCCAACTTCTCCCTCTTACTCCTAGAAGCCTCACTTTGGGCAGAACTCTTCCCAAGGAAGCCTTTGGCTCAAATCAAAAAGAGTTACCCGATTTTGAGGTAATGTCTTCTCTAATGTTGTTTTGTTTTATTTTTCTTCTCCAAACCCATAAACTCTTTTTATTCATTTCTTTTGTAACAACACCAGTATCCTCAATATACTAGGATGTTGTTATAAGAAGTATTAGAGCTACACTTACACACACCTACATCTAATGGTTAAAGAACATACGGTTTCTGTGGATGGCGAATTTCTGCCTCACGAAACGATGATTGTTCAACACTCATATAACACCTTCAAAGGTGGCCATTAAGATGTCACTATTTTTATATATGATATATATTATGTTTAGGTTTTACTTATGCTTCTGTATTTCTCATTTATGGCATACTTTATGATTTCCATTATGGGTAAAACGCGATAATTTTATTTTAGGAAGTGCGGACTACCGCCCCCTCAAAGTGATGTGAATCGTTAGTGCCATATGTGGGGTGTATAAAGGATGGAGTAAATGATATTATATATGATATTATACTGGAACTATATTATAACTCTATATAATTATGATTTCATTACATTAAATATGAAATAGAAATGAAAGTAGCGCTCATGCGTACGTACGGCTTACCGTCTCCATGAACGGTGCGTTTCATTTCTTACCTCTAAATGTTACGTAATATTATGAATGAATGTATATACAGGATATATATGATATATATGATACCTACATCATTAATATAATTCTGGATATAATGGATATTTCACCACATGAACAACTTGTAATTATAAGAAGTTTATTGTTGACTCAAGTACCAAAGATCGACAAAACGACAGTTATTAACTTAAATAATTACATAATGTTCATATCATTGTAATAAGTGATATAATAAGGATAATAAAATTGAAAATGGTTCTTAATAAGGTGTATATTAACTCTAGTTTATTATTCAGGAGGTTAAAGAACGGTTGATTCATGTCAGACTTGAGGTAAGGGAATTTCTTAACCCAACTTCCATTCTTTGGGTTAATCTCCTACTTTCAAATTCTGTCATGATATTATTATGTCCTATTTTGTATTTTTAATTTATTTATGTGTACCTATAGTGAATACACATAATAGATATATTTTATTTTAAAAATTATCTTTTAAGGACTTCGTCTCAATCCCCTTTCATTGAGGAATATTTGGTTTTATACACAACTTTCCTTTATACGGTGTATAAACCCCTTTGAATTTTAAGTTTATTCAAAAGGAATCTTTTTTATACGAAGCGTTTTGCTAAACGACAAAAGGGAATGTTTTTTTATTTCCGTACTTATGCGGCAACAATGACTTCTCCGCCGCCGTGACCATTATTTGAGTTTCGGCTTCCTCTACAAGCCATCTTTTTTTAATGAAAAATAAATACAAAGTTTTAACTTTCTTTTATTTTGATATTGAAAATGGTTTTGAAAGTGTTTTTATTATATCAATGTGTTGTATTGATATCTTGTGATTGAAATGTGGAAATGTTATGTTTCCTTTATGCATGTTTTTTGTGATACGATTATGTTTTGGTTTATGATATGTTTAAACCTATTCATATGAGGAATGTATTGGACTTAATAAGTGACGGGTGGAGCCCGCTATAGCTCATCGATGCATCGGTAGGTCTCATGAGACAACTAGACGTGGAATTGGCCGAGGCCCTTTCCCAATTTGATTTATGGTTTTGGCCGAGGCCTTAATCATTTTAGACGTCTTGGCCGAGGCCTTGACAAAATGTTTCAGAATGTCTAGCATTACACATTCCCTCATTATGAAAGTGGTTATTGTTATTTCATGTGATTATTCGTCTAGTAGAATATCCATGTGAGTAAGTAATGACATTATCTTATTTTACTTTTGCCATATTATGCTGAAGTTCAAGTTCAATAAGGCTTTTGTTTTAGTTATACATTGCCTTAAATGTTTATGTTTATTTATAAAAGCTTCCGCAATATTGTTATCCTTACTGAGAATCTGAGCTCACCCCTTTCAATGTTTTAATATTTTTCCAGGATGTGAAGAAGTAATTTATGAGTGACCTGCAGGGGTAGTCATAAAGGGATATGATTGTGGACTATGAAGACCATGTTATTGTAGTTTGTTTACTTTATGATGTAATGTAACATTTATGAATGTATCTAGTGTTTTCCAAGGCTACTAAACTAATCGGTCTTTCGAGATTTGATCTCTCTTGTGATCATGCCAATGTTACGAAGTAATGCACCGACTCTGGGTAGCTGGGGTCGGGGCGTTACAGTTGGTATCAGAGGCAGATTAGTACTAACCTTGGAAGCTAGATTTAGATAAACACTGATTAGAGCACATATCCCGAAGATAGACTTTGAGGATTAGTATAGAAGAACTTCCTAGAATTTTGGTATTGTAGAGATGTTGTGAGTTTTCCGAGCAATACATCCCTGTCTGGATACGAGCAGGTAGAGGCGGCTCTGGAACAGATGTACCTAGGGGTAAAACCCGAAAACACCACTTTGAGCTAGACTCGAACGGGAACTGGTGCACGACAACGGGCCTTGCTGCACTCTTGGTTACGACACTCCCGGGGGATATGCTTAGGATAATTCTCATTTTCTTTACAAACCACTATGAATGGTTATGAGTATATACTTCCTCAAAGGAAACATTTCTTTTTATGATTATGGATTATATCCATAAATAGTTCAATTTATGTAAAGTATTTTACAAATATGGAATTATGTATTTTGATTCATGAACTAATCTAGTTTATGCCATTATTTAGAAATGGATCCTAGTGGAAGGAATGGAAACTGTATCAATGCACGCACTCCGTGTAGGGATTGCCCTCCTGCTCAGGATAATTATGGTGGAGCTAGTGATACAACTGGTGCTGATCAGCTTCTCACCGTACTGGGACAACTCACGCAGGTTATGAATAAAAACCTTACTCGTATGGAGCACCCTGATCCGCAACGTGGAGGATCAATGATAGACCGTTTCATGAGGCAACAACCTCCAACCTTCAATGGGAGTACAAATCCTATAGTAGCTGATCAATGGATAAATTCCTTAGAGAAAATATTCCATGCCTTGGGGAGTAGTGAAAGGGAGAAGGTTGTCATGGCAGTTTACCGCCTCATTGGACATGTCGATCAGTGGTGGTCGCTAATTCAAAACACAAAGGAAGATGATGAATTAACAAACATGGAATGGCAGGAGTTAAAAGAGCTTTTCTTAGAAAAATACTTTCCTCGTGACCATCGAGCAGATATGGAAAGGCAATTTCTGAGTCTGAGGTAGAAGGAGGATGAGAATGTCGCAAAGTATGAGGCTAACTTTACAAGGTTAGCAAGGCATGCTTCCGATTATATACGTAACCCAAGGAGTAAGATTGATCGTTTCTTTGATGGGTTAAAACCATTTCTCCGTCGAGCTTTAGTATCACAATCCTTCTCATCATACGAAGATATTGTCTCGTGTGCTATCAAGACAGAAAAGGAATTCTCTAAGTCTTATGACAACAAAGTAAAGCAAGAGAAGAAGAAAACGGTGGAACAAGAGACAGATAAAGGGAAAAAGGGAAAGAAGGATTTTCCATTATGTGATAATTGTGGGAAGAATCACCATGGTACTTGCCTAAAAGGAATGGGAGTTTGTTATAAATGTGGAGAAAAGGGTCACCAGGCTCGTGATTGCAAGGGAAAGAAAGAGGCTGTCAAATTTGAATGCTACAATTGTAGGGAAACAGGTCATTATGCAAATGAATGTCCTAAGCGTCAGGGAAACTTACCTCAGAAAAGGCCAAGGGATCAAGGCCAATCTTATGCTGTGACTACAGTTGAAGCGGAATAATTAATGTATTGGTGCTTTTGGACTCAAGGATTATATTCTGGTTATAAGAATAATGTGATATATATATATGGATTATACTGCAGTACTTGTTGATTTCAGTAAAGTTTTAATATGATTAAGGTAATCATATTTTTAGTATGTGACAATAAGAGAAACTTTTCTTTGTTTGGGGAATCTGATGTTACATTTGATTTTGGAATTTAGAGACCTTTTAGAGAATGTCTGGACGGAGGTATTTTGGATAACTATTAAGGTTGGAATGGATTAAGTTGATCTTTGGATAGTATTGTTTAAGGTTAAAACATTTATGAAGATTATTTTTGGAATAGTATAATACTATATTTTTTGGAAAAGTACAACCTGCAGGGTGGGGCATAACCCGTCGCGTCGGACAAAGCTGCAGGAATCGAACCCACAACCATAGTGCGACAGGCCTTTATTTCCTACCACTAGCCTACATGAAGTCCCTGGTTATTACAAAATAATTTTACTAATCTAAATTTTATGTGTTAACATTTGGAACCTTATACAATTAGGAAAAGTATAATATTTTTGGGTTCTATTATCTTTTTGAGTGAAAGGTGAGTTGAAGGTTGAAACTCCAATTGGCAGGCATAAATATATATATACCTATCTGTTATTCAATGAATAAATTAATTCTTAAACTTTAGTAAAGGGATATTAAAACAAAAAATGTGTTATTTTAATACCTTATGTTTTGTTGAACTGATGATATTTTAAATCAACATAGATTGAAGGCTTTGAGGCCCTCAATTTGACAGTTGATTGTGATTGATGACCTCAATCACTCCCTAGAAATATTTACGTTTTTCCTCCAATTATATGTCTCTAATTGCCACCAATGTTCTCCTTATCGAGATCATAATTTGGTGGTGACTTTCTTATTTCCATTTCCCTCTTATTAAGGCTAAATTTTATTAACCTTATTTTCGATGTGGGTTTTCCACAAAGGTATTTTCTATTTTCAACCTCTTATTTTCAACGAAAAAATTTCAAATTGCGAGGACGCAATTTATTGAAGGAGGGGAGAATGTAACACCCCGAGCTTCCACGATACGCTTCTCATTCAATAATGCAATAGCTTGCATTGTACGCAACTTCGAGTTCTAAAACACCGCGACTAATCAAAGTAGCCGTTATGAATAGTAATAACCACTTTTTCAAATTATAGAAATTTTATATTTCAAAATGGACTTCATTTTTGGATTTGGAATATCGAAATTAGCCTATGTGGAATTTTTGGTATTTTTCTGAGAACTTCTAATTTTTATGAATAGTGAAAAATACTTTAAAATAACTTTTTTAATCAAAATAATTTATTGTGATAAATTATACTATTTAGTGGTTTTAAGGTATAATTAGAATATATTTTTACCATTTTATCTAATGGTGGTCATTAGAATTAATTTAACATTGAAATTGGACATAAACAATTGCCAATCTTTTGATATAAATTGTTTCTTAAAAACACACTATTTGTCGTAATAGCGGGAATTAATTATAAAATTAATTAATGCAATTTATATGTTTGTAATTTTGTAAAACAGACATCATTTTTGAATTCGGAATATCGATTATAGCTTAGGGTGAAATGTTGGCCTTATTCTGAAAAACTTCAATTTTTGATGAATAGTGAAACCACTAAGTGGTAGTTAAATAACTGATTTTTCGTTTAAATGAAATATTACCACTTCTGTGATTTGATTTTCAAAAATCCGACATACATGGTTGTCATTAATAAGTAAAATCTGGTTCAATGAGATTAAAATAATTTTTTGGTGAATAGTAACTTTTAAGTTCTTAATCGCGATTAGAGGTAATTAGGGTAGTTTAAGGTAAAAACAATGTTTTAATAATATGATATGAGCATGAAACTTGTCCTACTCCTATTGGATGAGTCATGGCCGACCAAGACAACCCATGTGTCAACTTGGGGAACCCATGGAGCCACATTGGTTGGAAAATGACATTAATATATATTTATTTAATGTTAAAATTAAATTGACACAAACATGAGTTGTTTTACTAAAACAGTTTTTCAGTGGGGTTACACAAGTCCAAATTTTGACTATAAATATTCATTAGAAAGCTAAAACTATTTCCTACATCATATTATTTTTTTTATAATTTTTAGACATTAAATAAATTAAATTATTTATGACATCATTATGATGCAGTGATGACCTCATTATTTGACGATTTAAATAAAATGAGAAGATAATGAAAAATCCAACGCTTACACTTGTCCAAAGCCTATTGGATGAAGAGATTTAGAACCCTTATCACCTTATCCACGAATTATATAAGTGCGGGACCTTTAGAATCCGAAAAGCATTGTATAATAATGTAACATTTCAATCTTTCCAAAAGTGCCCCTCCTCTCCACTTATAAAAGGCCCCCACCTATCCCACCTCATTTACACTTTCAGGCCATTTGGCTCGGCCAATCTCTGCCCAAATACTCTCCCAACTTCACCATATTACTCCTATAAGCCTCACTTTGGGCAGAACTCTTCTCAAGGAAGCCTTTGGCTCAAATCAAAAAGAGTTACCCGATTTTGAGGTAATGTCTTCTCTAATGTTGTTTTGTTTTATTTTTCTTCTCCAACCCCCTAAAATCTTTTTATTCATTTATTTTGTAACAAAACCAGTATCCTCAATATACTAGTATTTTGTTATAAGAAGTATTAGAGCTACACTTACACACACCTACATCTAATGGTTAAAGAACATACGGTTTCTGTGGATGGCGAATTTCTGCCTCATGAAACGATGATTGTTCAACACTCATATAACACCTTCAAAGGTGGCCATTAAGATGTCACTATTTTTATATATGATGTATATTATGTTTATGTTTTACTTATGCTTCTGTATTTCTCATTTATGGCATACTTTATGATTTCCATTATGGGTAAAACGCGATAATTTCATTTTAGGAAGTGCGGACTACCGCCCCCTCAAAGTGATGTGAATCGTTAATGCCATATGTGGGGTGTATAAAGGATGGAGTAAATGATATTATATATTATATTATACTGGAACTATATTATACCTTTATATAATTATGATTTCATTACATTAAATACGAAATAGAAATGAAAGTAGCGTTCATGCGTACGTACGGCTTACCGTCTCCATGAACGGTGCATTTCATTTCTTACCTCTAAATGTTACGTAATATTATGAATGAATGTATATAATGGATATATATGATATATATGATACCTACATAAATAATATAATTCTGGATATAATCGATATTTCACCACATGAACAACTTGTAATTATAAGAAGTTTATTGTTGACTCAAGTACCAAAGATCGACAAAACGACCGTTATTAACTTAAATAATTACATAATGTTCATATCATTGTAATAAGTGATATAATAAGGATAATAAAATTGAAAATGGTTCTTAATAAGGTGTATATTAACTCTAGTTTATTATTCAGGAGGTTAAAGAACGGTTGAGTCAAGTCAGACACGTGGTAAGGGAATTTCTTAACCCAACTTCCATTCTTTGGGTTAATCTCCTACTTTCAAATTCTGTCATGATATTATTATGTCCTATTTTGTATTTTTAATTTCTTTATGTGTACCTATAGTGAATACACATAATAGATCTATTTTATTTTAAAAATGATCTTTTAAGGACTTCGTCTCAATCCCCTTTCATTGAGGCATATTTGGTTTTATACACAACTTTCATTTATACGGTGTATAAACCCCTTTGACTTTTAAGTTTATTCAAAAGGAATCTTTTTTATATGAAGCTTTTTGCTAAACGACGAAAGGGAATGTTTTTTTTATTTCCGTACTTATGCGGCAACAACGAATTCTCCGCCGCCGTGACCATTATTTGAGTTTCGGCTTCCTCTACAAGCCATCTTTTTTTTAATGAAAAATAAATACAAAGTTTTAACTTTCTTTTATTTTGATATTGAAAATGGTTTTGAAAGCGTTTTTATTATATCAATGTGTTGTATTGATATCTTGTGATTGAAATGTGGAAATGTTATGTTTCCTTTATGCATGTTTTATGTGATACGATTATGTTATGGTTTATGATATGTTTAAACCTATTCATATGAGGAATGTATTGGACTTAATAAGTGACGGGTGGAGCCCGCTATAGCTCCTCGATGCATCGGTAGGCCTCATGAGACAACTAGACGTGGAATTGGCCGAGGCCCTTTCCCAATTTGATTTATTGTTTTGGACGAGGCCTTAATCATTTTAGACGTCTTGGCCGAGGCCTTGACAAAATGTTTCAGAATGTCTGGCATTATACATTCCCTCATTATGAAAGTGGTTATTGATATTTCATGTGATTATTCGTCTAGTAGAATATCCATGTGAGTAAGTAATGGCATTATCTTATTTTACTTTTGCCATATTATGCTGAAGTTCAAGTTCAATAAGGCTTTTGTTTTAGTTATACATTGCCTTAAATGTTTATGTTTATTTATAAAAGCTTCCGCAATATTGTTATCCTTACTGAGCATCTGAGCTCACCCCTTTCAATGTTTTAATATTTTTCCAGGATGTGAAGAAGTAATTTATGAGTGACCTGCAGGGGTAGTTAGAAAGGGATATGATTGTGGACTATGAAGACCATGTTATTGTAGTTTGTTTACTTTATGATGTAATGTAACGTTTATGAATGTATCTAGTGTTTTCCAAGGCTACTAAACTAATCGGTCTTTAGAGATTTGATCTCTCTTGTGATCATGCCAATGTTACGAAGTAATGCACCGACTCTGGGTAGCTGGGGTTGGGGCGTTACACCATTAGCTCTCGAAGGGCCAATACCAGGTCACCTTGGAGAAAGGAGTGGAGGTGAACCTTCTTGTTAAAGGCTCAAGCCATATTATTTTGATGCCTTTCCAGATTGTGCGGGGCACATAGCCTACTCTCGTCAAGTGCTTCCAATTCAGCTTGACAGATTTTGGCCACCTTATCTGACGCCTGCGGGTCGTAGACCTCCATTCCCAATTAGGGCAGCTAAATCTTGATGGGAAGGATGGCCTCATCTCCGTACACTAGGGAATACGGTGTCACCTGGGTGGAATTGTGAGTCATCGTTTGATAAACCCAAAGAGCATTGGGTAGCTTGTCCGGCCAACTTTTCTTGTTCTCGCCAACCATTTTTTTGCAGAATGTTAGAGAGGGTTTTATTGAACTCCTCGATTTGCCTATTTTCCTGCGTGTGATAGTGGGAGTTATGGTTCGAACGGAAATTTTACTTGGCGTACAATTTCTTCAGCACGACTGATCGGAAGTTGGTGTAGTTATTGGTGAGTACGTTGTGAGGAACTCCAAACCGGTGGATGATATTGGTGCTCACAAAGTCAACTATTGAACGTACATTGACTTCCTTGAGAAGAATTTCCTCTTCCCACATGGAAAGGAAAACTGTGGCGGTCAGGATGAACCTACACTAGCGATCTGTCGCCCGTAGATATGGTCCCACGACAAAAAGTCCCCACAATGCAAATGGACAAGAGTACTTGGTGGAGTGGAGAGGTTCTAGAAGACGATGTAGGAAGTTAGTATGCACTTGGCATGTGTGGCATTTCTTGGATAACTCAATACAACCATGGATCATAGAAGGCCAGAATTACCCCAGTCTCTAGATCTGATGGGACAGCTTCGGCCCAGCCTGGTGCACACCATAGGAACCGGCATGGACCTCTTGCATGACCTGTGGAATCTCGACTCCTTGAATGCAGCGGAGGAGAACACCATCAATACCGTGCTTATGGAGGATCTTCTCAAGACTAGGACCACTCTGGATGGTTGTTGATGCTCCTTTCCGTCAAAAATTCTAACGAATTAAAAATGGAAATACCTTAACCCAAAGTGATAAATCCTTTGAAAAAACATCAAAAATATAAAAAGGATTGAAAAAGGAGTCAAATACCGTTAGGTCGCGCAAGTTCCCTCACTATCGCGCAAGTACACTTGTGCGCCGCCTAAGGGTCATGCAAGTGACTTGCGCGCCCTCTTTAAAAACTACCCAATGTCTTCTCCATCCTATAAATACCCCCAGTGGGCCCCCCATTTCAGGAGGAAATTTTTCCAGAATTCAGATACATAGCTTTGAACACCCAAGTCTCTTCTTCAAGTCTTCCGAATACTTCTAAGGTAATTATTTGCCTAGAATGGAAGGCCTAAACAAGAGGAATAAGATATAAGTGTTATAATTCACTAACACTTGCGCACCTAAGTGTTTTACCCTTAAGGGAAATGGACACACTTGCGTCCCTCCTTACCTACTCATTGAAAATTGTGCGCCACTCTTTTGGAAGTACCTCGGGTTAATTCTAAAGGCTTTGGTCAAGGATAACCCAAGTATTACCCTACTGGTTAACAATCGCGCTAGTACCCATGTGTCGCGCAGGTATACCTGCGCTCCCAGGACTTGCGCGCCCACGTAGTGCATGCGTGCCCACCAGGACTTGCGTGCCCTTATATTTTTGGGTGCCCTTCATGCCCATTTAACCCCTCTTATGCCATTCCGCCTCTCTTATTCAAGATCCAGTCTTCAATACACTCTTCAAATCCATTTATGGCATGTTTTCTTGATTGACATCCTTATCTGAAAAGAATTCCGTGGAACATCTCTCAAAACCTTGTGATTTACACATCTTTATATCACTAATGTTAGAGAGTTCATTCATTCAACCTCATCCTTTAAGATGAGAGAATCCTTAATTTGGGCCTCCTTTTCAGGAGTAAGCTCCAAGTCCTCATTAATTTGGGCCTCCTTTCCATGAGTAAGCCCCTAGTCCCCTAATTTGGTCATCCTCCTTAAGAGTAAGCCCCAAGTTCTCATTAATTTGGGCATCCTCCTTAGGAGTAATCCCCAGGTCCCCTAATTTGGGCCTCCTTTTCAGGAGTAAGCCCCAAGTCCTCTAATTTGGGAATCCTCCTTAGGAGTAAGCCCCAAGTACTCATTAATTTTGGCCTATTTTTTAGGAGTAAGCCCCAAGTCCTCTAATTTGGCCCTCCCTTTCAGGAGTAAACCCCATGTCCTCATTGATTTGGGCCTCCTTTTCAGGAGTAAGCCCCAATAATAATTCCCTTAACCTAGGCTTCCATCTCAGGAGTAATCCCCAGTCTTATAGTTCCCAAATATGGGCATCCTATTTATGAGTAAGCCCCAAGTCCCTTAATTTCAAAACCCTTTAATTTGGGCCTATATTTTCAAGAGTAATCCCCATGTCATCTAGTTTGGGGAACCTCCTTAGCAGTAAGCCCCAAGTCCTCATTAATTTGGGCTTCCTTTTCAAAATTAAGCCCCAAGTCCCCTAATTTAGGAATCCGTTTTAGGAGTAAGCCCCAATTATAAGTCCCTTAATTTGGGATTCCTTCTCAAGAGTATTCCCCAGTCTTAATTCCTATTAACCAGTCGTAATTTACTTTTGATCTGGGCTTCGTTCTCTGGAGTAAAACCCAATCATGAGTCCCCTCCTAATTTGGACATATTCCTCAAGAGTAAGCCCCAAGTTAGAGTACCCAAATCTCCATGAAGTACATATACCATTATAGAAATTGTTTCTGGATTTCTTCCCTTAATTAAATCTTAATCCTCATCTATTTTGGGTAGTCATACATACATAATCCCCACATGATTTAATATTTCATTGCACAATTGTCTGGTTTCATCAATACCTCTTGTTTCTCACACCGAGCATGAATCACGTGAGCAAAGAGTGTAAAAGTAATCATGACATCTTTCTTTGAGCCATCAATCATGCATAAACATCATACTCCCATACTCTAACAATGTGGGTTTTGATTCCTTTTCCAAAACAAATGATACATAGGTAGCCCATCAGTGGGTACGATCCCAACTCTGAAATAATCAATTTCCTTCTAAATGACAATAAAATTCAAGTTCCCCACTGAGTGGATTTAAAACTAGTATGGTTATCATAATAACCAAGAGACTTTTATGTACTGAAGTATGCCATTGACTAAGAATCTCTATTAAATACAGATGATTCTCTATCGATGAAGAACCTCGAATACATATAAAAGATTTTCTAAATTTCCTATACATCAATCATTGATTGTCAGATCTAAAGTAAAGCTCATTTTATACTTGGTAATGTAATAAGGATTCACAAACATAACTTAAATCTATAAAGAGAGTCCCAGAGTAGAAAATAATTACCCTGAAATGATTCTTTTCTTATTTGTTAGGCCCCTATTTAAACTCAATAAGAGGGCCAACAAAGCACTCAGTAACATATTTTCTCATCCAAAAGATGTAGTGGCTGGACTTATCTTGATTATGTTTGTTATATAAAAAAGGAATACTTTTACAAGACCATCTACATTCCCAAAATGGATTCTCTTAATTTCAAACCTGTGAATACGTCTGCTGTGAAAACCTCTGCTGTGAATGCCACTGCTGCTACTCCTGCTGGATCGTCGTCCGCTCTGAGGACAACATCACCTACTCAGTGTCTTCAACACTTGGTATCAAATGCGCTGGATAAGGAGTACCGTAAAAATGGTACTATTCTGACTCTAGAGGCCACTCGACAAGCCCTCCAAGTCAATAATTCAACCTGGTCGTCCAGACAGTGACGACTAGTGATGAAGAAGCAGGCGGTGCTATCCACTGTCTCTAACCGTTTCAGGTCATTATCCCCGGAACGCAATGAACATTCACTCTCATATTCTAAGGAGGTGAATGAGCAGGTCCCTCAGGGCCTTTATTCAAGGAGACAGGAGTCCTTCCTGAGGGCTCCCATCAACAATTGCCACCAGACTTCTGCGGCAGTGCGCCCTCAACATGATGAGGGTATCAACCCTAGGTGTTCGGGTCAGGTTCCTTGAAACCCAAGCAGGCAAGAAGAATTTCCAGAGGTGAAATACGATCAACAGTGAGTAGGTTTTCACCTCTACCATCTCCGGAGAAGTCCAAAAACCATACATGGTGGAAAGAAATGAGCGGGCACCCACACCTGTCTGTTTTAATTCCGCTGTCCAGCAGACTCATCTGGCAGCATCATGCCAATCCCGCCAGGCAATTCTGGTAGAGTACTATAGACAGGAACATACACCTGTTTATAAATCATCAGCTAGTTAGCAGGCTCGTCTGACTACATATGATGGAGCTCGTCAACCACGTTCAGTGAAGTGCAATCAGCATGCACATACACCTGCTAGTATTGATCAAGCTTACCAATAGTCTCGTTTGGTAGCACTCGGAGAAGTCATTCGGAAAGCTCTGGCGACAACCAGGAGGCAGACTCAACTCTCCGCCCCCAAACATGAGTACTGTCAGGATTCATTGACAGGAAAAGGAGGACAGGAGCAGGAACAGACATCTACTCCAAGCACGGAATGGATGTATATCCCCATTCCGAGAGCTAAAGTCACCAAGCATATTATATCAATGGTGAAAGAGAAGAATAAAATTCCTTCTCATATTCTGGATGCCTTCCAGGATATTATAACAGCTTTAGCAGCATCTTAGGGAAAGACACATAAATCTATCCCTACCACTAGAGTGACACATCAACAGTTCACTCTGGAACAGACACACACATCTATTCCAGTCCAAGAGGGTTTTGGGGCATACTCCTACATATCATACGGAAAACCAAGTCAGGCACATACCCCTATTTTGAGCGGATATAATCATCCTAGCCTGATCATTTCTCTTTAACAGGCACATACACCTTCCAAATTGAGTAAGAATGCATCTAAGAAGAAGACCCGCCCAACACATTCAAGAAATCAAGGGCCAATCTGTAACAAGGCCTTACTCAATGCTGGAGTTCTTGATGCACTCAGACAACTATCTGTTGCAACTCAAGATTCTACTCTCTTAGTTCCCAATAGTGGGAACATTAATTCTGAAGGTCTGCAACAGACACATTCTCATGAAGGCTTTCTTCATTACAATTCGGTTGATCTTGAAGTTTCAACTTCAGATGAGAGCCACAAGAACCCTCTGTCTGGTCAGAAGATCAAGGAGAAAAATGTTTCATCTATTGCTGTAACCCACCAAGTTGGTCCTACCCATGATGATGAATTTTGCTGTGAAAGTCCTCTCCATAGTATTAATTCGTATTGTCTAGAAAATTCTTTAGAAGACAATGTAGTGACGAGAAATTCCTCTTATCTTGAGGAACTTGAAAATGTGAAGCTGGTCATGTCTGATGCTTTACCATTAGAAGGTGAAATACTTTCTCAACAAGAAGATAGCCCATGGTGTGCGTCATTCTCTGAACCACTCCTAAGTCATGCATCTTCTACTTTAATCAGTGATTTCTATACCAATATTGTTTAATCTGATGAAGTAACAAGAAAGCACCATATCTGGTCTAATCAGGTAGAAGAAGCTTCACTGAATGATAAAGAAGAAGTACTAAACATGAGAAAACAACTGGAGAATGTTGAAGTTCCATTCATGTTTTGGCCTCTGGCTGACTCTCAGTATGACATTCCAAAGATGTTGACAGAAGATGGAATTCATTATATTCATATCAACATATGCAAAACACTTTGTCAGTTGAAAAAGAAAGTATTATCTTATGATGAGTATGAAAATAATGTTAAGATAATAGAAGGGTTACAATGTCAGATTGACTTGGCATCTCTATCAGTCTCTCAATATCCGAAGGCTGAAAAGCAGCAGAGAGCCCTTCAACGTTCATGCCTTGTTCCACAAGAAAGATTGCGCCAGTTAATTGCCAATGCCCCATATGGTATTCATATCAGGGAATGGGGTGTTCATGGAGCACTACATTTTACTATGCTCTCCAGTCAACAAAGCCCATAAAAAATGGTCTCATGCAATGTTATTTCCCATGGTCGGTCAAAGTCAATGGGTTTTGTTTGTAATCAAAAGCTTTCCCAAGAATAGGCTTCAACTAGTTCCTCCCAAAATCAAGAATACTGAGAACAAGTTTTTGAATTACTCTTGCATCAAGCAAATGAGAATATTGAACATGCCTCTCGTTTGGAGCAAGTACATCACCAAGTGACAGAAGTTTCTGAAATCATCCAACGGTATTTTGAGCCGGGTGATAAAAGTGGATGTCGATTGATGCATCCAGCTAATTTCTGGACCAAGGTTTTCAAGATCAGGAGTGCTTTTAAGAAAGTCACAGACATAGAATGTTAAGAACCACCCCATCATTCCAGACTGGGGCTCTTTTAAACCTACCCTCAGAATCAACAAATAGGATTCGAGGAGTTGAGAGGGAATAGCAGGAACAGTCCCAGTCTACTAGACTGGGGACTTTTTCAAATCCCTAATCCCTCCCTCAGAGAAATTCAGTATTCTCTCGATTGGGGATGAAGCCTCAAGAGGAATGAAGAGACAAATTATCATGAGAGTCCCTCCAAATTACGGTTTATTAAGAAGTTCCTGAGGGATCGAATCAACAAAAGGCAATGTCTCATCAAAGACATGGAAGAAGAATATATCACAGAAATGATGATAGAAGGGATGTGATGTGTTATACATCAATTAATGTCATTAATTCCATTATTTATGATCCTCCAGTACATGAGGTTCAATCAGGGGACTTAGATGAAGAGGTTCCTACTCAAGAAGTTGTAGAAACAGACACAAATGAAGAAGGTGTGCGTACACGAAAACAAAGGATTACCCAAAATATAGGTAATCCTTCAAGTAACCCACTTCCCCCTCTCCGAAAGGGAGATAACAAGTGGAAATGAAAGAATCTGGTTACATACCCTTCCTCTGGAGATGTAAAATCGCTCTCACTAGATCAAATATTTGCACAACAGGAGGAAGAAATGAAGGAATTGAGGAGGTTGAATACAGAACTACTTCAAAGTAGTCTTCCTCCTAAGTGTGCTGGAGTTAGTCAGCCAAGGGAATTTGTTGTGGTTACTTAGATGGATCAATAATATCCTCCTCTATCAATACACCCTCATAGCCTTAATCCTACAGGTCAAGTGCAACAACAATTGTTGGTGCTACCATCAGTTGTAGTACCAGCCACCACATCTGTACCAGCTCCAGTCATTGCACCTGTTCAGTTCCAAGCTCAACCGGGTGTTTCTCAAAATATAATAACAACTATTGAGTCATTAACAGCTTGGTTGGAAGCTATGGATGGAAAGTGTTCTGAAATTCAACCGGAAAAGAGAGATTACCCTGAATGGGTAGATTCAATCCCTCCTCCATCAAGTTTTGGGAACCCTATATTCACTATTTTCAATGGATCAGACGATCCTAAACAGAATTTAATGAATTACGTGTCTTGTTGCGATCCTATGATGGGAACTCCGGAATAGTATGAAGTAGTGAAACTTAGATGCTTTATGCGAACCTTGCAAGGACCAGCTTTTGTCTGGTACACAAACTTGCAATCCCGATCAATTACCGAATGAGAGGATCTTCGCCAAAAATTATTTCTTCAGTTCAGCTCAATGTTTCCAAAGACAACAGTTTTTGATCTTACATACTGTAAGAAAAGGGAGAATGAAAGGGTCTCAGATTTCATTACTCGCTGGAAGGGATTAACATATTCCCTAAGCTTATCACTCCCTCAGGAATAACTGTTTCCAATCTGTGTGGCAAATCTGCGTGATGAATTACGCACACCATTAATCCCTGTGAAATACACAGGAGGGTTTCGAGACCTTACTTCAATCGCTCAACAGATTGAATATTCTCTTAGAAAGACTAAGGATAAAGCTCGTGTAATTTTATCAGCTCTAGGAAGGAGAATGGGTAAAGCAGAGATTGCTACAATTATGCTTATACAAGCACCGGTACCTTCTTATACTTCAAAATCGTCATCTTCTCGAAGGGCTCCACCTCATGAGCGCAAACAACAAAGTCTGTTTCGTCCAGATGATCAAATAGATCAAAGACAGAAACAATTTGAGGATCTGAAGTGAAAATTTTACTCTTTCTGAAATGGACAAGTTCTTTGTTATTTAATTTCGGCTCTGGAAAATAATTTGGTTCAATTTCCAAGGCCCAAGAAGCCGAATAAGGTAGGAGATGAAGACCATCCTAATTATTTCCCATTTCATCAGATGTTTGGGCATCCCATTTAGTAGTGTTTTGTTCACAATGACCTCCTGCATAAAATGGTCGACTTGGGACAAGTCAAAATGAATGGTTCTTCAGCTCAGGTAGCATGTGTTACTGCTACAGATCTAGAGGAGGAGGGCGAGTGTCAAGTAGCCAATAAAAAAATGCGCAAAAATATGATGATTGTATAGTCGGATAAATGATCAACTGAACTCATGCCATTTTGCGAACGCAATTGAAGAAACAAACTGTGCCTTATACCATGAATGCCACTGCAAAACCCTCTTCATCAGAGGGAAAATCCCCAATGAAATGGAATGATTCAAAGAAAGAAAAAGAATCATAATAATATGAGTATGTGTCAATGCATAAGTTGTCTTTGACTCTGGTAGACTTCATGCCATCTACTTCAAATTCACGGGCACCACCCCACCAAATGGAATAGCCTAAACAGGATAATCAGGTAGAGTCTTCATCGGATGAAGAGTTTATCTTCAGTTCTGTTAATATGATTCAATTAACAGATCCATATGCCAGTCGCAGTTTCAATTTTGATGAGCCCGAATTCCCTATATCAAATAGAGGAATCAGAGGAAGTTATAGAGGCTCAAGATACAGGGGAAGACATGGATCTTTTACAGGCCACTATTCCAATTCTACCCCTTCTAGAACTGTGTATGCGGCAGAAACTCGTGGCAGAGCCCTTGAACGAGCTCAACAAGAACAAGAAAGTTCTTCCACATAAGGCAGACTCAGCCCTAGCACAATTATTCTGGATGATCGGTTGAAGGTTCCATCTTCTTATCATCGTCAAGTAAATACACCTAATCGGTCTAATCTTCCAAATCCAGGAGTATTACCAACCCCTATCCCGGTACAAGATGAATCAAATTCAAAAGAATAAACTTCCAAGGCACCTGCTAAACCACATGTTCATGTTGGGAAACGTAGACCTTTGTATCAAAAGTATGACATATTGAAACACATGGCCCATGTACCGACCAAGTTATCAATTCTGGATGCCTTGAATTTATCAATGGATCTTCAGGAGGTTCTCATCGAGGCTTTGTCGAGTCCTAAAGAGTTTGAGACTGAAATTGTTGTAGCTGAAGTCTACCATGGAGTGAATAATCCAGCAGAATTCCATGCAGTAATATCTTTTACTGATGAAGATGAAGATGACGTCGTTTATGGACATATCAGACCTTTATACTTATCTGGAAAGGTCAATTGTGTAGACGTCTGAAGAGTTTTCATTTATAATGGTTTAGGAGTCAACCTCATGCCCATTCGTACACTTCGTCGATTGGGCCTCATGGAATCTGATTTATATCCTTCTACTTTGATGTTACAAGGATATGATAAAAATGAACAAGAAAAACTGGGAGATATTACACACAGAACTCAGTTTAGAGATCATGTATTCAATTCATATTTCATGGTTGTTGATCATGATTCAGCCTTCAACATCTTGCATGGTAGACCCTGGCTACATCGGCATGCG
The DNA here is from genome assembly GCA_963277665.1 of Viscum album. Lineage (NCBI taxonomy): Eukaryota > Viridiplantae > Streptophyta > Magnoliopsida > Santalales > Viscaceae > Viscum > Viscum album. Next base: position 390,706,540 of record OY728146.1, read on the forward strand.
GCTATCCCTTCGTCATACCATCAATGTCTCAAATATTGTTTCGATGATCAAATTGGGACATTTTATGGTGATAAATCCCCGTTCAAGACATGTGAATCCCAATACATTGAGGCATAATTCTGTCACATAAAGGGAAAAGACAAATCTGTAACAAGGGAGATTACCAAAGTTAATGCTCCATATGGTTTGGAAAAGATTCCAGTAAACCCATTTGCACATTTGAGTACAGATCATATGTTGACTATTAGTCAAATTGACAGGATAGACCCAAATCAAAATACTCTTATGGAACGATCCATAATGTCAATTATGACAATCGATCTAGACAACATGGGAGAAAGTGGTGATCCACCAGGAAATGATGAAATCTCAAATGAAGATGTCTTCATTTCATCTACTGAAATCCAGCAAGTATATACTTTACCAATCAGGCCAGGTAAAGGTATAGCAATATGAGAGGTAAACGATGATTTCGATTCTCAATCCACCATCTCTTCTATGTTACCCAAAGAAGAACCTTCATCATCAATGAGGTCGTAAATGGAAGCTTCTTCTTCAAGATGTGGAAATTTTAACATCTATTATGATCATGGAAATTATGCTTCATCATCTACAATGCAAGTAGAAATAGAAGAAGTAACACATGCTGAAGAAGAAGAGAAAGATCTCAGGGATGCTCCTCTAGCATTTGAAGAGGGTATCTCTACCACCATGGTTGAACACAGAGAAATAAATCTGGGTACAAAAGAAGATCCACGCCCCACTTTAATTAGTGCGTCCATGACACTTGAAGAACAAGAGATTTATATTTCCTTTTTAAATAAAAAATGAGATATATTTTCTTGGAACTATACAGAGATGCCAGGGATTGATCCTAATGTTGCTAGTCATCGTTTGGGTTTTCCAAAAGAACATTGAGGATTCAAAGAAGCCCCTATAAGAACACACCCATCCTATGCTTCCAAAATTGACGTTGAAGTAGATAACCTCATCAAAGCTAAATTCGTCAGAGAAGTTCAATATCCCAAGTGGTTGGATAATATTGTCCCAGTGAAAAAGAAGAATGGGTAAATTAGAGTTTTCATTGATTTCCGATATCTTAATCGGCATGGTCCTAATGATGATTTTCCATTTCCGATTATAGAACTCTTGATTGATGAAACAACAGGCTATGAATCACTTTCCTTCATGGATGGTTATTCTGGATATAATCAAATCTGAATGGCTCTAGAAGATGAGGAATCTACATCCCTCAAAGCTCCTCTAGGTGTGTTTTTCTATCAGGTAATTCCCTTTGGCTTAAAGAATGCAGGCCCAACATATCAGAGTGTCATGCATCGTATCATCAAACCCTATTTAGGAAAGTTTTTTGAATGTTATGTGGATGATTTGGTGGTCAAATCCAAACTATGTTCTAATCAATTGGCTAATTTGGAAGTAATATTCAGCAAGCTTCGACAACATAATTTTAAGATAAACCCCTTAAAATGTGTTTTTGGGGCAACCTTAGGAAAATTTCTCGGCTTTGTTGTATGCCATCGTGGTATTGAAGTCGATCCTGAGAATACCAAGTCTATTCTTGGTATGTAACCTCCTTAAAATTTGAATGAATTTAGAGGACTTCAAGGACATTTATCTTATATTCGGTGTTTCATCGCCAATTTGGCAGGAAAAAGTTTACCCTTCATCAAATTGACGAAGAAGGGAGTCACTTACCAGTGGACTGAATAATGTCAAGAGGCATTCGATATTCTCAAGAAATACCTCTTGAGTCCACTGGTACTTATTCCACATGATGAAGGAAGACCACTTATCCTCTATGTGATAGCTTTATAGCGATCATTGGGTGCCTTTCCTGCCTAGAAGAATGATGTTTGGAATGAAAATAGCCTCTACTATCTCAGTCAGACTATGCTTGAAGCAAACACCCGATACTCAAATATTGAGAAGTGCCTCCTATAATTAATCTTTGCAGGTCAAAAGTTGAGACACTAACTGCAACATCACGAGGTCCAATTGGTATCTCGCAATAACCCGCTCAAATTCATCCTTATTCATCCAATGCTTACAGGACGTCTGGCCAGATGGGCAGTTATTTTTCAGTAGTTCAACATTCAGTATGTGTCTCAAAAGGCAATAAAGGGTCATGCTCTATCTGATTTCTTAGCTGAATAACCTTCAGTGGAAGACACATCTTCAGATATTGAACTTCCTGATGAGGAAGTCTTCTCTATTCAAGATATTCTACAGGTATGGGAAATGTACTTTGATGGTGCTTCCAGAAGTCCAACAGGGAAGAAAATAGAAAATCCAATAATCAAAAAAGTTGTCTTAGGAATTGTACTCATTTCTCTAGAAAAGGTAGTGTTACCTTATTCCTTCTCATTGTTAGGTGGCGGTACAAATAATGAAGCAGAATACGAAGCTCTCATCGCAGGATTAGAGTTGGCGCTTCAAGCACAAGTGATTCACTTAATGGTGAAAGGTGATTCAGACCTGGTAATCAAACAAGTCAATGAGGATTATTCCATCAAAAAAGAAGAACTAATCCATTTGTATGATTACTTCAAGGAGTTAATTGTGGAGTTTCCTTCAGAACTGAAATTTTCTTATGTCCCAAGATCACAAAATGTCCATGCTGATGCACTAGCTAATATAGCCACAGCTCTGGCAGATCCAAATCGGGACGAGACAACCGTCGGTATTGTCCACCGTCGTACAATTTCACCTTATGTTCAAGCCAGAACAGATGAAATCAATGAAATTAGTCCCACATCTAAACCACATGGTCATACTATAGGATGGTTTACACCTATTAGGGAACACCTTCAAAATGGAACACTTCTACCTGATAGAGCTGGGAAAGAACAAGTCCGAAGACGTGTGGTCAATTTCACTCTTCATGATAGCCAAGATAAAATAGAGAAAATTCTCTATAAACGTGGTTTTGATGGAGTTCTCTTCAGATGCATTGTTGTTGAAGAGACAATGGATATCATGAAAGAAGTGCATGCAGGAGTCTGTGGTGCCCACCAGTCTGGACACAGACTGTCTGGTCAGATTCGAAGGCTTAGATACTTTTGGCCTTCAATGATACAAGATTATGTTGATTTCACAAGGAAGTGTCATTCATGCCAAGTACATCCCAACTTCATTCATCAACCTCTAGATTTTCTTTATACAGCAAAATACTCGTGGCAATTTTCCACATGGGGAATTGATGTGGTGGGACCATACCTTTTAGCTACGGCCAAGCAGTTTAAGTATATTCTTACTGCTACTAACTTCTTTTCCAAATGAGTAGGGGAAATACCTCTCAATGAAGTTAGTTCTAAAATTATTTTTAGCTTCATCAAGTCTAACATCATAACCATATTTGGTGTCCCTCATACCATATTGACGGACAATGGAACCAACTTCTGTTCATCTGAGTTGAAGAAGTTGTATCAAGAATACAACATCAAATCCAATCATTATTCTCGGTATCATGCAGCGGACAATAGCCAAATAAAAGCCTTCAATAAGACTCTGTCAAATATACTACAAAATATGGTGGATAAAGATCAGAGGTCATGGCCTGATAAAAACTTTCATGCTTTATGGGATTATCAGACCACCACCCGAATTGCAACGTGGTCAACTCCATATTCACTAGTATATGGAACAGAGGCAGTATTGCCCATTGAAGTTCAATTACCTTCACTCAGATTAGCCATTTGTGATCAATCATCTACAGATGATCAATCTCAAAAGTGATTGAATGAATTAGAATAGTTAGATGATAATAGATTGTGCACTCTACACCACATGGAAGTCTATCAGAATCGAATAGCACGAGCTTTCAACAAAAAAGTTAGTCTTGGTTAATTCGTTTAGGGAGAATTGGTATTAGTTCTTAGAACTCCAATTATACCAAGAAAGAAACCTCTCAAGCTTGAACCAAAGTGGGAAGGACCTTATTCAATACATAAGTTCTATTCCAATGGAGCATATTCTTTATTCTCAAGGTATGGAGAACTCATCACTACTCCAACCAATGCCAGATTTCAGAAGAAGTATTTTGTATAAACACAAAATACACCACCATCCACGGTCCATGCATATGACCTTAAACTATTGGCACTTACGTCCAACATGACATTAAACTGTGACGTCCAGACTACATGATGCTAAACTGTACAGAAGTCCATTACGTCCAGCACGACGTTAAACTACATAACCATCCACGGTCCATGCATATGACTTAAACTATTTGCATGCCCCTTACGTCCATCACGGCGTTAAACTGCACCATCCATAGTCCATGCATATGACATTAAACTATTTGCATGTCCCTGACATCCAGCATGACGTTAAAATGCATAACCATCCATGATCCATGCATATGACCTTAAACTATTTGCATGTCCCTTACGTCCAGCACGACGTTAAACTGCACCATCCACGATCCATGCATATGACCTTAAACTATTTTCATGTCCCTTACATCCAGCACGATGTTAAACTACACCATCCACGGTCCATGCATATGACCTTAAACTATTTGCATGTCCCTTACGTCCAGCACGACGTTAAACTCCACCATCCACGGTCCATGCATATGACCTTAAACTATTGGCCCTTACGTCCAACATGACGTTAAACTGTGACGCCCAGACTACATGACGCTAAACTGTACAGAAGCCCCTTACGTCCAGCACGACGTTAAACTGCATAACCAACGGTCCATGAATATGACCTTAAACTGTTTTCATGTACCTTAAGTCTATCACGATGTTAAACTGCACCTTCCACGGTCCATGCACATGACCCAACTATTCTCACTTTTTTCCAACTTGACTCTACACTTTATAATATTTTTTTTTCATCTAACATGATGTTAAACTGTGAAAAATAGTCCCTAATATGTCCAACATGATGTTAAAATGTGTCCTCTTTTGTCCATACAACATGACATTAAACTGTACAGACCTATTTTTGTCCAACATGACATTAAACTGTATTGTCCCCATCGTCCTAACTATATGACATCAAACTGTATATAAATCCCTTAATACATCCTACATGACATTAAACTGAATTTTTTGTCCCTACTACATGATATTAAATTGTGCTGCACTAATATCCCTAACTGTAAGACTTTAAACTGCATAGTCCCTCCATATGTCCCACATGACATTACACTGTGCATCTTTAAGGTTGTTGTTACCTCTTGTTTCTCACACTGAGTATGACTCACGTGAGCTTATAGAAAATTTCAACTATAACACCCTCTTTGGGCGGCTAACCACACGTAAGTCTCAATATCATTTTTTAGGTCGTTGTCCCCAAAAAATAACTTGATCATTAATTCATTCTTTAATTGAACTACGCAGACTTTGATCCTTGCCTTCCAGGCTGGGTATGTAGGCAACCTTCTAAGGATCAAGCCCAAAACCAATCTCTTCACATCTGTTCACCTCCATCTCATATGATGTTGATAGGTGAAACCGCTCCCAGAATCAATATCTTTACATTGGTTCACCTTCGTCCTTTCTATACGGCGTGAAACTGTACAAAACTTATGTCTTGTATGACAATAAACTACAATGTTCTTTGATACCCTCACCTGAGAGAGAATCATTATTTACATTGATCTTAGATAATGTGATATTTCAATGAATATGTGCATACATGGCAATACTTGAACCTTTTTGGGTTAAACCATCATTGCACTAAAGTCCCCTTTCACCCTTCACATGTACGAACCAAATTTGTACAGAAGGTATTTCTAGAACTACGTGGGCTTGATTCCCATCCTTATGGGATACGTAGGAACGTTCGAGTGTCCCTCGAATCTAGCCCCAAGTCTTTTGGTCCTAACCTTAAATTCCACTTTCAGTCCCCTGGCTGAAATGTCCCCATGAAAACACACAATGTGTATTTCTTATAATGGTCCAAGAACATTGACCTTAAACTAAGATCTCTCATAATTTCATCCCACATGACAGTAAACTGTATTTCTAGAACTACGCAGGCTTGATTCCCATCCTTATGGGATACGTAGGAACATTCGAGTGTCCCTCGAATCTAGCCCCAAGTCTTTTGGTCCTAACCCCAAATTCCACTTTCAGTCCACTGGATAAAAATTCCCCATGAAAACACACACTGTGTATTTCATATAATGGTCTGAGCTCTATGACCTTAAACTAAGATCTCTCATACATTCGTCCCACATGATGTTAAACTGTATTTCAAGAACTACGTATGGATTGATTCCCATCCTTATGGGATATGTAGTGAAGTCCAGTATTTCAATTCAGGACCCATCCACAACATGATTATGGTTAGAATTGATCTATGTATCTTTACATAATTGAAAAATACCCATTTGTATGTGTCATAAATCTTAACCTTAAATATTTTCAGATCTTCATAACCCTTTTCTTAACTTCTAATCACAAAAGGCATGATACATGAGAGTTCTTTTTTCTGACTATGCAGCACGTGCCCTTAGGCGGCCTTGCGTAAGTAGTCTACATAATAGACCTGTCAGCCAAAAGATACTATTATTTGACTATGAATCCAATGACCTTAGCTGGCCCTGCATAATTAAACCCCCTGACGGGTTTGTCAGATATTGGTAACTTCATTCTTTCGAAGAATGCCTATTTTTTCCTTATTGGCCTTATCAAAAATATGTATGGATTTGTAAAAAAATAGCCATCCTTAACATATTTATTTCATGTTCACTTTAATGATCTGAATATAATCAAGTATATGGTTTATATTTACCTTCCCTATGCTTGGGTCCGACCTTCGTAGGAGTAACCTTCATCCAATTCATAGAAAATATTGATTGAAAATATCTTCTCCATATTCAAGTACCTCTTTCCATACAACAAACTATATACTTTGGAAAAGTTGAATCCCCATATACTTTCACTAGCTTCTTAGTAGTGGAAAAGTAAATTTCTGAGATTTCTTTTTCCTGACTATGCAGCACGTGCCCTTAGGCGGCCTTACATAAGTAGTCTACATAACTTACCTTTCAGCCAAAAGATGCTATTTATTTGACTATGTATCCAATGCCCTTAGGAGGACCTGCGTAATTCAACCCCCTAACGGGTTTGTTAAATATTGGTAACTTCATTCTTGGGAACTACTTCTTCTAATGCCTTTTATCTCTTTTTCATATTATTCCTCAGATTCAAATTTTCTTAAGTCATAGTTTACATTTTTTCCCTCATACTTGTGTGTGGTAATATGTTTTCAGTTAAATTGTCAAGGAATTGAGTCAATGTTAATCCATTTGGTCAAAGCTATTTTGACGTTAAACATTAGCCTTTTTATGTCTGACATGCATGACTTTAAACTGCCAATAACCAGAAAGACCTTTGGTTTCTCTTTTTCCTCAGAGTCAAATCCTCTTTTCTCTCTGGATCTAACTCTGAGGGGGGACTTTTTTTATGCTCCTTTCTGTCACAATGTCTAATGACATAAAAAGAGAAATACCTTAATCCAAAGTGATTCAACCTTTGATGAAACATCAAAAATCAATAAATGAATGAAAAAGGAGTCAAATACCTTTGGGTGACGCAAGTTCCCTCACTGTCGCGCAAGTACACTTGTGTGCCACCTAATGGTCGCGCAAGTGACTTCCATGCCCTCTTTGAAAACCGCCCAAGGTCTTCTCCATCCTATAAATAACCCCGATGGGCCCCCTATTTTAGGAGGAAATTTTTCCAAAATTCAGATACAGAGCTCTGAACGCCCAAGTCTTTTCTTCAAGTCTTCCGAAAACTTCTAAGGAAATTATTTACCTAGAATGGAAGGTCTAAACAAGAGGAATAAGGTCTATGTGTTAGAATTCACTAACACTTGTGCACCTAATTGTTTTACCCTTAAGGGAAAAAGACATACTTGCGCGCCTCCTTACCTACTCATTGAAACTTGCGCGCTACTCTTCTGGAAGTACCTCAGGATAATTCTAAAGGCTTTGGTCAAGGATCGCCCAAGTATTACCCTACTGGTTAACAATCGTGCAAGTACCCATGTGCCACGTAGGTATACCTGCCTGGATAGGACTTGTGTGCCCATGCAGTACCTGCACGCCCACCAGGACATGCGCACCCTTTTATTTTTGGGTGCCCTTCCTTCCCATTTAACCCCTCTTATGCCATTCAACCTCTCCTATTCAAGATTCAGTCTTCAAGACAATCTTCAAAGCCATTTATGGCATGTTTTCTTGATTGACGTCCTTATCCAAAATGAATTCCATGGAACATCTCTCAAAACCTAGTGAATTACACATCTTTATATCACTAATGTTAGAGAGTTAACTCATTCAACCTCATCCTTTAAGATGATAGAATCCTTAATTTGGGCCTCCTTTTCAGGAGTAAGCCCCACGTCCCCTAATTTGGGCATCCTCCTTAAGAGGAAGCCCTAAGTCCTCAATAATTTGGGAATCCTCCTTAGGAGTAAGCCCCAAGTCCCCTAATTTGGGCCTCCTTTTTAGAAGTAATCCCCAAGTCCTCTAATTTGGGAATCCTATTTAGGAGTAAGCCCCAAGTACTCACTAATTTGGGCCTCCTTTTTATGAGTAAGCCCCAAGTCCTCTAATTTGGGCCTCCTTTTCAGGTGTAAGCCCCAAGTCCTCATTGATTTGGGCCTCCTTTTCAGGAGTAAGCCTCAAGTCCTCATTCATTTGGGGCTCTTTTTAAGGAGTAAGGCCCAATCATAATTACCTTAACCTGGGATTCCTTCTCAAGAGTAGGCCCCAGTCATAAAGTTCCCAAATTTGGTCATCCTCTTTAAGAGTAAGCCCACGTCCCTTAATTTTCAAAACCCTTTAATTTAGGCCTCCTGTTCAGTAGTAAGCCCCATGTCCTCTAATTTGGGCATCGTAATTTGGAGTAAGCCCCAAGTCCTCATTAATTTGGGCCTCCTTTTCAAAATTAAACCCCAAGTCCCCTAATTTGGGAATCCTTCTCTAAGAGTAAGCCCCAGTCATAAGTCCCTTAACCTGGGCTTCCTTCTCATGAGTAAGCCCCAGTCTTAATTCCTCTTAACCAGTCTTAATTTACTTTTGATCAGGGCTTCCTTATTTGGAGTAAAATGTTGGAACCATGGCTGTTCTATGCAGGAATTGGATTTTGGTTTGTGTTTTTTGTCAATCCTCAGTGGAAGTTCTGAATGTGTGCCAGTAAAGTGATCATACAGTTCAAGTAGACAACAATATCGAAGGTGGCACTGTTTCCCAGTGTTTTCCTAATTTTTGGGCCTCAAAATTGGAAAATGAAGACATGGATTGTCTTCAAAAGGAGGTACGCACAAAGAGGAAGTGGTGCACGGAAAATAAGGGCTCTGCACGAAATACTTGAGTTGGGCGCGAAAAACAGCATTGTGCGCGAAATAGCGGGGCGACGTTTTTTGAGAAAATAGTATTTCGGAATCAAAATGTCGAAAAATGGCAAAGGCATGGGCTGCACGAACTTTCTTAAGAGGTGCGCGGAAAACGATACCAACGCAAAATATTACACACCAGGTGAGAGGTTTTCGCGTAGAAGAGGATTTTGCGCGCGGGGGTCTCAGACGCCTATAAATATGAGGTGACCACCTTCATTCCGTACGGTTGAAGACTTAGAAAAGATCAGAGGTCTGATGAGAGAAAAAGGATTGTGTTAAGGGGCTTGCGTGAAATATTCTGAATTGTGCAGAAAATTTCATGATGCGCAAAAAATGAAGATTTGCGCTAAAAATTGGGTTCGCGCATAAAAGGTTCAGTTGCGTGAAAAAGGGGGATTTTGCGTGAAATATTTTTCCACGCGAAAAGTAAAGTTTGCGCTCGATAAAAAGGTTTTGCGTTAAAAGGGTTGGTGTTGCACACAATTGTCAGTGAAGTTTGTCTGCACGTTCTGGTTATCCAGTTCAGTGGTTCTATGCATTCTAGTGCATCAATTTCGTTCTTTGATGTAAGCAAAGTCTCGTGCTAAGAGGAGACAAAGACTTCAATGAAAATCTATTGAAGATACCTTCACGTCTATAAAATGAGTGTGACTTCACCAAGTGCAATGAGCCAGGGGGAGTCAGCAGGAGTGACCCAAGGGACGCAGTGAGCTATCCCTGAACAATTGTAAAGGCAGTGAGCCTGGGACAGAGTGACTGTTTCCAAACCATTGTAATCCACGTCTAGTGAAGATTAGTGGAATTAGATACGACCAGAAACTTGTCATCGTATGCTCCTTGGACGTAGCCCTTAGTGGTGAACCAAGTAAAATTTGTTGTGTCACCTCTTTTGCATGCGAATGTTTGATTGCTGATCATATATATCATACAGGTTCAACTATTTCCTACCAATGTGGGAATAAGATCCTTTAATTTAAAAGAAAATGTTGACACCCTGATTCACCCCTCCCCTCTTAGGGTGTCCCGGGGTCCTACATAAAACCCAATCATGAGTGCCCTCCTAATTTGGGCATCTTCCTCAGGAGTAAGCCCTATGTTATAGTACCCAAATCTCCGTGAAGTACATATAACTTTATGGACCTTGTTCCTGGATTTCTTCCCGAATTAAATCTTAATCCTCATCTATTTTGGGCATTCATACATACATAAGCCCCAAATCATTCCATATTTTGTGGCACAATAGTCTGGTTTCATCAATACCTCTTGTTTCTCACATAGAGCATGACTCACATGAGCTTAGAGTGTAAAAGTAATCATGACATCTTTCGTTGAGCCACAAATAATGCATTAACATCATACTCACTTACTTGAACTATGTGGTTCTGATTCCTTTTCCAAAACAAAGGATACGTAGGTATCCCATCAGCGGGTACTATGCCAAGTATAAAATAGTCCATGACATTATGAATGACAATAAACTTCAAGTGCCCCTGAGTGGCTTTAAAACTAGAATGGTTATCATAATAACCAAGAGACCTTTATGTACTGAAGGATACCATTGACTAAGAATCTCTATGAAATACATATGATTCTCTATCAATGAAGAACCTAAAATACATAAAAAACATTCTATAAATTTCCTACATATCAATCATTGATTTTCAGATCTAAAGGAAAGCTCCTTTTATACTTGGTAATGTAATAATGATTCACGAACATAACTAAAATATATAAAGAGTGTCTTGGAGTAGACAATAATTCCCCTGAAAAGGTCTGATGATTCCAACCTCCCATCCCCTTGACCAATGCAAATTCATAAGACTCATCAGTCCACAACTAATGAGTGCCTACCTTTGGAAAGCAGGTCCAAATGGATATGGAATCATTGGATGTTTCTTGTTCTACGAACAACCCCGTTAGAAATCGATTGTAATGTTTGAACCTTCAATAAATGAGGTCATCCCCAATTCTAGAGGAAACATTGGTGAACTGTAGCGCGCAGTTTCGGATTCGCTCGCGCTCGGCCCGATCAGCTGGGAGGCACCCATTTTGGAGATACTCGACAAAAGGGGCTCTCTAGTCAGGATTCATTTCAACCATTGCACCGGAAGATATTGGGGCTCTTAATGTGGATGGTCCGGCGGTAATATTTCTTACTCGTAGGCCGTCATCATCCTCTGGGGTGACAGGAGTTATGACTCTCCAGTGGGCCGCATGTATACTCAGATCATCCTGCTTGGTCTTGGCAAGTGATGCAGCTAAGCCGGCCAAAGCGTCCGCTCGACCATTCTTTGACTGAGGGACATGGGTAACCTCCGGTCGATAAGGGAACTGAGAAATTAGATGTCAGGTGTGCTCCAACAATGGTACGAGCTCTGACTTTCTAACAAAATAGCCACCATTGACTTTCTTGGTGACCATCTATGAATCACCTTTCACATTAAAATGGGGCACATCGATATCAAGGGTCATTTTGAGGTCTGTAATGAGGGCCTAATAATTTTCCTTGTTGTTGGTGAGACCTTCATAAAACATGAATGAGTATGGAAATATGGCTTGATATGGAGTAATGAATACAATACCTAGGCCCACTCTATTGAGCCTAGCATCGTTGGCCTCATACCGGTGGGACTCCGGGAGGCACCATAAAAGTGCATCTGCCAACGTGGGACGGTATGATCGACAGAGGGGATTTCCTCCTTAGGAAAATCCATGTCCATGGACTGGTCCACGGATGTTGGATGGGAAGCTAGAATGTCTACCAATGCCTTCCCCTTGAAGGGCTTTTGGGGCACGAACCTGATGTCGAATTGATGGAGAATCACCACCCACCGGTCTAGACGGTCGGTCAACATTGGGAGATTCAGAATATACTGTAGCGGGTCTACCTGGGAGACCAACTATACCTCATGGTGTTGCAGGTAATGTCGCAACTTTTGCATATCGAATACGAGCGCAAGGCATCTCTTCTCGATAGGGGAGTATCTGGTCTCAGTATCGAGAAGCATGCAACATAGGTAGTAGAGACTGTTCTTTGTCCCCTAGTTGTTCTTATGGGTGAGAAGGGTGCTGAGAGATTGGTCTAGGGACATGACATACAATATTATTAGACTACCGGAGATGGGTGGCATCATGACCGGATTCTGGAGCAAATATTTCATTATTTCCTCAAAGGCGGACGAGCACTCCCCGTCCCATTCATAGGAGGCTCCATTCTCCATGAGCCGAGAAAAGGTCTTACACTTTCCAGCCAAATTCACAATGAATCTTTGTATGTAGGATAAATATCCTTGAAAACCTCAAAGATCTAGAATTTTTCTCGAGGGAGGCATCTGGATGATAGCCTTTATCTTCTCCGGGTCTATCTCGATGCCTTGGTACCTGACAACAAATCCAAGAAACACCCCGAAAGTGACCCCAATGGAACACTTCAATGGGTTCATCTTCAAGTATAGAGAACGGAGGAAATTTAACACTTTCTCAGGGTCTCTGAGATGGTCCTAGAATTGATGAGATTTGACCATCAGATCATCCACGTATCACTTCACCAATGTCTAGAGGATTGGCTTGAATATGCGATGCATGGCTCGCTGATAGGTGGCACCTGCATTCTTTAGGCCAAAGGGCATAACCTGGTAACAGAAAGTACCTTGGGGCTCCATGAAAGATGTTTCCTCCTCATCCCCAGAGGCTATATGGATCTGATTATATCTAAAATAACCATCCACAAAGGAGAGGGCTTGGAACCCGACCGAAGCATCGATCAAAAATTCTATAATCGGAAGGGGAAAATCATCCTTCAGACAGTGACAGTTGTGGTCTCGGAGGTCGATACATACTCTGATCTCTCTATTATTCTTTCTGACCAGCACAATGTTGGCTAGCCACTTAGGGTACTGTACCACCTTGATGAAGTTGGCGTTGATGATATTGTCAACTTCGGCCTCAACCATGGCACCGTGGAAGGGTACATTTTTCTAGGAGGCTTCTTGAACCCACGATTGTTTTTCAGGAGACTTAGATGGTGGATGGATAACTGAGGATCTAGTCCTGGAATCTCATCGTAACTCTAGGCAAAAACATCTCGGTGCTACTTACAGATGTCCACATACCACTACTTATCCTCGAGGGATATAGCGGCACTGATCAATGTGGGTCTCGGATCTGCCTCGCTATCAATGTTCACCAGTACCAGTTCGTCGTTCGTGGTACAGACGCCTTATTCAAAGGAAGGGGGAGCATCCTCCTGGTCATATTCTTCGCTTTTGGAGGAGGTATTCCTTGCGGGTGAGGCTTGATCGGTAGTGGTCATCACATAAAGAGACTAATGCACCATTGAGACCATAGCGATGAAGGCAGTCGATCCAATCCCATCGGGCCTTTGGCCCAAGGGGCCACGTCTGATGATATCAAAGTAGTAGTGGCATGTCGGCTTGAGAGGTTTAATTCCAGCTCAGTTAAATAGACACGTATGATGTACCGCCATCGCCATGGGGTGGACATACTAATACCGTATGGGGGTAGGAGGTTCCAGGATCACCCGAGCCTGGTTTGTGTAGGAGTATGAGGTGATTTCCCGTCATCTCTTGGACTGGGGAATCTGCCTTCTTCTTCTACACAAAACAACAAAGCATTGCCCCATGTCTGGGGTCATGGCCTCCAACCAATGGATTGGGAAGAGGTAGGCATCATCCAAACCTTCCCAGGGAATACTTGTGACTGGGGCAGGTTCAACCTCACTTGCCAGAATCTGCTTATCCTTGCTCTTGTAATAGTCAGCATCCAGATAACGAGATTCACAAGAGGTGAAAGGAGATGCATCACCTTGGAGTATTCATACTCATCCATTGAGGGATTATTTGAGGCATTGGTGATACGATGAAGGGACTTCTCCATGCAGGTGGAGCCATGGCCGACCCATAAATGCATTATAAGCGGTGTCCTGGGAGACGACCATAAATTCAATGCTGGCAACTAGGCCACTGAACTGGGTCTTCAAATAGATCTCTCCAACCGGGGCCTGCTATGTCATGTCATATCCATGGATCCTTAAATCAGAGGGAGTCAGGTCATCCTCGGATAACCCCACCTTTCGCAGTGTCCATGTCGGGATAAGGTTGATCCCGGAGCTAGTGTCAATAAGACAGTGGAGAACTTAAACGTCTTTTAATTGGTCAGTGATGTACAGTGGATGGATGTTCCCCTATATGGTAAATCCTTAATCCTCTCTAGATAATGAAATTATGGCCTGAAATTTGGCATTCTCAACTGATACAACATGAAACACTTACACAGCTGTGACCTCCGTCTCAAAATGGGGGGGGGGATCCTTAAAGCCTCAGTGATGGCCTCAAACATATTTGACGACAGGAGGAGGGATTCGAGGATGGAAAGCCTCATTGGGATGCTATCAAGGTGGTTGAGAACATCATACTTCCATGCCAAGCATTAAATTTTTCTTACAGAAGGCCTCTCTACGATTTGAGGCATGGAGGGCCCTGTTGGCTAGACTGTTGATTGGCTAGTGCTGGGAATATCCCGCTGCTCAGTAGTCGAATCCTGAAGGGTTGCTGCCAAATAAGGACCGGACAATTGAGATTGTCTTCTAGTAGGGTGAGACTAGCCATTGTATGGACGAGGTAGCTCTACGTGATCTGTAAACGGCGGTGGAGGCAGACCTGACGACACCAGATGAAAAGGTTGCGTGTGCTGAGCTCTATGTTGGGCCTACTGTCTGGTCTCAATGGCATGCACGACCTGGTTGGACGTACCAATTGGTGCGCCTCGATGACCCATGTATCCATGGCTCCACCGACATCGGCTCCTGCTGGGGACGTTGGGTAGGTTCGCCTGGCATTCCACCTCGTCAGGAGTCATATAGGGGTTTACCAACTCGATGGTATTAACTGAAGCGTACCCTTGGATTTTTCTCGAAGAATCATCCACCACTAGGAAAATTCTGGGAGGGATCCCCATCATAGGGGGCATGGAGTCACTGAGAGTGAGAGACGACGACGACATTGGCGGAGCACGTTTCTTCTTCTTGCGCCGCTGCTGCTTGCTCTTCTGGGAAGAGGCCGGCTGAGATGATGACGTAGAATTGATGGACAAAGTTTCTGAAGGGTCTAGATGATTTAAGCATTCCATAATGATTCCATGGGTGTGAGAAACATTTTTACGAGCCATCCAGTCATCATACTTCTGGGATCCACGACTAGGAACCAACTGCCACTCACCATCGCCGTCGCTACCACTTTTTGACCTCACAAAGACACCCGCCACTTGTGTCAGGGCTAGGCCCAGCACGACTATGTTGTTATTTAATTGGTCATGGAGAAATTAATTAAACACATAGCACTGCTTCAGGCTGTGCCCCAGAATCCGATGATAGGGGAATTATTTGGGGACATCGGTGAGATTCGCCTCTGTCGGCCTTCTGCACTTAGGTAAGCATACAATCCCCTGCTCTAGGGCACTAGAGAAGTAACTGGGGACCTGATTCTCGCTGAATGAGTAATCCTGGTGTCTTATTTCTGGATAGGTAGACCTTAAAGCCTAGCCTTGGTGAGGAGACGGAGGGGCCTGTCGAGGAGGTGGACCCTGATTGTCCCTCCTAGGTGGCGGCAGGGAATTATGCAGAGGCGCCTGCCGATTCTGAGGACTCTACGGAGTTGGAGGATATTCCTTAGGCAGAGGACCTCGGTGAGGTGGTGGGGCTGGTGCTACTGGTGCTACTAGTAGAAACTCTAGCTGCCTGGGGGCCTCTATTTAGGCCACCGTGGTGGATATAGCTCTGGCGGCTCTCCTTGTTGGGATTACAAGGGGAAACAGACGTACCTGTCTAGCCTATTGCAGGGATTATTCAAGGCATTAGGCCTTATCCGAAAAGTCTTGGAATCCTTCAAGATAGTTCTGAGTAATCAACAAGGGAACGAGTTCTGTCTTGACATTTTCCACGCACATCGTCAGTAATTGCTCCTATGTCGATGGCATGTCAAGGGAGTATGTGATCACCTTCCAACAGGAGATAAAGTTTTCAACTTCCTCATCAGGCCTTTGCCTACACTTGAATAGTTCTACGATGCTGGTCTTCTAGGTGGTAGAGCTGAACTGGTATAGGAACTGCCTACGAAGGTCATCCCAGCTAGTCATGGATCTCATGTAGAGCTGGTTGTACTAGACGAACGTCGGCCCCTCTAGTGTCTGAACGAAACAGCGGAGCTTGGTAGCCTCCTGCTACGCTAGAGTACCTAACATGGACCCACACCATGAGTTGATGTGGGCCAAGTGATGTGGTAGGTCCCCCATCCCATTAAGTGGGGATAATATGGGATTTCTGAAACATTGAGGTGCCGACATATCATCCACCCATGTAGGGTATGGCTTGACATCAGGTGGGATAACCACCTATCGTGTTTACAGAGCCTCGAGGAGGGTGATTAGCACCGACATAGGATCATCCAGGTTGGGGTCCCTATCTTGATGGGGATCCCTAACCACAAGTGCATTTTCGGGTTCTTCAACACGGTAGACAACCTAAGCGGCTCATGGAGCAGCTAGTGGAGCGGCCTGCAGGGCGGTTGGGGGAACCTGGGCATGATTCCCTGGATTTCCACGCCGCTCGGGAGGATTCGGTGGGACGTACCGCGCCCTATTTCCATGAGTTCCGGATTCAGCCCTGTCAGCGGGAGCGGCATGATCAGGGTTTCCCGGAGGTATCTCATTTGGGGGAAGTTGTTCTTACCCCTTCTGCTCTGGCCTAGGATCACCATAGTCAGGTCGTCATTGTATTGCGCGTTCAGACAGAAGTTCGTCAACCAACCTATTTTTCTCAAAAAGCAGCAGACGAAATGCGGACTTCTCGGGGTCCTCCTCCGTCTTCTGCACTGAGGCAGATGGTCTATAGTTCTTGACAGCTCCGACATGATCTTTTCCCTTACTGACATTCTGGTTGATCACCAATAACTCGGTTGGAACAGGGAGACCTAGGAGGTTGCTCTACTGATGGGTAATCCTCCTAGATGGGTCCAACAGTTGTGGAAAACCCTCAGGAGGTCTATCTACATTGAGAAATCACAGCTCGTCCTCCATGTCCACTATGTCAGCCACATGGACCGTGACCCTTCTCGAGGGGCATGTCCTCAATATTGCATATCCAGTTGGGCTACCGTTAGATAGGGCTGAAGAGGGGGCCAGTATACCGCCCCTAGCCACTGACTTGCAGGTGGGGGGTTGCTTCCCTGATGATTTTGCAGAGTACCTTAATACTATGAACACATTACTGCTGGAGTGCCTCATGATGGCCCGGTGACTCGGGGAACTGGGCCACTGGGAGTGCGGCCAGATTGACTAAACGGAACTACTCACTGATGTCCTCAAAATGTGCTTGGCTCCTTGAATATACCACACGCTGATGACGGAGACTAAGATGCATCACCCAGAGGGTGTAGCGAAGACACTCAACGTCCTCTGGGTTGAGGGACTCGGGTATGCAGAAATCATGCACTGCTATGGTCCAGAACTCCTTGGGGAAGCGATCTGCTACAAGGATGCCCTAGAAGCTCTGCTGCTCAATTTCAGGGTCTGGCCCTTGATTTCTCCACTCACCAAATGGGGGTCGTTGAGGAACTGGTAGTGGTAATGAGGGAGACTTCTAGAACGATAGGCTGGATGGTGGAGAATACAGCGAACATGATGACTACCCACCGACTCTCGGGATGTCCTCCAAAGAGTTGAGTGACTTGGCTGCTACGTCGCGGTAGGAGTGGATTATTGTTGCCATTACTGGCTCAAAGGATAGGGCTACTAGTGGTGGTACGTGATGCTGCTTGTAACACCCGAGACTTTTATGAGAAATATTTTGTTTTTATGTTATATAAATCATCAAAGGAATCTTTCGCTGCACACAATCGCCACCTTCCTTGATAGCGTGTGTAGTACGCAATACCGAGTTCCACTAAACAACGATATATTATTAAAATATTATAAACTAGCCGTTATGAATAGTATTAACTGAATTTTAAATTTTACAACATTATTATTCATCTTACACATTTTCTAGAACATGGTAAGAGAACAAAATATTTTTTTTTGGGTAAATTAAGTATTTATTAAAAAATGCAGTTTTGCCACCTTTTGATGGCGCACCCACATTAAATATAGTTTTTGACACATTTATAAGTTCAATTTGACAAAATAAAATTCTTATTTTGAATCAGGATATAAAATTTTACTTTGGATAAATTTTTGATATTTTTCTGATAACTTTCATATTTTGATGAATAGTAAAAATACGCTAATTTTTATTTAAAGACAACTTTTTTCATTGAGATAATTTATATGGTTAAATTATAATATTTAATGGTTTTAAAGTATATATATAATATATTTTTACCATTTAATATAATGTATGTCATTAGAATTAATTTCACATTGAATTCATAGGTAAAAACATTTCAATCTTTGGTAATGTTTTAACTTCTAAAACGTGTTTTCTTAACAACGGGATTTATTTTAAATTAATTACTGCAACTTATATGTTTAAAATTTTGAAAAATTGATTCCATATTCTGAATCAGTGGGTCCAAATTATGTTAATATACTACGTTTTATTTTTGGGTATTATGAATAGTAACTACGGTAAATTTTATTTACCCTAGTTGAAGGTAAATCGGGTAATTAAGGGTAAATATAAGATTATCAAATTACCCTAAAACTTGCCAAAATACTATTGGATGACTAACAGTCGACCCATATCACCTAAGGGTCGGATTAGATTCATTTAATAGACTTTTCTCAATGAAAATAATTTAATTATTACTAAAACCAAAGAATGTGACATCATGTCACTTTCTTAAATCTTATAAGTATAATAATTTTAAGTTGGTGATAAACATAATGAAACTTCGAACATGAATAGTCTCCAGAAAGATAATAAAATTATCTACATCATATGAATTTATTTAGAATTTTTTGGGATTAAATATTTATCATTAATTATGACACAATAGTGATGTTGAAATTATTTTATTAATTAAAATATCAAATAAATGGTTTTAAAATATTAAAATAATTATTATATGAACTATTTAATGTCCTCCACTAATTTTCTAGATACATATGACATTTTATTAATCTATTAATGCTTTTATTTCGAACATATCCTCTGTATATATTTTATTTAAATTCAAATAATTGAATAGTGTCAAAATTGACACTATTGTTATTTTACAAAAACAACATATTATAAAATTGTTTAAAAATCACAAAAATATTTAAAAATTATAAATTAATATTTATATGGTCGAAAATTTCATAAAGTGTCAAATTATGGAAAATTAACAGCACATATGTAATTATAAATAATAATTTAAAATTTAGAATATTATTACCACAAATAAAATTAAATTGATAAATAAGGATAAATAAAGTTGGTAATGTTTAAAAAAATTCCTAAAATATATAAATTTTATTGGTTGATGAGATTACAACTCTATCTCATCTAATCTTTGGATATGTGTCATTTTGGATGTTTTTAAGTGGGGATGGGATTTAATATAAACTAATATTTCTTATATTTCCAAAGGTGCCCCGCTCCTCCCTTATAAAAGGGCATCTCCTCCCTCTCCACTTCACACCAATTTGAGCCTTCAAGATCGGCAAAACCCTATCCATTTTACTTCCCCACTTCCCTAGAATCATCCTAGAGGTTTTGGTCTTTTTCAAAGACCAACCCTAGTGCCCTAAGAGGAGGTTAAGAAGAGGCGCGTCAAAAAGAGGTAACATCCATTACCGATCCTTTCCAAATCCTTTCTTTTCAACATCTTCTTCTTTAGTTGTTTCATTATGAAGTAATAACATAAGAATCACTCATATACTTAATTGTTATTATAAGTATGAAAAAAACCTATTTCAACATCTATCCATCCTATGGAAAACAAAATCACTGCGCGTGCGTACGTACCGAATATCGTCTCCATGTCGTGGTGTAATCTATTTTCCCCCACCACCTTACTTGGATGGGTATAATGATGTAAATAATTACTATATATGATTATTGAAAAGTGATATTGATTCTGAAATAGTATACATACACTCCAATACAATTCCACGATCAGGGGAACGATATCATCGCTCGTGCGTACGTACGGAATACTGTCTCCACGATGTGATGTGATTCGTTCTACATGATCTTCATTGAATAATGATTATATAAATGAATTGAATGAATAAATATGATATATAGTACATTAATACCATTCTGGAAATGATTTATCTATAATCTAAAGAGAAGAATAAGAATTTATTCGACAAAACACGCATAACAACAAAAAGTTATAAACACCTGAATAACAAGTAGCAATGAAATATTACTACTAAGAAGCTAGGAATATGACCATATATGATATCATAACAATAATTATGAGTTTTTAATAAGTCAATAACATTATTTAAATCATTATACAGGAGGTTCAGACACATTCGAGGCAAATCGGACCTAAGGTAAGGGAAATATCACAATCTCATTTTTATCCGAGATTGTTTATACATTAGTATTTACTGGGGTGTATTTTACATTCACATCCATGTTTTCTAAATATATAATATTACTTCCATCCACCTACAATTTAATAAATCCAATTTTACCCTTCGGTGAGTTTTTAGTAAATGATATGAATGGAATCTTTTGTCGTTTTTCATACGAGGTACTTTTTGACTTTTCCGATAAAAGTACGAAGAATGTTTTTTAACTTATACGGCATGAATGGATTTTTAAAACAGTATTTCAAAGAAGCTTCCTTTACAAGTTTTCAAGTTTATTTTTAATCAACTTCTTTTAGTTTAGAATTGTACGACATGTTAAGAAAGGAAAAGTATTTTTGAAGCAGAAATGATATTTTCCTCAAGAATGGAGTCCAAGTGTTTTATCAAAATTATTTTCCATCTAAGATAATAAAGGGTTCAGTTTCTATCCCTATTATTACATTGATTTGATTATGTTGTGATGTAATTAAATTTTTATGAATTCCTTTATCTTATATGAATTTTCTTATGATGTTAGGATGTTTAAGATTCCCATTTTTATTACATGGGTTATGCTATGATGTATGGTTTCTGATTTTGTGGTACACATAAGAATGGTATCATTATGAGATGGGTGGAACCTATATCTCTCCCCAATGCATTGGGTAAAGATTTTATATCTCATGAGATAGACATGGCTGGAACGGCAGGTTGAACCGGTTCAGTGAAACAGGACTGAAACGAGGAGTGAACTCTGTTCAGAAATGGACTTTGTCCACTAAGATAGTCTTGGCAATGAGTCTTGACTAATAATAAATTATTCTCTATTATTATGTGTGTATGACACAAAGTTTCATGTTTTATGTTATGATTATTGGGATTACATTTCACTACTATGATTTATCCCATGTTATGAAATTATGATTTCTTTTGCAGGTTAAGATTTCCAAAAGGTATGTTCTTATGTATATGATGTGATTGATATTTCTTTTTTTTACCCTTACTGAGCATTTTAGCTCACCCTTTTGTATGTTTTATTTCCCCAAGCCAGAAAGAAGGTTATTAATTAGGATCTGCCAAAAAGGGACTCTAGATATGATGAAATAAATGGGAGGCAAAGTAGATGATTTATGAACCAGTTGTTTATGTTTCTCAATTTCTAAAGACTCTATACCTATACGGTCATTTCCTGGTTTTGTTATATGTTGTAATAAGTGTGCTTAAATTATGAAGTAATGACAATGTATGTAAAGTATGGGTCGTTATAGTTGGTATCAGAGGAAAGGCATAGTCAACCGTTGGAAACTGGGATGTGAAATCCTTAGTAAGATTCCTAAGGATAAGTCTAAGCATAGAACACTATCTTAGTGTTTTTGAAATGTCCATGAACAACTTATGATAAGACCTTAAGTGTGAAATTTTATTCTTGATTATGTGGTTTTCTTATTATAATTAGTGTTGCTCACACTATTCTTCTTGGTTTTAGTCAATGGATGGAACCTGAAAGAACTGTGTTAATGCAGAATGCGACGAGCAATGCAATGATTGTCCCCCCTAAGCAACCAAACGTTATGGGAGCTGGAATGAAAAATCTTGTAGCCATGGTCACACAACTTTCTCAAGATATGAATCAAGCAGGACTTCCAAACGAGCAAAGGAGGGAGCCACATTCTGTTGAATCCTTCATGAGGCAGCGTCTACCTTCTTTCAGCGGGTCTACTGATCCATTAGTTTCTGAACAATGGATTAGTACTACTGAAAAGATATTTTCAGTTCTTCAATGTTCTGAACATGCTAAAGTCATCCTAGCAGTGTATCGTTTGGAATGAGAGGCTGATCAATGGTGTAATCTTATTAAGAATACGAGGCAAAGGGATGAAATTGAGTCCATGGAATGGGATGAGTTCAAGAACTTATTTTTCAATTAGTACTTCCCTCGTATTCTCCGAACAAAGATGGAGAAAGAGTTTATTGAATTGAAGAAAAAGGATGATGAATCTGTTGGTACTTATGAAGAAAATTTTACAAGACTTGCAAGGTACGCTTCTGGTATTATTATCCAACATGAGAGTAAGATCGATCAATTCTTTAGTGGCTTAAAACCAAGTCTTCTAAGGGAGTTAGCCATAATGGACTTCAATAGCTATGAGGAAATCGTTCGATGTGCTCTCAAAGTCGAGATAGAGATTGGAGTTACCCATCAGTCATATGGGTTTGATAAGAAAAGGAAAATGGAATTAAAAGGAAAATCTAAAGAGCACACTGAAAAGAATATGATCTTTACCTTATGCTCAAAGTGTGGAAAGAAACATGGGGGGAGTTGTCTTAAAGGGACAAGTAAATGTTTCAAATGTGGAAAGGAAGGTCATCAGGCTTTTGAATGCCGCAATGATGGGAAGAAGATGTCTAATGATGAAAACAAAGGAAGGGACACACAGAATAAACCTACTACACTTCAATGTTTCAAGTGCAAGGAGATGGGGCATTATGAGAATCAATGCCCAAATCCAAGGGTTGATGATGATGGTCGACGTCAACAAACTCTTAAGGCTAAAGACAAAGGAAAGTCACATGAAATTTCTATCAGCGATGTGGAGTACGATAATGATGTGGTGAAAGGTACACTTACCATCCACTCTAAAGTAGATAATGTTTTATTTGATTCTGGATCCACCCACTCCTTTATTTCTGAACAATTTTCTAAGGATATCACCGTATTACCTCAACAGTTAGATGTTGAGTTAGCTGTGCCAACCCCTAATGGCACAACAGTCGCATAAAAAGTTTATAATTCATCTCCGATTGAAGTTTGTGGGAAAGTGATTCCTGCAAATCTTGTGATCCTTCCTATAGTGGAATTTGATGTGATTCTTTGCATGGATTGGCTTTCTCTATGTGGAGTTCATATAAATTTTCAAAGAAGGGAAGTCACATTTCATATTCCAGATCAATCTATGATCGTCTATCGATGCAAGGATGAACATAACCTTCCAGTGGAAATTTTTTCCATTTTATGGGTATTGATTCCACTAAATGAAGGTTATTTATCTCAAATGGTTGGTGAGAAACTCACGATTAAGAATATGCCCATTGTACGGGAGTTTGATGTTGTCTTTCCGGAGGAATTTATGGGTTTCCCACCAAATCGTGAAGTTGAGTTTTCAATAGAACTCGTACCAGGTGATTTGCCTATTTCAACGAGACCTTATAGAATGGACCCAATTGAGTTGCAGGAATTGAAGAAGCAAATCCAATAGAATCTTGATAAGGGGTTCATACGCCCAAGTGCATCACCTTGGGGAGCACCTGTTCTGTTTGTTAGGAAGAAAGATGGATCAATGAGACTCTGCATTGATTATCAAGAACTTAACAAGATCACTATCAAGAACAAATATCCTCTCCCACGCATTGATGACTTATTTGACCAACTATGAGGAGCTCAATACTTTTCCAAGATTGATCTTCGTTTAGGTTATCACCAATTATGTTTCAAAAGGGAGGATATACCAAAGACAACTTTTCGTACAAGGTATGGACACTATGAATTTATAGTGATGTCATTTGGTCTTACTAATGCCCCTCTTATCTTCATGGATCTGATGAATAGAGTCCTTAGAGGCTATCTTGATCAGTTTGTGGTAGTCTTTATAGACGATATTCTTGTATATTCAAAGAGCAAGGAAGAACATGAAGATCACTTGAGAATTATATTTAAGACCTTGAGAAAGGAGACGATTTATGCCAAATTTAACAAGTGTGAATTTTGGCTTCAAAGAGTTTCATTTTTTGGGTCACATAATCTCAAAAGAGGGGATATCTGTGGATCCAACAAAAACAGAGGTTATCGAAAGAATGTCGAGACCAACAACAGTGAATGAGATCCGAATTTTTCTTGTTTTTTCTGGATATTATCAACGTTTTGTGAAATATTTTTCACGATTATCTAATCCACTCACCAAGTTGACTTGGAAAGGAGTTAAGTTTGTTTGGACGGAGGAATGTGAATAGAATTTTAAGGAGTTTAAAAGAAGGTTATCTAGTGCACATGTGCTCACACTGCCTTGTAGTGGAGAAAGGTTTGTGATCTACAGTGATGCATCCAAGAAGGGTTTGAGGTGTGTTCTTATGAAAAATGATATGGTGATAGCTTATGCCTCATGACAGTTGAAAATACATGGGAAAAATTACCCAACTCATGATTTGGAGTTAGCTGCGGTAATCATTGCATTAAAGATTTAGAGGCATTACCTTTTTGGTGAATGGTGTGATATTTATACCGATCATAAAAGTTTAAAGTATATTTTCACACAAAAGGAGCTGAATATGTGCCAAAGAAGATGGTTGGAGCTGATTAAGGATTACGACTGCTCAATTCATTACCACCCTGGGAAAGCAAACAAGGTGGAAGATGCATTAAGTTGACAAGACCATGCCAGTTTATCTAATATGAGGATCACAAAAGATCCAATATTTATGGATTTACAAAGGATGGATCATGGAATTATAATGAAAGGTAAAAAATCGTATCTTTCTTAAATGAATGTTCAACCATCTATACATGTGAAGATTAAAGAGGCATAGATAAAAGATGTTGAGTTAAAAAAGAAGGTGAGAGATGTTCCTGTATTCAACCTTGACAGTGATGGGATAATAAAGTTCATAAATCGGGTTTGTGTTCCTCCAATCCCCGAATTAAAGAAGGAGCTGCTGGATGAGTCTCATAGTTCTTAATTCTCTATTCATCCTGGAAGCACGAAGATGTATAGGGACCTGAAAGAGTATTTCTAGTGGGATGGCATGAGAAGAGATGTTGTTGAATATGTCTCTCGATGCTTGGATTGTCTGTAAGTTAAAGCTGAGAGACAGAAGTCTAAGGGGATGTTACAACCATTACCCATACCCGAATGTAAATGGGAAAACATCACTATGGACATTGTCACAGGACTTCCTAAAACATCCAAAGGCAAAAATTCTATTTGGGTCATAGTTGATCATCTTACAAAGTCTACACACTTAATTGCTATTAGAGAGGATTTCTCTCTAGATCAGCTTTCCAGGATATATGTGAAGGAAGTGGTAAGATTGAATGGAGTACCACATTCTATTATATCTGATCGGGATCCGAGGTTTACCTCAAAGTTTTGGCGAAGTCTTCAGCATACTCTGGATACAGAGTTGAGTTTCAGCACTACTTATCATCCTCAGACAGACAGTCAGTCTGAGAGAATAATTCAAACTCTAGAAGATATGTTGAGAGCTTGCGCTATGGATTTCAAAGGTGATTGGGATCAACACCTACCTTTGGTGGAATTTTCTTATAATAATAGCTTTCACTCCAATATTCAGATGGCTCCTTATGAAGCTCTCTATGGAAATAAATGCAGGACTCCAACTTGCTGGGATGAAGTTGGGGAAAGAAAGCTATTAGGACATGATATTGTTGAAGAGGTGGTTGAAAAGGTCCGATCTATTCAAAAACACATAAGAGAAGCTCATAGTCGACAGAAAAGTTATGCCGACAACCGAAGAAAAGACCTAGAGTTTGAAGTGGGTGATAAAGTGTTCTTACGAATATCTCCCTGGAAGAGGGTCATGAGATTTGGAAAGAAGGGGAAGTTGAGGCCTAGATATATCGGTCCTTTCGAAATACTAGATCGTGTTTGTAAGGTAGCTTACCGATTGGCGCTTCTACCGAATCTCTCTCAAGTTCACGATGTGTTCCATGTATCTCTCCTGAGAAAGTACATACCTGATCCTTCACATGTACTCAGCTCAGAAGTTGTACTACTGGAGCAAGATCTTTCTTATGAAGAACAACGGATAGAGATTCTGGATCATAGTGAAAAATTCCTATGAAACAAGACCACTCTCTTGGTGAAAGTTTTATGGAGGAACCACCAATTAGAAGAAGCTACATGGGAGCTTGAGGATATGATGAGGGAGAGGTATCCTCATCTGTTTGTTACATAGTGACGAATTTCGAGGGTGAAATTCATTTTTAAGGGGGGTATAATGTAACACCAGATACTTTTATGAGAAATATTTTTTTATGTTATATAAATCATCAAAGGAATCTTTCGCTGCACGCAATCACGACCTTCCTCGATAGCTTGTGTAGTACGCAATACCGAGTTCCCCTAAACAACGATATATTATTATAATATTATAAACTAGCCATTATTAATAGTATTAACTGAATTTAAAAGTTTACAACATTATTATTCATCTTACACATTTTCTAGAACATGGTAAGAGAACAAAATATTTTTTTTGTGTAAAATAAGTATTTATCAAAAAATGCAGTTTTGCTGCCTTTTGATGGTGCACCCACAATAAATCTAGTTTTTGAAAAATTTATAAGTTCAATTTGACAAAATAAAATCCTTCTTTTGAATCAGGATATAAAAATTTATTTGGATAAATTTTTTATATTTTTCTGATAACTTTCATATTTTGATGAATAATAAAAATACGCTAATTTTTAATTAAAAACAACTTTTTTCATTGAGATAATTTATATGGTTAAATTATAATATTGAATGGTTTTAAAATATATATAGAATATATTTTTACCATTTAATATAATTTATGTCATTAGCATTAATTTCACATTGAATTCATGGGTAAAAACATTTCAATCTTTGGCAATGTTTTAACTTCTAAAACCCATTTTCTTAACAACATGATTTTTTTAAATTAATTACTGCAAATTATATGTTTTGAATTTTGAAAAATGGATTCCATATTCAGAATCAGTTGGTCCAAATTATGTTAATAGGCTACTTTTTATTTTTGGGCATTATGAATAGTAACTATGGTAAATTTTATTTACCATAGTTGAAGGTAAATCGGGTAATTAAGGGTAAATATAATATTATAAAATTACCCTAACACCTGCTAAAATTCCATTGGATGACTAAAAGTCGACCCATATCATCTAAGGGTCAGATTAGATTCATTTAATAGACTTTTTTCCATGAAAATAATTTAATTATTATTAAAACCAAAGAATGTGACAACATGTCACTTTCTTAAATCTTATAAGTATAATAATTTTAATTTGGTGATAAACTTAATGAAACTTAGAACATGAATAGTCCTCAGAAAGCTACTACAATTATCTACATCATAGGAATTTTTTTAGAATTTTTAGGGATTAAATAATTATCATTAATTATGACACAATAGCGATGTTGAAATTATTTTATTAATTAAAATATCAAATAAATGGTTTTAAAATATTAAAATAATTATTATATGAACTATTTAATGTGATACACTAATTTTATAGATACATATGACATTTTATTAATCTATTAAGGCTTTTATTTCGAACATATACTCTGTATATATTTTATTTAAATTCAAATAAATGAATAGTGGCAAAATTGACACTATTGTTATTTTATAAAAATAACATATTATAAAATTGTTTAAAAATCACAAAAATATTTAAAAATTATAAATTAAAATTTATTTGATCGGAAATGTCATAAAGTGTCAAATTATGGAAAATTCACAACACATATGTAATTATTAATAATAATTTAAAATTTAGAATATTATTACCACAAATAATATTAAATTGATAAATAAGGATAAATCAAGTTGGTAATGTTTAAAATAAATTCCTAACATGTCTAAATTTTACTTTTTGATGATATTAAAACCCTATCTCATCTAATATTCAGATATGAGTCATTTGGGACGTTTTTAAGTGGGGTTGGGATTTAATATAAACTAATATTTCTTATATTTCCAAAGGTGCCACTCTCCTCCCTTATAAAAGGGCACCTCCTCCCTCTCCTCCTCATACCAATTTGAGCCTTCAAGCTCAGAAAAACCCTGACCATTTTACTTCCCCACTTCCCTAGAATCATCCTAGAGGTTTTGGTCTTCTTCAATGACCAACCCTAGTGCCCTAAGAGGAGGTTAAGAAGAGGCGCGTCAAAAAGAGGTAATATCCATTACCGATCCTTTCCAAATTCTTTCTTCTTAAACATGTTCATATTTAGTTGTTTCATTATGAAGTAATAACATCAGTATCACTCATATACTTATATGTTATTATAAGTATGAAACAACCCTATTTCAACATCTATCCATCCTATGGAAAACAAAATCACCGCGCGTGCGTACGTACGGAATACCGTCTCCATGCCGTGGTGTACTCTATTTTCCCCCACCACCTTACTTGGATGGGTATAATGTTGTAAATAACTACTATATATGATTATTGTAAAGTGATATTGATTCTGAAATAGTATACATACCCTCCAATACAATTCCACGATCATGGGAACGATATCATCGCTCGTGTGTACGTACGGAATACTGTCTCCACGATGTGATGTGATTCGTTCTACATGATCTTCATTGCATAATGATTATATAAATGAATTGAATGAATAAATATCATATATAGTACATTAATACCATTCTGGAAATGATGTATCTATAATCTAAAGAGAAGAATAAGAATTTATTCGACAAAACACGCATAAGAACAAAAAGTTATAAACACCCGAATAACAAGTGGCAATGAAATATTACTATTAAGAAGTTAAGAATATGACCATATATGATATCATAACAATAATTATGATTCTGGAATAAGTAAATAACATTATTTAAATCATTATACAGGAGGTTCGGACACTTTCGAGGCAAATCGGACCTAAGGTAAGGGAAATATCACAATCTCATTTTTATCCGAGATTGTTTATACTTTAGTATTTACTGGGGTGTATTTTATCATACACATCAATGTTTCCTCAATATATAATATTATTTCCATCCACCTACAACTTAATAAATCCAATTTTACCCTTTCGTGAGTTTTTATTAAAGGATATGAAAGGAATCTTTTGTCGTTTTTCATACGAGGTACTTTTTGATTTTTCTGATAAAAGTACAAAGAATGTTTTTTTAACTTATACGGCATGAATGGATTTTTAAAACATTATTTCCAAGAAGCATACTTTACAAGTTTTCAAGAATATTTTTAATCAACTTATTTTAGTTTAGAATTGTACGACATGTTAAGAAAGGAAAAGTGTTTTTGAAGTAGAAAGGATATTTTCTTCAAGAATGGAGTTCAAGTGTTTTATCAAAATTATTTTCCATATAAGATAATAAAGGGTTCTGTTTATATACATTTTATTACATTGATTTGATTATGTTGTGATGGAATTATATTTTTATTAATTCCTTTATCTTATATGAATTTTTTTATGATGTCACGATATTTAAGATTCCCATTTTTATTACATGGGTTATGCTATGATGTATGGTTTCTGATTTTGTGGCACACATAAGAATGGTATCATTATGAGATGGGTGAGACCTATATCTCCCTCCAATGCATTGGGTAAAGATTTTATATCTCATGAGATAGACATGGCTAGAACGATAGGTTAAACCGGTTCAGTGAAACAGGACTGAAATGAGGAGCGAACTCTGTTCAGAAATGGACTTTGTCCACTAAGATAGTCTTGGCAATGAGTATGGACTAACAAGAAATGATTCTCTATGATTATGTGTGTATGCCACAAAGTTTCATGTTTTATTTTATGATTATTGGGATTACATTTCACTACTATGATTTATCCCATGTTATGAAATTATGATTTCTTTTGCAGGTTAAGATTTCCAAAAGTTATGTTCTTATGTATATTATGTGATTGATATTTCTTTTGTTTACCGTTACTGAGCATTTGAGATCACCCTTTTGAATGTTTTATTTTCCCAGGCCAGGAAGAAGGTTATTAAGTATGATATGCCAAAAAGGGACTCCAGATATGATGAAATAAATGGGAGGCAAAGTGGATGTTTTATGAACCAGTTGTTTATGTTTCCCAGTTTATAAAGACTCTATACCTATACGGTCCTTTCCTGGTTTTGTTATATGTTGTAATAAGTGTGCTTAAATTCTGAATTAATGATAATGTATGTAAAGTATGGGTCGTTATAGTTGGTATTGTAGGAAAGGTATAGTCAACCTTTGGAAACTCGGATGTGAAATCCTTAGTAAGAATCTTAGGGATAAGTCTAAGCATAGAACACAATCTTAGTGTTTTAGAAATGGCCATGAACAACCTATGATAAGAACTTAAGTGTGAAATTTTAGTCTTGATTATGTGGTTTGCCTATTATAATTAGTGTTGCTCACACTATTCTTCTTTTTTTAGTCAATGGCTTGAACCCAAAAGAACTGTGTTAATGCGGAATGCGAAGGGCAATGAAATGATTGTCCCCCTAAGCAACCAAACGTTATAGGAGCTGGAATGCAAAATCTTGTAGCCATACTCACACAACATTCTCAAGCTATGAATCATGCAGGACTTCCAAACGAGAAAAGGAAGGAGCCACATTCTGTTGAATCCTTCATGAGGCAGCGTCCACCTTCTTTCAGCGGGTCTACTGATCCATTAGTTCGTGATCAATGGATTAGTACTACTGAAAAGATATTTTCAGTTCTTCAATGTTCTGAACATGATAAATTCATCCTAGCAGTGTATCGTTTGGAAGCAGATGCTGATCAATGGTGGAATCTTATTAAGAATACGAGGCAAAGGGATGAAATTGAGTCCATGGAATGGGACGAGGTCAAGAACATATTTTTCAATAAGTACTTCCATCGTATTCTCCGAACAAATATGGAGAAAGAGTTTATTGAACTGAATAAAAAGGATGATGAATTTGTTGGTACTTATGATGAAAATTTTACAAGACTTGCAAGGTACGCTTCTGGTATTATTATCCAACATGAGTGTAAGATCGATGGATTCTTTAGTGGCTTAAAACCAAGTCTTTGAAGGGCGTTAGACATAAAGGACTTCAATAGCTACGAGGAAATCATTCGATGTGCTCTCAAAGTCGAGATAGAGATTGGAGTAACCCATCAGTCATATGGGTTTGATAAGAAGAGGAAAATGGAATTCAAAGGAAAATATAAAGAGCACACTGAAAAGAAGATGATCTTTCCCTTATACACAAAGTGTGGAAAGAATCATGGGGGGAGTTGTCTTAAAGGGACAAGTAAATGTTTCAAATGTGGAAAGGAAGGTCATAGGGCATTTGAATGCCACAATGATGGGAAGAAGATGTCTAATGATGCAAACAAAGGAAGGGACACACTGAATGAACCTACTACACTTAAATGTTTCAAGTGCAAGGAGATGGGGCATTATTCCAATCAATGCCCAAATCCAAGGGTTGATGATGATGGTCGACATCAACAAACTCTTAAGGCTAAAGACAAAGTAAAGTCACATACAATTTCTATCAGCGATGTAGAGTACGATAATGATGTGGTGAAAGGTACACTTACCATCCACTCTAAAGTAGAAAATGTTTTATTTGATTCTGGATCCACCCACTGCTTTATTTATGAAGAATTTTCTATGGATATCACCGTATTACCTCAACAGTTAGATGTTGAGTTAGCTGTGACAACCCCTAATGGCACAACAGTCGCATCAGAAGTTTATAATTCATCTCTGATTGAAGTTTGTGGGAAAGTGATTCCTGCAAATCCTGTGATCCTTCTTATATTGTAATTTGATGTTATTCTTGGCATGGATTGGATTTTTCTACATGGAGCTCATATCAATTTCCAAAGAAGGGAAGTCACATTTCATATTCCAAATCAATCTATGATCGTCTATCGATGCAAGGATGAACATAACCTTCCAGTGGAAATTTCTTCCATTTTATGGGTATTGATTCCACTAAATGAAGGTTATTTATCTCAAATGGTTGGTGACAAACTCAGGATTAAGAATATTCCCATTTTAGGGGAGTTTGATGATGTCTTTCCGGAGGAATTACCGGGTTTCCCACCAAATCGTGAATTTGAGTTTTCAATAGAACTCGTACCAGGTGCTTTGCCTATTTCAAAGACACCTTATATAATGGCCCCAATTGAGTTGCAGGAATTGAAGAAGAAAATCCAAGAGAATCTTGATAAGGGGTTCATATGCCCTAGTGCATCACCTTGGGGAGAACCTATTTTATTTGTTAAGAAGAAAGATGGATCAATGAGACTCTGCATTGATTATCGAGAATTTAACAAGATCACTATCAAGAACAAATATCCCCTCCTACACATTGATGACTTATTTGACCAACTACGAGGAGCTCAATAATTTTCCAAGATCGATCTTCGTTCAGGTTATCACCAATTAAGTGTCAAAAGAGGGGATATACCAAAGACGGCTTTCCGTACAAGGTATGAATACTATGAATTTATAGTGATGCCATTTTTTCTTACTAATGCCCCTGATATCTTCATGGATCTTATGAATAGAGTTTTTAGAGACTATCTTGATCAGTTTGTGGTAGTCTTTATAGATGATATTCTTATATATTCAAAGAGAAAGGAAGAACATGATGATCACTTGAGAATTATATTGAAGACCCTGAGAAAGGAGAAGCTTTATGCCAAATTTACCAAGTGTGAATTTTGGCTTCAAAGAGTTTCATTTTTTGGGTCACATAATCTCAAAAGAGGGGATATCTGTGGATCCAGCAAAAACAGAGGTTATCGAAAGAATGTCGAGAACAACAACAGTGACTGAGATCCGAATTTTTCTTGGTTTTTCTGGATATTATCAACTTTTTGTGAATGATTTTTCACTATTATCTTATCCACTCACCAAGTTGACTCGGAAAGTAGTTAAGTTTGTTTGGACGGAGGAATGTGAAGAGAATTTCAACGAGTTGAAAAGAAGGTTATCCAGTGCACCTGTGCTCACACTTCCTTGTAGTGGAGAATGGTTTGTGATCTACAGTGATGCATCCAAGAAGGGTTTGGGGTGTGTTCCTATGGAAAATGATATGGTGATATCTTATGCCTCACAACAGTTGAAAATACGTGAGAAAAATTACCCAACTCATGATTTAGAGTTAGCTGCGGTAATCTTTGCATTAAAGATTTGGAGGCATTACCTTTATTGTGAAAGGTGTGATATTTATACTAATCATAAAAGTTTAAAGTCTATTTTCACACAAAAGGAGCTGAATATGCACCAAAGAAGATGGTTGGAGCTGATTAAGGATTACGACAGCTCAATTCATTACCACCCTGGGAAAGAAAACAAGGTGGAAGATGCATTAAGTCAACAAGACCATGCCAGTTTATCCAAGATGAGGATCACAAAAGATCCAATATTTTTGGATTTACAAAGGATGGATCTTGGAATTATAATGAAAGGGGAAAAATCGTATCTTTCTCAAATGAATGTTCAACCATCTATACATGTGAAGATTAAAGAGGCATAGAAAGAAGATGTCGAGTTACAAAAGAAGGTGAGAAATGTTCCTGAATTCAACCTTTATTTTGATGGGATAATAAAGTTCAGGAATCGGTTTTGTTTTCCTCAAATCCCCGAATAAAAGAAGGAGATGCTGGATGAGTCTCATAGTTCTTCATTCTCTATTCATCCTGGAAGCACGAAGCTGTATCGGGACCCGAAAGAGTACTTCTGGTGGGATGGCATGAAAAGAGATGTTGTTGAATATGTCTCTCAATGCTTGGTTTGTCAGCAAGTTAAAGCTGAGAGATAGAATTCTAAGGGGATGTTACAACCATTACCCATACCCGAATGGAAATGGGAAAACATCACTATGGACTTTGTCACATGACTTCTTAAAACATTCAAAGGAAATAATGCTATCTGGGTCATAGTTGATCGTCTTACAAAGTCTGCACAATTAATTGCTATTAGAGAGGATTTCTCTCTAGATCAGCTTTCCAGGATATATGTGAAGGAAGTGGTAAGATTGCATGGAGTACCACTTTCTATTATATCTGATCGGGATCCGAGGTTTAGCTCAATGTTTTGGCGAAGTCGTCAGCATACTCTAGATACAGAGTTGAGTTTCAGCACTGCTTATCATCCTCAGACAGACGGTTAGTCTGAGAGAACAATTAAAACTCTAGAAGATATGTTGAGAGCTTTCTCTATGGATTTCAAAGGTGGTTGGGATCAACACCTACCTTTGGTGGAATTTTCTTATAATAATATCTTTCACTCCAGTATTCAGATGGCTCCTTATGAAGATCTCTATAGAAAGAAATGCAGGACTCCAACTTGTTGGGATGAAGTTGGGAAACGAAAGCTATTAGGACATGATATTGTTGAAGAGATGGTAGAAAAGGTCCGATCTATTCAACAACACATAAGAGAAGCTCTGAGTCGATAGAAAAGTTATGCCGAAAACCGAAGAAAAGACCTAGAGTTTGAAGTGGGTGATAAAGTGTTCTTACGAATATCTCCCTGGAAGAGGGTCATGAGATTTGGAAAGAAGAGGAAGTTGAGCCCTAGATATATCGGTCCTTTCGAAATACTGGATCGTGTTGGGAAGGTAGCATACCGATTGGCGCTTCCACCGAATCTCTCTCAAGTTCACGATGTGTTCCATGAATCTCTCCTGAGTAAGTACATACCTGATCCTTCACATGTACTCAGCTCAGAAGTTGTACCACTGGAGCAAGATCTTTCTTATGAAGAACAACCGATAAAAATTCTGGATCATAGTGAAAAATTCCTATGGAACAAGACCACTCTCTTGGTGAAAGTTTTATGGAGGAACCACCAATTAGAAGAAGCTACATGGGATCTTGAGGATATGATGAGGGAGAGGTATCCTGATCTGTTTGTTACAAAGTGATGAATTTCGAGGGCGAAATTCATTTTAAGGGGGGTAGAATGTAACACCCGAGACTTTTATGAGAAATATTTTGTTTTTATGTTATATAAATCATCAAAGGAATCTTTCGCTACACACAATCACAACCTTCCTCGATAGCGTGTGTAGTACGCAATACCGAGTTCCACTAAACAATGATATATTATTATAATATTATAAACTATCCGTTATGAGTAATATTAACTGAATTTTAAATTTTAAAACATTATTATTCATCTTACACATTTTTTAGAACATGGTAAGAGAACAAAATAATTTTTTTGGGTAAAATAAGTATTTATCAAAAAATGCAGTTTGTGACCTTTTGATGGTGCACCCACAATAAATATAGTTTTTGAAACATTTATATGTTCAATTTGACAAAATAAAATTCTTCTTTTGAATCAGGATATAAAAATTTACTTTGGATAAATTTTTGATATTTTTCTGATAACTTTCATATATTGATGAATAGTAAAAATACGCTAATATTTAATTAAAAACAACTTTTTTCATTGAGATAATTTATATGGTTAAATTATAATATTGAATGGTTTTAAAGTATAGATAGAATATATTTTTACCATTTAATATAATTTATGTCATTATCATTTATTTCACATTGAATTCGTAGGTAAAAACATTTCAATCTTTGGCAATGTTTTAACTTCTAAAACCCGTTTTTTTTTACAACGGGATTTATTTTAAATTAATTACTGCAACTTATATGTTTTAAATTTTGAAAAATGGATTCCATATTCAGAATCAGTGTGTCCAAATTATGTTAATAGGCTACTTTTTATTTTTGGGCATTATGAATAGTAACTATGGTAAATTTTATTTAACATAGATGAAGGTAAATCGGGTAATTATGGGTAAATATAAGATTAAAAAATTATCCTAACACCTGCCAAAATCATATTTGATGACTAATTGTCGACCCATATCACCTATGGGTCGGATTAGATTCATTTAATAGAATCTTTTCAATGAAAATAATTTAATTATTATTAAAACCAAAGAATGTGACAACATGTCACTTTCTTGAATCTTATAAGTATAATAATTTTAATTTGGTGATAAACTTAATGAAACATATAACATGAATAGTCCGTAGAAATATAATACAATTATCTACATCATAGGATTTGTTTTATAATATTTTGGGATTAAATAATTATCATTAATTATGACACAATAGTAAAGTTAAAATTATTTTATTAATTAAAATATCAAATAAATGGTTTTAAAATATTAAAATAATTATTATATGCACTATTTAATGTGCTCCACTAATTTTCTAGATACATATGACATTTTATTAATCTATTAAAACTTTTAGTTCCAACATATCCTCTGTATATATTTTATTTAAATTCAAATAAATGAATAGTGTCAAAATTGACACTATTGTTATTTTATAAAAATAACATATTATAAAATTCTTTAAAAATCACAAAAATATTTAAAAATTATAAACTAAAATTTATATGGTCTAAAAATTCATAAAGTGCCAAATTATGGAAAATTCACAACACATATGTAATTATTATTAATAATTTAAAATTTAGAATATTATTACCACAAATAAAATTAAATTGATAAATATGGATAAATCAAGTTGGTAATGTTTAACATAAATTCCTAACATGTCTAAATTTTATTGGTTGATTAGATTACAACCCTATCGCATCTAATCTTCATATATGTGTAATTTCGGAAGTTTTTAAGTGGGGTTGGGATTTAATATAAACTAATTTTTCTTATATTTCCAAAGGTGACCCTCTCCTCCCTTATAAAAGGGCACCTCCTCCCTGTCCTCCTCACACCAATTTGAGCCTTAAAGCTCGGCCAAACCCTGCCCATTTTACTTCCCCACTTCCCTAGATTCATCTTAGAGGTTCTGGTCTTCTTCAAAGACCAACCCTAGTGCCCTAAGAGGAGGTTAAGAAGAGGCGCGTCAAAAAGAGGTAATATCCATTACCGATCCTTTCCAAATTATTTCTTCTTCAACATCTTCTTCTTTAGTTTTTTCATTATGAATTAATAACATCATTATCACTCATATACTGATATGTTATTATACGTATGAAACAACCATATTTCAACATCTATCCATCCTATGGAAAATGAAATCACCGCGCGTGCGTACGTACGGAATACCGTCTCCACACCGTGGTGTAATATATTTTCCCCCACCACATTACTTGGATGGGTATAATGATATAAATAATTACTATATGTGATTATTGTAAAGTGATATTGATTCTAAAATTGTATACATACACTCCAATACAATTCCACGATCATGGGAACGATATCATCGCTCGTGCATACGTACGGAATACCTCTCCACGATGTGATGCGATTCGTTCTACATGATATTCATTGCATAATGATTATATAAATTAATTGATTGAATAAATATTATAAATAGTACATTAATACCATTCTGGAAATGATCTATCTATAACCTAAAGTGATGAATAAGAATTTATTCGACAAAACACGCATAAGAACAAAAAGTTATAAACACCCGAATAACAAGTAGCAATGAAATATTACTACTAAGAAGCTAAGAATATGACCATATATGATATCATAACAATAATTATGATTCATGAATAAGTCAATAACATTATTTAAATCATTATACAGGACGTTCGGACACTTACGAGGCAAATCGGACCTAAGGTAAGGGAAATATCACAATCTCATTTTTATCCGAGATTGTTTATACTTTAGTATTTACTGGGGTGTATTTTATCATCCACATCCATGTTTACTCAATATGTAATATTATATCCATCCACCTAAAATTTTTTAAATCCAGTTTTACCCTTTGGTGAGTCTTTAGTAAAGGATATGAAAGGAATCTTTTGTCGTTTTTCGTACGAGTTACTTTTTGACTTTTTCGACAAAAGTATGAAGAATGTTTTTTTAAACTTATACAGCATGAATGGATTTTTAAAACATTATTTCCAAGAATATTCCTTTACATTTTTTCATGATTATTTTTAATCAACTTCTTTTAGTTTAGAATTGTATGACATGTTAAGAAAGGAAAAGTGTTTTTGAAGCAGAAAGGATATTTTCCTCAAGAATGGAGTTCAAGTGTTTTATCAAAGTTATTTTCCATCTAAGATAATAAAGGGTTCTGTTTATATCCATATTATTACATTGATTTGATTATGTTGTGATGTAATTATATTTTTATGAATTCCTTTATCTTATATGAATAGTTTTATTATGTCACGATGTTTAAGATTCCCATTTTTATTACATGGGTTATGCTATGATGTATGGTTTCTGATTTTTTGGCACACATAAGAATGGTATCATAATGATATGTGTGGGGCCTATATCTCCCTCTAATGCATTGGGTAAATATTTTAGATCTCATGAGATAGACATGGCTGGAACGACAGGTTAAACCGGTTCATTGAAACAGGACTGAAACGAGGAGTGAACTCGGTTCAGAAATGGACATTGTCCACTAAGATAGTCTTGGAAATGAGTCTTGACTAACAAGAAATGATTCTCTATGATTATGTGTGTATGCCACAAAGTTTCATGTTTTAAGTTATGATTATTGGGATTACAGTTCACTACTATGATTTATCCCATGTTATGAAATTATGATTTCCTTTTCAGGTTAGGATTTCCAAAAGTTATGTTCTTATGTATATGATGTGATTGATATTTCTTTTTTTTACCCTTACTAAGCATTTGAGATCAGCCTTTTTTACCTTTTATTTCCCCAGGTCAAGAAGAAGGTTATTAAGTAGGATATGCCAAAAAGGGTCTCTAGATATGATGAAATAAATGGGAGGTAATGCATATGCTTTATGAACCAGTTGTTTATGTTTCCCAGTTTCTAAACACTCTATACCTATACGGTTCATTCCTAATTTTGTTATATGTTGTAATACGTGTGCTTAAATTCTGAATTAATGATAATGTATGTAATGTATGGGTCGTCATACTGCTCTCCTGCCATTGGTCCCCAGAATAGCTCTCCGTAATCTCTCTTGGTGGTAGAAAGCGCTTCCAGCGATGATGGTGGTGACTACATGACCGTAACCTGCGAGGTTGCCAGGTTTTCATCCTCTTGGATAAACCTATGGTGGGAGGAGGGAACCCTGTGGACCTCGCACTCTGGAAGTACCAGGATTATGTGCCTCGTCCCTGCCTCGGCCCTTGACTCGGATTAGTGAGGGGTGGGGTCCTGAGCTGAGTCACACTCTGCTTTAGGGTCAGAGAAGCGGAGCAGTTTTTTCTTCGTCCAGGCCTTCCAAGGATTCTTCTTTTGGCAGCGATGACTCGCCTTTTTTCCTTTGGGTGGATCTTTGGTAAAGGGCTGATTCCAGACATGGGGTCCTTTGGCAGCTCTGGTGTCAGGGCGGAGATGGTTTCCACTTGAGATAGCCGGGGTGCGAGGAGCGCAGGGACAAATATCGAAGGGGACTTCTGGAGGACCTCCATGAAGATCTCCTAAGCAAGCAAAACCTCCGTGGGAACCGGTGGAAGCATGGGGTGGACCTATATGCTTTGTGCGAATGGAGGGAGGCTGGCCTTCACCCCTCTGGTTTTCGGGGCAAGGAGGACCTTTTCCAGTTGCATAGAGGACGTAGGGAGGATCCCCACATTGGAGAGAGACTGGACTGTGGGGTGGATCCTCATCCGAATTGGGGGTGGCACGGGGAAGACCTCCATGTCGATCCTCAAAATGAGGAAGACCCACGCTCGCAGTATTGGTGGTATGGGGAGGACCACCGTACGGGGTGGCATTGTCTTGTGTTGGTTCGCAGCGACCACTGCCCGTTCCTGTAACCCAGAGAGTCTACCCAGCCTGCCCATGTGGCGGTTGGGGCCTCGATCCCGGTTGGGCGTATGAGTGCACTTGGTCAGTGTGTGCAGAGACTTGATGATATGCTTCGGCGGTGGCTCGGGCCATATTAGTCGTCGACGTTGATGTACCTTGGTTGGCATTCTCCTCAACCCATGCCCGCCACTCGCATTGGGTCAGGCGAGCCGGTGCTGGTGGCGCAGGTGCATGGATTACCTTCACCTCCAGCAAGGCCAGACGGCGGCACTGACGTGGCCGGGTGGGGGCCCTTTCTTGTAGCCCCTGCATTGGTACTCTGACCAGGCTAATCTGGATGTCACCCACCTCATCAGCCTAAGGCAAAGATTCGTCAAAGTGCTCCAGGTACAGGCTCCCAATACGATTGAATGTTGGGGTGGGGAACAGTGGCTCCCTGCGCGGCCCTCGGGGGCGTCGTTGACGGCATGGCCTGGATGCCTCCAAGTCCAGGTGGGCCATATCTCAGGTCAGGATTATGCCCTCCTCCACATAACGACATACAAGGTCATTAATCACCCTTCGTTGGATTACTTCTGATGGGGAGATGGGGCAGGGGATCCACACAGTCATGGACGTAGGTGTTGTTGCGGCAGCATGAGAGCCACACGGAGTGGCAGTGCTGGCATTGCCCCTGCCCCTACATATGCGAGTGGGTAGTGATTGTGTTACTGTTGCAGAAATCTGACTCCTAAGAATCAAAGAGATGAACTCGTCAGTGGTGAAAGAAAATGAATCGATGACCAGTGCCCCAGTGCCATCCCGTCTCCCATGATCAACAAGTGGGATCCACCCTAAAAACGTCGCAAAACAGAATGTCCAACATTCTACTCCCCAACTTCTGGTGAGTTTCAAGCTAGGCCCGCTATTTGCATGGCGGGACCCAGTTCCAGATAGCTGGATCCTGTGACACGTCAATCCATGGATTCCCCCAGCGTTACTAATCTCCATATTGAGGAGAAGACATTCATGTTAGTTTCACCATTTCTATTTCTGACGCTTTCATCGGGGCACGTGCATTCTTCTATTTGAGTGCGATAGGCGTGGCTTGTGTTACCCCACATTCTCCCTTTCCAAAGGCGGGCTACATCCATTCCTTGTTTAGAGGCGTTTTCTTGTTGATCGAAATGGGATGATTGGATGTCAGTTCTTCCTTCCGTGGATTTCTCCTTGGAACTCGTCACCTAGTCCGGGTCTCCCTCATAGATTTAAGTCATGGTTCCTGAATCTCATTCCTGGTGCCACATCTTCATGGAAACTAGTTAAGTACACTACTTCTGTCAGGACATTCCATGGGGTCTTGACATGGTATTAACCTTCGGTCAGAATAGATGACAACATCAGGAATGCTGGGGAATCTCTGGGTGCGTTGACATTGGGGAACCAGTATCCTTCTTCATAAGAGGGAATCTCAAGGGTGCAGAACCCGAGGCATCCCACGTCGAATGGGTGGAATCAAATGCCTTAGGCCTATATATGAGGTTTTCCTTAGCTTCCCATGTTTAACACATGGTGCACAGTGAGTTTAACGTCTTGCGGTGACTGTTATGCCAAAGTCATGTCATTCGAGGTTTTCCTCAGGCATCTCATGTCTATCACGAGGTAGCCCGCGTGCTTAATGTCTTGCGGAGACATTATAAGGGTGATCAGAACATCCCATAGAGACAGATCAGATTTTTACATCCCAAGGAGGGAACACCTGGAAGATGGATTGATCAGAACACCCAATGAGGACAGATCTGTGGTGGTGCTCCCCATGGACGGGATATGTCACACAATAATGGCTGATCTGAACACCACTGAAGGAGGATCAGGGAATGTGAACCCCAGGATGGGGGACAAAATGGTTTACCATTGGATGGGATTGAACCTCATGGAGGTTTCCTACGTACCCTGTGTAGAGGACTAGGATCAAAACCCATGTAGTTTGAAGAGGTGATGAATCGGGGTGTACACAGAGGACAATGACCCAAAGACATATTGGGTCTTACTCAAGGTTATTTTCCCGAGTACTGCTAGGAGAGGTGAGGAATTGGATGACATGATCCCACCAAGTTGTGGCAGCCCGGATAAGAATCAGGATAGATGAAGGAGGGTTGAATGAAGTGGAGGAGAAATGAAATAAAACTGATGTGAGGATGATGGTGTTGCTGGTCTTGATCCCCAAAGAGACTTTCTATGTATCCCCGTTTTAGGGAATCAATGTCTGTGTAGTTCGGTGGGACGATGGGATACCTGGGGAGGCGGCCCATGAGAATGGACACATGGATGGGACCCAAAAGAAGTGGAACCTCCGAGTTGGGGAATGACCTTCCCGAGACACATAGGTTCGAGGGACAGATCAGGGTGAGCAATGTGTGATGGGCTTGAGCCTTAGGGAGGCTTCCTATGTATCCCCATGGCAGGGAATCAAAGAACACGTAGTTCAGATGGTGAATACAGTTTAACGTCATTTGGGATGGGGGTGAACCGACGTGAAGGCGGTCGGAACGACCGGGTGGTGGCCTTGGACCTCTTGGAGGCTTCCAACGTACCATGCCTTGACATGGATCGAAGTCCACGTAGTTCAGGATGGGGTGTGTCAGCGAACCGACGTGAAGATGGACCAGGGGTCCAATGGGTGATAGGCTTGAATCTCGGGGAGGATTCGTGTGTACCATTCCTTGGCATGGATCAAAGTCCCCATAGTTCAGGAGGGGGTTTCGGCGAACTGACATGAAGATGGACCATGGGTCCGATGTGTGATGGGATTGAACCTCAGGGAGGGTTCTGACATACCATGCCTTGACATGGATAAAATAAAACGTAGTTCGGGATGGTGTGGGAGTCGGCGAACTGATGTGAATTAGGACCTTGGTCAAGGTCGATGGTGGGTTTGAACCTCAGGGAGGATTCCTACATTACATGCCTTGACATGGATAAAAGACCACATAGTTCATGATGGTTTGATGCTTACACTCTAGGCTGCCCAAGGTGTTGGTGAACCGACATGACGGAGGTCGGAACGACTGAGGTGGTGGGCTTGAACCTCATGGAGGCTTCCTACGTACCATGCCTTGACATGGATCAAAGTCCATGTAGTTCAGTCTGGGTGTGTGTTGGAGAACTGACGTGAAGATGGACCTTGGTCCCATGGGTGATGAGCTTGAACCTCATGAGGCTTCCTGCGTACCATGACATGACATGGATCAAAGTCCCCGTAGTTTGGGATGGTGTGTGTCGGATAACTGACGTGATGACGAACCTTTGTCTGATGGGTGATGGGCTTGAACCTCATGAGGCTTCCTACGTACCATGCCATGACATGAATCGATGTCCACATAGTTTAGGATGGGGTGTGTCGGAGAACCGATGAGAAGATGCACTGGGGGTCTAATGGGTGATGGGCTTGAACCTCTTGAGGCTTCCTATATACCATGCCTTGACATGGATCAAAGTCCCCATAGTTCGGGATGGTGTG
Organism: Viscum album; assembly: GCA_963277665.1. Taxonomy (NCBI): domain Eukaryota; kingdom Viridiplantae; phylum Streptophyta; class Magnoliopsida; order Santalales; family Viscaceae; genus Viscum; species Viscum album. Next base: position 390,750,471 of record OY728146.1, read on the forward strand.
TGTCGGAAAACTGACGTGAAGATGGACATGGGGTCTGATGGGTGATGGGCTTGAACCTCGTGAGGCTTCCTACGTACCATGCCTTGACATGGATCAAAGTCCACGTAGTTTAGGATGGGGTGTGTCGGCAAACCGACGTGAAGATGGACTAGGGGTCCGATGGGTGATGGTCTTGAACCTCATGAGGCTTCCTACATATAATGCTTTGACATGGATCAAAGTCCCCGTACTTCGGGATGGTGTGTGTCAGAGAACCGACGTGAAGATGGACCTTGGTCTGATGGGTGATTGGATTTAACATCGTGAGGCTTCCTACAGACCATGCCATGACATGGATCAAATTCCACGTAGTTCAGGATGGGGTGTGTCGGAGAACCGACATGAAGATGGATTGAGGATTCGATGGGTGATGGGAATGAACCTTGTGAGGCTTCCTACGTACCATGCCTTGACATGGATCAAAGTCCTCATAGTTCGGGATGGTGTGTGTCAGTGAACCGACATGAATATGGGTCGGGGGTCCGATGGGTGATGGGATTGAATCTCGTGAGGCTTCCTACATACCATGCCTTGACATAGATCAATGTCCACATAGTTCGGGATGGTGTGTGTCAGATAACCGATGTGAAGATGGAACTTGGTCTAGGTGGTTGTTGGGCTTGAACCTCAGGGAGGCTTCCTACATACCATGCCTTGACATGGATTAAAGTCCACGTAGTTCAGGATGGTGTGGGGCTTACACTCTAAGCTGCCCAAGTGTTGTGTGAACCGACATGAAGGGGTGTAGAGCGATCATTGGGTGTTTGGCTTGAGCCTTGTGAGGCTTCCTACATACCATTCCTTGACATGGATCAAAGTACCCATTATTCGGGTGGGTCGCAATGGCTTACCGCTGGATTGGAATGAATTTTAACATCATGCGGGACAGGGATAGTGCCATGGTTGATGCTTACTCTAAGCCCACGTGATCCTTTCTCGGTGCAAGAAACAAGAGGCATTAATGGCCTGATGACCAAGTCGCGAAAGGTTCATCCGTGGGAAGTGAAGAGGAGTGGGGATTACGCTCAGAGGCAACCCATTATACTGGGACTTACTCCAGTATGGAGTCCCGTGGGGCGACAAAGCGCAGCGGGAGAGGGGGATTGGGACTTACTCCAAGATGGAGGCCCGATGGCGACAAAACATAGTGGGATAGGTACTTGGGACCGAAGAAAGGGGTATCCTCGTTCCCTATCACACTCTCTAATGGACTTGGCACCGAGGAAGTGAGGAGGAGCAGGGGTGCTTCCTCCTGCAAGAAAATCTAGGGTTTTACACTAAGATGGATGCCCTTCCCCCACTAACAAATGCCACTCTAGGGTGAGGATATCATCCCGTGTGGAGACCAGGGGGTGTGGTGAATGTCTAAAGTGGGGGCATCCCATGAGAGAGGCATCGGGGAATGTCACAGTTTAATGTAGTGTGTTGAGGACGAGGGTGCCTGGTAGTATAAAGTCATGCAGATTAGACGAGGTGGGATTACTCCACACCCCTAGAACATACAAAATTCCGTACCCTTTTCTACTTGTGGGAAGGAAGGAACCAGTAACGCCATATTGAGGGGGTGTTGCGGAGCGATCCATTGAGGGGTCCACGTTAGCATGGTTATGCGAAGAGGAAATAGCCATTAGCATGCCTATGTAGAGAAGCATTAGGTGCAGTATCCCTATGGGTACTATTTTCCAGGAGACTTTGAAATCACACCGTGAAAACACGGAGGGTCGCATGAGAAAAGGATTTTCCAAACAGAGGGGTCCATAGAAAAGGGCATTGTGGAGCTCTATTTCTCCGCATAGCTGGGGGCACTTGCGAAGGGGTGTGCTTCGCGAAGTGGTGTGCCTTAGCCTTGGAATGGGGTCGAGGTGAAAATGGTAGGTGCTTCACAAAGTGAAAGGGCATTCGCAGAGCACAACCTCGTGGAGAAAAGGCACCTCGTAGAGAAAGTTGTCAGGAAGCAATGTCCTTCGCGAGGCATAGTGATCCTGCCTTAGCAAATGAATCAAGTGTACATGAAGGGTGATTTGAAAATCATAAATGTTCGACAATGACCCAGGTCCCCTTGGGGACCCCCTTCCTTCGTTAAATCCCTTATTCTTCGTGAAAGGCATCCCTCTCAGAAGAGGGGATCAAAACGAGACAATGGGGAGGATCTTCGCAAAGCAGAAGTACCTCACGCATCTCATGGTTCGCTGAGCGGAAGAGTGCTTTGCGATTTGGGAGATGATAAGCTGAATGGTCGGATTTTCCATCCTCGAGTTCTTAGGGGGAGTCCCATATTTATAGGCAAGAGGCACCGCGGAGTGGAGGTCACGCAACGTGAAGAGGGGTAATGGAGCTTCACGGTCTGCTTGCAAACGTCAAATGTGTTCACGGAGCATCCCGCCTCCTGGGCATTGCGGTGGGCTCGAAAACATCAAATGCGTTCACGGAGCCATCAACCTTCTTTGGTTGGCAGTGAGCTCACAAATTTTAAATGCATTTACAGAGCTGTCTGCCTTCTTTGCTTTGCGATGGCCACGGTGCTTGGGGACTATGCGAAGGGGCTTCGCGAGGCAGTACATGGGGGCATCTTGGAGCCTTTTCTTCCTTCCAAATTTTTGCATGAATAGTGGGATTAAATAAAGTGATTATAAAGGGGTTGGGGAACCATGATATAAGGGGGGGGGGGGGGGGCGCTGATAATGGTGGAGGTCATGAACAAAAAATTACACCCTTTATCAGTGGGACCTTTATAAGCCATTTTTGTTGTTGTTAAAGGCTTCCTTTTACAATGCCAGAAAATGTTTTTCTAAAGGGGTACTTTAACACTAGATTTTATGATCATTTTTAATTATAAACATTTAGAATATCTTAAATTATCAGTACTTTTATATTATTGATAAATCCCTATTACTAGAATTATTGAAGGCCCAATATGTAATAGTGCTTCTTGAGTAAGTGTTTAAAATATGAAGTCATTGGAGGATATGGTCACATGGATGACACCCCATTAGTAATAAACCATTGTGAGAGTGGAATTATAAGGATAAGAGGTTGGACCTGGTTACCTTGACCTAAGACAAACCTGATAGGGAAAAGTGGGATAAATGAAGTTCCATACATTCAACATGTACCCATAGTGAGTCAGTAGCTGGAAGGATCAGGTTTACCAATTATAAGGATTACCCAGGATGGTGTTCTTCATTGAGTTTGAATCACAAATAGGTGATTTTTGGAATGATATTGAAAAATTTTATGTGATGGGGGTTTTTTAGGAGTACAATGGGTGGTAGTTATGTAGGTATAAATTTGTGGTTTGGGGGAAGGATAGGGGTTATGTTTATCACAACACATTTTAGATTCTTATAGCGGTGGGTATAGAACATGGGTGGACGCTCATGACTGGAATGGAACAAGGTAGTATCTCAGAGTGTATATGAGGCTGATATTCCTTGAACTAATCATAAGAGCACGTGGTTGTTGAATCATTATTTAATATTCCAATCATGTTATGAATCATGGCATAAGTTATCTACCCAATTTCAGAGTGGAGTTCCAAGGGATCTCTTGGAATATCAAGATATTATTGGGATAATGGTTTACATAAACATTATAGTGTCTGACTCACAATAGAACGATTTGTGTGTTGTAATTAGCGATACACATGAGTGTGCTAAAGGCCAATGGTATCAAATGAGATGCCTTATTTTGTGGTTTCTTGGAGATTTAGGTGAAATGAAGGATGTTGCATGTGATGACTATTGTTTGTAAGTGAATCAGGTATCGTAGATAGTGAAACCCTTAGGGGGGGTCTTGACATGAATTTTAAGGGTATATGTTGTTAAGGGTTTTTTAATGAAAAGTGTTTCCTAGCTTGAGGTAAGAATAGATTGGGAAGAGTTACATGTGTCTGAATTTACAAATTTTAAGGAATACCTTCATGTCGGTGAACCCCATGACATCCATATCATGGATTCAGGAATATATGATATGTTATATTTTACCTAACACTCAATAATAATGGGTTTTTTCATACCATTTATTGTGTCCAGTAAGGATTGGTCCATTGGTCTTAGTGGACAATGTTGTTTTTTTAAATATGATAATGATGATTCTCAAAAGTTTGGGATTAGAATTTCAGCCATATGAGTCTGACCATTGCATGGAAAGGTTTGTGGGGTTGTTTGGACTGATAATTGAATAATGATTTTGGCATTTCAATGTTTTTGAATAAATGGACATGAGTACTACTCGAATTTTCATAGAATACCTTATATAAATTAATACATAGAATCAAGTGGATTAGGAGCCAGAACATCTAGATTGTGGTGGTTTTTGGTGGTCTAAATTTTTTTTTAATTGTATTTGGCAGTACTCATGCTTAAAAGATTATAAGATGAAATATAAATTGAGGATTTAATTTTGGTTTTACATAGTTAGTCTTTCATGTGTTTATATGGGTGTATCAAAATGATCTAAGGATGCCTATAAGGATAAAGTAATTGTGATCAATTTTTTTTGGTGTGTAAATAGAACAGATTGAGTGTTTTGAAGGATAGTCAAATAAGGGTTGTTTGACATGTGTATACATGTATAATTGAATTTTGTGGTTCTGAAACAATATTTACAATGTCATTTTGGACCTTAGAAGAGTGTATTGATTATTGTTTTGGTATTTTTGTGGAATATAATTGATAACCATGCATGTGGCATGGTTGATTGTGATTCAACTAGTTATGATTAAAATCAAGAACTAGGTGTGGAATTCTCATATGTGTTTTGATGCGATGAGTTAGAGATTGTTTTTTTCATGTCATTGCATTGTGTATTTTTCTTAGTGGTGAAATCCAATGAAAAAATTACCAATGTCTTACAATTTTTCATTATATACTAACTCTTGATGTAGGACTACCAGAAGATGGGTGGTAAATTGGTAGTCGACATGATAACTTCACTAGTTTTACATGATTGGTAAATGTCCTCTAAGTGTTTTTAAGTAGTTATGAAAATTTAATTGGGTTTTAGTTGCATGATCCATCCACGGTGGAATCTGTGACTTAAATGGGAATTGAACATTCATAGATAGAATGAATCCATGTGACGGGGAATTTTGGACCAATTTATACTGAGATGTTTGGTTGGATTTACACTATGAATTCTCAAGGTTGACACATAATAAGGTGGGTAGGTTTTGTGACTCCATGTTCATAATTGTTTTCAGTATTAAATTTAAATGTTTTTCATCATATTTTTATATTTTTTGATGATCATGATTTTAGTCCATTTTTTGAGGCACGTGACAACAAAAAAGTTTTTTTTGGAACATTAAGGAGGTTTGGGGAACCCCGTGGGCATGAATGGGCCTTGGGAGTGGTTGGGTGCCTACTGCCACAAATAAAATTGAAGTGCCACCAGCTGGATGGTGGGGATTTTAAAAAGGTTACAATTACCAAATATCCCCCTTATTTTTTAAGAAAGGGAAGACCCTTCCCCTTGTGTTTTATCCCATTTGGTTGAAATCTTTCATTCCCCTCTGGACCCCTCTCATATATTGATTTGGGGATGTATTTGGTGTTTTTCCTCAGTGAGTTTTTCATGAATAAACTAATAGGAATGTGACCTATGACTACCCCAATATTGCCTCCAATAGGTTAGGGTTTGGAGACCATTGCAGGTAAGAATGTCCCATAAATGGGAGTCATTATTGTAATATACCTCTTCACATGCACACAACTCAAAGCAAAAAATTTGATGAAATTTAGAACCACTAAAAACAATACATGCATACATATATATTCCCATAACTAGTGTATGTTTTTAATGTATTGAATGGAAATATTTGGCTAAATATAGGTGAAATAAAAATAATATAATGAGTCAAAACTACTCCAAGGGGAGGGACTGTGATAAAATGAAAACACTTGGGAAACACATCATCCTATTAATATCAAGCAGTGATTCACCAACACCACGTCCTCTTGGGAACCTATCAAAAGGTTCGTGATTTTCATAATTCATGACATGTACTGACAGATCTCATAAAGGGGTGAGTAAAAAAATACCCCGTAGAAATCCCTAAAAATAGTAAACATGAATAATCATGTAAAAAAATCAAAATATAAGGATATACCACTCAATGTATTAGAAAACACATAGATATACTCAAGATGGACATTATGACATGAGCCGCACACAACCAATATCTTAGCATATGATTCTCCTCAAACTAGTTCTCATTCCTAGAGAATACACACCATGAACCATGTGAAAACATGAGACTCTCACACTATATTTAATGATCCTTGGGACCAGTTCCATAAATCTCCCTTTTATTAGGAGACCTAGATACTTATAATGGAGGTCATTTCTAAGACTACTAGGGGACACCACAAACCCCATCTGGATAAACCAACTATGAAGGGGATCATATGCACATGATACTGCAAACCCTACTGATACAACCTCTATGATAGAGAAGCAATGCAGTAGATACGGGTGTCACACTAATTCCCCAATGAAATCCAAGGGTATAATGATTATTTAGGATCACAATCCTGTCTTATAGAGGGAATCCATAAACACTATCTGTGATTCGTCCACTATATGGGATCAGAGTCATTCGATTTTGATATAATTTCACACTATAACCTCGATGGAAAGAACAAGGGGAACTCAATCAATAGACACTGATCTAAATTACTGATAAGTAGATATTCGAGATATTTCAATGGTATTAAACAACATGTATGTAGTGTATATTATATGCCTTTCCAAACTCAGATATATCCATATTGTAACACCTAGCATGATGTTTAATTATCTATAAATATGGATTTTAGGTAAAGAACACAACATATTGAGATCCCTCAATAACCTTCCCATGTTTTATTGTTGTGTCTGTGTGTCTCCCGTCCTACATGTGTACCAGCACATGTACAATTGGTCATGTCCATGTCAAAGTACATGGTGTGTCACTATCCGTGTACTTCTGTTCACGTTTGTGTATCTTTCTATGTACATGCATAGATTTTAGGGATGGGATACATGACATGTGACCATTTCACATGACATGTGATATTAAACTCCATCTGAAAACCTAGTTCATTATCCAAAGGGTCCCACATGGCATGTAATCCTAATGTACATGATGTTTTGATTTGGCATTTTTAGACATGCCAGATCCTTCTCTGCATCATACTCTACATCACTAGAGCTTCCTCCCTCACTCGAGACTATATATTGGGGGGGGGGGGGTTCAACCCTCTTGTCAATGAATATAGTGATTCTGGGCTCTTAAACCTCCTAAGAAACATCCAATAACGCCATCAGTATATTCCTCATCAAAACCGATTTAAATGGATATCAAAATTATATTTTGATCTACCTCATATATTTGACAGTCATCATCACAACTCTATCACACCAACGAAAATGAATCGCACCTACATTATCGATACTTTTCACTAAAAAACAGTTGTGAAATAATCTAATACAATTTATTCATCAAACCACAGACCAAAAGAAACACCCACAATGAATGTGTGAAGTACATAAGAAGAAATAAAAAAAATCCATAAAAAGTGAGCATTGAAACTCAGACTTTGAACATTCATCCTCGATTCATAATCATATATGATGGACTGTCAAATAATAACAAAAAATAATGAACGAAAATAAATACTTAAAATTAAATCTACCAACAATGCACTTATAAATATTTTTCATGGAATTGATCACTACAGGTCCAATAGTTAAAAATAGGATAGAAAATACAACTCATCATCCAACATGGATTCTGGATCGATCCTTGATATGGAATGGTTCTACACTTCCATCATTGAGAAGGTCCACAAACTCTGTCTGAACAACCATCCACGATCCAATCTCGATCAATCGTCAATCACCAAGAATTATTTATAACATCTATCTAGATCTATGGGGTATTTGTGTAAAACCCTATGGAATGGATCAAAACCATGTATTTAATTGATAGATTAAATCTTCATTGAAAAAAATAATTTAATTTAATTAATTTAATTTAATTCATTAATTTCACTCCAACAACATGTTTTTTACAAACTCCCAAAGCTGAGAAAGGTTATGTCACACGTAAGGTAAAACCCAAATTCTAAAATCAATGTTTCCCTCATATTTCTAACCTATGCCTCTATTCTGGAGTTAGTCCACTTTTTTAAGAAAATTACACGTGGTTGTTATTAATATATTTAACATATGTTAAAAATTTATTCTAGGAACAGTGGCCATCAGAATCACACACCGTCTTAACACCTAGTGAAAACAAATCCATATAATATCCATAAATAAAACACATAAAATATCAGCCATTGAATTATCCCCACCTTATGGATTTTCATCCCAAAGAGAAAAACCAACAAAAAATGATGAGGGTACTGGGATCACATATGGGTCTCCCTCTCCATGGTGATATACTAAATATTCATATACTACCACCAGACTTGCACAAAGGGAATCATTCTTCCATTAAGCATCGTCTCTTGACGATCCTTGATCTCCACCCAGTACTCTATAAAGGCAACTCAATGCTTGATATCCATCATTCCCCAATCAATCAACAACATCTTATGGATTGTGCATTTATTTACCATGCTATGACATATGGAAGACGTCGTATACATTGTCCAACTGTAGAGGTTGATCTATGTGGTACACCACCTCGAAAACTCTACATAGTATTGGAAAATTGACAATGAAACATGAGGATAACATTCTACCCTATAAAAATCTCCACAATACACATCAAGGTGAGACCCTCCAGAAAACATGGTCTCCCTCCTAAATTTATAAATTTCTCCTTCATAATTCTATATAAGACTTTTTATTACTTTGTATATTCTTCATCATCTCTGTGATGACCTGCACTAACTCTGTAGTAGTTTCACCTACATTTGTACCTTGAGTTCTGACTCACCTAGATCATTCCATAAAAGTGAAAAACTATAAAACCTCCCATAAAATTCCTCAAATGGTACTATTCAAATAGTGCAATGGTAGTATATCCATATTAAAACTCCACCAAAGTTTGATTATCCTCCGAACTACAGCCAATGTTTAACAAGAAAGATCACAACATTTCTTCTAAGACCCAAATGGTCTTTTATACCTACCCATCAGTTAGCGGTTCAAATTCCATGCTCAATCGTAACTGATTCCAAAAGGCATCCTTAAATCCTCTCTACAATTTTTATGTGAAGAAAGTGTCACAATATAAAACAATAATTGAGGGGACTCCATTTAGTTAGGCTATCTCTTACACAAAGTGGCATCCCATGATCTCAAATGAATTGTGCTCTCAAATATATAAGAATTTTTTTGACTTTGTGAGTAAGTCTAAAATCAACAATAAAGAATCGGGTCACCTAGATATACAAGGTAACACCTTCATCATTAAAATGGACAACCCATACCACTTTCACTATGGCACCTCAAGGGGTTTAGTGACACCCACTAGAACCTGGTGCACAACCTTCACCTAATGATAAGTGTGTCATTAAGGGACAAACCCTGCAATAAAAATATTTATTCCAAGCTACCAAAACTGACATCAGAGGTCATGGGACATCTTTTCTATACATTAACGTTTATTCAAACGGGATGTATCAAACTCCCACATTAACTTATTCCAAAACATTAAAGTGATCGTCGTTCATCCCTTAAAAGGGATATCATGCTCACCAACTTCATAATATTCAATAAGAGCATGTCTTGTGTATATTTGCGTATGTAAGGTATCACATTGTATATCTACATGTTGAGAATACCTGCCATGTTATAAAAGTTGTGGGGTTATGACCATTGGATAAATATATGAAGCTTTATCCTTATCCACTAGGGAAAATTGAAATAGTGATAACTTCTCTGATGCCGTTACCAATAACTCATAATATCATATCCTTTTGATATAATATACCACCACATTCCCCTTACTATGAATATATAAAATCTACAAGATATAGCAATGGAGTAATTATATACATCTCCATTATCTAAACATATGATCCTTTTAATATGATATATTCTTGAGACTTTTTATTCTTCGGAATAAATAAATCTCTCTCACATGAGGTAGTGTCTCCACATAATTAGTGTGAAGACTGACACTACTATCACATGATCATGGGTTGTGTTGTCCTATTCATTTTTTCTCATATAACATGAACCATATGAAATCACATACTACCTCTGAATCAAAACATAACCATGTCTGGTCCCTAAATCATCACAAAACACTATGTACTTGACACCCACCTCTGAAAATAATATGATGGGAGGGCCCTTCTTCCCCTCTCTCAAATCTATAAATATAATGTGATGCCTCTCTATCTTTATGAAGTCTAACCATTTTAGGTAAATTTTTTCAAAGCTGATGAACTTAAAGAGAAATTGTGTACAATCCTTTGATAGTACCCTTCCAACCCAAGGAAACTCTAAAGCTCAGTAACACTCTTGGGTGGATCCCTAGAAAGTACTGCCTCAACCTTTTCAAGATCCACTACTAATACTAACTCTATGATAAAATTTTCTAGGCTATGAAACTCTCAAATAAAAAATGGACACTTCATGATATTCTTATAGGGATGGTAATCTCAGAGTGTGTTCAGAAAAAACATCAAGTGTTTCAGATGCTCGTCATCGGACACCGAGTATACTAGAATTTCATCCATGAAAACCACAACAAACAGGTCCACGAAGATTTAAAAGATCCATTTTATGAGTCCCATGAACACATTTGGTATTTTATTCATGCCAAACAAAATTTCCATGTACTCATAATGGCCTTGGCGTCATATGAATGTCATCTTTGGTATATCATCATTTCGTACTCAAAGATGGTTATAGACTAATCTAAAGATTATCATTGAGAACATTCATGACCCTCTCAACTAATCAAAGAGGTCTTCAATCCTCATTAGGGGATATATTTTCATTAAAGTCACCTAATTCATGAAATGATAGTCCACACACAACCTCAACCTCCTATTTGCCTTTTTGGAGGAAAACATTATGGCTCTCAAAGGGAAAGACTAGGCCTCACAATTCCCATCTCTTAAAAGTAATACAACTTCATCATCATCCCATGAATCTCTATAGGAACCATCTGTTATGATAGTGAAAATATCAGGGTCATACCGTGATGCATGTTACAATAAAATTCAATCTATTGTTGGGGCCGTAAGCCTTGTATATTATCCAGACATACATCCTCATAATCCATGACTACCATGAAAAACTGATAGCCCAAACCATCCACTTCTCCAAGAGTCATGCAATCCTACTTTTGAGTAGTAATATAAAATCTACAATTACTATTCTCATCATACTCTTCCAAGGATTCCTTTTCACCCAAAAAAGGAAAAATCTATTCCATCACAGTAGAAAAACTATATCCTCCACCTAAAACTGTCAAACTGGGATTGAAAAATGAAAAGATAGTACATACCTAAGCTGACTTCATAAGAGACTCATAACTGTTACAAATATATCCCATATCAAACTATATCCTCCATGTGTCAGGTCATAATATCAGCCTAAGTGTGCAATCACCAAGTCACTATCTGTTGGAGTCTCCGGCTGCAAGGTTTGAGCAAAAGGCTCAACAAGAGTCTCTAATTCTTGAACCAAAGATGATGCAATGAAGAAACGTCTTACACACGTGTCTATAAACACTACAGCTATGGATCAAAATACATATATCATACCATATATGATCCCTAGTTCCTAAAGGTCTTCATCCCCCTTAGAATGTAGATAGAGTCATCCTTGACCAAAAAATCCCTGAGCCTAGTGTGGACCACCAAGGGTGGTGGTGGTAATTGGTCAACCCTCAAACCACCTCCTAGCGATATATTGGCCTCCGAACCACGTCGTCAACCCTGAGGCCCACCAACCTTCATCATATGTCTATACATTAGAATTCCCTTGACATTCACTTGATTAGTTGTATGATGGGTCGAAAAATATTGAACTAGATTTCCCAAACCATCACTCGAGAAGCACTTGTTCTCTCTTAGAATATTTGAGCAGTCCTGATAACCCTGCACTATAGACATTATGACCTCGAATCACCTGCCAATAAAAATCACACATATTGATCACTACGACTATAATCAGATACATATTGTTGAGGTATCAACTCACATGTTCCCAATAACAACACCCACTATTGGTTCCTCCTATGTCAGGATGATCTCTACTAATGAGGTCCTCTCAAGCACCCTAGCACAGCTGGGAATGTAGAGGGATACCTATAAGGCCTTGATATCCCATTGTCATCCCAACTCAATTGTACATGATCTGATAAATATATGATTGACCATATTCAAGGAGTCATGTGAGAGATTAATAAACCTTACTAAGTACTTTTCCATTATCAAATTTCACTAGTATAGATGTAGAATCTCTTTTTTTGTTCTAATCGTAATGTGGCCAGATAAAAGACCTCCATGAAGAGACTCTAAAATTTAGACCTGGAGAGAGCATTATCATCATGTGAATAAGTCACTAAACTTCACTAATTTATAGTAGAACCCTAAATAATGTTCTTCATGAGGAGATCCATCTGATCTTCCAACATCCTCCCAATGTCGAACATGTGTGTGAATGAGTCCAAATAGTCCTCATCCACCTTGGGTTCTAGGTCACCCCAAAAACATGGTTTTCACTACCGATGAAACTCATGCATCACAATTATCATTCATGTATCATTTACTGGAACTAACATCACTAGATACATTTTAATGGGTGGTTTTATAGTTTCTAAACCACATGGATGTGATATGTCATGTACAAGCCTCAGTACTAAATCCTCATCAATCAGTAGATCATTGTTGTGATAACATAGAAAAATCATGGATAATTGTCCATGTAGAGGCATCCAAAAATAAACATGACGCACCCCCATCAAAGAGTATATCATGGGAGTTGAATCAGGAAGGGAATAGAAAAAATAACCCATTTTTATATAATGTTTGTAAAATAAATTTTTCCCTAAAATGAATGTCTACAAGTACATAGTTGATTGGAAGGTGATCAGAGTCCTAGTGTATCAATATGTCAGCCACCTCACAAACAATGGAGTTAACACCCTTTAATGACCCAACCGACTGGTTTCCATCCTGTGTCAACCCCAAGAACACATCTAATATGCTAGGGGCTGATGACCAATGACAAGTATTAATATCCCACAAATGGGAGGAATTATCCAAATTTACCTATATCCACCCAACATTAATAATTTTTAATGAATAAAGAGGTGGGAAACCCGGAATACAGTCACAACGGGCCTAAAATGAAGTATTCTAGAGTATCACCTCTCCCATGATTATCACACTATGGGGGGAGGAACCTTATGGTATTAAAGATGGTAAGAGAGTTATCAGGGGAGTACCAAGAGGCTAGGAAGTTTGAAACCATATTTTCTTCCCAAAATGTCTGAGTAAAAATCATGTGATTAGAGATAAGAGACCTGTATATCTGAACTAGATAAGTGATATCCCATGGAATTGAGATAGACTCTGTGATGTCTCTATGAATAATAAAATAATGTGTTTTCACCCCATCCAGGAAGATATCATGGGAGAGGAATATTTGTAGCCCCTTGAGCATGGATGAAGATTTTTCCACGAGAGATTATCCACGACCTAAAAATTCAATGAAGGAAGAAAATAATAGACCCATCCTGGTGGTGAACAACTCCTCCCCATCCCTTGTTACTACTAACGCATGTCCCATCAATATTCAACTTGAGATCCAAATTTACATATAAACACACAAAAATATCTAATCTCGTATCTTGGTAAAATATAAAACAACTAAGAACAATGCGTGCATGCATCTATAATTCTATATCTAGAGAATTTCAGTAATGTACTAAAAGGAAAAGAGTGGAAAAATAAGAACCCAACCAAAAAATATATATATTCCCACATTCTCCTACAGTGAGGACTATGATCAAATGAAAATTTTGAAAAAAACATGGTCCGTTAAGCTCAAAATATGATCCACGAACTCAAGATCCTCTTGGGAACCATTAAAAAGATCACCGTCTCCATAATTTGTGATTCTTGTTTGTATATAACATTAAGGGATGAGTATAGAAATACCTATAAGGACACCCTGAAAAAATTAAAAACAAATCATCACATAAAGTCAGTTCAATAGTAGTATATAAAAATAATTGTATAATAAGAAATACCAAGATATACTGAGGCAGGACACCACATCACCAGACACTCACATCCAATTTCCATCCACATGATTCATCTCAATGAAATTCATTTTCTAGGATAATTATCTCAATGAGTCTTGATTACCCATGATAATATCATAAAAGAGGTCTATATCCTTACAACCATCCCATGAAATATCACTATTCGCAAATGACCTGGACTCTTAGTTTGGAGTCATTCCCAAGATGGCTGAGGGACACCACAAACACAATTTGGATCAACGCACTATGTAGGGGATCAGATTACAATGATATCATAAACGCTACTGATATATCCCTCCAGATGGAGTATAGACACCCATCTCATGGAGGTCATTTAGATTCCACAAACCCCACCTAATGTATAAAGATTATAGAGCATCACACACAAGTCTCAGGGAGGGACTCCATTAACTCTATCTTAGACTCCTCTTCTAGAGGGAATCACAATCATATGTTGTGGATGTAGTGCAACACTATACCCTCATAGGGAAGGACCATGGTAAACAAAAATAACTGACATATGCATGATCTAATGATTTGAATAACCCCAATTATTCTCTAAGGGAGTATATGGTGTGTAATAAGGACATGAAACATGCCCTTCTCAACCTGGATCTACCGGTGTGGTGATGGCTCACATAGAAAGCAATTCTCTATATACATAACATGTAGGATAGTTACATGGTGCGTATATATTTTTTGACACCTTTACCTTGTTTTCATATTAGGATTGTGTATCGTTGGTTGTGTATATGTACCAGCCCATGTAAATCTAGCAGTGTGTGTGTCGAAGTACTCTACGTTCCACTGGTAATGATCTTCTAGCCATGTAGGTGTATCTTCATAAGTAAATGCTTAGATACCATGAAAGGGTCATAAGGCATGTGAAAATTTCATATGGTTTTTGTTATTCAACGTTTACTGAAACCCATGCACTGTAGCCCAGAGGGACCCATGGGGCCTGTAATCCTAAAATACACACCATATTGATTGGGATTTCCCATATCTATCAGATATTCCTCCACAATGTTTTCAGCATCACCAGAGCTACAACTATCATATACACCAGTAGATTAAAGGTCAGCTAATACTCTTTTAACTGGAGATTAGTATTCTGGGATTATAATCTAGTTTGGAAATGCCTAATCACACCATCAATAGCTTCCTCATTGAAAATTGTCTAAATAGTTACCACAAATTCATTCTAATCCACCTTCGATCTTCCACTGTCATCATTGCACCCTAATCATGTAATGACCCAATTTTCAATAAATGAAAATTCCCTTCATATAAGTATGTCGTATAATCACATGAAATTAGAAAATAATGGACTACTAACTACTATGTCACCATCAAACATAATATTGTCACATATGGGATTTGAATTTTGAAAATTTGACAAACACTGTTGCAATCATTAAGATGTTTGGAATCCAATAAAACAAACATAATTTTTGGTGAATTGTAACTGATCCTTATTAATAGTAATTTTACCCTTAGAATAGTAATATGACCCTTATTAATAGAAAATCATCTAAAACAATATTAACGACACCCATTAATGTATAAATAAAATTAAGGCACCTTATAAGTGATAATATGACCCTAGTAAAAGTATTGGTATTTTTTTTATGTCATAATAAATTAATTACAATTAATAACTTAATTTAATAAAAAAATTATTTTCATAAAAGGTTTCATAAATTAACTATTTAATGTCTTCTAGTTTTAAGATATTTTTATATGACCTTATGTAACTTTTGAAAGCATTATAAAATTATTCTATGTTTTCCAATCAATAATTTTCATGTAAATTATGATTTTAATTAAAAATTAAATTAATAATACATAAAAAATTTATTTTCCAATAACGAATTTAATTTCTTGATTCTAAAAATCATAAAATGATATGGGATAATTTTTTAAATTTTTTTAAAATATTTTAATTTTGATTAATAGTGAAATATGGTAATTTACCGTATATATACATTATAAGCTAAAAGGACTATTCCTAGCATCACAGATGATGTAAGAAACCATAGTTGGAATTAAAATGAACTTGTTACTATTTTTGGTTATAGAATCATCACTATTTATTTTCTTATATAGAAATAATAAACTAATGATTAAAATATTAAGAAAACCTTCCTCCCCTCAAATATAAAAACCATCCACACTCCATTCTTCTCTTCACTCCTCTCAATCCTTATTCCTACCCTAAATTAACCATAGATTTCTCCATATGATCTTCCCCCACTTCCATCATCCCATGGTCTCCCCAAAATACCGAATCCTCTACCCTTAATAGGTTCTAGAGGATGATTAAATCAAGAGGTGAATTTCATTTTTTTTCTTTCATTTTCATCTCATATTCATTTGTTCTCTTTTCTTGCCTAACTTTTACTCATCCAAATGGAATGAAAAATGAATTACCATGAATCTTATAGAATGTTGTTATGATAATGGGATAATTCATTATCTTATAAAATTTACTCTCCTATTATATGAAATAAATGAAAACAACATCTGAGATTTCTTAATTTATCGCATTTGAGGACGATGGGTTATTAATTTCTATTACCATCTTCACGTCAGGTAGTGAAACAATTTTTGTGGATCAAATAGACTATTAGAAATTTATGTTATGTTGTATTATTTACTATAATCCTTTTTAACACATGATTTAAAACAATAATACAAAACATGTTAATTGTGAGATAATTCGCCAAATTAATCCATGAGTTTATCATTGATGTTTTACATAAATATTAACCTTCACATCCAATAAAAAAATTAGTTTTTTAACCTTTTAATCATTTGGATGTTCTCTAATGTAATATAACATAAATTCTGTCCATCCATTTTCATCTTACATGTTTATCCGAACAGGAATATAAATGTACTGATCCTTGAAACCAAGGAATAAGATGCTCTCAAACAATTAAATTGAACATATTAACTCATCCAAAATTACATGAATGAACTTAATAATGATATAATAAATTAATAACATGTATTTTAGGTTCTAGAATTATTATTTAATGAACGTAATTTTATTATTCATTTCATTAATATCAAACGAAGAACACCATCGGGCTTAATGTTAGGGATCTTATCTTTCTCACATTTATTCAAGAATATCCTCTATGTTATGTATTTTTATGTGTAGTTCCTAATGATGGGGTATAATTTATCACATCCTCTATAATTCCCTTATGATGTATAAAAATGATAAACCCCTTTATCTCTAATTAATACTTCATATGTACACCTGGTACCATGCCGATATTTCACAAGGGACTCTACCTGAACCTTTATTATTCCTCTGAGTTGTTCTATATTTCTTTTTACCATAATTATGTTATCCATTTATGTATGAAAAAATTATAAATAAATAAATATATATATATAATCTATACTCATGTATCAAGATACATTAATTATTCTCTTTTTGGGATATTCATGTTTTTAAGTTGTTCCCTCCTCAATACTTCCTGATAAGAAAACATGTTTCAAGGAAACATTTTGAATTATTAACCAATTAAAAGGGATCTATATCATCTATATTATGTCACAATTGTTTGTATAAAATAATTTCTTATCATATAATCCTTCTTGGATAACTTCTGATTTTATACAAAATATTATGCACTTTTTAATTTTAAAGACACTTTAGTATTTTCATTAAAACCACCCTAAAATGTTTAAATGCAAAAATTTCGTAAATAAAATTCTTAAATTTTATCAATTCTATTTGAAATCACATAAAATTATATATTTCTATATTCCCGTATTAATATCCTTTTATGTTTTAATTCCTTTCTTAACTGGACCCTTTTTTATATGCTCGTTCATTATGCATTATAACATGATAATGATACCCATTTATCTCAATGGGTTCCATTATGTTTTTGTATGACTGATTTTGTATGATTATGTATGTGGAAAGAATATTAATGAACATGTTAATATTGGTCCTCCCATATATCACTACAATGCATTGGTTAAAGTTTAGTCCCATGATCCATTATGTGAAAAGGTCTTAGCGGTTAGCCTCGTCTCATGCTACCATGGGCAACGATCTTGGTGGTTAACCTTGACCTGTGCTCTTATATGTGAAATGAGCATTGAATTATTCTAAAGTCATTTGTTATAATTCTTCAATGATACAAGGAATTATATTTATATGATCCCTTGTTTATGTGTCATGATTTCCTATGGTCCATGGCTTTTATTTTCATTATGCCAAGTCTTCTAACCCATGTATGAAGGTTTTATTACTATGTTTTTTCCCTTGCTTGTATTTTACCTCATCCCTTTGTTCATGTGGTCCCCAGGGTATGATTTGCATATGCAAGGGTTCATATTAAGTTAAGATCTTTTTAGAATATTAAATAAATAAGTGTTTTCAGTCCCTTATTTCTAATTTTATGTTCCTAGTCTTCAAAGAAACTAGACATCACGATTATTAGCCTGTTTTCTGATGTATAATTTTGCATAGAATTAGGTAATCTTATTTATAAAAGGCTAGGGTCATTATAGTTGGTATAAAAGTATGTTCAAGTTATTCATGGATATTATGAATAGAGAACATTAGTAAGAACCTTAAGGATAAGACTAAGTATAATAAATATACATGAAATTTTTCAAAGTATAAAGATAGTGGTTTATCAAGAAAATAAATCATTTTCTAGATAAAAATAGTTGGAGGTGGCACGAGCATAGATGTATCTAGGGTTAAAACTTGAAAACACAACTTTGAGCCAGACTCGAATGGGAACTGGTGCAAAACACAAGCCTTGTTGCACTCTTTGTTTGACACTCCTGAGGGAAATTCTTTGGTAAATTCATGAGCTTGGTATAAACCATTATTAATTTAATGAAAAAAACCCATAAGAATATAAGTAAATAAATAGATCAAGGATAACCTAGATTGAAACATAGAGATCACAAGATAGGATATACTTCTCTATTACATTTTTATCATATTATGTTCAATGTTTTGTTTTTATTCTCAATAGTTATGTATTCAATCCGCCTAATGATACGTTATTTTTATTAGTTAATGGCGTTAAATAGAAGAATGTGTTCCAATAATCAATGTGATAGGGAATGTGAAGACTGCCCTAATGATAAGCATGATATGATGGGAACATGTGATAAAAAAAAGATGACAATACTTGGTTAGCTCGCTCTAGTTACGAATAATAACTCAAATAATTTGGAACACCCTCATCTTACTAGGAATGAAAAATTTGATATTGATTCCTTCATGTGGAAATGGACTCCATTGTTTAGTGTATCTTACAATCCCCTACTCGTGTAACAGTGGATTCACTACATTAAAATGATATTATATATCCTTCAGTGCTTCGGAGAAGAGAAAGTCACACTTGAAGTTTTTCATTTTTATGGGGAAGTTGATATGTTTTTGACACTGATCTAGAATATGAATCTCCGAGAGAAAATTGATTCCATAGATTGGGAGGAATTTAAGAGAATTTTTTTCAATAAATATTTCTCATGCACCCTCTATCGCAATAAGGAAAGAGAATCCCTGGAATCATGTCGAAAGAATATGAGTCAATCGGGGCATATAAATAAAACATTACAACACTTTCAAGGTACACCTATGGATTTGACATGAACATAGAAAACAAGTTGGATCGCATCTTTAGCAGACTGAAGTCATGTTTATGAAAATTGTTGGTGATTAGAGACTTCGAAAGCTATGAGGAGACTGTCTGTTGGGCCCTTTAAGGTTGAAATGGAATCAGAGACTCTCAGTGGTTTCATGGGATCAGTGACAAAAGGTGGAAATATAATCTACTATGTGCGGTTCCGAAAATAATTTCCATGATAGAAATAAGCCTGATCATCCCACATGAAAACATTATTGGAAGAGGCATCCTGTGAAATTTCTTAAGGGAACCGGAAATTGGCTCAAATGTGGATAGTTGGGACATCTAGCGAAAAAATTCCGGAAAGATACGAAAAATCACACTGATGTGGGAGATGAAAGGAAGGATTAGATCAACACTTAACATGTAGTGAAGTGTAACAATTATAATGAGCATGGGAATTATGTGAACAATTCCACAAAGCTGAGTATTGTTGGAAGAAATCAACAAAAACCTCCACAGAAACAAGGAAGGGGTTATTCTCTCACTACTGTTGGGGTGGATCCGGACAATGATGTAGTGACAGGTATGCTAGTTATTTATTCAAGAATAGATAACGTGTTATTGGATTATAATTCTACACATACATTCATATATATCATTTTTAGTATAACTATTCAAACACCACCTCAAAATTTATGGAAAAATGTTATCTTTGTGAACATAGAATTGGGTAATTAATGTGTCCATTATTTAAAACTCCACCTCAATTAACATTTTTATAATGAACCTCCCAACAAATCTCTTCATCCATTATTTAGTAGAGTTCGATGCTGTCTTGGGAATGGATTGGATATCTTTATACAAAGCTAGGATCAACTGTCGAGAAAGAGAGAACAATCTTCACATCTTGAAGCATCCCCCAATTCGTTACATGTCTAAAGAGGTCAATAAATATCCTTTAGAATCATTGTATCATGTGTTTATATTAATTCATTATAAGAAAGCATGCCTAGATGAAATGATTCAGACATAGGAGAGTAGCATGCTTGAATACATGCCCATCATGAGGGATTACACTAATGTAATCCCGGAAGCGTTTCTATGACTTCCTTCTAATAGAGGGGTTGAGTTCTCAATTGAACACATTCCCAGATCTCTTCCTATATGAAATACTACATATAGAATGGCCACTGTAGAGATAGAAGAGCTGAATTAGTTATAGGATAATCTGGAGAAGGGTTTTATATGCCTGTGTGCTTCACCATGGGGTGCTCTAGTCCTCTTCATCAAGAAGAATGATAGATCAAGGTGCCTCTGAATTGATTATCGTGAACTCACTAAAATAAATATAAAGAACAAGAATCCCCTACCAAGAATAGAAGAATTATTCCATAAGATTCATGGGGCCAGTTATATGTCTATGGTGGACCTTCGGTGATGATATCACCAATTAAAGTTCAGGAAGGTAGATATTCCAAATACTATCTATCAAATGAGGTATCTACACTATGATTTCATAGTGATGTCATTCGGACTCACTAATGCTCTAGTAATTTTCATGGATTTAATTAATAGAGTCTTTAGATATTACAATAAAACAATTGTGGTAGTGTTTATTGAGTATATTATAATATAATCCAAGGGAAAGGAGAAACATGATGAACATATGAATATTTTGTTAAAGACATTGTGAAGGGAGAAGTTGTTTTCAAAGTACAGTAAATGTGTTCTTTGGATGGAGGAAGTATCATTCTTGGGCCATGTCATCACTAGAAAATGGATAGTTGTGGACCCTTCAATGAAAAAGGCTATTGAAGAGTGTCTGAAGCCTACATTTTCAATAGTTATCTGCATCTTTCTATGACTAGCTAGGTATTATCGAGGATTTGTGATGATCGTTTCATGATTGTCAAACCCAATGTCCAAGATAACATGGAAGGGAGTAATGTTTGACTGGACTCAGGAATGTGAATACTATTTTAAAGAGTTAAAAAGGTGGATAATCACTGCAATAGTACTCACACTACCAACAAGTGAAGAAAACTTTGTGGTGTATAGTAATGATTCAAAGAAGGGATTAGGATGTGTGATAATGAAAAATGATAAAGTGATAGCTTATTCCTCAAGGAAACTAAAAATCCATGAGCAAGACTATACTACACATATTTTGGAGCTGGTGGTTGTGATTATAACATTAAAAACATGACAGAATTCTCTATATAGAGAGAAGTGTGAGATATATAATGATCACAATATTATCAAATCAATATTAAATATAAATATTAATATGTGGCAGGGAATATGAATATAATTAATCAATGATTATGACTACTCAATCAATTATCAACTCGGTTAAGAAAATACAGTGGCAAATGCTCTGAGTTGAAAGGATCATGCATCATTTTCAATAATGAGAATTGGAAAGGATCTGATCTTCTTAGATTTGCAGACGATGGACATTGTAATCCTCATGGGAAAAACATCATCAAAACGTTCTCGAATGCTTCCTCAACAATACCTGATGGAGAATATAAAGGAATCTCAAATAGAGGATGTGGAAATTCAAAAAAGGGTGGAATTCATTGAAAATGGGAAATACACTGACATCATGATGGATGAGGAATGAGTTTTAACATTTGGGTAACATTAATGTGTACCATGTGATATATAGATAAAGAAGGATATTTTGAATGATGCACTTAGATCAACCTTCTTTATTCACCTAGGAAGCATAAATATTTTTCATGATGTCTCGAACAACTTTTCTGCAACATTATAATGAAGTTCATTGTTGAGTAAACATCAAAGTTTCTAGTATGTCAACGTGTGATGGCTGAAAGACAGAAGTCTAAGGGGATGATCCAACAACTACCAATACCATCATCTAAGTAGGAGAACATATCCATGATATTTTCACTGGACATCCAAGGACATACAGAGGAAACAATGATATATGGGTCATAGTGGATCATCTTACAAGGACAACTCACTTTATCAGAATTTGAGATGACTTCTCATTGGATCAACTTTCACGGAATACATACAAGATTTGGTAAGTATGCATGGAGTACCACTATCTACTATTTTTGATAGAGATATGAGATTCCCCTCGATGTTTTGGAATAGTCTCCAACAAGCTCTAAGCACTAAATTGAACTTCAATACGGCTTATTATCCTCAAACTGATGGCTAATCAGAGAAAACTATTCATACAATAGAAGATATGTTGATAGTATGTTCTATTGACATAAAATGGGTATTGTACCAACATATTTCACTAGTATAATTATCCTATAAAAATATTTTACAGTAGATAATATGAATGGCACCATACGAAGCCCATTATGGGAAATGGTGAAGAACATTGGTGTGTTGGGATGAATTCAGTGAGTGCAAGCTGATAGGACCTAAAATGGTAGAATAAATGGAGGAGAAGGTGAAAAACATTCATTAGCACATCAAGGAATACCAAATTTGACAAACGAGTAATGAATCCAGTCATCAAAAAGACTTTGAGTTCAAAGTTGGAGACATGGTATTTATATGCATATCTCTATAGAAGAAGGTCAGGAGATTTAGGAAGAAAGGAATGTTATATCCCATGTAAATTGGCTCCTTAGAGATTCTTGATCGTTTTGGGGTTTTGGCCTATCGACTAGCACTTCCACCTACCATGTCCAAAGTAGACAATGACTTTCATGTAACCCTCTTAAGAAAGTACATACCAAACCCTTCACATGTACTCTCTTTAGAAGTGGTATAGTTGGAGAATGGTATTTAATTTGAAGAGCATCAAGTAAAGATCTTGGATTGTAGAGATAAATTCCTTCATAACCAAAATAATAACTTGGTAAAAATACTTTACTGGAACAAAAAATAATAAGAGGAAACATGGGAACTGGAGGAGACAATGAAGGAAATGTACCCTCACCTATTTATGTCTTAGAATGTAGAACATAATTTTGAGGGTAAAATTTCATAAGGGGGGAATAATGTAATAACCAAAAGTTTTATCAATGGATATTCCCTTCTTATAATTATGTCATCTAATCACATGAAATCACAACACAATGAACAACAAAATTTATATTTGAATATTAAACATAATATTGTAACTTTTGTGATTTGAATTTCAAAAATTTGATATACATGGTTTTGATCACTAAGATGTTTGGAGTCCGATAAAGAAACATAATTTTCGGTGAATAGTAACTAACACTTATGAATAGTATTGTTACCCTTTTGAATAGTAATATGACCCATATGAATATAAAATTTTCCAAAAGAATAGTAACATCATCATGAATGTATAAATAATATTTATGAATCTTTTAAGTGATAATATGACCATAGTAAATGTATTTCTATTTTTGTAAGTCATAAATAATTAAATACAATCAATTAATTAATATTATAGAAAATGAATTTTTTTAAAAGGGGTTCATAAATTGACAATTTTATATCTTCTGGTTTTATTATATTTTTATAATACCTTATGTAATTTTTGAAAGCATTGAAAAAAAGAGATTGATTTAAAATATATATTTTCAAGTAAATTATGATTTTAATTAAAAATGAAATAAATCAAACATAGAAAATTTATTTTTGAAAAAGGGATATAATTTTTGGAATCTACCCATTTAAAAATGGGTAGGTTAAATATTTGGGAATTTTTTAAAATACCATCACATTTTATGAATAGTGAAATGAGATAATTTATAGTATATATACATTATATGATAAATAGACTAGTCAAAGAATTATGGAGGATGTAAGAAACCTTAGATCAAATTCATATGAAATTATTAAAATTTTAGGTCATAGAATCATTACTATTTCATGTATTATGAAATGATAATAAACTAATGATTAAAATATTAATAAACCCCCCTCCCCTCCACTATAAAAATCCACCCACACCCCTTATTCCCTTCAATACTCTCTATCCTTGTGTCTTCCATAAATTATTCCCAAATACCTCCCCATGATCCTCCCACACATCTACCAGCCCTTGGCCTCCTTAAAAGGCTAAATACTCTTCCATTAAGAGTCTCTCAAGGAATATTAAATAAATAGGTAAATTCCTCTTTTCTTTTTATTCATTTTCTTTTCCTATTCCATTGGGTCCTTTTTCTTTCAAATCCATCGTCATTTAAATGATATAAAAACTATAGTACCATAAATTTAATGGAATATTATTTTTAAAATTGTATAATTCATTATCACATCTTTTTCCCATCCACTTATACAATACAAATGAAAATATTGTCCGAGATGTGTTAATTTATCACATTCAAAGACGACAGGTTATCAATTTCTATTACCATATTAATGTATGGTCATCAAACAATTTTTATGGTTGAACCAGAATATTAAACATTTTCATTATCTTATTTCATGTTCAAGAAGCCTTTTCACTCTGGATGTAAAATAATAATAAAAAACAAGTCAATTGTGAGAAAAATTCCCAAATTAATCCAACAATTTATCATTAATGTTTTATATAACGATTCCCCTTCACTCAAAATAACCAAAAGAAATTCATAACCATGTAATACATTGGATTTTCACTAATTTAATATAACTTCATTTCTGTGTAACTATTTTCATCTTACATGTTTATCCGTACAATAATATAGGTGACATGATCATTAAAACTAAGGAAGAAAAGGCTCTCCGAAAATGAAATTGAACCACTTAACTCATCAAAAGGGATATGAATGAAATTAATAATTTTATAATAAATCATTAACATGTAGTGTAGGTTCTTTAGTTATTACTTAATCAACCATGTTATATTATTCAAGTCATTAAGATCAAGTGAAGGACACCATTGGTCTTTCAGTAAGAGATCCTCCCTTTCTTACATTTATTTAATAATATCATCTATGTTATGTGCTTTTATGTGTAGTACCTAATGATGGGGTATGATATAGCACCTCCCACATACATCTCTCATGATTTATAAAATTAGATAAACTAATTTCTCTCTCATTAAGCCCTCCTGTGTACACCCTATACAGTGTCTATATTCCATAAGGAACTTCACCCGATCATTCATTATTCCTTTAGGTTGTTCTATCTTGTTTTTAACCAAATGAAGTTATATATTATTTTTCTGCACATATAATAAATTTTATTTATATGATCCAAAATAATTTATCAATATCCATTAATTATTAACCTTTTGCGATATACATTTTTTTATGTGGTTTGTTCCTCAATACTTCCAAATAAGAAAACATTTTTAAAGGAACTCCCCTAATTGTTACCCAATTCCAAGGGAACTATATCAGTTGTATTAAGAGACCATTTTTTTTAAATCAGTAAATTTGTATAAAAACTATCTTGGTTCACATCTATTTTTTTGAAAAAAATATTCTCTTTTCAATTTTAAAGACACTTTAGTATTTTACTTAAAACCATAGAAAAATGTTTAAATGATAAAATTTCATAAATAATATTCTTAAATATTATAAATTCTATTGGAAATCACATACCATGATATATGACTATTTCCCCTTATGAATTTACATGTATGTTTTAATTACATTCTAATATAGTCACTTGTATGATACCCCCATTCATTATGCTTTATGACATGATTATGATACCAATTTATCTCTATGGGTTCCCTTATGTTTATGTATGATTAATTATTTATTATTATTTATGTTTAATGCTTATTTTTGAACATGTTAATATGGGTCTACCCATATATCTCTCCAATTCATTGGGTAAATTGGAGTTTCATGAGACGTTGTGTGCAATGGTCTTGGAAGTTATCCTTGACTCATGCTACCATGTGAAATGGTCTTAGTGGTTAACCTTGACCTATGTTCCTCTATGTGAAATGAGCCTTGACTCATGATAAACTCATGATTTTTGTTTCTTCCCCATTACGATTAATTCATGAATATATTATCCCATGTTTTTGTTTAATAATTCCATGTGTTCCATGCCTTTTATTTTCATTTTTCCATGCCTTCTAACCCAAGTGTTAAAGTTTTATTACTTTGATTTTTCCATTAGTGGGATTTTAGCTCATCCCTTCATTCATGTGATCCCTATGGAAGCCTTTATAGATTTAAGGGATCAATGGAATTTAGGATCTATTTATGATGACTAAATAAAGAAGTATTTTTTAGTCCCATGTTTTGAATTATAAGTAACTAGCCATCAAAGACACAATACTTTATGATCCTTGGATTG
Organism: Viscum album; assembly: GCA_963277665.1. Taxonomy (NCBI): domain Eukaryota; kingdom Viridiplantae; phylum Streptophyta; class Magnoliopsida; order Santalales; family Viscaceae; genus Viscum; species Viscum album. The sequence continues at coordinate 390,777,573 of OY728146.1, forward strand.
TTTTATGGTGTATAATTATGCTTAAAATCATGTAATGTTATGTGTAAAAGGGTAGGGTCCCTATAGATCATACCATAAATCATGAACCACACCTGTGGTATTGATCTGTTGCACCAAATAATTATTGTTAAACAATCTAATATTGGGTATTTATAAAACCAAGAGCCAAAAGAAATTCTTGTGATGGAAATGAAAAGAATTGCAGAAGAAATCCAAAATCCATTAAATGTGATGAATTAATGATGGAATTTTTTCATTATTCATCATATTTTTCAAAGAAAAAAAGAAAATAAAAATATAATAATGCATAATGACACAATATAATTCATCGTATTAAATATCAAAATACTCTTATATCAATTATGTTCTTGAAATCAATCTGAACTCAACCAAAATTATATAATGGGATTGGAAAAAATCAAAATCCAACCTAGATTTTGATTGAACATTGAATAATATTGGTTCTTCATTTACATTTTTTTATAGATACATGAACATCATTGCTGAAAAAATTCATGATCTATCCCCAATATGTCTTCATTCTCAAAGAACGCTCTCTAATTATTGTCTATATATCCATGGTTTGAGCAGCTAACCTTGAGTAATGTCTCAAGATAATGTATTTAAAATATATCTAGTCACTACATTAAATAAAATATATTAAATCAATTTAATTAACTTAATTTATTAATATTTCACCCATGATGACATTTTTACAACACCCCCCATTGATAAAACTTATCTCACACCTCGGGTAAAACCAGCATTTTAAATTTAATGGGCCCCAAAAATTTTGTATCCAATCCCCATGTTCAAGATTTATTATAATTTTTCTGTTGAAAATAATGAACATGTTATGAAATATATTTTTTATATTAAAAATATATAATTTGGTTACACCGGGCCTCAGAATCACAAGACATCTCAACAGCTTGTCTCCCACTATATTCTATATAATATCCAAAAAATAATCAATGGAAAATTTGTGACATTATATATCTCAAGTGTTCCCTTGACATTGAAAATATCCCTAGATCTCAATGAATAATTTTCTATAATTTTGGAATCATTGGGATAGGTCTTGATTTTCATTCCATAAGGTTGTAGTGGAATTAGTGAAACAATATTGGGATATCAAATATCATAGGAAGAGGAAATATCAATAATCATTTTGGACATCATTGTTCCCCTTTTCATAAAGGTATTTACCTATGGTTATTATTCATCAATTTCCATCTTGAATTAAATTAAATTGGTTGTTATTATATCTCTTTATGATAGGTATTTACATGGGAATGGTCTTTAAGGCACCTAATGGAACTCTCACATGTGGTTGACTTTTGTTTCAATGTGATGCGATGACTTGGTGAGTTATATTCCATTGTTATGAGTAGGTTTAAATTACATAATTTATAATAATTGATACAATTCATTAATTATACATGTTTCTATGAGTTAGGGGAAATGGATTCCTAGAAGAGTACATTTTATCAACGAAATGTTTAGACATGTTTCAATGAAACTTTGTAGTAATTTTTTTCTGTTGGAATAAATCTAAAAAAGTTGATAAAAGGTAGGTGGTATCACATACCTTACATATCATATTTTCTATTTTTTATGTATCAAATAGATGCATTATCTCTCCACTAAGGGTGACTAACCATGTCAATTTTATTGAAGTAAATGTTTTAAATTAAATCAACATGAATGTGTAAAATAATCAAGTGTTAGGGGTCACAAGAAACAACTTTGTGATAGATTAACAACATGGTTATTGTTGAATAAAATGGGAATATTATGATATAGAGTGGACTCCAGACCTCCATAAAGGTGAGGACTTATATAAATAAGTCTCTAATTCTCATGTGTAGGTTCCTGGTACACCTCCAAGATAGACATGAGCCATATCTTGACTGTTGCCTTTGTGGTGAAACCCTTTGTATAAAATAATGTTGTTCCACCCTATTAATGATTTCACTGGCCATGTCATCCCTGTTCATGTGGTGTTAACATGAGACCATTTTTTATAAAGGTTACTCCTTGTGATGTGCCTCTGTTTGGTTGAAAAGAGGGATGCCATTATGTTCACTTTGACAGACCGACCATGAGCGGGTATCTGTTACAATGAGAAGTGATGGTCAGGGGTGTAACCTATAACTGAAAATAATATGTATGCATGTTGGGGGATGAGAAAAATGTTACGGTGATGGGTTTTTGCGCATAAATATTTTGTAAATATTTATGTCGGGTATATGGATTAGATTTTGTTCTAGAGACAGCTATGGGTGGAGATTCCACAGAAAAGAAGAATGGTAGTGAAAGATGCCTTAGATTAGGATACCTAAATATAAAAATATTTTTTTTAGATTTGGTGGTCATTAAAAACAAGTTGTTCCATTGATTAAGATCATTTATGATAGGGATTTTTTTACCCAACCATAGATATGAGAGGATATGATAGGAAATTACATGTATTTTGGGACTAGATAATAGATCTTCCATGTGATTCATCTCTAAAGTTGAGATGATATGACATGTATTGACATGGATTTGGATACTAGATGATAGGATCAAATGAGACTCATCCCCACTATTGTGGGAATTAACATAGAGTATTCAATTTATTTGGAGACCAAATTATAGGATTGTAATGGAATGGTACCCTAGAGTCGTGAGGGTTTATGGGGTATACCATGGACTTGGATCCTACGTATTAATTAGGCTTTATGGTCCATGAGACAAGCATATAGACACTTAAGAACTAGAAAAATCATGTATAATTGATCTAGTTCATGATCATAAAGATCAACTAAAATTTATATATTTTAAACAATTTATACATTTCTACTAAGAATGTCTAATGAACATGTCATTACCTATGTAAGATAATATAATAATATAATGGTAACTCCTACTGATTTTTGTAATGACATATTGTATAGGCTGTTATGGTACATGGGTGAAAAGAAGACATTCACATGGTTCTAATAATAGTTTGGACTATATCCAAGGATTGATCAACCAGGATGGATTAGAAATTTACTATTAGATTAGGGTGAGGTATTTTTTATGGAAGTCCGAGAGATAGTTTGGTTGCTTCATATATTTATTTTTGGTGTTTATATATAACCAAAATGATGTGAGGCATATTGTATGGATGCAATTTTTCTTCAGGCCACTCTGTCATTTCATTTTTATAGTATTATTCATTTATTAATATTGTTTTTAATTTATTATGATAGGTGATTATTAATTATTTTTTTATTTTCCACTTTGATATTAAAGGAATACAATGTAACACCTTATAACCCACTTTTAGTTTTTGGACAATGGTGTATGGGGTGGTGTGGCTGTGGTCACATAGAAAACAAGTTGGGCTACATTTTATAGATTTTGTAATGCCAATACATTATAAAGAACATATTTTTTATTACCTATACTTCATAATGGATATAATTATATGATATTTTCCATATTCTTTCTCTATATGGTTATTGATTTGATGAAACCCATTTTATATTACATGGGTAAATATATAATGAAATGATAAATGTTTTAATGATATTTTCAAATACATATAAATGGATTGTTTTTTATTTGTGGGGAAGTGATATATATATAATTCGTTGTGTAAAACATTATGTTTTATGATCTTAAAGTATAAGATTTTATTGCAATCATAAATTATGGAACATGGGTGGTTAGACCAATCCCAAAAATGGTACAAGGGATGTTATCCCAATCCCAAAGTATGTACCAATGTGATTATCACAGGTCTAACATTAGATTAATGTCATGGTTGTAATCATTGACATTTGATTTCTATTGTTATGATTATACCTCACTTTATTCCATTATTTGTGACATGATCATATTCCAATGTTATGCTAGCATGGATCATGTTTTTTGATTCAATTATGATTTATGTCTTATGTACTACCATGATTATTTCTAAGACACATAACTATGATAAATGTATTATTGGGTATTTTTTTTAAATGTAAATATCATATTCTCATAAAATTATTCTCATGTTAGATTTCAATTATTAATGTTGTCTCTCATATATAACCTTACTGAGCATCAAGTCTTAGAATTTTATATGATTACTTTTCCACATTATAAATAAAAGTTTTATGTACGGTATGACCATAATTGTTCTAGTCATGAATATATTAGTGGTAGTTGATATCGAGATTTTATGTTCCAATTGTTTTTGTATCTATGAATCCAAATACACAAAACCCTTATCATTCAATTGTGGATGATAATTTTATGTAATGAATATTCATCTAATAACATATATTATTAATGTGTGTAATGTTTGAGTCTCCTTAAAGTGTATCATAGAATTATTTAGTTATTTTTTAAATTTCAATGTGGAAAAATTAGTTAAAACCTTCAGGGTAATCATATGGATACGGGAGCAGCCAATGTTATTGTAATGATGATAGCGAGTTGTTTTCCTACAAAATAAATCTCATTATAGATACTATTTGGTTAATGAATTTGTGGAAAAGATGTGCCATAGATTAAAAAATATTGAAGGGGTTGAATGGTTTTTACCACAGTCATCTCAAATTCACTATGAGTGGGATTAAGACAGTGAACCAAGAAACAAACTCATGGGTGTCATTGGATAAACCTAAGTTGTCATAGTTATAAATGAATATATCATGATGTTGACACCATGTAAATTATTTTTGTGATTTTATGGTTTCTAAATATGATTATTAGTTCACACTTTAAGATTTTTTGATCTTTAGTGTATGAAAAGAGAAGGAATTTTGTTAAAATTTAATGTAATGGAAAATTCAATGAATATACTCATAATAACCAAGAAATTATGGGGGTAGAATTAAATATATCATTGATATGATTGTGTAAAATTCTCAAAACAAGAATCAGGTTGAGATTAAAAATTAATAATGGATGGAACTACTTTCTATTGAGTTATTTATAATGAAATATACATGTTCATTCAGTGGTTCAACTAATACACTAATTATTGAGAAATGAACCAATATAACTAAAATTATACTTTGTTTTCTCTAATATTAAAAGCATGAAGAATTTATTTTGTTGGTTTGTCATTTGGATGGTGAGTAATATTAAACGAGAAATCTTATCAGGAATATGAGGCAACTAGAATAAATAGACTCTATATAGTGGGTTGAGTTTAGATGGTTATTTTTAAATTATCACATTACTAAAATTCATCATATGAAAATGGAGAATTAATTTCTTGAGCTAAAGAATAAGTTTTATGAATGCATTGATACCTATATGGAGTTTATTATACAACTTTATATGTACACATTTAGTATTTAAATATAAACTAAAATAAATACTGATTGATTATTCAGATAATTTAAACCATATAGTTACCCAAGAATTTCTCACATACTGTTACACTATTTTTAACATGAATCACAATTAATTACAGCCCGAATAACATGAGGACTACTGTATTTAGAGGAATAGGTTAATTATACATCAAAGTGATACAAGAATAAAAAATCTCTTTTTATTTTACATAATGAGATAAAAAAATCTTTCGACCTCCTAAACTACATCAGATAAGATGTGGAATACATAAAAAAATGGGTATGTTAAAGATATATTAATGTAATAACAATCATAAGGAAGTATAAATATGAGTCAATAGTATACGATGATACCATAAAAATTAATTCTTAGGAGTATTCACATGACAATATAACATAATAAAACTTGTCAAGAGATCATGGAATAATTGAAAATTTGGACAAAACATTTGGCATTACATTAACATGATTCAAGGATAGGTTCCTTGTAATTATCAAATAATGGATGAACTCCCATAATGAATTATCTTTACTAACAATTTTAGAACATTACACCATATGATACTAATCATTTACCCAATGCATTAGATAAATATTTAGGAACACCATTCATAACATGATCATGATTAACTATGATAAATAATTTAATTCAATCATAAGTCATAAAAATAATAATTTCCAATGTAAATAAAATGGGTTTCATAATCTTGTGTCAAATCATAATGAAAAGAAAATTTATAATGAACGTAATTGAGAGATGACCATAAAGAATACATTAACCCATAAATGTAATAGATAATGAGATATGTATATTATTTAGATATGTATGTATATATATATATATAATTTAGAAGTAATTAATAAAATTTAGGGTTTTTTAATTTATTAAAAGGTCTTCAATAAAATAAATAGAATAAATATTGATAAAAATACCATTTTCAATGAAAAGGCACTTCAAAAATCACAAAAGTTACAAAAAATTATAAAAAAATATTTAAATAAAAATTTACCATGGAATATTATAATGGAAGCATAAAATAATTTTTTTTTCATTAGAGAGTGAAATTTTGTACTTTTCATATAGTTAAAAACATACTAATCACAAAGTTATAAAAGGTTAAAACTTACCTCATTTGGAAAAGGAAAAAAATTCATTTCAATTAATTTTTTAAAGAATCATTAATGGAAAAATTTCTTTAATAAATCATTTGGTGAATGTTAAACTAATTCATAAAAATGTTTTTATAATTAATTGATATTCATGAAATAAGATTCTTGACCAAAGAAAGAAATAATGAAAAAATTTCTTTAAAAAATCCCAATCATTTTAAATACCAAAGAGAGGAAATTAGTAATATTTTATGTAATTTTAATTAATAACTATAGAATAATAAAATGTATTGGGTTTAAGAATTTAGTATCACAAAATTAAACCAATGGACTATTAAATATAAATTTTTGTAAATAATTATGATATTGTGAAATAGACCCTTACCACTTTGGTAACTTATGAATCATAACCCCCAAAAACTATATAACATAAAATCTGAAATTTAATACCCAGAAAATAAATATATTAATTATTTTACAATAAAATGGTGTTTATATACCCAACAAAAAAATAAGTGATGAATATGGTATATGTCTCATGGAAATTTAAGTGCCTAAGAAATCCCTTACCTCAAGCCCAAACATGCTGTGAATGTACTTTATCTACTGAATAATAAAATTAAAAAAATTATTTTATTATTATTATACTTTTAAATTTAAATACCATATAATTAAATAATGTACTTAATTTATTTTAATTATGTATATAATTAAAAAATCAGTTATGTCCACGACATGTGTTTTAATGATGATTGGTTCATAAGTTCAAAATATTATCACTGTTGCGACCTTATTCAAATGATTATTTCTTACATATTAACAAAAAAATAATAATCATGGAAAAAATAATATTTTTTATACATTTCTTATAATTTTAAAACCATCCATGAAATAATGTTTTGAAAAATGAATTCTGTTAGAATTTGGGAGCCGGTAGGCTATACATACACATGAGTAGCATTTCCATTTTTTAATAATCATGATAGAAAAAGGTAAGTGTAATTTTAAAATTAAATAATGACACTTATATTATGAATATAATGTTATATTGTAAATTAAACTATCATATAACTTCTATTTTATGTAGTAATAAAAAAACAAATCGCTCCCTGATGAATTAGTCTGTCGTACACATGAACAATATAATCATTCTTCAATGGATTGTAATATTGAAGATATAAGATATTTTAATTTTTTTAGAATGATTAATATATAATTAATATCATATATAATCCATAAATACACCATTATTAATATCTCTCAATGGTAATGATGGAAAATTAATTATATCGTTTCACAAGGCGGTAGTCTTCCATATATATGAAAATTGGTTTTATACCATTTGAAAGTAGAGGAGACCACTGTAGGATATTAAATTAAAACAATAAAATATCATTATATGGTATATAATAAATTTATTATATCACCATGGTCTAATAATATTTGAAGGAGTTGCATGAAGAAATAATACCCAATGCTCGGTTAAAAATGATGCATACACTTCAGACAACTTAATTAGGGTTGAACTGAAATCATTTCATGAATGGTATTATAATAAAAAAATGCTTGTATAAAATAAGGATGGATTGAAGGAAGAGATTTGGTAATTAATAGGAATAACCAAATGGATTTTTTATTTGAAATATAATAGGATGTGGGGTGAAAAAATTAAGTAACCGCACTTGAGTAAATACCCAAAAATATTAAATAATAGGAAGTCACTATCGAGAATATTGCCTCAAAAATTGACATATACTAGATTTTTGGGGTGATATGGTCATTCTAAAACTCTATCACCCAAAAGGAATCATGTTTTAAACACGATAATCTCTTTACCCTTTTAGTTTGAACCACTATAAATAGGTTTTAACATTAAATGGGGTAACATATTTTTACTCTTTATATTATTCACTATAAAAAATAATTAAGTTGAAATGATTAAATAGTATTTTTTTTAATTTAAAATTATTGTATCATTATTATCAAATTCAATCCATAGAATCTTAATATTTAAATTTAAATTTAAACATTAAAAACATGTGGAAAACAATTATTCAAGAAAAGTATTTTTCAAGAATAAGATGCTATTATAGTAACTACTTTAATAGTAATCATCATTATATTAATTTAAATTTAAATTAATATATATATATATATATTCTATAAACATTATCTCATTATTTATTTAATATTTTCTATTTTTATTCTTTTAAATGGTTTGACTTTTGAATTTAAAAACTTTTTATAGAAAATAGTGTTTAATTATAAAAAAAATATACACCAAAATCGTAAAAAATGTTTGTTCAAATCATACTAACTAAATTATTATAAATAAAATGGTTAATATTTATACTTTTTAACAAATTAAAAATATAATGTAACTTTTAAATTTCATGATTTAATGAAATAAAAGTATTTGGAAATCAAGAATTTTCACTATTCAATTAAAAATAAATCATTTTTGAAAGATGGAAAATTTTTATCATGTGTTAATTTTGGTATTATGATTTTAAAATTTATTTTAATATTTTAAAATAAAATTCAAAAAGGTTCAATAAATTAATTATAAAATTTTCCCAAAAAAATTATAATCAAAATTTTTGAAGGAAACAAATTTTTAAAGAATAGGATGTCTTTATTAAAAAATTATTTCATATTTCCAGATCATTTATATATTTATTTAAATCCATTAGAATATTTATTAATATTTCATAAATTATTTATTATAATTAATGACAAAAAAAATTGATAGTAAATATATAAAAATCATGTTTAAATGAAAATATTTTAATAGTCTATCACGGTTCATTTAAATTCAACATTGTGTTTTGTATACACTATCAAATGTAGTGGTTTTTATAAAAATCAGGGCATTACATTACACCCCTTACGTAAATTTATTTCTCTAAATTTGAACTTTTTCTAAGGAATCAAGTATATAAAATTAAAAAATTCCTCAGTGGAAAACCCACATCTTAAAAGGGGTTAACAAAACATCTTTTAAAAATGATGGAATGGGGAACATTACGGTTATCACATTACTAGGTTTTCCCAATTAAGAACATTTTTTGTAATTAAAAACATGTATTTGGAAAAAAATATCCATTTTGGAGATAACTTTATACCCTTTTTTAAAAGTGACAAGAGCCCATCGATTTTTTGAAAACATAAATCATTTTTATTTCAATATAGTTTTACTAATATTGAGGTACATGTTTTACCATCCTGAATGATGAAATAAAGAAATATACATACCTTACATTTATAATTTCATCCTTTTATCATTTTCACCATAATTTCATATGCCTCTCAAACTGTTGAGTATTCATGATGATTTTTTAATAGATGAAGCAAAAAAATTAGTTTCTATGGGATCACATGATTCCATAACAATCAAGGTATTCCTCTTTTCATTAAACAATACACCTAATCAAAAATGGTTTAAATAAAGTAATATAATTCCTAAAATTAATACGCTTTCATATAGAACTAAAATTACAATGTTCAAATTAAATCCCTCCATAACTAAGCATCCCTAAAACCCTCTTAACCTAAAAATTCAAGTATTTAATTGTCTTATTACCAAATAATAATTCATATTAAATGATATGAAAGAAAAAATTGTTTCATATACCTCAAACCGGTGAATAATTTCCCAAAATATCATTAATCACCTCAATGTAATGAAAATTTTAAACGATTTTTCCTAAAATGTATTACCCAAAATTGACTTAATATTTATCCATAAAAAAATTTAAGTAATAGAAATATCATACTATATAGTACATCGTGTTGTCCAGGGGTATGAATTTAACCATTTTACACCTATTTTTGGGGGTTGATATTATAAAATTCACTAAAATATGATAAAAAAATTAAAAAATAACATTATTCATAAAATAAAATTATTTTTCATATAAGTTTTTTCATATGTTTCATTATCATCCACAAAATCACATAAATTTAATTTACTATAGTTACCTTAATATCATGGAAATATCAAATATAATCACTTACATAATATGATATTTTTCATCAAAAATCATCATACAATTAAATAATATTCTAATTCATTGGTATCATTTATCATATTCATATAAGTACTTCTAAATCTATTATATAAATACCATTATAAGGGTCATAATACCATAAATGAAAACAATTCAGTAATATGAATCTCAAATTTAAAAACATAAACACTTACATTTTTCCACTTTAAGGATTTTTATAACATTTTACCTTATAAATAAATCCAAATATTATTGATAACATAAATAATCTCCATGTTCAACATATCTATGAAATTTAACTATTAGTTGTAAATTATGCTGAACATCATTTCTCTAGATCATTTTAACTAGAATATTTATTTTTCTTCTACAACAAACTACATTGTGCCCTTATTTCTTATAAATAAAGCATATTCTAGTTCCATTAATTCATTTTCCATAGTTCCACTTCCCACATTCTTTACATGTATAAAATTGAATCTACATTTCTTTATCACCATTAACACTTTAACTTCTATGAGATACTATCCTTAAATACATTGATGTTTTAAAAAAAATCAACTATGTTCTTCTTGTTTTTTATAATTCGAGATAGCTCATTTTGTATGATTAAAATTTTTCTAACAACAATTACTATTAGATTTGGAATATCATTAAGAAAATTATTTCATTCCCTATCACATTAATTGTTGTAATTCAATCGATTGTTTCTGTACCTTAACTAAAAGTATAAAAATTAGATGATAATAAATTAAATACTAACGTATAAAAGTGGATCTTAAAAATTTTGGGGGAATAACATTTAATGATAAGTATATCATTACTTGAGAGATAATATGTTTCAATAATTCTTACCCATTTTAATATTTCATATATGGATTTATAACCTGAAGATTTTTTCCAGGAATTCATAATGGTTCATAAAAAGTTTGTGAATATCCAATTATTATACCATAGAAGTGTAAAACAAGTTGTGACTCAAGTATCCTACTCTTATATGGAGTGAAAATTGTGTTTATCTCCATACACCATTATGGAGTTTCTATCCATTGGTAATACTATTTCATAGAAACATCCACATGTATTTTCCAGATAGGGATGTAATTTCTCAGGTACCACTCACTCTATAAATCTCCAATATTCTATGAAATTTTGCTTTAATTAGGGTAATCTATATAGTTATTCCTATGGTTCTCACTATGATTTATCATCCTATATTTAAAAGGATAAATAAACCCTTTATCAAATTCCAACTATAGAAACCTAGTCTATTGACCCATATTATTACCTAATATTTATCATAAACATCCATTAATTATAACGCAAATATTATGCGGCCATGTGTATATATAAGATTGGGTTCCTAATAAATCATAGTGGGACTAAATTTAAAAATATTTATATTGTTTTTTATAATGAAATTTTATATTATTTTAATCACATTATGTTCATTGCATATCCAATTGAATACATAAACAAAACGGGTGAGCTAAAAATTCTAGTAAGGGAAAACATGCTAATGAAGAATAACATATCAGTCAAAAGTATAAAATGCTATCAAAAAATAGAATTATTAAGAGTAATCACCTGGGAACATAAAATAATGAACATGATATCATAAGACAATAAAATCATAAGAAATGTGGTAAAAACATATATCATGATGTAAACATAATTCAAGGCCAACTATATAGATAATATCACAAGGTGTACAATGTAAAATAATATAAAAAGATTACTCCATTGTCCCTTACATAATGACTCATGAGACTAAATATTAAACTATTGAGTAAAACAACTAGTTTTTCATAGCCATCATCAAATATTCCAAATTTATTGTACCATAAAAGAGAAATTAGTCATGAGGAATAAACATAATCATTATAAATGATATGAAAATGGTTTTCATAATCATTATTTATGTCATAATCAAAATAAATTTTATAGTAAAGGTGTTTAAGAGATGAATATAAGTCATATATCACAATATCTATGTAATGGAGATTAATAAAGGTATCTATTTGAGTGAAATAAATAAAAATTTAAAAAAACAATCATTAACATTAATGATTTTCATCATTGATGAAAATTTATTTAAAAGGATAAATGGATTATTTCATAATACATATACCCTTTTGACATTAAAATAAAATATTTTAAAATAAAAAATTATGAAAAAATTTATTAAAAATGTTTTACATAAAAATAACCATAGAAATTTATAAATTATTCTTCAAATAATTTTGTGGTCAAGGAGAATTGAAATTCCATAAAAGTCATATACGTTAAAAAACATCTCTCACACACTGTTTTAAAAAACACCAAAAGGTACCTTACTTAAAAAATAATAATATTTATTTCAAATAGTTTTGTAAAAAATTAGTAATCAGTAAAAATTTATTTAATATATCATTTCGATAATGAAAAAAAATATTATTGCAAATATTTTTAGAAAAAATGGACATGGTAGAAACGGGATACTCAGTTGAATAGATAAATAAAATCATCTTTTAATAAAAAAAATATTTATCTATGATTTTAATTATTAATGTGAGAATAATTGTAATTTTACTTGACATTTTCATTAATAAAAATAATAATATATAATATGTTGTTTTTATGATATAAATATCAAAAAATTCCCCATGGTATTCTTAAATATAAACTATCGTGAATAATGATTCTATTTTGAAATAAACCCTTACCACATTAGTAACTTTTGAATCATAACACCCATAAAATGAGTAACTAAAAATGAAACATTAAGAACCATGAAAATAAATATATTGATGATATTAAATTAAAATGGGAATTATGTACACAAAATTAATTAAATAAGTGGTGAATATGGAACATGTATGATGGAAGTAAAGGTGTTATGAGAAGTCTCACACATCAAGTCCGAACTATTTCTGTATGGCCTCTATCTCCTATATAAAAATCATATATCAATTAATGTATTTTTTAATAAAATATTATATGATTAATTTCATATTATTATACCATTAAATTCATTTATTTTGAGGCTTTTTTTAATTACGTAATCAGCTGTGTCCACATCGGTTGCCTTGAGGACACGTGGTTCATAATCACAAAAAGGGATTAGTTTATTTACCCTGGCCAAAGGGTCCACTATTACATCATCTCCAGAATAAAAAACATGAAATAATTATAATTTCTATACATAATTTATACATTTACATCTAACAACAAATTATTATCATGAAATATTAACTACATTACAATCATGTAGATGATAGGTTGTACCTACGCATTAAAAATGATTCCATTTTTCAACAACCATGACAGAAAGAAGGTATGTGAAATTTTATATTCAAATATGGATAATTATATCATAAATTTTATTTTATTTCTCCAAATAAACATAAATATACCATCCATTTTATTTGATAAAAATGAAAATCACATCATATTATGAAGGGGTATTCCACTATACATGTGAATGAAGTTGTTAGTTTTGAATAGACAGTAAGGTAAGTGGTTATGTTATATGTTAAATTTAATGAATGCTTAATATTTTTTTAATAATATATCTAAAAATTAAATAAATTATTATGAATATCTATGCTAGTTTATGATGTAAAAATATTATATATGTTCACGGGTGGTTTTCCACCGTATACACAATCGATTGATTCTATTACCATTTGATAGAAGAATAGGCGGATGTAGGTTATTATATTAACATAATATCATATCATTAGATGAGGGATAATTATTTTATTATATAATTCTATTTTACTATGATTTTTATGTGTTTTAATAAGAAATAAATTAAATAAGTCTCTTAAAAATGATATATCTACTTTGGACATCTTCTTTAGGGTTTCACCCAAACCCTCATTAGAGGTGTTTATAATCATGAAAATGATTCTAAGACATTGTTATGGTTTTACAACTAGTATTGATGTAGTTATTTGAATAACAAAAAGGAGTGGATGTTTGAAAAGAAGAGGATTGGTGGTTCCCTTTTATAATTGAATAGGAGTAGCACTTTTTATATCCCCAAAACTATTCATTATTAGAAATTAAATCTCCACAAATGTTCATCAAAATTGATAAATAAAATATTTAGGTTGTTATAAGCTTTATTAAAACCTCCATAATTCAATAATAAACATTTTTTAAATATGTAACCCCATTACCTCTTTTGTTTAACCCCATAGTGAACTAGATTTAACATTAACTGCAGCAACAATGATTTACTATTTTTCTTATTCATTATAAAAAACATGTATGCTGGAATTATCAAATAATATTGATTAATATTATTCCCAATAAATAATACATTTTATCACATTTAATTAAAATAATTTTCAAACTACAATTTAAATTGAATCCTAAAAAATATGTCAAAAAATTATTTTTAAAAAATGGAATTTCAAGCGTATAATGATCATACATTAACTATATAGATAGTAAAAATATTATATTAATTTTAAATAATGTAAATATAAATATAATCTATAAATTTAATTTAAATAATTCTTTACAATCAATTATTATTTTTAATTAAAATTCATAGACTATATGAAAATTAATACTGTTTGTAGAAAACCGTGTATTGAGAATAAATATAAATTTGTAATAAAATCTTCTAAATTGATAATTAAAATGGAAAAAATATATTATTGAAAATAATATGGTTAATATTTCACTTTATGAAAAAACTAAAAATATAATAAAACATTTAAATTACATTATTTAATGACATTAAATGACAGTATTTGAAAATTTTTTAATTTTAACTATTCACAGGAGAATTTGACATTTATGAAAAATTCAAAAAAATCCCGCTATGTAAATTTTGAAATTATAATTTCAAAAAACATTTTCATTTTGTAAACTAATATTTCTAAAAAGTAATTAAATTAACTATAATATCTGATAATAAAGGGTTATAAATTATTTCTTAAAGAAGCATAATTTTGAATAAAAAATTTATTTTATGAAAATTTTCAACTTATTTCATTAGAATTTATCAATACATTTGTATCTACTAGTGACTTTATATATGTTATGTAATTTAATTAATACTATTTATACACATTAATTTAAAGACTAGGTTATAATAGTCACCTTCAAAGAATAATATTTTAATATTATTTGACGGTTAATTAAAACTCTTGGTTGTATATTATATATGTTATCGAACATAGTGTTCTTTTAAAATATTAGTGTGTAATAAAACATTACTCTAAAGAAAATTTGTCAAAACATACTTCATTGTCTATCTATAATTCATTGAATGTGCTATCAAGTTAGAAATAGAGATCAGAGTCACCCATTAATATCCTGGTTCTGATTAAAAAATAAAGATGTAATTGAAAGGAATGTTTAATAATAATTGCCATAGAGTGAAGAAGATGATTCTTCCATTATGCCAGAGTTTTTGAAATAATCATGTGTTAAATTTTCTTCATTTTACTATTAAATACATTAGATGTGTAATAGAAGGTCACTAGGTAATAAAATAATGAAGTGATGGGAAGACATTTTCTAAAGATGTGAATCCCCAAATGCACAATCCCCCACTCTAGGGTTTCAAATTCAATTTTTATGTCAACTATTATAACTAGTTATTGAATTAAAGGGAAAATGATGTTAGGACCATGCTGACGAATCTGAATATATTTAGGTATTGAATTCTTTTTTCAAGTAATCTTTTAAATGGAATAATAAAAGTTTGAGAAGAATGTAAAATCACCTCATTTTTTATTTCAATCATTTTGACCATTGTTTTAAAAAGTATCAATCTCTCAATGATTGCAATGGTTCATCGTTTTCAATAAATTTTGGATAGGATAAAAGTCAATCATATTAATAATGGATCTTGTGGGAAGTAAATGGTCATCAGATTCACCTTCAATCTAGTATGGAAGATTAGATCGTAATAGGAGAACCAGAGTCATCATGACTATGATAAAAAAATGGGAATAGTCATTACTGATCCAAGATTTCTCATAAATCCTATGTTAGTAGAAAAGATATAGTTGAAGCTTTATGAATGATTGTGGGAGTGATGTAGATGTTTATAATAATATCCAGATTGATCAATTCTGGATAGAAAGAAAAATGTTGGTGAGGGAGATCTTATTCATCCAAATCCTATTCAAGGTTTGTTGGAATGAAATATGAGTTTTGAGAATTTGAAATAATTTCCATTGAATTTAAAATGATGATAAGGCTAGTCTTTAATTATTTTCAATGTCATGAAGGTAGTTATGATACAAACACAAGTTTCTGATTAAAGGATGTTGCTAAATTTAAACTACAAACAATGGTCTATCTTTTTTGGCATACTATCATATTCATTAAAGGATGAATTGTTTTCAAGGATAATGTAAAATTATCTTAGTTTAGTTTTATTTTAATCTTAGTGGAAGAGACTAATAATCAATTTAGTCAAACATTTATGATAGTTGAATGTGTTGTCGAGTAAGAGCTTGAAATTCATAGAAGATGTTTTGATTATTTAATTGATGAAAAGTTACATGTTGAAGTAATTGTATATGAAAATATAATGACGAATCATAATTTAGTTTGTGAAGAAGATTAATGTTTTATATTTCTTTATACATTTATGCTTAACTAGTTTACAGCATCGTGTTAAAGATTTTAGACTGAGCTAATCAGAATGGAAAATCAAAATCGTGCTAGTGATTGAAAAGAAAGTCTGAAGAAAAAACAAATTTTATAATAAGCTTAAAAAGGAATTGAGAACTCTTGAGTAATTTAAAATTCACCTAAAATTCAATGGAAATACATATTTTAGGAAATTATAATAAGAGTGAATTTTTTGGAGATTACCACAAAAACCATCCATGGGTCTTCTATAAAAGGGATAAGTGCTTAGAATTGTTAGTGACTACTGAAGAATGAGGTATTATTAACAAGAAGATAGAGAAGATATGAATTACTATGGAGTGAAAAAAGAGATTTATTTATTGAGATTGGTTGTATAAGTTTCTATAGATTGATGTGAAAGGAGAAGTGACAAGATCACAATAATATCTAGTTGGTCATTTTTTTAGTGATCATTTTATTTTTCTTGATATCATATTCAGTTGATCAAAATATTGGGCTAAATATTATGATCTATATTTCTATATTGGGATTTTTATACTGATGCAGAAGGAGTTCTAGATTTTCTTGATCATATTCTATATGGGCCTTCTTTATCTAAATGGGAAATTATATTTGAAAATTAGATTTGGAGAATATGATTTGGTAGATTATACTTGGAAATCAGATCAACTTAGATATCAAATTCCTTGATGTTCTTACCATCTTCTAGGTAAGAAATTGAATAACATTTTTTTTTCAAAGAACAGTTTTGGGTAATTTGAAAATAATCACATGTAACATGAGTTGTTACACAAACAATTTTTTTCCAATTTGTGCTAAGAGGGTGCACGCACGCTATCAGATTGTCATCATAGTGCTACATGAGTGAAAGGGTGTATCACACTCATTATCTTCCAAAAAATATATATAATTCTGGTGTGTTTTTTTATATTAGATCATTTCAAAAGAATACCCAGGACAAAGCTATTCTTATTGAATAGTGAACCTTGTTTATAATTGTGTTCATGTGGATGTGTGTTTGAATTGTTTTAAGCATGAATTGAAATATTTAATAGGAGGTGAAGGTTGTTTCATGGAAACATTAAAGAAAATTTATCACTAATTCACCCTCCACCACCCTGACCTCCCTATGATTCAATTATCTTGACTAGGTTGAATGAAATTGTTATTAATATCAGATATCTTGTTGAAAATTTAGATGATTCTATATTTGTTGAATAAATTTTGAGAATCCTTCATGAAAATTTTGATTCAAAATTTTCTCCATTGCAAGACAAAGATGAAGAAAAATTATCTCTAGATTTTTTTTCAGAACATTCTCATTACTTATGAAATGTCAAGGGAGAATGCTTTGAGAAGAATGGTGGAATATTTTGAAAGTGTTAACAGAATGGTGAAGATGAAATTTTTATTGGGTATTCTCTACAAGGATGTGGATATAGATGTTACAACAATGAAACATGATGAATTGTTGATTCAATTGATGTGAATATAATTTAATGATATGATTAAGAAAATATTATTTTTTTATATACAGATGTTGAGTAGGGTTAGGAAGGTGTTGATAGAAATTACGATAAGGATACATAAAATATTAATCCTCCTCAATAAGAAGAATTAGACTCAGCTATATCTAGTGATGATGAAGATACTCTAAAATCTCATCTTATAATGAGGAAACAAGTTGAAGCTCAAAACATTATTGGTGAACAACATGAGAAGGTTCGAACAAGAGGGAAAAAATGATATTACACATCCTTCTTTGTATTAAAATGTTGAGGTGAATGATGAAAAATAATATTTTGACAATCTAAAATGGGTTTAAGGAATGAACAAAGAGATGGATCAAATTAAAAAGGTTGATACATTAGAAATCATACCCAAGACATAAAACAAAAACATTATTAGCATAATGTGGGTTTTTTGAAACTAGTTGAATGATGATGGTGAAGTAATAGGAAATAAAGAATGATTAGTTTGGATTCTTAATTCAGAAATTTAATGTATTTATTTCGACAAAACATTTTCTCTTGTAGAAAGATTTTAAAACACCATAATTTTTTTCTATTACTGTAGAATGACGGAACAAGATCATCCAAATGGATGTTAAATTAGAATTCTTGAATGGTGATCTTGATGAAGAAATTTATATTGAATAGCCATGAGAAATTGTTTTTGGGAAAGATTAAAGTAATGTATTCATATTAAATAAGGATTTTTATGCGCTTAGAAAAGATCCAAGAGTATAGTATTCAAAAGAGGTTACATTCTTAGGGAAGATGATTTTTAATAAAGGAAGAGTTGATATAAATATTTATATCATAGAATTTAAAGAGTATTCTATCATTATAATTGTTTATGATGGTGAAATTATCTTAGATGTTAAGGATGATATATATTTTGAAATATTTTCTGAAAAGATGAAAAAGGTTTTTTAAATTTCCATGATGGAGGAAATGAATTATTTTATAGGGTTAAAAATTCTACAAAAAATATATTTTTCTATCTAAATAAATGTATGATAAATAACTTATGAAGTTGTTTGGGTGGGAAAACTAAAATATTGATTCAAATAAAAATTTAGCGGGAAAAAAGTTGAAAAAATAAGCAGAAAGAAAAATAGTTGATCAAAAATAAATTTCGAATCTGATTGCATGTTTATTGTTCATGAATATCTCAAGACCCGACATTGTTTATGTTTTTATCTTTTTTGCAAGAATTCATAGTGCTCTAAAATAATAACATTCACTTTTTAGAAAAATAATTATCTGATACATAAAAGACACAAAAGATTTTAGATTTAGGTATGATGGCTAAAAAAATATTATTTTTTAGGTTTTAAGATGCTGATTGGGCATGAAATGCTGATTATAGGAGATCCAGATCTGGTGGAGTACTATCTCTAGGAAATAATGTTGTTAGTTGGAATTAAAAAACAAAACATAGTAACTATCAGTATAGCTGATGTGGAATACTTTTCAAACACTCATGCCACTACTCAACTTATGTGGATGAAATATCAATTAGAAGACATTATATTGAAGTGAAATTTCCCATTCACTTTTTTGTGGAAATCAAAGTACAATCAATATCACTAAAAATCATGTTCAACTTTATCATTCAAAAACTATTGATATAAAATATCACTTCATCAATGAGTATGTGGAGAAGAATGAATTGATGTTGGAGTATGTTCCAACATCAAACCAAGTTTCTGAAATTTTCAAAAAACTATTACGGACATAATCATTTTATAAACTAATGATGAACATGTGAATAAAACTACTTTTTCATAAAGTATGAGTTTTTTGTTTTCTTTCCCTCTCGCATCTTACCTTGGGACAATATTTTCAGGGAGGGGGATTTAATTTTTTCCTTAAATCTATCATTTTGTATGCATGTAAAAATGGGGATTTGTTGGTAAGTTGTGAATCCATCATTGTATTGTGTTTTAAATATTATTACTATTTGTTGGAGTGGTTTCATGAAAAAAAATACTTGTATTTTGGGAATGGTGAAGAACGAAAGGAAATATGACGATGAAAAGTCGGAAAGGTTTTCATAATCACCACTCTTGGACAGAATGGCTTTGTTGTCCATAATTATTGTTTCCTTAAATGAGTTAGATCTCGAAGGCTTAGAATTATTGATAACTGAACCATTTCATGAGAACAAAAATTTCTATTTTTTATGAATATTAGTTGAAAACAAACTCTAAAGAGGATATTGTTCGGACAATTCTGATGAAGGTAATTGTATTCAGGTATTGTATCTTACTTTCAAGAAAAGGTTTAGAAATAATAAATGAAGTATGAGAAGAGTGGAAAATCACCTCACATTGTGTTAGAATCATTTTTACCATTGTTTTTAAAAGAATCAAACACTTATCTATTGAAAAGTTCCATTTTATTCAAGAATTGATGACTGGAAGAAACATCGATCATATTAAGAATGTAACTTACTAGAAGTAAATTTCCATTAGATTCACCTTGAATTCAATATGGTAGATTTGATCATAATAGGATAATCAGAGTCTACATGACTATGATAAAACATATGTGATGATTATTTTTTGACTTTGGAGTTATCATAAATCCTGAGTTAGTGGAAAAAATGTGATTCATACTTGATTAAATAAATGTGGAGTGAAATAGATGTTTCCAATTATATTCAGATTCATTAGGTATGGATGGAAAATAAAAGGGTATGCTAGAGATTTTATTCATTCGGGTCATATTCAGTATGTGTTGAAAAGAAATTTGAGTTTTGGAAAGCTTAAACACACTCCCCTGAAATTCAGATGATGTTAATTCTAGTCTTCAACATTTTTAAATGACATGAAGGAACTCATTATACAAGTGAATTTTTTTATTGAATGAATTTGCTGAAGTTGAAATTTCTTACATCGTCCCATATTATTCAACATACAATTGTATTCATAAAAGGTATAATTTTTTCAAGACTGATGTAAAATTATTTGAGTTGAAGCTGATAAAAATTTTAATGAAACAGATCAATCAACAATTTAGTAAAAAATTTATTATGGAATAATGTGTTTCCAAGGGGATGATTGTAATGACCCGGCCCCAGTTTCCTGGAGCCGGTGCCTTATTACAATACGTTTTCTTGATTACAATAAATTTGTATCCTATGGAACAAATATTTTAGTATATTTTGAAACAAGATACCCATATAATATCAAAATTATAACTTGATAAGAATAAAACAATAATTTATTTCATTTGAAACATCCATGCCTCCAAGATTATGCCCACAAGTTACTAATAAATAAATTCTTCATATCCTGAAAAAATAATCATAAGAAAGGGGGGGATCAAATTATCAGTAAGAGTATGAAATATAATAAAATATAACATAAAACCTTTTTAGGGTGAATAATTGAAACACATTCCTTTAAATGTGAATATGTGAACAATTGTTTTTTGAAATATGAGTTGAGTTTATATTTTCATAATAAAAAATAATCATGGGTATTCTAATAGTCAAATAACCACATGAACTTTAAATAATATTTTCCTAATGAGGTAAGTGCATATTCCATAAATTATTAACCTTAACATCAATGCCTCATCCAAGTCTTCTAAAACTGATTAATCCCTCACCCAAAACCATATCTCAAACTAGGCAAGGACTCAGCAAGTCAATGTCTATTTGACTCATGAAACCAACCAATGCATCGAGGGGCTATAGCTGGACCAACCCATAACATAATAAGTCCAATGAATTCTGCATATGGGTAATGATAATCATTAAAAACATATACATTCATATTGAAACAAAAATATAAAATATAAATAACTTCCCTCGAACATTAAGCTTAAACACTTACCATTCAGAGTAAATTGGTGAATAGTTTTAGAATAACACATCCCAAATAAAACTATTCATAAATCATCCAATTAAATATGTTATATCATATCCTAAAATATTAATCCCAATAATATATAAGAATCAATAAGAGTGTTGAAACAGATGAAAATACTTCTATAAAATCATTAAGTAATTATTGAGATAAATACTCTTTATTTGGAAAAGAAGAGTTCTTTTGGAAAATAATTGTATAAAATTTAAACTAAAATAAGTTATTATTTTCTTATTAAATTAGTTTTTTAATTAATATAATGGTTTAAAAAAATAGATTATATATTTACCTTGAAAATAAGTTAGAATTTGAGAAACTCCCTTGAATTATACTTATATTTCAGAAATAATTTTCAAAGATCCTTTTACAAAATTTTACATCACATAAAATAAACAAGGATTATGGTTGGTAAAAATATAAATAACACAAAAACTGAGTTTATAAGGAGTAATCAATAATACATAATTACTTTATTGAGGTATGTATACAATAAAAGTATCCTGAATGAAAATGGGGGTCTGGGTGAAAAACTCATTCCTTAAGTCTGAATGCGTTCTTCTCTTGAACTTAGGGTCCTGGAATATGAAATTAGGATTATTGATAAATTATTGATGAATCTCTTATATATGTATTTATTTTATCATAATCTTTTTTAGTTCATTTATTTCCTTATTGATAAGTTATAATATTGAATTCTTTTATTCTGGAGTGCTCATTTTCTTGATTTCCATAATCGGTTCTCTTGATTTTAAGTAATAGAGTTCATGTAGAATGGATATTAATCATCAGAATTAAATATTGACATTATTTATGAAAATACATTGGTTTTAATTATAATTTACCTCATTTCAATACATGTAATTTGTTTTAATCATTGGATGAATAATTAATGACATTAATTTACATTATTTTAGCTATATTTTGATTATTAGGAACTAATTAGGTCATATGATTTAATAATATATACAGATACAGGTTACTGAATATTAAATAGATTATAATACATATGTTTTATTTTTATGTAACAATAAAAATTGTTTCATGACCATTATTGAATTAGAAATTGAAGAAAAAATCTTCATCTCCCATGACGGTTCTAAATTGGAACATCGCGGACGATGATTTCATTTTTAAAATAAAATAAATGGAGTAAGAATATTGGTGATGGTTATTCCATACCCATGATATAATTCTAGTGTATAGATTATACTTCAGTTATCATGGTCATTTGAATAGAGGAGTTATGGAGAATATATCAATTTGAAAGAACTTGAAATGAAAATGAAAGAAATAAAATGTGAAATTACCTCTTGAATCAACTTCCTGGATAATCTCTTTAAGGGAAGTGGATTTGGTCCTCTAGAATGTAAAAGAGAATCCTGAAATTGGGGATTGACTAGGGACGGGTATTTGGGAAGAACTTTTAGGATCATAAAGGCTTATAGGAGTGATGAGAAGAGCGAGTGAGGGGGTTATAGTGGAGGAGAAAAGTGAATTTTGAGTATTTTATTCATTATTTTATTTATTCCCTCAAGATAACTAATACTATTGTTTATCGCGACCCCTAATAGTAATAAGTGAATGTGTGTTCGAAACTATGTGTAATTGCATAGATCATGATGTTATAAATATCGTATTTAATAGATTATTTGTAAATATGATATTTTACCATATTTCACTATTCATAAAAAACTAAAAAATTATAAAAAAATCAAAAAAATTCACCCAGAACATTTTTTGAAATTTAGAATTAAAAAATAAAATCCACTATTAAAAAATAATTTTATAAATATTATTAAATTAATTTTTAAATAAAATCATTGTTAATTGAAAAAATGACAATTTTAAAGTTATAATTTGTTTTATGTCACATTGAAAAATTAATTATGTTTTAATTGTATTATTACCTTAAGAAAATAAAATAATTCCGTTATTCACTATTCATAGGGGTCACATTAATATTCATATTACTATTAATAAGGGTATGATAGTATTCAAAAAAAATGTAGTTGGTTCTATGAGACTCCAAATGACATACTTATCAAAACTCTAGATGACCGTTTTTGAAATTCAAAGCATAGTAGAGGCATGGTTGTGTTTAACAGCTAGAATATAAAATATTGTGTTTTATAGGGACTCAGTTTTTCAAGCATTCAATATTTTCTTTCAAAACCTAGGGGTGTTACAATCTCCTCTCCTTACTTAAATTTCATCCTCGAAATTCACCAAATGTTACCTTATAAAAAGATTTGGGTAGGTCTTCAACCTAAGCTCATCAAGTTCCCATGTTAGATCTTCAATTTTATGATTCCTCCGAAGTGTCTTTACCAGAAGAGTCATTTGTTTCTTCAACACCTTTTCTTTATTGTCCATAATCCAGATAGCCTCTTCACAGTAAGATAGGCCAGGTTAAAACTCTATACCATAAGAACTGAGGACAAGAATTGGGACTAGAATGTACTTCCATAGAAAAAAAAAGACAAGGAACACATTGGGTACATCATACAGGCCTGGTGTAATAGTCAAAAAATATACCACAATTCCAATTCTCTCTAGAATTTCAAAAAGAGCATTGTACCAAGGGCTCAATTTCCTTTTCTTAACAAATGTTATAACACCCTTGCATGAATATACTATCAAGAAAATGTGGTCTCCCAGTTGAAATTTGAGATCCTCCCTTCGATTATCATCTTAGCTCTTCTGTCTTCTTTGAGATACTTTGGTATGACCTTGAATAGCCAATACCTCCTTTGTTGTTTCATCCAAAATCTTTGGAACCAGAATCTTCCTTTTACCGACTTCCTCCCAACAAGTTGGTGTATGACATATCTTTCCTTAAAATGCTTCATATGATCCATTTGAATACTTTAATGGAAACTATTATTGCAAGAAAACTCCTATAAAGGTATTTACTGATCCCACATACCTTAGATGTCAAGAGAAGATGTTCTGATCATGTCCTATATGGTTTGGATAGTCATGTATGATTTCTATTTAGTTTGTTTTTGATAATTAGTATTTAATTGATGTTTTGTATCTGAAGTATTTTGTAGAATTTTCAAGAATTTTGATGAAAATCATGGGTCATAATGAGACACAATTGAGATAGGTTATCCATGAAATCTCACAGCTTCATTGATATAGAGTCTTTATAGGCTCTCTAATGGAAAATCCTCTCTTGTTGTGAGGAAATGTGCATATTTCACAATTCAGTCCACAATTAGCCATACCACATCATTCTTCCATGAAGTTTTGTGCAATCCCTTGACAAAATCAATGGTGATATCATCCAAATTACACATTATAAATAGTTAGAGGTTGCATGAATCCTTTTAGATGTTTCCCTTCTACCTTCACTTCTTAACAGACTAAACATCTTGATACATATTCTGCAATTTCCCTCTTCATGTTATCCTACCCGAAACGTTTCTTTAAATATACACACATGTTTGTATTTCTAGGAATTATAGAGAAATTTTAACAATGAGCATCATCCAAAAACACCCCTTTTATCTCAGGTATAGCTGGAACACAAAGCCTCTTCCCAAATTTTAGAACACCATCTTCACACACAAATTCCACCAACTTCCAATCAATAAAAAATAAATTTTCTTTTGAAGGTTCTCATCAACTGGCTGAGACACTTTAATTCTATCTAAAAATGATGGTTGGGAAACCATTTGAATATGTAATGATTTCACCTTCTTTGATAATTACCATGTACATCCGTACTATATCTATGTACAAAAGATCCTTATCAATCATCATTTGTTGAGAACTCCATGATCCTTCCTGATCAATGCATCATCTACCTTGTTTTTCTTTCTTGGTTGGTAGTTTATGGTACAATCATAATCTATAAGTAGTTTTAACCATCTCCTCTGCATCATGTTACATTTTTTCAGTGAGAATATATACTTCAAACTTTGGTGATCTGTATGTATCTAAAAGTTTTCTCTATAGAGATAATGTATCCATATCTTAAGACTAAATATTAGCACTAGTAACTCAAGATCATTAGTGATATATTTTGTTAATGAATTGTTAACTTCCATGATGCATAAGAAATAACTCTATCATTTTCACAAGGACACAACCAAATCCTTTCATTGAAGCATCACTATAGATCGCAGACCCATCATTCCCCAATGTTATGTTTAGGATGAGAGAATTAACTAATATTCTCTTTAATTCTTCAAAACAGTCCTCACATTATTTTTTTCATACAAAATTAACCCCAATATGTTTATTCCTGTCCATTAGGTTGGCTAAACGGGTGATTTTCAGAATGGAATGCCGATAATATCCTACTAAACCCAAAAAAACTACGTACCTTTGTTATGTTTGTTGTAGTGGTCCATTATTGCAAAACCTTTTCCTTAGTAGTATCAAAAGATATTCCATATTTTGACAAAATGTGGCCCACATAGTAAACTGATTGAAGCCCAAATTCAGACTTGATGAACATCCCATATAAATCATTTATTTTAAGCATCTTCATAATAGTGCGCAAGATAATTTCATGATCTTCATAGATTTTTAAAATATACCATGATATCATCAATAAACACCACTACAAAGTCATCAAGATATTCCTTGAAAACTCTATTCATTAGATCCATGAAAATAGATGGTATATTAGACAGTACAAAAGGAATTACTTTAAACTCGTAATGCCTGTACATGGTTCTAAATTATGTTTTTGGAATTACTTCCCCTCACAAGCAAAGGATTATGTCCAGATCAAAGATCAATCTTCACAATAATTTGGGATCCCTGAATTTGATCAAATAAGTCATCAACGCGTGGTAGGGGATACTTTTTTATTGTTAAAGAATTGATATCCCAATAGTCAATGAAAAAAAATCCTAGATTCGCCTTTTCTTCTTAAAGAAAAGAATACGGGCACCCCATTGGGAAACTTGGGGTGAATAAATCATTTATCACTCAATTCGTCTAGTTGTTTCTTTAGTTCCACTAATTCCACAGTCCCTATTCTATAAGGGGTCTCTGATTGGGGCCTTGATCCAAGAATTAAGTAAATAGAAAACTCAATTTCCCTCTCTAGAGGATGTCCATATAAATCCTCTAGTAACACATCAACATATTCTTGTACAAATGATACGTCCTTTATTTGAAAATTCCCTCCCTCACCCATATTTATTGCGTTCCATTCCTCTACAATAATCAAATTCAAATGAGCTACTGGGGGAGGATCCAGATGATAATCATAGGGTGATGTTTCTACCCTAAAGATAAGGGATTCCATATCATCCTAAAAATTTGTAACCTCCTTCTTTATGTAATAAATTTTCATATCATGGTTCAAAGTCCAATCTCTATCAAGGATTATATAAAATTAAATCCTGGTTTTGATAATAAAATCCATAGAAAAATCATGTTCATATGGACTAATGGGGACTGCATGGCACAACATTGTTGCAATAATACATCCCTTAATAGTTTTGACCGAAAAATCCATTATTAAATAAAATTATAAATGTCTAATTTTCATGTAAAATGAGAATATATAAAATAATTTGATGATATATAATCAAGTAAATCTTTGGCTTTGTTTGAGGAAATGATCAATGTACCAACCAACACATTATTACGAACTTCAATATCCATAGTTGTGATCACATAAGCTTGTCCATTTTCCCTTTTTGTTTTCCATATCATGTTTCCTTGACGCTTTGGAAAAACATTTTCATAATGTCCAATCTCCTTAAAATTATAGCATTGAACATTAATAAATTATTTATTCCATTTGAAATCACCAGAAATATGGATTTTCTATCCACATATATAGTATAATCCATTTCCCATTAAGCACGAACTAGGGTGTTTTATTCAACAATTATCACAGAGTGGAAATACAACTCTTCCCTTCTTCCATGTTTCCTTATTTCCTTTCAAAGATTTTTTTACATCCATCTTCTTCTCTTACTTTCCCATAAAGACATAATATGTAGAGAATTCATTTTCTATCATGATATCACATGAAACTATATAGTCATATGATGAAAAAAATTAGGAGACTAGTGCCCGCTGGAGGAATGGCTTTAGTCCATCAAACAGTTGGTCAATTTTGTTCCGTTGATTTCATATGTAGTCCACAAAATATCTTGAAAACCTTATGAAGTTAGTGTCATACTTTGAGACATTCTCATCTTCCTTTTTCTTCAAATTCAAAAACTGCCACTCCATATCTTCTCACTATTCTGAGGACTGTATTTCTCTATGAATATTTCCTTACATTCCCTCAATTATATCTCATAAATCTCTTCCTCCTCCTTTGTGTTTTGGATTAATGACCTCCAATTATCTACCTCACCCAATAGATGATACACTTCAATTACAACCATCTATCTTTCATTACATCCCTAAGTAAGAAATATCATCTCCAGAGAACATATCCACTACTCAGCTAAAAATGGGTTTGTAGTCCCATTGAATGATTGAGGTTGTTGTCGTATAAACTGATCTAACAAAACTCCTTAGCATGGTGGATCTAGATGCTCCATATGGGTAAGGTTGTTGTTCATTACATGAGTAACTTTCCCAGTGTAGATATAAGTTTCTCCTCACTAGTTTCATCTCCAGATCCGACAAAATTTTCTTGCATTAGAGGGACATCCCTATATGGGATAAGTGTGTTCATGTGGTTTCCATTCCATCCACTAGGAACCCATATCTAGATATTGGCATACACTATATTAGGTTATGAATCATAATGTATAATCTTAACATAGATAAAACACTTATCATAATTTGAAACCCTATTAATACATATCCCAAAATCAAACATGTGGTTTCCTTGAGGAAACATTTACATTTAAATACATCATAATGGTCTGTAATAAAAATATGAATTATCCTAAGCATATCGCCTAGGATTTTCAAACCATGTGGGCAGTAAGGCCCATTTTCATGTACCAGGATACCCTCGTCCAAGCCCTAAACTCCTTATTGTGGTTTTCACACATAGGTACTTCTATGCCAGAACCACGTCCACTTGTAACATCTTGAGGGGTATGTATTTTATATAAATATCAACATAATTTAGTCCTTTCTAAAATACTAGGATTTTATTTTATTATTATCCTCAAAGGACATCTTAGGGATTTGTTTTCTAATAATTGTTTTCTAAATCATGTTTCTATGTTCCCTACTGAACATCTTCTAATACCAACTGTAAAGAGATGACCCCCATTTCCGAAATTCAGTTCCTTGTTACATTACATTGGAATGATTACATAAATGTTATATCCCAAATGAATGATTAGTTTAGTATATTTGGAAAAAATATACATATATAATCTCAACATTACATATTTAATGAAAAAAAACAAAACTTATTTATTCCATTGGAAAGGTCCATGCCTCCTAAATTATGCCTTCAAGTCCCTCATAAATTTTTTCTTCCTATCCTGGGAAAAAAACATAAGAAAGTGGTGAGCCAAAACACTCAGTAAGAGTAATAAATATAGAAGAAGATAATATAAACCATATTCATGGTGAATAATTACACCACATGCCTTTAATGAAAAAGTTTGAACATAATATTTCAGAATTATGAGTTGGGTTTATATTTCCATAATAAAGCATAATCATGGGTATCATACATGTTGAATAACCACATGAACTTTTAATACTATTTCCTTAATGAGGGAAGTTTGTATACCGGAAATTCTAAACCATATCATCAAGGCCTCAACCAAGGTGTCGAAATACGATTAAGGCCTCTGCCAAAACCACATACCATAATGGAAAAGGCCTCGGCCAAGTAAACATATATTTATCTCCTGAGACCTACGAATTCATCGAGGGGATATAGAGGGGCCCACCGATCACATAATAAGTCCAATGCATTCCTCATTTGTGTTGTGATAAACATTAACAATATATAAATTCATATTGAAACTAACATATTAATTGTAAAAAACTTTCCATGAATATTAATCATAAACACTAACCATTTTGGGTAAATTGGGGGATGGATTTTGGATTTCACATACAAAATAAAACTAGTAATAAACAATATAATTAAATATGGAAAATTATATCATAAAATATTAATACCAATAATATATATAAATCTATAAGAGTGTTGAAACAGACGAAAATACTCTTATGAAATCATTGAGTAATTCTTGAGATAAATATTCTTTTATTTTTAATATAATAGTTATTTTTGAAAAGTATTTTTATAAAACCATAAATGTTGTAAGTTAGTATTTTCATAATAATGGAGTTATTTTAGAAAGGTATTGGTTTCAAATAAAATTATATACTTCCCTTTAAAATGTGTAATAATTAGACAAATTCCCTTGAATCGGGCTTGTATTCCAGAAATAATTTTGAAAGATCCTTTTAAAACGTGTAACTACCCATAAAATAAGGAAGGATTATAGTTGGTAAGAATATATAGAAAAATCACAAATAATTTTTTAGGAGTACAGAAGATTACATAAGAACATCATGGATGTAATTTGAAAATAAAATTAACCCAAAAGAAAATTGAGGTTCAGGGGGAAAACCCTTAACTTAAGATTGAATGTGTTCCGCTCTTGCAAATAGGGTTGTGGAATATAAAATTATACTAATTAATAACTAATTTCATAAAATGTTAGAAATTTATTTAGTTTATAATATATTTTTTATTTGTTTTATGTCCTTACTGACCATTTAATATATTGAATTCTGTCATTCTAGAGTGTTCAAATTCTTGAATTTTATAATCAGTTAGCTAGTTTTTAAGTAGTTGAGTTCATGTGGAATGGATGTAAATATCCAAAAATAAATTTAAAAATTATTTATGAAAATATATAGGTGTTAAGAATCATTAATATCATCTGGTTACATGGAATGGGGATGAATCATTAGATAAAATATTAATGACTTTCACTTATATTATTTTAGCGGTATTTTGATTATAATAAACTAGATGGGTCATGTGATTTAATAATATGTACCTATACTAGTTAACGAAGATTAAGTTGTTATAATACTTATATTTTAGACTATTTCATCCATCAAATGGTTTATAGACTAGTAATGAATTATAAATTGAAGAACGAAACTACGTCATTCAAGAAGGTTGTAAATTGGAACCTCACCGACGATGATTTCATTTATAAAATAAAATAGAGAGTAAGAATATTGATGATGGTTATTGCATTAACCTGATATGATTACATTATATAGAAGATACTAGAGTTATCATGGTCATTCATGTAGAGGAGGTGAGGAGAGGATAACAATTGGAAGGAACATGTAAGGAAAATGAAAGAAATAAATTGTGAATTTACATATCGAACCCACCTCCTTGAGAATCTCTTTATGGGATGGGTTTTTTGTCTTTTGGGAAGCCCAAGAGCTTCTTGAACGTGGGAAGTACCCAGGGGAGTGTATTTGGGTTGAACATTGAGGAGGTTCAAGGCTTATATGAGTGATGAGAAGAGGGAGTGTGGGGGTTTTATAGTGTAGGAGAGGAGGGGAATTTTTATATTTTATTCATTATTTTATTATTTCCCACAAGACATCCAATAGTGTTGTTTCATTGGACCCCTAATAGTAAACAGTGCATCCGATTTTGAACGAAGTGGCTTACATCACTCCTGATGTCATTAATATTGTATTTAACTATTAATTTTTATATACGGTATTTTACTGTATTTCAAAATTCATTAAAAATTCAAGAATTTCATAAAATCCGAAAAATTCACCCTAGCCATTTTTTAATGGGTAAAATTCAAATATTATGTCTATTTTTCAAAAATAATTTTCTACGAAATATTAATTTAATTTTTAAATAAAATCATAGATAATTTGAAAAATAAAAATTTTATAGGTATAGTTAATTTTATATCACAGTAAAAAATTAATTAAGATCTCATTATATTATTACCTTAAGAAAATAAAATAAAATAATTTTTTATTACTCATAAGGGTCATATTACTATTCATATTACTATTCATAATTGTATGCTATTATTCATCAACAATATAGCTAGTTCTATGAGACTCCAAATAACTTATTGATAACAAATCTAGATGACCGCTCTTTGAAGTTCAAAAAATGTAGGGGAATAGGTGTGTTTAATGGCTAGATTATAAAATGTGTTGTTTTTATGGGACTCAGTCTTTTGTGCATTCAATATTTATTTTTAAAACAATAGGGTGTTTCAAATATTGTAATTTTTAAATGCTTTTTTGATTCTTTAATCTTCATAATGAAATTTATTGATGAAATTATATTGGAAATTAGGATGGAGAATCAAAATGGAGTTCATGAAGAAGCTGAGTGATTCGTATTTATTCATATATTTATGTTTAACTTGTATGGAGAATTGTATTGAAAAAACTGGATTGAGAAAATCGGAATGGGAATTCGAAATTGGAATATTGATTAAAAATAAATTCAAAATGAAAATTGAAGTTTAGAAGAAGATTCATGGGGAATTAGGAAGCATTGAGGAAGTCAAATTCTCTTGAAATTCTAGGGAAATCAAGATTTGAGGCAATTTGGATGAGTGGGAATGTTTTTTGGATTTTGGCGAAAACCATCCTTTGGTCACCTATAAAAGGGATAAGTACTTTGTATTTTACTGAATACAGATGATGGAGGTGAAACTCATAGATAGAGAGAGAAAAGATTCATCATTATAAGGAAATAAATAAGTTTATGGCATTGAAATAAGATATAGACATTTCGATGTATTGAAGTTAAATGATAATAGATAATACTGCAATGTTATTAAATAATAATTGTATCTAGTGATCATCATATTCTACTGACTATCATATTCTGCTTGTCATTGTATTTATTTGATAATCATATAATGCTAAATAATCATATTTGGGTCTCTATATTTGGATTTTTATACTAAGGAAGAAGGATTTTAGGATTCTCTTGATCATATTTTGGTAGGATTATATTTGTCATATTGTACAATCAGATTTCAATTCAGATCTAGAGAACATGAGTAGGAAGATCAGAATTTTAAATTAGATTGAATTATATATCAATGTTCTTGAATTCCATACCATCTTTTAGGGATAAATTATAGAATTTTTTTTCAAATAATACATATATGGAAGTTGAAAAGAAGAATAGGTAACATGATTTTTTACAAAAACATTTTTTACCCTATTTATACTAAGAGTATACCCACACACTATCATATTGTCTTTAGATCTCTACATTAGTGTAAGGGTATATCCTAATCATTTAATTCCACCAAAAGGATTAATTTTCTAGTGGACTAAGTGGTATTGGATCATTTCCAAAATATACCATGGACATAACTATTCATATTGAATAGTGAATCTTGTTAATACTTGTGTTCTTATGGACGTGTGTTTGAATTTTTTTCAATAGGTTTTGAAAACTTTTATAGGAGTCAAAGGTTTTTTCAAGGAAAAATAAAAAAACAATTATCATTGATTCACCCCTTCCCCTCTAAGTGATACAATTATCTTGACTAGAAGGATTGAAATAATAATAATCTACTTCAGAACCCTCTTAATCCTAGAGATAAAAAGAAATATCATGTCATCACTATTGCTGATATGGGGTATCATAAAAAATTACTTAAAGGTACACTTACCATCCACCCTAGAACTGCTATTGTATTATTTGATTCCATAGGTACCCACTATTTTATATCTAAAGAAATTTTTATGTGACCATCGTACCACCTAAATGATTACATATTTAATTATCAATTAATACTGGTAATATCATTATGGCCGCATATCAAGAATATGATTCATCTCCAATTTTTTTTAATTTGATTTCTGTAAATAAAGTTATTGTATCTCCAGTTTAATTTCATATTATTTTGGATCAGTATCTTTATATAAATCTCATATCAATTACTGATAAATAGAATTTGGATTTGATATTTTAATTAACCTTATGTCCATCTATTTCTGTGATGATAAATATGAACTTCCATTGAAAATTACATCAACTGTTTGTGCCTGGATTCTAACTCAAATGGGTTTTTATATTATATTGTTGGGAAAATACCCATCATCAATGATATTACTATTGTATGAGAGTTTTTTGATGTATTTCCCAAATAATTTACCCTTTTCCTTGGAATTTTGAAGTTAATTTTTCAAAAGAAATCATAACTTTTGAAACACATATTTCTAATACTCTATATTGGAAGGCCCTGATTGAGTTGTAGGAACTGTAAAATAAACTATATGAGATTTTTAATATGGGGTTCATTGAGACATGTGTTTAAAAAAAGTGTTCACTTGTTCTTTTTTCTTAAGAATTAAGGTTGATCATTGGGACTCTATATTAATTACCAATAACCTTAAAAGATCACAATCAAGGATTAGTATCATTATTCCCATATTTATTGATTTTTTTTCAATTATAAGGTGCCGAAATTTTTTCCATGGTTGATCATCAATCTAGATAACATTAATTGATGTTCAAAGGATATGATATACCAAATACATCGTTTCATATGCGGTATATACATAATGAATTTACAGTGATGAAATTTTTTATTACTAATTCCCCCATTATCTTTTTGGATTTAATAAACAAATCCAACCAAGATTATATAGATTAGTTTACATTTTTCATTGTTGTAGATATTATTATATATTAAATAAATATGTAATAGCATGTATGTCACTTGATTAATCATATAAATCCCATTAGAATGATTAATTTTTAAGAAAAAATTTTCAAGTGTGAATCTTGGAACCACAAATTTTCATTTTTAGGTTACATAAACTCAAAATATGGTAAATTGAAAGATCCAACAAATATGGATGTCATAGGACATTGTCCTAGACAAAAACAACTATAAATGGGATACATAGTTTTCTTATATAGGCTGGATATTATTGATTGTTTTTTAATAATTTCACATGGGTATATAATCCAATCATTATCGTAACTCAAAATGGATTAAATTTTCTTTGAATAGATGAATGTGATTAAAATTTCAAGGTGATAAAAAGATGGTTGGGAAGAAAAAATATACTCACACTACCCTGTAGTGGAGAATGGTTTGTGGTCTATAATTATATGGTAAATAAATAACTTTTATTATTTATTAATAATAATATTGTGATAGATTATACCATATTAAAATTGATGTTTCAGGACATGAATTACATGGTTAATGAAAAAGAATGAGCAGTGGTGAACTTTTCAAAAAAGATATGGAGTCATTTCCATTGAAAAGAAAGGTGTAGTATACATAATGATAATTAAGTATTAGGGTATATATTCACCTAGAAATATTTGAATATGCACTATCAATAATGGTTATAATTGAATATATATTATAATTTCTCAATACATTACCACCTTGGGAATAAAAACAAGGTTGTTGATGATTAGATAAAGGGATCATGATATCTTATCTACTATGAAGATAAAAAAGGTCTAATAATTTTTTATTATTAATGTACAGACCATGAAATATTTTTTGAAGGGTAGAAAACTTGTATTTCTCAAATGAGGGTTTTAAAATCAATTTATATGAATAATGAAGTGGCATTGAAAAAAGATGTAGGGCTGAACAGAAGGTGAGAAATGTTCATAAGATCAATCAAGATTGTGGTGGAATGTTAAATATTTGAAATATAGTATATTTTCCAAAAATATAATACATTAATAATGGTTCATTGGAATAATCTCATAGATCATCATTCTCTATTATTCCTGGATGAATGAAAAAAAACATTTTTGAAATAGTATTTCTGGTGGGGTAATGAGAATAGAGATATTATATACTATGTATATTTGTTCTAAATATGTCACCATGATAAGGTATATGTAATGAATCCTAAGTTGTATTACCATAATTAACCATACCGTAATGGATATAGGAAAACATCACCATTTATTTCATCGCCAATATCCCCAAAACATCTCAAGTCCAAAATTCTATTTGGAATGTAGTGGATTTACTAAAAATATTTTCACATTTCATTTCAATTAGAGAATAATTATCTCTTGATCAACATTCCAGAATATAAATTAAATAAGTGCTCATGCTTCATGGATCGAAACATTATAGTTTATATAATGAAGCTTTTAGTTTTAATTTGTTTTTTTTTGTTGAATGGTTCAACAAGATATGAAAAAAAGAATGTATTTTATTATATACTAGCATCCTAATATAGTTTTTTATTATGAGAGAACCATTAAAACCCAAGAGGAAATGAAATGATTATTATATATATATTTAAATGGATTTTGGGAATAATACTATCCTCTTGTATAATTATCTTATAACAATGACATTCACTCTGGAATTCATATGGATCCTTATAATACCCTCAAAAGAATAATGTCCAAAAATCGGACCTATTCAAGTGTAGGTGAAGGAAGAATTCTATTGGGGCCATAGATATAAAAGTAAATAATAGAGGATGATAGATATATTCGACAACACACCAAGGTAACCCAATGTGGATAGAAGATCATTACCAACACTCTTCAGTAAAATCCAAAATTCAATGTATGTGTGAAAGTATTCCTCTAAATATTTCCATGGAATAGTTTTATGAAATTCAGAGTGAATAGAATGTTCATCTATAGGTATATTTTCCAAAATTATATTCTTCTTGAGTAAGGACTCTAACTTATTTCTTAGTTCTTCCATGAACCTCTCTCAATCTCATGATGTGTTCCATGAATATATTTTGAAGATATACATATTCAATTAGTTAAATGCACTGAACATATAGGATATACCACTAGAGAATGATATTTACATTGAATAATATGTAGTATAAATAATTGATCACATAGAAAAAGAGTTATGGAACACATGTACTCAACTGATAAAATTTATATATATGAATTATTAATCTGAGGAATCCACATGGAGACTTGAGGATGTGATGAAGCAGCAATGTACTAATTTATTTATATCTAAGTAGTAGAATTTAAAGGGATACATTCACATTAAGTTGTCTAGAATGTAACAACCCATGACATTATATATAGTCATCTGTTTTTTTAAATAAATTTGAATCATTTTATCACTTTCTTTGCACACAACACTAGGTCTAAATAAAATTATGATATTGTATACCATTATAAAATAGTCATTGGATTGGTGGATATGAATAAGACTAACCATATTATGTAATATATATATATATATATATCATAAATTAAAATGTATAATTTATTTTCTTAAAAATACATTAAAATTTAAATAAAATAATTGGTTAATTAAAATAGCTATTTAAGAAAGAAATGTATTTTTTCTCTTTTTAATTTGATATTATCTAAAAAGATTATATTGATACCCATTAGAAAATTGATTTTAAGAAAATTAATTTTAAATGTAGGAATAAAAATACATACATTAGTTATATAATGATTAGGAATGAAGATAAAATCATTTAAAGGTATGGTTATTTATTTTACATAAAACTATCTTTGTGTGTTCAATGATTTTTTTGTCCGAATAAATCTTATACGTAATTATTTATTAATGGATTTAATTAAATTTATAGATTACAAATTAAATCAAATAAATTAACAATCATTAAATTTATTATACAATGAATGGAGTGAATTCCAATTCAGATTTATGCTTTATGTAGATTTTTCTAAAAAAGTTTTTTCTTTTCTTTTCATTTGATTATTTTAAATTTAATATCTGCAAATTAATTAAAATGAAATTGAAAAAATGGATTCCATATTTGGAATTGACATTTCAATTTTTTTAATGAGGCCACTTTCAGATTTATTCATATTCAATAGAAAAAAATTTAAAATCTATTAATACTATTAAGAAAAAATGGATTGTACCCCCGGATTAAACTACGAAAAATGTGTTATATTTGTTTAATCCTTTTGAGGTATATTTTCATAGAATATTATTTTAATTAAAGGAATAAGGTTTTATGGATTAATAATTTTCTCATTCAATATAAATAACAAAAAAATTGATGATTATTTATTAAATTCTATAAAATGTGTTGTAACGAATGATGATACACTTCTTGATACCAACTATAAGAATCATCATTGACCATTTTTTCATAAGATGTTACAAGATATAATCTTTTAATCTGTAGAAGGTGAAGCATAACAGATGGAGATAATATAGACCAACTAGGTAAATATAAAGGATTGAGTTCATTGGACAACGTCCACTGGTCTAAAGTGATTGGATTGAGTGAGGAACATAAATTTTATCGAATTGTGTTCACACTTTTTTCCAAAAGATATATTTAATAAAAATAATAATGTTATTTTTTTGTTTCTAAATTATAAAACATCATGATTATAGAAATTTACCATTATACAAGCATTACTTCAATGCGGTTGATTGTGTTTCAGATATAAAAATTTTGTAATATGAAATATTTTGAGTTAAATCGTACTGATCTTATTGGATAAAGGATTGACTAGGAAAATGTAAATATAATGTAATTAATTTTTATTATTTAGTGTTTGAGTTTTATAAAGATACATAGGATAATGTGTATAAATCAGTATTAGAAATATATTTATTATGTATCTCTACTTGAGTAAGTTTTAATAAGTATGAAACATAAGACTCCTAATAACACCATCAAATGGTGTCAATCATATTGACATTTACAAATTAATCATTTTTCCAATGAGTCTATTGGTTGAGAAATAGATATTAGATGAGTTTTCAAATATTTTAGTATCAGATGTATACTCTATAGATAAGTGTTCGGACGAACAGTGTTCAGAGGCATATGGAAAATATAGAAAAATTTTAATCATATGAACAAAGTGGAGAGAATATTCAACGAACATCGATTTAATAGTCAGCAATCAATGTTTTTTCAGATAATATTTTATATTATTATGTATTGGACAGATGAAGGTGAACATAGAGGGTATCAAACCGACGTATCAGACCATGTGTATTGGATGGACTTTACTCGATTGAGTACTATAAGATAGATGAATTTGTTAGATATCTTTTTCATAATAAAGTGAAAATCATGAATTAGTGAATTCATAAAATGAATTTTCAATGAATTTTCAAGATAAATAGTAATAAATTTTAAATCATATCACAAAAGATTAGTACAATAGTTTCAAAACATTTTCATAATATTTTATCTACACATAGATCATAAGAACTATTATAATGAATACAGTTTATACAATTGAAGGATATTATCTTCACTATGTATCCACCCTATGGGTTTATTTTCTCGTGGTTTGTGAGTTCTTTGATTACATCCCAACCATACCAAGGATAATATACTCTTATTGAGTAGTGAACCATGTTAATACATATTTTCCTTTGGATGTTATTTTTTTTAACAAAATAATTACCCACTATTAAGAGGAATTTTTTTTTCTTATGTAAGAATACAAAATAAAGTGATGACTATTGATTCAACCCCTACCCCTATCAATGATCACACATATACTAATTTTTTCACCAAATTGGTATTAGAGGAAATTGTACCTTCATTCAAACATTTATAATGCTTGAATAATTGTAATATTACAATGGATGTTTATAAATCTACCAATGGAAAGGGAATTCGAGTGTTTATGGGAAAAACTATCAAAATTTGAGTGATATAATGTTACGATATCTTATATCCATTTTTTATTACGTTCTTAAACCTTATATATTAGTTTCTATCCTCCTACTAATGGGTGATCACTTAAGAGATTTTTATGAGAATATTTTTGTAGAATGAAAGCTATTTTGAGAAAGATACACTTTCATGTCTCTCTAAAAGAGAATTTCATAGATTTAAATGTATTGTAATAGCTATAGGCATCTGGTATATGTTAAAGATAATTTATAAACTAAATACCAAATTATATAAGAAAATGATATTGATATACATATTAAAGTATGAATGTATACAAATATGTAAATATGAATCATTTGGTGGCTTATTTATAAGAGTTAATGATATTTTATGCACCATATGATTTTTATTGAGAATTTGTAAGATTAATATACTATTTAAAATATTCTAAGAATTCATAAAGTTGAGTTTTATTACTTGGTTTCATTGATATAATATTATGATCTTCAAACACTATACCTGAAAAATTTGTGTTGTATTCTTCCCACTTATGAAATAATAAGACAAATGATTATAAAATAGTAAATAAAAGGATGATTTAGATATTTCACTCACTGATACCGAGAAAGATAAATCTAATAACATTATTATAGAATATAGGAATGAATATAACCCTGTATATGATGTATATAAAAAATTACTGACTTATGTATTGTATCAAAATTGGGAATAGTTCCATAGATATGTATAAAGGAAATTTAACCCAAAAGATATTTATTTTTGGATACATTGTAAATTGCATATAAAATTTTCCATTTTTAAAGGAAGAAGATGAATGGTATGAGAAATATGGAAACTCAAGAATATACCTAATGATAAAGAAAGACAAATCAATTTCCTTTTCTAAGGGGGGATAATAAGTTCACTTAATATAAAACGGATAAAAATTCCAAATTAATGGGAGATGATGATAGATAAGTAGAATCTCAAAACACGCTAAGGATGGTGTTAAACTATTACTTATTAAAAATTGATATTAAAATTTTCTTTTTGATGAAGGTATTATATCAAGAGAATTTATAGTATTGGAGAATCAGATAGAGCTTATGATTAAAATATAGTTGAGAAAATTTCTCTCAATGATTGTTAAACCTGAAAGTGATAAAAATATTTTTAAGAAATAATATCTTTCAAAAACCAAATAGAAATTATTTCATGAAAAACAAATTCTAAAGGAGATATATGATCTAAATAAGCTACTAAATTAGTATACATACCTATAAATTAGGTTTAAATAAATCATAAATGCGAAGTGTAAATAATTTGAACTTTTTTGAAAAAATGAATCAGAGTATGGAAAAAAACATCTAAAAGTAAATTTAAGAATTTGGTAAACCTACTGAGAAGTGAATGCATTATAATGTTAATAAAATCATTAGAGGATACAAAAAGATTGCTTATTTTTATAAGAAACTGAAAGTTATTAAATCCATGTATGTACCCAAAAAACCAATGTTGAAAATCATGAAATCATTATGGTTTTCAATTCTAAAATAACATCAAAATATTTAGATATTTTTATGGATAAAATGCTATATAAAAAAATAATAGGTTTACATGTTAAAAAAACATTGGTGAACATCAATTTTCTAAGGTGGATGATATTAAAGATACTGGACAGTATGTTCATAGTTATAACTCATATGTTATTTAAATAGGATAGTTATATTTATATGGATATTTATAGTATTTCTTAAAACATGGGATCATGGAGAAAAACTTTTTGTTAAAACATGAATGATATAATAAATTCAGGATTAACTGAATGTATACTTGGATGGACATTCACCACACTAAAAGAATGAAAAAAAACAAACTTGAATTTGAAAACATAAAATATATTTGATCATTGAGAATTTATATATGAACTATAATATCATCCATGAAATATTTCTAAAGGTTGTATTTTTATGTTATGTTCAACAAAAACATTTTAAAAAACCTCTAGATCCCAAGGTGAATGATGGAAAAGGAACATAGAAGGACATGGTTGTTCAAACCACTCTAAGTGGTACGAATGGAGAATGAAAATTGACATTAGATATGGGTTTTATTCATAGATTATTGGAGATATAATATTTTTTAAAAATACAATATAACAAATATATGTGATAGTTAGGTTTGGAAAAGAGGAGTCTATTATAATCCAAGATACTAAACGTGTTATCATTATAAAATAAAAGTAAAAGGGTAAAAAATCCATGTTTGTTAATAAAATGGAACAAAACTGGTTCATTACTAAAAAAAATTATGAAGGAAATGATGATTTGGTTAGAATTCCTTGTTTTTTAAACATATTTAAGATGGTAAAGTTGTTATAAGTATGAAATGAACCAATTAGAGCATGTATAACATTGGTGATGAAAAAAAATCTGTTATCTAGAAGTTATGGAAGAAAATAAATTATGTAATAAGAAGATATGAAAAATTTCAACATGAATATGAGGTGTTCAAAAAATGGATACATTATTCATGAAATTACTAATGTTAATTAAAGAAGATTTTGTTGTTTTTTCATATGATTGAAATTGAATATTAGAAATTTTATATATAGAAAACATGAGATGTAGTCAACTCATAACATGAAGTATATTTATATTAATCTATGAAGTTCCAAATGAAATAAATAAATAAATCTATATAAATATTTTATTTCCTTTAAAATTTATTTCACTCACATTACATGAGTTTTTTAATCACAATTCAGATGCTCTAAAAATGTTTGAGAGCTCCACTATATGTTTTGACAATGAATGTGGTATTTCCTTAAAAAAGATTTTTACTAATCGTGGTTAACAATACATGTATGGAATGTTTATATATTTTCTTGAAAATAATGAGATGTTTCAAGAATTTAGTTCAGAATACACACAATAATATAATTTTATTTTTGAAAGAATAAATATATGATTTTTTAGACTCTATTAACTTTGTTTATCGAAAAAGATACTTTGTGAAACTTTCAGATGAAAGATATTAGGTATGTTGTTCAAATTTGGAATAAATTTTTTCAATAATATAAACTCTATTATGACTACTTGTGAGATGTGTTATAATGAAAACCCATTTTTAAAGTACATATGGGTGTTTAGATATCATTTGAACATCAAAGTCAAAGGTAAAAATCCCAGGATATTTGTCCAAAGAGGTTTTGAAGGAATTATTTTTAGCTACCCTCTTACTTGTATAAGATATATGAGTTATAATAAATTAATTGGAATGATTTTTTTAGTTGTATGTTTTCAATAGTTAGAACATTATAGGATAATGTCTTCACATTAAACTCTGTAGATAATAAATTCTAAATATGGTGTTGTTTTTATTAAAAACAAAATCAATGCTTCTAATAAGGTTAAAGTTTTAGAATCTATTTGACAAGAATACAATTACTCTTATATTGAAATTGATAATGTAGAATATTATTTATCACTATCTACTATTAGGAAATAGGTGTAATTAAAAAACAACATTGGATATTTAGGAAAATAGGTTGAAACTAGACAAACATTGAGGTTAGTTTCACATATGTTCTTATATTCACATGTTGAGCCCAGATATGTTGAAATGTATTTAAAGAAGACACAGTGGATTGATTCCAATAATGAATAGTTTTACTAGATTGAGGTGAATTGTCAAAAACCAACTTCTTCGTGATGAGTAAAGGGAAAAAAAGTTCCCTACCCTTCCTTCCTCCGTATGAAGGAGAGATAAGGACCCCCAAGTCAGGAAATCAAAATTCCTCAGAGTGGTGACAAGCACAAAAGGAATAGAATCTCACACATATCATAGAATGCTTTTCCCTTTTTATTTAACAATATCAAGAGATAAAATGAAAAAACCAACATAACTCCAAATTCTAATGGTAAAAGTAAATCCAATCTCCATTCCCACATGCATGTTCAAAATATAAACAGATATAATGTAATACTAGAATCCACTTTTAAGTACCACAAAATACACTATGTAGTAATAGTTACTAATCTCACTGCCTGATCTAGTAAATTCCAGTACTATCCTTGAATTCCTCCTAGAAACCTGAATATTGTTTTTATATACTTATGGTGAGTGTACAAATATAACTCGTAGGAAATATATAGCTACAGAGCACAAGTTATGGAACATATTAATGTCACTATGAAAAAATAGTACAACCTAGAATCACCTACCAAGGAATGCTAACTTGCATGGTCTCACCAAGGCACATTAAACAAATAACATAGGGAAAGTAATCTAATAGTATATACACATCAACATTTGGGTACCCCTCACCACATTCCAACTGGTATACTTCTCATCCCTGACAGATAACGTATTGACTCTACCACTTTTCCCATACATAGTCCCACTGCCACAACCGTACCGTATAAACCTGGACCTCAAACCCCACATAATCATGCCCGTAGACACCCGGTCACAAGAACCACACCTCTTCCTTGAAGACACTTGGGCCTCATCCTGAAGACTCTTGGCAAAACAATCATGGACCACAAACCCCTAAGCATCTCATCTATAACTAACCCTTACCAAAAAGAATAGGGACAATGCTAACCCTAAATCCATTACTACCTTCCTTGATACACTTGAGTAAGAAGAACCTAGAAGTGGGTGTGAGGAAGAAAGTTAGTATCCAGCCATCCATCTGGGATGTTGGGAATGACACCCTCACCCAAGAAATTGAGGTATTTAGTACATAGTTCTCAACAAGGATTGTTTTAATATATAAATCACAATGAACTAAATTATATATATGTGTGTGGGTGTGTAAGAAAACACTCATCCTTAACCTACATATTCCTAAAAAATTTGGGCACC
This sequence comes from Viscum album, assembly GCA_963277665.1. NCBI lineage: Eukaryota > Viridiplantae > Streptophyta > Magnoliopsida > Santalales > Viscaceae > Viscum > Viscum album. Next base: position 390,822,431 of record OY728146.1, read on the forward strand.
CCATACATAACCACAATATTGCTACCCCTATATGCACAACCACACAACAACCACAACCAAGGAATAACCCAATCCCTTTTCATTCATCCATTTTATAATTATTTATTCAGTGATTTTCTTTAATTTATTTCATCACTACTGAGAAACTACCAACAACTACCATATCTAAACCACATGAAAAACTAGACTTGCAGTCCCAATTCACGCTCTCATTCCGCCACCTCAAACTATCATTATTCAAAGCTATACTACTATATCCTTCACTCAAAACCCGTCCCTCCTACCCAAAAATTTACCCAATCCGGTCCCACTACATAACATGTTCATAACCAGACCACAGTCCTACTGCCTAACACTATTTGATGGCCATGAAACAAAGGTAGTTTAGCTACCTAAAAGTTCATCTATTCCAAAATCAAAATTTTCTCTCAAACTGGGATACCAACACACCCAGTGTACTACCCCACTCACAAATTCAATAGAAAATACTATTAACCCACCACCCCTCTGTACATGCATACTATACCCCTTCTCATGGAACCAACTCCTCTGTCCAACCTTATACCCACAACCATGCTCCCAAGAGCGACACCACACAACTCACAGTAGGTCAAATAACAAAATAGAACAACACACTCTGCCACACCTATCAATATGATGTGTATATATATAAGTATATAGTCATATTTAACCAACATATGTTCTTTAAATTCACTTATTTATAATCAGGTGATCACACAATAGGTTTGATCCTATGCCATCCATTTATTTAACCAAGTATAAGTGGTTTAATAGTTTTGCTTGTTATAGCCATTTATCAAAGCATAAAAAAACAGAACATTACTAGTGTAAGAGCGAAGACCACCAATGACCATGTTTTTTATAAGGGATGTAGCCCTGAAATCCATAACATAATCAAATATAAAAACAAAATAGGCAATCATCATCAAACCACTCTCTACTTGTTATTTTATTTACCCATGTTATCATTTGATAAAATGAAGTCCTTATCAATTTCTTGTTTCTAATAATTTTTTTAGTCATTCTTGAAATGGATTCATTATCATAACTACCCTGCATGATGCACAATTAAATTGAAGAAAAATAAATCCATGCATGATTGATTAAAGGATCAAAGTTCCTATTTCCACCAAGAATAGGGGTCACATGAGTTGTAGTAATGTTCTCAATGAAAACTGAGAAGGAAGCGATCTAGAATAGGTGCATGAATCATCTGGGGAGGAGGAATCTAGATGAAATGAAAGGTAATGAAAAAACCAGAGCGAAGAAAATATCCCAAATTTGAATAGTCTGATCCTATTTTATAGGAAGAACTGTTTTAAAAGACATCATCATGTGATCGTGTTCAACATCAAGAATTTTGGGTATCTAAAATCTCCTGAGGCATTAGATTTTTTAATGATATAGTAAATATTCTTTGAAATTCCCTTAAAATGCATGAAGAAGGGATTAAACTTGGTTTATGTCAATTAAAATGTAACAGGGGTGGAACTAAAAAACATGGAAATTGCAAATGGGTCACTCACGGCTGAGTCCCCGATGCTGAGCCACCGACGGGTGAGCTACAAACGCAGCCCCCCAATTTTTATCCACCTACGGGTGAGATACCGACATGAACTACCAACATTGAGACCCCAACACTGAGCTACTGACGCCACGACCTACCCTTGTAATGACCTACCGATGCCTGGAACTAATGACACCCTGAACTACCGATGCCCTCAACTCACTGATTCTAACACCCTTGAATCATTGATTTTGATGCACTGACATGCTGGTTCACTTACATGCTAACAGAAAGGGTGGAAATTTGGAAAACTCTTGAAATAAGCTACCTTTGCCTCCCAGAATACCCTGAACACTGGTTTTTCACAAAGTAATGGTCTGGGAAAATCTATTTCATCACATCATATACCTCTCAAACTATTCCCTTCCTTGACAATTCAGAACTAAAATAGAATAAATAGGTCCAAACAACTATCCTTTAAGATACCTCTCAAGAGAAAACCACCAGTTGTTATTCTAAATATAGAGTGAAATACTTGACATTCCTAAAGACCACCTTGACATTTATCTCTTAAACAAATCTATAAACCCTACCTCTTCACTACCCCAAGCAACTAAAAAAACACAAAAGGTCACACCATTGAGACACATGGATTAGGGACCTCTTTCATCAATATCAAAATACTATCCTCTTTTTTTTGGAACTATCTCACATGCACGAGATTAATCACATGTGCATTAATGTTTCTTGTTTAGGGATTGAGTTCTCCCCACCCCATATTCATGATTTTTCACAAAAAATCAATGAATAAGGAAACAACTTATCATGCAGCAAAAAGGTCAAACATTACATCATAAGAAAGACACAAAGAAAAACAAAAGAGAAAAAACTTTTCACAGCTCTGTGTATTGGGTGCACAGATGTGCCTCTCACTCTAAAGTACTCTCTTCAAGGCCACCATGCCACTATAACACATGAACCAACGGAATTTTCTTTCCATGAAGCACATTGTTTTCATGATCCTCGATTCATACTAGTCGCTCCATGAAAGTCATTTCTCCCTCGATATCCAACTACCCCCAGTCTTGGATGTGGGAGACATACTTTAGAAACCAACTAATCAGAGAGACATGGAAGACATTGTGGGTCCACTCCAACTACAGCGGAAAAACCATCTGATATGCCACCTCCCCAACTTTTCCCAACACCTCAAACAATCCGATAAACCTGGGAGAATGATTTCTTCCTTGGCCAAACTTCTACTGTCCGCGGTGAGGGGTAAAATTTATGTAAAAGTGGTCCCTAACCACAAACTCCAAAGTGTTACTCCAATGATCGGCATACGACTTCTACATGTTTTAAGCTGATTTCTTCATCTCACACACAAACTGAACCTTCACTGTCATACTCTTTACTACCTCTAGTTCAATGAGGGTTGCTTTCCCTACCTCTTTCCAGCACACGGGTGAACGACATAGTCTTCCATACAAGGCTTCAAGCAGTGCCTTGCCAATGGTAGAGTGATAGATATTATTGTAGGAAAACTCTACCAGGGGAAAGTGTCATACCCATGAACATTTGGAGTCTAAGACACATGACTGCAACATATCCCCCAATGTATATATAGTTTCCTTGGTCTTCCCATCTGTCTGAGGGTGGAAATTAGTGCTAAGGCGTAATGGGGTTCCAAACAAGCTTTAATCCCTTCTAGACTCATGATGTGAAATGTGTATCCAAATTTGAGGTAATCAATCTTGGAACTCCATATAGTTGTACCACCTCATCCACATATCTCTTTTCCTAGGCATCTACTACACTCGACTACTTGATCAACAAAAAGTTGGCCGACATAATCAACATGTTCACTACTACCCAGAGGGCATCGCATCCTCCCTGATATTTGGGTAAACCTATGTAGAAATCCATTTATATTTCATCCCACTCCCACAGGGGAATATCCAAGGGGTACAATAGACCATCAGGAACACAATTCGCCACCTTCACCCAATAAACAAATGTGAATCCTTCCAAAAACTCTTCCACTTACCTCTTAACCTCAAGACACCAAATACATTCCCTCAAGCCTCACTATATCTTAGTGGATTCTGGATGCACCATCAAGGGTGAGTTATGGATATCAAAGAGAACTCTCTGGTGAATTTCTACTGGGACAAATAGCTTCCCACAGAACAACATCTGATTCATTCTTTCCTCTGACCATCCTTCTAGAGCATCACTATAAATAATTCAATCATACATTACTTCAACCTCAATGTCTCCCCACTGAGACTCCTCTACCTATTTCACAAAGGAAGAATTAACTGTCATCTGAAACAGATATCCCCTTCCACTATCTTCCCCAGTACCTGGGCTCATAGGGGCCAACTCTTCTACTGCCTTCCAAGCACCCATGGGTTCCTGATCTACCTTATTCTACGACTTCCTACTCAAGGAACCAGTAACCACATTCCCATTCCCTAGGGTGTATGTTATCTCAAATTCATAATCTTAGTGGCACTTCATCAACCTTTGATGTCGCGGGTTTAGGGCACGTTGGGAAAAGATATACCTCAAGCTCTTCTGATCCATGATGATCACAAATTGCACCCTGATGAAGTAATACCACAAAAACATCACCGAGAACATGTTTTTTGAAAGCTATAGATCATGGGTGGAATAATTAGGTTTTTTATGTTGTAATTTAATAGACCCATAAGAGATTTCCTCACATGTTTCCATTAGCACACATCCCAAGACTAGGTTGAAAGCATCAGAGAACACCTCAAACATGACCCATACCTCTAAAAACCGATGAAAAAAGGCACTAAGAATCTTACCCTTTATATATATAAAAGAATCTTGAAAATCCTCACTCTACATGAATCCCTGGTATTTTTGGTCAAAGTTATCAATGGAGAAGTATCTCGAGGGAAGTCGGGTATGAACCTCTGATAATAGCCAACCAGGCCTAGGAAACTATTAACCTCCACCACATACTTGGGAGCTTTCTATGAAACAACGTATTCAACCTTCGATTTACCACCACTATCCCTTGTTGAGATACTATGTGTCTAGGGAAGTGAACATATCACATCCAAAACCTAAACATGGATAACATTCCTTTGAGATGGTGTTGTCAGAGGACCTCTAAGACAGTCCTCAGATGCCCAGTGTGCTCCTCCTCTGACCATGAATATAATGGGATTTAATAAATGAAAATGATGAAGAACTATTCCTGGTACTCATTAAAAAATATTTTTCATGATCTTTAGGAACACTAATGGTGCATTCGTGGCACTGAAGGGCATGACCACAAACTTGATGTTCCCATACCTACAACTAAAAGAAGTCTTCATTATATCACCCTCCATTACCGTCAACTATTGATATCCTAACTATAGGATGATAATTAAAGACTAACATAATCACTTTAGCAGGTTGAAAAGATCATTGATCCTTGGAAGGGGGTTCGTGTTCTTGATCTTCACCTTATTCAGTCTCTGTTTGTCTATGTAGACTCCGCCTTCATCGCGAATAAGACCAGAGCACCCCACAACGAAGCAGTTGAATCGATGAAACCCTTATAAATCAGGTCATCAAACTAAATCAACAACTACTACAACTCATAAATTTCCATCCCACAGGGAACCATTTAAATTGGATGGTAATCGGGTTATAAGTCAATCCCAAAATCAGGGTCACATCGAGGAGGTAGAGTAACAATCTCTTTGGGGAAAACATCCAAAAATTCACTAAAAACCCCCGAAAATCCCACCACATAGGTATCTGCTGATTCTACTAACATGTTAGCTAACAAAGAAATAAGAGGCTTCACACGTCAGCTACCCTCTTGAAAACTCCACTCGCCAATGAATGCTATGTGCCGACTTCCCATATCCGAGAACACAACCCTTATTTAGAATTAGTTGATAAAAAACACTTATAAAACAATCATTCAATGCCTAGGATGACCTTGTATGGATTCAACTATAGTAGAAGAAGATCCCCACTTGACCGATGCATCCCTAACATCAGTTTACATCATTAGAAAACATCAAACATTCTGTTTTTTCCTTATTTTAGCGTACTCAACACTAGGGGCATGAGAAGTTTCTCTACAAATAGACCTAGAAAATGGGATATACCAGGTAAAAAAAAAGGAGTGTGCATCTCATAAATCAAAAAAATCATATGAAAGGGTACTAAAAAGACTAGTCGTACCTAAAAAACCTCTATCCTTGATAGAACTTAAAATTATACAGTGTGAATCTAACCAAACCCAGCTTATATGCCCCTCTATTATCGTTCTCCTCCTCGAACAAGCCCAGGTTGAGGTCCCAGATAAGGGTCCTAAGGTCTTACCCCCCCTAGCACCGTCTACCCTCAGTGGAGCGGGATCTTACTGCACCTACCACAGGAAGGGACTAACCCGAAACTACTACTGTTGAGGTGGGCACTGAACCCTACCCACCCCACTATAATGTTCTTGAATGGGGCACCATTTATGAAGATGTACATGTCCTCAATAGAAATATCACCTCTATTTCAGGCCCATAGGTAAGGTAGTAGATAAGGAGATAGAAACAGGAACTATTGAGGCCTACATCCCGATGGATGAAGACTGCAAGATGATGACATTTAAGATCTACTTCTGAGGAATTTCCTCTATGAAAAACTCAGTGGGATCCCCTTTCATGGAACACCTTCCAGTGATTAAATTATTTACACTACTTAATCATTTTTTGAACATATAATGATACTGGCATAGTTATACGACTTCTTGAATTAAAACTATTCAGATATGGATGCTCCCTGAAAGAACTCACCTCATGCGCTAGATACTTTTCAAAATTTTTTGCCTGTTGCTTTTTCGAGTAGTGGTGCTAAGGTGTTGATCTTTTCTCTAAAAACATTCATCCCCGGTGTTCCTACCACATTCACACCTAGATGGACACAACATCCTCTCGATTCTTCTCCATCGTCCGGTTTTCTTGTGAGATCATTCCATGACACTCTGTGCAGATCATCCCATGCCTCCAAAAAATTCAGACTGCGAAGTCGGTAGCTCTGGGGGTGTCGTAGGATGGATTTTGTGATCCATTGGATTTTACCCCATCAGCTTTCATGGAGGAATCTGGTCATCTTTAGTGGTACCTTTTAGCTTAATTTGGGGCAGAGAAACCTTTACTGTAGCCCATCAAATGCTTCATGGCCTCCTGTGGATTTCATAGTCACGTGCGTGTTTCAGTTATTCATCGCAGTTTCTTTTGCTTGATGATGGAGTCTAAAGAAATATAATTTTCTTATGGTGAAAGTCCCCTAGATATTTTTGGTTGTAGTGCTTCATTTTGGCACTGTGGTCGATGGATTCCCACAAGGGAAAGGAAAAACTGTGTGCGACGGTTTGGATCAGTCTCCCCAGCCTCCATCTGGGTTTCCTAAATGTAGTGTTTCTATGGGCAATCAGAGACCCACTAAATGTTTTTTATGTGTGGATGATAAAAACTTATCCAATGAATATGTTTTAGTTCTAAAGTTGACTGTTTCTAGGGATTTACCACTTTCAATCCAAGAGATGATTTCTCTTAAGGATACAAATATGGTAGAATGGGACTACGATTTATCTTCTCTTATGTTCCCAGGTTTCCTCTAACATTTTATTCTTTAGGTATATGAACATCATTTGTGTAGGGAGCTTAATAAAGGTAGATTGCACCAGATTTGTAGAGATATTCTTCATAGGATCTCTTCCTCTCCCCTGTATGGGTGCTCGGAGTCTGGTCCTTCCAATGAGGTCGATTTATCAACAGGGGGTGATCATCCTTATTATTTAGTTTCAGTAATCAATCCCCTACTTTCCCTCCCTTAATTAGTTTTTTTATTCACTTGTAGAGGTATTGTGGCTCTCTTTCCAGGTTCCCAGGCTCTGATGCTTGATCTCGAGGCCCATTTTCCCTGTCCTTCTCTGGGGATCTTTGAAGTGAGGTTCTAAGTCTGGCTCTTATCCTTTCTACCCTCCACCTTGGATCCCAGGAGGTTGTTGCTACCTATGTTTGATGATCATCCTATTTCTCCTGGAGTGAAGACGTTTTTTTTCTTTCCCTACCCCCTCTCTTTCAATGAGGTGGGTTTGAAGTTAGCTTATTGTTGGGCCTTGGAAGGTGTATCCGGGGAAGAAGAGACCAAGATTTCAGTGCAGGAGGATCCCATATCTTTTTCTCCACACAGGGTACCAAAGAGGAACTCTGTAGAGCTTCTCTATACTGAGTTTCTAGGCACAACAGTATCTCTTGTCCAGATCCCTGGATTCTTCACTTGAGCTCAAATGAGAATCGAATGGGAATAATCCTTGTCACTCACTCTGATGACATTCAAGCCTGGGGTCAAATCTGGGAACCCCATGTTTTAATGTTACCTCTACTAATCTGGAATACCTGTGGTCTTGGGGCCCGGGTGAAGAGTAATCTCATTGTCTCTGAAGGTATGAAAAAAATTGTGCATAGTCGTTGTCCGGGAGCACTAGAAAAAACCGGAAAATATCAAGGACTTCTGCCATAACGTTAACTTTCATGGATACAAGCATTCTAATCCTTTAAAAAGGCATATCTGCCTTTTATGGAACAAGGAGGTATATGTTGATCATATTGATGTTGATGATCAATATATCACTACAAAAAACACGAGGGGCGAGGAGTGTTTCTATGCTTTTTTCGTGTTTGGAAGTTGTTATGTTCAAGATAGAAAATGTCTTTGGTAGGGATTTGAGATGTTTGATCTGAAGGATCTTCCGTGGTTTGTTACTGTGGATTTCAACATTATCCTCGCCCCTAAAGAGATAAAGGGTAGAGGAGATTTTCCTTAGTATGCATTCATGGAGTTCACCCAGTTTATGGCCAGTTAGTGTCTTCTTGACATATGGTACTCAAGAGACCAGTATATGTGGTGCAACAACTAGAGTGGTGGAAGGCATACCTAGATAAGGCTTGATTGGTGTCTGCAAAATAACAATGCAATTAATTCATTGCTGGATGTAGAGGTAAAACATTTAGCATTAGGTATATCTAACCATTCTCTATTACTATTTTCTATGTTTCGAAAGCAAGAATCTCAGGAGGCATTCACGTTTATGAAACAGCCGTCTCATTCGCAAGATTATCTTCAAATTGTGAGGGATCTATGGGATGCTTCAATCTAGGTCAACACAATGGTATCCCTACACAACAAGCTATAGTGGATGAAACAAGCGCTCAAGGAGTGGTCCAGGAAGCTACTTCCTTTCAACTAGAATCTGGAGGTCCTTAAATAGGGAGTAACTAACATGGAACTCATTATGTAGGAGGAGTGGGGAGATCCGGTGTCTGAAGAAATCATGGATAAAAAGGTTGAATGGGTGGATATGATTCTCAAATAACAGTGTTTGGCATGAGATCATTCTAGTGTGAGGTGGCTAAATGATGGAGATAGAAAAACTTCTTTCTTCCATATTTTCATTATAAAAAAATGCCTTTTCAAGCCCAACATCTTACTTGATTATAGATCATTCACAAATGATATAGATAAAATAAGGAGAATGTATCATTCATTCTTTATGGATCTCCATGTGGGGATGAACTCGATGATGGCTTGTGGGTATCCTAATGGAAATGCTGAGATATGGGAGGTGATCCCTTTCTTATTGTCTAACCAGGAAAATGAGGGATTAGAGGCAATCCGTAGTGATGATGAAATTTTCTTGGCCCTAAAAAATAAAAATCTAGAAAGTTCTCCTTGCCCAAATAGCTTCCCAGGTTCATTTTATAGGGGAGCATGGGATATCATTTAGATGGATATAATTAAAGATGTCCATGAATTTTTATCGGATAGATTCTCCCTCGAGTGGTGAGTGAAATGAATTTGGTTCTCATAAATTAGATAAAGGACCCTTCTTCTCTCTCCCATTATAGGAAAGTGAACCTATGCAATTTCCCCTACAAAATCTTTCCAATTTTGATTAACAAGATCCTTTCCAAACATCTTCCTGGGTGGATATCTATTGAGAAAAATGGATTCGTGAATGGTTGATCCATCCAGGGAGCTATTACTCTTGCCCAAGAGATGGTAAAGGACATCAACATTAATTATCACACTTCCAATGTAGCGAAAAAAGTTGACAAGAAAAATTATTTTGATAGAATTGAGTGGATTTTCTTAAATAGCGTCTTCTCAATATTGGAGATCTTGTCCAGGACTGTAGATATCCTCTTTCAAAGAATATATCTTTTTTGATAACATTATCTTTCCTTAGGAATAACCATTGATTCTTCAAGGAAATTAGAGGTCTTTGTTAGGGATACCCACTCTCTCTTTTTTTTTTGTTCATCCTTGTCTTGGACACGCTCAACAAACCGATTAATTGTCACATGTCCCATGGTGAAATACTTCCTTTCAGGATGAAGTATAACATTCCAACTATTTCCCACTTTATGTTTGCTGATGATACCATCGTCATCATGAATCGTGGTAGAAGCTCTATTTGTAAATTCAATAAAATTATGTAGGAATACAGTTACTGGAGCGGTCAATTCATTAGTGAAACAAAGAGTAGCTTCTTTTTCTCTCCCAAGAGCACCCCCAGATTGGTTTCCTCCCTATGTAGCCATTTGAACATGCTACGAGGTTCATTCTCGTTAGAGTACATGGGAAAACCTATATCTTCCGGTAGTATTCTAGTCTGTGACTTTAATCATATTGTTTGTAGAATCACTTCTTGAGTTCATAGCTAGATAATCCAACTTTTCTCATTTGGGGGGTTGTCTTTCCTTGGTTAATAGTGTTTTTTCTTCATACCAATTCAAGTTTTGGAGTCCACCAATGTTCCTCAAGGGGTGTCTACTACCATTGAAAATGTTTTATGTAAATTTTTTTGGGGTGTAGTGTATGGAGGGAAGAGACCTTGGGCTTTGTGGTGAAGGATCACAAGACCCATCCTCGATGGTGGGATCAATGTTAGGAGCCTCCAAAGCACCCTTCACTGCATGCATGGTAAACTTACATGGAAAACATATAGGAGCATACTCTATGGGGCTAGTCCATGTCTCATATCTGTGGGGGAAGTTCAGAGGCTGTTAGCAGCTACTCATACCACTAATGGTTTAATATTTATCCCATGTAATAGTCTCTTCAATGTATCTCTCAGTGGATTATTGGCTCAGGGGATATTCTCTTCTGGAATTGGAACTGGGAGGGATCTTTTCTCGCTTTCCCAGGATTCCTTTATCCACTAATATAGGTTAAAGAAGCATGAAATCATCCCAGATTCACCAAGGAAATTCTGGAAAGGGATCAAATCACTCTCCAAGAGTCCATTGAGTTTACCTCAAAACCTAATAGGTGTGTGTTCAAACCTTCCTCCTTTAGTGATTTCTCTATCAGGGTGTTTGGCGGGATGTTCTCTTTACATGACAACAAGGAGAGTTGGAATGAAATGGTTTGGTGTACTAGGTTCTTGGAGAAGTTTATATTATTGTCTTGGAACATCAGGAATTATGCACTTTATATGGATAAGAGCATCAAGAAACTGTATATTTTCTTGGCTTCAGGGTGTCTCTGTTGTAGAAATAGGTAGGAAGAAACATCAGAGAACTTATTCTTCAAGGGGGAGTGGTATCATGTAGTGTGGTTGTTTTTTTGGTGATTTCACAGCCTTTTATTACTGAGATCAGAGTGGTTCCCCTTTATTGGATGGATGGTTCCATGTCTCCATGGGAGATAATATGGAATGGATAGCTCACACTGTGATTTTTAGTTTGGGTGTTGGTGTATATGGAATGCCTGGAATTAGTTGAGGCTCAAAGGTTCTATCCCAATGGCTAGGTCAATATTTGTGAGGGTATGTTTCATGCTGGTTGATATTGTTTATCTCTTTAGTGATTGGTGGACAGATTCTTATTTCTATATACTTCAGGCTAGTACATCCTTACCCCAACCCCTCACCAGTAACTTACAGGGGAATTGGAATCATTGGCACCCTCCTAGCTCAGGGTACAAATTGAACCCAGATGGGTCCTACTCCACGGGACTGATGATGGGAGGGTGAGTGGTTCACTATAAAGAAGGGAATGTGGTTCTGTACATTACCTCATTTTTTGGTAATGTTAGGTCCGTACTAGTTGAGGAAAAATCCTTATTCATCGGGCTCTTACTTTGCACATAGGATAATCTGGATCATTCTCATGTGGAGACGGACTCCTTGGACCTTTATGATTTCCTGCATGGTAAAGGTTATACTCCTTGGCCTATATCATATACGGTTAGGAAATTCTGATCCCTTATTTGCAAAAACATTCAAGTCAACCACACTTTTTAGGAGGGGAATAAAGTTGCAGACTACATGGATTCTCTGGTAGTCCCAAGTTCAATCAATACTCACCTCCTCATATATACTTTCCATAAACGAGAAGGCGTCAAATTCATTAGAGGGCATTCCCTTGGTCGTCACTACTTTAGACCTCCCCAATTCTCAGGTCCCCCAGTTTTCCTTTTTTCTCATTTATCAAAATTTTGACTTTGTTGGAATTACGTTGGTGTTTTAAAATAAGTAACAACATACTACGAAAAAGGTGGGGGTGCCTCCTCGAAAAATCTCTCTCGAGACACCTCATCCAAAAAGATATACAGTGTGAAGCATATGAGATATTTTAGCATTATCCCTAGTTCCCTTACTACCATACTTCCCTACTAAAAGAATATTATCACATGTCTTTTCTCAGCCTTCATCGTGGTAGAAAGGAATTCTTCCCGGAACTCCCTCTCAATCACATCCCATGAAACAATCATTTCCTTCCACTCCCCAAGTTAATGTTTCTACCATTGGCAAGTTTCTCCTCATATTTGGATCACTACTAGAGGAACCCAGTATTCTGTTATATCCCCGGTCAAGCTGAAAGTGATCACCAGCTCCTTGATCCAAATCTTCGTCTCCAAGTCAAAGATGTTCCTCTTATACAATCCTTGAGTCTACAACGGGAAAGAATGATGCGTCTTCTGGAACAGGTCATCTTCCTCCACTCAATCATCCCTCCACTAGTCTACCTGGTCAGCTTGTTGGGACTCAAATTCATGTACCACACAGGGGGCGACATCTGTATTCCATATATTAAAAATAAAACATGGAACTCCTAAGCACGAGTATTGTGGAAAACTTATTTTAAATTTGTTTTTACTCTACATTTATTTTTAAATTCCAAAAACATCAGGGACACAAAAGAACGCGTGTCATTATGATTCATATACATTTCTTATGGTCTATATCATGCATTCGGTGCAGCCTCACTTGGTCATTTAGTAGGTCCAAATTACTTGAATCAGATCACTGAGGTCCATAACATCCCATATTCTAGCCAGGCTTCCCTAACCTATTTCACGTACTGATATTTTCTAACAATGTTTCTCTATAATCCCTTGAAATCCTCACTGTGCCAAACTCTGATCTCTATCCTATCTCTCAACTCTCGTAACCTTTCCTCTCATAACATTTTGTCCTGAACCGCCTTCTTCAAGATGAGGGAATGGATGGTAATTTTCCCACCCTTGCCTCCTCAAGAAGATGGATATATAATGTCTTATATGCCCCACCTTCAACACACCCAGAGAAGTGACTAGCACCAAGGGTATAGAATCTCACACATAACATAGAAAGCATTACCCTTTTAATTTAATAGGATAGGGAGATAACACTATAATTCCCACATGACTCCAAATACTAAAAGTAAATGTAAAGCCAAAATCCATTCCCACAAGAATGTTAAAAAGTAAAACTAAAACGAATTAAAAAAATACTCCAAAGTAAAGTAACTAAAGGAAAGAGACTAAGTAGAAATATAAACTAATCCCACTACCTGAGATATTATAGTCAGGCATGGTCCTCTATGTCCTTTTGGAAACCTGAAAATAATTTTTTATATGCGTAGGGTGAGAATAGAAGTATACCCAGTAGGAAAAATAAAGATACCCAAGAAAAAGTGGGGGATAGACTAATATCCCTATAAGAAAATAGTATAACCACAAAGAACCTACCAAGGAATGCTAACCATCACAACCTCATCATGTAACACTCACCAAATAACACAAGGAAGGTAGAGTAATAGTATAAGCACATCAACATTTTTGGTACCCTTTACCTCTTCCCCACTGGTTAACTAATCATCCCTAATGGATAAAGTCTTGATGCTACCACTCTTCCCATATGTATCCCCACTCCCAAAACCTACCCACAAACACACTTGGGCCTCAGGCAGGATACAATCCCACCCTTAGGCACATGGGCCACAAAAACCACTCCTCTCACCTAAAGAAACTAGGGATCCATCTTGAATACACATGGGAAAAAAATCATGGCCCATGGACACCTAGGCATGTCATCTACAACAAACCCTTTCCAAAAGGATCTTAGACTTTGGTAATCCTCAAGCCATTATAGCCTTTCCAGATATTCCCAATATGTATGATCCCAAATGAGGGTGTGAGGAAAAATGTTAGTAACCAGCCATCCATCCTCCCACCGGTATGTTGGTAAATACACCCTCCCCATGAAATGGAGGTGTTCGTCACATAGTTTTCAACAATGATGGGGTGTGTATAAAAATCAAAAGGGAATGAAATTTATATATATATATATATATAGGTAAGAAAACACTCAATCCCAACCTATGAATCCCTAAAAAATCCATCCAAACCATACAGAACCACATTATTGATACCCCTATATGTACAACCAGACAATAGCCACTACTCAGGCATAACCCAACCCCTTTTCATTCCACCATTTTCCAATTATTAATTTATGGACTCACTTTAATTTGTTCCAGCACTACTGGGAAACTACCATCCACTAGGATATCAAACCAATAAGAAAAAATAGACTGGTAGTCCCACTGCACCCTCCTGTTCAACCACTGCCAACTATTATTCTTCAAAACCATATTGCACAGTCCATCTCTCATAAACCATCCCAACATCTCTGCTACAAAAAAAATTAACTAATGCAGCTCCAATACATAACAAGTTCATAACCACACCACAATCCCACATTCAATTTCCGTTTGATTTTAATGACACAAAAAATCCAATTCACCGACCTACAATTTCATCCACTCCACAATCAATCAGTATCTCAAATGGGTATAACAACACACCTCGTGTTCTATCCCAAACACAAATTCTACCTCAAATACTATTAACCCATATCCACACCAAACACACATACCACACAAATTCTTATAGAACCAACTCCTCTATCCGACCTTGTACACATAACCATGCTCTAAATAGTAGCACCACACAACTCACAGAAGGTCACAAAAATCAACAGAACATAGCCCTCAGCCACAAATATCAACAGGGTGAATATATATATTCCAAATTAACCAAAATATGCTATTTAATTCTATATTATTATAACCAGTATGATCCCAAAAAAGGTTGTATCCTGGGAAATTAATTTATTTAACCAAGTATATGTGTTTTATCAATTTTTCATGTTATGGCCATTTATAAAAGCATCACAACAAACATAACATAACTAGTGAATAAGAAAATCCAATCAATGACCATGAATTTTAGAAGAAATATATCTTTGAAAAACATAATATAGTCAATGATAACAAATAAAACAGGAGATCAATATCAAACCACTCTCTACCCATTATTTTGTTTACCCATATTACAATTTTATCAAATTTAGTCCTTATCTATTTCTTGTTTCTAAGAATGTTTTCATCCATTCCTCACAAAATTTAATTACACTAGAAAGCTCGTATAATTTAAAATTAAATAAAATCAAATGCAATCTCTGCTATGATGATTAAAGGATCTATGTTTCTCCTTGAGACCGGAAGAGGGGTCACACAAGTCGTGGGAAAGATCTCCATAAAGACTATGTATGAGGAGATCTAGCACAGGAACAAAGCTCATCTTGGGAAGAAGTCTCTAGAAACACTAAAGTGGAATGAAAAACACTCAAGGAAAGGATGATACCATCTTTGAAGAGTCAGAACCTTTTTTAAATGAAGAACTATTTTAAAATGACATCAACATGGGATCATGGTCAAGATCATGCGGTATGGGTATCTCAAATCCCCCGATACCTTAGGATATTTAAATATATAATCATTACCCTTTTAAATTCCCTTTAAATTGAATGAAGAAGGATTTAAACTTGATTTAAGTTAAATAAAATGTAAGAGGGAAAAATTGGAAAACTAGGAAACTCGCAAATGATTCACTGATGGGTGAGTCACCAACACTGAGCCACCGATGAGAGAGCTACCGAAGTGAACCCCCAACACTAAGACACCAAGAAGTGAGCTATAAAAACTACCAACCAACACCCTGACCTACTAATTCCCTTGACTCACCAATGTCGACGCCCTTGACTCATTGATGCTGACACACAGACAGGATGACACACTAACATGACAATACATTGACATGCTGACACACAGACATGCCAATAGAAAAACTATAAAATTGGTAAACTCTTGAAATGTGCAACCTTTGGCTCCCAGAACACCCTAAAAACTAGTTTTTTAAAAAGTAAAGGTCTATGAAAATTCGGTCCATCACATGAATGATATATGTATACATTAATATAAACAAAAAAATAAGAATTTTATTAGAAGAATATTAATTTCCATATCAAGTTTAATTAAAAGGTGATTTAATAAGAAAAAATTCATTATTCATTTGTAATGGATACTCAAATTATTAAGGTATAGAATTTGATTAGACCTTTTCTCCTAGATAAATTTTTTAAACTATTCGAATATTTCGTACAATCATTGTACAATGAATATATAAGTTATTTTATATTTTCATCAATTTAGTTTCAATTAAAATAGGGCCTAATCAATATGATTATATCAGATAGCATTGGGCATTGATTCTTGTTCTAGATCAATATTATGTGTGTCAGTTGAGGGAATTGTATGGGTTGAAGAAAGATCCATGATCATGGTAATCTAAATTTGATTAATTTATATGGAAGTTTTATTTTAATAAATTAAGAGTTGAGAGTGAGATATAAATGGTAAAAAATAAAATTTTTTCCCACATGATGATAGATTATTTTTATGATATTATATTCATATGGAATAGTGAATAAATATGTAATAAGTTTTTCAAAATTATGAAGAAGTTATTTTAAATATCTATTCTCGTAGAAATGAAATAAATTCATAGATTATCAGTCTCTAAATATAAGATATATATATATATATTTATCTCAAGAGATCCATGATAGGGAATGTTTAAAGATGTTTGGGAATAAAGGTAAAAATTGTTTCCACAACCATTTTAGTGGGAACTACATTTTAAAAATCTGGTCATGGGAATGTGGTTCATCCCAAAGAGTATAGAAAGTTAATAAAATTTTTCTAAATTTAATATTATTCATCATAATTATAGTGTATACTCTTACTCTTTTTGTTATGTATCATGGTTATCCAATGTAATATCATCATGTGGTTGGAAAAATAATTCCCAAATATATCAGTGAAATAATTTATTTTACAATAAAAATGATTGAAAAGGAAATAATGTTATTATTAGTTTTAAAAATGAATTTGGGGGATGTTTTATCGATTATTGAAGATCCATATATAGTAGAATATTATTCATAAGTGAAATATGTTTTGATTTATCATACAAAGAATAAAGTTTTAGTATCTCTCAACACTGTATAAGCTATGAATATACCTTCCACTCAATATGAAAATCAATTAATGTGGTTGAAGAATCATATGAAATATTTTCTAGAAAATATGATGTTCTATATTCTTTTGGTATATGATAGCAAATGTGATATAAATATCATAAAGAATATTATGAAACATTCTCATTCAAATCCCAATGATATTAAATATCACTTATTCAAATAGCATACAGGAAGAAATGAACAAAACCTAGCTTTATTTCCAAGAAAAAATAAATTTTTACATATCATTACTAAAACATTATGGAATAAAACATTTAATAAACTAATGTCGATAATTGGTGTACAAACTCAATATCTTCAAGACTAGGGTATGGTATATCAGTCCCCACTCCAATATAATAATTGGATTGTGCTTTCAATGTGGTAAAAATATTTAACATATATCTATACAATGGTATGTGCTTTATTTTATAAGTATGAGACAATATTAATAGGTATTTTTTAAATAAAATTAGGCTATGATTTAAATTTTTTAGAACTATCACAATATTTGTATTAAATTAGATACTACATGTTATTTTTATATGTTGTTGTTTCTTTTAAATTACTATGTTATAAATTTGTAACTAAGGCTTTATAAATCACCACATGTGGATTGTTGGGTATTGATTTCAATAATTAATGATTCCAAAACGATTATTCTCATGTCTGATTAGAATTATCATATAAGAGATCAATTTATGTAGTTATAACGATTCAATAATTAAAATTCAATGGTTGAAAAAACAATACAATGTGGGGATTATTGAGACAAAGTTGTCTTGTGGTTTTGTTATGTTTAGAATATGCATGTTAAAAAGAAAGAAGGATTTATGGAGGGTTATATTATATTGCTCAACATAAATCACATAAGAATATTTATGATCTATTTTCAATTTTTATAACAGGTTCTATGTTGCTTTAAGATGTAATTTTTGTTATCAATATTATGATATTATCTTGAGGATTTCTCTTTTAGTTTTTCTTGAATATAATTTTACTAAAAGGAGAAGGTTGAACTGTATAAAGTGATATATCATAGTCTAACAACCCCAATTATAATAGAACAAATTGAGGATATAAAGGTCCTCGTATTGTAGTGATTGAGCATCCTAGGAAACTAAACGTTTATCCATTTATGTTCACACGTTATATACAATATAGTTATTCCATAATAAAATATATTGATACATTTTTTCATAATGTATCAAACCCAATGATTACAAAAATTTATCATATTTTTGGATTGATAATAAATTAGGAGTTTGAGGATCATAGATAAAATGATCATGTTTTGATGTATTGTGAAGAATAATAGATTGATGATATCATACAAAGGATTGACTAAGAAAAGTTCAATACATAATGTAATGATGTTTAATGATTTATTATTTTAGTTTTACCAGGATACAAAGATGTTGATAGTTAAGCAATAAATTGATATAAATTTATTAAGTTAGCTGATTAAAGGGACTTTCATGAAGTATCAATTATAGGGCTCGAGGTAATTTCATTGCATAGTGTCCATTTTATGGTCTTCTAGAAATTCAACATACATATTCCACCAGATTTACCTTGTTTATAAATTCTATAATCAGAGAAAAGGTTTTGAGTCCACTTAATGTACTTTTATATGTTAATTAAATAAAATAATGTTGGTTTATATATGAATTATATCATAGGGACTCAAACTAAGATTTCAATTGCTTATGTTACTGAATGTTCTTTTAGAAATATCTGACCAATCATCTAGTGTCTCCAAATAAAGACATCAAAAAAAATTCTTAATGAATTTCATTATATAGTGGTTTCTTAGTGAAGGAATCATGCAAAGGTTTCTAAATAAATTCCTCAGTCTAAGGAAGAGTCTTGTGAAAGACTTTGATATTTTCCTCTAATTTTGTTGAGGGGACATCATATGTCTTTCCACCATATTATTGAGGTATTGTGAATTTAAACTATACGTAAGGTTCAAAGATCTTTATGATGTTTTTTTGAAATTATTGATATGAGAATGTTGTAATTTTGGTTCAATGTTTCCACAATCAAGAAAGAATAATTTCTATTCAATTTTAGTTTTAATGACATTTTAATATGAATGTTACCCTAATATATAAGAAAAGTTCCCAACTTTTTATATGTTTGACAGTACTCCAATATTTAAATTTTTTAACGGGATTCTAAAAATATTATAGGGTAATTTAGAATTTAAATTTTCAAATATCCATGTTTTCTCATTAAGATTTGAAGCATGGGTGACTATAAAAATGGTTTAAGCCTTTGTAAAAAGTATCATTTTTAGTACACAAAAGGGAGTGGACGTATTAGAGGTCTTATGGAGATACTTCAAAAATAAAAAATATATTAATTAAAGAAGAGATACCAATTTTTTTTTAATATTATGGTATCATATTAACTATGGGAAAGGAAGTGATTTCTCAAAATGTGTGAACATGCATCAAATAAACATTGTGAAATATATATCAGATTAACTATGAGAAGTGAATATTTAAAAATCATGTATTCATGTTCTACCAGTCATAGTTGTATTGAACCATGGTTTCTATTATTTATAATTAGATAGAAGAGCTACTGGACTGAGTGTATCACACTTATGTATCCACTCAAGTATACAATATAGAGCTTATTTAATGGATTAATTCAAGATGTAAGAATGTTCAATCATTCTGCTTTGTATGAAAGTGGAGAGTGTTTAGAGTTAGTTGAAATAATGGAAAGTGTGAAGAAATTACATGAAGTACAATAAAAATGATATAATTCTTTTTATTGAGGGTTATTTCTGTTTTTATGAAACACTATCATATCATTTTTTCGGCATGAAGAGAACATAAAATATTATAAAATATATAGTGTTTTATAATTGAATGATATTCCATTATTGACATAACATTAATAAATAATTTGTTTCTTGTGGTTTGTGTGGTCTTCTTTTACATCCAACACATGTTAAAAATTGGATAATCATATTGAGCAATGAAACCTGTAAATACCATGAGTTTTTTTGGTCATTCATATTTTTTGTTTTTCATTTGGATAACTTCTCACTAACTAGTTGATAAGATTATTTCTTATATAATAAAACATAATAATAGAATATAGTTAATTTATCCCATACCCCTCTCATTCATGCCAAATATACCAGTTGGATATTTCTAGATATCCATATAAACTCATATAATTATTATTTTTTATGATATTTAGACCTTATATTACCTTTACATTAAATACATTTTTCATGGAGTTGTTTTATAATATCTAAAAAAATTAATTATATTTAAATCTTTTATGTAATTCCAAGTCTGTCCTCTCCAAAAATTATAAAAGGAAAAATCCCCTTCATTATTATTCATGAATTATGATAATTATAGTTCAACCAATCCCAAAAATATTAAATATATTGTTTATTTCCATTCATCCTATATCACATGGAATTCTCCTAAAACCAATATTTCTTGTCATTGGGTCTAAGACAAATAAGGCCTCTCAAAGAATAAGTGTAAATCATAATCATGATCTTTCAATTTTATTTATTCACAACTCTTCTCTAAACTAGTAATATTAATTATAAAAACTAAAATTCAATTATAATAAATTATGGAAATGTTGTTATGATTTCCTTACAGCCATTTCCCATCACCTTTCCATAAAATGGGAAATGAAATGATTACTTTTGAGTATGTGGAGACTACTGACTCCACAGAGCGATGTGATTCATTTTCATTCACTAACTCACATTAATAGATAAAATAATTTATTAAAAAATATATAATTGATAGTAATGATATAAATATGGTTTCTCAGGATAAGTATTTATTTTTATTTCATTCATTTTTTAAATTAAAATAGCATTCAAGAATATATACGGACAACCATCTCCACAAATGGCATAAGACATAATTCCATATCTACCTTTCATGGGTGCTTCTCAATATATATTCATTGAATATATATGAAATTCATATAATAATTAACATTTTGGAGACGATGTAACCCTAATCAATTTACAAGGACCAGAATTCAAAAAATAAGATCTTAATGAAAAAATAAACATTTAACACCAATGAACGATAATATTAATAAATAACTATTAATAAATGGGTGTTGAAATGTTATAATTAGACCATATATGGTATTGTTTATATTAATTTTGTTCCTTTTTAGGAATATAAAAAAATAATTTACTATAATTGAGGTTATAGTGCTTACAAAAAAATAATATAATTTCATCCCCATAAATTTAGGCATAAATAATCATTGTGAAAAATGAGATTTCATAGTTGTAAGGATTTTATTAAGCAACCTCATTTTCAAAAATATTTTTTATGCCTAAAATTATGGTGATGAAGTTATATTATATATTTCTCCAAAATATTTGTTTTTAATTTTTTTTTCTCTATATTTAATTTTTTTATGGAATTTTATACTCCCCATGCACTAAAAATTATCAAAGAAAGTTTTCTTTTTTCTAAAAACGGAGATTGTTTCTCTATTAATTCAGAAATACATTTATTCAATGCCAAAATTTTCATTAAAATGTTTTTGAGAACTTATTTATTATTCACCTGTGATTTTTAAATTCATTTTGACACATGTTTAACTCTATAAAAAATTATAATTAATCTTATTTTTATTTCATAACCGATTTTCATTTTACGAGAGGTGTGAACATAATTCTCATTTTAACATACATCGCACGAATGGATTTTCCCACCTTCATAAATAAAATTTTATTTGAATATTCCATTATAATTTTACAAGGTTATTTTGAAAAAAATAATTAATATTTTATAAATTGTATGTGATATCAAAATGAAATGAGTATATTCTTAAATAAATATTCAAGTTGTCCTTTTAAGGAATTTTTTAGCTATGATAACATCCTTTAATGTTACTTATGATTCATTTTGTATATTATTCTGAGATAGAAACCTTAATATTTATATTTATTGGTATTTATTATGATGAAACTCATTTTCTTTTCAACCTTATAATCTATTTTGAAATTATAAAACTTTTCTTGATCTTATTCTATATATATGAATAGATTATGAATATTTGGTAGGTGGTTCCATTATATAAATCTAATTAATTTGGTGAAGACAAATTTTAATGAGATAAATGGTATAAGGGGTGTTATCACAAGCCTAAATGAGGGTACATGGGTTGTTATCCAAATCCCAAAAGGGTTTATGGTTGGTTATCGCAATCCCAATATAGGAACATAGGTGGTCAAACAAACCCTAAAATGTGATTAATGTCATAGTTAAATGAGTAGAAATAATATTTCTATGATTATGATTATGACACACTTTATTCTAATATTTTACGACATTATCTTACTACCTTTTTTTCTTTATTGATCATATTCTTTAATTCATTTTTGAATCATGTCTTGTGAACTATACAGATTTATGCCTAGATTCATGATTACGATCTATGACATGAATGGTATGATTTTAAAATGTTAATGTTACACCCCAACCTCTCTAGAAATGATCTGGGGATGTGCATATTACATTGGAATGATTAAAAGGAATGAAATCTCAAAATAATGTCCATTTTATTAGTCTTGATGAAACCAGATACATAGATGTAACTCTAATTAAACTGCGAGAGTAACAAAAACACAAAACATAACAAAAACTAATAAATTACATCCATGAGAACAAAATAAATGGTATCCTTTTCATAACTTGTTTAAGGTAAATAAATGAATGGGTGAAATCAAATGCACAAAAGGGGTTAAAAATAGTTGAAGTTTGAGAACCAGGTTCTTATTCTTGAGGTATGGGTTTCTTTTTTCCTTTCTCATTAAGTGTTTTGGAGAAAACAAGGGAAATGTGGGAAAAATACCAAATTTATGGGTACACGTCATGTAAATTTGGTACACACACCATGTACTTCACCTATGTGGATGAGAAGACAGGGCATGTAGAGTTATCAGTAAAAACAAACTACATGCCATGTACTTTCCTATACACAGCATGTATTTTGGCCATATGGGATGATAAAATAGGGCATTTATACTTGTTGGTGGTTCAGGATGTAATAACTGACCACATGCCATCTACATAGTAATACACACCGTGTAATCAGTCGGCTGATGAATAGGGTGGTGGTGAAATGTAGCTGCCAGAGGAAAAGTTAAAAAATAGTACACACTGTGTAATTGAGAGTACACGCCGTGTAATTGAGAGTACACGTCGTGTAGTTATTTTTTTTATAAAAAGGAAATAACCACCTCATTCGGCAGAGGAGGCAGTGGGTTCATTTGGAACAATGGGAGAGGAGGCCTAATCCTATAGGAGCTCCTGATCACACATCGATACTTGGATTCTTTCGTTGTCGATCTTGTTTGAACCCTACGGGTAATGTATTTCCTTTTCATGAACAATTCCTTCCAATTATTTCTCTAAGGGATGTCATTTATGTTTGAATGGGTAATATTTTATCCAATATCTACCACTTTCTTGGTTTTTTAGGGAGGATTCATTCACGTATATCGATCAGAGGAGATTGAGGTATGTGGTCCTGTGTTTAATTACAACTGTCGAGTTTATTTTGTATACTATTGTTCCACACTCCCATTTTCGGGGTGTCGTGTGGTTGAGACCATAACTATTTAAGTACCTAGAATTGCATAGGTGATTTATGATTAAATATAAACTGTAGTTCGGGAATGTGTCTTTGATCCAGGGCCACCCCGTGGGTGTGTTTCCCTTGTTTAGCTGTTTGGACAGGATACTAGTGGGTATGATGTGATCATAATATGTTTTCAGTTTTCTTGAGAGGAAATGTACATGAGTTTCTTGTTTTTGCATTGGGCTCGGCCTGGTTACTTTTTTTTAATTAATGCATGAGGGAAGTGTTTGTTTAGCCTAAGGGTAACATTTCTTATGTATGAGGGCAGTAACATCGGTACCTAAGGGAAATATCTCATATGCCTGTGGGAAATATTCTTTATGCATATGGGCAGTCACTTGAGGGATTATATTCTACTTTCATGAGGGTATGGATTTCCATGTCTGACGACAACGTTTACTTTGAATATTCAAAGTGGTGAATTTTTGAGTTATCCCTGCCAAGCTAAAGCACAAGCTTGGTATTGATAAATAATTATTAAAACAGAAATGTAACTGGTAGAGGTAGTTAATTTTGAGTACTTCCTAGTTTACTATATTTAATTATTTCACGCTGCTACTGCACATTTCACAGACAGTTGGGCATGGGACTTCTATTGTTGCCCAATGAAATTTATTTCTTAAACTCTATTTGGGTCATGTCTTGGGTCAAGACAGATTATTTTTTTGTAGGTGTCGATAAGGTAAAGGGTCCCTACATAGTTACATGATTCTTCAAGAGGAGTAGGAGGGCATGTGACTGAGCCTAGGCTTGCGATGTTGCTGCTTACATATTTCACTACTTTAGTTTTGTTTTGTTGTACATTGTACCCCATGCTGTATTGTATTAGATTGAATTTTCCTGCTTTGCATGATTTCTTAGAATTAGTTACATGTTTCATCATGATATGTATATGACTTCTAGTTATATATTTTTAATGTTGTCCATTTAAGGTTTATATTGTATTTTTCCTCCACTTTGGTATGTTTATATATTTTAGTCCACTGTGTTACACTTTGATGAGTGAGGGAATAGTTTCCCCAGAATTATTCCTTTTCCATCGCTGCTATTTGGTTATATTTGGTGTTTGGAGAAATGCACATGAGGTCATGTGACCAACCGGGTTTGGGGCACCCGCCCCACAATCAGTCCTTGGTCCTCGCTGCAAGTCAGCAGCCTTTGGCGTTTGGGGTAATGAAATTGATGTCTTGTGACCAAATGGGTTCAGGACACCCGTTGTGTGTATTCTGGAACCAGGATGTTACATGAAGCATGAATCAATAATAAGTGAATCATAACCAATTTTACATAATCAATATTTCATGGTGAATAAATGAAAAACTCACACCATTAACAAACTGAGAATGAAACTACATCAATATATTTTGTCATAGGGAAAACCTAAAGGATATTAATTACTAAAGATGAATAAAGAGAATGATTGTTATTTTGAAGTCATGTATATGTCACATGATACCACTATACGTTCAAACTGGTTTAATTATGTGGGTAGAACCCCATATGAATTTTGGAAACAAACTTGAAGGGTTTGTCGCCAACTGATTGTATCATGAGACCTGTTGATACATCGAGGGGCTATAGAGATCCACACCTATCACTAAAATACCAAATAATTCTTTATACATAGATTTAATAGAAGTAAAATATTCCTTCTCAATATTCTTATAGAGTATAGAATACGAATTCATCAATATTTCCATAGTTAAAACAACATTCCCAATTAACATCGTATATGAAATGGTGTACGTCTTATAGAAATAATAAAATCCATGCTACCAGAAAATGGATATTTAACTTAATTATAATTTAAAATGAAAAATGATCTCATCTGGGTAGTATATATACCACATAATCATGATTTGGTTCACAATACTGACCATGTATCATAGAAATAGAAACTGAAAAAAGTCCCTTACCACAATGTAATCAATTGAATGATATGACCAAAAAACAATAATCAAAAAATGAATCACAGAATACCATGAATATAAATAGAATTATGATATTATATATCAATAGATAGTACACATATACCACATAAATTAAATATGAGGCAAATAATGGAAACCCCATGGAATTGAAAGTGAGATGAGAAACCCCTTAAAAACATTTCGGCAGGGTAATGAGTGTTCTTGTGAGGGATTAAGGAGAGTTAAAGGGGGTATCACATCATTTATATATCATAATGTAATTATGGGTTTGGTTCACAAACACACCCCATTATTAGTAATTAAATATAAATGGACACAAGATAGGGGCTTAGTGAATAAAAGTGAGAGAGAGGATCCCTTATCTTATGACGAAAAGGTGTTCTGGACTGATCTTAATGACCTGAATAATAAAATTTAGATTAATTAATTATTAATTAAATAACATCATCATCATGTAAGTAATATATTATAACCTAATAATGTTCATTTATGCCGTTTTTTATTGGTTTAAAAGATTCAATTTTATTTTTTTGGAAGCGTTTTCTTCCTTTGTTTTGATGACCAGTTTACTTGTATTCATGAATGAATGTTTGATTTAAATGTGGTTAAACATTCAGAATTGTAAATATATATTATTAGTCATATTATAAATGATGTTATTAGGATTTTGGATTATATACCTTTAGGGTGAAAAATTAGTTAACAGTAATTGATAAATGCTTGGATTAACATGGCGGTTTTGTGCATATTGGATTTGTTTTGTATTATTATTTTGTATTATTAGTGTTTAAAGATTCTAGAACATTTTAAAAGTCAAAATACACATATTATGATCTGTTTAAACCATTAAAAATGTATCATTACCATTATTGAAAATAGAAGTAGAAACTGAAAACTCATCGTCCTTGAATGTGATAAATTAACACATCTGAGACGTTACATCCATTTTTAGTGTAAGAGGTGGGAAAATGAGAGATGATTATGAAATATTATATTAGATAAATAAAATCCTATTACCTATAAGGTACAAGAATTATCAAATCATTTTTATGTAGATAGTTGAATAGAGAGAAAAAAAATAATCGAACTTGTAAAAGAATTTGAAAGAAAATAGAATAGAGGTTCACCTCTTGAGTAATCCTCCCTAAAAATCTCTATAAGGCCTTTGTTTTTGTCCTTTTGTTGAGAAAAGAAGGTCTTGGACATGGGGGAGGAGATTAGGGAGATATTTGATCATAATTTAGGCAAGTATTGAATCTTGATTGGTGTGGAAGGATGAGGGGTTAAGGGTGGTTTATATAGTGGAGGGGGGAGGGTTTTCTTTAATATTGTATCATTAATTTTTTTTCTCCACAAGGGAAGAAATAGTTTGGATTACATGAACTAGAATAGTAATAAGTGCATGTGAGTTCGAGATTTTGTTTCTTACATCACTCATGATTCTAATAATATAGAATTTTAATTATGATGTATTTATACAGTAAATTAATGTGTTTTACTATTCAATAAAATTTCAAGTATTTCAGAAAAATCCCAAAAATTCACTATATTAATTTTTCAAAGTGTATAATCCAAAATTGAACTATATTTTTCAAAAAAATCTAAATATGATAAACTTAATTTTAAATTAAAAACTATTTCATCAAAAAATAGCAATACATAAAATAATAATTTTCATTCTTAAGGTGCCTAATTTTATTTATACATTCATGAGAATGGTTACCATTCATAAGGGTCAAATTATTATTCAAAAGGGTATGTTACTATTCAGAATAGTATATTACTACTCATAAGGGTAATTTACTATTCGACAAAAATTTACTTGATTCTATAAGGCTCTAAATATTACCCTAATCACAAACGTGTGTGGCCGTTTTTTAAATTTCAAATCATATAAGTGGAAAATTTATGATTAATGATGTAGTTATGAATACCTTCTAAATAACCATGTTTTTTAATGAAACTCGTTTCTTTATGAAATATACGCTTCAAATAGAATTTAATTTAGAGAAACATACCATAAAATATTTGGGGTGTTATATTATTCCCCCATATGAAAATTTCATCCTCGAAATCTTTCATGTATAAATCCTTCTAAAAAGATATGTGTGGTTCTTCTTCATAACGTCCTCATGTTACCACATTGCTTCCTCTATATTATGGTTTCTTCAAATAACATTTACTAGGTGAGTTTACTGATTTCTAAATATAGGCTCCCTTGTGTCAATAATCTCGATAGGCTTTTCACAGTATGAAAATCAAGTTCCAGTAATATTTCATCATAGGTGAGTACTTGCATTGGGTCGGGCATGTATTTTTTCAACAACGACACATTGAACAAATTATGAACTTTGGAGAGATTTGGTGGGATTTCTAAATGGTAATCTATAGCTTCGATCCTTTCTATAATTTCAAATGGTTTGATGTACTTGGGGCTCAATTTCCATTTCCTATCGAACAGTAAGACACCCTTCCATAGATATAGTTTTAGAAATACATGATCTCCAATTTGAAATTCCAAATCCTTTCTTTGGCTGTTATCATAACTTTTTTTCCTACATTTAGATGGTTTTATATAGGCCCGTGTTTTCTTTACCATTATTATTTTCTCTTTGATATGTTCTCGGCCTAAAATTTTCCCCTCACCAACTTCATCCCAACAAGTTGGAGTTCAACACCTCTTCCCATATAATTCTTTATATAAATCATTTTGAATGTTAGAATGGAAACTATTATTTTAGTAAAATTCATCCTACTGTATTTTTTGATCCCACAAACCTTGAAATTCAAGAGGTCATGATATCGAAATGTCTTTCAGTGTTTGAATAGTTATTTCAGACTATCTGTCGGTTTGGGGGAGATATTAAGTAATCATATGAATTCAACATCCAAATCCTTATAGAGAGTTTTACAGAATTTTTATGTAATCTAGGGATCTTGAATGGAAAACATTTACAGGGGTGCACCATAAATTCATACATCTTCATTAATATAAATTGTTTCCAGAAGCTGAACTGCTAAACTGTCTCTTATAGAATAGAAATGTGCTGATTTTTTTAGATGATCAACAATTACCCATATTGAATCATTCCTTCTAGAAATACTCTATAGTCCAATGAAAAAAATCCAACGTAATGTCATCCCACATTCACATAGTAATAGGTAGAGGTTGCATAACCTCTCTAGGATTTTGTCTCTCTACCTTCACCAATGGAAAAAATAGCAAATTCGACACTTCGTTAGTAATTTTTCATTTTATATTATCCCACTAAATATGTTCCTTTAGATCTATATACATCTTTATGAAACTAGGGTGTATAGAAAAATTTGGGCTATGATCCTCATCTAATTGTTCCCATTTTTTGCTCAGGTACTGATGAAACATATAACATATTCCCATATTTTAGAACTCCTTCCTCATATGCGAAGCCTTCCAATCTCCCATTCTTAATAGCATTAATTTACTCGTGTAGAGTCTCATCATCAGATTGATATGATTTTATAAACTCTAGTAATGATGGTTTAGAAATCATTTGGGAGAAGAAATATGTTTCCCCTTCCGTAAAAATCCCTGTATCCATCATTAATAGATCCATAAGTATAGGATCTCTGTCAATCCTTATTTTGGTCAACAGTCCAAGATTTTTCATGGTTAATGCATCTTCCACATTATTTTCCATTCCTGTTTGGTATTGTATTGAACGATCGTAATCTTTGAGTAACTCTACCCATCTCTTTTTCCTCACATTTAGTTCTATATATGTGAAAATTTATTTCAAACACTTGTGATCCATATATTTCTCCCCTCATTTACCATAGAGATAATGTCTCCATATTTTTAGAGAAAATATTATAGCTGCTAACTCAAGATCATGAGTTGGGTAATTTTAGTCATCAGTCTTTAACTACCACGATTCATAATAAATAACTCTATCATTTTCTATAATGATTCATCCTAGCCCATTCTTTGATGCATCAATGTATATCACTAATCCATCATTTCTAGATGAAAGAGTCAAAATTGGAGAATTGAACAATATTATTTTCAATTTTTAAAATAATTGTGTATATTTTTTCATCCATAAAAACTTAACCACATTACGTGTGATCATGGTTAGCTGGTTATCCAGTCGGTAAAAATTCAGAACGAAATTCCAAAAATTACCTGCTAAGGCAATAAAACTGTGTACCTCAGTTATGTTCGTTGGTGTGGGCCATTCATGGATTTACTTTGTCTTCATTGGATCAACTAGGGTTCTATACATAGAGATAATATGGCCCCAAAAAGAAACTGATTGAAGCCAAAATTCATACTTTATAAACTTCTCATATAATTCATTTCTTCTAAGAGTTTTTAGAATAATCTGCAAGTGATTCTCATGGTCTTCATAGCATTTGGAGTATACCAGGATATCATTGATAAATACCACAAAAAAGATATCAAGATATTACTTCAAAACTATATTAATTAAATCCATGAAAATAGATGGTGCATTTGTTAGTCCAAAAGACATCTATATAGACTCGTAGTGCCCATACATATAACAAAATGTGGTCTTTGGAATATTTTCCTTCCTCAAACACAACTAATGATATCTAGATCAATGTTAAATCTTAGAAACATATTTTTATCCCTAAATTTCATCAAATAAATCATCAATTCATGGTTGAAGATATGTATTATTTATAGTAATATAATTAATTTACTTTTAATCAAAGAATAACCTCATGGATCCATCTTTATTCTTGACAAAGCGGGAAGGGGATTCACATAGAGAAACATTGGGTCAAATAAATACTTTTTCACTCAATTAATCTAATTGTTTTCTTCTCTCCAATAAATCCAAATTGGATATTCTAAAGGGAGTCTATGATATAGGTTTTTCACGAGGAATTAAATCAATAGAGAACTCAATTTCCCGCTCTGGAGGATTTCTTTCTAGATCCTCTGGAAATACGTCAATGTATTTTGGCACAATATATACATCTTCAATTTTGAATATTTCTTTCCTGAACCATAGATATTGGGTTCTCTTCCTCTCCAATAATTTTATTCTGTAGAACTATAGGGTCTGGATCTAGATTAGGATCAGACAACATGGTTTTTGTTCTATAAATAAGGGACTCTACACCATTTTCCAATATTGCAACTTCCCTCCTCTTGCAATAAATATTCGCATCATAATTTTACATCCAATTCATACTGATAATTATGTCTACGTATTTCATTGGTATGATGATAAGGTTAGAAACTAAATAACATATATGTGTCATGAGGGGGACTGATTGACAAACCTTTTTGCAATGATATATCACCTAGAAGTTTTTACTAACAACCCATTTCTTAAATCAAATTTGACATTTATAATTTTCTTGGAAAACTAGGAAGTTATAAATGAATGTGATGATCCATAATCAGTTAAAGAATTGGATATATTTGAGGAAACAATTATAGTACCCACCACCACATCATTAAGAACTTCAACCTCCACGGTTGTAATCTCATAATCGTTCCCCTACTCTAATGGAATTTTCTGATGAATGTTTCCCTAGCGCATTAGACACTCATTTCCATAGTTTCGAATATCTCTACAATTTTATTATTAAACATCATTGAATTATTTCTTAACCATTCATTAATTAGATCAATTACCCTATTCTCTACACTTATAGTAGACTCTCATTCCATTCAAGAATTTCCCAAGATGATTCATGTCATAGTTATTGCATAATGGGAATTTCTTAATTCCCTTTTTCTTCTTTTATGCTTCAACTTTTCCATGTTTATTAGAGTTACACTTCTTATCATAGTCTCCTTTGAAAAAAATTTGATCTAGTGACACCCTCTCTGTTTTGGTGGCACTTAATACAATTTCTCCATATGATGAAAATGATGGATAATCCAGTGCCCTTAGAAGACTTGGATTAATACCTTAAAAGAAATGATCAATTTTTTCTTCCTAGTCACGTATATAATCTAGGTATTTCTTGGATAGTCTTGTTAAGGTATCCTCATACTCTACAACATGATCTTCTTCCCTTTTCTTTAATCCAAATAATTTCCTCTTAATTTTGGTCCGTTTCTCATGTGGGAAATATTTTTCTATGAATATTTAATTAAAAGTACTCAATTATATATCTTCTATTTCTTATTCCTCTATGGTATTATGGATAAAGGACCACTATTTATCAGTTTCTCCCTTGAGACAATATAGCTGCAGCAATACCTTTTCATTTTCACTGAATATTAATGCGATGAATATCTTTTCTAGGGACGTCATCCACTGCTCAGCTACCACTGGATTATTAGTCCTAATAAAATATGGGTTCTTTTTCTACATGAAATGGTCCAACACATCTATAGAATGGTTATTAATCACAACTTGAGAATTTTGTTCCACTATGTTCATGATCAAATCTGGTCCACCATTGGTTGTGTTGATGTGCTCAGTAGGGAAATAATTACATTGTCCATGAGTATTGATTCCACTTCTTCCATTAGGCTCCACTTCTAAATAATGTAATATTCTATATTTGGTTATGAATCATAATTTATAACCACAACTAGAAAAGTAGTTAACATAACTTTTATTCATAGATAATCTCATAAACATTGATTCTCTGAGGAAAAAATTACATTAAAATAATTAATAATGGATTGTAATGAAAATTTGAATTATCCTAATCATTTCCCCCAGTAGAGCCAAAACAAGAGTTCTGCAAGTCCCATTGTAGTTTACTATAATACCCAAGGTCATGACTGAAACTCCTTGTTTTAATTTTCACTCCTAGGTACACATGTGCCACAACCACCTCTATATATTTGTATCTAGAAAGAGATTGATTTTCTAGAAATATCCACAAAATATATTACTTACCAAATTTCCAGGATGATCTTGTATGATTATCCTCAAATAATACCTTTGTTATTTGTTCACTAAACTACATTTTCTAATCTTGTTTCCATGTTTCCTACTAAACTTCCTTTGATACAAAATGTAACACTCTGACCCCTCTTGATTGGATCTGGTTCATTACGTATTACATTGGATGGTTAAAAGGAAGTAAATCCAAAATGTATGGTTAGATTAGTAGTCTTCAAGAAAATGTATACATACATGTAACTCAAATTACATTGGTAACGTAATAAAATATAATACACAACAAAAACTAATAAACAACATCCACGAGAACTCAATAAATGGTATCATATTTATAACATGTTGAAGTTAATGAAATGAAAGGGATAAGATAAAATGATCATTAAGGGTTAAAAATATTATAATAATTAATTAATTATAATTTAATCATAATCATTTAGAAATAATCAATATTTCATTGGGAACAAATGAAAAATGCATGCCATTAAAAAACTGATAATGAAACTACATCTATATATTTTTAAATAGTGAAAACCTCATGGATAGTAATAACTAAAAATGAATAAATATAATTCTTATTATTTTGAAGTCATGTATCCATAACATGATTCCACTATACCATCAAAATGGTTTAATTCTGTAGGTAGAAACCCATCTGATTTTTGGAAACAAACACGAAGGGTTTGTCGCCAACTGATTATATCATGAGACTTGTCAATGCATCAAGGGGTTATAATGGGGCTCAATTATCACTTGATGTCAAAATAATTATTTATACATATATTTAAAATAATTACAATATGCCTAATCCATAAATTTATAGAGTGGATAATACATATGTATCAATATTTTCATAGTCAAAACCACTCTCCAAATTAACATCGTCTGTGAAATTGTATATGTCTTAAGGAAATAATCATATCCATGCAACCAAAAAATTTACATTTTCAAAAAATATAATTTAAAATGAAAATTTATCTCCATTGGTTAGTAGATACATGGCATAATAAATATTAGGCGCACAATACCATGTATTTCTGAATGAAATGGAAATTGAAACAATGTACCTTAGCTCATTTCAATCAATTGAATCGTATGACCAAAAAACAACAATCACAAATTAATAAAAGAATAACATGAGTATAATGAGAATAATTATATTATATATCAAATTATCATACACATATACTACATTTATGATATAAGAGGTGAAAATGGAAATACCACAGAATTGAAAGGGAGATGAGAAATCCCTTACAAACTTTTTGGCATGGTAATGAGTCTTCTTGTGATGGAATAATGAGAGGTAAATGGGTATCCCATAATTTATGTATCATAAGTAATGTATGGAGGGAGGGTAAAAAACATACCCAAACATTAGAAATTAAAAATAAAATGACACAACATATGGGTGATTCTTGAATAAAGGTGATAGAGAGGATCCCTTAACTTATGTTGAAAGGTGTCCTTGATAGATCATAACACCATGAATAATCAAGTTAGGCATAATTAATTGTTAATTAAAAAACCTGATCACCGTGTAATTGATATATTATAACCATATAAGGTTCATTCATGACATTTTTGATGGGCTTTAGATATTTAATTTTATTGTTTTTGAAGCATTTTCTTCTTTCGTTTTCATGACCTGTTTATTTGTATTCATGAATGGAAGTTCATTTGAAATGTGGTTAACAATACATGATTTTAAAAATATATTATTAGTGACATTATAAATTATATTATAACTATTTTTGGTTATATAACTTTAGGGTTCCTCATTTGTTAAAATTTATTGATAAACGCTTGGATGAACTTGGTGGTTTTGTGCATAATGAACTTTATGTGTATTATTATTTGTTATTATGAGTTTTTAATGATTCCAGAATATTAAATAAGTTAAAATACTTATTTTATGATATTTTAAACCTTTAAAAGTGTTTAATAACTGGTATTGAATATATAAATATAAATTGAAAATTCATCATCATCGAATGTGATAAATTAACAAATCTCGGACGGTATTTACATTTTTAGTGTAATAGGCAGGGGAAAAGAGTGATGATAATGAAATATTACATTATCATAATAAAAAAATAGAAATTTTATTTTAATTGAATTATCATAGCATATGGATGTGGGTATTTGAATAGATAGAAACAAAATAATAGATCTTGTAGAAGAATTTGAAAGAAAATAGAAGAGAGGTTCGCCTCTTCAGTAATCCTCCCTGAGAATATCCATAAGGTCTTTATTTTTGTAGTTTTGGTGAGACCAAAATGACTTAGACGTGGAGTATGTGATTATGGAGGTATTTTAGCACAATTTAGGCTTGTATGGAACCTTGAGTAGTGTGGGAGGAAGATTGGTGAGGGGTGGTTTATATTATTGAGGGGAGGAGGGTTTCCATAAAATTATAATCATTAATTTACTATTTCCCCAGAAGATACAAAAGAGGGAGGTTTCTATAACCTAGAATAGTAATAAGTTCACGTGAGTTCAATATTTGGGTTCTTACATCACTAATGATGCAATTAATAGTGAAGTAAAATTACAATGTATTTATTTGGTAAATTAATGAATTTTACTATTTACAAAAATTTCATGTATTTCAGGAAAAATCCCAAAAATTCACTCCAACCATATATTAGTGTTCAGAATCCAAAAATTTACTCCATTTTTCAAAAAAAAAAATTTATATGTGATAAATTAAATTTTTCATTAAAAACTTTATTTAATAAAAATATACCAACACTTAAAATATTCATCTTCATTTCAAAGGTGCCTAAATTTTATTTCTACAATAATGAGCAAGGTTATCATTCATAAGGGTCATATTACTATTTATAAGGTTCGGTTACTATTCAAAATAGTATATTAATATTTATAATGGTTATTTAATTTTCACTTAAAATTAATGTGATTCTCGGATACTCCAAATATCACCATTATCGCAACAATGTTTGTCCGTTTTTCAAAATTCAAAATATAGAAGGGGAAAAGTTATGTTTAATGTACATGTTATGAATATCTCCTAAAAACCATGTTTTTTTTCAGAGAAACCATGTCATTTATGAAATATAGTCTACGAATGTAATGTATTAAAGAGAGACATACCAAAAACATTTGTGGTGTTAAAGTTAATCTCATGTCCTCAAACATTTATGATTCTTTTATTCATAAATAGTCATAGATGTCTCACCTATTTCCCCTTATAGATATTCTGATCTCACCTTTTATTATATTTCATTTTACAAATATATAAATATGGATTTTTGTATGATATTTCTATAAAAGGTACTAGTTTTGAAGAAAATAGTTTGAGATGATGTGGATATTTTAGACACAATTTTTTTTGTATCTAGGTTTCCAAATACACTAAACCATTATGATTAATGAATTTATTAAAATGAAATTTATTTAATATTCATATAGCAAGATGTAAT
This sequence comes from Viscum album, assembly GCA_963277665.1. NCBI lineage: Eukaryota > Viridiplantae > Streptophyta > Magnoliopsida > Santalales > Viscaceae > Viscum > Viscum album. The sequence goes on from OY728146.1 coordinate 390,858,610, forward strand.
GTTTATGTATGTAATATTTTGGACACTAAACATTATCAATCAGCAATCCAAATTTTTGTATGTTTATATTGAGATCCTAAACTCTTACCTATATTGAGAAGTTTATGAGATTTATAGGACTTTTTTTGTCACACTAATTCTCCGCCTCCCCTTATTACTTCTTAGTTTATTTTTCTAGTGATCATTAATTTTTGCCAAATATAGGAGATTAGTAAGTATATGTGTTTCATATTAAGATATTTCATTTATTTATTAACTAATTTAAATATAATGTTATAACTATATTAATAATAGGGGTCTAATCAGGTTCAATATAAAAGATGTCACTTATGGATTGAATTGCTAGTTCCAAGTAATATGTTACATGTATTTTACATTATAGAATTTATCATTAATGTGTTAATCTATTTGAATCAGGTGCTTCCTTAAATAACATGATTAGAAGAGTATTGAAGCTTGGGTGAGAGTTCATAATAATTTACTCTATTAAACATATAAAAAACAAATGGAACATTCTATGTTTACCAAAATTGTTAATTCCTTATAGATGAATCATCATGATATTCAAAAGGGAAAAAATATTACATAATTATAATTTCAAAAATGTTATTTGAAATTTGAATATGTAATGATATGTGATGATGAATCAGTGGATGAGATGTTTATTTGGGTGAATAATACTATTTTCTTGATTACAGGTTTTTGAATTTTTTTGAATAATATTCCATGGTAAAGAAGAGAATGTTGATTCTTCCAAAATAAGAATGAGTAGAAATAATAATGTAATGATCAACATGTGGTTTTGTTCACCATTAAAAAACAAAACACTATATTAATAGCATATGAGATATGAGGACAAAATTTATTTTAAAATTGGATAGGTGAAAGGATACTACATTTAATGTATGAAAATGCTCAAAGATAAATTATTTCTACTATTATAATAAAGAAAAAAGAAATTTTCTAGAAGATTCCATGAATTCATATGATATTATACCACTTTTTACTAAAGGGGAAAAAGGAAAAAGATTTTACAATGAAAAACATCCCCCAAAATATAAATAAATTTAAATATTTTTCATTTTCTGTGAATTTATTAAATAAAAATAATTCAAAAAATAAGATTATCAATCTAAAATTTATATTGGATAAAAGAGTAATAATTTTTTCTGAGTGGTTAAAATTTTGTAAATATTACAAAAAATCCAAATTAATTAATTTAAAAGTGGATTATTATTTCATTATATGATTTAACATGTTTGTATGAATTTGAATAGGAAGAGGGAGACCCAAAGTATGACTATGTTTTGGATTTTATTACTCAACTAAAGCACACTAAATAATACTCTATTGAAGAAGAAGGTATAAGTTTAAAGAAAAATGGATAATATGTGAATATAAAAGAGTTCTAATTTATAATGGAGTGTATGAATTTTTAAATAATAAATATAAAATTTTATAGTGATAAAATTTATCTATTGAGGGATATTGGATCATTGAAGAATGAAATGGACATTTCCAATTTCAATTTTGATATTCAATGAAATCTAAAGTTTGTGATAAATTATATATCTTAATGATATTCTTGATTTGTGTGTCATTTTTTTAATAAATTTTGGTAATTCAGTTCCCATGAATATGGTGAAAAAATATCTCGAGGTTAAGTTGATAAATTTGAAAATTCCATGAAAACATTTTATATTTAGTTGAAAATTTCCACTAAATATGTTTAAAATATTTTAAATTAGTGGATAATGTTTTCAAGGATCCTATAAAAAATTTAACAGTTCGAAGATTGAAATTACCCTTAATTTAGACACACAACGGTGAAAAAATGTAATAGAATTGATAAAAATACTGGATTGGAAGTTTATGAATCGCCAAAAAAGGTGATAACCCAATTGTTACATCATTTGGTTGTATAAAAATTCCAAAAGAGAATATGATTTGGAACCAAAAATTGTTTGAGTATAATTAGAATGTAAACTAAATTTAAATGATAATAATTTTTATCATGAAAAGCTTTATGACTACTGATAGAGGCCTAACCAAATAAATAAATACAATAATATTTTAATGGAAAATTTTCAAAATAATGTAAACAAGTTTTGGGAAGTAAGGGATTTTTTATAGTGTGTATGGTCTTAAATAATATTTGTTTTACTGAAATATGAATATCTCTCTATAAAAGGGAATCCATTATTCTGGTGTGAGAAGATCATTAAACACATATAGAAACCCAATATAATTATCCCCAAGACTCTCCATTCATTTACTCATATGTTGATAATGTGTGGGTAAGCTGATTATGGTTATAAGTCTTTATATACTTAAGCCTATAAAACTCTCATTCATTACATCATATGGTATAACAACAATCAATTATATCTTAATGGGGTGTTTTTTTAAACATGAACAATTAATTTTAGACTACCTAGTAAACTATTGGAATACTTATTAATTATAAAATATGAATCAGAGTATTATGGAATATCCTAATTATAAGGTATTATTATCTTGTAATTATGTATATGATATCCCCATCTCATAAGAATTGATACGTCTATGAAATTTTATATGAAATAAAAATAGGTTATATCATATTAATTTGGAATGATTCATGTCATATTATATGGTATTCTGAATCATTAATCCCAAAATAACCATAGAAATAAAAATAATTTAGCCTCTATGGTATATCTCCATTGAAAGCATAATTTCCAGAAAAATTCAAAAAATTACACTCCGATAGAAAAGGTAGAAAACCATTTTCTATACAAACTATTAATGTAGTGAAATTTATATAACGATACAATGAAATGTATTTTCAATTTATTTATAAACCAAATGTTACCATTTAATTGGATAACCACATACTTACATGATAGTGGGAGTGAATGAGAAGAATATATATGGGATGATCAGGACCAAAGCGGGGAAGGGACTTGATGGTAATGGAGGGAGTAAATGATTAGAGAAAAGGGGAGGGGTAGTAGTAGATGAAATGGGGGAGTGGTGATAGCATAAGTGAGAGTTATGGAACGAATAGACTAGATAATCAAGGGTAAGGTAAATGTTGAAAAGATACAAGGTTGTGTTGGGACATGGTAATGTTCTCACACACGGGAGGATCTGACCCATGTGTATAGAAAAAACAATGTTCTCATCATGGGATTGTAGTTAATGATGTTTACTTGTTACATTGGTGAATTATTTCACTGTGGGTATATCACTTATTGGGTGATGTTATTATTTGTTAACATTTTATTCCTAGGCCGATATGGGAGGAGATAATATCTAAGTGGATCATTTTATCCACTCATTTATTTCTATGGCATGCATCATACTTGGAAAACAATGAAAATCATATAATAGTTGAGATATGGGTAATGAAAATTCATTCAGTGATTATTTTTTAGTAAAGTGGAATACTTAATAATAAATAATTTGTAATCACATAATTTAAAAACATTTGAATAAACGGGTTAAAATTGTTTCAAATGGAAGATTTTAATTTGGAATATTATTTTAACTTGAGATTTTTACTTTCCTGGGTAAGGATGGTTGAGGATAGTAAAAGTGTTTTCATTAAAACCATAGGGATAATATATACAATAGTTCTTATTATGGAAAATTTTTGAATCCTCTTTCCCATGTTTCTATAATCATATATTATATTCCCTAATACATACATCGGGCATAATAGAAAGATTACACTATGAGAACATTTAATGGTTTGGTTATAAGAGGATATTGTTGAGAATGCAATGCTGATAGCAAGTCTAGAGCACCCATTAGTTCCTGCTGATTATGAGGAAGATTAGTTCAATGATAATTTAAATCATTTTATGTAGTTTATGGGTGGATAGTCATTTTAGGTTGTGTCATGTATATTTGATATGACTATAGAGTTTCTACAGTAGCATATGGAAGTATTTTTTGAAGAGGGTGTACCTAAGGAAATTTTGTTTTTTATTGAGTCTATTTAGATGATTCTGGATCACATAAAGTCTCTTATGGACAATGGGGTTAAGTTAAAATCTTATATGATTTAAGGAACATTAAAGTAGTAGTTGGATATACATGTCTAGGTTCAGCAGTTAGTGGGAATCGTGTGGAAATACTTACAAGAAATGATCATGGAGATTTTTCACCCAAATACATTGATGTAGGAGTGGGCTACAATGTTTATATGTTTCATATAGGCGAATATGTATATGATGGATTATATATTCCAATTAAATAACTTGAACAGTTTTCTTATAATATTTTAAGTGAATTATGAATCTATGAGGAAATGTTTTTGGGGTGGCCTTAGGTGAGAGATTAATTCTATAATGAATATTATCTATTTAAACTTTTTTGGTTGATTTTATAAATATGGAACTCATTTATGAGGGGAACTTGAAGAATGATTCATGTTGTGTACCAATAAGATTAGTTGGAATTTTTTTTGGTTAAGCATCTAATGCATGAAGCACAATCCGGAAAACATTCTCTATGGTTTCGGTGGGAAGATCTTAAAATAGATATCTTTGGCCTCTTAGGTTAGTAGTCATCTGGGTTGTTATATGTAATGAGCCGAGTGATTTTAAATTATATTGGTTTCATATAAGTTTTTTTGATATATTATATAATATTATACATGTATAAATTAAAGTGAAACCAACAAATCACATCTTATTAAAAAATATCATTACATTAGTTAGATTCAAAACAAATGAAAATTTCAAAACATAAAAATGGATAATAAATATAAAATTAAAATAATAAAAAATGGAAAACTATATATCACCCCAATATTCTAGGATCATTAACCCAATGACCAATGCTAAAAAATGAAACAAAATATTACTAAACCAATAAAAATCATAAAAAATAAAAATTTAATACTAGGAGGATTTGAAATGAAAATCAATTAAAAGAATGAAGTTCTATTTATAGGGAGAAATGTCACTATTAGAAAATTAATATGACCACTGCACAAATATGACCATTGGCCAATATATACATTGGTCTATTCGAACATTGATAACTATAACCATTATTAATAAATTTACAATTATAATTATTGATTATATATAGTATGTAAAAAATATAATTGATTTTTATGGGATAATGGATGGTCTCACCTTATAGATTCATGTTCATTGAAGTCTATTTTTAGAATATGGGGAAGAGGTAGAATCATTGGGGTTCACCCTTGACCATGCAAAATATGCATTTCACATGCGAGGCATAAATGAAATATATTATGGGATAAGTTCATGAAAGTTTATATTACCACATAATCAATTTAAGCTGATCCCCCCATGAAACTACCGACATTACACACTATACCCTTAGTGTGTACATGGGGGTAATAATGGGTTATGTTTCCATGATTTATTTACATAGACTTTAATTTCATTTTCAAAAATAAAATGGTTATACCATCAATATTATTTTGAGAATAATATTTTTAATAAAATATATGTTTATGTGAGAAGAATTTGATATATTGATTATTATATGTGAATAAAACATAATTGCGTTTAAAAAATATATATACATTATTTTTAAATCATATATTCAAAATAATATTTTTTCATTATTTTTCTATGTAAGACACTCATATTTAAATATAAATGATAAAATAATTTCATAATATCCTAGGAAAGTTTCTCTAAATGCAAGAAATTTGATTATCCCTTAAAAACTACCTTTTAAATAAATAACGATGATTATATTTATATATTAAAATTATAAAATTTCGAGAATAATTTTTGTGAGACAAATAATATATTCAAAATAATCATATCAAAACATGGTTTCGGTGAATTTATGAAAATTTTCTAAAATACATTATTTTTCTATGAATAGAAATATTATATAGATTTTTGGTTTGGCATGATTTATGACTTCATAATTATTTCATAATGATGTAATAATTAATTGAATAAAATCCCCAAAAAAATTATTTTATTAATATTATGTATTTTAATTGTTTTTCATACATTAACCAGACCATGAGTGACTTTCCTATGTCTAAAATGGAAAATTTAATTTTAATAACATTACTTTGGGGAAAATATAGCTTTCCCTGCCAAAATAAGTACTAAAAAATGGTGTTGTATTCTAATATAATAAAATATAATAAAATATGACCCAATTTTCCAAATCCATGAGAAAAAACCATGGGTTATCCAATGGTTTATCATTTTCCTTATTCTTAATTTTTATGACCTATATTTTTTAATAATAAAAACTTTCTCCACATTTTATAAAAATACCAACAAATTTCACTATTAATATTCATTCAAAACCCATACTCTATGAATATATAGTCAATTTTACTCCCAACAAGTCTCCCAAAGTTATCTATATGCCCATATGTTCTAATCCCCATTATTTTAGAGTAACCATTCAAGGTAAGGGAATTTTCATTATCTTCTTTTCCATTAAAGTAGTTATTTTTGTTTATGTATTATGAAGTGTATGTTACTATCTTTACTTATGATTTTTATCATACCCTTACTATTAAAATATTTCTTTATCAATTTGATACATTCTTACTCTCTCATTTTAGCCTTTTCCAGATCCATATTTTTGTACCCATCATGCTGCTGAATTTTATTCTCAATTTATCTTTTTTACATAAGAAATTATTATATCCTAAACAGCCTAAACCATTTCATTATACATTTTTATTCAAATATATTTTAATATAATTTAGTCATTCATGTCATTATATATATGAACCCCAAATGCTTCTTTTGTGGGTTAAAAACTATGTTATTATCAAGCCTTTCAGAACATACGTACTCAATTGTTTTATATGAAATATATGTTTATTCTCATTTTGTTACTGATAAAATGATTTATAATAATCAATGTGGATCCCATGAAATCAATAAATATAAAAGATGAACCTAGATAGTGCTCTAATGTATTGGTTAATAAAATTTGTCTCTATAGATGACATTTTACATAATACCTTGGTGAATAACCTTGGTGATTTTTTTTATAATAACATGGTGGTAAACCATGGTGATTTTATTATTAATATCTTTTTTAAATTCTTTACCCGAATTTCTATGTTATGATTTATTTTATTTTAATTATGATATTAATCATTCTCTCTTGATGATTTTATATTTTTATACCTCATGTTCTAATAGATATGCCTCATGATCCTAAGAGAAGTGTCTCTATTTCTTCTTCCCTTACAGGGATCATGCTTACCCCATTCATTTTATGAATGTACCTTGGATATGAGATCTAATAAAAGTAACTTAGGCTAAACCCATGAAGAATCCTTTCAGATGGAATATAATTATGTTTTATTTTTTCATGAATTATGTTCCATATTTCTAGAAAACTAATCATTAAAATATCCTCTTTATTGTTCCATGTAATGACTATTATTTCAATAAAAAGGTTTGATTCCATACTATACATGTGGAAAACCTTGAAAAATAGATCTTAGTGTCGTAAAACACTACTAGAGTGTTGATATTGTGGTAGAATGTGAGACCTATAGAGGTTATCCAAAAACCCTTGATAGATGAATAGTGATGGGGGTACATGGATGATACTGAGTACCAGTAGGGGATTTATTGCCCTGTACTAGTATCGAATTTGGTGTTCTAAAATTTAGACAAGTAAAGGATGAATACAATGTGCTCTAGGATAAGAGTAGTATCATTAGCACTGTGGTGAAACAATGATATTTTGAAAGGAACATAGGGAAGAGGGACATGTGAGCTGCATGCAATTCATCATGCCCCCTATGGTAGTGATATTAGACTATTAACTGTCTAAGGTATGATTCTATTAACATTCATAATTTGTAGTTATTTATTTCATATAATATAATTTCATTTCATCATATCATCTCATCATGTAAATTCATTGATTCTATTGGTTTATTTCTATATGGTGTTATATCAATTAACATGGCTTTGGGGATGAGATCATATTAATTATATCTTTTTAACGGGTTTCCTTCAAGGTTGGTGAATAAAATTTTAATTGATATATGTACATTATTGTTATATAAAGCTTCATATTAAAACTATGTATGTACTATTTGATTTTATGTCAAAATTAAATTGATGTTTAATATTTAAGGGTAACCTTCACATCTCATAATGGTGACACTTTTGTTCACTCTGGGGAACGGGATTTCCAATATGGTTGTTCAGATCCGATTATTCAACAAACAGCTAATACCACATCCATGGATGCAATTAAATTACTTGATGATGAGGGAGTCAAGAATGGTGTCCTTAAACTTGTTGTAGATCATTTTTATAAAGTGTTTCTTATGAATATTTCATGGTTGACATTAGAGAGAGAAGTGGAGTTCATGATTTAGCTGATTTTTGGATTTGGAATATTTTTTCCACCTTATATAATAGAACAACCAAATATTCAAAAACATAAAACAAAACTAGAGGATTTGGTGTATGAAGTGTTTAAATTTCATAGTACATCACCTTGGTGTTCTCAAGTTTTTCTTTCCAATAATGTTGATGGAATGATACATTAACCATTCAATGCTATAAAGTAGAATCTGATGATGCTCAATAACATGTATAATCATCTATATACTGATTATATTTTTTACTATGTGAGGTGGGTTTGTGAATTATCTTAGATCAACATGACGTTAGGTTGTCATAATCTGAGGGGGGGGGGGGCTTTCTGTTTCCACATGCTATATTTAGAAGCAGTTCTAGTTTGTATGAGTTCATTGTGATGATTTTTGGGGATAAAAATGAAACTTTCATATTTATGGTCTTTATGAAATGAATCTATCACATATAAATGTTTTATTTTATGTTATCTTTTTTTGATGACATGCTACTGTACTCCCAAACATGACATGATAATTCCAAACATCATGAAACCATCCAGAGTACACTAAGAAAGCATTAAATATATTTCATTCTATATAACATGCATTTTTTGGACTAACAATAGACATTTCTTAGGTAATAACGTCATAGAATAAGGTGTTTTAGCATACAATAAGAAGATCCATGCAGTTTTTTTAGGATTAATCAAATATTTTTTTTGATATTGGAATCTTTTTGGGTATTTTTGGTCACTAGAAAAGGATTATCAAAGTGTTTTCCATCAAAGCGGTTCCATTATCAATCCTAACGCAGAAGGGTATATTTTTTGAGTTGTTTTGAGGCATGTGATAATTCCTTCTAGGAGATAAGGAGGTGGTTAACATATACACTAATTCTTATTTTACCAAAACCTGGGGATAATTATACTCTGTTTTTTGATGAATTGGGGATCAGAATTTTGGTAGCGTTGATGCAAGGAGATTGAGTCATAGAGTATGGTTCATGGAAGATGAATCCACACGAATGGAATTATCCTATGGATATGTTAAGTTATCTATGGTAGTTTACACATTAACATGCTAGTGGAATTATCTCTTAAATAAAAAGGATTACTTTTTATACAGATCTCTAGAGAATTAAATATATCTTTTAGCATCATGATAAAAATCCAGGATAGTAGAGGTGATTTCATTATATCTAGTCATTCAATTTTGAGCTAGTATATATTTATGTAAAATGAAACCATGTTTATGATTATGTGAAATGAAATAGATAGAATGAGGAACTTCTGGATTCCATTACAATGTTTGAAATGATGTCCTTAGTTATAGAGATGCATATAGATGATCAGGAGGTGAAAGAGTAGATGAATCTCATTTCGTAATCCATTTATCCTTATCATCTGATTATAATAAAATAAGGATTTATGAGGATCTATAATTTATAGTATTAAGGAACAGTATTTATGGTGGGTAGATTCCACCAAACAAGACCATTTAATGAAAAGATATTATCTCTATTTATGGATGTGTGATAATGTACAATTGTTTGTGGGATGAGAATATATGTGTGTTTCAAGATTGGATGTGGGTAGTGAATTCTGGTATAAAAGTAGATTACCTTGATCTTTTTAGATAGTATATCTTACCATGAATGATGAAGTTCATTACTGGTTTTATGACATGATGATACACCTGTAAACAAGTGATGGGTGAGCCCAAGTAGGCTATCAGTCTACCTTTTCTATTTCCTATACTACAATTGAAGTGGGATGATATTACCATGGATTTTATGGTGGATTTATCAAGGAATCCATGGAAGAGTGATGTGACATGTATGATTATGGACTGTTAAAAAAGGTAACCTAGTCCATAATAATTTTTGATACTTACACCATTCATCAGTTGGGAGAAATGAATGTTTGATAGATAGTTTGTTTCAATTTTGTTCCCCAATGTATAGTTTCAAAAAATGATCATTATTTTACCTCATGATTTTGGACTGGATTTTAGAAATTTTTGGAACACAGGTTCATTTGAGTGCATCCATCCTCGAAATGATGGATGGTAAATTTTAATGCACTATCTAAGAGTCAGAGAAAATTTTGTGTTCTTGTTTCATTGAATTTAGTGGAAATTCGGTGAAGCACCTTGTGCTTTTTGATATTTAAAACATAAATAATTATCCGATTAATATTCACATGGAAGTATATGAGGAAGTATGGTATTCCATGTCGATCATCCTTATATTGGTTGGAAGAGGGATAATTAGAGTTGTTGAGGTTGAGACCTATAAGGATACATCATAGAATGTTGAGTTGAACTGAAAGCCTATGAATATAGACAAGAGTAGGAAAAAGTCATATTTTTATTTTTGACGTCAACACCATGAGGTAGTAGTGGGTGACTATGGACACCTTAGGTTGTCTCTGAGAAAGTTTCACTGTCTAATTCAGAAATAAAGAATGTTAACAACAATATTTGTTGGTTTATTCATGATTGTAGCAAGTATTGGGCTGGTTTATTATCAGTTGGAACTTCTGTAGAGTTACAATGATACAAATTTTGTTTTTCAGGTTCACAACTATGGTATTATATCTTTTCCATTTACATGTGACTTATACTGATTAATTCAAGATTCAATGGAATTAATCCTTCAAGGATAATCCAATTCATATAGTTGATCATAGTGAGAAGACTCTTCTGGGTAATTTCATGCCTTTGGATTGAGTGTTTTCATTCAATGGCCATTTTTTGGAGGAATCTTGGGAGAGGGATGTTGATATATAGTCTCAATAACCCAACCATTTTTTCGTTGTATTATTTTTAATGTTTGTGAAAGTATATCGTGGATGGGATGCTTTATTCTGGGGAATTTTTAAGATCCCATATAATTTTTAAGCTATAACTTTTTTTAATTTGGGTTAAATTTCTTTTTAAAGTTGTTACTGGAATGTATCAAATGAGTGGGGAAGGTCTTGGGAGAATCACGGGTGTCCAATGCATGAAAATAGGGGGGAGGGCCATATTTCTCATGGCATGTGGTTTGAGAAAAGATAATATTAACCATGATGATGACCATGTGGGATTGATGAGTGGTGGGGGTCATGATTAATGAACCATAATATGAGGCCCAATAGGAAATAATATGTATTCCCCCATGGAAAAAAGAAACTATAGGGCTATCTTTCTATTTGTAAAATATTGTCGGTGGCCTAGATAGACGGTCCCACTAGGATTCCCTCAAGATAGAGGAGAGTACACTATTGGCACATGGCTTAGTAAACTATGAAACCAAAATATCCTCATGATTAAAATTGAGAAATTTACCATTTTACCTCCCACACTTTATATATTTTCCCTCTGATTTTCACACCCATGTCTTCTCTAGAAATATGGGGTCTAAACCAATCCATCCCAGCTCCACTATGGAATGTTTAACTATGATTCTAAGGAGATTTAGGTACTATTTATTGCAACCTCAACCCCATGAATGCCTATAACCCTGTTTCATTCTATTTTATGGATGAATTGCATATTAATTGTTCCTCTTACTCTAAATATTTTCATCCTTATTTCCAGGAAGTGCACTAATTTTCATGGTTGAGGTCATTCTAGTTAGAGTAAATGGTCAAGGTTGGATGAGTGTAGGTATATGAGCATAATGTTGGTGGTCTACAAGATACATCAAATTGATTTGAATTTTTTCTTCTCTATATAGTGTTTTATATAATGCTAACATGATGCACAATTTTATATTTTTTATCTATAACAGATTTTGGTTTTAAATGATAGATTATACCTCTCACGGATCTTAGGGAGTCCATTAATGATTATGATCCCATATTTTAGGAAACCAGAGAGGTTTCGAACCCCATTTTATAATGAAAAAATGGGAAATATATGGTAGAATAGAGAGGTTTTGAGTTTATTCTAGTTAGAATATTTTAACTTGTTTAGATAATGAAACAAATTATGAAATCATAAAGTGATGAGATGATAAATGGTTAAAAATGGGTAGTTTTGAATAATTAATGAAATGGTTTGAATTATAAATATGATTAAGGGAATGGGTTTTTGTAACCTTGGTAAATAATGAAAATAGGCAATTGGAATGATATAACAATGTTGTATTGATATATTATAGAGTGAATATGTTGAACCTCAAATTTTGGATTATAAGGGAATTTTTTTGGGATAATGGACATCACACTCCACATCCCCATAATAGAAAATTGTGGACATTACAATCCACACCCATGGGATAGATAATGGACATGACATTATGTATCCTTGGTTTTGGATGTCCAGACATGACACTCAACATCCATGATCTAAATGATTGAGATGGAATTATTATTCATGGAAAGGGTGTAAGCTTCCGAATTTGATTACAGATGGCATTGTCATGATATGGTTTATTGTAATAATGAACCTTGTCATCTATTAAAAAATTATTAATAAAATAAATTTTTAATTAGAATGTCTAACCCTTATAAATTGATTGATTACACTATCTAAATGTGCCGCAATAGGTTTAGTTGTATGAGTGTCTCGATAAAACCTAAGAAACAAATAATCTAAACGGACAACTATTTAATTATAGATCATGCTTCATTTAATGTCAGGTATGGTATTCATAGTACATTGAAAACATTTTTTCTGAATGGATATTTTTTATAAACAATTGTTGGTGTCCTACTGAGGTAGACCCACACCCATCTCAGTTAGTCATCAGTACCCAAGTATATTTTATGGTATTCGGTTAGAAAAATGGATGATTCCCAATGATAGATGGTTGAGTTATGATTTTAGGATATATCATGGATTATGGGACTGAGATTTATGTGGGGAACAATTTTTTAGATTTTCAACATGTCTTTATTTTTTGATCTTCTTTTTCTGTATGACACTTTTACGATATGACATGTTTTCTATTTTTTCCTAGGAACACACCCATTTTTTTGATACTGTAATATGAAGGATGGTTATTTTTGGTTATTTATCCTAGATACTTTGTATGTTGATTTTTTTTATTTTTTTTATTATTTTAATCTCATAAAGGGGGTAATCTGTTCCCATATACCATATTAGACCCTTCCTTATAGTCAGTATATTCTAGCATATAGGGAGGCATGATTGATATCATATGGTGAATTTTCTGAGGGAACTGGCATATGGGAACTCAAACTGGGATGTTTCTGAGGGAGGAAATCATATGAGACTATGGGAGGGGATAGTGGAGATAAACCACATGAGAGGGAGGTGATAGTATGATTCAAAGGAAGATATTTAGGTATTGATGAGACTTGGTAAACTCAGGGAAGGGAAATGAGAAGTTTTTACAATAATAAAATCGTTTAGAGATAGTTTTCAAAAGAAATAATTTTAATTTATATTAATTTACTACAACTCATATTAAATATTACATTTAAAATTACATTATAAAATCTTTTATTAAAAACACTAAAATCATATTCTATGAATGTTTAGTAGAGTTTTTAGAGATCATTAAAAAATTTCACTATATAAATATTTTATTATAGTTTGTTACCATGGAGTTCATGGTATCTATTGAATGATAAGAACCCATGTATTACCTGAAAAAAAAAAACATTTATATTTTTATTATAGAGGTATAAAAGTATAATATTGGAATGGTAAATAATAATAATGACTCACAAGTCCATAATAAGCAATCGGAAAACTAAATTTAACACCTCAAATACATGGTCATCAAATATTAGAGTTCAATTGTAGCATCCTTCATTTTTATTACGTAACATTACATAACATTTTACATATAGAGGATCTTTTAAATTTTAGTTTCTTGGAAGAAAGGTACCTAATAAATAAAAATTTAAAACATTATTTTATTCCACATGAAATTGTTATTAAAGGTTCATCCTAAGTACATTTATTAAATCTCATAACTTGTTCATATACATCAATGTATAGGGTGACCAGAATTCCTCGTAAGGGAAAATAACTAATACATTTTACATGGGATCTTGATAAATATTGATAAGAACATCAATAATTTCAATATGGAATGAAAATGAGAACATGAGACATATCATAAATAAAATAACGTGTTTCAAAACTTGTAAATGCGGATACAACATTTAATTGAGTCATTCAGAAGAACATCACCAAGGATTATCACTGAGGTGTCATAAATATATCTAAGGATATTCCCCATGGTATCGTAAAAATTTTCATCTCTAGAGATTAATTTTTTTACCCAATGCGTTGGAGTGCTATCAGGTCACATCCTTCATATTATTAATTAATTTTACCCACAAATATCATAATAAAATATTTCATAAATATCATATTGAGACTAAAAGAAAGGGGTTTTATTTCAAAATCATAGTGTTTTAGAAAGTGATTAAAAAAGAACATTTTGTAACATTAAGCCCACAAAAAAAGGATGTATGGTTTCATGTATTATAATAGTAGAATTAAAATAAATCATTTTTAAATCTATTTTAATACACCTTGATAATATAGATGTTTCGCAATTTTCTAATAAAATAAAATAATTTCCTCATAAAAATAGTGAAATTTTAAGATGAAAATCCAACAACATAATGGGTATGAACCATGGTTTTAGAAAACACTAAATAGATATGGGAAAAATTCTCCCATTCATAAATGACTCTTTATATAGTAAAGGTATATAATAAAATAGATATAAGAACATGGTATGAAAAAATTAAATATATAACACATTTAAAAGGAAACATGAAAGGAAAATAGAAGTTTACGGTTCCTTTAACATGAGTAGTGACTTCTAAAACATGAATATTGATACCTTGGGGATCGAAGAGACCCTATGAGGACTCCTTTGGACTTAATACTATCGAATATTCAATGATAAATATTTTTTAATGAATTTAAATGAAGAAATGTGTGTGTATTTATAGAAAATGTGAAGGAGTTTTTTATTAATTTCTGAGGACACCACAGTAGTCGTATTTGCAAAACCTTGAGCATAACCATGTTACAAAACTCATGAGAAACATATTGAGTTGAGTTATCAAATAATATTATAAAATTATTATAAATCAATCATTACATCATTATGATATAGCTATGATTTCACTGAACGTTTAAAAATACTCAAACTATATTTTTAATATTCACAAAAACTAAAGTAGTTTATAAAATTCCGATAAATTCTCCATATACTAGTGTTGATATTATGAATTAAAAATGGTAATTTATTTTATCATACTAAATATCTGAATATGTTAAAATTAACTTTTAACTATAAACATATTCGTTTCTAATAAATAATAGCTGCCAGAAAATCTGTAGTAATATTCCATAGTGAAAATAATGATATTTGAAAAACTAAAATAATTTTAAATTTTATAATAAATAAGAAGTGTTTTATAACACTATATAATTATCATTAACTTAATTAATAACACCCTAGTTTATTATAATAATTATATGTTTTGAGAAAAGTACAATTTCTATCTGAAAAAATAAATTTATCAAAATTCATATAATTTTTTTTATTAAATCAATTAATCAAACAGAAAATACAAAAAAATAGTAATATAAAGGCTTTACACATTATGTATCAAATTACATGTAAAATAACCAATTATAACACTAGCGTACGGACTATGTGTATGGTGGTCATTGGTGATATAATCATCGGGTGGTTCAGATAACATCACATGAGGGGTAATTTCAACTAAATTGTGCTTCTCACGTATGGGATTATATTGAAGCATAACATTTTGAATCTCCGATTGGGGATGGATAAAAGAGAATCACAAAGATTCTAGTTCCCACTCAAGATCTAATAAATGGGCTTCCTATGGAACAACTCTACTGGATGAGGCGATCAAATCTTCCTTCTACATTAATTTTACCTTTTCATTTCTATATATAAACAATAATCCTAACGTTATGAGTATAGTTTTGAATGGTCATATTGACCAGTGGTCATATAATGGTCGAACATGATGGTCATATTAAAATATACATAATCCATTATTAATGGGACATAGTTTTATTATGTAATAATATAACCCATCTTTTTCTGGAAAAAAATATTATTTAAAAATTCAAATCGTTCCAGAATTCCCCCATTGAAAATTTTCATCCTATATATTTCAACTCATTATCTTAGTTGTGAAAAGGAGAGGGTATTTTTACCTCACTTTTTCCTTTGATTCCAACATTGCTTCGGCATACATGTGGTTAATCCATAACAATTTGACAATGTTGGTAGTCTTGTTATGTAGAAGCTTTTTTTATGGTCCAAGATCTCCAACAACTGCTCCTCACAAGAGAGGTCATGTTCCAGTTACACCACATATAAATTTAATACAGGTGAAGGGTTGGGTATTTACTTCAACGAGATAGATACATGGAAAGAATCATAAACATGAGATAGATTTAGTGGGAGTTCTAGATAATTGGCTACTGATCCTATGAGATTGTTGATTTAATTGGGGCCCACATACCTAGGGATGATATTCCCTTTCTTTCAAAATAAGATGACTCTCTTCTCTAGTGAAAGAAGAAGGAACAATTTTTCACAAACATCTGTCTCCAAGTCCGTTCCATAGTTTTCAGTTTATCTATTTTTCTAACTACCAGAATCCTTAATTTTTTGTTGAATGGCATGATCCTTTTATATCAACTCATGCACAAGATCAGGCCTAATAATCTTTTTAGCACTATCTTCATCCCAAAAAGTATTATTTAAACATCTCTTCCCATATAAATCTTCATAGGGATCCATTTTAATTCTCGAATGGAATCTGTTTTTGTATGAGTAATCAACTAATGGGATATGTTGATCCCATAAACCTTTAAATTCCATAGATCATTTTCTCAACATGTCCTAGAGTGTTTGAATATTCTAATTAGATTTTACATCAGTTTTAGGTTGATAAGTCATAGTGAAATTCAATTCGGAACCCATAGAAAGTTGGATAATTCTACAGAATCTCTATGTGAACCTTGGATCATGATCAGATATGATAGAAAGTTGTAATCCATTTATCCTTACCAAAAGCATCACCTGAATCATGGCAAGTTATTCAAGATATAAATCTTCTTGAATGATGGTAAAATGTGTTTTCATGGTCAGATGATCCACTATAACCCATATCAAATTATTTCAATTGGATGTAATTGCGAGCCAAGTGACAAATTCAGAGTGATATTTTCCCATTTCCATGCAAGTATGTGTAGTGGTTGAAATACTGATTTAAGATGTTTTTTCTCTACCTTCACTTGTTGACACGCCCGACACCTTGAAATGTAGTCGTCTTTCTCCCTTTTAATGTTATCCAAACAAAAATTATCATGAAGGTCCATATAAATTTTAGTTATTATAGGAAGTATATTTAGATTAGAGTTATGAGCTTCATCCATCAGCTCCTTCTGTATTTATGGCATAGATTAAACACAATGTATAGTACGAATTTTTTGTATACCTTTGTGATAACTATTGAACTCCAGAAACATCCCATTCTTC
Source organism: Viscum album (assembly GCA_963277665.1). Taxonomy (NCBI): domain Eukaryota; kingdom Viridiplantae; phylum Streptophyta; class Magnoliopsida; order Santalales; family Viscaceae; genus Viscum; species Viscum album. The sequence continues at coordinate 390,876,462 of OY728146.1, forward strand.
ACATCCTCTATATTATTCTATAAAAAAATATCATCTCTTTGGGATTTTGAAATCTTTTCTTGTAATTAACGTTGAGAAATAATTTGGTATAGGTTTGAATATCTCCCTTCTCTTAAAATTGCATTGTTCAGTTTTACTAGGTCCTTAAGCAATGGATCTCTTTGAATCTTCATTATTTCCAATAAAACATGGTATTTCCTACTTAATAGGCCAGTGACATATGTCATTATTCTATGGTGACAATGAATTGAACTTTCATAATATTTAATAAGTTATATCCATCTCATATGTCTCATGTTCAACTCCTTTTGCGTGAAACTATTCTTCAATATTTGATAGTCTATGTATATATCCAATTTATCCCCATAAAGATAGTTCCTCCATATCTTCAGAGAAAAAATAGCCAATGCCATATCTAGTTCATCTGTAGGATAGTTCTTCTTATGAGGTTTCAACTATCAAGATGAATAAGCAATCCCCTTTTCATTTTTCAGGAAGATGCACCCAAGCCCACTCAAAGATGCATTGCTAAAAAATGAATCCTTCTTTGATAGAGGGTAGAGTAAACATGGGTGTAGTGACCAATATCTTCTTCAACTCCTATAAACATTCTTCACACATCTTTATCCAAATTAACATGACCCGTTTTTGAGTTAACATGGTTAATATATTAGAATTTCTTGATTGTTTTTTAGAAAAATAGTTACTAAACCATGTAAACTTTGAATATATGTTATTTTTGTAGGCTTTGGCCACTCCTCTACATCATTTTTCATTGCAAGGTCAACTGAGATTCTATCACTGGTTACAATATTCCCCACAAAATAAACATGCTATAACCAAAACTCAAACTTGTTGAAATTCAAAAATAACCTCTCCTTCCTTAGAGTTTTCTATATCACCCTTAGATGATCTCTGTGATCCACATAACCTTTGGAATATTTCAGAATATAATCAATAAAACAACCAAAAATTATCAAGGTAGTCCTTAAACACTCTATCAATAAATACATAAAAATATTATTTGAATTAGTCAATATGAAGGGCATAACAACAAAATCATAATGCCCATATCTTGATCAGAAGATGATTTTTGGAATATATATATCCTTTACACTCAATTGATGGTAACCAGATCAAAAAAAATATTTCATAATAATGGATCCCCATGAAGCTGGTCAAATAAATTATTAATTCTTAAAAGAGGGTATGTGTTATTCATTTTTATCTCATTAAGTACATTGTAAACAAAGAATAGTGACACTAATCTACCCTTCTTCTTCACAATGATAACAATTTATTCCCATGGAGACTAACTCGGCCAAATAAATCCCTTCTCCAAAAGTTTTTGGAGATGCTTCGTTAATTTCACTGACTCTAAATTCTCCATTATATACATGGTTTTTGATGTCATCTTGGAACCTATCATGATTTTTTTGGGGAAATCTATCTCTCTTTCTAGGGTAGGTCCAAGTAACTCCTCATAAAATAAGTCAATGTATTTTTAAATGATGGGGAAATTATCTACTCATATAATTTCATCTCGTTCTTTATCTTCACTATTAATCTTTATAATGTCAGATATATCTAGTGCTTCTAGAAAAAGGTGACGTTAAGATATCTCTCAATTGAACATAACTGTATGTTCTCCACTCAATAATATATTTATTTCATTACAAATACTTTTGTAGTTAGTATTATACTTTGAGATACAGACCATCCCTTGTATAATGTCAAATTCCAACAAGGGAATGGCTACAATATTTTCAATGAGACCATGCCCTATAAAGTGAATACTATAGTTTCTAAACACTATTGATTCTTGGATAATCCCTAATGGAGTCCTAATTTATAACTATACTTCTAGCATTTTAAGGATTGATTTAATATTCATTACAAACTCATAAGAAATAAAGGAATTCATACAACTGGTATAGAAAAAATTACATACAAGCATTGATTGAACAATTAGTGTACATACCACCACATCATTTGGAGAATCAACTATATCTATCCTAATAGAAAATAACAACCTTACTCCATTTTTCTATGATAATGTTTATGTTGATTCCCATCCACTAACCATAGATTTTGACAGTGATTGTAAATGTTCCCAAACTATCCACAATTGAAGCATTGGATTTAATGTAGGGTCTCCACCATCTTCCCTTTATCATATGTTTATTGAAGTTGACGCTTCACATCACTATGTCAATTTATAGTTAAATGGTCATCTCTTGGACACATATAACACTTCCCACTCCTGATCAGGTAGTTTCCCAAATGCTTCTTCCCATATGTATTTCATGTTGAATGTACCCTTTCTTTTCTCATATTCCCTAATCAATGTTCCTCCCAATGTTTAGCTCAAGATATATCTTCTTCTCATTTGATTTGTGAGACCATTTCATCTCACAAAACTCTATGTCATCCTTTTTGGCACTCGATATGATTTCATCATAGTTGTTATAGTCTTGGTTGGATAAATAATGTTGTAGATGAGGTCTTAGTTCACCAAAGAGTCTATCAACTGTCCTATTAGGATCAATGAAAACCCTATATGTATAATGGGATGGTCTTTTGATGTACATATCATAAATTAAAATAGATTCATTCTATATTAGCTTCAATTAAAGGAATTCCTTCTCCATTTTTGTTCTCATCGAATGAGGAAAATACTTTTTAATGAATATTCACATGAAATCTTCTTACTCTAATGCTTCAATCTACCCTATTAGACTCATGTTTTAAATTATTTCCCACCTATAATCAGCCTATCCCTTTAAATGGTACACATCCAATGTGATTTTATCTTGTTGAATAAAAGGAAGATCATAAAAAAAATTCTTATTGAAATTATCCACTATTCATAAATCAGTGTGTCGATAAATTCATTGAATGCTGGTGGTTGTTGACACATAAATAAATCAATAAAAATTTGTTATATTCATGGTGAAACAGGTATCAAAACATAATTCAAGTTATTTATGATAACTTGAGTCATTTGATTCATCATTTTCATGAAGGTTTCTATTCCATCTTCCATTAGAGGGACATCAACACATCGTCCATCGGGATCACCATTTATATGGTTCCTTATATTTCCAATCATTTTCTAAAAGAAGAGAAGCATAGTGAGAAAAATATTTCTTTTAATAATATTATAACTATAAAATGATTTTATGTCTTAAAAAATCATTCTTAAAATTTTTATTCATTAACAACAATTACATTTTCAATAAATCTTTCATAATAGTACATAAAAACAATGTGATTAACTAGTCATATCCCCCATGATTGTCGAAAAAGGTGTGAATTAATTTTTATTTTCATGAACCAATTACCATTCAAGTCTATATAAAAGTGTTGTTTTGGGATTTACCCCTAGATACATCTATGACTGAGCCACATCGAATTGTTTATTTCGAGAATGGTATTTGTTTGTTCAGAAACCACTTAATATTTTAACAAAATTCTAGGAATTTTCCTAAATTTAAACTTTTAGATTGGGTTCTTACTAATAATCTCAAATCTTTATTTCCATAAATAACTAAACATGACTATGATACCAACTCCGTAATCCCGCATTTTTATTACATAACATTATAGAGCATTTGAGAAACATACGGTCATTTAATGTTTAGTATCTTGGAAAAAAGGTACATAATACATGAAAAATTAAAACATTATTATATTAGATGTGAAATTATTCTTCACGGATCATAATATGTAAGTTTATTTCATCTCATAACTTGGGGAAAAACATCAATGGAAAGGGTGAGAAGAAGGCCCATAATTGGAAAACAAGTGAAATAGTTTACATGTGATCTTGAGAAATATTGATGAGAACATGAAGAATATAAAAAGAAAATGAAAAAGAGAAAAAAGGCATATCATAAATACAATTACTTCAATAAAAACTTGGAAATGTTTCTACAATATGTTTTTTAGTCCTTCAAAATCATATCACGAAGTTTTATCATCGTGGTGTCATAAAAATTACTTTGTTTATTCACCAAGGTATCATAAAACATGTAATATATAGAGACTAAATTATTTACCCAATGCACTAGATCGGTATTAGGGAACACCATTCATATGTATAAATTAATGTGATCCACAAATATCATAATAAAACATCTCATAAATAATCCTTGTAGAATAAAATAAACATGTTTAATTTTAAAATCATGGTATTTTAGAATGTGGTTAAAAACCTATTGTTAGTTTAAACCCATGGAAAACGAGAGTTGGTTTCATAAATTTGAATCCTATAATTAAGATATATCATTTTTAAATCAATTTTAATACACTAGGAAAAGATAGAGGTTTTTTCATTCACAATAAAATAAAATAACTTCTTGATAAAAAGAGAAAAATTGTGAGATGAAAATATGACAGCATAATGGATATGAAAATGGTTATAGAAAACAATAAATAGAAAATAGGCCAGGTTAAACCATTAATAAATGAATATTAATATAGTAAAGGGATATAATAAATTTTATTTAGGATCATGCTATGGAAGTATAAATTTATACAATATACAAAAGAAATCATTAAAGGAAAAGAGAAGTTGAGAGTTATTTTACCTTGAATAGTGACTCATAAAACCTAAATATTAGGACCTTGGGGGATTTTGGGGACCTTAAGAGGAAATAATGGGAGGTAATACTTTCATATCATTGTTGAGGAAGATTTTGGTATGAAAGGAAATGAAGGAATCAGAGGTTATTTATAGAAAAAGTGAGGGTGGTTTTATGAATTTATAGGGACACTACTGTAGTGATTTTTGAAAAACCATGGGATTTAATATGGTATTTTCCCATGGTATTGGACACTTGGGACACATTGAGTTACATTAACACATAAGAGTCTGCAATAATTTTAAATTAATCATTACATCATTGGTACAAAGATATGATGTAAATAAAGTTACAGAAAAACTCAAACTGTATTTTTTTATTCTTGAAAAGCTATAGTATTTTATAAAATTATCAAAATTTCACCATAACCAAATATTGTTTTTCTAAATCCAAAAATAAAATTTATTTTTTAATAATGTATTATTATTTCTTATAAATTTAACTTTCATCTCTAAAAATAGTTATTTATTAAAAATAATTGCGGATAAAAAATGCATAGTAAAATTTTGTAGTGATATTTTTTATATTTGAAAAGATAAAATTATTTTATATTTTTTAATTATAAAACAGTGGTTTTATAACATTTTCTGATTTCCATAAACAATTTTAAAAATACCCTGGTTTATTATAATAATTATATGTTTCCCAAAAAATAAAATTTCTGTCCAAAAATTAAATTTATTAAAATCAATCCCAATTTTATTAAGAAAAACTATTCTTAATACATAAATGATGGAACATAAATTTTATCAATATTAAGGGTTTAAACTTTATGTAACTAAGTTATTAAAATATAACCCCATACAACACCCACTTATGACCTAAGGGTATGTTTTGTGATAGTGATAGATCCGTTGGGAGACTCGGATTACAACACATGAGTGGTAATTTCCACTAACATCAACATCTCCCGTAAGTGATTTTGTTTAAGCATAACGTGTTGAATATTATCTTGGTATTGGTCAAGAGAAAATTCCAAAGATGATACCTCCCATCCCAGCTCTGACAAATGGGATTATTATGAATCAACTCTACTGGATGAGGCCTTTGACACTTATTTGGGTATTAATTTCCCCTTGTAATTTCTTTTAATCAACAACAATAATAATGTTCTGTGTATGGTTTCCCTTGGACATATTGAACAATGGTCATATTTAACAATAGTCATGTTGACCAACGGTAATAGAATGATCGAAATCGTATGGTCACATTATAATATACTTAATTAATTATTAATGACTTATAGTTTAGTTGTGTTATAATAAAAAGAAAATTTTTAGTAAAAAATTATCATTTAAAAATTTGAGGTTGTTGTATCAATGTTGTTGAAATGTTACCAAATTATTTGAGTAATTCAAATAAAATAATTTTTTTAAATACGTGAACATTTAATAGTTTGATATAACTCTATCATATGATTTAATTTCATCCAAAAATATACCATTAATTGAAAATATAGATAAATATCAAAAAACTTATATTAGACAACACAGTTAATTTATAAAATCCTCTTTCAATTTCAACATTATCTATATGAAAAATAAATTTAATACAGATAAAATTTCCATTTCTATCTCCAATAGCATGTTATTTCTCCATCTTATATAAATTTCTTTCACAATCTACACACAATTCATTAATTGTACAAGTTAATTATTCTATTAAATTATATATAGATTATTATATGAATCTCTATAGTTGACCCCGATAAATTCCAAGTCAAAAAGTAAACTAAATTCTCTTAACTCAATCTCCATGTAAAAATGTAATATTATACAATCATGTAAATTACAGTAATTATTCCACAATTAAATAATAAATTAATTATAAGGATATTTTTTCATTTTCATGGAAAATATAATTAAATAAAAGAAAAAAAAATATCACCATGTCCATTAAATAAACTCAAAAAAATATGACTGTTTCAATACTTACCACTTTTATAGTTTCCACCCAAATGACATTGAACTTATTTTTACTCAAAAAGATTTTCATACTAATTCTGTAAGTGAGTTTTTTCCTCTTTCGTTTCCCCTTTAACACTTATATGTTAGTAAAAAACTAAAACTAATGGAATAATTTTTCCCCTCAGAAAAAATATTTTATCTATAAATAATTTACATAGTCTTCTTCACAAAGGTGTTGTAAGGTTCCAAATCAATACATTCTAATAGAAGAATATGAGATGGGTCTAGTTAAGAAATCATATATAGTGAAACATGAAACACATCATTACCTATAACATACATTGGTGGAAACTACAAATAATAAGACACATACATAATTTGATCAATATTTTATACGGACCCTCATATCAGAGATTAAATATTTTTTCAAATATTCACTCATAGATAAATGAATACCTTATTCCCTTGACTATATCATAATTTTTTGGGATATACAATATTATGGTTTGTCTCACCGTGTTGTGGTTCTATACATGGATATATTTGAGTTTCATAATAATAAAAGGGTCAAGCTTCCTTTCATATTCAAATATTTATTGATTTGTTTGATTATAATTTGTTGATCATTAATATATTTTGAATGTAAAAAATAAATTTTATAGAGTTATAAATAGTTTTAGAATATTATATATAATTAAAAACTTGATAAATAATATCTCAACAAAGGGGTCTATGGATGGTTTAACAAAGAAATACTTCTTGTGAAATGGTTGTATGAGTGTCAAATCCTTATAAAATGAAACTCTATTTTCTAAGGTTTGATTTATCTCTCATAGTCATTCTCTAAAAATCCAAGGTTCAATTAAGCAATGAGTAAAAGATAATTATTTTAATGTAATGTTATATTCACATATACTATGTATTATAGGGTTGATGGAGTATATTTCTTTATTCTCTATGATCCATAACATTATCACGGGGGAATGATTCAACATATTGGATGAATAGAGAAAAAGTAATTAAATTTGTTATTTAATCCAAATATATATGTACATTGAGTATAAATATTATTTTTAGATAATTCAATATTTTTTAAAACATTTATTATCTCCTCTAAAACCAAACAGTGGTATTAGAGAGTATTCCATCCCATTTTATTTGATTTTTCAAATTATTGGTGAAATTAAAAAATTTATCTTTTATAAAACTACAATTTTTTTATACAAAAAGAATGTAGCTCTTTCAATATTCCAAAATAAAATATAGTTTGTTAGGAAACAGGTGTGGTTTAATAATGATTTCGAAAACACTGTTATGGTTTCGTGAAATTGTAGTATAAAATTTTTAGGATGATACAATATATATTTTTAGCATTAGAACATTATGATTTATGGGTAAATAAATATTAGTTTTTCGGAATTTTATTTCCACCAAGAGGATTTACGATGTTGTGGTATATATTGAGTGGTTAAGGATTATTTTATAAATATTGAACTAAAAATGGATTGGCTCTAGAAATATATTCATGGTTTTCACTATGTTTTTATGGAAAAACATTACATGGTTTATACATAAAATGCTCATGTTGATTCCCTTGTAATGATTTTACATGAAATAAAAAAATAAATTATGATCTATATCAAAATAGTTGTTCTTTTTATTATTTAAAAACAACTTTTACAAATAAAATTACCAAAAACATTAACTAAAATGTAAACTATATTCCTATGACAAATATGAACGGGGATTTAAACCAAAATTTTTTTTTATTGAATATAATTTTGATTTTAATTTTATTAAATGGTTGAATCAGATTAAAAATTATTAAAAATTATAATATATGAAAATAAAAAATATATAATATTGATTTATGAATTGTTATGAATGATTATATAAAATGTTAACATTGAAATAATTGTCCTGTAAAAATTATTTAAGCCCAATAAAAAGTAATTTTTTTAATTTGCTATTATATTTAAATAAAATAAAATAGGTTATATTTTTATTATAAAAAATGGTAATAAAACATATTAGATTTATGTAAGGATATAAATGTTTTTATTAATATAACATATTTATGTATATGAACGAATCCTTTTTAAATTACATGTGAATTGATAATATTAAATCAGTCATATTATAATAAATGTAAACATTAAATATTTATTAATGTTTGGGAATTTCAATAGTTCATATGTAAATTATGATGCTTTTAGAATTCTTTTTTATTTTTACTTATTCATAAATATTTTTTTATGCTAAAATTTATGAATTTTTCATCGATTTAATTTATTACCTAATTTTTTATTAATGATTTTTTATTTTTTATTTTTAATGTATATATTCGTTAGTTTCATGAGTTTAAATAATTATTATAAATTTCATATCGTTCATATAAGAAGTTATATTATAGATACATAAAAATTATTTATTTATAATAAGCCATGTATATTATTTGTTTTTTGGATTTTAAACATCAAAGTAAATATTGACTATAATTTCATCATATTAGGTGAATAGATTATATAACAAATAAATTTCTCTCTGGATTATTGATCCCATTTTTGTTGAACTGCATGTTTAACTTATCATTATATTGGGTTTCTTATGATATATATAAGAGTGGGTGTTGGCTACAAATCTAACCATATAACACCCCCTTGATTTTAGAATATGTTTTTATCCTAAATAAATTTTATGTCTTCTTTATCTTGTGATCCATGAAAAATTGAACCTAAGTGAATATGGATTTATAAAAATATTATATGAAATAAATTAATAGATAGTTACACAGAATTTATAAAATAAATAATACTATAAAATTGGGAAAATTCTCTTAAATAAATATAACTAACTATAAAGTTACCATTTTGAACTCCCCTGTTAGATTATCAATTTATGTCAAGTTTAATACTTTTTAAAATTATACTAATAAGATTTTTAATAAAAATTTTATAACCAATAAAATTATTAATTAATTACATTAAAAAATTAGTGATAACTAATACATGTATTATAATTCTAAATAAAATTAAAAGGTTTGTTTAGAGATATTGTAATATTAATATACATATTTATCTAAAATATAATATCTATTATTTTGTGTATCAAAACTATAAAAAATTATTTTATACACTTGTAAAAAAATAAATAATCCTTCATACATTGATCACATATTGGTTATAAATGATGATAAAATCATATGAAGGTAAAAAAAATTTAGAAAACCATTTTTTATGTGCGTAATGTATTTTACCTTCATAAATTAGATTAATATTTATTAATAAATTATTTTAGCAAAAAATTAGATAATAAAATCATTAAAGTAAATTAACATTCAAATAATTCTAGTTTCTATTTATTACGTGATAATATAATCTAGTTTATTCTTAAAGATTCATTTTTTCTAGAAATGGGTTTTTTCATAATTTTTCAATAGATATTAGAAAGAATTTATAGTCTCATGAAAAATTGAATATAAATAAATGGATTCCATATTTAGAATAAAAATATCCATATTTTTATTTTTTCTATTTTATTTTTTCAGAAAAAAGTTGTTCGGGTAAATAGTTAAATTAGTGTGGTAAAGGATAAAATGGGTTAAAAGTGTTAAAGTAAGAGATAAGGCTTCTAATACCACAATAATATTATATTTATTTGATTATATTAGTTCATTTATACCTTAATTCTATTTTTCATTGAATTGGGATTATGTGGTGCCACATTCCCATGAAATTGAATTTAAATTAATTTAAATTTAACAATATTTACAATCATTTCACTCAACTATCTAATAAAATGGGTCTTTCTATTATCAATTATACGCAAATATTGATAACCTTATATGACCAGGATGTGCCAAAATCCATTACCCAATCTCCTCTCCATGTTCTAGCGGTTTTGATCTTTCCAAAAGATCAGCTGATGAAGGCTAAAGGTGTATGCTAAAGGAGGGTAGTCACGTAAGTGGATACTGAATTAATCAAGTTTGTTCAAGATTTCTCATATTGAGATGCCTAAAAACATGTTACATAAATACGAATATGATACAATTTGTATAAATAGTTTAATTAAATTTTATTTTAATAGAATAAATATTATCTACATATAAACCATCTAATGGAAAATGAAATCATCGCTTAGGTGTATGTGAATACTATCACCACCATGAAATGATGTATTTAATTTATAATTAGTTCCACTCAACAAGAGTTATACAGATGTATTGAATATATATATATATATATGAAATTTATAACATAGTTTTGTTTCAATATTTTAATATTATTATTTGGGTTCTTTTATTTCTATCCATTGAAAAAATAAATCATCACTCGTGTGTATGTGTAGTCTACCACCTCCATAATGTAATGAAAATAATTTTTCCTCAAAAAATTATATTGGTGGATTTAAAAATGTATACAATTAATAAATATGATATTTATAAAAAAAATTCATATGTAAAAGTGATATTATGATAAAAAAACATTCTAACAAATTCAACTGTTATAATGGGTATTTGATTTCGTCTTTTTTTTCAACAACATGGACAATGTTATTGTCACAACCCATCCCCTAGTGCCTATGTCATAACTACCCCAATCCCACCTTCCATAGGCCAGGTGCTGGCGACTTGCACAGAAGGCGTAATTCCCTAAAACTGGGAAGGAATTTCCTTTACAACCTATAAACACGCATAGCCAATACGATCATGAGTAAACTGAATAACAAACATATGATTAAATTAAGTAAAAATGGGCTAGAATACAAGCCCAAATGGAAAGTACAAGAAACTAAAAGTACAAATACAATTGAGTAAATAGGAAAAATAACCACTAGGTTGTCCACTAAGTTTCCTACCTAAAGGGTAGGTACAGATCGCCTCCCCAGCAATCCACATCCATCCACCTACTCCGTGTACCGACACGCCGAAAGTCCCACCTCCGGGTACCATACAGTCCCGGTTCTCTCATCTTCGGTCAGCATTGTCTGTCGTCTGTATCCAACACAACGAGGTGCAGGCATATCCGGTACAGGGGTGAGTATAACAATACTCAGTAGGGACCCCATAACCCTCAAGGTCTCAGAAAATCCAACAAGGATAAACCACAAATTCAGGATACCATCAAAAAGTATCATCCAACCCTACTTTGGTATATCCCCATACATATACCTAAGTAATCAAATACAATCCGGCTCCAACTCATGAGCCCCAGCACAATCTGTTCCTTGATGTATGAAAGATAACTCATTGATAACAACACGATGCCAAGGATCAGCTCACATAGGTATACAACTTATGTAGAGAGATAGAGATGATTAGATGTAGCCACAAAATCAACTACTATGTCGAACCAACATATGATCCTAGTACAGTAATCAGAGCTGTTGAACCCACGCAGGATCCTAGAATAGTAAGAAGAGCTTCTAAACCCATGTAAGATCCTGGAATTGTAGTCAGAACATTCGAACCCACATAGGATCCTAGAACAGTAGTCTGAGTTGTCGAACACACATAGGATCCTCGAACAGTAGTCAGAGCAGTCGAACACACAGAGGATCCTAGAATAGTAGTCAGAGCTATCGAACCCACGTAGGATCCTAGAAGACTAGTCAGAGCTGTCAAACCCACATAAGATCTTGGAACCATAATCAAAGCTATTGAACCCATTTAGGATCCTTGAATAGTAGTCAGAGCGGTCGAACCGACGTAGGATCATGGAACTGTAGTCAGCCACAGGGTTCCGCACAAAGAACGCTTGATTCAGGGAGGATCCATGCCTCAATCCAAGTGTTTATAAATCAACTTCCACGAATCCCCATTTTGATGTATCCAATATAACTTCCTTTCTATAAGAAACCCAACGCGACAGACTATGTGTCAATCTGACTCCCGGTCTGAGAGTTATTGGCATTTTTATTCCGAGGCCCCAGCTGGATTTACTTTTGATTCAACCCGGCCGCACCCAAACTGTTTCCAAACCTCTAGTGGGGTATACCAAATTTACTAACTCCCTCTAAGGTTTCTGTCACCGCATATGGTTCATCAATCGGACTCCCAGTGCCAAGGATATGGTCAAAAAAGTTAAAGGGTAGTAGTGGGCCCGAGTCCGGTCTGACCCGGTCAGACTGACCCAGTTTGAGTTGACCTTGATTTACCTATTGGGTCAGGCCTGAACTATTAGGCAGGTCTACCCGTTAGGTTCAGCCTGGCCCAAAATTCCCAGCCTAGCATGTCGCAGAGGGGTCGCAGAGGGTCGTGAGGGGTAGCGGAGGGCCACGAGAGCAAGGACCGGTCACGATATCACGGACCAGTCGCAAGAGCGCCGACTGGCCACGTGTCAACGCGAGGACTATTTGGCCAGGAGGGCACCGCGTGGGTATGGTCCAGTTTGGCTAAAGCACCACGAGGGGCGTGGGAGGTCGACACGGCCAAGGCGTCATGAGGGGCGCGGGAGGCCGGCGCGGCCGAGACGCCGCTAGGGGAACGGCTTGGGCGGCCCTGTCGGGAGGCCAGAGATGGTTCGACCAGCTGCGGCATGGGGCATGTGGGGTGCATAGATGGAGGAGCTACGGGGTGCATCGGGGCGCGAAGACCAGGGGCCGGTTCAGCCGGGGCGCGGCACGGGTCGGCCGGTTCAGCCTGCGGGTGGTGCGGCTGGTGACTGGTGCAGCCGGGGCGGCTTGAAAGCCGGCGGGCAACGCGGCTGGGGCGTCTCAAAAGGTGGATGGCGGCATAGTTCAGCCCATGGCAGCCGAGCTAGTTCAGCCGGGGTGCGGGAGCACCATGGGGGCAGCGCGTGTCACAGAGGCAGCAGGGAGTGCGGTAGTTGCCTTCATCACCTTCGTCGTCTCATCGTCATTTCGAAGAACATCATAAATAAGAACGACGAATGGGTCGGGCCATGTTCGTTTGGGCCGCACCCTCCGCATTTAGGGTGGTAGAAATCAGTTCAATCTTTCTTTAATATCAAATAATTACCAAGAAGAATATAGAAGAATAAAACTCTATCAACTCCCCACATCTTCCTGCAAAAACAATTCCCAACCCCCAAGGAAAATCATCCACAATGATTATTTGTTTTGGAAGGGAAGAATTAAAGGAAAATATCATATTTAAATAAAACCCTAAATTGCTCGTAGTTGGTTGAGGTTGGCTCAATAAGGAATACATCAATTTGTTGTAGACGAACACGTCCTACATCGGTTTCCTCCACAATGTGCATCTGAGGAATAATTCGAAGATGCTCTTCATCAGCATTTTTCATGAAGGAAGTTCTTCATTGGAGAGCTTTCTACTTAAGTTCCTCTTCTCCAACAATTCCACCCAAAACCAATGACAACCAAAGATGAAAGATTATCATATCCTATTAAATGGTCGGCATAATATTCAAATGGGTTAATCAATTAATTGAAATCATTTTCTCAATTAATTAATTAGGAGGATTTGGAATAATAAATTTAGAGGAGTTGGCACACTTAAAAAAGAAGGTGATGGAACCATTAATTGGGTAGAGGATTTCATAATACTCTCCCTCATTTATGAAGGAGTTGAGTGCTTTCCCTCATTTAATTGGGGGGTTTTGTCCCGGGTGGTCCCCACACTGTAAAATGTCATGGGAGGTTAGGTTCGGGTGGGCCCCACCACCATAACCTTTCATGGGAGGTTATGGTTGGGTGGTCCCCACACTTCAACTCTCGTAAGGAGGTTTAGTTCTGGTGGACCCCACCTCCGACTTCTATATGGTTTCTCAAAAATAAAATAAATTGAAGTTTATTTTATTTTAATATTTCCGCAAAAAACTCAAAAACTAACTTTCACCCTCAACCAAATATCTTCTAGGAGAATGTATTATTAATATAAAACATGCGATCCGAGTTCAACGGTGCCCTCTGATTTAAATTCCGACCACCAGTTAAAAAGTTTCAAAACGCTGCTCGAGCACTTACTGAACGTACCCGAAAAAAAGTTCAGAAAAATATTATCAGTCACCCTTGACCCGTGCCGGTCGAGGTTATGCTATAACTAGGCAGAACACCCCCCAAAGAACCCAACGGTACTCTTATATTTTCAAATCTATTTACAGTTTAGAAGTTATGAATTTTACAATAAAATAATTTTCACCTATTTATTTTATTTGCGGACAAAAACTAACTTTCTATTATGGCCCACACTGGCCAAAGTTAGTATATTATTAATGAAAGAAGACCCTCATGAGTTCTGTGGTTATCTTAGATTTTTAATCTATGTTACGTTTTGTGAGTTATAATCATTTTAAAAATAAAATAATCTACTTAATTATTTTATATAAGATTATTCCATTTTTGTGTTTTCTTACAGGAGGCTCATGCCAACAAATTTTTAGTCATTCTTAGGTTAAAAATTCCATCCTGAGCACAACGGTGACCTCATATTTCTGATCTGAGTAACCATTTAAGAGTTAGTTATCTTTTTCAGGAAAACTTCTTACACGCATTAATGTAAGCTTAACAAAACTTTGACGGGTCATTCCAAGCACTCCGGACCTCGGAATCACGCGCCGTCAGATTTCGCGGACTTGTAAAATTCCTATTTATTTAAGAAAAATCCTGGAAATTCTGGGACATTAAATTCTCCCAACCTCAGGGATCTACATCCCCGAAAGCTACAACTCAATCTAAGGGAACAAGTGGGGGTACTGAGCATGCATCTGATCCTCCTGCTCCCATGTGCTCTCCTGGAGGTTTCCGTGCTACCAACGAATGATCACTAGAGGTATTGACTATCCATGAATGTCCCACTCTTTTTGATCCTCAATCTCAACTGGATCCTTCGTAAAAGTCTCCCCATCATCGACGTCCACCTCAACATGGTTGATAATGTGGGAAGGGTCAAACACGTATCTCCTCAGCTGAGAAACATGGAAATCATCGTGCACCCAGTGCAATTGAGGTGGAAGAGCTAGGTGGTAAGCCACCTCGCCAACTCTATTGAGGACTTGAAAAGGTTAGATGAATCTCATAGATAACTTGACACCTTATCTAAATATCCATCGCCCTCGTCGGGGTGAGACCCGTAGAAATACATGGCCACCATCCACGAACTCCAGAGGTCTCCATATCCTGTTGGCATACAACTTCTGTCTACACTATGCAGTCTTCATCTGCTCCTGGTTGATCTGCACCTTCTCTGTCATAGCCCGTACCATCTGTGGTCCCACAGGTGTTGACTCCCCTAGGTCAGTCCAGCACATGGGTGATCTATAGGGTCACCCATATAATTACTCAAAAGTTTCCATCCTAATGGTGGAGTGATAACTGTTGTTGTAAGAAAAATCCACCAAAGTTAAGTGATCATCTCAACTGTGACGAAAGTCTAGGACACATGCATAGAGCATGTCCTCGAGTATTAGAATGTTCCACTCAGTCTGACCAACCGTCTAAGGATGGAAGGTGGTTCTTAAATGAAGCTGCATCCCAAAAGCCTCATGAAACCCCTTCCATGGCCAGGAAGTAAAACATGCATCACGGTCGGAAATGATCGTCAAGGGTACTCCATGTAACAACGCAATCTTCTGAACATAGAGGCATCCCAATAATTCTACTGAACCCTGTTCATTGATCGGTTGGAAGTGGTCCAACTTGGTGAGTCAGTTGACGATCACCCAAATCGATTCATGACCCCTATATGTCTCTGTATGTCCTTTCAAGAAGTCCATGGATATCCCATCCCACATCCACTCTGGGACCTCTAAAGGCTAAACCAAGCATGCTGGTACTTGATGCACCGCCTTCACTTGCTGACAAGCGAGGCATCGAGAGACAAACTTCACAGTTGCTTTATTAATTCTCAGCCACTAGTGCTGTTGTAGGAGATCCTAGTTCATCTTCATCAGTCCTGGATGTACCAATAGTGGGGATGTGTGGAACACTAACAATTTCTCAGGAAGTGACACTATTACCATAGTACCTCTTCTAAAGAGGATGACGTGCTACACACCTTTAGAAAATCTATCATGTGCATGCCCTGTGGATATCTGAGCACCTCATGTCTCGCAGTCAGTGCCCCCATGGTATGCCTCCCTAACTCGCTGAATAAGTGGGGGGGGGGGTGGGTGAATGTAAGAGACTAAAGAAAATCTTCTCCTTCTCTATACACAAAGGATATATGAAAAGCAGCTAGCTGCTATGTTGCCTCACTCAGCAGATGCCACCCAGTCCTCCTGCTGAGTGTGTCTACTACCTTGTTTCCCTTCCTAGGATTATAGACTATTTCAACGAAAACTTATGTTGCCACAAGGGTGATGTTGGCCGACTCAAGATTGATCAAACACACCCTCTTATGCAAGATTTTATCATGTTCTACCTAGAATTCCTTTTTTACAACTAAGGAAAACCTAATCCCTGGGATGTAGATATACCACAACCTCTTTTCCTAATATAGTCAATCTGAGTGTGAACTATGTATGTCACGTAAAAACCCAAACTATCATTTTAAGGCCTCAAAGCTATCACCAAGAGTTTCCAACTAAATCTCTCACCTCAAGGGTCATATCACACCATCGGCAGAAGTGTGATTATTGTGACTCCTCCCAAAGGTGTCTCTAGAAGTGAGGGTCAAGTCAATGGTTTAACTGGAAACTTTAGGTCCTGGACAAGATTCGTGGAAGGAAGGAATGATTGGTACCAATTTCTATTGATAAATTAGAGATTAGTATACATAGACCGTATCTCGAATCATTCCTAGAGTCCATACATCACATTCTTTAACTGCATGCCACAACTCTCTTCCCCTGACCTCCTGCTCCCGGAGACTAGCGGGGTCCCCAAAAAGGGGGTGGTTGAGTCATGTCGAAAAATAGACCACCACATATTTCTCTCCAAGATCTGCTACCACGTATGCTACCCTAAAAATTCATCTGTCCCAACCACATCCTCTTCCTGAAACCTTTTACACGCCCAAGTCTTTGAGACTGGTGCCAGTTCCCTATTTTCCCACGGCTAACATTCACTGGTTGTATCCATTCATCCAAAGAAAATTCAACCACAATGTTCTATCAAGAATCCTAGTATAAGTATGAATGCATAGAGGAATATTGCTAGCTCAGATGTCCTTTAAACACACCTCACTCGGATGTTTGAGCCCCGAAGAACTGATCGTATCATTTTCATCGAGTACATGGAATGATCGGTATGCCTCGATGAATACTCACCTACCGACATGTTGTTATGCCGACTCTGTAGAAGTTCTAGAGAATTCTCAGCCACCTCCTCAAGCCAGTCCTCAACTGCTGGTGAGTTGGGCTCGCCTCAGATCCTGAGGGGTATCTGATGCTGAAACACATGTAAGGCACTAAGCCTACATGTGTCCTCTACCGGTACAGCTGGTTATAAATACTAACCAACATGTAGTGATATATCTGGAACACTACCCGAATGTACTATCTCGGGAAATGGTTCATGTACTGAAGCCTTGTCAATAGGCGGACCATCCTCATCGTCACTCACTGAAAAGGTCTAGTAGCTAAGATCACCATCAGCTCTACTATTGTCTCAACTAGATGGAAAACACTATCAATCGCCTCCATCCAGCCCTCAACTATGTGGGAATCTTTCTCGTCTTGAAACCTTAGAGGGCTTTGCTACTAAAACTCGTGCAACGTGCTCAGTCGTCGTGCACCATCCGCTAGTGTGGATGGTGGTATCTGCTACCCAATGTGTGGTGGTGGTGCTGGTACACCACCAGAAAGTGTTGAGTCAATAAGGGTATATTATTACTTCTCCATTCCTTATGGTCTTATGTTTTGAAAATCACAAACACTTTTTCTGAAGTTCTGAATATTTTTTTATGTTATGTATTTTTCTTAATATCAGGAATTGTCATTCCGATTTTTTCATTTAGTTATTTTTTGCAACATCTGTCATTATGTTATGTGATTATGTTTTAAAATACCAAATCTGGTGTATATATGATGCTGATATTCAATTCCGAATCTAGTGTATATATGATGCCAATATTCCATTCCGAATCTGGTGTATATATGATGCCTATATTCAATATTGTATCCAGTGTATATGTGATGCCGATATTCCAAATCTGGTGTATATATGATGACGATATTCAATACCATTTTTAGTGTATATGTAATTCCGATTTTATGATTCCATTTTCTTGATAATTTTATTTCTAAGAATCTGTTTTCTTTATTTATTAAGATTATGTTTTCTGGATAATGTTATAGTTGTTTAAATGTTTCATTCCAATGATATCAGAACCCATGTTCTATTATACTTAACATCGTTTCTGTTACTTGAAACGATGTCAGACAATCTATTATAAACTAAATTTTGTATGTTTTCCATGTTCAGGTCAATCAGAAATGTATGGAAAATATGACCGTTGGAGAGGAGCCGACCATTGGGATGTTTTGGATATAAAAACAAGCTCACATGAACGATAAAAGTACTTGACAATGAACGATCTTCTGAAGTGATTTCTAGATGGAGAGGCTCTTAAAACTCTTATTTCTTCATGCAGATGTTGGGAAAAACTTGTTCAGGCATGAACAACTTGTTCAGACTTGATTAGTGCAAACTCTAATTGTGCTGATCATGGGCTTCCGGGTTTTCAAGATAGAGGTACCAATTTCTTTCTAAATCGAGAGCTTGCAGATATAGCAAGACAGATACCGATTTTCAGATTGAGGGCATACCTGTTTCTGGGAAAGTCAAACTTTCTTTAAAGTATAAATCAAAAACCTTTATCCAGTGTTGTTGGATGCCTTTCTCTATGGGTTAAAAGAATCCCATTATTACTTGATTCCTATTTCAAGTTGTTTTAATTCCACTATATTTGTAAATTTGTTGAAGTTAGAATCTATAGATATCTAATACTTTGTAATAAGGTTACTCTTATTATATTACAGATTACATAAGCTTTGAGGTAGAATCATTGTTTTAAGAAAATAGAAAAGGTTTCTTTAAGAGGTCTTGTGAATGTTTGTTTAACCTTGTTAAACTTAACCTTAAAGGTTCCAAAGGAATTTATAAATTATACAATTCACTCCCTCTTGTATATTGACCATCTCATCTTTTACATATTCGATCCTATAATTAGTATCATAGGATGTTTACAAAATAATTATATCCACATATAAGTTTTCTTTCTAAAGTTATCCTTTTCTTATGTTCTTAATATTTTTTTTAAACATTTACTACTAATAAGTTTTGTTGAAAAAAATAACTTTTTAGTATGGCATCCATTCATGTTTGATCTCTAGATTATCTCAATCCTACTGCACCACCAAACATTGATGGAAATTACTATGAGTAATGGAGAGATAGAATTAATACCTTTGTGATAAAAACATGTGTAGACAACTAAATTATGTTAACTGGAGATTATAAGATTCTTGATAAGGAAATGAGAACCTTTACATATCCAAATAATGTGGAATATCAGCTGAACTTTATGTTACATAATACTTTGTTATGTTCTATGACTAGAAATATATATAGACATATTTCATCCTATGAAGTTGAAAATATTATTTTGAAGAAGCTTGAAGTAACTCACATTGGAACTTCCAAAGTTATTGAAACTAGAAGAGCAATGCTCAGGGCTGAGTATCATGCTTTCTGATTCCCTTATAAATAACATGTATGTATGGTACAACAAGGATTTATGACTATTGTCAACATCTTACAATCCAATGGTGAGAAAGGTTTAGATGATGAAGCACTTGTAGAAAATATTATTGAAATCATGCATAATGAATGGGAATCCAAGAGGACTGCTATAGTTGACAATAAGAAAGTTACTCATATTTCTCTTAATGATCTATTTGGAACTCTTCTTCAACATGAAACCAGAATGAAGAGAGATGCTTATAATATTAATAAGAAGAATGATAATTGAGGTGTTTCTTTCACAACGGCTTCAAATTATATGAAATCCAAGACTCCTGATAGAATTACAAGATCTAAAGTTGTGAAGGTTGTTATTCAATATGAATCTAGTGACTATGAAGCTTCAGAAAATGAGTTAGCCAATATTTCTCGGAGGATGAACAAGATTTTTGGGTAGAATAACTTTTAATATAGATAAAAGAAGAAAGATAGAAAAGATAATAAATATAGATAAGTGACATGCTATGAATGTAGAAGCAGTGGTCATATAAAACCTGATTGTCCCTTGCATAACAATAGAGACAAGAAAGACGTGAATTCTGAAAGAAACTAGAAGAGGTTCTACAGGCCAAAGCATAAGAAAGTATTGAAAGCCAATGATACTTGGAGTTACAGTGGTGGTGACTCTTCAGATGAATCGTCAGAATATAAATCTTCTCGGAAAAAGAATATTGATCAAATAGGAAAATCTCAATTTCAATATTATTTTCTTATGGCTAACGTACAAACTTTTACATCCTTAACCAATATGTCTTTAAGTGAAAATTTTTCAGATAAAGGCTTTTCTTCAGATGAAGAATCTATTTCATCATATAATGATAATGATTTGCCTTCATTTGAGGATGTTTCTAGATTTTCTAAGTTTCTTGAGAAATGAAATTGTAAAGTTTCTAAGAAACATGATAAAGAAAATTCTAGAGAATATATTTTAACAAAAGTAATTTTGGATCCTTCCAAAGATCTTGATGTGAATAATGATGTTCTAAAAAATCTTTCTAAGAAACATGAGGATGTTAATTCTGTGAAGGATTAACTTTATAAGGATCTTAAATTTTTTTTGGGAAAATATGTTTTATAGGATAAACATAACTCTAAATCTATTATTCTTAAGGATAATTTAGTCCTGAAACTAAAATCTGAAATATTTTACTTAAAGAAAATTCTTGAAAATTTTACTTCTGGTAAGGAAAATATTGACAAGATGTATTCTCAGATCCAACCTCATGGTAATACTCATGGATTATGTTTTTCTCATGAAAAAACTATTTTTAAAAATAAGTATTTTGTTCCTTCAAGATCCCCTTTTTGTTCTAAATGCCAAAGTGGTGGGCATTGGATGAAAAACTGTTCTTTAAATAAAGTGAAATCCCTTGGGTTTCATAAAGCTTATTATTTAAAACAAATATGGTTACCCAAGCTATTATTATCTAATAATTCAGTATCCAAGCATGTTTGGATTCCGAAATCCTAACTGTTTATTTTTCAGGAAAATGATGGAAGTACCAACAACCTATGGTACATGGATAGTGGATGTTCCATGCACATGACTGGTAACAAAGACTATTTCAAGAAAATTTAAAAACAAAAGTTGGAAAGGAACTTTTGGTGATAATTATCAAGGAGAATTTTTTGGTATTGGTACATTATTCATCTTGTTAAAGCTGTTATTTCAAATGTTCCTTTTGTAAAAGGACATAGGCACAACCTCATAACTATAAGTTAGTTATGTGATGATGGTTACCTTTTGAATTTTAGAAATGATAAATTTTGACTTCACAATTCCAAGGATGAGTTTATTTTCTCTGCCCTTCAGCATGAGAATGTGTACACCTTAAACCAAGAAGACCAAAGAAGTCAAGATGTACCTTTCCTTAGTGAATTTGAAGATCAATCATGTCTTTGGAATAAGAGACTAGGACACTGTAATTTAAGGAATATAAGTATGCTTTTTATGAAAGAACTAGTTCATGATCTACCAGAACTTAAGTTTGATTCTTCGAATGTATATGATCCATGTCAATATGGCAAGAAACATAAATATGGATTTAAATCTATATCAGATGTTACAACTTCTAATGTATTATAGTTAGTTCACATGGATTTATTTAGTCCAACACAAACTGGAAGTATTGGAGGAAAATACTATGTGTTTTTCCTAGTAGATTAATATACTAAATTTACTTGGTTCTATTTTCTCGGAAAGATATCTGAGGATTTTTCTTATTACAAAATATCAAGATCTCAAGTTAAAAATGAGAAAAATTTACTATTGACAACTATTCACAATGATCATGGTGGAGAATTTAATGATTCTGATTTTGGGACTTTTTTTAGTAAAAAAGGTATTACTCACAACTTCTCAGCTCTAAGAACACCTCAACAAAATGGTTTTGTCGAAAGAAGAAATTGCATTCCTCAAGAGATGACAAGAACTATGTTGAGAAAATTTTCTATAGCCAGAAAATTTAGGTTCGAAGCTGTAAGTAATGCTTTTTATACTATAAATTGAGTTTTAATATGAGCGTTTCGTAATAAAACACCTAATGAGTTGTGGAATGGTAGAAATTCAAAAGATTCTTACTTTAATGTTTTTGGTTGCAAAGTATTTATCTTGAATACTAAGGATAAATTACATAAATTTGCACCTAAGTCCGATGAAGGAATTTTACTTGGTTACTCTACTAACTCTAAGGCATATATAGTTTTTAATAAAAACACTTGCACTGTGGAAGAAATAGTACGTGTTAATTTTGATGAAAATGATCCTTTTGTTTTCAAACAACCTAAATATATTTCTGATATATTTTCTAAAACTGATCACTAGCCTTTGATAGATGATCTTTCAGACAAGGATAATGTTCAATAAAATATTTTGGAACCATTTACCCCTGATGACTTTCTACCTTATATGTTGATGAACAAGTTTTTCAAAATCCAATTTAGTTGTTAGATAGGAATCATTCCAGTGATAATATCATTAAAAATGTTAATCAAATAGTAAGAACTATATGCTATTTAAGAAATAAGGTTGAACAAATTGTATTTCATTCCCAATTTGAATGAAAGACTTCTTAAGAAGCCTTGGTTGATAAATATTGGATAAAGGCTATGCAAGATGAACATAATTAATTCGTAAGAAATCAATTGTGGACCTTTGTTGAGAATCCTAAGGAAACATCTATTATTGGAGTAAAATGGGTTTTTAGAAACAAATATGATGAATATGGTGTCATTTTTATAAATAAAGCAACATAAGTTTCAAAATTATATAACCAACAAGAAGACATCGACTATGAAGAAACATATGCTCCTATAGCAAAATTTGAGGTTATTCATATTCTTTTATCCTTTGCAGCATTCTTTAATTTTAATCTCTATCAATGGGATGTTAAGTGTCCTTTTCTTAACGGTTATTTATAGGAGGAAGTCTATTTTGGTCAACCCCTATCTTTGAAGATACAAACTATCCTAATCATGTTTTTAAACTTACTGAAGCTTTATAGGGACTTAAATAAGCCCCTAAAGCTTGGTATGATAGACATTCATGATTTTTACTTCAAAATAACTATGTTAAGGGAACTGCTGATCCAAACCTTTTCATTAAGAAAAATGGTAAAGATTTTTTGATTGTTCAAAATTATTTTGGTGACATCATCTTCGGATCAACTCAGCAATCCATAACTAATTCTTTTGCGAATCTTGTGAAATCTGAGTTTGAGATGAGTATGGTGGGTGAGTTAAGATTTTTTCTTGGTTTTCAAATTTCACAAAAACCAGAGCGAACTTACATATCTCAACATAATTATAGCAAAAATATTTTAAAGATTTTCAGGTATGATAACACAGAGAGTATAAGTACTCCTATTGGAACCTCTAATACTCTTGGTAGTAATGAAGCAGGGAAACCTGTAGATCAAACATCTTATGGAGGGATGATAGGAAGTTTACTGTACTTAATAGCTAGTCGACCTGACATAATGTTATTAGTATGCTTATGTGCAAGATTTCAAGAAAATCCTAAATAATCCCATTTAAAATCTATAAAAAGAATTTAGAAGTATTAAAAGGGAACATTAGATTTTGGACAATTTTATTCCTCTGGAAATGTTTTTGAACTTAACAGTTTTTTAGATGATAAATTTGGTGGTTGTAAAATGGATGGAAAATGTATATCTGGAACTTTTCATTTCATAGGATATTCCTTAGTTTCTTGATCTTGCAAGAAACAACACTTTGTATCACTTTTCACTTATGAAGCTGAATATGTAGCAGCTGGAAGTTTTTGTGCTCAAGTGTTTTGGATGCAACACACACTCACAGACTATTGTATAAGTTTTACTAAGACTCAAATTATGTGTCATAACACATGTTCCATTTACCAAACTAAAAACACTTTACATCACTCTAGTGCAAAGCACATAGATATTAGACATCTCTTTCTTAAGGACCACACACTAAAATGAGTTATTATACTTCAATTAATCAGAACTCAAGAGAAACTTATTGATATTTTTACAAAACCTTTATCTTCTGAAAGATTATAATATACTAAAAAGAAGCTAGGAATGACTTCTATTAGGAAATCATTCATATCTATTTATTGTTAAATCATCTCCTTACATTAAACTAATCCTTATTTCTGGGGGATTACATATGTTTGTTTATTTTCATTCTTTGAAATAATTTCTTTTATTTTAAAATTTCGGAATTGAAAATTTCATATAAGAAAATTTTGGATTTAAAAATTTTGGATTTAAAAATTTCGGATTTCAAAATTATGGATCTGAAAATTTCGAATCTTAAAATTTTGTATTTCAGAATTTTGGATTTGAAAATTTCCGATTTGAAAATTTTGGATTCCAAAATTTCGGATTTGAAAATTTCAGATTTGAAAATTTCCGATTTGAAAATTTTGGATTTGATAATTTCAGATGTTAAAATTTCGGATTTGAAAATTTCATATTTGACAATTTCCGATTTGAAAATTTTGGATTTGAGAATTTCAGATTTCATAACTCCATAGAAAAAATCTTATAATACCGATGAAACTCTCAGAGTATTCCAGAAGGTTGTATTTATTAATCCTTATTTTCTTTAGTTTATGTTTTAGTTGTTAGAATTTCAAATTTTCTAAAATTCCAGTATACCTTACTTCAAAAGATTGGAATTTATATTTTCTATATCCATTCTCAACAGTCAGATCAGATCAGGTTTTTGTTAGCCGTCCGATTATCTTATTGAAGTTGAAAATTCATAGCCATGTCTATATAAGGGGTCCCTCTTTTTCAAGTATTGAAACATCCTTACTGATCGCAATGCTGAAGTTCTGTTTCCATCAAATCTTTAATTTTGATGTTCTCTTTCTCTGAATGACTCTGGAATCCTCTGTAGATCAGATACCAATTAGCAAGGATACAAAGGATTAGTCAATATTTAGAGAAAGGTTGGTATGCCTTACGTTCGTTGAGAAATATGACTCCTTTATTTCTTAGTTGATATGATCTAATGGATGGGAAAGTGTCTTTGTTGCTAAAGAGAAATCTCAGGATCCGGTTTATCCTAATCTCATTATTCAATTCTATGAATCAGTTTCTTTCTTCCAAAAGGATGGTAAGGATCTGTTTAAGTTCAAATTATATGATAAGACATATACAATTCTTTACAACAAAGCAGCAAATGTTCTCAATATTCCATATGAAGGGGAAGATCTTCTATGATCTAAAAAACTTCTTGAGAATGAAGGTTCTTTTGAAAAGTCCATGGCTCTGGATTTTCATGGTATTAAGTTTGTTAAGAATCCAAAGATTACAAATCTCTCAAAAAACCACAAAATGGTTTCTCTCTGGATTCAAGGATTTCTTATTATAAGAAAAAGAGATAAGGATTCTCTAAGATATGTGATATCTTTCTTCTAGACTTTCTTGTCAACTTAAGGAAGATCAACTTGGTGAAGTACATCTTTCTCACCATTTAGGCAATAAAAGGAGGATCTATCAGATCTCAGATCCATACGTACCCATCAACTATTTCAAGGATAATCATATTCTGTCTTTACGAAATGAATGTTCCATGTTGATTAGTCTCGAAGCCATTCAAGATATTTTTGCTATGTGACGAAACTCTAAGGAGGATGAAAGTAGAGTTTATTACAGAATCGAAAAAATTTGAGGAAATGGTTGTCCAAAACAATGGATATGTTCTGGAATCATCAAAGCAGGTATCCAAAAAAAGAAAACATGAAGAACCATGCTTGCCAGTACCAGTTCCTGATATCCCGGTATCATCACATCCTCCTGCTAAGAAACAGAAATATTATTCAGATGCAATAGTTGAAAAGTGGAGAGAAATGGCAGCCACCAGAAAGGAAGGAGATCCTTCTTTGGATTTGAATCCCATGGAGGCTAACGCTTTGAGAATCAAGAAATATGAAAATATTGAGGATGAAAATAAGGAAAAGAAGTTAAAGAAAAAATCTTTAGAAGATAATGCTTGTCAGTCTCTTAAAAAAGATGTAGAAAAGAAATATCAGGAAGTACTGGAACCTCAAGTTATTCATAAAAAGCCACTAAGAACTCTAAAAAAACCTAAAGCTAAGAATGTTCTGTCTTTATCAGAACCTGTTCTAGAAGTAGATGATCATAAATTCCAAGAAGAAGATGATTATGTTTTAAGGGAAGTGGATGATTCTGTTGGAACTCCTTTGATTTCAAGTTCCAAATATCTAAAACAAGTCGGAAAACAGGTTGAAGAAGAAATTGAGGAAGAATTTGAGGAAGAGGTATAAGTTGAGGATGAAATTGATGTAGAATAAGAAGAACAAGTAGAGACTGAAGTGGAAGAAGAAGACCAAGAAGAAGTTGAACATCAAGTTAAAGAAGAGGAAGAATTTCAAAAGGAAGAAGATGAACAAGAAGATCTTAATGGTGTCCATGTATCTAATGAAAAAACCCCAGTTTGAAATCCTGACAAAGGAAAGAGTGTTTTGGTTGCCTCACCAGATAAATAAACTCCTTAGAAGTCCTCTAATAGAATAGAGAATAAATCTACCTTAACTCTAAGAGGATTTGAGAAAGGAAAAGATGTTTCAGGATCCATGTCCTCTTCATCCGTTGAGAATAATTTTGTCAAATTATCTCTAAGAAAGTTGGTAAGTATTATTCCAGTTTTTGCAAACAAAGATTCCCAGAGTCAAATAATGCAAGAGACCCTGAATCAAAAGATGGAATCTACCAATATTCTTATGAACATAGGTTTCAATCAAGAAGCAGACTTCAGTATTCTTTTGATTGATTACTATGCTTAGAATGTGACTTGTATGAAAGTCTTTAACCACACCAAAAACATCAATGAAGAGCTTAGACAGTTTGGTGACTTCATGGATTAAACAAAAGAAGCCTTTAATACTTGTGAAACTGAGTTCAACAAGGCCAAAACATCAATCTCTGATAAAGCTAGTCAACTCAATTCTATTGCTCGATCTGTTAGTAGTGAGAAGGATGTTAGAGCTGAATTAGAGAGAAAGGTGGATGCTCAAGAAGAGCGAATGTTGTCGTTATAAAAGAAGAATCAGGATTTGGAGATCTTACTGAATTAGTTTTAATAAGATCATAGGGAAGTTAAGAAACTCAAAGACATGATAATGAATATGTTTTCTTAGCCAAAAAAGAGTGGATAATTTTTTTTTACATTCTGATGTTTTGTTGAAATATAAAACTTATTTCTAAAATTTTCATAAGAATTTTCTTGCATATATATTTTTTGAATGTATGCTTTTTTAACCACATAAGTTCATCTTATATTTCTCCATTATTTTCCCAGTTTTTAAAAATCACAAAGGTGGAGAATTTATTTAAAGGAATAATTTAATCTTTAAGAAGTAGAATATAGTAAGCGGGGGTATGGAAAGAAAGGATAATGTCAATGAAAGGGGGCGTTTTTTTAAGAAGAAATGTATGTCTAAGGGGGAGATATTCCCTTAAGAAAAACTGACTTCAAATATCAAGAATACAATCCTTGGTAAACATTACCTAAGGGAGAGTTTGTCGAATTCATAAAAAATTTCATTCAAAGGGGGATTTAAGTTTTTTTAGTCAATATATTCTTTTTTAACTAAGTTGATTGTGCTTTCCAAAAAGGGGGTGATTGTTGAGTCAATAAGGATATCTTTTGACTTCTCCATTCCATATAGTTTTATGTTTTGAAAATCAGAAACACATTTTTCTACATTGTGAATATTTTTTTAAGTTCTATATCTTTCTTGATTAAGATCCAGAATTGTCATTCCAATTTTTTCATTCATTTGTTTTTTGCAAGATATATCACTACGATATGTGATTTAGTTTTACAATTCCAAATCCTATGTATATATGATGTTGATATTCAATTCCGAATTTGGTGTATATAAGATGACGATATTCAATTCTGAATCTGGTGTATATATGATGTCGATATTCAATTCCGAATCCGGTGTATATATGATGCCGATATTCAATACCGAATACAGTGTATATGTGATACCGATATTCAATTCTGAATCCAATGTGTATATGATGCCGATATTCAATATCAATTTCGTTGTATATGTGATTCCGATTTTCTAATTCCATTTTCTAGATAATTGTATTTCTAAGAATCTATTTTCCTGATTTCCTAAGATTACGTTTTCTTGATAATGTTAGAGTTGTTTAAAAGTATCATTCCAATGATATCAGAATACATGTTCTCTTATACTTAACATCATTTCTGTTACTTGAAACAATGTCATAAAATCTGTTATAAACTAACCGTTGTATGTTTTCCACGTGTTGAGGTCCCTCTGAAATTTAAGGAAAATATAACCATTGGAGAGGAGCCGACCGTTGGGAATTTTTGCCTATAAATATATGCTTATTTGAACGAGATATGTACTTGATAGTGAATAATATTGTGAAGTGATTTATAGAGAGAGAGAGAGGCTCTTAAAACACTTAGTGCTTCGTACAGATGTTGTGAACAACTTTTTCATGCGTGAACAACTTGTTGAAACTTTCTTAGTGCAGTCTCTGATCGTGCTGATCATGGGATTTTGGATTTAGAAGATAGAGGTTCTGATTTCCTTCTAAATCAAGGGCTTGCGGGGATAGAAAGACGTATACTGATTTTCAGATTGAGTGAATACCTGGTATTGGGTAAGACAGACTTTTTTGAAAGTATAAATCAAGAAACCATTATCCAAGGTTGTTGGATACCCTTCTGTTTGGGTTAAAAGAACCCTATTGTTACTTGATTCCTATTTCAAGTTGTTTTCATTCCACTGTATTTGTAAATTTGTTAAAGATAGAATGTATAGATTTATTATAATTTGTAGTTCTGTTCCTTGGATTATATTACAGATTCTATACACTTTAAGGTAGAATCATTCTTTTAAGAAATTAGAAAATGTTTCATTAAGAGGTCTTCTGAATGTTTGTTAAACTTTTTTAAACATAACGTTAAAGGTACCAAAATAATTTTTAATGTATAAAATTCAAACCACCTCTTGTATATATATCATCTCATATTTTACATATTCGATCATATAGAATGTGCCAACATAGTAAGAGGGCCCTGCACCGAATCCTCGTCACTCGGTGGGCTGTCAGACAACTCTCGGAACTCTAACTGGCTGTCTGTGTGAAGGAATTTGGAAATTAAAAGATGTGACATGGTCAAAAGATTATACTTGGTGAGCTGAACTAGTGATATGACTTATGAAATCAGAAAGATTACACACACGCCATCAGTGTTTTCATGCACTGTGTAGGAAATCAGAATTCCGGGTCCTGGTGTATGGATACGTCGGCCGCCACACCAACACTGGACTCCCTGAACTGAGAACCACACTCATTACCCTTAACAATATTTCTTCATAGAAATGAAAAATCAGAGTCCTATGTTTTGTGGTAGAACTGACCACTTTGATACCAATTTTTCACGACTCATCCCCCGGGGCCAGTGCTGTGACTACCCAAAGCTCGTCTTCCGTAGGACAGGGGCTGGGGACTAGAACCAAAAGCATAATTCCCTAAAACTGGGAATGCATTTCCTTTATAACTTATAAACAAACACAATAGACCTGATCACGAGTAAACTGAATAACCAATAAGTGTGTACAGTAAGTAAAAATGGGCTAGAATACAAGCCCAACTGGAAAGTACATTAAACTAAAAGTAAAAATACAACTGAGGATATATGAAAAACATCCACAGGGTCATCCCTAGAGTTTCCTACTTGATGGGTAGGTATAGATCGCCTCCTCATCACTCCATAGTCGTCTGTCTCCTCCGTGTACCCACACGCCAAAAGGTCCACCACTGAGTACCGTCCAGTCCTAGTTCTCTCAGCCTCGGTCAGCATTGTCCATCGTCTGCATCCAACACAACGATGTGAATGCATAACCAATGAAGGCATGAGTATAATGATACATAGTAGGGACCCCGTGACCCTCAAAGTCTCACAAAATCGTACAAGGATAAACCAAAAAGTAAGGATAAAATCAGAAAGTATCATCCAACCCTATATAGGTAAATAACCAAACATATATCTAAGTAATAAAATACAATCCGGCTCCAACTCTTGAGCCCAAGAAAAATTAGTTCCATTAAAGAAGAAACATAACTCATTGATAACAACACAATGTCAAGGCATAGCTCACACAGGTATAGAACTTATGTAGAGAGATAAATATGATTAGATAATGCCACAAAATCATCCACTCTGTCGAACCCATGTAGGATCCTGGTACAGTAATCAGAGCTGTCGAACCCGCGTAGGATCCTGGAATAGTAATCAGATCTGTCGAACCCATGTATGATCCTAGAATAGTAGTCAGAGCTATCGAAACCACCTAGGATCCTGTAATAGTAGTCAGAGTTGTCGAACCCACGTAGGATCCTGGAACAGTAGTCAGAACTGTCGAACCCGCGTAGGATCTTAGAACAGAAGTCAGAGCTGTCGAACCCACTTATGCTCCTCTAATAGTAGTCAGAGCTATTGAACCCATGTAGGATTCTGGAATAGTTGTTAGAGCAGTCAAACCCATGTATGATCATGGAACAGTAGTCCGAGCTGTTAAACCCATGTAGGATCTTGGAACAGTAGTCAACCATAGGGTTCCACACAAAGCACGCTTAATTCAGGGAGGGTCCGCTTCTCAAGACAAGTGTTTATACATAACATTATATGAAGTCCCATGTTTATGTATCCAACAGACCTGTATTTCCATAAGAAACCTAACACGATGGACGGCGCTTCAATCAGACGACCAGCCTGAGAGTTATTGGCATTTCCATTCTGAGGGCCCAGTTTGATTCACATTTGATCCAACCCGTCTGTACCCCAACTGTGTCCAAAACACAAGTGGTGTATACCAAAAGAACCATCTCCCTCCAAGTATTCTGATGCTATATATGGTTCATCAATCGTACGCCTGGTGCCATCGATATGGCCAAAGAAGGTAAAGGGTCGTAGTGGGCCCAGTTCCGGTCCGACCTGGCCCGGCACAGTTTTGGTCGACCCGTCAAGACCTATGCGTCTAGCATGGACTATTAGGCAGGACAACCCCTTTGGTTATTCCTGTGCCACTAGGCCCAGCCCATCACGCCGCGAGGGGTTGCGGAGGACCACAAGAGCTCGGACCGTTTGGGAGAGCGTGTACTGTCTGCGGGTCGACGCGAGGCTGATTCGGCTCGGAGGGAGCCGCGTGGGCATGGGCCGGATCGGTTGAAGCATCACTAGGGGAACAAGATTCCGGATCAAATAGGGCGTCATGAGGGGAGCGGGAGGCCGGATCGACAGGGACGCCGTGAGGGGCAAGACATGGGCGACTCGACCCGGGAGGCCATGGTCGGTGCGCCCAGCGACAGCACAGGGCAGGCGGGGCATGCATACAACATAGTTGTGGGTGTGTGGATGGAGGAGTTGTGGGGAAAACGGGGCACATGGACGGCGGAGCTGTGGGATGCGAGGGGCACGTGGAGGCTGGGGCCGGTGCAGTCGGGGTGCGGTGTGGCTCGGTCGGTTCAGCCGGCGGGTGGCGCAGCAGGCGGGTTGTGTGGCCGGGGTGGCT
Organism: Viscum album; assembly: GCA_963277665.1. Classification (NCBI taxonomy): domain Eukaryota; kingdom Viridiplantae; phylum Streptophyta; class Magnoliopsida; order Santalales; family Viscaceae; genus Viscum; species Viscum album. The sequence continues at coordinate 390,908,768 of OY728146.1, forward strand.
TGGAAGCCGGTCGGTGGCGCAGTTCATCCTAGGGCGGCAGAGCCGGTTCGGCGGGGGCACCAGATTGACGTAGGGACGGCACGGGTCATGGAGGCCGTGGGTAACGCAGTTGTTGCCTTCGTCGCCTTTGTCGTCTCGTCACCTCTTCACCCTTCTGAAGAACATCACAAACAAGAACAGTGGAGGGGTCAGGCCATGTTGGTTTGGCCCGCACCCTCCGCATTTAGGTTGGTAGCAAGCGGTACAATCTTTATTGAATTTCAAAGAATTACCAATAAGAAAATACAAGACAAAAAGTCTATCAGTTCCTCACATCTTCCTACAAAAACAATTTTCAACCCGTATGGAAAATCATCCATAATGATTATTTGTTTTAGAAGGGAATAATTAAAGTAATAATATCATATACAAATAAAACCCCTACTTTCTCTTAGTTGGATGACGTTGGCGCAATAAGGAAGAATTCGATTCGTTGTAGACGAACACGTCCTACGTCTTTTGCCTCTACATGGTGCTTCCAAGAAAGAAGTCGAAGACACTCCTCGCCGGAGTTCTTTGTGGAGAATTTTTTTCATTGGAGTGCTTTCTCCCTAAGTTCCTCCTCTCCCCCTATTCCACCCAAAAACCAATGCCAACCAAAGATGAAAGAGTATAATATTCTACTAAATTGTTGGTATATTATTCAAATGGGTTAATAAATTAATTGAAAGCATTGGATCAATTAATTAATGAGGAGTATTAGGTATAATTAATTTATGGGAGTTGGAACAGTTAATAAGGAAGGTGGTGGAACCATTAATTGGGTAGAAAGGGTAATGATACTCTCCCTCATTTATGGGTGAGTTGAGTGGTTTCCCTCATTTAATTGGGGGGTTTCTTCCCGAGTGGTCCCCACACCATAACCTCCCGTGAGAGGTTAAGTTCATGTGGGCCCCACCACCATAACCACTCATGGGAGGATATGGTCGGGTGGTCCCCACACTTCAACTCCCACAATGAGGTTTAGTTCTGGTGGACCCCACCACCAACTTCTACATGGTTTCCCCAAATAAAATAAAGTAATGTTTATTTTATTTTAATATTTCCACAAAAAAACACAAAAACTAACTTTCACCCTCAACCAACTGTCGTTGAGGTGAAAGACCTATTAAGCGAAAACTGGTGTTGTAAGTTCAACGGTACTCGCAAATTTCAATTCCAAGAACTGGTTCAAAAGGTACAAAATGTTGTTCACACATTTACTGAACGTACTCGAAAAAAAATATTGGAAAAATCATATCAATCACCCTCCACCCACGCCAGTCAAGGTTAGGATCTACCTAAGTGAAACACACTCCAAAATACCCAACGGTACTCTGGGATTTTAAATCCTAGTTACAATTTAGATGTTATGAATTTTAGAACAAAATAATTGTCAATTAATTATTTTATTTGTTGCCAAAAAATAACTTTTTTTGGGGCCCATGCCGGTCAATGTTAGTATCTTTTCAAAGAAAGAATACCCTCACGAGTTCGGCGGTGGTCTCGAATTTTTAATACGAGTTACCATTTATGAGTTATAGGCATTTGAAAAATAAAATAATTTATTTAATTATTTTATTTATGATTATGCCATTTTTGGGTTTTCATACAGGAGGCTCGCACTGATTAATCTTCAGTCGCGCCTATGGTAAACTCGCCTTCCCGGGTGCAACATTGCCCTCATATTTCTGATCCGATTAACCGTTTATGTGTTATTCCACTTTTTCAGGAAAATTTCATACACGCGTTAACTTAAGCATAACAAAACTTTGACGGATAATTCCAGGCACTCCGAACCACCGAATTGTGCGCCGTAAGATTTCACGGACTAGTAAAAATCCCATTTATTTAAAAAAAAATTTCACCAAAATTCTCGGTCTTTAAATTTATGGTGTTTATGTCATATAAGGCTTAGAAATTTTATTTATTGGTAATACTATGTAAAAAATTTTGATTTCATATTTTTTGATAATTCTTTTTTGTTAATATTAAAATATATATTTACCTATAAATTCAATTATTTTATTATCCAATAATCCCCTAAATTATAATTCTTAATATTTCATTGTGAAACATAAACAAAATTTCCATACAGTGAATATGAATATAAAAATATATCATATTCATGGTTTATATATTCAGGTTCATTTTGGATATGTTGATTCCATGACCAAGGTGTATGTACCAAAACAATGGAATTAAAACATGCATAGAAAATTGAAAAATAAGTAAAAAAATATTAATTTTAACAAAGATTTAAAACTACTTGTGTAATAATGAATTACAATTGAATCATATAAATACAAATAAATATAAATATTGGGATAAATTTTACTTATATTTAATATAAAATTATTATATTTGGGGCTAGAGAGTGTAAAAACAAAGTAAGGACTTGTGGTAAGAGTTTCCTCAATATAATTTTATTTCATTGGGAAATGTTTTATATTGAACACCTTCATTATATTGTTTCGTTTATATAATTTCCAGGAATATAATTTAGGATAATTTTCATGAAAATTAATGGGATTTACTACCACATATAAGGTTCAATCTTTTACGAGTTTTTAATTGAAAGGTTTTTAAATATATAAGGGTTTATATAACAATATCAATTTTTATTAAGATTATTAATGTTTCAATTTCTATTGTGGGTTATTTTTTATTATAAAATAACATATTTTCTCCAAATATACTAATTTCTAGAATTTTGACTATTTTTTACAATGTTTTCCAAAATTTCTACACAAAATTATAAGGAAACGTTTTTTTATGGAAGGACTGGCTTATTTTACATTGTTGTTCAAGAGTATTTATGGTTTATATCCACGCACTTAAAAAATATTTTATTAACAATATTATCTACTTTTAAATTATTTATAACTATATTTTTCATCTATATCATAGTTATTTGAAAAAAAATTAAATGAATCTTATTTTCATTTTTTTAAATGTCGATTTTTATCTCTCCTTAAAAATGTATGAAACATATTTTTTATAATTTATAGTGTTAAAGTAATATCCCATACTGCAGAATATTTCTTATCAAGATTCATTCAGTAGTTTAAAAGGGTTTCAAGAAAAATATTTTGACCATTTTTTTTGAGAATTTTTTGTTTTTAAAACATAAAAATAATAATATTATATTACCTCTTTTTGAAAATTTTGATTCTAATACATTTAAAATAGTATTTTCATCTATCTCACCATCCTTTTAATTATTAATATTCTTCACTAGGAAAATTTTTTATTTATTCTTTCCTACTAATTTCACAATATTTATTTCTCTAATATATTAAATAAATCTTCATGAAACCCATTTCTTATCCATTGGTTAATTAATCTGTGTAGGAATAGTAAATTATTTCATGATTTATTGGTATATATATGAATCCATAGTAAAAAATAGTTGTTTAGTTTGTGTTTTTATGATTTTTACATCTGTATTTAAGGTGACATCTTTATGGGTATGATATAAATAAATTTTTTGACTTCGGTTCTTAAAAATGACCATCAAAATGTATTAATCATGATTTTTAATGATAGTAACTTGAAAATTGATATCAAATACCACCATCCACATTGGGTTTTTTAAAATTTCAATAACCATTTTTTCAAGTTAGTTTTTAGAAAACTGGTGTGAAGGATAATCTTTCGTGTCAGTTTTTTAAAAAATGACAAGAAAGATCACTTTTCACATTGTTTTTTAAACAGAATAGATATATATGTTGAAAAAAAATACTAATGTAGAAACTAAAAAAGTACACAATTATGTTTTGTTGAATCAATAAGAAAATATTTTTTCACATGACAAAATAAATATTTTACATTTATAGTGTAGAAAAAAATAGAGACCATTCAATGATATAATGATAATAATAAAAATTATTTATTACAATATCAATTAATCCATACGAGGAAAATTGAATATAATTAAATAAAAAAATAACATTGTAGCTGAAAAAAATCTATAAAAACAAAACATAAATATTTTACATAATATTCCAGATTGTTAAAGAATATATCAATAAAATTATCTACTAAAGAAATATCTCATGGGGGAACCAAAGAAGTAGCTTAGAAAAAAATTTAAATCTCAAGGAAGCTTTTTAGTTTTAACATTATCTGAAGAAATATTATTCATTATAAGAAAAAATGGAATCATTGAATAGTATATAAAATGGGAAAACAAATCATAAAAAATTAAATGATGGAACTATAATTATAAATAACATGACTTTATCATTGAATGATGAATCAGTTGAACGATGACAAGATTGAAACATTTGAATCATTGCAGTTATGATAATTTATATTCTTGATTATAATGTGAATAAATTTAGAGTATGAAAACAAATAAATGATAATGCCAAAGAAAATTTAGTATCATAATCTTTAATTGTAAATTCTAAAAAAATTGAATGTGTGTTATAAAAAATAGAATTTTTCTTTGGCGTGATATTTAATGTATTTTTTATAATATGTTTTATGAAAATCAATGTGAAAAAAATATTCTCATGCTGGTCAGATTAAAAATACATGAAAATCCTAGAATTATTCTTTTTAACATCAATTATATAAATAACTGACATGAAAAGTCATTTCATGAAGGTCATTTAAAAATCACTATTGAATCTACGATGTTAAAAATCTAACGTAAAATCAATTTTTCTACTTCTTAATAATTTATATCTATATGATGGGTGGGTCTTTTATAGACCTCCAATGTATTGGGTAACATTTCTTACACCCAATGGTTACATAGAAAGTTTAACCAACCTAATGAAGGTACACAAGTAGTTATACCAATATAATAAAGGTACAATAGTGCTTATCCGATTCCATAGATGGTACATTGGTGGTTATCACAAGCCTAATAAGGTATATAGTTGGTTATCAAAAACTTGATAAGGAATGATGGTTGTTATCATAGTCCTATGATGGTACACATATTCTAATTCTAATCCCAATAAGGTATACAGGTGGTTATCCTGTGACTACTTTGTGATGAATATTATAGTGTGTAGCATTCAAAAATTATATCTTATAATTAATCATATTCCATAACTTCTTTACCTATTTTCATGCTTATGACTTTCTATTAGGTCTCGATGATGATGATTCTATTATGAATGATTTAACATGTCATGCAGACGATTAATTCCATGGATCATCGGTTGTGATCAATGATTTTTGGTAATGACTATCTTGGGTCATATTATTGTAATTTTATTGTGTTCTCATATCCATATGATCATGTTATATTATGTTATGATATTCAATTATAAATTTCAATGTTAAACTATATTTTTTCTTTGAGTAAACTCTTCTTATTATTGCTCTACTTCAAGATATAAAGAATTATATAATTTTTGATATGTCAAGGGTATCATGTATTGATAATTTTGAGGTATATTTTGAATTATTATTATAAAAAATATATTTTCGTTGAATAATGTGAAAAAAATCCAGTTTATAAGAAAGTATTGGGGTTTTTTATGTAAAGGGTTTCCCATAATTCTCAAAAACACCAAACCTAAAAAAAATTGGGTATTTAAATGACCTTATATTTTTTATTTTCATTTTACTTATAAATTTATATCACTTGGTTCGCATAAATTGGAATCAAAACTCGTATATAACTAGTTATATTAAGCACAAGATCTTGTCGTATAGGTTTTGGGTGTCTCGATGAACATGGGAGAAATACCTGAATAAAAAAAATTAGTCCTAAAAGATTATTCGAATATATGTTAAAATAATATATATCATAGTATATATATATATATATACGGTTAAAAGGATCTTCATTAAAGCATAACATATAATATGGAATATGAATATAAAATCATAAGACAATAACTAGGATATATGGAAAATACCATAGGATTGTGGTAAAAACATAATAATATTAAATCATAACATATTTCAATTTTAATCACCAAGACCATCATAAAACACTGAATAAGGTAATTACTACCTATGGACAATATCATAGTAGATCAAGCATCACTAATTTCATTCCAAAACACAGTGGATCGAGTAACATGACTCACATCCTACAATAATCTCATTAAATATAAGGATTTAATCAATGTATTGGAGAGATATATGGGAACCACCTATCACATAATTATAATGTGGAAAATGTTATCCACAAGAAATCAGTCATACTTAAATTCCCGACTAACCAATGGAATGGAAATGGGATACACATCATTTCGAAAGAAATTTCACAAAAATAACTTGTGATCTTCATCGATTGATTCCAAAATATCATTCTCCCAAAGGAAGCATTTACATAAAAAAGATTCATTGTGATACCTGGTATATATTACTGGACTATATATACCTTTTAAATAAATATTCTAAAATTGATGTAAAATCATTAAATATATATTCTAAAAAAATTTTGTGATAGGAATTGGAATAAAAATACATGTTGATTTTAAAATTATTTTCAAAATAGTTAAAATAGATCTTCCTCAAAATGTTATTTTAAAATTTTAAAACCAAATAATGGAACATTGAAAAATAAATAATGGTCTGGTAGAAGAAATACATATTCAACGGTATAAATTATAAATGAATGGAAGATATAACAATTAAAAATTAATTTTTTTAATGAAACCCATACCAATAAAACAATTAAATAATATAATTTTGAAAATTGAAAGAGAAAAATAATAGTGATAGAAAATATAATACATATCTATATATGAATATTAAAAATAATTTTTTTGATAATAATTAATATTTACATAGATTAATGATGATTCAACTGAAAATATGAGATTCATAATCCTCCACTTGTAAGCATAATTTCGAGTTAAATATTAATCAACTATATAAAAAATAGTATGAACATATTTAAAAACACTGAAATAAAAATATGGATACCAAATATATGTGTTTTTAGGGATAAATAACATAAATGTTCCCCTAATAAAAAATTAGAAATAGTTAATACCTATCTAAATGTGATATTGATAGAGAATCAATGAGGGAATTATTAATTCCTTAATCATAAGATAAAGAAAAAATATCATTAAATAAACATGAAAACCACAATAACAAAGTAATAATCCATTTAACTGAATAATCTCTATGTAATTTTAAAATATGTCTGAAGGAACGGAAATTTTGGTAAATAACCCTTGCCTTTTATTATCGCTTGGTCAAACATGCTCTAAATCCATTTATAATAAATTTTGGCATATTATAAATCTTTTTTTGGGGAATTTATTTATTTTACTTGTTTATATTAATTTATAATTAATTACAACCCATAAACTGACCATTCATCATTAAAAGAAATATTTGGGATATAATTATCATGTTTTTTCCATGCTTACTTTTGTTTGAAGGCTCCAATCCCAATACCTTTCTCACATTCTCAATACCAATAAATTTTTCATTGTAATAATATTGATATTTTTTAAATAGTTCTGGTATATTTAGGTTCATTCATGTATGTTATTGATAGGGTTTCTAAAGAAAAATTCTAAATATACTTTTTAAAACCAAAAAAATCAATTAGATTAATTAATATTATAAATCAAGTTTCATATATTCATCACCAAGATAGAATTTTAAAAACATTTTTATTTTATTATTATTTTGAAATTTAATAATATATTTTGTTTTCATATTCATTCATAGTGTATTTTTTATTGAACCATTCATTTAAGTGAAAAAAATTACCCCAAAAAGAATAGTATTTTCATGGGTTCGATAGTGTAACCCACCACTCATTCTCTGTGCTCTGAGATTGGTATTCAAAGAAATCACATATTGTTTTATATCTACTAGTGTAGTGATAAAAGCTTATTTAGTAATTCTTCAAGTCTTGAGTCTTGATGAGGGAAAGGTGATGCGATCTTTATGTCTGTGTGGTGTATGAGGAGTTTTCCTTTAGTGATCTGATGTTAGGCACATGGTGTTTGGAATTAGTGGGTTTCGGTAATTGGCTATAGTCTTTGTCCTGGAAAATAATAAATGATTTAATCGTAATTTTTAGTAAAAAAATATTACATAACCAATAATAAGACTCGAGGAGACTAGAGTCAAACCATGATTGAATTGAAAATTGAAGGAATTGTTTTTCACTAGGTAAGAAGAAGGGGGCCTTTTTTATGTTAAAATAAGTTAAAATTTCATCGAAATTTTAATTAGGTGATGGATAAATATGGAATCACATGGAATTTATGGGATTTGGTTATGTAATAATTGGATATAATTATATGATTTAATTTCATTTCTAACAAAGATCATCAATTATTACAAAATATTTCTGTCACGACCCGTCCTCAGGGCCCGTGCCGTGACTACCCCAAGCCCGCCTTCCATAGGCCAGGGGTTGGAGACTAGCACCTAGGCATAAATTCCAACAAAATGGAAGGAATTACCTTTGAATGTAAACAAACACCACAGAGTAAGACATCAGAAGTAAACACTAAGTAAACTAAGTACAAGTAAGTGCGGAAAGAAAATGTTCCAGAATACAAACCCAAACTGAAAGAAAAGTACACCTGGAAAGAAAGTACAACAACTTAATGTAGAACAACAATGTCGAGCCATCCTCTAGTTCTCCCACCGTAATGGTGGGTACAGATAACCACCTCAGCTGCTTGGTGCATTCATCCGCTCCGTGTACATCCTGGCCAGTGGTCCACCTCCAGGTACCGACCTGCTCTACAAACCTCAACCACGATCAGCGCTATCCGTCATTTGCAACCAACACAATGTAGTGCGGGCATATCCCGTGCATGGGTGAGTATAAGCTACTCAGTAGGGACCCCGAGACCCCCAAATGTCTCCCAGAATCCACAAAGGAAAATCCACAAGGAAAGATGCAATCACGAAGTAACATCCGACACTACTTAGGTATATGCTCATACATATGCCTATGTTATCAATTCCAGTTCGGCTCCAACATCCGAGCCCATGTTCAATCAAATCCACACAAGAAATCACTACCCAATCCACACAAGAAAGCATTACGTAATCCACACAGGATATCAAGTCAATCTTACCGAAGATAAGGAATGAAAGTCAATATTCAGCTCACACAGGTATACTTCTCCGTAAGACGATAGAGATGATCAGATGTATCCACTGATTCATCTAAGCCGATGGACCCACATAGGATCGATAAGTACTAACCCCCGAAATGACCCACAAAGGATCGATAGGTAACTAACCCCCGCAATGACCCACACAGGATCGAGCCCACATAGGATCTGTAGGCGCTCGCCCACATAGGACTGCTGAGCACTGACCCACACAGGATCTGACCCACACAGGATCGGTAGCACTGATCCACGTAGGATCGCTGAGTACTGTAGTCGTCGCCATCGAATCCTCAGAGTATTTCTGTATAGTCGTCATCGTCGTCGCAGTCGCAACCATCTCTAGGGTTCCCACACACAGCATTCTCGTTCGGGAGGGTCTGCTCCATGAGCCAAGGGGATGATACATCAACTGACACATAGTCCGGAGTTGATGTATCCAAAAGTTCTCTATCATCAACAAGAACTCAACGCGACAGACGGCGTGTCGATCAGACGCCCGGTCTGAGAGTTATTGGTTTTTTCGTCTCAGGGGCCCAGTTGGTTTTTAAGTCAAAACCATCCCGACCGTACTCCAACTGCATCTAAACCTCGAGCGGAGGAAGCCAAAAGGTCTGTCTCACTAAGGAATCCAACAAAGTCGACGACACGTCATTCGGTCTTCCGGAGCTCAAGTTATAAGCATTTCTGCTCTGAGGGAATGGTTGGTTTCATGTTCGAACCAACCAGGTCAAACCCAAAGAACTCCAAAACCTTGCTTGTGATATATCAAAAAGACCGTCTCTATCCAAAGATCACATCTCAACTGACGGTACATTGATTGGAGGTCTGTAGCCCATGTTATGGGAAAAATACCGAAAGGGGTCCGAATGTGGGGGTTTCGGGCCCGGACCTACCCGGCCCGAACCGGGTCGACCCGAACCGGGTCGACCCGAACCGGGTCCGGGTCTGGCCCGCTTGCGCACACCCTGGCCCGGCGGGTGTGGCCCGGTGGCTAGGTGGCTCGGCCGTTTCAGCCGAGCGGATGGGGGTGAGAGCTGCCCCCCTGTTTCGTAACCGCGGACCCCATGTGGGGGGCCGCTCTTGTCCGGCCAACTGGGGGTTACGAACCCCCGGCTCCTCCTCTGACTGGCCGGCCCGCTCCATCTAGCCGGCTGCTGCCACCACGGGACCGGCGCATTCCGGTCCCCCTTCTTCGACGCCGGTGGCCTGGAACCGGCCGCCGGTCCCTGCTCCTCCGCGGCCCGGAACCGGCTGCCGGTCCCTGCTCCGCTGTTGCCTAAGGCGCGGCCTTTGTCTGTCTGGTGCGGTGCGACGGTGCCATGCCCCTCTGCTGCGGCCCCACTCCGTCTGTGGTGCCTTCGGGTTCTCCAGTGCGGCGCGATGGCCCTGTGCCTTTGTTTGTTTTCAACGGCGTTGCGCGACGGCGCCGCAAATCCTTACTGCATGATCCCACGCGGTGCGACGGCACCGCACCATCCCCATTCCAAACCACCAAAAAGTAGACAACAGAATTAAGGGAGAAGGGTCAGCCATGTTTGTGCAGTTTGGTCCCCTCCCGTTAATTGATAGCCAGTGGTCCAATTTACATGAGGAATGATGATTGAATAATTCATGACAAACAACAACATTGAACCCCTACCTCGTCAAATTTGTTGAGCGAGGGTTCGTCATGGAATTAACCGTCACGGAAGAAGGCATCATGGATGGAATTTCGTTGGCATCGTGGTACACGGCATCACATAGTCGATCTTCGAGGATTCGGAATTCTTCATCGGAGATCGGTGCGTCCTTTGCATTCTTCGCATTCTTCGATGATGTCGAAGAACTTTAGAGTTTCTTCCCCCAATCCCCTCTCAACACAACAACTTCAACCATAATGAAATATGTGTTTGTCTTATTTTCTTTCCCATGCCAAGTATTTGAATTTCAAACATTCACATTAAACTCACTTAATTAATTAACTTATGTTATCTAATTAAATGGTGAGTTGAGGGAGTTAGGGAATATGAAGGGGTGGGGTTCATGAGGGACCCACCACCCTCATAACCTATCTAGGATTATTTCCCAACATCTACACAAGGGATAACCACTTACAGAAAATAAAATAAAATTGAAGCTCAATTTTATTTTACCTTCCACAATTTTTTTACATCTCCTCTTGAGAAAACGCAACTCGGGAAAAGGTGTTCCTAAGAAATTATCGGCGCTGCGATTCCATCGATGCCCTCAGATTTTGATTCCGACCACCACCTCAAAAGTTAGGAAAACCAGCTTGTTCGTTCACTGAACGTACCCGAGCCAATCTTCGGAAAACGATTCCGTGCACACCGGGCCTCGGAATCAGGTGCCGTCAGAAACTGTGTTCTTGTAAAATTCCAATGAAAATTAAGAAAAAATTTCCCTTGAATTTTACGGGGCTTTACATTACTCCCACCTCAGGGTTTTACATCCCCGTAAAGATACATCAAAAACTAGGGGACCAAATGTGGGTACTGAGCACGTATCTGAGCCTCCCGCTCTCAAGTTCTCTCCTAGAGGTTCCCATGCTTCCATCTGATGCACACTAGAGGAATTAACCGTCCATGTAGGACCCACTCCTGTCGATCCTCGATCTCGACTAGGACCTTCGCAAAAGTCACCCCATGATCAATGTAAAATTCTCCATGGTCAATGATATGCATCGGGTCGTGCACATATCTCCTCAGCTGAGATATGTGGAAGACGTCGTGCACCCGGTGCAACTGAGGTGGTAGAGCCAGGCAATAAACCATCTCGCCAATCCTGCTAAGGACTTGGAAGGGTCCGATGAAGCGTAGAGATAACGTGCCGCCTCTCCCAAATCTCTGTAATCCACGTTGAGGTGAGACCCGCAAGAAGACGTGGTCGCCATCATTGAACTTCGGTGGCCTCCGCCTCCTGTCCGCATAAGACTTCTACCGGCTCTGAGCTATCCTCATCTGCTCCTGGATGACCTGGACTTTCTCTTTCGTGGCCTGGACAATCTTCGATCCCACAAGTGCTGACTCCCCAGGGTCTGTCCAACACAACGGTTATCTGCAATGTCGGTTGTACAACGCCTCATATGGTGCCATCCCGATGGTGGAGTGGTAGCTATTGTTGTACGCGAACTACACCATGGGTAGTTGGTCCTCCCAGCTGAGACCAATGACGAGGACACATGCGCGGAGCATGTCCTCGAGAGTCTGAATGGTCCTCTCCGTCTGACCATCTGTCTGAGGGTGAAATGCGGTACTGAGACATAGCTGTGTCCTGAATGCCTCCTGTAACCCCTTCCAAAGCCGAGAAGTAAAGCGATCATCTCGATCGGAGATGATAGATGATGGCACACCATGAAGCTGTACAATCTCCGGGACGTAGAGACACCCCAAGCTCTCCACTCATCCCTGCTCTCTGATGGGTAATAAGTGAGCCGACTTGGTGAGTCGGTCGAAAATTACCAAATGGAGTCGTGACCTCTAGAAGTGCGTGGAAGTCCAGTCATGAAGTCCATAGATATGTCAGCCCACTTCCACTTCGGGACCTCCAAGGGCTGTACCAAGCCTGCTGGTACCTGGTGCTCTGCCTTCACCTGCTGGCAAGTGAGGCAGCGAGAAACGAACTCTGCCACAACCTTCTTCATACTCGGCCACCAGTGCTGTCATTTGAGATCCTGGTACATCTTCGCCACTCCCGGATGTACCGCCACAGGGGATGTGCGAAACTCTCTCAGCACCTACTCTTGTAAAGCAACTGGTACCAAGGTACGTCCTCTGTAAAGGATGTTGTGCTCTCCTTATAAAGAGAAATCATCAGGTTCCTGTCCTGAGGATATCTGCGCATGCCATGTCTCATAGTCGGCATTCCCACGATGTGCCTCTCTGACCCGCTGCAGTAGTGGAGGAGTGACTGTGAGTGAATGAAGGAAGGCTGATCCATCTCTATCCACAAAGCATATCTGAAAAGCGGCTAGCTGCTCTGTCGCCTCCCCAAGTAGCTGAATGCCCGTCCTCCTGCTGAGGGCATCAGCTACTACGTTTCCCTTTCCAGGAGTATAGACTATCTCAAAGTCATAGTCTTGGAGTAACTCGAGCCATCGCCGCTGTCTCAGGTTCAGGTCCTTCTGTGAGAAGATGTACCTGAGACTCTGGTAGTCAGAATAGACTGTAAAGCGCTCGCCCATCAGATAGTGTTGCCGCATATTCAGAGCGAAGACCACTATTGCTAACGCCATGTCATGGGTAGCGTAGTTCTGCTCGTGCTTCCTCAACAGGCGTGATCCATAGGCGATCACGGCCCTCTCCTGCATTAGGACACATCCAAGTCTAGTCCCTGATGCATCGCAGTAAACCATGTACCCAACTCCCTCCTCTAGAAGCCTCAAGATAGGCACGGTGGTCAATCTCTGTCTCAGCTCCTGGAAGCTCTGTTGATATCTGTCTGACCAAACAAAGGGATTCCCCTTCTTCATCAAAGATGAGAGTGGTACCGTAACTCTGGATTAGTCTCGCACAAATCTATGGTAGTATCCAGCTAGTCCCAAGAAACTTCGCACCTCCGTCACGCTCCTGGGTGGCTCCCAAGCTAGCACTGACTCGATTTTCGCAGGATCCACCGCAACTCCCACCTCAGAGATGATGTGTCCCAAGAAGTGGACCTCATGTATCCATAACTGACACTTCTAGAGCTTTCCATAAAGCTGGGGCTCTCAGAGTATGTCCAGTACAACCCACAAGTGGTAGGCGTGCTTCTCCTCAGTAGTCATGTAAATCAAAATGTCGTCGATGAAGACCACGACAAATTGATCAAGGTATGGCTGAAAGATCCTGTTCATGAGGGCCATGAACACTGATGGAGCATTGGTTATGCCGAATGGCATAACCATGAACTCATAGTGGCCATACCGACACCTGAAGGTCATCTTCTGCACGTCCTCATCCTGAACTCTGAGCTGATGATAGCCTGACATGAGGTCTATCTTCGAGAACCACTGTGATCCCTTGAGCTGATTGAAGAGTTCATCAATCCTCGGTAGCGGATACTGGTTTCTCACTATCACCTGGTTCAGGTGACTATAGTCGACACAAAGTCGCAAGCTCCCGTCCGCCATTTTGGCGAACAATATCAGGGAAGCCCATGGTGAAACACTAGGTCGGATGAATCCCTTGCCCTGCAAGTCCTCCAACTGTACCCGTAGCTCTCGAAGCTCGGCGGGAGCCATCCAATATGCTGGGTTGGATATTGGGGATATCCCGGGGTATAGATCAATATAAAAGCCTACCTCTCTACTAGGAGGTAGTCCTGGAACATCGTCGGGGAAAACGTCCGCATACTGATCCACCATTGTAGGAAAACCAGGACTCTGAACGTCAACTGCTCCTAGGATGATTCTAGCCAACTGATGAGTGATGGGTTGTCCTCTCCTCTGCGAGAGTCCATACTGTGCTACGAAGGCTCCCTTCTCCCCGGTGAAGGTGAACCTGCTCCCATCAGTGCATACACACCGCACCTTGCGCCTAACACAGTCGATTTGAGCATGGACTGTTGATAACTAATCCATTCCCAATATGACGTCGTAAGGCCTCAACGTCGCTACAAGAAGATCCCAGACGAAGCTCTCACCTCCTAGAGTAAGCTCACACTGTCAGCACCAGTGCGTAATCGTCGAGTCTCCTCCCGTAAGAGTCTCTAGCCGTAAGGATCGAGCCAACAACTCTGTTGGAATCCCTGATATCCGAATAAGTGCAGCAGCTATGAAAGAATGAATCGCTCTTGTGTCTATAAGAACTGCAAAAAGGGTAGAATAGACACAGATAGTACCTCGAATCATCTCGGGCGTGCAGTGGTCGTAGGCCTCCGCTGCCTGGAGCTGTGTCTGTCTCTGCCCGCCAGCTCCCTATGGTCGGGGTGGACCTCCTGGTAGTGGTGGTGGTAGAGCCTCAAAGCGTCTCCCACCACCTGTTGCTCGGCCAGCTCCTCTGGCTCGTCCGGCTGCTCCTTGCAGACCGCCATGGTCGACCCTATGCCTCTACCAAGGTGGGCCCTCAACCGTCTGCAGCTCATCCGCACGGCGGGTCGGGCAGTCACGAGCCATGTGGCCCTGCCCGCCGCATGCGTAGCACTGTCTGCCTCTCAAAAGACTGGCTTCACGCTATGTGCCCCACACCACTAAGTCAGTGTCCTGAGGTCATCTGCCTGAGGGTCTAGTCTGCCTGGACCCATGTGTCACCTTTCGACTGCTTTCTACAAAAGACTCTGCTACGTGCCGCCCTGCGGTAGGTCTCGCTGCTGATGCAGGCTCAGCAAGGAATCTCTCGATGAGAAGGGCTCACTCCAGTACCCCTGCCTGTATCGGAATGATGAGGGAGATCAGCGATGCCCTGATATCATGCCTCAGTCCCTGCTCGATGGTCAGGGCCCAGAAGAATGGGTCTCGTACTATGTCCGTTGAATAGAACGAGAGATCGGTAAATCTTGTCGAGTACTTGGTGACCTTCAATTTTCCCTGTCGCAGGTGTATAATCTTCTAGATGCGCACCGCACGAAGGGTGGCTGGGACGAACTCTGAGCGGAAGATGCTCTCAATGTCCTTCCAAGGGAGAAATGCCTCGTCGTGCACCTGGAGAATCAAGATCCACCATCTGCCTGCTGCTGCGTGCAGGAGGCTCGTTGCGAGGATCACCATAAGGTCAGCTGGTGTCCTCACTAACCTGAAAACTCGCACAACTACCTCCATCCAATCCTTGGCTGCCGGAGGTTCCGTCTCCCCGTGGAACCTGGGCGGTCGCTAACGCTGAAACTCATGCAGTGCACTAAGGTGACGTGCATCGTCAGTGGCTAGGGCTGGTAGCATCGATGGATCGACGGGTAGAGGTACCGCCGGTGCCTCTGCTGTCAAAGGGCCCTGTACCGAGGCCTTGTCCCTTGTTGGGTTGTCGTCACGTACAACGCTCGGAAACCTAGCTTGCTGCCGTCGTGAGGCCATCATGAAAAGAAACAGGTGCGCCACGGTCAAACAATATACCTGGTGAGCTGACATAAAGTAATCACAAAGAAAACCTGAAACACAATGCAATCAATGTTTTCATGCATTAAGTCAGAAATTAGAAGTCAGGGACCTATGGATACATCGGCCGCCGCACCAACACTGGACTCCATGGACTGATAACCACACTCAATACTCTTAATACTATTGCTTCACATAGAAAAAGATCAGAGTCCGGAGTTCTTCGGTAGAACCGAACTCCTCTGATACCAATTTGTCACGACCCATCCTCGGGGCCTGTTCCGTGACTACCCCAAGCTCGCCTTCCATAGGCCAGGGGTTGGCGACTAGCACCAAGGCGTAAATCCCAACAAAAGGGAAGGAATTGCCTTTAAAAGTAAACAAACACCACAGAGTAAGCTAGCAGAAGTAAACACTGAGTAAACTGAGTACAAGTAAGTGAGGAAAGTAAATGGGCCAGAATACAAACCCAAACTGAAAGAAAAGTACAACTGGAAAGAAAGTACAGCAACTGAATGTAAAACAGCAACATCGAGCCTTCCTCTGGTACTCCCACCTAAAGGGTGGGTACAGATAACCACCCCAGCTCCTTGGTCCAGCCATCTGCTCCGTGTACATCTCGCCCAGTGATCTACCTCCAGGTACCGACCTGCTCTGCATGCCTCAACCACGATCAGCGTTGTCCGTCGTTCCTAAACCGACACAATGTAGTGCGGGCATAGCCCGTGCAGGGGTGAGTATAAGCCACTCAGTACGGACCTCGAGACCCCCAAAGGTCTCCCAAAATCCACAAAGGATAATCCACAAGGAAAGATGCAATCAGGAAGTAACATCCAAAACTACCAAGGTATATGACCATACATATACCTAAGTTATCAATTCAAGTTTGGCTCCAACATCTGAGCCCAATTTCGATCACATCCACACAGGAAATCACAACCCGATCCACACTGGAATGCATAACGTAATCCATAGAGGATATCAAGTCAATCTTATCAAAGATAAGGATTGAAAGTCAAGATTCAGCTCACACAGGTATACTTCTTCGTAAGACGATAGAAATGATCAGATGTAGCCACTGATTTATCTAAGCCGTCGGACCCACACAGGATCGATAAGTACTAATCCCCGCAATGACCCACAAAGGATCGATAGGTAACTAACCACTGCAATGACCCACACAGGATCAGACCCACATAGGATCTGTAGGCACTGGCCCACACAGGACTACTGAGCGCTGACCCACATAAGATTGGTATCACTGATCCACGTAGGATTTCTGAGTGCTGTAGTCATCGCCGTCGAATCCACGGAGGATTTCTATACAGTCGTCATCTTCGTCTCAGTCGCAGCCAGCTCTAGGATTCCCACACACAGCAAGCTCATTCGGGAGGGTCCGCTCCATGAGCCAAGGGACAGATACATAAACTGACACATAGTCCGGAGTTGATGTATCCAAAAGTTTCGTATCGTCAACAGGAACTCTACGCGACAGACGGCGCGTCGATCGGACGCCCGGTCTGAGAGTTATTGGTTATTTCGTCCCAAGGACCCGATTGGTTTTTACGTCAAAACCAACCCGACCGTACTTCAACTACGTCCAAACCTCGAGCGGAGTAAGCCAAATGGTCCGTCTCACTAAGAGGAATCCAACAAAGTCGAAAACACGTCATTCAGACGTCCGGATCTCAAGTTATAAGTGTTTCCGCTCCGAGGGCCTGGTTGGTTTCATGTTCGAACCGACCCAGCCGAACTCAATGAACTCTGAAACCTTAGGTGTGATATATCAAAATTAATGCCTCAATTGAAGGATCGCATTGCAACTGACGGTGGGTCGATCAGAGGTCTGTAGCCCATGTTATGGTCAAAAGAACAAAAGGGGCCCAGAAGTGGGGGTTTCGGGCCCGGACCGACCCGGCCCGGCTGACGCGGCCCGGTGGCCAGGTAACTCAGCCGTTTCGGCCGAGCAGACGGGGGGTGGGGGGCAGACTTCCCCCTCTATTTCGTAACCATGACCCCCATTTGGGGTTCCGCTCTTGTCCGGCCAGCCGGGGGTTACGAACCCCCGACTCCTCCTCTAACAGGCCGGCCCGCTCCGGCCTGCCGTCTGCTGCCACCACGGGACCGACGCGGGCCGGTCCTTCTTGTTTGACGCCAGTGGCCAGGAACCAGCCGTCGTTCCTTGCTCTGCTACGGCCTTGGACCATCGGGTGCCGCAAGACAGCGCCCCGCCCCTCCGCCACGGCCCTGCTCCGGCCGCGGTGCCTTCGGGTTCTCCGGCCCGGCGCGACGGTGCCGCGCCTTTGTTCGTTTTCAATGGTGTGGCACAACGGCGCCGCACATCCTTGCCTCATGATCCCACACGGTGTGACGGCACCGCTCCATCCCCGTTCCAAACCACCACAATGTAGGCAAGAGAATTAAGGGAGGAGGGTCGGCCGTGTTTATGCGGTTCGGCCCCCTCCCGTTAATTGATAGCAAGCGGTCTAATTTGTGTGAGGAACGATGACGGAAGAATTCATGAAAAGCATCAACATTAAACCCCTACCTTGTCGAATTTGTTGAGAAAGGGTTCTTCATAGAATTAACCGTCGTGGAAGATGGTGTCGTGGAAGGAACGTCGTTGGCATCACAGTACATGGCGTCGCGTAGTCGATCTCCGAGGATTCGGCGTTCTTCGTCTGAGATCGGTGCGTTCTTCATGTTCTTCGTGTTCTTCGATGATATAGAATAACATTAGAGTTTTTTCCCCCAATCCCCTCTCAACACAACAACATCAACCATAATAAAATAAGTTTTGGTTTTATTTTATTTCCCATGCCAAGTATTTGAATTTCAAACATTCAAATTATACTCATTAAATAATTAACTTAAGTTATCTAATTAAATGGTGAGTTGAGGGAGTTAGGGAATATGAAGAGGTGGGGATTTTGTGGGCCCCCACTGCCCTCATAACCTATCTAGGATAGTTTTCCAACTTCCACACAACGGATAACCACTTAGAGAAAATAAAATAAAATTGAAGGTCAATTTTATTTTACCTTCCACATTTTTTTTACATCTCCTCCCGAGAAAACGCAACTTTGGAAAAGGTGTTCTTAAGAAATTATCGGCGCTGTGATTCCATCGGTTCCCTTGGATTTCTATTCCGAGCACCAGTTCAAAAGTTAGGAAAACCCACTCGTTCGTTCACTGAACGTACCCGAGCCAAACTTCAGAAAATGATTCTGGGCACACTAGGCCTCGGAATCATGTGCCGTTAGAAACTGCGATCTTGTAAATTCAAATGAAAATAAGAAAAAATTTCCCTTGAATTTTATAGGTCTTTAAAATTTCATTAATTATTCAAAATTCATGTCTTGATATTTTTCCCCTTTTATCGATTTTCATTCAAGTGAAATAATTATTAAAAAATAAAATAAACTTTTTAATATCCTAAAATATTTTAAAATCATTATTCGAAATTTTGAATTTATTTATTCTAATTAATATTCTAAATTTGTGAAATTTATCATTAAAACTAAATCATACAATATATTTTAAATATTGTTTTTATAGAAAACAATTCATCAAATATTATGTGATCTTATCCAAATTTCATGTCAATTAATAATAATTCCATGTGTTTTTATATATTAGTTTTTAAATATTAATTTTCAAAAAAATAATATGTTAAAACTAACAAGATTAATTTTATAAAAATCATAACACATACGGGTATAGATATCATAATAATATTGATGAGTTTCTTGATATTATGTATTGGGAAAAGGGATTCCCTTTCACCAATACAAGAAAAATATATTATTTGATTGACATACTTTTCTACCTAATTATATAATTAATAATGGAAACTCTAATGAAAAATCATTACCCTTTTAAATATAAATCTTTTCCCACAAATAGATATTTTGTAATTTAAAAAAAGGATTATCATATTTTTAGGACCATATTAAATATATGTCCATATGAAATAATTATAAATCATAATAATCATGCAATAAAATATTTTATTATTGACAATAATGAAAAAATCATCATAAAAAATATTTAGAGATAATTATTTTAAAAGTATAATCCAAAAAAATAATATTAAATTGATATATGAAATAAATAGTTGTTCTTTAAGAAATAGGGAGAAATTTATATTTTCAATAAATTTTAACCCAAGAAACCAACTATTGAATCTGTTTGATAAGTGGATATAAATGATTATGATAATAATTTAATATATATTATTAATGTTACTACACTCATTATTATATCAAATGATTCAATGTTGTATAAAAACACAAGAACCTTGATACATTAAAAATAATAGATTTCATGGAATGGATATATAAATAATAAAAGCATCATGAGATCTATGAGGTTCCAGTGTAATTATTTTGATGTTTCATGATGAAAGTATTTTCAATATATACTCTTGAAATTATTATGATTGGGTATGTTCAATAATTGGAATGGTTCTAGTCTTCTTTTAATCCAGATCAAGGTTAAAATGTTATTTTATAATCATTATAATAATGGTTTCACTAGTATTTTTATAATTGTAATAAGAATTAGTTCAATTAAATTTTACCTAGTCGCATAAATTTGTTTAGAAAAAAATAAAAACTTTTGATTTTGATGGCCTAATTTTTTTATTAAATTATGTAACGGTAAGTATTTCATTTATTACTGGAAAATGTATATTTGTGACAAACCTTTTATGATGGGTTCCCATCTCAAATGTCCCGTTATGGAAAAGGGCATCACAAATGTTACCTTTTGTGACGACCAGTGGTACCATCGTAAATAGTGGGGAAAAATAAGAAAAATTAAAAAAAATATTAATATTAATAGAAAATATTAATATAAATGAAATAATAATTTTAATAATTGTACAATAAATTTTTTTATAAAATAATATTAATAAAAATAATAATATAATATTAATATAATTGATATAATATTATTAATATTAGTAACACAAATTTAATTAAGATATAATTAAACAACATAATAATAAAATTATTATTATTAAAAATGAGATAATAATAGTAACAATAGTAATATAATAAAAACCTAATTATTCTAAAAAATATAAAAATATAGTTATTAATAAAATAATAAATATAAAAAATAATAAGGAAATAATAAAAATTGTAATATTCGAAACAATATCAAAAATATACTATTTAAAATTGGAAATAGTTAATATTACAAAAAATATATTCAAATGTTTCATTACAAAGTAATAATATATCACCAAGAGGGTGAGTCATTTGAAAGAGCTGGAGGAGATGGTGGAGTAATTCCATCCATAAACTACTGGGAAAACATCGCATGTACTCCATCTGATCCTGCTCCTACTACTACCATCATCGATGCATCTTATACTTTCTCTCCTCCTCCTGCTGCTACTGTTGTTATAGGAACTCTTCCTGCTGCTGATGCTTCCACTAACACATCTCCTCCTGCTCCCTACACGTAGTCTACATAAGCTCACTCTAAGCTTACTACTTCTCCAGATATTGTGCATGAAATGATGATTACACTCTATGATATCATCTCTAGCTGGACAATGACATCACAAAGGTTCCATAAAAACCCCATGGGGCCAATTGAGAGCTGATACTAACAACTCAACCTTTCTCAAAGGCGTAGTAGGGCACCTACATCCATGCTGCCGCAACAAATTGGGGGGTATTGAACTGACCATCAGAATCAGCCCGACTCCCATTATGTGTCTGAGACATTGCGGTCTCATATAACTTCTTCAATTAGAATTTAAAATTAAAATAGTTAAAATAATATTTTTAGTTAAATTTAAAACTAAAAAAATATACTGACCAAAATCTTTCATTGGAGAACACATCTAATATCTCTAGTGGCTGAATCACTGTACATCCTCATACAAATATCTTACCCTATAATATCGGGCTCTGCAAATCCCAATATGAATATAAAATATAATATTTATATTTAAAGTTATATACAATATTTAAAAATTTGTTATTATTATCTTCTCTCTATGTGTACTGAATTTACGACTACTAGATCAATGTGTCACCTCCTCTCTCCCCTTATTTTTCTCACCTACTGATGATCTACTCTAAAACCACAATCAACTAATGTATATATAATCCATCCCAAAATCGAAGATGAAATATAATAAGGTTGTTGGATCCAATAGGTCTCATCAAACTCTATCACTCTTTCTTTCTTCATTACATTAATTTTCAAATTATGCAAAAAAATTGAGAGTAACACGGATGCATAGCTCCCTGACATGCCTTCTAGATAGCCTCACACATTCTCTCATCAATGGAATACCATAAACCCAATTTTTTTTATAATATCTTGTTATTAATTAAAATAATTTCAAAATAAACTTTTTTATTTATGTATCATCCACTGCTCAAACATGAACTCCAGAACATCAATGGGAATCAGATCCAATTAAACCCATTCTTTAGAAAAATAATTGTGTAATATAGTTCCCCTTTCCAATAGTTATATGGGTAATGTTGTGAAAAAATTAAAAATTAATCAAAAAATTGTAATATAAATAAATTAATGAAAATTAAATAAAATAAATAGATAATCATACCTCTACGAGCATGGATCGAACCCAAGGTATGGATGTTGATTGGGGATAGGGTCGGGAATCATTATCCAAGCAAGACCATGCCCCCTCATAGTGCTCCCTAGACTGCGAGTAGTCTAAGGGTCAAATGATCTGAAATCCTTCTGATCCAAAGATAGTTTAACCTCCTACAAAAGACGATACAAATCCTCCTCCATCTGAAACACAAAATTATTGTTGTTAGAAAAGAGTTGAAAACAACAACTATATATGGTTATATACAATATATGATTTTAACCAGAATTTAACTATATCAATTTCCATCTTCATCCTCATATTCATAGCTATCGATGTCTATGTCTTCATCTTCCTCCTCTCCATAATCAATTCCCATATTAGCAGAATTTTCATCATTAATTGTCATTTCAAATTCATCTGTAACATCATTAAAATCATCATCACCATTGGCCCTTAACTGTGGGGTGTCATTAATGATATTCGTTTCTCTTAATAAAAAATATATATTCATAGAAATCTCTTGAAAAAGTTTAATTCCTTTCACTTTAGCAGAACATCATGAACTTTCAGTAAACTGATTCTCAGAAGAACTAATTTTTATTACGCTCCACCAATCACCCAATCCATTTGACGTAGCATAATAATTTTTTAGTAAATTATATGTTCGGGATTATCCAATAAAAATTGTTCTTTTACTAAAAGAGTTATTTTATATTTAATATCAAGGATTCCATGGATAAAATGAACGTGTAAGACTCTCTCAATATCCAACCACTGACATTTAAACATTATTATGTAATAATGTCCCAGATAACACAGTTCAATGGATTTTCTATCATGGTATGAAATTCAAATTTAGTTTCTCAAAGATGAGATCCTCTCTGGAAAACACCATTACTCACTGTTTTTTATTTCCCATATGCATGTGTATGAAATAGATAACCATTCACCGCATGTACATTATAATAATTAACTATTTTTGATGGTGGGTTACTCAATACATACAATCAATTAAAAATATTATCAGCATGTTTAGATACCTAAAAACTGGTAGAAATCACTATAAATAGTATTAAATTGATTGTTTTTGTGAAATCAAAAAAAAAATTATGTTACCAATCTTTTAAACTAGAATGAGAAAGAATTTTTATGACTTTCTTCAAATGTATGTGATGTAATTTGTTGAAATTATTTCATGATATGATTATCATATAAACTAAAAACAAAATAAGATTAATTTAGAATTACAAAAAATTATAAAATAAGTAATATGAATAGACATAGTACAATTGGTGTCATTTTCTCACAGAAGAGCAGAATTTCTGTATGAGCTCTATGATGTTGGTCATCTGAAATCCATAGTTCATGAACTCCACCGAGGCCACGGTTGGGATGATTGAAATATGGTAATTTATTTCTCATTTCATTGTCAATATTTAACTCATTATGGCTCGTTCGGTTGTGTTTTGAGGGATATTCAGATTGAATGTAATGAGAGCAGAAAAAAATGTCCTCTTGCAAGTAAGCTCCTACAATTGAGCCTTCAACTGATGATTTGTTATAAACTTTTTTCATCAATTTCTACATGCATAACTCTAATTGGTACAGAAGTCAAAACTATATAGGATCTCCACATTTTTTTTTCAAGCGTCAAATGTAATATAAAATGTTCCATTGTGTCAAAAAAAATCGGTATAATAATTTTTTTCTAGTTTAAATAAAATTAAAAAAAACATATTTCAATTTTTATACTGCATGGTAGCCTGTTTTCGACCCAGAATTGTCTCAAAAAAATATGACATTTCTGTTAACACATCCCAAGTCATAGGATTTAACAAACCACTTACTCCAATCGACATAAGTCTTTCCATTAAAACCTGACAATCATGAATTTTCAAGCTTGTAATAGGACCATTTCTAACACATCGGCTCAGTTTGGAAGCATAACCATATGAAATTCTTAAATCTTCAATTCGGGGAAAAAATAATAAATGGCTCTCTTTTGATAGTGTATCAGCTAATTTTGGCTTCATTAACTTCTGTGATCTGACATTATCAAACAATTCATGTTCCGGTCCATTGCAAATTTGGGAAAGATATTACATTATCATTGGACTTAAATACTATATCCAAAACTGTATGATATAAATTATCAAAATAGTTATTATCAATATTCATCACATATTACATGTGATGGACCAAAAAATAAGACCAATATGGGAAATCCGTAAAAAATTATATATTTTTAACAAATTGTGCACTTTTCCAAACCCATCATTTTCTATTGGTTTATTTTTGGTCCTAATGTGATTGGAGGTAATGAAGAGATAGTTGATTTTTTACTCTATACCAAAGATCATTTTTGGAGTCCCATATTTTTCAAGGCTTCCGTTTTTGAAATTATTTTTTCTTCTTTTAAAAGTTTGATCGGTTGGAAGGAATCTGTGATGATACTAAAAAACAATATTTTTCCCACGAACAAGCATAAACTCTTTTTTGTCTCTCATATAGTATGAACATGATTTTAGATTAGGTGTATTCGATCCAGATAACATACCATATAATGGGAAGTCACTAATTCTCTACATCAATCCATCTTTTAGTATGAGGTTTTGTTTTGTAGCAAAGAAATATGTACTAAAAACATTACTCCACAGTTAATGTAACTCATAAATCATTGGTTTCAAATAAACATCAATATTATTTTCTGGATGATATGGAATTAATGAGGTAAAAAAGATATCTTTCATCAAAATCCATGGAGATAAATTATATCGTGTTATAAAGATAGTCCAATATGAATACAGACTACCGTGAGAAGAAAATAGACTGAAACCATCAGTAGAAAGACCCAATCATACGTTTTGGTCTTCAAAAGAAAAAGTCAGATGCACTTGGTAAAATTATTTCCATGAATCACCATCAGAGAGATGATTTAATATTTTACCAGTTGATATATTGGTTTTGTGTCATGACATCAATGATGTTTTGTTCTCAGACATAAGTAAACTCTACAATCTAGGTGTGGGAAATAAATATCTCATACTTTTATAGGAATAAATCCATAATTCACTACTTGAGATTCTTTATTACTAGATTTACCACATGTAGGACAACTATCCAATGACTCATTTTCACCATAATATAATATGTAGTCATTTGAACTTGGATGAACTTTCAAATAACCAAGACCATGATTACAGACCTGCTTCTTTCTCTCATATAGATTTACAGGCAAAAAATTTTCTTCATGTAGCAGTGTTTTTAACAAACATTATATCTCATCGAAACAACTATTTGAAAATCCTTTATCTGACTTAATATCCTTAAATTTAGTAACCACTTCAATGTTACTTATCTTGTAACCAGGATATAAGGAATCCTTAGTGGACTTCAACAACTCATAGAAATGATACGGTTCCAACTTAGGTGTTAAATCAATATCATCCTAATATTCAGTTTCATGAAAATATAGACCTACCATATAATATTCTAAATTGTGAAATTGTGCGAGATTTAGAACTAATTTATTAGTGTCTTCATGGGAACTGTTTTCACTATGTTGATTCCAAAAAACATAATCTTGTTGTGAACAAAAATGTAATAAATGAACTACAACACTGTCAAATGTGTCATACATCCTCAGAGCACATTTTTTACGAGGACACCTAATTTTCCCTGGGAAATGTTTTTTTGGTTTTGATGATGCAAATGATAAGAAATCTACAACACCATCAATATATACAGGATTTAAACTAGAACTATTTAGATTTATTCACTGATTTATCCAAGCATGATCATCTAATAATGACATTTGTCGACATCCATGTTCCATATTTTTTGAAAGAATATTGAATAATTAGTTATTTTGTATTATTAGATATAAGATAAAAAGTATCTAAAAAATAGAATACAATTTATTTATCATATCTAGAATTTTATAATAATTTCAATCATTTTATAGTTATGTATACTATTTTTTAGCATTTCTATTAATCAATATTCATTTATAAAAATTTATACTCATTACCACTAATTACTATTAATTACATGTATTTTGTAATAATTGTTGTTAATTACCAATAGAACGATTTCCAACAGATTGGCAATAACACTTTTTCCTGATGAGTCATCCCCATTCAACTGGATTTGATTAAAATCATTATGAAAAGTCTACTCTAACGTACGACAACCCTTTTTCATATGGCAGAGAATAATTTTTATAGTGAATTGAATCGAAGAATTTCCAAAGAGACGAGTCATCGAGAAAAGGGTATCTTTTATTTAATGACTCACATCCTTGTAACTTTATCCAAACTTAAATATCTTTGAAAAATATGCTCTGATGTGAGTCAGAGTAGATTTCTCATAATAATATTAATGGGAGAAAGTTTTCAGGAGTTGAGGTGTCGATCAAATGGAATGCCACCAATCCACTGGAAATTGTGCCAATTTATCATAATGTATTATAATTTACTCCAATTTAATCCAAATAAATTTTAATTGATCCTAATTAATCTTAATTAATCCTCATTAATCCTAATTAATCCTAATTGACCCTAATTATTCTTAATTATTCATAATTCTTCATAATTAATCCTATGTATTACTAATTATTACTAATTATTACTAATTATTACTAATTATTACTAATTATTACTAACTATTTATAATTATTACTAATTATTAGTAATTAATCCTAATTATTCTAATTTAATCCTAATTAATACTAATTATTACTAATTAATACTATGTATTACTATTTAATACTAATTAATCCTAATTATTACTAATTAATCCTAATTATTTCAATTCAATCCTAATAATTCATATTTAGAGTGATTTATAAATATTTAAAACTAATTATTACAATTTATTACTAACTATTACAATTTAGTAATCATTATTACTATTTATTACTAATTATTACAATTGTTTACTAGTTATTTCTAATTATTACCAATTATTACAAATTCTTACAAATTATTACTAATTAACCCCAACTTACCTTAATTATTATTACTTAATCCTTATAATTATTAGTTAATCCTAATTATTCTTAATTAATCCTAATTATTCCAAATTAATCCTAATTATTTCTAATTAATCCAAATTATTAAAATTTATTACTAATTCTTACAATTTATTACTAATTATTACAATTTACTGCTAATTATCACAACGTATTACTAATTGGTGATAATTATTACTAATTATTGATAATTATTACTAATGAATTATAATTATTTCTAATTACTAATAATTATTACAATTTATTATTAATTATTACAAATTTCTACTAATTATTATAATTTATTACTAATTAATACAATTCAATACTAATTAATCCTTATTATGACTAATTAATCCTAATTATGACTAATTAATCCTAATTATTACTAATTAATCCTAATTATTACTAAGTAATCCTAATTACTACTGATTAATCATAATTATTTATAATTAATCTTATTTATTCATAATTATTCCTAATTATCCCTAATTAATACTAATTATTCCAATTTATTACTAATTATTAAATTTATTTCTAATTCTTACAATTTATTACTTTTTTTAAAAGTCAATTCCTCCTTTAATAAAAGAAAGAGAAAGAAGAAAACAAGGAAAGAGTACGGAAAAAACAGAGAAACTCCAAAACAAGGACTAATTCTTAACCTTTTTCAGCAGATGCTCGGTTAGCCTTCGTTCTTCTTATTTAAGAGCAATCAGCTCCGCTCTTTCGCGTCGCTTCCCCGGCCTCTTGATCCTCTTCTGCTAGCACTTTCCCTATTCGCATGAACTTGAAGCCTTTCCTGCAGTGTCTCAGCATCAGTGCTATCAGAACCTGAGCTATCCTCTATTTCATTGTTAGAAGAAGCATTTGATTTTACTAGCGTTATCATTTCCACTGTAGTAGTCTTCTCAACCGCTGTTGCGGGAGCAACTAGGGGAGGTGTCTTCTTTTGAGAAACAACATGAAATCCTTCATTATCCACAAAATGTTTTGCAGAAGAGTGCCAAGCCTTAGAGATGATTGCAGAGTCATAAGATAAAGTTTATTTACCTTTTCGATTCACAGTGGGAATCAATTTTTCTTGAAAGAGTTTCTGATCATCCTTGATCTGTGTTTCTTCCTCTGTTGCATGTTCCTTTATTTTTCTTGGTGTATCAACATGTTTGTCCTTTTCTGCATCCATACAAATCTCAACCCAAGACTTCTTTTGATTTTCAGGGAAAGTACATACCTTGGCTGAATCTGGTCGGTCGCCCATAATATCAACTTTAGATGTCGCTTCATGAGCGTCACCTTGCAACTCTTTCTCAACATGATTAGCAACTGTGCTCAGCTCTTGCATGCTTTTACCCAAGTTTTTGTCATCCTAAGGCAACAACTGTGATTCAGATTTCCCAGCAGAGGAATATTTTTCCTTCTTGAGATAGTTATTGACATTATGGCCACGAAATGCACAAAAGATGCACACTAAATAACACCGACAAGAAGATAAATCATGACCAATAACATTTCAGTCCTTGTACAACTTAGGCATTTTTCCTAAACAATCTTTAGGACAATAATATCCTCATCAGTAGCAAGCGTCAATTTGTCAACAAGAGTAGATCCCAATTCAATCTCAACTATAAACCTAGAAAAGTGACCAAAATGGGAAACATTCATCTCCTTATCAATTGGTATTGGTATACCAATGGATAAAAAAATATCATATAATATTTTAGGATGCTAGAGTATCCATTTTAATCCATAAACTCTAACCTAAATTTGAGTCGTAGTGATACCAACTTCCAAAGTGTTGAACTTTTTATCCCATTCCCTTAAATGATGAATTCCAGGTTTAAGGGCAATGGAACCAAATCCCAATGCTCTAACTTTTAATTAATCTATGCGGAAAATCATATGGAAATATCCCCGACCACACGAGACACACATCCATGTTGAGAAGCACGAAATTACATAAATAAGTTCATTGAGATCATGAATTTTTATTGGTTTTGTACCCTTAGGAAGGAAAAGGTGAGCAATTATTGAGTACTCACCCATCTTGAGCCTTTCGGAGACCCTAATAGATCCACTTTGATGTGTGTAGTATTCCACATTCTTCTAATGGAATAATCAATCCCACCTTTAAGATGTGCAAAGGAGCGAGAACTGCATCTTGTCTAAAAGCCGCAGAACTCTCCAAAGCTGGTTCATTTGTACCTGGTCCAATAGAGACAAATCTATCCTGTGAAATGGATATGTCATTTTGGGCATTCTTTCCAGCAGCCACGGATATTTCCATTTCCCTAAAACCTCCCTCGACACCTCCCTCAGTAGGCACTAAGGCATCACAGACATTCATGCCTTCCTAAGATGAGCTTGCTCCGCCAGAGCCCTTACCCGTAGCCCATGGCATCTCCGTCAAGTCCCCGTATCCCTTGATAGGCAGTAGCCCACCGCTCGCTGCATTCTCCACATACAATGTCTTCCTTACAGCACCTAACGTCACTGCCACCATGCCTCTCGTGCCATCTGAATCCACCGGATTTCCATCACCGACAGCTTCGGTCACCGCATTTAAAGCACAACCATGAAATCCACTCACCACATAAGATTGATAAGAGTCAAACCTACCAAGAGGAAACAGATCTGCAGCAGGGAGCACCATCATGATCGATCCAAAACCCTAGATGTTGCAAGTCATAGAGAGAGGGAGAGTCTCACTTCTCTCATCCCACCCCGCTTCCACTCAATCATTTTTAGATCATTCTAACAATTTATTACAAATTTTTTATAATTATTACTAATTGTTGATAATTATTACTAATTGTCGATAATTATTACAAATTTGGGTTAATTTTTAGTAATTCTTAGAAATTAAATCTAATTATAATAAATTATTACAGATATTTAGTAAATAATTATAAATATTCGTAATTAATACAAATTAATACAATTTATAAAAAAAATTAATAATTTTTTCAATTTATTACCAATTAGTCCAATTTATTTCCAATTAATCTTAATTATTAATAATTAATCCTAATTATTACTAATTAATCCTAAATATTACTAATTAGTCCTAATTGTTACTAATTTATCCTAATTATTACTAATTTATTGTAATTATTACTAATTAATCATAATCAATCCTAATTATTACTAATTATTACTAATTATTGATAATTGATACAAATTATTACAAATTATTAAAATTTATTACTAATTACTATAATTTATTAGTAATTATTACAATTTATTACTTATTTTTACAATTTATTACAAACTACTACAATTTTTTATTAATTATTACAATTTGTTACTAATTATTACAATTTATTACTAATTATTACATGTTATTAATAATTGTTACATGTTATTAATAATTATTACTAATTATTAAAATTATTACTAATTATTAATAATTATTACTAATTAATCCAAATTAATCATAATTATCACTAATTACCCCTAATTATTCTTAACCAAACCTATTTTTTACTATTTAATACTAATTATTAAAATTTATTACTAATTGTTGCAAATTATTAATAATTATTACAATTTATTTCTAATTTCTGATAATTATTACTAATTGTTGATAATTATTACTAATTGGGAATATTTATTACAAATTATTTTTAATTACATCTAATTATTAGTAATTATTTATAATTATTTCTAATTATTACAATTTATTACTAATTATTACAATTGATTACTAATTATTAATAATTAATCCAAATTAATCATAACTAATACTAATTGATTACTAATTATTACTAATTAATCCAAATTATTACTAATTATTATTATTTTTTACAATTTAGAATAATTTATTACTGTTTATTACAAATTATTACAATTTATTACTAATTGACACATACACATAATTTAATTGAGCCTAATTAATGACAACTATAAATAATTAAAAACAAATTTCTCATTCAGATTTAATTTAATTGCATCTAGTAAACAAAAATTATAAACAATTTAAAATAAAATAAATTAAGTAAACAATAAAAATTTGATAAATACCATGAAACTAAATCTTTTGGAGTATAAAAGTTTTGGATTATGCCCTGATTTGAAAGTTTATACTTTGAAAATTTCTAGAGGAAAAATTTTCAGAAGAGAGAAAGAGAGAGATAGGGAGAGAGATGTTGACAAAAGAATATAATGAGAGGAAAATGGATGGGGTTTATATAGGATAAATTATTTGTGATGGGTTTTTTTATGACGGTAAGCCCATTGAATATAAAATCAATTATGACGGAACACGTTGCCAATGCCCATTTCCCGCATTAATTACAATCCGTGAATAAAAAGTTGTTTATTATTGGACACATCACAAATAAGTACTTACCGATGCACTATTTTTGATGGGGAAATTAACCCATTTAAAATACTAAAAACCGCTGACGGACATTTGTGGCAGTATTAGGAGCCCATCACAAATACATTTACCCGTGGTTTGGTGTGCATTTCGTGCCAAACCTTTTCTGATAAGTCCTTGCAAACCGGTCGCAAGCAGCTATTATTTGTGACAGACCCTTGAACCGTTGCAAAGGGCCATTTTTTCTGTAGTGATTGAGCTTAATAAGTTTTGTGCATCTAATAGTTGTCCTTTTTCATTGAAAACTATCAGTGGACTCTCGAAGGTGGTTTGTTGCTATTATTGTACTGAACCCAATAACTAGTGAAGTAATTTCCCATAATACCTAAATATTTGTAATATATATCATAATGATTCAATTTATGTTATAAATATTATATAATTGAATTATTCTATTTCATTGGGTATTTGATATTGAATTTAGATTATATATGATTTTTAAATATGAGCATGTGTTCAAAACTGAAGAAGGATTTATAGTTATAGCTTCATGTATACATTTAGTGAAGGAAAAAAGGGTTACTAAATCAATTAGTTTGATATGGTATATTATTATAAATATATATGTGGATTACAATAAATACTGTGTATTTTCATCCTCTCATTGTCTTATGTGATAGGGGTTATTTGTAAGTAATTGTTGTTTTGAGTAACAAAAGATGAGTGTGTTTGATGAACATAGTTATTATTGATCCAAGTGTATAATATTATTGAGGAAATAGATAAAGGGTAATGGGGGTATATATGATAACAATCTTCTTCCATGATATTTTTCAAAATATGAAATACATGATCTCACCACTAGTCAACATTATATATTAATGAATAAGTTCATATTTTTAGAATGTTGTTCTGTAAAAAAATAGAATACCATATAAGTTATGGATGTTAATAGTTTATTTGTAATCTATTGAACTTGGCACATTGGCATGGATAGGGATGAGGTTCCACTGATCTTAGGTGATGCTCCCTTGGGAACTAATGTCTTCAAAAAATTCCTAGGTATTAATAAAACATCAAAGGATGATTTTTCGTTCCAAAAAAAGACAAATGATATTGAATAATAATTGAAATTCTGAAAAAACACTAAATAATTCATAAAATTAATCCAATAGATTCAGGGAGTAAAAACATTACAATAATAAAGTGGTAGTAGATAATGATTAAGAAAATGAAACCAAAAATAAAAATACATGGAAGAAATTTTCCACTAAGGAGTCACCACTCTAGAAACTTGGTCTCAACCAACTCCCAATATATGTTTATATAAAAAATTTCCAAAATGTAATGGTTCTTCTCTTGTGAAGTATGTGGTCTACCACTTACCTATATTAGGAAAAATAATTTCTCTATACAGGAAATTTTTTATATTTAGGGGGTAAGTATATCGACTTAGTATGAAGTCCTCCAAACGTCCCAAACATGTAAGTAATATAAGATCATGTTATCTCAATGTTTTATATAAAAAGATGATGATGAAATGTTAAATTATTTTTTAATAAAATTTGATTTTATTAATAATTTTAAATAATTATTTCTATACGGGATTCCTAATATAACGCTCACACACCATTGAATGTGACATTCCCATAAATAATCCTAACTCATGAGTGGAAAACCTATTCATGTTTACATGAGTTTTCATTTTATTTTATATGCATCTGTTCTCCAAACTGGAACTATTTTCCATGTATGAATTAATAATTTTTTTTACAAGGCAATATGAATAACCTCATCCCATGTGTATTCCACGTTTTCTCACACAATCATTTATTTGAAAGAAATAATTTGTTTTAGCATAATATAAATCACATTTTGGGCATCACATGAAATATAAAATTTAAATACATGAAATGTCTATATTTTAAAAAAAATCATTTCAAAAAGGTATTTCCATTGAAAATCAAAAAGGGATTGTTTTATAAATCCATAGTCTTCAAAATAAAAAAAATTTGAATAGTGACAAAATACATCTACATTTAATGTGTTTTTTATAAATAGAAACACTATAATATCATTGATTCGTGCTTTAATTTAAGTTTCATCAACAAATCCTTAGAAGATTCCATAAAAAATTCCTTAACCAATGAAAATTCCATGGTATCCACCGTTGATAAAACATCTACATAAAAAATTTTATGTTCCAGAATAAAAATAATGAATGAGGTCCTTACCTTTGAATTTATTGATTCAATGCTCCATGATTAATTGGAATTTTCTATTGGATGGAAGTGAACCTCCAAAAAATATTAGAGTAAGTCAGACGTTTGATATTATAGGTGAATAGAGTAATAATTACTGTTTTGGATCCTAAACTAGATTAAAAATATAATTTTTTAATTAACAAAACACATCATATGGTAAGTCCACATGTTTTTGTAAACTGTTTTCCAATCATGATTGTGTTATTTGATGATACCCTTGTTTCATTGATTGGCCACACAAGTAAAAAACCCCATTTACCAACTATATATATCACCTATAAACAAAACATTTACAAATTAAATGGTTACCATGTTCTCCCTCCACCCCACCCTGAGCCTCCTCTTCAGCTTATCTAATTTCATTGGAAACCCGTACAGTTCCCCTAAAAATGATCAATCGTTCAACACTATGTAAACATCCAAAAATCCCTAAAACCATATATAAAATCATATAACTCGTCCTAAACAATATATAAATTAAAAACACTTCATAAAAGAGTAATTATTATCAAACAGGGGTTATAAAATTCTCCCCACTTTCAGTAACTTCGTCCCTGGAGAGCACGAAATTTGAAGTATCGTGGAAGATATTTGGCCACTACTCAAGAATAAACTTCTCTGATCCCATGGATTTTTTTGAATTAGACCGGAAATCCACAATAAACATAAAAAATAGATACATATTTTTCAAAAATAGTTTTTGTTTCTATCCATTAGATGTACTAGGGAGTCAATAAATGTAGAAAATGTTTCAAGTGTAACCTGGTCCGAACAAATAAAATGGTGTGGATCATGCTGGTACTTCTTTAGCAGAGAAACATGGAAGTCATTATTAAAAAAAATTAACCCTTTTGTTAAGGATAACCATTATGAAAATTTTCTAATACATTCTATAATATCAAATTAACTATTATATTGAAGATAAAATTTTCATTTCATTCCAAAATAGTAGTGCCCCAATCTCGGTGACACATTAAAAAAAACTGGGTCATGAATGTCAAAATATAAGTTTTTTTGGTGATAATCTGTAAATTACTTCAACCCACATTGGGAATATTCTATCCATTTATATATTATATTTATTTTCTATGTACAATCATGTTTATTATTTTTTTTAATTAGAATCCTTTTACTAGTTACTACCCAGTAAAGTTTATAGTGTAAAGGATGTTCGTATAATCCATCAAATAAAGCCATATATAGTGTGACCCGATAACTATTATTATATGGAAACTAAAAAAATAGAAATTATCTTCATATACTCCACCACAATCCATGAGACATTCTATGATCACTTCTTCCAATGTACGAAGAGTACGACATGGATTGAAACCCATTTTTGGTTTATATACCATGATCATAGTCAATTATGTCACAATGAATTGTTACTAGGATGACCAAAACTATGATGTGAATATAGTTTCATTGTCAAAGATAATAAATACATGTACTAAATAGATCTTAAACACTTCTTAGATATAAATCATTAGTAAATATTCTATCATATTTGACTCTCGAATTTGAATGAAATTTCATAACTCAGGGAGCTGCCCATAATAACCTGGATTGAATAAAACATACAATGAGTTTTTGGTAGACTGGTAAAAATCTCCAATAAAATATTTTCCAATTTCAATATAGGTATCAACATAGAATAACATATTCAATATGGACATTTATGTTGGTCAGTGTGGATACTCAAGGGGGGGGGGGGGGTGAATTGAGTTCCAATTTAAAAATTTCTGTTAAAAAGAGTTCTACTAAAAACCCCCAATAAAAATACTAAGTTAAACTGTAGTGAATTTTTAAAACTATAAAGGTTCAATTAGGTTCTCAAAATATTCATTAGGTCTTAGTTAATTTAATTATAAGATTAAATTATATTTTCAAACTAACCTACATATTTACAATAGTTACAAACACTTAATAGATTAACAATCTATGTAACTTTAAAACAATTTTATATTTCAAAGTAATTAGAAGAGTAATTTTTAAAAAAATTAAAATAAGTAATCCACACAAAAATGTAAAATATTAGGTTCAGTCTCAAGCCGAGACATATTCCTCTCAAACTGTTTGTAAAATCTTGATCCACACCCTGGATCTGGGTCTTAAACAGTGCTCAGACTGTCTTGGTCCTCTGACCTCTACCACAGTTCTTCGTGGGAAAACAAAAACAACAACACACATGTTTTCTAGGTCCTACATGACCTCTACCACTATCCACATTGGGATACAAGAGAGTTATAGAAGTTTTGTGTGAGTATTTAGAAATCCTATAGTTTAGCACATAAGTTAATGTGTGTATGGAATATACAGAGTACACACACTACTCATAAAGTAAGTAAAAGAATCACTGAGTGGGAGTATATATGAGTTTATAATGTTCTAGTGATTTGAAGTGCGGCTCTGGACTCCTTTTGATTATTCAGAAATGTTTCTGAGTCCTTCTCTGGTTTTTGTCTGAAAACAGAGAGTAATCTGCTTCCTTGAATTTCATGTTCAGTTTGATCAGCTTGAGTTCATGAAGAGATCATTGTAGTTCTTCACTCCCTTGACTAAGGTTCATCTTGTGTTCTCTTCTTGTATGAATGGACTCATGTTTGTTCACTATTCTTCAAGTAAGTGGATGTACGGATGTTTCTTCTGTATTGTATATGTTCCTTAGTGTAGCTCGATCTTCCTTATATTCCTTGAGATCTAGTAAAGGGAATGATTAATTTATGGAATTTATGAGGTACGGTTCCCTGAAATGCCAACAACCATCTTTAATTAATAGCAGTTTCATTAAATTAACCAAATATGACCGTTAGTATAATTTAAATAAAACATAAAATTTCAACCAGCAGAATGCTTGTAACGGTCGGCTTGTATCGGTAATTGTTTGTCACTTTAACGATAGCTCCTTGTATTAGTCACTTTATGTAGCGGTAGGTCTCTGTGTAGCAGTGAGCTCTTGTCGGTAGCTCTTTGTTCTTGTAACGGTAGCTCCTTGTATTGGTAGACTTGAGTAGTGGTGACTTCCTTATACCAGTGGACTTCATAACAGTAGACTTATATAGTTCGGTAGTTCTTTGTTATTGTACCTGTAGCTCCTTGTATCGGTATACTTGAGTAGAGATAACAACCTTATACTAGTGGAATTCATAAAGGTAGACTTATATAGCTGGGGCTGTCACTCTGTATTGATAGCATTCTTTCTTGTTGGTATACTTACAGTAATGGTATCTTTAGTGTAACGGTAGCTCACTATATACCGGTGACCAATCTATAACGGTAGACATACATACCGGTAGCTCTGTTCTGTATAAGTGACCAAGTGTCTATTTATTCAATCTATTCATAGAATGAGTTAAGTTAGAATATAGTAAATCATATACACATTTAATTAACCGAATGACTTAAATATGTCACAAAAGATTTATCATTTGTACATATTTGAAAGTATTATTATTTTGAGGTTTAAAGTACTTAAAAGTTAACAAAAATAATGAAATTCTAAAATAATAAGCAGCATTTGGGATTATCAAAACATAATTAATCATAATTGCGATTTATCAAAACAGGTGAGTCCAACAATCTCCCCCTTTTTGATAATAAAAAATTATGACATTGTAATCCAAATTGTATCAGACTTTTATACAAAAGTTATGAGTTCTCAGTGTGTGGAAACACAGTTTCAAATATATTAGAGATAATGACCTGTAAATGTATCAGAGATAATAAAATATATCTGAGATAAAATAAATTCAATGATTTTTCCTCCTTAATAAATATATCTCCCCCTTCCACTTTATTAAATAAATTTCCCCTTTGTTAATTTCTCTTTTTTTTCTGTGAGGATTTCTCCCCCTTTGTGGTTAACAAAAATAAGGGTGAAAAGAATGTATCAGAGAAAATGGGGAACAGTAAAAACAGAAATAAAGGAAGTATATAGGAAATGTAGGACACAGAGAAATCGATTCCAAAAAGTTATATATAGTAATGAATCAAGTGTACAAGATACAAAACTATTACGAGAAATATATAAGATTCCTATCAAACATAGCTAGACCCACTCAATCCACATCTTGAATTTCCACATTGGATTTGCCTTTAGGATCTGAGGTTGAAATAGGCTCAGAAGGTAGAGAAGAAGACTGTGGAACTCCTGTAAGGATTATAGGTGGAGGAGCAACAAATACACGATCAGATCTGTAAGGAATATGTCTCTGAGGAATCATAGGTGTTAGACTCTGAATAGCTTGAGCTGGGGTCATTTGGAGAGAAAAAGAATAAGATAAAGATCCAGAAGCAGATGCAGGTAGAGCAGAAGGCAGTATTATAGGATTAGCATCAACATGTAAGAAAGGAAACAACAAATTCCTTAATTCCTTGATAATTCATCATCCCCTTTCCATATCAGACAAAAATTCATCCTTGTTTTCTAAAAACCTATACAAAGCTAGAGTCAGCTCCCTAACCTTGCTTACTTGTTCCATGAAGGCTTGATTTACAGGAGCTAATTTCAGATTTTCCAAAACAAGCTTGAAATGGTTGGTCATCTGATACTTGGTATACACTTTCTGAATATAAGAATCAACTTTGTCCTTTACCTATTTCAGTGAAGAAGAATAGCATCTCCTGAAATTCTGAACAATTTCCCTTATATCCCTATTGGTATTCACCACTTGGGACAAAGCAGGAGAGTCTTCAGAGCTACTGGTAGAAGACTGTCCAATCTCTTCTCTTAGCATAGCTCGAATTTGATCAATATCTAAAGAGGGCCTAGTAGAAGTCAGAGGTGAAATAATAAATGAAACTGTTTCCTTAAAATATTTAGTCAGCCCACTTTTGAGATTTTTCACAAGATATTCCTGGGTGCTGACATGTTGTTCCACTTATGTCTTAAATTCCTCAAATACCGAAACCATATGGGTCACAACACTTTTGACATATACTAAATATTTATAAGCTTGAGAATATGAGCTCATAGAAACACTCAAAGAAGCCATAGTTAATTTCAAAGAGTCAACAGACTCTAATAGATTAGAAAACTGAGATTGGAAATATTTAAGTTCACCCATAACACTGACTATAGATTCATTCAAATCCTTCGAAACAGAAGATATCAAGTAATTGTTCATTCTCTTCAGTTCTTCAACAAAACAATTCTTTAGCTCATACTTTAACTCCTCTAAGTAAGATTTTCTCACAAGATCTCTTGGTAAGGTCTCACGGAGGATATTATAATCAAAGTGAGGTCTGCTGATAGGTGTCTCATCTTTAGAGTCAGGGTAATCTAAGCCAAGCACTACAATACTTGGGTCTTCTACCCAGTCCTCAATCCCTGGATCTACAGAAACTGATCAAATCCTGGAGGGATGCTCCCCCACAACTTGAGCTTCCTCCTCAATAGCATTATCAAGCAGGTCATTCTCATCAGAATCATCAACAACCATATCTATCTCGGTAACAAGATGCTAAAAAGGTTCAGGTATATGGTCTGCTGGTTCTACTAGATCAGCCTCTACAAGAATAATAGAAAATCCAATTTCTGGACTCAAACTAATAGTAGAGCTCTCATCTGTTCTCTCAGATACAGATCTTTCATTAACCAGTATTTCTTCCTCTTCAATATCATCCTCAACCAAAACATGTTACCTTCTAGGCAAAGCAGCTGGTCGACTAGCTTTCCCATCCGAAATACTATGGTGTTATGGGCTAGGAGGAAGATCAAGATCCCCTCCTTCAGCAGAGGTCTCATCTTCTTCCGAATCACTATAGGATGGGATGACCTCATCAAGTCTTAGACCTGGATCCCTCTCATCCTTTGGCCTAGAGGGATGGTCCAGAGGACTGTATTTTTAATATACCTTTCCTTCATCATTCACCCACTGCTTCTTCAATGGATTCTAGTTAACTTTCAAAAAATTTCATACTGTTCGAGTAATGAAAA
The DNA here is from genome assembly GCA_963277665.1 of Viscum album. Classification (NCBI taxonomy): domain Eukaryota; kingdom Viridiplantae; phylum Streptophyta; class Magnoliopsida; order Santalales; family Viscaceae; genus Viscum; species Viscum album. The sequence continues at coordinate 390,948,989 of OY728146.1, forward strand.
AAATATCCTTCACCACCAATGTCTAACCCGGAGACTCATCCACTTTCTTTTCCTTTATCATGACAGATCGAAACATTTCAAAAAACAATGCATTGGTCATGGATTTTGGTCTAGTCATGTACTATATTTGAATCATCAATAGTTTTCATAGGTTTGCCTTCACTCCATTCCTCAAAATGTACATCAGGTATATGTCTTGAAACTTTAGGGTGGAAAAAATCCCCTCTCCAAGGATTAATCACATGTAGGATAAACTTGGAAAACAATCTTTTATCACCATCCATCTCTGCTACAATCACTTTCCTTGTAATTCCATTTCCAGTTATCTCAAGTAGTGCAGCTTCATATATATAATCATCCCTGAATGCAGGTATGGACTTAGAAGAAATGACATACTCTCTTTCGTGAGGTACTCTAAGGTTTTCAGCCCATTCACTAGACGAGAAAGATATCACTTTACCATTCAAAAATGAACTCATCCCATTCTCCACATCTGAAATCTCAAAAAAAACATGTGCATAAAATTATTTCACAAAAACCAAGAAGTACGGTCCATCGTTATTTGCAAAACACACGAGGGAACCCTGCTCCTCTAATATCATCAATATTAACGATTTTCTAGATAAAAACCAGTCACCAGAGAGCTCTCTTTCAATCAATATCTCCCACTTGGTCAGATGCTGTTTCATAAGCTCTCTTCTTTCCTTAACAGTGCCACTTCCACTGGTTTCTGAATCGACTTTTTTCTGCATAGCACTTGGCACATCTCCTTCCCTGAGCATCTTTCTCTTCACACGAGCCATTTCCACAACCAGAGACATAGAGTTCACGAGAAATCTGAATGTTGGGGTATTCAAGATGGTGAGAATCCGAATGTGTATAGTTTGTAGTGGATTGTGTAAGGTTTAGACGTGATTTTATATCATTTAGGGAAAAACATAAATCACGAAAACACTTCAGCTTTAAGACAAACAAACAATAAAACAACACGATATGTTATACCGGTGAAAATTTTAATAGTAAGCCCTACCGGTGATAATGGTAATGGTGGGGTATTCCTAACAGTGAGGTTGTATAATGGTGAGGTATTCCGAATGGTGAGGTTTTCTAAGGGTGAGGTTTTCCTAATGGCGAGGTTTTCTTACATTGAGGTATTCTTAACGGTTAGGTTTTCTAACGGTGTGATATTCCTAACGGTGAGGATGTCTAAAGGTGAGGTATTCCTAACGGTGAGGCTGTCTAACGGTGAGGTATTCCTAACGGTGAGGCTGTCTAATGGTGAGGTATTCCTAACAGTGAGGTTTTCTAATGGTGAGGTATTCTTAACGGTGAGGTTGTTTAACGGTGAGGTATTCCTAATGGTGAGGTTGTCTAACAGCGAGGTATTCCTAACAGTTTATCATTCCTAACTCACTTCTAATCTAACTTAACCTCTCTGAATATAATGGATTTGTGAAAATATCTGCTAGTTGATGTCCAGTGCTTATAATCTCAAGATTTATATCAACATTTTGATAATGATCTCTTAGAAAATGGTGACTAACATCAATGTGTTTAGCTGTAGAGTGAGATACAGGGTTCTTTCAAATATTAATAGTAGTACTGTTATCCCAATTTATTGAAACATGTTTAAAATTATATCCATAGTCCAAAAAACTGTGTTTCATACATAGAATTTGTGCACAACAACTACCAGTAGCTATATACTCTACTTTAGCAATAGGCAATGCAACTGAATTCTATTTCTTACTACACCAAGATACTAATTATGTTCCCAATAAAGGACATGTTCCATATGTGATTTTTCTATCCAACTTACAACCAAAAAAGTCTTCATCTGAAGAACTTATTAACATAAAATATTGTCTTTTTTTATAAAACAAACCTAAATTTGCAGTATGTTTATTATATTTTAAAATCCGTTTAACAGTAAGAAAATGGGATTCTTTAGGATTATCTTTAAATCTTGCACACATACATACAATAAACATAATGTCGGGTCGACTAGCAGTAAGGTAAAGTATACTTCTAATCATACCTCTGTAATTTGTTTGATCAACTAGTTTCTCAGATTCATCAATGTCCAACTTAAAGGTGGTACTCATGGGTGTTTCACTTCCTGTATAATTATTCAAACCAAAACATTTTAATATATCTTTTGTATACTTATTAGATTTAAAATAATACCATCTTTTTTTTGAAATATTGGAAAACCAATTAAATATTTGAGTTCTCCCATCAAACTCATTTCACATTCATTTTGCATAATTGTTTAAAAAGTGGTACATAAAGAATTTCTAGAAGATCCAAAAATAATATCATCAACGTATACTTGTACTATTAAAACATCTGTAGAAATTGTTTTGATAAAGAGAGTTGGATTAGAAATCCCTTTAGAAAACCCTTTTGAAATAAGAAAATTGTTAACTCTATCAATCCAAGATCATGGAGTTTGTTTTAAACCATATATATATTTAGAATGGTTAAAAACCTGATTTGGAAAACGAGGATTAGTAAATCTAGGTTTTTGTTAAAAAAACATATTCAATTATAAAACCATTAACAAAATCACTTTTAACATCCATTTGATATAACTTGATATTCAGATGACTAGAATAGGCATGTAAAATCCTAATAGCTTCTAATCTAGAAACATGTACAAATATTTCCTCATAGTCAATTCCTTCCTCTTGACTATACCCTTGTGTAACTAGCCTTGCATTGTTTCTAATTATTTTTCTAGACTCATCAAATTTATTTTTAAAAAACCATTTAGTTCATATGGTCAAAGTGTCCTTGGGTCTGTCAACTAATTCCCAGGCATTTTTTCTTTCAAATTGATTTAATTCTTCTTGCATAGACATTACCAAAAATCATCATTGATTACATCATTGATATTTTTAGGTTCTAACTATGAAAGAAAGTCATGATGTTCATCCTGATTTCATAGATAATCTCTAGTATGTGTCCCTCTATCAAGATTACCAACAACAGTATCTAAAGGATGATTCTTTATAATCCTGGTTGCTATAGTAAAGGTAGGACTAGAAATTTCCGGCTCTTTTATATGTTTGGGTTCACCAGGAACAGATTCTGGAATACTTCCCGAACTGGTTTTCCTGACAATAGGTTCAGTATTTTTGACATTAAGGTCATGAATAGATAGGTCTTCTTCAAGATTTTCGAGAGGAGACTTAGGATCATATGGATCAGTTTCATCGAATTTAATGTCAACAGATTGTTCCACACATTTTGTTCTTTTGTTAAAGACTATATAAGATTTACTAGTTATAGAGTAACCTATAAAGATTCCCTCATCACTTTTAGAAGAAAACCATTCACAATTATCCTTAGCATTAAGAATAAAGACTTTGCAACCAAAAACTCTGAAGTAAATAACTTTAGGCTTCCTATTATTTCACAGTTCATAAGGGGTCTTCTTAAAAACAGGTCTAACCAAGACTCTATTTATAATATAACAAGCTATATTCACAGCTTCAGCCCAAAATTAGTCAAGTAGGTCATATTCATTGAGCATAGTTATTAAAATTTCATGAAGGGTTATATTCTTTATTTCAACTACACCATTCTGTTGAGGTGTCCTAGGGGCAGAAAAGTTGTGACTATAGCCATTGAGTGAGCAGTAAGATTCAAACTCATGATTTTAAAACTCATGGAAATGATTACTTCTCAGGGTCTTAATCATAAGTCCACTAAGGATCTCAACAGACTTGGAAAATTTAATAAAGTAAGAACAAGCTTCAATTTTGTGAGCATGAAATTATACCCAAGAATATCTAGAAAAGTTATCTACTAGGACATTGACATATTGCTTCCCATTTAATCTAGAAACTCTATAAGGTCCAAATAAATCCATGTGAACCAACTCAAGAGGTTGAGAAGATTAAACTTCTTTCTTCAATTTAAATGAAACATTATGTTGCTTTCCCTTTTGACCGAGAGTACAAACTTTGTCTGATGGGAATTTTAGTTGAGGTAGGTCTCTAACTAAAGTTTTCCCAGTCAGTTTTCTAAGTGAATGTATGTTGCAATGTTCTAATCTTCAATGCCACAACCAAGACTACTTATGAAATGCATTTAAGAAAGTAATGTTTTGTTTAGATAATGAATTCAAATCAACTACATAAAAATTTTAATTTCTCAAAGAAAAAATATTAAAATATTTTTATTAATAAAAACATTAAAAGAATCATTTTCAAATTTAACATTGAAACCATCATCAAACTACTAATAAATACTTGAAAAATTATATTTAAGTCCATCAACAAATAATACTTTAGAAAATAAAACTGAATCATTGCTACCAATCTGGCCTAGACCGATGATCATTCTTTTTGAGTTATCACCAAAGGTGACATAGCCTCCATAAACATTGACAAATATTTTAAAACACGAATAGTCTCCTGTCATGTGACTTGAACATCCACTATCCAAAAAACAAGTTTTCCTATATATAATTTTTAAGGAGGTTTCCTGCAAAATTGTTTTAGATAGAAAATGATTTTGGTACCCAGCTTCTCTTGGGTCCAGACAGGTTATCAAGTAAAGCTTTAGGTGACAAGATTTGTCTTATGGGTCTCATGTAATTTATAGAATCAATAGGTTTTGAATGATAAACATTATTTGATCTATAATTATGTGAATAACTAGTTGAATCAGATGATCTTCCAGAACTAGAACTAGCAGTATTCTGTCCAGATTTTGGAATAAATCTAGTTTTAGTAATCTATCTCTGTGCAGGCTGATAGCCTAATCCAGTGGTATATTTTGGTGCCATTTATTTACCTAACATTTTTATAAGTGTATCTTTTCCATTTGTGAATTTATCTAAGTCCTTACATAATTTCTCATTAGAAAATTTAAGATCGGTATTTTCCGTAAGTAATTGAGCATTCTTTTCCTTTTCTATATGAAGTGATGATTTGACAGATCTGGTCAAATCATGCTATTTCTTCAAGGTCTTATACATGTCCTTCAATTCATTACAGGTTTCTTATAGCATATTACAAAATTCAATTAATTTTTCACTGGACATATTTTCAGATTCAAAATCAGAATCAACTCTAGAATAATATGAATTTAAAGTAGTAGTATCCAATGTTACCTCAGATGTGTTTCTCAAAAAACACAAGTTAGCTTTTTGAGATTTGTCATCTTTAGTATAATAATAATCACTTGAACTTTCATCTAAAGCACTCCAAGTTTCTTTCATATCATTCTTGTACTTATTTTCCTTATAGACATATTTCTTCTTGAATTTTAACATTGGACAATCTACTTTTACATGTCCATTCCTTTTGCATTCATAGAAGACAATTTCATCACTCCTATCAGAATTTTTATAATCCTTCTTCCAATGACCTTTGTTGTCATATTTTCCTTTGAAGTTTGATTTTCTAAAAATTTCTTCTTCCTATAGAATTTCTCGAATCTCCTAGCTATTTGAACCATCTCTGCATCACTGTCAGATGCACTCTCATCACAACTCAAACTATCACTTGAAGTATGAATTTTCTCTTTGTCCTTACTCTTTGAAGCAGATGTCTTAAAGGCTACTGACATATTCCTTGGATTATCATCAACATCCTTATTCACTTTATGTTATTCTTCATACATCATTAAATTACCAATCATCTCTTTAATAGGCAGTGAACATATATCACACAATTCTATTATTGAAACTTATGTGCCTCTCCATCTCTCTGGTAGACATCTTAGTATACTCATGATTTCCTCTTTTGATGGAACATCTTTTCCCAATGAGCTCATGGTATTAACTATATCATTGAACCTGAGGTACATATCAGATATAGGTTTATCAGGCTTAATTTTAAAATTATCATATTTAAAAGTATATTTATTCAATCTCATTTCCTTAACATTGGTTGTTCCCTCATGGGAAATAGCCAAATTATCCCAGATTTCATAAGTAGTTTTACAAGAAGATATTCAATTAATTTATTAATATCCTAAAGCATAATACAAGGCTTTCATTTAATTTTAATTATTATTGTAAAATGTTTTAATATTTTCATCCCAAGTAGTTCTTTCAGTTTCTGGAATCATATACCGAGTCTCTATAGCATTCCAGATGTCGAATCCCATACTTTATATATAACTTTTCATGTTTAGTTTCCATTGGGCATAATTAACACCATTAATGAATGGTGGCATGTTGGTAGCAGAACCTTCTAGTCTATTATCCATAATTAGATTTTAGCAAATACATTTAAAGAGATAAAATTTATAACTAACAAAAATTTAAGATCATTAAGATACAACTAAAATCAAAGATGAAAACCACAGTATTTGGAAATCCTTTATTAATAAATGATCCTCTGATACCAAATGTTGGTCTGAGTGGATACTCAAGAGGGGGTGAATTGAGTTCCAATTTGAAAATTTCTATTAAAAAATTTCCTATTAAAAACCCCAAATTTAAATAAAAAGTTAAACTGTAGGGAATTTGTAAAAATGTAAAGGTTCAATTCGGTTCTCAAAATATTGATTAGGTCTCAGTTAATTTAATCATAAGATTAAATTATCTATTGAAACTAACCTACTGATTTACAATAGTTACAAAAAAAATCTAGATTAACTATCAAAGTAACATTAATAAAATTATATTTCAAAGTAATTAGCAGTGGAATATTCAAAAAAAATAATTTTAACAAATATAAAATGCACATAAATGTAGAACAAGAGGTTCAGTCTCAAGGCGAGAGTCAGTCCTCTCAGACAGTTTATCAAAACATGATCCACACCCTGGATCTCGGTTTTACAATAGTGCTTAGACTTTCTAGGTCCTCTTACCTCTACCACAGTTTTTCGTGGGAAAACAACAACAATAGAACACACATTGTCCAGGTCCTACATGACCTCTACCACTATCCATAGTGGGATACATGAGTGTTATATATGTTTTGTGTGAGGATTTAGAAATCCTCTAGTTTAGCACATGAGTTAGTGAGTTTATGGAATATATAGAGTACACATATTGCTCAAAAATTAAGTAAAAGAATCAGTGAGAGAGAGTAGATATGAGTTTAGATTGCTCTAGTTATTTGAAGTGCAGCTTTGGACTCCTTCTGATTAATCAGAAAATCTTCTGAGTCCTTCTTTAGTTTTTGTCTGAAAATAGAGATTCATCTGCTTCCTTGACTTTCAGGTTCAGTTTGATCAGCTTGAGTTCATGAAGAGATCATTGTAGTTCTTCACTCCCTTGACTAAGGTTCAGATTGTGTTCTCTTCTTGTATAAATGGCCTTGTGTATGTTCAGTGTTCTTCAAGTAAGCAGATGTATGGATGTCACTTCTCAATTGTATATGTTCCTCACTGCAGCTTGATCTTCCTTATATTCCTTGAGATCTACAAAAGGGAATTATTACTTTATGGTAGGTACGAGGTATGGTTCCCTGATATCCCAACAACCATCATTAATTTATAGCAGTTACATTAAATTAACCAAATATGACCAACAGTATAATATAAATAAAACATAAAAGTTCAAGCTGCATAATGCTTGTAACGGTCGACTTGTATCGGTAGCTGTTTGGCTCTATAACAATAGATCCTTATATCGGCCACTTTATGTAGCGGTAGGACTCTGTGTAGCGGTGATCTTTTATCGGTATCTCTTTGTTCTTGTACCGGAAGCTCCTTGTATCGGTAGACATGAGTAGTAGTGAGTTCCTTATACCGATGGACTTCATAACGGTATACTTATATAGCTCGGTAGTTCTTTTTTCTTTTACCGGTAGCTCCTTGTATCATTAGACTTGAGTAGCGGTAACATCCTTATACTGGGGGACTTCATAACAGTGGAGTTATATAGTTTGGGTTGTCACTCTGTATTGATAGCATTCTTTCTTACCAGTATACTTACTCTAACGATAGCTGTTGTGTAACAGTATCTCTCTGTGTACTAGTGACCTTCTGTAACGGTATACTTACATACTGGTACCTCTATTCTGTACCAGTGACTAAGTTTCTGTTTATTCATTCTATTCATATAATGAGTTATGTTAGAATAGAATTAATCATATAAACATTTAATTAACCGAATGAATTAAATATAACAAAAAAGATTTATCATTTGGACATATTTGAAAGTATTTATATTTGGAGGGTTAAAGTACATAAACATTAACTAAAATAGTGCAATTTTTAAATAATAAACAGCATTTCTGATTATCAAAACATAATTAATCATAATTGGGATTTATCAAAATAGGTGAGTCCAACAATTTATTTTTGGCCTTTACCTATTGAAAAGTGATACATAATAAAACATAATCATCCAATGTCAATTTCATACATGGCCGCTAATATTGATTTTTTTTATATTGTAAAATTTTTGAACACCAAGGTAGATAACCCATTTTTAATAGTAACATGATGAAATGATATTTCATGGATTCAATAAGGGAAAATTCATATCTAAAAACACAATACATAGTATCCATACTATGTCCAACCGTCATTGATATCCCAACAAAAGAAGTGGTACCACCAGGTTTTTAATGCATAAACTAGTACATGTAATTTCAGATCATGTGTTGGATAATTATTATCCTGATTTAATTAATTAATTGAGCCATAATATATTAAATAGTCTCATTGCGTAATAAAGCATCCCAAAAAATATCCATATACATTATAAAATAAAACATATACCTCACCTAATTATGGAATGATTAGGAGAGTTGCAGAAGTGAGATGAACTTTAAAATTCATATTTTCCTTATGAAAATTAAAATTCAATGTGAATAGAATATTGTTCCCCATCAAAGATAACAAAGGATAAAAGAGGTGTGAGAAATCATAGAAAAATATATAATAATAGGACACTAATTCCAAAAATGATTCATTTCTCATAGATGTGATTAAGAGGATTCCAAAAATGATACTCAGATATTTTTGGGTTCAAACAATATGAATTTCATAGATTTGATATGAAAAATAGTAAATATATATATGAATAAGTGACACATTGATTTTTGGTATAAATTTGGTGCTCATGTAATGCTCCCAATAAAATATTCAAGTGCTTTACATGATCATCTATTGTTGGAGAATATACCAATATATTTTCAAAAACTACCATGACAAAGGAGAGGAGGCACTTATGAATTATGTGCTTCAATAAGGCCGTTAAATATTCATGTTCATTCAATAGGAATAAAGGGCATGACCTAGTATTAATTGTGATGATAGATGCTCTAAAAATTAATCTATTAGATATCCTCTTTAAAACTTAATGTTGGTTATAATTTGGTTGTCGATCTGTTTTGGAGAACCATTTGGTACCCTTAAATTGATCAAAAATATAATTTATTCAAGAGTGTGTATATAGAATCAAGATCATAACATGGTTCATTTTAGGATATTCTATGCATAATTGAAGAGAACCATCCTTCTTCTTTCTGAAAAGGACTATCGCTTCCGAATAAATTGTACATGGTTTAATAAATCCCTTATATTTGAATTCTTTTATCAAAACTATTAATTCTTTTTTTTTCATATTAGATTCATTTTGAATGACATATTGGAAATATTATTTTTCCATATAAGTATATTAATCCAAAATATCACTAATGTTTTGGGTGGTAATTGAGAGATTGTTTTTTAGAAACCCATCTGGAAACCAATCTAAAATTCCTAGAATCTATCAAGACATAGTCAGATTAGTAGTCCCCAATGTTTTCTCATTTACTTTATAAGATGTAGTTCCAACCATGAGGTCAAAAGGCTCTTCCATTACAGTATTCACTTTCCAATCCTCTTTAAATAAACTTTATGGTCCATTAGGATTTTTAAATCTTACTCACCAATTATAACAATCATTATGAACTTTAAATGACACTAACTAGTATATTCAACATATTAAATCATATATTTCCATATCAATAATATAAATGCCCCAAAAATTGATTTCCATTTATTTATATAGAAGAAGCTATACATTTATTCCACTTGCACTCCTGGTACATAAGAGGTTTCTAAATTTTAATCATTTCTTGCACTATCTACACATTGAATATAATTTCATTTACCACACCGAATATAATAAAAGGATGGTATGAACTTATATCAAACAATGATTACATAGATTATAGTTTATAGGCCAGGTAACCTACACCATCTAGGATCCTAATTTCTAATTTGTGTCTCACTTCTTCTCACCATACAACTTCTTACTAACTCTTACAGAGTAGTCATAGCCTCCCAATTAAGTTGTATCGTTTGTGGTGTATCAGTGTTCTAGAGTCACAATTACATGTATGATTCAAGGTTTAATAACACTATCGATGTGATCATATTATATGGGAATGAGAGTCCAGGGAAATATTATATTTATTTACATAACCAAATATCAAAAAATAGTTCAATAATGTTGGACATGCCTGATTTGAAGAAATAAATTATAGTCCTGAGGATGTTTCATACAATATCTCTTTGTATTCTCTATGACAAAAAATTATAAATATTATAAATCATTACATAATTATAGGGGAAATTAATTGATATTTTCAATTTATTAAAAATTATTTTTCTTCCCTTGGTATAAGCCTATATCTTTTACATGTTTCCATCACAAGAGTACCCAGAAGTTCGTAGATATATAGAAGTGTTTCCTCCCCCACAAATCCCAAGGACTTCCTGTTCATGCAATATATATCTATTTTTTTAAATAATCAATATAGAACATGAATATATTAGATCAAAATTATTGTCGATATCGGGACTCGAATATACATGCTTTTAGGTACTCCCTATCTGCAAATCCTATAGCAGAAATAACTGAGTTCTTAAATTCACCAGCATATTCCACCACATATAAATTTTCTTACATTAAAATAAATAAATATTATTTAGTGTTACTTTTAGTTATTTGGATATAATTATTCATTGAATCATTCCTTGAATTCCACCCAATATATTCCTATTCATTTTTGTTAACAATAAAAAAATACCACCATTTCTATGTAGGAACCTTTAACGTGTACACATCTAGATACACCTGAATAACATTCATGTTTCTAAGGGAATAAAAAATTATATTAATTTTACCAATCCATTACTATACATGATCTAGTCCTAAATCCATTCAAAAAATTAGTGTGTTATTTCATTTACCTTATAATGAATAGTCCACATGGAATGGATCTTTATTTTGATACCCTCTATTTATAGAATAACATCCTTTAGCAATTCATTGAGCATTATACTTATTCACTTTTGGATTAGGTTGGACCACCCCCCTGGTTGCTTTATCTTGTGTATTTCTAAGCCTGAATGGTTCCATCTTTCTAAATTCATCATATAATTTCCACGTAGTCACAATATATCTAAAAACAAATGTCATCAGATATTCCAAACCATAACAAGAAAAATTTTCAAACAAATTACAAATAGAGATGAATGTAAATACAAATAATGCGGTCCAAGGGATAAGTATCCTTACAAATGCATCATACTATGCACCCATTAACTAAACCGATGACGATGAGGTGTTGGAACCCTACATGATATTGATAGCAGCTTTTGTACCTGGATCACCCTTGTAACATGTTGTTCAACATAATTAAGCTGAATATGAATTTTTATACATCAATTTCGTGTATTAACACATATTATCTCATTATTTCTTCCGAAATAGTGGAATTTATAAAATGGATACAATTTGTACCATTCTGTACTAGACCCATTATCTTGGACATGGTCGACATGCTAGTAACCTTATGTGATATTCCCCCTGACCCCATTTGTGTGAAATAAATTATAAGGTACTAATGAAACATAGGGGGATGGGTTTCCATTGCAGAAAAACAAAACTGGTAAAAGAAATAAGATTAAATTATTACATGAAACTAAATAAAAAAATATAATTATAGTAATATTACTCAATGTAAAAAAAATTAAACAATAATGAAGTAATAGTAGAATAGTATATAAAATATTAAACCCTAAATCTAACGACATGATAAAATTAGAGTACCAATGGGGATCCAATCTAGACGACATGACTTGTCCAACTCCCAATATCCATCTCTATCAAACCTAACAAAAATATCATGGTGTTCCACTAGTGATGTACGAGATCTTCTCATTACTAGTATCACTATAAATAGAATATGATTAATCACTAAATTGAATAAACATGGAGTGATTATATTAACTCATTTGGAAATAAAAAATACTTTCCTTGGATCACAGTATTATTAGAAGAGTACATATCATAATTTTATATAAAAATAAATAAATATTATTGAATAAGTTTTTACTGAAACACCATTTTAACTGTAAGTGTAATAAATTATTTCTATAATGACACCCTAATACATTAAAAAAATCTCATGATAGAAAAACTCATTTTAATATTACTAACTCATGTGTGTAAGTCATTTCCTTGTAGAATCATGTCACCACTCGGTTGTGTACTCATGTGTTCCCAAAACTGGCACTGATGGAAAATTACATATAAATAAGGCTCATATAATCAAATATGAACACACACAATCCATTTTCAGGCCATTTCTTCAGACCCATACATTTTTTTTAAAAGGAATAATTCCTTTTCACATTATCTTTAATGCATTATGGGAATCACCTGTACTCTAGAATTTAAATTCATGAAAAAATGGTTTTTCCAACAATTATTACATAATCGTTTTCCAATGAAAAGAAACAACTATTTCTTCTAAAAAATCCCTTCATGTTATGGACAAATTAGTTAGAGAGAGAAGGAACCCACCTTAAACATTTTCACTATGAAGAAACATGCCATGATCTCATAGAAATATGTTCTCCTATAAGTTCTTTCAATGAATCCAATAATGATTCTCTAAAAATGAATAAAACAAATATTAGGTCATGGTATAAGTAGTTTAGGGATTCTCTTTGGAGAAAAGAAAATGATCTAGAATATTAAGTAAGACTGTGGAACTTAATTTGGATTTTCAATATCTAACATTATTTGATCCATTGGAATGATACTTCATAAGAAAAATTAATTTTCATAAATGAATAAACAAAGCCTTGGATTCAGGATCCTATTTCAAATGAAGAATAATGAGATTTGAATGGATTAAACCATATTAATAATATAATTTTTACAAATAATTAATAACATCACATGATTGGGACACATAATTTGAAAAACAAATCCCTATCATGGGGGGTGCTAGTCGATGACACTTTGGGATGGAAGATTTCAAAACATTGTATTGAAAACCATGTGGACATCTTGGAAATCACATCTGAATGAAAAATTTTAAGATCACGTAATTAAAATTAGTTTTAAAAACTATGTAGTTACTATGAACTTCTGGTGATCCTCTTCTCTATCTAGGAAAATTTCTTAGTGAGGAAACAATGTTTCTTGAAAAATATTTCAGACTATGAATCTTACATAAAAAATAAAAAACACCCCAAACCCATATAGAAACTGTTTGTAATCGTCCCATACATTTTATAAAATATAAATATATAATAATATTATAATTAACCTAAAAATAAGGGTGTTACATGATTTGTTAAATATGCATACTAAAAGAAACAAATTTTATTTCTCTATACAAAGGAATTAGTTACCAAAAAAATATATTTGAGAGAAAATGTATTATCTAGCTAACTAGTGGGAGTATATTAGGATATAATGTAAATAGTGAAGGAAATAAATGATTATAATCATCAAACCAAAGTAATTTTAACTGTATATGCTAAAAGGATTCAATATATTTTGGTAATGAATGATCTTAAATGAAAAGATTTTATTTAAATAGTTTATAAGGGAAAAAATAATTTTTTGAATTATAAAACATGAAGATGATAATGATAAACTGAGAAGTATTTTTACAGTAAAAAATTTAATAACATCAATGGATATGATGTTATGAAGTAAATTTGATTAAAAAATATTTTCAAGCTATTTAACATTAGGATTATGTATCAAATATTAACATTATTAAAATAATAGTTCCTCATATATTTTACCCATCAAAGAGGTTTAGTAATAGGTTTTATTATACTTACACTTTAAGATATGTCATGAATTGTATAATGATTTAATAAAATAAAAAACCCGTAAATGTAGAGAAAATAGAAGGACTCTCTGGTGGTTTATCATGAGGGATATGGTTATAATAACACCTATGTATTCATTTTATAGTTCTCTTCAAATAATTTTAAAAAATAAATTATCATGTTATATAAAAAACACTCACCACTTTATCATTCATTCATGTAGGATTCATATATTCCTGAGGTAAAATAATAATTAACCTATTAATGTATTACTTTGATTTATCCATAATTAAGGGTCAAAATATAGTATTACAATTTTCCAGTACATGTAAAGACTATCATTTGTCAAGTTTCATATTCAGATAAAAGATTCACTCATTAGGCCCAAAATGAGTTTTATATGTTTGGTGACCTAATATATATACCATATGGATTGTAATACACATTTAATTTTCTATACAAGTGGTGAATGATTCAAATTGAACACCCAAACGTAATATTAGAATGATAAAATAAAGGGAATATTTATACATTGATCCATTTACTTTTATTTCCTTAAAGTTGAAATTATATACGGTGGTTGGTTTGGTTGATGATCTTATTATCTGTTTTGGTTTCACCAGCATGTGATTTTTCCAATAATATGATCATTATGACATCTATACACTCAATTGAGATAAAAAAATTCGTCCATGCATACATAATGAACTTTTGGTTTTCATTTTTATTTTGATGTGGTTATTTTATATGATTGTTTATTTAGGAGAATGACATATGATATGTTATCTTATTCAGTAAATACAAACATAATTACTAATGTATGAGTTAAAATTATGGTATTAATAGAATATGTGTCCTATTTTTAGTCAATTTCATGTACAGAGGGAATATATAATTATTTATAATTGTATGTTATATAGATGGTGGTCACATGTATGAAGATACTTGTGTTTGATATAGATCACATGAGACCCATTTGTATCATAGGTTGCAGTAATGATTTAATTTTCTAAAATATGTTTCATTTTATTACATATATGGATTAGGAAATTCATAACTATCATTTATGTAATACAGGATTTTTGGATATTGCTTTATTGTTATGTGAATGAGGATTATGTTTTCTTACAAAGTGTGTTTATAAAATTATAGGGTTACCCCAAATGTGTTGTTGAGGTTATCTAAAAGACACTTTCATGGATTTTCAGGTGTTTTTACTTAAGATACAACATACGGGTTAAATGGGAAATAAAAATTTCAAAATTATTTTTTAAAGACATCAAATACATATTTTGGATATAATTATACAATTTGTAACATTTGATGTGAAATAAGGTAAATATTAGAAAAGTATAAATTTTTATACTATAATTGTGGGATTATTTAAAATATGAACAATAGGAAAATATTTAATATGGTGGATTAGACCAAGTCATTTATTGTTTAAACTATTCCATGGTGATTATCACTAAGTTGTAGTTCAATTTCTAATAGTATATTTGTTATGGGATAACACGTGGCTCATCAATCATCTCCAATTTTTAAATATCAGGATTAGAATAATACTAATGTCATGATTATTTTTATATTTTTAATATTCAAATAAATTAATTAAACACTCTATAATTTTTCTTCGGTTGTTATAAATGGTTATAACATCTCTTCATAACAAAACATTTGATAAATTTTTGGCATATAAGGAGGGTCCTTGGATTTATATAAATGTTTCCCAATTTCTATGAAATGTTTTTAATGTATGGGATTTGAATACTATAATGATACTCAATATGAAGTCATCATTCCCAATATATCAGTTTCCCATTAACAATAAGTTTCTCGAAATAAATAAGGAATAGAGAATCATTCATATGTGTTGGGAGATTCACATAGCTTATGGATATCCTATGAGGAAGGATTACTGTGGATGAATCGCTAAGATCCCAATCAAGATCATACAGACAAGGCATAAAAGGTCAAATTAGTTGAAAAAAATATATACAATTCTTTATTTATTTATTTATTCTAAATATATAGGTTGATCTAAATTAATAATTAGGTTGGGTTTATGTTTTCCACTATATATGGTACTTTTTTTCTTCCAAAACCGAACCCAACATTTTTTTTCAGTGATGGAGAAAATCTAATAAAATACATTATCTCCAACTATAAACTCTAAAAGCCATCATTGGTGATTTTCATAAGATGTTTTCCCATCATATATTGTCATTAGTTTATTTTAGACTAGTTGGGTAAAATACATCATCACTTCAACCATGTTTGGTCTAAATAGAGAACATTCCCAAACAAATCCCAATATTAATAATGTTCACTATAGTCTTCCAAAAAATCAAAATGGTCCCCTTAAATCCACACATAAACTGTTTTATTATAGGAAAATTCCACTAATGTGGTATAATCTTATCATGGCCTCCCAAAATACAAAAAACAAGCTTGAATAATTTACTCCAAATATTATATAGTCTGTTTTTATTGATAATTAATCTTAGAATGATTATATATACATGTGTTCTAATAAGAAACCATAAATTTTTGTAATAATTTTTAAAAAATTAAAGTAAATAAAGTATCCATTTTCAAAATGATTAATGATGGTCCACCATGTAACTTAACTACATACTATATGTACAACAAACTGAAATTTTCAAATGAAATATTTCAGAAATTGGTATAAAATGAGTTATTTTTAAAAATCATACCATAGTCACCAAGATAGAATCTTGATTCCATGGAATCATTGTTAAATAACCTAATAAAATTGTGATGATATTACCACATTTTCATTTTGATAAGGAAAATGTTTTAAAAAGTACCATAAGAAACTAATACATATCATTTAATTTTGGAAAAAAATTTCATCAAGATTTCAAATTTAGAATTTTCTTTTATATATTTCTAACATTAACAAGTCATTTTATAGTTTGATACTTTTTTCATTCTAGTATATACCACAAAACTAGATTTATGAGATCATTTTATAACTTCTTCTTTTAAAATGGATGGAACAATTATCCTATTATTGGATAAGAGTGTCAATTCAATGATTGAATATAATTGTTTAATAGTCTTGCTAAAACATAGGAAATAAATAATCTTCTTATATTCAATATGAATTAGTGTTTCAGTATTTACATGATTCAAAATTAGTTAAGTGGAATACATGTGATAAAATAACATAAAAATCTCTCCACATGAGACTTTAGATGTATAATAAACTCCAATATCATTACCCACCTCTATATGTTTTATTAATTTTCCTCTTTAATAATACTACTCAAGTAATTCACTCTATCATTACCATTACCTAGAGTATAAGATAACACAATTTCGAAGTTCTGATAATGTTAAAGATATATTCTTTGGAGTGTGTTTATATCATACCAGGAGAAAATGTAAATTAAAATTTTTTTAATCTCAATACCCTGATAATCAATTATTAATGTGAAAATTACTCTTTATATTTAATACATCAGTAACTTCTAATATCTCCTATTAATGTAATGGAAATTTTTTCTCAAGTAGTCAATATACTCTCAAACCATACACTACCACATTCTTCCTTTTCCATAAAAACGCATACCAAACTCACTTTTATTTGAAACAAAATATAATATATTCCACTCATTAATTTAACAAATAATAATAGATAGTGAAGAATTTATCCTTCTATTCAACTCGTTTAAACCCATTTATAAAATTCCTCTACACTCAAAATTCAAATCCTTCCAAGTACATTACATAATCAGTTCTGTTAACTTATATAAATAAAATATTATGATTTTAGAATATCTATCTAATATAAGGAAACACTAGATTTTAAAAGTAAAATTGTGTAGTGGTCAAGTAATCACCACTTTATATTTATTGGGTCAATAAAAGCACATTTATAAAAGATGACATGGACTAAAAACACAACATAGTAAATCCAAAATGGGAATTTGAATAGATACTTTTTTTCCCAAAATTTTTTATAATGAACCTCAAATATTTTACATATTCTTATTTTTAACTTGAGAAAATAATTATATCACAAAAAATAACCACTTCAAACAATTCAATATATTTTTTAATTATGATATTAAATAATGATATAAAAAAATAAAATACCAGTAGTAACTACAAAAGAAATTATCTAAAACTCATAATGTCTACATCTAAAACTAAAATGTATCTTGGAATTTCCACACAGTTACCCATGATATGTTGACAATCAATCATTTTTTAAACATTAAAACAATGTATCTCTTTTAAATTAATTTTTAATATGAACAATGTGAGGAAACTAGTACCTATATTTAATTTTCATTAGATTACAATATCAGTAGTTGATAAACATTTTCCAGATTCCCTATACAGTTTTAGTAAACAGAACTATCATTTCCCACGCTTGAAAACATGTGTGGATACGTCCCTTTCCAAAAAAATCATTTAGTTGACTATTTATCTAACAAAACATTGTTGGTTCAATGTAATAAGAATGAAATAATACAATAATTATTTCAAATAAAAATTAGTTAGGGAATTAAGCTTCTTCTAATGGTGTTTATCTATAGAAATATCTAAGAAACATGTCTAAAATATATTACAATACAACGGGTATCCAAGGTTTATCTTTTAATTTCAATGATCCATGTGTCATCATTACTATCTTTTTATTAATTACATGAGTTTTTGAAAAAAAATACATATTTAAATTCCATGAATATTCCACTCATAATGAAAGAGTGATTTTTCCTATATGAAGAGTTTAAAGGAAACTCTATGGAAGAATCAATCGATATAATACCCAAACATCATAAATAAATCCATTACAATTGTGAGATCATACATTCTCAACCTAAGGATGAAAAATTCCCTCCCAATTTCAATATAGATAACTATAATAGATTAAGAACTGGTTTTTAATCTGTGAACTACCATTATGAAGGTAGTATGTCACTCTTCATATAATAAGGAATAAATACCATAGGAATTTTCTAATGTTTTTATAATAATAAATGTGTAACTAAATTAGATGAACCCATAAAAATATATCATTGATCATAGTGGTATAAATAAGGGTGGAATATAAAACTATTGTAATTCATTCTTCCAACTCTTCAGGAAACTTTTTGATAATGAATAACTTTCATTAGTTCGTTTGTATCTATTTTAATCACCATTTTCCACACGTTATTACCTATAACCTCACTCCAACTTTATTTTTTATTTTGTTGGGATTCCCATATTATTATAACTAGTTAGAAGCTCTAATGATCGATTCAATACATGATATCCTCAAGATTCCAAGTTCTCTACAACAGTGACATGACCATGGTTTCAATGCATAGGATCACTTGCATGTGTTCATAAACCACGTTAAAAACAATCAATATATCTCATTACATGAGTTGGATTAAAACCTAAAACATTATTCTAAGTAACTCATTATAGGAAATAATTTTATTTATTTTCCTAACTATTAAATAAAATATTTCCTCCACTACAACTTCGATGAAATTAACTCCAACCCTTAGTATCCATAATAATTTCTTTATTGACAACCGTATCACAAGTGAGAGGGTCCAAAATTATAATCATCAATTTAATCATAGGCACATGATACATCTCATATCTCACAAACTTAAGGATATTATTTGTAATCAATTTCCATGTAAATATAACCAATTATTCTAAATGTTATAAATACTACTACACCATCATGTACTCTTGTTCATACTCTATAAAATATGAAGGTTTTCTTCACATTAATGTATCTTGGTTTGAATAATTACTAAATATTTTTTTAAAATTAAAAAATTCTAAAAACACTTACAAACTCGCATTCATAACTACCCTTTAACACTTTCATACTACTCACTCGATTATGAAATTTTTTTTATTTCAATTTTAATCTATTTAGAATATAGACACATTTTGAAGATAAAAATGATTATTTAAAACTTATCATTATCTTATAATACTCTAAAATATAATCTAAATATATAATTATTCTTCTTATAAAACACTAAATATTGAGTTTATTTTCTAACACCCTTAATATTTAATCCTCCTATTTCCTATTAAATCACTTAGACTAATGAATTTGAGATTTCAAGTGCACTTTCCATTTTACCATCTCCTTGTATGAAAATATGTAATCAGTAATGGGGGAGTTCTAATAAACTATGAGAACAAGATTCTATCTACATCCTATGTTCCTCCAGTCACCATATATAAATTAATTCATTCAAGTTTAGCCAATATAATCATTATGAATTTCAACCAAATTATATTACAAAATAGTTTTTTAATATATTTTGGAAAAAAATCATAGTAAAATACCCATTTAATTCATCATTATACATGTATATCCAAATGTACGGACCCCCTACTAGCTTTAACCAATTGTGTTCATAAACATAGATATGTAATAACTGACCATAGAATTATAAGAGTTCATCGAATCAATAAACTTACCTAAGCTCTATAGTGTCTATTTTTCTAATATATAGCCTAATTGTGCCATTTTTTCTATATATCGTTAGTTCTAATCTATAATACCTCAATGGGAATAACTCAATAGTAACTGAGATAGTGTTTCACAAAGCCCAAAGCATTCCAACCTATACAATATAGAATAAAATCTAGTAGTGGGGGCATAAATAAAAAATTGGGGACACTAAATCATCATTATATTATGCATAAATTTTGAATAGATAATAAAAATTAATCCAAAATATATAATAAATGTTCACAAGATAAATAATATAGGTATGTAATGACCAATGTAAATGTAATCCTTGATTTAAACATCCCATCAAGATTTCCACCTGGTCAATCACATATACCTTATTAAGAAGATAATAATATACAAGAGGAGTCTCTAATATAACCTCGATCCTTTTTAAAACACCATCTATAATCTTATTTCAGATTTTTATCTAAATCAACAATATAACATCCTATCAGAATCAGAAGACAAACATAAGGTATAAACACACATAAGTTCTCTTGTATCGATTGTGAGAAATATTTCCCAATAAGATCTAACCAAGATCCCTGATATACATAATCGCATACATTTGTATGCATGGGGAAAATATATTATAGGAAACAATTACACACAATCATGAAAATTAAATAATCATTTTCTAACCTGTCAACTATAACACCTTTTGGTCCTACTTGAAAACCCAAGTGGTGTCTAATATGGCTTCCAACAAAATTTTTTTTTTAAATACAACTAAAACTAAAATCCCATAATTTGATAAAATATTACAATTAAAATAATTAGTAAAAATATATAATTTGATCTTTGGAAAACATTTTAGAAATATCTATAACAACTCATGTAAATTAATTTTCATTTTTTTTAAATTTTAGAACTAATATAATAATATAAAATATTGTATATAAAACAATAGTTTAAGATAATTACCATACTCTATTTTTTGTTAAGAAGTTTAGAAAACTAATAAAAGTTTTATATA
This sequence comes from Viscum album, assembly GCA_963277665.1. NCBI lineage: Eukaryota > Viridiplantae > Streptophyta > Magnoliopsida > Santalales > Viscaceae > Viscum > Viscum album. Next base: position 390,970,528 of record OY728146.1, read on the forward strand.
AAAAAAGAAAAAATTAAATAAATTAGTATCTAAAGAACAACATAATTTAACATGGGGTTCATTATTATTCGAATAATTAATCCCCTTCTCTTGTAAATCAACATCTTTATCGAAATTTACAATTAAATAAACAAATCCATAACCTATGTTGGGTTTTACAAACAACATCACATATGGATTTCTCGGAACAGATCCTCTTCCACTGTTATGAGTGGGATAAAACAAAATACATAGTCACATATGACCTCATAAATAGTTTTTCGTGGAGAAAAAATAAATTATTTTAGAGGGTATTAAGTACTCTCCTGCTATATATCATGATACTATTTTGTACAGATGAACATATTAATAAAAAACACATATAAAAAATAATGTACAAATATAACGATAAAAATATTTGAAAAAAGGAAAATGTGTTTCTCAACTATCCAAGTAGATATTTTTTTCCAAGATTCATTGAATTTTTCTTCGAATGGATATTAGAATGTTTTATTCTAGGTTTTGGGAAATAGAGCATCATAGCACTTTTTGAACAAGTCTTCTTTTGTGAACAGGTTAAAATGTAGGATCCTTTGTTATTATTTGTAGGATTATATAATAACTAAAATTTTTATATGAATAGTTATCCTTTAAAAATAACATTATCCAAATTTAATAATTAGGTGAAAATCAATGTAATTTAAAATTATATGTTACCTAAATTAAGGACTTTAAAAAATAGCCATCAGAGACATTAAAAGATCTACTTATAATTTAGACATATAAATATTTCTTTACAAAATTCATCATTAGTAGGCATAGAAACAATAAATAGTTGGTTTTCATGGTATGTTTTCATAGAAAAAAATCACAGTATGTTTATTTCTTCATTTGGTGATCTCATTAGATCTTGTGGTAGGAATTCTGCTTCATGTAGTTTCAACAATAAATGATGTGATTAGTACATTACGTAAGGAAATTTTTATATACATTAGAATGGTATCGGGATTTATTCATCATGTAAGTAGTTTCATTTTCATGTTCACTTCACTAATTTATATACTCAGGTAGTTTTTACTAACGATAGGTCCAAATATGTATCATGGTAGGTGTATTGTTCATGAGGTAAGGTGATTCTCAACACACAATAACCTTATCATCAAGGCATGGTTAGTTTATTATTTTGAAAAAAAATTCGAATCAGTTTCACATCAGGTGTAAAGACCTGGAAATTTCAAGGAAATTTTTTTCTTAATTTTCTTTGGAATTTTACAAGAATGTAGTTTCTGACAGCGCCTGATTCCGAGGCCCGGTGTGCCCGGAATTAATTTCCGAAGTTTGGCTCGGGTACGTTCAGTGAACGAGCGAGCGGGAATTTCTATCTTTTGAACCGGTGCCCGGAATCGAATTCCGAGGGCACCGATGGAACCGCAGCACCGGTAATTACTTAGGAACTCCTGTACCGGAGTTGCGTTTACATGAGTGTTGATAATAAAAATTGTGGAAGTTTATTTTATAACTACACTACAATTTTTATTAACTTACTCTAAGTGATAGCTCATGGTGGAAGTTGGGTAACCACCCAACCTCCCTTTGGAGGTTATGAGGGTGGTGGGGCCCACATGAACCCCACCTCTCCATATCCTCTAAAACCCCTCAACTCCCACTTAAATGATTTTAACTTAGTTATAACTTATGTCTTAAATGAGTTGATTTTAATCTGGTGAGTTGTGTGAGTCTTTTGAATTTCAAACACTTGAATTTCAAAAGCCATGTGAAGTTAATTAAATAAGTGGAGTACTTATTTCTTTTGTTTGGGTTGTGTTTTTTGAGAGATTTTGGAAAGAAGGCTTAGAAGTCTTGAAGTTTCTTCATCCTCTTGGGAAAGAACGCGAAGAACAATCGGACATCGACGAAGAACGCCACGTTCTCGGGAACCGTCTTCCGCGACGCCATACCCGCAATACCGATGACGTCTTCTTCCACGACATCTCTTTTCACGACGCCGAATCTCGTCACCTCTTAAATCAAGGTAGGGGTTTTAACTTTTTAAAGTTATGTGGATCTCTCCTTCGAACTTTAAGGTCTATATTTGTCAGGCCTTGATTCCACATCTTTTTATTTAATTTAAAAGATTGTGAAAGTTTATCATTCATTAAAGGCCGATTGTTAGCAAATAACGCGAGGGGGCCGGACCGCACGAACACGGCCGACCCTCCTATTCATGTTGATTTTGATGTGGATTGAAACGTGTGTGGCGCGGTGCCGTTGCACTGCGCAGGATCATGCGGCAAGAAACGTGCGGCGCCGTCGCGCCGCGTCGTTAAATAATGCAAGGAGGTGACGCCGTCGCGCCGCGTCCAAGAAAGTTGAAGGCGCCGCGGCCGGAGCGGGGCCGCGGTGGAGGGGCGCGGTGCAGTCGCACCGCGCCGGACAACGAAGGCCGTGGCCGGTTCCGGGCCGCGGCGGAACGAGAAGACCAGCGGCCAGCCGGGCCGCCGGTGTAGGATGCCGGAAGGGGGACCGGCCTTGCCGGTCCCGTTGAGGAAGAACCGGCCGGCCAGGTCGGGCCGGCCAGAAGGGAGAAAACCGGGGGAAATAATTTCCCCCGGCCAGCCTTAATGCCCCCCCCCCATTATGAGGGGGGCCGGTTTCACAAAGGGGGGTAGGCGGCCCCCCGTTTTCTCGAAGGTAGGCCCCCATGTGAGAGGGGCCATTTTTCATTAGGCACGGCAGGTTGCCGCGCCGCCAGCTGTGGAAAGGCGGGGGCTTTTCCCCCCGCGCGCGGCCCACGAACGACGCCCGGGCCGCGCCGCCGCGCCGGACCGCGCCGCCGCGCCGGGCCGGGTTTTCCGAGCCGGGCCGGGTCGTCGGGCCGGGTCGCCGCCTGGGGCAGGTCGACCCAGTTCGGCTGACCCAGGGGGGGGTCGGCCCGGGCCCAGACCCCCAGTTTCGGACCACTTTCGGTCAAATGCCCGTATCTTGGGCTACGGGCCTCCAAACGACTCGCCGTCAGTGGCAACGCGATCCTTGGATCGAGACGGTCGTTTCAGTATACTATACTCAAGGTGCACCTTCCTTTTCGGGAGCCTACGCGGTTAAAACTTCGTAGTTAAGCGTGCTTGGCCTAGAAGAGTGATCAGGATGGGTGACCTCCTGGGAAGTTTCCCAGGGTGCGTGTGAGACGGAAAGGCCAATAACTAACAGACCGGGCGTCCGATTGACGCGCCGTCTATTTCGTTGAATTCCTCTATGTGAGACAGACATTTTGGCATACTCCACCCGAGGTTTGGACGCAGGTGGAGTACGATCGGGTTGGTTTTTCCTTAAAAACCAACAGGGCCCCTGGAACGAAAATGCCAATAACTCTCAGACCGGGCGTCCGATTGACCCACCGTCTATTGCGTTGAGTTCCTGATGACGATATGGAACTTTTGGCATCCTCCGCCCGAGTTTTGGATGCAGATGTATAGTGGTCGGGTTGGATCGCACCGAAATCCAACCGGGCCCCTGGAACGGAAAAGCTGATATCTTTCTGAAAGAACGTCCGTTTGACGAACCGTCAGCGGGGTTGGTGATCTCGTTGAGAAATGGTCCCTATTAGTATACCCTATGATAGTTCGGGGTATAGTTGTGATACGGTCGGGTTTGGTTCGCACACGAAACCAACCGGGGCCCTGGGACGAAAAGGCTAATAACTCACAGACCGGGCGTCCGATTGACGCGCCGTCTGTTGTGTTGAGACCCCTATGACGAGGCGGTACTTTGAGATACTTCTTCGTGGGACTTTGAGATACTTGGAGTATCGACCTGTAGCTCGTGGAGCAGACCCTCCCAATGACGAGCGTGCGGAGTACAGAGACCGTGTAACTGGCTGAGACCTGACGACTGCTTGACCGACTCGACTTGGAGTGAGTCGACTAGCCCATTGGACGGAGCACTACTTTATGAGGTGCAGACCCATGGCGAATGGAGCACTACCTGTGTGACAGTGCAGACCCGCGGTACTCGTCCGGAGAGTACCTCAGCAGGCTACTAGGGGGTGTGCACTACTGTGTTTGGGTGACATACCTCGGCGGGAAGCACTACTGTGTCTGGGTGGCTGACCCACGGTACTCGACAAGAGGAGTACTTCAGCAGTATTCGGTTAGTGAGTAGTACCTCAGAGTCGTGACAGGACCACTGTACACTCCATAGATGGAGCTCTTCAGCAGTTACGGTTTCGATAATGAAAATCCTGGTTTGAGCTGAGACTTTTGACCTTGTGTTTACCTCATGATTGAGATGGGTCACTTGCTAACTTAGGTATATGTATGGGCATATACCCGGGTAGTGGTTTTCCGTTGATTTCACAATCCTTCTGTTTCCTCATGATTGAGATGGGTTACTTGATAACTTAGGTATATGTATGGGCATATACCTAAGAAAAGGTTATCTGTTGAGATCTTCTTTGTGGTTATCCTTGTTGTTTCAGTGAGACCTTGAGGGTCTCGGGGTCCCTACTGAGTATAGTTATACTCACCCCTGCACGGGCTATGCCCTCACCTCGTTGTGTTGGTTGCAGACGACGGGCAGTGCTGACAGAGGCTGAGTGTTCGAGGAGTGGACGGTACCTGGAGGTGGACTATACGACGAGATGGTACCCGGAGGAGGACCACACGACGAGACGGTACCCAGAGGTGGACGTGACGACGAGGCGGTACCCGGAGGTGGACCACTGGGTGGGACATACTCGAAGCGGACGGCGGGACCCGAGGAGCAGAGGAGCTATATGTACCCACCCTTCAGGTGGGATTTCCAGTGGACAGCTCGGCGTAGCAGCTTTACTTTTCAGTTACTGTTTTCCCTTTCGATTTGTACTTTACAGTTGGGCTTGTATTTTCGGCCCCTTTTTACTTTCTGCACTTACTGTTGTACTCAGTTTTTACTTAGTGTTTACTTCTTCCGCTTGTACTCTGTGTGATTGTTTACTTTACAAAGGCAATGCCTTGCCTTTTTACTGGGATTTACGCCTTGGTACTAGTCGCCAGCCCCTGGCCTATGGAAGGCGGGCTTGGGGTAGTCACGGAACGGGCCCCGAGGACGGGTCGTGACAAATTAGTATCAAAGGAGTTCGGTTCTACCGCAGAACTTATGACTCTGACTTTTTTCTTTCTGTGAAGCAATAGTGTTAAGATTACCGAGTGTGGATTTCAGTTCAGGGAGTCTAGTGTTGGTGCGGGTGGCCGACGTATCCATACACCCGGACCCTAACAAATGATTTCCGACTTTGTTCACAAAAACACTGATTGCGTGTGTGTTTTCAAAGGTTTCCCCTTAAAACAGCTCAAACCAGGTCAACTCACCATGTATAAAGGTTTGACCGTGTCACGATGTTTCTTTCAGAATTCCTTTTCACAGACGACCAGCTAGAGCCCTGATAATGGTACGTACTGACATCCCGCCGAGCGACGAGGCCTCAGTATAGGGCCCTATCCCAGTTGAGGCACTAGCGGAGGCACCAGCGGTACTACTACCCGTTGGGCCACCGATGCCACCAGCCCCAGCAGTAGGCAATGCACAACGCTTGAGCGCGCTACACGAGTTCCAGCGCCAGAGGCCACCCAGGTTCTGGGGAGAGACGGACCCGCAGGTGGCTGAGGTATGGCTGGAGGCTGTGGTGAGAGTCTTCAGGCTAGTGGGGGCGCCGACAGACTTCATGGTGATCTTTGCTTCCAGCCTCCTTCAGGAAGCAGCAGGAAGGTGGTGGAGCCACTTGTTTCAGTTTTGCGACGGGATGACCTTCACATGGGAAGACTTCGAGACCTTCTTTAGGGTGGAGTTTGTGCCAGTATCTCTACACCTCGAGCATGTACAAGAGCTTCTGCCTTTGTCGCGTGCTTTTCGATCAGTAGTCGAGTCATCTGTGGGCTGTATGCAGATGATGTAGAGGTCCAGGACGACCAGACTAGCAGTTAGACGATCTCGGGTTTTAGGACCGGTAGTGCGGGGCAACCGATGTGCGGTCAGAGCCAGGCGTGCCATAAACGGACAAGGTTACTCATGCGGCGGAAAGGGTCACCTGGCACATGACTGTCCGAATCCTCGTACGGTTGATCAGTGGGTGTTGGAGGAGCCACCGAGACAGAAGCAGCGACTAGTGCTTGAGCAACAGCCGAGCAGTGGACAAGGCATTAGAGCTCCGGGAACAGGTGGACATGAGAGGAACTAGTGGATACGTCCCTTGTACTTCTAGTTCAATTTTGCTGTTGTATTCGTGTCTTGTACTATGAGCTGCAATAATAAAAAGACACTTATCTTTGAGATGTTTTCTTTCCTATCCTTTTGTTTGGTTGATACTGAGTGGTCCCGGTTAAACTGTTGACTTGACCCTCACCTTTGAGATTTCTACTGGAGGGGACTCAGTGACCTCACACTGATGCCGACAGTGTGACTCGAACCTTGGAGGCGAGAGTGACAGTTGGATCTCTTAGTAGTTACGTCGAGGCCTTACGACGTCATCCATGGCATGAATGCATCATTCATGTCAGGATTGACTGCATTAGGCAACAAACGTGGTTCATCCATGGGATGAGACCGGGTTTCTCTTATCGGCGAAGAAGAAATCATAGCAGCTCTTGTGAGACTAAAGGAGGTGCAGTTCATCCAGGAGCGGATGAAGACTGCACAGTGCAATAAGAAACAGGGAACCGGTGTCAGTCTTAGAGACTCGGGCGTGTTAAATGTTTCAAGAAGAGGAAGCTTTAAATAGAGATGAGTCTACGAAGCAGCAGACGTGGAGGCAGAGCTAGGAGAGTAGCATGAGGTGGTGTACATCCTAACAATGTACAACCACCCGCCTTAGTTATTCCTGCCATGCTCAGGGAGCTGGAGGGTGGAGGAAGAGTGTGGTTGCATGCGGTCAAGGAGTGCGACCCAATGGCTCTAGAAATGATTCAAGGGACAGTCTGTGTCCACTACTAGCTGTTGTAGTAACAGACGTCGATGTGAATCATTTCTCACTTTCACAAATCTTGTTCCAGACCTAGAGTTTCCGGTAAGCTGTGGACTTGACCCTCACGTTTGGAGATTCCTTGGGAGGAGAATCGATAATCACACTTACGCTGATGGTGTGGTTAGACCCTCGAGGCGAGAGTTCCGGTTGGAATCTCTTGATGACAGCGTCGAGGCCTTACGATGTTAGTTTGAGTATGGAATGGGAAATAACTATTCATACTCAAATTGACGGTTTTATGCAAACGTCGGGATGGGTTTCCCTTGGTCGGAGAAAAAGGAAACCCCAGGCAGTGCAGGGTAACTCTTGCACAGGAGGGTGCGACCGATCACTCTTGAGTCAGTCAACCTTACCCCCGTGGTAGCAGCCTTTCGAGTTCAAGTTCTAATAGAAAATGGAGACCTCTGGAGTTCAAGGTTGATGATCACGTCCTTATACGGGTCTCACCTCGACGAGGTTTTCGGAGATGTGGCCAAGGCAGCAAGTTATCTCCGGGGTTCAGCGGACCTTCTTAGGTCCTTAGCTGGGTAGGCGGGGTGGTTTACCGCTTGACCCATTCCCCGCAGTTGCACCAGGTTCACGACGACTTCCACGTATATCAACTGAGGATATACGTGCTCGACCATTCGCATAACATCGACCATGAGGAGCTGGACGATGGCGATGGGGTGTCTTTCACGGAGATTCTAGTGGGGATCGAGGATCAACAGGATCAGATCCTACGAGGATGATCGATTCCTCGGGTGCACATTCTTTGGCAGTACGGAATCCTCCAGGTGAGCACATAGGAGCGGAAGGCTCAGATGCGTGCTCTGTACCGCTTTTGTGACCCTAGTTTGTATTGAAGCTTTACGGGGACGTAAAGCCCTGAGGTGGGAGTAATGTAAAGTCCCGGAAATTTCAAGGAAATTTTTTTCTTAATTTTCTTTGGAATTTTACAAGAACGCAGTTTCTGACAGCGCCTGATTCTGAGGCCCAGTGTGCCCGGAATTAATTTCCGAAGTTTGGCTCGGGTACGTTCAGTGAACGAGCGAGTGGGAATTTCTATCTTTTGAACTGGTGCCCGGAATCGAATTCCGAGGGCACCGATGGAACCGCAGCTCCGGTAATTACTTAGGAACTCCTGTACCGGAGTTGCGTTTACACGAGTGTTGATAATAAAAATTGTGGAAGTTTATTTTATAACTACACTACAATTTTTATTAACTTACTCTAAGTGATAGCTCATGGTGGAAGTTGGGTAACCACCCAACCTCCCTTGGGAGGTTATGAGGTTGGTGGGGCCCACACGAACCCCACCTCTTCATATCCTCTAAAACCCCTCAACTCCCACTTAAATGATTTTAACTTAGTTATAACTTATGTCTTAAATGAGTTGATTTTAATGTGGTGAGTTGTGTGAGTCTTTTGAATTTCAAACACTTGAATTTCAAAAGCCATGTGATGTTAATTAAATAAGTGGAGAACTTATTTCTTTTGGTTGGGTTGTGTTGTTTGAGAGCTTTTGGAAAGAAGGCTTAGAAGTCTTGAAGTTTCTTCATCCTCTTGGCAAAGAACGCGAAGAACAATCAGACATCGACGAAGAACGCCATGTTCTCGGGAACCGTCTTCCGCGACGCCATACCAACAATACCGGCGACGTCTTCTTCCGCGACATCTCTTTTCACGACGCCGAATCTCGTCACCTCTTAAATCAAGGTAGGGGTTTTAACTTTTTAAAGTTATGTGGATCTCTCCTTCGAACTTTATGGTCTATATTTGTCGGGCCTTGATTCCAAATCTTTTTATTTAATTTAAAAGATTGTGAAAGTTTATCATTCATTAAAGGCCGATTGTTAGCAAATAACGCGAGGGGGCCGGACCACACGAGCACGACCGACCCTCCTCCTATTCATGTTGATTTTGTTGTGGATTGAAACGGGTGTGGCACGGTGCCGTCGCACTGTGCAAGATCATGCGGCAAGAAACGCGCGGCGCCGTCGCGCCGCGTCTTTAAATAATGCAAGGACGCGACGCCGTCGCGCCTCGTCGAAGAAAGCTGAAGGCGCCGCGGCCGGAGCGGGGCCGCGGTGGAGGGGCGCGGTGCCATCGCACCGCGCCAGACAATGAAGGCCGCGGCCGGTTCTGGGCCGCGGCAGAACGAGAAGACCGGCGGCCAGCTGGGCCGCTGGTGTAGGAAGCCGGAAGGGGGACCGACATTGTTGGTCCCATTGTGGAAGAACCGGCCGGCCAGGTCGGGCCGGCCGGAAGGGAGAAAACCGGGGGGAAAAATTTCCCCCGGCCAGCCTTAATGCCCCCCCCCATTATGAGGGGGGCCGGTTTCACAAAGGGGGGTAGGCGGCCCCCCGTTTTCTCGAAGGCAGGCCCCCACGTGAGGGGGGCCGTTTTTCTTTAGGCGCGGCAGGTTGCCGCGCCGCCAGCTGTGGAAAGGCGGGAGCTTTGCCCCCCACGCGCGGCACACGAACGGCGCCCAGGCCGCGCAGCCGTGCCGGCCCGCGCCGCCGTGCCGGGCCGGGTTTTCCGAGCCGGGCCGGGTCGTCGGGCCGGGTCGCCGCCCGGGGCGGGCGACCCGGTTCGGCCGACCTAGGGGGGGGGGGGTCAGGCCGGGTCGGCCCGGGCCCAGACCCCCAGTTTTGGACCACTTTCGGTCAAATGTCCATATCTTGGGCTACAGGCCTCCAAACGACTCGCCGTCAGCGGCAACACGATCCTTGGATCGAGACGGTCGTTTCGGTATACTATACTGAAGGTGAACCTTCGTTTTCGGGAGCCTACGTGGTTAAAACTTCATAGTTAAGTGTGTTTGGCCTAGAGTAGTGATCAGGATGGGTGACCTCCTGGGATGTTTCCCAGGGTGGGGGTGAGACGGAAAAGCCAATAACTAACAGACCGGGCGTCTGATTGACGTGCCGTCTATTTCGTTGAATTCATCTATATGAGACAGATCTTTTGGCATACTCCGCCCGAGGTTTGGACGCAGGTGGAGTACGGTCGGATTGGTTTTTCCTTAAAAACCAATAGGGCCCCTGGAACGAAAAAGCCAATAACTCTCAGACCGGGCGTCCGATTGACGCACCGTCTGTTGCGTTGAGTTCCTAATGACGATACATGACTTTTGGCATCCTCCGCCCGAGTTTTGGATGTAGATGGATAGTGGCCGGGTTGGATCGCACCAAAATCCAACCGGGCCCCTGGAACGGAAAAGCTGATATCTTTCTGATAGAACGTCCGTTTGACAAACCGTCAGCGGTGTTGGTGATCTCATTGAGAAACGGTCCCTATGAGTATACCCTATGAGAGTTCGGGGTACAGTTAAGATACGGCCGGGTTTGGTTCGCTCACGAAACCAACCGGGCCCCTGGGATGAAAAGGCTAATAACTCACAGACCGGGCGTCCGATTGACGCGCTGTCTGTTGTGTTGGGACCCCTATGAAGAGGCGGTCCATTGAGATACTTATTCTTGGGACATTGAGATACTTGGAGTATCGGCCTGTAGCTCGTGGAGCGGACCCTCCCAGTGACGAGCATGCGGAGTACGGAGACCGTGTAACTGGCTGAGACCTGACGACTGCTTGACCGACTTGACTTGGAGTGAGTCGACTAGCCCAGTGGACGGAGCACTAATTTCTGAGGTGCAGACCCATGGCGGACGGAGCACTACCTGTGTGACAGTGCAGACCCGCGATACTCGTTCGGAGAGTACCTCAGCAGGATACTAGGGGGTGTGCACTAATGTGTTTGGGTGACATACCTCGGTGGGAAGCACTATTGTGTCTAGGTGGCTGACCCGCGGTACTCGATAGGAGGAGTACTTCAGCAGTCTTCGGTTAGTGAGCAGTACCTCAGAGTCGTGACAGGACCACTGTACACTCCAGAGACAGAGCTCTTCAGCAGTTACGGTTTCGATAATGAAAATCCCAGTTTGAGCTGAGACTTTTGACCTTGTGTTTACCTCATGATTGAGATGGGTCACTTACTAACTTAGGTATATGTATGGGCATATACCAGGGTAGTGGTTATCCGTTGATTTCATAATCCTTGTGTTTCCTCATGATTGAGATGGGTTACTTGATAACTTAGGTATATGTATGTGCATATACCTAATTAGAGGTTATCTGTTGAGATCTTCTTTGTGGTTATCCTTGTTGTTTTTGTGAGACCTTGAGGGTCTCGGGGTCCCTACTGAGTATCGTTATACTCACCCCTGCACGGGATATGCCCGCACCTCGTTGTGTTGGTTGGAGACGATGGGCAGTGCTGACAGAGGCCGATTGTTCGAGGACTGGACAGTACCTGGAGGTGGACTATACGACGAGATGGTACCCGGAGGAGGACCTCACGACGAGACGGTACCCAGAGGTGGACGTGACGAAGAGGCGGTACCCGGAGGTGGACCACAGGGCGGGAGATACTCGGAGCGGATGACGGGACCCGAGGAGCAGAGGAGCTATCTGTACCCACCCTTCTGGTGGGATTTCCAGTGGACAGCTCGGCGTAGCAGCTTTACTTTTCAGTTGCTGTTTTCCCTTTCAAGTTGTACTTTACAGTTGGTCTTGTATTTTCGGCCCCTTTTTACTTTCCGCACTTACTGTTGTACTCAGTTTTTACTTAATGTTTACTTCTTCCGCTTGTACTCTGTGTGATTGTTTACTTTACAAAGGCAATGCCTTCCCTTTTTATCGGGATTTACGCCTTGGTGCTAGTCGCCAGCCCCTGGCCTATGGAAGGCGGGCTTGGGGTAGTCACGGCACGGGCCCCGAGGACGGGTCGTGACATCAGGTACTGTGTACATGATTCCTGGTGATGTATAACACGTGGTAGGTTCCACAAGGTAACTTGACCTTCCTGATCGGTTTAAATTATTCACATAGTAAACACATTACTCATATGGTAGGTCGTTACAGTATATTCATTACTCAAATATTTTTACTAGTTTTGGATAAGTAAATAATTCACTAAAAACAAACATAAATTCATTAATAAAATTTTAAAAATGATTAAGGGTAATTAAAATATTGATGAGTTGGCCAAATCAAACAATCTCCCCCTTTTGATGATAAAAAATCATGACATTTAAATTGAAATGAATAAAATACAAAAAATGTATATTTTTAGAGGATTGAATAGAATATTTTGAAATTCTATAAAATAATCCAACATTTCCAAGTAATTCATGTTTTTTTAATTTATCACTACTCCCACATTTGGTATTGTCAAAAAGTGAGAAAAATGTACAAGAAATAATTTAAAAGGAAAATGAGAATAAAAGAACATATTTATTTAATATATAAAACAGACTTACAAAAGTATTTACAAAAAGTTCATATCAAATTGTCTAGTAGGAATCAAATTCTGGTATATCCCTCATCATTGATTGAAGGATCGTATTTTTTCCTTCTAAAATAGAAGTAAGGGAAAGGGTATTCATTGGATAAGATGAGTAGGCTGGCTCTCCAGTAATAATACATCTAGAAAGAGGTCTAAGTTAGTCAAAATAGTTTCTATGACACAAGACATAAAGATTTACGGTAGAGTAGAGAGTGGTAGTATGTCAGGATATGAGGATAGATGAGGATCTAGAATATCTTTTTGAGAAGTGTAGAGAAAATGATCCAACAACCAAGAAAACTCAATGACTAATCAAGAACCAAAATTCATAACCATAAGGAACTAATCATTGTTCTCCATAAAGGCATCCAATAGGGTATTAAAATCCTAGATCCTTTCCACATGCGACTTAATATATTGAGTAAATGGTGGATTAATTAAATCCAAGGAAATGGTTTTTAACATACAATTTTAATCAAACATTATAAATATTTAGCTAAGATTGTAACCTATATCCTTGTTTATAGTTTATATTTTATGTCTATCTTTGTTCACATATTCCTAAACAAGTTACAATGTCTTCAAAGAATGGGTTTAAAATCAATAAAAATATCTCTTAATGTGTTTTTAAACTCAATAAACAAACTCTACAGCTTATCCCTATGGATATTTCTAGTCTTCACTTCACGAATGACTAACTAAACAGTATGTTCTCGAGATAGAAATGGAAATAAAAGAACTCAGAAACACATGGACTTATTGAATCATCATAACAAATAGATCATGTATTAGGGTACCCAACTGATATATGAGATCATTGGTATCAGTTTTTTTAAACATGAATATCAAACATTGGAATAAGATGATAAATTACAATAAATAATGTTCTTCTTATATCTTCATGTCTCGAAGGCTCTATACATCTCTCGAAAATAAAAAAACGTTTCCCAGGAAAAACTCATAAGATCATATTTGAAATCATTCAAATCATTCATGGAAACATATGATGTAGAATGGATAGAGGTAGATGGGAAATAATCCTATTTAATTTTATAAAACTCTACGAAAAGCTTCATTGATTCTTCTCTAACTAGTTCATTTAAAATTCCAGTAACAATATCCACTACTTCCTCCTAGAGAAAGGTGCACTGTCTACAACTTCTTCACCAAGACAACTACCTTTCATAGATTTGTCATCATCTTTGGTTAGAGTAGGTCTGAATACATTGTGAAGATTATCCTTAAGATAATGTCTCATAAGAGACACCTCAAGAATCTATTCTGCATATATTTAAGAAATAAGATATCCCCTCAAAACTCTCTGAAAATAAGTGATGATATATTGACCATATCTTGGTAAACTACCACCATATTCATCTAAATATGGATAATCCAACCCAAAAATAATGAATATTTGGGACTTCCACCATTATATGGTGCTCCTTGTATAGCTTGACCAGGAGTGCATACAATCATGGAAGATACACCTGAACTAGTTCCACCAACCTCAACAGAATAATCAAAATTATACCTGTAGACAACAACAAATACATATGTGTCAACCAAATCCTCTAAAAGAATATATTCTTCATGTGAAAGAAAAGATAATTGAGATTCATGAGGTTCAAATGATACAGTTATGGATGCTCCCAATTATCCTCTCGAAAATACATTTCTTCCCCTTAAAAATTAATTATTTCATCACCATGTTCTTCATCATTGTCACCTATTTCTACCTCATTATCAGAATATTGTACAATATCATCAAGTTCATGACTTATATATACAAGATATATTTGTATTACTTGGTAATTAAATATATGAAAAATTATATATATATATACATATATATATATATATATTCTCTAGGTCATCCACCAATTCATTTTTTCAAGGAAACAATTGTAACATAATTTTCTTACAAATTGTTTATGTAAGGAAGAGACAATATTATGAGGTACTTCTTCCCCCAGAGGAACTAGGACATTTTTCCCGAATAATTCTGAAATAATATTCATGCAAAGAAAATAATTTCATTTCTAATTAGGCTTACCCATTTTTAGAATAATTCAAATGAGATATCTTCACATGTTATTAAGAACATCATTCTTCATCAAAAATAAGAAATACATATCCCAATACATCAAGATAATAAAGTCTCATTTTTATAGAAAAATAAGATACTACCAAAACATGATCAGTATCCTATAATCTCCACTCAACTCAAAAGTTGTGGGAATTGTAGGATTCCATTCATAGTGAAATCATTTAAAGCACTTTGAAACAAAAATTTTTCATTATTAATGTAATAAAATATATTGTATTTCCCCAGACTCTTCTTTTTGAGGCACACAAAAATATTTTTCACATAACATCAAAAATAATTCTAAATCATCCCCATTTTTAAATGATTTAATTATATCATTTATCAATCTAGGTAATTAGTCAATGTGGTTAAAAAATTATTTAATAAGACTGAGATAAAATGGTTTTTTATTCTCTTTAAACAAGGAACCCCACACAAATTCTTGATTCTCATTCCAAAACATGTATTTTAAAATTTTCACTTATTGTGCATCAATTTCATTTTATACATATGCTAGAAGATCAACCATATGTGGATTCATCAGCTGCACTATCATGCTTGATCTGTATTTTTATTTCCTCCACACATTTAATGTAGGAGAATGAATAAGAAATGTTTTTCCATGTCATGCTTTATCCTTCGAATTTTTTGGTCAGTTTTGTTTCTCAAGGATTTATGTTTTTGGGGAGAAATTAGAAACTGAATGTTTTCCATTTAATAGAGATATATTTTAATAATGATTTAATCTGATTGATGATTAGGATTCAAAAGAGAGGTAGATATTTTTTTTGGAAAATATTGGCATCAATCTGAATTCCATTTCAACATCAAAATTAATCTTTTTATGAATAAAATAATATTATATATATGGAAAATAATTCCAAAATATTTTCACAATGAATTATAAGGAAACATAAATTATAGATCCAGAAACTCTAAATCCATTATAATAAGAGCATAGTATGGTTATTGATCATGGAATCATGGTAGGTAAACTATATGAATAAAATTTTGATGGTAAGTAAGTACTAACCATGTGATAAAATATTTATGGTAATAATTGTGACCATGTGTGAAAAAACTCACAGTATTTATGGTGACCATATGATAATGAACTTATGATCTCCTAACTGACTTTGTGAACAACATTACACACTTATTTCAAAAAAATATAAGAAGTTCAATATATTAAATAATAATTAAAAACTATCGATTAAATAAATTTGAAATAATAAATCATACCCAACTCATGTATGATATGATTTATTCCTTAAGCATTTAAAGGATTTTTAAATATTTCTACAAACTGGTGTTCAGTACCAATGAACTCGAGAGTTATATCACTTTTTTGAAAATGATCACTCAAAATGATAAGTTGTATATAAATGTTGTTCTTTCTATAATTCCAGATAGGATTATTTTTAATATTTATCATATATATATTATCAAAATTTATTAGGAAATATAAAAATTGATATCCATAGTCTAGTAATATATGGTTTGTTGTCCAAATTTGTGTACAGTAACTTTTTGATTCTATGTACATTACATCAGCAATGGATTATTCAATGGATTTTGATTTCATACTACACCATGACACTAGAGACTTTTCAAAAAAGCGTAAAGTTAGAGAACTAATTTTTCGATCCATCTTAAAACAAAATAATTAGCATCTGAATAACTAATGAAATAAAAATGGTTTTCATTGGGAGAAAAACAAGCATATCTTTATTGTATTCTGAAAGTACCAAAAAATTATTTTCATAGAAATTAAATGTGACTCATTTCAGTTTTCATGAAAATGATCATACATACATACTCAAAAAGAAGTATATACCAAGTGTTAGGAGTTATATATAGTAAAATTTAAATCATAACTATATAAGCTATTCGATCAACCAGTTTTCCAATTTATATAGTATCAAGTTTACTACTAGTACTCATGGGAGTATCAATACCTTTAAAATTGTCTATGCCAAACCTTTTTAAAACATATTTAGTTTAGATGCAATGATTTGAAATAATCCCTTCATTATTTTGAAAAATCTGAAAATTTAGATAGAATTTATCTTCACCCATTAAATTTATTTAAAATACATTTTTCATCATTTTTAAAAACATGATACATAAATAATTTTCTAAAGATCAAAAAATTATATCATTAAGAAAAAAAATTAAAAATATTTTCTTTTATATTTTTTTAAAAAATAAATTATGTTCAACTATAACTTTATTAAAACTTTTTCGAATCAAAATGGATTTGAACCAATCATACCATGTAATTAAATTTTGTTTAAAACCATATATATATTTTTTAAATATCAAAAAATTATTTGTAATGTTATTGTTCTTAAATATATTTTGTTTTTTAAAAAATGTTTTCAACGGTATATCTATTAAGAATTCACACTTTTCATAAATTTGATATAGTGTAAAATTAAACTGTTCTATATATGCTAGAATCATTCTAATGTATTCAAGTAGATTCACTCATGAAAACATTTCCTCATAGTCAATACCTTATTAATGTGTATATCCATGTCTAAACAATATTTCATTGTTATTAATTATTATGTCAGACTCATCGAACTTTTTTCTAAACACCAATTATTTGTTAAACGTTAACTAGTTATTGGGTATTTTAACCTATTTACATATGTTATTTCATTAAAACTAATTTAACTATTCATTCATCATCATTACCCAGAATTCATCATTAATTTCATCATTTATGTTCTTATGTTCAAATTATGATTATAATTCTAGATGTTTAAATTGGTTTCTTAGAAATGATCTTGTATGAGATCCTCTATTTAAGTCACTTTCACCTATGTCTGTTTTGTGATATCTATGATTACTAAGGGATATATAAATTTAGGTGTATGAACCTCATTTTCATCTGTAGTTTTAGCTATATAAAATTCATCAAGATAGGGGTATTTCATTACAAGATGTGTGGAAGTATTGATTCCCAAATTGGAAAGATCATAACCTAAATTTTATAAATAAGGTATTTGGATTATATATATTTGTCCTATAAAACATGACATGGAAAACTTATTACACTATCATAGATCATTTATTAAGTACCCTATATGATTTACTAGTTATAGAATATTGAGGTCAAATTACTTCATCACACATGGATGTAGATTTGTTTAAATTCACTTTTGTATTGTGTTTAATGACTTTACAACCAAAAACTCTACAATAATTAAAAATTGGATTTATACCTTTCCATAATTCATATGGATTCTTCAAAAAAGTGGTATAATGAAAAATCTATAAATTTTATAACAATATTTATTAATATAATTCGAATAATATAAATAGTTAGATCATACTCATTGAGAATTTTTTGGGAAATTTATTGAATGCTTCTATAGTTTATATCTATAACAAGATTCGGTTGGGTTGTCCAAGGAGAAATAAAATTTTGACTATATCTCTTATATGAGAATAAATATTTAGACTCTTGATTTTCAAACTCACATACATGATCAATTCATAAATTCTTAATTCTAAACCGAACATATTTTCTATCGATCTAGAATATTTTGAAAAATCGGGAATACCTTCACTCTTATGAGAATGAAAAAATAAACAAGATTATTATTAATATTAATCAACTATAACATATGAATAATGGTTTCCAACTAAAATAGAAACTATATAAAATATAAAAATGACATGTGACCCACCTAAAATGGATGATAAGTTGATGCATCTTTCTTTGATTTGAAATAGATCATGTGATACTTTCCCATTAGAGAGTGATTATAAACCTTGTCTATTTGGAATTTTAGTTTGGGTAGATCCTTGAATAATCCATTCCTAGTTATATTTATAAGTGATTGATTATTTAAATGGAATATCATCCAATTAAAAATACAATATTCATTATGAATATAACTTAAACATAAAACATTTTGAGAATATAATGAACTGAAATCCACATCATAAACATTTTATTTTTACAATGAAGTACAAACTAAAGAATGTTTGTCATTAAAAATATTTCAACATTTTCATTCAAACATCACATGAAAACATCCATCACAAAATTTTTAAATACCAATCATGTTATATTTTAATCCATCTACAAATAAAACATGAGAAATTAAAACTGAACTATTGTTTATGATTTGACCATGCCCAATTATCTTTCCTTGGCCATTATCACAAAAAGTGAAATGTCTAGAATACATGTTAATTAGATACTTTAAGATTTAGTAGTATCTATTAATATTTCATAAAAATCCACTATCTAGATACCACAATTTCAGACTAGATTACGTAGAGTTATTTTATTGAAAATTTGATTTAAACTAAAAATGTTTTTTTCTACCTATATGTTCTGGTGTCTACAGTTTTGAGTTATAAATTATATGGGAGTCCATAACATTCATACTAGTTTCCTTTAATAATATTATATACATTGAATAATAAAGACATTATTAGTTCTAATAAAATTACAAATACTAACAATGGTGGAACAAAAGTAAAATATATTTATATATATTTTCCTCTTTTCTGGTTGTTATCCAATTCCTTTTGTATATTTTGGTTTTTCATGTTTACTAATTATATAGGTTTATGTTTTTATTGAATTGGTAAACCTTTCAGGATCATTCTTTATTTTTTCACTAGGTAACTTTATCTCAATATTTTTATTATGTTATTCAGAAATGTCATTTTTTCTACAGTAAGATTAGTTTTAAATTTAGCAGACATTGTATGTTGATTCCTTAAACTTTTGTATTTATATTTTCATTTATTAAATATAGATTCCATAATTTTACAATATTCAAATAATTCATCATAGGAAATATTCTCATCAATGTCTTTAGTTTCAGATAGAGAAGAATTTTGTACTGGATATTCAAGAAATTAATTTAATTACTTAGATGTATTTGTCGTCAAAAACATATATTATTTGTCATTTAATTCTTCTTTGTTGGAGTTTGAATCACTTGATCGGTACTAAGAGGTACTCCATGTGTACTTAAAATCCTTTTTATATTTTTTCTAGTATCCTTGTATATATTCATATAATTTATCATGGGAGAGTCGATTATAATGTACCCTTTCCTTTTACAATCCTAAAAGCATACATTATTGGCATAATAATCCTTTTTCTATTGTTTTCTTAAATTTTTAGTAATATCATTTTTAATTTTATAGTTTAATTTCATTGAAAAATTATTCTACTTTTAAATATTTTTGAAACATATTGCAATGAGAACATTTATTTATCACTTTATGATAATGATTCTTCATGACATGAAATTCCAAAATATTTACTTCTCCTTTCGACTAGATTCTTATGTCTTAAAGCATACTAAAATCCTTTTTTTATCCACTTACACTTTGTTCACTTTTAGTTTTAATTTATACATCATAATATTTTTATTGAGTTATTTTTCTGGAAATGTTCTAATTTTGTAAGACCCTATGAAGAACATAGAATTTCCTCTCCATACATCTGGTAAGAATCTTGGGAGTCACATGACTTGATCCTTGTCTAAAATTTATCATTCAAATGTATATATAGTATTAAAATTTTCATTAATCTTGAGATACATTTCATATATATATTCAACATGTTTTATCATTAAATTTTATAATTAATAGTAGATATATTTAATTTTTTTCATTTGATATTCCTTCATGATAAATAGTAGTGTATAATATATTAAATAAAGTATCATATCAATAAATTTTGTAAAATTAATCATCACCTAATTCATCATAAAAATCATTCATAGATTTACAATTATAAAATATGATTCCCCATTTGGATCACTCCATTAAACTCCAATGTCCTGTATAACTTCATATTTATCATCAATGAAATTGAAAATATCAAAAACCATAATTTCTAAATGAATTATCATTTTAATTTTCCATTGATCATAATTTTTTACATTATAATAATGATTTTTATTAGTGGATGTTCATTTTTATCTAAGATTATCCATAAAGTATTAAATTTTCATAAAATAAACATTGAACCATTAAAAAAACTATATCATAGTTAACAAATATTTATAAAACCACTATCATACCAAATGTTGGTCCCATTGAAAAAATAAATAGTGATGGATTGAGTTACCCAAAAAAATTATATTTAAAAACTATTTAAAAAATAAATCCCCAATTTGATAAAATCAACCAATTTATAAAATAGTAAAAATGTATAATTTGATCTTTAGAAAAGATTCTCAAAAACTCAATAACAACTTAGTAAAAATAGTTTGGATAATAAATTGATTTTTTAAATAATAAACTTGTTTTAAACAGTATATATCAAAAAACTAGTTTAATTTGTCTAATAGAAAAGAGTTTTTTCTTTAATTTTACAAAACTGAAACTAGTTTAACATGAAACAAAATAAAAAAACAAATAAAGTAGTAAATAAAGAATGATGTAATATAACAAGTGGTGTGATCTAACACCGAGACCTAAAACCATACACTTGGAAATAACCTTCATCCAAGAATTTTATTATTGCATAAACAGGTCCACAACCTGGATAATGTTTTACAAACAACAGCACACATTGTTGTCCAGGAAGATTGCCTCATCCATAGTTATGAATGGGATAAAACAAAATACCAAGTAACATGTGACCTCATCCCTAGTTGTTTATAGGAATATGAATGTATATATTTTCTATATTATCAATTAATATATGGTTTTTCCTAGAACCTATTTTATACAAATAAAAAAAGAATATAAAACTCATCTCATATTTAATGCATACAAATAAAGATAAATTGATGTCATAGAAGAAAAATGCCTAAAAGAACTATCTATATAGTATTATTCATCCAGTGGTCCTTGATTTTTTATTTTCAATGTGATCAGACAAGTTTCATAGGAGGTTTCAAAACATAAACTGTCATAAATTTTTTTGAGCAATTCATCTCTTTGGTAGAGGTGCATATGTTAGATAATTTTTTATTCATTGTAGTATCCCGTGATCAAAAATATTGTTACATGAATGGATATCCTTCTTTAAAGATAACATTATCAAAAAGATGTTTTTGGAGAATAATAAATGTGGTATTAAATGAATTAACACATCAATTATTTCTTCAAAAACATTTTTATATAGATTTGAAGCACTCTATGACTTTGTAAAGAAATCCAATTTTTATTTACATAAATAATGGTAATTTGGTTTAGAAATGTGACAGCATCCTTTAGCAATATCAATTGTCATAGAAACATGTCATGGTAGGTTCATTCATTCATGTGGAAATCTTATTTGATCTCTTGGTAAGTATAACTACTCATTTGGTTACTAAAATAAAATTCATTGTTTTCATATTACTCAATGAAAATTTAAAAAACATTGGCATTGTAAATTGATTTCTTCATGTAGTATATAGTTTTTGTAATACAGTCACTTTATTAATTCTCATGTTCATGTTATTTGTACGCACAATGGGTACATATTTTTGGCATAGTATGTTGATTTTATATTGAGTAATATGAATGTAAATTAGTGGTAATCATTATTTAAATTCAAGGATAGTCAATTATGTTTTAAAACAAATCACATTTGATAGACGGTAGATATTGTGTACATGTGGTAAGGTGAATTATATTATGTGGTAGGTTTCACACGGCCACTTATGCTATGTAGTCATTTTATATTATTCTCACAATAACAATACCACTAATAATGTAGGGTTTCATGTTAGGATCGATGATTATTTATTATTACCGTTTATGGATACAAAATCATTTACTAACAGAAAACATTATATTTCATAATAACATTTTAAATATTATTTCTTTATCTTTACAATAAGGATGCGCTAGTTTAATCCAACAATTCTATACCAAACCGGGATCAAGAATCTCTAGACTTGATGTCACCCCATGAATCAAACACTAAACCATACCTAAAGACTCAGGTTGGGGTTCCATTTAATATCTGAACACTAGCTAGTATTAAGGGTGGGTCCTATATCGAACATCTGGTGCATCAAATTATATCTCAATGCCTACCCTCTCACTATATAAGAGGTCCAACATTAAAATACGACCAATACCATCCCAATGATGGTAAGGCCTTATATCACATAATATCCATTACATTATTGTTCATGGTAGGGTCCCATATTAAATCTCAGCGACCACCATCTAACTCACGATTGGCTCCTGGAGCCATATCCTACACTGCAATAATCTCAATCAGAGATGTCCTTATCACTCAAGGTGGTCTATTATAACACCATTACACACATGTTTGAAAAAAGATCTAAAAGACAACAATTACTATCTGACATTATATTGGGTCCATCCAGCACCTTCAAACAAAAAGTGTGGGCATACATCTATATTTCAACTGCAACCTCCTCACTTAAGGAAGGATAATTATATAAATTTCTCACTCATGGTGAAGCTATACATATTTTTAAATAATCAAAAAAACATAGTTAGAGATATTACCACTATAATAGAATTGCAATCATATCCCATCTGATATTCATTCTAACCATGAACTAGGGCACCATTCACTAGGGTTCTATAACTGAGTCTAGAAGCATGTCATATCATACATATAGCCTCATAAGATAATATTTTACTGACCAAAAAAATATCCAAACCATGGTATGAAAAATTCAATATCATTCATTTGGTTCCCATAAATGCATCGAGTTGGTTACATAGACCCCATCTGGCCTTTATTTACTTATGTCAACCCATTCTCATTAACCCACAACATTTCTATGCCTTGTATAATCTATATATCCATGGAATAAAAAAAATGTAGGTATAGATCACCATATAATTCCATCAACAAAACCAAGTCCCATAAAGTAGTGATTGCCCTGATCTTACTTACACTACTGCCCTCAACATCCTAATTCTAAGTCATTTTGAAAATTAGATTATCCTATTCCAATATATCAACTCACATATCTCTTTATATAATTCTCAAGACCATTACTAAGATGAAATATTTCTAATCACAAAAAATGTTTACTTAGGTGAATTATTGGGTGACCGTGAAAATTTATTTTAAAATAACTTTGTTCTTGATAGATTTCTTTACACACAACATTGTGTTATAAGTGAACTATGATATACTATAAAAATATTACTATTTTATTGTTATCATTACCACATATCAATTAAATTAGAGGAATGAATACGAATAAATAAATTATGAAAAATACGTATATAGTTTTTAAATAATTAAAATTTATATATTAAATCATAATAAATATTCACTCAATTTTGAATGAAGTCATTTCATGCTTTAAAATTATGTTTTCTACAAAAGTGGTTTTTATTTTATTTTTTGCATGATTATTTTAATTAATTTTTAAAATATGTAGGAATTGATTTTGAGGTAATTTTAATAATTATTTTATAAAATTATCAATATTATATGAGTGTGTTTTTTCAAGATTCTTTTCAAAAGGATTTATTTTTGAATAAATGGTGAAAACTATAAATTTTTGTAAAACTATCATTTATTTTCTTTAAAAATAGCAATTTAAAAGTCCCCATAAATTTTGGATTTTGTTTTGAAGTAACAAAATATAAATTTTATTAAAAATAAAATAAATAAACCCATTTAAATAAACATTATATTTGATTTTTCTCTATGTTCAATTTTATAAATAAAAAACACATGTTTCGGAAAAATAGTTTTTCATTGTGTTTTTTCATTTATAATAAAATTGATTTATTCCACTAATAAAAATTTAATATTTTAAAATTGATTATATATTTGGAATCATTATGGTCAAATTTGGAAAATAGTTCACTTCTATTTTGGGTCCTTTTTATTAGTATCCCCGATAAATATTTTTCACCGTGATAATGGGTAAATCTAGTAATTAAGGTCGTAAATCATGTTATAAGGCTTTAAAACACTATCCAAAACCTTCAATAATTTAATTTGATTAAATTAATAAGACCATATACATGATGAATATTAATATATGGTGTTTTCATTCTTTTTTTCTCATATAATGGCATTTCTATTATTTTATGTAAATAGAATTACAAGATGTCACTCTCCCTCTTTTAGTATCACTAATATATTATAACTGGGATAAAAAGTAGATATGTAAATTTAAAAAAGAAAATCTTAGTATGAATAAATTAATTTTATGATAATAATTTATTTTTTTTAATTTTTTAGTGATGATATAATTACCTTAAATTTTTACGATATATCGATATAATAAATGTGAAAATAAAATTTAAATATAAATTTAAAGGATTTTTAAGACCTTAAAATTAATATGTTTTGGTTTTATTTATCTATTAAATTAACTTAATAAGTAATAATTAATTATAATTAATTATAAATGTGTATATATTCAAAATCCATTTCTGTATTGATACCTTTTATGTCATATTAGAGGAATTGTCCCTAAAATTGATTTTAATGATATTTTACGATAAAATCAAATTTTATTAAATGATATAAAAAATAGAAAATAATATTTAAATATAATAATTAGGATGTTAAATGGTATAAATTTTTTTAAATGGACTATTTGAGATCCATATTCGACCATATAAATAAATTTATGAGCCTTAAAGGCTGAAAATGTGATACCATAGTTATGGTTTAAAAGGGTTAATAAAGCAGGTAAACCCAAATATAAGGTCCAAAATTTAAGATATAAATATCTATATTTTATTATATAAAGGTATTTAGACCATAACTGATCATATATTCAAAATTGTGTCAATTTTATTCCATACTACACGATTACAAAATATATTATATTTCAATATTTTATGTAATTCTAATTGTGTTTGATCGCTCAATTTAAAAAGGGATAATCCTCTTCTCATTTGTTCACATTGTTTTTTCATTATAGATCATACAATAACAAACTAAATACCTTATTATCATACTTATTCACTTCCGTGATAATATTTTCATCTCCTGAGGCTATCCTAAAAAATATTAAGGTGTAATCCAAAAGAGGTCTCTCACAATGTCGTAATTAGATTACCCAAATCATTAAAAATAAATTTCTTCTTCAATGTACCATAAAAATATTGTATACATCCAGAAATAATGTATAAAATATCATAAATATATTTAGATTTTTTTTATAATGTTATAACCATTTTGATCCATTCTGACAAATGGAAAATTAAAGTATCATTCATGTGTATGTGTGCACTACCACCTCCACATAGGGATATAATTCATTTTTTCACCACCATATTTCATTATATGTTATTATTATAGATTTAATGAATTAATTTATATTTTTAAACTAGTTATTATTATTTTATTTTAATATATTACCTACCTTTCAACCCTTCCACCCATTAAAAATGATAATGTCACCTATGTGTATGTATGGACTACATCTTATATGAGGTTATGTTATTACTTTTTCATTAAATCATTTAATAAATGATTACAGAATCTATTTTAATTTATTAAAATAATAATACTGTCATGATTAATATTACATAGATGATGTTATCATGTCCCCTTTGACCGTTTTCAACTTACCAAATTTTTTATGTCATTATAAATCGAACGCCATAAAAATATTGAACAAGAACCTAACTAATTTACTAAATATATAATAACTCATACTAAATGAAATAAAAGGTATAATAATATATTAATAACATTAAATTAGGTTCTTAATCATGTATAATATTAATAAAAGTTTCTTATATAGGTGGAAAAGTATGGATGTCACGATTCAGACTTGGGGTGATAGATTTCTTAACTAAATTTCTTTTAATTAGTGTATATTGATGCTTAATAATATATATTATTACATAGTATTTTGTGTAATTACCTATGATTATAAAATTTTTTATTTTAAGTTTCTTATGTCAGACAAAATTTATTTCACATAATCACGTGATTTATTAATTCTCACTTCAATATTATGATTTTTGTATGGGTTTCTTATCTAACTTTTGTTTCTTTAAAAAATATACCATATTCCAAACATTTTTATTTCATTTGGTGTATATAATACATATTTTATATGATATATTACGAGTCCATTTATATTCATGTTATTTAAAGTTTCCATTGAATTTACTTGAGTAAGATGTATTATGATTCAAGTTACCCAAGGAGCAAGGAATTGTTATACGATATCATTTTTTCTAGATGGTTTATGTTTGAATTTCCATTGAAGAAAATTAAATAAACTATCACTTTCAAACTAAATATATTTACCTTTCCTTTATTTATATCTGGATTTTATATTTTTTTCATCCATTTTACTCTCTTTATTACTTAATACGACAATAATTAAATTTTTATGAAAATATTGTGTTATTTACTATTTTTTCGATGAAATTTTTCGTCCATGAAAGTATTTTATTAAAATATTCCATGAATTTTATTATTTATATTTAAATCATTTCATAATTTCATTTTCTACTATAATTGAAATTATTTACCAAATTTTAAAAAAATAATATTTTTTCATTGACTGTGTAGAACATTTTGAATTTATTTACAAATTGAAAATGTTTTCTATCATATACATCTTCTCTGTATCTTTCTAGTATCATAAGTACTATCTTACATGGATATTACATTAAAAATTCATTGTTTTATAAATTAAAGTACTTATACTAATATTATGGATTTTTTTTGATTTTATATAAGTTGTTTCAAAAAGAGAGGGTAATTTTCCTCAAGAAATGTTTCAGTGATATTTTCATCTATTCCCAAATCCTTTAATGATACAGATTATTTAGTAGTGATATAACATAATTATATAATATTCTATATTTATCTAGATAGATTTTGTTCTTTTTTATTGGGTAATGTTTTTTTACTATGTATTCTTTTTCTTCTCATATAGATAAAAATTTATTATTAAGTCATGATTACTAAGTTGTATTTTTAATTAATATAATGAGAAAATTTGACTAATTAAGTGATGGGTGGTCCGGTAATTACATATAACCTTGGTGTATTAGTATGTCTGATGATAAAAAATACAATGTGTATTTTTTATATGTCTGGATAATTATTTATAACATATTGATATAAGAAACTGATGTTATCTTTATAATGAATTGGAATATAACCTTGATGGTATGAGTATGATGAAAAACATTGTGAATTCCATATTTATACAACCATTTATTATTAACCAAGATATTACTTATATCCATATGTTTTTTAAGGGAATATTCCACTTTTATGATAATAGTTATATGATATATATGAATATTTTTCATCTCTCCCACATTATTCATGCTGTATCTATTCTGTTACTAATACTATTTTATAACTTCCCTAACTTTTCATCTGATATCACTCTTTATTATGTTTTACTCTCTCAAGTATACCCAGAAAAAATCTTTTAAATATTTATGGGATACTATAGAAGAAATAATAAAGTGATAATAGTAATTTTAATATTTTATTCCATTTTCAAAAATATTGTATTGGAATCATATATGTATCTAGTATCCCCATACTAGTAAATATTATATCCTTTTTGGATGAGATCCTTTGTATATTGTTTCTACATAGTAAAAAACAATTGAATCCAAGTTACTCGAATTGGGGTGTTTCACATTTCCATCACATTGAAGACACTAAGATTCTTTCATTCCCTAACGGGGTATTCATAGTCTTCAGAGATATGTAAGACCGTCTCATCCATCATAAATGGGTCTAAGAATAAAATTCCACCCAACACACCTGGTAAAATCAACATTATATATCCACCTGTAACCTCAAATCTGATGAACTTCCTTGGGTATCTCATAAACATAACCCACATCTTTGATACCTTAGATAAATAGTTATAGAGTGATCCAAAAATAATTAACTACTAATGAATCCCTATCTCCTTGTCGAGGCATCTAAATGGAACTCAACATCATTACCTTAGGATATCTCAATCTCAATCCATTTTACCTAAACCTATTTTTTAACTCATTCATTCACCATCATGGAAAAACAATAACTATTTTTTTATTAATTTTATTACCTACCTCAACCATGGATTTTTCACTTTCTATGCTTCTACATGCCCCAATAAAAGATTAAATTAAACATGGAAACAATCATGACCCAGTCTAAGGCGTAAAAAATCATCAAATTGATTATCAAAAAATATATTTATTTATAAAAAATTAACAAAGAGAAGAATAACATCCAAAAAACTCATTGGGAAACATTAATCAACTAAAATCACACAAATCATGTTGTCTTCATCCTTTCAATATCCCCTGTTACTGTGTTGGAAAAAAATCACATCATTTGGGAAGACATGAGAACAATATATTGGAACCATTATAAAACCCTTTCCCAAAAAATAAAAAATAAAAAATAGGAAATGGAAAGAAAATGAAAGGGGTCATAAGGAAAAACATATCTCGAATCGTTCTGGGAATTTCCTCATAACACTCCATACCATGGGGGAATTAGTGGAAGAAGAACGAGGGGAGGAAGTGGAAAAATATCTCCCTCAATACCTATTTCCAACCAAAAATGGTGAGAGCATCTTACTTATAAAATGTTCTTTTGTTAATATTTTTAAAAAATATAAAATGCTTAAATAATTAAAAGAACCAAAGAATCATATAGTGACACTCAATAATGAGATTATGTTTAGACATGCCCTAAAGAGTCATAGTGAAATCCCAATCAACTAGTCACTACTATATAGCACAACATAGTATATTATGGTGTAATATCTCCCTTCAATGAACTCATCACGGTGTGAAACATAGGATCATGGTGTAGATATCTGTGAACTCAAAGAACCAAAATAATATTCTCAAGCCTTAAGGATGTGAATAAATCCTTTTATAGAAAAAAATTCACCCAGGACTATATGGCCTTCACCATTTTGACTATAAATATTTCCCTTCACAACGATCCATGACAAGACCCATGGGGTCAAAATGTGACCTACCTTATAAAATTTCATTAGGGCATATATAAGGGTTCCTAGAACCCATAAATAAGATTCACCTTCATGATGTCATAACCACCGACAATGGTGTGATATAATATCTATGGTCCATCATCCTATTGTGAATTCCCTCCCCATCACATTTATGACTTATTTTAAATTTATTTTTCATTTAATTTCCATTCTTTCTTTGTTTTGAGGGTTTCCCACACAATTTTAGAGGAACGAGTGAGTTTTCATGATTTCGGCCAAACCATGATCCCATTTCCATATTTAAAAACCAATTTTGTTTCTTTTATAACTCTTTAATTTTTCAACATTTTTCACCCATTCCACTTCCAAAATGGCCACCACTGACCTAGTAACACCACCATATCAATTAGGACTCTTATTAATCCATAATCATTGTGGATTTAGATTTTTATTTAAGAAATTGTCCCAGCATTGAATCCCTTTTCCAGTTTTAAAAACAAATGTTCATTATTTACTAAATTATTCATTTTTACCTCTTTTTCATTTATTCCACCTCCCACACGAATCTAAAATCTATAGGTGTGACCCTAGATTAACTTATACTTATTTGGAGCTCATTTCCCACATGCATAAAAGAAAAATATTCTCAAGATTTCTCAAATCATCAATATTTGAAGAGGTAATTTTTTCCATCATAATTACTTCAATTTTCATTATTTTCTACCCATTCCAGTAGCTATATGACCTCATCATCCTCTTAGAACCTCTATTTCATTTTTGGATCTTTATAAATTCATATACTAGTGTTGTTTGGACGATTTCTCCAAGATCCCTCAAGTTAATGGGTTTCCTTCCTTCATTCTCCCATTTGTATACGGTTTCTTCCCTTCTTCATGAAGTTGCAAATGTCAAGAAATTATGGTTTAGAAAAAAGAGTTTTATCTTATGTTTTATGGTCTGAAGTTCTAGTTTTAGGTCTGTTTTAACTCTTTTGTGGTGTGGAGGTGGTGTGGTTGAACTTTAATACAATGATTTGAAGTTCTTGACACTTTTGGTGGGTGATTCTATGGGTAATAAATGTTATATGAGTTATAATTTTTGAATTTGTATTTTTATAATAATTATACTTCATCATCGTTCCTTTGAAATCTGGTTCTTTTGAGTATTGTTAAGAAAATGATTTTTAGGTACAAATTTTGTGCTAAATTTAATGTTTTATATGTCTATTTTATGTTATGCCAAATGGGGTTGTTTTGTAACTCATGTAATGAATTTGTAGAAATTTTTGGGAAGCTTAAAATTTTATTTTTATGAATATGAGGATGAAAATGTTGTTTAATGTGGGGTTTTAATGGATTTTATGTGAAAAACATTATTATGTTTTGTGAAGCTAATTTATTGAAATACTAAAGGTTTTATTGGGTGGTGTAAGTGGTGAAAAACATGAGGAGATATTGTTTTGAGATGAATATGACTAAACTGATGTGTTTATGTGATAATGGATTTTTTATCATTAGATAATTGTTTGATCACAAAGGGGGAAGCCAGAGTATCTAAGAGGGTGGATGTATACAAGAATGTTAGTGATGTGGATGGGTTTTACCCCTATTTCACTGAGAAAAATGGATAACACAACACTAAAAACTATATTGATGATGATTTGGGACCACTAGATTATGGGTATGTTCCATATTTGTGGCATGTTCAAAAGAATTGATTTTTCTTTGGTTACATTACACCGAGGTACGAGGTACATGGGGCCCAAGACTAACTAGTGCCTAGGGGTGTTCTCGAGATTAGTTCCCATTGACTATTTTGTAATTATATTTGAAATATGGTGGGTTTCTCTAGAAAATACAGTATAGTACATGTTTTATTGAAATTTTCTCTATCCTGGAAAATAATCCTTCCAAACATCTTTCATTCAAAAGTTTTATTCTTTAGAAATTATTTTTCATGACTTTTGTTTATAAAAAATGGGATTCTTTTTATCTTGTAATGTTAACTGAATGAAATATATTAGTGCTATTCTATTGGGATTAGGGTCAAAACCTACATACACCACTTGGGTGAGAGTATAATTGATCATGGTTGACACGAGAAAATGAAAGGCCTTGGGTGATGGTTTTTCAAGTTGATAGTTCCCTTCCTTAGTGAGGTGATGGGGATAAATTTTATGGGTGATGAACCCTTTTCATGTGGAGTCCATGGGTATATTTTTTTTATTCCTATGTGTATTTGGACCTCTTTTATTATGTTTAGACCTGTGTATTTAGTTCTAGATTTTGTTAAAATCTGGTTTGGAATGATTTTTTAAGATTCGGTTTATTGATTGGTGTTGATGTTTTATGTTTCCATACTCTGGTAAATCATTCCCAAACCAAAATATATGATACCCTGGCACTTGTTCCAGCCCACGGGGATAGATATTTCCCTTTGGGACCCTACACGGGATGGATTTGGTGTCAGTTTTGGAGGTGATCAAGTTTGGTTCGTGAAAAAATGGTATCATAAGATGTTAATGTTTTTTGATTATATTGGTATTGGTTTGGCTAGATAAGACCTAATACTTTAGAGACTCCGAGTTTTAGTAATGAGTAGGTTGTTTAGCCCACAACTCTCTTGGAAGACCTCAAGTCACTAGTGGACATTTTAATTGTCTATTTGAATTCACTTCTAGGTGAGATGTGTGGGTTGTAGACTACATGTGGACATCAGGTGGGGGTGGGGTAGTTGTATATTTTATCATTTTAATGTGTTTGGGTTATTTATTTTTGATGTCATTGATTAAATTTTCAGAATTGTTGTACTGATTTTTTCTATTGTGACTTTTTCCTTTTTTAGCAACATGCCATCCCAGAAAGCACCTATCCACTCGTAGGAGGAATCTGGAGAGAGTTCTCCCTCACCGCTTGATCAGAGGCTAGTAGAGGATGTGGTTTGGGCTGTCCAAGATCTAGGACTTGGATCGGCTCCTGTTACAACTCTTGTTGTAGAATATGAGACTATTCCAAGGAAATGAAACGCCCATGAGTTCTTGAAAAATAAGCCTCCAACATTCTAAGGTAGAATAGAAGACCATAAAGTAAATGAATGGATCTAAAATATTGAGGACATGTACAAGTTCCTAGATACACCCGATGAGATCAGCGTAAAGTCTGCCTCTTTTTTTTTTTGAGGTTCCTAGCCTAATGTGGTGGGAATCAGTACTTTAATTGGGGAAGAATAAGAAGATGTGTTGGGGAGATTTCAAGGCCATCAACAATGAACTGTACTACCCGGAGGTCTTCGCATATGCTAGGTCTCACGAGTTTATAGATCTTGTTCAGTGGAATATTTCTTTGATGGAGTACACAAAATGTTTCACTGATTAGGTTTATTATGCTTTGTTAATCATTCTTATTGAGCTAGTGAATCCCCAAAGGTTTGAGAAAGGATTTCGACCATATATATGCTCCCACTTTTACTTGTTTTAGTTGAGGACCTATGATGAGGTGGTCGATCGGGTGTGCATGGTAGAGATTGACACAAAAGGGACTAATGGTTTCTCTGGGACAATATCATTTGTGGGAAATGGCATTTCTTCAGAGAAGAAAATGATGCAGGAGGATCAGGTGATGATGGGAGGTGGTAGTTCTGGCCACTCTTCCAAGAAGTTTCCATTTGTGGATTCTGTTGTGAGATTTGTCACGTGCCACCAATGTTGGAGACCAGGGCACATCCGACCATAATTACAACTTCCTCTGAACACATGTTATCAATGTGGAGGTATGTGTCACTTGAATAACTTTTGCGTGATGGAACATCCACTTCCGAGTGGGTTAGGATCAATGGCTTCATGAGGATTTCTAGCTCAGTAAGATCTGTCGAGGATGGGGGGTTCTCTATTTGGTGGTCGTGGTTTTATGGTTGGCTCATCTTTTTTGTCGGTCCATTTTAGGAAATATCCAAATACTAGCGGTCATCCTCATGTAGAGATTGGACATCTCCATGTAGTGGATTTGGCACCAGTAGGATCGAGGTGGGACCGTCAACCATTCAAGGTACCGTTATGATTTCATCTTCTATAGGCGATTCTATTTTTGATAATGGTTCCACTATTTAATTTATTTCTTCACGTTTTGTGGGCATGTTAAATTTTCCAACCGAGTTTTTGTCTTTTGTGATGGAGTTAGTGACGACGCTGGGAACGAATAAGGAGCAGGGTCTCAGGTGCCTATTGTGTGCGCTTTCTGTGTCAGGGATTGAGATGGAGTGGGACGTCATGGTATTATATATGTACCTTTTTGACATAATAAATGGCATGTATTGGCTAGTACAGTTCTAGTCACACATTTATTTCTATAGGTGGACGTTCAGTTTCACATCACCTGATGGGATTCGTCAGGATTTTTGTGGGGAATGGAATACTCGGTTGAGTCGTGTGGGACCTCAGCTCCCAGAGTTAATAGATCTTGATTTTCAATTATCATCTCTCATGATAAAATATGATGTTCATTCTCTTAATGGTGTACGAACCCATTTAGTTGAAGAGTTTCCAGTGGTATTCCCGAATGATTTCTATGGTTTTCCCCCAGAGCGGGATGGGGAGTTCTTTATTGATCTGGAGCTGGTAACACAGCTGATATCTCCTCCAACATATCTCATGGCCCCCACCAAGCTAAGGAAATTAAAGATATAGTTTGATGACTTATAATCCAAAGGATTCATTTTCCCTAGTGTCTCTCCTTGGGGCACTCTTGTGTTATTTGACAACAGAGGTTGGCGAATCCCTATGGTTGTGCATTATCTACCTAAAATTGAATAAGGTAACAATAAAGAAAAAAATCATTTTCCCAAAATATATGACTTTTTTTATCAGTTAGTGGGTAAGGTGGTTTTATAAAATAGACTTTAATTTGGGTTATCATCAACTTAGGGTGAAAGAGGCAGATATCCCAAATACATCATTTGGAAGCTGGTACATCCAATTCGAGTACTTGTTCATGCCCTTCGGATTGACTAATGATCCAGTGATCTTTATGGTACTCATGAACAGGGTGTTCCATCAGAATCTCAATTATTCTTTTGTGGTATTTTTGGATGACATCCTTGTTTATTTAGAATTAAAGGAGGAACATGAGCATCACATAAAGATTATTTTGGCCACTTTACGAGAGAATCACCTTTATGCAAAGTTTTCAAAATTCACATTTTGGATTATGGAGGTGAAACATATGTGGCATGTGATCATATAGTACGCAGTTTCAGTGGACCATGTGAAGATTAGTGTAGTTATTTAATGGGATAATATGAAAAAACCATTCCAAGATTAGGAGTTTCCTTGGCCTGGATGATTACTACAGGTAGTTTGTTCGATATTTCTCTCAGCTTGCTTCTCCTATGACCACGCTCACCCAGAAAGCGGTGATGTTTGTATGGGGCCTAGAATGCTATGCATCCTTTGAGGAGGTGAAGAGGCAGATGAATACCTCCACCATTCAGATTTTTCCAGAGGCTGGAAAGGGGTATGTTGTGTACTGTGAAGCTTCAGTTATGGGTCTTGGGTGTGTGCCTATGTAGAATAATTATGTGGTGTCATATGGATCTCACCAACTCTGACCACATGAAAATAATTACCCAAACCATGACTTTGAGTTAAGAGTTGTGATGTAAGATTTGAATACATGGAGTTTCTACCTCTTTGTGTATAAGTTTTTGGTATACTCGGATCAGAAACTTATGGCATATATCTTCTCATAGATGGACCTCAACATGGTGTAGTGTCTTTCGATCGAGTACTTTCCAGGATTTGACATTAAAAATGGCAATAACCCCAGAAAGGGTAACGTGGTGGCTGATTCCTTAATCATAATTGTGACGTTGTAGGCTTTGAGGAAGTCCAGGGATGAGTGGACTCTAATGGAACACTTCCCTCATATGCATGTGGATACTAAAGATAAAAATGGGGGTGAATTCTTGGTGAGATTTCAGTTGACTCTATCTCTGGTAGAGATTATTTAGAGGGAACAGCCTAGTGATGTTCTTTTTCCGTAGTGGAAACATTTTTTTCTTGGTGGGGAGATGTCTTCTGATTGGTTGTCATTTCTTAATGGCATCATGTGCTCGAAGGGATGTTTAGTAGTACCGTTATCTATGAAGAAGGTGGTGATATAGGATAGCCACTATTATTAATGTTTTGTCCATCTAGGTTCCACTAAGATGTATTGTGATATCTATCGGCAATTCTGGAGGCCTGGTATAAGGCAAGGCATCACGGACATCATGTCGAGCTTCTACACATGCCAGTAGGTGAAAGCAGAGCATCAATGGCCCCTGGTTTGTTCTAGACATTACCCATTCCTACCTGTATGTGGTATAAGATCTCTATGGACATCATTGTTGGATCGCCTCATACACATCGGGGTAATAATTCTATTTGTGGGTGATTTATCTTCTAAAAAAATTTACCCAATTCATTCTGATTAGAGATACATCCAAAATAGATGAGTTGGGCCATTTGTATCTCTAGAAGTTGGTAAGTATCCATGGTGTGTTGTCCACAACTATTTTAGATAGAGACCCCTGTTTCACTTCTTGGATTTGAGAAGGCCTTAAGAAGGCCTTGGCGTATTCGATTAAGATGAGAACGACATACCATACTCAAAGGGATGGTCAGAAGGAGTGGGAAAATCTGATTTTGGAGGACATTCCCTTTGCATGTGTTCTAGACTTTATAGGTTCCTGGGTATCCAATTGGGATTGGGTGATTTTTCTTATAATAATAGTTACAAATCCTCGATTTGATTGGCTCCTTTTGAGGAACTCTATGGTTTGAATTTTCAGTCCCCCCTATGTTGGGATGGGGTAGGTGAGACCTCACTGCTGGGGTCAAGTCTAGTGTAGGATACGTCTGAGAAGGTCAAGTTTATCAAGAAGCTCTTATTGACAGTCAGATTCACAATAAATCAAATTATGACTAGAGGCGTCAAGACCTTGAGTTTTATGTGGGTTATAGGGTATGCATGAAAGTGGACCCTCATCTGGGCCATCGTCGATTTGGAAGGAAAGGGAAGATGACGTCGTTGTATGTCTAACCTTTTGGGATCACCAAGTGTATTGGAAATGTGGAATTTATTTTGGACATACCTTCTCAGTTTACACCCATATATGACATCTTCCACATCTCCCAATTGAAGAAATAAAAACCAGATCCATCCCATTTACTGAATTGGAAGGACATAGATATTGAGCCTTACTTATCTGTTTTTGAGTGGCTAGTGCAAATAGTGGACTCCCAAGAATATTTGTTTCAGGGAAAGTCTATCCCACTAGTATGGTTTGTTTTGTAGCATTAGAATGATACACATCAGGCATGGGAACATAATTCATGGGGAGAGGAAGAGTACATGTTCTTGTTTTCTGATCAAGCTTTAGGTTTTCCTTCCAAGGCGGAAAGTCTTTCATGTTTTAGAGAATTATCACATCCATTAATTATTTTAAAGATATTTTTCGTTTAATTTCCATTATTGATTTGTTTTGGGGGTTTCCCATGCATTCTTTGAGGAATGGGTGAGTTTTCATAATTTGGGCCAAACCGTGAGCTCATTTTCGTATTTAAAAACCAATTTTGTTTCTTTTATAACTCTTTCATTTTCAAGGTTATACATCTTTTTCACTTCCAAAATGGCCTCCAATGACCTATTAACACAAAAATAGAAATTTCGATCCTTTAGGAATCCACAATAAAGGTGGATTTGGGTCTTTAATTAAGTTATTGGGTCATCCCTAAAGCTCAATTTTTTGTTTTAAAAACAAATTTTTATTAATTAATAACTTTTTCATGTTTTACTATTTTTCAGTGATTTTATCTACCACATGAATCCAACATCTCTTGGCATGATACCATCTTTTCTTATCCCTATTTGGAGCTCATTTCCATCACCGATTAGGGAAAATATTTTCAAGCCTTCTCAAATCATCCATATTTGAAGAGGTAATTTGATTCCTTCATAACTCCTTCATTTTCACTATTTCCCCCCATTCCAGTTTCAAAATAACCTCTAAATCCTTATTTAAACCTCACTTTCATTTTTGGATCTTTGGAAATTTAGATGCTTGTTTATTTTGAAATATTTCTTCGGGATCCCTCAAGTAATTGGGTTTCCTTCCTTCTTTCTCGCATTTTCTTAGGGTTTCTTCCCTTATTCATGTAGTTACTAATGTTTAACAAGTAGGGTTTAGAAACAAGGGTCTGATCTTGTGTTTCATTATTTGAAATTCTAATTTGTGGTCTGTTTTTACTCTTTTGTGGTGTGGAGGTGGTGCAGTTGAACATTTACACAAGGATTTGTGGTTTTTGACACTTGTGGTAGGTTATTACATGAGTAATCAATTCTAGATGAGTTATATTTTCTGAATTTCTATTTTTATCACCATTACCCTTCCCCACCCTTGCTGTGAAATCTGGATTTGGTGACATTTTTTTAGAAAGTTATTTTTAGGTACCAATTTGGTGTCAAATTTGGTGTTTTACTTGTCTATTTTATGTTATGCCAAATGGGGTTATTTTGTAACTCATATAATGTGTCTTTTGAAATGTTTCTAGTGCAGAAAATTCAATTTTTATGAATATGGGTATGCAAATAGTGTTTTATAGGGTGTTTTTAAGGGATTTAGTGTGATAAACATTGTTATGGTTTGTGAATTTATATTATTGAAATCCTAAAGTTTTTATTGAGTGGTGTCAGTGGTGAAAAACATGTGTAGATACTATTTTGAGTTGATTGTGACCTTAACTAATGTTTTTATGTGCTAATGGCTTTTTTATCATGATATAATTGTTTGATCACAAAGGGGGAAGCCCAGGTATCTTAGAGGGCGGATGTGTACTAGTGCACAACTGATTGGGATGAGTTTAATCCATGTTTCACTGAGGAATATGGATAATGACAACACTAAAAAACAATATTGATTATGATTGGAGACCACTACGTTCTGGGTATGTTCCATACTAGTATCTTGTGCATGAGATTAGATTTTTCAATGGTTACATAACCCCGAGGTACGAGGTACATGGGGCTCGAAACTAATTAGTGGCTAGGGGTGTTCCCGAGATTAGTGCTCTTGGACTATTTTGTAATTATCTTTGAAATATGGTGATTTTTTAAGGTAAATAAAGTATCATACAAGTTTTATTGAAATGTTTACACTCATGTAAAATCCCTTTTGAGAACTGTTTACAATCAAAAGTATTGTTCTTTAGAAGTAATTTCCACCACTTCTTGTTTTTCAAAAAGGCATGCTTTTAATCTTGAATTGTTTACTCTATGGAATATCTTGGTGATATCTTATTGGGCCTAGTATCACACACTAATTAATCCCCTTGGGTGTAATTATACTTGATAATTTTTGACACAAGTGAAGGTAATGCTTTGGGTGATGGCGGTTCGGGTTGTTTGTCCCCACCCTTTGTGTGGCGTTGTGGAGATGACTTGTGGGTGATGACATGCCCTTCTTGCTTGGAGTCCATGGGGCTGTTTTTCTGCTATTCTTAGGTGTCTTTGTACATGTTGTATTATTTCTAGGCCTATTTATTCTATTCTAGATTTTTTTAAACCTAGTTTGGTGTGAATTTTTCAGATTTGGTTTATCGATTAGTTTTGATGTTTTTGGTTTCCAAGCATGGGTAAATCGTTCCCAAACCAAAATCAATGAGACCCAATCACTAGTTATATATTGTGGGGATAAGGAACACCCTTCATGACTTTTTTCTGGCTAGGTTTTGTGCCAGTCTTGGTGGCAACCTGATTCGGTTCGTGACACTCTCACAACATGATCATTATACATAATGATTTTCATTTTGTGAAATATTCAATATTTATAGATTTATCATAAATCCATGATACCCTCACCCCATAAAATGATCCTCAGTTATCCCCTACCCATGTAACAATCCTCATCTTTCATAGAATAGAGATACACTTATAGTAAAATTACACTATATAGACACATCAACCCTACTCCAAAACTAAAAAAGTGAAATTTCCAATGCATTTGAAAATTATTAATGATGTGAATCATTAAAAAATCTCTACAATAATATGTATTATCCCTTATAATCACATGAGGATAGCTGATGACATCTATTCAAATGTTCATAATCCAATACCCCTCCTCATTCTCAAATCCAAACTAAACAGGGAATAATTCAACTATCGATGCACCTAACCAATATACACCACCTTTTTTATGAAATACAATTTTAGATCCTCAAAAAACATACATCATAACAGATATGATTCACTCCATATAATTTTCACTCAATCACATCTTGTTCCATAAATAAATATTAGTCAATCCTTATCTTGTGGAATTTCCCAAAGTAAGATTCACATTTTCCTCTAATGAATTATGACATATCATGGTCATGATACCTTAAATCCCAAATGCATCCTGATATCATCCAAATTCCCAGACCAAATTCAACACCTAAAACATTACGTTACTAAATAGTTATATCATGGACAAACTAAAACCTCCATTGTAGTCCACCTATCAGCATCAGTGTACCCTAAATATGAATCTCTCTAAATTCACACTGAAATCTATCTCGAGTCTGATGTGGATACTCAAAATCTATCTAACACCACATCTAAATAAAAAATATTGTATTTTCCATAGAGTCATAAAAACATTGATCTACCTACACATTAACATCACGATACTACCTTAACCATCCATTAACTAATTATACTACATCTAAGACCCTCCAAAAACTAGTGTTAAAAACATGTTACTAATTCGATTCTACCCACTATAAGAGTATATATCATGTCAACTCAAAAATAAAAAACCCATTCTTCATAACCTACATAATTTATAATTTAGAATATACTGTCTAGAAATATACACATTACTCATATTTGAGAGTCAACTAGAAATTTTGATTACTACCCCAACTCATATGGCCAAGAACATCATCCAAACCGTTATATTAAATTCACCTATAGTGAGGTTAACACCTTATAACATTTAATATCATTCTTTTGATCATATATATTCCCCTACACATCTTCTTTATCATATAGCTAAATATATTTCATCATCCCGACCAGGTCACTCTTTATAAGGAACTCTCATTAATCACCTGACAAACCCAA
Source organism: Viscum album (assembly GCA_963277665.1). Classification (NCBI taxonomy): domain Eukaryota; kingdom Viridiplantae; phylum Streptophyta; class Magnoliopsida; order Santalales; family Viscaceae; genus Viscum; species Viscum album. The sequence continues at coordinate 391,010,948 of OY728146.1, forward strand.
TCATTGAACAATATAGAATAGATTTTTCCATGACACTCTTATCTATAATCTATGTTACCTAATGATATATATAACACATCCATGACTTATCAAAACCCTGGGCATAATTGTTAAATGTAATATCCCTGATCACATCACTCTATTGGTGACCCCCTTAATAAAGACCCACATTAGTCAGATGACTCTCCTTTGAAACAATGGGGTATTTATCACCACACCATTATCAAGACTATCATGTTTACCGGATTTCTAAAAAAATCCCAACTAACCCATTCATGACCCTTTAAATGGGTCCATGAACAAAGGTACACTTTGTGTAACTAGTGTCCAAGTTCCCAAAAATGTATTTCCGTGTCTCTCAAAATTCAGAGAAAACTATCACCCTTCTCTTCTAAGGTATATTGAACACTTATGAACTATCACACATGTTCATCTCCACCATTTATATAACTATAATCATAAATAAATGGTTATATGTTTCAATAAAATTATGTCACACAATCAAACTCATGCTCTGATTTTTCACACACAACATTGAACCAAGACTCATAGTCGTAAATAGATAAAAACAATTCACTTGAATTTCAATTTCACATAGGAAAAAATATTGTCAATGTGTTAATTCTGAATGTCTCATGAAGATTGACTCATGATATGTTTTATCACTCTATTACTGTGCCGATTTAAAACCGAACCTATTACCAGTAGTGATGTGTATAAAATGGTTCCTCCCATATAAATACAACCATTATGTCAATTACAGTCCGTGTTCATTATATCATAGAAATCTGAAGGCATGTCCCATTCCTTTCTCAACTATCTCAAGGGAATATGAAAAAATTAAGAGAACACATGCCCATCCAAAATCATATATAATTAATACCAAACCTATATAGAACATCATTTAAGTCATCCAACAATTGAGTTAAACAAACATGGTCAAAAATTTATCCCTTTCACTAGGAATGTATATATCTATCCTCTAAGATTATCCTGTGACAGAATCAACATGTATTTTCATTAGAAAAATTATCGTGATTCAAGACAATGGACATGTGAGTTGAATTCCACTATGATATTATATAGTTAAATGTTATATAGGTTCTTTTTGATACATTAACAAACTAAACCGAAAATCATAAACTAAATTAGTCACACAAAAGCACATGCATTTCATATAAATTGTTTTTAATTAACATATGACATTAACTCATACCTCTTTCCACGTTGGGAGAAGGTATAAAACCTAAAAATATTGATCTAAAATAGATGAATCATAATTGAATAAATATTTTATTTGTGATGAAAAAATCACATAACCTCAGTAACCATGAAATTCAAATAAAAATGTGTTCATTATTAACCAGGTCATGGTCCATCAAAATCATTGACAAATTTTTTAATATCTTTCCATTAATATCAATAATATTCTGAAAATGAAAATAATATTTGATAAGACTTTTAATGACTCAAAAAAATCAACTAATGATATTGTAAATGGAGCAATACATGGACTCAAATGTAACTCCATACATAATAGAGGATTTTGACCAGTGATGTAGGATTAAGTTATATTTGTAGAGACTGACCTCGATATCATATCCACAAAAAACATATAAATAACTAAACATCATCCATTATTGATATTTAATATTTTTCAATAAAAATAATATATCCGTATTATTACCAATATAAATAGAGTACTATCATATGTCATCATATTTTTATTTTAAAGGGAATCATAGATAGTGGAATTTTTAAACCCCCCACTTCAAGGAACCCTCCTCCCCATGAAGAGGTTGTAATGCCCTAGCCAGAAATGAGTCGTTGCCAGCCGAGATTATAGAGTGTCCCATAGGGTATCATCGTAAATTTATTTATTTGAAAATGGAAAAGTGCATGGAGGATATATGATATCTTAGGACGTGAACATAATACCATATTTAATCAAGGTTGTGTTGTTCTAGTATGATACACTCCACAACCTATTATCAAATCTGTATAATAGACATATGGTTTTCACATGCACCAAGGTTACCATATAGGGTGTGAAAATGAAATATCCATAGGGTGTCACCATTTCCACCTAAAATATGTCATCATATTCATTTGTATTCATGAACATAATAAAAAATATGAAATAATATCAGAAAAATATATGCATCATGTCGCCATGTGAAAAAAACCCACCATTATAACCAAACAAACCTAGTTCGTCCATCTTCGAAGAAGAAGTCACCTTTTTTCCACAAACCCAAATACATTCCTAATGAATAATGTTAAGGCCTCATAATATATATTAATATTTAATTTTATATATTATTAAACTGTTTTTAAAATCATAAATATCCTATAGTTATTAACCTCTAAAATCTTCACCCATGTAAGGTAATAATACATAGTTCGACCAGAAAATTCTTAGACATGGTAGGGTCTTGTATAACATCTTGACCAAAAACGTCTCACAGATGGTAGGGTCCTATACCATGTATCTACCACTATGTTCTCATTCAAGGTTGTATTCATATTTATATATCATGTACCATGATCCTCTAACAATATGCATTTCACATGAACACACTCTCACTCAAGGAAAGCTATGAATATAGTCTCACACCACATCAGAACCTAGACCAATACATTCTCTCTCAAGATCATTAATTAAATAACTATTACCCTCAATTTATTCAAGTATCTAAATCCTGATAACAACCTTATAACTCATGGAATGGTCCTTTCAGAACCTTCTCACCAAGGGTCATGCCAGAAATCTTTATTCTAAATACTACCTTCTCACTCAAATAATATTTCTTACAGTACCTTATCACAACATGTAAGCCTATAAATATTGTAACACATCATATATACACACTATAAAGTACACACACAGAATAAAAAAAGGAATCATGGCTCACCCCATATGATTTTTGAACCACATCCTGGGTATTAGTCTATTGAGACCAATAACCAAGTCTCGAAGAAGTTCTCATCATATATATTTCCCCATAGGATAATGTTTCTAGCACCAAGTCACTATACTAACAACTTTATTCTAAACCAATTAATATTTAAATATATCTCATAATTTCATCCACTAGGAGCCTCATATCCTTTCTAATCTCTACTCATTGATACCAACCCACTCTTATTACCCCTTGGTGAGACCGTGGTCTAATTTCCTCTTTAGACCTACTTCCCAAACAACAATAATGGCTACACTAATTAATAAAATATTATTCTATGAAAAAAGATAATTAAGAAAACTAAATCACAACATCATTAATTTATAACACTCTATCTTAGGAATATCACCACACATCACTTATTGGTCATTGATAATGAAAACATCCACTTTATATAAGGTACAATAAGAAAACTCATCTAAAAAATGATTAACATTAGAAATCATACAAGAAATAAACAAAAATAAAAAACATGAGTTACAATATTAAATAATTAAAACCTAAGAAAAATAAAGAATTAAAACCCCATGCATACAACCACCAAACATTGGTACTTGATGTATCCACCATTGGTTTATAGATCCCTAGTTCATGTCACTTCCTCAATTACTATAAATATCTTTTCTCCGCAATTTATTTTAATTTATTCTATGTTTGGAATTAAATAACCCATTAAAAATCACTTTTCAACTCCCACATAAAATGATATAGAAAGTATCCTAGTACTAGAAATAACCTTCATAATGTCATTATTTTTTACACCGTGTTATTGAGATTTTCATTTAATGTTTACATTTTCCTTAAAACATTCTCGTTTCGTTCTTCTCAATTCTTTAAAATATAAAATCTTATTGTACCTTCAACAAAAATACCATCATATTCATGTTGATAATATTATATGTTTTTTAACATTGTTTCACCCTCATAAAACAACATGTAACTTTCTATAAAAGTTTTTTCTCTATATGTGTCTTGAGAAACCACACAATAGTTTCTTTCAACCCCCAACATGTCGGATATTAGGTAGGCCTAGTTATCCACTAAATGAAAATAACACATCATCGCATCCATTTTTTTTGTTTATGATGTATTTTTCATGAATTTATTTCCACACTATACTTAATTCTATATGCTTCTCCATGTTTGTTTTAGAGAATCTCAATATGCCATGGACACCTCCAATATTTTATATTTTAATTTTCTTTCCATCGTTAGTTTGATATCCTAAGTTGGATTGGCACAATCTTCTCACCACATCTTGCATCTCATTTTTCACTATTTTGGTCGATTTCTTAATCATAATCTCACTCTATCCATGTATGTAGCATGACATAGATGACCACTACTAAATTTTCCATGGCCTCGCTCTACTCATCCCTATGTGGTTAGATTTTCATTTATAACCCTGGTGTGGGCCTTTGTAAATTTCTTGTTTCTCTTCGTAGAAAATTTATATTATATAAATTTCCTCTTCTTAGAATCCTTACACATATCGTTAATGAAACTTATATGTATCTTTAATTTTCAAAACATCAAATATTCAACCAAAATCATCAAAATATAAAAAAAGAAATATCAAAATGAAACAAACACCCCATAAATATATTTTCAACCTTAGGAAAAATAAAAAAAAGTAAAATAGAAACAATACCTTATTTTACCTACAAAAAACGTATTGAAATATATATATAATAATGATATTAAGGAACCTATCTTGAATAGCCATTGGACATCCACTATTACACCCTTCACTAATTGGAATTCTAGATAAAAAGGAGTGGGGGAATAGAAAATCAATTGATCCTCTCCATATACCCATTTTCAATCTAAATTAAGAGACAAGCCATCCTAAATAATATGGGTTATACCCACATTATAAAAACAATGAAAGTGGAATGTTATTGTGTGATACTGAGATATTCATCATGATGCTAGATACATGAGTGAGTTCATTGGGTGTACATTGGGGTCACAACATAATACCTCCCAAGTAACTTCCCCACTCTATCGCAAACCATAACCTCATAATGTGACCCCCCCCATTGTGGGACTCATCAATGCCTGACACCTCTGGTCACATCATGGTGCCCTTGTTGTAGGATAAAAATATATTTAGCACCCAATCCTTTATGGTGAGACCCCCACTCTTTATGTATTGTAATTTATCCTTCAAAGGATGTCCTTTTCCCTTCACATCATGACTCAACCTCTTCAATGGACTCCATTCCAGGTCCTAAGGGGTTGCGATGTGAACACCACTCCCTATTAAATTTTGTAAAGGCATACATATAGGTTCATGGGCCCTATACAAAGGTATCACAGTTATACATGAGTTTTAAAGTATTAATTAATTTATTAAATTATTTTAATGAACATTCATGAAGTTGTGGGATGAAATGAGTGTAATTTTTAAATTTTTAAATATCTACAGGGGTTAACAGTAGGAACACAGTTAGTAGAAATTATATGACAACCATTTTAATGCATATATAACATTATATCACCAAATTCAAAAATTGGTACATTTTTAAGTTAACCATGTAGCTTGCCCATGTGGGGTGCTCTAGAAATTATAGGAAGGATCAAATGGTTGGTGTACGGTTTTTCCAAACATGCGAAAAAAAATATGCATAGTACACAAACCTTTTAAATTTTTGTGATTTACTTAAATTCCCCAAGATAATTTTTATTAAAAACTATCCTCAATCTCTATTTATCCCTTCCCCATAGTAAACTAGCCCATGTGAATCCCCAGTTTTGTGTTCCACTCCCCCTCCCCCTATGTCATGGATTTACACAACATTTATTCATGATTTGTAGTGTTATCATCTCTAGTTAGTCATTATCCCCCTCGGTTCAATTATATTTATTATTTATCATAATTTATTCTCCCTTTCTTATAGTTCACAAGCCATATGCAAACCTTATCCAAATTTGGGTGTTTCTTGGTATTATTAGTACATAGAGGTGACAAGTCTCGTCATAGGGCTCGTCTTAGAGACATCCAACAAAGGTTTTGAATTCCAATTGGTTTAAGGTAGGTTTCCAAAATTTGAAGCCTTTAAATTTAGGAAGCTCGACTTTTTGGTTATTTAAACGTGTTTTTAGATACAAAATTTTGATAATAAATATGACTAGAGTTTCTATGAATGTAAAATTGGGTTTTATATGATTCCCAGGAAATGTGAGGGTTTTAATTTTATCATTAATGTTGGAAACCAATTTTATTCAATTTCCCTAACAAAATATGTGATTAAAATCATAAATGATCTTACCAATAAAATATGATATTTTGAATGTTTATTTTATTTTTAAATTGAATTTTAAATTAGCTCTAAAATATGAAATGTTATGTCATTTAATCAATGAAATTATATGATATTATTTAGTATTTTATTTTTTTAATACTGGGGTACTTTTTTAAATTTCATATTTTCACATCGATGTTTGTACAAATATAAATGGGAGAACATGTTTATGAATTTTTTTGTACTAATTCCCATGAGAGTGTGCGAATTGTTTTAACATTAGAATCTTTTAAATATATAAGTTTGAATGTATATGATTACTATAATCATATGGTACTTCAGATATTAAATATAATACCACAATCAAATTATGAATTCGTTTTGATGTGGATTTGAAAAATATGAGTTAAAATAACATTTTTTTGTATTATAATCCTCATAGTGTTTTATAAATAATTTTTTAATTAATTAAATATGGTTATTAGTAGTTTTTTGGGTTTAGTTATATGCCTTTTGGTTACCTTAATGTTTTTCATTGAATTTGAGAAATGAAAGTGTTTTCAATATTCATTTTCACATTCTATTAATGGAATAGATTATGATAAGTGGATTGAATGCCCTTTTACTTTCAAATTAAAGGTGATGGTTTTATTTCATAAAGCATATGAGATTTCAAATATCTAATAAGGAAGACTCGATTATGTATCTCTTTGGAATAACCACTTTAACAGAAGAAAAACTCTTATATAAAAGTAATGGTGTCATGGAATTGTGACATTACAATGCTGACACAAATAATGTCATGATTAGTTGATTGTTTGATATGGTGACGTGGTTTGAGATCACCACTCCACTTTAAAAAAGGAATGTTCTCATTAGCAGTTAGCATGGACATTCATTTTCATCTAATTATAACTCAATGAGATAGAAGGATCTATGGTTCTCTATAAGTTAATAATACCTAGTTCTTTCTCCCAATAGTTTATGTATATTAAATACTTATTTTTATTGTTTATTCCACTACTTTATAAAAAAATTTAATGTGTGACTATTGTTTATTTTATAAAATTGTTAATGAATTTAATTTATTTTCATTAAATAATTTTTGAAAACATGATGTGTGTTTTCATTATTTCATTTAATTTTTAAATCATTAAAATAAAATTATTGGGTTGGAATGTTTATTGAAATTGGTTTTTATGACCACCATGATCTTTATTACATACTTAAACATGATTTATTATATAAAAACTTCACTTGATAAAACAGAGAAGATCTAGAGGTCTAGTGTCTTTGGAAATTATGAGAATTACATAACAACTTAAATCATATAAAACAACATCTTATTGAAAACTTCCTTTGCATAACCACTGCATTACCCCGTACTTAGCATTGCATAGGATAGCCTGAGGACTTGCATACAAAAAAGGTGAGATATAAACCCTAGTAAGGGAATAAAAATTGAATAACATGAGTAATAAAATACATGTTATAAAATAGTAATGTCAAGGGATCACAAGAGAAACATGAACATAAAGGCATGATAAATCATGATAATTATAACATGGAAATGTGGAAAGAACACTTAACATGGAATTAGCAGAGCCAAAGATCATTGCACATGGAGCATTAGTAAACCCTCGTTGCCCAAGAAGAAAGAGTAAAATCTCATTTCACTTAAATAAGAATGATTCAACACCCATTTCAAATGACATATCATGATACTATACTTTACCCAATGCATTGAGTGCTATTAGGGAACACCCTTCCTAATCATTTAATTTCAGGCATAAGTGTTCCACATTGATCATAAAACATGGATTAAATAAACCAGATCATTTATTCCATGATAAAGGAGTGTGGTATTCATACACGAAACTCTTAAGACAGTAAGTAAATGTGCATAAAGTTCAATACCCTTGATAGAGAAGTGGGAATTGTATTCACTATATGATGACCCTATCTTTGAAAATCTATGTGAAATTTTTGTAATGTAAGGGCGTGACATAAGAACTTAAAAAAATGGTTGATGAGAGAGATAGGGGTGTCATGTCATTTGTATGTTAAATGGATAATAAGGGTGTTGGAACCACTTTGTGTATAGGTTTGTATTTTTTGTCAATAGTTGTCAATGGAATATCAAAATGAAAGAGATCATGAAGTACTCCGATGAAGTATAGGACTAGTGATTCAGACAATTGTTGTGTTGATTGTAAGTTCAAAGAACATGTGTCAAAGGTGATACATTGTTTACAACAATGAAGAATGTGTGGAGTAATCCATCCAAGGATGGTGTTTTTGGATGAAGACCATGCAATTCCTCCTTATTGCATAATAACCAATGGGTTTTGATGAAGACCATGCAATTACTCATGATTTCGTGAGAACCATGCTAGAGACTTCTTGACGAATTGATTCACATGGTTTGCATGAAGTTGATCATGACAGTTGATGAAGAAGACAATGTGCCAATGATTGGAAATCTAAGATGGTCGTGAAAGGATTGGAATTATGATATAGCCATGCACATCACATTGTCATAGAAGATGATGATGGTAAATATATGACTTCAAAGAAAATATATCACAGTGGAGGAGTTTGTGATAAGAGTAGAAGAGTTGTTGAAGGATACATATCACCAAGAAGAAGTGTTTTTGAGGTGATTGTTCTTGTTGAAAAAGCAAACAAACGACATACAAATTTGTTGACAAAGGAGATTCCATGGTGGCATGTCGAGTTCGAAGATTGTGGATAATGATCCATGTTTTATTCATCGAACATTGACAAAGTAATGGATGATCTGGAGGTGGACTAAAAGAGCAGATACAAGGTGGCGCCGTTTTCCAGTGTTTGCCAAATTTTTGGAGTCCAAAATTTGGAGGTTGGTGAGCATCGCGAAAAGTGGATTTCCAGGAAGATCATAATTTAATATGGCAAAGTCACGAGTTTCGCAAAGATGGGATGCATGGACTAGATTTCACAAAGACCAGAATAATGGAGGCGGTGAGTCTTCGCGATTACATCATTCTTCGCGATTACGTCAAGCTTCGAGAACGGCAGAGGCTGGAGAGCTTCGCGGCGATGAAGGGCTTTGCATGGGAGCTTCACGACGAAGGCGCGAAGGAATGATGACGGTGATTCTTCGCGATTATGTCAAGCTTCACGAATGGTAGAGGCTGAAGCGCATCGCGGCGGAGAAGGTCTTCACGAGGGAGCTTCGCGGTGAAGGCGCGAAGGTATGTTGACGGTTATTCTTCGCGACTACGTCAAGCTTCGCGAATGGCAAAGTGCCGTGGTGCTTCGTGATTTGGACAGAATTCCGGCGGAATCTTTGGAGCTTTGCGATTTGAGATGACGTGGCGTTGACTTCGCGTGGAAGGGTCGAGGGTTGGTGGAATCACCAACAAATAGAGGCCGGCCCCCTCAAGAGAGAGCTCTCAACAAAAATCCTTTGCTCTCGGTTCGCAAAGGTCACTCGCGAAGGTAGTCTGCTTCACGAAAGAGGAGCTTCGCGGCGGCTATTCTAGCTCCGCAAAAGTCTTGCGCCCCGCGTTGGCTCAGTGAGCTTCGCGAAGAGGTAGGAGCTCCGCGATAGCCCAACATTGCGAAGGATTACAGAGAGATGAGGGAAGAGTTGTGACAAATTCCAAATGCTTTGATTGAAGAGGAATTCGGAGCTTGGTTGGGTTTATATAGGAAAGGAGAGGGAATTCTTTAATATTTAGGTTTGGGACACCCCACATTAAACTAAAAAAACCACAAACCAGAACATAGTTTTTGAAAAAGGGGAGTGAAAAAAAATTATAATGTAAATAGCCAAACTTCTTAAAATAATATGGTTTCTTAAGTCGAGGTGAGTCACACTCTCAAAGAAAACAATTTAAAAAGATAACATGTTTTATAAGTCTGGAAGGGTCCACTAAATCTTTGTAAAATAAATCAAACAAGACCAAAATCACATTATACTAATGGTAAAAAATATATTGGCCGAACATAATGTTTTTAGTGTTTTATTACATCACTACTGGGCCATTATGATGTCATAAAACACATTATATATTTTAACGGTATTTAATTTTTACCCAAAAATTCATCTGTCTCAAAAAATTATAAAAAATTCACTATTGGATAATTTAGATGTCTTGATTCCAAAAATAATATATTTTTTATTTAAATATATTTCTAAATATGTGAATTTTTACTTTTAAAATAATAACCAAAATTTATTGAAATTTCATGGGTTTTGACAAAAACAGCTTTCAATCCTAAATAAAAATAACATTTATATTCATAAAAGTATAAAATAATTTATATTTAATATAAATTAATTTAATTATAATAATATTTAGTAAACTATAATTTAATTAAAAAATCCCTTAATTCATCAAAATATATTTCTTAGTTGAAGATTAACTAAAAATACTATGTGTGCTTTAAAAAATATTTACAATGTAACAACTATAAAAATAATATATATTCACTATACAAGAATAATGTACATAATATTAGTACTAGGTTATTGTTACATAAAACCTTAAAAAAAACACATAAGACCTTAGGGTAAGGTGCACGATGGTGACAGACTCTTGGGGGGGATTTGATAACATCGCTTGAGTGGTAATTTCTATCAACATCCACTTCTCCAATAAACGGTTCCATTCAAGCTTATCTTATTAAAGCTCGTCATGGTCTTGGTCAAGAGAGAATCCAAATGATTCCACCTCCATTCCATGCTCTGATAAATGGTATTCGTATGGGGAAATTCTACTAGATGTGGCCATCGCTTCCTTTGTCTAAGTAAATTGGATTTGTTAAAGCCCTATATTTATACTAATCATGTGATCACTATTCAACGACTATATTATCAATGATCAAAATTCTGAACAGAATTTTAAAATCCAAAACATAAAACCAAATAAGTGCATATGTTTTACATAACCATAAGAATATATTTAAATATACCAAGAAGAATTTTCATTAATGAATTTTTGGGTTGTTACAATCATTCCCCTTAAGAAATATTGTTCTCAAAATTTCCTTTTCCCAAACTAAAATAGATGTGGTTAACTCTGCTTCATCACTTCTTCTGATTTCCACGTCGCTTATTCAAACATGTGGTTTTTCCCCAATACCTTGATGAGAGGAATTTTCTTATTTTGTTAAAAATTTTCTCTACGATCTAAGATCTTCACTGGTTTCTCATTGTAAGAAAGATCATCTCTTAGTTGTAATACCTCTGAAGAGATTACATGTGAAGGGTCTAGTATGTACTTCTTTAATAAGGATACATGGAAGATATCATGTACTTTGACCATGGTAGGTGGAAGTGCTAGTCGATATGCCATAGCCCAGACATGATCAAGAATATCAAAGGGGCCTATGTACCTAGGACATAACATCCCATTAATTCCAAACCTCATGACCATATTCTATGGAGATATGCGTAGAAATACCATGAATACATCTTTAAACTCAAGGTCTCATTAACGTTTATCTTGTTAATGATTTCATTGAATCCGAGCTGCCTTGATATGCTGCTAAATGGTTTTCACCATCACCACCATTTCATCGACCCTTTATATTCCTAGCAGATAACGCTCACCAACTTCATCCCAATGTGATGGTGTTCTGGACCTCTTCCCATACAATGCTTCATAAGGTGCCATTCATATTATCGAGTGGAAACTGTTATTATATGAAAATTTAACCAGAGGAAGATGTTGATCCCATCCTCCTTTAAAGTCCATTGAACACGATATTAACATATCTTTCATTATCTGAATATTTCGCTCAAATTGGACATCAATTTGAGGATGATAGGCCGTAGTAAAGTCCAGTTCAGTATATCGATCATCTTGATGACTCTTCTAAAAAATATATGTGGGTCTGGGATCTCAATTGGATACAATATATAGTGGTACTCCATGAAACCTTACTACTTCCCTGATATATATCCATTCTAGTTGATCCGATGAGAAATCCTATCAAATAGAAATGAAGTGTGTAGACATTGTAAGATGATCCACAATAACCCAGATTACATTGTTTCCTTTGGACGTCTTTGGAATTCTGGTGACAATTAATATGGTGATGTTCTACTATTTCCATGTTGGTATGGTAATGGTTGAATCATACTCCTAGAATTCAACCTCCCTACCTTCACTTATAGACACACCAGGCACTTTGATGTATATTCTGCAATAATCCTTTTCATATTATCCCACCAATAATGCTCTCAGAGATTTCGACACATCATTGTGTTTCCTGGGTGAATAAAGAAATTTGAACTATGCGAATCATCCAAAAGTTCCTTATTCAGCTCCGAACTTGAAGGAACACATAGCCTTTTCACAAATCTCACAAATCCTTCTACATTAACATTTAACTCTGAGGATTTCCCTTTTATGATAGCTTCCACTTTCTTCTGAATTCCCACATCATCCATTTGAGCATCCTTTAACTTTTCCAAAAGAGATGGTTGAGAAATAATTTGTGAAAGGATTGATAATGTTCCCTTATTAATGATTCCTGTGTCCATATTCAACAAATCTAAGATGATTGGATCCTTCTCAATTCTAATCAATGATAGAATCACTGGGTCCTTTCTACATAGATCATCTGCCACCTTATTTTTCTTCCTAGGGTGGTAATGGATTGAGCAGTCATAGTTTTTTATTTTCTCTAACCATCATCATTGGAACATGTTCAACTCTTTCTATGAGAATATATACTTTAGTATTTTTTGGTTTGTATATATTTGACACTTATCCCCAAAGAGATAATGCCACCGAAATTTCAAATAAAAGATCACCAAGCCAACTCCAGATCATGTGTTGGATAATTCTTCTCATGAACATTTAATTTCATTCAAGAATAGGCAATAACTTTTTCATTATGCATCAACACGTAGCTCATGACCTTTTTTTAAAGTATCACTGAATACCAAAAAAAGTTCTCCACTTGTAAGTAAAGTGAGAACATGCGTAGTGATAAGCCTCATTTCAACTCTTTGAAGGTTTCTTCGCATTATCACTCCATGAAATATTTAATCCCATACAATATAGCTTGTTAAGAGGTATGGACAATCGTGAAACATTACTCACAAATCAATGATAATATCAAGGTAACCTCAAAAAGCTACTGATATCTACTACCGATGTTGGCCTCAACCATCCCTCTATTGTAGCTATCTTGGAGGGATCCATAGATATCCCATTCATAATGATGATATGGACCATTAATGATACCACCTTCAACAAGAACTCACACTTTCTATACTTTCCATAGAGCTTCTCCTTTCGCAAGGTCTCTAGTATAGTTATAAGACACTCCTCCTGATCATCATTGGTTTTGGAATATATAAGAATATAGTCTATAAAGACTACCAAAAATTTGTTGAGGTAATCTCTAAAGATTACATTCATCAAGTCCATGAAGCTTGATGGATCATGGTGAGTCTGAAAGGCATTAATATGAATTCAAAGTGCTTGTATCTTGTACGAAAATCATTCCTGGGGATATCTTCCATCTTCACCATTAATTGATAATATCCCAACCGCAAATCTACTATGGATAAGTATTGTGCTCCACATAGATGATTGAACAATTCATCAATTCATGGGAGAGGATTCTTGTTTTTTTCATTATTTTTTTATGCTCACGATAATCGAATCAATGGCGCATTTATACATCCTTCTTCTTAAAAAAGAGGACCGGTGAACCCCGTGGTGATTCACTTCGGTGTATAAAACCTTTATCCAGATTCTCCTGTAGTTGTTTCTTCAGATCCTAAAGATCCACAACAGTCATTCTATATGGAGTCTTGGATATTGGAAAGGCCCCAGGTATAAGATAAAATTATAATTCAACATCTCTTCTAGGAGGAAGACCACAAAATTCATTGGGAAACACTTTATCAAATTCCCTAACAATAGGAATGTATTCAAGGATGGTTTCATCCTTAGAATTAATCATCTGAGACAAATACGCATGCTCCGAGGACAGTAATATCCATGTTTGAGTTGATGAAGCTAAATAAGATTCATCTTCCTCCTTCCACTTGTACAAAATTTGTGGTCAATTCTCTATTTGGATAGTGATTTTCACCTCACAAAAATTTATGTGGGATATATATAGGGAAATCCAATACATTACAAGAATTGAATCAAATTCAACAAGAGGGAGTATGATGAACATTTTTGGGATTTTCAATCCACTGATTGTGATAAGGGACGAGTTATATTCATGGGATGCAATGATTTCACCATTTTTTGTACTGACCGAGATATTTATTTCCATGATTTGGGGTGGTGTTGTGATTTTTCTACTAAATATTCAGGATATAAAAGAATTCGTAGAACCGGAATCAAAAAGTACATTCACAATTATTGAATGAATAATTAGCATACCGGTCACCAATTCGATGATGCGGTTCACATTAGCAGTAGTGATGGAAAATAGCTCACCCATGCTGCCTTAGAGGTTGTTGGTTGCCTCTGAAAACCCTTGGATTAGGGAACTGATTTGTAAGTTTCCTTAATTCTTTGATGTTGAATGAATGCACAATGTGTTGAGAGTCAAATGGAGCATTCCTATCCTCTGCCATAGCCATGGGTTTTTCTTGTCGGTAGTTAACAACTAGGTTTACTTCTCTTCCACACCTAAAGCATTTCCTCATCCCGTCAAGAAATTTCCAGGTTGATTTTTTCCGCATGATTGGCATGTGTTGTGATATATCTTCTTAGTACCATTGGATATATCCTTCGGACCACCAGAATTGAAATCCATAATATTCTTCTTATTACCATGATTCCCCTGAGATTATATGATCTCCATTTCGACCTTGAGAGCCAATCGGATAATTTCTTCATAGCTGTCAAAGGCGCGGATTGCCAAGGCTTTCCACATGCTAGGTTTCAGCCTACCAAATAAGCAGCCGACCTTGCATTAGGGGGTAATGACAAAGGAGAAGAGGTATCGTGATGGCCTTGTGAATTTATCCTTGAATGCTTTGATGGATTTGTCATCTTTTCTTAAGGGATGGAAGTCCCTTTACATCTTAAGTCATAGGGTGCATGCAAAATGTTTATCAAAAAACATATTTCGGAAATCCTTCCATTCAAATGCCTCAATATCTTCATCAGGCTTCTTATTTTTTTTCAATGTCCACCATTGATCAGATTCACCATCCATTTGATACGCAGCCAGTAGAACCTTCTCTTGTTCAAAACATTGAAGGATTGGGAAGATATTTTCAATGGAGTTGTTCCATTTTTTGGTTATTGTGGGATCAGATTATTCATTAAAGGTAGGAGGCCTTTGTCTCATGAATCTATGGATATCGACATGTTATTTATTAGTGGAGTTTGACTGTTCCTATTGAACCGTGTTTATATTAGAAAATTGAGTTAACTGAGAGAGAATCGTGAAAATGTTTGTGATTCCACCTCCCATCAGATTTGGCATCTCATTAGCACAGTCATCACATTGATCTTCACATCGGTTGTTAGCCCGAATCCTCTTATTACCGACCATTGGCTGGAATAAAAGAAATGTTAAGGGTAATAGATAAAAGGTAATCCAAGGACAAAATATATGACTTATAAATAGATTTTATTTCCTTAAAGTAAGAATCTATAGGCTTCAATCTACGCTATCCTAGATATAATTTCTAACTTATATTCTTATGGAATTTTTTTATTCCCTTAGTATTGGTTCATACTAAGCTTTTGAATTTACCAATGCATATCCCCCAGGAGTCTCATAACCAAGAGTATAGAAAGGCCCCTTGTCATGTACCAGGATACCTCGACTCAAACCCGAAACTTCTTTACAGGGTTTTCACCCCGATGTACATTTGTACCAAAGCCACCTCTACCTGCTCGTATCCAAATAGAGATGTATTTTCTTGATAAACCACTTACTAAATACCCACCAAGACAGAGAGATGTTAATATTAGAATTAGCCTTTCCTTTAAGGCTTCACTAGGGTTCTTTAATCCTAATCCCAAAACCACTAATCCAATCCTCTGATACCAACTATGAAAACCATGCTCTTTATTACATACTTAAACATGATTTATTACATAAAATGTTTACTTGATACAACATAGAAAATAGATAGGTATAGTGTCTTTGAGGATTAAGAACATTACCCGATAACTTATTTCATAGAAAAAAACATCTTATTGAAAACTTCCATTACATGACCACTACATTCCCTCCTACTAATCATTGCATATGATAACCTGAGGACATGCATAAGAAAAGGGTGAAATATAAAACTCGGTAAGGGAATAAATATGGAATAAAATGAGGAATATAATACATGTTTGAAAATAGTAATATCAAGGGATCACAAAAGAAACATGAACATAAAGGCATGATAAATCATGAGAATCATATCATAGAAATGTGGCAACAACACTTAACATGGAATTAGAATGAGCCAAGGCTCATTGCACATGGAGAATGAGTAAACCCTCATTGCACATGAAGCATGAGTAAACCCTAATTGAACTTGAATTATCAAGATTCAACACCCCTTTCATGTGATGTATCATGATACTATATTTACCCAATTCATTGGAGTGATATTAGGGCACACCCTTCTTAATCATTTCATTTCATGAATAAGTGTACCACATGGATCATAAAACATAGATTCATTAAAAATTATCATTTATTAGAAGATAAAGTAGAGTGGAATTAATATATGAAACTCCATAAACAATTAGTTAATGTTCATAATGTTTAATACAATTGATAACAAAGTGGGCATGGTATTCACTACACACTGATAATGGCTTGGAATGTCTAGGTACAATTTTGGCAGTATAACGATGTGACATAAGAATTCCTAAAAATGGTTATTGAGAGAGAGAGGGTTGTCTCATCATATATAACTGAAATAGAAAATAAGGGGGGTATATAGATATGTGTCCCAACAATTTTAATTGAATTTATATTCATGATACAAAAGAATTTCTTGAATATAAATGAGGAGAGAGAAATTCCTTTCGGAATTTCGGCATAGTAATAGCTGTACGTGGGAGACATTTTATGAGAGAGAAAGAGGAATTTCATCATCCAATCAGAAAGAGGGAAATTTGGGGGAGGTGATTAATTGTACCCCAACATTTATAATTGAAAATAAAAGGGCATAACAATATTAAGAAACTTGTATAAAAAGTGAAATCTAGGAATCCCTTACTTGGAAGTGTGATCTGAATGGCTTGCGAGAGGCTTGAGAAAGGCTCCTTGGGAGCTTGGTGTGATTTGGGAGGATTCTAGAGAGTAGGTAAGAGGTTGGATGAACTAAAAAGGCTTTGTGTAAAGAGGAATTGGGAACATGGGTGGGTTTATGTAGGAAAGGATATGGAATTATTTATTAGTTAGGTTTGGGACACCACACATTAAACTAATCAAAACCACAAACCAACCCATGTTTTTTGCCCATGGGTTTTTCCAAAGGGTAGTGGAAAACAATATTTTATAATTCCAATTGACTAAATTCTTAAAATAATACGGTTTCATATGTCGAGGGGAGTCACGCTCTCAAGGAAAACAATTTAAAAAGGAAAAATATTTTGTAATCCTTGAAGGGTCCACTCAATCTTTTTAAAATAAATAAAACAAACCCAAAATAAAATTATTTTAATGGTAAAAAATATATTGGACGAACATAATGTTTATTTTATTTTATTAGATCACTATTGGGTCATTATGATGTCATAAGACACATTATATATTTAAACGATATTTACTTTTTACCCAAAAATTCAACTGTCTCAGAAAATTATGAAAAATTCACCGTTGGATAATTTCAACATCCTAATTCCAAAAATATTATTCATTTTATATAAATATATTTATAAATATGTGAATTTTTACTTTTTAAATAAAAATTGACATTTATTTAAATTTCATGGGTCTTGACAAAAAAACATTCAATCCTTAATAAAAATTACAATTGCATTCATAAAATTATACGATCATTTATATTTAATAAAAAGTAATTTAATAATAATAATTTTTATTCAAATATTATTTAATTCAAAAATCAATTAATTCAACATAATAGTTTTCACTGTGGAATATTATCTAAACAAACTATGTGTGCTTTAAAAACTATTTACAAAGTAACAATAATAAAAATAATGTATATTATCTATACAAGAATAATGTACATAATAGTAGTACTAGATTCTTGTTACATAACCCCTTAAAACACTCACATAAGACCTTAGGGTAAGGTTTGCGATTGTGACTGACTCTTGGGGTGGCTCAGATATCATCTCTAAGTGGTAATCTCTGTCAACTTCCACTTCTCCCGTAGGCGGTTCTGCTTAATCTCAAAATATTCAATCTCAGATTGGGATTGGTCAAGGGAGAAGTCCAATGATGCCACATCCTTTTCAAGCTCTCATAAATGGGCTTCGTATAGGGAAAGTCTACTAGATGAGGCCATTCCTTCCTTTTTCTGAGTAAATTGGATTTGTTAAAGCACTCTTTTTATTCTAAACATGTGATCACTGTTCAATGGCTATATTATCAATGGTCACAATTCATATTAGAATTTTAAGATCCAAATCATAGAACAAAATAAGTTCATATGTTTTATATACAATAAGAAGTCATTTAAATAATCCAAGAGGAATTTTCATTTATAAATTTTCTGGTTTTTACAATTTACGAATTCACATTCAAAAAATGGAGGTAGTGGTTAAGGAAATAATTACTAATTTAATTTCAAAATTTAAATAAATTTAATAGGAATGTTTTTTAGAATGAAAATTTAGCTTTATTTTATTGTTTATGGAAAAACTAGTTTAAATTTTTTTAAAATACCATGAAATGGATCCTTTATAAAAAGGATTATACTTTCGGTATGGTTTCATTTAGAATTACTAATGATATTATTCTTAATGAATATATTATCATTTTACTTTTTGGTACATGTTCTTTATTACTATTCTTGGAGTGTGGAGTTTTTTCTAGGGGATGATGCAATGTAAAGTCATATGGGGGAATGTTTGTCTTCATTATAGTTTCCTTTATATCATCGAACAAGGTGGAATATTTCTTTTTGTACAATACTTTAATTAATGAAACAATATATATATATATTGGATAAAGGAAAGTAATATAGTTATAATCATTTCTATATAAATGGGTTTCAGGGGTGAGTATAGAGATTAATTAAATTTATAACTACTATCTTCTTAAATTGTTTTATTAGTTTTATTTATTAATTTATTTACCATGGATATCCAATATATGGAATGATAATTTATATTTTTCACTATTATTTAACTTTTATATTATGGTTAAAATCATCCCCATGTCATGTTTCATTGATACCCAGCCACTTGTGCCAGTCTGTGAGGATTTGGAATATAGTGACCCATACATTTTCATAGCTAATTTTTACATCATTTTTATTAATATTTAATAAACATCATAATAATAAATTTCTAAGGAAAATAGAGGTTAGGTTTTTTTTGAATCATGGATTCAAAAATAATTGGTAGATAAAAGATTTTCTTTATTTCCCATTTAGTTCTTCACAACTAGCACCCTTCCTACATATAACATACATAAAACATTTCTTCATAACTTGTGAGGGGAAACATAAGGATGGGTAAGCCCAAATGATTAGTGAATATAAACATATGTGATGGTTGTAAGTTTTCATAATATAAGAATAAGGGAATGAGAATAGTTTCTAAATGTTATTAAATCATAACCATTAAATTATATATCATAATAATAAAACATGGAATAATGTTTTATGAATAAAAAACATAGGAAATAATAGTGTAAAATAATCAATAAAAAATAACAAGACATGAAAACATATCACAAGAGTTAGATATAATTATTTGAAATTAACATATACATATAAAATCATTTCCATACTAAATGATCACTTTCATTACTATAATAGTGGAGTTGGTTCACATCACACTCCATTAGTTCTTTATTCATTTTTTACTCACAACATTATCTTACTGGAAAAACGACAGTATTGAACTTGGTTACCTCTACATTATACTCCTTATTATCTCATGAGATATCCTTATATACCAAATGAATTGAAGGGATATATAATTCTATTCCCACCTTTCCCATAAATAAAACAATGCATATGTGTGCCATAAGATCGAAAAAAACTCAACATATCATCAAATAATTACATGTGGAAAGGACATGGTATTCGTGAGAATTACATCATCATAATCATATACCATCCAAACTATGAAAAAATATGGTGACATTGAACCATATCCCCAGTTAATCATAAAATCCATCAAATAAGTTTTTGTCGATAAAAACAACATGAAAATGTCACTAGAACAATTCTTGAAGAAAATACCCTTTTATATTAAATGTCCTATTTAGAATATATAATTTCCCAAAATATTAAGGAAAAAATTATTTGAAAAGAAAAAAAACAAATCTTATAATGTAATATATAAATAAAAGAGTATTCACGAGGTAATGTGAAACTTTTAGTGTGGTGTATATTGAAATGAATTTTTTGGATAATAATAAAAATAACTTCAGAAAATATTTGTATAATAGTAAAAAAATTCTTGAAAATATTTTAAATAAAATATATATATGGAGTAAAATATTTCTGAATATAAACAAAAACATGGTGAGTTCTCATTAAAAACATTCCTTACAAATCTTGAGTATTTAGAGAGAGGAAACTGACTAGAAAAAAAATTAAATTTAAATAAATATTATAAGAAAATAAATTTGACTAAAGAGAGATATATCATATAAATTTATCATTATTAAATTTAATAATAACCAAACCCTTTAAAAATGTTATTGTAGCATAAAACCCCTGCAAAATTAGTAATTGTCAAATCAAAAGTAAATGGATTAATGAAAAAAATGGATCTATAAATTACATGAATGAAATCATGATTTATTAAAAAATAAATTAGTTTTCAATATACAAATATTAGAGATAATAAATTTATTCATGACACTAATACATGTCACAATGAATAGAAATTGAGATGAAGAACTCTTAACTCATGTCTACATTACTTTCTTAGTTCTCTAAATTAATCTATAATAAATTTAAATTTATTATAATTCTATAAAATATCCTCCTTAATACATATAATATCATAAATGATCCAGTTATATCATTTTAAAACATATTTATTAAAAATTCTTTTTGAAGTTATCATTTTTCATGATAACTACTTTGTTTTACATGCATGTTATAGTTTGGTAATTGTGTTCCTTCAAAATGATCATGGTTAAAGTAATTTTAAAATTTTAACAATGATATACTTATAATATATAATCATTATATATATTTATAAACATTCCTATAAATTTTTTTTGAAAAATAAATTAAATCATTACGTCGATATGGAAATCTGTACGTATGCATGAGTGGTTTTTCCCTTCTTCGATGGATATAAAAAATGAAAGGTAAATAAAAATTAATATTTTCAGAATAATTATAATAACCTAAATAATATATGTATATATATATATATCAATGTAACTAACCATGAATGATTTTGATGGAAAATTAGTCGTATTTCTTTGTGGAGGTGTTATTCCACATATACACAAAAAAGATATTTTATATCCCACTCTATTTAGAATAGTCGATTTTTTTTGTTTCATTACCTTAATAAAATAAATTCATATTTTTAATACATTATTTTTTATTTTTAATTATTAAAAAATTATGTTACAATTAGATGAAAAAAATTAAAGGTCTTGGTTAATATATAAACCACTTCATTAAGAGGCCTCATTTATCTTACTCGTTAGTCATTGTAGGATTGGACATATGCGAAGAAAAGAAGATCTAAGATGAAGGGAAGCATTATTGAAAGGTTTTCAAGTATGTATGTTAAAATGCAGAAGGCTCAAATGTAGTGAATAATTGAGGATAATATTTCCTCCTTTATAAGTGTTGGGAGGGACACACTTGAAATTTCATAAATGATTTTAATGATTATGGGTCACTTTATAGGTAATGTCTCTTGAAATGTACATATCATAAAATATTGGATATTATAATTTTATAAAAACTCCAAAATAAATATTTTGACTCGTTTGGTTTAAAATATACCCCTTATCTAATTTTTACCCCTACAAAACATGTTTAAACATTAACTGTGGACATAAAATATTATAGTTTTTACCAATAACTTTTACCAAAAATTAACATGAAAATATAAAATTATGTTAATTATTATTATTAAAAATATGAAATAAACTTTAATAGATATAATTTATATAAGTGGTGGAATTTAATTTCAATTAAGCATGAAAACCACCATAAAAAAAAATTGTCAAAAACTAAATTTTTAAGTGTAAATATAAATTTACTTCTATTCCATACTCTATAAAATCCATAAAATGATAAATAAAATATTATATTTAATATGTAGTATATAAATTTAATTACACACATTAATATGTAGATATTAAATTAATTTATTAAGATAAAAACATATTGTGTGTAACGAAATATTATTTTATAATAATATATTCGTAAGAACAAAAATTAATTTATACCAAAAAAAATTATAATGATAATTACATTATAGTTAATTAGATAATTTTTAATTTAATGTCAATTAGGTAACATTAGGATCAAATTAAAAAATTATTGGGATATTTTATGGTAAATAAATTCCATTTTTTACAAAAATCTGTATATGTCTCTATTCATTAAAAAATAAATATTTTTGGAAAAATATTGAAAATTCATAGTATGATAAAATTTTCCTACATATTTTATTTTATTTATTAATTTCATCAGATAAAATTAAAAAAATAGTATAAATAATTTATAAATTTCACATCCAATAATATGATAAAATACATTTTTGAAGGAATACATTTTTGAAGCATAAAATGATATTACAGAACATTTCATACATGTTTATTATACATTAATAAACATATATTAATTAATAAAAACTATTATACGTAATTTGTCATAATGTGAAAATTATTATTCATACCTTCCCATTTAACGATTATATTATTACAGTTTTCTATATCATGGTACATATAGACTCAGGTTTACGTGTTAGGCAAGATAACGAATAGTTAATGATTTGTTTCAACAGAAGTACATATGAAATAAAATGGCTCTACATTATACACCCCAATAAGTATTATTTCCACAAATAATTCAATCACACTTGTATTACAAAATGAGTATAGTTCAGATTTATCACATAATCAGGTTCCCATGCAACTTTCACAAATTTCTTATTCATCCAAAAAAACATTTACTACGTTAGTTGTCTTCTTCGATAGTTCCTTATCATAATGATCCGGTTTTTCTACATGTTCATTTTTATATGAAAATTCATTATCCAGTGGTATAAGCACATGTTTCATTACATGTGATGGATCATATATGTACTTCCCCATGAGAGATACATGGAACACATCGTGAAGTTGAGGGAGGTTTGGTTGGAGATCCAAGTGATAAGCTAAAGTTAGAACTTGATGAGGAATCTCGAAGGGGATAATATAAATATGGATCAACGATCTATTATTTCTAAATCTCATAAAATTATCTCATAGATAATTCCGCCTCAAAACCTTCTAACCACCATCCAAATATAGAACTCACTAAGGATAGTTAGACTAACTATTCTACCAACTCTGGGTTCCCTTAATTTCATGATAAATAGATATAGAAATTTTTTTCCTTCAACTATCATTGGTCTCAATATAGTTATTTCCCTAAATTAATATTTATTTCTTAGTGTTCTATATTTATTGACATAAATGGATTCATAAGGAACCATCATAATGATCGAAATAGATATATTGTTGTAAGAAAATCAACTAGAGGAATATTTTGATCCTAACATGATTTCAAATATAGATTATAGGATCTAAATGTATCTTCCTTGGTTTGAATTTTCTTGTTATACAGACCATCTATCGAAGGATGATATACATTACTGAAACACATATGTATATATAGAGTTTATTAAAAACTTCTACAAACCTCATGTCATGATAAGATACAAAAAAAAGTGATACCCCATATAACATTACCACTTCACTAAAATATATCGTAGATATATAATAATAATCTTAATATCCACTCATATAAATGAAGAGTTATAACTTTTTAATGTGATCAAATAAAACCCAAATAAAATTATGTCCTTTAAATGTTTTTGAGAGTCTGAAAAAAATACCACATGTGATATTTTACAATTTTCATTCTGGTATGGGTATTAGTTATAACATCCAATTGGACTTCTAAGTCTTAGACTTCACTTGATGACATAGAAATCATTGAGATAAATACTCTATAATACCTCTATTCATGTTGTCTTATAAGAAATAATATTTTATATCTCTATACATCATCATAATTCCATGATGAATAAGTAATGATGAGTTATGATCTCTTTCAAATGGTTCCTTTTTCAAGTATGGTGTTAACGGGACACATAGTCAGTTCCCTAACCTTATAATTCTACCCTAATCAAAGTTAAAATATAGATAATTTTTCACCTTCTTTTTCAGTTTCACATCATAATTTTACACCTGTATAATATTTACATTGGTTAATAGTTGGACACTCTTTTGAGAAGGATAATATTTCTCCCCTTCCATCAAGATTTCATGGTATATCCTTGAACAATCCATATATATTAGGATTTTATGATACTCACCATAGATATACTAGGATAAATATTTCCACTGAAAGAATCTACTACATTGTTTTATTTCTCAGGGTGTTAATGTATTTAATAGTCATAATCATTAATCAACTCCAACCATCTTCATTAGTTCATATGAAACTCTTTCTATTTGAATATATACATTAAAATTTTATAATCAGAATATGTTACAAATATTTATCTATAAAATAAGTTCTCAATACCATTAATTCAAATATTAATTCTAATAACTCCAAATCGTGATTCAATTAATTTTGAATATGAAACATAATTTGGAATAAAGCATAAGTTATCACCATATCATTGTGTATAAGAACACACACAATCCCTTTTTGTAATAGACTACCATAAATCAAAAACCATTCTATATTATAGGGGTAGTATGCGAATTGGTTTATTTCTTAGGCTTCTAATTATTTCCTTGATATTATATTCACATTAATTAATCTAATGAAACTTAACACCCATATATATTAACAGGGTGGGTGGATTAACCGGTAATGATAAATCCATCATAAATCGTTGATAAGAAACTACTAATCCAAAAAACAATGGATTTTAGTAATAGTCGTTGGCCTAGGAAAATTTTTACTAAAATATATCTTATACTGTTAGAAGTCAATATTTTATAAAATATTTTTCCCAATTAAATTTTATCTATTTGATATCTTGAAAAGCAAGCACACACTAGTTTTAATGAAAAATAATATAATTAATATTTCTGAAAGACCGTTATAACATATCCATTAAATTGTTGGGAATTAATAGGATTGGATACAATTTGAAAATTAAATATATTAAATATGTATAAAATAAATTTATTTGTTATGATTTGATTACAAAAAAAATAAAAAAACATTTTAATGTAGAATAATGGATTTTTTGAAAAACTATATTTATGTATGTAATTTGTTTATATAACACCCCAAACATTTTATGTTATGCTTCTCTTAAATACATTATATTTATAGCATATATATCAGAAAGCATTTTTTTCATTTAAAACAACACTTTTTATGGAGGTAGTAATAACCTAGCAATTAAACATTAATTTTTCACTCTTACATATAAATTTCAATAAAACGGTCATCTAGAGTTTTGACCAGTAAGTCATTTAGAGTCTAATAGAACTAACATGATTTTTTATGAGTAGTTACATACCCAAATGAATATAAATATGAATAAAAATATGACCCTTATGAATTGTATCTAATTATAATATTTAATTTTCTTAAGGAAATAAGATAATGAGATCTTAATTATTTTTTCAAAGTGTTATAAAACTCATTATACCTTTAAATGTTTTCCTTTTTAAATTAACTATGATTTTATTTAAAATTTAAATTTATTATATATAGAAAATAACTTTTGAGAAATTGAGTATATTTTTTAATTATATACATCAAATAAATAGTAACGGTGTATTTTTGGGATTTTTCTGAAATTCTAGAATTTTCGATGAATGGTGAAATACGGAAAAATAACGTATATTCAAATTAGCAGAAAAAAATAAACTATTTATGACATCATATGTGATGTAATATAACTTGGTTTGAACTGAAATTCCATTATTACTATTTGGGATCACATGAATTAATATTATTCATATTTGTGAGCAAAAATATTATAAAAATGATTAAAATAATAAAAACAATACCTCATGTCCTACATTAAAAATACCACACTCATTCCCATCTTCCTCCCACACCTCTCAAGACTTGAGTATTACCTAATATCTTCCCATTACTCCTCCCAAGACTTTTCCATGCGTCATAGATCTGCTGGTCTCACCAAAAGGCTAATACCAGAGTCCTTAAGAAGGATCTCAAGGAGAAGAGATCAAAAGATAAACATCCTCCTTAGTTTTCTTTATTTGTTTTTCATTTTGGTTATTATTTTTAAATATCCTTTGGATTATGTTGGAATATGTCATTAAATATCCCCCTTACTTCCCGTATTAAGTTATAGCGATGAGATACCCCTTACTATCATCAAACTATTTTATGAATTTTGTAGTGACGCCATGAGCCTACCGAATTTTCGTGAGAGAATTGTCAATTTTCTTCTATTTTAAGTTCCATTATATTCAACTTATTTCCTCTTATCCCCTAATACAAATGCTATGATAATTCTAGTTCCATACATGTACTAGAATTTTATTATGATGATTGAATATTTCATCATAATCTCTCTTTCTCCTTCCACTTATACTAAAAATGAAAACACCGTCCGAGATGTGTTAATTTATCAAATTCATGGAAGACAAGTTCTCAATTTCTATTAATAATATCAATACTGGTCCTGAAAAATCTATAATGGTCAAACCAGATATTAATATATGAATTTTACCTTATACAATGTTCAGGAATCTTTACACACTTATAATATAAAATAATAATACAAAACAATTTCATTCTGAACAAAACATCCAAGTTAATCCAAACATTTGTAATTCACTTGTAACTAATGAATCATCATCATGGTATATAAACTAAAATAATTATAATATGATTTATATATTTTTAATTTCATAAATAATATATGTTAAAAATTCTCTATATTTATCCACACATGAAACAAACTTTCATTCATGAATACTGATAAACAAATCATGAAAACCAAGGGAGAAAATGATTCCAAAACCATAAAATTGAACATCTTAAACCCCTTGAAAAGGGCCATGAATGAACCTAATCAGGTTATACTAAAGAAATTAAATTTATATGATGTTATATAATTATTAATTAATAAATATAAATTTTGTTATTCAGGTCATTAAGACAAACAAATAACACACTCGAGCATAAGGTAAGGGGTTTCACGTCTCGCTTTCCTTTTTGTGAGATTTCCATTGTCCGAAACTCATTTATTGTATGTGGTGTATTTTGTATAGATTTTTTATTTATATTCATGTTATTTTTTTATTAATTTAAGGGTTATTAGTTTATGGTCATATTACTCGATTGATTACAAAAGGGTAAGAGACTTTGTCTCAAATTCCATTTCATTGTTAGTCACATGATATTGTGCACCAAATATTTCTTATGTGGTGTATACACTACCCATTTGAGATCATTATCATTTGAAATTGTAAATATATTATATATCCATATCCTGGTTTCATATAAATGATTATTTTCTTATGCCGTCTAACCATTTACATGCGGTGTTTATTTGGAATATTGTTTTAATAGTGGAAATATTGATGAATTTGTTTCCTCTACTCAATATGGATATTGAGAAAGAAGATTGTACTAGTATTAAATCTATGAATAAATAATTATTTGGACATGGAGTGATGGTTGGGACCAATTATATCCCCTCAATGCATTGAGAGGTCCCATGAGACAAATATGTTGGCGACAAGCCCTTCGAGTTAGCTTCCAAACAAATCAGACAGCTTTCTACCCACAAACTTAAACCGTTTTGACGGTATTGTGGTATCATTTAGCAGATACATGGTGTCTAGTTAATAATCATATATCTCTATTAATTTTTAGTTTTTACTATCCATGATGTTTTCAATATGAAAAAAATATATGGATGCAATTTCATAATCAGTTTATTAATGACATGTGTTTTCCATTTATTCACCATGCTATAATGATTATGTCAAATTATATATGATTAAATTATTATTGAATACATTCTTCCACTATCTGTAACACTTAATTAGCATTTTATCTCACACCATCCATTTGTTTACCTTCAACAGGTTTTAAAGAGGAGATAATTTATTCAGTTTTTATGGATGCAGTTTTTAGTTTTTGTTATGTAATGTATTTTGGAACATTTCCCATTGTAATTTTAGTTGCATATATGTGTATAGTTTGTTCAAGACTTTTAAACTGATAATTACTTAAGCTTTTCATTCCTTATAACCATTCCAATGTAACAAGTAATGCACTGAATCTAGTCAATAAGGTTTGGGGTGTTAAAGTTGGTATCAGAGGAAGTTTAATAGGAAACAAGAAAACTAGATTGAAAAATGTAGATTAGGGAACAAAGGCCTGATATAGTATTTGAGGAAAACATACAATAAAGTCTTAGAATTTTGATAAGGAATATATTAGATGGATCTTTCTATAAAATACATCCTTGTCTGGGTACAAACATGTAGAGTTGGATCAAGTGTAGATGTACGTTGGAGTGTAAACTTGGATAAGGAGTTTTGGGCTTGACCCAGGGTATCTTGGAGCATGAAAACGGCCCTTTATTCACTCTTGGTAATGACACACCCTAGGGATATGCTTAGGATAATAAATATTTTATTTACAAGTCATTGTGAAGGATTTAAATATAAAATTATCCATAGAGAATATAGGTTTATGAGATTAGTTATGGAGATAATGTCAATCTATGTTAAGTTCTTTTCTATTTGAGATGCACAACATAATAAAGTGTATGACGTTATTTAAAAATCCTTCCAAATGGAAGAAGGGGGACCAAAACTCGCGGGCAATGTAGGGATCTCCCCACTATTGAAGTCAACATAGTCAATGTTGGAGCAGATCAGATCATGAAAATATTGGGAAAACTTACTGAAGTTCTGAAAAATAACTATTCCACACCGATGATGGATCATTTCATGTGGAAAAAGACCTCATATTTCAGTGGGACTACTAATACAGTGGTTACTGAGTTGTGGATCAAGTCCCTTGAAAAGGTATTCATGGCCTTAAAATGCAGTGAAACTAAAAAGGTAGTGATGGAAGTATATTCTCTCATGGTTGATGCTAATCAATGGTGGTCCCTGATCCATAATACCATAGAAAAAGAATAATTAGAAGATATGGAATGGATGAATTTTTGGGAAATATTATTCAAAAAATATTTCCTTCATGATCAATGAACTGAACTGAAGGGTAAATTCCTTAGCTTAATGTAGAGGGAAAAATACAGTGGTGAAGAGTATGATGAAACCTTAAGAACAGTAGCCAGGTATTCCATAGATTGCATATGAGAGTTTGAAGACATTATTGATCATTTCATTGATGGTATTAAGCCATGTCGTCTAAGGGCACAGGCTTCTCAAACATTTTCATCATATGATGAAACTGTATCATGTTCCACCAAAATAGAGAAGTAATTTTCTAGAAAAAATTTGTTCAAGGGAAACCAAGATAAGAAGTGGTACTATGATAACCAAGTAAAAGGTGAAGCGTCAATGAAGAACAAGGGAAAAATAAATTTCTATTATGAGAGAACTATGGAAAGAATCATCTTGGTAAATGCATGAAAGGCATGGGATCCTATTATATATGTGGGGAAAAGGGTCATCAATATAATTAATTCAAGGGGAAGAAACAATTTGATGATGTTCAATGATACAATTATAGAGGTATTAGACACTATGAAAATGAGTATCCTAGGTTCCAAGTAAACATGACTAAAAAAGGCCAAGAAAGAAAGGTAGAGCTTATGCGATTACAACTGCGGAGCTTGAAGTTCCCAATGATGTGGTTGCAGGTACTTTATCCAATGATTTACTTGATTTTGGATCATCACATTCATTTATAAATTCCCAGTTTTTGAAGAAAATTAGACATGTCCAATAGGATTTAATAAATGAGTTCTGAGTCAAAACTACTAAGGGATGTATTGTTGCAACAAAGGCATGTCGATCAGTCCCCCTCCTGAAACATAAACATTCGTTAGTTTATAACCTTATCATCATGCCAATGAATGAATTTGATATAATTTATAGTATGAATTGGTTGTCAAACTATGACGCAAATATTTATTTCAAGAAAAGGATGTTACAGTTTTTGAAAATGGTGTACTATCCCATATCTTTAGAGGAGAATTCTCACCATCTGATTCTTATATAGATCCACACCATTATCTCTATTGAATGAATTTCTTATAGAGTAAGATAACCCAATAACTATGGGTTAGGAAAGAAATATTCAAATTGAATATATGCATATAATGTAAGGATACATTGATGAATTTAAATAAGATTTACCTGGACATCCTACAGAGTAGGAAGTTGGGTTCTCTATTGATTTAATTCCTAGTGAAAGACCTATATCAAATACTACCTATAGAATGTCCACTAAGGAATTAGTGGAGCTAATGAAACAATTACATGAATTGAGTGACAAAGGATTAATTCGACTGAGGGTTTCTTGATGGGGCACCCCTGTCCTCTTTGTCATAAAGAATGATAGATCCATGAGGCTATGAGTTGATTATAGGGAAATCAATGCTATTAAAATTAAGAATAACTATCCTCTACCCAGAGTTGATTATTTATTAGATCAACTTCAGGGAGCCTAATATTTTGGAAGGTTGAACTTCGATCCAGATATCATAAACTTCATTTGAGGAAGGAATATATTCTAATAAAATTTTGAACTAGGTATGAGCATTATAAGTTTAGAGTGATTCCTTTTGAGATGATAAATGCGCCCTCTATTTTCATGGATTTAATAAATAGAGGTTTCAAAAAATATCTTGATAAATTTCTTATAGTATTTATCATTGATATCCTGGTATAATCCAAAATCAATGAAGACAATGAAAATAACTTGTGGCTTATTCTAAAAACTCTTAAAAGAAATGAAATATATGGGACATTTTGCAAGTGTGAATTATGGATTAAATAATTTTATTTTCTTAACCATATTTTCTCTAAGGATTGAATCTTATTTGATCCTGCTAAGATAATGGAAATCCAATATTGGACCATACTAACAAACGTAACTGAGAGACATAATTTTATTGGCTTAACTGGTCACTATCGTCATTTCATTCAGAATTTCACCTGACTGGCTAACCCACTAAGCAAGATCACATGTAGAGGGGTTAAGTTATTTTGGAAAAAATATTGTACATTATTCTTTGAATAATAGAAAAGAATACTAGACAATGATCCAATTTTGACTCTTCCATCGGGAAATGATAGATTTGTGATAAATAGTGATGCATCAAAGAATATGATGGTTTGTGTCATTATGAAAAATGAAAACGGTATTTATTATGCATCAAGTCAATTGAAAACACATGATAAAAATTACCCAACTCATGATCTTGAGTTAGAAGACGTAATATTTGCTCTAAAAATAAATAGACATTATCATTATGGTGAAAATTTTGAGATACACGTGGATCCCAAGAGCTTGACATACATATTTACACAAAAGGAACTTAACATGAGGTAAAGGAGATGGCTCGAGTTACTCAAAGATAATTATGGTTCAATATAATACCACCCTATAATGAAAAATAAGGTGGAAGATGCTTTGAGTACAAGAGACCACGAAATTCAGAACAAGATGAGAGTTAAAAGGGATCCTATGTTCATGGATCTAGTAATGATGGATATGGGAATTATCATGGAAGGAAACACATAACAACATTTTCAAATGGTTTCCAAACCTTATTTAATTAAAAGGATAAAAATTTATCAAACTAATGATGAGAAGTTTCAAAAGAAAATTAATGCTTCAAATGATGGGAGGATGAACGAATTCGTATATGAAGGTGGAATCTTGAAATTTGGAAAGATACTTTTTGTTTCTGCTATTCTTGAGCTAAAGAGGTTACTATTAGATGATTCTCATTGATCTAATTTCTCCAGACACCCTAGCTTCACAAAGATGTATAGAGTTCTAAAGGAACACATTTTGTGGGAACACAAGAAGTGGGATATTGCTTATTATGTGTTGAGATGTTTGGTTTTTCAATAGGTGAAGACTAGAAGACAACATCCTAGAGGAGCCATGAAACCCCTTCCTATACCGATGTAGAAATTGGATGATATTATGATGGACTTTTTCATGGGTTTACCAAAGACTCCAAGAAGGAATGATGCGATATTGGTCATTGTTGATCATCTTAAAAAATCATCACATTTTCTTTCTATAAGAGAAGATTTACCACTTGACCGTTTAGTAATACTATATATTAATGAATTTGTAAGACTTCATGGTGTACCCTTGTAAATTATTTCTGATCATGATCCCTATTTTATAACAAAATTAGGGAAAAGTCATCAGAAGGCCCAAGATACTGATCATTGTTTTAACACTTCATACCACCCACAAACAGAGGGACTATCATAATGGACTATTTAAACATTTGAGGACATGCTAAGGACTTGTTCACTTGACTTTAATGATATGTAGGACTAGTATTTACCTCTCATAGAATTTTTATACAATAAGAACTTCCATTCAAGTATTCATATAGAACCATATTAAGAGTTACATGGAATGATATTTCATACACCAACCTGTTGGGATGATGTAGGTGAAAGGGATCTTGTTGGCCTAGAACTTATTATGGAAACAATCGAAAAGGTGAAGATAATACATACCCATATCAAAACAGATCAAAGTAGTAAAAAAAGATATACTTATAACGGAATCAGTGATTTTGAATTTTTAGAAGGATATCATGTTTTGTGAATGGTATCTCCATGGGAGGGTATTATATGATTCAGTAAAAAAGTTAAATTATGTGCCAGGTACATCAGACCTTTTGAAATTATTGATCAAATTTAAGCTGTTACTAACTGTTTGGAAATTCTTCCATGTCTCTACAAAGAATACAATGTGTTCCATGTACCAATGTTATGAAAATACATGCCAGACCAAACACATGTACTCACCTATGAAAAAATAGAACATGCTCCTGATCTATCTTATTGTGAAGATCCTATCAATATTATTGATACCAGATAACAGGTATTGTGAAATCAAATGACTCGTCTAGTAGAGAATCTTTGGAGGAACCTGAAGATGGAGGAAGAAACATGGGAACTTGAGGATGTTGTGAATAAGAACCACCCACATCTTTTTACGGGTCTTTATACATAAAATTTTGATGGTGAAATTTACAAATGAGGGAATAATATAACACCCCAACCATTTTATGGTATTACTCTCTTAAATACATCCTATTTATATCTTATATTTCATAAATCATTTTGTTACTTTGAAACAACACATGATTATTTAGCAGATAGTCATAACCTATCCATTAAACATAAATTTTCCCCTTATATGTTTTGAATTTTAAAAAACTGTCATTTAAAGTGGTGACCAGTAAGTCATTTAAAGATTGATAGAACCAACTTCATTATGTATGAATAGTAACATACCCTTTTGATTAGAAATATGTCCCTTATGAATAGTAAATAATGATAATATATTTTTTTCTTAAGGTAATAAGATAAAGATATTTTAATTAATTTTTCAATGTGATATAAAATTAATTAAACCATCAAAATTGTTATTTGTTGAATTAACTATTATTTTATTTAAATTTTAAATTAATAAAATTAATAAAATTATTTTTTGAAAAATGGAGTTAATTTTTTAATTCTACATGTCAAAAAATGGTTAGGGTAAATTTTTTAAATTTTTATGAAATTCTTGAATTTTTTATGAATAGTGAAATACGGTAAAATACCGTATATTAAAATTATCAAATAAAATAAACTATTTATGACATCATAAGTGATTTAAGATCACTTGGTTCAAACTCACATGCCATTATTACTATTTGGGGTCACATGAATTAATATTATTCGTAGTATTGAGAAAAAATATTATAATAATGATTAAAAAAATGAAATATATCTCCCCTCTTCCATTATAAATACCACCCTCATTCCCCTCGTCCTCCCACTACTCTCAGGCCTTGATCCTTACCTAAGTTCTACCCAATACTCCTCTCAGGACTCTTCCCCACGTCCTAGTTCTTCTGGTCTCACAAAAATTCCAAAACTAAAGGCATTAAGAAGGATCTCAAAGAGAAGAGATCAAGAGGTAAACATCCTCTTCAGTTTTCTTCCTTTTCATTCATTTTATGTAGTTCTTTTTAAATTTCATTTGGATTATGTTGTGAAATTTCATTTTATATCCCCCTTACTTCCAATATAATTAAATAGTGATGAGATATCCCTATCTTTCATCAAACTATTATATGAAATTTTATGTTACGTCATTAGGCTACTGAATTTTCAAAAGAGATTTCTCAATTTTCTTCTATTTTGAGGTCCTTTATATTCTAATTCTTTCATCATATACCCTCATACAAATTCTATGATAATTAAAGTACCTTATATAGACTGGTATTTTATTATTATTATGTAATATTTCATCATCTTATCTATTTCTCCCTCCACTTATACTAAAAATAAAAACATCGTCTGAGATGTGTTGATTTATCACATTCAAGGACAACGGGTTCTCAATTTCTATTAGTATCCTCAATTACTATTCATGAAACCTTTTTAGTGGTTTAAACAGATCATAATATATTTATTTTACCTTATGTGGTGTACTAGAATCCTTACACACTCATAATAAAAAATAATAATACAAAACTAGTTCATTATGAACAATACTGCCAAGTTAATCCAAACGTTTATAATTAACTTTTAACTAATGAATCATCATTATGGTATATACCCCAAAATCATAATGAGGTCATTTATATCTCATTAATTTTATAAATAATATTTATTAACAATTATTTATTTTTAACCACACATCAAACGAACTTCCATTAATGAATACAAATAAATGGATCATGAAAACCAATGGAGAAAATGCTTTCAAAACAATAAAATTGAACTCTTAAACCCATAAAAAGGGCCATTAAAGAACCAAATAAGGTTAAAATAAATCAATTACATGTAAATTATTTTTTTCATTTATTAATCAATGAATCTAAATTTTATTATTTAGGTCATTAAAACAAAAAAACACACTTGAGCCTAAAGTAAGGGGTTTCTCATATCACTTTCATTTCTGTGAGATTTCCATTTTTCACCACTTATTTATTGCATGTCGTGTATTGTTTACAGACTTTTGATATATATTATCATTATTCTCTTTATATTCATGGTATTTTATTATTTATTTGGTTGTTATCATTTTATGTTCATACGACTCGATTGATTACAACTAGGTAAGGGACTTTGTCTCAAATTCCATTTCAGTGTCAGTTACTTGGTATTGTGCACCTAATATTTCTTATATGGTGTATCCACAACCAATTTGAGATCATTTTACATTTTAAATTCTAAGTATATTATATATCTATATCATGGTTTCATGGATATTATTATTTTCTTAAACTGTATACAGTTTTAAATGCGATGTTTATTTCGAATGTTGTTTTCACTACAGAAATATTGATGAATATGTATCCTCTAATCTATATAGATATTGAGAAGGAAGATTGTAATTGTATTAAATATATGTATTAATAATTATTCAGACTTGAAGTGGAGGTTGAGGCCTTCTATAGTCCCTCGATTCATCGATAAGTCTCATGAGACAAATTAGTTAGTGATAAACCCTTCGAGTTTGTTTCTAAAAACAATTAGATGGGTTTCTGCCCACAGAATTAAAATTTTTTGACATTATTGTGGTATCATGTTCCAGAAAAATGATTTCCAATTAATAAGCATAACTATTTAGTCATTTTTAATTATTACTATATATGAATGTTTCACTATAACAAAATCTATGGATGTAGTTTCATACTCAGTTTATTAATGGCATGTGTTTTCCATTTATTCACCATGCCATATTGATTGTGTCAAATTTTTTGTGATCAACTTATTACTGAAATCGTGATTTTTCTATTTTAAACCCTTACTGAGCATTTGACCTCACCCCTTTCATTTGTTTACCTTCAACAGGTTATGAAGAAGATATCATTTATTGAGATTCTATGGATGTATTTTTCAGTTCTTGTAATTTATTGTATTTTGTAACCATTCCCAATGTAATATGAGTTACATCTATGTATAAAGTTTCATCAAGACTACTAAAATGATAATTTCATGAGGATTTCATTCCTTCTATCCAGGCTAATTTAACAATTAATTCACCGGGTCCGGTCTAGAGGGTTCAGGGTGTTACAATTTCTACTTTAATACAAAACCTTAACCACTATACATAAATGATTATTTGAATCTAAATTAAGTTAAATACCATGATAGGGGGTGAATCAGGGTATAAAATATCAATAAAAATACCCCTTTGGAACTTGTTTTATTGTTAAACAAAAAACTCTTCACTCTCTTTCCATTGCAATGTATGTACAGAATTTCAATCATGGATGAGAAAAGAAAATATTACATCATTTACCCTCACTAGGATACATCCATGGACTATAAAACGGTGATGTGTTGATGTATCAAATGTAATAAGGCTCACTACAAAATTATGTGGTTCATGATAGATTAATTATAGGCCTAGGCTCATTCCTATAGAATGTTTATAGTCAACACACAACTTTCTCTAGTGTCACTCCCTTAGTCTCTTTCTCCAGATCACTACTATTAGAAAGGATCACCATCTTCATCTTCTTTTTCTCACTACTTTAGAAGGGATCCACACACTATTTATGGATGATTTGGCCCCTTTAGGTGAATGAATACACATATCCTCACTTTTTGATATATTCTCTATTGAAGTCCGATTTTCACTCATATAGGAAATCCACTTCTCTGTATATAATTAGTTTTCATAAACTAATTTCATGGACTATTTTACTGAATTTTTTAAATTCCATAAATCCTCCAAAAATGTCTTCACACTACATGGAATGATTGATTCGTGACCACCTCCTCTTCCATGGACTGCCTCTTCTTCCATGAACTGCCTCTAATTTCTTGGTTGCATATTTTTCTGCATACACCTTTTTATTTCACGGACTACCTATAATATATTTCCTCTTTTCCTTTTCAAGCTAATGATCCTAAAAAAACTCCTTCCGTTGAATTTTTCCCATGAACTACTTCACCTTTTGTGGAATCCTCCCTCTTGAACAACTTCAGACATTGTTTAATTCTTCTTTGAGAGATAATCTTTTCTAATGAAATTTTCTCTCTATAATGATGTGATCAAGTGTCTTTATATATAAAATATAGATCCATGAAAAAACAATATCCAAATTACCCAAACTATCACTACGGTACATCCTTCAATGTGAACATTCTTATTTAGTGCACATTGATCTTTGATCATCTATAGTGGCTGATGTATTCTGCAAAAAATTATCACTTTGAGGCAACTCAAATCATCACCTCAATCCATAAAAAATACACCCAACCCTTTGGTTTTGTTGAAAAATCGTCTCATTTTGATACGTCCATGAATATTCTTCCATAATCTACCATCATTCTATTATTGAAATTAATATAGCGATGGATGATTTACTCAACACACACTCTAAGCCCACATGATTCATTCTAATCATGAGAAACAAGAGTATCATGAAATTTTTTTCAATGAATCACTTCATTTCAAAACCACACAACTGTATTCACCATGAACCTCATATATCATGATATAATATTTGATCGATCACCTTTAGGATCATCAAATTTAAACCTAACCCTACATCAATGTTCCCTCTACCTGTTTCTCCACATATCGTCATTAAAATATTTTCTCCCTCTTTTATAGCCAAAAAATATCCCACCATGTCAATGGACAAGATGGTCAGTTAGTTTTGATCTAAAATAGGGAAAAGAACACATATGATCACATTACGAAAAAAACATTATACCTTAAGGAGAGGGGGTCCCACATCCACACATTTTCAAATGCATAGTGTCGAATTAACTCTAAGAGCATGTAGATGCCATTAAAATGATTCTTTTAGTAAATAACTTTTCTAAATGTCTATAGCCTATAGTACTATAAACACATACTCCAACTTCCAAATCCCGTGCTACACCTTCTCTTAAAAAAATTATACTTGATTTCAATGTAGTTTTTCATTGAGTGATGGACTTAATTTTTTTATGATTTATAGAACTTAAGTTATTTTAATAGAATTCGATCAGAGACTTCACATTAACTCCCATATCATCTAGCTACAACTTAGTCCCCAATAACTATATTCAAGATTGAATAGCCTTAATATACTAATCTTCTATGGTGCTCAGTGAAATGAACTATTACTTATTTCTTAGCTAAGGAATACATAATTTGTGAAGATACAATTCACAAACTAATAATGAATTTCAATCATCTGCTAAACCAACCCAATCTACATCTGTATAGCCCAATAACTCATGTAGATATTTTTTATTATACATAAAACTAAAATCGACCATACCCTTGATATACGAAATTATTATGTTCATTGTAAGAAAGTGGGTTTTCATGGGATTTGTTTAACAGATTTCTACTAATCATGTGCAAAAAAACAATATCTGATCTTTTTGATATTAGGTACAATATTCTACCAATTATATTACTATATTATATTTCATTTAAAACATTACCTTTATAATCAGGTTATAGTTTCATATAGTAGCACCAGATTCTTTATCTCCTTGGAATTATCCTATCAAAATTTTCTCAAAATCTCCTTGGATTATTTATATTTATAAATGAATGATGGATTCTTTACTTTTCCACCTATAACCTAAGGAATCAAGTAATTTCAACAAAAATTGAAATTTAAAACTCACATTTGATTAATTCATCGAACAGAGTGTACTAAATTTCATCTTATCCACCAAATATTTTGACATCAACATATACGAGAATCATCATCCTTTGAATAAAACAACTATTGAAATATAGATTGAAATCAAATTCAACATGTTGAAAATTGAGCTTCTTCAAAAATAGATCTAACCATCAATACCATGCCCTTGGTGGTTTCCTAAACCCATATAGAGCCTCATTTTTCCAAAAACTCCATCCTTGTCTTCAAGAATTATATAATGATCTAGTAAATCAATATAAACATCGTATTCAAAAACTCATTAATAAATGATGACTTAACAATCATCTAAAAATCATTGAAATTTCTTTGCACAACTATTTAGAAGAATAATCTGATTGTTTATAGTCTTTAAATATGTAAAAAAAATTTATCAGAGTTGATAATCTATATTTTTTATACCCTTTGTAAACTATTCATGCATTGTTTTGAATCATTGTGTCTTCTTTATTAATCTTATTACGAAATACCCATTTTTTCATGACGATATTATTATCTAGTATTCTAGAAATAATATCCCAAGTATAATTGTTCTCAATTTTATCTAGTCTTTATTCATAACTTGAAACAAATTTTTATCTCTTTCTTCTTCCTAAAAACATTTAGACTCTACCAATGAAAACAATAATTCTTGTAGTAGAATCTTAATCCCATTTTTCTGTAGTGGTAGCATTTGATAACTTATTATGTTCATTCTATCAATTTCATCTATTCTCTTCAATACTTTTGCATATACTAGTTTCTGATCATCCATCTTGTTATCTGAATCATCTTCTAAATCATCTTATAGAACCAAAACATCCCATGATATTATTATCTCTTCACCACTATCCTACTAAGACTAATCATGTATTTGCTGGTTATTCCTCTCATTTTTAACAACAGTAACATCATGGATTTAAACTACCTTTTCGAGTCACTTATTGAATCATTTTTATGATTTTATTTTCTTTCACTAGACAATAAATATCCATTCATACTGATGAGATTCTAAATTTTGGTTTTTATCTTTATTTTTAATGAAACACTTACATCAAGAGATTAAAAATTACATCAATGTTGTCCTCCTTCCATACCATAGCTCACATGGATTCTTCTAATCTTTTGTAAATAATAAAACTATATTTTATGTGTATACAGAAGTCATCACTACTTGTTTACAAAACATCAATGTAAGATCTTTCTTGATGAGCATTTCCCTATCCTAGTTGTTGATAATTCAATTTCTTCTCACAAATAATCCATTTTTCTGTGGAGTTATTAATACTAACACCTACTTCCTTATCTTATTTTTTCCAATATATTACTCCACTTAGAGATTTGTGAACTATATTCCATTATCTATCAATATCTTCCAATTTATTTAACCCATAATTTTACCACTTCCCTTTAATAAGTTCTTATGAAATTGAACAACTCATATTTGTGAGTGATTATTGAAACCCATACCATTCTACTAAAATTATCAATCAAGAGAACATAATATATCCCCCCATCAATATATATTGGTGAAATAGGTCTAAACACATTAATATGAACTAACTCAAGATATTTTGTTGACCTTTCACCTTTTTCCATATATTTCTTTAGAATTATCTTCCATATTTTGGAAGAATCAAATGTATGGGTACAAACACATGGTAATCTAGGGGGTCTCGAGTAGCATCATATTTAACTATATCTTCTAACGATGTTAGGATAAAGTGAATATGATGTTTATTCCATAACATGTTTTATTATTACATGGAATGAAATCAAATATCTTTTTTTTCATCTTACAATGTAGATATTCCATTTCATAGGCATTACCTGAGAAATAAATTCACCATCTTTTATATTAATGATAGATAATTTTTTTAAAAATATTATCGAATGTTTTGAATCAAATAATTTACCGACACTATTTAAATTGTGACTAAGTCCATAAATACCCAAGACTTCTCTATGTCTTATTTCTTTCCCCCAAAATTATCTTTTCTAGAGCTAATAATTATCAAGCACTCATCATTACCAAATATTTGGATACATTTTTATTGTACAATATTCTGGTCACCATATCCTTATTTCCTATCATATGATATGTACATCCCATATCAATGATCCATATTCCATTGTGATTTGAAGCATTAAAATAAATATCTACAACCAATTCATGTTAATCTCTCTTATTTTTGAACCTTTTTTTTGACATCAGACCTAGAACGCATTGATGATCTTAATCATCCTCAATGAATGATGATCCAATTTCATTTTTCCAAAATGCAGATCCATTTTTCATTTTCAGAACATTTGATGATACATTTACCAGCTTCTTATAACTATATTCATCCTACCTCATCACATTTCTCTTTATTTTTTATATCCAATGTCTTTCCATGTATCTGATTCCTATAGAACCAAAACCGTGAACATTAATTGATATCATAGAATACCGAGATCATTATGGATGACTCCACTATCTTATTAACTTTGACACATCTTGGGAATGGAACACACATTATATTAGTGTCCAATATTTCCAAAAAAAAAATCATATAATGAGGGGTTCGTTATTTTGTGTCACTATTGCACCACTGATTATCCATTGGGTTTTCTAATTCTTCTAATTATGCATCATACCCAAATAAATCTTCATTCTCTTTTGGGGTTATTGGAGTTTGACTTCAACCATTACTAGTTTCGGTTTTCAATCAAGCCTCATACCCACTTTATAATTTAAATATGGTTGTTGATTTTATTTTGTGAGACCATTATACTACACTTTCATATTTTCTATGGTCTTTATTATATACTTTCTAGATGTCATACCAAGTGTCAACATTTTTTCTTGATCCTTAAAGCTTCCTTAAAGGCCGATAATTTCTTCCTCTAGTTATCTGATATGTTTGATTTTATGTATTTGAGTTTCAGTTAGATGATCAATTTCCCTTCTATGTTCTTCAATTCGGATCTTTTACTCAACAACCAGATTTGATCTCTCTAGAATTAAACACTTCAGTATTCCAATTTCATTATTTAGATCATACTTCTCTACTTATGACTGATATATATAAATTTTTCATCACAAATCACTTTGTTGGGTTTATTCATTTTGGATATCCAAACATCTATTTCATTAAGAGAGGCTTATAGTTATTCTTAAATCTCAACTCTTCCTTTCACTTCTCCTTATTTATTTTCTATTTATTCTATTATTATGTAATTTCTTCCAACTTCCTCCATTGAATCTAATAAAAGATCCTTGTATTCCTACAACTCTTTTGTCTCGTATTCTTTTGAATGGTCATCTTCTTTGGAAAGTAGATTCTTCATTTTTAAGAAATTTCTCTTATAATTTTTCATACCTTTCAACTAGAATGACTAATTATTCATGGAAATACAAACTTTATCCTATTCTTCTTTATAAAACATATTCGGGAACCTTGATATAATATTTACAACCTTTCCACATAAAATGGAATTAAGCGGGAAATTCCCTTCATGATTGAAAACTTTCATTTCATTACCTAAGAGAGAACTAATAACTTTAAAACATCCCTATGATTCCATTCGTTAGTCCAAATAGGTTAAATACCCTAATAGGGGGTGAATCAGGGTATGGATATAAAAAAACTACCCCTTTCGATCTGGTTTCATTGTTAAAAAATTCATTATCAAT
Organism: Viscum album; assembly: GCA_963277665.1. Lineage (NCBI taxonomy): Eukaryota > Viridiplantae > Streptophyta > Magnoliopsida > Santalales > Viscaceae > Viscum > Viscum album. Next base: position 391,054,023 of record OY728146.1, read on the forward strand.
ATTTCCGATAGAAATGTATGAACAGAATTGAAATAATTCTTAAGATAGTGCAATTTTACTTGGTTGACCCTCACTGGTCTATGTAAAATGAGTATAAAATTGTTATGTTCTGATGTACCACATCAACTAAGGCTCACTAACAAATGACATGGTTAAGGATATATCACTTCTTAGTCCAGGATCACTCTCTTTACAAAGTTTAGAGTCATCTCACTACTTTCCCAAGGGTCGAATACTTATTCTCTATATCTGGATGATTATTGGTGGGAAATATCAATATCATCCTCTTACTTTTCTCACTGCTCTGAAAGGGATCCAAACATAGTTTATAGACTTGTATTTTCCTTCATTTCCATTTATGTAGACATCCTGTGTTGTAGATAGTTGCTCCATTGATGTCTCATTTTCCCATGTAGATGAAATCAAATTTTTTGCGTATTGTGAGTTTTTGTAAATTACCTTTACAAAAAAAAAATAGTTCCATTGGGAACATCCTTAAGTACTTTGTGAACTTCTTTTTAGTGCATGGTGTGGGTGCTTCGCAGAGCACCACTTTTCTATGGACCTCCTCTTCTTCTGTGGAATGCCTCTTCTTATGTGGTTTCCACGTCTTTTTCATATGCCTTTTTCTTCCACATACTATCTATGTTATGTGTTCCCTTTTCATTTATAGCTATAAATCCTCACAAAATCTCATTTGAATTATTGTTCGTTCAAACTACTTCACCCTTCATGAAATCATCCATTAAAAACTAGTTCAGTATTTTCCGAATTCTTTTTTAAGTGATGATATTTTCATAATAGAATTTACTCTATCTAATGATTTGATTAGGTGTATTTATTAGAAAATTGATCTAAGACCCCATTAATCTTAATTACCCAAAAATTGATGTGGTATAGCCTCTACAAGAAACAACAATATGCATTCTTCATAGAGCGTCAAACCTTTACAGTGGTCGATTTCATTAGCAAACAAATCATCCCTCCACAATAGCCCATATCACTACCTCGTTCCACAAATGACATGGATCATATGAAATAAGTAACACCCAAAGTATTTGAAAATAAAAATTTAATGCATTTTATAATGTATCCATTAAACACAATTTTTCCTCTAATATGTTTTAAATTTTGAAAAACGATCATCTAGAGTTGTGACCAGTAAGTCATTTGGAGTTTGATAAAACAAACTTAATTTTTGGTGAATAGAAACATACCCATAAGAATATTAAATAATGATAATATTTCAGTTTCTTAAGGTAATGTGATAATGAGATCTTAATTAATTTCTCAATGTGATATAAAACTAATTATACCATTAAATTTTTTATTTTTCAAATTAATTATGATTTTATTTAAAAATTAAATTAATAATATACACAAAATTATTTTTTAAAAATGGAGTTCATTTTTGAATTCTATGCGTCGATAAATGTTTGGTGTAAATTTTTGGGATTTTTCTAAAATACATGACTTTTTCATGAATAGTAAAAATTCACTTTTAAGTTATCCATAGTTTAATGACATCATAATGACATAATATTTACAATAAATGTCTTACTAACTTTTTTATAGTAACATATGACATGAGGTATCTCAAATGGCTAAAACCATGGGAAAATACCATGGTCAAGCCCATGGCTTTGCCAAAACCACTAATGAGGGGTCTTTTTAAATTAATAAAAAATTCTATCTCTTTTAATATAATTACCCACTCATCCATTCGTTTTCCTTAATTATAAATCCCTCACCCTCTAAGGTCTACTGTTTTTACCTCCCTAGTTGTCCTCCCAAGGTGTCCTTAATCTCCCAAAGTCCCAACCTTCATGTTCTAGGAGTTACTCTATAAGGTAAGGGGATCCTTCACCCTCCTCTTTTAGTCGACACTTCTTTTATGTTATCTCTTTGAAATTAAATTCTCATATGTTGGGGTTTGATGTTATATATTAATATTACTATAATTTTTATTTCCATATGATGATATTCCCTTTTTCTTTTTTCAATTCATTTTAGGATATTTTAAGAGACGTCATTAGGCTGCAGAATTATCATAAGGGATCTCTCATCTTTTCATTTCATTCAAGTTCATTGCTTTTTTTTCTCTCCTCAACTTCTACGTATAAATGACCATGATAACTCCAATATCATAAATATACAAGAATTATATCATGTTAATGGAAGAACCATCATATATTTTCTTACCCCCTCTCTTTTATTTTTATTAACAAAATCAACATTCATGAGGTTCCAATTTATAACCTTCATGGACGACGAAGATTTTTTATTAATTTTCTCCTTCATTACTAGTCAGGAAATCATTTATATGACTTAATCAGACTATATTATTTTTATTATAACCCAATTAATATTCAGGAACCAGTATATGTTCATGTTATTAATTTATATGACAAATCTTGTTCATAATAATACAAATACCGCCAAATAATCAAAGTGGTTAGCATATAATGATTCATCAACATTCCAAGTGAAAAAATGAATGAAATGAGAATTAACAATTCTTTATGTTCATAAATAATATTTAATTTCAATTTTGGGGATTTACAACCTTTACAATGAATTTCATTACTTAAAAACAAGTGAACCGATTATGAAAAGCATGAAAACAAACACTTCGGAATGACGAAATTCTATATAATAAATTATCAATAAGAACATAAATGAACTAAAATGAATAATGATAAACTAAATAATTTTATATTAAGTTCTTAAATATGTTTTTAATAAGTATAATTTCATATTCTAGGATTTTATGTTCTAGAGCGAAACACATTCATACTTAAGGTAAGGGGTTTCTACCTTAACATCCATTTTCATTTGGGTTGCTTCCATTGTCTAATTACCTCAAATAAATTCTTATGTATTATAATTTAATCCTAATAAATTATGTGTGAGTATTATATATATTTACACCAACCATACTGGTTCCCTATTTTATGGATAGTTAAGCATTTTAAAATAAACATTCATAATATTTTCTAAAATACAATCCCGATTCAAGGGAATTTCACAAATTCTTACCTATTTTCAAGAGCACTATATAATCTGTTTTTGGAAACCATAATATTTATAAAATCACTAATTTTATTATAAAAATAATATCTTACATCACTTCTTGTTTTATAAAATTATTTTTCCAAAATAACTATTCTTTTCAAAATAAAATAGTATTTATCTCAAAAATTATTTAATAATTTTGTAAGAGTATTTTCATCTAATTCAACACTCTTATTGATTATTTTTTATTATTTGTTTTTTAAATTTATTATTTCTTCAATTATATTTGATTGAATGGTTTATAACTAATTTTATTATGGATTATCTATCCTAAAACAATATACCATATTACTCGGAATGGTTACTGTTTTATGATTAATGATTGGGTAAAGTTCGTTACATTTCATATGATAGTTTTAATATGAATGTATATGTTGTTTACATTTATCCCTACACATATGAGGAATGAATTGGAAGTATTATGTGATGGGTGGGAACCACTATATCCCCACGACGCATAGGTAGGTCTCATGGGACAAATAGATGTGGAATTGGCTAAGGCCTTTCCCAATGTGATATATGTATTTGGATGAGGCCTATTTAATTTTTTGACGTCTTTCCGAGGCCTTAAAAAAATGTTTCAGAATGTCTAGCATTTTCTCTTCCCTTTTTATTAAGCTATTAATTGAAAGTTCATTTTGTTATTCTACTTGTATAGTACCCATGATTATGATTTATTTATGGCATTATTTACTCATAACATATTCCTACCATAATGTGTTCAACATTATTATTTTTAAATGCATGCATTTTCAATTATTCACCATGAATTATGTTTATGAAATCTTCCTCTATATTTTTTACCCATACTCAGCATTTGAGATCAAACCATTTTCAGGTTTCATTTTCCCAGGATAAAAAGAAGTAAATTATGAAAGACTTTCAGGATTAATCTAGGAGGCTTGTATATTTCTAATGGAACAATTTAGTTTTTTATTTACCTTCATGTTTCAATGTTAAATTTATATTTATGTGTCTCATTTCCAAAATCTACTAAAATACTTGGTCCTTTGGGATGAATATTCCTTTTTTATAATGTAATATAATAAAATAAGGCACCATCTCTGGGAAAATGGGGCCAGGTCTTTAGAGTTGGTATTATAGGAAGTTTAGTAGAAAACATGGAAACTAGATTTAGAAAATGTAGATTAGGGAAAAAAATCCAAAATATAGTATTTGAGGATAAAAATGAATGAATTTCCTAGTATTTTGGTATCTAATAGATTATGTGGATATTTCCAGAAAATACATCCCTACCTAGATAAAAATAGATAAATGTGTCACTGGCACTGATGTACCTAAGAGTGATAGCTCGGACAACTTTTGGGTTTGACCTAGGGTATTCTGGTACATGAAAATGGGCCTTTCTGCACTCTATGTATTAACACTCCCATGTGATATTCTACGAATAATTCACATTTTATTTATAAGAATTATGAATGATTTAAATTTAAAAATTTCCTCAAAGAATCCATTTTTATGATTGTGGGATTATCCATGCATAGGATCTCAATTTATGCTAATTATTTTTTTTAATTTAAGATTATACATTATGATTTAAACCCTAATCTAGTGTATTCCATTTATCCGAAATGGCGCGTAGTGGAAGGAATGGAAGCCACATGAATGTGCTTGTCCTCATAAGGGATATCCCTCCGATGCAAGATAATGATGTTGGATATGGTGTTGTGACAGGTGATGAGAAACTTATAACTATACTGAGACAACATACTCATGTTATGAATAATATCCTTACCTGTATGGAAAATATGGATCCACTGCATCGAGGATATATGCTAGATCGCATTATGTGAAAACAACCACCATCATTCAATGGGATTATAAACCCATTTATAGTTGATTAGTGGATAAGTTCCCTACATAAAATATTTCATACATTGGATTTTTTGAAAGATAGAAGGTCATCATGGAATTTTATCGTCTATCAGGAGATGTAGATCAGTGGTGGTAATTAATCCAAAAAACAAACGTGGAGGAAGAAATAAAGGATAATTAATGGAAGGACATTAAGGAAATATTCATAGAGAAATACTTTCCTCGTGAATAGAGAGCAGATATGGAGAGGAAATTCTTGAATCTGAGGTAGAAGAAAGATGATAACGTGGAAAAGTGTGGTTCTAACTTGACATGGTTAGAAAGACATGGTGTGGACTACATACGAAATACAAGGATAAAAATTGATCGATTATTTTATGGTGATAATCCATTCCATCGACGGGCACTGATCTCCTAATTTTTCTCATCATATAAGGATATAAATTCATGTGATATCAAGATAGAATAGGAATTCTATAAGTCTTATGACTTTAAGGGAAAAGAAGATAAGAAGAGGTATGTTAATAACTCTGGGAAAAGAAATAAGGAAACGAGGTAGAAGGGAAGAGTTGAATTTCCACCCAATGATAATTGTGGAAGCAAACACCCTGGTGCGTGTATAAAGTGAAAAAGGTATGCTAAAAATGTGGACAGAAACGCCCTCTTGCTGGTGATTTGAGGGGAAGATAGAAGATATTGATTTTAAATTCTATAATTGTCGGAAGTTGGAGCAATATTCTAATGATTGTCCAAAGTTTCAAGGAAACATTCCAGGGAAAAGACCAACGGAGCAAGGCCAAGCTTATATAATCACTACTTCAGAGTTTGATGTTCTGAATGACATGGTGGTAGGTACTTTAATCGTTTCATCAAAATTATCCAATACCTTATTTGATTCTCGGTCATTGAGTTCATTTATATCTTCCAAGTTTTCCAAGAAAATTAGATATGTCCAATTTGATTTAATTAATCAGTTATCCGAAAAAAATCATAATGGATGTATCATTGCAGCCAAGGCATTTCATTTAGTCCCCCTTATGACACATAAACATGCTTTAGTTTCTAACCTTATCATCATACCTATGATTTCCTTTCCTATAATTCTCGATATGAATTGTCTATCAAATTATGAAGTGCATATCTATTGCAAGAAGAAGGAACATACAATTTTTGTGAATGGTGTATAATCCATTATCGTTAGAGGAGAAACCTCACTATCTGATTCTCATCTCAATCCACCCCTAGTCGAGTTACTAAATTCAATTTTTGGGGAGGAAGAGAATGAAATAACTATGGGTGAGGAAAATAATGTTCACATAGAAGATGTACATATTGTGCAAGAATATATTTACATCTTTTGAGAGTATTTACTTGGGCATCCTCCAGAGTGGGGAATTGAGTTTTCCATTGACATAATTCCTAGTTCATTTCCAATATCAATGACCCCTTATAGAATTGCGACTATGGAGTTAGTTTAACAAAAGAAAAAACTAGATGAATTGAGTGAAAAAGAATTTATTCACCCTAGAATTTCTCCATTTGGAGCCCCGATTCTTTTCCTTAAGAAAAAATATGGGTCAACGAGGTTGTTCATTGACTAAATGGAGATTAATGTTATAAAAATAATGAACAAGTATCCCTTAGCCCACTTTGATGATTTATATGATCATCTCCATGGATCCCAATATATTTGGAAGATTAATATTCGATCTGGATATCATCAGTTACTTGTTATGAAGGAAGACATTCCATAAAAAGAATTATGAACCGGGTACAGGCATTACGATTTTACAGTATTACCTTTATAGAGACCCAAACTTGACGTACAATAATATTAAATTACTTTTGTAGAATACTTAATACATAACAAAAACAGAAACCCAAAGAACATAATAGTTTAGTGTCTTTGGAAACTCGGAACATAATCTTCTAATCATGGTGAAAGTTCTTCAACATATCTCATAAAGATCTTCCCCTTTTGTTTTCTTACCTATAACATTTATTTATATCCCGGGGAAAGGAAAAAATAAAAAGGGTGAGATAAAATTCTCAATAAGGGTATGCATGGAGAATATCAAACAATCCATAAACATTTGAGCATACAAACATGAACATAAAACATCAAAATCATGAGTAATGACATAAATCATGGTAGTACATAAGGCATAGATCACAAAGAAATAGTAATCATTATAAAATAGCATGGGAATAAAACATGTAATTGTAAAAACCATTAAGAACATGATATGTGTTGGAATCCTCATGTATTAGTCATGTTTTAATGATCAAAAATTCTATTCCTACTAATTAATCTCAATCTTAATTGCACATCTGGCTAATGCTTTTCAGTATCAATAATAACTACACATCATGTTTTAATGATAACAAATCTTATTGATGTTAATTACTCTTTTTATTATATACAAGTATTATTCATTATCACATATCTCACTTATATTATCAAGCCTTTATATTTATGTTTCAACTTCTCTTACTCTCTAATAATTATACTAAATCCAAATTCTACATATTACAGTTTATGTATAAATATAGATATTTGTCTTAGTATGGACAGACCGTGACCCAGACACTGTGAAGGACACACTGTGACCCAGACACTGTGAAGGACACACCGTGACCCAGACCACGTGAGCTATACACCGTGACCCAGACACTGTGAAAGACACAGCGTGACCCAGACACTATGAAGGACACACCGTGACCCAGACACCGTGAAAGACACACCGTGACCCAGACACCCCGAGCTACACACCGTGACATGGAGACACCGTGAACCACATACTGTGAAGACTATACCGTGAAGAAGACATCGTTTACATAATCACTGTGAAACCATTTCTTAACTTTTTTTCAATATTATTTAAATAATTCTAACTGTCATATTTGATGTTTTTAATGCAATTAATGTTATTTAATGAAGGTTGTTGGCATGTCAGGAAACCATATCTCGTACCTATAAAAAGTGAATTATTCCTACTGCTAGAACGAGTGGAATATAAGGAAGATTGAGATGCAGTACACGTATCAAGTGAAAGTAGTGGTGCACATTTTTGACGATACAACAAGAAGAACTTACATACACCCAAGAGAATTGTGATGAACAAAAAGAAAAATCCTGATCAAGAAGTAGATTGCAAGACTTTCGAAGAACTCTCATGAGTGGAATCCAACACCATTGAAGAACACACGATGAATCAAGAGATCTTTTTCACTCTTGTAGAACACAAGAGAAACTACGACACTCTGTTTTTCAACAGAAAAACTAGGGAAGGACTAAGTAGCAATTCTCCGGAATCCAACGAGTCTAGAGCTGCATTACTAATCACTAGAGCTTTCTAACCTCTTATTTATTCTCTCTAAGTGATTTTTTTATTTACTTTCGAGCATTGTGGTGTACTCTGTATATCTCACACACACTGTCTCCTGCACTGAACTGGAGGATAGCAAAATCCTCACTCTAAAACTATTAACTCTAGTTTACCCATGTCAACTATGGAAGAGGTCCTTTTGAGGCCTTATCTTGTTTTGTTTCCCATGAAGAACAGTGGTAGAGGTCCATGTGTGGCCTGGACAGTTGTGTAAACTGTTGTTAACCCCGATCCAGGGTGTGGATCAAATTTATATAAATTTGAGGGGACTAAGTCTCAGCTTGAGACTGAACCTCTTATTACATCTGGGGTGCATCTTTAGTTTATGTTTAAAGTATACTACATATATCTTTTATACTTCACTGCTATTACTTTGGAATACAAAACTATTTTTAAAGCTACTTTGTTAGTTAAATTAGCAAGTCTTTAAACTCATTATAAATCAGTAGGTTTGTTTCAAAAGTTAGTTTGATCTTATGGTTAAATTAACTGAGACCTTATCAATCTTTGAGAAACTAAGTGAACATTTACAATCTGTATAAATTCACTACAGTTTAACTTATTTTATAAATTGGGGGATTTTAAAGAGACAATATTTTTAACATAAATTTTGATCGGAACTCAATTCACCTCCCCTCTTGAGTATCCACTCCGACCAAAATTTGGTATCAGAGGTTGTTTTTGTCTAAAGATTTTTGAAATACTATGTTTTTCAACTATGATTTTAGTTTCATATTTAATGATCATAAATTTCTGTTATTTCTAAATTTTATCTCTTCAATTATACTTTCTAAAATCTAGTTATGGACAATAGACTAGAGGGTGTTGCTACTAACATGCCACCGTTCTTAAATGATATAAACTATTGTTAGTGGAATCTTAAAATGAGAATTCATTTAGAAAGATTGGGTTTTGATATTTCGACTGCTATAGAATCTCAATATAAAATTCCAAAAACCGAAAGAACAACTTGGGAAGAACCTATAAAGACTGCCTACAATAATAATTGTAAAGCTATGAATTCCATGTAATATGATTTAGGAGATGAAGAGTTTAACATAATTTCTGCCTGTAAAACTGCTTTTGAAATTTGGGATACTTTAAGTGTTTCTCATGAAGGAACAACCAATGTTAATGAAATGAGATTGAATTAATATACTATTAAATATGATAATTTTAAAATGAATACTGATGAACCTATTTCTGATATGTATCTCAGGTTCAATGAGATATTCAATACAATGAATTCACTCGGTAATGTTATTCCAGCAAAGGAACAAATTATGAGGATACTGAGATGTTTACCAGACCGATGGAGAGGCACATCTATTTCAATCATAGAATCATGTGACATTGCTGCTATACCTATCAAAAAACTCAATGGTAAGCTTATGATGTATGAGGAAGAACTCAAGGTGAATAAAGAGGAAGATGATGAACCAAAAATGAAATCAGTAGCTTTCAAGACTACTGCTTCAAAGAACAATGACAGAGAAAAAGCTCAAATACAAACTGACAGTTCAACAACTGAAAGCTCAGAACCTGATAGTGATACTGAAATGGCTCAGATATCCAGAAGGATTAATAAATTTTATAGGAAGAAGATATTTTTCATAAAATCAAATTACAAAGGAAAGTATGACAATTAGGGACATTGGAAGAAGGACTGGAAAAAGTCAGATAAAAGTGATGAAGTTGTTTGATATGACTGTAAAAGGAAAGGACTCATCAAGGCAGATTGTCCAAAGATAAATGTCAAGAAGAAATATGATTACAGGGACAGTAAGTACAAGAAAGATATGAAGGCTACCTGGAGTGCTTCTGACGACAGTACAAGTGAATCTGAAATGTCTGATTTTGAAAAAAAATCATTCCAACATGTGTTTCATGACAAAGACATCTGAGGTAACCCTAGATACTTCTGTTTTATATTCTTATTATTCTGGAGGTGATGCAGAATCTGATTAGGATTCTAAAAACATGACTAGTGATGAATTATATGGATATTGTAATATGATAGAGGGGACATGAAATGAACTTATGGATAAATACAAATCATTAAAGAAATAGCATGCTCTCACTACTACTGTTAAAACTGAACTTACTATTGAAAAAGAGAAGAATGATCATCTGTTAAAGGAAAATACTGAACTGAAAATGTCAAAAGCGCAACTTAGAAAGGACTTAGAGAAGTTCACAAATGGAAAGGATACACTAACTCAAATTCTTGGAAAGCATGTGACACCAAAATACACTACTGGAATAGGCTACAAACATAGACCGAGGCAGTTTACTAAGAATAGATTTATTCCTAAATCCGGACAGAATACTGCTAGTTCTAGTTCTGGAAATCCATATGCTTCAACTTGTTATTCACATAGTTATAAATCAAATAGATTTTAACATTCAAAATCTATTGATTTTGTAAATTATATGAGACCCATAAGAAAAATTTGTGTACCAAAATCATTGATTGCTAACATGTCTGGACCCAAGAAGATTTGGGTACCAAAATCATACTCTATCTAAAACTGTTTTGTAGGAAACCTTCTTGCAGATTTCCCACAAGAAGACATGGTATTTGGACAGTGGATGTTCAAGACATATGTATGGGTATTACACATGTTTCAAGAGTTTAATAAAGATTGATGGAGGATATTTCACCTTTTGTGATAATTCTAAAGGAAAGATCATCGACCTAGTCCAAATTGGTAACACTAATTCCGTTTTAATTTCTAATGTTTTATTTATTGATGGACTTAAAAATAATCTGTTAAGTATTTCTCAATTATGTCATGATTGTTTTAATGTCACATTTGAAAATGATTCTTGTAATGTTTGTAATTCTAAAAATGTTTCAGTATTTTCTGCTTTAAGAAATGAAAATGTTTATGCTGTTGATCTAAATTCTTTAGCTAAACAAAATGATACCTGTTTAAATGCCTTTCATAAAGAGTCATGGTTGTGGCATAGGAGACTAGGACACTGCAATATACACTCACTTGGGAAAATAACTAGGAAGAAATTAGTTAGAGACTTACCGAAACTTGAGTTTCCAAATGAAAAAGTGTGTAATCCCAGTCAAAAGGGAAAGCAACACAAAATCACTTTCAAACCAAAGAAATAAGTCTTAACTTTTCAACCTCTCGAGTTGGTTCACGTGGATCTATTTGGACCATCTATAGTTTCTATATTAAATGGGAAGCATTATGTCTATGTCCTAGTAGATGACTTTTCTAGATATACTTGGGTATACTTCTTAGCTCACAAAAGTGAAGCTTGTTCTTATTTTGATAAATACTCCAAGTCTTTAGAAAACCTTAGTGGACTTAAGATTAAAACTCTAAGAAGTGATCATGGTCGTGAGTTGGAAAATAATGACTTTGAATCCTATTGCTCACACAATGGCTATAATCATAACTTTTCTGCTCCTAGGACACCTCAGCAGAATGTTATAGAAGAAAGAAAAAATAGAACCCTGCCAGAAATTTCTAGAACTATGATTAATGAATATGACCTGCCTATTTACTTTTGGGATGAAGTTGTGAAAACAGCTTGTTATATTATTAATAGAGTATTAATTAGACCTGTTCTTAAGAGGACCCTATATGAGTTGTGGAATAATAGAAAACCTAAAGTTCGATACTTTAGAGTCTTTGGCAGCAAATTTTTTATTCTCAATACAAAAGATAATCTTGATAAGTTTGCTTCTAAGAGTGATGAAGGAATGTTTTTAGGATATTCTTTAACCATCAAATCCTATAGAGTCTTTAATAAAATAAAAAAATGTGTGGAAGAATATGCTCACATCAAGTTTGATGAAACTGATCCACATGAGCCTAAAACCTCACTTGAAAATCTTGAGGAATATTTTAGCATTCTAATCCATAATGATAAATCTAAAGAACCGACTGTAAAAACATCCAGTTCTGGACATATTCCAGAATCTGCCGCTATGGAACCCGAACCTATAGATGAAACTGAAATTTCTAGTCCTACCTTTACTAGATCAACTAGAATTATAAAGAATCATCCTTTGGATACTGTTGTAGGATATCTTCATAGTGGGACTCAGACTAGAGCTTCTCTTAGAAATTAGGTTGAACATCAAGCCTTCTTGTCACAGCTTGAACCTAAAAACATTGATGATGTTATTAATGATGAATTTTTGGAAATTTCTATGCAAGAAGAACTCAATCAGTTTGAAAGAAAAAAAGTGTGGAATCTTGTTGAAAGACCTAAGAACACATTCACCATAGGCACTAAATGGGTGTTTAGAAATAAAGAAGATGAATCTGGAAACATAGTTAGAAACAAAGATAGGCTAGTTGCACGAGGCTATAGTCAAGAAGAAGGAATTGACTATGAGGATACTTTTTGTCCTATAGCCAAATTAGAATCTATTAGAATTTTACTTGCTTATGCTGCACATCTAAATTTCAAACTACATCAAATGGATGTCAAGAGTGCATTCTTAAATGGATATATTGCGGAGGATGTTTTTTTTGAACAACCACCTAGATTCTCAAACCCTCATTTTCCAAATAATATTTTCAAATTATCAAAAGCATTATATGGTTTAACGAAATCTCCAAGAGCTTGGTATGATAGATTAAGTACTTTTCTAATTTCTAAAGGTTTTACAAAATGTATAGCTGACCCTACTCTTTTTATAAAATGAATTTCTAAAGATGATTTAGTTGTACAAATTTATGTAGATGATATTATTTTTGGATCTTCAAGAAATTCTCTATGTACTGATTTTTCTAAAATTATGCAAAATGAATTTGAAATGAGTTTAATGGGTGAACTCAAATTCTTTCTTGGATTTCAAATCGTTCAAAATGATGATGGAATTATTTTAACTCAAAGTAAATATACTAGAGTTCTTTTAAAACGTTTTGGATTTGATAGAACAAAAAGTAGTGACACTCCCATGAGTACCATCTATAAGTTGGATCTTGATGATGATGGTAAATCTGTTGATCAAACCACTTATAGAGGAATGATTGGAAGTCTACTCTACCTGACTGCTAGTCATCCTGATATTATGTTTAGTGTGTGTATGTGTGCTCGTTTTCAAGAAAACCCTAAAGAGTCACATTTAACTGATGTAAAGAGAATTTTCAAATACCTCAAGCATACTCACAATATAAGACTATTCTATCCCAAAGAACAATCATTTGAACTAGTTAGTTGTTCTGATGCTGATTTTGATGGATGTAAGTTTGATAGAAAAAGAACCTCAGGAACATGTCATATTTTAGGCAAGTCACTAGTATCATGGTTTAGTAAGAAACAAAATTCTGTTGCATTATCTACTGCAGAAGATGACTACATACCTGCTGGAAGTTGTTGTGCGCAAATTTTGTGGATAAATCACACATTACTAGACTATGGATATCAATTCAGACATGTCCCAATAAATTGTAACAACACAAGTGCTATTAATATTTCTAATAATCCTATTTCTCATTCTAGGAAAAAACATATTGATGTAAGACATCACTTTTTGAGGGATCATTATAAAAAAGGAGATATCACTTTGGAATTCATTGGTACTGAATATCAACTTGCTGATATATTCACTGAACCATTAAATTCTGAAATATTAGACTACATCATACATGATCTTGGTATGATTAATCATAAATAGATATCTTACTGATCTTAATTCTCAATACTTTTCTGTATTTTACTTTACAGTTTCATGACTCACTGTTTTACAGTTACTATTTCATTCTTACGGTCTCACAGTTTAACACCTTGTACTCATGGTCTGTCACTTAATTGTCTCACCGTGACTGCACAGAATGGTCACTGTCTCACCATGACTGCACAGAATGGTCACTGTCTCACAGTGATAAACACCAACTGTCTCACCGTGATGACTTTTTTTCATCGCACCGTAATGCCTACTGACGGACTCATCGTGAAGATTATTTATACTCATATTTTAACTCATATCACGGTAATTTTTATTTCACCGCTATTTGATTTCCCTCTTATTTGTTTTTATGATGTTTGACATTCCCAAATGGTAAAACTTATGGGTTTCATTTGATTCCTTAAACGAACTCTCTCCTGAACCTTCTCATTCTTGAAAACCTTCTCTTCCCTCTTGCCTGAACCTTCAGTGGATGCCAAGGATGAAGCATCCATCTTCACCCTCATCTGAGAAGTGCCAATCTAAGAAACAGAAAAGGATACCAAGGATAGCTCCCGAAGGACCTCTAAACCCAAACTTGGTAAGCCGTACTGTTGTACCTGAAAAAGAATTTTTCCCCAAGTGGATGTTGTCTAGAAATTCATTAGTTTTGAATGTTTTAAGAGAAAAAGGATGGCTTGAATGGTTCTCTGGACAAAATAGAATGATTTACCCAAGGATGGTTTCTCAATTCTACCAATATGTGATGTTTTCCTTTGATTTTGGAGAAAGTGTTATGGTGACCTGCGGGATCAATGGTCAAAAGTGTTCCTTCTCATCAAGGATGTGGGTTGTATGCCTAATAATTACACATGAAGGAGTTTGTGAAGACTAATAGAGAGTCCCTCCTCCATCATCTGATATCTTCAATCTGGAGAATGCTTTGGAAATCCTGACTGGAAATGGAACGAAGCGAAGGGCCATAGATTCTTAATTAGATGCAGAGACAAGAATTATTTTCAAATTTGTTCAGAATTTGATTAGCCCGAGAAAAGGGGTTTTGCTGTAATAAAGTATCAGGATGTGTTCCTGATTCAGTTGTTGAAGAATGGCCATAAGATCAACCTATGAAAGTATGTTATTAACCATATCTGTGAGATGATCAAAGTCACTTCCAAATCCACCTCCCTGTTTTACTCAAGGATGATTTCAGCCATGTTAGTTTCCAAAGGGATGGTTGAATCGAATGACGAAAAGTTAGAGGAATTTTATTTCTGCTTATCCATGCCTATCATCAGAAGGATGAAGTTAAGCTGGAACCCCTGTAATAAGCAGTGGGTTGAGGATAATGATCAACTCTAAAAAGTTTAATCATATTGATTATCCAATAAGACCTAAGAATCTATCTGATCCTGGTTTTGAACTAGATGAAGTGGCTGAGTATTCGGAAGAAGAAGAAGAAGAAGAGGAAGTAACAGCTGAAGTATCACCTAGAGAAGAAGCTGGAAGACCTCCTATGAAAATAGTTTCGTTTGAAAAAGAAAGGGATGCTTTCCCTGCTGTTATCTCTGCTGAAATACCTCCAGAAGAGGAAGTTGCTGTTGGTTTGAGAGAAGAGGAATCTCCTACTTCTAGTGAGAATGTTAATCCAGAAACTCATCCTAATTCTGAAAGAAAATTGGTTTTCCCTGATTCAGAACAGCAAGAAACCATAGAGAAATATACTATTGAATAGGTTCTCCCTGTTGAAAAAGAACCAAGTCTGGAAGCTCAACCAGTGGAACAATCGGTTCCCGGGATAATTCCCTCTGCTGAAGAGAGGATGGAAATTGTCTTTCTGCTAGTAAGGAAAGAGTTTGCTGAAGAGATTAGAGATGATCCTATGGATCTTGATCATGTTGTTGAGCCTATAGTATCTGAAATAGACGCACAATTTGAGGGCGAGGAACCTCAAACCCTTGAGATTATGGAAGCTAGATCTGTTGAAGCTTCTCAACCTACTATCACATATTCTGTGTACACTCAGTATGAGTTCCCAATCTTTTATGATGTGAATGAGTCACAACAAGTGACTATTACTGGAATGGATCTTTCTTCTCTGTTTCAACTAAAGACTGTAGCTCATCCAGAACCATAGCCTCAATCTGAATCAGAATCTGTGTCTGAAGATGACTCTAAACCACAACCATAACCTGAACCTCTACCTTTACCTGCACCCTTAACCGAGCATCACTCTTTTGTAACTAAGGATGATTTGAAAGTCTATGGAGGGACTATCTTGGCTGGTGTTAAGATGATTTTATCCACTCAACCTCGTCCTGTGCGTCAGATAGGTTAAGAAGATGCCTCAATTCTACTGAAAAATATTATATTGCATTTTCAACCTAGGATGATCCGTGAAATTCAATAAGTCGGGGTTGAAAATCGGTTTCTTAGTACTGATGTTGGAAATTTTGAACGGTTTGGTGGAAAACCTGCAATCAGAACTGTCTTCAAGATCAGAGCATGTCCCTACGCCTGCTCCAGGTCCTGCACCTGTTGATGCATCTCCTGAGCCAACTGATTCCACCCTGGCTAGGGAAATTGTGTCTCAAGTGCATCCATATCTACTATCTTTTGATGAAAACATTGGAAAAAAACACACCAAAATGTTGGAACGTATGAGGGAGCTTGTAGAAAATCTGAATAAACTCACAGATGAGTACACTGGATGCCTGCAAAAAGTTCTCAAACAACTCAAAGTTCAATCTGAAGCTGTAAAAGATTCTCCTGCTTCAGGTCAACCTTCTGTTCCTCATTTGGATGATTCTCTGCTGAGATCCATAATCATGGAAGAACTTCAGAATGCCTTAAGTGGCTTGGATCTGTCTTCTTTGTCAGAAGTGGATAAGAACAGTGTTCGAGCATTGGAATTGGTTAGAATAAATTCTAATATAGCCAATGATTCTCAACAGGAGAACACTAAGAAAATAGATTTTTATCTCACTCAGATATTCTCCAAAAGTGATATGGCAGATCACATTAGATATCTTGTGAAAACCTGAAAATTCCTCCCATAACTCAAGCTTTTAAAGCTCAAGTTCAGAAACTTATAGAGTTCACCAGATTGTTGGACAAATTCATGGATAATAAGGACGTTTTTGGAAAGGCTATGCAATATGGTGGTGAAATCATTACTGATTTCATCACTCTTATGAAGCCATATCATCATGTGCAGAGTACTGTTATAGTTGCTCTAGCTTCTGTACCCCTTAGATGTGGTCTACCTTCCTTAGCCTCAACTACCATGTCAGTCAGCCAAGATCTTTCTCAGATCCGTCCAGTCTTTCTTGACCAACCACAACCTAGATCTTATACTGCTCCTACTTTGGCTCCATCTGTTTTTGATGTTGTACCCTTACCCACATTGTCTACCACATCTATGCCTTCTTTTACTTCATAACCAGCTCCTTCTGCTGATAAAGTCAAGGAAAAGGTCAATCCCTTAAGACTATGGGTACTATTTTCTTTTTGATGGGATGTCTCTTTTTGGTTAATGTTTTTATTTCTCCTGTATGTTTTATTCTGAACCTTTTCAATAAAAAATGCAGTGCCTCCCTCATTTCTCTCTACTTTTTGATAATCCCAAAAGGGGGAGAAACACTACAAGTATCAGTACTATAATGATATGTTTTATTATCGAATCTATTATTATCTAATTTTTTCTATTCTATTATGATTGTTTCTTTAATGTTGCATTTCAATTATATTTTGACTATACATGATTTTTTATCATCAAAAAGGGGGAGATTGTTGGACTCCTCATGTATTAATCATGTTTTAATGATCACAAATCCTTTTCCTGCTAATTAATCTCAATCTTAATTGCACATCTTGTTAATGATCTTTAGTCTCAATAATAACTACACATCATGTTTTAATGACAACAAATCTTATTGATGTTAATTCCTCTCTTTATTATTACAAGTCTTATGCATGATCACAAATCTCACTTATATTTTCAAGCCTTTATATTTATGTTTCAACTTCTCCAACTCTCTAATGATTAATCTTAATCTATATTCTGCATATTACTATTTAAGTATAAATACAGATATTTGTCTAAGTATGGACACACCGTGACCCACACACCGTGAAGGACACACCGTGACCCAGACACCGTGAAGGAAACACCATGACCCAGACACTGTGAGCTACGAACCGTGACCCAGACATCGTGAAGGACACACCGTGACCCAGACACAGTGAAGGACACACCACGACCCATACACCGTAAAGGACACACCATGACCCAGACACCGTGAGCTACACACCGTGACATGGAGACACTATGAACCACATACCGTGAAGACTATACCGTGAACAAGCCACCATTTAAATAATCATTGTGACACAATTTCTTACCTTTTTTTCAATATTATTTAAATAATTCTAACGGTAATATTTGATGTTTTTATTGCAATTAATGATATTTAATGATAGTTGTTGGCAGTTCAGGAAACTGTACCTCGTACCTATGTAAAGTGAATTACTCTTACTGCTAGAACGATTGGAATATAAGGATGATTGAGATGCATTACACGTATCAAGTGAAAGAAGTGGTGCACAAGTGTGACGATACAACAAGAAGAACTTACATATGCCAAAGAGCACTGTGCTGAACAAAAAGAACAATCCTGATCAAGAAGAAGATTGCAGGACTTTCCAAGAACTCTCATGAGTGAAATCCAACACCAGTGAAGAACACACGATGAATCAAGAGTTCTTTTTCACTCCTTTAGAACAAAATATAAACTACAACACTCTATTTTTCAACAGAAAAACCAGAGAAGGACTAAGAAGAAATTCTGCTGAATCCAACGAGTCCATAGCTACATTGCTAATCACTAGAGCTTTCTAAACTCTTATCTATTCTCTCTAAGTTATTTGTTTATTCAATTTCGAGAAGTGTTGTGTACTCTGTATATCTCACACACACACTGTCTCTTGCACTGAACAAGATCATATCAAAATCCTCACTCTAAAACTCTTAACACTTGTTTACCGATGTCAACTTTGGAAGTGGTCCTTGTGTGGCCTGATCTTGTTTTGTTTCCCAGGAAGAACAGTGGTAGAGGTCTCTACGTGGCCTGGACAGTTGTGTAAACTGTTATTAACCCCGATCTAGGGTGTGGATAAAATTTATATAAATTTGTGAGGAATAAGTCTCAGCTTGAGACTGAACCTCTTGTTACATCTTTTGTGCATCTTTAGTTAAAGTTTAAAGTATATTACATATATCTTTTATAGTCCACTGCTATTACTTTGAAATAAAAAACACTTTTTAAAGATACTTTGATAGTTAAATTAGAAAGTGTTTACACTCATTGTAAATCAGTAGGATAGTTTAAAAAGTTAGTTTAATCTTATGGTTAAATTAACTGAGACCTAATAAATCTTTGAGAAACTATCTGAACATTCACAATCTGTATAAATTCACTACAGTTTAACTTGTTTTATAAATTTGGGGATTTATAAGAGACAATATTTTTAACAGAAATATTAATTGGAACTCAATTCACCCCCTATTGAGTATCCACTCCGACCAACAGTATGATTTCTATATTATCTAAGGCATTGTTGCCAAGACCATCATAGTGGACAAAGTCCATTACTGAACTGAGATTACATGTCATTCCAGACCTGTATTACTGAACCAGATTCACTTCCTGATCCATCCAAGTCTATCTCATGAGATATAAATCTTTACCCAATGCATTGGAGGGAGATATAGGTCCTACCCATCTCATTATGGTATCATTCTTACTTGTTCCACAAAACAAACATAAATCATTCATCATAACCCAAAGAATAAAATTGGTTTCATAATCATCATCCCATCATAACTTAGTCGATATAAAACAAATGGATATCATTTCATCATAAGAAGAATCAAACCATATAAATAATAGAGACATTATATTTGAAACATAATCATAACAAATAATGTCATCTTACATGGGAAATATTTTTGACAAAACACTTGAAATGAATTCTTGAGGAAAATATCATTTCTTCTTCAAAATAATTTTCTTTTCAAAAAACAACATTCAATTTAAAAAGAAGGATTTTGTTGAAAATAATCATGAAATATTGAAGAGGAATCTCCAGGAAAATTAGGAATTATGAAACTGTAAAAATCCTTTCATGTCATATATGTTAAAAAACATTCTTCTCGTTCTTTTTCCAGAAAAGTCTAAAAGTTCCCTGTAAGGTAAAAAAATAATGATTCCTTCCATAACAGAATGTAAAAGTCAAAGAGGGGTAAACATGACTTTAAAAATACATGGAATAATATTAAACGCTTTATGAAAAACATTTTTATGGACATGGATGAAAAATATAACCCAATTAAATACTTTCGTATAAGCAATCTCAGATAAAAATTAGATTGAAAAATTATCCCTTACCTTAGGTACAATTTCTTATGTACATGCCAGAAACTCCTATATAGTGGGTTTAAACATATTATTAACTTGTAACAGAACCATAATAATATTTGTGATATCATATATGATTCACCAATGACTTTATATTACCTGTTCGTTTGTCAATTCCATGTTAAAGCAGCGTTTTGGGTAAAATCGTTTCATTTTTCGTACGTGTTTGGACTTGTTGTTCTTAATATTATTATTACTTATATCATTATTTAACTACTTCTGGAATGTAAACCATTATTTATATATATCATATATATTTATTATATATATATATAATATATAGATAAATGAAATGAAACACACTGTTCATGGAGACGGTAGGTCGTACGTACGCATGAACTCTGTTTTCTTTTCCTTATTGACTTGAATAGAAGTAATTAGATGACATATATATATATATACATGAATACAGTAGAATTATTATGTAATATATATAATTAATATTCATTATATATACTTTATAATCATTCTTGAATGGTTAACATGGAGAATGAATCTCATCATGTGATGGAGACGGTAATCTGTACGTACGAACGACCGATGATATCATTCCCATAATTATTGAATGGAATTAG
The DNA here is from genome assembly GCA_963277665.1 of Viscum album. NCBI lineage: Eukaryota > Viridiplantae > Streptophyta > Magnoliopsida > Santalales > Viscaceae > Viscum > Viscum album. Next base: position 391,075,024 of record OY728146.1, read on the forward strand.
AGTGAGTGCTATAATATCTCAGAATAAGTATGATGTTATAATAACCATATATAGTTATTCCTTACACCATTATACCCATCCATGTAAGGTGGTGGTGGAAAAATAGATTACACCACGTTGTGGAGACAGTACTCCGTACGTACGTAAACACGGTGATTTCGTTTTCCGTAGGATGGATAGAAGGTGAAACGAGGTTGTTTAAAATTTAAAATAACATATCATTATATTATTTATACTGATGTTATTACTTTATAATGAAATTACTAAATAAGAAGAAGTATAAGAATAAAAAAACTTGAAAGAATCGATAGAAGAGATTACCTCTCCTTCGACACGCCTCCTCTTAAACCTCCTCTTAGGGCACAAAAGTTGGTCTTTGAAGAAGACCAGGAACTCTAGTATGTGTCTAGGGACGTGGAGAAGATAAATTTTTAGGGGTTGGCCGATATTGAAGGCTCAAAATGATGTGAGGAGGAGAGGGAGGAGGTTCCCTTTTATAAGGGGGGATAGGAGCACCGTTGGAAACATAAAAAATATTAATTTATAATAAATTCACACCCCACATAAAAACATCCAAAAATGACTCAAATCAAAATATTAGATGATATATGGTTGTAATATCATCAACCAATAATATTTATACATGATGGGAAATTATTTTAAACCTTATCAACTTGATTTATCCTTATTTAATCAATTTAATTTTATTTGTGGTAATAATATTCAAAATTTTAAATTGTTATAAATAATAACTTATGTGTAGTTAATTGTTCATAATTGGATACATTATGACATTTTAGACCATGTAAAGTTCCTATTTAAAATTTTTAAATATTTTTGTGATTTTTAAATAATTTTATAATATTTTATTTTTATAAAATAAAAATAGTGTCAATGTTGACACTATTCAATTATTTGAATTTATATAAAATCAACATAGAGGATATATTTGATCCAAAATATTTAAAAAAATATATAAAATGTCATAATCATCTAGAAAATATGTGTATAACATTAAATATTTCATATAATATTTATTTTAATATTTATAAAACCATTTATTTGATATTTCTCTTAAAAAAACAATTACTACATCATTCTTGTATAATACATTAATATACTGATTAGTTGCATAAAAATTTAAAATAAAATAATCTGATTAAGATAAATATATTAGATTTCATATGAATTATTTTAGTCCAATTTATCTTCTAAAATACGCAACTTCTAAAATTTTATCTTTATTAAAGTATGAAGGTGACAACTTTGACATCATTGAAAATAAAATAATATAAATGTCCTAATCTATTTTATAATTATCCAAATGGTCCCCAACTAGACCCTTGGATGATTAGGGTATATTTGTACTCTAACAATAAGGTTTGGTCAAGTTTCTAGTATTTCTGATGGGTATTATTTTTGTAATAAAAACTATATTATTGATTTTTCACTAAATAAATAATATCTACATCATTAATGTATAAGCTATTAAGGTAAATAAATATCACTTCAAAATTACAAATAAATTACCATAACAAAGTAAATAATTTTATCTTTAAAATTATTATTTATAATTGAATTTATATTTTGTATAACCTTATATTAAAAATACTTTAATTATTAAAGTTTGGGTGAGACATATTTCACTTTCTTTAAAATTAAATAAATTAAAGGTCTTAATCATATCCAATTGGGTTCCAATGGATTCCATTTCAACCAATATATGCCTTAGGACGCAATATAATCATCCAATTATATTAATACATGTTTTAGGGTAATTTTATAATTTTATATTTACCCTTAATTACCCGATTTACCTTTAACTATGGTAAATAAAATTTATCGTAGTTACTATTCAGAGTGACCAAAAATAAAAAGTAGCCTATTAACATAATTTGGACCTAATTATTCCAAATATGGAAACCAATTTTTCAAATTCAAATCATAGAAGTTTCATAAATTAATTTTAAATTAATCCCATTATTAAGAAAACAAGTTTTAAAAGTTAAAACATTGCAAAAGATTGAAATGATTTAACTATGCATTCAATGTAAAATCAATGATAATTACATAAATTATAATAAATGGTAAAAATATATTCTATTTATACATTAAAACCATTCAATATTATAATTTCACCTTATAAGTTATTACAATGAAAAATGTTTTTTTTAATTAAAATATAGCGTGTTTTTACTATTCATTAAAATATTAAAGTTATCAGAATAATATGGAAAATTTATCCAAAGTAATTTTTTATATATCCTAATACCAAAGAAGAATTTTATTTTGTCAAATTTAACTTATAAACATGTCAAAAACTACATTTAAAGTGGGTGCGCCATCAAAAGGCTCCAAAACTGCATTTTTTGAAAAATACTTATTTTTCCCAAAACATTTATTTTGCTCTCATACCATGTTATAGAAAATGTGTAAGATGAATAATAATGTTATAAAATTCAAAATGTAGTTAATAATATTCATAATGGTTATTTAATAATAATATTATAACAATATATCGTTCTTTAGTGAAACTCAATATTGCGTACAACACAAGCTATCGAGGAAGGTCACTATTGCATGTAATGAAAGAGAAGTCGGGGTTCCAGGTAGTGAAACCTTCCATTGGTGTGGCGTATAACATAATCAAAATATAGTTAATTTATACATTGATCAAAATCATGACATGGTGTTGTGTATATCACAACCTAATTTTGGTGTATTGTACAACACAAGATATCAAATAAATTAAAAGGATTATTTCTCATAAAATATCAGGGTGTCACATTCTACCCCCCATTAAAATTAATTTCACCATCGAAATTCATCGAGGATATAAATCCTTAACTACTTGAAAGTTTCTTTCATATAAACCCACATCGTAAAAAAATAATACTAAAACTTAATTTATAAAAGGAAAGTTAGAAATATAACGGTCACCCAAAGTAACTCAACACTAGGTTTCTGCATAGGATAATATAGGTGAAAATATGGATATGGAAGAGAATTATGACCATCAAGTTTGGATGAAGAGTGGTAGAGAACATGACTATGAAAAATCCAACAATCACAAAGCCATAAATTTTTGATGAACTAAGGTACCATCTGATTCATCAGATATGAGGGAACTAGGACAACATATTTGGTCTTTAATATCAATGCCCTAATGTTGAATAATTTTTGAATTAAAATAATTAATTACTTGATTTTGGTACAATCTCATTATTGTTTGTACCATGAACAATTTCCACTTCATTTCATAAATAAATAAAGTTGAATTTTTCTTCCGTGAAGTATTAGCAGATCAAGCAATAGAATGATAGGTCATTCCATCTATCTCAAACATATGGTTAGATGAATTTATATACATAAGTCCATCTATGATGAGATTAATCTTATATGGTTCCTAAAATGGACTTGTACTTCATCTATCATACCGCTTAATAAAATAAAACTAGTTTATACTAACCAAGTTCTTTCTGTAGGGTAGTGGTAGGCGATAAAGGCATTATGCACTTCGTTTGTGGTTTCGATCCCCACAACCTTGTCCAACGCGTTGGGTTGTCGCCCATCCTATGAGTTGTCCTTTTTCTAAAACCATACAATTATAACTTTCCATAAATAATATCGAAAAAAGGTTCTATCCTAAAATAATATTATCTTATTTCCAACATAATCCATTTCAAATCTTTACGCTTATCCAAGATACTTGTATCTAAGCTCGAAGTATAAAGAAAATGATTTCTAAAAATTTCATCAACCAAGCATGTGAATACAATCATTTTCCCCCATATATCATAAGATATATCTTGTTTATCACATTCTAGACAAGTGAATACCTTAATCTTTTATTCTATTGCAACAAGATTTACTAGAGAACCTTGTTAAAAACATAAATTCTGTCAAAAGTAAACTCATTCCACATACCAAAATCCAAAAAATTATTTACACTCAGACCATGATGTCACTTTGTCCTTATATTATTCATGAGCTCATTAATGATGTCAAAAATATTATTTTCTCCTTATCCATTCATTATGTGCATATCATCTTCTATCCAAGAATATTTCAATCACTTTTCATGGTTACCGTTACCATATAATTATTATAAACCACAACAAATCAATAGATATTCCAATATTCCACGATACTATAAATGAGATTCCACAACATTATTTTGGAATAAAATTACATAAACACTTAATCATTCCACCACATCGTTGTCATACTCAACATCACCAATAGTGATCGCATGTGACTTACCTTTGTCCTTTTCATTAAGTGGTTGTTGAATTCAATCATCATTAACCCTTCTATTCGGTAGTTGGTTAGCATAATGCCCCATTTTCGTGCAATTGAAGCATTGAAGTGTTAGTGTTGCATTCGTTGTAGTCTTTTCTCTATTCACATCATTATCTACCATTTTTCCATTACTTCAGCACTCAGATGCTCTATGACCCTCTTTTCTAAACTTAAAACAATTTCTAGTCCCTTAAAGACAATCTCCACCATGCTTCTTTCCACACTTTCAGCATAACAAAACATTTTTCTTCTATTCACCATAGTTTTGAGATTTTTCCTTGAACTCCATCTTTTGTTTCTTGTCAAAACAATGAGATGAATATATAACACTAACTTATAGTTCTACCTTGATACCACAACTCACAATTTATTCAAATATAATGATGTCTCTTATAGACAATTCCCTTTGAATACTTGGTTTGACGCCACTAAAGAATCGATCAACTTTACATTCAAGTTGGATGATAAAGCCAGATGCATACCTTACAATCCTTGTAAAATTCACCTCGTACATACCAACAGATTCATCATCCTTTTGCTTAAGCTCAAGGATATACATTTCCATCTTTTTTTGAAGAATAAAAGGGATGTACTTATTGAAAAACATGTTCTTGAACTCGTCCCATTCCAGGGATTCAATTTCATCATGGGGCCTTGTATTCTTAATTAGATTCCCCCACTAGTCTGCTTCACTATCTAACTGGTTAGAAACCAAAATGAATTTTACATGTTCTTGAATAGTGATGTATGGAAAATATCTTTTCAATAGTACTGATCCATTGTTCAGAAACAAGTGGATTATAGGACCCACTGAATAAAGGTGGGTTTTGCCTCATGAAAGACCTAATAGAATATTGTTTCCTTCTCTGCTAATTTGGAAGTCCAGAATGATTCATAGCTTGTGTAAGTATAGAAATAAGATTTTTCACTCCATATAACATAACTTTTGGTTGTTCTAGATGACAATAATTGCATTTCCAAGTGCATTTATCATTAACACGGTTCCTTCGGGTTCCAGCCATCGTCTAAAACCCAAAAAGAAACGTGTAAGAGGAAAAAATATTAATAGGAAAACAACGAAATCAAGGGGAGTACTTTCAATCTCTAACATCTTAGGTTTAATTCTATAATCGTTACCATAATTCTAGGACTATAACCTATACTTATACTTAACCTTAGGGTCATCCCTATACATACCTTAGAAATATCTTTTGGGGGTCTCTCTAATGTGTTCGCATCCTAGTTTCTAAAGGATAACTAAACCTTTCCTCTGATACCAACTGTAGAGACCCAAACATGATGTACATGTACATTACATTACTTTGGTGGAATATTTAATACATAACAGAGACAGAAACCCAAGGACCATAATAATTTAGTGTCTTTGGAAACTCAGAACATAATCTTCTAATCATTGTGAACAATCTTCAACATCTCTAATAAAGATATTCCCCTTTTGTTTCCTTACCTAAAATTTTTATTTATATCCTGTGGAAAGAAAAACATAAAAAGGGTGATCTCAAATGCTCAATAAGGGTATGCATGGAGAACATAAAACAATTCATAAACATTTGAACTTAAAAACATGAACATAAAACATCAAAATCATGAGTAATGACATAAATCTTGGCAGTACATAAGGCATAGATCACAATGGAACATTAATCATGACAAAATAGCATGGGAATAAAAAATGTAATTGTGGAAACAATTAATCACATGATTTTATTTCCATAGTATCAAAGGCATTGTTTCCAACACCATCATAGTCGACAATGTCTATTACTGAAGCAGGTTTACTAGTCGTTCCGGCCCTGTATTACTGAACCAGATTCACTTGCTAATCCATCCATGTATATCTCATGAGATATAAATCTTTAACCAATTAATTTGAGGGAGATATAGTTCCCACCCATCTCATAATGAAATCATTTTTACTTGTTCCAGAAAATAAGCATAAATCATTCATCACAACCTAATGAAAAAAATTGGTTCCATAAACATCATCCCATCATAAAATAATCCATATAAAACAAATGGAAATCATTTATTCATAAGAAGAATAAAAAAAATGTAAATAATAGAGACATTATACTTGAAACATAATCATACAATATAATTTCATCTTATATGGAAAATATTTTTGACAAAACACTTGAAACGAATTCTTGAGGAAAATATCATTTCTTCTTAAAAATATTTTTATTTTCACAAAATTCCATTTAATTTTAAAAGAAATGTATTTTCTTCAAAATAATAATGAAATATTGTATAGGAAGATTCGTGAATATTATGTGTTATGAAACCATCAAAATCTGTTCATTCCATATAATTTAAAAAAACATTTTTCTCGAACTTTTGCTCGAAAAGTCAAAAAGTTCCTCGCATGGTAATCAAAAGAAATATTCCTTCCATAACACAATATAAAAGTAAAAGATGGGTAAACTTGACATTAAACATACATGGAATAATATTAAACACTTTATGAAAAACTTTTTTATGGACATCGATGAAAAATATAACCCTAGTAAATACATGCGTATAAGAAATCTCAGATAAAAATGAGATTGCAAAATTATCCCTTACCTTAGGTCCAATTTCATCAGTACATGTATGAAACTCTTGTATACTGGGTTTAAATGTATTATTAACTTGTAACAGAACCATAATAATATTTATGATATCATATATGATTCAATTATGTCTTTATATTACACTTTCTTTTATCAATTCCATCGTAAAGCAGCATTTTGGGTAAAATCGTTTCATTTATCGTACGTGTTTGGACTTGTTGTTCTTGATATTTTTATTACTTATATCATGGTTGTCTTACATACAGAATGTAAAAAATGATTTATATATATCATATATATTCATTATATATATATAACAGATAGATAAATGAAATGAAACACACCGTTCATGGAGATGGTAGGTTTTACGTATGCATGAACACGGTTTTCCTTTCCTTATTGACTTGATCGGAAGTAAGTAGATGATATATATATATATATACATACATACATAAATCCAGTAGAATTATTATGTCATATATATATCATTATTATTGATTATATATACTTTATAATCATTCTGGAATGGTTAACATGGAGAATGAATCTCATCGCGTCGTGGAGACGGTAATCCGTACGTACACACGAGCGATGATATTATTCCCATTATTATTGAATGGAATTGGAGTGGATGATATAATATCTCAGAATCATTATGATTATATAATAACCATATTTATTTATTCCTTACAAAATTATACCCATCCAAGTAAGGTGGTGATAGAAAAACAGATTACACCACAGCGTGGAGACGGTATTCTGTACGTACGCACGCTCGGTGATTTCATTTTCTGTAGGATGGATAAAAGGTGAAATGGGGTTATTTCATATTTATAATAACATATCAGTATATTAGTTATAGTTATGTTATTACTTTATAATTAATCAACTAAAGAAGAGGAAGTATAATAATAAAAAAACATGAATGATTTGGTAGAAGAGATTACCTCTTCTTCCACGTGCCTCCTCTTAAACCTCCTCTTAGGGCACAAAAGTTGGTCTTTGAATAAGACCAGGACCTCTAGTATGATTCTAGGGAAGTTTAGAAAATAAATTTTCATGGTTTGTATTAGGTTGAAGGCTCAAAATGGTGTGAGGAAGAGATGGATGATGTTCCAATTTATAAGGGAGGAGAGGGGCACCTTTGGAAACATAAGAAATATTAATATATAATAAATTCAAACACCACATAAAAACAACCAAAAATGACTAAAATATAAGTATTAGATGAGATAGGGTTTTAATCTCGTCATCCAATAAAATTTATCCATGTTGGGAAATTATTTTATACCTTGCCAACTTGATTTATCCTTATTTAATCTATTTAATTTTATTTGTGGTAATAATTTTCTAAAGTTTATATTATTATAAATAATTACTTATGTTTTATGAATGGTCTATAATTGGATACCTTATGACATTTTAGACCATATATTATTTTAATTTATATTTTTTAAATATTTTTGTGACTTTTAAACAATTTAATAATATGTTATTTTTATAAAATAACAATAGTGTCAATTTTGACACTATTCATTTATTTGAATTTAAGTAAAATCCACACAGAGGAGATATTCGAAGAAAAATGTTTAACAGATTACTAAAATTTCATATGCATATATTAAATTTTTGGAGAACTTTAATTAGTCCATATAATATTTATTTTAATAATTAAAAACAATTTATTTGATATTTATCTTAATAAAACAATTACTACATCATTTTTTTATAATAATTTTATAAACTTATATGTTGCATAAAAATTCAAAAAATACTACTATGATTTAGATAAATATATTATCTTTCAGAATAATTATTTTTGTCTATTTTATCTTCTAAAACACCAAAAATATAAAATTTTATCTTTACTAAAGTATGAAGGTGACAACTTTGACATCATTTAAAATAAAATAATATAAATGTACTAATATGTTTTATAAGGCTCCAAATGGTCCAAAATTATACCCTGGGATGATTAGGATATATATATATACTCTACCAAGAAGATTTATTCAAGTTTCTGGTCCTTCTGATGGGTATTATTATTGTAATAAAAACTATATTATTGATTATTCACTAAATAAATAATTTCTGCATCATTAATGTATAAGATATTAATGTAATTAAATATCACTTAAAATTTACAAATAAATTACCATAAAAAATAAAATAATTTTTGATTTAAAATGAGTATTTATAATCTAATTATATGTTGTATATCATTATATTAAAATTACATTAATTATTAACGTTTGAGTGAGACATATTTCACTTTCTTTAAAATAAAATAAATTAATGGTCTTAATGACATCCACGTGGGTTTAAATGGATTCCATTTCGACCCAAATATGCCTTAGGACAAAATATAATCAGAATCTTATATTATGAAATGTGTTAGGATAATTTTATAATATTATATTTACCCTTAATTACCAGGTTCACCTTTAACTAAGGTAAATAAAATTTACTGTAGTTACGATTCATAGTGACCAAAAATAAAAAATAGCCTATTAACATAATTTGGATCTACTAATTCCAAATATAGAATCCATTTTACCAAATTTAAATCACAAAAGTTTCAACAATTAATTTAAAATTAATCCCATTGTTAAGGAAACATGTTTTAAAAGTTAAAACATTGCAGAAGTTTGAAATGTTTTTACCAATGCATTCAATATAAAATCAATGGTAATGACATAAATTATATTAAATGGTAAAAATATATTATATTTTTACTTTAAAACCATTAAATATTATAATTTATCCTTATAAATTATTACGATAAAAAAGTTGTTTTTAATTAAAATATAGCATGTTTTTACTATTCATTAAAATATAAAAGATATCAGAATAATATGAAAAATTTATCCAAAGTAATATTTTATATCCTGATTCCAAATAAGAATTTTATTATTTCTAATTTAACTTTTAAACATGTCTAAAACTAAATTTATTGTTGGAGTTCCATCAAAAGTTGGCAAAACTGCATTTTTTGAAAAATACTTATTTTACCCGAAAAGTTTATTTTGTTTTCAAACCACATTCTAGAAAATGTTTAGGATAAATAATAATGTTATAAAATTAAAAATGTCCTTAATACTATTCATAATGGCTATTTCATAATAATATTATAACAATATATTATTTTTTAGTGAAACTCAATATTGTGTACAACACACGCTATCAAGGAAAGTCATTATTGCATGTAATTAAATACAAGTCAACGTTCCGTGTAGGGAATGCATTCTTTGGTGTTGCATATAACATAATAAAAATATAGTTAATTGATAAATTGATCAAATTTTTTACATGTTGTTGTGTATAGAGCAAGCTAATTTTTGTGTAGAGTACAACATAAGATATCCAAGAAATTCAAAAGAATATTTCTCATAAAATCTCCAGGTATTACAGCCTTTTATACTAACTAATGCACCATCTACTTTCATTGATCTAATGAATAGAGTTTTCAAGGAATATCTTGAAATATTTTTGGTGGTGTTTATTGATGATATCCTGTTTTACTCTAAAATCTAAGAAGATCATGGAAATCACTTGCACACTATTCTAAAGCCTCTTAGACGAAATGGATTATATGGGAAGTTTAGGAATTGTAATGTTCCCCTACAATAAGTTTTCATTCTTGGCCACATTTTCTCTAAGGATGTAATATCTATAGATCGTGTGAAGACAAATGTTGTGCAAGAACGGCCTACTCCAATTAACAAAACTGAGTTACGTTGTTTTATTGGTTTATCATGTTATTATCGAGTTTTTTTTTCAGAACTTCACCCATTTATCCATCCCAATAACCAAGTTTACACAAAAAGACGTTAAGTTAGTATGGAAAAAGTAATGGTATTTTTTTTTGAATTGAATAGGATATTAGTGAATGCTCTAATCTTAACCCTACCATCAGGGAATGATGGGTTTGTTATCTGTAGTGGTGCATCGTCCTTATGAAGAATAATCGAGTGATTGCATATGCATATGTGTAGCTAAAAATTCATGAACAAAACTATCCAACTCACGATCTTAAGTTAGAAGTGGTAATATTTTCTTTTATTATTTGGAGACATTACCTCTATGGAAAAAATGTGAGATATATACAGATCCTAAGAGTTTGAAATATATCTTCTCACAAAAATAACTCATCATGAGACAAAGGAGATATATTGATCTACTCAAATATTATGATTGCACAATACACTACCACCCAAGGAAGGACAATAAGGAGCAAGACGATTTGAGTAGAAAGGACAATGGAATTCTGAACAAGATGAGAGTTTAAATAGATCCTCTGTTCATGGATCTAGTAATGATGGATATGGGAATTATCAAGGAAGGTAACACATCACTACATTTTCAAATAGTTTCCAACCCTTCTTTACTAGAATGGATAAAAAGATCTCAGGATGATGATAAAGAGTTTCAAAATAAAATTAAATATGTAATTGATGGGAAGTTGATTTACATCGTATATGATGTTAGTTTTTTTTTAAATTTGGAAAGATGCTTTGTGTTCCTGCTATTTATGTGCTAAGGAGGGAACTATTGGATAATGCTAATTGCACTAATTTCTCTAAACACCCCGATAGAACAAATACATATTGAGATCCAAAAGAAGATTTTTGGTGGGAAAACAAGAAGAGGAAGATTGCTCATTATGTTTCGAGATTTTTGGTGTGTCAATAGGTGAAGGATGGAAGGAAACGTCCAAGAGGAGTCTTGCAACCCTATAATATTTCAATGTGAAAATGGGATGATATTACAGTGGACGTTTTCATGGAGATACAAAAGACTCTAAGAATGAATGGTGCGATATGAGTCATTGTTGACTGTCTTACAAAATCATCACATTTTCTTGTTGTAAGAGAATATTTACCACTTGAACATTTATAAAGACTATATAATTATAATGTTTAAATACTTAATGGTGTACCTTTTTCAATTGTGTCTGATCTTGATCTCCGTTTTACACCACAATTCTGGAAAATTCGTCAGAAGTTCCTAGATACTGATCATCATTTGAGCACTGCCTATCACCCACAAACTGATGGAAAATCAGAATGGACTATTCAAACATTGGAAGACATGTTGAGGTCCAATTCACTCGACTTTCAAGGTATTTGGGATCAGTATTTACATTTCATAAATTGTACTATAATAATCAATTCAACTCAAGTATTCATATGGAACCATATGAACATTTATAGGGAAATATGTTTCGTACACCAACATGCTAGGATTTTGTGGGTGAGTGAAATCTCATAGGACCATAACATGTTGAGGAAATATCAAAAAAGGTGATGATTATCCAAACCCATATCAAAATGGCTCAATGTCTAAAAAATATCCATGCTGATAACTAAAGTAAGGATTTAGAATTTCCAGAAGGAGATCATGTTTTCTTAAAGTTATCTCCCTGGAAGGGTATTATATGGTATTGTGAGAATAGAAAATTAAGTCCCAGTTAAATCGAACTTTTGAATTTATGCATTGAATTGGAGCTATAGCTTACTATTTAGAAATTCTTCCAAATCTCTCCAAAGTTCACAATGTGTTCCATGTATCAATTTTATGGAAATAAATGTCAAACACTACACATATACTCACCTATGAAGAAGTAGAACTCGATCACGATCTATCTAATTGTGAAGAGTTTATCCAGATTCAGGATACAAGAGAATAAGTATTGAGAAATTGGACGACTCGTTTGGTAAAGGTTATTTGGATGTACCATAGGATGGAAGAATCAATATGGGAGCCTCCAGAGATTTTGATGAAGAGATACCCGAATCATTTTAGTAAGATTTTTTGAATTTTGAGGATGGATTTTTTTTAAGGAGGGGAGAATGTAACACCCCAAGGTTTTGAAAATAAATATTGAATGCATTTTATAATGTATCCATTAAACACAACTTTTCCCCTATTATGTTTTGAATTTCAACAAATATTTATCAAGAGTTTTGACGATTAAGTCATTTGGAGTCTGATAAAACAAACTTTATTTTTGGTGAATAGAAACATACCCTTATGAAAAGTAATATGAATAATAATATGACCCTTATGAATAATAAAAAATGATATTATTTTATTTTCATAAACTTATAAGATAATGAGATCTCAATTAATTTCTCAATGTGATATAAAACAAATTGTACCTTTAAAATTTTTATTTTTTGAATTAAAAATGATTTTATTTAAAACTAAATAACTAATATTTAGAATTTATTTGGAAAAATGGAGTTCATGTTTTTATTCTACACGTCAAAAAATGGTTGGGGTAATTTTGTTTCTAAAATAGTGTAATTTTCCTGAATATTAAAAAATACTGTTTTGAGTTTTCGGATGTTTAATGACACCATAATGACATAATAAATAAAATAAAAGGATGGTAGTCTTTTGTACAGTAACATATGACATGAGGTGTCCCAAGTCGATAAAACTATGGTAAAATACCATGGGAAAGCAGATGGTTTTTCAAAAACAACAAATGTGGTGTCTTTTTAACTTAATAAAGAATTCTCTCTCTTTTACTCTAAATACCCACTCATCCATTCGTTCTTATTCATTAAAAATCCATCATCCTTGAAGCTCTGGAGGTTTTACCTCCCTATAAGTCCTTTCAATGTGTCCTTGATCACCCAAATTCCCAACCTTCATGTTTTAGGAGTTACACTACAAAGTAAGGGAATCATTCACCCTCCTCTTTTAGTCGACACTTATTTTATGTTATCTCTTTGAATTTCCGTTCTCATATGATGGGGTTTGATATTATGTATGCCTATTACTATTATTTTTATTTTCATATGATGAGATACCCTTTTTCTCTCATTAATTTATTTTATGAAATTTTAAGCGACGTCGTTAGGCTGCCGAATTTTGATAAGGGATCTCTCAACTTTTCTTTTAATTTCATGTTAATCTCTTTTTTTCTCCCCGTATCCTATGTCTAAATGACTATGATTATTCTGTTATCATCTATATAATGTAATTATATTATGTTAATGGAATAACCATCATCAAAATTCTTACCCCTACCTTTTATTTTTATAAACAAAATGAATGTCCATGAGGTTATAGTTTATAACGATCATGGATGATGCAAATTCATTGTTCATATTATCCTTAATTACTTGTCATGGAACCATTTATATGGTTGAATCGAACCATAATAACTGTATTATAGCCTAATTAAAATCCAAAAACCATTATATGTACATTTTATTAACTTATATGACAAAACTTGTTCATAATAATCCAAATACCGCCAAATAATCCAAGTGATTATCATTTAATGATTCATCATATTTCCATGTAATAAAATTATAGAAATGACCATTAAAAATTATGTATGTTCATAAATAATATTTAATTTCATTTTTGGATATTTACAACTGTTACACATGAATTTCATTACATAAAAACAAGTGAACTGATTATGAAAATCAAGAAAACAAGCCCTCGTGAATGATAGAATTCAATATAATAACTTATCAATAAGAAAATAAATTAACTAAATTGTATCATCATGTTACTGTTTCATGTATTCCTAAACCTTCTTATGTTAAATTGTGATTTTTTTAATTGAGAAAATAAAGGTTTATCAGTAAAAAGTTGTTTTTTTGTTTAAAAAAGTCGCAGAATGCTAAAACACCCAATTAATGCTCCAGAATATTAAATTAAATATTTTCTAAGTTAAACACTGAATAAGTATGGGTTTTTGAGGTTTAAAAAGTCTAGAAGTGGATGGAATAAAAATATTTAATATATTGTTGTAAGCGTGAGAAATTTATTAAAAATAATTTAATAACTCCAAAACGGTTTTTCGTATGAGATATTTGATAGAGCGGTTATGTCTGAAATATAGTGTTTACCCTAGGAGGGGCATAACATTCGAAGGATCCGAACATTTATATGTCTCGCTCATGAGATAACGTTTTTAAATAATATTTAATACATTAATTATTAATGATAATTATATATATTCCAAACGGTGCGACGTATGGGAAATCCAAGACAACAAATGGGTTCGGAATGGGGCGGATTACCCTAGAAAAGGTATCACTTTTGTTCTCATCGGGCATTTGGACATCTCACCCACTAAAATAACCAATTTTATAATTTATTAATTATTCTGGGTTTTCATTAAAAATCATTAATATCTCTCAAACCGCTCACCATTTGAGAAATCTGAGACCACTGTTGGGATCGGAACGGGTTGTTTACCCTAGATTGGGTATTACATTCATTCACAACAGATCAAAGGTGTCATTTAATTTTGATGTCAAATGACCATTTTTTAAATTTAAAAAAATTATATAAATATACTTATATATTAAGCATTCATCTTCTCCAAAACAGCCCAACCGCCATTAAATAATGTGAGAGTATTCTAAATCATTCTTTTCTTTACCGTTTTGAAATCTTTCTATTCCAATGCCTTAATGAGATAAAATTAAAGACTCCATATTAAATTTTCAGTTGATTCAGTGGTTTAAATTTGAATTTCGGAATTGATGGATGTGGGGAACTTATTTGGTGTTTTCAAATACCAGACTCATGGTTCATTCTTGGGGGATCATTTGGTCATGGTGGATAGAACCTCGATTCCTTATTTCATTGTCATTAAGATATCGTTGGAGTTATTCCTCTCGGATAAAGGCATCAGACAACATCTTCTTCCTCCTTATGGGGTGTTGTGGGAATGTGGTTTGTTATCCTGTTATTTTTGTTTATTTTTATTATTTTTATTACTCATTCAATCTTGTTTCATAAATTTATTCTATGTTATTGATCAGAATTACTCATCGTCAGTATCGTTGGGATCGTCTCGACAAGAAGAATCTAAATCATATTTTGGATTTAAAGGCTGTATTATATTAATCAATCTGCTTTTTAACTTTCTAAATGGTTCTTTTTAAATAATTTTTTTCAAAAGATAATTATTTAGAATTATCAATGGATAATCGCAAAAAATTATCAAATAATAATTTTAATAAAATTATCAGGGTTAATTATTAAATAGTTTTATTGAATGGATTATTATTTAAAATTATAAGACAATAATTATTTGAATTATCAAAAGATAATTAATTATCAATATATATATATCTCTCTCTCGATAAACAATGTTGGATATTTTGTTAAAATTATGTAATGTTATTTATTTTTATTGTCAAAAGAGTTATATGTCTATGTATATATATAAATGTATAGTTAGATATATATTTTTAATAATTCTTATTGAAGTTAAAGATAATTTTATTAAACATAAAATTATCAACGTGTAATTTCATGAACTATTGAAGGACAATTTCAAACACATGCATTGACATAAGATAATAATTCATATATTATCCATTAGAGGGAAAATATTCTCACATGTAATTTTTTTATTAAATTGATAATTTGAAATTATCCATGATAGATAAAATTTCATGTAATATTTTATTTATTGATTTTTAGAATTATTCAAGAGACAGAAACTATAATCGCATGTGATATTTTATTTCCTTATTAAATAAAATATTTGGTTCTGGTTCTTGGAACCCTTGATGAATGTTGACCATTGGTGTGTCAATGCTTATAATAATAAGGTTATGAGGAGGTGTATTGGACCAAACATAGTGGTTTATCCTTGACACTGAAATTGACAACCTTAAGGTAGGTGGTTCCGTCCCAACTTTACAAAATGATTATCCTTGTATTACTAGATTTATTTAAATTGTTGATTTAAATTCAAATTCTCAAATTTGATTTCAATTAAATTGATAAAAAAATGATTCCAGTGATTCAAGATATTTAGAATGGTTTTGGCATGAAAATTTGGAAAACCACCAATTCTATTGAATTGGGTGTGTTCATGGAAATTGGGTGATTTAAATATTTAATTTTAATTTTGGATTTGATGGAAAAGATTTCAATTAAATTGGTGAATTTAATTGTCAAAATAAATCGTGTAATGATGGAATTGTTTTTGAATGGATTTCATACTAATGAAAATGGCTTTAAATGATTTGATAGAAACCAAATGGTTTTATCTTTTGGAAAGGAATGATTTTGAATAAAACCTGTTTTGGTTTTAAATAGAAAGGAATTGAATTTTTTGAAAGGGAATAATGGGATTGATCATATTTTAAGCAGTCTTAATATAGTTATCCCATCGTGTAGGAGCACATTCAAGCATTAGGTAGTTAGTGAGTTATTTGTATACACTCTATGCTATGACAATGTTTTAAAACATAATTACGGGGGGTCACATCTCTGATGGGTTGGTGATGAGTCTCCTCTGTCTAGTGTTGTAGGGACGTGTGTATACACATTTTTCTAAGTTCACATAGAGAGTGTAGAATCCTATAATTGGTTAATACTATTGTACCTTTTGGCAGATGACCATGTTGCTTGATAGTTTATTTATATCTGAGATATAAATGTATGTCAATGATTTTTAACAGCTTTACATGCCTGCTGAATTTATATAAACTATTTTATATAAATTTTTTAATTAAGATATTATTTTAGAAATATTCCCTCATTTGTAAGATCATTTCTTAAAAATAATTATTTCCATTCCTTGAAAAGGTATATCGTGTTTTGCATAAATATTATTTGGGATTAACAGACTTGTTTAATTTAAAATTGAAGCTTTTGTTTATATAATATAAATTTGGCATCTGTTACAGAATCTTTAGGGGCATCCTACTTGTCATAGGCTCACACCCTACTTTTTTCTACCGGGTGTTTGTAGACATTCTTCTTCCAGGTTTGAGCAAAGGGAATGGATCTCTTGGAGGTGGATTGAGCTCTTGAGTTTTAGTCTTGGTGAGTTTTGTCCTTTGGACCTTGGGGTTGTTTTCCCATTTTATTACTTGGGTTGTATTACTTTGGGTTTTCAAGTCATGTTTTATTCTGGTACATCACTCGCAGTGGTTTTTTTTGTTATTCCAACTGCTTTGTTTTCTTTTTCTTCCGCATTATTTTGGAAAAAATCGTTCCCACCTATATATTATATGATGCTAGGTTCTAGTCATCGACTCATGGGGATCAGTAATACCCTTTGGGCAATGTCATATCTTGCTTGGTTATCAGGTTAGTAGGGTACTCGGGCTGGTTCATGAAAAAATGGTATCAGAGGGAGGCTATACATCTTTCCTTGATGACAATATGCATTTGAGTATTATTTTCGAGACATAGGAGGTAGTTGTGATCGAGTGTCGGGCTAGCTCTTACTGCAATGAACATGAAGTCACTAGGGGTGCTTAGGGAAAGACTACTTGTGGATTAGTTCTAGTTTTTTCCCTATTTTGATTTGGATTGAGTGGAGTCCAAATCTTATATATCAATTTTATTAAGAATAGTTATCCTCGTTACTCAGTTTGAGTGATTATCTATGTAGAGACCTGAAGCTTAACGTACATGGACATTACATTACTTTTGCGGAATACATAGTACATAACAAAATCACACAGACAATGACCGTAATAGTTTAGTGTCTTTGGAAACTCGAAATATAATCTTCTAATCATGGTGAATGATCTTCAATATCTCCCATAAAGATCTTCCCTTTTTTACCTAAAACATTTCATTATATCCTGGGGAAAAGAAAACATAAAAGGGTGAGCTCATATCCTCAGTAAGGGTAAACAAGAAAAATATCAATTATATCAAATTCATAAGAACATAACATTTTGAAAATCTTATCCTGCAAAAGAGATCATAATTTCATAACATGGGATAAATCATGGTAGTGAAATGTAATCCCAATAATCATAACATAAAACATGAAACTTTGTGGCATACACACATAATCATAGAGAATCATTTCTTATTAGTCAAGACTCATTGCTAAGACTATCTTATTGGAAAAATCCATTTCTGAATCAAGTTCACTCCTCGTTTCAGTCCTGTTTCACTGAACCGGTTTAACCTTCCATTCCAGCCATGTCTATCTCATGAAATATAACATCTTTACCCAATTCATTGGAGGGAGATATAGGTCCCACCCATCTCATAATGATACCATTCTTATGTGTGCCACAAAATTATAAACCATACGTCATAGCATAACCCATGTAATAAAAATGGGAATCATAAACATCGTTACATCATTAAACAATTTATATAAGATAAAGGAATTCATAAAAATATTTCCATCACAACATAATAAAATCCATGTAATAATAGGGATAAAAACAGAACCCTATATTTTCTTAGATGGAAAATAATTTTGATAAAACTCTCGAACTCCATTCTTGAGGAAAATATCCTTTCTACTTCAAAAACATTTTTCATTTCTTAACATGTCATATAATTTTAGACTAAAAGAAGTTGATTAAAAATAAACATGAAAACTTGTAAAGGAATAATCTTGGAAATATTGTTTTAAAAATCCATTCATGCCGTATAAGTTAAAAAACATTCTTCTCGTACTTTTGTCAGAAAAGTCAAAAAGTACCTCGTACGAAAAACAACAAAAGATTCCAATCATATCTTTTACTAAAAACTCACCGAAGGGTAAAATTGGAATTAAACAATTGTAGGTGGATGGAAATAATATTACATATTAAGGAAACATGGATTTCGATGATAAAATACACCACAGTAAATTTCAATGTATAAACAATCTCGGATAAAAATGAGATTGTGATATTTCCCTTACCTTAGGTCTGATTTGCTTCGTAAGTGTCCGAACGTCCTGTATAATGATTTAACTAATGTCATTGACATATTACAGAATCATACTCATTTTTATGATATCATATATGGTTCACTTATGACTTTATTATACCCGTTCTTTTTTAAATTCCATGTTAAAGAGCGTTTTGGGTAAAATCGTTTCATTTGTCGTCCGTGTTTTGACTTGTAATTATTCATATGATTACTTAGATCATGATTACATAATTAAAGAATATAAAACATGATTTATATATAATATATATTCATAATATACATATATATAATAGATCAGTAAATGGAAATAAATACACCGTTCGTGGAGATGGTAGGCCGTACATACGCATGAACGTTGTTTTCGTTTCCTTATTGAGTTGAATGGAATTAAGTAGATGACATACATATATATACACATAAATCCAGTATCATTATTATGTCATATATTTCATGATTAATTATTATATATAATTTATAATCATTCATGAATGGTTAACATGGAGAATGAATCTCATTGCGTCGTGGAGACGGTAGTCCGTACGTACGGACGAGCGATGATATCGTTCTCATGACCGTGGAATTGTATTGGAGTGTTTGTATACTATTTCAGAATAAATATCACTTTACAATAATCATATATAACTATTATTTACACCATTATACCCATCCAAGTAAGGTGGTGGTGGAAAATAGATTACACCACGGCGTGGAGACGGTATTCCGTACGTACGCACACGCGGTGATTTCATTTTCCGTAGGATGGATAGATGGTGAAATAGGGTTGTTTCATACTTATAATAACATACCAGTATATTAGTGATACTGATGTTATTACTTCATAATGAAACAACCTAAGAATAAGAAGTGGAAGAAGAAATAATTTTGAAATAATCGGTAACAGACATTACCTCTTCTTTGAAACGCCTCTTTGATATCTCTTTTTAGGGCACTAAAATTGGCCTTTGAAGAAGACCGGAACCTCTATGTTGTTTCTAGGGAAGTGGAGAAGAGAATTTGGCAGGGTTTGGCCGAGCTTGAATGCTCAATGTGGTGTGAGGAAGAGAGGGAGGAGGTGCCCTTTTATAAGGGAGGAGAGGGGCTCCTTTGGAAAAACAAAAAATATTATTTTATTATAAAGCCAAATTCGGTTTTAAATAGCTCCAAATTGAGTTATTTTGAAGCTAAGGTGGGGATGGGTGGAAATCATCTCATACAATATAATTTAGACAAGTTTAGGTTCCTATTTTAACCTTATCATTTATATTTAACTTTAAGTTAGATAATTTTACTTTTACCGTGTCTTTTTGTGTTCTTAATCTATAAGGTTAAAAAACTTACTATAAGAAGACAAACGAACCCCAAGTTGTTTATTATTAATATATATAACCTTATCTAAGTCATGTGGCCGAACCTTAGATAAAATATCAATTAATAATATAATATTTGTTTTAAAAACTATTTTATGTCAATTTTGACACTATTTATTAATTGATTTTTGTAAAACTCATAACAGAATGATTAGGTCAAAAAAAGTTAATTAAATCAATACTAACATGTAATATTAACCTAGAAAATTAGTGGAATTCATAAAAAGTCTCAAATTACATTTATTTTGGTATTTATAACATCAATTATGTCAATATTTCATTAATAAGATAATTACTGCATCATCTTTGTGTCATAAATAAATTAAATTATGTAATGTCTAAAAATTACAAAAAAAAACCATTATGTAGGAAAATAATTTTAGCTTTATAATGAATATTTATAGTCGAATGTATCTTATATATATCCCTATATTAAAAATGATATACTTATTAAACTTTGATCTTAACTATTTTAACCCTTCTTTAAATAAATTAATAATAAATGTCCTAATCTAATCCAAGTGGGCCTAAATGGTCATATTTTATTCCTAAGGTTGTTTTTGGTCGAATTACACTTATCCAATAGAATTAGGACATGTTTTAGGGTAATAATAATATCATTTTTACCCTTAATTACCCTATTTACTTTTAACCGTGGTAAAAAAAGTAAAAAGTTACTATTCACCAAAAATTATTTTCATCTCATTGAACCACATTTTACTTACTGACATCAACCGTGTCTCTCGGATTTTTGAAATTCCACTCACAGAAGCGGTAAAATTATGTTTTATGAAAAATTCATTTTTTTAACTACCACTTAGTGGTTTCACTATTCATCAAAAAAATGAAAGTTTCCAGAAAAATACCAAAAATTAGGCCTAAGCTATATTTGATATTATGAACTCAAAAATGATGTATATTTTACCAAATTAAAAACACATCAGTTGCATTACTTAATTTAAAAATCAATTCCCGTCGTCAAAACAAATAGCGTGTTCTTAAGAGATAATAACTATCAAAAGATTGACACTTGTTTATGTCTGGTTTAAATGTGAAATTACATCCAATGACCAAAATTGTATTAAATTGTAAAAATATATTCTAAATATACATTAAAACCACTCAAATTAATAATTTATCACTATTAATTAATTTGATTAAAAAGGTTGTTTTTAATTAAAATTTAGTAATTTTCACTATTCATCAGAAAATGAATGTTATCCGAAAAGTACCAAAATTTCACCCTAAGCTAATATCAATATTCCAAATACAAAAATGAAGTCCATTTTGAAAATTAAAATTTACAAAAATTTCAAAAAGTGGTTATTACTATTCATAATGGCTAGTTTTAATAATATTTTAATAGCATATCGTTGTTTAGTAAAACTCGGTATTGTATACTACACATGCTATCGAGGAAGGTCGCGATTGCATGTAATGAAAGTCAAGTCAAGGATGGTTTTTGTGCAAGCTCCTTTTGGTGTAGTGTACAACACAAAACATTAATGAAATTAAAAATAATATTTTTCATAAAATCTCGGGGTGTTACATTCTACCCCCCTTAAAATGAATTTCGCCCTCGAAATTCGTCGGGGTTATAAATGGTTTACTACTCGAATGTTTATTTAATAGAAACCCACATCGTAAAAAGGAACACCAAACCCAATCTTTAAAAACAAAAGTATGAAACGTAACGGTTACCCAAATAAACTAATCACTGGGTTTTCACATAGGTGAAAATATGGATATGGAAGAGAAATCTAACAATCATGTTCAGATGGAGAGTGGTAGAGAACATGGCTATGGAAAAGCCAGCAATCACAAAGCCATAAATTTGTGATGATATAAGGTAACATCTGATTCATCAGATATAAGAGCACTAGGACAACATTTTTGGTTTTCAAGATCATTTCCCTAAAGTTGATGAAATTGGAATTAGAATAAATAAATTTGTGATTTTGGTATAGTCTCACCGTTAGTCGTTCTTTGGACAATTTCCACTTCATCACTTAAAGAAATGAAGTTGAATTTGTCATTTGTGATGTGTTAGCAGATCATGTGATAGAATGAGGGGTCATTCCATCTGTCTCAAACTAAAGGTTAGAAAATTTATCAAAAAATATGTAAGTCCATCTATAGTGAGATTAATCATATATGGTTCCTAAAATGGACTTATACTTTTTATATTATACTGCGTAATATAATAAAACTAGTTTATACTAAACAGGGACTTCCTGTAGGCTAGTGGTAGGCGATAACGGCCAGTCGCACTTTGGTTGTGGGTTCGATTCCCACAACCTTGTCCGACGCGATGGGTTGTCACCCGTCCTGCAGGTTGTCCTTTTTCTAAAGCTATATTACTATAACATCCCATCAATAATATCGAAAAAAAGTTCTATCCTAACTTATGTCCAACATAATCCATTCCAATCTTTAGGCTTATCTAAAATACTTCGGTCCAATCTCATAGTATAAAGAAAATGATTACTTGAAATGTCACATAACAATCACGTGAATGCCATCATTTATCCCGCATATATCATAAGATATATCTTGTTGGTCAAATTACAAACATGTGAATACCTTAATCATGTATTTTCTTGAAGAATGAATACCCATTGAACCTTAGTGAAAACATGAATGCAGTCAAAAGTTAACTCATTCCACATACCAAAATCCAAAAATTCTATATACTCAAACCATGATATAACCTTCTCCTTATATCAGTCATGAGCTCATGAATATGGTCAAACATTTCATTTTCTCATTTTCCTTTCATTATGCGCATATCATCTTTTTTTCCAAAAATATCTCAATCACATTCTATGGTTACCGGTACCATTGAAAACCACAATAGAACAATAAATAAATATTCCAAAATTCCACAATACTATATACAACATTATTTTGGAATCCCACTACATAAACACTTAATCATTCCACCACATTGTTGTCATATTCAACATCGCCAATAGTGATCTCATGTGACTTCCCATTGTCCTTTTACTTACGTGGTTTCTTATGTTGATCATCACTAACCCTTGGATTAGGGCATTTATCAGTATAATGTCCCATTTCCTTGCACTTGAAGCATTGAAGTGTTGGTGGTGCGTTCTCTATAATCTTTTCATTATTCACATCATTAGAAACCCTTTTTCCATTACTTTGACACTCAGCTGCTCGATGACCTTCTTTTCCACACTTAAAACATTTTCTAGTCCCTTTAAGACAATCTCCACCATGCTTCTTTCCAGACTTTGAGCATAAGGAAACATTCATCTTCTTTTCATCAATATTCTATGATTTCTCCTTGAACTCCATCTTTCGTTTCTTGTCAAAACTATGAGATGGATAAGTAACACCAACTTCCATTTCTACCTTGATAGAACAACGCACAATTTCTTCATAGCTACTGAAGTCTCTTATAGCTAATGCCCTTCGAAGATTTGGTTTTAAGCCACTAAAGAATCTATCAACTTTACTTTCAGGTTGGATGATAAATCCAGATGCATACCTTGCAGGCCTTGTAAAATTCGCTTCGTATATACAAACAGATTCATCATCCTTTTTCTTTAGTTTAAGAATCTCCTTCTCCATCTTTGTTCAAAGAATACGAGGGAAGTACTTATTGAAAAATAAGTTCTTGAACTCATCCCATTCCTTGGAGTCAATTTCATCTCTTGGCCTCGTATTCTTGATAAGATTCCACCATTGATCAGCTTCACCTTCCAAACGATATACTGCTAAGATTTCTTTATCATGTTCAGAACATTGAAGAACTGAAAATATCTTTTCAGTGGTAATGATCCATTGTTCAGCAACAATTGGATCAGAATGATTCATATCTTGTCTAAGTATAACAATAAGATTTTTCAATCCATCTCCCATAACATTTGTTTGTTTAGGAGGACCATCATTGCATTGTCCATTACATTGATCAACACAGTTCCTTCGGGATCTATCCATCATCTAAAACCCCAAAAGAATAGTGTGAGAGGCAAAAATCACGCTAGGAAAAACAATATAATAAAGGGGGAGTAACTTTAATATCTAACATCTTGGGTTACCATATTTCTAGTACTATAAACTATACTTATACTTAACCTTAGGGACTTCCCTAGACATACCTTAGAAATATCTCTAGGCATCTCACTAAAGTTCTCGCATCCTAGTTTCCAATGGTTGACTAAACCTCTCCTCTGATACCAACTGTAGATACCCGAAGCTTTATGTACATGGACATTACATTACTTTTATGGAATACTTAGTACATAACAAAAACACACACACAAGGACCGTAATAGTTTAGTGTCTTTGGAAACTCGGAATATAATCTTCTAATCATGGTGAAAGATCTTCAACATCTCCCATAAAGATCTTCCCTTTGTTTTTACCTAAAACCTTTCTTTATATCCCGGGGAAAAGAAAACATAAAAGGGTGAGCTCAAATGCTCAGTA
Source organism: Viscum album (assembly GCA_963277665.1). Taxonomy (NCBI): domain Eukaryota; kingdom Viridiplantae; phylum Streptophyta; class Magnoliopsida; order Santalales; family Viscaceae; genus Viscum; species Viscum album. The sequence continues at coordinate 391,100,396 of OY728146.1, forward strand.
AGGGTAAACAAGAGAAATATCAATTACATCAAATTCATAAGAACATAACATTTTGAAAATGTTATCCTGCAAAAGAGATCATAATTTCATAACATGGGATAAATCATGGTAGTGAAATGTAATCCCAATATTCATAACTAAAAACATGAAACTTTTTGGCATACAAACATAATCATAGAGAATCATTTCTTATTAGTCAAGACTCATTGCCCAGACTATCTTATTGGACAAAGTCCATTTCTGAACCGAGTTCACTCCTCGTTTCAGTCCTGTTTCACTGAACCGGTTTAACCTGCCGTTCTAGCCACGTCTATCTCATGAGATATAACATCTTTACCCAATGCATTTGAGGGAGATATAGGTCCCAACCATCTCATAATGATCCCATTCTTATGTGTGCCACAAAATCATAAACCATACATCATAGCATAACCCATGTAATAAAAATGGGAATCTTAAACATCGTGACATAATAAAACAATTCAAAAAAGATAAAAAAATTCATAAAAATATTTCCATCACATCATAATCAAATCCATGTAATAATAGGGATAAAAACAGAACCCTATATTATCTTAGATGGAAAATAATTTTGATAAAACTCTTGAACTCCATTCTTGAGGAAAATATCCTTTCTACTTCAAAAACATTTTTCCTTTCTTAACATGTCATACAATTTTAGACTAAAAGAAGTTGATTAAAAATAAACATGAAGACTTATAAAGGAATATTCTTGGATATATTTTTTTAAAAATCCATTCCTACCTTATAAGTTAAAAAAACATTCTTCTCGTACTTTTGTCAGAAAAGTGAAAAAGTACCTCGTACGAAAAACAACAAAAGATTCCTTTCATATCTTTTACTAAAAACTCACCGAAGGGTAAAATTGGTTTTAAACAATTGTTGGTTGATGTAAATAATATTAAATATTGAGGAAACATGGATGTGGATGATAAAATACACCCCAGTAAATTTCAAAGTATAAACAATCTCGGATAAAAATGAGATTGTGATAATTCCCTTACCTTAGGTCTGATTTGCTTCGTAAGTGTCCGAACCTCCTGTATAATGATTTAAATAATTTCATTGACTTATTACAGAATCATACTCATTATTATTCTATCATATATGGTTCACTTATGACTTTATTTTACCCGTTCTTTTGTAAATTCCATGTTAAAGAGCGTTTAGGGTAAAATCGTTTCATTTGTCATTCGTGTTTTGACTTGTAATTATTCATATGATTACTTAGATCATGATTACATAATTATAGAATATAAAACATGATTTATATATAATATATATTCAGAATATACATATATATAATAGATCAGTAAATGGAAAGAAATACACCGTTCATGGAGACGGTAGGTCGTACGTACGCATGAACGCTGTTTTCGTTTCCTTATTGAGTTGAATGGAATTAAGTAGATGACATACATATATATACACATAAATACAGCATCGTTATTATGTCATATATTTAATGACTACTTATTATAAATACTTTATAATCATTCATGAATGGTTAACGTGGAGAATGAATCTCATCGCGTCATGGAGATGGTAGTCCGTACGTACGCACGAGCGATGATATCGTTCTCATGACCGTGGAATTATATTGGAGTGTATGTATACTATTTCAGAATCAATATCACTTTACAATAATCAGATATAATTATTATTTTCACCATTATATCCATCCAAGTAAGGTGGTGGCGGAAAATAGATTACACCACGGCGTGGATACGGTATTCCGTACATACGCACGTGCGGTGATTTTGTTTTCCGTAGGATGGATAGATGGTGAAATAGGGTTGTTTCATACTTATAATAAAATATCAGTATATGATTGATACTTATGTTATTACTTCATAATGAAACAACCTAATAATAATAAGTGGAAGGAGAAATAAAGTTGAAAGAATCGGTAACGGACATTACCTCTTCTTTGAAGCGCCTCTTTGAGATCTCCTTTTAGGGCACTAAAATTTGACTTTGAAGAAGACCAGAACCTCTAGGATGTTTCTAGTGAAGTGGAGAAGAGAATTTGGCTGGGTTTGGCTGAGCTTGAAAGCTCAATGTGGTGTGAGTAAGAGAGGGAGGAGGTGCCCTTTTTTAAGGGAGGAGAGGGGCTCCTTTGGAAAAACTAAAAATATTATTTTATTATAAAGCCAAATTCGGTTTTAAATAGCTCCAAATTGAGTTATTTCGAAGCTAAGGTAGGGATGGGTCGCAATAATCTCATCCAATATAATGTATACATGTTTAGGTTCCTATTTTAACCTTATCATTTATATTTAACTTTAAGTTAGATAATTTTTGTTTTACCGTGTCTTTCGGTGTTCTTACACTATAAGTTTAATAAACCTACTATAAGAAGCCAAAAGAACAAAAATTTGTTTATTATTAATATATATATAACCTTATCTAATTCATTTGGCCGAACCATAGATAAAATATCAATTAATAATATAATATTTGTTTTCAAAACTATTTTATGTCAATTTTGACACTATTTAGTAATTGATTTTTGTAAAAATCATAACAGAATTATCAATTCAAAAAAAGTTAATTAAATCAATAATAACATGTCATATTAACCTATAAAATTAGTAGAATTCATAAAAAGTCTCAAATTACATTTATTTTGATATTTATAACATCAATTATATCAATATTTCATTAATAAGATAATTACTGCATCATCTTTGTGTCATAAATAAATTAAATTATGTAATGTCTAAAAATTACAAATAAAATACAATTATGTATGAAACCATTTTATAATTCTAATGAATATTTATAATCGAATATATCTTATGTATAACCCTATATTAAAAATGATATACTTACTAAATATTGATTTTAACTATTTTATCCCTTCTTTAAATAAAATAATAATAAATATCCTAATCTAATCCAAGTGGGCCTAAATGGTCATATTTTATTCCTAAGGTTTTTTTGGTCGAATTAAAATTATCTAATAGAATTAGGACATGTGTTAGGGTAATAATAATATCATTTTTACCCTTAATTACTCTATTTACTTTTAACCGTGGTAAAAAAAATAAAAAGTTTCTATTCACCAAAAATTATTTTCATCTCATTGAACCACATTTTACTTATTGACATCAACCGTGTCTATCGGATTTTTGAAATTCAACTCACATAAGCGGTAAAATTAAGTTTTATTAAAAATTCTTTTTTAACTACCACTTAGTGGTTTCACTATTTATCAAAAAAATTGAAAGTTTCTAGAAAAATACCGAAAATTAGGCCTAAGATATATTTGATATTATGTACTAAAAAAAAATTTATATTTTAACAAAATCAAAACATATCAGTTGAATTAATTAATTTAAAAATTAATTCTCGTCGTCAAAACAAATAGCGTGTTCTTAAGATATAATAACTATCAAAAGATTGACACTTGTTTATGTCTAGTTTAAATGTGAAATTACTTCCGATGACCAAAATTGTATTAAATTGTAAAAATATATTCTAAATATACTTTAAAACCACTCAAATTAATAATTTATCACTATTAATTATTTTGATTAAAAAGGTTGTTTTTAATTAAAATTTAGTAATTTTCACTATTCATCAGAAAATGAAAGTTATCCGAAAAGTACCAAAATTTCATCCTAATCTAATATCAATATTCCGAATCCAAAAATGAAGTCCATTTTGAAAAATAAAATTTAAAAAATTTCAAAAAGTGGTTATTACTATTCATAACGGCTAGTTTTAATAATATTTTAATAGAATATCGTTGTTTAGTGAAACTCGGTACTGCGTACTACACACGCTATCGAGGAAGGTCGAGATTGCGTGTAATGAAAGGCAAGTCAAGGATGCATTTTGTGCAACCTCCTTTTGGTGTAGCGTACAACACAAAACATTAATGAAATTAAAAATAATATTTTTCATAAAATCTCGGGGTGTTACAGTCAAATGTCTTATTTATTATCTACTGATGTTTTGTAACATCATGCCTCTGAGAATACGTGTGAATCAAATCTAGGAAGGGGATACTGCTGAATTTCAGCAAGTGAATCCTCCTGTGGACCCAAGCATAGTTGATGTGATAGTGCACACTGTCCAAGTTTTGTGATAGGTACCACCTCTAATCACCGTTCAGGCACCAACTATGGAATTTTGGGGGATACTCTTTGAAATTATTCTCAATAGATCTTTCACCGAAAAAATCACTAGTTTTCAATGGCTTCATTGATCTTCAACATGCTAAGGAATGGTTGGGTATTATTGGATGTTTTTTTGAGTTCTAGTAGACATCATGTGAGATCATGGTGAAGTGTTCCACCTTCATGATGGAGGAACCATGCCAGAGATGGTGGGATACAATAGTGATGGAAAAGAAACATGGGGACTTAGAGTGGAAGGACTTCGAGGATTTTTTTTCACTGGCCACTTCAATCCAGAGTCAATGGTGTTGACCAAGGCTGTAGAGTTTTTCAAGCTTGAGAAGGCTGACAGAACTGTGGATCTTGCAGATGTATTGGGCACTTGTAGATGTTCTGCAACAACTTTTCCACTCCATGTAATAGAACAATATCGTCATATCGTTCAAAATTTTGGGGAAATAAACTGCTTCAAGTACAATAGTTCCTTCCACAGTCATCCAGAATGAAGCTTCTTCATGTAGTGAAAGAGTCTCTAGAGAAAGTTGATACAGGTCCAACGATTGTGATAGGTATCATTAATATTGCATTATCTTTAGTGACTACCATATTTTATATGGGTGCATCTCACTTGTTTATTTCAATCCATATCCTTAATCATCTTAATATTCCAATGGAGATTTTATCTTGTGGAATGGATGTTACTAAACCCATTGGTGTGAAGAGAGAGAATGGTCTCTATATTCCTTCTTGTGTCTTCTCTCTATCAGATGTCGAGTTTTCTTGGAGTTTCCTTATACTCGACATGAAATCTCATGAAGTCACATTTGCGATGGATTGGATTATTGCCAATAAATCCTGGAATGATTGTTATCTTCGACAGTTCTACCTTAATACACTCAGTGGTGTGCCTCTTTTCTTTTATGGAGAATGGGACCTAAGGTTAATCATAGTTAGACCTTCTTATTCAGAGTTGGAGAAAGTGATATCAGTGTTTAATTTTGATCTCGAGTGAGATTCTTTTGGTGGTGATCTCCCTCCATGGAACGTCGAGTTTCCCAACGTGTTTCATTCTAGATTCTCTTATTCTTCTACCAATGAGGGAGCTTGAGTTCTCTATTGACATAATGTCTGGTACTCAACTAGTTTCTTTTCCCTTTTATCAAATATCTCCAATTGAACTAAAAGAACTAATGACCTAGACGGACTATCTTCTTGAGGAAGCCTTTATTCACCCAAGTGTGTCAGCTTGGTCGGCGCCATTTATATCTACCATGAAAACTGATGTTTCTATAAAATCTTCTCATCTTGAAATGCTTTTTCAGGAATAGAAGGTTTTTGATGAATTATGTAAGTATTAGAGACTCTTTTTATAGTGGGGAGATTGATGCCTAGTGAGGGTGTTCTGTGTTATCGAAATCGTTACATTGTTTCTTCAACAGCAAGGAAGGATGTGTTGGGGGGATTTCCATAAATAATAGTGGGATGTACACCAAGGAATCACAAAGCTGTTCTAGGATATGCAGTGATAGTTCTGGTGGTCGAGTATGAGATGGGACATTTCTGAGTTTATATCTCATTGCTATACATGTCAGCAGGTGAAATTCAGGCAGAATAAACCTTAGAGTATTCTTCAACCACTTCAAGTCCCTACATGTAAGTGGGATGAAATCACTATGGAATTTTTGGTTAGGTTACCTCAAAAAAATAGAATGAAGAACGTGATATGGGTTTTAATCGACAGGCTGACCAAGTTAGCTCACATTATACCTATTCAAGATACAACCAAAGTCGAGGAGTTGGGGAAAAACTATTGAATGAAATTGTTTGTTTTCATGGAATTCTATATGATTTTGTCTCTGATAGGTATCGTCAGTTTACTTCTCTCTTTTGGAGAGACCTTCAGGAGGCACTGGGATCTCAGGTCCATTTGAGCACGGCCTATCATCCCTAGTCAGAAGGAAAGACAAGAGAGAACTATACAAATCCTTGAGGATATTCTACATGCCTGTGTTCTTGAGTTTGGTGGGTCTTGAGATGATCATCTATGTCTGGTTAAGTTTTCATATAACAATAGTTATTATTATATGATCAAAATGGCTCCTTTTGAGTCATTGTATGGTCATCCTTGTACATCTCCTTTATGTTCGTCATAGATTGGTGAAATTTTCTTGGTAGGACTGAGTTTAGTCCAAGAGAAGACAACTAAGATCTAGTTGATTTGTCAGAGAATGTTAATAGCATAGAGTCAGTACAAGTCTTATGTTGATCGTCACCGTAGACATTTATAGTTTTCATTTGGTGACAACGTGTTCTTGAAAGTTTCACCCCGATTATGTCATTCACAACTTGGGAGGAAAGGGAAGTTTTCTCCTCATTTTGTGGGGACCTTTCGAGATTGTTGGTCATTTAGGGAAATTTTCTTACCTTCTAGATCTACAACCATAGTTAACATCGATTTGTAACGTGATCCATGTATCGCAACTGCGAAAGTATCTCTCTGATCCATCTCAAATTTTGAGCTAGAGTGATCTTGAGATTGAACCAGATTTTCTGTGACTGAACGACCAGTCATGATTGTTGATTATGGGACCAAGTTACTTCATGGAAGTAACATACCTCAGTTTCGTGTACCATGGTAGCATGGTTCTTATTCTCTTGAAACATGGGAAATGGAGGCACTCATGAGAGAGTAGTGGCCACATTTGTTTGACATAGAGGATTATTCATAGGCTTTCTGGGGACAGAAAATTCCTTTGGTTGGGAGGTAGTAACATCACGTTACTGTTTTAGGTATTCCTAATCCTTTTTATGTTATATTATTATTTTATCAAGTGAGAAAAATGGATTATTAGTAAAAAGTTGTGTTTTTATTAAAACATGTCACAGAATGCTAAAACACCCAATTAATGCTCTAGAATATTCAATTAAATATTTTATAAGTTAAACACTGAATTAGTATGGGTTTTTAGGTTGGGAAAGTCTAGAAGGGGACCGAATAAAAATATTAAATATAATATTTTAATAATGATAAATTTATTCAGAATAATTGAATAGCACCAAAATGGTCAGTTGTCTGAGAAATTTGAAACTGCAGTTATGTCCGAAATATAGTGTTTACCCTAGGAGGGGTATAAAATTCGAAGGATCTGGACATTTAAATGTCTCGCACAAGAGAAATTTTTTTAAATAATATTAAATATATTATTTATTAAATATAATTAAATATCATCCAAACAGTGTGACCTATGGGAAATCTAATACCACCATTGGGTTCTAAATGGGTGGGATTACTCTAGACAAGGTATAAATTTTTTTCGCATCGGGTATTTGGACATCTATCCCACTAAAATTACCATTTTTATTAATTTAATAATTATTCCGGGTTTCAAAAAATTATTAATATCTCTCAAACCGCTCATCATTTGAGAAATCCAAGACCACAGTTGGGTTCGTAATGGGGTGTTTACCCTAGATGGGGTATTTATTTCATTCGTAATGGATCTTAGGTGTCATTTAATTTTTATGTCAAATGATCATTTTTTAAATTTTAAATATATATATATAAATATACTTAAATATTAAGCGTTCATCATCTCCAAAATGGCCCTACCACCATTAATGATTTTGGGAGTTTTCTAAATCCTTTATTTCCTTGCCATTTTGAACTCTTTCTATTCCTACGTCTTAATGAGATATAATTAAAGATTCCATATTAAATTTTCAATTGATTCAGTGGTTTAAATGGGGGTTTTAGAATTGATGGATGTGAGGAACCTATTTGGTATTTTCAAATACCCGACTAATGGTTCTTACTTGGGTGATCGTTAGGTCATGGTTGAGAGAACCCAGATTCATTTTTTGCAAGGTCATTAAGACTTTGTGGGAGTTTTTCTTCTCAGATAAAAGATTCAGACAAAGTCTTCTTCCTCCTTATAGGGTGTTGTGGGAATGTGGTTTGTTATCTTGTTATTTTTCTTCATTTTTATTATTTTTATTACTTATTCAATCTTCTTTCTTAAATATCTTCTATGTTATTGATTGGAATTACGTATCGTCGGTATCGTTGGGCTCGTCTCGACAAGAATAATCTAAATCATATTTTTGATTTGATAGCTGCATTGAATTAATCAATTTGCTATTTCACATTTTAAATTGTTCATTTTAAATAATTTTTTAAACAGATAATTATTTTGAATTATCAATGGATAATTGCAACAAATTCTCAAATAATAATTTTAATGAAATTTTCAATATTAATTATTAAATAGTTTTATGGAATGGATAATTATTTGAAATTATCAAATGATATTTATTTGGATTATCTATTGATAATGAATTATCAATATATATATATATATATATCGATAAACAACTTGTAATATTTTATTAAAATTATCTAATGTAATTTATTTTGATTTTAAAAAGAGTAATATATCGATGTATATATATAAATTTATAGTTATATATATATTTTTAATAAATATATTGGAGGATAAGGATAATTTTATTATATATAAAATTATCAATGTGTAATTGCATGGACTATTGAAGGACAATTTCAAAAACATGCGTTGACTTAAAATGATTATCCAGATATTTTCCATTAAAGAGAAAAATTTATCGCATTTAATTTTTTTTAAATTCATAATTTGAAATTATCCATGATAGATAAGATTACTTGTAATATTTTATTCAATAATTTTGAGAATTATCTAAGAGAGAGAAACTATAATTTCATGTGATATTTTATTTCCATTTTAAATAAAATATCTGGTTCTAGTTCTATGACCCATGACGAATGTCGACCATTGGTGTGTTGACGCCTATAATAATAAGGTTGTGAGGAGGTGTATTGAACCACACATGGTGGTTTATCCTTGCCACTAACATCGACAACATTGAGGTAGGTGGTTCCATCCCAACCTGCCAAATTCATTATCCTTGTATTGCTTGATTTATTTTAATTGTTGATTTAAAGTCAATTGCTCAAATTTTCATTCAATAAAATCGATAAAAACTTGAATCCAATGAATCAAGATTTTTGAAATGGTTTTGGAATAAAAATTTGTAAAACCCCCAATTTTTTTGAATGGGGTGTGTTTATGGAAATTGGATGATTTAAATTGTTTAATTTAAATTGTGGATTTGATGGAAATGATTTAAATTAAATTATTGAGTTTAATTGTGGAAGTGAATTGTGTAATGATTGAATTTGTTTTTAATGGATTTAAAACACATGATAATGTCTTAAAATGATTTGATAGAGTCTAAATGGTTTTATATTGTGGAAATTCATGTTTTTTAATAAAACCTGTTTTGGTTTTAAATGGAAATGAATTGACATTTTTGAAATGGAAGAATGGGAATGGTCATATTTTAAGCAGTCTTAAAATAGTTCTCCCATTGTGTAAGATCACATTCAATCCTTGGGTAGTTAGTGATTTATTTTTATTTGCTCTATCCTATGAAAACGTTCTAAAAAATACATTCGATGGGTCACATCCCCAATGGGTTAGTGACAAGTCTCCTTTGGCCAGTTTTATAGGGACGTGTGTATAAACATTTTGCTGAGTTCAAATAGAGAGTGAAGAATCTTATAACTGGTTAATACTATTGTACCTTATGAAAGATGACCATGTTGCTCGGTTGTTTATTTATATTTGAGATATAAATGTATGTCAATGCTTTTGAACTGATTTACATGCCTGGAGAATTTTAATAAATAGTTTTATATAAATGTTTTACTTAAGCTATTGTTTTAGAAATATTCCATTATTTGTAAAATCATTTCTTAAAAAAATTATTTCTATCACTTGAATATGTATATCATATTTTGTTTAAATATGATTTGGGATTTCCAAACTTGTTTACTATAAAATTGAAACATTTCTTTGGATAATCAATATTTGGCATCTATTATGGAATTTTTTGTGGTATTCTACTAGGCTTAGGATCACACCCTACTTTTTTCCTACAGGTGTTTATAGACATTCTTCTTCCGGGTTTGAGCAATAGGAAGGGATATATTGGAGGTGGATACAGATGTTGAGTTTTGGTCTTGGTGAGTTTTTTCCTTGGGACCTTGGGGTTGTTTTCCCATTTTAGTACTTTGGTTGTATTACTTTGTGTTTTCATGCCATGTTTTATTCTAGTACATCACTCCCAATGGAGTTTCTTTTATTATGCATACAGATTTGTTTCCTTTTTCTTCTGCATTCTTGTGTCAAAAATCATTCCCTATTGTATGTTGTATGATTCCAGTTCTAGTCGTTGACCCATAGGGATCAGGAATGTCCTTCAGGCTATGTCAGAGCCGGCATGGTTATCAGGATACCAGGGTACCCTGGCTGGTTCGTGACATAAATTGAATTATGATAAACTAAATAAATGTATACAAGGTTCTAAAATAGGTTATTAATAATTCTAATTTTATTTTCCATGACCTTAAGTTCAAAAGAGGATCACATTCAGACATGAGGTAAGGGATTTCCACCCGAACAACCATTTTCATTCGGGTTACATTCACTGTCTAATCACTTCAATGAAATTCAGATGGATTATTATTTACTCATTATAAATTATGTTTGAGTATTATATATATTTAAACAAACCAGAATCCTTCCCTATTATATGGATAGTTACACTTTCTAAAAAAACAATCGAAATTGTTTCCAAAATAGAAGCTCGATTCAAGGGATTTTATCAAATTCTTACCTATTTTCATTGGCACTCAATAATATGTTTTTGGAAACCATTATCTTTATTAAATAACTCATTTTATTTTGAAATTATGATCTTACTTCACATATGGTTTTATACAAAGAGTTTTCCAAAAGAACTCATCTTTTCAAAATAAATGACTATTTATCTCAAGATTTTCATACTGATTTTGTAACAGTATTTCCACTTAATTCAACACTCTTGTTGATTCATATGTATTAGTTGGTTTAATGATTTATGATTTCATCTACGATATTTGATTTAATGGTTTATTAATAATTTTATTGTGGATGATCCATCCTAAAAACATTCACCATATTACTTGTAATGGACAGTGTTTTATGATTAATGATTGGGGATTGTTAGTTACATTTCATTTGATAGTTTCAATATGAATGTATATGTTGTTTATGTTTATCCCCTATCATATTAGGAATTAATTGGACATTTTATGTGATGGGTGGGGACTTCTATATCAACTCGATGCATCAGTTGGTCTCATGAGACAAATAAACATGGAATTGGTCGAGGCCTTTCCCAATGTGATATTTGCTTTTTGATGATGCCTAAATTATTTTTAGATGTCTTGTTTGAGACCTTGACAAAATGATTTGGAATTTCAAGAATATGAACGTTACTTATTATGAATCTAGTAATTCAATGTTCTTGTGGTTATTAAACTAGTAGAATACCCATTATTATGTTTTATTTATGGAATTATTTACTTAGCTCATATTACTTCCATAATGTGTTCAAGTTTATTGTTTTTAAAGGAATGTATTACCAATTATTCACTATGACTTTTGTTTATCCTATCTTCCACTATATTTATTACACATACTGAGAATTTTTTCTCACCCCTTTATTATGTTTCATGTTCCCAGGATATGAAGAAGTAAATTGTAGATGACTTGTAGGATAAATCTAGGAGGCTTGGATGTTTCTAATGGAATATTTTAGTGTTGTATTTTCCTTCATGTTATAATGTTAAATTTATATTCATGTATCTTGTTTACAAATGATACTAAACTACTTGGTCCATCGAGGTGTATATTCCCTAGTTATATTCCAATGTAATAAAATAAGGCACCAACTCTAGGAAATTCGGGTCAGGATCTTACAAACTATGATCCTTTTGGGAACCTTTTTCACTATGTGGTCCATGTATCATGCTTCACGGTCTGTATAGAGTTATATGAGGAAATATTCTATTGCCAATTTCCCTAAGACATCATGCGTACCTCCTTTCTGTTCTGTCTACTATGCATCATCGTCTGCGAACTGTGAACCCATTTTTAGAAATCCTTCGTTTTCAAAAAAACAAACTCTCGATTCTAAGGCCCAAAAATTAATCAAACACAAGGGAACTGTGCCACCTTAAAAACCTATTTGACAACAACAACCATAATAATTCGTGGTTGTCTGGATTTGTTAACAAACACGATTACCCCAAAAACACTAGAATAAAGACTTGATGGCCTTTTCATAAATAATTTTAATGAAATTATTATATTATATTAATTTTTTTAATATTCATATAATATTCTTTCTAGAAGTGGGAAAATAAAAAATATTGTTTTATTCCTAAAAATATATTTTTCAAAAAACTAGTTTCTTCATATTATTACAAATATTATAAAATACAATTTTCAAACTAATAAAATATTTATTTGAAAAAAATGATATTAATTTTTTAAATATAATACAATTGTTACTCTAGATTAATTTTTTTTATAATTTTATGAAAAAATTAATATTTCAATGAATAATAAAAAATCATTTTTATTAAAAAAGTTCTTTTCTTTTTAAACATAAAAAATTTCACATGATGTTTTATTTTTTTTTGTAAAATTTGTTTAGTTATATTATGATTAGTCCAATGTTTTTTAATTTTAATAAATTAGTTTTTCAATTGTTATATAAATACTTTTTAAACCTAAGAAAACATTTCTAATGGAAAACCGCATATTCATCGAAAAAGTGGGTTTCATTTTAGAATTATATTATACCAATTATATGGATTGAATTTTAAAAAAAGGAATAAAATTTTTAAAAATTAATAATTAATATTAGGTAAAAAGGTTAAATTAATATTTAGTCACTATGAATAGTAATAAAAGAAATTATTCATTGTGGTTAAGGTTACAATGGGATTACCAGGGGTTAAACATAAAAAATAAGGTTTTAAATTTCCTCAAAACATTACTAATTTTTGTTTCCTAGATGTATTTAAACATTATCTATTTCATGATTCAATGAAATTCCTCCTTGGATCGTTTTGGAATGTCAAAAATGTTGTTATAAATAATTCATTTAAAATAATCAATGTTTATCCACTCCCCCTCTTATAAAAAAACTTCCTATTCTCTTCTCATCACACTTGTAGATACCATTATTTGATAAAAAACCTATCAAAATTAGTTATCTAAATCTTCATCCATGTCCAAGAGTATTTTTTTATATTACAAAACCTACATAAGAATAATTGTTTTACTAAACTCAATTGGCTTTCTGAATAATATGTATCGTTCTTCACTGATTATTTTTTATTTCTTCTTCTACCTATATATAATATAATAAAAATATGATGAAATAATATCCCTAGTGTATCCCATAAATATAGATGTTATTATTTTAATATAATAACCAATATTTAAATCCTCTTCCATCAAATCTGAAATGAAATTATCGATCATGCATACGGAAGACTGACACCTCATGAACTAATGCCATTCGTTTTCTATAATCACATTGCAAGGACATATATAATTTTGAATTTAACATATTTATATGATATTTATGAAATTAATATACATCTTTAATTTTAATTTAACATATAAATTTTTACCTTTTAGTCCTTTGGAAGATGATAATGTCACTCATGTGTACGTGTGGACTACAACCACCATTAAGTGACATGAAACATTTTTCTTATTTTTATTACCAGGATGGTAATAATGAAATATCTAATTAATATATTTGATATATATGTTATAATAATTATTATCTAAAGGTTAAATATAACTTTATTATTTTAGTTCCGTCCATAAAATAAAATTTAAATTGTATTCATGCTTACGTATGACCTACAATGTCCCTGGACAGTATGATTTGTTAATCATTCTCTGACTATTAGGGAATAATTTATATATATAATGATTATATGGGATATTTATAAAATTTAAAAAAAACATGGTTAATATGTAACCATGATCAAATTATTAGTAAAAGAACTTCTAAGCCAAAACATACATGAAAACCAAAACTGTTATCACCTATAACAGTTATTTTAGAAATGGATTGTTAATAAATTGGTGATAAAATATTATAAACAAAATATATATGGTATTATATATATAAATATGGTTCTAAAATATAATTTTAATAAGTTTATATTTATTATATGTGATTTTAAAACATGTATAAATGAAATTGTACTTGAGGTAAGAGTTTCTCATCTCACTTTTAATTCTGTGAAACATAGGTCATATAAAACACTTCTTTATTTTTCATGTTGTATATATATATACCATTTAATATTTTATAGAATCCATGTATTTATTATTATTGTACTTAAAGATTTATTTTATGTTATTTCTTTCATTAATCATTTGATATAAAAGTTACCAATGTGGTAATTGTTTATTTAACAATCTCATCACTATATGGTATTGATTATGTTTAAGCCTCCCTTGAGGTAATTATTTGGTATATACATCTTAAACAAAATATATTTTTTACCTATGTTTATTAATGAAATTTTAAAATAATTTTATGATTTTTATTCTCTTTGGTAATTTATATTACTGAGAAATTGTTTTTAAAAAAATCTTACATTATATCTTTCATCAATAAAAAAATTCATTTTTCTTTCATATCCATGTTTTCTGAAAATATCTTTAACAATGTTTTGACATTATCCAAATGATTAATTTTGGGAAATTTTACCATTGTTTAGATATTTATAAAATAGTTTGAAATTAATATTCGTTTCAATATCCAATTTAACAAGTTTTAAACATTTTCGTTGCATGAGGCCTCAATGATAACTTGTAGATGTCCTGTATGATTCTTTCAATAATTATGAAATTAGTTATTTATATAAAAATATTTATTTTATTTTATATGATATACATGGATAAATTTCTATCTAATGTGATTATTTATATGGAATTATTTTATCAACCTTTTTTATTTTAATATTATTCATACTCTATTAGCTTTTGATGTACTCATACCCTTACTGATCAACTAATTTCACACATTTATTATATTTATTTTCCCAAGGGTGCCAAGATGTTTGTTAAATTTGAAATAAAAGGTTATTGTAGATGAAATAATGGTTTAGTGAATTAAAATATTTTTTTGTTTTTTATATTTACATATTTAATGTGATTTCTATGTATGTATCTATTTTACCAAGACTACAAAACTAATTTGTCATTTGGGATGTGATTCCTTATAATAATATGGTGAAATATTATAAAAAAAATCCCTAAATATAAAAATAACATAACATAAAAGTTTCAAATGGGATAAGTTCAATAATATACAATTACAATAATCAATGGGGATGTTCAAACTGACATTGAGAAAGGTATACTTTATATTAACCCAAAGATTTAAAATATTTTATTGGATTCTCATTGTACACAATATTTTATATATGAAGAATTTTATAAGGTTATCGCAACCCCAATTCATTTATTATATGTTTAATTATTTATGGAAACCTAAAATGGTATGATTATCATGTCTCAAGTCGATGATTCTTCTCCAATTAATGTTTTTAAGAATATTCTTCCAAAAAATTCAGTTTTTCTATATCTGGAAAAAATTTATGTTATCCTGAGAATGGATTATATACCTCTAAAAAATATTTTTTCAATTTTTGATGATATAGTTTCGTGTTTTATATTCCAATCCAACTATTGATCATCATTCAATGTGACCAAAAAAATGATCCTACACTGGAAATAATGTCCACAATTCAAGGTTTTATTCATATTCAAATGATGTGTTTATATTATACTTTTTGGAATAAACATGATATTGAAGATAAGAATATGGTGGGGGACTTTTTTGATGCCTTTCCAAAAATAATTTTCTAATCTTCCACTGAATTATTATATTGAGTCTTCAATGAAACATATACATAGTGCTACACCAATTTTAAAGACTCCATATATAATTGCACTAAATGAATTGAAAAAATTAAACAAGAAAATTTGAGAGAATAATTAAAAGGGGTTCATGAGGTCAAGTGAATCACCTTTGGTTGAACTAGTCCTTTGAATTAAGAATAAAGATAAATCAATGTGTCTTTGAACAAATTACCAAGAAATAAAAATATTTCTATCAAGAATAACAGTCATATACCTCGTATCAATGATTTTTTATCAATAATGAGGTGATTCATAATATTTGAAAATTTATATTTAAACTGGGTGATATTAGTTGAGGGTCCAAGATGAATACATACCTAAGACATCCTACTTTACCAGATATGGAAAATAGGTCTTTATAGTGATTCTATTTGTTCTAACAAATTCAACCACTATCTTTATGGATTTAATGGATAGGGTATTAATATATTACCATGGTAACTTTTTGGTTTTATTTATAAATGATATATATATATATATAATAGAATGTAAGAGCATAAATCTCATTAGATAATTGTTCTAATGGCCCTAAGGACAAAACAATTTGAAAACTTTTACTACTATGAGTTCATGATTCAATAATATTCATTATCAGGTCATATAATCTCAAGTAGGGGTATATAAATATATACGTCAATTATGGAAGTTATTGAGACATGGACCATACCAAACGAAATTACTTATATCCATAGTTTTTTTTGGTTTGGAATGATATTATCTATGGTTTGGCGACAAATTTTATGATCTTTCTAATTCACTAACCATGTTATCCTGAAAGGAATACAAGTTCCTTTGGAATTATGAATGTGAGTAAATTGTAAAGGAACTAAAGATATGTCTAGTTATTTAATCAATTCTTATATTTCCAAATAATATTGATTGGTTAATAATATCTAGTGTTGCAACAAAGAACTGACTATGATGTATTCTCATGAAGAATGATATAGTAATAACTTATATCTCATCCCTAGTGAAATTTCATGAGAAGACTTACCGAACCCATTATTTGGAGTTATAAATGATAAATTTTCCTAAAATATATTGATACATTATCTTTATATGGGAAATATATGATAACTATACTGATAAAAACATTTAAAGTATATATTTAGTCTAAAAGAGTTGAACATGTGCCAAACAAGATTGTTGTTTCTAATTAGACATTATTATTACTCAATAAATTATAACCCAAGGAAAGTAAACAAATTGGATGATGCTCCATGTTGGAAGAAATATTCTATATTATCTATGATGAGGATCGCAAAAATATCCAATATTTATGGATTTGTAGAGGTTAGATTTGTAAATCTTTAAGGAAGGGGAAGATTCATACCATGCTCAAATTAATTTCCATTCATCAGTACATATGAGGATTAAAGATGAATAAAGGAAGATGTATAGTTATATAAGAATGTAAAAAATGTTACTGTATTTAACTAATTTTTGTGGAATGATTAGGTTTATTAATCTTTTATGTGTCTCGTCTATGCCAAATATTAAGATGGATCAATTGGTTGAGGCCCATAGTTCATCATTATCCATTGATCATTGAAGTATAAAGATTTATATAAATTTTAATAAGTATTTCTAATAGGATAAAATAAATAAATATATATATATATATCAGTGTTTGTATCTTGATACTTTGTATGCCATAAATTTAATACTAAGATGCAAAATTATAACAGGTTTTCACAACCATTACACATTCCAAAATAGAAATTGGTTAACATCATTATATTTGTTTTCATCACACTCCACAAAACATTAAAAGAAAAAATGTTTTATGGGTAGAAGTGTATATCTTAATAAAATTATAACATTTCATTTCAATCTGAGAAAAAATATCACTTTATCATCTTCCAAGAATATATGTTAAATAAGTGGTAAGTTTTCATTGAATACCATATTCTATTAAATCATTTCTGAATCTGAGTTTTACCTAAAAGATTTAGTGAATCCATTAGATAGATATTGATATGAAGATCAGTTTCTACAAAACATATCGAACTCAAAAAAATGGTTGGTTTGAAATAACTATTCAAGAGAAGAAGATATTATTAGAAAATTTTCTATGGATTTAAAAGGAAGTTGTGATCAACACCTTCCTATATTTGGGTTTTCTAACAATAATAGTTTTCACAAAAACATTCAGATGGTTCCATAGGAATGAATCTATGGAAATAAGTATATAATGACATCATGTTGAGATAAAGTTGGAGAAAAAATCTTGGTGGACCTAATCTACCTAATGAAATGGTAGAAAAATATAGATCTATTTAACAACACATTAATGTGGATAAAATTTGTTATAAAAGTCACACTGATAATCTTAAATGGGATGAGTTATTCGATGTTTATGAGAAGTTGCTTCTAATAATTTCTCAATGTATATAGGATATGAGATTCCGGAAAAGAATAATGTCTACCCCTAGATATATTGGACACTTTAAAATTTTTTATTGATTCAATATGGCAGTTTCTTTCCTGGTACATCCACTAAACCTCTGCAAAGTTCATGATGTGTTCCATGTATCTCACTTGATAAAGTAAAAAATTGATACTTCACATGTATTGAACACATAGTTCATACCATAAGAGAATGATATTTTATATAAATAGAAACCTGTGTAAATTCTTGATCTTAGGGTAAAACTTCTATGGAATTAGACTACTCATCTGGCCAATGTTTGGTGGAAACCACACCAATTTGAGGATGTGATGTATGATCCTAAGGCTGTGATGGTGCATAAGTGTCTTTAGTAGTTCATATCAGTGTGATGGAATTTATAGGTATTAATTATTTTAATGGGGGTAGAATTTAACACCCCCAGATTTTTATAAAATATTTTTTTTCAAATAAATTTAATCTCTTTTATAGCTTATGATATAAGAAAACGTGAGTTTACATGAACCATGATATAAATAATATAATTTAAAAATTAGAATTATAGAAAAGACTTTAAATTATATGGAATAAATAGGATTAAATAATATATGAATATTATATTGATAAAAATTTCGTAAAATAAATTCATTGGTTGTATATTATTTAGAAATAAAAATAAAAAACAATTGCAAGTCTATGAAATGCTTTCCTAAAAAACTATTTTTCTATACCCAATGTGGTTTTATATTAATAAATTAAATTAATCACAACTTCTAAATTATTTTAATTAAATTTATATATTATATTTAATTTTCTATCCTTTATCTAATATATTTCTTAGTATAGGAAAAGAATAATTTAGTTTTATTATTAAAACTATAATCATATAAAAAGTGGTTTCATCGCATGTTCCACACTTTTGAATTTTACTTTTACCACATATATAACATTTATTTGAAATATGGATCCTAATTTTTGAAATTATAATTTCTAAATTATCCTAGATTTAATTTTTTATAATTTTTTGAAACTTTTTATTTTTGATGAAAAAAATTACTAAATTTTATTTACAAATTCAATTATTGATTAAAGATTTTTTTTTAATTTTTTTTAAATTGTTCTAAAATTAATATTAGTATAATTATAATATAATTGTTCAAATTTAGTTCATTTTATTTAATTATATAATCAAATTTTATATAAAAACATTTTATACTTATCAAAATGTTTTCTTTGGAAACCATCATTTCCATCACGCTTCTATAATTTGTTTTTAATTAAATTATACCACTTAATTGATTTGAATTTAAAATAATGGATTCCATATATATAATAAAAATAAATAATAATATTTAATATGTTAAACTTAATTTTTTTAAAATAATTGAAAAAAAAATTAAGTTAATTATCGCTCTTAAGGTTAAAATGGGTTTACAGGGGGTAAAACTAAAATGATGAGGGGTAAAATAACATATAAATTTTTTTAATATAAATTTTATAGACTTATTTAAATATTTTATCTTCTAGGTATTTATAATTTACCTTTTTTGTCCCTTTGGCATGAGAAAAACGTGGTTTTAATTTTATTTCAAGAGTCCAAGTGTGTCATCTACCCCCCTTATAAATGGAAAGCCCCTATACTATCCACTACACATATAAAAATACATTTTTTTCAGCCAATAACATCCAAAATTTCTTATTTAAATCCCCATTTCCAATATTAATTTTTTGTTTATTAAATCCTTTTAAAAATTATTTTTATTCTAGCCAAAAGATGTTTTTCTAAGAAGAGGTGTCATTCTTAATCAAGTTATTTTATTTTATTTCATCTTCAATCTCCTTAAAATCATCTCCAAATATGTTGAAATAATAAATAAGGTGTATATAATACATACTGATTTTATTAATATAATTTAATAATTTATCTATATCTCCTCTTTCATCAAATGAAAAATGAACTTTCAATAATTTTTATGATGAACTACCTCGTCATAAATTGATTCCATTTGTTTTACATAACCTCCATGAATGAATATATTTAATGATATATTTAAAATATTTATAATATATTTATTAAATTATTATAATTATTTAATTATAATATCACATATAACTTTTTACCTTATAATCCTTTGGAAAATGATAGTGTCGCTCAAGTGTACTTGTGGACTACCCCGTCCATGAAGCGATGTGAAACTTTTTTCATTTTGTTTTTATATAGATGGTAATTATGATATATTTAATTAATATATATGATATATATAATATAAAATTGATTATTAAGAGGTTAAATATTATTTATCATTTTTTTCACTCAATTTTTTTAAAATATAAATAAGATTCATGGGTACATATAGAATATCGCATTCATGAACGGTGTATATATTTTTTCTATCTCTATATTTTAAGGATTAATATAAATAAATTTATTATTAATATATATTATTTTTATATCATAAAATTATAAAGAATATGGAATCAAGAAAAATGTATGAGGACTGAAACTGTCAACCAAAAACATATAAGAAAAACAATGAAGTAATTATATATAATAATGATTTCTAAAATGAAATGTTAATAAAGAAAATATAAATAATTTTAAGTAATAATTGTTATGATAAATATTATTATGGTTTTAGAATAACTGTATAATAATTTTATATGTATTATACATGATTTTTGAACACATATAAGGAAATAAAACCTCAGTTAAGCGTATCACATCTACTATTTACTTCCATGAGACATTTAAAATATTTACCACCTTTTTATGTATTTTTTATATACAAACTCTTTATTATTTTATATAATTAATCTCTTTATATTCATGTTATTCAGTGTTTAATTTTAATTTATTTCTTTCATGGGGCCCATGACTCAATATTTACCAAAGTGGTAAGGGTTTATTCCACAATCTCATCATTATTTAAGATGGTTCATGTTTAGGATTCCCATTGTAGAAGTATTTGTTATTTCTATATTAAAACAAATGTATTTTATTCTCTAATAGTTGTTCAAGAAAATTTCTAATAAAAATAAAATTTTTATTCTTTTGGTATTTAAAATATTTGAGAAAACATTTTTGATAAATACTAACTTTATATCTCTTCCTAGTCAAAAATACTTTTTCTTCTATATCCTTGTTTTCTAAATATATTTTCAAAGATGTTTCAAAATTATTAGAATGATTTATTAATGAAATTTTTATCTATTCTTGACATTTTATAGAACAATATGAAACAAATTTCATCTTGTAATTTTCTAAATGATTTACATTTTACCATTTTTATAACAATGTAAAAGGGATGCTTTTAAAATTTTAAGGATGGTGCAGAATTACCCATCATCATGAACATTCATTTATTTAATGAATTTTTTATATGTTTACAAGGTCATAATATAATAAAATTTATTTGAAAATATTCTACAAAGTTTTTTCTTTTAAAATTAAATTTCAAAAGTGAAAAGGTTATTTTCTTCAAGAATATTTCCATGACCCTTTTGGTATTATTATTGATAAATGACATTAACTGTTTATTTTATACACGATTAATGGGGGATATGATAAATTTATACCATCCATATTATTTATTTATATTTTTATGATTTTTTTACTAGTGAAGGTATTTATATTGTGTTTCCAAGTTCTTCTAATACAAACATTTGTTTATTTTAAAGGCTTGTCAATTAAGTTGTAATCATTATTCATATGGTAGATGAATTTCTCTAGTTATGTAATGGTGGGGTTGGGAATTTCATATCCCCAAGTTGAAACATTAAGTGTGATGATACATACTAGTTGTGGTATTTATCCTAGGCCTTACCAATTTTTTCAAGATTTCTTGTCATAAGACTGCTATAGTATGTTTTTTATGCCTTAAATTATGCATTCAATCAAAATGAAATTATTTACTAATTTTATAGTGATTAATTTATTTATTATAATATACAGGGATAATTTTAAAGCATAGGAAATTATTTATATGGAATTATTATATCATTTATTCATGTCATATTATCCATGCCTTATTATCTATCATTGTATGCACACCCTTACATTGCATCTAAGCACACTGCTTCCTAATTTTTCTTTTACCTAGGATTCCAAGTTATGTATTATGATTGATATATAGTGTTATATTTAAGGAAACAATGGTATAATCAATGAAAAAAATATATTATTTTTTAAAAAATTATATGAGTTACATTTATGTATCTACTTTTCAAATACTAATAAACTACTCAGTCTTTTGGGGTTTGATTCCTTGTATGTAGTGCTAATGAAATAAATTAACCACTAAATCTATGCTGGTAGGGTCTGGTTGTAACACCTCATGATTTAAAAATAGGAAAATCATTCTCAATATCACTTATGACACAAAAACATGATTAAAAAATAATAGAAAATCCAAATACATCGCAATGCATTTATTTATAAATAAATTCAATCTCTTTGATATATTTTGATTCAAATAACACCAGGTTAATATACAACATGATACACCAATAAAAATGTATTGTTTAAATATGACCATTATAACCTAGAAGTTAATTTTAAGGGTATTAAAATTTATAACTAAATTATGAAATTTTTATTTATTACACATGAATAAAATAAATTAAATCCTTATATTTTTATTAAAACTAAAATAAGATTCTTTCCAAAGTAAATAAATTTTTTTCTTATAAACTTTGTTTTCCTTAAAGTTTGTTCATTCAGGGTTATCACAAAATATATATTTTTTCATATTCAATTTTTTTAGTAAAACAATTTATACTTATGAAAATTTCTCCCTTAGAAGCTCTCTTTTTTCCCTCACATCTCTGGGTATATTTCAAAATTTGATTCCTCAACTTACATGAGTTGAATATGAAAAAATTTACTCTATTTACATAATAATTATAATTTATATTAACTAAAAATTAATAAAAAATTATTTCCAATAATGAATTGTAAAAAAATGAACAAATTACCATGGTTAAAGTAAAAAATGGGTTTCTAGGTGGTTAAAATAAAAAGATAAGGATTAAAATGACCTAAAAAATTTAAAAAAATTTATTTTATGGACATATTTCCATATTATATTATCATAAATTTGATACTATTGTTATTTGTCATATCTTGTTATGTGAATTAATTTAACATTTTGGATTGTTTTGGGAAATTTCATAGTAATTTCCTTGAGGGTTGCTTTTCGCCACTAATAAATGGGAACTCCCTCTCCTCAATTCATTATAGCTCTCATGCATGTTGGATAAAAAAAACCATTCCAATATATCTATGTAGAATCTGTATACATGTTAGAGTCAAATTGTTCCTATAAAAATTATATCACTATGGTCCTTAAGTGGAGATCTGAAAGATGTTTCTATATGATATTCTAATTATCATAAAAAATATCTTTAATTTTCATTATTCCTTTTCCAAATTTAGTTATGTTTTAACACATCCAAAATATGTAGACCATTATATAACATATATATATGTTTTTATGTTTATGGAATAATACTTATCCATCTCCACTTCTATCAAATGGGAAAGAAAATCATCGATCATGTGTGTGGATGACTACTGCCTCGTGAACCACTATTATTTTTCCATAACCTCTTTAAAGGATTTATATAATGATGGATTCAACACATTTATATGATATTTATGACATTATGATATTTATTTAATTTTAATTTAACATATAATTTTTAAAATTCCATTCCCTTTCAAATATGACAACGACACTCGTGTTTATTGCAGACTATCTCCTCACGAAGTGATGTGATTAGTTTTTAGCATACGCATTAAATTAATGTAATAGGAATTAAATTAAAAAATATTTATGATATTATAGTTTTTCGTAATAATTAATATATAACCCACTTTATTACCCTTTCACTCACCAGGATAATGATATCTCTTCTTGTGTGTGTTCACAACCTTCCATCTCCCTGAAGCGATGCACTTCATATTCGATACACAACATTTATAATTTGTTATAAAAATGTATACAGTAATTAAATATTATATTTATTAAATTATTATAATTATAGATATTTAATATATATCTTATTCACAATAATGGGAACACTCATGAAAAAACATGCATGAAAAAATAAGGCAATTAACACCCAAAACAATGAAAATAATTAAGTAATATTTACAAAATATTGGTAAAATGTTATAAGGAGGATCATATGTGATATTGTAAATACGATTATAGTTATGATATATATTAATTACATTATTAAAACAATTATATAAGAGGCACATACACGTACGATGAAAATTGGGCCAGATGTAAGGGTTTCACGTCACAATTTTACTTAAATGTGACATTTTCCATATTCAACAATTATTTGCTTTATGAGGTGTATATTAGGACCATTTGATATCTTATAACAGTAATATTTTTTTTTCACGGTATTTAATGTTTAATTTCATTTTATTTATCTCATGGGTGTTATGATTCAAAAGTTACCCATGTGGTAATGGTGTACTTTAGAATCTCATCATTCATCAAGATATTTTGTGTGTGTTTTAAATTTGGGGTAAATATTTGACATTTAAATATTAAAATAAACCTATTTCCATATCATCTCATTATTAATTAAAATTTTCATCTAATATTACAATTTTTGATTTCTTTTTTACTTATAATGATTGAGAAATGTTTTTTAATAAAATCAGACTAAATTTCTCTCTTTTGTATGAAATCCATTTTCATCGAAACCCATGTTTTCTAAAAATGTTTTCAAAGAATATTTTTAACCATTAAAAAATTATTTTTTAATAAAATCATTACACTTTTTTTCTATTTAAGAAACAAATTAAATGAATATAAATAACATTTTCAAAAAAATTCCCCTTTGTATTTTACAAAAAAGGTAAAAGAAATCATTATTTTAATGTGTCCACAAATATAAGTTTCCACCACCATTACCACCCAATGTTCTAAAACATATTTTAAAAGATTAAAATTTTATTTCCAAATAAATTTAATTTCAAAAAATTTGTTCTTTTTATTTTATATAGTTATTTTCAAAATGAAAATTATATTTTCCTCGAAAATGTTTTGAATGTTCTTTTAGTGGTATTTATATTGCTAAAAAATAGAACATTATTGTTCTTATGAACCGATAGTGATATGTTGTAATGATACCATCATTATTATTACATGTAATAGTCTATGATCTATTTTATTTGTGATTTACCAGTTTGATGCCATTCATATAACTAAGGTTAGTTTTTTATTATGCTTATTAATTGGGGTAATAATTAAGAATTGTTATACTAGTTTTTTCAATAAAAATTATTATATTGGTTATGTTTCACACGTTTCATATGATTAATTCATTATAATAAATAAGTGATGGGTGTTCCTAGTTATTGATATCCCATATTTTCATCGATATGTCTAATGAGACAAACTATTTGGGTTTTTGGTCAAGTTCATACACATTTATTTTAATGTCTTGCAATAGGGCCTCGACATTATGTTTTCTATGCCTTGAGTTATGCACTCGATCAATATGGATTAAATTCTTTATTTTTCCACTGATTATTAAATTAATTTCTCAGGTCTAGTAGGTTTTAGAGCATAGGAGGGGGTCAATTAGGGTATGAGAGATTAAAAATACTGCACCTTTTGATCTTGTTTTGTCCTTAAAAAAGAAACTTCTCTTTTTCTATAATAGTAATATAAGAAAATAAATTAAATAAATAATTGGATCAATGACTTTTCATTCTTCACACTCACTGGGCTATTCCCAATGAGCAAACATTGACGATGTGTCGCTGAACCAAATCCACAAAAAAGTGAAATACTATTTACAAGGTTGGAGCTAGATCTTCTATGCCCAGGCTCACTAACATTAAAATGTTTAGGTTCTACTCACTAAATTACCAAAGGTAACTCCTTATGTTTCTTCCTCTGGTTCAATACCATCGGGAAGGATCACCATCTTCCACTTCTTTCACACACATCTCATGGAAGGGATCCACTCAAAGCTTATGGATGTGTAGGTCCCATCATTATCTATAATGAATGCATACTCTATTGTCTTTTGATGTTATGTTGATGTCCCACTATTATCAAATGATGAATAATTCTTCCCCATAGATGTATAAGGAAGCTTAATATATTTTTCACAACCCATATAGCACAGTTCAAGCAACATAAATTCTTCTGCATGCAAGATTGAATTTTTTTTATGAAATTCCTTTTTGCGTGCAACATCAATCCTACACGCAACTCAAATATTATGCACAATATACTTAGATTGTGAAACAATGTAATTATTTTATGCAGATCCCTTAACAAAAAATATTATGCACTTATATGATATTATTTCTTTTATGTATTTATCTTCTTCGAGTGAGTCGGGTAACCTCTATATATTTCCATCATTTCCCCTATGTGGAAGATTCGATGTGTAATGTAAGATCCTCCTCATGTGACAAAAACCCCATTTGACATTGCATTGAGTGTGTAATCCTTTTTCTCACAAACTCATACATCACGTACATTTCCAAATCTTTTGTGAACATACTTCCTTTTCCATATTTTGATGTTCTAGTCTGGAAACATTCATTGAGTGCAAGTTTCTAAATCAAATTCAATCACACACAAAACTATTTTATTTTATATATTTTGGTGTTATGATATTTAATCATTACTTACATGTAACATTACAAACATCCTTTAATCGTGTGTGCTACATCCTCTTCCAAAAACATAATCCTTCGTTTCTTGATTTTGAGGCCCAAAAATAGGGAAAACAGTGGAAAATAATGCTATCTTTTATCTTTTCTTTTTATACCACCACCAAATCATCCATTACTTCTTCATGGTTCTTTATCAACAAAGATTTTCAAAAATATCTCTAGAACACCTCAACTGACCATGGAAACCCTCTTTGTCAACAAACCAAATCAACCAAAAAATGCTTCAATATAACCTTACAGTATTTTTTTATCAACATATTTAGTATGTACGTGGTAATTCTTTCAATACCATGTATTTATTTATGTGGAATTATTTGACCATCATTTATTCTAACCAAATTATGCAAAATTTATTGATTAAATGAAATGTGTTTTAGTTATTTACCTTTCCAAATTTATTGTTCCTTATTTATTCATATCATTCGTCTTTTTCTTATGCTATTTAAGGAACTGAGATCATCTATTTGGTATTTTTTATTCTCCCTAATATTACTTGATGTGTTTTATGATTCATATATAGGGATATTTTGTTAGTAATAATGAAGTTTTCAATGAAATTGTTTTTTGGATTTTTATGTTTTCAATCATAATGATAATTTTAAATATGTATCTTGTTTACAAAAACTACAAATCTATTCAATACTTAAGGATGATATTCATGTATTCTTATTCAAATTTAATAATATATATAATGGATCTATGATATTGGGGAATGGTATTTATATTTGGTATCATAAGATGTTTTTTAGAAACCTTGGAAACAATATTTTGGAAAACATATATTTGGTAATAGAAAACAATGATAAAATTTGTGGATGTGTATAGAACTACATCGTAATGTTTTGGTAAGAAAGTGATTGTAAGGATTTTTTTGATAATATATCTCTTTTTTCATACTACATGCGGATTTGGTTCTAGAACAGATATACATATGGGTAAATACTCTAAAAATGACATATTTTTCTGGGTCCATTCATCACATGGTGTATGAATATAAGCCTTATCATGTACATGGTCCAAAACACTCGAGTTATATTCTTAAGATAAGTCAAATTTTGATTAAAATCATATTATGGATGTAATAACATATAGTTTCATGAATTATTTTTGAAAATTAAATTGGATAATTATGAGTTCAGTTAGTGAGAAAAAGTGTGATTCTAAGGCTTGGTGTGCCTGGAATGGTCTGTCAAAAAATAATATGTTTTTAAATAGTGCTCATGAGTAGTTTTCTTAAAAAGTGGAATAGCTCCAAAATGGTTTCCCGTATCAGAAAATCAAGGGAACTATTGTGTTCAGGATGACAATTTTACCCAAGGCATGAATTGAGTTTAGTCTGTGTGGGAATCCAGTGAGAAAACATGAAAATTGGGAAACTGTAAATAAAATTACTATATTTTCAAAAACCTTATTTCTCACAAACAGTGACTCAGATTGAAAATTTGAGGCCACCGTTGAGCTCAAGATAGTATTATTTTTTTAGTAAGATCCTAACATTGGTCGGTGCACGTCAATAGTGGAAAGTAGTTTGTGGCCATAAATAAAATAATTGAATAATGTTGTTCTATTATCAAATCTGAATAGCTCGTAGACAGAATCATTGATTGAAAATATGAGAGTACAATTGAGTTTATGGCGGTATTCGTTCTTCTAGAGGAGCCTAAAATTGGCCTATAAAGTAAATATTGGAAATTTTGTTTTGGTTGTAAATAAAATATTTGAATAAGGATATTTTATTTTCAAGTCATTACAACTCATAAATAGTAACTCATATAGGGAATCTAAGAGTACCGGTGAGTTTGTGAGGGTATGCTTTCTTTTTTTAGAGCTTACCATCCGCCGGTGCGGGCTAGCTGGGAATGTTGGATTTTGGGATATAACCGTAAATAAAATAATTTAAATAAATGTTTTTTTTCTATTTTCAAACTCTCATAACACACAAATGTTAACATGGATTAAAAATCTAAGACCACCGTTGAGTTTGTAATTAGATGTACTTCTTATAGAATACTTATCCTCGACTGGCGTGGGTCAATAGAAACAGTTATTTTTAAACTATTTTAAAGTTCATTTAAATAAATGTGTGCTTGGGTTTTTTCTGATATTTAAGCTGATTCTCAGATCAAAAATATGAGGGCACCCTTGAGTATAAAACATAAAGATTTGCCTAGAAAATTCCAAACATCAACTTGTGAGGGTTGACCAGAGAAGATAATTTTATGAATTTTTAAAAGAAAAATAATACAACTAAAAAAGTTATTTTATTTTATTTCTTTACAATTAAGTAGTGGAACGTCAACAATGCAGTGTAGCGATGAAGAGACACAAAATCTCATTAATGAACCTCATTAATGAATCAATGTAATTACATTACAATGTAGTGGTAATGGTCCTTTAATGTTTTAACCATGGGGTGCATCATTGACATGAGAGAATGTAACGACCAAAAATTCTATTAATGAAAATTCATCTTGATCTAATTAAATGTCTTATTATATAAAATTGATATATAAAATTTATGAAATTCTTTGGTTTTAAGTTTTTGGATTTTAAAATACCATTAACAATTATTACTATTATTAGTATTGTCTTTTAACAATGATCACATGATTAGTATAAATATATGGCTTTAACAAATCCAATTTACCTAGAAAAAGTATGTAATGGCCTCATCCTGTATAAATGATCCATATGAATCCCATTTTCCAGAGCTTGGAAAGGAGGTGGCATCACTGGTATTCTCTCTTGACCAAGACCAAGCCGAGATTCAACATGTTAATCTTGAATCGAACCACCTACGGGAGAAGTGGAAGTTAATAGAGATTACCACCAGAACTATGTTATTCAATTTTTCCCCATGAGTCGGTCACAATCGCACACCTTACCCTTAGATCCTATTTAGGTGTTATGAGGAGTTATGTAACAAGACCCTAACATTGTTATTATGTTAATTGTTTTCGTATAAATAATATACATTAATTTCATTGTTGTTACTTTGTAAATGGTTTTTATAGATCAAACAGTATTTTTAGTTAATATTCAATTAATAAATATATTTTGAGGAATTAATGGATTTTTGAATTAAATAATATTTTTAAAAATTATTATTACTAAATTAAATTTTAATAAATATAAATGATCATATAATTTGTTCTGAATACAATTATAATTTTTATTATGGTTTGAAAGCTGTTTTTGTCCAAATCTATGAATTTTTTTAAAAAATCAGTTTTCATTTTTAATGTAAAAAATTAAAATATTTAGAAAATTGTTTATAAAAAAATTATATCATATTTGGATTTTGGACGTTGAAATTATCTAATTTTGTCTTTTTCAAAATTTTCTGAGATAGTGGAATTTTTGGGTAAAAACTACATAGTGTTTAAATATAAAATGTGTTTTATGACATCAGAATCACCCAATAGTGATTTAATAAAATAAAACAAAAGGTATATTCCGAAAATATATATTTTACCTTTAATATAATGTGAATTTAGAATTTTTTGGAAAATTTAATGATGTCTTAGTGGACCATCCAAGACGTATAAAATATTTTAACTTTTGAAAATGATTTCTTTGAGAGTGTGATGCACCTCCACATAAGAAAGGCTAATATTTTAATAAGTTCGGCCATTGGCTTTATAAAATAGTTTTTTCCACTCCAATTTGTAAAAACCCATTATAAAAACTATTGGATAGTTTTTAGTTTTGATTAGATTAATGTGTAGGGTCCAAAACCTAAATAATAAATAATTCCTTATCATTTCCTATATAAAACCACTCAATATCTCATTCCTTTTCACTAAATCCATTTGAAGATCAACCAACCTATGAAATCCTCTCTCTATAATCCTCCCAAGGCCCCACAATCTCCCAAGAATCCCTTCTCAATCTTCTCCAAATCCTTTGGGATCACACTTCCAAGTAAGGGATTCTCAATTTCCTATCTTAATTATTTATGTCCAAGATTCATTATATTATTATTCCCCATTATTTTCAATTATAAATGACGGGGTATGATTTCACACATTACCTATACATACATACTTATTTTTGAATGATGACGGTCCCCTTTCAATCTCATTAATACCTCCATTGTACACTCGTTACCATGCTGAAATTTCATAAGGGATTTCCCTCTCCTCATTTAGATTTAAGAAATTATCTTATATTATGGATCTAAATTCCATTAAAAATGTTGGGATATTATGTTCCATGATCACCTTTCTTTCCATTTCATGGATTAATGATGAGAGGACCCTTTCTCTCTCATAAACCCATTTTAAAATATCTATTTGATGTCGTTATGCTACCGAAGTTAAACCAATATTTCCTAGGCCAAAATCATCAGGTAAGTGAATACCATACCCATTTCTCTATCAAGGGTATTCACCTTTATAAACCTATACATTTTGATTGTAGACTTAATTTTTTTTATTCCACATCTCTTATTCATGGAATAAATTATGATGGTTAATGAATCCAGGTTGTATGATCTATGTGGCACACTTATGAATGAAATGAAATGATTAAGAAGGGTGTTCCCTGATAGTGCTCCAATGAATTGGGTAAAGAATTGTATCATGATAGGATATTTTCAATGAGGGTTTACTCATTTTAATTCAAATTCAATGAGGGTTTACGCATGCTTCATGTGCAATGAGCCTTGGATCTCTCAAATATCATGTTAAATGTTGTTGCCACATTTCCTTGAGATGATAACCATGCTATATCATGATTTTATGTTCATGTTTCTCATATTTTCTATTAATATGACTATATCCTAACATGTATTGTATTCTTCATGTTATACCTTGTTTACTCCCTTAATGGGATTTGTAGCTCACCCTTTTTCTTATGTATGTCCTCATGTTATCCAATGCAACTCTAAGTACGAAGGAATGTTGTGGCCATGTAAATGAATTTTATAATAAAGATGTAGTATTTTTATTTCTTAATTTTTCATGTAATGTTCTGAATTCCCTAGAACACTAGACCTATCGATCCTCAGAGTTTCTTTAAGTGATTTTTTGTGTAATAAATCATGTAAAAGATTCTAATAAAGAGGGGGATTTTTATAGATTAAAGATCTGAAGTATGGAGGATCACTGTTGAAGAACAATGAGCGATGAATGACGAGCGATGATTTCCAATGACGTTGAGCAATTCCCCCTCCTCTTCGAGAGATCCTACCCTCGACGTTGGATTGAGTGCTTCCACAGATGGATTTTCATCAGCAACAAAACCACCCTTCAATAAAACATTATCTCAATGTGGGGGTTGTTATTTGATTCTGATCTTCCCCCTTTATTTGTTTTTATAAGATGAACAAAGATCAAATCATGAACATGTTGACCCATGATTCGATTATTATTATAGAAGGATCTTGACTATGGGATGTTTTGGGAAAATAAACTATTGTTTTATTGATATACAAAATTCTTCTAACAAGATTATATTGACACCATGATGAACAACGGTGGAGGTTTATTCCATGATTTTTTTTTGTTTTCCTCTACCCATTAACGCATGTTATTCGCAATCTTCGTGGACTGATGAACATTTGTCATTGCGCTTCCATTCTTGGTGCAACAATCTGTAAACATGGATCCGGAATGGGAATGACACAAAAGAGGTGTGTCGATGTCGGTGAGATTGGATTGAGGTAGTGTAGGATATGTTGTATGTGAATAGATTCGCACTAGAAAGATTTTGAAATATATATTTAAACCCTAGGAGATGAAGAACATGGACGAAGGGCTCCAGAACACTCCTTGAATTGAAGAACATATCACCGGAGAATGTCCAGTGGTTGGATGAAGGTTTTGTTGGTGTTCCGGCACCATCAGTGGCATACGATGGTGCCAGATGCGTACCAAATTGGGGTTGGCGTTCCACGATGGCAGTGACAACCACAGCCACAGAATGCATCTGCCCGCATGAAGGAGTTGTGGCTCTAGCTGGAGTGTGACCTAGACCAGTGGAAGGTCATGGGTCATGCCAGAAAACATGGTCTGCATGAGGGGACTTGTTGACTAGGGAGGTGGAACCAGATAGAACCATGTGGGATGATATGGATGCTGCAGAGCAGCGTTGGGGCTCGAGAAACCATCCCACCTCAGCAGGCCATGCCCAGCCAGGTAGGTCGGGCCATCAGTAGGCCGTTCTAGCGGCCTAGCGGGCCGGGCTGGGCCTATCCAGTTGGTCAAAGAATAATGTGCTAGGTT
The DNA here is from genome assembly GCA_963277665.1 of Viscum album. NCBI lineage: Eukaryota > Viridiplantae > Streptophyta > Magnoliopsida > Santalales > Viscaceae > Viscum > Viscum album. Next base: position 391,133,764 of record OY728146.1, read on the forward strand.
AGACTCGAGTTGGGTCAGACCAACCAAGATATATCTGACCCGAAACCAACTGGCCCCCATTTCGCAAAAACTCCCGTAACATTCAAACAGAGCAGCAGCTTGATGATCTATCTGCTTAGTTGGGACCCTTGTGATGAGACATTCCTTTTGAGATACGTTATGTGTGTTTTTGAAGAAGTTGTAGAATGGGATATTGGTTTGAATAGTAGGAACTCCTGATACAAACAAACATTGAGGAGTGACAGGGTAGTTCTCTTGATGAGATTCTCGGATGATTACTCCCTTGATGACTCAAGGTGTGCATACTCTTTATCCATCAGCTTAGGTAGAGATGGGTCTCCCCACATCAAGGGTGTAGGTTTTTTTTGGGTAGTTTCCTTCAGGGGTGTCACTCACCTAGAGGACAAGGGAATATGTTCTCAGATTTGTTCATGAAGTAAGAGTATATACTCCCCGGTGGGACCAGGGAGCGGGTTCCCTAACTTTGGAGTCATTACTCCCATTCCATATCTGGGTCTAGGTCCTCCTTATGTATTTTTTCATTAGATTGGATACTCCCCTATCATTACAGGAAGAAGTCCTCTAGCCTTGGGTCATTACTCCCCTAACATACTAGGGTGTGGGTCCCCAATAAAGAATAAACTGATATAGACTTTACTACCTGAGTACCAGGGTGTGGGTCCTCTAGTCACTATGTAGTAATCCCATATAGGGTAGGGTGTAGGTTCTCAATATACGTAGTAGTACTCCCCTGTCAGAATAGGGTGCAGGTCATTCATGAGTAGTAATCCAATATTGGATCCAAAGCGTGGGTCCTCACTTATAGATTAGTACACTTCCGTCTCTAAGTAGTAATAGAGAGTGTGTCCTCAATAAGAGCTGGAGCTCCCTCAAATGTGGGACAAAACTATGAGGAATGGACCCTCCACATGAAAATATTGATAACTAACTAAGAGGTAGTGATTCTTTGACGGACTAAGGCATGGGCCACTCCCTACAGAAGTGACTGAGGTATCACAAGTTATTCTTGAGTAGTGATCCCTCAACTGGGTGCAGTGGCGAGGAGAATTCCATTTCACCTAGGATTACTTGGTCTTGTGTAGGGTACAATAGGGTGATTACTGGAACTCTAGTTTTATGGAACTGAGGATGAACCTAGTAGAATGTTCCCAATGGATCACAATATCTCAAAAATACCATTATAAATGATATATCTTCAACATATGAAGGGTATCTCTCGGACAGTTCCATCAAGGATGGCTAAGCTCATGGAGCATGTTCTCCAGGTTTATGTGTTATTTTTTGTCCTTCGGTGAGAATCTGGATACTGGTTATAAGGCAAGGACCTTATGTTTCTTAGTGGATGAGATGAATATATCTGGATCTTCGTGGTATATATATGGGTATATACCTATGTTGATCTAACTGTGTATTTATTCATGGTTTTTCTCTTGTGATTTATATTTTTTGTTTTTAGGATCACTACAAAGTATTGTTTTACTCACCCATACATTGTATTTTCCCTCATGTTTCATGTCTTGTGTAGAAAACTGATGCTTTGATGGAGTCTAGGGAGGACTAGGACCATGTGGTGTTCAATAATAGAAAATAGGAAAGGCGTACTCATATGGATTTAGGAAGCTACCCTCCACCTACCCTTTATGTAGGGTTTTCACCGTAAGAGTTTCAGATACTTGGGGTCTTACTTCTATTATCTCATTTTTTGGTGGGATTTTATATTGGCCGGGTTTTCCATATTGTACTATACATTCTATTGTACTATTTTTGTGGTTTACTCAGTGACTGCATGCATAGTTTAATTAGTGTTTACTTTTCAGCATTGTGGGCTGGAGTTTTTTGGGTGAGTGTGTACAGGTACTTGTAAAATGCCCTCGATTTGCAGGATAATGCCTTTAAAGATAGATGCCAGATCCTAGCTTTTGGGAGGCTGGCTTAGAGTATTTGTGGCACAAGCCCTGGGGGATGGGTTGTGAAAAATTGGTATCAGAGGTAGTCAATTATACCTTATCACCATAGTATTGTGATCTTGGTTTGGGTTATCTAGAGGTAGTGTTAAGATGTATTGAGTTTGGATCATAGGATAGATGTTCTAGTGTTGGTGCAGAAGCTGACGTATCAATTCATTGGGACTCTGATAACCTACTTTTTGATTCGATTCATTAGTACACTGGACTCTAGGGAAAAAATTGTAAATGTGTCATATAGGAATGGTTTGTGTTTTCCTATGTCCTTCTTGAGTATGTTCTCTAGATATACTCTATTAACCATGGTTCAAGTTGATACATTTTAGGATGCATCAACAATGGAAGCCAGATAGGGTTCATCAGTGTGATCGTGATGACGATATACCCCATAATGAGGCTTCAGGGTAGGGAACCTATTTTAAAGATTTACCCTTGTGTGGTCTAATGGGGGTGCCACCACCAGTATACTATCACGTTTTACCAGTGGTTTGGGGGAAGGATGCACATAGGCTAGGTGCGCCACACAAGTTCTAGTGGCATCGACCTTTAAATACTGAGGTGACCTAGACCCCCAAGTATCAGATGACTGACTAGAGTTGGTCATTCATATTTTCGGCATAGTGAGTACTCCTCTTGATCATATGGTGTTCCTAGACAAGATCGTACTTCTAGGATCGGCGAGATGATGGTGGATCTTGGTAATACAGTCGCATGATGAGGTGAAACTCACATGGGAGGAGCTCAAACAACACATCATGGAAGAGTTGTACCTAGCCACGCTAAGGTCAGTCAGTATCCAAAATATTTTGCAGCTTCGATGGGTAAACATGACAGTGAAGGAGTTTTCATTGAGGTTCAATGACTTGTCATTGTACTCCCTAGTCTTGGTACGAGACTAATTTTACACATCTCAAACCTTCAATCACAACATTCACTAAGAGATTAGGGAATTAGTTGTTTCATTGAATATTCCAACCTATGTTGGGGTGTTTGAGTGAGCCTTGTTGGTCAAGAGTATTTTAGCTGAGGAAAAGATGGATGCGACCCACAAAATAGGTCACGAGGTAGAGGCGTCTGCCAGAGCTGGAAGACGATAGGTGACATGATCACAGCATAGGAGGCATACCCATTCCCAAACTCAGAAGCGTGGGACTATGGCACCAGAGTAGCACTGAGGGATATATCAACAATAGTAGAGGTCGTTTTATGCTTGCAATGGTTGGGGGAATCTCACTAGGGATTCTCCAACCGACCAAGTCATTGAGAGGCAGTGGGCTGACGAGCATCCATGGAAGAGACAGTGCATGGAGCAAGGAGTTCCCCATGATGATGAGGAGTTGTAAGGGAAACAGCTGGTCTACTCTAGGCTTAGGGGTCTAGATGATGTGGGCATGGAAAAATGCATGTGATCATCATTTTGGAACCATTCAATGTACAATATGGAAGACTATATAGGTCACCGTTATTCTGGTCATACCTAGGGGAGTCATCATTCATGGCCCCAAAGATGGTACAGACAACCACTAAGATGGTACTGGTCATCCAAGAGTGGATGAAGACTGCATTTAGCCAAAAAAGTCCTATACTGATAGATGATGGGGACCGTTGGATATTTAAGAGGAGGTCCATGTATTTCTATGGATCTCTACTCAACAATGGGTACATTGATTTGGACTAGGTGAAATTCGCAGAGTACCCGGTGGAGATAGAGGATCAGTATGAGGGGATCCTTTGTGGATGATCGATTCCTCTAGAGCATGTTCATTGGCACAATTGGGATCCATAAGAGTGTATGTGGGAGGAGGAGGCGTACATTCATGCTTAGTATCCCCTTTTATTTTACTATACCTTGTTTTGTCTTACAGGGATGAAAATTCCTAATTGGGGAGTAATGTAATACCCTATAATTCCATAATATTTTTAAAAAAATTAAATGGGATTTTTTCCAGACCAAGTGCTTAGATGAAGTGAAATTATGTGGCATGGTGTGTCCAGAATGGTCTATTAAAAAATGTTACGTTTTTAGATAGTGTGCATGAGTGGTGTTCTAGAAAACGTATAATAACATTCCAATGGGTTCCCAGATCTGAAATCCAAGGGAACCATTGTGCTCAGGATGGCGGGTTTACCCTAGGCATGATTTATGTTTAGTCAGCACGGGCCTCTAGAGACAAAGCCCAAAATGGCATAATCTTAAATAAAATAATCAAATAAAATTATTTTATTATTCAAATCCTTGTAACTCATGAACGATGACTCAGATTGAAAATATGAGACCATTGATGATCTCGTTAGGGTATGATTTCCTTAGGTAGATCCTAACATTGGTTGGCACAGGTGAATAGTGGAAAGTTGTTTTTGGTTGCAAATAATATAATTGAATAACGATATTTTATTTTCAAATCCTTATCTCTCAAAAATGGTTACTCTAATTGAAAAACCAAGATTTCGATAGAGTTATTGAGAGAATTATTTCTCTTTGTAGAGCCTAACATTGGCTAGCACGGGTCAATAGAGACAATTAGATTTTTCCTCTAAATAAAATAATTAAATATAGTTTTTTTACATTTAAATAATTATATCTCATCAAATGTAACATAGATTGGAAATATATGAGTACCATTAAGTTCATGAGGGTATGGTTCCCTTACGCACAGTCTAACATCGGTCGGTGTGGGTCGGCTTTAAATGTTAGTTTTTGAGACATAACTGTAAATAAAATAATTTTAATGAAAGTTATTTTATTTTCAAATCCTCATAAATCACAAATGGTAACTCTTATTATAAATCCAAGATAACTACTGAGTTTGTAATTATATTTTATCTATAATAAAGAATTAACCTCGACCAGAGTGGGTCAAGAGAAAAATTTAATTTTTGAACTATTTTAATTATAATATAAATAAACGTTTGAGCAGGTTTTAATAACTATTAAATCTGTTCTCGGATATGAAATACAAGGTCACCATTGAAATCAGAATATTGGGATTTAACTAGAAAGGACCTAACAACGACCAGTGAGGATCATCCATAAGAGATAGTTTTTGTACATTTGAAAAGAAAAATAAAATGACATAAAAAGTTTGTTTATTTGTTTTCATCACATTTATACAGTGCCACGTCAACACTACGGTGCATTGACGAGGTGAAACTTAATCTCATTAATGAACCTTGTTAATTAATTAGCGTAATGACATTTCAATAATATAGTAATGTAAAGGCGTTCCCTCCTTTAATGTTTAAACCAGGGGTGAATGATTGATGTGGGAGAAACACTCTGAATCTCTTGAGGATCATTGTTAACGAATGACAAAAGGCTAGCGATGATATCCAATGACATTAACCACTTCTAACTCCACTATGAGATATCCCACCATCAACATCAGATAAAGTGATTACTTCGATGGATCGCCATCAACAATAAATCCACCATTTGATCGAACATGCTCTCCAGGTAGGGGTTGTTATTTGATACGGTTATTTCATGGTTCTTGGTTTTAAAAGGACGAATAAGGTTCAATTCCTGAATAAGTTGGACCTCCCTTTGATTTTTATTGTTGGATTTTCTTGACTGCAGTATGGTTTGGGGAAATAAACTCCTATTTAATTAATCTGTTAAATAATTTTAATGGGAGAATATTGTCATAATGATAAATGATGGTGGAGTTTTGTTCCTTGATTTGTAGTATGGTATTACTCTACCCTTTAACATGAATTATTCCTGTGTTGACAATGGTAGTCATTGAAATACCATTCTTGATGCAACGATCCAAAATCAAGGATCCAAAATGGGAACAACAAGACAGAGATGCGGCGAAAATGGTGGAGATCTGATCGAGGTGGTGTGGTAGAAGTCTCACATTAATTGCTTCTCACAGAAAAGATTTCGTAATAGAGATTTAAAACTCAACTGGTGAATAATGCTACTTGAGGTCTCTAGAACACCCTCCTGATAGATTAATGGACCACAAGAGCTTGTATGAGGGTCTATGAAAGGTTTTTCCAGCGCGCCGACGCCGACAACGGCATGTGGTGGTGCCCACTATGTTCTAGACTGTGTGGTGATGTGCTGTGGTGGTGGCAGAGGTAGATGAATAATGATGCTACCCACATTGAAGAGTCATCGCTCTGGGTGTGGCGTGACATGTATCGTAGTAATCCATGGGTCGCATCGGAAAACCTACTCGGTGTGAGCGGACTAGTTGACTAGGGAGGTGGCCACAGCCAGCGTCGTGTGGTGCAAGACAGATATAGAAAATTCGTGTCCAGGCTAGAGAAATTGGCCCGCCTCAGCGGGTCATGCCCAGCTAGGCTGATAATGAACTAGACTCACATCCCATTGGGCCTAACCTAGCAGGATGGGATAGGCCCAATCGTTCTTATCAGGTCAGATATGACATGAACCCAACTGACCCTCATTTTTCTAAAGTGCTCGTAACATTCAAATGGATCATATGATCGACGACACATCGACATCATTGGGAACCTTGAGAAAAGAATGTACATTTGAAATTCCCTAAGTGAGTTTTTAATGATTTTGGAGGATGTCCTATAGGTTTGAAAAGTTGGCCCTCCTGGTACAAGTAGGTTTTGTGCAGAATTTGAGTAGTTCTCTTGAAGAGATGCTATGCTGGTTACTCCCTTGACGACTCAGGGAGATGGTACTCCTTATCCCTCTTCTTAGGTAGATATGGGACTCCCCATGTCAAGGGTGTGGGTTTTTTTCAATAAGGTAGTTTACTATATGACTGTCACTCTCCTAAAGGACTAGGGCGTCGGTTCTCAGAGATGTTTTTCCAGGATGAGTATATACTCCCCTGTGGGACCAGGGAGCGGTTTCCCTAACTATGGTGTCATTAATCCTTTGCCATTACAGGGTGCAGGTCCTCCTTATGCACTATTCTGGTAGTGTCAGTACTCCCCTATCATTCCAGGGAGTGGGTCCTCTAGCCTGGGGTCATTACTCCCCTAACATAGCAGGGTGAGGGTCCCCCGTAGTGAATAAGAATACAGAGTCGGTACTCCCACAGTACCAGGGTGTGAGTCCTCAAGTCACTGACTTGTACTCCCCTCTAAGGTTGGGTGAGGTTCCTCGATATAGGAAGCGGTACTCCCCTGTCATAATAGGGTATGGATCCTTCATGATTAGTACTCCCTTGTGGGATCCAGGGCGGGGCTCCTCACTTACAGAGCAGTACTCCCCCATATCTGAGTAGTAATATAGAGTGGGTACTCTTTAAGAGTTGGAGCTACCTAGACTGTGGAACAAAAATATGAGGAGAAGGCCCCTCCACATGATGAGATAGATACCTAAGTATAATAAAGTACTCCCTCAACGGTCTGAGGTGTCGGGCAGTCCCAATGGGAGCAAATGATGTATCACAGGTTAGTCTGGAGTAGTGCTTCCTCAACTAATCGTAGAGTCGATGAGCGGGCCTCTTCACTTGGGTTTCCTTAGTCTTGAATTGGGTGAAAGACGATGATGTATGGACCTATAGTGTTTGGAACTAGATGTGAAACTAGTATAATGTTCTCGATGGATCATGTTCTCTTGAAGATAACATTATGAATGGTAGAATTCTACCTGATGGAGTGTATCTCTCGATCGGTGCCACCAGGGATCGCTATGCTCATCGAGCATGTTCTTTTAGTTTAAGTGTTATCTTTCAAACCTTCGGTGGGAATCTGGATGTTGGTTATAAGTATAGAAACTTATATTTCAATGTGGCTGAGACGAGAATATCGGGATGTTCATGGTATATGTATGGAAATATACCTACGTATAGGTGACCGTGCATTTCTTCTTTGTTTTTGTCTTGTGATTTATCTTTGTGGTTTATAGATCCCCAATTGATTATAGTTTTACTCACCCTTTCATGGGCTTTAGTCGCATGTGTCATGTCTTGTGCAGATTACTAACACTTTGATAGAGTTTAAGGACGACCAAGACCATGTGGTGTTTAGGGAAATCAGATAGAAGAGCCATACTGCTACGGATTCAGGAAGCTACCCTCCACCTACCCTTCATATAGGGTTCTTGAAGGATTTGTTTTAGAGACATGCGGTCTTACTTGTTTTCTATCTTTCTTTTTTTGGTCTTGTATACAGGCCATATATTCTGCCTTGTTCTATAATTTTTGTTGTACTCTAGTTGAGGTTTACATAGTGGTTGCATACATCTTTTATTTGGTGTTTACTTTTCAGCTTTTTTTCATGCGGTTGTCAGTGTGTGTGTACAAGTACTTGGAAATGACTCCCATTTTCAGGACAATGCCTTTAGTGCTAGTAACCACCCCTAGCCATTGGGATGTAGGCTTGAAGAAGTCATGGCATTGGCCCTAGGGGATGGGTCGTGACTTTAGAGTTGAGAATAATTATATCCCAAAAGAATACATGATTATGATTATGAGATAATATATGCATAAATATTTTAATTTCTCTTAAATATATCAATAGTTTTAGGATTATACATTTTGTTACATAAAGTGTTGATCTTATCTAGAATTATTTCATAGTTTAGAAATGAATCCTAAACAATGGAGTAGAAACAATATCAATTCAGTTAACTGATATAGAGATTTTCCTAAGGAAGTATAATGAAGCTAAAGTTGGAGATAGAGCTCAAACTGATCAAATTATATATGTATTGGGGAAGCTGAATCATGTTTTGAGTAATAACCTTCCCATAATCGAGCAGAATATTGATCCCCCATAGAGGTGTAATGATGATATTCCACTTCATTCATTAACAACCTCCATCATTAAATGACACTACAATCCATTTTTGTCTAAAATGAAGGAGTTCCTTAGATAATATATTTCTTTCTCTACGAAGTGGTGAAAGGGAGAATGTTGTCATGACATTTTATCATTACTTAAAAGATACAGATCCATGGTGTTCATTAATTCAAAACACTAGGTATGAGGAGAAAAAAATTGTATAGTGAAGTATTTGAAGGTACTCTTCCAGGAAAATCATTTTCTTCATAACCAATTAGTTGATATAGAAAACATTTCTTAAGTATATGACAGAAATAATAGGAAATGTTGCTATGTGTGAAGGCAACTTCAATAGGTTAGGAAGGCATTCTGTAGACTATGTACGTAATCCAAACAAACATATTGACCACTTACTTAGTGTGATTAGTACAATCCTTTTAAAGGCACAAGTATCCCAAACTTTCACATCATATGATGATATAATATCACATGTTACCGAGATTGAGAAATAATAATCCATGTCTTATGTATTTTTCAATAAGTTAGAGATGTAGATCAAAAAAATGAAAAATATGGATAAAGGGAATAAGAGAAAGAAATGTTTTCTAACATGTGATACATGTGGAAGGAAACACATTATTACATGCTTCAAATGAAAAATAATGTTCTTTAAGTGTCAAGAAAAATGAAACCATTATTGTGATTTCATTGGCATAGAAGAATATTTTAATGTGAAATTCTTTCACTATAAGGATATGGGGAACTATGAAAATGAATTCCACAGTATTCATGGTAATATATATCAACAAGAGATATGGGGTCAAGGTCGATCTTATTCTATTAAACATGAAAAATGGAATAACTTATGTTCTTGTGTTTTAATTCAATAATTTTTTTATCTTAGTGTTTAAATGAAATATATTATTGTTATAAGAATTATAAAATATATAAGGATTTTATAATAGTATTATATTTTATTGAATTTCATAAAATATGTTGAATGGTACCAATGAACAACCAAAGTGTCTCAGTTCCAAGTTGAAAATCATGGAAAATACATGATTAAGGGGGGATAGGACTTAATATGTTCCATATTTTTAAATAATAATGATATGTTTATGATATCATGTTATTGAATATAAAATTTGTTTGTGATTTGATGGATTATTTTTTCCTTATTGAATTTTACTATATGTATGGATTTATGTAATATATTTGACTACATGATATTTTATATTAGGGAGTATACATTTTTTTCAATGTGATTTTTTGGCGATCACGGTATTTACATATTCTAAATGTGACATTAAGAGCCACTTTATATAATCATGAGAAGATTGTATTTATTTAGAGATTTTTCTTCAAAAAATTTGGACTTTGAATTTAGACAGACATATTTTAGATGATTCAAATGGTTAGCTATAAATGGAATGGATAAAGTTAAACTGTTGGTATTTTTTGATAACCTATGATAACTATTTTTTTAATAAAGATAAGAAGAACTGCTTCTCACTCTATTATGAATCTTACACTTCATTAAAAGGTATTTGAGTACTTCCTGCATAAAAAATCATCTTCACTATTCATTTTGTGTAGTGATAAATGAATTTCAAAAAGATCTAAGAATATAAAAACATTAAATTGTTCCTATAAAATAAAAATATATGAAGTATATTTCTATATATTTATTGTCTACATCATAGAATAATCTGTTTAGTTATGGAAAAGGATCTTGTCAAAATAAAAGTATCCTATTACGTTTATATCTGATGAATCAAATGGTACCTCAACTCATCATATATTTATGGTTTTTTGTTTTCTTAATTTATCTAGATCATTAAAATTATTTTGGTTAATATGTATCCCTCTATCGTTATTTTGGAATTACAGTCCTCTTTCAACTTCATATCTTTACTTCCTCTCTAAGTTCTACTTCTTAGAGACTTAGTTATGTGATTATTCCAGATGAAATAATACTTCCCATTATATATTATCCAAAGGATGTTCTATTAACCCTTCTCATGATGTGGTATTTTAGTAAAGGTATTTTAAAATATCAAACCCTTTATTACCATGATCTATATTAAATTATGGGGACAAAAAATATTTATTCGGGATAAAATGTTACACCCTGATATTTTGAAATAGGTACAACATGTTAGATAGAATGTATGATACAAAAAACCAATATTATAATAGAATATAACATCCCAAAACATTACAATTCAATTATATTTAAATAATATCAATCTATTTGATATTTTTTTATTCACCAAACATGATGTTTAATCAAAAAACAACACTCTATTAAAATATTATTATTTAAACCTGAACATTATAACTTATCCATAAAGTTGGTGGGTATGAATATTAATAAATAAATTGTAAAAATATTATGATTTAAAAATGTATAAAAACAATTCAATGTTTATCTATTGATCATAAATAAAATAATTATCTTTTGAAAGTAAAATAAATGTATTCTGAAAAACTATATTTTTCTAAAAGGAGGTTTATTACAATTTGAAAAAATAAGTTATAGTTAATTTTCACCAATTATATAATATATATATATATATTTAATTTTTGAAATCAGAATATAAAAATTTTTCTAAGGTTATTTTTTTTATTTTCAGAAAATATTCATTTTTAAGGAATAGGGAAAAATAATGAATCTTAGTTAATAACATCCTTTTAGTTAAAATTATATATTATGTTAAATTATTTTTGAAATTATTTTTATATTAATTATTGTTTTTATAATATTAAAAATAAACCTATTTTGGACACTAGCAATAAATTAATATTTAATTTTGATATTAAAAAAATTATACTTGTGATAATATTCTCATTGAAAACTCATGTTTTCATCATTTTTGTGGGTATAATTCTAAATTGGATTCTAAGAATTTTTTTAGTTGAATTTATTAAAATAGATTAAAACATTGGAATGAGAATAGATAATATTATATAATATGGTAAACTTAATTTTATACTATAATGAATTATGAAAAATAGTACAAATTAATTTTTGTGGTTATGGTAAAAATAGGATTATTAGGGGTTAAAATTGTAAAATATTTATTAAATGACCTAAAAACATGTCCCCATGTTATGTCCTGAAAATATATCATCCTTATCTAATCTAAAATTAAAACCTAATATTTTTTTGGATTCTTTTTTTCATGTAAACTACTAAATAATCTTGGGAATCCTTTCGGAAATTTCCTGGTAATTTCTAATAGGGTTCACATTCCCCACTTTTAAAAGGGACCTATTTCCATTCACTTAAACACACCTCTCTAAAATTTTGAACAAAAGATATATAAAAAATTATCTCTCAAAAGTACATATACATATCCTATATAATATTTTCTTCTAAAAAACAACCCGAGAGTCCTTAAAAAGCGGTCAAAATGAGGTTCCTCAAAGAGAATCTATATATTTTGACAACGATATTTTATTTTCTTTATCCATTTTATAATATCAATGATATATTACAATGTAAAATAAAACAAAAAAATTATATACCATATAATTATATGTTATTAGTTTTATTGGATAATATTTAATAATTTAAACATCACTCAAATGGAAAATGAAATTATCGATTGTACGTATGGTTGAAAACAACCACGGGAACTGATGTAGTCTTGTTTCCTATGCCACCTTTCAAGGATTGATATATGATAGATTTACCAAATTTATATGATATTTATGATATTTTTAAAATTATATAATTTTAATATCATATTTACATATTTATGTTTCATTCCATTTATAAAATGATAATGTCGCTCATGTGTGTGGAAGACTATAGTCTCATGAAGCGTTGTGATTCAATTTTCACTAATAATTTACATGGAATGTGATAAGGATAAAATTAATGAATATATTTGATATATATTAAATGATATACATTATCTAAAATTTATATTTCACCCATTTTCTTATCATTAAACTCGTTAAAGAGATTATATCATCCCTCATGTGTGTCTGTATGACCTACCGTCTCCACGAAGCAATGTGATTCATCTTCCACATCCAAAATTCATAAATGGTAAAAAATGGATATAATGAGTATATATTAAATTCATAAAATTATTATAATTCTATATAATAAATATTAATATATATAAACTATTCACAACAATTGGTTCATTCCTAAAAAAATATGCATGAGAAAAGAAGGTAATTGACACCCGAAACAGTAAAAAGAATGAATTATTGTTAAGAAATGGGTGGTGAGATTTTATTATTAGATAATATATGTTATTATAAATATTAATGTGGTAATTTTATAAACTAATAACAAGATTAAATTTATTATAAAGTAGTTAAGGAAATTTATGAATAAAATCAGACCTCTAGTAAGGGTTTCTTGTCTCACTTTTACTTCCGTGGGACATATGTAAAATAGATATTTTCTTTTGTGTGGTGTATGTATTTAACATTTTTTTGTTATATCCTGCGTATATTTTTCTTCATGGTATTTAAAATTTCATATGATGTTATTTCTATAATGGGGATTATGATTCGTATGTGACTAATGTAGTAAGGAAGTATATCAAAATCTCATCATTATTTGGGATTTTTTATTTGAATCCACCATTGGGGAATTATTTTATGTATATATCTTGAATTAAATTTACATACTTTTCCTAGAGTTTTTTTAACCCTTTCATGTAATAATACCATTTCTCACCCTTTAGTACTTGAAATTATAGAGAGAATTATTTTAAAAAAATTATCTTTATTTTTATCTTTAGTTAGAAATAAATTCTCATTAAAACCAATGTTTTATATAAAAAATAAATAAATGTTTTATAATTTTAAAAAAATGAAATATTAAAGACATTTTTACCCATTTTTAATTCTTGGAAAACAATTAATGGAATATTTATGTCTTTTTTCTACCAATGAATTTTTGGATTTTACCAAAAATGTGAAAGGAATATTTTTTTATGTTTATAGCATAAAAAAAATATTATAACATCTTGAAAAATTAAAGTATTTTATAATATTTTAAAATATTTAAATATTATTATTAATGAGAGTTATTTTTAAAATGTTTTTGGAACATTATTTAATATGATTTTCCTAATAAAAAAGTTATTTTCCAAGAAACTATTTTTTTTATCTTCATTTGGTATTTGTATTCCTCAATGACAACAAAATATTATTTCAATTATAATATATTATGGATATATTGTAAAGATACCAACCGTATTATATATTCGGATGGTCTATGATCTATTTTACAAATGATGTACTTATTTGATATAATTCATATTACTGTAGATGGTTTATGATTATGCTTTTTAATATGGTTAAATCTTAACATTCCATATGTTAGATTTAAAATACCTATGTTTATGTTCATTATGAGTCACACCTTTCATATGAGGAATTAATTGTACATAGTAAGTAATAAGTGGGGTCTAGTTATAGATAGCCACTTGATGCATCAGTAGGTCTCATAAGGCAAACTAGATTAGGTTTTGGACAATTCCATACCCATTTATTTGGATATATTGTTATAAGGCCTTGATTATAGGATTTAGATGTCCTGCACTATTTATCCAATCCTTATGAATTTATTTTTTTACATTACATGTTATTGTTAATTTGTTTATAATATCCATGTTTCTATTTCCAAGATCATGAGATTAATTTTATGGATTTATTTGATCATTATTTGTTCCTTCCATGATGTTATCAAACTATTGATTAAATAGAATATGATTAAATAATTTACCTATCCATATTTCCTATTTCTTATTTATTCCTAGCTCTATCTATATGCTTACCCTTAATGAGCATCTGATCTCATCACTTTCCTATGTTTTGTTCTCCCTAGGATACCAATATGGGACTATTGATTTATATGCCGGGATATGCTATGAGGAATAATTGTGTTCTCAAATAAAACATGACGGATAGTTTATGTTTTAAATTGTAATTATAATTTAAAATTTGTTACCACTTTAACATGACTACTAAACTATTTGGTCCTTCGGTTTGAGATTCCATGTATCTTATGAAAATTTGTTAAAGTGGACACTAGCTCTGGGTTACTATAGTTGAGGACTCTACACAGAGTCTTTACATTTTTTGGATCAATCGATACAACCCTTCATTAGATTATATGACTTCAAAATGAGCCCTTTTTAGCCTAAATTAACACTTGGTAATTTTTTCAGTACAAATTCTTATTCCTTAGTGTATTTAGTATAATTCTCATGTTTTCTTTATAATCTTTCTTCCACATCAAATATATCAAAATATCATCTATATATACTACCAAAAATCTGATCAATGTAATCTCTAAAGACACTAATAATTAAATCCATGTAATATAAAGGGCATTAGTAAGATAAAAATCAAATCACTATATATTCATAGTGTCTAATACTTGAATAGAAAAATTACTTGGGAATATATTCACATTGGACTCTCCCCTTATAGTATCCAGATCAAATATCAATCTTGTAAAAATATTTAACTCAACATAATTGACCAAACAAATGATAAATACAATAAATTAGATATTAATTCATGATCATGATCTTGTTAGGTTCACAATTGTCAGTAAAAAGTCATTGTTCCATCTTTTTTCTTAATAAATAGTATAGGTTTTCCCAATGGTGATGAACATTTTCAAATTAATCCCTTAAAAAGATTCACCTAGGGATTTTACTTCAATTTCAAAAACTTGATTGAGTAAATGTTGTCTAGAGTAATTGAAATAGGTGTGTCATAATGTATGAGTACTCTTAAAAACACAACAACATGATTTGTCAGAAGGCTGGGAAACTATTCTTGAAAGATATCAAAAAAATCCCAATTAATAAGTATATAAATTATTTTGATATTTCCACCAACCATATAATATAAATACCCATTTTATATATGAATTAATACCTATTAAATGGATTTAACATCTATTGAATTTTCACATTGATCCTAAAACCAATATAAAATCATAGGTTGGTTGGGAATATCAACTATTAAAAACCATATTTGGTAATTGTAATGGGATTTAAATAATTAATTTCAATCCATTCCCATTGTCACATCTAATTTAATTATAGGATGAATAATAATACTTATAGGAATCATATTCTCACAAACATTAATTAGGGAAGAATCCTTGAGTTGATAAGTGATCATCAAACTATTTAGAGTATTTAATATTAATTTATCATTAAATAATTATATATATTAATTAAAATTCATTGAGACATTTCATAATAAAAATTAATTCATATGAATAATATAAAATAATATACTTAAATATTTTATCATACATGTCACTACGTCAACTTCATCATTTTATCTTCAATCTCAAATTCAAACCAAAATAGTTATCAGGACATTCAATAATCATTATCAATAGTGAATAATCAGGAAATATACTTCATTGGATGTATAAATCCTAAAAATATATTTTCGATCTTTGATAACATAGATTTAACCTAGGTCATCCATGGTGAATACCGTATTAAAATCATTTATAATGTCTCTTAAATAATGTTTTAATTAACGTATGCATATAGAATCGGAGATTCAAACTAGTTTCATAATAAGGGACCATTATCCATTTACCATAGTGATATCTAAGATATTATTGACAAAAAAAATTTGGTTATCATACTTAGATGTATCTATTACTGAACAAAATATTTTTTTTTGAATCTTCACAATGATGTATTTTCAAAGTAAATCACACTCAATTATTTTTCATAGCTTTCTTAATTTTTCTAAATGTGAGATTATCCTATGTATTCTAACTAATGTTAACTCATATTAGTTTTAAATTTTTATTATGAATCACATATGATACCAGTTATAGGGACCCGTATTTTTCATACAAAGTATTACATTATTTAATATGAATATTTAATCAATTTAATAATAAAATATGCATGAGGACCATAACATTTTTCTGTCTTTGCGAATATGTCAAAATATAATTGGTAAAATATCTACATAATTTCTGATTTAATTATTCACAAATAAAACCATTCATAGTCATAACATACATAAGATCTTTCTCTATAACCTGGGTAAGGCAAACACAAGGATAGGTGAGACTAGAAGCTCGATAAGGGTAAAAATAACTGATGATCAGAATTGAGTTTAAGAAAAGTATAAGGGTACGAGAACAAGATCTAAACATTAAAAAATCATACCCATCAATATATATATCATAATCATAAGTCATATAATAACGTTTTATCCATCGAAAAATATAATACATAAGAGTGATAAATCATTAATAGTAATTCATGATCCATGAAAAAATAGAAAAATAATAAGGAATTTCTTTATTACACATTGATATAAGAAATAATTTTCATAGTCAATGATCACTTCCAATACTATCATAGTGGATTGGGTTAACTATCCATTCTATAATTTCCTAAGATGATGTTCACTCCCAAAACTATTTTATTAGAAAAATATACTTACTAAACTATGTTCACTCTCCATATCATTCCTTTTTATCCCATGAGACATCCTTCAAAACCACATTAATTGGAAGGATATATAATAATATTCCCAGCCATATAAATATTAAAACCATTCATATGTGTGTCATAAGATTATAAAACATTAATAATATCATCGAATCATAACCCATGGAATGAATATGTGTTTCCTAAACATTTCATCATCATAACAATAAAACATCCCCATGAAGAATAAATATGGAAAAATTTGATCAAATTCTCATTAAATCATGAGAATAATTATAGGATGTTATAGTAGAAAAACCTTTAATTGAACATTTGTACATTTCATGGGAAAATTAAAATTCTCATTTACAATTATTTCATTAAAATTTTAAATTTTGAAAAATATAAATGAAAAATAATTTCATTACAATTAAAAACTATATATTATAAAGTAATATTTAAAAAAGTTTATTCATGATGTTGAAAAAGGTTATTCATATAGTCTATGTTAAAACAAAATATATGGTCACATTTTCTATAAAAAGGTCAAAACTTCCATGTTTGGAAAAAGATAAGATGGTTCCTTTTAAAAATAAGTATTGATATTCCAAAATGGGAGAAAATGAGTTTAAATAATATTTTTATAATATTTAAAAAATTATTAATTACATTTTTAAATAATATGTATATGGAAGAAAATATTCTCAACCAAAGATAAAAATATCATCATGATTTAATATAAATATTCTTTTTGTGTATTAATTTAATAAAGAATGGAAAATCATGCGGAAAATGAAATATTCTAAAACAAAAAGTTTATACCAAAACCAATAAGTGTTGGGATATAACAATTATATAATTTTATCATTATAAAATTTAGTTAGAAACAATCCTAGTGAAAATGAGATTGAAACATTAATCTCTTTCATATTTTGTATACTTTGAATAAAATATCATCAGATGGTTGAAAATAATATGGATATATAAATAACATTCATTAAATATTGTATTATTATAAAATTAATTCTTGTTAATTTTATACACCATAGATATAATAAATTGACGTATAACAATTAAACAAGTCTCGGTGAGGAGAAATTGAGACGAAAACCCCTTACCTCAAGTCTGTCTCGCATTTTAAGTATTATAACATAATGTATAATAAATTTAAATTTAATATAATTATATAAAACAAACCTATTAATATATATAATTTAATATATAATTTAATTATATAATTTTAACACCCTTTTTTAATAATTATCTATTAGAGTGGTCAATTTGGCTATTAACTTCTTCATTTTCCATCTATGTTTTGGTTCCCCAGTTATGTTTCATTCACTGACAGCATGGATACTCTTTATCTATAATTTCAACATTGAAAATATTATGATATATAATCATTATATACATATTTATAATCATTCATATAAATCATCGATGAAAAATTAATTACATCACTATGTGGAGATGGAAGTCTATACGTATCCACGAGTGACATTTCCATTTTTTTATTGATAGAAAAAAATGAATTTAAATGTTAATTAATCTTTTGCTGATAATTATTTTAACATCTAAATTATATACAAATAATAGATATATCAAAATAAATATCAACAAATTATGGTGCTCCAAAATTAGTTTTATCGATGTGTGGAGGTGTTAGTCCACATGTAAGCAAGAGTGATACTTTCCTCTCACATTGTATTAAGATGAGGTTTTTAGTGGTCATTAAATCATCATAATAAACTCCCAATATATTTATGATACCATATTTATCAGGTTTTTTGTGTAAAATTATTTTATTGTATTTATAAGATGAAATAAAATTAAAACGGTTTGGTTAAGATCAATACCTCTTATTTGAGAGACCTCCATTGGTATACTCTTTATTCTTAAATGATTAGTCTTAGAAAAATGCCATAAGATATATAATAAATTTAATTATACTTTAATGATTTTTTAGAAGTAAATTTATGACTTATAAGGCTTAAATTGTGTGAATTATTTCAAAGAATATGTAACCTTTTATAAGTGAGGGGAGGGACACACATTCAATTTCATAAAAGATATCAATTATGTATGGTTACTTTCTGGGGTGATTGGTTACAAATTGTTAGGTATTAAAATGTAAGTCAGTATAAGGTTTCAAAATCTTAAAAATAATAATTTTATAGTATTGGGTTTCAATTTTACCATTATATTATGGTTTACCCCACCAGAAAAATAAAACGTTTGAACCACTACCGTGGTAAACTAATATTAATTTTTTACAATTCAGAGTGAAAAAATAATGTTAACCCTATAAAATTATATTAATTATACTGATAAAAATAATTTAATTCATTTTTCCACAAACTATTTTTAGATTTGGGAGAATTCAATTTTAATTAAGCGTGCAAACTCCAATGACAACCCATTTTTGAAAAATGACTTTTTAATCACAAAACATAATTTCATTCCATTAATTGCCATTGTAGAGGAAATAAAATAATTTTTTAATAATAAATTGAATATATAATCAAAAAATTTTATTAAAAACATTATCCCATAAATATTATATTAATGTATTAAGATAAATACACATTATGTGTATAATTTTTTTAGGAAAATGTGTTCTATGCCCATAAATTAATATATAAAAAAATATATTATAATGATGATCTATATGTAATTAATTATATTAAATATAATTAAATGAGGATTAGGTTCAATTATGGTAAAATTTAAATCATAATGTTACATTTACTTCAAAATACATTTCAGTTTTAAAAACAATCTATATTTTTAACTATTCATTGAAAAATACACATTCTTAGAAAAATCCTAACAAATAACCATAATATAATATTTAAATGTTTATTTCAAAAATAATATTAATTTATTTATAAAAATTATTAAAAATTGAATAGATTAATTATATATTTTATGTACAACCAATGATAAAAATACATTTTTAAAAAAAGCATATTTCTGTATCATAAAATGACTTTAATGATAAATGAGTACTTATTTATTATGAATTACATTATACATTTTCATTAACAAATTTTAGTACATATTTTTATAATTTGGTTATTATAGTTTATTCCTTCTAATTTAATAGCTACATCATAATGATTTTCTATAAAGTGATTCATATAGACTCGATGTATAACATAAGTCTAGATATGGAATTCATTAAATTTTAATAAGAATTAAAAATATATAACATATCAGGATGTTACATTGAACACTAGTTAGGTATATCACATATTTTAATAGTCATTTAATGTATGTATAAATCAAATTGTGTTCATTAGAAAATGATATCCAAGGTAGGTTCTTCATAAGGTAGAGGTTTTAGAATACCCTTTACTATTCGATTGTTGATGGTAGATCATATATTACACTATAAAAACTAAAGGTGTATGAGATAAAATATTATCATAAGCACATTCTCATTCTGAACCTTGATTTTCTATAGGTTTCTAGGTTATGAGTTTTTTTTTCTCTAATTTTTTGATGCTTAAGAACATCATGGTTGAGGATGATAACATGAGTGAAAATGTTTTTCCTGTTGAAAATTTAGGGCCTATATGTATAATTGGATCCTTAGCAAATGGTTCAAAATGAATCTTGGTCAAAATTTGGCTTTTGAAAAATGGTATTCCAATCCATTTCTCTAATTTGAACACAAACAGTAGTCCCCATTTTGAATCATGCAATGGAATAATTCTATATTTAATTAATTTTTTTATATAACTTTGTTTTTTTAGGAAAATTTTGATTTTATGTTATTTAGTAAGAAATTTTTATTATATAACAATTGGTGTTCATAAATTATATAAAAGATTAAATTTGTTTTGTATTTCAAAAAATAGTTTTTAAACTAAAACAGATATTTCATATAAATTTTTTTAGTTGGAATTAAAAAATTTGGAGTTTTTTGGTAATTTATATTCAAAAAAACATTGATTTTGATTAAAAGGGTTATGTTTTAAAAGGGTTATTTCAAAATTTAGGATAAGGTTGTATTTAGAAATTTATATTTCATGGTTTTCTAAAAGTGGTAATAGAATTTTATTTTTGAAAAATGTAACATGAATGTATCACAATATCACTATTATAAAAACAATTTAAATTGGAGGTGGTATATTTTGAAATCAGGTTGTTTTTTAATCATTTTAAGGGGGATTTTGGGATGTATGTAGGTTTTATTTGAATATTTTTGCTATAAATATTTATATATATCTTAGTTGGGCCAGTATTTTATGTTCCACTACTTTTCAAAAATAAAATGTTCTTGTTGAAATAGGTGAGTTTCTTCCTCATATGATCTCTTCCTTATGTTTTATAAGTATAGTTCTTTTATTTTGGTTTGGTTATCTAATTTTTGGTACTTATTATTCAGTACCTTAGTCTAGGTTTTTTTTGTGGGATATTATTGAATAAAGCGATTTGTTTGGTTCATATTAGTTTTTTATGTGATATTTATTTGATGTTTATCCTTTTGTGTTCCCTTGGATTATTTTAGGTAATAGGGTTGATTTGTAAAATATCACTATATTAGGTTTTTGTTGAGGTACCCTATCCTTTGATTTCATGTTATCCAAATGATGGGGTTTTCCTTTGATATGATATATAGGGTAAGATTCAGGTGAACATTTTCGTGAATACGATGACTATAGGGTTTCATTGGATTCGTTGGTTCCTCTGAAATTTGTTGATCCAGAAGTGATGTAGTGGTTCAGTCTCTCTGAACCAATGTCTATAACCTTGTTTTTCATTATGGTATATTTTTTTAGGACATTCTATTCATGCCTTTCCTTCTCTCACTTTTTTTAATTATTCTAATTTTTTTATGTAAGTAATGAACTCTTGGATGAGTCTTGTAATTATGTAATGTATGGTGTTTAGTGGTAACCCTTATGAATCCTTCTTCCTTTGTGAGAATTTCCTTCTCTTATATAGTTTATCCCTTTTTTCCTCTGTATGTGTCTTGATGTTTCTTACATATTTGATAAATCAATGGTGTTTGAGAGTTACCATCTTAGTGAAATTATAATATGTATCCAAGGACACTATAGGTGATCCTACTATAGAAATAGTCTTTTTGAAGGATTTGGGTGTTATTTTATTGTTAATGTGAATTTATCATTGTGGGGAACATATGGTTCTTGGTTATTGACCCATTCTATTATTTTTTTATAAACACTCCCACCTAAGGAAAAAGTGTTTCTAATTTATCCGCTAGTTTATTTTTAGATTATTTTTTAGGATGATTATAATTTGTTTTTGTTTGTTTCATCATACCAATATTGTTAAAAAAATTTGTGACTCATTTATTTTTGTTTTTATTACATGATTATTTCATATCGGATCATGTCTCTGATGAGGGTTGAACCTCATTCCTTCTCGAGTAAACAACTCCTTTGATGGATTTATATGGGTAGAATTCATAGAGGTGATGATATATATATATCACACACATCCTGATTTTACACTTTTATTTTACTAATTTAATTTTTTTTTAATATCATATTTCAATTTTGGGCTGAAAAAACATAATTTTTTCCATTTTTAGAATTTTTGAATGAGTTCATGTTTATTTCACAATTAAAAGGAATAATAATTCAACCTTGAAAATTCATCTATAAAATAAAGGGATGAAATTAACATTTATTTCATGATTATGTTAAACATTTTCCTTCCCATGTG
The DNA here is from genome assembly GCA_963277665.1 of Viscum album. Lineage (NCBI taxonomy): Eukaryota > Viridiplantae > Streptophyta > Magnoliopsida > Santalales > Viscaceae > Viscum > Viscum album. Next base: position 391,156,631 of record OY728146.1, read on the forward strand.
GGTTTAATCATACATTACATTATAGATCACATGGTTGGAATATAATTTGGCCAATATTATATCTATAACAAGAACAGTACCCAACCCTTTTACTTTTTTGGGTTTACTAAAATAACACAGTCTACTATTTATTAACAAATTTCTTTACTCTGATCCACTCCCTTAACCATTCTAACCCAAACATGGGTGACCCCAACCATGGTTACCTATCTTAAATGCCATCTATAATGGATTAATTTAAATTTTATTCATGATATATTATTCGATATTATCTTGTTAGGGTCCCCGCCCCTCTATCATCTTGTATTTCTATATTCCTTTAGATTTATTTTCACTACCTTATGATGTACGCACACTGGAGAAACCCCTAATTGGTTTAGGGTATATTTATTTTGTGATTCCTAGAAACTATACTTTCTATGGATTCTATTAAATCCATTTCTAGAAACATCGGTTGAAGGATACATGTTTGGCTTCATTTAATATAGCTATTCCCTTTCTTAAGCCTTTAAATTTTAGAACCTTCACACATTTTTTATGTTGTGTTTTGGATACAAAATTGTAATAATAAATCTTATATGGATTTTTTTGAAAAGAAGATTTGGATTACAATTGATTCCAATTAAATGTTAAAATATCTCCTTTTGTATTCAAACTTATATATTGGTATCATTTGATTTCTCACAACAAATGTTTGAAAATATAATGAATGCTCCTTATAAAAATTTGAATTTTTTGAATAGGGATTCTAGAGTTCATAAGAAATTTTCAATTTGACCTTAAATTTTACATGTAATTTCAGGAAATACATGAAATTATATGTGTTCATTTAGTAATAAAATTTCTTCCATCAAACTGGTGAGTTTTTTAAAATTCTTTATTCATCTTCGATAGTTTTAAAAATATATATGGTTTAACATGTATATTTTTTGTGTCTACCAATTTATATGATAGTGTGGGAATTTTTATAATATTGAAAACATTTATATATATATATATCTATGAATTTTTAAGAGTAAAACACCTCAAGGGTACTTCATTAATGTAGTTTAATATACAACTCGACTTTCAAATGAGTTTTAATGATGATTTATGAATTATGAATAAAAAATCATATTCTTTATACCTTATGTTGTTGTATAAATAATGTTTTAATAGATGGAATATATTATGTTTTTATTTTAATGTTTGAAATATGTTTATTGTGGTTCTGCATAATTTTCCCTGAAATTTGAAAAATGAACATGTTTTTAAGAGTAGTGTGAACTTTTTATGAATTGAATATATTATCAGTGGTTGATGAAAGGCCATTTTACTTTTATTTGAAGTGTGATTTTATGATTGGTTAAATCACAAGGAAGCTAGTTATCTATGATATAAGGCTATATTATGTAAGAATTTGGATTCTTCTACATTTAACATTTAAAAACACTTAAGAAACGATTATGGCTTTATGGAAGGGTGTCATCAATTCAATGTCCATGGAATGTTTCCACAGAACATACTAGAAACCCTGGTACCCTGATATCCAATCTAGATCTGACATGGCCCAAAATTTAGTCACAATCCTGATATGTTAGTGAATATAACTATACATTATACCAGATCAATGAGGAAATAGAGTTTCCACAAATAGTGGAAGATAAAAGATACAAGTTAACCTGCTTAACAGTCTTAAAGGGAGATACTACTAGAAAAAAAATAGGAGTAATAATACCCAACTAAAAGATAAACATCCAAAAAGTAAACTATATTTTAAATGAGAAAAATTTCTTAGAATATCCTATTTAAGAAGTAGAAAATATCTTCACTAGTCACCATCATCACTCTAGGGTACAATGTATTAAGAACATCCAACACCTATAAGATATTATTTTATTTCACCCTATCCTAGAATAATAATGTTTACACACACCTGATGGAAAAGGTTGGGTGTGATCTTGAAATACCTATAGGGACTCACCATGTGTATCATAATTATTACCAAAACAATGAACCTTTTATTTTATAAATTTTAATAAAAACAAGTTAAGGAATTTCCCTTGTATATTTTTAAACCAAAACTATGATTCATTAAAATAAATTGAAGATATGATAAAAACATTTAAAGTATTAAATGAAAAATTAATATAAAATAATTTTTAAAATTTTTTTCTTTAATTAAATAATTAAATAATCAATGACTTGCAAATAATATCAAATAACTCATAGAAACATTGTACAATTCCCTAAAGTATATTAGTTTCTGGTTATATGATCATAAAACATATCATCTATGATCATTAATAACAAATAGTGTGTATACACAATCAACACCCCAATAGGTACTCCATTATGGGAAATTAATCTACACTCTAATAGGGGAACTCCTCCTAAGAATCCTAATATAACATGGTTTAGTTTCTATTGTGATTTTAAATCTAGTTCTAGGGGTTAAATATCCGAGAATTCTTATACCAACCACCTAATAACTACCTAGGATCCCATGTTCTATAATCAATCGATCAAATTGGAAAATTTTTCATTTTAAAACACATTAAAATACAATTTCCCATATTCAGTTCTTAAAATACCTTTTCCTTTAAAAAACAAATCATATGTATTCTTCATTTCAAGTCATTTAATTTAAATTTAAAATTTAATCCATCTTCTCAATATTAACATGAAATCATTTCTTCAAGACTATTTCTAAATAGAGCCTTCATTTTTTAAAAATTCTCTCAATAATTTCAATTCGATCAAAATTGGGATCATTTATAAAATTTCAAGACATTTTTAAATATAAGATCAAATCCTTATAATTAAATTTTTTTAAATAAATTTTAAAAAAAATTAGTTTAATCATGTAATAAAATGATTCAATCATATGGAAATGAATTGTGGAACCACCATCGTTTTCATGAAGGAGACATAACTCAAAACACATGTAATGGATAATTCCAATGAATAATGGGGTTGAGGAAGATCTAGGAACAAAACCTAGAATAAAGATACTAAAAAAGGTGTTTAGATCCTTTATTTATGTGATTATCTATCTAAAAAATGGAGGAGATACAATAATATCATAAGAAAACACAAAAAAATAAATTTACTTACTGGTGAGGCATTTGATCATCCACAAGAACATTTATTCCCCAATGGAGGAGGTTGGAGGATTCAATATCACATCTTGAGATGCTCCTAGGAACAAAGGTTTGATTCAGGGTAAAATGGAGGGATTTTGATTATTATATGAGGTGATATGAGTTTTCACTGAAATCTTTTGAAGAATTTAATCATGTGGACATGGTTTTCTAGAGAGGGTAGCATCTTTAGACAAACTGTGTGCCCCAAATTTTTTTCCTTACATGACTTATAGATGGGGTAGTAAATTTTTCAATATTGTTCAATTAATTCAACACCAAACATAAAAACCCTAACTTTCTGAGGGTTCATATCATGGATGCTCCAGTTACACTATTAGATAAATCGTGTTCCCCTTATAGTGTCTTACAACAGGGTGCATGGGTTTCTATGCCAAACCACATGGCTTTCGCTAATCATTCACTGACTGTGCAAATCCCAAAGAGAATCCAAAATTCTCCAAAATTCTCACAAAACAACCCAAAATAACACCTAACCAAATGGTGATCAAAACAAGGAGTATAAAATTCCTCAAAGAAGGTAACATGATGTTACAACCTCCAATATATAAAAAAATCATGTCCCCATAAATCTTTCCAAGAAGATTCTATATTAAATAGATGAGTCCACTGCTACGTCATCAGTTACTTATACACCCATATCTCATGAGAATCATAATCGTACTTCCATAACAAATATAAAAAATTTATCCTGCTCGCAATAAGTACCTTTGTCTCAGAATCAATTATCTTTACTAGAAGATCCATCATAGATAAGTTAGGCTCAACACCAAAATCCTCTCAACTCTTCACATGAGTTGAGTCAGAAAGATACAGAAGAAAAAATGATACATGGAACACATTATTTATATATGCCAACAATTATGTAATTTTTAATTGGTAATCCAATTTCTCCACCAACTCAACATGTATATAAGGTTCCATAAACTATGGTGTAAGATTTATCTATTTTCCAAGATGTCGATGACCTTGGTAAAACTCTCAAAAACACCAATCACCAACTAAAAACTCTAAAGATCACCTATGATGGTCAGTAGGAAATTTTTTGTGGCTATGTTCCATCAACATTATCCAAAAAAATTAATTAAATCATCATATTCAATTAATGGAAAAAACTCAACCGAAATAAAGAAAATTCACCCATATCTGACCAAGACAACATCGATTTTCTAGGAATACCATATTAGGCTACAAAATGAGCCCTCAGAATTGAATACTGGTAATTTTTATTATATTAAAACTAAACCATCCCGAAATTGGAATCCCAATATCCACCAAAATCAATTTTCTAGGTACATAACAGGTACTCAAGAATCTGTATAGCTCATTATTTCTATCCATACATCAATATATGTTAGGATATTCTCAAAAAAACATGATATCCCATCACCTTATGAATATTTCTCTATGAAAAGTGGAAAAAAATAAGATTTCTATCAGAGACTATAACACATAGAACTCCGAGAATCTGAACAATATCTTTCACATATATATTTCCAAAATACACAACTTTGTTTGTATCATGAATGTGTCAGAATTGGGATGATTTAATTATCATATTGAAAAAAACCCATATATATTTATTTCCATGATTTGTATGATAAATACCAACCACAATGTCTACAAATAAATCATCCCAATTTCAAGCCAACACTAATGGTGACTGAATTAAACTCTACTGTATCTAGTTAATGGCCTTGGCCAATTGTCACATCTCATACCTATCCACCATGAATTTTCCCCGTATTTCATTAAACGTATTTATGGTTCAAAAGTTCACTTCCTATAATAAATTATGGAAATACCCGAATATCACTATTCTCATAGGCAATATAACAATAATCTAGTTTGGGAAACAAAAGATATCTTTAGAGAAAAACATCCACTCACCATCATCATATCCACTATAAAGAGAGTCTATAATTCCTTGTAATTTATTATCATACTATTTCTCCTATAGAATCAACTCGATAATATTGGAGGTCAGCTAAAAACTCTTTAAAAAAGTCTTGGACACTTCGTTCTAGAATACAAAATGAAACTATCCTAAAAGAGTCATCATGTTCTACTCTTATGATGATTCTTTCATAGTTTTTATCAGATATTTCCTACTCAAAAAATCAGAAATGACATTCCACTTCCTCAAGGTGTATGAAATTTCTAAACAAAATAATGTACAAACTCCAACCAACACCTCTTCTGAATGTTCAAATATTTTTGAGATAAGATATAACTTAGTTTCATGTTATCTAAAAACATGATAGACCATTCTGAAAAAAGATAATGTTTCTTACTCTTATTAACATAAATCATGGCTACAAGATCCAGGTCATGGGATAGATAATTATTTTCATGTGGCCTAAGAAATCATGATCTATGTTCTTCCATTTGATCCCTCTGAATAAGAACACATCCCAAACTATACCCTAATTCATCACAAAATACTACATAGATCTGTCCTTATTCTAGAAGAGTCAACACCAGAAAAAAAGTAAAAAAAACATCATCTTAATTAAATAAATATATTATTTTTTTCATTCCATGTGAACTTCACCCCTTTCAGAGTGAGATTAGTGATCGCAGAAATCAGCATATAGAAATCCTTTAAAGATCAGTTATAAAACCTCGCTAACCCTTAGATGATTTGAATCTCAAAAACACTCTACAATTGTTGCCATGTCATAATAGCTTTCATCTTATCAATATCATCTACAATACCATGCTTAGAGACCATGTTTTCTAATAAATTCACTTCATAAATCTAGAAAATCCATTTTGAAAGCTTGTTATAGATTCAATTTTTTATAAAAAATTAAATAAATTATCTTATATGACTTATGATAGAATCTTCAGAATTATAGAAAATGAGAATTTAATCCACAAATAACACCCTAAATGTATCAATATATTAATGGAATTTTCAATTAATCAAATCCATAAATACTTTATGAGAATTATCCTAGCCAAAGGGCATAAAAACAAACCCAAAGTGACTATACCTATCTAACACAATCAAGAGAAAAACACATTTCTATAATAGTTCATACAACCCAGTATTGAACTCTTTCATCTCTATTTGTTCCATATGGTAATAAAACATATATTCCAACTTATTACTAGGTACCAAATAAATATATAACTCTACATATCTTACTTGTGGAAGAAAAATAAAATTTTAAGTAAACAGGTTGAGAAATGAGATGATGATTGGGGGGAGATCATCACTTAAATATTCTTTCATCAAATCAATATCAAACACTCATATTACATTCCCCACCTCAATAGAATAAAATTAATCTCTACTCGACTTTAGGTCCGTTTCTATCTAAAAGATACAATGCGCCACATCAATGGATATAAGGGGTCCCCTTAAAAGATTAAAATCAATTAATTCCATAATAGAAATCATACAATCCGTCTTGAGGATTAAATCAAGATGTTTAATGTAATTTGTATAATAATAATATAAAATTTCAATCTATGATATAGATAAGACACAGTAAAAAATAGAGACCCTACAATCTATTATTTATAAGGTGTGCAGCATTACCCATGACATATGATAAATGACAAATAAGGTTATTTATATGGTTTAAATTACAATTTGATATAAATGGGTCAGATGAATCGATTCCATATAGCATAGTTATGAAAAATTAAGCAACATTGCTGGTACCTCTCACAGTTTCTAGAACTATATCAGCTTTCTATAAAGACTCTTCCAATGACTGAAGAAACTTCTATTATGATGGATGTGGATGGAGAACCTTATATATCGAAGAATCAAATTACACGGTATTACTTTCAGGTTATAATGAGATTGTTCCACTAGATATAGAATATAAGAGATGTTATAACTTTCATACGTGTATTAATTGACTATAAAAATTGCAAATAATTGGATACTCAGTAAAAAAAATCCACTAATGGGACACTTCAATGAACTAAAGAAGTCTATAAGCCTCCAATTTTCATGAAACACCATGAGACCCAACAAGATTCCCCTTTCTTATAAAGGAACCCATAAAACTACCACTTGCAGAAAAAGGAAGTCATGTAAACCCTGACATGCTAGCTAATTCAAGATCTACCATCAATGACCTATCCAGTATGTCAGAATAAGAAGAGAGATTTAGTAAGAAAACACATGAACAGAAATTATATTGGATACCCATATAAAGTCTTCAAGCACTCATTTTCTTCAATTGATACAGTCATATGTGACAATTGTACAATCCTGGTGAACCAGTTCCCATATTGTGTCACAATTTTGTTAGGTTACTAGAGGTTTAAAAAATTGATATCATTATCTAGTATGATAGATTATCAATAAAACTAATCAGTAAAAATAACTAAAAAGGTATTCTACTCTAATCCCGCATTATTCTTCATTGTTTCCATCAAATCCAACCATCTCTTTATTGGAACCTCCAACATGAAGGTATCACATTTAACCTTAATGACTATAGATATTTCCATGAAATCCAAAAAAAAGTTCTCTATTATGTTTAACCAATCCTCAACCTCTTCTGGATTATTAGTTCCTTGGAAATAAAAATATTCAGTTGAACAATATATAGATCATAATTCTTTTATTCATCCCTTTGAGGTCTTGAAATTTGTACTTGAATTGGAATGGGTGGAGGTTCCTATCCAAGATCATGGATAGAATGCACAACTATCTCAATAGGATTCTAGTCCACAAAAGGATTTTATCATTATAGTTCACCAGTACCTTCCTCATGGGTCATATTCATATGTCTTCTTGGATTAACGATACTACACAACATCAAAAGACAACATTTAAGAGGGTAAAAATGATATAAATATCAACCACTCAAAAAAAATATTGAGATTATCAATCCCATAAGATAAGAGCTGGAAAATAACTCACTCTTAATAACCTCCTAAGTCTAATCAATACTTCCCAAACTCAAGGAATGATTCTTAACCTCACACTTATTCCACTATGTCAAAAACCAGACCAAATTTCCTTTTTCCCTGATCCCTAAGTCACCATTAACAAGGATCAAAGAGTGTTCTTGATACCCATTGTTTGAAAACATGACACTTTCACCATACATGATCAAAGAAGAAATGAATTTGTTACAAATAATGGTTTATTAAATATATAATTCAACCTTCCCAAAAAACTCAATGGGATATAGTACAAGAATGAAACACATATAATGGTACCCAGTATAAATATAAACATCCAAAATGAACTACAATGTAAAACAATCCAATGTCTCTGAGACACCCACGTAATAAGTGTAAAATAGCTCCACCAGCCCCCATCATCACTCAACGGTCCAAAAGATCAATAATGTCTACCACCACGAAGTGGAAGTTTCCCCTTTCATGGGATTGACATAATAAATTCTTCAATCTCCCACATAAAAATGTACGGTGAGTTCTATAAATCCCAATTGGGTCTCAAAAAGTGTTCCATAATCATTACCATGAAAATTAACTTTTTATTCTATCCATTTAAATAAAAGATGCGTGGAATTACATCTGTGTATTTTTAAATGATAAAATTAAATAATTAAAATAGAATGAATATATATATAAAAATAACTATCTAATAGGATTAAATGATCATTTTATATTAACAATTTTATATAAATAAGTTGGAATGAATAAAATTTTTCAATAATCAATGGCATGAATATGAAATAAAATAACTCATAGCAGTATGTTCAAATACCGTGAACTACATTTTTTTAATAGTTAAAATATCCTCATAATCATATCAGTGATTACAGATCACAAATAGTCTATATACACAATCAACACCTCAATAAGGGAACATGTTAAGAAAAATCAATCTACACCCTAATAGAGAAACCTATCATGGAAATCCTAAAATGAAATGGTTTAGTTTTTGATTTCATCATAAATTCATTTCTAGAGGATCAAGATCCTAGGGTTCTTATCTCATCCACCTAATAACAACGCAGTCTCTCATGTCCTTATTTCAATCAATATATCCATCAATAAAATTGGATATAAATAATTTCCAACCATTTTAAAATAATGTTTCTCAATTTCATTTGATAATATGAATTTTTCATTCCAATACAAAATCATAGTTTTTATTCATTTCATTCCATTGAAAATCACTTTTCAATTTATACTCTTTTCTCAAGATCAGTATCAAATAATTACACCACAATATTTTCTAAATTGGGTAATTATTTTTCATAAAAACTCTCAATATTTTAAATTCCATTGAATTTGGATGTTTTTATAAAATATCATTTTCTTTTTAAATACATGACATAATAATTAGAAATCCATTTTTTAAAATAATTTATAAAACATTCAATTTATTCTGTCAATTCATGGTTTCAATCAAAATGATAATAAATATGGAACCATCTACCTTAAGATCAACAAATCACAAATCACAATACCCACAACAGGGAATGCTAATGAATATAGGGGGATCCATTGATATAGAAACACGAAAAAGATGATATAAACATACTATTGAGGGATTATATCCTCTAATTGAATATTTATTCTTTAATGGATGATGTTGGAGGAGCCTAAATTGCTTTTTTAGAGCCTCAGAACACAAAGGGTTTGAGTTAGGTTTTAATGGAGAGGTTATGATTCTAAAATAGGGAAGTCAAGTTATTAAATTAAATTTTCGATGGAATTAAATGAAGTTCACATTTTTTTTCTAGGGATAGATTCATGATTAGACAAACTACATGGCCCTACTAAACTTCTGAATGGGGGGAATGGTTTGGATGCACAATTTAATTAACCATGCACCAACTATTAAACCCCAAAATTTTAGAGGCTGCATGGTTTTTAGAGGTTGTCCAAATGGTTATAAATAACATGAACCACCTACCCAGTGTCATATAATAAGATTCAGGGTTTTTTGGGACAAACTACAAGGTTTTCAATAACTGTTTTCCAACTTCTCATAGACCAACATGTATCTAAAACTCTCAAAATTTCATCTAAAACACCCTTAACCCAAAAAAAATTGTATCAAAAAGGGTAAATTACAATTTGAAATAAGGTAATGTGGTGTTATACTTGTACTCTATATCATAGGGATGGATGTGTTATCGTGGTTGGGTGGAAACATCTAGCTAGGATGAAGGCTTCTTCACTATTTCAGATTGCACATAAATTAGATTTTGGAAGATTGGATAATGATATGATAAAAGGATCTAAGGTTCCCACTAACATTAGATTATTTGGAATTTTCCCCAGGGTTTATGTTTGTTAAATATCAATTCTTATCATTCATTCCTCCCTTTTATAAGATTGTTAAGGTGTAGATATTATTTCATTTATAAAATCTTTAAAACATGTCATTCACAATATATAAAAAATATTCTAAATATAATTATTGTTTTCCTTATTTATATGTCTTAAATTATTAAATTATAATGAGTATTACAAAGATTGATATAAAATTGGTTTTTAATTAGATTTTCATGTAACAACGATATAGGCTAATGAAACATTTTATATGTGATTCCTTCAATTTGATGGAAATAAAAAATATGGTTTATAAAATGAGATTGGTTATTCATATTCTTAATTTTTGGATAGAATATTTTTTATATAATATTTCTAGATAGTATGAAATAGATAATTTAACTAAAGATTATATGTTGGGTGTGGTATCATTACATACCTACTGATAATATTTACTCAGGCCTAGGATATCATTTTAGTACAAGGTTCTAGTTTTATTTCTTTGTTCTCACACATAGATAATTCAGTTTTTAGAATTGGATGGGGACTTGAAATGTCACATGGAGGTATGTATGTTTTTATTTTAGATTCCTTTCTCGCATTGACCTAGTATGTCTCTTATTTTTTAATTTACTTTAACTAGTGGTGCATTATATTTTCATTTAAGAAAGAATGAAATCTAGTGGAATTCATTTTTATATCTGAAGGTGTTATGGGTGATCTGGGGGATTAGTCGAATTTATAGTTTTATTTTATATCTAAATTGTATTATTTCAGTTATTTATTGTTTCATTTTTCATGGTTTTCCGACATTCATACAGGTCATTCCCATTTTTATGTTGTTATTTTACTCTATTTTTTAGTATAAATCATTTAGAAGTAATGTTTTCTTAATTAATGGGAACTCGTTCTAGTCTGTGAGAATTACGAATTCTCTTAGTGTGTGTCTTGGGTTATCACAAGACACATGAAGAAAAAATCTACTGAACGTAAACCCCAACATTACTATGAAACCAAAAATTGAAATTTACACTAAATTTCACAACCCATGACGATGTGATACAATAAATGACCTCTTGAATATCTTTTTCACTAGATTCTACAAACTCAACATTAAAAACTAGTCTTGATTAAATTTTATGATACTTCAACCTAGGACCTAAAAATGTTGTTCCACATAGCCTTGTGTATGTTATTCGATCAATATGGGAAGAACAATAGTACTTATGTATATGATGTAATATTTAGGAAGTAATTTATATTCAAATAAAAAAACACTATGAATATATAAATATAATATTAATTTTAAAAATCGATACCATAAAACATTGATAATATTAAAACAAATAGAGTTCCTAAAATGGTACATAAACAACAATGACTATACTATGAAACATCATAATAAAAACATTGATGCTCGACTCTAATGCCACCTAGATAATAAATATTATACAAAACAACCTCTCAATATAAATATGTCTCTTAATGGATGGAACACCTTCATTTCATTGATAATAATCTAAGAGTCTAGGGTGAGTAACACAATTAAAGTATTTTCCTACATCAATCCAACATATTCACATATAATTTTATTTCAAACCGTATCACTAATGAAATTTGGTAATAATTAAAAAATAATAACATTAAAAAAACTTAATAAAATAAAGACATCAAATAAATTAATAAAAACTATTCATAGTTCACACATAAATCACATAAAAACATAAAACATACAAATAATTAGATTCATGAGAAATAATAAAAAATATTATAGTGACCCATGCCTTTTTCAGAAATAATAACATTATATTTATCATAAAAATACATTAATTACCCCCCTAATATTGTTTTTCCTAGTGTCTTTAAAATATTAGGTTCATAATATGTCAATGTTAAGCTAAAAAACATTTATTTTATTTTCCATAATGAAATCCTAAATAATTTTAAGATCTTAAATTGTAAGAGGGAACCCAAGAAATATATGGAAAAAATTAAGTGAGGTAAAAATCCTTGTAAGTTAATAACCACGATAAGGAACCATAACTTGGTAGTCAAAATTATAACATGATATCATAAAAGAGAAGGGTAACGAGTAATTTCATATGAGAATAACATAATGAAAATGGTATCATAAGTTCAGGGAATCATAAGAAATGTAGAAGAAATATATAAAATATATAAAAATGATTAAATGAAAACATCCTAAAAAATATGACATGGTGGAGAAAGACCCATAATAGATTAGGTTTACTCCCTAATTCCATACATGATGCCTCATGACACTAAAGATTCACCCAATACATTAAAAACCCTTGGTTCACATTCCTACCCTAACCTCCCCTCTCTAAAATCCTACCAAGGTGCCCCAAGCTCCCAAGAAGCCTCTCTCAAGCCCCTCCCATGCCTTTTGGATCACACTTACAAGTAAGGGATATCTTCCTACCACATTTTTTATGAATGTTTCATTATGTTACAATACCCTTGTCTTTACAATTAAAAATGTTATGGTTTGATTTGGAATAGCTCTTATACAGTCTCCATTAAGTTTGAAGGATGAGAGATCCATTTTTCTCTCATTAATGCCTCCCATGTACACCTGTTACCATCCCAAAATTCTGTAATAGATTTATCTTTCCTCATTTACATTCAATAATTTTTTTTTATGAATCTCAATTCCCTTACATATGTTGGTAAATTTATATATATAACCCTCTTACTGTCCATTTCATGTACATATGATGAGACACACATTTATCCGTCATCAACCATTTTTATGAATTCTTATGGCACATCGTTATGCTACCAAAATTGCACTATGATTTTCCAAGACAAAATCATTGTGTAATGAGTATCATTCCAATTTCTCCATCAAGGGTATTGACATTTATGCACATTTACTTATTGATTATTCAGTTTCATGTATGAATTTATCGTTCCATTATTGTGGAATAAATGATGATTTTTAATGAATCAATGTTATATGATCCATGTGGCACACTTATGCATGTAATGAAATTATTAAGAATGGTGCGCCCAAGTAGAACTCTGATGAATTGGTTAAAGATTAGTATCATGATACATAATGTGCAATGAGAGTTTAATCATACTAATTCAAGTGCATGAGGATTTAATCATGCTCCATGTGCAATGATCCTTGGATCATGCTAATATCTTGTTAAATGTTGATGTCACATTTCCATGTTATGATAATCATGCTATATCATGGATTTATGTTCATGTTTCTCTTATGCTCTATTGATATGACAACTGCCTAACATGTACTATATTCTTCTTGTTATTCCTTATTTACTCCCTTATTGGGCAATATAGATCACATTTTTTTATGAATGTCCTCTGGTTATCCCATTAAATTCTAATTACGAAGGGATGCGTGTGGTCATGTAAAATAATTTTTCAATAAAGATGTGAATTTCATGTTTTAATTTGTTATGTAATGTTTCAAATCCCCAAAGTCACTAGACCTCCCGATCTTCTATGTTGTAACAAGTGAAGATTGTATGTAATAATTTATATAAATGTGTGAAATAATGATATGGTTTGTTATATTATTTCATTAAACACACGTACACATTACATTCATCTGATTAAATAATAAAAAATGAATCACATAGCTTAATGACATGGTTGTCTTCCGTACACACTAATGAAGTTTTAATTTTTCAACGATTGGTAAGGTAAGAGGGTATATGATTTGTCAAATTAACATTATTGTTAATATTTATTGAATATAATATATAATCCTTAAATTTTTCATTATGAACATCCATGAGAGATTATTATGGACAAAAAATTCCGTCTCTTCACGAGGCGGTAGACCTCCATACATATAATCGATGGTTTAATTTCACATTTTATTGAAGAGGCGATGAGTGTAATTTATTCCATTATCACAATAAAAGCTATATATATGGTAGATAAAACTGTTATTATATCTTAATATAATAATATTATTTTATTTATGTGGTATAATTAAAAAACAAAACTATTAGTTAAGAATGATACTTCTACATTAGAAAACTTATTTAGGTTTGCACCTAAATCCTTCCCTGGAGGTTTTTGTAATCAAGTAAGGGATTCTTAGATGTGGGTTGGGAATTACGTAAGGGACATGGGTCACTATTGGTTGATAAAAAATTCCTTTCATGTGTGAAGTTAATAAGATAGTGGGTTTTAATTTTATAATTAAGAAAGAGCGGCATTTTGGTTAACACCCAAAATAATTCAGTAATGGGAAGTCATAGTCAAGACCAGTGCCACCAAAATTGAAAAATAATGGATTTTATGGGAGATATAGTCTATAAAAAACCACCAACATTGAAAAATAATAATGTTTTAAACATGTTACTCCCTTTACCTCTTTATTTTAACTTATTGGAAATTCGGTTTTAACATTCACTGTGGAAACTAAATTTTACTATTTTTACAATTTATTATGAAAAAAAGTTGAACTAATTAAATAATGGTAATTATGATGATTTGAGAATATTAATCCATTTTTTCTTATTAAAATCTAATATTTCTCAAAATTTAATTTAAAATTAAACTTGAAAAACTCTTCGAAATATAGTTTTTAAAGAAATTATTTTTTCAAGTATAAGATGATTTTACATTATCTATATGATCAGTAATAATAATTATAATAATTTAAAATAATATCAATATATATATAATATTTAAATTTAATTTAAATATTTCCACAGTAGGTGTTAGTTTAATTAATTAAAATGGATAGACATCATGCATTCAAAAACAATTTGCATGAAATAACGTTTTAGGCATAAAAATAAAATTATTCCACAATCATGAATATTGATGAATAAAATGAAAGTAATTACACTATTATATATAAAATGGTAAATATTTCAAATATTGGAAAAAAAAGATGGATCTTTTAAATTATTTGATTTAATAAAAATAAATTGTGGATTTGAAAAAATCTATAACTTTTAATATTCTCTAAAAAATAAAACATTTCATAAAAATACAAAAAATTCACCCTAATATAATTTTTATATTTGTATTTAAAAAATAATATAAATTATATAAAATAACATTTCTAAATGTTCCATAAATTAATTATAATATATTACCAGAAAAGTAATATAAATTATTATTGTGTGAAACAACATTTTTGACAACTAAAATGTATTCATTTAAAATTAAGTGCTTTTGTTCTCAAAATTTATCAATATATTTTATCTATTAAAACTTTTATATATATTCTATAATTTATTTAATACACTTCATACCATTAAATTTAACATTTATTTCATAATGATCTCTTTTAAAAAATAATATTTTAATAGTATATCACAGTTCATTTAAACTCAGTGTTTCATTTTGTATATACTACAAAATGTAGAGTAATTTTAAAATATATGGGTGTTATAAATATCATATATAGTACCCACCTATGAGAATAACATCATTATTTTTAGATCATCATCTATTCATGTCTTCCCCAATCAATGACCCTCTCCTTATGTATTTTGAATGTAACATTACACATCATTATACTATGTCATACAACAATTCATAATAGTTAATGATATGTATGATTCATTTAATTCATTTAAAACCCTTTTATTTCCAAAATTAATTGATCATTATAAAATAAAAAAATTAACCTTTCTTAAATTCAGATAATATTTAATATAAGAAATCAAATTTCTCATTCAAACAAAATACCCTAGCTATTCAAAAAACTCAATAAAATGAATTTTATAATTATAAATCCCCAAAATGCATGATTTATATTAAAATTAAAAACATCCATATATCTTCCATATCTATAAAACTTAACATTTCATGAAATCAATGTAACTAATTTATTTGATAAATCAAAAATTATGTTTTTATAACTAAAAATCACATCAATAATAGCATAATGATTGAATGTCAATTAAGGAAGGAATATGAGCGACCTACCAAAGATTTGTTCTTCCTAATTTACCCAATTTCCCAAAATAATGAACCTTTCAAGACTAAACTTTTATTCGTACTATTAAAGTTCCTCCATACATAACAGTTCTTAAACTATATAATACAAATTTCTAATTAAAATATATTTGGTCAGATTGAAAAATTTATAATGGCCCAAATTCTCAATTGGAACAAACCGTTCAAAATGGAATATTATTTATGTGTCTCTCAGGGTAGAAGTGCATGACCTCCAAATAGTGTCATGTCCCTAGGGCCACTTCACATGAAACTGGTGTAACACACTATTTTTTAGGGAAAAAAAGATGTGTTAAGGGTTAATTAACCTGAAAGTATCATAACCCCATACTAATTTCTAAAATCATAAAACTTATGCTGTAAAATTTATTTGAATTTATTAAGAATTATAAAATAAGAATTTATATTTTTTTGGAATTTTATTCATATTAAACTCAAAAAATAAACAATAGAGTATATTCAAAATAGTATCTTCATTAAACACTAACAATCTATATAATATTTGACCAATGATTTGATTTTATCCATAAATAACCATTGATAGAAATTACAATAATTTATTAAAACCCAATATATAATGGTCCACTTATAAATTTTAAAAACTCATTTATCTACATCCAAATATTCATAATTAAATTTATTTCTTAATGGGCCAAAATTCAATTCCTCTTTCCATTATAATTATCTATCCCCCTCTACACTGATATTTTTTTCTATTATGTCTATATAATTCTATAGTGGAATAAGTAATTCATTCTAATCAAATCTCTTTCTCTAATACTCTATTTTCTCTTAATTCACCCCTGTGAATTTGGAGTCCACCTAATACATAAAATTTTTAAATTCATTCTCTATATCAAAAGAAATATTTTTCACAAAATAAATGTAAATAAATATCCAATATTAAAAAAAATTATTTTAATGTTAATTTATGTTTTTAATGTAAAGAATGCTTTAATAATTGACCCAAAAAATATATCCATCTCTATTAAATGAACTCCCAAAACATTGTGCTTTTATGGGGGAATATAATGAGTGAGGGAGACTGAGTGGATTTTGAAAAAGAAACTAATTTTATCAAAATTGATCTCTTTATGTAATAAATTCAAATTGTTAAAATATATATCCATCCTTAAGATTTTATTAAATTAAAATTATAACTTTATACTTAAAAACTATTTTTAAAAAACATATATTTCATTTATCTATGAAATTTTATATAAATAACACACTTGAGTTGTCAGAGATAGTAATTTTATGTTATGTTTTATTTTTTATTATTTCTTATACATACCCACACTTTATCTATGATCAAATTCTTGAATAATGTGGTAACATTATCTAATGTTATTTTTTCTTGAATATAAATAATAATTAATTATAATATATAAGAATCCAAAATATCAAAAAATAATGAAATATGCTTTAATATATAACTAATAACCTCTAATAATAGAAACATTGGAATATTCAATTTTCCTTATTTGAGAATATTTCATTTATTATACATTGGTCATGAATAAATCCAAAACTAAAATATTGATATAAACATTTAAACCCAACATATACCCCCTACAAGATTAAAAACATTTTATGTAACGTATTTAACATCTAATATCACCTAAACATTTTTAATTAATGTTGTCTATGACTGTAAACATTTACCCTCATAAAATAGAGTGTTTTAGGTCTCCTTAATGTATATTAAGATCACATTTGCACATGAGTCCTAGCCCGGTTGGTAAGGACTCCGTAAGTTCATCCAAACAACAAGGGATCAAAGCGAGGCGGAGGCATAATTTCCGGGGTACTGTAGTAGGTACTGTAGCGGGAACTGTAGTAGGCACAATTTGGCACTGTAGTAGCCGGGAATATGCCCCCTGTTTGGGCCTTCGGGCCATCGATTTGGTCCCTGAGTCCTGTATGGCCATTGGGCCACCAAGAACTTTGGGTCAGTATGGCCTTTGGGCCACCTCAAGGCCTTCGGGACACCTTAAAGTGAATATGCAAACCAGAAAACCTACAAGGAACAAGCTCTACAAGGAGGATGAAAAAAGAGATTTCACCACAGTAGAAGCTAAATGGATTGCAAGAATGAGAGGGTATGGAACATGCCATTGGGACAAGCATGTGCATGCACGGGAATGCCTAGCCAAATAGCCATGCAAAGGTGGAGAGCTGATTTCTTGATGAAGATGTTGGGGACGAGCAGTTCCAAGTAGTTTTTCTAGGTTGTATGTAATGTTTGAAACCTACGGGCAATGAATTCCTCTAAAGCCTTCAAGCCATGTAAAACATACGCCTATGTGCCTTGTAAGGGTTCCACCTCACCCTTTTAAAGGTGGATTATCAAAAATCAATAAACAATAAAGGCCTTTGGGCCATTGGAGGAGATCACATTATTTTTATTTAAATGCTCTCTTCCTTGATTCTGGAGGAATTTTCAAATTTTTCCAACAACACGTGGTGTATGTAGAGTAATATTTGTAATAGAGAATATAAGACTCTCCACTATGGATGTATATGATATCTAAAAAATATTTATCAAATATCCTTCACTATAAATAACTCAAAGTAGAAAATAGCATCAAATTTGTTAGGTAGAAGGGAAAAATTACTTGTAATATTGTATAATAAAATGTTACAATACATATTTATGTAAATATTATGAAAATGTGAAATCATCTCATTATTTATATCATGGAAATTATATATCCTAGGAACCATGTTTGATAGTCTCAAGTATAATATAACAAACTCCCTGTCAAATTTCATAATCATTATTTGTGTATGACCATCTTTTGATTATACAACCAATATGTTAACCCCATATAATAAAATAATGATAAACTATCATCTATGAAACCCTTGTAACAAAACAAGGATATCATTGAGAAATATTTCATCCAAGACACAAGAAATAAAAATAAATTCTCTTATACTAATATCTTTTATCATAATTGAGATCATAGAATGATTTATTTTACAATTAATCCAGTTTCTCTGTTTCAATCCTTAAATAAAATCCCACTGTTGGAGTGTATAAATTTATTCCTCAATTTTAACAATGAAGAAATATGTATTCATACCTAGTTCATCCAAGTACAACTATATATATAATATTTCATTAAAATCACCCAAAAATATTACGTATAACTAAATGTCAAAATATTTCACTAAAAACAATACACATTTACCTATAATAATATACTATTACACATTTATGATCAATAAAAAACCTCATGGATACCACCAAATCCCAACCCAAATTGGACATGTAATAGTGACTACCATAAATTATATTAAAAAAATTATGGGAGGATTTATCCTTGGTAATCCGGTGAATGTAAAGAGGAACATCATTAATACCCATAAACTATGAATAAATAATTTCTAATCATCTGAATAAAATACATAAGAATCATGTAATGACATCCACAAAAACAACTCCATAGAAACTGAAGAATTAAAATAAATTCTATAATAAAAACACAAGAACACAAATTAACAACATTATTAAGGTCTAGTAAAGACCAACCTTATCTTTAATACCATATCATGGAGTTCTAAAAACCAAATTTAATGGTAGGGTTGAGCATACAAATATAATCAATAGGTTCCCTTTATAAAATCCCATGTGAATCTTAAATAATAATACTAGTGATTTAGTCTTTTAAAAAAGATAAATCAGTAAAGCTTCATTAATGAGAAAAAAAAGATGTTACAAAAGTATAAAAGAAGGAAATTTACATTTGTATCGTTGGAAAATAGTGATAAAATCACCTGTGTTACTAGAGATATGAGTATAATAATCTTCATAGATTCTCATGTTACCAAGTTGGTCAGACTCACAATAGACATGTGTTATTATGTGGTGTTTTGAAGCAAGGATGTCAAGGCACTAAATCCATTTCGATGCGTGTCTCAAACCAAGAAGAATCTTACCCATTATGACTGCTTGAAAAATTTTGGATGAGCCTCATTCAAACCAAATTTTATTCCAATTTCTTTGTTTATAAAATTCCACTAGAGTAATAAGTACCATAATTTCTAATTCCTTGTCAATGAATTTTACCAACGGGTCAAATATCCCTTCTAAGAAGTCCCCATTGTGTTACCTCAAGGAAATTCCATATCTAGTAGGTCCCGGGTTTCCTTGTGAAGTACTATCTGAGTGACATTTGATCCATCCTGCAATAAAAGAAATCTAGAAGACATCGATGGTGCTCAGTGGTCAAGGATAATTACCTTGTAGTTGAAGCTTCCTCAAAATATTAATGTCTATGATTGAGTTATCACAGTGTGTACTATGATGATTATTTTCTAGTTGAGTCGCAAACTGGATACTTGAGGGGGTAGTGATGTGATTGAAGGAGTCATTATCATGTCGGAATTTGTTCAGGCTCATCCAAATAGTATAGATGGTCTCCACACATGCCACTAAGATGAGGATGAATATCGATTTCAAGAGATGTACTACTGAGACGTAGAGAAGAAGGTCCAGAATATTATAAACTTTTAGCAGATGAACTTCAATGAAACAGAAGACAGAGTTATAGAGGGATGAATTTTTCTTACAGGATAAAAATAAATAGTTAATATCATCATGGTGCTGGTGAAACAGTGCACACCTAGAGCATAAGGAGATTATGTCTTTTTTCATGTTACTATAGACAAGAATTTTTTCTAGTTACAGGCACTATAACAGTGTGAATCAGGATTGTTGGAAGAACTTTTTATGGATGTTCTGAAATATAGATGTTTTTCATGGCAGTAAATGATTATAAAACTGTTCGAAATCATGAAATTACATTTGGGCTCAGTTCCCATATAAGGATATCATCATTTTTGAGAAAGTAATAAGAAAAGATATTATGTGAAATTTGAGGGGGCAGGGTATTGATCATTTGAAGTTTAGTTTGGATTGAGGCATTATAGTGTAGTTCCATATCTTGTATATCAACATTTTAAATAAAAAATGACATGTTCAGTTATCCTTCTAGTATTTCAGGGAGGAATTAGCACTGACAAGCTAGCGAGAGTGTGTGTTAATCTTCTTGAAATATTTTTAAGGCTTGGCCACACTGTGGATTTCATATACATCATCTTCCCTTCAATTATTTTTCTTAGAAATTTTACATGGAGGAATTAAAGGGAGTGGGATTTTTCATTGATCATCCTTCCAATAAAATGAGCCTGAAGAAATTGATTGGAGAGTTCAAAGAGTTTAATGCCCAATCCTCCCATTACATGTGGTAAACAACATTTATTCATATTTGTGGTAACAAATTTCTTTTCCAAAATTCTACCGCTACAAGCACAATTCCACATAAGATAATTGGCAGTCTTGATGATGGAGGCAGGCCATAATTACACCACGAAAAAGTAGAGTAGGTTTGAGACAATCGCATGCTAAACTAAACAAAGCCTTCCTACAATTGATAGAGATTTCCCTTTTCAAGTAGAGAGGGTTCTTTTATCCTGACTCAACACGTCATCAAAATAGGTTGATTAAGGCCTTCCATGAAACAAAGGGACCCTGAGATAATTGAATGGTTAGAACCCCTCTCTTGTTCCATGATCTTGTATCATGCAGTGTTTCCTAGGAGCAGAATTGTTTTTCCCATAGTAGATAAAAGATGTACTCCAGTTGACCTCCTGTCCAGAGACCCTTTCATAATGAAAATGTTTTCTCTTAATTTATTTAATGTTACTCTTGTTTTCCTAGGTAAATAGAATAATATCATCAGCAATAAGAAGGTGAGAGGTTCATAGATACCTCTGGGTTCTAGAATTGTTTTGACTTTTCCTTTGTCAACATCATTAGAAATGAGTCTACTGAGATAGTCATCGGCAATGGAACAAATATATAAGGAGAGAGGGTCTATTTTCCACACTCCTCTTGGGAACTTAAAATAACCATCTGGTGATCCATTAATAAGGATGGAGATTTGAGTAGAGCTGAGCATCTTATAAGTCCACTATGTAAATCTTGGGTTAAAGCCGAAATCTTGAAAATTTCGACTAATAAAACTCTGGTCAATGGTGTTGAAGAATTTTCTGATGTCCATCTTGAGGGAAATGTTCTCACCTCTTTTAGTCTTCTGAAAAAGGATGATGCACTCAGAGGCTGTAAGTAGACATTATTGAATCCCCCTTCATTTGATGTAGCCATACAGGTTCCAAGAAACTATTTTATCAGTGATATGTGCAGTATGGTTGGCCAGAATATTGTTGATGACCCTATGCAGAGTATTTATCAGAGCCACGAGCCTGAACTGACTCATTCCACTTGCATTCTTTACCTTAGAGACTAAGACAATTAATTGAGCATTGAGACCTTGAATGTGAGATATATAAATTAAAAAATTCTTCACCAATTTGAAGACATCACTATGAATGAAATCCAAAAAATTGAAATAAGTTATTGGTGAATCCATCAGGTCCATGTGAGCTTCCTCTCTTAAGCCAATGTAATGCATCTCTGATTTCCATATCCAAAGAAATTTGTGTGAGGATGGTCTTATCAGCCTCAGTGAATTTTTAGGGATAATACCTTTAATTAATTACTCAGTTCATCTAAGGCTATTGAATAGGGTGTTATAGATGAAGACAATATGATTTTAGAGGCTTTGTATTTAATCAAGGATAACATCCACATCCTTTAAAATAGATATTAGTCTGCTAACTATTTTGGCCCTTTAGAGTGCATTTAAGAATTTGGTATTCCTGTCTCCATCTGTAAGAAACTAAACATTAATCTACTCTTTATTAGTATTATCTCTAAGAACAATAAGCTTGATCATCTCTAAGGAGAGGTAGCCTCTTGCTCATCCTCACTAGAGAAATTACTGGTGGTCTTTGATTGATGGATTCCATGTAATGAGTTTTTGAGAGAATCAATTTCCTGATCAAGAGTGTTGAATCTACACTTACTATGATTCTTCATTTTCATCTTGAGAGTTCAAAGCATGAAAACACAAGCTAACTGATTTCTATTATAATCATAAATAGGCAAAGTTTCCATGCGATGTTAGGAGCAATCAGGAAGAAAAGTCCAAGTACTATTGAATTGAAAGGGGAGAGGTTGCCTCTCACTTTTCTCAATAAATTTTTTCATAATTGGATGATAGTCTGAATTGTGCCATGCTATAGTGACACATGAAATTTTTTCCATCTATCAAGAATATTTTCATTAATAAAGGCAAGTTCAATATTACTATCCCTCATGTTGATCAGATAGTTCTTGTACCAGGTATACATGGACCCCATCAAATTAATCTCAGTCACATTTGACTCTTCATTATAGGATCTGAAATCTTTCCTAGACATGGCAGTAGAATCATTCCCGAGCTTTTCATTTACATGGAGGATATCATTTAAGTCCCCCATTATGACCCATTATTCAGCGATGGAAGTGGACAGATTTATAATTTGTCTCTTGACATATATTCTAATAGAATAGTTGTTGGAGGCATAGACCATCGAGTAGAAATTATTGTGACCAGATTTGTTGAACCAGTAAATGATAAACGACTTTTCCAAAGAAATTATAATAGGATTTACAACACTATTATGTATAAGAATCCATAATCTTTCATGATCATCATCTTACATAGAGCTAAATAGTGAGTAACCATTTCCCACAAGTGTAGAACTATTTCTTGTGCCTTTGGTTTTGGTTCAGAAATCCCAATAATATCAGGTTTGTATTTACCCACAAGTAGCCTAAGAGAACATAATGTGTTAGGGTTGGCTATTTCCTCAAAGTTTTAAAAATTAGTCCTCAGTATGATTTCTTTTTGGTGGTGAGGCCCCCTTTTTCTGTTGTTTCTAATACCTTGTGCCATCCAGATCTTCTCAATTTTGTCTTCTGGGAAGCTTCAAGAGATTGTGTCTGTCTTAGGGTAGCTGCATTGTTATGTGGACAACAATGCTCAGATTTATCTCTAGTTTCTATTTTTTGAGAGTGTATCTGCAGCTGGCTATGAATTTCCATGTTGGATCATTGCATTTTCCATTATCTGTGGAGAAAATATACTATCATATGTGGCTACATTGTCCTTATCAAGGACCTCTATAATATTTTCACTTGTTAGTTCCAAGGTGAAATCATCCTATTGTGTCTTAATAAAGAGATGAAAAATTCCATCTGAAAATACATGTTGTTCATTTACATCCTCCTATTTCCAATTGGGTAAACCCCCTATCTGATTCATTTCCTTGAGGCAAGTTTACTCTTCTTCCTCCACATGATCAGCCCTGGGCTTGATATTTTTGGTTGGGTGCCCAAATGCAACATGTTTTGAAGTCTAAATGTCGGTCTTCTTAATATACTACTTTGTACAAGTGGATTTTTCATGTGGTACCTCATTCCATGAGGTATTTTTATTATTGGTTGGACAATATTTTGAACAATACAAAATCTTTCAATGAAATGAGAAACGTTCCTGCAATGATTGAAATATTTATGCACATTATCAAATTCAAACCTGACTTCAATGAGATTTTCATTGACATCGAGTGATACACTCTCAGGAGGAGTTGTCTCCATGTTAATATATATTAGAACTCTAGTATATAGTCTGAGTTCCCCATTAATTTTTTTCTAATCAATTCTTAGGGGTGTTCAAATTCCAAGGGAAAGATCATTTAGTATTTTAGGATTCCAGTATATCCATGTATGTCCATGGATTCTTTCCCAAACATGAGCAATAGATTGTTTCTTTTTGAATGGATTTAAATTTTCATCCCATTATGAGAGACAAAACACTCCCAGTATCAGATTAACAGTTATATTTATTCAGATAGAATTAATCTCTTCTTATTTCTATAGGATGACATGAAAGTATCCCTTTCCAAGAGGAATAAAATACCATTTAATGAAATTACAGCAATTTGAAATGTGTTGTTTAATATCTGATAATGTCCAAGGCTTCATACCTATTTCATAAGAGATATGACCGAGTGCCTAATATATTCAAACCTCCATTCACTATTTCATTTCATCATGGTCTACAATTTCTGTAATGGCACCTTCTCCAGACCTTTTTATGATTGGTGATTTGATTTGATTTCCCCCAGCAGAGGAAGAACTTGAATGGGCTTCCGCAATGGAAATTCCATTGTGGGGAATAATAGTTGAGAAAGTGACCTATTTAGATTCATAATGATGAGGAGAAATATTCTTTCCCATTCTATATTGAATGAATCCATTTGGCAGCAAAATAATGCCAATATTAGAGCTTCATCAATGTAGCAAATTCATGTTAATGAGGTTCTTGTACGCTTCTCCATCGAAATCATTATTATCTAGTGATTTAGTGAATGAATCATGATAATAAGTCTTTCTCATACCTTAAGATAAACCAGACTCATCTCACTACCATCACACTCTTAATATATATAAATTTTATAAATTTAGTAAATTGGTAAAATATAAAAAATGAGATACCCAACATATGCTTACCAATTGATCTAATCACCCTTAAATCCTAAAAAGAATATATCATTCCAATTAAATAACATACTATATCCAAATATCATTTCAAAATTGAAAAAACACAACAATATACCATAGTTTCATACCATATCCAATTAACATAACCCCAAACATTAACCTTATACCACAAACAACACCCCTACATACCACAACCACTACAACAATTATGATTAGAGGGAACAACAACAGATGGGTTATAGTTATCTATCTATTTTCATTGTATCATAGATATTGGGGGTTCACACGATACCCAAAATAAAAAATGGGTGCTAGTTAGGGTATCAAACTCAAGTATTGTATTATAATGAATAATAGAAACTATAGTTTTATATAAATTAACAGAAAATATCATCATAGGGTTCATATCCAATGAATTAAGACTTTATAACCATATCACCAAACCTACATAATAACAATCATAAAATAACTACCACCAATTATAGCTATCCAAAACTTTTAATACCTTAATAAAATCATTTCATTAATGATTTATGACATCATTATTTTAATTTCATAATTCAACAAAACCTCTAAATAATTCATCACCATCAATTTAAAAATTCATTATTTTTATTAATTATTCTACTATATGTTTATTACTAATAACTATATTCATTAACCACCATATTAAATAAATAAATAATAATTTCAAATATTAATTAAATTAACAGACATATCTCATTCAATCACACTTATTAAAAATGGATAAAAATTTATTCTTCATTTGATATTAGTGGAATATATTAATAACATCCCATCAATGTTAATCCCTCTGCACTAAAATGAAAACCTTCCATTCCAACCTCACTATATTTACACACTCACATCATATTAGTACATGTTCATATAAATACCTACTATTTCAAAATTGAATATTAAAGAAAAAATGGTAATTAAAATTTAATGATTAAAAAATAAATTCACACCCTCCCTTATTCAATTTTTTATTAATATTTAAGAAAATTAAAATAATCAACCCAAATAAATTAAAGTTTGTAGCTTTTATATCGGTAGTATTAAAATAAAATGGGTTTTCAAAATAACTTACTTTAATTCAATGTTTGAATAGTCAGGTCACTATAATAATAAATTATACATAAAAAATCTATACGTTCTCAAAGAAAAAATATAGATTATAATTTTAATCACTCAATCCATAAAATATATCATCTACCAAACACTAATATAAACTCCTAAAATATTACACTATAAATAAAAAACCTTGAATTAAGTAAAGGACTACCCAAATATAATCTAATTTATCTTCATAGAAGAAGAAAAACAATAGTTACTAAAAAATTATTTGAATATACGAAACACTATACCTAAATCACTATGGGCCATGGAAAATATGAATAAATTTTTTACAAATTGGGAGACCATGAAAATTTATATTTAAAATAAGGATTTAAAAAATCACCAATTAAAGAACTAAATTACCCACATTGACCCTTGTTTAAAGGGGGGTTTGTCTAGAAATAAAATAACTAACATACACTATAATGGGTGTCGATCATGTGAAATTCTACAAATCATGATGAAATATCATTTACTACAACTTGATTTTCATATCAACTATATTTTAGAATGAAATTATTTTAATAAATATTAAGATGTAATATATATCATTATTCCATGGTGCACCTAGTCAAAGGTATGATTTCATATTCATTATATAGTCTCTGGCTCCCTCTATAATCAATATGAAATTTCTTTTAACTTTAAACCATAACGGGAATTAATCAAAAGGCAACCTAAAATAAAATCATGTAAATAATGACCCAACTAAAAACAATGACCATAATCCTTGAAAAACCCCTATAATTTTAATTATTGTCCAAAAATATTAAATGCTTCGCCACCAATCATCAAAATCAAATTTAACTCATCACATAATAATGTTATAAATCTAGGTGTAATGAATATTCCAAAGTGGCCAATGGTAACACAACACTTCAAAATTCAACACCTTCAAAATATCATTACTAAAATTAAATCTTGGTTTGATTTAGATCATTAAGGATTGATTTTTTATTCATTAAAAAATCCAACTCAAATTCAATTTCTTGACATATTCAATACTGATAAAAATTTAAAATTTATAAATATTAAACATACAGCAGAACCTTAAAATATGGGCCTTTACGGTATTCTATTTTAGTATATTGTTTTACAAAAAATGTCTTAATTATACCCCGTTATTTGGGATTTGTGGGAAGGATGGACATGTTGGAGTTTTGGAGAATGTACATCACGCGCCATAAGGCTTTCAATATTTTTTGAACTTTGCGGATTCCACAACCCTGCCTCCATTATTTCCATTGTGTGCATCAACCTTTGAACCTATATCTTGCTCCCTTACCCATCTGGTGGCTCCCTATCTATCTGGCATGGGATCCTAGGATATGGTAGTACAACCCATGTCAATTCCTCCTAACCCCAGGCTGGCCCTCCGCCTTCTTCCCTGATTCCTCATCTAGCCAAGCTACTTTCCTCCAGGGACGCTCTCTACAGTGCACTCACAATCCTTCTACCTTTCTTCCCTACCATTTCACTGGATTGGTCGTAGTTGTCTTTTGTGGGCAACCAGATCTTCCTGGATGTGCATGTGGAGTCCTATGTGGATTTTTTGGATTGGTTGAAATGGATACAAGTAGCATGCTTTGGGGCCTCTAAGCCACGTATTTCTATCTTCTAGTGTTTTGGGGAATCTTGGGATCTTTGACTTCCATCTCAGATTTCCCTGATCCAGAAGATCTATTTTTGTTTCCTCATTGTATATTATGATGATTTCATTCAGGCGTGGTGTTTTTCACCCCAATATGTGGGTCATTGATGGTCCATGGACGTCAATAGTGGAAAGAAAGTTCAGTTGTTGTGGTATGGATCAACCTTATAGGTATTCTTCTCCCATTCTAGAATGAATGATTCTTCATGATGATCGGAGACTCCCTAGTAATATTTATATGCTTAGAATTCTAGAACATATGTTTTTTAAAGACTTTGGTGGTCCAGGTTTGTGTGGAACTAGATATCTCTCTTCCCATAATGGAGAAGCTTACTCTCAAAGTTCAGAATTCATTTCACTGTGGATGAGACATCTCCTACCCCATGATCCATAGATACTGTTCTCATTTCCTTCTTTAGGGTCATTCTCGGTATGTGTTCTGACATTGTAGGCAGGGTGGGCGAAGGGGTAACACCTGGAATGATGAGGCAAGTGCTCCTATGCCATTTCATCTCTGTCGGAATCTACCTAAATAAGAGAAGGTGGAGGCCCAAACACGATTTGACAATCCTCTTCCCCCTAATTCTACCTCCACCCCCAGGAACCATGTGAGCTCAAGGCTTGATGAAATCATGGTACCCGGTCGGCAGGTAGTATCCTTTGTACTGCAATGTCTGCCTAAGGCTTGGGTTAGTGATAGATTCTATTTCCTCCTCAATGTCTTCATTCCTCCAAGGCTTCGAGTTATAGAATATCCTCATTTTCCCTTCCTCATCCCTCCAGGCTCCTGGCGCTTCTTCCTATTGATTCCAAAACTCCACAAAGAGTGTCGGGGGGCGTGTTAGGTTCACTTACATTAATCTATTCCCTTGAGGGTGTCCCAATAGAAGAGACTCAACATTCACCTACCCTTTCAGCCCATGGTTTTGGATGAGGAAGATTATAAAAATCTTACACCGGAAGGTGGGGAAAGCAAACTACACAACCTTTGGTGGAAGGAGCGTCGACAAGCTCACTTCAGTCTGAGGCTAATAGAGTTTGGATAGGTTATCAGGCTAGGGATCAAAAGTCAAAGGCTTCCTTTTATTTTAAGAAGGTGTTGAGTTCTGGAGCTAGTCCCAGAACACTATCTTATCAATGATTGTAATATTTTTCTGGTTGGCATCCTTGGACACACAAAAAAGACATATTTAATTAGATAATTCTCCAAGAAAATAAAAAATCATGGCTTCTTGCATGCGGCACCCTCCAACTGTCATATTTGGATCATTTGGTAAGGGTATCAAGGACCTCAGATACTTGGGGGGACAGGTTTACATGGTGCAATTACCATAAGGGGTCTCACTAGTTATGAATCCACCTGGATAGGTGTTTGGATAAGAATCATGTCATCTGCATGTATGGTGTCAACAATGTGGTTCATCTAGTGTGGGGAATTTCAAATCACTCTCCCCTACTGATAACTCTATCTTTCGAACATGATACATTTGAGTTCCTAAAATTATATCACCATTGGAATAGCGAGCCATATTTCCATGTCATGGTTCGAAACAGCTGAGCAGACCCTCCCCAAGGGCATACATGGAATTCCTTAAATAATAAATTGAGATAGCTTAAATAATGGATCCCTTTTTGGTCTAGGGATCTTCCTCCACAGGGCTGGGATGTGATGGATAACTCACAAAAATTCAATCTCCTCGAGCAGAGACATGAGGAAGATTGGAATGATTATGTTTTCATGGACCTTGTATGTAATAAGGTGCATCCGGTGGATATGTTATTGAAGCAGGCGCACCTTTCCAGGGAAAATGCATGAATCAAGTGGCTGAATTAGGGGGATATCAGCAGTACTTACTTTTATTCCTGCATTAAGAAGAGGAAGTGGTCAATGTACCTGAATATCTTGCTGACGGATGTGCCTTTTACTAATGATAAGGACGTTGTGGGAGAGATTTCCAATACAAACTTAAGGGATCTTCTGGTTGAACCTAACATCTAGTGGCCTATTGGATACTCAGGTATCAACAATGATCTCTTCCACTTCATCATGCGTCTTGTTATGGACTAGGAAAACGAAGGTTTGGGAGTCCTTCCCATGAGAAGGTGACCTTTGATGCCATGATGAAGCTCAATCCCGATAGTGTGGCAGTTTGAGATGTCTTCCCTTCCTCTTTTTATAGTGCTTCATGGGGGGTGGTTAAGAGTGATATGATCGGTTTCATTCAAGACATCTTTCAAGGAGTGAAATTGTCAGCATTTTCTTGTGCTACGACAATTGTATTCCTTCCCAATTCTAAGAACCCCTCTTCAATTCCTCAGCTCTGGCCTATGATCATGTGAAATGTACCTTATAAGATCCTTACCAGCATCATCAATTCTTGGCTCGCATCTCTCCTTCCGCAGTGGGTCTCATTGGGGCTGTATGGTTTTGTGAAAGGGAGATGAATTCACGGAGTGATTTCACATGGCTAGGAAAAGATTAGTGATATCAACCACAAGTCCTGAGGGTCCAACAAAGCAATCAAACATGACATTATAAAATACTATGATTTGGTGGAATAGAGTTTCATCAACAAAGTGTTGGATGGTATGGGTCTTTCTGCATATAATATTAACATCCTCATTCGTTGTTCCATCTCGTCATGGTTGGTCGTGTCATTTTTTGTGGAAGACCTGTGGTTTATTCAAGGAAACCTAGGGCCTTCTTCAATGGGACATCATATCCTTGATCTTAATTGTTATAGCCCATGACGTTCCCCACAACCTTATTCATAGAATCATAGACAATGGTCACATATTTCCATATCGTCGCATATCGAACTCTCCATCAGTGTCATATATAATGTTGGCAGATAACACTATTGTTTTCATGAACACATTAGAAGCTTGTTGCAGTGTTCAAATAGGCTATTGGAGGAATATTTTCTATGGAAATGTTAGATAATTGATAGGGGCAAGAGAAATTTGTATTTACCCTGCCACTTCCCTCCCATATAGGTTTTTGTGGTGGGTCACCTTTTGGATATGCAAATAGGGGTCCCACCCATGCATTATCCAAGGGTTCCCCTTTCATTAGGGTGTACCTATAACCATGAATTTTAACCCCTTATCATTTAGATCACAGATCGGGTTCTCAACATTTTGAATATCCTTCTATCCTTTGGTGGTAGAATTGATCTAGTGAACAATGTGTTGTATACCACCCGGGACTACGCCATCTCTACCATAATGGTCCCAAAGGTTGTTATCAGTAGCATCGATAGGATCTTGTCCATGTTCCTATGGGATACAGAGGGTGGGGTGAAACATTGTTGGGTATCTTGGAGTAGGATGGAATAACTAGCTAATGATGGGGGGATCAACGTCTACAGACTCGAGGATACCCTCTGAGGCATGTATTCAAAACTATCATGAGAATTATTGGAACATCATGCCTTGTGGGGTCGCACCATGCAAGAGATTTCTTTAGGGGAATATTATTGCACTGACGGACATGATTCTCCCATATGGTTTGAGATGGTTCCCATCATGAATGATTTACGAAGACACACTCGTTGGATCTTTAGGAGAGGCAATGTCCTATTTTGGCACCACAACTAGAGTGGCACGATCATTGGCTATCTAGGATGCACATCCATAGAGATCTCTTTTTGAAATGGAAACCAGTATCTAGAATTTTCTTAAGGTTGTTCCGAGTAGGGACTAACAACAACTTTTTCATCCCATCAAGCCATCCTCTGATTCAGAGAGGTGTGTCTTCACCCCAACACCCTCTGATGTTTTTGCCATTACGGATTACCGTCAAACTATTAGCACGTAGGACCATACTAATTCATGGGATGAGATACTCTAGACCAAGTGTATTCCTACAAATACATGTTCCCCACCTCCATAATAAGCAACAGGGCTCTTCTAATGGATGAAAACCTCAAGAGGTGAGACATCAAATTGAACTCCATATGCCTGTTTTGTCAGAGACAAGTAGAGCAGAGCTCTGGGCACATTTTCCTCGAGAGTGAATGGACGCACGAGGTGTGTGGACACTTTGGTGAGTTAAAAACTAATTCATTTCTAAAATTGTATATCAACCATTCCAGGATCACTGGTATCAAAGTTTAGGGATTGGTGGTATGGAGAGGTGGGATCGCTCTACGATTCTTCATGTTAGTTTTTGGGGTTTTGGGTAGGCAAGGAAGAAGTGAATTTAGGAGGGGGTGACCTCATCGGGTTGAGTGGTCATTACATGGACTATTAAACTGCATATCAACTATATCATGGAATTTTGAAATTAGAGGGATGATCCGTCCCTGTGGTGTTTCTGAATGGGGATCCTTAATCCAAAATTTTGTTGTGGTATTTCACCGGGATATTGGGTACACTGGCACTCTCCTTCGAGGGGTTTTAAGCTCAACTCTATGGATCATGTGTCTCAGGTGTGATCCATGGAGGTGGGGTGGTCTGTGACAACATAGGGTCAGGGTACGTGGCTTTCTCCTTCTGGACGGGTCAGGGTATTTCCCTTCAAGAATAAGCCATGTCCATGCATACGGGTATTAATATTTTTAGATAGAGGAGACTGCACATTACTATGGTAGAAACAGACTCAATGCTATTTCATAATTCAATTTGTGGCCTCGAGGTGATTCCTTGGTCGGTTTCGTATGCAGTCAGGGACTACCGTGGAATCCTATGAGAAGACATTAATGTGACCAATACTTGCAAGGATGGAAACAGGGTCGGAGGCTACATGTCCTCAGTGTACCACCCTGACCCAGAAAGTATATTTTTTCTATAACTTGGACAGTCTAAAACCGGTGGGGGTTAATATTATTCGATGGGATGCCCTCATTGTTCATTACTCCCCCCATCTATTTTTTCCATGGCATGTCCTTTTAGGCCTTTTACTCTCTTCTCCTACATTGAGTAAAAAAATTCACATGATTATGATGATTATGATTATCTATCTTGATATTTAAGATGATTTTATTGTTGATTAACATCATTCCTTGATATAATTTAATAAGATCCAATTTTTTGTTTTTTTATAGATTTTCATATTCTCCCACATCATTATTATATATAAGAGTATGTATGGACTCTAAGTCACCTATATTAAAAAATATGACTTACAAACACTGTTAATAATTAATATACAATACTTATGTCTGTGAAATAATTTCAATGTCAAAATATTATTATTTCCTCCCAATGTATCATTAAGATTTATTCATTGAATGTGGTAAGATAATAAATTGGTAATTTTTATTGCTGATCCATTTTGACTTGAAAATAATAGTTTTTGTACTATAAGATAAATAAATTCCAAAAAATATCATTTTTTAGTATCCATGAATTTATAATTACTATGTTAAAAATCCATATAGCAAGCACTTTGAGTGAAAGGTATTTTTATTTTTTAAAATTCTAGGCCCTAATGTGGATATAAAACTAGTTTATTATGTCTATTTAGTCCCAAAATCGATCTGATTATATACTAATAAAAATAATAAACATGGATAACTAACCTTTCATGGTTGGGGAAATTTTTTTATCAATTATATGATAGCCCAATTTTTCTATATTGAATTATTCAATAAAGTATACTTTATTATGGATTCTATGGTTTCTTGATACTTTTTTTAATATATCCATCATTTCATATCCTAATCCTAGTGGGAAATAAATAGTTTTGGAAATCATCCCCTCCATTTTATGGGTTTCAAAGACATTTAACTCTTTATACTCATCACAGAATTTCAATTTTGATTATTTATTAACATGTGACGGATTATACACACACAAATTTTATATGTTTACAAATATCATATAGGTGTAATATGGCTGGAGGTGATTTTTGGATAAAGTGTTGGGTTGGGTCTTCTATTTTTGTGGTTTTTTTAGGAACAAAATCATTTTGGTTTAGGATTTATTTTGGGTATTATGGTGTTTTATTGGATTATTGGTGATTCTTGGTACATGATTAGTCACTGAAAGTAGATAATATTCATTTTTAATATATTTAAATTAATTGCTCCAAAGTCCATAAACATTTTTTTGTGCACTATATAAATAGAACTTCATTTCTCATCTAAAATGCAATTCTTGCTTAAAATGCAAATTTGGGCGCAACCAAATTTTGGCGCAACCAAATTTTGGCGCCGTTGTCGGGGACCCAAGTAAGTGCCTTAGACACTCATCTTCTTTAATCACCCAAAATTCTTTATTCTCACCATAATTTCTCTTCTATATTCCCCTTTCTATTTCTGCGTGTCCAATGAATCCAAAAAGAAACTTTCAATCAACTCCAATGGATTAACATCAACAATAACCATTAATTAACCAAGGCTATAATCAACTGGAAAATCAATATTTTGAATCACCTCACATAGAAAATTTCATTGACCAAACCAGGATTGAATACACCACACCAGAAGATATGTACAATCAATGGGATGCTGATTGTTTAAAGGATTAATTTCCATACCTCTCGAGGATGACTGAAGAGATCAAACATAATGAAGTTCATGATGTACAACCATCTATCAATCCTAATTCTGAAAAAATTCTTGAACATTTGTGTGAAAAAATGGATAAAATGAATTCATATGTTTCATCTTTAAGATTAGAACTACAAAGCACTAAAATGGTTATGGAACCCATTCCCGCTCAGGTTGTCTATTCCTCATCACTAATACAAGAATCTTGTCTCTCAAAAACCTCCAATGAATTTATTGAAGAACCAACCATTGGATTTGGGATAGTTGAAGATAATCAAGGAATTGTTGATGGGTGCTTAAATCAAGAGGAAACTGATTTTTTGTATTCACAAGAGGGAAACATGACATTGTGGATAAAGAGTCCTAAATATTTCTCCGTTGATGATTTTTCATAAACACAAATCACTGAACAATTGGGATAAATACCAAACATTGAGCCCATACCCACACCTAAAATACAACTAGACACTTTTAGGGATGAATCATATTTTAAAACGGAACCAATTCTTTCTAATTTTTTTGGAGAAGAAACTGACTTTCATTCAAATTTCCAATCATTATTAAGAAATTTCAATCGACCAGAACTCAAAATCATTATCCTTCCTTCCCCAGACAAGAATTCCATCATAGGTGATAAAAAAGACCTTGTAGTTTTAGTTCATTCATTTAAAGAAGCCAATAATTTTGAAATGGTCATTTATGTCTTAGGAAAGAATATATGTTCAACTCGATCAACCATTTCAGATATTCCTTGGATTTTACCAATCATTGTAAAAAATAGGATTTTACATGAAAAAAATTTCAAAAAAATAATCAATCTCAATCTTATTGAAGTGGAAAAAGATGGGTTAATTAAAATGTCAAAAGTTGTAATTGGAAAAGTTGGGGGGTACAAGTTGAGCCAACGACGTTAAACAAAAGCGCTACATGAGAGGCAACCCGTGGTTTTCATGTTTCCAATATTTTTGGAATCATATTTATTTTTAAAATAGGAATAATAAATCATTTTGATATTTTAAAAATATAAAAATAAAAAATAGATTGTTGACTTGTTCTTCTTTTATGAGTAAGGATGGGTATGAAAGGGGAGCACTATATTAATCTGTGTCACGCGGTGTGATCCCTGAGTAATACCTTACCCAGAAAATATAAAGAAGACAATGTATCATTAGTTTATTTTATTTTATTTATATTTTTTGTAGGTTAAAAACAATTAGACTCTTGAACTGTTCTTCTTTTATGAGTCTGGATGGGTATGAAAGGGGAGCACCGTATTCATCTGTGTCACGCGGTGTGATTCCTGAGTAATACCTTACCCAGAAAATATAAAAAAGACAATGTATCAAGAGTTTGATTTAAAAAAACATGAAAACCCATAAAAATTATGATACATGGAATTAAATAAATCAATGTATTGTTTGTTTTGTCTGCTTTGTCCATATTTTTATGGTTCAGGAACTATTTTGGGTAATACATGTTCAATCAAGGAGGTGCCTACATCCCCCAAGAGATCAAAGGAGTAATCTGGAGCATCATGAACTTCATCTTCAAAAACCAGGTGAATTTTTTCCATGTTTATCATTCTCAATTTCATCTTTTAACTCCTATCCTACCCCCTTATAACTTTTCTTTTCTTTAAAAACTGAGGACAGTGTTATTCTAAGTTGGGGGGGAGATAAAAAATGATTTTTTTTCAATAAAAACATGCATGAAAAAAAAATTCCATTAACCTTGAACATGATAACACACATTGAAAACTCTAAAATTGGATATCAAATAATTTTTTACGCCTTGATTCTGATTTTAATGCAAGTTTATGTTCATGAGCATAGTTTTTGGAAAGTGCGGTTATCCGATGTGATTTTTCAAAGTTTAGATTTTCATCCTCTTAATAAAAATTCCACAATGCACGTCTACTGGATTGTGGGTGTAAATTTGAGTTCTCGGGTCCCTTTCATTATAGCATAGGGTTCTGGGGTCACTTTTAGTTTAATTTGAGTATCCAAAAAAAACAAAAAAAACAACAAAAAAAAACTAAAAACAAAAAAAAACAAAAAAATAGAAAAAAATTTGAAAAAATAATGACCACATATAGCAATGTTTTATCCAAATGTGTGGCGTCTGGCACTTGGGGATCGCGACTCCATAGTTTTCTTTCCCAGAGTTTGGCTTTATATCTTTATTGTAGAGCATGAAATTGACAATATGTGTGGCGTCCGGCACTTGGGGGGTCGTGACTCCATAGTTTTCTTGCCCAGAGTTCGTCTTTTCATATCTATTGTCGTAAAAAGACAAAAAAAGGATACTCAACTTAAGGTTCAATGTGATTCCCACCTAGCGCTTCCATTTTCCCCTTGAACAATAAAATGGGCCCCATATCTTTTACGATGGACAACACTTTATCATGCTTAATTGGAATTGGATGAAATGTGGCGATTAATTTGAACAATGGAATGTGCTTTGGCTTGGGATATGCTTATGGACCTAGCTTGTTTGAAATGATTTTTATGGGTTCCATATGTTTTTTTGGTATGAGATAATTGGGTGAGCAATGTGTATTAAAATGTTTTTGGAAAAGGGGATTTCAATTTCATATTTGTAATTTATTTTTCTCGGGACTAGCAAAACTCAAGTTGGGGGGTGTGATTAGTCACTGAAAGTAGCTAATATTCATTGTTAATATCTTTAAATTAATTTTTCCAAAGTCCATAAATTTTTTTTAGTGCATTACATAAATAGAACTTCATTTCTCATCTAAAATGCAATTATTGTTTAAAATGAAAATTTGTGCGCAACCAGTACATATTTTTTTGGTCATGATAAATGTTATTAATATCTTGAGTTTGAATAAATGGGATTTTAGAGGGTTTTATAGTGATGGATTCATAAATTATTGGTCGAGGTGTTAGTTTTAGTAGAGTTACGGGATTAAGAGTTGATAAATCAACTTCTATGTTAAAAATGATCATAAGAGGAATAGGAGAGTCTAGTTTGAGCTTATTTAAGTGGTTTTCATGTAAGGAAGTTATACCTTTTAACATAGTGTAAAGGAAAATTTGAAGGTTCTATTGGGATTCAACTATTTACTATAAATTTTTGAATATTCATGGGTTTGGTTGGATGAACCATGAAATGGTTATCTTTGTTAATGAGTAAGTATTTAGTTTGTTTTCAAGGTTTTCGGTAATACCTATGTCATGGTTTAATAAACCATAGAATGGTTCCTATAATTATTGTATAAAATGAAAACAATGGTGAACAATGAATTAGTGTCCACCATGGGTTAGTTATAATTATATAAATAACCATGTATAAAAATATTTGTATAAATATTTGGGTTCTTAGGGTTTTGGTTCTACGAAGAAAGGTTCAGTGTACTCTTTATGTAAAACAAAATTGGAAAAAATTATAAAAAATGATATAATTTTAGTGGAATTTTTTAAAAAATATGATTACGGTTATACAATGGTATAATATAAATTATGGGGTTGAATAAGTTTCATTACAATGCTAGGAATCCATGACATAAGGTAACAACAACATTGTTTGTTAGGTGCTCCCCATTTGTTGGGT
The DNA here is from genome assembly GCA_963277665.1 of Viscum album. NCBI lineage: Eukaryota > Viridiplantae > Streptophyta > Magnoliopsida > Santalales > Viscaceae > Viscum > Viscum album. The sequence goes on from OY728146.1 coordinate 391,195,283, forward strand.
ATAAGGTTTAAATAGAGATAGAAAATTTTAATGGAATTTTATTTCCATTCAATGTATATGTTTTGGACATTTCTAACATGATAAATGATAATAGAACTATGACAAATCCATGATACATTCAGACTCATTTCAATGGGATAGAAATGGGTATGGGAAAAAATGGGATAGTTTTATCCAAGAAAGAATGAACAGTTTTTATATTCCTCATAAGAAATTTTATGAAATCCCACTAATTGATATTGACATATAGTCTAGTTTGGATAAGAAAAATATTTTAATGATTTATGTTTGTTTGGATTTTTATAATTTATAGTTTACAAGAATATGATAAGTCAAATTGTAAGAATATTGTATGGAAGCCATGTTGTGGTATGTCACTCATCATATTAATTTTCCTTCTTAACTCTTCTCTAAATACATTTTATTTTTATTATATCCCCATATCACATTATTTTATTATATTTAGTTTGAAGATGTTTTGAGTTTTTTATTTTCTTTTAGTGAATCTAATAATATTTTTTAGGAAATATATAAATGACCTTGATTTATCTTAAAAATCTAATATTTTTTATGATTTTGTTAATATAGTTTGGTTTCATCCCATTTTTACTCCATTTAATGTAAAAATGTTGGCATAAATTTGTTCTTCAATCTAAATTTATAAGATACAACCCATCCCCGCCATATACACTTAGGATTTCTTAAAATATATAATTAAAGATTTCATATTTAATTTGACTGATGCTTCGTACTGACTTTGAATTTCAATTTATATATATCGGTGAAAAGTTATTACCACAAATGATTTGGGACAATGAGACTTCATGTTTCTGAAAAATAATTGAAAACATGAATTAAATTAAATTACTATTTATCCATTTATGAGTTTCCTGTGGTTTATCCATCAGTCCGGACATATCAGGGTTTTCGATTTTTAATCATAAAAAATTTCCTTTCGGATATATTCAAGTCCAAAAAGTTATCTAAGTCTTATTTTCCAATGTTTAATAAGTCCATATTTACATATTTTATTATCAAATATTATTTTTTTCTCCAAATTGACAGGTAGGTGGAATGGTTTCTTATATAACAATCAAAATGGTGACATGCCTATCAATGTTTAGAATGTTATCTAGTATTCCCATATTTTATTCCTAAAAATCTTTTATTAACCATTTTTAATTATTTTCTCACTATCTATTCTGATTATTTTTTATCTTAGTTTACAAACCTCGGTTACACACTTTCGTGTTTATGATAAAGGATTTTAATTTTTTACCATACTTTTTATTGCTACATAATTCAGTAAAAAATTTGGTTTATAAAGTTTATTCATTTATAAAAAATGATTAGGTGAGTAATAAAAAACAAGGAATTGATATTCATTATAAATAATTTCATAATGAGTATTTCATTATTAATTTATATTTCCTTATCATCTACTCTTATTGACATATATTCTAGCCATAAAATAACCTATATGTTACTTGAAATTTTTTAAAATATTACCATGAAGATGATACACCATATATAAAATAATTCAACATATAAGATATGGGTTTGAGGTGGTTCATCTAAATTCACACCGTTGTTGGTTTGTTAATAAAGTCTATAGATTTAATATAGTCATTTTTATACTTGTTATGATTTTTCTAAAAGAATCCAGTTTTCAATTCATGAAAAATGTCTAATTGTAATATCTTTTCTTAAAAAATGAAAATAATGAACAAAATTTGGAACTATTAGCAACTCATATTTATCACCCACTATTATGTAATTACATTCTTACAGTTATTAATGAGAAAAGGATAAATCCAACAATAGTGAGTTTCTTTATACAAAAAAACACATTATATTTGAAATTTTATTTAGGGAAAAATATATATGTTTTACCAATAATTTTTAATATAGGTGATTTAAAAAAATGTTTATGTATCTATAAATTTTTTATTCTTATATGAAATTATTGTTAATTTATATCTCATCTTAATCTTCTATATTGTAAGATCCCAGTTTTTTCCTTGAGGTTCAACACATTTAATGTTGAATATATATATTTTATTTTATTCCAATAGTAGTTTTTAAATGTTTAAATAATGTTTTGGGAACATCTAGGGACTGTTGAAAACCCTAAGATCTTGTTTTTAGAAGAACAAACAGAGGTGTAAGGTTGGTCATCTAAATTATTTCCTTCAAAGTTTCTCCCATTTATAAATGTTTTTGGGTTTTGTCACATCATAATCTATATTCATTCCATTGAAATTAATTTATTTTTTAAATTAATTATGTGAACTTTTTCCTATAACTATTATGATACTTGTCAACCTTTTAGAGGTTGGAACTTCGGTAAGGATCACCCCTTTGGGTTAGTCCTAATTTACATATTCTTTTAACATTCTTTACACATGTTGGTTTCACTTTTAAAAATGAATTGAATTTATTTATTATAAATAATTGATTGTGATATAGCATATAAAATATATTTCACTTGTTCATTTGATGTTTATGTAAATCATTGTTAAAATGTAAGAATTCTCTAACAAACCATTTTTATTTATAAATGAAAAGGATATATTTTTGATTAAATTGTAAGGTAAAGAGGTGTGGAATAATAAATAACCAATGAAAATTTATTAAATGGTATAATTTTTTATATAACATTTTCCCCTTAATATATTTCATAGACACGGAGATTCCTTGTATTCCTAAGGGATTCCCTTGAGCACTTTGAGGATGCCTCCCCCTCTGATTCCATGATCTGGTTTCCAACGCCGATACCCACATTCAAATTCAGTATTCTTTATAGTAAATGAATTCCTTTTAATAGAACTAAAAATTCATCCTTTCTATATTTTGAAATTATAATTCCTGAGTTCATATCATTGGATTCAATTTTTGAGATATGTTGGGATGTTTTTGTTTTTATAAAAGTTGGTTTTGTTAAAAATGAATCTTTTTTTAAAGGATATTTTTTGAAAATCCGATGAAATATGTGTCGTTGAAGGTATATAACTTGTTTATTGAGTAGTTTTTCAATGTTCATATATATCATGTCTTTATTCAAGGATAATCAGTTGAATAATATATCAGATACAATTGATCAGAAAAAATATTTTTAAGTCAGGAGCTATTGAAATGAAGATAGTCATAAGTTGTTTTGAAAATTGTTGATAGGATGTTTTAGAACATTACAAAACTATTAATTTGATGATTTTCTGGTCTTAATTTTCTCTGCATCATAAAAAATAAAATGACATTATATATTGATGAAAGGGTGAAGTATAGTTATTTACGCACAGCTTATCTAGATACAGATAATCAGAACAAGAAACTCTAGATGGAGAAGATGTCAGAAGACTGGAAGTTTGAATGTGAAGAAAATATAATTTATATCACCGTATAAGGTAATACATTGAATATGTAATTTATGTTTTCTATTAGACAGATCTTATGAGACTAGAAGAAGATAAAAATGTTTCACAAGAGTATATTTTGATCAACTACATTCAACTGATAAGTTTTCAAGTTGATTCAATAGATACGTTTTCATATCGATCAAACAGATAAGATGTTATATTGATACAATGGATAAATTTTCATGTCTATTTAATATATATGTTTTCATGTCTATCCAATAAATAAGTTGTCACACTGACTCATCGAATGAGTTGTTAACACTAATCCATCAGACAAAAATCTATCTTGAAAATTTAAAATGTCTAGCTAACAAAATATAGAATATCATGATATCAAACTTTTTTACTTGAAAATATACAAAGGGATGTTTAAATTTTGTAATTGGACTCATTTTTGTGGAATGATAATTTTAAATTCAAATCACTGTATGCAAATGAATTCATCAAAAGTTGGTGAAATTGTTTCAACCATTTTATGTTTACATGGAGAATCAGAGTGATAAATCATAATTGTTTTTAAATTAGATCAAGATAATTATAATTATGAATTGGTTTTTAGATTTAGATGTTCTAGACATTCAATTTCTGGATAGATCAATTAAAAATTTTGAATTGTTATCTCAATATATTTTAATGGGTGTAAACAAAATAATAAATTTCAAGATAACCATTTTGGGATAATGTTTTGTATTTTGTGAACAATTATGTTTAATCAAGAAGTTCTGAGAAGACTCAAAAAGTGTTTATAAAAGTCAACGAAGTCATTGATGATTTTAAAATTTCCGTGAAATTTAATGTTTTGAAATTTGGGTGAGCATAAATAAAATTTAAATTTCACAAAACTAATAATTCAATAGAAACTATTAATATTTCAAAAAAGTATCATGTCACTTACCACTATTCACCCATGGAAAATCTAAATCTTTTAATAAGTGTTGTCATAAGTTAATTTTCCGACCAAAGTTGTTTTGAGTTGAACATGGTTTTTTGGGAAGAATTCTTCTAATTAGGCTATCAAACTGAGCTACATTCATATTACCATATTAGATTAATAATACTGAGGTCATAATTCTAAATTTTGGGATGTACTTTTAGAATTGAGAATTAAGAGTAGGTGCATCATACTAAGGTTCATGAGACTTATCTTCATAGGACTTAGTTTTCCGAAGAATCATCATTAAGAAGAAATTTTCGTTGTTTAATTTTTGTGTCGCTCAAATTTTTTTTATGAAAAAACCTTTAAACTAATAAGAGTTAGTATAATCATTCCTATCATGAGATAGAATATTTCTAACTATATTTGAAAAATGTTTTATTCACTTCATCATAATAATAAATTTATATAGACACATGATAATGTATATAGAAAATATTTAGGATATAACACAAAGTAATAACCTTTTAAATCATGTTTCCCATTTTTAATTTCTTATTATCATGAATTTGAGTTTTCTAAAAGTAGTTATTGTAGAACTCAAATATGTTTTGGGGGTTAAATTTCCTATTGTTTGAAATTTGTAAAAAGAAAACAACGGATTCACCAACCCTCTTCTCAATTGTTCTTTGACCCTTTAGAAATATAATATATATTAAAGGCAAGGTTACATTATTGAATCTTTATCACGGATATTCTAAATTTTTTCAATAACATAAAAATTATTATATTTTATGGAAGAAATTATTATGGTTGAAAAAATATGATGATTCTATATCACATATCTCATGGCTTAAAATTTTTTGATACTACTAGAATTGGTTTCCCACCGATTAAGAAATACGATCCTATGACTTTTGATGACAACAATAGTATTTAAGTTCATGGAAAATCTAAAAAATATATTATTATTTCATAGTAAGAACAAGTTTATATGATGGTGATGGGTATCAAAACATCAATTATATGGGACAAGATTGAATTTATTTTCAAAGGAATACTAATGTGGAGGAATAAAATAAAAAAAATCGGCATAATATGTATAAAGATATAAGATTGGGAGATGAGGAAATTATTGATGAGTACTATACAAAAGAAAAGATAGTTGTTTTAAACATCAGAGGTTTCAGAGCTGCCTTGGAAGATTCAAAAATTGTGAAGAAAGACTAGAGACATTTTCCAGAAATGTTTGATTATAAACATTTTTCATTAGAATATATATAAGATTTATCTCTTGGTAAAATGCATTCTATTATTGTTCATTATGAAATGTGAAAATCTCCAGGGTTGAAAATGTATATAAAGATTATATTTCCTTTGATGAAATGAGAAAGATGAAAAGGCAGTATTCAGAAGATGTTGATCCTTGTGATTCAAAATATAAAGAGTACTATTAAATAAAATACAAAATCATGTCTCTCATCTCCAAGAACTATTAGAGAGTTTTATCAATCTGTGTTTTAAACTAGATGAAAACGAATTGAAAATTTACTTTTTCTCTTAGGTGAGCAGACTGTTTTTAAAACAAAGCATTGAAACATTTTTCCAAGAGTGGAAACCCATGGAATGTGTGTTTTTTAAGAAGTTAAATTAATTAAAATTTAAAATTTAAAATGAAAATGAATTATCTGAAATTAAAACACACAATAAATTAAAAAATAAAAAATTAATTAACCATCTCCCTCACCCCACTTTGGCTCGACCAGCACAACGCATCCCCACATGGGATTTCCCCCTTCGGCATGCTCCCCTCCCCCTGGTCGTGACCTCCATAGTTGTGAACTCTCCTCCCTACTACTCCCAATACATACAGACCTCCCTCTTTGTGACCTCCCTCCAAGATACCCCTTATACGGTGCGACGTAACCCCCTGGATTGACCCCTATACCATGTGTGCGACCCCCTCTCATGGTCCCACCTTCCACATTGATTTTTAACTTTAATACTTCATGATTATCGTTCTAATTGACAATGTACGATCTTCTTCAAGACTCATCTTCATCACTTTGATGATTTTAATCTTTTTCGGCACCTGGTTGGAATTCAGTCAAACCCTCGGTTTTGGGGTTAATGATTTTTCTTGTTTTATTTAGTTCTTAGGCCATGCCGAAGGTCTCTAGGGATGTGTTATTGTGTGTTTTGGAAACCTCTACTGAAGGCGAGGTGATTCTTGTGGTTTAGGTATGTCAGCTGGGTTTTGGGGTAAGGTTTTCACCTCCTTCTTTGATTCTCACATGTTAATTTTTGGTCTTTTGGTGTTTTTGACTCCCAAGTATTGAATCGTTAGGGTGTTGGTAGGTTTCATGTGGTTTCATCTCAATATGGTTCATTTTCGACACCCGAGTTAAGGGTTTAATGACATTGGTTGGTTTCAAATTGGTTATGTAGCATTCTATATGTTTTTTATGATTTTTAATATCCTTGGTATAGTTATTTGGTCCCTGTCAAGTGGTTTTGAGTCTTCAATTCAAAGGTGACTCACATGCATATGCATAGGTTTGTGTATATATATATAGGTTCCCCTGTAATATGTATATTCATGCATGGAACTGTTTATACATGTATAAGTCTAGCTGTGCCTATGTATATATATAAAAAATGCATGCATAGGTGAGTGGAGACAGGTATTTTCATATAAGCGTATATGTTATGTTCCCCTTTCTCATGCCCATGGCCATATGGGTATTTACATAGAGGATATGTTCCCTTTCTTGTATGTGAATGCGTGTATGCCTAATGAGGGAGAAGTAGCCTTTTGTTAGAAAGATCAAAGGGTCAGAGTGGATTTCTTAGTTCCACCTGAGGTAGGATCTCATTCCTTTTCCTTTTAATTTATAGAATGCATCAATTTATATCTTTAATTATTTTGTTACATCACTTTTTTTAGTTTCAAATTAATGCGGTGAAGTATAGATTAAATTCTTTTTGAATGTGAATTGAGTGTGATTTCTGATAGAAGTGATAAATGTGATAAATGATTGATTGATATGAAATTAATATTTTTATAAAAAAACCCCCAAATAGAGATGTGTTTTCTCTAGAAACTCACAGTGAGGATTTATGATTTTTTAGTTTCTTGGATTATTGATTTTGTTTAGTGTTGAAAAAGTTTTGAAATAAATGTTAAATATCGCTAAATGAATTATTCGATAAATTAATGACATGTTTTCTTATTAAACACTTATAATGGTGGTGAACCATATTCAAGATAAAAATGTAGTAGTATACTTTTATGCATTACTACCTTATTTTCATATGTCTCTTTATTATTGACATTATAATTGTTAAATGGCATGCATGTACATGACTCTTCGTGGTTATTTCTAAATTAATTTTCTTCTTTGAAAAATGGAAGAAGACCCAAGACACCTCCTATGTGCGTGAATCAACTTTTTAATTAGAATGACCATTGTAACACCCCGAGATTTTATGAAAAATATTCTTTTTAATTTCATCAATGTCTTGTGTTGTACGCTACACCAAAAGAAGCTTGCACAACATGCATCCTGGACATTCCTTTCGTTACACACAATCGCGACCTTCCTCGATAGTGTGTGTAGTATGCAATACCGAGTTTCACTAAACAACGATATGCTATTAAAATATTATTAAAACTAGCCGTTATGAATAGTGATAACCACTTTTTGAATTTTTTAAATTTTATCTTTCAAAATGGACTTCATTTTTGGATTTGGAATATCTAAATTAGCTTAGGGTGAAATTTTGGTACTTTTCGGATAACTTTCATTTTATGATGAATAGTGAAAATTACTACCTTTTAATTAAAAAAAATCTTTTTAATCGAAATAATTAATATTGATAAATTATTAATATGAGTGGTTTTAAAGTATATTTGGAATATATTTTTACAATTTAATACAATTTTGGTCATTGGATGTAATTTCACATTTAAACCAGACATAAACAAGTGTCAATCTTTTGATAGTTACTATCTCTTAAGAACACGCTATTTGTTTTGACGACGGGAATTGATTTTTAAATTAAGTAAATCACCTGATATGTTTGGAATTTTGTAAAATAGACATCATTTTTCAGTTCATAATATCAAATATAGCTTAGGCCTAATTTTTGGTATTTTTCTGGAAACTTTCATTTTTTTGATGAATAGTGAAACCACTAAGTGGTAGTTAAAAAAATGATTTTTTCATAAAACTTAATTTTACCACTTCCCTGAGTGGAATTTCAAAAATCTGAGAGACACGGTTGATGTGAGTAAGTAAAATGTGGTTCAATGAGATAAAAATAATTTTTGGTGAATAGTAACTTTTTACTTTTTTTACCATGGTTAAAAGTAAATAGGGTAATTAATGGTAAATATGATATTATTATTACCCTAACGCATGTCCTAATTCTATCGGATAAGTGTAATTCGACCAAAAACAACCTTAGGAATAAAATATGACCATTTAGGCCCACTTGGAATTGATTAGGACATTTATTATTAATTTATTTAAAGAAGGGTTAAAATAGTAAATATCAAAGTTTAATAAGTATATCATTTTTAATATAGGGTTATACATAAGATAAATTAGACTATAAATATTAATTAGAAATCTAAAATTATTTCCTATATAATGATATTTTATTTGTAATTTTTAGATTTTATATAATTTAATTTATATATGACACAAAGATGATGCAGTAATTATCTGCTTAATGAAATATTGACATAATTGATGTTATAAATACACAAATAAATGCAATTTGAGACTTTTTATGAATTATATTAATTTTATAGGTTAATATGACATGTTATTATTGATATAATTAAATTTTTGAGAACTAATAACTCTGTTATTATTTTCACAAAAATCAATTACTAAATAGTGTCAAAATTGACATAAAATAGTTTTTAAAACAAATATTATATTATTAATTTTTATTTTATTCCTAAAAATATAAGGTTCATCCAAATGACTTAGATAAGGTTATATATATTAATAATAAACAACTTGGGGTTCTTTTGGCTTTTTATAGTAATTTTATTAACCTTATAGTGTAAGATCACAAAAAGACACGGTAAAAGTAAAATTATTTAACTTAAAGTAAAATATAAATGATAAGGTTAAAATAGGAACCAAAACTTGTCTAAATTATATTTGATGAGATTATTTCGACCCATCCCCACCTTAGATTCAAAATATATCAATTTGGAGCTATTAAAAACCGAATTTGACTTTATAATATAATAATATTTTTGGTCATTCCAAAGGTGCCCCTCTCCTCCCTTATAAAAGGGCACCTCCTCCCTCTCTTCCTCACACCACTTTGAGCCTTCAAGCTCGGCCAACCCCTGCCAAATTATCTTCTCCACTTCCCTAGAAACATCCTAGAGGTTCTGGTCTTCCTCAAAGACCAATTTTAGTGCCCTAAAAGGAGATCTCAAAGTGGCGCTTCAAAGAAGAGGTAATGTCTGTTACCGATTCTTTCAACATTATTTCTTCTTCCACTTATTCTTATTAGGTTGTTTCATTATGAAGTAATAACATCAGTATCAATAATATACTTATTTTTTATTATATGTATGAAACAACCCTATTTCACCATCTATCCATCCTACGGAAAAAGAAATCACCGCACGTGCGTACATACGGAATACTGTCTCCACGCCGTGGTGTAATCTATTTTCCACCACCACCTTACTTGGATGGGTATAATGGTGTAAATAATGACTATATATGACTATTGTAAAGTTATATTGATTCTTAAATAGTATACATACACTCCAATACAATTCAACGATCATGAGAACGATATCATCGCCCGTGCGTACGTATGGACTATCGTCTCCACGACGTGATGAAATTTATTTTCCATGTTAACCATTCTTGAATGATTATAAAGTATATATAATAAGTAATCATGAAATATATGACATAATAATACTACTGGATTTTTGTATATATATATTTATTTCATCTACTTAATTCCACTCAATTCAATAAGGAAACGAAACCAACGTTCATGCGTACGTACGGCCTACCGTCTCCATGAATGGTGTATTTATTTCCATTTACTGATCTATTATATATATGTATATTCTGAATATATATTACATATAAATCATGTCTTATATTCTCTAATTAATTAATCATGATCTATGTAATCATATGAATAATTACAATTCAAAACACGGATGACAAATGAGACGATTTTACCCAAAACGCTCTTTAACATGGAATTTAGAAACAAAACGGGTAAAATAAAGTCATAAGTGAACCATATATGATATCATAACAATAATTATTATTCTGTAATAAGTCAATAACATTATTTAAATCATTATACAGGAGGTTCGGACACTTACGAAGCAAATCGGACCTAAGGTAAGGGAAAATATCACAATCTCACTTTTATCCGAGATTGTTTATACTTTGGTATTTACTGGGGTGTATTTTATCATCCACATCCATGTTCCCTCAATATGTAATATTATTCCCATCCACCTAAAATTGTTTAAATCCAATTTTACCCTTTGGTGAGTTTTTATTAAAGGATATGAAAAGAATCTTTTGTCGTTTTTCGTACGAGGTACTTTTTGACTTTTCCGACAAAAGTACGAAGAATGTTTTTTTAACTTATACGGCATGAATGGATTTTTAAAACATTATTTCCAAGAAGCTTCCTTGACAAGTTTCCATTTTTATTTTTAATCAACTTCTTTTAGTCTAAAATTGTATGACATGTTAAGAAAGGAAAAATGTTTTTGAAGTAGAAAGGATATTTTCCTCAAGAATGGAGTTCAAGAGTTTTATCAAAATTATTTTCCATCTAAGATAATATAGGGTTCTGTCTCTATCCCTATTATTAAATGGATTTGATTATGTTGTGATGGAAATATTTTTATGAATTCCTTTATCTTATATTAATTGTTTTATGATGTCACGATGTTTAAGATTCCCATTTTTATTACATGGGTTATGCTATGATGTATTGTTGATGATTTTGTGGCACACATAAGAATGGTATCATTATGAGATGGGTGGGACCTATATCTCCCTCCAATGCATTGGGTAATGATGTTATATCTCTTGAGATAGACATGGCTGGAACAGCAGGTTAAACCGGTTCAGTGAAACAGGACTGAAACGAGGAGTGAACTCAGTTCAGAAATGGACTTTGTCCACTAAGATAGTCTTGGGAATGAGTCTTGACTAATAAGAAATGATTCTTTATTAGTATGTGTGTATGACACAAAGTTTCATGTTTTATGTTATGATTATTGGGATTACATTTCACTACTCTGATTTATCCCATTTTATGATATTATGATCTCTTTTGCAGGTTAAGATTTCCAAAATGTTATGTTCTTATGAATATGATGTGATTGATATTTCTTTTGTTTACCCTTACTGAGCAATTGAGCTCACCCTTTAATGTTTTCTTTTCCCAGGATATGAAGAAAGGTTTTAGGTAAAAAAAAGAAAGATCTTTATGGGATATGTTGAAGATATTTCACCATGATTAGAAGATTATATTCCGAGTTTCCAAAGACACTAAACTATTACGGTCCTTGTGTGTGTGTTTTTGTTATGTACTAAGTATTCCGAAAAAGTAATGTAATGTCCATGTACGTTAAGCTTCGGGTCTCTACAGTTGGTATCTGAGGAAAGGTTTAGTCAACCTTTGGAAACTAGGATGTCATAACTTTAGTGAGATCCCTAGAGATATTTCTAAGGTATGTCTAGGGATGTCCCTAAGGTTAAGTATAAGTATAGGTTATAGTACTAGAATTACGGTAACCTAATATGTTAGATATTGAAGGTACTCCCCCTTTATTATGTTGTTTTCCCCTAGCGTGTTTTTTTCCTCTCACACTATTCTTTTTGGGTTTTAGACGATGGTTGGAACCCGAAGGAACCATGTTGATCAATTCAATGGACAATGCAGTGATTCTACTCATGAACAAAAAAATGTTATGGGAGATGGAGTGAAAAATCTTATAGCTATACTTACACAAGCTATGAATCATTCTGGACTTCCAAATGATCATAGAAGGGAACAATATTCTATTAATTCCTTCATGAGGCAACGTCCACCTTCTTTCAGTGAGTCTTCAGATCCACTTGTTGCTGAACAATGGATTAGTACCACTGAAAATATATTTTCAGTTCTTCAATGTTCTGAACATGATAAATTCATCTTAGTAGTATATCGTTTGGAATGTGAAGCTGATCAATGGTGGAATCTTATCAAGAATAGGAGGCCAAGAGATGAAATTGAGTCTGTGGAATGGGATGAGTTCAAGAACTTATTTTTCAATAAGTAATTCCCTCGTATTCTTCGAACAAAGATAGAGAAAGAGTTTCTTGAACTAAAGAAAAAGGATGACGAATCTGTTGGTATATATGAAGCGAATTTTACAAGGCCTGCAAGGTATGCATCTGGATTTATCATCCAACCTGAAAGTAAAGTTGATCGATTCTTCAGTGGATTCAAACCAAGTCTTCGAAGGGCATTATCTATAAGAGACTTCAGTAGCAATGAATAAATTGTGCGTTGTGCTATCAAGGTAGAAATGGAATTTGGTGTTACTTATCCATCTCGTAGTTTTGACAAGAAACGAAAGATGGAGTTCAAGGAGAAATCTTAGAATAATGACGAAAAGAAGATTAATGTTTCCATATGCGCAAAGTGTGGAATGAAGCATGGTGGAGATTGTTTTAAAGGGACTAGAAAATGTTTTAAGTGTGGAAAAGAAGGTCATCGAGAAGCTGAGTGTCGAAGTAATGGAAACAGGGTTTCTAATGATGTGAATAAAGAAAAGACTACAGAGAACGCACCACCAACACTTCAATGCTTCAAGTGCAAGGACATGGGGCATTATGCTAATAAATTCCCTAATCCAAGGGTTAGTGATGATCGACATGATCAACCACTTAAGTAAAAGGACAAAGGGAATTCACATGCGATCACTATTGGAGATGTTGAATATGACAACAATGTGGTGGAATGATTAAGTGTTTATGTCATGAGATTCCAAAATAATGTTGTATATAGTATCGTGGAATATTGGAATATTTATGTATTGGTCTATTGTGGTTTTCAATGGTATCGGTAACCATAGAATGTGATTGAGATATTTTTGGAAAAAAAGTTGATATGCGCATAATGAATGGAAAACGAGAAAATGAAATGTATGACCGTATTCATGAGCTCATGAATGATACAAGGAGAAGGTTATATCATGGTTGAGTATATAGAATTTTTGGATTTTGGTATATAGAAAGAGTTAACTTTTGACAGCATTCATGTTTTCACTAAGGTTTAATGGGTATTAATTTTTCAAGAGAATACCTGATTAAGGTATTCACATGTTTGTAATTTGACCAACAAGATATATCTTATGATATATGGGGGATAAATGATGGCATTCACATGATTTTTATGTGACATTTCAAGTAATCATTTTCATTATACTATGAGCCTGGACCGAAGTATTTTAGATAAGCCTAATGATTGGAATGAATTATGTTGGATATAAGTTAGGATAGAACTTTTTTTGATATTATTGATGGGATGTTATTGGAATATAGCTTTAGAAAAAGGAAAACCTACAGGACAGGCGACAACCTATCACGTCGGACAAGGCTATGGGAATCGAACCCACAACCGAAGTACGATTGGCCTTTATCGCCTACCACTGGCCTACAAGAAGTCCCAGTTTAGTAGAAACTAGTTTTATTATATTAAGCAGTATAATATAAGAAGGATAAGTCCATTTTAGGAACCATATATGATTAATCTCACTATATATGGACTTACGTATTTTTTGATAACAGTTCTAACCTTTTGTTTGAGACAGATGGAATGACCCCTCATTCTATCACATGATCTGATAACACATCAAAAATGACAAATTCAACTTCATTTCTTTAAGAGATGAAGTGGAAATTGTCCAATGAACGACTAATGGTGAGACTATACCAATATCACGAAAGTATTTTTTCGAATTCCAATTTCATCAACTTTAGGGAAATGATCTTGAAAACCAAAAATGTTGTCATAGTGCTCTTATATCTGATGAATCAGATGGTACCTTAGATCGTCACAAATTTATGGCTTTGTGATTGCTGTCTTTTCCATAGCCATGTTCTCTACCACTCTCCATCAGAACATGATGGTTATATTTCTCTTCCATATCCATATTTTCACATATGTGGAAACCCAGTGATTAGTTTATTTGGGTAACCATTACATTTCATGATTTTTTTTTAAAGATTGGTTTTGGTATTCCTTTTTACGATGTGGGTTTATATTAAAGAAACATTCGAGTAGTAAACCATTTATAACCCCGACGAATTTCAAAGGCGAAATTCATTTTAAGGGGGGTAGAATGTAACACCCCGAGATTTTATGAAAAATATTCTTTTTTAATATCATTAATGTCTTTTGTTGTACGCTACACCAAAAGAAACTTGCACAACACGCATCCTTGACTTTCCTTGCATTACACTCAATCGCGACCTTCCTCGATAGCGTGTGTAGTACGCAATACCGAGTTTCACTAAACAACGATATGCTATTAAAATATTATTAAAACTAGAAGTTATGAATAGTAATACCCACTTTTTGAAATTTTGTAAATTTTATCTTTCAAAATGGACTTCATTTTTGGATTCGGAATATCTAAATTAGCTTAGGGTGAAATTTTGGTACTTTTCAGATAAATTTCATTTTCTAATGAATAGTGAAAATTACTAAATTTTAATTCAAAACAACCTTTTTAATCGAAATAATCAATAGTGATAAATTATTAATATGAGTAGTTTTAAAGTATATTTATAATATATTTTTACAATTTAATACAATGTTGGTCATTGGATGTAATTTCACATTTAAACCATACATAAACAAGCGTCAATCTTTTGATAGTTATTATCTCTTAAGAACACGCTATTTGTTTTGACGACGGGAATTAATTTTTAAATTAAGTAATGCAACTGATATGTTTTTAATTTGGTAAAATAGACATCATTTTTCAGTTCATAATATCAAATATAGCTTACGCCTAATTTTTGGTATTTTTCTAGAAACTTTCATTTATTTGATGAATAGTGAAACCACTAAGTGGTATTTAAAAAAATGAATTTTTCATAAAACATAATTTTTCCGCTTCTGTGAGTGGAATTTCAAATATCCGAGAGACACGGTTGATGTCAGTAAGTAAAATGTGGTTCAATGAGATGAAAATAATTTTTTGTTGAATAGTAACTTTTTACTTTTTTTACCACGGTTAAAAGTAAATAGGGTAATTAAGGGTAAAAATGATATTATTATTACCCTAACGCATGTCCTAATTCTATTGGATAAGTGTAATTCGACCAAAAACAACCTTATTAATAAAATATGACCATTTAGGCCCACTTGGATTAGATTAGGACATTTATTATTAATTTATTTAAAGAAGGGTTAAAATAGTAAAAATCAAAGTTTAATAAGTATATCATTTTTAATATAGGGTTATACATAAGATAAATTCACCTATAAATATTCATTATAAGGATAAAAATATTTCCTATATAATGATATTTTATTTGTAATTTTTAGACTTTAGATAAGTTAATTTATATATGACACAATGATGATGCAGTAATTATCTTATTAATGAAATATTGACATAATTGATGTTATA
The DNA here is from genome assembly GCA_963277665.1 of Viscum album. Taxonomy (NCBI): domain Eukaryota; kingdom Viridiplantae; phylum Streptophyta; class Magnoliopsida; order Santalales; family Viscaceae; genus Viscum; species Viscum album. Next base: position 391,211,289 of record OY728146.1, read on the forward strand.
AATATCCAAATAAATGTAATTTGAGACTCTTTATGAATTAAATTAATTTTCTAGGTTAATATGACATGTTATTATTTATATAATTAACATTTTTCGAACTAATCAGTCTGTTAGGATTTTCACAAAAATAAATTACTAAATAGTGTCAAAATTGACATAAAATAGTTTTTAAAACAAATATTATATTATTAATTGTTATTTTATTCCTAAAAATATAAGGTTCGGCCAAATCACTTATATAAGGTTATATATATTAATAATAAACAACTTGGGGTTCTTTTGGCTTCTTATAGTAAGTTTATTAACCTTATAGTGTAAAAACACAAAAAGGCACGGTAAAAGTAAAATTATCTAACTTAAAGTTAAATATAAATGATAAGGTTAAATTAGGAACCTAAACTTGTCTAAATTATATTGGATGAGAAGATTTCTACCCATACCCACATTAAATTCAAAATATATCAATTTGGAGCTATTAAAAACCGAATTTGACTTTATAATAAAATAATAGTTTTAGTTATTCCAAAGATACCCCTCTCCTCCCTTATAAAAGGGCACCTACTCCCTCTCTTCCTCACACCACTTTGAGCCTTCATGCTCGGCCAAACCCTGCCATATTATCTTTTCCACTTCCCTAGAAACATCCTAGAGGTTCTGGACTTCCTCAAAGACCAATTTTAGTGCCCTAAAAGGAGATCTCAAAGAGGCGCTTCAAAGAAGAGATAATGTCCGTTACCGATTCTTTGAACATTATTTATTCTTCCACTTCTTCTTCATAGGTTGTTTCATTATGAAGTAATAACATCAGTATCAATAATATACTGATATGTTATTATAAGTATGAAACAACCCTATTTCACCATCTATCCATCCTACGGAAAATGAAATCACCGCGCGTGCGTACGTACGGAATACCATCTCCACGCCGTGGTGTAATCTATTTTCCACCACCACCTTACTTGGATGGGTATAATGGTGTAAATAATGAATATATATGACTATTTTAATGTGTATTGATTCTGAAATATTATACATACACTCCAATACAATTCAACGATCATGAGAACGATATCATCGCTCGTGCGTACGTACGGACTACCGTCTCCACGACGCGATGAGATTCATTCTCCACGTTAACCATTCATAAATGATTATAAAGTATATATAATAAGTAATCATGAAATATATGACATAATAATACTACTGTATTTATTTATATATATATTTATGTCATCTACTTAATTCCACTCAATTCAATAAGGAAACGAAAACAGCGTTCATGCGTACGTACGGCCTACTGTCTCCATGAACGGTGTGTTTCTTTCCATTTACTGATCTATTATATATACGTATATTCTGAATATATATTATATATAAATAATGTCTTATATTCTGTAATTAAGTAATCATGATCTATGCAAACATATGAATAATTACATGTCAAAACACGGACGACAAATGAAACGATTTTACCCAAAACGCTCGTTAACATGGAATTTACAAAAAAACGGGTAAAATAAAGTCATAAGTGAAACATATATGATATCATAACAATAAGTATGATTCTGGAATAATTAAATAACATTATTTAAATAATTATACAGGTTGTTCAGACACTTACGAAGCAAATCGGACCTATGGTTAGGGAAAAATATCACAATCTCACTTTTATCCGAGATTGTTTATACTTTGGTATTTACTGGGGTGTATTTTATCATCCACATCCATTTTCCCTAAATATGTAATATTTTTCCCATCCACCTAAAATTGTTTAAATCCAATTTTACCCTTCGGTGAGTTTTTAGTAAAGGATATGAAAGTAATTTTTTGTCGTTTTTCGTACGAGGTACTTTTTGACTTTTCCGACAAAAGTACGAAGAATGTTTTTTTAACTTATATGGCATGAATGGATTTTTAAAACATTATTTCCAAGAAGCTTCCTTTAAAAGTTTTCATGTTTATTTTTAATCAAATTCTTTTAGTCTAAAATTGAATGACAAGTTATGAAAGGAAAAATGTTTTTGAAGTAGAAATGATATTTTCCTCAAGAATGGAGTTCAAAAGTTTTATCAAAATTATTTTCCATCTAAGATAATATAGGATTCTGTTTCTATGCATATTATTACATATATTTCATTATGTTGTGATGGAAATATTTTTATGAATTCCTTTATCTTATATGAATTGTTTTATTAAGTCACGAAGTTTAATATTCCCATTTTTATTACATGGGTTATGCTATGATTTATGGTTTATGATTTTCTGGCACACATAATAATGGTATCATTATGAGATGGGAGGGACCAATATCTCCTTCCAATGCATTAGGTAAAGATGTTATATCTCATGAGATAGACATGGATAGAACGGCAGGTTAAACTGGTTCAGTGAAACAGGACTGAAACGAGGAGTGAACTCGGTTCAGAAATGGACTTTGTGCACTAAGATAATCTTGGTAATGAGTCTTGACTAATAAGAAATGATTATCTATGATTATGTGTGTATGCCACAAAGTTTCATGTTTTATTTTATGATTATTGGGATTACATTTCACTACTATGATTTATCCCATGTTATGATATTATGATCTTTTTTGCTGGTTATGATTTCCAAAATTTTATGTTTTTATAAATATGATGTGATTGATATTTCTTTTGTTTACCCTTACTGAGCATTTGAGCTCACCCTTTTATGTTTTCTTTTCCCCGGGATATGAATAAAGGTTTTAGGTAAAAAAAAAGAACGATCTTTATGGGAGATGTTGAAGATCTTTCACCACGATTAGAAGATTATATTCTGAGTTTCCAGAGACACTAAACTATTACGGTCCTTGTGTGTGTGTTTTTGTTATGCACTAAGTATTCCACAAAAGTAATGTAATATCCATTTACGTTAAGCTTCGGGTCTCTACAACCATTGTAGGTTGTCTACCCTCTTATATTTACTTCATCACTTATGACATGTCGCATCTTTGTGTAGCTCACTACAACCTTTTGGATATTCCTTGTTATCACCTATTATATTTTTTTGGTTTGATCAACTGAGTCTTTGTGGCCTTTCTTTATTGAGAAACTCAATTTGGGTGTTCTTCTTGCATCTTGGCCACCCCTTTTTGGGTGTGCCCCTCCTAAATTCCCTCTTTCCTCGATCTTTATGCGATAAATGTAATATAATAGTTTGAGTTAAATTACCTACTTGAGAATGTTGGTTAGGTTGTACTATTTAGTTTATTCATTAACCTATCATTGAGAGATGTTAATGTCATATGATTTTGTCTACATTCTATTTTTCATTAATGTTTCAAATTAGGATGCCATGTTCTAATGGTTTGACTTTCATTCTAGACATGTTCTCTTGAGACATTAAATTGCTAACAATTTTATGTAATTATTATGTGCATACATTGTGCTAAATTCTTAATGATGTGTTGATGTATTGAATTATTTTACATGATAGTCTGAATGAATTGTGGTTGAAAATTCCTATTGGATAACATAATTTATTTATATGCTTTCCATGTGATATTAATGTTGTTGTTTTCTTTACAATGTGCTTTGGTCACTATGGTTCGCTTGATATGCTCTGGGTGAGAACATGAGTTCAATATTAAGGACTCCTTGAGGGACTCTTGTGCTCTGGTGATCATACTATGATGCATCAAGGAAATTATGTCTTAGACTCTTCCTGATGAGGGTTTCCGTAATCTTTCTAAATACCTATGAGTGATACTAGTTCCCAAAGGGATTATTGAGGATGGACTCATTAGAAAAGTGGTTATTCAAAGACTCGGTGACACATGGCCCCTTATTTGTGATACTGAGATGGGATCATGGTAAATTCATTCCTTGAGCAATACATGGTATTTTAAAATATTTCCTCGAACGGGCTCAGTGGTATTGGGTGACTTGAAGGATGTACCGTACCGATACCTTTTACGATGGGCTCTGACTCTGACTCTACAACATCAAAATAATAATAATAATATTATTATTATTATTATTATCATTAATAGAGATGTTGTTTGGTTTCCCTTTTGGAATGTGATACCTTTTCCATATGTAATTATATTGGTTATACATATATTTGACCTAAAGTCAAAGCACAAGCTTTAGGGGTTGTTTGTTTTAGTTGCCTCATGTTTTCTATCCCATTTTATATATAAATATACATCCTATTTATTAATGGTACTCATTTAGTTTCCCATCGTAAGCCAAATCAGTTGATATGGGAAGGGTGATCATTTAGAATCTCTGACCAAGTATCTAGTTTTAATTTTTGTCACACAACATTCGATTATATATCACACTTTTTAATTTACAATTCATTGTCAGGTTAGGGTTAGACACTGGGGATGACAACCTAGTAAGATTTATATCAGACACACTACATGGGATACCATAGCACCAGGGTACCTAAGTAGAATTTTCTGTTTCACAGGAATACGAACGATGATTGGTTGATCATGATGTGTTTTTGGTATCTGCGGGTTTGGAGAAAATGATCGATATAGACCATGGAATGCTAAAGGATATCGCCCATGTGGTTTTTCGGTATTTTTGTTATTGTTGTTGTGTACTATCAAGAATGTTGTATTCATCACTAATTTCAGTAGGTATCATCACCAGGACATGCATTAAGATCCTATACATTTGGATTTGGTCACTTTTATAAATTTTTCTAAATTTTCATCTCCTACTTCACTTCATATTTAATTGCTTGTTACACCGTGATATTTTATGAGAAATATTTTGTTTTCATGTATTATTTTATACACACAACAAAGGAATATTTCACTACACACAACACTATCTTGGAATGCGTTACACGCAAAAGTAACCTTCCTCGATATCTTGTATTGTACGTAATACCGAGTTTCACTAAACAACGATATGTTATTAAAATATTATATAAACTAGCCGTTATGAATAGTAATACCCAATTTTTGAAATTTTATAAATTTTATCATTCAAAAAGGACTTCATTTTTGGATTTGGAATATTGAAATTAGCTTAGGTTGAATTTTTGGTCTTTTTTTGAAAACTTTCAATTTTTAATGAATAGTGAAAACACTGAGTTTTTGGTTAAAACTGAATTTTTATTTAAATAATCATTTATTTTATTTAAATTTATTTTATTTCAAAATAGATACATAATACCTATATATTCTCAATGTAATTCATTGAAGTCATTTTATAATAATTTTTTATATATATAAATTTGATTGAACTTTTTACCGTCTTTTACCCACCTCCTAGGAGAGTTTTTAAATTTACATAAAACATAATTTTACCGCTTCTGTGAGTGGAATTTCAAAAATCCGAGAGACACGGTTGATATCAGTAAGTAAAATGTGGTTCAATACAATAAAAATAATATTTGGTAAATAGTAACTTTTTAATTTTATTTACCACGGTCATAAGTAAATAGTTTAATTAAGGGTAAAAATAATAATATTATTACCCGAACACATGTCCTAATTCTATTGGATAAATGTAATTCGACCAAAAACAACCTTTGGAATAAAATATGGCCATTTAGGTCCACTTGGATTAGATTAGGACATTTATTATTATTCAATTCAAAGAAGAGTTAAAAGAGTTAAAATAAAATTTTAATAAGTAAAACATTTTTAATAGAGGGTTAAACAAAAGATAAATTAGACTATAAATATTAATTAGAAATCTAAATATATTTCTTACATACTAGTATTTTATTTATTTTAATGATTCGTAAAATTCATGGGAAATTTTTTCTTAATTTTCTTTGAGATTTTACAAGAACGCGGTTTCTGATGGAACCTGATTCCGAGGCCCAGAGTGCCCAAAATCATTTTCCAAAGTTTGGCTCGGGTACGTTCAGTGAACAAACGAGTGGGTTTTCCTAACTTTTGAACCAGTGCTCGGAATCAAAATCTCAGGGCACCGATGGAATCGCAGCGCCGGTAATTGCTTAGGAACACCTATTCTGGAGTTTCGTTTACATGAGAGAAGTAGTTAAAAATTTGTGGACTATAAAATAAAATTGAGCATCAATTTTATTTTTCACTAAGTGGTTTAAAGAATTGGGTGGAAGTTGGGGGAAACCACCCAACATCCCATGGGAGGTTATGAGGGTGGTGGGGCCCACACGAACCCCACCCCTTCATCTTCCCTAACCTTCCATAACCCTTCATTTAATTTGACAACTTGAGTTAATTAATTGAGTGGATTAATTCAACTTTTGAATTTAAAATTATTAAGTTATGTTAATAAAATAAGTGAGGTACTTATTTTATTTTTTATGGGGACTTTTTGCTTGAGAGGTTTGGGAGAAAAGCTAAGGGATTCTTGAAGTTCTTCATCTTCTTCGTCGAAGAACACGAAGAACGCGAAGAACGCACCGATCTCTGACGAAGAATGCCGAATCCTCGGAGATCGACTACGTGATGCCATATACCGAGACGCCAATGATGCCTTCTTCCGCAAAGATTATCCTTTTGCGACTTCCCCTTCCGCGACGAACCTTCATTCAATCTATGCATGAGGTAGGGAATTCTATTATTGTTGATGATTTTCGTGTTTTCATCCGTCACCATTCCTCGTAGTTTTGGACCACCTGTTACCAGTTAACGAGAGGGGGCCGGAACGCACAAACACGACCGACCCTCCTCCCCTTTTATCTTGTCTTAATTGTCGTGGAATGGAACGAGGATGGTGCGGTGTCGTCGCACCGCGCGGGGTCATGCGGCATGGAATGCGCGTCACCATCGCGCCGTCCCTTTGAATCTAACAGGAACGTGGTGCTGTCGCGCCGCACCGGAGTACCCCGAGAAACACTTCGGCCGGAGCGGAACCGTGGCGGAGGAGCGCGGCGCAGCCGCGCCGCGCCGGACGGTCCAAGGCCATGGCAGAGTAGGGGAACTGGCGGCCGATTCCGGGCCGCCGGCGTCGGAGCAGGGGGATCGTCCCTTTCCGGTCCCGAGTCTGCAGCAGCCGGCCGGCCGGACAGTGGAAGAGCCAGGGGTTCAAAACCCCCAGCTGGCCGGACGTGAGCGGCCCCCATTATGGGGCCACGGTTATAACAAGCAGGGCCCCCCCATCCCCCCCTGCATCCAGAACGGCTCGGTCGTTCAGCCGAGCCACCTGGCCAGCGTGCCGGGCCACGCCCAGGCTGGGCAGCGCCGCGCCGACCGGGCCGGGCTGAACCGCTCCCAAGCAGGCCTGACCTGGCCCCGGGTTGGGTCGACCGGGTTCGGGCCGGCCCAGGGGGTCTCAGCCCGGGTCGGTCCGGGCCCGAAACCCCCACTTCCGGACCTCTTTCAGTCTTTTTCCCATATCTTGGGCTGCAGACCTCCGATCGACGCACCGTCAGCGGAGATGTGATCCTTGGTACGATACGGTCATTGTGGTATATTACACTCAAGGTTTGGATGAAGTTGGAGTACGGTCGGGTTGGTTTTGTCATAAAAACCAACCGGTCCCCTGGGACGAAAAATCCAATAACACTCAGACTGGGTGTCCGATTCACGCGCCGTCTGTGACGTTGAGTTCCTGTTGACGATACAAAACTTTTGGATACATAAACTCCGGACTATGTATCGGTTGATGTATCAGCCCTTCGGCTCGTGGAGCGGACCCTCCCGAACGAGCTTGCTGTGTGCGGGAACCCTAGAGCTGGCTTCGACTGCGATGACAACGATGACTGTACATAAATATTTCGTGGATTTGACCGCGACGACTACAGAACTCAGCGATCCTACATGGATCAGTGCTACTGATCTTGTGTGGGTCAGATCCTGTGTGGGTCAGCACTCAGCGGTCCTGTGTGGGCCAGCGCCTATAGATCCTGTGTGGGTCTGATCCTGTGTGGGTCATTGCGGGGGTTAGTTATCTATCGATCCTTTGTGGGTCATTACGGGGGTTAGTACCTATCGATCCTGTGTGGGTCTGACGTCTTAGATGAATCAGTGGCAATATCTGATCATCTCTATCATCTTACGAAGAAGTATACCTGTGTGAGTTGAATCTTGACTTTCAATTCTTATCTTCGATAAGATTGACTTGATATCCTCTGTGGATTATGTTTTTCTTTCCTCTGTGAAATGGGTTGTGTTTTCCTGTGTGGACTGGGTTGTACTTGGGCTCAGATGTTGGAGCTGAACGAGAATTGATGACTTAGGTATATTTATGGGCATATACCTAAGAAGTGCCGGATGTACTTTGTGTTTGTATCTTTCCTTTGTGGATTATCTTTTTTGGATTCTGGGAGACCTTCGGGGGTCTCGGGATCCCTACTGAGTAGCTTATACTCACCCCTGCATGGGCTATGCCCGCACTACGTTATGTTGGTTGCAGATGACGGACAACGTTGATCATGGTTGAGGCTTGTGAAACAGTCGGCTCCTGGAGGTGGACCCAGGGTGGGGCGTACTCGGAGCAGACAGCTGGACCTGAGGAGCTGTCGAGGCTGTCTGTACCCACCCTTCAGGTGGTAATTTCAATGGAAGGCTCGAGGTTGAGGCTTTACTTTTCAGTTGATGTACTATCTTTTTCAGTTGTACTTTACTTTTAGTTTGGTTTTGTATTCTAGGCCAATTACTTTTCTTCCCTTACTGTTGTACCCAGTTTTTACTTGGTGTTTACTTCTGTTTGCTTCCTCTATGGTGTTTTTCTACTTTACAAAGGCAATTCCTTCCCTTTTTACTGGGAATTATGACTTGGTGCTAGTTGCCATCCCCTGGCCTATGGAAGGCAGGCTTGGGGTAGTAACGGCACGGGCCCCGAGGAAGGGTCGTGACAAATTGATATCAGAGGAGTTCAGTTCTACCATAGAACTCAGGACTCTGATATTTTCTATTTGAAGCAATAGTGTTAGAAGTATTGAGTGTGGTTATCAGTCTAGGGAGTCCAGTTTTGGTGCGGAGGCCAACATATCCGTACACCAGGACCCTGACTTCTGATTTCCGACTTAATACACGAAACCATTGATTGCATGTGTGTTCCAAGTTTTCGTTGTGATTACTTTGTGTCAGCTCACCAGGAATACTGTTCTAACAGTGGCGCACCTGTCTCTTTTTAGGATGGCCCCACAACGGTATCTAGTTATGGTTCCGAGCATTGTGCGTGACGATAGCCCACCGAGCGACGAGGCCTCGGTACAGGGCCCTTTGACAGCAGAGGCACCAGCGGTACCTCTACCCACCGAGCCACTGATGCTACCAGTCCCAGCCACTGACGATGCATGTCTCCTTAGGGCACTGCACGAGTTTCAGCATCAACGACCACCCAATTTCCGCTAGGAGACGGACCCTCAGGCCTCTGAGGATTGGCTGAAGGTAGTTGTACGTGTTTTCAGGTTAGTGAGGACACCAGCAGACCTCATGGCGATCCTCGCAGCGAGCCTCCTGCACGCGGCAGCAGGACGATGGTGGAGCTTGATGCTCCAGGTGCACGATGAGGCGTCTCTTCTCTGGACGGACTTGGAGAGATTCTTCCACTTAGAGTTCTTCCCAGCCACCCTCCATGCGGTGTGCATCCAACAGCATCTACAGCTGCGGCAGGGCAGCTTGATGGTCGCCCAGTACTCGGCGATATTTACCGATCTCTCGCGCTATTTGACGGACATGGTATGACACCCATTCTTCCAGGCCTGGAACTTCAAGTAGGGATTGATGCATCAGATCAGGGCATTGCTGATATCCCTCAGTATTCCGAAACATGTAGGGGTACTGGAGCGAGCCCTTCTGATCGAGAGCTTCCTTGCTGAGTCTGCATCAGCAGCGAGACCTACCGCAGGGAGGCACGTAGCAGAGTCTTCTGAAGTAGGCAGTCAAAGGATGAAACATGGGTCCAGGCAGACCAGACCCTCAGGCAAACAACCTCAGGACATTGGCTCAGTGGTGCGGGGCACACAGCACGGAGCCAGTCTTTCGAGAGGCAGACAGCGCTACGCATGAGGCGGGCAGGGCCACATGGCTCGTGACTGCCCGACCCGCCGTGTGGAGGAGAAGTAGACGGTTGAGGGTCCACCCAGGCAGAGGCAGACGGTCGACCGTGGTTGTCCGCAGGGAGCAGGTGGACGAGGCAGAGGAGCTGGCTGAGCAGCAGCTGGTGGGTGATGATTTGAGGCTCTACCACCACCACCACCAGGAGGTCCACCCCCGACCATAGGGAGCTGGCGGGCAGAGACAGGCACAACTTTAGGCAGCGGATTCCTACGACCACGGCGCGCCCAAGATGATTCTAGGTACTATCTGTGTCTATTCCACCCCTGCTGCAATTCTTATAGACACAGGAGCGAGTCATTATTTCATAGCCGCTACCCTTATTCGGAGCTCAAAGATTCCGATAGATCCATTGGCTCGATCCTTACGGCTAGAGACTCCTACGAGAGCACACTCGACAATTACGCACTTGTGCCAGCAGTGTGAGCTTACTCTAGGAGAAGAGAGCTTCGGCTGTGATCTTCTTGTAGCAGCGTCGAGGCCTTACGACGTCATCTTGGGCATGGATTGGTTATCTATAGTCCATGATCAGATCGACTGTATTAGACGGAAGGTGTGGTGTGTACGCACCAACGGAAGCAGGTTCACCTTCACCGGCAAGAAGGGAGCCTTCGTAGGACAGGATAGACTCTCGCAGAGGAGAGGAAATCCCTTCACTCATCAGTTATCTAGCCTCATCCTAGGAGAAGTTGACGTGCGGAGTCCTGGTTTTCCGGCAGTGGTGGATCAGTATGCGGACGTTTTCCCTGAGGACATTCCAGGACTACCTCCTCACAGAGAGGTAGAAATTTTTATTGACATTTACACCAGGACAGCCCCGATATCCTCTCCATTATATCGGATGGCCCTTGCTGAGCTTCGAGATCTACGGTTATAGTTGGAGGACTTGCAGGGCAAGGGATTCATCCCACCCTGTGTTTTACCCTGGGCTTCCCCGATATTGTTCGCCAAGAAGGCGGACGGGAGCTTGCGACTTTGTGTCCACTATCGTCACCTGAACTAGGTGACTGTGAGGAAAAAGTATCCTCTTCCGAGGATTGATGACCTCTTCGATCAGCTCATGGGAGCATGGTGGTTCTCGAAGATAGACCTCAGGTCAGGTTATCATCAGCTCAGAGTTCGGGAAGAGGAAGTGCAGAAGACGGCCTTCAGATGTCGGTACGGCCACTATGAGTTCTTGGTTATGCCATTTGGCATAACCAATGATCTAGCAGTGTTCATGGCCCTCATGAACAGGATCTTTCCTCCATACCTTGATCGATTTGTCGTGGTCTTCATTGACGACATTTTGATTTACTCGACGACTAAGGAGGAGCATGCCTACCACTTACGGATTGTACTAGACACACTCCGAGAGCACCAGCTTTATGGAAAGTTCTTGAAGTGTCAGTTCTGGAAACGTGAGGTCCACTTCTTGGGACATGTCATCTCTAAGGTGTAGTTTTTGGTGGATCCTGTGATGATTGAGGCAGTTCTTGCTTGGGATCCACCCAGGAGCGTGACGGAGGTGCGGAGTATCTTGGGAGTAGCTGGATACTACCGGAGATTTGTGCCAGACATTTCCAGAGTTGTGGTACCACTCTCATCTTTGACGAAGAAGGGAAAACCATTTGTGTGGTCAGACAGATGTCAGCAAGGCTTCCAAGAGCTGAGACAAAGATTGACTAGCGCGCCTATCTTGAGGTTGCTGGAGGAGGGAGTAGGGTATGTAGTTTACTACGATTCATCAGGGACCAGACTCGGATGTGTCCTGATGGAGGAGCAGGCCGTGATTGCCTATGGATCACGTCAGTTGAGGCCGCATGAGCTGAACTACGCTGCCCATGACCTTGAGTTAGCAGCAGTGGTCTTTGCTCTGAAGACATAGAGACACTATCTGATGGGCGAGCGCTTTACAGTCTTTTCTGACCACCAGAGTCTCAGGTACATCGTCTCGCAGAAACACCTGAACCAGATACAGCTTCAATGGCTCGAGTTCCTCCAAGACTATGACTTTGAGATAGTCTATACTCCTATAAAGGGGAACGTAGTAGCTGATGCCCTCAACAGGAGGATGGGCATTCAGATACTTGGGGAGGCGACAGAGCAGCTAGCCGCTTTGCAGATATCCTTCGTGGATAGAGATGGAGCATCCTTCCTTCAGTCACTCCTCCACTACTACATCAGGTCAAAGAGGAAGAGCGTGGGGATGCCGACTATCATATGCGGCGTGCACAAATATCCTCAAGAGAGGAACCTAATGGATTCTCCATGGGAGGAGAGCATGATATCTTTTTCAGAGGACGTACCTTGGTACCAGTTGCTTTAGGAGAGGAGGTGTTGAGAGAGTTTCGCACTTCCCATTTGGCGGTACATCCTGGAGTGGAGAAAATGTACCAGGATCTCAGATGATAGCACTGGTGGCCAGGCATGAAGAAGGTTGTGGCAGAGTTCGTTTCTCGATACCTCACTTGCCAGCAGGTGAAGGAAGAGCACCAGGTACCAGCAGGCTTGGTGCAGCCCTTGGAGGTTCTGGAGTGGAAGTGGTATGGCATATCTATGGAATTAATGGCTGTACTTCCACGCACTTCCTGAGGTCACAAATCCATTTGGCTTATTGTTGACTGACTCACCAAGTCGGCACACTTATTACCCATCAGAGATCAAAGATCAGTGGAGAGCTTGGGACATCTTTACGTTTAGGAGATTGTGAAGCTTCATGGTGTGTCATCATCTATCGTCTCTGATCAATATGCTCGGTTTACTTCCCGACTTTGGAAGGGGTTATAGGAGGAATTCGGGACGCAGCTACGTCTGAGTACCGCCTTCCACCCTCAAAAAGATGGTCAGATGGAGAGGACCATTCAAACTCTCGAGGAAATGCTCCGTGCAGGTGTCCTCGACTTTGGTCACAACTGGGAGGACCACCTACCCTTGGTGGAGTTCGTGTACAATAATAGTTACCACTCCACCATCGGGATGGCACCATGCGAAGCGTTGTATGGCCGACCTTGCAGGTCACCTCTATGCTGGACAGACCCTAGGGAGTCTGCACTTGTGGGACCAGAGATGGTCCAGGCCATGACAGAGAAGGTCCTGATCATCCAGGAGTGGAGGAGGATAGCTCAGAGTCGGCAGAAGTCTTATGCTGACAAGAGGCAGGGGCCACTAGAGTTCGAGGATGACAACCACGTCTTCTTCCGGCTCTCACCTCGATGTGGTATACGGAGATTTGGCCGAGGCGGCAAGTTGTATCCACGCTTCATCGGACCATTCCAGGTCCTCAGCAGGATTGGCGAGGTGGCTTATCACTTGGATCTACCACCTCAGTTGCTCCGGGTGCATGACGTCTTTCACGTATCTCAGCTGAGGAGATACGTGCATGACCCGACGCATATCATTGACCATGGGGAGCTGGACATTGATGATGTGGCGACTTTTTCGGAGGTCCCAGTGGAGATCGAGGATCGACAAGAGAGGGTCCTACATGGATCGTAGATTTCTCTAGTGCACATCAGATGGCAGCACGGGAACCTCCAGGAGAGCACTTTAGAGCAGGAGGCTCAGATGCGTGCACAGTAACGACATTTGTTCCCCTAGTTTTTTATGTATCTTTATGGGGACGTAAATCCCTGAGGTGTGTGTAATGTAAAGATCCGTAAAATTCAAGGGAAATTTTTTCTTAATTTTCTTTGGGATTTTACAAGAATGTAGTTTTTGACAGAACATGATTCCGAGGCCCGGAGTGCTCGGAATCATTTTCCGAAGTTTGGCTTGGGTACGTTCAGTGAACGAATGAGCAGGATTTCCTAACTTTTGAACCGGTGCTTGGAATCGAAATCTGAGGGCACCGATGGAATCACAATGCCAGTAATTTCTTAGGAACACATATTCCATAGTTTTGTTTACCCGAGAGAAGTTGTTAAAAATTTGTGGAAGGTAAAATAAAATTGAACATCAATTTTATTTTTCACTAAGTGGATTATAGCTTTGGGTGGAAGTTGGAGGAAACCACCCAAATTCCCATGGGAGGTTATGAGGGTGGTGGGGCCCACACGAACCCCACCCCTTCATCTTCAATAACCTTACATAACCTTTCATTTAATTTTAAAATAGGATTTAATTAATTGAGTGGATTAATTAAACTTTTGAAATTTAAATGCTTAAGTTATGTTATTAAAATAAGTGAGGTACTTGTTTTATTTTGGTTGGGGACTTGTTTCTTGAGAAGTTTTAGAGAAAAGCTCAGGGTGGGTTGAAGTTATTCATCTTCTTCGTCGAAGAACACGAATAACGTGAAGAACGCACCGATCTCTGACGAAGAATTCCGAATCCTCGGAGATCGACTACGCGATGTCGTGTACTGCGACTCCAACGACGCCTTCTTTTGCGATGATTATCCTTTCGTGACGCCTCCTTCCGCGATGGTTATTTCCGCGACGAACCCTCATTCAATCTACGCTCGACGTAGGGAATTCTTTTATTGTTGATGATTTTTGTGTTTTCATCCGTCATCATTCATCGTACTTTTGGAAAACCTGTTACCAGTTAACGGGAGGGGGCCGGACTGCACAAACACGGTCGACCCTCCTCCCCTTTTATCTTGTCTTCCTTGTGGTGGAATGGAATGAGGATGGCGCAGTTTCGTCGCACCGCGCGGGGTCATGCGGCAAGGTATGCACGGCGCCGTCGCGCCGTGCCTTTGAATCGAACAAGAATGCGGCGTCGTCGCGCCACGCCGGAGAACCCCAAAAAACACCACGGCCGGAGCGGAGCCATGGTGGAGGGGTGCGGCGCCGTCACGCCACACCGGACGGTCCAAGGCTGCGGCAGAGCAGGGGAACCGGCGGCCGGTTGCGGGCCGCCGGCATCGGAGCAGGGGGACCGGCCCTTGCTGGTCCCGAGTCAGCAGCAGACAGCCAGCCAGAGCTGGCCGACCGGATAGTGGAAGAGCTGGGGGTTCAAAACTTCCGGCTGTCCGGACGTGAGTGGCCCCCATTATGGGGTTGCGGTTACAACAAGCGTTGGGCAGCCCCCCCCCCCCCCCCCCCCCCCGCATCCCGAATGGCTCGGCCATTCGGCCGAGCCGCCTGGCCAGTGCTCCGGGCCACCGAGCCGGGTCGCGCCCAGGCCGGGCCGGGCCGAACCTAGACCCAGGTCGGTTCGACCCGGTTCGGGCTGGCCCAGGGGGTCTCGGGCCGGGTCGGTCCGAGCACGAAACCCCCACTTTTGGACCTCTATCGGTCTTTTTCCCATATCATGGGCTATGGACCTCCGATCGACGCACCGTCCATGGTGATGCGATCCTTGGAACGAGGGGGTCGTTTTGGTATATTACACTCAACGTTTCAAAGTACTTTGGGTTTGGTCAGGTTGGTTCATCCGCGAACCTAACCGGGCCCTCGGAGCAGAAATGCTTATAACTTGAGCTCCAGACGTCCGATTGACGTGTCGTCGACTTTGTTGGATTCCCCTAAGTGAGATGGACCTTTTGGATTACTCCTCTCGAGGTTTGGACGTAGTTGGAGTATGGTCGGGTTGGTTTTTTTTTAAAACCAACCGGGCCCCTGGGATGAAAAAGCACATAACACTCAGACTGGGTGTCCGATTAACGCGTCATCTGTGACGTTGAGTCCTGTTGACGATACGGAACTTTTGGATACATAAAATTCGGACTATGTGTCAGTAGATGTATCAGCCCTTTAGCTCATGGAGCAGACCCTCCCGAACGAGCGTGCTGTGTGAGGGAACCATAGTACTGGCTGCGACTGCGACGACGATGACGATTGTACATAAATCCTCCGTGGATTCGACGACGATGACAACAACACTCAGCGATCCTACGTGCATCAGTGCTATCGATCCTGTGTGGGTCAGATCCTGTGTGGGTCAGCGCTCAGTGGTCCTGTGTGGGCCAGCACCTATAGATCCTATGTGGGTCCAATCCTGTGTGGGTCATTGCGGGGGTTATTTACCTATCGATCCTTTGTGGGTCATTGCGGGGGTTAGTATCTATCGATCCTGTGTGGGTCCGATGGCTTAGATGAATCAGTGGAAAAATCTGATCATCTCTATCATCTTATGAATAATTATACCTATTTGAGATGAATCATGACTTTGAATCCTTATCTTCGATAAGATTGACTTGATATCCTGTGTGGATTACGTTTTTCTTTCCTGTGTGGAATGGGTTGTGTTTTCCTGTGTGGACTGGGTTGTACTTGGGCTGGATGTTGGAGCCGAATGAGAATTGATGACTTAGGTATATGTATGTGCATATACCTAATAAGTGTCAGATGTTACTTCATTTTTGTATCTTTCTTTTGTGGATTATCCTTTGTGGATTCTGGGAGTCCTTCGGGGGTCTTGGGGTCCCTACTGTGTAGCTTATACTCACCCCTGCACGGGCTATGCCCGCACTATGTTGTGTTGGTTGCAGATGATGGATATTGCTGATCGTGGTTGAGGCTTAAGGAGTAGTCAGTACCTGGAGGTGGACCCCAGGGCAGGGCGTACTCAGAGCGAATGGCTGGACCCGAGGAGCTGTGGAGGCTATCTGAACCCACCCTTCAGGTGGGACTTCCAGTGGACGGCTCGAGGTCGGGGCTTTACTTTTCATTTTTTGTACTCCCTTTTTCAGTTGTACATTACTTTCAGTTTGGGTTTGTATTCTGTCCCACTTACTTTTCCGCACTTACTGTTGTACCCAGTTTTTACTTGGTGTTTACTTTTGCTTGCTTGCTCTATGGTGTTTGTTTACTTTACAAAGGCAATGCCTTCCCTTTTTACCAGGAATTACGCCTTGGTGCTAGTCTACAGTGTCTGGCCTATGGAAGGAGGGATTGGGGTAATCACGGCACGGGCCCTGAGGATGGGTCATGACATTTATAATTTCTAGACATTAAATAATTTAATTTATTTATGAAACAATGATGATACAGTAATTACCTTATTAATGAAATATTAACATAATTGATATTATAAATACCCAAATAAATGTAATTTGAGACTTTTTTTGAATTACAATAATTTTATAGGTTAATATAACATATTATGGTTGGTTAGATGAATTTTTTTTGAAGTAATAATGCTGTTATTAATTTAGAAAAAACAAAATACCAAATTGTGTCAAAATTGGCATAAAAGTGTTTTTAAAAAAAATATTAAATTATCAATTCGTATTCTATTACTAAAAATCTATGGTTTAGCCAAAAGATTTATATAATAATATATATTATATTAATGAACCTCTTGAGGTTCTATTGGTAGTTTATAGTAAGATTATTAACCATATTGTGTAAAGATACAAGAAGACACGATAAATGTTAAATTATTTAACTTAGAGTTAAATCTAAATGATAAAGTTAAATTGGAATCCTAAATATGTATAAAACCTATTGGTTGAGAGTATTTCGACACATCCCCACCCTTGACTCAAAATAAGTCACTTTGGACCCATTATGAACCGAATATGAATTTATCATAAATAATATTTTAAGTTTTTCCTAAGGCGCCCCCACCCCTCTTATAAAAGGGAACTCTCCCTTCTCTATAATTCACACCTCCAAAGCCATTTTTCTCTACCAAAACATACCAAAATACCCTCTCAATTGTACTCCCTTCATCCTAGAGTCCTTCCTTTAGTCACAATTCCATCCTATGGAGCCCTTTTGATCAAATCAAAAGGAAGAACCCGAGGAAGAGGTAAATATCTCACCACCTATTTAAAGATACTTTCTTCTTCCACTGCCTCCTTCATTGTTGTTTTCATTATAAAATAATAAATCAAGTATCTTATATATACTATGATGTTATTATAAAAATGGTTCAACCATATTAGTTATTTTATCCATCCTATGAATGAAAAAGTCACCACACGTGCGTACGTACGACTTACCGTCCCCACACCATGGTGTAGTTTGTTATTCAAACATTTCATCATTTGGATGGGTATGATAATGAGTATAAATGATTTAAATAATAAATAAAACTCTATTTTGATTCTGTATATATGACATAACATCCAATTATACACAATTCTAATATCAAAATAATGATATCATCGCTCGTGCGTACGTACGACCTACCGTCTCCACAATGTGGTGCGACTCATTCTACATGATCTTCACTGAATAAGGATTATATAAATGAATTGAATGAATATATATGATATTTATTATACTAATACCATTCCCTAAATTATATATCTATAATCTAAAAAGTGTAATAAGAATTTATTCGACAAAACACGCATAAGAACATAAAGCAATGAACACCCGGATAACAAGTAGCAATGAAATATTATTAATAATAAGATAAGAATAAGACCATATATGATATCATAATAATTAATATGACTCTGGAATTTGTCAATGGAATTATTTATATTATTTTAAAGGAGGTTTGGATACATACAAATCATATCGGACCTAAGGTAAGGGATATCTCTTCCAATCTCATTCTATCTGAGATTCTTTATTAGTAAGTATTTATCGGGGTCATATTTATCATCCACATCCATGTTTCCTAAATATGTAATATTATTTCTATCCTCATAAAAAATTTTAAATCCAATTTTACCCATTGGTGTATTTTTAGTAAAAGATATGAAAGGAATCTTTTGTTGTTTTTAGTAAGAGGCACTTTTTGACTATTCTGGCCAAAGTATGAGAAGAATGTTTTTTAACAAATAAGCCATGAATGGATTTTTAATATTTCATAGAAAATTATTCCCATTAAGATTCCTTTACAAGTTTTAAAGCTTATTTTCAAACAACTTCTTCTAGTTTAAAATTATATTTCATTTTGAGAAAGGATAAATGTTTTTGAAGTAGAAAGGATATTTTCCTCAAGAATGGAGTTCAAGTGTTTTATCAAAATTATTTTACATCTAAGCTAATATAAGGTTCTGTTTCTATCCCTATTGTTACATAGATTTGATTATGTTATGATGTAATTATTTTTATTAAGTCTTTTATCATATATGGGTTATGTTATTATGGCATGATGTTTATGAATCCCATTTCTATTACATGGGTTATGTTATTATGTATGATTTATGATTTTGTGGAACACATAAGAATGGTATAATTATTAGATGGGTGGGACCTATATCTCCCTCCAATGCATTGGGTAAATATTTATATCTCATGAGATAGACATGGATGGAACGTCTAGTTAATCTGGTTCAGTGATACAGGATTGGAACGAGAAGTGAACTCAGTTCAGAAATGTAATTTGTCTGCTATGGTAGTCTTGGAAATGAGTTTTAACTAATATGAAATTATTTTCTATGATTATGTGTCTATGCCACAAAGTTTCATGTTTTATGTTATGGTTATTGGGATTACATTTCACTACTATGATTTATCCCATGCCATGATATTATGATCTCTTTTGCAGGATTAAGATTTTCAAAATGTTATGTTCTTAAGAATATGATATGATTGATATTTCCTTCATTTACCCTTACTGAGAATTTGAGCTCACCTTGTTGTATGTTTCATTTTCCCCAGGTCAGGAAGAAGGGTATTATGTAGGATATTCCAAAAGGGACTCTATATATGATGAAATAAATTGGACACAATGTAGATGATTTAAGAACTAGATGTTTATGTTTTCCAGTTTCTAAAGACATTATATATATGTGGTCCATTAAGGTTTTTGTTATATGATGTAATAAATATGTTTCAATTCTAACATAATAACAATGTATGTAATGTTTGGGTCATTATAGTTGGTATCCGAGGAATGGTATAGTATACCATTGGAAACAAGGATGTGAAAGCCTTAGTAAAAACCCTAAGGATATGTCTAAGCATAGAACGCAATATTAGTGTTTTAGAAATGGCCACGAATAACCTATGATAAGCCCTGAAGTGTGAAATTTTATTACTAATTATGTTGTTTCCCTGTTGTAATTATTGTCGCTCACAATATTTTTCATGGTTTTAGTCAATGGCTGGAACCTGAAGGAACCATGTTAATGCTGAATGCGATAGGAAATGAAATGATTGTCCCCCTAAGCAACCAAACATTATGGGATCTGGAATGAAAAATAATGTAGCCATGCTCACACAACATTCTCAATCTATGAATCATGCAGGACTTCCAAACAAGAAAAGGAAGGAGAAACATTTTGTTGAATCCTTCATGAGGTAGAGTCCACCCTCACTAAGCAGGTCTACTGATCCATTAGTGGCTGAACAAAGGATCAGTACCACTAAAAAGATAATTTCAGTCTGACAATGTTCTGAACATGATAAAGTTATCTTAGCAATATATCGTTTGGAAGGTGAAGCAGATGAATGGTGGAATCTTGTCAATAATACAAGGCAAATGGATGAAATTGAGTCCATGTAATGGG
Source organism: Viscum album (assembly GCA_963277665.1). Lineage (NCBI taxonomy): Eukaryota > Viridiplantae > Streptophyta > Magnoliopsida > Santalales > Viscaceae > Viscum > Viscum album. The sequence continues at coordinate 391,231,616 of OY728146.1, forward strand.
ATGAGTTCAAGAACTTATTTTTCAATAAGTACTTACCTCATATTCTTTTAGAAAAGATGGAGAATGAGTTTCTTGAACTAAAGAAAGAGGATGATGAATCAGTTGGTAGCTATGACGAAAATTTTACAAGACTTGCATGGTTCGCTTCCAGAATTATTATTCAACCTGAGAGTAAGATCGTACAATTCTTTAGTGGCTTAAAACCAAGTCTTCAATGGGCATTAGCCATAAGGGACTTCAATTTCTATGAGGAAAATTTTCAATGTGCTCTCAAGTTTGAGATGGAGATTGTAGTAACCCATTAGTCATATGTGTTTGATAAGAAGATGAAAATGGAATTCAAAAGAAAATATAAAGACCACACAGAAAAAAAAGATGAGTTTTCCCTTATGCTCAATGTGTGGAAGGAAACATAGAGGGAGTTTTCTTAAAAGGATAAGGAAATTTATTAAGAGTGGAAAAGAAGTTCATCAGGCTATTGAATATCGAAATAATTGGAAGAAGATGTCTAATGATGTGAACAAAGAAAGGGATACACAGAATGCACCCCAATCAGTTAAATGTTACTTGTTCAAGGAAATGGGATATTATACCAATCAATGCACTAATCCAAGGGTTGTTGATGATGATCTACGTCAACTAACTCTTATGGATAAAGACAAGGGAATGTTACATACAATTTCTATCAGCAATATGGAGTACGATAACGAAGTGGTGAAATGCACAATTACCATCAACTCTAAATAAGAAAATGTTTTATTTGATTATGTATCCACCCACTCTTTTATTTCTGAAGAATTTTATAAGGGTATCATTGTACTACCACAACAATTAGCTGTTGAGTGAGCTGTGTCAACTCTTAATGGCACAATGTTTGCATCAAAAGTTTATAATTCTTCTCCAATTGACATTTGTGGGAAAGTGCTTCCTACAAATATTGACATCCTTTCTATAGTATAATTTCATGTGATTCTTGGCATAGATTGGAATTCCTTATATGGATCTCATATCTATTCCCAAAGAAGGGAAGTCAAATTTCATATTTCTGATCAATCTATGATCACTTATCAATGCAAGGATGAATATAACCTTCCAGTGGAAATTTCATCAATCTTATGGGTCTTGATTCCAATAAATTAAGGTTATTTATCTCAAATGGTTGGAGAGAAACTCATGATTAAGAATATTCCCATTGTACGAGAGTTTGATGATGTCTTTCTAGAGAAATTGCAGGTCTTCCACCAAATCATGAAGTTGAGTTTTCAATAGAACTCAAACCGGGTGTTTTGCCCATTTCAAAGAAACCTTATAGAATGGCTCCAATTGAGTTGTAGGAATTGAAGAAGCAACTCCAAGAGAATCTTGATAAGAGATTCATACGCCCTAGTGCATCACCTTGGGGAGACCCTATTCTGTTTTATAATAAGAAATATGGATCAATGAGACTCTGCATTGATTATAAAGAACGTAACAAGATCACTATCAAGAACAAATATCCTCTCCCACGCATCGATGAATTATTTGACCAACTACGCAGAGATCAATACTTTTCCAAGATTGATCTTCGTTCAGGGTATAATCAATTAAAGGTCAAAAGGGAGGATATACCAAATAATGCTTTCCGTACAATGTATGGGCACTATGAATTTATAGTGATTCCATTTGGTCTTACTAATTCCCATGTTATCTTCATGAATCTAAGGAATAGAGTCTTTAGAGACTATCTTTATCAGTTTGTGGAAGTCTTTATAGACGATATTCTTGTCTTTTCCATGAGCAAGTAAGAACATAAAGATCACTTAAGAATTGTATTAAAGACCCTATGAAAGGAGAAGATTTATTCCAAATTTACCAAGTGTGAATTTTGGCTTCAAAAAGCTTCATTTTTGGGAATCATAATCTCAAAAGAGGGGATATCTATGGTTCCAGCAAAAAGATAGGTTATCGAAAGATGGTTGCGACCAACAACAGTAACTGAGACCCGAAGTTTTCTTGATTTGGCTGGATATTATCAATGTTTTGTGAATGATTTTTTATGATTGTCTAATACACTCACCAGGTTGACTCGAAAAGGAGTTAAGTTTGTTTGGACGGAGGAGTGTGAAGATACTTCAAGGAGTTAAAAATAAGGTTATCCAGTACACCTGTGTGCACACTACCTTGTATTGGAGAAAGGTTTGTGATCTACAGTGATGTATCCAATAAAGGATTGGGGTCTGTTCTCATGAAAAATGATATGGGGATAGCTTTTGCCTTATGATAGTTGAAAATCCATGAGAAAAATTACTCAACTCAAGATTTGAAATTAGCTGCGGTAATATTTGCATTAAAGATTTGGAGGCATTATCTTTACGGTGAAAGGTGTGATATTTATACTGATCAGAAAAGTTTAAAGTAGATTTTCACATAGAAGGATCTGAATATGTGCTAAAGAAGATGGTTGGAAATGATTAAGGATTATGACTGCTCAATTCATTACCACGTTGGGAAAGAAAACTAGGTGGCAGATGCATTAATTCGACAAGACCTTGCTAGTTTATCAAAGATTAGGATCACAAAAGATCCAATATTTATGAATTTACAAAGGATGGATCTTGGAATTATAATGGAAGGGGAAAATATTATATTTATAAAATGAATATTCAACCATCTATACATGTGAAGATTAAAGAGGAACAGAAAGAAGATGTAGAGTTAAAAAAGAAGGTGAGAAATGTTCCTAAATTCCACATTGATTGAGATGAAATAATAAGGTTTAGGAATCACGTTTGTATTCCTCCCATCCTAGAATTAAAGAAGTAAATATTGGATGATGATCATAGATCTTCATTCTCTATTCACCCTGGAATCACGATGTTGTATAGGGAGCTGAAGGAGTACTTCTAGTGGGATGGCATGAAAAGAGATGTTGTTGAATATGTCTCTCGATGCTTGGTTTTTCATCAAGTTAAAGCAGAGAGACAGAAGACTAAGGGGTTGTTACAACCATTACCCATACCAGAACAAAAATTGTAAAACATCACTATGGACTTTGTCACTAGACTTCCTAAAACATCCAAAGGAAATAATGCTATCTGGGTTATAGTTGATTGTCTTATGAAGTCAGCACACTTCATTGCTATTAGAGAAGATTTATCCCTGGATCATCTTAGCAGGATCTTTGTGAAGAAAGTGGTAAAATTGAATGGATTACCACTTTCCATTATATCTGATTGGGATCTGAGGTTTACCTCGAAGTTTTTGGAGAATTATTCGGCATACTCTAGATACAGAGTTAAGTTTCAACACTTCTTATCATCCTCAGATAGATGGTCAGTCTGAGAGGACAATTCAAACTCTAGAAGACTAGTTGACAGCTTGCAATATGGATTTAAAAGGTGGTTGGGATCAACACCTACCTTTGTTGGAATTTAATTATAATAATAGATTTCACTCCAGTATTCAGATGGCTTTTTATGAATCCCTATATGGAATGAAATGCAGAACTCTAACTTTCTAGAATGAAGTTGGGGAATGAAATCTATTAGGACCTGATCTTGTTGATGAAATGGCAGAAAAGGTCAGATCTATTCAACAACACATAAGAGCATATCAGAGTCGACCAAAAACATTTTCCGTCAACCAAAAAAAATACCTAGAGTTTGAAGTGGGTGATAAAGTGTTCTTATGAATATCACTTTGGAAGAGAGTAATGGGATTTAGAAAGAAGGGCAAGCTGAGCCCTAGGTATATTGCTCCTTTTGAAATATAGGATCATGTTGAGAAGGTATCTTACCGATTGGCGCTTCCACCAAATCTCCCTCAAGTTCATGATGTGTTCCATGTATCTCTCCTGAGAATGTACATACCTGATCCTTCACATGTACTACGCTCAGAATTTGTACCCCTGGAGCTAGATTTTTCTTATTAAGAACATCCAATAGTGATTCTGGATCGTAGAAAAAAAGTCCTACAGAACAAGACCACTCACTTGGTGAATGTTTTATGGAGGAACCACCAATTAGAAAAAGTTACAAGGGAACTTGATGATATAATGAGGAAGAGGTATCCTCATCTGTTTGTTATAAAGTGATGAATTTTGATGGTGAAATTCTTTTTAATCGGGGTACAATGTAACACCCTGAAATTTTTTGAGAAATATTTTGTTTTTATATATTATGTTATACGCAACACCAAAGGAATATTTCACTATACACAACACTGTCTTGGCTTGCGTTACACCCAAGATCAACCTTCCTCGATAGCTTGCGTAGTACGCAATACCGAGTTTCACTAAACAATGATATGTTACTAAAATATTATATAAACCACCTGATATGAATATTAATACCCACTTTTTAAAATTTTATAATTTTTCTCTTTCAAAATGGCCTTTATTTTAGGATTTAGAATATTGAAATTTTTTTGGGTGAATTTTTGTTATTTTTCTGAAAACATTCAATTTTTGATGAATAGTAAAAAACCGAGTTAATGGTTAAAAGAGACTTTTTATTTAAAAATTAATTTATTTTATTTAAATTTATTTTATTTCAAAATAGATACATAATACCTATATATGTTCAATTTAATTCATTTGAGTCATTTTATAATAATTTTAGATATCTAAAAATTTTATTAAACTTTTTACTATCATTTACCCACCTTCTAAGAGAATTTTCAAATTTACATAAAACATAATTTTACCGCTTATGTGAGTGTAATTTCAAAAATCCAAGTGAAATGGTTGATATCAGTATGTAAAATTTGGTTTAATAAGATAAAAATAATTTTTGGTGAATAGTAACTTTTTATTTTTATTTACCATGTTTAAAAGTAAATAGGGAAATTAAGGGTGAAAATGATATTATTATTACCCTAACACTTGTCATGATTCTCTTGTATAAATTTAATTCGACCAAAAACCACCTTAGAAACAAAATATGACCATTAATGTCAACTTGGAATAGATTAGGACATTTATTATTATTTAATTCCAAGAAGAGTTAAAAGAGTTAAAATCAAAGTTTAATAAGTACAACATTTTTAAAATTGGGTTATACATAAGATAAATTCAAAAATAAATATTCATTATAAAGACAAAAGGATTTACTACATAATTGTATTTTTTTATAATTTTTAGACCATAAATTATTTAATTTATTTATGACATAATGATGATGCAGTAATTACCTTATTAATAAAATATTAACATAATTGATATTATAAATGCCCAAATAAATGTAATTTGAGAATTTTTATGAATTAAGAAAAATTATAGGTTAATATAAAATATTAGGGTTGGTTATATTCATTTTATTAGAATTCATAATGATTTTATAAATTTAGAAAAAACAAAATACCGTATAGTGTTAAAATTGACATAAAAGAGTTTTTAAAACAAATATTACATTATTAATTGATATTCTATTCCTAAAAATTTAATGTTCGGCTAAAAGACTTATATAATAATATATATGACATTAATAAACCTATTAGGGTTCTATTGGTAGTTTATAGTATGTTTATTAACCATATAGTGTAAAGATACAAGAAGACACGATAAAAGTTAAATTATTTAACTTAGAGTGAAGTCTAAATTAAAAGGTTAAAATGTTAACATAAACATGTCTAAAACCTATTTTTTGAACGGATTTCGACCCATAACCACCCGATCCTAGAAATAAGTAACTTTGGAGGCATTATAAACCAAATATGAAGTTATTATAAAATAATATTTTAAGTCTTTCCTAAGGTGCCCCTCACCCCTCTATTAAAAGGGATCTCCCTCTTCTCTCTAATTAACACCTAAAAAGCCATTTGGCTTGGCCAAAACCATCACAAATACCCACTAAAATTTACTCCCTTCATCTTAGAGGCCTTACTTTAGTCATAAATCCATCTTAAGGATCCCTTTTGATCAAATCAAAAGGAATAACCCGAGGAAGAGGTAAATATCTCACCACATATTTCATGATCATTTCTTCTTACACTTCCTCCATATTTGTTGTTTCCATTATAAAATAATAAATCCAGTATATTTTATATAATTTGATGTTATTATAAAAATGGTACAACCATATTAGTTATTTTATCCATCCTGTGAATGAAAAAGTCACCACACGTGCGTACGTACGGCTTACCGTCTCCACGTCGTGGTGTAGTTTGTTATTCAAACATTTCATCATTTGGATGGGTATGATAATGAGTATAAATGATATAAATAATAAATATAACACTATTATGATTCTTTATATATGATATACCATCCAATTATATAATATTTTAATATCAAAAGAAATATATCATCGCTCGTGCGTACGTACGGCCAACCATCTCCACGATTTGATGTGACTCATTCTACATGATCTTCAATGAATAATGATTATATAAGTGAATTTAATGAATATATTTGACATATATTATACTAATACCATTCTATAAATTATATATCTATAATCTAAAAATTTTAATAAGAATTTATTCAACAAAACACACATAAGAACATAAAGAAATGAACACCCGAATAACAAGTAGAAATGAAATATTATTAATAAATAGATAAGAATATGACCATATAGGATATCATAATAATTACTATCATTCTGGAATAAGTCAATTAAATTATTTAAATAATTATACTAGAGGTTCGGATATACACATCATATCGAACCTAAGGTAAGGAATAACTCTTCCAATCTCTTTCTATCTGATATTGTTTATTCGTAAATATTTACTAGGGTCATATTTATCATCCACATCCATGTTTCCTCAATATCTATGATTATTTCTATCCATATAAAATTTTTTAAATCTTAATTTTACCAGTTGGTTAGTTTTTATTAAAAGATATGAATGTAATATTTTTTTTGTTTTTAGTATGAGGTACTTTCTGACTTTTCCAGACAATGTACGAGAAGAATGTTTTTTTAACTTATATGGCATGAATGGATTTTTATGATTTCATAGAAAAGTATTCCCATGAAGCTTACTTTACAAGTTTTCAAGTTTATTTTCAATTAACTTCTTCTAGTTTAAAATTTTATGACATATTGAGAAAGGAAAAATGTTTTTGAAGTAGAAAGGATATTCTCCTCAAAAAGGGAGTTCAAGTGTTTTATCAAAATTATTTTCCATATAAGATTATATAAGGTTCTGTTCTATCCCTATTGTTACATGGATTTGATTATGTTATGATGGAATTATATTTATGTTGTCCTATATCATATATGGATTTTGTTATGATGTCATGATGTTTAATAATCCCATTTTTATTACATGGGTTATGCTATGATGTATGATTTATGATTTTGTGGCACACATAAGAATGGTATCATTATGAGATTGATGGTACCTATATCTAGCTCCAATGAATTGGGTAAGGATTTATATCTAATGATATAGACATGGATGGAATGACAAGTTAATCTGGTTCAGTGATACAGGACTGGAATGAGGAGTGAACTCAGTTTAGAAATGGACATTGTCCGCTATGATAGTCTTGGAAATGAGTCCTGATTAATATGAAATTATTTTTTATGATTATGTGTGTATGCCACAATGATTCATGTTTATGTTATGGTTGTTGGGATTACATTTCACTACTATAATTTATCCCATGTCATGATATTATGATCTCTTTTACAGGGTTACGATTTTCAAAATATTATGTTCTTAAGAATATGATATGATTGATATTTCCTTCGTTTACCCTTACTGAGCATTTGAGCTCATCCTGTTTTATGTTTTCTTTTCCCCGGGTCAGGAAGTAGGGTATTAAGTAGGATATACCAAAAGAGACTCTAGATATGATGAAATAAAGGGAAGACAATGTAGATGATTTATGAACCAGTTATTTATGTTTCCCAGTTTCTAAAGAAACTATACCTATACAGTCCTTTCATGGTTTTGTTATATTTTGTAATAAATATGTTTCAATTCTGAAGTAATAACAATGTATGTAATGTATGGGTCGTTATATTTCTTCTTCTACTATTTTCTCTTACTTATACTCTTTTATACCATTTTTAAACTCTGATAAGAGGGTATAGTCTACCGACTATAATCTCTTAAGACCCTAGATGCTATTTGTCAGCATCTTTCATGTGAGGGGGACTCACATGAGGTCATGTGACTCACTAGTCTAACCACCTTCTTAGAGGTGAGTTGGTTCTATATGTTACAATTTGGTATCAGAGGTTCTTTTCCATTATCTTATTGTTCTGGGTTGGTAGATAGGAGACTAGTAATGTTTCGGCGCTTGGTTAATTGATGTTCCTAGGACTGATCAACCCGTGTATGAGAAATGACCAAGTGGTCGGGGATGGAAATTGATGTTCATGCTAATCGATGTTATAGTTTATATGGTTTCAATTGAAGTGATTGGTGTGATTTATACTTCTTATGAATTTATGTTGTTTGTGGTATGTAACCCTTGTCATGTCATGGTAAGGATGAATCATTTCATGCATCATATTAGGCACCTAGGAATTCGCATGTCATGCATAGTGTCATGCCAAATAGTTGAATTTTAGTTTGCTTGCTGATATTATTGTGTGCCTTAAATATATTCCATGTTTTGTATTTATTTATAATTCCTGTTTATATACCATGTTATATGGATATATTTAGAATTATTCTTATTTACTAGCATGTTTTCTGTGTATCGTGATTTTTTTATTATTGGTTTGTTTATGTGATTAAAATGTCTTGGCTCTATGTTATAGTTTTCTCCTAAGTGTTAGCCTCTCATAGGGACATGCTTTTCACACGGGGGTAATTAGCTAAATCAAGTACTTAGTTTTTTTTTTAAATTATTACTTGATGTTTCATTTTAAACTTCTATATTTTTAAACAAAAGACAAATGTGAATAAATGTAAAAGGATTCAGAATAGGACCGAGATTGCTATGCTAATTTAAACCCTTATGTAAGGTTAGTTTATGATTGTCCTTGAGTTGCCTTGGGATGGATGTTTGATATGTGTCAACCAAGGAGTTTCCTAAAAATATGGCTTGACATGGTATTTATAGGTTATGTGGAATATACCTCTTTATATCATTACAACCTATGGTGGGAAGTAACTTTGATTATATGTTTAACAAGATGATGACTTGGTCAGGTATTTAGATTAATAGGTCTCTTGATGAATGTGTTTGCAGGGGTCTTGTCTTGGTGTTTCGGTTGGAAAATGATCTTTGGATAAGATCCTAATGGCATATGTACTGCTTCCCTAACCAATGCTTGAACATGCGTTGGGAATTTAGAGAAGCATCGAGACCTTCTGTGTGAGACTTCGCGTACCTTGTGCATCAGATTCAGGTTACATTTTTTCTGAAGGCTTCTCAGGGATGAGAAGTTATATGGTGGGATGTTTGTAACAATTCACATATTGAACCGGATTAAAAAGAATATGAAATTATCTTTTTTCTTCACCCCTCATAGGATTGACCCGCACAATACAGCCACCCCCGATGGGGTTTCCCCCTTCGGCGAGATCCCATCCTCTTGACCAAGACCTTCCCAAGTGTGAGATCCCCTACCTATAACACCTTCCATGGCCGGACCTACTTCTGCGTGACCTTTCTCTGGGCGACCGATTCTATAGCGCAGTGCGACCCCCACGTCTGACCCCTATAGCACGCATGTGACCCCCTCTCATGGTACCTCCACCATCGTTGATTTTTCTCATGAATCCTTCAGGATTCTTGTTCGAATAGACAACATAGGGGGTTCTATTATGTTATCCTTCATCTATTTGATGATTGTAATATCTTTCGTCACATGGTTTGAATTTTTCTGAACCCTATGTTTTTGGGTGAATTGTTTTTTGGTTTTTTTCGGTTCTTCGATCATGTGGAAGGTCTCTCGGGATGTGTTGTTGTGTGCTACGATTACCACCATTGAAGGTGAGTCTATTCGGGTGGTTTTGGTCCATCATCATGGATTCAAGGTAAGGTTTTCACCTGTTAATTTGTTTCACACTGGTTAATTTTGGGACTCTCAGTAGTTTTGACTCCCTGGTGTTTAACAACTTGGGCGTTGGTTGGTTTCATGTGGTTTCATCTCGATATAGTTTTTTTGGACAGCATTGGCAAGGGATTAATGTCGGTGGTTGGTGTTTCACTTGATATGTAGAGTTTTATATGTGTTTTATGATTCTTTTTATCCTTGGTGCAGTGCATTGGCCACTGTCAAGTGGTTTCGAGTCACCAAGTCATGGTCTACTCACCTTCATATGAATATGTATGTATTTAGATACATATATATATATATATATATATTGGTTCCCCCATTACACTTATTTTCAAACATGGAAATGTTTGTACATGTATGGGGATAGGTGTGCTAGTGAATATACATAAAAAGTGTATGCGAAGGTGAGTAGAGATGGGTATATACATACCAGTGTATATGTGAGGACCCCTTATGCATGCCCATGGCCATGCGGGTGTGTGCATGGGGAATAGGTGTCCTTGCATGTATTTTAAAGTGAGTAATTCGAGTGTGTGGGGGGGGGGGTTACAGCCTTTAGATACCATACATGAATGTCTAGAGTGGATAGAATAGTTCCACTTGTTGTAGGATCCAATTTTTTGACTTTTTATTTAAATAATTGATCAATTTAAAATCTTTAATTATTTTTTTACAACATTTTTATTAGTTTTTACTTAATTTAGTGAGGTATAGATTAAATTCATTTTTAATGTGAATTGATTATGATTTCTGATGGAAGTGTTAAATGAGATAAATGATTTCTCGGTAAGAAATAAATATCCTTATAATAAAAACCCACCAACAGAGGTTCATTGTCTGCGAAAACTCATAGTGGTGATTTATGATTATTTTTTTCTTGTATTATTTCTTTTTTTAGTGATGAACGAGTTTTGAAATAAATGTTAAATGTCACTAAATTAATTTTTTGATAATGTAGTTACCTGTTTTCTAATAAAACTTCTCTAATATAGCTAATCTATCTTCACGATAAAAATGTATTATGTCACATTATGCTTGAAATTATAATGGTTTAATTACATGTTTGTACATTACTCGTATTAGATATTTCTAAATTATGTTTATTATTTAAAAATGATAAAAGCACCAAGATACCTCATAAGTGTGTGACTCAACATATAATTAGGATGACCAATATAGGGTTTCTACCCTTTCATCTTTACTTCAGAGCTTATGTCATGTCACATTTTTAAAGCTCACTGCAACCTTCTAGTGATTCCTTGTTATCAATAATTAAATGGTTTGGTTTTTTCAACAAGGTCATTGTAGCCTTCGTTTATGGAGAAACCCATTCTAGGTGTTCACTTTGCCTCTTGGACACCCATTTTGGGGTGTGCCTTGCCTAAATACCCTCTTTCCTTGATCTTTATGTTATAAATGTAATGGGATAGTTTGAGTTTAATTCAGTATGTGGACAAGTTTGTTAGCTTTTACTATTTAATTTCATTAATAACCTATAATTGAGGAATGTTGATGCCATATGATTTTGTTAACATTTTATTTCTCATGAAAGTGACAAATTGTGATGCCATGTTCAATTGGATTGACCAGAATTCTAAAATAGTTCTCTTAAAACATTAATATGGTAATACTATTATGTAATTGTTATGGTATTATGTTGTAATAAATGCTTGACGCCATGTTGATGGCTTTGATTTTATTATATGATAGCCTGAATGACTTGTGGTTCATGATGCATATTTGATTTTATAATTTATGTATATGCTCTACATGTGATATTTATATTAGTGTTTCCCTGGGAATGTGCTTTGGTCACTATGGTTCACTTGATATGGTCGAGGTGAGAACATGAGTTTTTTTATAAAAGACTCATCTATGTTTGCGTGGTTAGACCACGATGTGTTAGGGAAACAATTTCTTAGACTCTGTGGGAAGAGGTTTTCCTGATCTTTCAATATACCTATGAGTGATATCGATTCCCAAAGGGATTATCAGGGATGGACTCGGTGGAAAAGTGGCTACACCATGTCTTATGTGTTACTAGACTTCTTCTATGTGATACAAGGATGAGATCATGGTAAATCCATTCCTCGAGCGATACATGGTCTTTCGAAAGTTTTCCTTGGATGGGCACAGTGGTATTTGGTAACTTGGATGATGTATCATAGTGATACCTTTTGGGTTGGGCTCAGACTCTGACTCTATAACTTAAAAATAATAATAATAATAATAAATATGTTGTTCGGTTTCCCTTGTGAACTGTGATACCTTTTTGATGTCCTATGACATTATTTATACATACATTACACCCGAAGAAAAATCATAGGCTTTGGGGTATGTTTCCTTTATTTTCTTCCATTTTTTTCTATCCCCTTTTATATATAAATATTCATCCTGCTTCTTATAGGTACTCTCTCAGATTTCTGGCTTAGGCATAAGTTGGTGATATGGGAAGGGTTTCTATTTAGGAACCTATACCACGTTTCTAGTTTTAATTGCTATCACACACCATTACTTTATACAGAACACCTTTTAATTTACAATTCATTTTTGGCATTGGGTTAGACACTGGTGGTACTGGCCTAATGAGATTTATATCTCACACCCTAATAAGGCCACAATTTCCCCAGGGTACCCAAGTATAATTTTTTCATTCACTGTACTGCAGAGGATGATTGATTTCTTATGTTATGATATTTGTATCTAGGAGTTCAGAGCAAAGGATTGAGCTAGAGCTCAGTATGCTCAAGGAGATCACCCAGAGGGATTTTCTATATTTTCGTTATTACTGCTCTTTGTTGTCAAGAATTTTTTATTGTTTAATTCTTTAGTAGGAATCATCACCATGACATGCATTCAACTATTGTATAATTGGATTTGGACACTTTTATAAATTTGTTTAATTTTATCATATTCTGCTTTGTCTTATATTTAACTACTTTAACTGTTGTATTTTACTTATACACTATTATACCATTGTGTAACTCTAATAATACTCTGTAGTGTCCCCACTATCACCTCTCGGGACCCCCGATTCTAGTTGGAAGCCTCTAGTGTATGGGGGATGCGCCAGAGGTCTTGTGATCCCCTAGGTTTTGCCACCATCTTAGTGGTGAGACAGGTCGATATGTCACAATGGAAATATGAATTTCTGGAGGAAAACATCCTCCCAAATTTTTTAGGTTTGGTAGAATCAGTCTTGTTTCTATGAATTTTACAAATAATAGTGTGGGATAATTTCCAAATTATTCTAAATAAAAATCTTAATGGATGAAGTGGGGAAATTTTTTTAAAGAACAAAATTCTTCAAAAAACTATTAGAATATTTTCACTATAAAAAATGAATATGCAGAGTAAAAATAATAAATCAGATTTAAACGGAAACAATTCTTCAAAATATGAATGTTCAAAAGAGATCAGAACATTTATTTCCAAAGTTATGAAAAAAATATTCTTTAGATAGTGAATATGAAAAAGGTGGTAAAGAATCTTATAGAGAGTATTAACAGAGATAAGAACATTTAAATGACTTTATAAAAATACAAATTTCATTAATATAATAATAATGACAAAGAAATAATGTGGAAAATTTATTGAAGGTTGAAATAATATCATCAAGAAATAAGAAGAATACATCAAGTACATCATGAGTTGCAAACTTAGAATTGTGGTATAGGGAAATATGACTAAAGATCTCAGTAAGAAGTTGGCAGAAAATGAATAATAATTTAATAATCATCAATAAAAAATTCTTAATGATGAAATTAATTTGAAAAATATGAATAAAAACATCAACAAATATTTCAATGTAAAATACAAGACTTCTACATTTTCTAATAAATATCAAATCAATAATCAAATGGAATCCTCCCCCAAAAAATGAAATAGTATATCTAATTATTTGTGCCACTTATGTTCTAGAAAGGGTTTTCTAAAATCATGGCACAAGAAGGGTTGTGAAAAATTTATCACATTCTCAAAAGATGAAAATTTCTCCTTGATGAAGGTTTCCACAAGACCATAAAAATTTAGAGCAGAAATAATAATTTTGCCTTGAAAAATTTTCATAAGAGAAATATCTTACTTCAAAATAAATCCACGATTTGATGGATTCTATTCGTGTTGTGGAATTATGGGCACGTAGATTACAACTCTTTACATAACACGTCTCTACTAGGATAAATATTTAACTAAACTGGAATAAATTATGGGAGAAGAATTAGTGAATAACCTAAGAAACAAAAAACTAAAAAATTAAAATATCATTATGTTAGAAGACTTCCATCATAAAAAAATTTGAATATATGGATGATGTTTATAGAATATGTGTCCAGGCTGTCCATCATGCTGAAATATGTATGAAAACCCTTCCTAAGAAATGATATTATTCTAGAAAATTAATGTTGAATCAATAATATTGAGGAATGATCTTTTTGATTATCAAAATAATTAATGAAATTAAAAAAAAAACCATGAATATTTGATAGTGGTTTTTTATCAAAAATTAATGTTTATATGAATATCATAAAAGATGTTTCAAATAGATATTTATGATCTTTTACCTTCACAAATTATAGTTCCATAAAACCCCAAGTAATAATAATGGTTGAGATTGAAGTAGAAACGATTAAATCCAAATAATTTCAATTTTCTAATTGACTAAAACATAACATAATTAGTTTAAGTCAGTTTTTTTTGATGAAAAAGAATTTATTTTCATAAAATATTCTTGTATCTCCAGAAGTGTGGAAAATGGAAAAGTTGTTTTAATAGAAGAAGAAGTTGGTAGAAATATCTTTCAAATAAAGGAACTTTACACCAATTGTTACTTAAGTAATGAAGATGAAAACATGTTGTGGCACCAAAGATGTGGTAATCCATGAAAAAATCTGTTAAAAACATTCTAAAGTTAAATTTAAAAAAAATTAAAAGAAGCGAAAAATATGTTTGTATAGATTTTTGTAAATGGAATATGAATAATGAAACTCATAATAATGTTGAGTTTCTATCGACCGAAACCATTAAACTTATTCATTATAATTTATGTGGGTTGATGAGACATAAATAAACAAAGGTATACTTTTATTTTAATACTTTCATTTATGTTTTCACTCAGATGAAATCATCCTATTTATGAAGCATAAGTGAGAAAATTTTCAAATGATCAATTTTATCACAAAATAAATTGAATGATTGATTGGGTTTTATATAACTAAGTTGAGATAAAATAATGGTAATTAATTCATATGAAATTATTTTGAATCATTTTTTAGGAACCATTCAATCAAACATCAGTGCAATGCTACATGCACCCCACAAAAAAATGGAGTAGTAGAAGGTAAGAATAGATGTTTGGTGAAAATGGGAAAAATCATATTAGTAGAATAAAAAAATTCAATGTTCTAATTGAGGGAAGATTTTATTACAATTTATATGTTCAAAAAATTTGTTTGATAAGGTCATAATCTTATATTACTTCTTATGAAATGTCGTATAACAAAAAACCTTCATTGAAGTACTTCAATGCTTTTGGAAGTGAAAATTTACTAATAATTTGAATTCCAAATCATGGAAACTTTTATGAAAGGGATGAAGAAAATTTTCATGGGATATTCTCCCTATAATAGATGTTATAAATATTGGAATGAGAATTTAATAAATAGTTGTATTCATGTGATGAAAAATTAATTGAAAATAAAAATTCATTTAAAAATAAATGAGAATATTCTAGAATAAAAACTAATAAATATAAGGGAGGTGAAAATGATTGAAAAGGGAATTATCAAGATTAAAAAGAATCATATGTTGAGGAAAATTATGTTTGAAGAGAAACTTTAAAAAATTTATACTCTACAGAAACATGTTGGAAAAAAATCTTCTGAATTAGAAATATCAAATTCAGATTGAAAGATGGATGAGATTTGAAAAGTAGATATCACTCATTTTAGAAATTGATCTAGAATTAATTTTAGAATAGGTTTGAAAAAAACTATTCTGTTGATGTAATGAATTAATAATTGGATTAGATTAAGAAAAACACCAATTGAGAACTTATTCCACATCCATTAAATAAAAAATTTATTGGAATAAAATGGGTGTACAAAAACAATTTCAATGAATATAAGGATGTTTCAAGAAACAGATCAATTTATTTAAAGGATATGAACATATGGAAGGTTTATATTTTCACTCAAAATTTCAATCTATTACATTATTAGAAACAATTATAATTTTTCTAGTAGTAGTTTCATGTTGTAATTACACTTTTTCTCAGATGGATGTAATACCAATATTCTTTAATAGTCATATTGAAGTTGATATTTACATAGAGAAACCATGTGTTTTTCTAATTGATAATGATGGAAGTAAATTTTTCGCATTGAATAATGCCATTTATGGGAAAAACAAGATCCACATTCCTATTATTCTAAACTTCATAGTTTTCTGAAAAATAAAACATATCTTAAACAAACAGTTAAAAGAAAATTTTATGTGAACTTAGTTAATCCAAAAAAAATAGTTTTAGTTTTGTATGCTAGTGATATATTTTTTACTGGAGATAAATAAATATTTTTAAATAATCTTATGAGAAAATAAAAAAACATTTAGATGTCAATTTTGGGGGAAATAAAATTCTTCCTTGGTTTAGAAGTTCAAAAAATGTACAACTACATTTTGGTATCCCATTAAATGTATTCCAAAGAATTTTTTTTAAAATATGTTATGGAATAATTAAAATAAATTTCAACTCCAATTTTAGTGAGCATAAAGTTCAGAACATATGAAACTGAAAAAGTTTTAACCTTAAATATTTTGAGAAGATAATAGAAAGATTACAACATCTCACATCTTCAATACCATATTTTTGTTGTTGTGGATTTTTATTCTAAATATCAATGTGGTATGAAAGAATAACATATATTGTCAACAAATATAATTATGTGATATGTTGAAGGAACCACATCAAAAGGGATTTTACAAAAAATATATTATGAAATGAATTTTCATAATTATACTTATAGTTATTAGGATGGAGATTACAACGACAAAAAATCAACTTCAATAGGAACATCTCACTTGGGTGAATGTTGTGTGAGTTAGAATAGTGAGAAATATAGTTTTGAAACATTTTGGAAATCTGAATCAGAATATTGTTCTACCACAATAGTGTATGCTAAAATGTTTTGGATGATGGTTCTATTGAAAGATTTTAATGTTGAAATATTCAATCAATTAAAGATAATTTGTGATAATTAGAGTGAAATTAAAATTCCCAAAAAACCTATCCAATATTAAAGATCAAAAAATATTAATGTCATGTTTTACATTATAAATGAAATGATTTCTGGTGGATATGTTGTGTTGGAATATCATTCCAAAAAATATAAAATTGATTACATTTGCACAAATTCAATTCCAAAATAATAATTTTTTAATTGAGGCTACCACTTCATATTCATCCTCCGCTATCGAATTCCTAATATACTTAAGGAAAACCCTGAAGCATGCTTTAGTTTATATTGAAAAATGGATATAATTTCAACAAATTTAACCTATAATGGTGAAATAAGATGTATTATTTCTGAAATGAATTTGAAGATATTGATATCATAAAATGGTGGAGTAAAGGAAAAGAAAAATGGGGAGAATAAATGTTGTGAGTTGAGAAAATGTAACAAAGAGGAAAAGATAAAATTGAAAGATAGTTTATCTTAATATGGACAAAAAATTTATTATCACTGGGGGATGGAATTTGTTCAAAAATACTTCTTTATCCAGTAAAGTGGTGTTAGGAAACTCTATTTGAAGGACAGAATGGTTTTGGTAAATGTTAAAAACTCGAGTTTGTAAAAGTTTGTTGTAAAATGTATATAAGCTGAAAATCTATGAGTTAAAAATTTATTAACAAGAGTTTTCAACATAAAAAAGTGGATTTTGAATATTCTTTTTGAATTTTTTGTTTTTACAATGTTTTCTTTTGTTGAAAAATAATCATTTTGTAAAAAGAATATTTTGTAAATTTAGTGAAGGATTTGTTGCTATTATGTTTTAACTTTTTTTTGAGATGTTGTTGAAAGTAAAAATGTAGAATGTTTGTTTATAATGTTACCTGATTAGACGATCCAAAAATTCTGTTGACTCTAAAAAATTTATTTGAGTATGATGTTTTTCAAATTAAGAACATCAAAAGTTGTTTTGAATGTTGTTAATGGGAAGTTATAGAGAGTTCTAAAACTATTCGGGTGATGATTTGTTGATATTAATCTTCTAAATGTCATGAAAAATCTCATGATATAAGCTATTGAAGAAAGGGATTTTTTGTAGTACTTTGGTTACAAGTTTTTAGATGTAGATCATCAGATTGAGAGACACTAAAAGAAGAGGTTTTCAGAGGAATAAAAGTCTAAACATGAAGAAATTATTAGTTGTTTCACTATAGAAGAATATCTAGTGAATAAATGGTTCAATATTTCTATCAGATAGATTTGATCAGACTAGAGGTAGATGATGTGGTTTTACAAGACAATTTGTTAATCAAATACATTCAACAGATAAGTTTTCATTTCAATTAAATAATTAAGTTTCCATGTCAATTAAACGGAAAAGTTTTCATGATGATAAAAAAGATAAGTTTTAATTATGAATCAACATGTTTGTTTTTAAACAGATTCATCATATAATTTTTCTATCTATTCAATTATTTATTTTTTGACATTGATCTATCATAAAGAGATTTTTTATGAGAACTGAAAATGTTCTTTTTATAAAATGTTGAATCTCATGAAATATTTCTTATTTACCAGAGAAAATACAATGGGTGAGTTAATGTTTTCTATCAGACTCAATTTTATAGAATTAATTCATATAATTATATTAAAAAAATTATTTAAAATTGGAACAATGTCATAAACCATTTTTTTAACCTGGAAAATCAGTTAAATAAATTATATTAGTTTTTAAATTGAATCAAGAAAAAAAAATTGAAAATAGTTATAAACAGATATGTTCTGGACTTGAACTTTATAGATAGAGCATTCAAAATCTATGAATCATTAGTTGAATATATTTCAAATGGGAATGGAAAAAGATATGTTTTTTTGCATCACTATTTTCATGATGTTGTTTTATAACTCAAGAATACTTGTGGGGAATCCAAATGTATCAAGATGTTTCAAGAATAGTTGAAAGGATTGTTCGTGAGATTCATTATAAGAATGAACTTATAAACCAATGATATTCATTATAATTATTTATATCTAGAGTTAAAACATGTATAATGTAATTTTACACCTGTTTTATTCTCATATCCATAATTGTGAATTTTCATAGACCCATAAGAATTAGTATGGAAAGGATGTAGGTTCTCACAATGAGTTCAAACCACGTATATAGTGTGTTCCATATTTAAATTCTTATTTTCCTGTATTTGATTTTTTTAAAAATTTGATATGGTAAAATCCAGAAAAGTTATAGGGGTTAGTTTCCCTAATGATTAAAATTAAAAAAAAAAGAAATATCTCATTAAGCCACCCCACCCATTAGTTATTTTTTGATCCTTGGAACATTAAACTTAGTGTCTTCAGAAAAAATGATTCCTTGTATTATTTCCTTGGGATATAGTCATGGTTATCCCAAGATTTAATTTTTAAATACTACAAGAACATGGTTATAGAGATTTCTCAAATAGAATACCAAGGTTGTATCCCTCAGATTACACTTAGTCACATTTTTTCAGACTAAAATGTTATTACGGTGATGAGGCCCAACCTTCTAACTTAATGAATGATTCAGTTTCAACTTAGATACTCCAACATTATAATTAAACTATTACTCTTATCATATTAATGGTTCTTAACCATTTATATATCACATTATTTGATGCATCTGGTGTAGGATGAAGCATGTATGTAAGCTAGGAGTCCCATGAGGACTCTGATATAACATGGTATTTATTTTACGAATTTCATTTCCACTTTTTATCCATATACCTACACACTATTACATATATATTCATAGTCTAGATTTTTTATAGACATCATTGGTGGTTCCCTACTAATTTTTACTCACACCCTATACAGGACATTGATTTGTACCGTGAAATTCTACACGATTTTATGTCAGGAAAAGTACAAGGGTCTATCTATAGATGTTTGATTTATGAGATAAAATTCCTTGTGGGAGGAGAGGACTAATCATAGTCATGGAATGCTTTTAAAGATTATATTTTTAGTTTTTTGGATCTCTTTATAGCACTTATTTTTGTCTACATACTTTTATCTTTTTTGTATGGTGTCAGGTTATCATTATATATTGTATATTCCGTTGATATTGTGATATATTTTCAATTATATATATAATGTTTGGATGATTTAATTCATAAAATTTATATTATTATTGTTTTTTATGATTTTTATATCTGTCTATTATTCCTCCATACTACACTATTCCCTAAGAGAATACTATCCCCATGAACATCCATTTTCCCCTCATTGCTATTTAAAAGCCTCTTATATTTGGGTAGGAGATCTTGAGTCCTCATGGCTAATCATCTCAAGGAACTGTATAGTATCTTATAGGTCGGGATATCAATAGGAAGTATCAGATAATTTTTTTGCATCATTATTTTGGTTGTTAGACCGGATACTAAGAATGATGTAATCTGTTAATGAGACTATTCTGGAAGTATCTAACATAAATATATGAAAAAAAACACATTTTTATGGATGCTAATTGATTATATGGATTATTCCTATTTTATTTGTACTGATTTCACTAATGTGTGATGAACA
This sequence comes from Viscum album, assembly GCA_963277665.1. Lineage (NCBI taxonomy): Eukaryota > Viridiplantae > Streptophyta > Magnoliopsida > Santalales > Viscaceae > Viscum > Viscum album. The sequence goes on from OY728146.1 coordinate 391,252,356, forward strand.
TGATTTTTTTCATTTATTATTATTGTAAACTTTATCTCTATCCTTATACCAATATAGAAATGAGACAATGTCCCATGCATCATCATATCCACTTCATAATTCACATTCCATTCATATGACATACTATATTTTCTTTACTATGTGCATTGCCACTATATTTTTTAGATCCTTGACTTCTTTTTCTATTATTGATCTAGTGGATTTTGTAAGGAAACCATAATTAGATTAATTAAAGTTTCAACATAAAACAAAATATTGTTTTCCCATATATCTTGATGGTGGAACTTTAATTAACTAATAATGGTACGTTTTAGTCTTTAACCACTAGTTGTACAAGTTTAAACAATAGTTTGTTATAATATCATTAACGGAAATTGTAATTTAAATTGTGTGTGTGCTTATATAAAAGGGTAATGGTGATCCATATGATTTAAATATCTAATAATCTTGGATGAAGTTATATATACTGCCATTTACAATATATAACACATAGGACATTAAAATTTTTGAATGCTAGATTCACATAATAGAGATTCGATAAATATATATGCATATATGGAAAATATTTGCATAAACACACTAGGATATGGTATGGGGAAATATATGAATAAAATAAGGAACCAAGGCAATAATGTGACCATAGAAATTGGTAAATTGGGTTAGTATGTTATGGGCAGTGCACACTTTTTCATATACTTATACCATGATAACTCATTTATAATTTTGGTTAGTATTGCGGAATTTTTGATGGAAATTATTGTTATATAACACTATGATGGCCTTGTGTAAACTTATAAGATGGTAGCTATAACCATGCTTCGGAGGAGATGGGACATAACCCGCAAATACTGCCACCTAAGGACCCTCCTGTTATACCGCCTATGATTATTATATTGAAAATCGATGCACAGTTTTGGGAAAGTTTTCTATGATTTCTGTGGTCTATAGAGGGAGATCAATCACCTACACAGACATTTTAAGAGTTGAAGATGAAATTCTAGTAGAAGTGCCCACCTACTTTATCTACGGAGAGTGGACTTAAGATACATAATCTTAGCTATTGACCATATTATCTATCATTGTTTATTAGGAGACACCTTGTGAAAGGAATTTCAATATCCCCACTAATATAATATGTGGCTCTTACAAGAACTGGAGGGATGTTCTAAACCAGGATGATCAGAAACAGGATATGGTTTGGGGAAATTTCCAATCTCACTTCTATGATTTCTTCTTTCTAGTGGCACTAAGAATAGATTGAGAGAGAGATTTCAGGAACCACGAGAAAAGAAATAAGTCCATTTTGTACTATTAGACTTGTCTCACTCAGATTTAGTTCTTTGTGCCTAATTTGTTTTGGTGATGAGTTTTCTAAAGAAAGATTCTTTGAAGATGGGATTATGTATACTATTTAATCTCTGGTAAATATCTTCCAAGTCACTATCATTTCAATGATAGTGAACCATGACTTAATTATCGATCTCAAATTGATAGAAGTTAAGGGTACATGAAAATTTTGTTTTGAATTGAGTAAAGTTAGTTCGTACAATAGTAGGAAGCATCATCTGGAGGGTTCTCAGATGATTAGAAGTAGCTAGAGTGTTCGCACCTATAGTTCTGTTATATGTCATCAGTGTGGGATATAGGTTCATATAAAGCCTCATTGTGAAATAAACTTATTGGTATATCAAGTATGTGGTAAAATAGGGAATCTTAAAATATTCTTCTAGACCATACCTTTTTCCCTAGTGGGAGGGGACCCAAACATGTTCCACCTTGTGGATAAGGTTCAGTAGCACCATATCATGTGTGGAGTTGTACTACCACGAGCCGAACAGTACAAAGAGGGGATAGTAATCAAGGATTCCTTACCTAGATTGTGTATCACTATAAATTTGTACCTTCTAAGAGTGTCCAAGTCAGGGCATCGAGTTGGGGATTAAGCCAGAGATATTCAGTGTAGCCTATACCTAAGGAGCAAGGTGTGGGACTATCTACAGTGAGAGGTATGATATTAGTAGCCTCTAATTTCGTACCTTATTTATTTCAAACATCCAATTCACACTATTTTATCTCTATTTATATCATATAATGACTTATACATGAATTTTTGTTTTTATGTGGTGTGAGAAACTTGATATTATGTCATGAATTAGAATAGAAAGTGTGCATTAGTGCAAGTAATTCCACCTTAGTGTGGTCAATAATCATTTACCAAGGGAAGTCTTCATCCTTGAGATGAAAGGTTTCAACACCATTCTTAGAATTGACATATTGGTTCCCTATCACACTTATGTGGAATACTAATTCTAGATGATATTATTCACATCACTAGAGAGATAAGAAGACTGACATCCAAGATCACAAGAATGTATGTGAATGATAAGGTGAAATTTCTAGAGGATTTTCCTATTGTATTAGATTGTTTTAGGGATTTATTGGTAGAAAATTTTCTATAATGATCCCTTAGAGGTAGATTTAATTTTATATCAAGATAGTGATAGGAGTAATACCAATGTTGATCCCTTCTTACAAAATGGAGCATATTAAGTATCAATAGATTATAAGGAGGCTAGAGGACTGGTAAGATAAGGGTTTTATATGGTCTAATACTTCACCTTGGGGTTTACCTATACTTTTCTATAAAAATAATATCATACGCTATGTCTTTTCATGGATTACCATTGTTTGAACCATATTTCATTTATAAACTAGTATCCACTACCTCACATACATGTTCTCTTTGACCAACATTGGGGAGCAAGGGACTTCTCTTAGATCTATTTGTGGTTAAGATACCATAAGCAAAAACTAGACCTAAGAATATACCTGATGTAGACTTTTATAGAAGGTATAGTATTTTAAAGTATCTGGTTAGGAAATTTGGTTTGATGAATTGATCATACAATTTCATGGAACTAATCATTTAGGATTCCACCCATATTTGTATTATCCAATGGTGGATTTCATGGATGACATCATTGTTAATCCTTGTACTAAAAATAAAAATTTCAAACACATTGACATCATACTGAAAACACTAATAGAGAGCCATCTATTTTCAAATATCACTAAATTACACTTTTTTTTATTGAAAAGGGCCACTTACATAGTCAAATAATCTTAGGGGAAGGAGTATATGTTTACCCAATGAAGGTGACAGTGGTAGTTACCTCTGAGTATCCCAAGAAGTTTTTTGACATCCATATTTTATTTGGGTTGTATAGATATTATAGGTTATTTATTCCGGACCATTCAAACATAGAAACACCTATCATGGTCTTGAAAAAGTAGGGAATTAAATTTATATGGTCTGAAGAATTTGAGAAATCATTTTTGGAGCATAAATAGAGACTAAATTCGTCAACCATTTTTATTCTTCTGGAGTTGGGAAAAATCTATATAATTAATTTTGATCCATTTTTAATTTTCCTAAGATATGTTCTATTGTAGTAAAATCAAATTTTTTCATGTGGATCTTGATAGTTGAGGAAACATGAGATTAATTACCATATGAATGATCTTGATCATGTAGATATAGTTCACGCCTTATGTTGTTATAGGAAATACATTCATGGAGAATGATTTTTAATGTTTATAAACAACAAGAGCCTCAAGTATATATTTATAAATTATGAATTTATATATATAGGAGGTGTTTTGAATACCTAAATCTATTTTATTTTGAGAATTCATATATGGTTGGAAAAGGTAATTCTATAATGAATACTCTGAGCCAGATGACTCAAGCACATGCTATTCAGGAGGTATGTAGTGACGAGAAGTTGATGGCCCTATTTTATCATTTTCACGTAGTAGTCCATGATCACTCTAGAAAGCCTATCCATACATATTTAGTAGTTAAATCTTCACAATATAGAGAGAGTAATGATTAAGTAACTTTTAGAAATATATGTATTAGTCCTATGGGGGGTTTTCTCAGGAGAGGACTCATCACCATGCTAGATCGTTGATGTGAATGAGGTGTTATGCATTCATGGATTCATTGTGGTTTTAATAGACTTGCATGAAGAGTTTATGTGTGACTATAATGCCACAACTAGGTAAGTACATACCATTTTTACCAACATGTTTCTTGACTTATGCATCTAGTCATGTCGGTCAGCAATGAAAAGAATGCTATTGTGTTTTTTTCTTGGGTTTCCATCTTTTAATAAGTTAAGGGGGAACACCATTGACCAGTTTTAATTTTATATAAATTTCCCATTATGTAGTTGAAATGGAATTATGTAACTATATTTTTATTAATAGTTTATTGAGACACACACAAGGTATTTTTCCAACATGTGTAATCGTTGATAGGCTAACAAAGTTCATACGCTTTTTACCTATCAAGGAGACCATTTCAATGGATGAGATCAGAAAGATTTATGTCTGAGAGATTTTTTATATTCATGGAATTCCATAGATTATTATATCATAAATAGATTCTCATTTCACTTATTAGATCTGGAAAGGGTAATATAAGGATCTTGGTAAATATGTGCTTCTGAGAACAAACATTCACCCATAGATAGATGGGAAATCCAAATACACAATACAGATATTGGAGGAAATTCTTAAAGAATGTGTCCCTAATTTTAGAGTTTCTCAGGATAAGAACATAACTCTTACTGAGAGTTCTTAAATTAAAAAACATTTGGTAAAAATTCAAATTGATCCCTACAAGGACCTATATGTTAGGTTGTTTCACTCACCCCTATGCTAGTTAGAGGTGGGAGAGGCATCCCTATTTGGAATTTTCTCTCTTCCAAGACATCAGAGCCAGCATAGTTCATTTATAATCATATGGGTATAGTAAAATCAATGAAGAAGTATTAAAATAATCATAGTCAGTGGCATATAGAGTTTGAGATCAGGGATCGGGTATACTTATGAATCTCTCCTAGTATTTTGAAGAGATGGATTAAAAGATTGGTTAATCTATCACCTTATTATGTCTGGAGTTTCAAGATAGTAGATAGATTATTTTCAGTATCCTATCAGATACCTCATCCTTGTATGTATCATAATATGAAAAAAAATATTCCACATATCTCAACAAATACTTTACTATTTAGACTCGGCTTTAATTTTATATCTAGAGGATGTTGAATTGGGATTTGATGATTTCTTTAAGGAGTATCCTATAATTATCATCAACCAAATCAATAATTCTCTCCAAGGAAGGTTCCTTCCACTAGTATGAATGATATAATAGCATGTCTTAATACAGGAGGAGTCTTTGGAATGGCAGAATAATGTTCCTTCCTAGTGAAAATAGCTTTTATGAAATGTTATTTTTTCACCCCCAGAAGAGAAACTCGGGGATGAGTTGTTATAATGAGGGGATACAATAAGATTTTGTTTTTTCCCTTGATGTATGAGACAATTAATTTATAGTATGAATATTTTATTTTCTTCAACTGGAAGTGATTAAAGGTTTAAAGAATGGTCATGATCATCTCAGGCACATTCAATTCTCAGATCTCTAGTTTTTATAGGAATATGAAGAGACAAAAAGTTTGTGTACAGTTAGTAGGAATCATGTTGCTCAATCGTGTGACACTAAAATAGGAGGACCACAGTTTCTAAACTAAGATATGGTGTCCAAATGACTTTATGGATGTCTATAGTGGAGTTTTATAGGAGACCAGGATTAGCTATGAGCAGTTTGAAAATTCATGCACCAAGTCATGCAGGTAGTTACATATAGGAAGTAACCCAACATAGTTTTTGCATGGTTCGGATAATCTATAAGGCCTAACCATGTAGAGGGGGAGTCTTCCTTGGACAGAGTTGGCACATAGTTTGGAAACCCATGAAACCAAATTTTGAACCTCTTTAAAGTAGTGTGAATTTACCTTATCCCATGATTTCTATATATTTTATCGCCCCCTCTACCTTCTTCTTTATCAATCACATAACCAACACTATGAGAGCTCTCCATTATTTCCCAATATAGGATATGATGCCAGTAATCTGTCTAGATTTCAATTTCTTCACCATTCATATTTTTGGATCCCTCTTGATAATATATCAAACCTTGGTATTCATTTCTATGTTTGTCTCACTTATTTTGGTTATATTTTTATGAAACATAATATGATTTATTTTTTGTTCATTAATCAATTTATTAATTTTTTATCATTAAAACCATGATCTAAGGTTGATACTGGATGATTGTTTTTCAAACTCCATAAGGTAGGTGGTCTAAACCATTTCCATATAATTATCACCAATTAATAAATGTTTTTGTTGTTCCAAATACTGTAATCTTGGTTCATTACTAAAAAATTAATTGATTTAATAAATTAGTTTTGTAGACTATGACCAAGAACTATTATGATACCTATTGAAAAAGTTGGTGGTTTGAACATCATGAAAGATCACCCCTACGGGTGAGTCCATATTTACATAATCTTTTGTCACCCTTTACACATATTGTCTTGAAATTTAAAATCAAATTTAAATACGTTATTATAAATGATTAAATGTAATATATCTTGGAATTTAAATTTCACATAGAAATTTTCTATTTACGTAAAACTTGATTAATATAATGTCTCGACTCGACTGGCCACTAAGATGGTAGTCAGACCGGTGGGTCACATGGACTCAAACGCATCTCCCCATACAGCAGAGGAAACTGACTAAAATTGGGGTTCACATGATGTGATAGTGGGAAGAATATACCCTCTTATTAGAGTAGAATATCTGTAATATTAAAAAACAGAATACAAAAGCAAGATCAGTAATTAAATGAATGACAAGAAGAGAAAGAAAAATATAATTATCTGAATAAAAATGGCCAACTCTAATTTACAAAAATATATGTATGATAGGTTATGCTACAATTAAAATTATTAAGAATTAAAAAAGAAATACAAAGTGATAAAATAAACACTATATAACAACTAGATACTCTAGTATCCCGATCACCAGCTCGATCCTCTTCTCCTAACTCCCCAATACAAGAATGAAAACTCAAGCAATAGTCTATTGTCTAGCAAACATAAGGTATACATTGTTACCCTATTTTAATGATGACCTGAGTAGGGTGTGAGATATAAATATTTGTATGATAGAACCCATGGTCTCAAGCTCAATCCAATATGTGACTATTAATAAATGGAGTGTGCATGTATATACATAAAGATAAAAAATAAATAAATAAAAAACAACCCAGCAAGGTTCCTAAGGGACACCTGGATGTTATACCATCTTCAACTCATAATGAAAAATTGGTGTCTTCTCAGGAACAAACTCACTATAATATATATATATATAGTTTAGTTCTATATTTTATCCACCTCTATGAACCATGTTCTCAGAAAATCCTAATGGCTATATTCAAGGAATATTTGTGTTGGATTGGACTAGGGAATAACTCAGGCATTTATATCCAGTATAAAGTTCCTAAAAGATCAATCAGAAGGTTAAATTCCATACATCCCATAGATAGATTGATGACATAATAAGTCAATTGGTGTGGAGAGTGAGTTGCCATGGGAACACTATAATCATGGAACATTGAACCTGTAACACCCCAAGATTTCATAGTACATTATATCTTCAAATAAATTCAATAACATGCGCTACATGCAACCCCACGTTCGATCACCCCACGACTTACCAAAGTAGTCATTCAAAAAGCGGTTATAAATAGTATTATCTGAATTTTGAATTTTATATACTCCATATAATTTTAGAGTCCATATTATATGTTTCTTAGATATAATATGAGAATGAATTCACTTTTTCAGATAAAAGAAGTATTTTTCAAAAATTGAAATTTTTCAACATTTTAATGGAGAACCCTTTTTAAAACTAATATTTGACACTTTTATAAATTAATTTTAATGAAATTAAATTCTTATTTATAATCAGGACATAAAAATTTAGTTAGGTAAATTTTTGGTATTTTTCTGAAAACTTTCGATTTTTGATGAATAGTGAAAAACACTACGTTGTCATTTAAAAATTACTTTTTATTTAAATAATTATTTATTTTATTTAAATTTATTTTCAGTCAAAATAGATATATAATACCAATATAAATTCAATGTAATTCATTGTAGTCATTTTATCACAAAATTAGATGTATAAAATTCTATTGAACTTTTTAACCTCTTTTACCCACCTTCTAGGCACGTTAGCAAATTTGCATGAAACTTAACTTTACCACTTCTATGAGTTAAATTTAAAAAATCCAAGATAAAAAATAGAAATTAGTAATTAAAATCTGGTTCAATAAGATTAAAAATAATTTTTGGTGAATAGTAACTTTTAACTTTTATTTACCACGGGTAAAAGTAAATAGGGTAATTAAGGGTAAAAACGAAATTATAATTACCCTAACACATGTTCTAATTCTATTGGATAAGTATAATTTGACAAAAAAAACAACATTAGGAATAAAATATGACCCCATTTGGTCCACTTAAATTAGATTAGGACATTTATTATTAATTTATTTAAATAAGAGTTAAAAGAGTTATATTCAAAGTGTAATAAATAAACCATTTTTAATATAGGGTTATACATAAGATAAATTAAACTATAAATATTCATTAGAAATATAAAAAACTTCTTACATAATAGTATTTTATTTATAATGTTTAGACATTAAATATGTTAATTTATTTGTGACTCAATGATGTTGTATTAATTACCTTATTAATGAAGGATTAAAATAATATATATTAGAAATATCCAAATAAATTTAATTTGTGACTCTTTATGAATTCCACTAATTTTATAGGTTAATATGACATGGTAGGGGTGATTAAATAATTTTTTTTCAAGTAATCATGCTGTTATGATTTTCAAAAAAACAAATACTAAATAGTGTAAAAAATGACATAATTGAGTTTCTGAAAGAAATATTATATTATTAATTAATATAATATTATTAAAAATATATGGTTTTTCCAAAGGACGTAGATAAGGTAATATATATTAATAATGAACCACATGGGGTTCCCTTTCCTTATTATATTAATATTATTAACCATATAATGTAAAAATACAAAGAGAGATGGTAAATTTCAAACTATTTAACTAAGAGTTAAATCTAAAAGATAAGGTTAATATGATCTACTAACCATGTATACAACCTATTGTTTTAAAGGTCTTCTATAAATAACCACTTTATCTTATAAATAATTAATTTTTGAACCATTATAAACCAAAACTGATTTAATTATAAAATAATATTTGAAGCTTTTCCTAAAGTGACTCTCACCTCTCTTGTAAAAGGGCACTTCCCCTTGTCTTAATTTCACACCTGCAAAGACTTTTGACTCGGCCAATCCCTACCCAAATATCCTCCCAAATTTTATCCATTCATCTTAGAGGCCTTACTTTGGTCAGAAAGCCTACTTAGGGAGCTTTTTTGATCAAATCATAAGGAAGAACACGAAGAAGAAGTAAATATTTCATCACAAATATCATGTTATTTTCTTCTTCCACATCCTCTTTAATTGTTGTTTCCATTCTATGATAATAACTCCAGTATCCTATATACACTGTGATGTTATTATAAAAATGGTACAGCCATTTTCATTACTCTATCCATCATATAAATGAAAAGGTCACCATACGTGCGTACATGCGGATTACCGTCTCCACATCATGGTGTACTTTGTTTTTCAAACAATTCATTATTTGGATGGGTATAATAATAAGAATAACTGATGTAAATAAAAAATATGAAATTTCAATGATCTTTATATATGATTCACCATCCAATTACATACGATTTCACCATAAATATAATGAAATTTTCACTCGTGCATATGTACAGATTAATGTCTCCACGACGCGATGAGATTCATTTCCTTATTCACCATTCAACGATGATTATATAAATATATATAGTTAATAAGTATATAATATATGACATAATAATTATAATTTAGATATATATAAATATATGTGTGTGTGTGTGTACGTACATATATCTTATTCAATTAGTTCCATTCAATACGATATGAAAACGGAAACGGCGTTTATTCGTGCGTATGGTCTACCATCGCCATAAATGGTGTTTTCCATTTCATATATCTGTATATGATAAATATTTATATTCTAAATATATATGGTATATAAATCATTTTTTATATTTTGGAAATATTTAAATCATGATCTAAGTGATACAATCAAGAGTATCAAGTTAAAACACACACGATAAAGAAAGTGATTATTACACGAAATGTTAATTTAACATGGAAATTATTATTAAATGGGTAGTATAAAGTCATAAATGAATCATGTATGAAATCCTAAATATTATTATGGTTATGGTATAATTTAATAAAATACTAATTTCTTTATACAGGAGGTTAAACATACCATTGACTAATGGAAATTATAAGGTAATGATTAATAACACAATCTCTTTATTAACCGAGGTTGTTTTTACATATGTATCTACTGGGAAATATTGCATGTGATTATTCGAATAGTATAATATCCATGTGAATAATTAAATGGAATTATTTTATTGTATTCTTTCTATATTATGCTGAAGTATAAGTTCAAAAGGATTTTTTTAGTCTTATGCATTGCCTTAAATGTTTATGCTTATTTAAGAAAGTTTCCACTATATTGTTATCCTTACTAAGCATCTGAGCTCACCCCTATATATGTTTTAATTTTCCAAGGATTCCAAGAAGTGTATTATGATTGACAATTAGGGTTAAGCTAAGGGATTAATGGAGTTCTAAAACAATCATTTATGTTTTGTTTTATTTTCTAATGTGTAATTTAAGGTTCTTGTATGTAATCTATTTTTCAAGACTACTAAACTGATCGGTCTTTCGGGATTGGAAATAGATTTAGAAAAACTCTGATTAGAGATTATTAACCTAAGATATACTTTGATGATTAGTATGTAATAACTTTATATTATTTTGGTAATGTATATATTTTGTGTATTTTCCAAGAAATACATCCCTGTCTGGATATGAGCATGTAGAGGCAGCTCTGGCACAGATGTACCTAGGTGTGAAAACTCAAACGAGGAGTTTCGGGCTTAAAAAGGGGAATCTGGGTACACAAAAATGGGTCTCGATGCACTCCTGGTTACGACACTCCGGGGGATATGCTTAGGATACTTCAAATATTCATTACATGCCATTATGAAGGATTTAGGAGTAATTACTTCCTCAAAGAAAACATTTTATGATTATAGATTATATGTATAATATTTTCAATTGACATTATGTGTTTTAAAAGTTTGGAATTATGCATTGCGATTCATAAACTAACCTAGTGTATGCCATTATTTAGAAATGGTGCCTAGTAAAAGAAATAGGAATTCCAGCAATACGCATGATCAAAATATTAAGAAGGATCATTACTTTAATGGTATTAATCCAACATATAAAATATAAATAGCCTCCCATGTATTCTCATAATGTGAAGAAATAATATCATGTGTTAATAAGATATGTAAAGAATTATCTATGTCCTATGGCTTTAAAGGGAAGTAAGAGAAGAAAATGATGGAAGAGAGAAAAGAGGATAAAGGGAAGAGGGGAAATAAGGATTTTCCCATATGTGATAACTATTGAAAGAATCACCATGGAAAATTCAGGAATGGAATGAGAGTTTGTAATAAGTGTGGAGAAAAAGGACACCAAGTACGTGATTTCAAGGGTAAGGAAAAGGTTTCAAATGTACAATGCTTCATCTGTTATGAGTTGGGACACTGAGAATCGATGTCTAAATCATCAGAGTGTACCCCAAATTCTTCTATTGGATAATAATCAAGGTATGATACTACAGAAGATGGAGAGGAATGATTAAGAGTTCTTATGTTGTTATTAATGTTTTCTACCGTTTGAGTATTGTATTCATGGTGTACATGTTTTAAGAATTATAGAGTATACAAGGATTGTACTCTAGTACTATTTCATTAAGGACTTGAGATTGTGTGAAACCATGAAAAGTGACTCAATGGAAGGTTAAATTTTTGTAAAATATATGGTTGAGAGAAAGATAAACCTTAATATGATTCTAAAATCGAGTAAGTGATTTTAGAATAATATATGATTGTTTTGGATAAATTATATTGGATATTCTTTACTACCATGAAATAGATTAACGATTTGTATATTCTATAATTGTTGGAGTTTACAACATTTTTGGATGTAAGGAGTATATACAGTGTTCCATAATGAATAAGGGAACATGAATATAATCAATACAGTTATATGATAATTCAGGGTGTTACCATGTTTTAAAAGAATAAATGATGAAGGTTTTCACATGTTATTACTTGGAAAAAATAATCATCATTGTGTTTACCTTCCTTACAAATTTTGGACGATGGGTTTAGAAAAAAGTATTTTGGATAAGTATAAATTTTTGAATCGATTAAGTTTGACATTGAAAACTATTGTTAAGGTTAAATCATTTCTTGATATTTTTTTGGAATGTTATAAAATGATAACCCAATGGTCTTGCGACAACCTGTCACATCCAATAAGGCCACGAAATATGAACACACAACCGAAGGGAGACAAGGGTGGATCACCTACAACTGGCATACGCCATGTCCATGTTTTTAAACGTAGTTTTTTTTAAATATTATGAAATATGAATTATAAATTCATTTTTTTGGAGCTCTATAAGATTAGGATAAAAAGAATATTTTTTAATTCTATTATCTTTTGGAGTGAAAGATGTGTTTGTGGTAGGAATTAGTTGAGGGATGAAACTCTACTTCTAAAGTATATTTTTTTCCTCTTATTTTGTGAATAAATTAATTACTAAACTTCAGGGAAGGGATCATAAAACCAAAAATGTGTTATCCTGATACCTTAAGTTTTGTTGAACGAAAAATATTTTAAATAATCATAGATTGATGGCATTGTGGCCCTCAATTTTACACTTGTTTGGGATTGATGACCTTAATCACTCCCTATAAATATTTACATTTTCCTCCAATTATGTGTCTCTAATTTCCACCAATGTTCTTTTAATCGACATCATAATTTGGTGTTGACTTATTCATTTCCCTTTCTCTCTTATTATGACTAAATTTTATTAACCCAATTTTCGATGTGGGTTTTCCACAAATGTATTTTTCAATTTTTAACAATTTATTCTTGATTAAAATTTTCAAATTGATAGGGTAAAATTTATTGAAGTAGGGGGGAATGTAATACACCATTATTTCATAGTACATTATCACTTCAAAAAAATTCAATAACATGCGCTACACGCAACACCGAGTTTGAGCGCACCACAACTTACCAAAATAGTCGTTCAAAAAGCTGTTATATATAGTATTAACTAAATTTAGGATTTTATTTACTCGATATAATTTTAGAATCCATATTATGTGTTTCTTAGATATAATATAAGAAAAAATTCATTTTTTCAGATAAAAGAAGTATTTTTTAAAAATTGCAATTTTATCACCTTTTAATGGAGAACCCTTTTTAAAACGAATATTTGACACCTGTATATATTCAATTTATGAAAATTAAATTCTTATTTTTATTTGGGACATAAAAATTTATTTTGGATAAATTTTTTGTATTTTTCAGAAAACATTCAATTTTTGACGAATAGTGAAAAACAATACGTTATTATTAAAAATGGTATTTTTATTTAAATTTTTATTTATTTTATTTAAATATTGTTTAATTAAAAATAGATATATAATACCTATATAAGATCAATGTAATTCATTGGTGTCATTTTATTAAAAAAATTAGATGTATAAAGTTCTATTGAAAATTTAAACCTCTTCTACCCACCTTCTAGGCACGTTAGCAAATTTGCATAAAACTTAATTTTATCGCTTCTGTGAGTTGAATTTAAAAAAATATGAGATACATGGTTGAAATCAGTAAGTAAAATATGGTTCAATCAGATTAAAATAATTTTTATAGAATAGTATCTTTTGACTTATTTACCACGGTTAAAAGTAAATACGTTAATTAAGGGTAAAAATTATATTATAATTACCCAAAAAAAATTCCTAATTCTATTGGATTAGTATTATTAGACCATAAAAATCTTATTAATAAAATATGACCCCATTTTTTCCATTTGGATAATATTAAGATATTTATTATTATTTTCTTTAAAGAAGAGTTAAAAGAGTTAAATTCAATGTTTAATAAATAAACCATTTTTAATATAGGGATATACATAAGATAAATTCAACTATAAATATTCATTATAAAGCTACCAAAATTTCATAGATAATGGTATTTTATTGATAATTTTTAGATTATAAATAATTTAATTTATTTATGACACAATGATGATGCAGTAATTACCTAATTAATGAAAGATTAAAATAATTGATACTATAAATATCCAAATAAATGTAATTGGAGACTTTTGATGGATTCCACTAATTTTATATGTTAATATGACATTATAGGGTTGATATAATAATTTTTTTTCAAAGTAATCCTGTTGTTATGATTTTTAAAAACAAATACTAAATAGTGTCAAAATTGACATAATTGAGTTTTAAAAAGAAATATTATATTATTAATTGATATAATATTCTTAAAAATCTATGGTTCAGCCAAAGAACTTAGATAAGAATATATATATTAATAATTTACCACATGGGCTTCTCTTGGATTTTTATAGTAATATTATTAACAATGTAATACAAAAATGAAAAGAGTATGGAAAATGTCAAACTATTTAAGTAAGAGTTAAATCTAAAAGATAAGTTTAATATGATGACCTAAAAATGTATAAAACATATTTTTTGAGAGTTTATATACCTATACCCACCTTATCCTTAAGTAATTATTTTTTTAGCCATTAAAAACCGAAATTTATTTTATTATAAAATAATATTTTAAGATTTTCCAAAAGTGACCCTCACCTACCTTATAAAAGGGAACTTCCCATTCTATTAATTTCACACCTCCAATGACTTTTGGCTCAGCCTATCCCTAGCCAAATTTCCTCCCAAATTTCCTCCCATAATCCTAGATGCCTTCCTTTGGTCATAAATCCAACCAAATTAGACCTTTTGATCAAATCAATAAGAAGAACCCGAAGAAGAGGTAAATATTTAATCACCTCTTTCAAGTTCTTTTCTTCTTCCACTTCCACTTTATTTGTTGTTTCCATTCTAAGATAACAACTCTAGTATCTTCTATATACTGTGATGTCATTATAAAAGTGTTACAACCATTTTAATTACTCTATCCATCCTATAAATGACCAAGTCACCATATGTGCGTACGTACGGATTACCATCTCCACGTCGTGGGGTAGATTGTTATTCAAACACTTTATTAATTGGATTGGTATTATAATGAGTATAAATGATGTAAATAATAATTATAACATGTTAATGATTCGGTATATATGATATTACAGCCAATTACATACTATTTAACCGTCAATATAATGATATTTGCACTCGTGCGTATATACGGATTACCGTCTCCACGACGCGATGAGATTCATTTCCACATTAACCATTCAACGATGATTATAAAAATATGTATCATTAATAAGAATGTAATATAAAACATAACAATGCTACTATAGATATATTTTTTTTATGTACTTACATATATCTTATTCCCTTAGTTCCATTCAATTTGATATGAAAATGAAAACAACGTTTATGCGTACGTACGACCTACCTTCTCCATAAATAGTGTTTTAGATTTCCTATATATGTCTATTATACATATTTATATTCAAAATATATATGATATATAAATAATGTTCTATATTCATTAAGTATATAAATCATGAGCTATGTGATACAATAAAGACTAACAAGTTAAAACATGTATGATAAAGAAAGTAATTATTACCTGAAATGTTAATTTAACATGGAAACTGTTATTAAATGGGTATTATAAAGTCATAATTGAGTCATGTATGATATCATAAATATTAATAAGGTTCTGGTATAATTTTATAACATTTTATGGTCTTTATAAAAGAGGTTAAACGTACCCATGAATGAAGGAAAGTACAAGGTAAGGGTTAATTTCACAATCCCTTTATTATTCGAGGCTGTTTTTATGTAAGTATCTGCTGGGACATATTTATTATCCTTTTCCATGTTTCATAAAAGAGTTTTCAAAGGGATTATTTTTAATGGACATTTTTACTAAAACATCACTTTAAATGTTTTAAATATTTATTCTTCTAACTCATTCTCATTAATGTCAATGTTTTCAAAATGGTTTTTATGGAGTTATTTATATGGACATGAATGTTTTAAAAATGTTAATTCCTTTAAAAATTTTCAAAGTGGTATGGGACAATTTGATTCAAAATTGTCTTTAAATTTCTTCCTCTATAATTTTTGTGACTATTAAATGTTTCATGAAAACAATATATTTTTCTCAAATATTTTTACAAATCACTTTCATCTATCTCAACATCCTTTGATGGATTTTAAATTTGTTTGAAGTTGATTTATTATGATACAAATATTCCATATAGTATTTAGGTTTTTGTGATGTGTTTGACTGTGGATGTGTTATTTTTTTACCATTCATGGTTTATGGATAAATTATTGACATTTTGTATACTAGTTTTAATAGGATTTTTTGTGTTATGTTTAACCCTTTTCATATGAGGAATGTGTTAGACTTAGTAAGTGACGAGTGGAGTCCGCTATTGCTCCTCGATGCATCGGTACGTCTCATGAGACAAACCAGTTTCTTTGCACAAGGCCTTTACAAAATCTTATTTTTAGTCTTGTACAAATGCCTTAACTATTTTTTTTATGATGTTTGGAATTATGAATTCCATCATTATGAAATTGGCTATCGATATTGCATGTGATTATTTGACTATTAGAATATCCATGTGAATAAGTAAATGGAATTATTTTATTGTATCTGTACCATATTATTCTGAAGTTTATTTTTAAAAGGATTTTGTTTTAGTCTTATACATTTCCATAGATGTTTATTCTTATTTAAGAACGTTTCTGCTTTATTGTTATCCTTATTGAGCATCTGAAATCACCCCTTCCTATGATTTAATTTTCCTAGGATTCCAAGAAGTGTATTATGATTGATAAGAAGGGATGATAAAATGGATTAATGGAGCCTTCAAAGGATCATTTATGTTGTGTTTTATTTTTTAATGTGTAATGTAACATTCATGTATATATCTTAATTTCCAAGACTGCTAAACTGATTGGTCTTTCAGGACTTCATTCCTTTTAATCATGCCAATTTATTAAAATAATTCACTGACTTTGGATATCTAGGTTTGGGAATTTATCGTTGGTATCAGAGGAACTATAAAAACAACCTTGGAAATAGATTTAGAAAAACTCGTATTAGGGAACATTACCCTAATATTGATTTTGAGGATTAGTATATAAAAACAGTCTAGAATTTTGGTAATGTATAGATTTTTTGTATTTTCAAAGCAAAACATCCATATCTGGATACGAGCTTGTAGAGGTAGCTCTAGCACAAATGTACCTAGGAGTGAAAACTCTGAAAAAATGTTTTGAGCTTTACCCAGGGTATCCTAGTACTCAAAAACGGGCCTTGATGCACTCTTGGTTGTAACACTCTGGGGGATCTGCTTAAGATAATTGACATTTCCATTATAAACCAATATGAAGGATTTTTGTGTAAATAATTCCTCAAATAAAAAAAATCATGATTATAGATAATATGAATAATCTATTAAATTTACATTATGTATTTTAAAAGTTTGTAATTATGTATTGTGATTCATAAACTAACCTAGTGTATGCCATTGTATAGAAATGGTTCCTAGTAGAAGGACTATGAATTCGATAAATATGCATGATCCAAATATTATGAAGGATCATAAGTTTCATGGAATTAATCCAACATTTAAAATGGAAATAGTATCCCACATATTCTCATCAGATGATAAAAAGTATCATGTGTTAATATGATAACTAAAGTATTCTCTGAGTCCTATGGATTTTATGGGAAGAAAGTGATGAAAATGTTGGAAGATAGAAAGGTGGATAAAGGGAATATGGTAAAGAAGGGTTTCCACAAATGTGATAACTGTGGAAAAAATATCCATGGTAAATTCTTGAAGAGAATGGGAGTTTGTTATAACGATGGAGAAAAATGAAACCAATTACATGATTTCAAGGTTAATGAAATAGTTTCAAATGTACAATGCTTCATCTACAAGGAGTTGGGACACTACACGAATAAATGTCTAAATCATCAGAGTGTACCCAAAGGCTGTTATTGGATAATAATAATGTTATGATACTACCGAAGATGAAGAGGAATGATTAAGAGTTCTTATGTTGTTATTAAATTTTTCTACCATTTGATTATTGTATTAATGATGTTAATGTTTTAAGAATTATAGAGTATATAAGGATTGTACTGCAGTACTATTTCATTAAGGACTTGAGATTGTCTAGAACAAGAAAAGTGACTCAATGGAAGGATAAATTTTTGGAAGATATATGGTTGAGAGAAAGATAATCCTTAATATGATTTTGATATTGAGGTAGTGATTTTGGAATAATATATGATTGATTTGGATAAATTATATTGGATATTCTTTACTACCTTGAAGCTGATTAATGATTTGTATATTCCATCGTTGTTGGAGTTTACATCATTTTTGGATATAAGGAGCATATCTAGTATTCTATAATGAATAAGGGAGCATGAATGTACTCAATATAGTTATATGATAATTCTGGGTGTTACCTTGTTTTAAAAGAATACATGATAACGTTATTCACATGGTATTACATGCCAAAAAGGATCATTATTGTGTTTACCTTTTTTATAAATTTTCGACTTCTGATTTTGGTCATATGTATTTTGGATAAGTCTAATTGTTGGAATCGATTAAGTTTGAAATTGAATACTATTGAAAAGGTTAAATCATTTCATGATATTATTTTTTGATTTTCATAAAAAGGAAAACCCAGAGGTCGGGCAACAACATGTCTCGTCTGGTATGGCCGCGAGACTTGAACTCGCAATTAAAGGGAGACAAGGGTGGATCACCAACTACTGGCATACATGATGTCCTATTTTGTGTAATGTAGTTTTTTTAAATAGTTTGACAAATTAATTTTAAATTCATTATTTTTGGAACCATATAAGATTAGGATAAAAAAGAAAACTTTTGAATTTTATTATCTTTTGGAGTGAAAGACATGTTTGTGGTAGGAATTAGTTGAAGGATGAAACTCTAATTGTCAAGTATATATTCTTCCTCTTATTCTTGGAATAAATTAATTCTTATACATTAGGGAATGGAACTTAAAACCAAAAATGTGTTATCATAACACCATATGCATTGTTAAACCAACGAAATTTTAAATCATCATAGATTGATGGCTTTGAGGCCCTTAGTTTTACAGTTGTTCTTGATTTATGACGTCAATCACTCCTTATAAATATTTACATTTTACCTCCAATTATGTGTCTCTAATTTCCACCAATGTCCTTTTAATCAAGATCACAATTTGGTGGTGAATTTTTCATTTCCCTTTCTCTCTTATTAAGACTAAATTTTATTAACCCAATTTTGGATGTGGGTTTTCCATAAAGGTATTTTTATATTTTTAACCATTTATTTTTGAAGGCCAATTTCAAATTGCGAGGAAGCAATTTATTGAAGGTGGGGAGAATGTAACATCCCAAGATTTCATAGTAAATTACCTCTTCAATGAAATTCAATAACATGCGCTACACATAGCACCGAGTTCGAGGGCACCAAAACTTACCAAACAAGTCGTCCAAAAGCGGTTATAAATAGTATTAATGGAATTTTGAATTTTAAATGCTCCATATAATTTTAGAATTCATATTATGTGTTTCTTATACATAATACAAGAACGGATTCATTTTTTCAGATAAAAGAAGTATTTTTAAAAATTTCTATTTTAACACCTTTTAATGGAGAACCTTTTTTAAAACCAATATTTGAAACTTTTATATATTCCATTTAATGTAATTAAATTCTTATTTATAAGTGAGACATTAAAATTTAGTTTGGATAAATTTTTCATTTTTTCTGAAAACTATCAATTTTTGTTGAATAGTGAAAAACACTATTTTTATGTAAAACTGACTTTTTATTTAAATATTTATTTATTTTATTTGAATTTTTTTAAGTGAAAATAAATATATAATACCTATATAAGTTTAATTTAATTAATTGGAGTTATTTGATAAAAAAATTTAGATGTATAAAATTCGGTTGAACTTTTTAACCTCTTTTACCCACCTTCTAGGCACGTTAACAAATTTGCATAAAACATAATAATACCGCTTCTGTGAGTTGAATTTCAATAATGTGAGATACACAGTTGAAATCAGTAAGTAAAATGTTGTTCAATAAGATGAAAATAATTTATTGTGAATAGTAACTTTTGACTTTTATTTAGCACGGTTAAAAGTAAATATTGTAATTAAGGGTAAAAATTATATTATAATTACCCTAACTCATATCTTAATTATATTGGATAAGTATAATTCGACCAAAAACAACCTTAGGAATAAAATATGGCCCCCTTTGGTTTACTTGGATAAGAATATGACGTTTATTGTTATTTTATTTAAAGAATTGTTAAAAGAGTTAAATTCAAGGTTTAATAACTAAACCATATTTAATATAGGGTTATTCATAAGATAAATTCGAATAAGAATATTCATTATAAATATAATAAAACATCATACATAATGGTATATTATTTATAATTTTTAGACATTAGATAATTTAATTTATTTATGACACAATGATGATGCAGTAATTACCTTATTAATGAAAGATTAAAATAATTGATATTATAAATATACAAATAAATTTAATTTCAGACTTTTATTGAATTCCACTAATTTTATAGGTTAATTTAACATTATATAGTTGATTAAATAATTTTTCTTAAAGTAATCATGTTTTTATGATTTTTACAAAAATCAAATACTAAATAGTGTCAAAATTGACGTAATTGAGTATTTAAATCAAATTTTAAATTATTAATTGATATAATATTTCAGAAAATCTTAGGTTCAGCCATAAGACATAGATAAGGATGTATATATTAATAATTAACCACACGGGGTTCTCTTGGATTGTTGTAGTAAGATTATTAACCATATAATATAAAAATACAAAGACCATGGTAAATGTCAAACTATTTAACTAAGAGTTAAATATAAAAGATAATGTTAATATGATGACCTAAACCTATATAAAACCAATTGGTTGGGTGTTTTTAGACCAATACCCAAATTAGACTCTAAATTATTAATTTTGGATCCATTAGAACCCGAAAATGATTTTATTATAAAATAATACTTCATGTTTTTTCAAAATTGACCCTCACCTCTCTTATAAAAGGTCACCTCCCCTTATCTTAATTTCATACATCCATAGCCTTTTTTTCGGCTGATCCTTGACCAAATATCCTCCCAACATTCCTCCCTTCATCCTAGATTCTTTAAATTTGTCATAAAGCCAACCTATGGAGCCCTTTTGGTCAAATCAAAAGGAAGAACCTGAAGGAGAGGTAAATATTTCATCACCACATTCATGTTCTTTTCTTCTTACTCTTATACTTTATTTGTTATTTCCATTATAAGATAATAACTCCATTATCTTATATATACTATGATGTTATTATAAAAATGGTACAACCATTTTTATTACTCTATCCGTCCTATAAATGACAAATTCACCATACGTGCGTACGTACGTATTACTGTCTCCACGTTGTGGTGTAGTTTGTTATTCAAACACATCATTATGTGGATGGATATAATAATGATTATAACTGATTTAAATAATAAATATAACATTTTAATGGTTATGTATATATTATATACCATCAAATTACATATGATTTCACCATTCAATGATGAAAATAAATATAAATATCAGTAATAAGTATTTAATATATGACATAATAATTCTACTGGATATATAAATATATATATTTACATACAAATATATTATTAACTTAGTTTCGTTCAATACGATATTAAAATAGATACATCGTTTATGTGTATGTATGGCCTATCATCACCATAAATGGTGTTATCCATTTCATATATATGTCTATTATGCATATTTATATTCTAAATATATATGATATATAAATCATGTTTTATATTCCGGAATTATTTAAATCATGATCTAAGTGATACAATTAAGAGCAACAAGTTAAAACATGTACAATAAAGAAAGCGATTATTACGCAAAATGATCATTTAACATGAAAATTATTATTAAATGGGTAGTATGAAGTCATAAATGAAACTTTTATGAAATCATAAATATTAATATGGTTCTTGTATAAATTAATAATATAATACGGTCTTTATACAGGAGGTGAAATTTACCCTCGACTAAAGGAAAGTACAAGGTAAGTGTTAATTTCACAATCTCATTATTATCAGAGGTTGTTTTTACATAAGTATCTACTACAACATATTTATTATCCATATACATATTTCATAAAAGAGATTTAAAATGGATTATTTTTAAGGGATTTTTTTACTAAAACATCATTTTAGATGTTTTAAATATTGATTCTTCTAAATCATTCTCATTAATGTCCATGTATTATAAATGGTTTTTAAGGATTTATTTATATGGACATGAATGTTTTTAAAATGTTAATTCCTTTCAAAAGTTTCAAAGTGGTATGGGACACTTTGATTGGGAAATTTATTTCAATGTCTTCCATTCTAAATTGTGTGACTTATAAATGTTTTCATGAAAAAGCGATATTTCTCTCAATGTATTTTAAAAATCATTTTCATATTTTTCAACATCCATTGAGGGATTTTAAACTTGTTTGAAATTGATTTATTATGATACAAATCTTCCATATTCTATGAAAGGTTTTGTGAGCTGCTAGACTGTGGATGTGTTATTTTTATGCCATTCATGGTTTATGGATAATTTTTGGACATTTCGTATTCTATTTTTAATACAAATGTTTATGTTATGTTTAAACCTTTTCATTTGAGAAATGCATTGGACTTAGTAAGTGACGGGTGGATCCCCCTATAGCTCCTCGATGCATTGGTAGGTCTCATGAGAAAAACTAGTGTCTTGGAACAAGGCCTTGAAAAAATCTTATTTGTAGTCCTGGTACAAGGCTTTGAATATGTGGTTATGGAGTCTGGCATTATGCATTCCATAATTTTGAAAATGGATATTTATATTTAATGTGATTATAAGAATAGTAGAATATCCATGTCAATAAGTAAATGAAATTATTTTATTGTATCATTTCCATATTATGATAATGTTTAAGTTTAAAAGGCTTTTGTTTTAGCCTTATACATTTCCTTAAATGTTTATGCTTATTTATGAAAGTTTCTTCTATATTGTTATCCTTACTGAGCATCTTAGCTCACCCATTTCTATGTTTTAATTTTCCCTGGATTCCAAGAAGTGTATTATGATTGATAAGAAGGGTTAATATAGGGGATTAATGGAGTTCTCAAAGGATACTTTATGTTGTGTTTTATTTTCTAATGTGTAATGTAACTTTCATGTATGTAATCTATTTTCCAAGACTGCTAAACTCACTGGTCTTTCGGGACATGATTCCTTGTAATCATGAAAATGTATTAAAATAATGCACCGACTCTGGGCTTCTGGGGTCAGGGCATTACAGAACCCCATCCCATCACTCATATCATATCACTGGTGTGTTGTATCATGCTAAACACCTGATATATGCGGGAGTGGTATCACCATACTCAAGTGAACCCTTTCCATCATATCAGAACCTCTATAAAGGTGCATAATCAAATTTATAATAAATTATCATCAGGAAAAACCTCTCATGTATTTCATTAAATAATCCCATTATATAAAGGCATAATTATTTTTATAAAACACTCCATAAATCAACAACTCTCATGCTATTAATTATAAATAATATATTATAATCAAGGGGATCACATTTCAATTAAATAATTTAACTACACATAAACAAACAGTATGACCTTTACACCCTTTACATTTTCAATTCATCTCATTCAAAGAGGGGTAATCCATTATGCATGGATATTCAAATCAATACATTTCATTTACATAAATGACATTAAAATTAAATTAAACTTCTTTAGGAGTCATTTATATGGTGATTTGGTATAATGAACACTTATAATTAAAGGGGAAACATCATTTAAGATTCACAAAATAGGCAATTTATTAAAATTACCCTTTTTAAGCTCTAACTTGAAGGCATAAAAAACTCCAAGAAACAAACCAAGCATACCATAAATTATTAACCAATACCGTTTATCTTAGAAGAAAACACACCACAAATGAGGGTTTTTTATTTAAAATCATGAAATTATCTCTCAAAAAAATCATTTAAACATAAACATTAATCACACACTAAATTCAGGGGATAATTATCTTTAAGTAATAATTTATTTTAAAAACCATACAATAGTAATTAATATCAAAGGAAAGTGTAAAATGTTGGATATTAATGCTTTCTTAATAATAATGGGAAATGGGAAGGGATCCCACATGAGGGAAGAGAACTAAGATGAACACTTTTTGTGACACCCTGATATTTCATAGTATGTTATCTCTTCAATGTAATTCAATAACTGGCACTACACGCAACACCGAGTTCAACTGCACCATGATTTACCAAACTAGACTTTCAAAATGCGGTAATAAATATTATTAACTTAATTTTGAATTTTATATACACCATATAATTTTATAATTCATATTATGTGTTTTATTGACATTATATAATAAATAATTAATTTTTTTCATAAAAATGAAGTATTTTTTAAAAAATGAAATTTTACTTCCTTTTAATGGAGAACCCTTTTTAAAAAACAATATTTGACACTATTATATATTCAACATAATGACATTAAATTCTTATTTATTAGCAGTACTTAAAAATTTATTTTGGGTAAATTTTTGGTACTTTTCTGATAACTTTCATAATTTGATGACTAATGAAAAATACTAAATTTTAATTGAAAACTAATTTTTTAATCAAAATAATTTATAATGTTATCTTATGAATTTGAATGTTTTGAAAGTATAATTAGATTTTTTTTATCATTTAATATGATTTAGGTCATTATAAGTAATTTCACATTTAAATTTTACATAAACACGTGTCAATCTTTTGATAGTTTTTACTTTTTAAAAACATGTTTTTTGGATTTCACAACAGGAATTAATTTTAAATAAATTAATGAAACTTATATGTTTTGAATTAGGTACAATAGAATTAATTTTTGAATTCAGAATATCATAATTAGCTTATGGTGAATTTTTGGAATTTTTCTTAAAACTTTCCATTTTTGATGAATAGTTAAAACACTGTGTTATTGTTTAAAACCGAATTTTTATTCCAAGAATAATTTATTTTATTTAAATTTATTTTAAGTCAAATGGATATATAATACCTATATAATTTCAATGTATTTAATTGGTGTCATTTTATAATAAGATTAGATGTATAAAAAGTTATTGAACTTTTTAACGTCTTTTACCCACTTTCTAGGCACATTTTCAAATTTCCATAAAAAATACTTTTACCACTTCTCTAAATTTAATTTCAAAAATATGAAAGGCACGGTTTAAATAATTAAGTAAAAACTATTTCAATAATATGAAAATAATTTTTGGTGAACTGTAACTTTTGACATTTATTTACCACGGTTAAAAGTAAATAGGGTAATTAAATGTAAAAATCATATTATAATTATCCTAACACATGTCCTAATTTTATTGGATAAGTTTATTTAGACCAAAACAACCCTAGGAATAAAATATGATCATTTTGGTCCATTTTTATTAGATTAATACATTTATTATTATTTTATTTAATGAAGAGTAACAACTGTTAAATTCAATGTTTGATAACTAAACTATTTTTAATACAGGTTTATACATAAGATAAATTCGACTATAAATATTCATTAGAAAGTTATATATATTTCCTACATAATGGTATTTTATTTATAATTTTTATAGATTAAATAACTAATTTTATTTATGACACAATGATGATAGAGTAATTACTTTATTAATGAATGATTAAAATAATTGATATTATAAATATAAAAATAAATTTAAATTGAGGCTTTTGATGCCATCCTATAATTTTCTAGGTTAATATGACATGTAATAGTTTATTAAATATGTTTTTTTTTTATTTCATAATGTAGTTATGACTTTAACAAAAAAATACTAAATACTATCAAAATTGGCATAAATGAGTTTTTTAAACTAATACTATATTATTAATTAATATAAAATTTCAAAAATTATATGGTTTTCCAAAAGGAATTAAATAAGGTTAGATATATCAATAATGAACCTCTTTGGGTTCTCCTGGATTTTAATATTATGTTTATTAACTATTTATTATAATAGTACAAGAGGAAATTGTAAAGGTTAAACTAATTAACTAAGAGTTAATTAAAACATATAGGGTTAGTATAGTGGCCTAATTTTTTTAAAAACCTATTGTTTGAGAGGATTTATACCCATACTCACCTTATATACTAAAATAATCTAAATCGAGCCAATATAAAAAGGAAATTATTTTATAATATAATAATATTTCAAACTTTTCCTAAAGTGACCCTCACCTCTCTTGTAAAAGGGTACTTTCTCTTCTCTCAAAAATCACACCTCCAAAGCCATTTGGTTCGGCAAAACCCACCAAAAATCTCCTCCCAACTTCCCTCACTTCAACTTATAGGTCCTCCCTTGACCAGAAATCCATTTTAAGGATCCCATTTGTTCAAATCAAAATGAAACATCCAAAGAAAAGGTAATTATTTAATCACATCTTTCAAAGTTATTTTCTTCTTCGACTTTATCTTTCTTTTTTATTTAGATATGAAAATAATAACACCAGTACCTTCTACATACTATGATATTATTATAAATATGGTACGACCATACTCATTATTCTTTCCATCCTATGAATGATAATGTCACCATGTGTGCGTACTTACGGCTTACCGTCTCCACATCGGGGTGTAATTTTTTATTCAACTATATGTTATTTGGATGGATATAATGATGAGTAATATGTATATAAATAATGAAAATAACATGATAATTTCTCAGTAAAATTAATTAACCATCCAATTCAACACCTTTTAATCATTAAGAAAATGTTATTGTTGCTTGTGCGTACGTGTGGATTACGGTCACCACGACACGATGAGATTAATTTCCAGGTTCATCATTCAATGATGATTATAAAAATATATATTATTAATAAGTATGTAATATATAATATAATAATTCCACTAGAGATATATATATGTATGTATGTAATTACATATATCTTATTCACTTACTTCTGTTCAATATGATCTGAAAATGGAAAGAGTGTTTATGTGTTTGTACAGCCTACCGTCACCATAAATGGGGTTTTCCATTTCATATATCAAAATATTATACATATTTATATTCTAAATAAATATTATATTTATGTCATGTTTTTTATTATGGATTTATTTAAATCATGATCTAAATGATACGATCAATAATAACAAGTTAAACCATATACGATAAAGAAAGAGATTATTACCCAAAATGTTAATTTAACATGGAAAACCTTATTAAATGGGCAGTATAAAGCCAAAAATGAATCATGTATGATATAATAAACATGAATATGGTTCTGTTATAATTTAATAACATACTATGGTCATTATACAGAAGGTTAAACATTCCCTTGACAAAAGGAATGTTCAATGTAATGGTTAATTCCTCAATCTCATTATTATCCGAGATTGTTTATGTGTAAGTATTTTCTGGGAAATTTTTGTTATCCATGTCCATGATTCATAAAAGGCATTTCAAAATTATTTTTTAAGGTACTATTTAACTAAAACATCATTATGAAATTTATAAATATTTATTCTTCTAAATCATACTCATTAATGTCCTGGTTTTCAAAATGGTTTTAAGTATTTATTTATATGGACATGATTGTTTTAAAATGTTAATTCCTTACAAATGTTTCAAAGTGGTATGGGACACTATTATTCAAAATCTATTTTAAATGACTTTATTTAAACATTTGTGACTTTTAAATGATTTCATAAAAAGTAATATTTCTCTCAAAAAGGATTACTAATCATTTTCAACTATGTCAACATTCTTTACAGGATATTATCCTTGATTAAGGATGATTTATTATAATACAATCTTCCATATTGTATCGAATGTTTTTTGATATGTTTAACAATGGATGTGATATTTTTATACCCTTCTTGGTATATGGTTGAAGTATTGAAATTTCGTATGGTAGTTTTAATACTAATGTTTATGTTATGTTTCAACATTTTCATATGAGGAATCTAGTGAACTCAATAAGTGATGGGTGGGGCCCGATATAGCCCCTTGATTCATAGTTAGGTCTCATGAGACAAAATAGTGTCTTGGTACAATTCCTTGACAAAAATAGTATTTTTAGTCTTGGCATGAGGCCTTGACTATGTGCTAATGATGTCTTGAGTTAGGCATTCCATCATTATGAAATTAATTATTACATGTGATTATTAAACTAGGAGAATATCCAGGTGAATGTCTATATGGTAATGTTTGACTTATTTTCTCCATCTTATGATCACGTTTATGTTTAAAATGTAGTTGTTTTTATTTCACATCTTTACTTAAATTGTTGTAGCTTCTGTTAAATTATTTACCCTTACTAAGCATCTAAGCACACCCTTTTCTCAGGTTTTGTTTTCCCAGGATTCAAAGATGTGTATTATGTTTGATATACTGGGTTAATCTAGGGGAATAAAGGAATTATCAACAGATTATTTATGTTATGGTTTATGTTTGAATTTATAATGTAACCTTCATGTATATAATCTACTTTCCAATCCAATTAAACTGACCGGTCCATCGGGAATTGATTCATTATAATCATGCAAAAGTATTAAAATAATGCACTAGTTCTGGGCTTCTGGGTTCTAGGAATTACAGTTGGTATCAGAGGAAGTTTAGTACAAACCTTGGAAACTATATTCATAAAAACATTGATTAGAGAACATTACCCTAAGATAGGCTTTGGGGATTATTATATAAGCACTTCCTAGAATTTTGTTAATGTAGATATTTTGTGTATTTTCCAAGCAATACATCTCGGTTAGGATACAAATAGGTAGAGATGGATCTGGCATAGATGTACCTTGGAGTGAAAACTCTAACAAGGAGTTTCAGGCTTGACCCAGGGCATCCTGGTACATGACAATGGGTCTTTCTTCACTCATGGTTATGACACTCTCAGGAGATATTCTTAGGATAGATCATGATTCATTTACAAGACATTATGAAGGATTTTAGAGTAAATACTTCTAAAAGAAAACATTTTAATATTATTATAGATTATATGCATAATATTTCAAATTTACATTAGGTATTTTACAAGTTTGGAATTTTGAATTGCGAATCATAAACTAACCTAGTGTATTTCATTGTTTAGAAATGGCGTCTAGTAGAAGGATTGAGAATTCCAGCAATACTAAAGATCCAAAGAGTATGAAGGATCATCTCTTCCATGGTATTAAACTAAATTTAGAAGGTAAATGGTCTCCCATGTATTCCCATCATATGAAAAAATAGCATCATGTGTTAATAAGACAAGTAAATATATCTATGAGTCTTATGGATTTGAAGGGAAGAAAGAGAAAAAATGGATGGTAGAGAGAAAGATGGATAAAGGGAAGAAGGAAAGGAATGATTTTCCCATATTTGCTAACTGTGGAAAGAATCACCTTGGTAAATTCTTGACGGTAATGGGAGTTTATTATAAGTGTGGAGAAAAAGGATACCAAGTATGTGATTTCAAAGGTAAGAAAAAGGTTTCAAATGTGCAATGATTCATCTGAAAAGAGTTGGGACATTACGAAAATCAATATCCAAATCATCAGAGTAGGCCTCAAATGATGCTATTGGATAATAATCATGTTATGATTCTACCATAGATAAATAAGAATGACTAGTGTTCGTATGTTGTTATTAAAGAATTATTTCATTTGAGTGTTGTATCAACAATTTACTCGTTATATGAATTTTGGAAATAAATAAGGATTGGACTGCAGAACTATTTAATTGAGGATTTGTGATTATGTTGTTCTTTGAAAAGTTACGTAATAGCTAGTTAAACATTTTCAAAAATACATTGTTGAAGGAAAGATAATTCTTAATGTGGTTCTGATACTGAGGTAGTGATTTTGGAAAAAAAATGATTGATTTGGATAAATTATATTTGATATTCTTGACTAATTTGAAAATAATTAATTGTTGGTTTATTCCATTATTGTTGGAGTTTACAACATTTTTGACTATAATGTGTATATCTAGTATTTTATAAGGAATAAGGGAGAATGAATGTAATCAATAAGGTTTTATGTTAATTAAGGGTGTTACCATGTTTTAAAATAATACATTATGAAGTTATTCATATATTATTATGTGGAAAAAAGATCTTCATTATGTTGACCTTCCTTATAAATTTTGAATAGTGAGTTTGGAGACAAGTATTTTGAATAAGTCTAAAGGATGGAATGGATTATGTATAAAATTGTATACTATTTTTAAGGTTAATTAATTTTTAAGAATATTTTTGTATTGTTATAAAAAGGAAAACATGGAGGTCGGGTGATAACCTGTCACATCCGACAAGGCTGCGAGACTTGAACCCACAACAAAAAGAAAATAAGGGAGAATCACCTACAAATAGCCTACGTGATGTCCAGGTTTTTATAATGCAGTTTTTTATATAATATGACAAATGAATTATAAATTAATCATTTTTGGAACCCTATACGATTATGATAAATAGAATATTTTCAATTATATTATCTTTTGGAGTGAAAGATGAGTTTCTGAAGAAAAAAAATTGATGAAGGATAAAACTCTACTTTCCACGTATATTTTTTTCTCTTATTCTATAAAAAAATAAATTATTAAACATTAGGGATGGGATCTTAAAACAAAAAATGTGTTATCATAATACCTTATGTTTTGTTTTCCTTGTTCTATTTTAAATCATCATAGATTGTTGGCTTTTAGGGCCTCAATTTTACACTTGTTTGTGATTGACGACCTCAATCACTCCCTATAAATATTTACGTTTTCCTCAAATTATGTGTCTCTAGTATCCACCAATATTCCCCTAACCGAGATCATAAATTGGTGGTGACTTTTTCATTTCTCTTTCCCTCTTCTTAAGATTAAATTTTATTAACCAAATTTCTGATGTGGATTTTAAACAAAGTTATTTATCTATTTATAACCTTTAATTTTAGAGGAACAATTTCAAATTGTGACGACACAATTTATTGAAGGAGGGGATAATGTAACACCTCATGGTTTAATAGTACATTATCTCTCCAAAATAATTCAATAACATGTGCTACATGCAACACTGAGTTCAAGCGCACCATGACATTCCATTCTAGCCCTTCAAAAATAGGTTATAAATATTATTAACTAAATTTTTTATTTTTTGTACTCCATATAATTTTAGAATCCAATTTCTGTGATTCTTATAAATAATATAAGAAACAAATTCATTTTTTTAGATAAAAGAAGTTTTTTTCAAAAAAATGCAATTTTACCACCTTTTAATTAAGAAACCTTTTTAAAAAATATTTTACACTTTAATATATTCAATTTAGTGAAACTAAATTGTCCATTATAAGAGGGACTTACAAATTTTGGTTGGATAATTTTTTGGTCATTTTCTGAAAACTTTCATATTTTGATGAATAGTGAAAATTAAGAAATTTTTATTGCAAACAACTTTTTTAATAGAAATAATTTATAGTATTAAATTACGAATTTGAATGGTTTGGAAGTATAATTAGATTATTTTTTCATCATTTAATACAATTTAGGTTATTATAAGTAATTTCACATTTAAATTTTCCATAAACACATGTCAATCTTTTGATAGTTTTTACTTTTTGAAACCCCGCCTTTTGGTTTTGACAAAGGGAATTAATATTAAATTAATTAATTAAACTTAGATGTTTTGAATTTGGTAGAATAGAATTAATTTTTGAATTCAGAATATCAAAATTAGTTTTGGGTGATGTTTTGGTATTTTTCTGAAAACATTAAATTTTGGATGAATTGTGAAAAACAGTGTGTTATTGTTTAAACCCACATTTTTATTTAAATAATTATTTATTTTATTTAAATTTATTTTTAGTCAAAATTTATATATAATACCAATATAAGTTCAATTTAATTCAATGGAGTAATTTTATAAAAAAATTATATGTATAAAATTTTATTGAACTTTTTAACGTCTTTTACCCACCTTCTATGCACATTTGCAAATTTACAAAAAAAAATTTACTGCTTCTATAAATTGAATTTCAAAAATATCAGTGGCGATATTGACATCAGTAAGTAAAATTTTCTTCAATAAGATGAAAATAATTTTTGGTGACTAGTATTGTTTGGACTTTTATTTACCACGGTTAAAAGTAAATAGGACAATTAAAGGAAAAAATGATATTATAGTTACACTGACACATATCCTAATTCTATTGGGAAAGAGTATTTCGACCAAAAACAACCTTAGAAATAAAATATGATCCTTTTGGTCCACTCGGATTAGATTAGAAAATGTATTATTATTTTATTTAAAGAAGAGTTAAAAGTGTTAAATTCAATTTTTAATAACGAAACCATTTGTAATATACAGTTATAAATAAGATGAATTCGACTATAAATATTCATTAGAAATATAAGAACATTTCTTACATAATTTTATTTGATTTATAATTTTTCTATATTAAATAATTAAATTTATTTATGACACAATGTGGATGCAGTAGTTACTTTATCAATTAAAGATGAAAATAATTGATATTATAAATATAAAAATATATGTAAATTGAGGTTTCTGATGTCATCCATGAATTTTATAGGTTGATATGACATGTTAGGGTTGATTAAATTTTTTTGAGGTGATAAAGTTTTTATGACTTTAACAAAATCAAAATACCAAATACTATCAAAATTGACATAAATGATTTTTTAAAACAAATACTATATTATTAATTTATATAATATTTATAAAATTTTAAGGATTGGAAAAAGGAAAAATATAAGGTTATATATATCAATAATGAACCACTTGTTGTTCTCTTGTATTTTTATAGTATGTTTATTATCCATTTATTATAATAATAAAAGAGGACATGGTAAAAGTTAAACTAATTAACTAAGAGTCAAATCTAAAAGATAGGGTTAATATGGTGACCTAAACTTGTATAAAACCTATTGGTTGAGCGTATTTCGACACATACCCACCTTAGCTTAAAAATAATTCAAATTTTAACTTTAGTAAACTAAATATGATTTTATAATAAAATAATATTTCAAACATTTTCTAAAGTGACCCTCACTCCTCTTATAAAAGGGGACTTCCCCTTCTCTCAAAATCAAACATCCAAAGCCGTTTGTATGGGCCAAACCCTACCCAAATCTCCTCCCAACATACTTAAATTCATATTACAGGCCCTCCCTTGAGTATAAATACATCTTAAGGATCCATTTTGTTCAAATAAAAAGAAAACACCCAAAGAAGTGTTAATTATTTTATCACCTCTTTCAAAGTTCTTTCCTACTTCCACTTTATCTTTCTTTGTTATTTCCATACCAAAATAATAACACTTGTACCTTATACATAATATCATGTTATTATCAATATGGTATAACCATAAGAATTATTCTATCCATCCTTTGAATGATAGTGTCACCAAGTGTGTGTACGTACGTCTTACCGTCTCCACGCCGTGGTGTAATTTGTTATTCAACTCTATGTTATTTGGAAGGATATAAAAATGAGTAATATTTATATAAATAATGAAGAAAACATATTAATTTATTTTTAAAATTAATATGCCATCAAATTCCAATCCTTTTAATCATTAAATAAATGAAATTGTCGCTCGTGTGTACGCACGACTTACCATCTCCACGCCGCGATGAGATACATTTCTAGGTTCACCATTCAACGATGATTATAACAATATATATTATTAATAAGTATTAAATATATGAATTTATAATTATACTATAGATATATATATATATATGTGTGTGTGTGTGCACTTACAAATATATTATTCACTTACTTCTGTTTAATATAATATGAAAATGGAAACAACGTTTATGCGTACGTACGGCCTACCGTCTCAATAAACGGTGTTTTCCATTTCATATATCTATCTATTATACATATTTATATTCAAAATATATATTATATATTAATCATGTCTTATATAATGGAGTTATTTAAATCATTATCTAAATGATACGATCTATAATGACATGTTAAAACATGTAGATAAAGAAAGTGATTATTACCCGAAATGTTAATTTAACGAGGAAATAATTATTAAATGGGTAGTATAAATTCATAAATGAATAGTGTAAGATATAATAAATATTAATATGTTTCTTTCATAATTTAATAACATACTAATGTCATTATACAAGAGGTTAAACGTACCCTCGACCAATGGAAAGTGCAAGGTAAGGGTCAATTCCCCAATCTCATTATTATCTAAGATATTTTATGTGTAAGTATTTTGTAGGACATATTTATTATCCATTTTTGTTTTTTATAAAATAAATTTTAAAATTATTATTTTAAGTTACCCTTTAATTAAAACATCATTTTAAATATTTTAAATATTTATTCTTCTAAATCATTCCCATTAATGTACATGTTTTCATAATGGTTTTAAATATTTATTTATACAGACATGATTGTTTTAAAAGGTTAATTCCTTTAAAAAGTTTTGAAGTGATATGTGACACTTTGATTCAAAAATCCCTTTTAAATGACACCATTTATAAATTTTTGGCTTTTAAATGATTTCACAAAAAGGGATATTTCTCTAAAAATAAATCTTATTATTTTCAACTATGTCAACATTCTTTACTGGATATTATTTTTTACTAAGGTTGATTTATTATAATAAAATCTTCCATATTGTATCGAATGAGTTGTGATATGTTTGACTATGGATGTTATACTTTTTTACCATTTATGGATTATCGTTGAAGTATTGAAATTTCATATGCTAGTTTTCATACGAATGTTTACGTTATGTTTCAACATTTTCATATGAAGAATGTAGTGGACATAATAATTGATGGGTGGGGCCCGATATATCCCCTCGATGCATCAGTAGATCTCATGAAACAAACTTGTGTCTTGGAATAAGGACTTGACAAAATATTTATTTGTATTCTTGTCACGAGGCCTTGACTATGTGTTAATGATGTTTGATTTTAGGCATTCACTTTCTATGAATTTAATTATTACATGTGATTATTTGACTAGTTGAATATCCATGTGAAAGTTTATATGGTAAGGTTTGATTTATTTTCTTCATATTATATTCATGTTTATTTTTAAATGGTTTTTGTTTTTATTATACATCATTCTTTAAAATCTTATATCTTCTACTAAAATATTTACACATACTGAGAATCTGAGCTCACCCCTTTCTTATGTTTTGTTTTCCCAGGATTCTGAGAAGTGTATTATGTTTAATATGTCGGGTTAAGCATGGGGAATAATGGTGTTCTCAAAAGATTATTTATGTTTTTTTTATGTTTGAAGGTGTAATACGTTCATGTATGTAATTTATTTTAATAGACTTTAAACTGATCGGTCCTTCGGGACTTTATTCCTTATAATCATACCAATGTATTAAAATAATGCACCGACTTCGGGCTTTCAAGGACGGAGCGTTACACTTTTCCACCTAACATTTTCATTGGAAACCACATAAATCTTTTATTTCCACCCACGATCATATGCACCTTTTCATATACATAAGGTCACCTTGACACTATGTACATATTCACATGGCCATGAATATGTACAAGGTTATCATTTCATATATGTTTAAATATGTACACACCTAATTCCACTTACACCTATATGCATTTATATATATATATATATATATATAAATAAGCACACTCATACCCACATATATATAAATATTCACTTCTAAGGGTGAATATACATATAACAGGGGGAACATACATGCATATATACCTAACTATGAATACGTAGGTATGTCACCTTTGACAATGATAATCCAAATCCAATGTGGCAAGGCCCAATGTACAAAATAAAATTATTTATTACTCTAAAACTACAAAATCCCCAAATACAAATTGAGAAATGATGAAAAATATAGGAAAACCTATTAAAAATTAATGACAAGAAGACAGAAATGATCTGAACAACTTTGCTTCAGTGTAAAATGACATAATATGAAGATGGACAACCTGAGAGACCTACAAAAATCCCTAGATACAAAAGAAACTCAAATGGATCGATTAACCCTTGACCTATGGTTCGGTCTAATGAAAATGGATAATGGGGATAGGAAACAATCAGCTAACCAAGGAAGAGGAGGGAGTATAGAGACGTTCCCCAAGGAATTGATTGAGAAATATAAAGAATCCAGGTGAAACTATTGAATGAGGAGAAGGCTGAAGAGTGGTGTCGAATGCTGTGGGAGGTTCAACCAAGGGGTTTTTATGTTCATAATTGTAGAGTAAGGGTTAGTGTTGGTTTTGTTTTTAAAAAAATGTTTTTAATTTAATTAATTTAATTTCTAAAAAAACATATCGCACGGTTAGGGTAACATGTTTTAGAAAAACATGCTCCAAATGTGTGCCCTCCACTATCATGAACCACCCTAGTTCAACCCTAAACCGGTCACTTGAGTCGGACCATGACAAGGTCCTATGGGCATTCCAATCCCTAGAGGTTAGAAACTAGTACAAAAACCCACTCATTGAAAGAGATATCCAAAATAAGAACTAAAAACATAAATGATAAAGTAGGCATCAACACTGTGGTGCTTAGTAGGAATGCCAAGGAACAACAATTCCCAATCAACATGCCTTTAAAATAAAAACCAATCTTGCTAGTTTAAAAATAATACATAACAATACAATATTCATCGTTCAATTGAAATTCAGGTCAAAGTTAATCATTTTTAAGGAAATAATTTAAATTCCACTACATTTTGAAAATATTTTCCAAGCATGTAATAACATTCCAAAATGAATGGAAAATAGTTCAAATTAAAAATATGGATTTTAAAATGAGGAAACAAGACTTAATTAACTATAATTGAAATAATTTTAGAAAAACCATGTCATAAGTGAGAACCATGGTCAATCTCTATAGTAAAATAGCAGAAATAGGACCCTAGGAACCTCATACCTTAGTGAAATGTGGTATAGAAACCACAACCAACTTTTTTCTCGTACACAGGCCACTAGTGGGGTACATACCCGTAACCTTAATGGTCTCCAATATTCATTCATGTTTTGTTAGAGTTGTTGCATCAATCCTACTAGATGAAACCAGGATGAACCACGTTTAAATCATTTAGCGTACGAGTCCTAGTCTACTAACCTAGATACCTAAGGCTTCCCAAGTTCTCTATTTCAAGTGGCTGTGAGTTTTCATATAAATAACACACATGAATACATCATTATTTTTATTCAAAACTACACTCACACTCTCACCACTAATTTCCCTCATTGAGTATATCCCCCCTTTTACCATCACACAAAAAATTCACAGGCCTCTTTACTAGGAACGTATCAAAATTCATACATTCAACAACATCATTTTTAGAAAAATGGGCATGCCTCAATAAATTTTTTTCCTTTTATACAAATCATTATTAAAATTAAAAATATACTTAATTATCTACAAGGAATTATTTTAATTTTAGATCACATAATCACCCAACACTTTTATGTTCCAAAATCATTTAAAATGTCAATTGAACAACTAATTAACCACACATTTAAAAACATTATTGAACCCATGCTTGCAATGATTCAATTATTCCCATAAATTCAAACCAATAATTAACATCTAGTTCACACAAAAACCCATTTTTAGAAGTCAAAATTCATCTTTTTTAAAAAACCAAAACATGTCATTACACTTTCATAACTAAACATGTCGAAAGTCCAAAAACAGCTTTGGAGAAATTCCTTACCAAACAAAAACCACCTAAGAAATCACATTCCCAGAAAAGTGACATAATACCAAATACACGTTAGAAAAACATATCATTTTCATAAACAAAGGCAAAATCATTTTTAGAAATTGGAACCAGATTTAATAGAATCTATATATTGAATAAATATAAAATATGTATTTAAAAAAAAGGAAGAAATCATGTGATTCAAATTACATGTAGAGGAATAGGATACCTACCTCAAAAAGGAACCAACCCAATATGAGACACATTAGATATTGATTATTTTGTAGAAACATTCCCACACACCACACACATACATTCTCATAAACATATATATATATATACCCTTAATCCAATTTACATTTTCCTTTTACTGTGAGGGAATATGTGCAAGGAAGATATAGATACATATACAAATGCATACCTATGTGTGTGTGTGTGTGTGCACTACCAGGGTACCACCAAATCCCTAATTAATTAACCTAGAGGGACCAACGTCATTTAGAAACCAAAAATACATTTCAGAAAACATGGTTTTAGAAAATATTTCTTATATTTCCATCATCATTTAAATGTACTTCCATGTGTTCACCTTGTGCACCCATAGATGTACCAACATCCAATGACACACTTAGAGTGTCCAATAAATCATCAAAATCCTATTTTGAAATAATACACACATCACAACTCTTACCAAACAAGATTTGAATCCCTTATGTAGTTTAATAAACAAACTGCACAATTTATAAAATAATATTAAATGACAAGATAAGGGTTTACATAAGAAACACACCCAAATACCATGAGAAATTCCATATTAAAACTAAACACGTGTTTAATTCTATCAAAAACCATTTTTTTACCATGTGAAATCATAAAATAACATTCTACATAAATTACAAAAAATAAATTCACCAAAAGAAAATGTTTTTATATGAAACCATCCAACTTAATTTTTAAAACCAAATGCATAATGAAATTGTGCTAAAATTATTTTTTCACCATGAAAACAAAAAATAAATAATGCTAAAATTGACAAGAAATCATAATCAATATATCAAAAAAAAAGTCAGGAATCACGTACCTTAAAGGTGATTTAATGTGACAGTGCTTCAATAAAAGAGAAAATAAGGCCTCAGAGACTCATCATACATCCTAAACTCTAAGAAAAATGACTCACATGTCAATCCTAACATCTATGTTTGGTAAAATGGGAAGCCCCACCAATTTAGAAGAAAAAATCGGCAGTCAAAGATGGAACTATAATGGGGGTGCGATTGGAGATGGCACTGCCGGTGAGAAAGGTAGCTTCCTGAGGGTGTCACACCAGAGATAGGGGCAGCCGGGGGGAGGGACGTTGTCAGAGAGAAATGCTAAGAAGTGTGGGGTACTACAGAGGAGAATACTTGGAAAAGGTAATCGGGAGGAGGAGATATGTAGGGAAGGGGGTTTAACTGGAGGAGATTCTAAGGGAAGGGGGAGCACCACTGGTGGTGGGGGGTGGGCCAAAGTTTGGTTAGCTAGAGCTAGGGAGAAAGGTGGAGCGGCACTGGAGGGATGGCACATGGATGGGGGAAGGGTCGCGTTGAGGGGAGAATGGCGAGATGAGGGGGAGGGGCATTCCCTAAGGTAAAAATAAGAGGAAAAAGCAATAAAACAAAAAATAATAATAAGAATACACTTAATAATAATAATACTAAAAATAATTATTTAATTCATTTTATTCATTTTATTTTAAAGAATAATAATAATATCTTCACAGCATTATTATTATTATGGTTTAAACATTTAAATTATTTTAATTTTATAATATTTTATATATTTTAAGTATTTGGAAACAACATTTTTTCCTGGACAGACCTCACAGTTACCGTTAACAGTGTGTTGCTCGTGCGCTGGCCTGGAACCCACCAAATTATCAATCCTAAAACATTTTAAACCATCCCTCAACCTGATCCTCGATTAAATGGTATGAGACCAATAAAAGGAAGAAATGAAGGAGTATTTGAGGTTGGGGTGTGACAATTGTCCACACCACAGACACTTTCTTCCCACAGAAAGTCACCAAACCAAAAGATGGTCAAAAATTATGTTCATGCCCGATCAAAAATAGGGAAGACCATTATATCTAGGATGACATTTCTCTCTATAGGTCACACCCATCCCATTTAAGAACCAACTTAATACCAACATTGATTGAGGCATGAGAGGTTTCTCCCTACCACAATAATTACACTAACACAAAACCTTTAGAATATTAACACACCACCCTATGGAGGGGATAATGCGGGAACTCCCAACCGGAACCAACCCAAACAGTGTCTTCACCGCAAACAGTAACTAAGGAACTCTTAACCCAAACTCAAACAACGCCCTTAATTGTAATGGAATAACTCTATCACTATAATTTAATCTAGTGGCATATTATATGGAATCTCGGCATATCGGAGCACCGGAACAACAGATATCTCTTACATGAACTGAAATCCCACCACATAAGGGCGAACAACAACATCACTGAACCCACAAAAATAAATCTGAACAAGACAGCATACCAAAAACCTTGTCCACCCATCTCACAACACCCAAACATCTCCATCAATTAAAACTAAAACAAAAAACAAAATGGACACGTTCATCCACAGGCCAAACACCCCTCATGGAAAATGAATGATTTAGAGATGCTTCCCTTAGAATAGACACAACTGCTTGGATTACAATAAAGCAAGTTCGTCAAAATACTAAAAAAAGGGATGAACTTACAAGAACAATTAAACATGGAAAATTTCATATATTTCCACCCTAAAGTCGGAAACATATCCCGATCCAAGGTTTCACACATCCTCGACAACTCCTAACAATGTGTCTGCTTTACCCCGAGACATGTGGCTTAGGCCCTGATGGCTGAAGCATCTCTTGGATCAAAGTCAGGTGCAAGAATCCCCTGATCAGAACTCATTCCTCAAATGATGCTTCCTATATAATTTTCCCCAAGTTAACTGAATGGCCACAACGATGGAATGACCTCAAAGGGATGATACAAGATCACTGGTAATGTCGGAACTTTCTATAATTATGGCACATCAAAAAGTGTTTTGAGGATCTAGATGTCAAAACCAACAAGGGTAGATTCATATTGATAGGATCATCCAGCATGTGCTCCTTAACAGTTGGGGAACCCTCATGAAATCCAACCACTATTAACTACACCCTAAGAACCAACCCTGCTAAAAATTCCCCTTCCACCAACCTCTCTTAATAGTTTCCACTGGACATGCAATCATTTAACATAATATTTGGGTAAGAAATAAAAATGAATTGAGGAACCAGCTCTTCAAATTGGTTAACATATACCTTTACAGGCTGATGACGTTACCGAACATCCCATAACACTACCATATTCCTTGACTTCACATCCTCGGTTATAACTCAGGAAGGAAGGTGTCCTTGGACATTTCCCATTTCACCCCAAATTCAAACGATTATGAAACATCCAACCTCTACTGGTACAAAACTGGACCCTCAAACAAACCCCAATAAGGAACGAACCTTAACAACCTCAAGAGTTCCAAACAACCTGAAAAAATGCTCTACTTTATTCAAATTAATTCACTCCCTCTAAAGGTCCTCTTTAGATTCGAATAATCGGAGACACCCTAAAATTACCTGAAACTAGTCACGACTCATTGGAAACATTAGCAACTTGTATAGATGGTGTACTCTGAAGAACATAAGGAACATAAAACAGAAACTTGCATCATGCCAAAACATAACAAAAAAGAATAAACTGAGCTGAGACAACCATCCTGGAAGCCAAAAAAATACTAACACAACCAAAATCATCTTTTTCAAAATATACATTTTTAATATAAATTCAAAAAATTCTTTATCCCATGCCCATTTTTTTAATAAAAAAATCACTTTTTATAATTCAAAAATCCAATTCTCAAGGAAAACCAAATTAAAAAACCCCTAACTATTTAAAAAAACTCAACCATGGAATCCTATAAATCATCACATTGTGTCCATCCATTTCCATCAACATCATCCATGAGCAAGTACCCCCACACACTTTTTGTAAATACCTGCCCACATGTGAACCTCCTTAAAAAATACCAATGGTAACGTCCTTAATTTCCTCTTCAAAACCAAATAATTTACCATCATTTCAATCCAAAATACTTCAAATTTTAGAACTCAAATTTCGAATTAAAATCCAATTTAGATAAAACATTTTCATTTCAAATTCCACCTTCATTTTCAAAAGAATGCTTGGACCAACTGAAACAAAATGGAACACAACTCACAATGAACCACTGGAATGAGGAACTAGCCGTTACACATAACTCAGAAACATGGTAGTGAGCCACACCCTATGTAAACATTCAAATCTAGGAGGAAATTGAACTTTGTACACAGACTCCACATGTGTCACTACTCCATTAAAGGTGGTGATGTGACCCCAGATCACCTCCATAGCCATTCCTCAATCCAAAAAATTAGTATAAGACTCAAAACCCAAACTATCCTTAGAAACACAAGGTTCATAATGAGAAAGGGGTCATGATTTTCTTCACACACCTACCTTTTAAGTATTGATGATCCTACTCTCCATCTACCGGGTACCCCCAAATAACAAGACGCTCCCTCTAATAATATTTTGTCACGAACCAACCTAGGACTTCCCTGGACATGTCAACCAAATCGGACCTCAATAAGGCCCGAAAGTCATACCCAATCCCCAAGGGCTAGTAACTTGTTTCGAGATTCAAAATGATACCGTTGGGAATGGGTTGGTCCACATTTAAAATACTGGTGAATAAATATAAACTGAACAAAATAAAAAAAACACTATTAGTGGAAAATTAAATAAAATTGGGTTGCTAAACATTCATCCAAGTGACCTCACAGGTCACCACCATGTAGGGAAACAAACTCACTACAATAGAAATCCAAAACTAAAACATGAAACTTTAAAAAAAAGTAGGCATGAGAACCGAGATGCTCAGTTGGAACTCCAAAGAATAACAATTCCCTATGCCCTTACCTTTAACAGTAAAACCAATCATGCTAGTTTGAAAATAAGTCATAATAAAATAATCTTTTTATTCTATTAAAATTCAATTAACAAGTATACATTTTTAAGGAAAGTGTTTCTATTCTACTATAGTTTCAAAATAGTTTTCAAGCATGCATTAACATTTCCAAATGAATGGAAAATTTTTTAAAATAAAAAAAATTTATTTTAATATGAGTAAACAAGAATAATGTTACCATAATGGAATGAGTTTCACAAACACCGGGTCATAAGTGAGTACCATGGTCAATATAAATCCCCGACCCCAGTTACCCAGAGTCAGTGCATTATTACTTCGCAACATTGGCATGATCACAAGAAAGATCAAATCTCGAATGACTGATTGGTTTAGTAGCCTTGGAAACACTGGATATATTCATAAGGTTTACATTACATCATAAAATAAAAACTACAACAACATAGTCTCCATAGTCCACACTCTTATCCCCTCACTCTATCCCTGTAGGTCATTCATAAATTACTTCTTCACATCCTGGGAAAAATAAAACATAGAAAAGGGGTGAGCTCAAATGCCCAGTAATGATAACAATATAGCGGAAACTTTCATAAATAAGAATAAACAATTAAGGCAATGTATAACTAAAACAAAATCCTTTTAAACTTGAACTTCAACATAGTATGGAAAAAGTAAAATAAAATAATTCCATTTACTTATTCACATGGATATTCGACTAATTGAATAATCACATGCAATATCAATAACCACTTTCATAATGATGTAATGCAGAATTCCAGACTATCATAACCACATAGCCCAGGCCTCGTGCCAAGACTACAAATAAGATTTTGTCATGGCCTTGTGCCAAGACACTAGTTTGTCTCATGAGACCTACTGATGCATCGAGGAGCTATATCGGGCTCCACACATCACTTACTAAGTCCAATGCATTCCCATATAAAAAGTTTTAAACGTAACATAAAAATTCGTATTAAAACTAGCATACGAAATGTCAATACTTTCTCCATAAACCATGAATGGTATAAAAATAACACATCCAAAGTAAAACATATCACAAAACCTTCAATACAATACAAAAATATGTATCATAATAAATCAACTTAAAATAAGCTTAAAATCCATCAAAGGATGTTGACATAGATGAAAATCAAAACTATTTGAGAGAAATATCTCTTTTCTCGAAATCATTGAAAAGTCACACATTTCTAAAGGAAGTAATTTAAAAGATGTTTTTGAATCAAGGTGTCCCATACAACTTTTAAACTTTTGAAAAGAAATATCATTTCAAAACATTCATGTCCATATAAACAAATCCTTAAAATCATTTTGAAAACATGGACATTAATTAAAAAGATTTAGAAAGATAAATCTTTAAAACCTTTAAAATTATGATCTTGATAAAGAGTACCTTTCACAAATTCTTAAAATATTCATTTTGAAATCATTTAAAAGTCACATAATTATAAAATAAAACATTTACTTTGAAAATATTCTTATAAGATTCTAAGGGAATCTTTGACGATTTTATAATGGCGGTAAATAGCCGCACCCGCCGTATAAGTTAAAAAAAGACATTCTTACCTTATATTTGTTGAAAATTTTAAAAGGGCCTTGTTTGGAAAACGATGGAAAGATT
Organism: Viscum album; assembly: GCA_963277665.1. Taxonomy (NCBI): domain Eukaryota; kingdom Viridiplantae; phylum Streptophyta; class Magnoliopsida; order Santalales; family Viscaceae; genus Viscum; species Viscum album. The sequence goes on from OY728146.1 coordinate 391,297,100, forward strand.
ACTTTCAAAACACATAAGGGTATAAATGAATTTAAACCATTTTCTAGTAAATAGTAAAAATGTTTTTAAATACATTTTTAAGGAACATGGATGTGGATGATAAAGAGATCCCAGTAGATAATTGCATATAAACAACCTTGGATAATGAATAGATTGTGAAATAAACCCTTACTTTGTACTTTTCCTTGGTTGAGGGTAGGTTAACCTCTTGTATAATGGTAAAATAATTGTTATTAAATTATACAAGAATCATATATATTAATATGATATCATATATGATCTTTTAACATTTCTTTGTTAATAATATCTTAGTATTATCGTCGTTTCGGGTGTTAACTTACTCGTTTTCTTTTATATGTTCTGTTACGTAAGCCATGTTTGTAATGGTTAGGTTGTATCTTTTTCATATCCAGAATGATATCAAGTCCTTAAACATTATTTTTAAATCATCACATGGTAATTATACTAGAATGGATATGATGGAGAATGAATCTCATCGCGCTCATGGAGACGGTAGTCCGTATGTACGCACGAGCGAAAATATCATTCTTTTGATATTAAAATAATATATAATTGGATGGTACATCATATATACAGAATCATTATCATGTTATATTTATTATTTACATGAATTAAAAATCATTATTATACCCATTCAAATAATAATATACTGAATAACAATTACACCACGACGTGGAGACGGTAAGCCGTATGTACGCACGTATGGTGACATGTTATTCAAAGGGTGGATAGAATACTGAATATGGTTGTAGCATAATTATAATAAAATCAGAGTATATATAAGATACTGGAGTTATTATTTTTGAATGGTAATAACAAAGAATGAAGATGTGGAAGAAGAAAAGAACTTGAAAAAGGGTGGTGAAATCATTACCTCTTCTTCGGGTTCTTCCTTTTGATTTGATCAAAAGGGCTCCTTAGGTTGGATTTCTGATCAAACTAAGACCTCTTGGTTTTATTGAGGGAAGTTGGGAGAGTATTTGGACAGAGTTTGGCCGAACCAAAAGGCTTTTAAGGTGTGAAGTAATGAGAAGTGGGAGTGCCCTTTTATAAGAGGGGTGAGGGGCACCTTTGGAAAAGCTAAAAATATCAATTTATAATAAATTCATATTCGGTTTATAATGGATAAAAAGTTGATTATTAAAGGTTTAAGGTAGGGATAGGTCGAAAAGAATTCAACCAATATAATTTAGACAGGTTTGGGTCACTGTATTAACCTTATCTTTTAGTTTTAACTCTTAGTTAATTAGTTTTACATTTACCAAGTCACTTTGTATTTTTATATTATATAGTTAATAAACTTACTATATAAATCCAAGAGACCCCCAAGTGGTCCATTAATGATATAACTATCATGATATAAGTCTCTTGGCCGAACCTTAGATTTTTAGGAATTTATTATCAATTAATAATATAATATTTGTTTTAAAAACTCTTTTATGTCAATTTTGACACTATTCAATAGTTGAGTTTTTTTCAAAACAATAAAAGAATTATTACTTCGACAAAAGTCACTTAATTCAATCCTAATATGTCATATTATCCTTGAAAATTAGTGTAATTAATTAAAAGTCTCAAATTATATTTATTTGGGTATTTATTATATATATATTTTTAATGTTTCACTATTATGGTAATTACTACATCATCATTGTGTCGTAAATAAATTAAATTATTTAATGTCTAAAAATTATAAATAAAATATAATTATGTAATAAATATTTTTATCTTTCTAATGAATATTTACAATCGAATTAATCTTATATATAACCCAATATTAAAAATGTTTTAGTAAATAAACTTTGATTTTAACTTTTCTTTGAATGAAATAATAATAAATGTCCTAATCTAATCCTAGTGGACCTATATGATAATATTTTATTCCTAAGGTTGTTTTTGGTCAAGATACACTTTTCCAATAGAATTAGTACATGTGTTAGGGTAATACTAATATCATTTCTACCCTTAATTACCCTATTTACTTTTAATCATGGTAAATAAAAGTAAAAAGTTACTATTCACCAAAAATTATTTTCATCTCATTGAACCACATTTTACTTCTTGATATTAACCGTCTCTCAGATTTTCGAAATTCCATTCCCAGAAGCTGTAAAATTAAGTTTTATGAAAAATTCAGTTTTTTTAACTACCACTTAGTAGTTTCACTATTCATCAAAAATTGATGTTTTTCAGAACAATGCCAAAATTTCACCCTAAGATATAATTGATATTCCGAATTCAAAACATATGTCTAGTTTACAAAATTCCAAACATATAAGTTGTATTAATTAATTTTATAATTAATTCCCGTTGTCACAACAAATAGCGTGTTTTTAAGAAACAATATATATCAAAAGATTGACAATTGTTTAGGTCCAATTTCAAAGTGAAATTAATTCTAATTAACACCATTGGATAAAATGGTAAAAATATATTCTAATTATACTTCAAAACCACTCAAATTCATTATTTATCACTATTAATTATTTTTATTAAAAAAGATGTTTTTAATTAAAATTTAGTAATTTTCACTATTCATCAAAATATTAAAGTTATCCGAAAAGTACCAAAATTGTACCGTATGCTAATTTTGAAATTCCAAATCCAAAAATGAAGTCCATTTTGAGAGATAGAATTTATAAAATTTAAAAAAGTTGGTATTACTATTCATAACGGCTAGTTTGGTAAGTCATGGTGCGCTTTAACTCGGTGTTGCGTGTAGTGCAAGTTATTGAATTATTTTGAAGAAATAACACACTATGAAATCTTGGGGTGTTATATTATCCCCTCATTCAATAAATTGCGTCCTCGAAATTTGAAATTGTTCTTCAAAAATAAAAGTTTGAAAATATAAAATATCTTTGTGGGAAAACTCACATCGGAAATTGGGTTACTAAAATTTAGTCATACTATGAGGAAAAGAGAAATGAAAGGGTCACCACCAAATTATGATCTCGATTAGGAGAACATTGGTGGAATTAGAGACATATAATTGGAGGAAAAACGTAAATATTTATAGGTAGTGATTGAGGTCATCAATCAAAAACAAGTTTAAAATTGAGGTCCTTAAATTCATCAATCTATGATGATTTGAAATACCATCGGTTGAACAAAACATAGGGTATTAAGATAACACATTTTCGGTTTTAGGATTCCTTAAAGTATAAGTATTAATTTCTTTATAGAATAAGAGAAGAAGAAAAAATATATTCTTGACAAGTAGAGTTCCATCCATTAACTAATTTCTACCACAGACTCATCTTTCACTCTAAAAGATAATAGAACTTAAAAATAATATTCAATTTATCCTATTCGTATAGGGTTAAAAAATGAATTTATAATTCATCTATAAGAACCATTAAAAAAATTACATTATTCAATCCAGGACATCACGTGGGTCAGTGGTAGGTGATACACCCTTGTCGCCCTTCGGGTGTGGGTTCAAGTCTTGCGGCCTTGCCGGACGTGACGGGTTGCCACCCGACCTTCGGGTTGTCCTTTTATGGTAATCCAAAATAATCCAAACTAGAACTATCCAAAATAGTTCAGTCCAAAATTTATAAGTAAGGTAAACACAATAAAGATCCTTTTTTCCGTGTAATAACATGTGAACACCTTCATCATGTATTCTATTAAAAAACTGCAACATCCTGAATTACCATAAAACCTTATTGATTACATTCATGATCCCTTATTCCTTAAATAATAATAGATATACTCCTTCAATCCAAAAATGTTTTAAACCCCAACAATGATGGAATATACAAATCATTAATCAGTTTCAAGGTAGTCAAGAATATCCAATATAATTTATCCAAATCAATCATGTATTATTCCAAAATCACTACCTCGGTATCAGAACTATATTATGGTTTATCATTATCTCAACCAAATATTTTCCAAAAATTTATCCTGCTATTGAGTCACTTTTCTTTGTTCCACACAATCTCAAGTCCTTAATGAAATAGTACTGCAGTACAATCCTTATATACTCCATAATTATTATAACAAGTACATTGTTGATACAACACTTAATTGACATAATCAACATAAGAACTCTAATCATTCCTCTTAATCTGTGGTAGTATCATAACATGATTATTATCCAATAGCATCATTTGCGGCATAGTCTGATGACTGGGACATAGGTTCGCGTAGTGTCCAAAATCCTTGCAAATGAAGCATTGTACATTTGAAACCATTTTCTTACCCTTGCAGTCACGTACTTTGTGCCATTTTCCTCTACACTTATAACAAACTCCCATTCCTTTCAGTCAAGTTCCAGGGTATTTCATCCCACAGTTATCACATATGGGAAAATTCTTCTTTTCCCTCTTCCCTTTATCCATCTTTCTCTCATCCATCCTTTTCTTCTCTTTCTTCCCTTCAAATCCATAGGACTCAGTAAACTCTTTACTTATCTTATCAACACATGATATTATTTCTTCATATGATGATAATACATGGGAGAAAATTTCTCTTATAAATTTTGGATTAAGAACATGAAAGATATGATCCTTCTTTCTCTTTGGATCAGGTGCATTGATGGAGTTCTCATTCCTTCTACTGGGCGCCATTTCTAAACAATGGAATACACTAGATTTTTTTATCAATAAAAATACCTAATCCCAAACTTGTAAAACACATAACATAAATTAAATAGTTTATATATAAAATCCATAATCATAAAAATGTCTCCTTTAGGGAAGTATATACTCATAAACCCTTCATAATGGTTTATAAAGAAAATGAGAATTATCCTAAGCATATCCCCCGGGAGTGTCGTAACCAAGAGTGCAGCAAGGCCCGTTGTCGTGCACCAGTTCCCATTCGAGTCTGGCTCAAAGAGGTGTTTTCGGGTTTTACCCCTTGGTACATCTGTGCCAGAGCCGCCTCTACCTGCTCGTATCCAGACATGGATTTATTTCTCGGAAAACTCACAAAATCTCTACAATTCCAAAATTCTAGAAAGTTATTCTATACAAATCCTCAAAGTCCATATTAAATCTATGTGCTCTAATCAGAGTTTATCTAAATCTAGCTTCTAAGGATTGTACTAAACTTACTCTGATACTAACTGTAATTCCCCGACCCCAGTTACCCAGAGTTGGTGCATTATTACTTCGTAACATTGGCAAGATCACAAGAATGATCAAATATCGAAAGACCTATTGGTTTAGTATCCTTGGAAACACTAGATATATTCATAAGGATTACATTACATCATAAAATGAAAAATACAACAACATAGTCTCCATAGTCCACACTCTTATCCCCTCACACTATCCCTGTAGGTCATTCATAAATTACTTTTTCACATCCTAGGAAAAATAAAACATAGAAAAGGGGTGATCTCAAATTCCCAGTAAGGATAACAATATAGTGGAGACTTTCATAAATAAGAATAAACATTTAAGGCAATGTATAACTAAAACAAAAGCCTTTTAAACTTGAACTTCAACATAGTATGGCAAAAGTAAAATAAAATAATGCCATTTACTTATTCACATGGATATTCTACTAATCGAATAATCACATGCAATATAAATAACCACTTTCATAATGATGGAATGCATAATTCCATACTATCATAACCACATAGCCAAGGCCTTGTGCCAAGACTACAAATAAAAGTTTGTCAAGGCCTTGTGCCAAGACACTAGTTTGTCTCATGAGACCTACCGATGCATCGAGGAGCTATAGTAGGCTCCACCCATCACATACTAAGTCCAATTCATTCCCATATGAAAATGGTTAAACGTAACATAAACATTCGTATTAAAACTAGCATACGAAATGTCAATACTTTCTCCATAAACAATGAATGGTATAAAAATAACACATCCACAGTAAAACATATCACAAAACCTTCAATACAATACAAAAATTTGTATCATAATAAATCAACTTAAAATAAGCTTAGAATCCATCAAAAGATGTTGACATAGATGAAAATCAAAACTATTTGAGAGAAATATATCTTTTCTCAAAATTATAGAAAAGTCACACATTTATAAAGGAAGTAATTTAAAAGAGGTTTTAGAATCAAAGTGTCCCATACCACTTTGAAACCTTTAAAAAGAAATATCATTTCAAAACATTCATGTCCTTATAAATAAATCCTTAAAATCATTTTGAAAACATGGACATTAATTAAAAAGATTTAAAAAGATAAATCTTTAAAACCATTAAAATTATGATCCTGATAAAGAGTACCTTTCAAAAATTCTTACAATATTCATTTTGAAATCATTTAAAAGTCACATAATTATAAAATAAAACATTTACTTTGAAAATATTCTTATAATATTCTAAGGGAAGATTTGACGATTTTATAATGGTTGTAAATAGCCGCACCCACCGTATAAGTTAAAAAGACATTCTTACCTTAAATTTGTCGAAAAGGTTAAAAGGGCCTTGTTTGGAAAATAACAGAAATATTCCTTTCAAAACACATAAGGGTATAAATGACTTTAACCCATTGTCTAGTAAATAGTAAAAAAAAATCAATACATTTTTAAGGAACATGGATGTGGATGATAAAAAGATCCCCGTAGATAATGGCGTATAAACAACCTTGGATAATGAAGAGATTGTGAAATAAACCCTTTCCTTGTACTTTTCCTTGGTTGAGGGTAGGATAAACTCCTGTATAATGGTGAAATAATTGTTATTTAATTATACAAGAATCATATATATTAATATGATATCATATATGATCTTTTAACATTTCTTTGTTAATAATATCTTAGTATTATCGCCGTTTTCGGGTGTTAACTTACTCGTTTTCTTTTATATGTTTTGTTACGTAAGACATGTTTGTAATGGTTAGGTTGTATCTTTTTCATATCCAGAATGATACAAAGTCCTTAAACATTATTTCTAAATCATAAAATTATAATTATACTTGAATGGATATGATGGAGAATGAATCTCATCGCGTTCGTGGAGACGGTAGTCCGTACGTACGCACTAGCGAAAATATGATTATTTTGATATTAAAATAATATATAATTGGATGCTATATCATATATACAGAATCATTGTCATGTTATATTTATTATTTACATGGATTGAAATCATTATTATACCCATTCAAATAATAATATATTAAATAACAATTAGACCACGACGTGGAGACGGTAAGCCGTACGTACGCACGTATGGTGACATGTTATTCAAAGGGTGGATAGAATACTGAATATGGTTGTACCATAATTATAATAAAATCAAAGTATATATAAGATACTGGAGTTATTATTTTAGAATGGTAACAACAAATAATGAAGAAGTGGAAGAAGAAAAGAACTTGAGAAAGGGTGGTGAAATCATTACCTCTTCTTCGGGTTCTTCCTTTTGATTTGATCAAAAGGGATCCTTAGGTTGACTTTCTGATCAAACTAAGACCTCTAGGTTTTATTGAGGAAATTTGGGAGAGTATTTGGGTATAGTTTGGACAAACCAAAAGGTTTTGAAGGTGTGAATTAATGAGAAGGGGGAGTGCCCTTTTATAAGAGGGGTGAGGGGCACCTTTGGAAAAGCTAAAAATAATAATTTATAATAAATTCATATTCGGTTTCTAATGGATCCAAAGTAGATTATTCAAAGTTTATGGTGGGTATAGGTCTAAAACCATTTAACCAATAGAATTTAGACAGGTTTGGGTCACTATATTAACCTTATATTTTAGTTTTAACTCTTTGTTAATTAGTTTGACATTTACCATGTCACATTGTATTTTTATATTATATATTTAATAAACATACTATATACATCCAAGAGACCCCCAAGTGGTCAATTAATGATATAAAAATCATGATATATGTCTCTTTGCCGAACCTCAGATTTTTAGGAATTTAATATCAATTAATAATATAATATTTCTTTTAAAAACTCTTTTATGTCAATTTTGACACTATTCTATAGTTGATTTTTGTGAAACTAATAACAGAATTATTACTTCGAAAAAAGTCACTTAAATCAATCTTAATATGTCATATTATCCTATAAAATTAGTGTAATTCATTAAAAGTATCAAATTATATTTATTTGGGTATTTATAATATCAATTATTTTAATTTTTCACTATTATGGTAATTACTGCATTATCATTGTGTCATAAATAAATTAAAATATTTAATGTCTAAAAATTATAAATAAAATATCATCATGTAGGAAAGATATTTATATTTCTAATGAAAATTTACAATCGAATTTATCTTATGCATAACCCTATATTAAAAATGATTTAGTAAATAAACATTGATTTTAACTCTTCTTTGAATTAAATAATAATAAATGCCCTAATCTACACCAAGTGGACCTAAATGATAATATTTTATTCCTAAGGTTGTTTTTGGTTGAGATACACTTGTCCAATAGAATTAGGACATGTGTTAGGGTAATATTTATATCATTTCTACCCTTAATTACCCTATTTACTTTTAACCGTGGTAAATAAAAGTAAAAAGTTACTATTCACCAAAAATTATTTTCATCTCATTGAACCACATTTTACTTCTTGATATTAACCGTGTGTCTTGGATTTTCTAAATTCCATTCACAGAAGCGGTAAAATTATTTTTTATGAAAAATTCAGTTTTTTTAACTACCACTTAGTAGTTTCACTATTCATCAAAAATTGAAGTTTTTCAGAACAATGCCAAAATTTCACCCTAAGATATAATTGATATTCTGAATTCAAAAATGATTTCTATTTTAATAAATTCCAAACATATAAGTTTCATTAATTAATTTTATAATTAATTCCCATTGTCACAACAAATAGCGTGTTTTTAAGAAACAATATATATCAAAAGATTGACAATTGTTTAGGTCCAATTTCAAAGTCAAATTAATTCTAATGAACACCATTGGATAAAATGGTAAAAATATATTATAATTATACTTTAAAACCACTCAAATTCATAATTTATCACTATTAATTATTTTGGTTAAAAAGGTTTTTTTTAATTAAAATTTAGTATTTTTCACTATTCATCAAAATATTATAGTTATCCGAAAAGTACCAAAATTTCACCCTAGGCTAATTTTGATATTCCGAATCCAAAAATGAAGTCCATTTTGAGAATATAATTTATAAAATTTCAAAAAGTAGATATTACTATTCATAACAGCTAGTTTGGTAAGTCATGGTGCGCTTTAACTCGGTGTTGCGTGTAGTGCAAGTTATTGAATTATTTTGAAAAAAATAATAGACTGAAATATTGGGGTGTTATAGTCAATCCTTATCGGTAACTAGAATAAATGAGACCCTAGAAACCTCATACCTTAGTGAAATTCTTTATTGAAACCATGACCAACAACATTTTCATGCACGAGCCACTAGTATGGGGCATCCCTGTAACCCTAGTGGTCTCAAATAATCATCAAATTTTAGTTAGAGCTGTATAATCAATCCTATTAGATGAAATCAGGATGAAAAACTTATAAACATTCGGGGTACGAGTCCTAGACTGCCCACCTAGATACCTAGAGCTTCCCATGTGCTATATTTTAAGTGGTGGAGTGTTTTCATCAAACTAACATACCTGAATACATCATTCCCTTTATTCCAAACCAAACTCACCCCCTCACCACTGACCACCATCCTTGATTACATCCCCCTTTTTTCTAACACACAAAAATTCACAAGGAGCTTTACTAGGCACATATCACAATTCATATATTCAAAAACACAATTTTTCAAATAATATAAATTCGTCAAGTGTGGTTTTTATTTTAAACAAATCATTCTTAAACTGATAAATGGGATTGTTTATCAACAATAAATACTCATCAGTTTAGAAAACATTATCACCCAACACTTTTAAGCTCAAAAATCATTTAAAAGATCTATTGGAACACCAATGCACTACACATTTTAAAAAACATGATCCCATGCTTAAAATGGAGCAATTCTTCCAAGAAATGTGAACTACAATTTAACCTGAAGTTCACACTAAAACCCATTTTTGGAAATCACATTGTAGATTTTTTGGAAAAACCAAAATATGTCATTACACATTTAGAACTAAACTGATCGAAATAAAAAACACCTCTAGAAATATTTATTACCAATTCAAACCCCCTAGGAAATAAACATTCAATAAAAGTCATTAGAGACCATATATGTGTTAGAAATACATTTCATTTTCCAAAACAAATGTATAATCATTTCATGCAACTGAAACCAATTTCATAGAATTTTTATATTTTATAAATATAATACAAGTATTTAAAACAATCAAGAAATCATTGGATTCAAATTAAAGGCATATTAATAGGGGAAATACCGCAAAAAATAAGAGGGCCAAGCTTAGACACTTTAGCTCTTTAATCTTTTGAAAAAATCCCCCACACAGTACACACATACTTTCACATATATATATATATATATATATACCATTAATACAATGTACATATTCCTCGCTCTATGAGGGAATATGTGAATGGAAAATATATATACATATACACATATGTACCTATTTCTTTTTGTGTGCACGACCAATGTAACAGCCCGAGATTTTATGAAAAATATTCTTTCTTATTTTACTAATGTCTTGTGTTATACGCTACACCAAAAGAAGCTTGCACAACACGCATCCTTGACTTGCCTTGCATTACACGCAATCGCAACCTTCCTCGATAGCGTGTGTGGTACGTAATCCTGAGTTTCACGAAACAATGATATGCTATTAAAATATTATTAAAACTAGCTGTTATAAATAGTAATAACCAATTTTTAAATTTTATAAATTTTAACTCTCAAAATGGACTTCATTTTTGGATTCGGAGTATCGAATTTAGCCTAAGGTGAAATTTTGGTACTTTTCGGATAACTTTCATATTCTGATGAATAGTGAAAATTACTAAATTATAATTAAAAACAACTTTTTTAATCGAAATAATTAATAGTGATAAATCATTAATTTGAGTGGTTTTAAAGTATATTTAGAATATATTTTTACAATTTAATACAATGTTGGTCATTGGATGTAGTTTCACATTTAAACTAGACATAAACAAGTGTCAATCTTTTGATAGATATTGTTTCTTAAAAACACGCTATTTGTTTTAACAGCGGGATTTAATTATAAAATTAATTAATGCAACTTTTATGTTATGAATTTGGTAAAATAGACTTCATTTTTGAATTCGGAATATGAAATATAGCTTGGGATGAAATTTTGGCATTGTTCTGAAAAACATCAATTTTTTATGAATAGTGAAACTACTAAGTGGTAGGTTAAAAACTGAATTTTGCATAAAACATAATTTTACCGCTTCTGTGAATGGAATTTCGAAAATCCGAGAGACACGGTTAATATCAAGGACTAAAATGTGGTTCAATGAGATGAAAATAATTTTTTGGTGAATAGTAACTTTTTACTTTTTTTACCACGGTTAATAGTAAATAAGGTAACTAAGGGTAAATATGATATTAATATTACCCTAACACATGTCCTAATTCTATTGGACAAGTGTAATTCGACCAAAAACAAACTTAGGAATAAAATATGACCATTTAGGCCCACTTGGATTAGATTAGGACATTTATTATTAATTTATTTAAAGAAGGGTTAAAATAGTTAAAATCAAAGTTTAATAAGTAAATCATTTTTAATATGGGGTTATACATAAGCTAAATTCGACTATAAATATTCATTAGAAAGATAAAAAGATTTCCTACATGATGGTATTTTATTTGTAATTTTTAGACATCAAATAATATAATTTATTTATGACACAAAAATGATGCAGTAATTATCTTATTAATGAAATATTGACATAATTGATAATATAAATACCAAAATAAATGTAATTTAAGACTTTTTATGAATTCCACTAATTTTTTAGGTTACTATGATTTATTAGTGTTGATTTAATCAACTTGGTTCGAACATGTAATTCTGTTATGACTTTCACAAAAATCATATATCAAATAGTGTCAAAATTGACACAAAATAGTTTTTAAATCAAATATTATATTATTAATTGTTATTTTATTCCTACAAATCTAAGGTTCGGCCACATGACTTAGATAAGGATATATATATTAATAATAAACAATTTGGGGTTCGTTTGGCATGTTATAGTAAGTGTATTAACCATATAGTGAAAGAAAACAAAAAGACACGGTAAAAGTTAAATTAATTAACTTAGAGTTAAATCTAATTGATAAGGTTAAAATAATATCTTAAACTTGTCTAAATTCTATTGGTTGATAGTATTTCGACCCATCCTTACTTTAGCTTCGAAATAAGACCCTTTGGAACCATTATAAACCGATTTTGACTTTAATATAAAATAATATTTTGAGATATTCCTAAGGTGCCCCTCTCCTCCCCTATAAAAGGACACCTCCTCCCCCTCCTCCTCACACCAATTTGAGCACTCAAGCTCGGCCAACCCCTGCCAATTTCTCCTCTCCACTTCCCTAGCAACATCCTAGAGGTTCTGGTCTTCCTCAAAGACCAATTTTAGTTCCCTAAGAGGAGGTCTCAAAGAGGCACTTCAAAGAAGAGGTAATTACCGTTACCAATTCTTTCATCTTTATTTCTTCTTCCACTTCTTCTTCTTAGGTTGTTTAATTATGAAGTAATAACATCAGTATCACTCATACACTGATATGTTATTATAAGTATGAAACAACCCTATTTCACCATCTATCCATCCTACGGAAAAAGAAATCACCGCGCGTGCGTACGTACGGAATACCGTCTCCACGCCGTGGTGTAATCTATTTTCCACCACCACCTTACATGGATGGGTATAATGGTGTAAAGAATAACTATACATAGTTATTACAACATCATATTGATTCTGATATATTGTATAATCCACTCCAATTCAATTCAATATTTATAGAAATGATATCATCGCTCGTGCGTACGTACGGACTACCGTCTCCACGACGCGATGAGATTCATTCTCCATGTTAACCATTTAAGAATGATTATAATGTATATATAAGAAATAATAATGAAATATATGACATTATAAAGCTACTGGATTTATGTATATATATACATATGTATGTAATCTACTTACTTCCATTTCAAGACAATAAGGAAAGGAAAACAGCGTTCATGCGTACGTACGGACTACCGTCTCCATGAACGGTGTTTTTCATTTTATTTATCTACCTATTATATATATATATATATAATGAATATATATGATATATAAATCATATTTTATATTCTGGAAGTAAGTAAATCATGATATAAGTAATAATGATGTCAAGAAAAACAAGTCAAAACACCTACGATAAATGAAACGATTTTACCCAAAACGCTTCTTTAACATGGAGTTTACAAAAGAACGGGTAATATAATGTCATAAGTGAACCATATATGATATCATAACAATGAATATGATTCTGTAATAAGTCAATAACATGATTTAAATCATTATACAGGAGGTTCGGACACTTACAAAGCAAGTCGGACCTAAGGTAAGGGAAATATCACAATCTCATTTTTATCCGAGATTGTTTATTCGTAAGTATTTACTGGGGTTTATTTTATCATCCACATCCATGTTTCCTCAATATGTAATATTATTTCCATCCAACTACAATGGTTTAAATCCAATTTTACCCTTTGGTTAGTTTTTAGTAAAAGATATGAAAGGAATCTTTTGTCGTTTATCGTACGAGGTACATTTTGACTTTTTCGACAAAAGTACAAAGAATGTTTTTTTTAAACTTATACTGCACGAACGGATTTCTACTGTTTTATAAAGCCTTATTTTCATGAAGCTTACTCTAAAAGATTTCATGACTATTTTCAATAAAATCTCTTTCTTTTAAAATTGCATGATGTTTTGTGAAAAGAAATTGATTTTGAAGAAGAAAGGATATTTTCCTCAAGAATTCAATTCAAGTGTTTTATCAAAATTATTTTCCATCTAAGATAATAAAGGGTTCCGTTTCTATCCATATTTTTACATTGATTTGACTATGTTGAGATGGAATTATGTTTATGAATTCTTTATCTTATATGAATTGATTTATGATGTCATGATATTTCAAGAATCCCATTTTTATTACATGGGTTATGCGATGATGTATGATTTATGATTTTGTGGCACACATAAGAAAGGATTCATTAAGAGATGGGTGGGACCTATATCTCCCTCCAATGCATTGGGTAAAGATTTTATATCTCATGAGATAGACGTGGCTGGAATGGTAGGTTATACCGGTTCAGTGAAACAGGACTGAAACGAGGATTACTCGATTCAGAAAGGGACTTTGTCCACTAAGATAGTCTTGGCAATGAGTCTTGACTAACAAGAAATGATTATCTATGATTATGTGTGTATGCCACAAAGTTCCATGTTTTATGTTATGATTATTGTGATTACATTTCACTGCCATGATTTATCCCATGTTATGAAATTATGCTCTCTTTTGCAGGTTATGATTTCCAAAATGTTATGTTCTTATGAATATGATGTGATTGATATTTCTTTTGTTTACCCTTACTGAGCATTTGAGCTCACCCTTTTATGTTTTCTTTTCCCCAGGATATAAAGAAAGGTTTTAGGTAAAAAAAAAAGAAGATCTTTATGGGAGATGTTGAAGATCTTTCACCACGATTAGCAGATTATAGTCCGAGTTTCCAAAGACACTAAACTATTACGGTCCTTGTGTGTGTGTTTTTGTAATGTACTAAGTATTCCGCAAAAGTAATGTAAAGTCCATGTACGTCAGGTTTCGGGTCTCTACAGTTGGTATCAGAGGAAAGGTTTAGTCAACCTTTGGAAACTAGGATGCGAAAACGTTAGTGAGATCCCTGGAGATATTTCTAAGGTATGTCTAGGGATGTCTCTAAGGTTAAGTATACGTATATGTTATAGTAATAGAATTACGCTAACGATCATAGAATTAAACCTAAGATGTTGTTTATTGAAGGTACTCCCCCTTTATTATGTTGTTTTCCCTAGCATGATTTTTTCCTCTCACACTATTCTTTATGGGTTTTAGACGATGGCTGGAACCCGAAGGAACCGTGTTGATCAATGCAATGGACAATGCAATGATTGCCCTCCTGAACAAACAAATGTTATGGGAGATGGAGTGAAAAATCTTATTGCTATACTTACAGAAGCTATGAATCATTCTGGACTTCCAAATGAGCAGAGAAGGGAACAATATTCTATTGAGTCCTTCATGAGGCAACGTCCACCTTCTTTCAGTGGGTCTACTGATCCATTAGTTGCTGAACAATGGATTAGTACTACTGAAAAGATATTTTCAGTTCTTCAATGTTCTGAACATGATAAAGTCATCTTAGCAGTATATCGTTTGGAAGGTGAAGCTGATCAATGGTGGAATCTTATCAAGAATACGAGGCCAAGAGATGAAATTGACTCCATGGAATGGGACGAGTTCAAGAACTTGTTTTTCAGTAAGTACTTCCCTCGTATTCTTCGAACAAAGATGGAGAAAGAGTTTCTTGAACTAAAGCAAAGGGATGATGAATCTGTTGGTACCTATGAAGCAAATTTTACAAGACTTGCAAGGTATGCTTCTGGAATTATCATCCAACCTGAAAGTAAAGTTGATCGATTTTTCAGTGGCTTAAAACCAAGTCTTCGAAGGGCATTAGCTATAAGAGACTTCAGTAGCTATGAAGAAATTGTGCGTTGTGCTATCAAGGTAGAAATGGAAGTTGGTGTTACATATCCATCTCATGGTTTTGACAAGAAACGAAAGATGGAGTTCAAGGAGAAATCTCAGAATAATGGTGAAAAGAAGATGAATGTTTCCTTATGCACAAAGTGTGGAAAGAGGCATGGTGGAGATTGTCTAAAAGGGACTAGAAAATGTTTTAAGTGTGGAAAAGAAGGTCATCGAGCAGCTGAGTGTCGAAGTAATGGAAAAAGGGTTTCTAATGATGTGAATAAAGCAAACACTGCAGAGAACGCACCGCCAACACTTCAATGCTTCAAGTGCAAGGAAATGGGGCATTATGCTAATAATTGCCCTAATCCAAGGGTTAGTGATGATCAACATGAGCAACCACTGAAGGAAAAGGACAAAGGGAAATCACATGTGATCACTATTGACAATGTTGAATATGACAACGATGTGGTGGAATGATTAAGTGTTTATGTAATGGGATTCCAAAATAATGTTGTATCATTGAGTATTGCAATATTTATTGATGTGGTATTCAAAGTGATTGAGATATTTTTTGGAAATAAGATGATATGCGCATAATGAAGACGAGAAAATGAAATGTTTAATAGTATACATGAGCTCATGATTGATATAAGGACTAAGTGATATCATGGTTTGAGTATATAGAATTTTGAGGATTTTGGTATGTGGAAAGTGTTAACTTTTAACTGCACTCATGTTTTCACTAAGGTATTCAAGAGAATACACGATTAAGGAATTTGAATGTTTGGAATGTGACCAACAAGACATATCTTATGATATGTGGGGATCAACGACAGTATTAAATCTCTGGTAATCGTTGTCACTATATTATGAGAGTGGACTGCAGTATTATGTATAAGCCTAAAGATTAGTCTGGATTATGTTGGACATAAGTTAGTATTGTATAAGGATAGAAGATTTTCGATATTATTGATCGGATGTTATAGTAACGTAGTTTTAGAAAAAGGGACAACCTGCAGGACGGGCTACAGCCCATCGCTTCGGACAAGGCTGTAGGAATCGAACCCACAACCGAAGTGCGACTGGCCTTTATCGCCTACCACTGGCCTACAGGAAGTCCCTGTTTAGTAGAAACTAGTTTTATTATATTAATCAGCATGATATATGAAGTATAAGTCCATTTTAGGAACCATATATGATTAATCTCACTATAGAATGACTTATGTATATTTAATAACTTTTGCTAACCTTTTGTTTGAGACAGATGGAATGAACAGTCATTCTATCACATGATCTTCTAACACTTCACAAATAACAAATTCAACTTCATTTATTTAAGAGATGAAGTAGAAATTGTTCAAGGCACGAACAAAAGTGAGATTGTACCAAAATAAAGTAAGTATTTATTCGAAGAAAATTTTCAACTTTAGGGAAATGATCTTGAAAACCAAAAATGTTGTCCTAGTGATCTTATACCTGATGAATCAGATGGTACCTTATATCATCAAAAATCTATGGATTTGTGATTACTGGCTTTTCCATAGCCATGTTCTCTACCACTCTCCATCAGAACATGATGGTTAGATTTCTCTTCCATATCCATATTTTCACCTATGTGGAAACCCAGTGATTAGTTTATTTGGGTAATCGTTACATTTCATACTTTAGTTTTTAAAGCCAAGTTTTGGTATTCCCTTTTACGATGTGGGTTTCTATTAAAGAAACTTTCGAATAGTAAACCATTTATAACCCCGACGAATTTCGAGGGCGAAATTCATTTTAAGGGGGGTAGAATGTAACAGCCCGAGATTTTATGAAAAATATTATTTCTTATTTTACTAATGTCTTGTGTTATACGCTACACCAAAAGGAGCTTGCACAACACGCATCCTTGACTTGCCTTGCATTACACGCAATCGCAACCTTCCTCGATAGCGTGTGTGGTACGTAATCCTGAGTTTCACGAAACAATGATATGCTATTAAAATATTATTAAAACTAGCCGTTATGAATAGTAATAACCACTTTTTAAATTTTAGAAATTTTAACTCTCAAAATGGACTTCATTTTTGGATTCGGAGTATCGAATTTAGCCTAAGGTGAAATTTTGGTACTTTTCGGATAACTTTCATATTCTGATGAATAGTGAAAATTACTAAATTATAATTAAAAACAACTTTTTTAATAGAAATAATTAATAGTGATAAATCATTAATTTGAGTGGTTTTAAAGTATATTTAGAATATATTTTTACAATTTAATACAATGTTGGTCATTGGATGTAGTTTCACATTTAAACTAGACATAAACAAGTGTCAATCTTTTGATAGATATTGTTTCTTAAAAACACGCTATTTGTTTTAACAGCGGGATTTAATTATAAAATTAATTAATGCTACTTTTATGTTATGAATTTGGTAAAATAGACTTCATTTTTGAATTCGGAATATGAAATATAGCTTGGGATGAAATTTTGGCATTGTTCTGAAAAACATCAATTTTTTATGAATAGTGAAACTACTAAGTGGTAGGTTAAAAACTGAATTTTGCATAAAACATAATTTTACCGCTTCTGTGAATGGAATTTCGAAAATCCGAGAAACACGGTTAATATCAAGGACTAAAATGTGGTTCAATGAGATGAAAATAATTTTTTGGTGAATAGTAACTTTTTACTTTTTTTACCACGGTTAATAGTAAATAAGGTAACTAAGGGTAAATATGATATTAATATTACCCTAACACATGTCCTAATTCTATTGGACAAGTGTAATTCGACCAAAAACAAACTTAGGAATAAAATATGACCATTTAGGCCCACTTGGATTAGATTAGGACATTTATTATTAATTTATTTAAAGAAGGGTTAAAATAGTTAAAATCAAAGTTTAATAAGTAAATCATTTTTAATATGGGGTTATACATAAGCTAAATTAGACTATAAATATTCATTAGAAATCTAAAAAGATTTCCTACATGATGGTATTTTATTTGTAATTTTTAGACATCAAATAATATAATTTATTTATGACACAAAAATGATGCAGTAATTATCTTATTAATGAAATATTGACATAATTGATAATATAAATACCAAAATAAATGTAATTTAAGACTTTTTATGAATTCCACTAATTTTCTAGGTTACTATGATATATTAGTGTTGATTTAATCAACTTGGTTCGAACATGTAATTCTGTTATGACTTTCACAAAAATCATATATCAAATAGTGTCAAAATTGACACAAAATAGTTTTTAAATCAAATATTATATTATTAATTGTTATTTTATTCCTAAAAATCTAAGGTTCGGCCAAATGACTTAGATAAGGATATATATATTAATAATAAACAATTTGGGGTTCGTTTGGCATGTTATAGTAAGTGTATTAACCATATAGTGAAAGAAAACAAAAAGACACGGTAAAAGTTAAATTAATTAACTTAGAGTTAAATCTAATTGATAAGGTTAAAATAATATCTTAAACTTGTCTAAATTCTATTGGTTGATAGGATTTCGACCCATCCTTACTTTAGCTTCGAAATAAGACCCTTTGGAACCATTATAACCCGATTTTGACTTTAATATAAAATAATATTTTGAGATATTCCTAAGGTGCCCCTCTCCTCCCCTATAAAAGGACACCTCCTCCCCCTCCTCCTCACACCAATTTGAGCACTCAAGCTCGGCCAACCCCTGCCAATTTCTCCTCTCCACTTCCCTAGCAACATCCTAGAGGTTCTGGTCTTCCTCAAAGACCAATTTTAGTGCCCTAAGAGGAGGTCTCAAAGAGACACTTCAAAGAAGAGGTAATTACCGTTACCAATTCTTTCATCTTTATTTCTTCTTCCACTTCTTCTTCTTAGGTTGTTTCATTATGAAGTAATAACATCAGTATCACTCATATACTGATATGTTATTATAAGTATGAAATAACCCTATTTCACCATTTATCCATCCTACGGAAAAAGAAATCACCGCGCGTGCGTACGTACGGAATACCGTCTCCACGCCGTGGTGTAATCTATTTTCCACCACCACCTTACATGGATGGGTATAATGGTGTAAAGAATAACTATAAATAGTTATTACAACATCATATTGATTATGATATATTGTATAATCCACTCCAATTCAATTCAATATTTATAGAAATGATATCATCGCTCGTGCGTACGTACGGACTACCGTCTCCACGACGCGATGAGATTCATTCTCCATGTTAACCATTTAAGAATGATTATAATGTATATATAAGAAATAATAATTAAATATATGACATTATAAAGCTACTGGATTTATGTATATATATACATATGTATGTAATCTACTTACTTCCATTTCAAGACAATAAGGAAAGGAAAACAGCGTTCATGCGTACGTACGGACTACCGTCTCCATGAACGGTGTTTTTCATTTTATTTATCTACCTATTATATATATATATATACTGAATATATATGATATATAAATCATATTTTATATTCTGGAAGTAAGTAAATCATGATATAAGTAATAATGATGTCAAGAACAACAAGTCAAAACACCTACGATAAATGAAACGATTTTACCCAAAACGCTTCTTTAACATGGAGTTTACAAAAGAACGGGTAATATAATGTCATAAGTGAACCATATATGATATCATAACAATGAATATGATTCTGTAATAAGTCAATAACATGATTTAAATCATTATACAGGAGGTTCGGACACTTACAAAGCAAGTCGGACCTAAGGTAAGGGAAATATCACAATCTCATTTTTATCCGAGATTGTTTATTCGTAAGTATTTACTGGGGTTTATTTTATCATCCACATCCATGTTTCCTCAATATGTAATATTATTTCCATCCAACTACAATGGTTTAAATCCAATTTTACCCTTTGGTTAGTTTTTAGTAAAAGATATGAAAGGAATCTTTTGTCGTTTATCGTACGAGGTACATTTTGACTTTTTCGACAAAAGTACAAAGAATGTTTTTTTTAAACTTATACGGCACGAACGAATTTCTACTGTTTTATAAAGCCTTATTTTCATGAAGCTTCCTCTAAAATATTTCATGACTATTTTCAATAAAATCTCTTTCTTTTAAAATTGCATGATGTTTTGTGAAAAGAAATTGATTTTGAAGAAGAAAGGATATTTTCCTCAAGAATTCAATTCAAGTGTTTTATCAAAATTATTTTCCATCTAAGATAATAAAGGGTTCTGTTTCTATCCATATTTTTACATTGATTTGACTATGTTGAGATGGAATTATGTTTATGAATTCCTTTATCATATATGAATTGATTTATGATGTCATGATGTTTCAAGAATCCCATTTTTATTACATGGGTTATGCGATGATGTATGATTTATGATTTTGTGGCACACATAAGAAAGGATTCATTAAGAGATGGGTGGGACCTATATCTCCCTCCAATGCATTGGGTAAAGATTTTATATCTCATGAGATAGACATGGTTGGAATGGTAGGTTATACCGGTTCAGTGAAACAGGACTAAAACGAGGATTACTCGATTCAGAAAGGGACTTTGTCCACTAAGATAGTCTTGGCAATGAGTCTTGACTAACAAGAAATGATTCTCTATGATTATGTGTGTATGCCACAAAGTTCCATGTTTTATGTTATGATTATTGTGATTACATTTCACTGCCATGATTTATCCCATGTTATGAAATTATGCTCTCTTTTGCAGGTTATGATTTCCAAAATGTTATGTTCTTATGAATATGATGTGATTGATATTTCTTTTGTTTACCCTTACTGAGCATTTGAGCTCACCCTTTTATGTTTTCTTTTCCCCAGGATATAAAGAAAGGTTTTAGGTAAAAAAAGAAGAAGATCTTTATGGGAGATGTTGAAGATCTTTCACCACGATTAGAAGATTATAGTCCGAGTTTCCAAAGACACTAAACTATTACGGTCCTTGTGTGTGTGTTTTTGTAATGTACTAAGTATTCCGCAAAAGTAATGTAAAGTCCATGTACGTCAGGCTTCGGGTCTCTACAACCAAGGAGCTTCTAAAGCTATAATTAGTTAACCAAGAGGGAGGATCATCATTTAGAAACTAAAGAACTATTTAAGAAACCCATCTTTTAGAAATGATTACATAGAGTGCATTCATCATTTAAATGTGCATCCATGTGTGCTCCTTAGGCAGTCATAAATGTACCAACATATAATGACACCCTTAGAGTGCCCAAGAAATATTTCAAATGCCATTTTCAAATAATAAGCACACCAAAACTCTTCCCAAGTATGATTTTCATCCCTTATATAGTTCAATAAACAAACATTACAATTTATAAAATAATATTAAGGGACACAATAAGGGTTTACACATGAAACACACCCAAATTCATTAAAAAAGTCTACTTTAAAACCGAATGCATTATTAATTCTATCAAAAACTATTTTTGCACCACGTGAAATAGTAAAAGAACATTCCAGTTTAATTACGAAAAATAATTTCACCAAATAAAAATGTTTTCATCTGAAATAACCCAATTTCAAACAAAAATATTATTTTTAATAAATAATTCATAATGAAACAATGTTAAAACTAGATTTTCACCATGAAAACATTCCATAAATCATACTAAAATTGGAGAGAAAGCATAATGAATTTATCAAAAAAATTGTTTTAGAAATTAATCAACTACCTCGGAGGTGTAACAATTTGATGACTCTTCAACGGAAGTGAGAATAAGGCCTCACAGACTCTTCACACACCCTAAAATATAATAAAAGTGACTCCCATATAATTCATGACATATATATTTTTCCAAAAAAGAAACCCCAACCAATTTTTAAGTAAAACGCCCAGTCCAAAGATGGCACCAGAATGGGAGGCGCGACTGGATATGGCACTGCCAGTGAGAAAGGCGAATTCCAAAGGGTGTCATACCAGAGATGGGTGTGGTAGGAGGGATGTTGGTTGGGCGTATGTACATCATTAGAGAGCACTTTTGGGAAGAAAGGGGTGATGCCGGGGAGAACCGCCGGAAGAGGGGATCAGCTAGAGAAGATATGTAGGGAAAGAGGATCAACTAGAGGAGATCCACCATGAAGGGGGAGCGCCAGCAGTGGAGTGAGGTGTGGTCAGAGCGTGGTCGACTAGAGCTAGGGTTTTGGTGGAGCGACACTAGAGGAATGGAGCAAGGAAGGGGGAAGGGTCGTGTTGTTGGGATAATGGGGACATGAAGGGGAGGTCCACATCCTAGGGTAAAAACAAGAGGAAAAAAACAAAAACAAAAAATAGGAATACTCTTAGTAATAATAAAAATTATTATCATTATACTAAAAATAATTATTTTATTCCTTTTATTTTAAATTATAATAATAATATTTTTATAATTATTATTATTATTATTATCTACACAAAATTATTTTCATTATTATTGTTATTATTATGGTTTTAACATTTAACTTTTATTTTCATAAAATTTTATTTATTTTAATTTTTGGGTAGCCTCATTGTCACTTGGGATGACTGAATTGTTACCCCTAACCATGTGATGCCCACGCGCCAGCCCAGAACACACCAAAATTATCAAACCTCAGAATTTTTAAATGATCGCTCAACCGAAACCTCAACAAAAAGGTCTGAGACCAATAATAGGATAATATGAAGGAGTATTCGAGGTCATGGGGTGAAAATTCTCCCCACCATGGAAACTTCCTACCCCCAAAACGTAAGCAAACAAAAATATGATAAAAAATTATGTTCACGCTCAATCAAAACTGAGGAATACCATTAACATCGGGATGACATTTCTCTCTAAAGGTTACAGCCACTTGATTTAAGAAGAAATAGAAGTCCAAAAATAAGTGGTTGAACATAAGAGGGTTCTCCCCTCCACAAGAATTCCACTAACATTGAAACCTTAAAATCGAAACACCCCAACCCATGGAGTGGCTAACACAGGAACACCAAACCTGAACCTACCCAAACAGTGGCCTTACCACAACCAGAAACTAAGGAACACTTAACCATAACTCAACCAACTTCCTTAACTATGACATAACTACTTCCCCACTATGATTTAAACAAGAGGCATATTACAAGGAAACCTATCATAATAGAATTCTGAAATAGGGGAGATCTCCAACAAGAACTGAAATCCCTATTCACAGGGGTGAACAAAAACACCACAGAACCCACGAAAAGAAATGTGAACAAGATAGTGGACTAGAAACATCTTCAACCCATCTCATAACACCCAAAAATACCCAAATGAGTATATATGAAGCCAAACCCAAAATCGAAACATTCAACTAGGGGCCAAAAACTCCTTAAGGAAAATGAATGATTTAAAGATTCTATACATAGAACACACCCAACAGCTTGGATTTTAATAACAGGAGTTCATCACACCACTACAAAAAAAGGAATAACTTATAACGACAACAAGACTAGATAAGTAAATATTAGATATTTCCACCCCAATGATGGAAACATAACCTGGGCCAATGTTTCACACATCCACATAAAATCATGACTTTGCATGAGATTCACCCCTAGACTTGTGGTTTGGGATTTGGTGGTCGATGTATCTCTTTCCTCATAGCCTGAAACTTCCAACCCTCATTCAGAACTCCTTCCTCAAAAGACACTTCCTAAATAGTTTTTCCCTGGTGATTGGAATGGCCACAGCGATGGTAAGACTTCGGAGGGATGTAACAAGACATATTGAAATGTACAAACAGGCCAAACCAATGGCACACTAGAAAAAGGTATGATGAACTGGATTCTGAAACCAATAAGGATAGATTCTTATAGATAGGTTCTTATAGCATGTAATCCTCTCCATATGA
The DNA here is from genome assembly GCA_963277665.1 of Viscum album. Taxonomy (NCBI): domain Eukaryota; kingdom Viridiplantae; phylum Streptophyta; class Magnoliopsida; order Santalales; family Viscaceae; genus Viscum; species Viscum album. Next base: position 391,321,588 of record OY728146.1, read on the forward strand.
GGAACCCTCATGAAATCTAACCGTCATTCACTACACCCCAATAACTGTTACCACTAAAAATTCCCCCTCCACAAACCTCTCAAAAAACGTTTCAATAGATGGGATCTTATTTCCCATAATATATGGTTGAGAACTCCAAAAAAAGGGGATCCAACCCTTAAAAGTGGTCAGTATAGAATTTTACTGCACGTTGGACCAACCAAACATTTCGCAACTCCACCACATTCCTTAACTTCACCTCCTCGGGTATAAAAATTTGAGGAAGGTGGCCTTGGAAATTTCCCATGTCACTCCCAATTTGAATGATGATGAGATATTCAACCTACACTGGTCCAAAACTAGACCCTCAAAAAAACCCAAGATGGCATGAACTTTAACAACCTTGGGAATTCCCAACAACCTAAAGAAACACTCTTCTTCCTTAAAACAACTTAACACCCTCTAACAGTCCACTATAACTTCGAAGATTTGGAGACATCCAAAAGAACCAGAATCTACGCATGACTCATTGGAAACATTATCGACATTTGTGGGTGGAATAATTAAAAAACACGAGGAACACAAAAATGAAACTGGCATCAAGCCAAAATACAATCCAAAAGAACACCATGATCTGAGACAACTAGCTCGGAAGCCAAATAAATAAACAGACAACCAAAATCCTCTTCTTCAAAAACACCATTTTTTATTTAAATTCCAAAACTTCCTTATCCCAAGGCTATTTTTCAAATTAAAATTCACTTTTCAGAATTCAAAAATCCACTCCTCAAGGAAAAACCAATTTCCAAACCACTTTATATTTCAAAACATCACCCATGGAATCATAAGAACCATCACATGTGGGTCCATCCACTTATCTTTACATCTTCCAACAAAAAAATCCCCAAAAACATTCCAAATATACCCACCCACATGTGATCCTCTATAAATAATACCATGGGTTTCATCCTTTATTTCCTCATCAAAACCCAAGAATTTGCCATTTTTCAATCCAAAACACTTCCAATTTTTTAAATCACTTTTCTTATTTAAATCCAATTTAGATATAAATAAATCAAATAAATGTTTAGTTTCATTTTTGAAATCATGCTTTCACAAACAGGAACCAAATGAAACATAACTCACAACAAACCACCGAAATGAAGAACTAGCAATTATTATTATCCTAGTGACATGGTGGTGAGCCATTCCCAAATTAAGTGTCAAAAAATAGGATGAAATTAAACCATGTAATTGGAATCCACATGGGTCACTACTCCATACGTGGTCATGATGTGACACCAACTCACCTCCACAGTCATTCCTCATTCCAAAACAACAGCAGAAGACTCAAAACCCATACTACCCTTTACAACTCGATGTTCAAAATGAGAAAGGGTTCATAACACTCTCCAATCACCTACCTCTAAAATCTTGACAGTACTAATATCTATCTATTAGACACCCGAAATAATAAGAACCTACCTCCAATACCATTTTTTCTTGAACCTGGTCGGGTTATCCCAAAATCGATCACCAGAGTCGGGCCACGACAAGGCCCAATGAGGATTCTCGATCCCCACAGGATGGAAACTAGTGCCAGGCCTCCAAATTTGGGAATGGTTTGACCCATAAATAAAATACTGATGAATCAATAAAAATGATCAAAATAAACAAACACTAGCAGCGGAAAAAGAAATAGAACTCGGTAGCTAAATATACCACCATGTGACCTCATGGGTCACCAAAAAGTACAGAAACACACTCGCTGCAAGAGAAATCCTAAACTATAAACTAAAACTAAAAATCTAAGGTTGACGTGAGAATCTGGGATGCTTTGTAGGAATGCCAAAGAACAATAATTCCATATGCCCTGGCCTTTAAATGGAAACCCAATCATGCTAATTTGAAAATACGACATAATAAAATAATGTTTTTCATTATATTCCAATTCATGTAAAAAGTTTACATTCTTATGGAAAGAGTTTCCAGTCTAAAACATTTTCAAAATAGTTTCCAAGCATGCACTAGCATTCCAAAATTAAAGTCAAACATTTTAAATTTAAAACATGGATTTTACAATGAAGAGACAAGCTTTATTTAAATAGAATGTAAATAATTTCACAAACACCATGCCATAAGAAATAACCATAGCCAATCCATATAGGTAACTAGAACAAATGGGACATTTGGAACCTCATACATTACTGAAAGGTGGTATATAAACCAAGACCAAATGTTCTATTGTGCACAATTCACTAGTAGGGGACATCCCCATACCACTATTGGTCTGCAGTCATCATCCTTGTTTAGTGATAGTTATAGTGTCAATAATAATAGATGAAACCATGGAGAACCACTTCAAATAATCAAGATTACTACTCATAGTCCTCCCACCAAGATACCCTGGGATTCTCATGTGGTCTATTTCAAGTGGTGTTGAGTTTTCATCAAACTAACATACATGAATACATAATTATCTCTTTTCAAAACCACACTCACCATATCACCACTGATCTCCCTCATTGATTAAATCCCATCTTTTATTGTTACACAAAAAATACAAAAGTCGCTTTACAAGGCCTATATCACAATTCATACATTTAACAACATCATTTTCTAAAACAGGGGGCATCCCCCAAGTGGATTTTTCTTTTTACACAAATCATTCTTAATTTTCTAAATAGGCTTAATTATATAGAAGGAATAATTTTCATTTTAGAACACATAATCACCAAAGAATTTTATGTTCCAAAATAAATTAAAATATTATTTTAATAGACAAAGAACTTCACATTTTAAAACATTCTTGAACCCATTCTTAGAATGATTCAATTCTTCTAAGAAACTCTAAACACCATTTAACCTCATGTTCACAATAAAACCCATTTTTTTGGAAATCACATCTGAGGTTTTGGACAAACCAAAACTTGTCATTACACTTTTATAACTAAATATTCCAAAAGGATAAACACATTTGGAAATATTCATTACCAATTCAAAACCAACAAGGAAAAAACTTTTCTAGAAAAGTAACTTAAGACCAAATGGGTGGTAGAAATACATTTCATTTTCCAAAACACATGGATAATCATTTATACCAACCGTAACTTGATTTCTTAGCATGTGTGTATTGCCTAAATTTTACACATGTATTTAAAAAATTTAAGAAATCATGGGATTTTAATTAAAGGCATAGTAATAGGGGATGTAACACAAAAATTAAGCAGACTAAGCAGGGACACATCAGCTCTTAAATATTATGATGAAAATCACCCACAAAACACACACATAAATTTTCATACATATATATATATGTCCCTAATCTAATTTATATATTCCCTAATCCATGAGAGAATATTTTCAATGAAGATATATATACATATACGCATATCTACCTATGTATGTGTGTGTGTGCACCACCAAGGAGCCACCAAATATCTAATAAAATAACATAAAGGGACCGGCATCATTTAGAAACCAAAGAAACATTTAGGAAACCATGTTTTTAGAAAACAATTCTCAGACTACCATCATCATTTAAATGCACATCCATGCATGCACCATGTGTACCCATGGATGTACCAACATCCAATGAATTACTTAGAGTGTCCAAGAAATCATCCAAATCCTATATTGAAATAATAAGCACACCAAAACTATTCCCACACCTGATTCTTAGCCCTTATATAGTTCAGTAAACCATGTACATAATTTATAAAGTAATATTATGTGTTACAATAATGGTTTACAGTTGAAACACACCAAAATTCCACATGAAATGGAACTTTAAAATAACAATCATGTTTAATACAATCAAAAACCATTTTTCACCACATGTAATAGTAAATGAACATGCTACATTAATTAAGAAAAATAAATTCACCAAAAACAAATGTTTTTAACTGAAACCACAAAATTTCGAATGAAAAGATTATTTTTAAAACCAAATTTATAATGAACTTTTGATAAAACAGATTTTGCACCATAAAAAATGTATAAATAATACTAACATTGGAAATAAATCGTCATCAATGTTTCAGAAGAATTTATAGGATAGGAATTATCTACCTCCCATGTGTGAGAATGCGAATGTTCTTCAACTGAAGGAAGAATAAGGCATCACAGATTCTTTACGCACACTAAAATCCAAGAATAACAACTTGTGCATCAACCCTAACATCTTTGATTGTCCAAAAAAGAAAACCCACAAATTTAAAAGAAAAATGAATGAACCAGAGATAACACTAGAAAGGGAGGAGTTCTCAGAGATAGTGATACCGGTGAGCACGATCAACAGATAGAGGTGCGCTCAGAGCATGGATGGATGGATCTATGGAACAAGGTGTAGTGGCACTGGAGGAAGGGTGAAATGTTGGGGGAAGGGTCATGCCATATAGAGAATGGGGAGACGAAGGGGAGGGCCATTCCCTAGGGTAAAATCTAGAGTAAAAAACAAAAAAAAAATAAGAATACTCTTAATATTGATAATAATAATAATGATAAAAATAATTATTGTATTCAATTCATTTTAAATTATATTAATATTAATAAAAAAATTACTAATACTAAAATTAATAACAATTGTAATAATATCATGATTTTTAACAGAACAATATTATTATTATAGATTATACATTTGCCTTATTTTTTCATAATTTTTTTTAAGTATTGGGCAACCACACTATCACCTGGGAAGACTATCCGCTTACCGCTAACCATGCGGTTCCTATGTATAGGCTCAGAACCCTCCAAATTTTCAAACCTCAAAAATTTTAAACAACTTTTCAACCTGAACATGGATGAAAATTTCTGAGAATAATAAAAGATAAAATTAAGGAGTATCTAAGGTCGGGGTGTGACATCTACTAGGCACCTGGAGCATCCTACACGGTTTGGCTTCACCTTATAGAAAATTGTACACCAACTATGCAGTGAATAGTGTTAGGGTACTGCATAATTGACCCTACCCATGTGGTCTAGGATAATGCAACATCACAGATATTTTAAGTAATTTACAAAGCGATTATATTTTAAAATATTTTTATAAAATTATTTGATTTCATTTCATCAAAAAAATTGTTAATTTTATTTTTTATCGTCTCACTATATATATTTAAATAATATATATTATTTATACTTTTATATATTTTTATGAAATAACATTTTCAAACATGTTGTTTTAATAAAAAAATATCAAAATAAATATAATTAAAGTTAATAACAAATGTAATATATAATTATATTGTTTTGAATTAAAATAACCTACAACAAACAAAGATTTAAAATAATTGTTAAAAATCATAATTAAATGAAAAATATTTTATTTTACAATATACTTATTATTATTTTATTTTAGGATGGAAAATTATGTATGTAATTTTCTTTTAAAAAAATATTTATATATTTTTTAATAATATATATTATTATAAGTTTAAATTATGATTAATATAAATATAAATTATATTTATGAATTTCAATTGTTATATATATATATATGAATTAAGATAATAATAAGTAAATAATAGACGATTAAAATGAAAAAGGAATAAATATTTTATTTTTTGATATATATATATATTATTGTTAAGGTATATTTAGTTGAATTTTTTTATAAAAATGGATTAAATTTATGTACATATATATATATATATATGTTAGTGAAACAAATTTATAAATATGTAAACATTGTAAAAAAATATGAAATGAGAAAAAAATAGATGATGAAATGTTAATTGGGGTTTGAGGGTTTTGGGTTTCAAGATTTTGGTTGGGGATCACATCTTTCTGAAAGCCTTGGGGTCAAGCGCTGTCGTGATTCGAGAGTAGAGTGTCACATTGTCAACTGAGTGATATATGGAGGTTGAAAGATAGTTCTAGTTGAAGTCGAGTTCGGCCACCAGTGTAGTGTTTCTAGGCCGTTGGTGAGGGAGATCAAAGTTCGTGTGAGATATAGTCGAATGAAGTAGCTCGGGTTAGGGTTTCAGTCTTTATATTGGTATGTTAAGCATGGTTATATTATCTAGGTCTCATATTTAAGATTTTTTTCAGTATAATATATACCTGATATTTGTTTTCTTCTTAACCGAAATCGACTTCCTGTTTGGAAATTTCCTCAATGATGTAGGTAGAATTTTTTTATTGAATTTTTCTTTAATGTCAACATAAAATCGAATACCAATTCATCTTTTTTATAGTTTTTCTTATTAAAAATATTTTCAATGATCATATATAGTTTCTTTGTTTACATAATATCATCATTTGAAATGCCAGTGTTTATAGCGATTTGAATTTTTTTCAACTGTCTGAAAAAATATGATATTCGTATTGATTCTCGACATTTCCAATTTTTTTTATTTGAATAGATGAGGTTTGATGCATCCAACCAGTTTCAATCCATATCATGTATATAATAGTAACAATTTTCCATTTACATATTGATTTGGAAGTAGTAGTTTTTCTATGTTGTGTATCAGTAAATCGAATTGAAAATTCTGTGTCAATTTAATATAAACAATTTGGTAGATGCACTTGTTATTTTATTTATTTGGATATTCCAGTGGAAAAAAATATTTATATATCTCTATTTATAAGTGACTTTGATCTTCTTGAATTGAAAGGTCATTTATACATGTAAATAAAATATATAAATAGTTTCGTCTCACCAAATGCTCAAATAGTAATGTTCGGGAGGAAGGGTTCCATATTTTCCCTCGGGGTTACGTTTTTCAGTGTTTGGAGTATAAGAGATGGGTAGAATATTGATGGAGTAATATGATTGCATCCTTCTTCCAAATATGTTAAGGGGTATAATTCTATTTAATTTTTATGGAAAATCTTCTTTTTTAGTATGGAAAAATATTTTTAATAAAATATTTTTTATGGGTTTGTTACATAAAATCAATATGTTTTGCATTTTTGGAATTTAAAAGAATTTATAATCAGGGATAATTATATTTAAATAATTTATGTTCTATATTTATTAAATACGATTTAATGGATACTTTTATTTTATTTTCAGATTTATCAATTTCAAAATTATTAGTAAGAGATAGTTTATTTATTTCAAAATTATGATTCTAATTTCTTGGTTTTTTGTAACAAATATGCTTCTATTCCTAGTTTTTGAAATATGTTTCTTAATTCTTGAATAACTGAGATTATTTATCTATCTACGTGTAAGAAAAATTCTATGCAAGGGAAAAATATTTTGCCAAAATATTTTATTATTATTTAGTTTTTTATTCAATAAATATTATTATTATTGAATCATTTTAATTACATGGGAGGGATATATCTATATATGTATCAACATCTTGTTTTCAAGTTAGAATTAAGGGATTATTCTATTTATTGAAGGATTATTCAAACATGAATTTATTCTATTATTATGATTCAAAAATTTCTTTACTTGTATAATATTCATGTTAATAACAATTTTAAAATAAGGTATGATACAAGTTAAGAATATCATTTTTTATTTATAATCATATACATGTCATATAAAAAACAAGGTTATGGCCACACATCGGTGATTTTGAAATCATGACATTTATACATTAATATATATATATATATATACTTCTTAAAATAATGTTCCATAAAACATAAGTACATATAAATATAAAACCACGAAAGGATGATTGTATTTTGTAAGTAAATGATACATTGATGATTTTGTTAATGACTGAAAATTAACTATTTCAATTTATTAATTTTAAGAAGACAAAATTATATGTTTTATATTGTTATTAGTTTATTCCTTCATGTCATTATTTCATATAGAAAATAAATTTAATAGATATTTCTTCAAAATTTTAAGTACGTCAATGATGATTAATCTTCCATGTGGTTAAGAAAATTTTATGTATCATAAGAATTTTGTCTTACCAAGTCGAAGATGTAATTTTCATTGAATATTAGTATTTATATAATTTTATATAAATAAAAGTTAAAATGTTTATTTTATGTATTATTATATTTAACTAAAAATAAAACTCCCATGAAAATGTATATATATGTAAATAAATATTAATATGATTTTTATAAAATAGGTACTTGAAATTTGTAAATACGATAGGGAATTGGAGAGTGAATCTATCGCTAAAGTCGGTACACCCAAGACAGCCTTCGATGTTTTTTGTTCCCTCATTTTTTTTTGTTTCTTAGAGCTTACTTAATATTTTCAATCGAATCACTTGATTAGTTTAAAAGTGTTTTTGATGTATAATTATTTTTTCCAAAGAATTATAATATTTTGAAATAAAAAATTCAAAATGTATTTCTAATTGAATTATTTTAATGTATTATAAAAGTGATATTTTTAATGGGATATATCAACGGTTTTTAAAACTCCTTACTAGGAAATTGAAATCTCACCATTTGTTTAAAAATGATATGTCTCAGCTATCTTAGAAGTTTATTTACAAATGTCATCACTTTCTAAGTTAGCGTGCACGGAAGCATAGTGGAAAGTTGTTTTATTATTGTTTCAACTATGATACATGTAAGGTGTCGTCTAATCCTACAGAACCTAGACTGGTAAAATACCCTCATTCATGTAATATGTTGTGTAATTATTCAGTTTCTTTTTATAAATAAATTATATATCATTTTAAAGCACAGAGTCCAGAAGAGGAGGCTCTGTTCATTATAACTGTTATTAGAGGAACGGTATAGGCCAATTTGTAGATTTGATGTTTTTAATAAAGGAATAAAATATCTAGGTGTAAGAATTTTCTTTGGATAGTTATGTCCCCTTAAATATTTGTTAATTTTGAAGATAGAAATTCACAATTTTTTATTGTCCGATGAAAGAATTGTGAGGGCACAATTCATTTAAGGGGGGAGGATGTAAAATCCTCGATATTTTAAATAATTAATAAACGGGTTATATTTTAAAATATATTTATAAAATTATGTCATTTCATATAATCATAATAAAATTTCTTACAACTGTTTTTCATATTGTCACTATATGTATTGAAATAATATAAATTAATTGTACTTTTATATAGTTTTATAAAATAACATTTTCAAACATGTTGTTTTAATAAAAAAATATCCAAATAAATATAATTAATTGTACTTACAAATGTAACCTATAATTATAATGTTTTAAATTAAAATAAACTACAACAAACAAATACTTGAAACAATGTTAAAAAGAATAATTAAGCGAAAATTTTTTGTTTAACTACATTCTTATTATTATTTTATATTAGGACGTAAAATATGATTGTAATTTTATTTAAGTAAAATATTTAAATTATTTTTAATAATATACATTAATTTAAGATTAAATTATTATAAATATAAATATATATTTATATTTATGAATTAAAATCGTTATATATATAATAAATAGGATAATAATAAGTAAATGATAATTTATTTAAATGAAATTAAATATATATATATATATTATATGTCGATATATATATATATATTACTGTTAAGGTATATTTCATCGAAATTTTTAAAGAAAATGGATTAAATATATATATATATATATAATGGTGAAACAAATATATAAATATGAAAACATTATAAAAAAATATATGAAATGATAAAAAAAGAAGATGAAATGTTAATTGGGTTTTGAGGGTTTCATGTTTCTTGATTTCGGCTAGGGATAACGTCGACCTCAAAGCCTTAGGGTTGAGCACATTCGCGATTCAAGAGTTGAGTGTTCCATCTTCAACTGACTGATACATGGAGTTCGTGCAATGGTTCTGGTTGAATTCAAGTCCAGCCACTAGTGTGGTGCTCCTTGGTCTCTGATGACGGAGATAGAACTTCGAGCAAGATTCTGATGAAAAAAGGATCTTGGGTTAGGGTTTCAGTCTTTGGATTGATATATTTATCTTTCTTTTGTTATCAGGGTCTCATCTTTAGGTATGTTTTCAGTATAATAAATGCTTTATTGTCATTTTATTCATAACTGATATCATCTTAGGGTTTTGAAATTTCCTCAATGATGCAAGTAGGATTTGTTTATTGACATTTTTATTAATATTTTCACTAAATTGAATAATGATTCATCTTACTTCTAGTATTTCTTCTTCAAAATCTTGTCTATGTTCCTCTAGAGTTTTTTTCGGTAACTTAATTCCTTCATTTGCAACATCAATGTTTGTCATTATTTGGATTTTTTTCAATTTTCTAAAACAATATGTTATTCATATTGATTCTCAACATTTCATATTTTTTTATTTTAATGGATCTAGTTTGATTCATCAAACTAGTTTCCATCCATATCATGTATATAATATTAGCAATTTCCCATCTACCTATCTATTTGGAAGTAGAAGTTTGTTAATGTTATATATCTGCAAATTGAATTCCTGATTCTGTTTCAATTTAATATAAACAATTTGGCGAACACACTTGTTGTTTTCGTTATTCGGATGATCAAATTTCATAAAATATATATATATCTCTATTTCTTATTGACATTGACCATTATGCATTATATTCTCATTTTCATGTGGAAATAAAATAAATAAATATTTTTTCCCACCAAATTCATAAATACCAGTGTTCGGGATAAAGTGTCCCATATTTTAGCTTTTTGTTATGTTTTTCTATCTTGAGAGTATGATATACGAGTATATGATTGAAGGATTAAAGTAATTGCAGCCTTCTTCCAAAGTCGGTAAGGGATATAATGCTATTTAATTTTTATTGCAAATCTTGTTTTTTTAGTTAGGAAAATTATTTCTATTGAAAGATTATTTATGGGTTTTTTTAAATTAAAATCAACATGTTTTGTAGTTTTAAAATTTAGATAAACTTATAGTAAAGTATCATTTTATTTAAATAATTTATGTCTTATGTGTACGAAAAATGATTTAAGGGATATTTTTCTTTAATTTTAAGATTTATTTATTTCAAAATTATTAGCAAGAGAAAGAATATTTTTTTCAAAAGTATGAAATTAATTTATTGGTCTTGAATAATAAATGTATTTATATTCCATATTTTCAAACTATGTTACTTAATTCATGAATTAATGATATTATTTATTTATCTATGAGAAAGAAAAAATTGATGCAAGGGAAAAATTATTTCTGCAAAAGTTTTTGATATTATTTACTTTTTATTCAAAAATTATTATTATTATTGAATAATGTCAATTACATGATCGGGATATATCTATATATGTATCAATGTTTTTGTTATCATGTTATTCTTGCTAAGGGATGATTCTATTTATCTAATAGTTATTCGAACAAGAATTTATTCTATTATTATGAGACATATATTTATTTACTTGTATAATATTCATGTTAATAACTATTTTAAAGTATGTTATAATAAAAGTTAAGAATATCATAATTTATTTCAAGTCATATACTTTCCATATAAAAATAAATGTTATGTACATACATCGATTATTTTTTTATCATGAAATTTATACATTAATATATATATGTACTTCTAAAAGTCATGTTCCTTAAAAATTCAGTGCATATAAACATACATCCCTGAAAGGATGATTGTAATTTGTAAAGAAATTTTAATTTGATGATTTTGGGCGATTACATAAATAACTATTTCTAATTGTTAATTTTCAGATGAAAAAATTAGATGTTCTCTATTGTTATTATTTTATACCTTCATGTCATTATTTAATGAAAAAAATAAATTTAACAAATATGTCTTTGAAATTTTTAGTAAACGAACAATGATTAATCTTCCATGTGGATAAGCAATGTTTATGTATCCTATGATTTGGGTTGTACGAAGTTAAACAAGTATTTTTCAATGAACAATATTATTTATATAATTTTATATAAATAAAAGTGAACATGTTTATTTAAGGTATGATTTTATTTAATTAAAAGTAAAACTCCATTGAATATATATATATATATATATATGTAAATAAATATTCAAAATGATTTTTATAAAAACCAGAACATGAACATTATAAATATGATTTGGAATTGGAGAGGGAATCCACTCATCAAGTTGGTAGGTCCAAGATAGTATTCAGTTTTTTATGTTCCCTCAGCTGTTCTATTTTAAAGATATTTCTTAATATTTTCAACTGAATCAATCGTTTAGATTAAAAGCATTTTTGAAGTATATTTATTTTTTTGAAAGCATTATAGTATTTTGTAAAAGTTGTTTTACAAATGTATTTCTAGTATAATTTTTTGAATGTATTATCATAGGGATATTCTTAATGGGATTTATCGATGGTTTTCAAAATTCCTTATGGGGAAATTGAAAGTTCACCCTTTGTTTTAAACTGATTTTTCCCAAGTATCTTATAAGTTTACTTACAGATGTCATAAAATTTGAAGTTAGCATGCACAAAAGTATAATGGACAACTGTTTTATTATTGTTTTAAATATGAAAAATTTAAGGTCTTGTCTAATCCTCTAGAACCAAGAATGTTAAAAGGCCCTCTTTTTTGTAATATGTTTTGCAATTAATCAGTTTATTTTTATAAGAAAAAAATAATCATCATTTTTATGTACTGAGTTTGGAAGAGTAGGCTCGGGGCATTATTGTTAATGGTTTGGGTAAACTATCAATGGACAATGTTCTTCACCCAAACTCCCCTCAAATAGGTTTCATGGTTACTGTTGGGGGCCACATAGTTTCAAAACAATTGTGGGCCATGTGTAGACTAACTAAACTTGTGATTTCTGAACCTCGTCACTTTTGAAACTTGATGACACCTCCAAGGTACCTCTCATGCATTCACCCATGTCTAAAAGATACGTGTTGATGTTTTCAAACTCTATTAAATTTCTTCTGAAGAATTTTCATCAAAATGGTCCATCTAGTAAATACAAAAAAAACTTTTTTATTATCATCCAGCTCGAAATAAGGGTTGTTACAATTAAAATGTAAGAAGACTCTAATGAACCCTTTCCATTTATAAAGGAAAGGGAGATGTTTTGAATTAAATTAAATGATAAATAAGCATGGATTAATAGATGACCAATGATTATTTATTAAATAGTGAAAATTTATCACATACCTATTTCTTGATAAAGGAGTGGTCAGACTTGATTCATCCTTTGATTCCTAAGTAAATGCCTAGATAACTCAGATGAATCCAGCTCGGCCCATTGATTTGGTTCTAATGGAGATACCAAACATGTAATTTGTTATTTTTTTAGTAAAATAAATCCTCAATGTTGTATCAATGATTCAATCATTTTATATATCAAATTCTAATGACTTGGATTATCTACTTAGATTCATATTGATGTATTTGAAAATGTGATGCCATAGATTATATCCTTGGGATCCATTAATTCTTATCCTGGAATTTACATTGGATGTACTCCATGGAATCCATTATATATTTTTATCAACAGGAATTCCATGGGTTTATCCTTCATATAACTCTTAGTCCTTTTTTTCTAGTTTTCATGTTTATTACAGCAAGCTGGTCAACCCTTATAACATCAACTATTCTTTTATTTCACATTGTTCCTATATAATTATTATTATTAAATAATTACCCATATCATATTCAAGGTCCTTGACCATATATATATCACATGTTCAAATATATCCATCTTTGGCCAATGTAGTAATGGTCACCTGGGAATCCTAAGGGAGTTCGAGACAACATGGGCTATATTTAATGCATTTTATTTCCATTTCTACTTTATATAACTATAAACTATTACATTTATATTCATATTCTGGATTTGTTATAGAAATTACTGGAGGTGGCCTACTGAATCTTCATCATACCCGGTCTGGACTACGGATTGGTACCAAGACAGACTTCCTGAATGTAGGTTAAGACATGGGTATGGGTTTAGAAATAGATTTTTTATTTATATGATGGGATGGAATATTAGAGTAGAGGATCAAGCATAATCTTGGGATGCTTTTAGAGATTGTTTTTGGTAATATTTTTATTTCTCAATATCATGTATAGATTCTTGGATTCTTCCAGCTTTTTTTATTTTGTTATGTCGTCATCATCTTTTGTATATAACCTAGATATTATGGTTTCTATTCAGTTATATATATAATGACTGGATGATTTACTTACACATCTTCATATTATTATTTTTTATTCTACTATTTTTTATCTACCTATTATTATTTTGTTTGACACTCTGACCTTAGAGAGTATTCACCCTACAGACACACCGTAGGACCTCACTACTAATCAGTAGACTTGTTTGTACGAGGAGGCACACTTGAAGACATGTGACCGACTAGTTTGGGCTATTTTATAGTAGATTCTTATTTGGTACATCACACATATTCTCTATATATACATCAATAAATATCATCTAGATATATGATTTTTATAGAAACTTTCTTTCATCAGCACAAGATTTGTTATAAATATTTTGAATGAGAGTAACACCATTAAAATTCTATCATCTATGCTAGTGTAGTTAGTTTTTGTATCAGTTAGAGATTGGCTTTCAAAAAGTTTTGTTCATAAAATATATTGAACACAATTAACAAGAGATTATACCATAATATAGTTTCATACATCATACATGATCTCAAATATATTCTCCTGATTAGAAGAAATCATGGTGGTTATGGTTAATAAATTCCTTTTGAGTATTGTGGATTATTATTTTACATGAACCAACCCACCTGGACCCCACATGGGACTATGGTAAGCTGAGAGTTCCACTAAAATACACCCCTAAATAAGTCAAGGGTTGGAGTCTAGAATGATGTATTCATATCTCATAATATGGGAGGCATTAGCCTATATCAACAACAAATAATAACATATCTCCAATACATTATATAACCCAAAAACCAGTAGGATATATAAATTAACAAATAAACTATATGTAATGCATGTGTGAGATAAAAAAAGCCATGAATATCAGTCAAGGTAAATAAAGTTTGAAATCAAATCTTAAAAGACTTAGAAACACATATCATATGGAAGAATTATTACACTATATGTACTCATGGATCACACTTTAGATGTAGTGGTGACCACCACCATCTCAAATCATCATGATCAATAATGTATCACATTAAATCACTAAGAATAAACTCTGAATAGTCTACACCACTCCATATATGTCATGACCCATCTCCCCGGGGCCCGTTTCGTGACTACCCCAAGCCCACCTATCGTAGGCCAGGGGGTGGCAACTAGAACCGAAAGCATATTCCCTAAAACAGGGAAGGTGTTGCCTTTATAACTTGTAACACACAAAACCAAGCATACAGCAAGATACGAACTCAAGTAAACTGAATAGTGAACAGAGTGAGTACAGTAAGTAAAAAGGGGCCAGAATAAAAGCCCATCTGGAAAGTACAATTCAATTGATAGGTGAAAATAATCTCCTGGATCATCCACCACGAATCCTACCTGAAGGGTAGTTACAACTCACGAGCGGTCATCTATGCAGTTTGCCACATCTAACGTCCACATCTGAACTACCTCTTTTTCTAGTACTCTTGTCCTCAGTTAGCGTTATCTATCATCTGCACCAAACACAATATGGTGTGGGAATAGCCCGTGCAGGGGTGAGTATAACGATACTCATTAGGGACTCCAGGACCCTTAAGTTCTCATAGAATCCACCAAGGATAAACCACACAACATAGAATCAATAGAAAACCCTACATAGGTATATTCCTATACATATACCTATGTTATTGAGTAAACCCATCTCAATCATGAGGAAAACATAGAGTCCAAATCAAATCCCAAAGCTCCACCATTCCACAAAGGAAGGAAACCCACAACGGAAAGTACCACACAGGTATGCCACACAGAAGAATACCACTATGGTATTAATACAAAGGAAAGTACCACAAAAGTACGAACTCAGCTCACACCAGGTATAACTTAAGTATAGTAGTAGATATTATTAGATGTAACTACGAAATCATCTTATTATGTTAAGAGGAAGACCCACACAGGATCACTTGATGCTGACCCACATAAGATTGCTCGGTGCTGACCCATATAGTATTGCTAGGTGCAGACCCACAAAGGATCTCTATGTGCTGACCCAAAGAGGATAGCAAGGTACTGACCCACAAATGATCGCTAGGTGTTGACCCACATAGGATCGCTACGTGTAGACCCACACATGATCCCAAGGTGCTGACCCAGACAAGATCGCTAGGTGCAGACCCACACAGGATCGCTCGGTGCTGACCCACATAGGATCGCAAGGTGCTGACGCACACATGATCGCTATGTGATGACCCACATAGGATCGCATGTTGCGGACCGACACAGGATCACTCTTTATTTTTTATGTCACACCCAGCTACAGGGTTCTCGCAATACGCTCGCTCATCTCGGGGAGGGTGCGCTCCACAAGCCACTGTTCGATACTCCTACTTCCATGAAGTTTCACAAAGAAGTATCCCAAAGAACCTCCACCTCATATCGGTCTCAACGCAACAAACGGTGCATCAATTGGATGTCTGATCTGTGAGTTATTATCCTTTTAGTCCCAAGGGCCCAGTTGGATTTGTGCACGATCCAACCCGACTATTTCCAAACAATATCCAAAACATCATTAGGGTATACCAAAGGGACTGTCTCACTCCATGGATTCCATCACCACTGAAATGTTTTCAAACGGATTCCTAGTACCAAAGATATTGCCGAAAGTGCATAAATGGGTTGTAGTGGCTCTAGGTCTGGACCGACCCTGTCCGAAGGGCTCGGCCCGACCCGGCCTGGGCGGACCCGGTCTGGGTCAACGTGGCATGTCCCGTTGGTTCTGGCCCAACCCGTGCTGGGTGGCCTGGACTGGATGCGAGGAGGCCGCTGGGAGGCGACGTCGTCAGAAGGCGCGGTGGGGACATGGGTGGCGAGACCACGGGGTCAAGAGGCCCCAAGGTAGCGAGGGGGGCTATGGGGTGGTGAAGCCATGGGGTGGGGCAAGGTTTCATGGGCGGCGAAGCACCACGGGGCTTGCGGAGGGCCGCAGGGGGCGAAGCACCTCGGGTTGCGGCAAGCAACAGTGTGTTGTGGGGTGGCGGATTCCATGGGGCGGTGGATGCCGCAGGGTGGTGTGGGGCGTCGTGGGGGGGCGGAGCCCTAGGGGGTGCCCCGGGGGTGGTTTTCCACGGGGCGCGTGGGGTGTCGCAAGCGGCGGAGGGACGTGGGGCGGCGGAGGCCACGAGTGGTAGAGTGCAGCTGGGCGGCGCGACGTCGTGCCTTTGTCGATGACCAGCTTGATCGGCTGCCCTTCGTTCGTCGCCTTCATCACATATCTCGAGTTCCACCAGTGCCAACTACTAGGACCGGTCGTCGTCACCATAAAGAGGAACACAACAATAAATAAGAACAGAGGAGGGGTTGTTCCATGTTTGTTTATCCCGCACCCTCCATGTTTGGGTGGTAGAGAGCGGCTAAACAAGATCATGAATCAAGAATCCTAAAACATTACAATTTCATACAAATCATGGATCAGCTCATCTCGGTTGATCTGCATTTTCCATTCTTTCCATGAATGAGTAATTTCATTAATTCAATAACAACACCTTCCTCGTTCATTTGATTCGTTGAAGATTTTCCGCTGGGAAGGAGATAATGTCGTTGGGAATAGACGGATGTTGGTGACATCAGCATTTCATTGATCATCGGTTCGTTCACATTAAAGACGTTCCTCATCAATGAATCTCCCGAGATTTAAGTCGAAGTCGAAGTTAGCGTTCTTCATTGGCGTTCTTCATTAGAGTGATTTCTCCCAATGGTCCTTCCTTCCAATTTCTACCCAAAAAAATAATTAGACAACATTATTGAATATGTTCGAATAATTTTAAATTGTAATAATTAAATAATTACATTGGTGTATTTATTAAAGGGGTGGCCTTATTAATAAAGGGGAAGTTCAGGAGTCTTTCCCTCATTTAAGTTGAAGGTTCAAATGGGTTTTGATCTCAGGTGGTCCCCAACACCATAACCTATCATGGGAGGTTTTAGGTTTAGTGGTCCCCACCTCCATAACCTCATGGGAAGGTTCAATTCTGGTGGCCTCCAATTCTCAAAATCCACAAGAAGTTTTTAAGAAAATAAAATGTTACACCGTTTTATTTTATTTTATTATTTCATGAAAAAACCAAAATCTATCTTTCACCCTCGACCTACTGCATTCGAGGTGAAGGTCCCCTTATGTGAAAACTGGTGCTACAAGTTCAACGGTGCCCTTGGATTTCAATTCCGAGTACTAATTCAAAAGTTACAAAATCCCTCTCACAAGTTTACTGAACATACCCAAAACAAAAGTTCAGAAATTCATTTCGGGCAAACCGGTCCTCGTAATCTGGCACCATCAATTTTTGCGGACTCATAAAATTCCAATATATTAAAAATTTACATTTAAATATTGGGACTTTATATTCTACCCACCTCAAAGATTTATGTCCACATAAGCCACAACTCAAACAAGGGGAACAAGTGGGGGTACTGAGCACAAATAGGAACCTCCTACTCCCATGTGCTCTCCTAGAGGTTCTCATGCTGCCAATGAACGTGCATCAGAGTTATCAATTTCCCATGAAGGACCCACTCTTGTCGATCCTCAATCTCTACTAGAACCTCCATAAAAGTCACCCCATCGTCAACGTCCAACTCTCCATGGGCGATGATGCGAGAAGGGTCATGCACGTATCTCCTCAGCTGGGATACGTGGAAGACATCATGCACCTGGTGCAACTGAGGGGGATGAGCTATGTGGTATGCCACCTCACCAACTCTATTGAGGACCTAAAAAGGTCCAATGAACCTCGAAGATAACTTGCGACCTTGGACAAGTCCTTGTAATCCTCATTGAGGTGAGACACGCAGAAAGATGTCGTCGCTATCCTCGAAATCCATAGTTCTTAGTCTCCTGTTGGCATACTACTTATGCCTCCTTTGTGCTGTCTTCATCCACTCCTGGATGATCTGCACCTTCATTGTGTTAGCCTGTACCATCTCTGGTCCAACTAATGCTGGCTCCCCTGGTTCTATCCATCACAAAGGTGATCAACATGGTTGCTCATACAACGCCTCAAAAGGATCCATCCCAGTGGTGGAGTGATAGCTGCTATTGTAGGAAAACTCCACCAAAGAAAATTTATCCTCCCAGTTGAGACTGAAGTCGAGGACGCTAGAACGCAACATATCCTCAAGGTTCTGAATGGTCTGCTCAGTCTGTCCATCCGTCTGAGGATGGAAGGAGGTGCCCAGATGAAGCGGTGTCCCGAAAGCCTCCCGAAACCCCTTCCATAGCCCAGAAGTAAAACCTGTATCACGTTCGGAGTCAATTTTCACGGGTACTCTATGTAGCTGCACAATCCCTTACACGTAGCGGTATCCCAACCTCTCTACTGAACCCTGCCCTTTTCTCGGTAGGAAGTGGTCCGACTTGGTGAGTTGGTCAACGATCACCCAGATAGAGTCATGAACTCTGGATGTACGTGGAAGTCCTGTCATAGAGTCCATCGATATCCCATACCATTTCCAGTTTGGAACCTCTAAAGGCTGAGCCAAGCCTGCTGGTACCTGATGTTCCGCCTTCACTTGCAGACAAGTGAGGAACCGAGAGACAAACTCTCCTACTGCTTTATTCATTACCGAAAACCATTGTTGTCATCAGAGATCCTGGTACATCTTCCCCACATCTTCAAGGCGAAGACCACTACTGCTATCTCCAGGTCATGGGTAGCATAGTTCTACTCATGTTGTCTCAGGTGTCGAGAACCATAAGTGATCACTGCTCGCTCCTGCATCAGGACACATCTGAGTTTGGTCCCTGATGCATCACAGTAGACTATGTACCCTACACCCTCCTTTAGAAGACTCAAGATGGGGAACTAGTCAGCCTCTTCCTTAGCTCCTGAAAACTCTGGTGGAATCTCTCCCACCATACGAAGTGTTTCCACTTCTTTGTCAATGATGATAGTGGTTCTGCAACTCTAGAGAAATCTGGAACAAATATTTGGTAGTATCCGGCCAAATCCAGGAAACTATGTATCTTCGTCATTCTCCTGGGTGTCTCTCAAGAAATTACCACCTTAATCTTCACTGGATAAACTGCAACTCTATCCTCCAATACAACATGTCCCAAAATGTGAACCTCTCAGATCCATAACTGGAACTTCGACAGTATACCATAAAGTTGGTGCTCTTGGAGTGTGTCTAGTACTATCACCAAATGATAGGCATGATCCTCTTCAGAAGCCGAGTATATCGGAATGTCGTCGTTGAATACAACTACAAAGTGATCAAGTTATGGGTGAATGATCATGTTCATGATTCCCATGAACACTGATGGAGCGTTGGTTACACTGAATGGCATAACTAAGAACTCATAATGTCCATACCGACTTCTGAAAGTCGTCTTCTACACATCCCCATCTCATACTCTAAGCTGGTGATAACCTTATCTGAGGTCTATCGTAGAGAACCACTGTTCTCCCTTCAGTTAATCAAAGAGGTCGTCAATCCTCAGAGGTGGGTACTTGTTCCTCAAGGACACTTGTTCGAGGAGCCGATAGTTGACACAAAGTCTCAAGCTCTCATATGCCTTCTTGGAAAACAAAATCAGGGATCCCCAAGTAGAAACACTAGGATGAATGATCCCTTTCCCCTATAAGTCCTCTAGATATACCCGCAGCTCATGAAGCTCCCCGGGATCCATCTGATAAGCTGGTGTAGATATCGGTGTATTCCCAAGGTACAAGTCAATGTAAAAGTCCACCTCTCTATGAGGAGGTTGACAAGGAACATCATTAGGGAATATATCCTCATATTGGTCCACCACTAAAGGATAACATATACACTTCACATCAACCGCTCTGAGGGTAAGGCTGGCCAGCTAATGAGTGGTCTGCTGCACTCTCCTCTGGGTAAGTCCATCCTATGCTGCAAAGGCTCCCTTTTCACGGGTGAAGGTAAACCTGGTCCCATCCATGCAGACACAACGCAATTTGCACCTAATACAATCAATCTGAGCATCGAATGTAGCTAACTAGTCCGTACTCAATATGACATCGTAAGACCTCGACACTGCTACTAGGAGATCCTAGCCAAACCTCTCTCCTCCTAAAGTAAGCTCGCAGTGCCGGCAAGCATGCGCAATCGACGAATCTGCTCCCATACAAGTCTCTAGTCATAATGATTGAGCAAACGGATCCATCAGAATCTTCAAGATCTGAACGAGGGTAGTGGTAATAAAATAATGATCGGCACCTGTGTCTATAAGTACTGCAGCTAAGGTGGAGTAGACAGAGATCGTATCTCGTATAATCTCCAGAGCACCGTGATCATTGGCCTCACATACCTGGAGCTAAGCTCACCTTTGCCCTCCTGCTCCCTATGATTGGGGTAGACCACCTGGTGGTGGAGGCAGTAACATCTCAAATCATCGCCCACCACCAGCTGAAGGCCAGCTCCTCTGCCACATCCACCTGCTCTCTGCGGACCTCCTTGGTCGAATCTATGTCTCTGCCAAGGTGGTCCATCGACCATGTCATGATAATCCATACAGTGGGTCGGAAAATCACGAGCTATGTGACCCTATCTGTCGTATGTGTAACACTGCCTGCTCCTGGAATGACCGACTCTGCCTCTGGTGCCCCGCACAACCGACTCTAAATCATGCAGTCATCCACCTGTAGGTCTAGTCATCTTGGACCTCATTGACATATGTCTGCTGCCAACTGCATAAGACTCTGCTACGTGATGTCTGGTGGTGGGTCTCTTTCCTGGTGACGGCTTAGCAAGAAAACTCTTCATTAAGAGGGCTTGCTCTAACACCCCCACCTGCGTCGAGATGCTGAGTGATATCATTGAATCTATGATCTTTTTCCCGTGTCCTTGATCAATGTTCCAGGCACTGAAAAATGGGTATCGCACCATACCTGTGGAGTAGCGTGAGAGGTTAGTGAACCTCACTGAGTACTAAGCCACATTCATTTTTCCCTGCTACAGATGAAGTATCTCCTGTATAGACACTTTGTGAAAAGTCACTGGAACAAACACTGCCCGAAACAAGCTATCTAAGTCTATCCAGAGAAGCATCACTTCATCATGAACCTAGAGCATCAAGATCCACCATCTGCATACTGCTTCCTATAGAAGGCTGGCATGAAGGATCACCATGAGATCAGCTGGTGTCCCTACAATTCAGAAGACTCTCACTATGACCTCTATCCAATCCTCAGCCGCCTGTGGGTCCATCACTCCCCAGAACATGGGTGGCCTCTAGCACTATAAATCGTTCAACGCACTCAAGCGGCATGTACCCTATGATGCTGGGGCTGGTGCCAACGGTGGCCCAACGGGTAATGGTACTGTTGGTGCCTCCACTGGTGCCTATACTAAAAGAGGGCCTTGCACCGAGGCCTCGTAGCTCGGTGGGATATCATTGCGTACAACTACCAGAACCCTAGATGGTTGTCTTCAGGGAGGCATCCTGAAATGAAAAAATTGTGCCATGGTCAAAAAATTATACCTGGTGAGCTGACTCAAAGAGATCACAAAGAAAACTCTTCAAAACACACATGTAATTAGTGTTTTAGTGCACTGAGTCCGAAATCAGATGTCAGGGTCCTGGTGTATGGATTCTTCAGCCGTTGCACCAACATAGGATTCCCTGAACTGATAACAACACTCACTACATATAACCTATTTTCATTAAAAAATAAAGATCAGAGTCTTGTGTTCTATGGTAGAATCGACTCCCCTGATTCCAATTTGCCACGACCCGTCCCCGGGGGCACATTCCTTGACTACCCCAATACCGCCTTCCATATGCTAGGGGCTAGAAACTAGCACCGAAGGCGTATTCCCTAAAACAAGAAAATAATTGCGTTTATAACCTGTTACACACACAACCAAGCTCACAGCAAGATAAGAACTCATGAAAACTAAATAGTTAACATAGGAAGTACAGTAAGTAAAAAGATTCCTGAATACAAGCCCAACTGGAAAGTACAAGGAAAACTGGAAAGTACAAGAAAACTGATAGGTGAAAAGTATCTTCTGGATTTTCCACCATGGATCCTACATGAAGGGTAGTTATAGCTCATGAATGGCCATCTCTGCAGTTTTACTCATCTAACTTCCACCCCCAAGCTACCTCTAGTCCTGGTACTGTAGTCCTCTGTCACCGATGTCCATCTTCTGCACCAAACACAACATGGTGAGGGCATAGCCCGTGTAGGGGTGAGTATAATGATACTCAGTAGGGACCCCAAGACCCTCAAGGTCTCACAAAATCCACCAATGATAAACCACACAACATGGAATCAACTAACAACCCTACTCAGGTATATGCTCATACTTAAACCTAAATTATCAGCTAAACCCATCTCAATAATAAGGAGAACACAGAGTCCAACTCGAAGCCCAAATCTCCATTGTTGCACAAATGAAGGAAAACCACGAAGGGATGTTATACATAGGTACTCCACAGAGAAGAATACCACCAAGGTATTACTACAAAGTAAAGTACCACATAGGTACGAAATCATCTCACACCAGGTATAAGTAACATAAAGTAGTAGAGATGATTATATTTAACTACTGAATCATCTTATTTTGTCATGAGGCACACCCACACAGGATCGCTTGATGCTGACCCACACATGATCACAAGGTGCTGACCTACACAGGATCGCTAAGTGGTGACCCACATAGGATCCCAAGGTGCTAACCCACACAGGATCGGTAGGTGCTTACCCAGATAGGATCACTAAGGGTTGACCCACACAGGATCGCAAAGTGCTGACCCACAAAGGATCACTAGGTGATGACCCACACAAGATCACATGGTGTTAAACCACACAGGATCTCTTGGTGTTGACACACACTAGATCGCTACGTGTTGACCCTCAAAGGATCACAAGGTGCTGACCCACACCAGATATCTCTTCATTCTTCACGTCACACCATCTACAGGGTTCCTGCACTATGCTCGCTCGTCTCTAGGAGGGTACGATCGACAAGCCACTGGTCTATACTCCAACTACCACAAATTCAAATGAAGAAGTATCCCAAATGATTGACACTTCTTAGGGTCCTCAAAACAACATATGGTGCGTCAATCGGGCACACTAACAGTGAGTTGTTATCCTTTTAGTCCCAAGGGCCCGGTTGGATTCATGCTCGATCCAACCCGACTGTTTCCCAAAAATATCCAAAAAATTAGTAGGGTATACTAAAGGGGCTATCTCACTCCAAGGTTTCCATAGCCACTGGCGGTTTGTCAAACGGATGCTCGGTGCCAAATATATGGTCGAAAGTGCGTAAATGAGTTGTAGTGGGTTCGGGTCCAGTTCGACCCGGTCGTACCGACCTGGCCTAACCGGGACTGGGTCAACCCAGCCCATGATGGGTGGTATGATCCATGCTGGGCAGCCCGTTCTAGCAGCATAGAGTCCGCGGGGACGTGGGGCAGGGCGGCGGCGCCGCAGGGCGGTGGAGCCACGGGATGGCGCGACGGGGCTGCAGGCAGTGAGGTCGCGATGCTGCGCAGGGTGCTGCAGGCATTAGAGCACCATGGGTTGTGTGGGGTGCCGTGGGGGGTGGAGCGTCATGGGGGCCATGAGGCACCAGGTCCACGTGGCAGCAGATGTGGTGGGTGGTGGAGTGCCGCAGGGCGGCGCGGGATGCCGCGGGCGGTGAGGTCGCGGGGCGGTGCGGGGGGCCACCGGGAGGCGGAGGCTGCATGCTGTTGAGCACGGTTGGGTGGCGCAGCGTCGTGCCTTCACCAACGACTGGCTTGACAGTCCTGCCTTCGTTCATCTCCTTCGTCGCAATTCTAGAGTTCTACCGGTGCCAACGACTGGCACCGGTCACCGTCACCACCGCGAAGAACACAACAATAAAGAAGAATGTCGGCAGGGTCGGGCCATGTTTCTTTGTCCTGCACCCTCCGTTTTAGAGAGCTTGCAATAATCTAAACAATATCATTAATCAAGAATTGTTAAACATTGAAATTTCATATGAATCATGGATCAATATGTTAGGTTGATCTGTGTTCTCCATGCTATCCAAGAACAAGGAATTTCATGAATTCAATAACAACCCCTACCTCATTCATTTGATTCGTTGAAGATTGTCCATGGGGGGAGATTATTTCATTGGGAATAGATGAACATTGGTGATGTAGGTGTTTCCTAAATCGTCGTTTCATTGACGTTGAAGACGTTCTTCATCAACGAATGTCCCGAGGAAGAAGTCAGAGTTGATGTCTGCATTCTTCGTTGGCGTTCTTCATTGAGGAGATTTCTCCCAAGGCTCCTTCCTCCCAATTTCAACCCAAAAAATTATTAGCCAACATTATGAAATATGTACGCATAATTTAAAATTTTAATAATTAAATAATTGAGTTGGTTTATTAATTAATGGGGGGTGGAATAATTAATCAAGGGGAAGTTCAAAATACTTCCCCTCATTTAGGTGGGAGGTTAAAAGAGGTTTTAATCTCGGGTGGTACCCACCACCATAAACTCTCATGGTAGTTTTTAGGTTCGGTGGTCTCGACCTCCATAACCTCTAGGGAAGGATTAATTCTGGTGTCCCCCACCTCTCAATATCCACAGGTATTTTCAAAGAAAATAAAATGTTACACCTGTTTATTTTATTTTATTCTTTCATGAAAAACCAAAATTATATATTTAACCCTCAACCTACTATGGTAAATTTGATGGTACCTTTAAGAGAAAACTAGAGCTGTGAGTTCAAAGGTGTCCTCGTATTTCAATTCCAAGCATGGGATCAAAGTTAAAAAAAACTCGCTCGCACGTTTACTGAACATACCCAAAGAAAAAGGTTCATAAATTCATTTCAGGCACACCGGGCCTCATAATCATTCGCCGTCAATCTTTTTGGACTCATAAAATTTATATATATTAAAAAACATTACATTTAAATTATAGTTATTTACATTCTCCCCACCTCAAAGCATTACGTCCCCATAAGCCACAATTAAAACTAAGGGAACAAGTTGGGGTACTGAGCATGAATCTGAGCCTCCTGCTCCAATGTGCTCTCCTAGAGGTTCTCAGGATACCAATGAACATGCATCATAGGTATCAACTACCCATGATGGAACTACTCTTGTCAACCCTCAATCTCTTCTAGAACCTCCGAAAAAGTCGCCCCATCGTCGACGTCCAGCTTGTCGTGGTCGATGATGTGAGAAGGATCATGCGTGTATCTCCTCAACTGGGATACATGGAAGAAGTCATGTAGCTGGTGCAACTGAGGAGGAAGAGATAAGAGGTAAGCCACCTTTCCAACTCTGTTGTGGACCTAAAAATGTCCAATGATCCTCAGAGATAACTTTCCGCCTTGGCCAAATCTCTGTAATCCTCATCGAGGTGAGACCCGTAGAAAGATATGGTCGCCATACTCGAACTCCAGAGGTCTCCATATCCTGTGGGTATATGACTTATGCAGACTTTGTGATATCTTCATCCTCTCTTGGATGATCTACACCTTCTATGTGGTAGCTCGTTCCATCTCTGGTCCCACTAGTGCTGACTTACCTCGGTCTGTCCAGTGTGAAGGTGATCTGCAAGGTCACCCATACAACACATCAAAAGGTTCCATCCCAATGGTGGAGTGATAGCTGTTGTTATACGCAAAATACACAAATGGCAAGTGACCCTCCCAGCTATGATCGAAGTCGGGGACTCATGCATGCAGCATGTCCTTGAGTGTATTAATGGTATGCTCAGTCTGGTCATCCGTCTGAGGATGGAAGGCGGTTCTCAAACGAAGCTGCGTCCCAAAATCCCCATGCAACGCCTTCTATAGTTGGGAAGTAGAACATGTATCAAAATCGGAGATAATTGTTGAGTTTAATCCATGTATCCACACAATATTATGCAAATATAGGCGTACCACACTTTCTACTGAACCCTGCTCTTGGATTGGTAGGTTGTGGTCCGACTTGGTGAGTCAGTCGACGATCACCCAGATAGAGTCATGAACTCTGGATGTACGTGGAATTATTATCACGAAGTACATGGATATCCCATCCCACATAATCATTGGGACCTCAAAAGGATGAACCAAGCCTACTAGTACATGATTCTCCACCTTCACTTGCTGACAAGTGAGGAACCGAGAGACAAACTCTTCTACTGCTTTCTTCATTCTCGGCCACCAGTTCTGTAATTGGATATCCTGGTACATCTTGGCCACATCATCAAGGTGAATACCACTTCTAAAAACTCCATATAATGGGTAGTGTAGTTATTCTCATTCTTCCTCAGCTATCGAGAACCATCAGTGACCACTGCTCGCTT
Source organism: Viscum album (assembly GCA_963277665.1). Lineage (NCBI taxonomy): Eukaryota > Viridiplantae > Streptophyta > Magnoliopsida > Santalales > Viscaceae > Viscum > Viscum album. The sequence goes on from OY728146.1 coordinate 391,348,814, forward strand.
CTGCATCAGGACACATTTGATTCTGGCCCCCGATGCGTCGTAGTAGACTACATAGCCTACAAATTCCTCTGGATGCCTCAAGTTGGGGAACTAGTCATCCCATTTCCTAGCTCCTAAAAACTCTGTTGGAATCTCTCTGACCACACGAAGGGTTGTCACTTCTTCTTCAACGCTGATAGTGGTGCTGCAACTTTTGAGAAATCTGGCACAAATCTCTAGTAGTATCTGGCCAAACCGTGGAAACTCCAAATCTCAGTCACACTCCTTGGTCTCTCCCAAGAAAGTACCACCTCAATCATCACTGGATCAACTGAAACTCCAGCCTCCTATATGACATGTCCTATAAAGTGATCTTCTTGGATCTAGAACTGACACATCGAGAGATTACCATAAAGCTGGTGCTCTCAGAGTGTGTCGAGTACTATATGCAAATGATAGGCTTGCTCATCATCAGTAGATGAGTAGATCATAATGTCATAGATGAAGACTACTACAAAGATATTAAGGTATGGCTGAAAGATCCTTTTCATGAGTCCCATGAACACTATGGTAGCACTAGTTACACCAAATGCCATAACTAAGAAATCGTAATGGACGTACCGACATCTTATAGTCATCTTCTAGATTTCCTCATATCGTACTCTGAGCTGGTGATAGCATGATCTGAGGTCTATCTTTGAGAACCATCATTCTCACTTCGGCTAATCAAAGAGGTTGTCAATCCTTGGAAGTGGGTACTTGTTCTTCACGGTCACCTGGTTCAGGCACTGATAGTTGACACAAAGTCTCAAGCGCCCATCCGTCTTCTTGGTGAACAAAATCGGGGCTACCCAACGAGAAACACTTAGCTGAATGAACCCTTTCCCCTGAAATTTCCCTAGCTGTACCCACAGCTCATGAAGCTCCACGAGATCCATCCGATACACTGGTGTAGATATTGGTGTCATTCCAAGGTACATGTCAATGTAAAAGTACACCACTCAACGAGGAGGAAGACCCAAAATATCATTAGGGAATACATCCGCATACCGGTCCACCACTACAGGATAACTCGGACTCTCCACATCAACAACTCTAAGAGTAAGGATATCCAACTGATGAGTGATGGACTGCAGTCTCCTCCAGGTACGTCCATCCTGTGATACAAAGCCTCCCTTTTCACCGGTGATGGTAAACTTGGTCCAATCTGTGCCAAAACACCACACTTTCAGCCATATACAGTAAATCTGAGCATGTATTGTATATCAATAGTCCATACCCAAGATTACATCATAAGGCCTCGACGCCTCTACTAGGAGATCCCAGGTGAATTTCTCGCCTCCAAGAGTTAGCTCACACTTCTTGCACTAGCGCGTAATCGTCGAATCCGCTCCTGTAGGAGTCTCTAGCCGTAATGATCGAGCCAAGGGATCCATTGTAATCTCCAAGCATTGAATGATGGTAGTGGAAATAAAATAATTACTAGCACCTATGTCTAAAAGTACTGCAGCTAAGGTAGAGTAGCCACAGATCGTACCTCGTATCATCTCCGTAGCGCTATGATTATAGGCCTCAGCTACCTGGATCTAAGCTCGCCCCTATCCTCCTGCTCTGTGTGGTCAGGGTGGACCACCTAGTGGTGGTGGAGGTAACATCTTGATTCGTCTCCCACCACCATTTGCACGCCCAGCTCCTCTACCACATCTGCCTACTCCCTGCGGACCTCCTCGGTCGAATATCTAGCTCTTCCTAGGTAGTACATCCACTATTTGCTGATAATCCGTATAGATGGTCAGACAGTCATGATCTATGTGACCCTGCCCGCTTCATGCGTAACACTGCCCGCTCCTGGAATGAACGTCTCTTCCTTGGGTGCCCCGCACAACAGACTCTGAATCATGTGGTCGTCCACCTGTAGTTCTGGTCCTCTTGGACCTCTATTAAATCTATCTGCTTCCAGTTGTAGAAGTCTCCGCTATGTGATTTAAGGTGGTTGGTCTCTCTGCTGGTGACTTCTCAAGAAGAAAAATCTTCACTAAGAGGGCTCGCTCTAACACCCCTGCCTACGTCAGGTTGCTGAGAGAGATCATCCAATCCCTGATCTCGTGCCTGAGTCCCTACTCAATGATCTGAGCCCTGAAAAATGGGTCCCACACCATATCATTGGAGTAGCATGAGAGGTCAATGAACCACACTGGGTAATGAGCCACAATCATTTTGCCCTGCTGCAGATGAAGTAGCCCATGTATGCGCACTGCGTGAAGAGTCGCTGGAATAAACACTGCCTGATGTAGGCTCTTGAAGTCTGTCCAGAGAAGCCTCACTTCGTCGTCCACCTGGAGAACCATGCTCCACCATCTGCCTACTATTTCCTGTAGAAGGCTGGAGGCAAGGATCACTATGAGATCAGTTGTTGTCCCCACCATTTGGAAGAATCTCACTATGTCCTCCAGTCAATCCTCAGGGACATGGGGGGTCCATCTCTCCCAAGAACATGGGTGGCCTCTAGCACTGGAACTCGTGCAACGCGCTCAGGCGACATTCACCATATGCTGAGGGGGATGGTGGCATCGGTGGACCGATAGGTATTGGTATCGTTGGTGCCTCCGCTGGTGCCTCTACTAGAAGAGGGACCTACATCGACGCCTCATCACAGGGTGGTCTATCAGTGCATACAACTCTCAGAATCCTAGCTGGATGTATTCATGGAGGCATCCTGAAAAGAAACAGGTGTGCCACGGTCAAAAAGTTATACATGTTGAGATGACTCAAAGTGATCACAAATTAAACCTTTCAAAACACACACGCAATTAGTGTTTTCATGCACAGTGTCAGAAATCAGATGTCGGGGTCCTAGTGTATGGATATGTCGGCCGCCATACCAACACTAGATTCCCTAAACTGATAACCACACTCAATACACTTAACACTATTTCCATTAAAAAGAATGATCAGAGTCCTATGTTCTATAGTAGAACTGACTCCTCTGATACCAATTTTTCACGACCCTTCCCCCGGGGCCCGTGCAGTGACTACCCCACACCCGCCTTCTATAGGACAGGGGCTGGAGACTAGCACCGAAGGCGTATTCCCTAAAATTGGGAAGGAATTTCCTTTATAACCAATAACACACACAACCAAGCACACAACAAGATACGAACTCAAGTAAACTGAATAGGGAATAGAGTGATTATAGTAAGTAAAATGGGGCCAAAATATAAGCCCTACCCTGAAAGTACATGGAAAACATGAAAGTACAAGACATCTGATAGGTTCAATGAAAGTCCTCAATCTTCCACCAAGGATCCTACCAGAAGGGTTGGTACAACTCACGAATGACCATCTCTGCAGTTCACCTCATCAAATATCCACCTCTGATCTATCTCTAGTCCCGGTACTCTCGTCCGCAGTTAGCACTGTCCATCGTTTGCACCAAACACAACAGGGCGTGGGTATAGCCTGTGCAGGGGTGAATATAATGATACTCAGTAGGGACCCCAAGACCCTCAAGGTCTCACTAAATACACCAAGGATAAACCACAGAACATGGAATCAACTAACAACCCTTCTTAGGTATATTCCCATACATATACCTAATTTATCATGTAAACCCATCTCAATCATGAGGAAGACACAAATTCCAACTCAAATCCCAAATATCCAATGTTCCACAATGGAATGAAAACCACAAAGGCAAGTACCACACAAGTACACCATAGAGAAGAATACCACAAATGTATTACTATAAAGTAAAGTACCACCGAGGTACGAACTCAGCTTACACTAAATACTAATTAAGTACAGTAGTAGAGATGATTAGATGTAACTACTGAATAATATTACTCTATTAAGAGGAATACCCACAATGGATCACTTGTGGTTGACCCAGATAGGATCGCTCGGTGCTGCCCCATGTAGGATCACTAGGTGCGGACCCAGACAGGATCGCTAAGTGCTGACCCACACCAGATCCCAAGGGGCTGACCCACACAGGATCGCTAGGTGCTGACCCACACAAGATCGCTACTAGCTGTCCCACACAGGATCATAGGTGTGGGCCCACACCAGATCCCTAGATGCTGACCCACAGAGGATCACTCGGTGCTGACCCTCATATGATCACTAGGTGCTAAACCACACAGGATTGCTACGTGTTGGCCAACACATGATCACATGGTGCTGACCCACACAGGATCACTCTTCATTTGTCATGTCATAACCAGCTACTGGGTTCTTGCACTACGCTCGGTCTGTGAGTTATTAGCCTTTTTGTCCCAAGGGCCCAGTTGGATTCGTTCTTGATCCAACCCAACTATCCTTAAACAATATCCAAAACTCTAGTGGGGTATACCAAAGGGACCGTATCCCACCAAGGTTTCTGTCACCGTTGGCGGTTCCTCAGGCGGACGTCTGGTGACAATGATATGGCCGAAAGTGCGTAAATGGGTCTATAACAACCCATACTTTACATAAATGGTTAATACTTCAAAATTGAAACATACTTATTACAACATATAAAAAAACCATGATAAGACCATATTGGTATAGTGTCTTTAGAAACTGGGAAACATAAACAACTGGTTCATAAATCATCTACACTGTCTCCCATTTATTTCATCATATTTATAGTCCCTTTTTTGAATATATTACTTAATAACCTTCTTCCTGACCTAGGGAAAGAAAACATAAAAATGGGTGAGCTCAAATTCTCAGTAAGGGTCAACAAAAGAAATATCAATCACATCATATTCATAAGAACATAACATTTTGGAAATCTTTCCCTGTAAAAGAGATCATAATTTCATAACATGGGATAAATCATGGTAGTGAAATGTAATCACAATAATCATAACTTAAAACATGAAGCTTTGTGGAATACACACATGATTATACAGAATCATTTCTTATTAGTCAAGACTCAGAGCTAAGACTATCTTAGTGGACAAAGTCCATCTCTGAACTGAGTTCACTCCTCATTTCAGTCCTGTTTCACTGAACCGGTTTAATCTGCCATTCCATCCATGTCTATCTCATGAGATATGAAATCTTTCCCCAATGCATTGGAGGGAGATATAGGTCCCACCAATCTTATAATGATACCATTCTTATGTGTGCTACAAAATCATCTACCATACATCATCGAATAACCCATGTAATAAAAATGGGAATCATAAACATCATGACATCACAAAAAGATTCATATAAGATAAAGGAATTCATAAAATATTTCCATCACAACATAATCAAATCAATGTAATAATAGGCATAGAAATAGAACCCTATATTATCTTATCTGGAAAATAATTTTGATAAAACACTTGAACTCCATTCTTGAGGAAAATATCCTTTATACTTCAAAAACATTTTTCCTTTCTTAACATGTCATACAATTTTAAACTAAAAGAAGTTAATTAAAAATAATCATGAAAACTTGTAAAGGAAGATTCTTGGAAATAATGTTTTAAAAATACATTCATGTCGTATAAGTTAAAAAAACATTTTTCTCATACTTTTTCGGAAAAGTCAAAAAGTACCTCGTACGAAAAACGACAAAAGATTACTTTCATATCTTTTACTAAAAACTCACCGAAGGGAAAAATTGGATTTAAACAATTTTAGGTGGATGGAAATAATATTACATATTGAGGAAACAAAGACGTGGATGATAAAATACACCCCAGTAAATACAAAAGTATAAACAATCTCGGATAAAAATGAGCTTGTGATATTTTCCTTTACCTTAGGTCCGATATGCTTTGTACGTGTCTGAAACTCCTGTATAATGATTTAAATAATGTTATTGACTTATTCCAGAATCATAATTATTGTTATGATATCTTATATGGTCATATTCTTAGCTTCTTATTAGTAATATTTCATTACTACTTGTTATTTGGGTGTTTATTACTTTTTTGTTCTTATGCGTCTTTTGTCGAATAAATTCTTATTCCACTTTATAGGATATAAATACATAATTTAAAGAATTATATTAGTGCAATATATATCATATTAATTCATTCATTTCATTTATATAATCATTATTCAATGAAGATCATATAGAACGAGTCGCATCACATCGTGGAGACGGTAGGCCGTACGTACGCACAAGCGATGATATTGTTCCCATGATCATGGAATTGTATTGAAGTGTATGTATACTATTTCAGAATCAATATAACTTTACAATAATCATATATAGTTATTTAGTTTCACCATTTTACCCATCCAGGTAATGTGGTGGTGGAAAATAGATTACACCACGGTGTGGAGATGGTATTCCGTACGTACGCACGTGCGGTGATTTCATTTTCCATAGGATGGATAAGAGGTGAAATAGGGTTGTTTCATATTTATAATAACATATACGTATATGATGGATACTAATGTTATTACCTCATAATGAAACAACTAATGAAGAGGGAGTAGAAGAAGAATGGAACTTGAAGAAAACGGTAGAAGGTATTACCTCTTTCTCGAAGTGCCTCCTTTAAACATTACCTTAAGGCACTATAGTTGGTCTTTTGAGAGGGCCAGTACCTCTAGTACGTTTCTAAGGAAGTGGGGAAGTGAAATTGTCAGGGGTTTTCCGAGCTTGAAAGCTCAAATTGGTGTGAGGAAGAGAGGGAGGAGGTTCCCTTTTATAAGGGAGGAGAGGGGCACCTTTGGAAAGTGTGGAAATATTATTTTATTATAAATGTATATTCGGTTTCAAAAGGACCCAAAATCATTAAATTTGAATATAAGATGACTCATTGTAAAAATAAAATCATCCAATCAGAATTGGACATGTTTTGTAAAATATTTTAATAATTATAGTCTTATTTATTTAAATCATTTATTAATGAGGTAAATACTTCATCATTATTGTGTCATAAATAATTTAATTTATTTGGTGTCTAAAAATTATAAAAAAAATATAATTATGTAGGAAATATTTTTAGCTTTATAATGAATATTTATAGTCGAAAATATAAGTTATATAACCCCTTATAAAAAATAATAACTAAAAGATTGTTGTTCATGTCAATTTTGTCTTTACATTAAATTAATTAATCCAAATTGTCATTGTCACTACCAAGTGGCTCAAGGGGGTCCCAAAATCGCCCCAAGGATGCCCATGGTCGGCCAATACTCATAAAATAAGGTTAGGACAAGTGCCAAGGTAATTTTTAATTATTATAATATTTTTTTAACCTTAAATTACCCTATTTACCTTTAACCGTAGTAAATAAAACAAATTACCGTAGTTACCATTCATAATATCAAAAAAATAAAAGTAGCCTATTAACATAATTTGGACCCACTGATTCTAAATATGGAATCCAATTTTCAAAATTAAAAACACCGAAGTTTCATTAATTAATTTAAAATTAATCCCATTGTTAAGCAAAGGAGTTTTAAAAGTCAAAACATTGCCAAAGATTGAAATGTTTTTACCTATGAGTTCAATGTAAAATTAATGCTAATGACATACATTATATTAAATGGTAAAAATATATTCTATTTATACTTTAAAAACATTTAATATTATAAGTTAACCATATAAAGTATTGCGATGAAAAAGTTGTTTTTAATTAAAATATAGCGTGTTTTTACTATTCATTACAATATGAATGTTATCAGAATAATATTAAAAATTTATCCAAAGTAAATTTTTATATCCAGATTCTAAAGAATAATTTTATTTTGTCAAATTGAACTTATAAACTTGCCAAAAACTATATTTAATGTGGGTGCGCCATCAAAAGGAGGTAAAACTGCATTTTTTGAAAAATACTTCTTTTATACAAAAAACTGATTTTGTTTTCATACCCCATTATAGAAAATGTATAAAGAAAGTCAAGCTAGTGTTGTGTGTAGTGAAAGATTACTTTTATGATTTATATAACATAAAAACAAATAATTTCTCATAAAAGTCTCGGGTGTTACATTCTACCCCCCCTTAAAATGAATTTCTCCCTCAAAATTCGTCACATTATAACAAACAGATAAGGATACCTCTCCCTCATCATATCCTCAAGTTCCAATGTAGCTTCTTAAAATTGGTGGTTCCTCCATAAAACATTCACCAAGAAAGTGGTCTTGTTCCGTAGGACATGTTCACTACGATCCAGAATCTCTATCGGTTGTTCTTCATAAGAAAGATCTTGTTCCAGTGGTACAACTTCTGAGTTGAGTACATGTGAAGGATCAGGTGTGTACTTTCTCAGGAGAGATACATGGAGCACATTGTGAACTTGAGAGAGATTCGGTGGAAGCCCTAATCGGTATGCTACCTTCCCAACACGATCCAGAATTTCAAAAGGACCGATATATCAAGGGCTCAACTTTCCCTTCTTTCCAAATCTCATTACCCTTTTCCAAGAAGATATTCGTAAGAACATTTTATCACCCACTTCAAACTCTAGGCCTTTTCTTCGGTTGTCGGAATAAATTTTTTTTCTACTTTGAGCTACTCTTATGTGTTTTTGAATAGATCTGACCTTTTCTGCCATCTCATCAACAAGATCAGGCCCTAATAGCTTTCTTTCCCCAACTTCATCCCAGCAAGTTGGAGTCCTGCATTTCTTTCCATAGAGTGCATCATAGGGAGCCATCTGAATACTGGAGTGAAAGCTATTATTATAAGAAAATTCCACCAAAGTTAGGTGTTGATCCCAACCACCTTTGAAATCCATAGAGCAAGCTCTCAAAATATCTTCTAGAATTTGAATTGTCCTCTCAGACTGACCATCTGTCTGAGGATGGTAAGCAGTGCTGAAACTCAACTCTGTTTCCAGAGTATGCTGAAGACTTCGCCAGAACTTTGAGGTAAACCTCGGATCCTGATCAGATATAATGAAAAGTGGTACTCCATGAAATCTTACCACTTCCTTTACATATATCCTGGAAAGCTGATCAAGAGAAAAATCTTCTCTAATAGAAATTAAGTGTGCCGACTTCATAAGACGATCAACTATAACCCAGATAGCATTATTGCCTTTGGATGTTTTAGGAAGTCCAGTGACAAAGTCCATAGTGATATTTTCCCATTTCCATTCAGGTATGGGTAATGGTTGTAACATCCGCTTAGAATTCTGTCTCTCAGCTTTAACTTGCTGACAAACCAAGAATCGAGATACATATTCAGTAACATCTCTTTTCATGCCATCCCACTAGAAATACTCTTTCAGGTCTCTACACATCTTCGTGCTTCCAGGATGAATAGAGAATGAGGAACTATGAGCCTCATCCAGCAGCTCCTTCTTTAATTCTGGTATGGGAGGAACACAAACCCGATTCCTGAAATTTATTATCCCATCACAATCAAGGTTGAATTAAGTTACATTTATCACCTTATTTTGTAACTCGACATCTTCTTTCTGCACCTCTTTAATCTTTACATGTATATATGGTTGAACATTCATTTGAGAAAGATGCGATTTTTCCCTTCCATTATAATTCCAAGATCCATCCTTTGTAAATCCATAAATATTGGATCTTTTGTGATCCTCATCATGGATAAGCTAGCATGGTCTTGTTGAGTTAATTCATCTGCCACCTTGTTTTCTTTCCAAGGGTGGTAATGAATTGAGCAGTCGTAATCCTTGATAAGCTCCAACTATCTTCTTTGGCGCATATTTAGATCCTTTTGTGTGAAAATATACTTTAAACTTTTATGATCAGTAAAAATGTCACACCTTTCTCCATAAAGATAATGCCTCCAAATCACTACTGCAAAGATTACCGTAGCTAACTCCAAATCATGAGTTGGGTAATTTTGCTCATGGATTTTCAACTGTCGTGAGGCATAAGCTATCACCATATCGTTTTGCATAATAACACACCCCAATCCCTTCTTGGATGCATCACTGTAGATCACAAACCTTTCTCCACTACAAGGGAGTGTGAGAAAAGGTGCACTGGATAACCTTCTTTTCAACTCCTTGAAATTATCTTCACATTCCTCTGTCCAAACAAACTTAACTCCTTTCTGAGTCAACTTGGTGAGTGGATTAGATAATTGTGAAAAATCTATCAAAAAACATCGATAATATCCAGCCAAACCAAGAAAACTTCGGATCTCGGTTACTGTTGTTGGTCTCGACCATCTTTTGATAACCTCTGTTTTTGCTGGATCCACAGATATCCCCTCTTTTGAGAATATGTGACCCAAAAATGCAACTTCTTTAAGCCGAAATTCACACTTGGTATATTTGGAATAAAGCTTATTCTTTCTTAGGGTCTTTAATACAATTCTCAAGTGATCTTCATGCTCTTCCTTGCTCTTTGAATAGACAAGAATATCATCTATAAAGACTACCAAAAACTGATAAAGATAGTCTCTAAAGACTCTATTCATCAGATCCATGAAGATAGAAGGGGCATTATTAAGACCAAATGGCATCACTATAAATTCATAATGTCCATACCTTGTACGGAAAGCCGTATTCGGTATATCCTCCCTTTTGAACCTTAATTTTTGATACCCAGAATGAAGATCAATCTTGGAAAAGTATTGAGCTCCGCGTAGTTGGTCAAATAGGTCATCAATGCGTGGGAGGGGATATTTTTTCTTGATAGTGATCTTGTTAAGTTCTCGATAATCAATGCAGAGTATCATTGATCCATCTTTCTTCTTAACAAACAGAACAGGTGATCCCCAAGGTGATGAACTAGGGCGTATGAATCCTTTATCAAGATTCTCTTGGAGTTTCTTCTTCAATTCCTTTAAATCAATTGGGGCCATTCTATAAGGAGTATATGAAATAGGCAAAGCATTCGGTACGAGTTCTATTGAAAAATCAACTTCACGATTTGGTGGAAGACCTGGCAATTCCATCAGAAATACATCATCAAATTCCCGTACAATGGGCATATTATTAATCGTGAGTTTCTCTCCAACCATTTGAGATAAATAAGCTTCATTTAGTGTAATCAAGACCCATAAGATAGAAGAAATTTCCACTGGAAGGCTATGTTCATCCTTGCATCGATAGACGATCATAGATTGATCTGGAATATGAAATGTGACTTCCCCTATTTGGGAATTGATATGATCTCTATATAAATAAATCCAATCCATGCCAAGAATCACATCAAATTCCACTATAAGAAGGATCACAAGATTTACAGGAAGCACTTTCCCACAAACTTCAATCGGAAAAGAATTGTAAACTTTTGATGCGACTGTTGTGCCATTTGGAGTTGTCACAGCCAAATCAACATCTAATTGTTGAGGTAATATGGTGATACCCTTATAAAATTCTTCAGAAATAAAAAAGTGGGTGGATCCAGAATCAAATAAAACATTTTCTACTTTAGAGTGGATGGTAAGTGTACCTCTCCCCACTTCGTTGTCGTACTCCACATCGCCGATAGTAATTTCATGTGACTTTCCTTTGTCTTTGGCCTTAAGAGTTTGTTGGCGTCAATCATCATCATCAACCCTTGGATTTGGGCATTGATTGGCATAATGCCCCATCTCCTTGCACTTGAAACATTGAAGTGTAGTAGGTTCATTCTGTGTATCCCTTTATTTGTTTGCATCATTAGACATCTTCTTCCCATTACTTTGACATTCAATTTCATGATGACCTTATTTTCCACACTTATAACATTTTCTTGTACCCTTAAGACAATTTCCTCCATGTTTCTTTCCACACTTTGAGAATAAGGGAAAACTCATCTTCTTTTCAGTGTGGTCTTTATATTTTCCTTTGAATTCCATTTTCTTTTTCTTATCAAACCCATGTGACTGATGGGTTACACCAATATTCGTCTCAACCTTGAGAGCACATCGAATAATTTCCTCGTAGATATTGAAGTCCCTTATGGATAACGCCCTTCGATGACATGGTTTTAAGCCACTAAAGAATTGATCGATCTTACTCTCAGGTTGGATAATAATTCTAGAAGCGTACCTTTCAAGTCTTGTAAAATTTTCATCGTAGGTACCAACGGATTCATCATCCTTTTTCTATAGTTCAAGAAACTCCTTCTCCATCTTTTTTCGATGAATACGAGGGAAATACTTATTGAAAAATTAGTTCTTGAACTCGTCCCATTCCATGGAATCAATTTCATCCCTTTGCCTCATATTCTTAATAAGATTACACCATTGATCAGCATCACCTTCCAAACTATACACTGCTAAGATGACTTTATCATGTTCAGAACATTGAAGAACTGAAAATATCTTTTCAGTGGTACTGATCCATTTTTCAGAGACTAATGGATCAGAAGACCCGCTGAATAAAGGTGGGCGTTGCCTCATGAAGGATTCAACAGAATGTTTCTCATTCCTTTGCTCATTTGGAAGTCCTGCATGATTCATATCTTGAGAAAGGTGTGTGAGCATGGCTACAAGATTTTTTCATTCTAGCTCCCATATCGTTTGGTTGCTCAGGGGGACAATCATTTCATTTCCCATCTCATTCCGCATTAACACGGTTCCTTCGGGTTCCAGCCATTGACTAAAACCAAGAAGAATAGTGCGAGAAACACTAATTATAAAAATAAAACCACATATTCAAGAACAAAATTTTACACCTAAGGTCTTATCATAGGTTGTTCATGGCAATTTCTAAAACACTAAGATTGTGTTCTATGCTTAGACATATCCTTAGGTTTCTTACTAAGGCTTTAACATCCTAGTTTCCAAAGGATGACTAAACATTTCCTCTGATACCAACTATAGCGATCCATACTTTACATACATGGTTAATACTTCAAAACTGAATCTTACTTATTACAAAATATAACAAAACCATGAAAGGACCGTATAGGTATGGTGTCTTTAAAACTGGGAAACATAAACAACTGGTTCATAAAGAATCTACATTGTCTCCCATTTATTTCATCATATCTATAGTCCCTTTTTGGCATATCTTACATAATAACCTTCTTCCTGACCTAGGGAAAGAAAACATACAAAAGGGTGAGCTCAAATTCTCAGTAAGGGTAAACAAAATAAATATCAATCACATCATATTCATAAGAACATAACATTTTTGGAAATCTTACCCTACAAAAGAGATCATAATTTCATAACATGGGATAAACCATGGATGTAAAATGTAATCACAATAATCATAACTTAAAACATGAAGCTTTGTGGCATACACACATGATCATAGAGAATCATTTCTAAATATTCAATACTCATAGCCATGACTATCTTAGTGGACAAAGTCCATTTCTGAACCGAGTTCAATCCTTGTTTCAGTCCTGTTTCACTGAACCGGTTTAACCTCCTGTTCCAGCCATGTCTATCTCATGAGATATAAAATCTTTACCCAATTCATTGTTGGGAGATATAGGTCCCACCCATCTTATAATGATACCATTCTTCTGTGTGCCACAAAATCATAAACCATACATCATAGCATAACCCATGTAATAAAATTGGGAATCTTAAACATCATGACATCATAAAACAGTTCATATAAGATAAAGGAGTTCATACAAATATTTCCATCACAACATAATCAAATCAATGTAATAATAGGGATAGAAACAGAACCTTATGTTATCTTAGATGGAAAATAATTTTGATAAAACACTTGAACTACATTCTTGAGGAAAATATCCTTTCTACTTCAAAAACATTTTTCCTTTCTTAACATGTAATACAATTTTAAACTAAAAGAAGTTGATTAAAAATAAACATGAAAACTTTTAAAGGAAGATTCTTGTAAATAATGTTTTAAAAATACATTCATGCTGTATAAGTTAAAAAAACATTCTACACGTACTTTTGTCGGAAAAATCAAAAAGTAACTCGAATGAAAAATGACAAAAACTTTCTTTCATATCTTTTACTAAAAACTCACCGAAGGGTAAAATTGGATTTAAAAAATTGTAGGTGGATGGAAATAATATTAAATATTGAGTAAATATGTATGTGGATGATAAAATACACCCCAGTAAATACCAAAGTATAAAGAATCTCGGATAAAAATGAGATTGTGATATTTTCCCTTACCTTAGGTCTGATATTCTTTGTACGTGTCCGAACCTCCTGTATAATGATTTAAATAATGTTATTTACTTATTCCAGAATCATAATTATTGTTATGATATCATATATGGTCATATTCTTAACTTCTTATTAATAATATTTCATTACTACTTGTTATTAGAGTGTTTATAATTTTTTTGTTCTTATGTGTGTTTTATCGAATAAATTATTATTCCTATTTATAGGATATAGATATATCATTTAAATAATGGTATTAGTGTAATATATATCATATTAATTCATTCAATTCATTTATATAATCATTATTCAATGAAGATCATATAGAACGAGTCGCATCACATCGTGGAGACGGTAGGCCGTACGTACGCACAAGAGATGATATCGTTCCCATGATCATGGAATTGTATTGAAGTGTATGTATACTATTTCATAATCAATATAACTTTACAATAATAATATATAGTTATTTATTTGCACCATTATACCCATACAAGTAAGGTGGTGGTGGAAAACAGATTACACCACGGCGTGGAGACGGTATTCCGTACGTACACACGCGCGGTGATTTCGTTTTCCGTAGGATGGATAAGATGTGAAATAGGTTTGTTTCATATTTATAATAACATATAAGTATATGAGGGATACTTATTTTATTACCTCATAATGAAACAAATAAAGAAGAGGGAGTAGAAGAAGAATGGAACTTGAAGAAAACGGTAGAAGGTATTACCTCTTTCTCGAAGTGCCTCCTTTAAACTTTCTCTTAAGGCACTATAGTTGGTCTTTTGATAAGGCCAGTACCTCTAGTAGGTTTCTATGGATGTTGGTAAGTGAAATGGTCTGAGGTTTGACGAGATTGAAGGCTCAAATTGGTTTGAGGAAGAGAAGGAGGAGGTGCCCTTTTATAAGGGAGGAGAGGGACACCTTTGGAAAGTGTGGAAATATTATTTTATTATAAACTTATCTTTGATTTCAAAAGGTCCAAAAATCATTAAAGATGAAGATAAGATGACTCATGGTCAAAATAAAATCATCCAATTACAATTGGACATGTTTTGGAAAATATTTTAATCATTATAATCTTATTTATTAAAACCATTTATTAATGAGGTAAATACTTCATCATTATTGTGTCATAAATAATTTAACTTATTTGATCTCTAAAAATTATAAAACAAATATAATTATATAGGAAATATTTTTATCTTTCTAAATAATATTTATAGTCGAAAATATAATTTATATAACCCCTTATAAAAATTAATAACTAAAAGATTTTTATTAATGTCAATTTTGTCTTTACATTAATTTAATTAATCCAAATTTTCATTGTCACTACCAAGTGGCTCAATGGGGTCCCCAAATATACCCAAGGATGCCCATGGTCGGCCAATAATAATAAAATAAGGATAGGACAATTTTCAAGGTAATTATGAATTATTATAATATTCTTTTACCCTTGAATTAACCTATTAACCTTTAACCGTAGTAAATAAAACAATTACCGTAGTTACGATTCATAATATCAAAAAAATAAAATTAACCTATTAACATAATTTTGACCCACTGATTCCAAATATGGAATCCATTTTTCAAAATTCAAAACACAGAAGTTGCAGAAATTTGTTTAAAATTAATCCCATTGTTAAGAAAATGAGTTTTAAAAGTTAAAACATTGCCAAAGATTGAAATGTTTTTACCTATGAATTCAATGTAAAATTAATGCTAATGACATAAATTATATTAAATGGTAAAAATATATTCTATTTATACTTTAAATACATTCAATATTATAATCTATCCATATGAAGTATTGCAATGAAAAAAGTTGTTCTTAATTAAAATATAGCGTGTTTTTACTATTCATTAAAATATGAAAGTTATCAGTATAATATGAAAAATTTATCCAAAGTAAATTTTTATATCCTGATTCTAAAGGAGAATTTTATTTTTTCAAATTTAACTTATAAACTTGTCAAAAACTAGATTTAATGTGGCTGCGCCATCAAAAGGCTGTAAAACTGCATTTTTTTAAAAATACTTCTTTTACCCAAAAAACGGATTTTGTTTTCATAACTCATTCTAGAAAATGTATAAGATGAATTAAAATGTTATAAAATTAAAAATTTATTTAATACTACTCATAACGGCTAATATTATAATATATCGTTGTTTAGTGAAACTCGATATTGCGTACGACGCAAGCTATCGAGGAAGGTTGCGGTTGCGTGTAAAGAAAGACAAGCTAGTGTTGTGTGTATTGAAATATTCCTTTGATGATTTATATAACATAAAAACAAAATATTTCTCATAAAAGTCTCATGTGTTTCAGGGTCATAGTGGGTCTAAGGCTGAGCTAACCCAATCGGACCAACCCGACCTACTGGGCGGTCCGACCCGCAATGGGTAGCTCGGTCGGGCAGCGCAGAGGCCACGGGGCTGTGAGTGCGGTGAAGCCGCGGGGAAATGAAGTCGTGGGAAGGCACGGCGGGGCCGCAGGCGGCGAGGCCACAGGGCGGTGTGGGGTGACGCGAGGTGGAACAGGGTACCGCAGGGCAGCCCGAGGTGGGAGGCTGTGGGGCGGCGCGTGGGGCCACGGGTGGTGGAGAGCAGAGGCACCTACGGGGAGCCGCGGGGGGCGGAGCGCCATAGGGTACGTAGGGAGCCACTGGGGACAGAGCACTGTGGGGTGCGTGGGGTGCCGTGGGGCACGGAGGCCGCAGGGCGGCATATGCCATAGGCGTCGGAGGGCCGCGAGGTATGGTGGGGTGCTGCGGGTGGCTTGGCCACAACACGGCACGGGGGGGCCATGGGTGGAAGAGCGTCATGGGGCACGCAAGGCCTTGCGAAGGGTGGTGCGCCATGGGGCGCGGAGGCCGCGGGCCAAAAAGCACCACAGGGCGGCTTGACATTGTGCTTTCTTCATCGGCTGGCTTGACCGGCCGCCTTCGTCGCAATTCTCAAGATCCACCAGTTCCAACCGCTGGCACTGGTCCTCGTCACCATCGAGAAGAACACAACAATAAAGAAGAATTGTGGAGGGGTCAGGCCATGTTTTTTGGCCCACACCCTCCGCGTTAGGGCGTTACCAAGTGGCTCAACAAGATCATGAATCAAGAATCATCAAACAATACAATTTGTAAAGAATCATGGATCAACTCATTTAGGTTGATCCATGTTCGCCATGCATTCCAAGAACGAGAAATTTCATGAATTCAATAACAACCCCTACCTCGTTCGTTAGATTCATTGAAGTTTTTCCGGGGGGAAGGAGATGATGTCGTGGGGAATAGATAGACGTTGGTGACGTCGGCATTTCCTTTATTTTTGGTTCGTTGACGTTGAAGAGGTTCCTCATTAACGAATGTGTCGAGAAAGAAGTCGAAGTCAAATTCGGTGTTCTTCATTGGTGTTATTCATTTGATAGCATTCTCCATAGACTCATTCCTCCCAATTTCCACCCAAAAAATAATTATCCATCATTATATAATATGTTGGCATAATTTCAAATTGGATTAATTAAATAATTGAGTTGGTTAATTAATTAAAGGGGGTGGCATAATTAATCAAGGGAAAGTTCAAGAGACTTCACCTCATTTAATTGGGAGGTTCAAAGGGATTTTAATCTCGGGTGGTCCCTACCACCATATCCTCTCAAGGGTGATTTTTGGTTCCGTGGTCCCCACCTCTATAACCTCAAGGGAAGGTTTAATTCTAGGGGCCCCCACCTCTCATCATCCACAAGGAGTTTCAAGGAAAATAAAATGTTATACCATTTTATTTTATTTTATTCTTTCACAAAAAACAAAAATTCTATCTTTCACCCTCGACCTACTATGGTTGAGTTGAAGGTCACCTTAAGCGAAAACCGGTGCTTCGAGTTCAACAGTGCCTTCAGATTTCAATTCTGAGCTCCATTTCAAATGTTTTAAAAACCTGCTCTCATATTTACTGAACATACCCGAGAAAAGTTCATAAATTCATTCCTGGCGCACCGGGCATCAGAATCATGCGCCGTAAATTTTCACGGACTCATAAAAGTCCCGTATATTAAAAAACCTTATATGGAAATTATAGTTCTTTACAATATATATCCGTCCTAGAACCCTTGTATCATCTGTTTAGGAACAACATGTGTGAGAAGAAGGATCGTTTAGTATTGGGTATGAATATAGCCAACAAGATGCCCCAAAATCCAAAATGAAAAACAAAAGGTAAAAAAATTCACATCAACCCTTGTTATGAGAGTGACATAGAATAAGACAAAGTGGTGAAACCATAAATACCATGTGATCCCATAAAACCTTTTTCTAAATGGTGTTTGGATAAAAAAGCGATAATATAGATATCATGAATCATTAGGGGTCTCAAAAATAAAAATATTCCCCATTAATCACATTTCTAAATCTCAAAAACCATATAGAATGATGAAATCAGAATGATCTGAATAGTAAAGAGTCCAAAAACATGAATTTGACAACCATGTCCAAGTAACATCTCAAAGAAACTTATAGGATACCAAGTTTTCATGGGTATCGAAATTTTTTTCATTTCTTATCCCATTATAACTATTATATCTCTTCTAAAAACCGTTTTGAAAAGCATGTTTATAATTATCTAGATCACCAATCATGGGAATATCCATATGATAATCTATTAGATGTGGGGGATCCACCTCTTGATATATCATGTTCCTAGTAGAGTGAAAATTCCATATAATTGCTCATTTATCATACAAACAAACCCAGTCATGTGGAGGATAGGGTTGTAGATGAAATATTTCACAAAGGACCATAATGATAAACTAATCATACCTAAAATCCCAATTAAGCCTCCCCAGATCATTAGGGGACTCATGCATCGATGGTCGTTCTATTACTAGGCAAGGGAGTACTGACCCAAGGTGGAGGACCTACACCCTACCCAAGCTCCATGATTGGGGAGTACCAACTCCCACATCCATCTGATGATATTGAATCGTGATTTATATATATGATGATATTAAAATTCTAGTAACGTTCAATATATCAACTATAATTTTGATGATAATGCCACCATGACATTATATGTGGATAATTTCCTATGATTGAGTATTTATGTTCCCAAAATTGAGACCTGCGGTAAGAGATACAATGAAAAAAAAGGACACAAATTATACGACAATGAAATTCTTATACACGCCCTATAGTCACTAAGGGAATCTATTACCACTATCAATCCAAGTATAAAGATTCATGGGATTTACATACATTCCATGTAAAAAATTTGTGTGTACTCTGATACACATAGTGTAATATTGTGTGTGGTGTTTACTTAAATTAAATGTTCTGGTTGGGTTGTACTATATTGCACACCTTGTCAAGTGTGTAGGAACCCTAAGCCATGTACTCCCAGACTACACATCGTGTTGTCTCCAAATCATATTTTGGTTGATATAGATAGTATTTACACATTATTTATATTATATGTGATATTTATCTCCATAAATAAGCCAAATTTATATACAAGAAAATATAGACAATATGTAATTTAGCGATACAATTCATGTAATCTATAAAAACGTGATACACAACATCTGTATTTAAAACACTACTTACATCATTTGGAATCACCTCTAACCATTCCACCTCATCTAATACCATCATCCAAGACCTTTTTAGGTCCTTCTCTATATCAAATATGTTATCATACATGCATCCTAATAATCCATATTTATTTAATCATGTATAAACACCTATGATAATCATAGGATTGTTCTTCACCATTGTCTCTTAAGATCCACCATCTTCTATACCCAAAATCTTAATCATTCCGATTGGATAATCCCAAATTTTAAACAGGGCCTAGATTAATTACAAAAGGTGATCATTAATCCCATAAATAGTGTGTAATGAAGAAATTTTTCTTCTCTGCATACCAGTAACCCAACCATTCATGCAATCTATATTGAGAATTTGGGAGCATATGGATCACTAAAAAGATGAAACACTCATTATGATCTAAATAGAATACCATATGGGAACAAGGATTAATAAGGTGAAATGAATGGTCATCATAGTCATCAATAAAAATAATATAATAGTTATAAAATAATCAAGTGGTTATTCGAAAATTTTTAATAGGTTTTCCAACCATTACTCAACATGAAGAATAAGCTATAAATTCAAAATAAGAATCCCAAACACAAGGAATAAACACTATAACATTGATTAATTAACCCTCAAACTTGATTCATTTCTCACTATCGTTATAGATCCACTCTCTAGACTCTAATCCGTCATCATAAACACAACGTTCATGCTCCCCCAGCTCTCTCCATCTCGCATCCCACCTCTGTTGTGTTGTCCTAATGACTGATAAAGATATCCCCAAGTAATTATAATAACATAGATAAAATAGAATATTATAGGGTTTCAAAAATAATTAATTAATATATTTTATTCACCCATGATAGTTAACAACTGTGATTCTATTTTTGAAACAAATTAACTTCATTTATTGGGTACCCCCCCAACCACCATCGACTCTACAAATTTTCATCTTTTCCCAAAAAGAATTCATCTTTTTATATATATCAGTGTTTCATAGAAAATATATGTGTGTTTCCTATAAAAAATATAATAGTTTTATTATATTATTTTGAAGGCACTGTAACACATTATTTTCTACACCAACTAAACTCAAAAGAAAAACCCCACACTCAAGGAACAATGAAGAAATATTTTTTTTGAGTTCATCTTCTAGGGTTAAATATATATTTTAAACTTAAACAAGTCAAAAAACAAAAAAAATTAAAAATGGAGCTAAATTCCACTAGGGAAAATATGGATCTCTACATCCTCTCAAACCTCATCCCATTTTTAAGCCTTCAAAATTAAAAAAATGAAATTAAAAAATGAAGGTCAATAATAAATTCTTGCAAAAGCAACATAGCAAAACATGCACTACTTTCAACTTCAAAGATGTGAAATCCAAGAAAACATGTTACACCACTATATAGTAAGGAGTTCATCCTATTTCATTCATAAATATATTTATTTTGGTCTTTAGTGAAGAAATAACTATGTAGAAACATGAATATGTACTGGTAAATTATTTCCAAGCCTCTACATGAAAAATATATCTCCATCATAGACCTATACCACATCAATGGATGAGATAGATTCTATAAACCTATTATATTAATCTAATAAAGGTTGGATGAGAAGCTAAACCCTGGTATTAGTTCCCCACTCCTAACCTTGAAGGATAATTTTAGGTTTTGGTTATATGGAATTATTTCATCCCCATAATGCTCTAACATTTAACTCATACCACATTCAATGATGACATTGAATAATATAAAAGGTCATAGGACACCTGAACTTCATACCGACCCCTATTATATCACCATTTTATAGGTAACACACTATAACATTATTGGATTATAGTAAAAGGGAAATTTAGGATTTAATCACAAATATATTAGGTAATTTAACATTCACATTTCAATCACCAAAATACTTGAACTCGTTATTTATAATTAAACAGGTTGAGGGATAATTGGATTTTGTTAGTACCAAATGATGAGCCCCACATATACAGCACCAACCTCATCGAATTAGTCAAAAAACACCATTGACTATTATATGACCCAATCCACCAGACTCTGAAGTAGTCAATCCTTGATATTATAATGAATCTACTCTATCAATTATTAACCACAAGATATAACTTATGTAAGAGACCACCACAAAAAACCACCCAAAAAATACTCCTCTTATATTCTATTACGAGAATACCCACGATATGGTCACACCGACACAAATTCACTATAAATTCCACACTAAGGATTATTCTCTACTAATTTATATCATATCAAAAATGACATTATGATACTCAGTACACATTTCATGAAAGAACCACAATTCACTTAAGGGAGGTGGGTGATACTCTCTGGAACTTCAAGGAACCAATAAATGTCCAATTCAATGGGATGTATATTTTAATAGGTAAACTAAACCAACATCACCATCATTTTCTTTTCACTCACTCAAGGGGAATTTTGTAAGGCCACCATCATCGATTGATAGTGAGTAATTTCATACATGCTATCCAGAATTAAAATCCCACATAACTATCAAATCTAGCATAAATACTTCCATTATCGAATAAAGCCTTTTTTTAATAAGTGAAAACTACCACACAACAACTACACCACTGAATTTTATTACCCTCCATGTAATTATCTTAAATAATACCAAATAAAATCCAAAAATCTAGGCCTCATACTATTAGAAAATTTATTACTATTTAGATCTTCTATGAATAGTACTAATGATGGATTCAGTTCATCACACCAAAACATCATAGAGGCACTCTTCATCCAAATATCAAACACTAAAACATTAATATAATAATGAGTGATGATTTATTAAACCAGTCTCATGAGATGGGTCGACCCTCGTCTATCATTAACAACATTCCACATATTACTCAATAGAAGAAAATGTATTCTCCCTTAAGATGGTGTAAAAAATATAGGAAAAAGTTTTTATACAGAAACTATCTTAAACATCCAGAGGGTTTTCCCATCTTATTAAACATGAGTTATCTTTCTAGCTATCATAAATAGAAACCTCCTCATCAATACAATTTCCAAAAACCCATGATACCTACAGTGGTTAATATTTTCTTATTGACATGGGTACCAAAGCATATTATATCCCTCAAGAATTATTTTCTCAAAATATCACTTTCATTGTTGAAAATAAACTCAAATCACCAGAATGGGTGTGATAAATGATGGTGGTCTGTAGTTTGGATTCTCTTTTGAACCGAAACATATATTATCATCACACCATAATATCTAACTTTTGATTGCATAGTGTGATATTGAAAACTATCACCTACTTTTATCAACCCAAGGGTCTATAAATAATATATATAATTAATACTCTATTATACACATTATCTCACCATGTCAGAGTTATCATCTATCCATATCATCCAATATCTTAAATGGGTTACACAGCCTGAGTAATAGGAATGTGAAAATGGTGTAAAACTGGGTTAGATGTTCAATGAATCATTCATCTCCAACTACCCACTCCCCACCTTTTCCTTTGACAGACAATTCATTATTAAAATATGGGGCACTCATTATAAATAAAAACGTGGAGGCATGTCAAAGCCTCCTTTCTATTTTTTTAAGGTGAAAAGATAACCTGCACCCACATTTAAGGTGAATCCCTGCACTAAATTCAAAAATATGTCATTTTATAATAGGTAGACTTTATCAGAGGTAGTTTTTCCAGAATAGACAACCACAACTTGAAACACCTTCCTCCAGAGTCTCCACTAAAAAGACCTCTAAATTTGAAATTTTTTATCAAAAAAAATTCCATAATGAAAACTTCACAAAGAATATAGGCTATGATTCACACTCAAACATGGTTGTTCTGAAACACAACTAAGAACAACATCAACAGTAAATCTCTATAAAAAATAAATGGATGTAAATCCATCCATTTGTGAGAAAATAATCTCCATTCTATCCCCCTAAATTTCTCAGGGATCCATATTGGGAGATCAATCATGATTCCCCATCTATCTAATACGTGGATGGGCTACGAGAAAAAACATTAATTCTACTATCCAACAGATCTCTATAGAGAACATACTCTTGTATTACACACCACAAACATTAGTTTCCACTACAATATTGAATCCCCATGCTCTGTAATTCATCTATATATATCACATGGTATTGATTCCTCACATGTCCTAATAAATCCATGTCTCCTTATATCATATCTAATCCTATGAATCATTTATACATACACAAAATGTATGGTAATAGGGCCAATGAATGGATGATATTAACTAGACCTAGTAAAAATCATAGAAAACCACATGAGAAACACTAAGAATAAAGTCAACTCTACTCCTTATATGAATGTTTACATGGAGGAAGAGGAAGATGTGAATTAGAAACACCAACAAGGCCCATAACCCCTTGTACTAAAGAGAATAAAAGAGAAAAATAAGAATGTATAATTCTAATATGCTCAAACACTAGAATTATTTGAAATATAATGTCATTTAAATAATATTATCTCTCACTCATGAAATTATAACAACATGAGAAAACTAAAATACTTAGATCTCTGAAGTGTCCAAAAAACCATAATTTGATATCCTGAATCATATTTCCACCAAAGGAATATCATGCAATATTAAGGAAACATGATCCTTGAAAAAAATTCACTCCTTACCCTTCCCAACTAATACTATGATACCATAAACCATTAAGAAAAGACTAATTTTCACTACAATAATCTATTTATCCAAGGGAATACTTGAACAACTTTTTCATGTAATAATAGGGAAATGTTCTCTAAAATATATTTCTAGGGGAATGACAACCCCAAATAATACCACAAAGATCACAAATTTGAACCCATCTTGGAGGGGGAGCTAGTTGTAAATTAAAGTCTACCCACTACTCCGTGAATCTAAACTACTCATATTCATAAGATTAATGGAGCCTCAGTATATTTTCTGGTGACCCATTTCTCACAAATGGGTGAATAATTGTTCAAGAGAATATGGACACCGGGTGGAGGATCTTCTCCACCCATTATCTATAAAATAGGGGATTAATAACTCCTCAAAAAGAGGACCCCATCCCTAGATGTGTTTGTTTGTGGAAGTGTAGACCATGGTGATAGATACGAAATGTGGGACCTAAAACCAAAGGTAAATTCACAATTCAAGGGAGTAGTGATCCCTAGATCACTTTATATATAACAAAAATTATCTATAGAGTCAAACATAATAAACTATTCATATTAAATTACACATTAACTCTGATTTTGTGGAGAATGACACCTTCATATTCTATGTGGATAAATTATTTGGATAAACTATATACATTACCATACCCGATCCCTGATTAGGAAGATATATATTAAACTAAATAATACATAATACATTAAATTTATTATCTTATACATGCGTTCTTGTCACTCTCAGCATATATTTCCACCATCAATCCAAGTTGAATAGTACATAGGGTGTACTCACACACCATGTACCAGATGAGTGTACCATCCAAACAACTCTATGTATAATAGTACAATAGGTGTACTTTAACCTTCTACAATAGTCATGACTTTAATCCTTTACACACTATGTTTATTTGGATAACACTACACACCATGTATTACTTGACTACACAGTATTTAGCCTCCAACATATCCACCATTGGAAATACCCATCTTGTGCTAATTAATTTCATTCCGTATGATATTTTTTCCATTAGAAACCCTAGCATCAAAACATGAAAATCTAAAAATTGTGTTTTTTTTGGAATAAATGATCTATACTATGAAAAATTATATATCCTGACCTCTACAAAAAAATGTGGCGTTCATCACTAGGAATCACTTTCGAAAATGTTACCATGTAAACTTCTATAATACAAGAAATTTTTGTGTACTTTGTGACATAAAATAAATCATCATTCACTCTTCATGGTAACTACGATTAACCAAATACAATGGGTAATGACCCAATGTTTTATTAATGGAAATTTCCTTCTAATAATTATTTCATATAATCACATGAAATCACAACACAATGAACAACTAAGTACTATGTGACCTTTAAACAGAATATTATCACTTTTGTAATTTGAATTTTGAAAATATAACATACACGGTTGTGATCAGTAAGATGTTTGGAGTCCGATAAGTCAAACATAATTTCTGGAGAATGGTAACTGAACCTTATGAATAGTAATATTACCCTTATGAATAGTAAATTATCCCAAATAATAGTAACCTCACCCATGAATATATAAATAAAATTTAGGAATCGTATAAGAGATAATATGACCATATTAAAAGTATTGGTATTTCTATAAGTCATTAAAAATTATTTACCATTTATTAATTTATTTAAGAGAAATGTATTTTCCTAAGCTTTTTTTATAAATTTAAATTTTTATGTCTTCTTCTATTAAGATAATTTTTTAAGACCCTATTTAATTTTTTAAAGCATTATAAAACCAGTCATAGTTATAAAATCTATATTTCTCAAGTAAATTATGTTTTTAATTAATAATTAAATTAATCATACATGAAAAAATATATTTGAAAAACGGATCTATTTTTTCGATTCTATACATTGAAAAATGGTTACGGTTATTTTTTGGGATTTTTCTAAAATACATGATTTTTTATGAATAGTTAAATACCGTAATTTTCCATATATATATATTATAAGATAAATGGACTTTTACTAGCATCATGGATGATGTAAGAAAACATAGTTAGAATTTAATTTCACTTATTACAATTTTTGGTAATGGAATCATCACTATTTTTTTTCTTATCAAAAAATATTAAACTAATGATTAAAATATTGAGAAAACCCTCCTCCCCACCTAGATAAAACCCACCCCCACTCCCCTCTTCTCTTCACTCCCCTCAAGCCTTGTTCATTAACTAAATTCAGCCCAGATATCTCCCCAATATCCTCCCCCTTGTAATGTATCTCATGGTCTATTCAAAAGTCAAAATCATCTCTCCTTAAGAGGCTCTCAAGGAAAATTAAATCCAGAGGTACATTCCTCTTTTTTTCTTTAATTTTCTTTTCATGTTACTCTATTCTCTTTTCTTTTCTAACCACTCTTCATCCTAATGGTATAAAACCTAAAGTACCATATATGTACTATAATTTTTTTATTCTAATGTTATAATTTATTATCATATCTTCTTTCCCCTCCATTTATACGAAATAAATGAAAACGTCATCCGAGATGTGTTAATTTATCACATTTAAGGACCAGAGTTTATCAATTTCTATAACCATAATCAATTATAGTCATGAAAATATTTTTATGGGTGAACCAGACTATTAAACTTCTATTTTATCTTATGTGATTTTATGGAATCATTTTTCAAACATGATGTAATATAATAATACAAAACAAGTTAATTATGAGAAAAATCGCCAAATTAATCCATGCGTTTATCATTAAGGTTTTTATAATGGTTCACATTAACTAAAAATAACTAAATGAATTTTATAACCATGTAAACTTAATTATGTTCACTAATTTCATATAAATTATTCTGTGGACATCCAATTTCATCCTACATGTTTATCCAGACATGAATATAAGTGAACCGATCATTAAAACCAAGAAAGAAAATCCTCCCAAAAAATGAAATTAAACCAGCTAAATCATCAAAATGGACATGAATTAACTTAATAAGGTTATATAAAATCAATAAATTTTAGTGTAGGTTCTGGAATTATCAATTAATGAGCCTAATTTTATTATTTAGATCATTAAGATTAAGCAAAGAACACCATCAGGTTTAAGGTAAGGGATCCTCTCTTTCTCCCACTTATTCAAGAATCTCCTCTATGTTTTGTCCTTTTATTTGTGGTTACTAATTGTTGGGTATTATTTCACCATTCCCCCATAATTCCCACATGATTAAGAAATGAATACAAACCTCTTTCTCTCTCATTAATCACTCCTAGGTACACCCAGTACCATGGTGATATTCTGTAAGGGATTCTACCTAAACTTCCATTTTTTTCCTTCGGGTTGTTCTATCTCTCTTTTTGTGAAAATTAAATAATCTATTACTTTTATTATAATATTCTAAATTTTGTGTATATTATCAAAACTCATGTATCAATATCGATTAATTATTATTTTTTGGGGATATAAATGTTATTTAGTTATTCCCTCATTAATACTTCTTGATAAGAAAACATTTTTAAGGGAACTTCCCAAATTATTACCCAATTCCAAGGGAACTATATCATCTATATTAACACACTATTATTTTTATAAAATAATTATTTCTATTATAAAAATATTATTAGTTAACTTCTAATTATATACAAATGATTATTCCCATTTGATTTTTAAAGACTCTTTAGTATTTTCTTTAATACCGCACTAAAATGCTTAAATGGTTAAATTTATTAAATTTTATTATTAAATACTCTCACTTATTCTTGAATTAAATTACCATTATATTTAACTATTTTACCTTATGAATGTCCATTTATGATTTAATTCCATTCTTACATGGACATTTGTATGATATACCCATTCATTATTCTTTATGACATGATTATGAGACCTATTTCTCTCTATGGGTTCCCTTATGTTTATGTATGATTTATTATGTATGATTACTTATGTGGAAATGATATTAATTAACATGTTAATATGGATGAAACCATATATAAATCAAATTCATTGGGTAAAGTTGAGTCTCATGAGATGTTATGTGCAACGGTCTTGGCGGTTAGCCTTGACCCGTGATACCATGTGTAATGGTCTTGGTGGGTAACATTCACTTGTGATCCTCTTTGTGCAACGATCCTAGAATCATGATAAAGTAATTTTTTATTTTGATTTCACATTACTATAAAATTCATGTTTATATGATCCAATGTTTATGTGTTATGATTCCATGTGGTCCATTCCTTTTATTTTCATTTTTTCATGCCTTCTAACCAATGCGTTAAATTTTATTACAATGCTTTTTCCCTTACTGGGCTTTTAGCTCATCCCTTATTTAATTTAATCCCTAGGGTACCCATTGTAGATATTATTTCTCAAAGGAAGTTATGAAATCATTTTGAAGATTTAATAAGGATTTTTTTTGATTTCAATGTTTTAAATATTAGGTACCTAGTCTACAAAGGAACAAGTCTTCATGATCATTGGCTTGTTTTTTGATGTATAATTACACTTAAAATCATGTAATTTTATCTATAAAAGGATTGGGTAACTATATCTGGTATCATAGGATGGACTAGTTATTTTGGGAGATTAGGAATAAATTAATTTAGTATGAACCTTATGAATGATACTAATTATAAGATAACACACCTATGTTTTGGTTAATATAGAGTATGTGGTTTATCAATAAACTGCATCCTTGTCTAGATAAAATTAGGTAATGGTGGCTCTAGAACATATGTATATAGGGTTAAAACCCCCAATCACCACTTTGAGCTAGACATGAATGGGAACTGGTGCATGATAATGGGAATTTCTACACTCTTGGTTTGACACTCCTGGAGGATATGCTTTGGTAAATTCATGAACTTAGTACAAACCATTATTTTGGGAATGAAAAAAATCCATAATAATATTTTTTAATAAGTAGATAAATGATAACTTAGATTGAATTATAGGGAATCACAAGTTCGGATATATTTATCATTTCCATGTTTATCCTCTTATGTTATAAGTTTCCTTTTTATGCTCAATAGCTAAGTATTAAAGCCATCTAATTGTACATTATTTTTCTTAGATAATGGAGAAAAATAGAAGAACATGTTCCAACAATCAATGTGATAAGGAATGTGATAATTTCCCTAAAAATATGCCTGATATTATGGGGATGGGTGCACAAAACATCATGATAGTACTTTCTCATCTAGATCAAGTTATGAATAATAACATGAATCATGTGGAACACACTCCTAATATAGGGAATGAAAAAAATTTCATTGAATCCTTCATGTGGAAAGGCCTCCCAACATTAGTGGATCTTCTAATCCCCTCCTCATAGAATCGTGGACTAACTTCATTGAAAAGATAATATTTATCCTCCAGTGATCAAAAAAGGAGAAAGTCACACTTGCAGTATATAATTATTATGGGGAAGTTTATCAGGGGTGGACACTGATCAATAATATTAATCCCTTGAAGGAGATTGATTCCTTATATTTGGATGAATTCAACATTTTTTTTTCAAAAAATACATTCCCCAAATCTACCTTCTAAAAATGAAAAGAGAGTTCATTCAACTCAAGAAGAAGGAAGATTATTCAATCGGGGCATATGAAGAAAACATTACATGGCTTTTAATGCACGCCTATAGATTTTTCATGAACACCAAAAGTAAGGTTAGTTACTTCTTTAGAGGACTGAAGACAATTCGACAAAAAGTGTTGGAAATTTGAGACACTGAAAACTACGAGGAGATTTTAGATTGATCCCCTAGGGTTGAAATAGTGATCAGAGACTCTTAGTGGTATTGCGGGCCTAATGAAAAAAGAGGAAATTGGGATCTAATGTGGGAAGTCCCACATAAAATCCCTAATGGAAATAAGCCTGATCATACCACGTGTAAAAAATGTGGGAAGAAGAATCTTGGGAACTGTCTAATGAGAATTGGGAATTGCTTTAAATGTGGAATATTGCAACATCTGGCTTAAAACTATCAATGAGATATGAAAAATCCCACTAATGTATATGAATAAAATATGGTTCAGATCAACACTCACTCTATAGTGCAGTGTCACAATTGTAAGGTTCATGGGAATTATGAGAACAATTTCAATAAGAAGAGGCTTATCAGAGCCAATCAAAAATATCATCTAGAACAATAATGGACAGTCTTATGCTATCACTAATACTGAGGTGGAGCTAGAAAATGATGTGGTGATAGGTATACCAGTTATTCATTCAATAATAGAAAATGTATTATTTGATTATGGTTCTACATAGTCTTTCATATATAGAAATTTTAAGAGAACTATTCAAAAACAAACACAGAATTTGGAGCATAAGTTATCTGTGAGAACAGAATATGGAGAAATTAGTGTGTCCAATGCTTATAACTCCTCCCCATTTAACGTTTGTGGACTTCACCTCCCTTAAAGTCTCATAATACTTCCTTTAGTTGAGTTTGATTCTATCTTGGGCATGTATTGTATATATTTATACAAATCCCACATCAACATTAGGGAAATAGAGATCACTCTTCACATCCCAAAGTAGCATACTATTCATTACATGTATAAGTAGAAAGATGAATCTCATTTAGAATCATTGTATCATGTGTGGATATTAACTCTTTATAAAGAACTGTGTTTAGCTCAAACAATTGAGATAAATGGGAGAGTCATGGTTATGGAAATGCCCATCGTGAGGGATTACCCTGATGTATTCCCTAAAGAGTTTTCAGGTCTTCCCCTTGATCGAGAGGTTGAGTTATCAATTAAAATTATTCTTAGATCTCTGCCTATATCAATGACACTTTATAGAATGGACACTATAGAGTTAGAAGAGCTGAAGAAGCAGTTACAGGAGAATACGGAGAAGGGTTTTATAATCTTAAGTATATCCCCATGGGGTGCACCAGTCCTATTCATCAAGAGGAAGGATGGATCAATGTTCCTCTACATTTATTATTGTGAGCTCAATAAAATCGCCATAAGGATCAAGTATCCCCTACCATAGATAGATGAATTGTTTGATCATCATCTTTGGGCCAGTTATTTCTCTAAGATGGACCTTCGGTAGGGATATCACCAATTAAAAGTGAGGAACGAAGATATTCCCAATGCTACATTTTGAATGATGTATATACACTATGAGTTCATAGTGATTCCCATTGGACTCAATAAAAATCCATCAATTTTCATGTATTTAATTAATAGAATCTTTATATCAAAAAATTTTCATTAGTCTCTATCGATGAGATTATGATATACTCAAAAAGCAAGAACGAACATGAAGAGTATTTGAATATTGTGTTAAAGAAATTTACAAGGGAGAAGTGGTATGGAAAATACATTAAATGTGAGTTCTATATGGATGAAGTATCATTATTGGGGCATGTTATCACCATTAAAGGGATATCTATGGACCCTTCCAAGAAAAATGTGATTGATGTGTGGCCAGAGCCAACATCTGCAACAAAGATCCCCAACATTCTAGGACTAGCCAGGTATTATTGAAAATTTGTAAAGAACATTTCATGATTGTAAAACCCAATGTCTAAGCTGACACGGAGGGGAGTAAAGTTTGTCTGGACTCAGGAATGTAAAGACTATTTTAAGGAGTTGCAAAAGAAGATAATCAATGCACCAGTACTCACACTCCCAACAAGAAGGGAACTCTTTATGGTGTATAGTGATTCTCAAAAAATTGTATTAGGTTGTGTGATAATGAAAAAAGATAAATTGGTATCCTAATCCAAAATTCATCTCAAAATACATGAGCAAAACTATCCTACTTATGATTTGGATTTGGCGGTTGTGATCATTCCGTTAAAAATCTACGACATTTTCTCTATAGGGAGAAATGTGAGATATATACTGATCACAAGAGTCTCAAATATATATTCACACAAAAAGAGATTAATATGTGCCAGTGAAGATGAATAAATCTCATCAGAGATTAATACTTCGCATTCAACTACCATCCCGGTAAAGAAAATAAGGTTGTGGATGCTCTGAGTAGAAAGGATCATATATCATTATCAACGATCAGAATTAAAAATGATCCAATATTCATATATTTTAAGAGGATGGATATGATAATAATTAACAAAATAATATAATCTATCTGTTATCAAATTATTTATTAACCATAACTCATGTAGAAAATAAAGGTTGCTTAAAAAAATATGTGGACACTCAAAAATAGGTAGAAGCCATTAAAATTGGGAAATACTCTATGTTAAGGATTGAAAAGAAAGGAGTTGTGTGATTCGAGACATGATTTTGTATACCATATGATCCATTTATAAAGGAGGAGCTTTTGAATGACCCACATAGCTCAACCATCTCTATTCACTCAGAGAGAAAAAAAATTAATCGAGATCACCAAGATAACATTTCATGGGACAATATGAAGAAGGAGATTGGTGATTAAACATCAATGTGCCTGGTATGTCAACAAGCAAAGTCATAAATACATAAGTATAATGGGATGATGCATCCACTTCCCATACGAACATGGAAGTAGAAGAATACCACCATGGACTTTGTTACGGGACTTCCAAGGACACCTAGAGGAAACAATGCAATATGGGTCATTGCGGATTTTCTTACAAAGATTGCTACCAAATTCTCAATTATAGAGGAATTATAATTGGATCAACTTTCATAGATATATATCAAAGAGTTAGTAAGGATACATAAAGTACCACTATCTACTGCATCTGATCGAGATTTGAGATTCACCTCGATGTTCTAGAATAGTCTCCATCATGCTCTAAGCAAAGAAACGAACATCAGTACGACTTATCATCCTCAAACTGATGGCCAATATGAGTGAACTATTCGAACACTAGAATATTTGTGGATAAAATGTTCTATGGACTTAAAAAGAGGGTGGGACCAACATCTTCCAATAGTAGAATTCTACTTGAAAAATAGTCTCTAACCAAGAATCTGAATGGAACCATATGTAGCCCTTTATGGGAAAAGGTGTAGAACACTGGTGTGTTGGGAAGAATTTAGTGAGGGTAAGCTTCTAGGACCTTAAATGACCTAATAAATGGTGAAGAATTTGAAAACCATTGCGCAGAACATCAAGTCAATCCAACGTCAACAAAAGAGTTATGGAAAAAATCATTGATGATACCTTGAGTTCAAATTTAGAGACATGAAATTTCTATTCATATCTCTATTAAAAAGGGTCATAAGGATTGGAAAGAAAGGAAAGATAAATCCTAGGTACATAATCCAAAATTAAATTCATGATCATGTTGGATATGTGGCCTATGAACCAGAACTTCAACCTATTGTATCCAAAGTACACGATGTCTCTCATGTATCCCTCTTAAGAAAGTACTTACCAGATCCTTCACACATACTCTCCTCATATGTGGTAATGTTAGAGAATGATATTTCATAAGAGGAGGAACTTGTGAAGATCTTGGATCTTAGAGATAATTTTTTACCTAATAAGACCACATACTTGGTCAACGTATTCTGGAGAAACCATAAGTACAGAGAGGGAACATACGAATTGGGGGAGGAAATGAAGGAAAAGTACTCACACCAATTTATGGCATAGAATGTAAAATGAAAATTTGAGAGAAAAATGTCATAAGGGAGGAATAATGTAACGACCCAGTGTTTTATCAATGAAAATCTCCTTCCTATAATTAAGTCATATAATCAGATGAAATCACCACAGAATGAATTGCTAAGTACTATTTTACCTTTAAACATGATATTACCACTTCTTTGATTTGAATTTAAAAAATATGACATACACAGACGCGATCAGTATGATGTTTGGAGTCTTATAACACAATGATATTTTTTAGTGAATAGTAATTGACCCTTGTGAATAGAAATATGACCCTTTTGAATAGTAAATTATACAAAATAATAGTAACCTCACCCATGAATGTATAAATAGAATGTATTCATCTTATAGGTGATAATATAACCATAGTAAAAATAACGGTATTTTTTAAAGTCATAAATAATTAATTAGAATTAATCATTTAATTTAAAGGAAAATGTTTTTTCTAAAATGTGTTCATAAATTAACAATTTTATGAATTATGGTTTTAATAGAATTTTATATTAACTTATGTAATTTTTGAATGCATTATAAAATCAGTCATATTTTTAAAATCTATATTTTTCAAGTAAATTATGATTTTAAATAAAAAATAAATTAATAATACATAGAAAGTTATTTTTGAAAAATTTATATCATTTATGAATTCTTCACGTCAAAAAATGATTAGGGTAAATTTTTGGTATTTTTCTAAAATAATTGAATTTTTTGTGAATGATGAAATATGTTAATTTACCGTATATATAAATTATAAGCTAAATTGACTATTTCTAGCATCATGGATGATGTAACAAAGATTTTTCCAAATTCACAGGAACTTATTACTATTTTTGGTCATGAAATCAGTACTATTTATTATCTTATTGGAAAAATAATAAACTAATGATTAAAATATTATGATAACCATCCTCCCCAACACTATAAAAACCACCCACAATCCCCTTTGCTCTTCACTCCTCTAAAGCTTTGTGACTTCCCTAAATTCTACCAAAATCTCTCCCCATGACCTTCCCCCACTTCTAGCAGCCATTGGTCTCCTCAAAAGACCAAATCCTCTTCCTTAAATAGTCTCTCAAGTAAGATTAAGTCAATAAGTAAATTGCTATTTTAATTTCTTTCATTTTCTTTTTATGTTCTAATGTTCTATTTTCTTTCCTAAACTATTCTCATTCAAATGTTCTGAAGACTCCTATAACATAAATGTACTAGAATTTTTTATGTGCATGGGGTAATTCGTTATCTTATCTTATTTCCCCTCCTTTTATAAGAAATAAATGAAAACACAGTCCGAGATGTGTTAGTTTATCACATTCAAAGACGACGGGTTATCAATTTCTTTTTCCATATTTAATTCTGGTCATAAAACCATTTTTATGGTTGAACCGTACTGTTAAACATTTATATTATTTTATGGAATGTTTTTTAATCCTTTTTTACACATGATGTAAAATAATAATAGAAAATAAGTTAATTGTGAGAAAAATAAACATTTTAATCCAAGCGTTAATCATCAATGTTTATATAATGATTCATGTTCACTCCAAGCAACCAAGTGAATTTTATAACAATGTAATCTTCTGTTTTCTCACTAATTTCAGGTAACTTTAATTTTGGACAACCATTTTCATCCAATATGTATATCCTAACATTAATATAAGAGAACCGATCATTAAAACCAAGGAAGAAAACACTCCCAAACAATGAAATTGAACATCATAACTCATAAAAAAGAACCTTAATTAAATTAATAAAGTTATAATAAATTAATAACATGTATTTGAGTTTTTATAATTATTAATCAATTAACCTAATTTGATTATTCAGGTCTTTAAGATCAAGCGAAGAACGCCATTAGGCTTCAGGTACGGGATCCAGTCTTTCACACGTTTATTCAAGAATCTTCTTTATGTGTAGTTCCTAATGATGGGGTATGATTTTCCACCTCCATCGTACTACCCTCATTATGAATCAAAAAATAAAAACCCCTTTATCCCTCATTAATCCTTTCTATGTACACCCAGTTCCTGGCCGATATTCCAAAAGGGGTTCTACCTGAACCTCCATTATTCATTTGGGTTGTTCTGTCATTATTTTGACCCAAATGAAGTTATATATTATTTTTATAAACATATTATAATTTTTTTTATATTATAAAAAATAATATATCAAGATCCATTCATTATTGTATTTTGGGGATATGCATGTTTTTAAGTGGTCCCCTCCTCAATACTTCCCGATAAGAAAACCTATTTTAAGGAAACTTCCTGAATTATTATCCAATTCTGAGGGAACTATATCATATGTATTAAGACACCATTTTTTTTATAAAATTAATATTTTTTTATAAAAACCATCTTGGTTAACTTATGGTTTTATACACACGATTATTCCATTTTAAATTTTATAAACTCTTTATTATTTTCCTTAAAACCACACTAAAATGCTTAAAATCTAAAATTTCATAAATACTCTTCCTAAATGTTGTATCTTATTTTTTACATCACATACCATGATATATTTCTATTTTACCTTATTAATTTCAATGTATCTTTTAATTACTTTTTTACATGGACACTTGTATGATATACTCATTCATTATGATTTATGACATGATTATGATACTCATTTCTCTCCATGGGGTTCCTTATGTTTATGTATGATTGATTATGTATAATTAATTATGTGGAAAAAATATTCTTGATAATTTTTAGATGGTTTCTCCCATATAGTGCTCCAATGTATAGGGTAATGTTGAGACTCATGAGACATTATGTGGAATAGTCTTGGTGGTTATCCTTAACTCATGCCACCATGTGCAACGGTCGTGGTGGTTAACCTTGAACTTGGATCCTCTTTGTGAAAAAAGCCTTGAATCATGATAATTTCATGTGTTATTTTTTTCCACATTAATATGAATTAATGTTTATATAATCCCATGTTTATGTGGTATGATCCCATCTATTCCATGACTTTTATTTTCACTATTCCATGACTTCTTACCCATGTTTTAATGTTTTATTTCTATAATTTTACCCAAACTATGATT
Organism: Viscum album; assembly: GCA_963277665.1. Classification (NCBI taxonomy): domain Eukaryota; kingdom Viridiplantae; phylum Streptophyta; class Magnoliopsida; order Santalales; family Viscaceae; genus Viscum; species Viscum album. Next base: position 391,385,663 of record OY728146.1, read on the forward strand.
TTAGATCATACTTCCATTCATGTGATCCCTAGGGAATAATTTTTAGATGTAAGGGCTCAAAGGAAGTTAGGATCTCTTTTTTGAAGCTTAAATATAGAAGTGTTTATTAGTCCCATGTTTTAAATATTATGTACCTACTTTATAAAGACACTATACTTCCCAAACCTTGGATTTTATTCTAATTTATAATTATGCTTAAAATCATGTAATTTTATGTGTAAAAGGATAGAGTAGTTATACTATATAAACCCCAAAGAGATGAATAGTTTCATTATTTACATCAGCAACCCAATATCCACCATCTTATATGTCTACAATCTTTATCATGCTAATAATATCATAAAACAATTATGTTATATTCTTAATAAATTATCCAATATTGACTGTTCATCATGATATGAGGGTACAATGAAGTAGAGTTTTTGGTTAGGATACCATCCACCCAATCAGTCATCAAATTTATTTACAAAAATGGTGATCATGGGGATCTATAACGAAAGGAAACACACACTACGAAAAAAAGTGTATTCCAAAAATGAATCAAGGATAAAAACAATTAAATGACGTTTTTTCACAAACATTAACAATAAGTAGATAAAACTCAATAAATAATCCTGAGCGTTGTAAGGAAATAATTAAAGTGTTTCAAAAAAATTACTCAACATGAAGAACATATAGGAAATTAAAATGATGGAGCCCTACATTATATGAAAAACCCTCACATTGATTCATAGACACAACCACGTAATATTTCCCATACATCCAATATAGATCTGCTATAAATCCCCTGATCCACTGTCAGTTCCACCACTATCTATATTTCAAATTCTCTCCATCTCTTCTCTATCCACTCTAGGGTTATAAAAATGATTGAATAAACTAAACCTATAGATTATTCATACATTATATTAAAAATATTATTTCATAGGTTTCACTATTAATTAAACCAATAAATAAATAATTAAAATAATTAATTTATACCCCTATGATAGAGAACAACTGAGAGTATAGATATAATCCAAAAAAAGACAATTCCTAGGGTAAATACCATACTTCGGGCTCAATTGATATTCTTTTTTTGAAAATATATCTCACTTATAAGATAATATTATTTCATAAAAACACATGTGCATACAAAAAAAATATAAAATATTTTTATTATATAATTTTTTAGGATAAGAGACACTCACATTTCCATTCTTACACAAATAGGTGGTTAACCCCATGCTTTAAAATGAATGGTTCCATTAAATAGAATTCTTCAATCATCTTCTAGTGTTAAATTATAATTTTACACCAAATGAGGTCCACAAATCTAAATATTTAAGTGGGGTCTAACTCCAAATGGGTAAAATGTATATTTCAATATACTGTCCGCCTTAAACACCTTTTCATCTTTAAAAAGTTCAAAAAACTAATCTGAAAAGGAAAATTATCAAGGAAAATATCATACAAAAATAGTACACTATCACATGCACTACTTTCACATTTATAGATGTGATCTCAATGTGATCATGATTCACCAATATATATAAATGATAGAACCCTATTTTATTTATTAATATATCATATCTGACACTTATAAAAGAAAAAATAAGAAAAACAAACATCCAAACAATGAATTTCTATCCCGGACTCTCCTAAAAAAATCCATCCTTATTAGGGAGTCTTTCCAACGCAAGGGATGAGGCAAATTGAAAAAACAATAGAATTTCATCTGATATACGATTTATTTGAAAGTTGTAGCATGGTGGGAGTGCCTTCTTCCCCACCATTAAAGTTTATTAAAAATGGTTATAGAATAATTGAAAAAATATATATCCTATATTATAATACTCACATCTTACCATATTCCATGCTGACATTAAAAAAAATTTAAGGTCAAATGACTCCTGATGTTCATGTCATCCCATTTTTCATCACCTTTTCATATGGTAAAGGCTATATCATATTTATCTAATAATATAAAATTATTTTGAGCCATATTTTTAAATATATTAGAGAATTTCTTGTTCACATATCAATATCTAACATAATCGCACCCACTCTTAAAAATTAACCAATTTGAGTTAGTGTCACTTCTTTGATAAAGAAATCAATGAGAACATCATATGAAATACAAACCTTATCCCGGATATTAAAATCAAAAAATTCCTCATTATATACCCCATTCCACAAAGATATAAAGAGTATATTCTTACCCATTTTGAAGACTCATATAGGTGAGTTAAATACCACATAAAATAACCTACTCAAGTGAAAACCATACCAAACCTTCCAAAAATATTTCCCCCTCCTTACAATAACCTAGTATTCCATAATATGGTTACACCAACAAAAATATAGCAGGCATTCAATGATGATGAATACACACATTAAGATTTATCTCTACCAAAAAAAACATTATGATACAAACTATGTGCATCAGTAGATATGTATTATATACTCAAGGGAGGTTGGTGATGCTCTCCCCACCTTTCTAGAAAATCATACATGTCTAATGATAGGGGTGATCTGGTTATATAGATTCACTAAAATGACATCACCATCAGTGTGGTATCACATAAACAAGGGGGAATATGGGAGGATATCACTATAGACTAACATTGAACAATGCCTCTCATTCCATTGAAGAATAAGCATCCCGATATATACTATCCCAATTATATATTTTTAAATCGTAGTTTAAGGGATTTTTATGAATTTAATACCACATTGACACTGATATTTCTCACTAAATTCAATATCTTCCATGGATTTGTCTTCACAAACCAAAATAAACTACAAAAATACGAGTCTCAAACTATGAGCACACGAATACATGATAGGAACTTACATGAATCATCCCAGGGGTTTATTATGTTAATTATATAACAAATTCCAAAAGTCACCCATTATCCCATATTAATACACTAGAACATCATTTCTGGAATTAAAGTTATTGAATTACACCATCCTAATGTCAAGTTTTGATGATGGGTCACACATCAAAATAATCCACATATTACTCAACATTTACTAGAAGAGAATTTATTGTCCATTTACATAGTACACAAATAACTACTCACCATATTTTGAGAAAACTATCTTAATCATAGAAAGGATATTCTTTTCTTACCACACCTAGGGGGACTTAATAATTATTTTATATAGAACCTAACTCAACAATACAATCTATAACAACTCATGATACCTATAGTGGGTAACCAATTAATATTGAGGATGGTGCAATCACTCACCATCTCTGTAATGATATAATTTATAAAAATACTATTTCATCCATCAACAATACACTCTCCTCATTGGAAAGGGAGTGAGGGAGGGTGACCATAAATGTATGTTCTAAAGATGACTTAATCCTTTCTTGGGTCCCACTATGTTATTCAACAATTTTTTATGAAGGAAATGATGATCAACTATCACATGCATCAGCCAACAACAGGAACCAAAAATAATAAACACAAGTCATAGTCTATTCCTTAAATGATCTTACTAGATTAAGGGAACCCTATTTTCTTATCGTTCCACATTTCAAAAATACAACACTCATTGTTAAACAATGATTCACCAATGGTTGTTAATTAGGGAAAAAATTCATTCCCTATTTTATATATAAATGCACTCTCACAACTAAATCCATTATCAAATAATTCATCATTAAATGATATATCCCTCCTTAGTAAGACTAACATGTAGGCCTATCTATGAGACTAGTAATGTAGTCACCAGGTGAAAATATTACCTATTATCCTATACAAAGATCATCCTAGTAAAAAAATATCAATGTTTTAATGATTTTATAGGTGAGTCTTGTATAGGTGGGGTTAGAGTAATTCACAAGAACATGTCAAAATACCTTCCTCCTGAGTCTTTGACCAAACATATATGTTCATAAATTTCCATCAAAAAAAATTCCTTAATATAAATATCACATTTCCTATAAACCCAAATATATACATTATCACACTCAAGATTCCCCAAGTATAAAAATATCATCCACCATAAAACTCTGTCCCAGCTAATGGGTTGGAACTCCATCCGTGATGCAGTATTCTCATCCTGAGATTAGAAAAATAATCATCATTACCTTTCCCATAATGGATCAGGATTTTTTATTGAGACTCAAAGAACTATTCACCATCTGGTATTTTCTGGATATAAATTCTTGAATATCATGATTCCTAGGATTTGGACAATATCCTATCACAAAAAAATAAGGATTTAATCAAAAATTTGAATATACAACACATAAAATTACATATACAACATGTCACTCAGTTAAAACAATCACATACTCAATAAATATTGTGTCTTAAGAATGAGGTTGAGAGTATTTGTCTTGTATATTAATGAGATTATATACCCCAGCTCAATCCTTAGAGAAAACTCATTATATAATAAAAAATGCATAATAAAGGCACAAACATAGGAAGGGTCTAGTTATAACCATATATATACACGTAATTTCGAAATTAAATTACTTCATCCTTCATTAGTAAGATCACCCCACAATGATTTAAGAATTTTTGGATGAGATGATATATTGTGTCAAAGGAATATCATAACATACTGTAATTTGACTCATGTCCCATTCTAATTTAAACTATGAAACAATTTCATAGATATCTAGGTAGGATAGTTGGTTATTAGGGTTTTATAGAATATATACATCGACCCTTATTCGTATATTGATTTCTATGGTTTGATAACTCAACTATTTACCAATTTGATCTCATTTCGTAAAGTTCCCATGCCACATCCAAATATGAATACTACCTCCAAACTTTGTCCCTAGAATAACTAATTTTGATACTATTATAACATGACCCAACCCAACAGAGCCTCACATGGGATGATGGAAAGATGATATATAAACTATAATGATTCCTCTAATAGGCTAGGGGTTGGATACTAGAACTATGTAAGCATATATAATAATAAAGGAGAATACTCCCTATATAAACCTATAACAAATTCATATCTCCAATACACAGGATAAAAAAAATTGATATATATTTATATAGATATATAAATGAACAACTAAATTTATATTACACATTCATGAGACAAAAAGTGTGTTAACATACCAAAATGTAAAAAAGAGAGATGATGTATCATTATATTTTCATAAAAAATTAAAATGGTATGATTCTCCATTCTACACATACTTTTAAAACACATAATAACCATGGAATTTACTATCACCATCTCAAATCACCATGATATATAATACATCCCTATATATCACTAGGCGTCAACTCAAAATAATCAAAAACATCTCTTTGTACATACAGTCTATCATTGAACCTATGCATCGTAATTATAGACATGACATGTGTGTGAATAAGGACCTTATAGTGGTGATTAAGGAGTAATGTTCCAAAAAAATTATAGATAGAAAAAAATCAATAAGTCAAATAAACTCTTTGTTTTAGAGGTGAATAGGAGGAAGGGGGAGAGGAAACTAGAACAAAAATATGTCCTATAACCCTTGGTAAAAAAGAGTGCTTCATAGAAAAACAAGAAGATATATTCAAGATATTCTCAGTAACTAGAAGTATAACAAATAAAAAAGTGGTCCCATTCATCTCATCTTCAACTCTGAATAAATGAACCACATAAGGAAACCATAATTCTCAGATCACTGAGTGATCCATGAAACAAGAAATTGATAGTCTACTCTATGTCACCTCCCATGGAAGCCCATGGAATACCAATTAGTCACTAGTCTCAATAAACTTTCCATTTCTACGAATATTCAAACTACTACACTTATAACATTTATAATTAGTAAAACATTATTCATCCCTAAATATAGATTTTTAGTCAACGGAATACCAAAACCTATAGTATAAGGGTTGTGGGGGAACCTTGCCCAGACAAAACGTCTCCCAAATAGATAACCAACACAATATAATATCACCTGTCAATGAACAACCAGAAAGATTATAAATCTATAATTGAAATTATTCTAATACTATAAAAATATGATCTAGTAATAGATAAAATATCCACTCATACTCAATGTATATATATAGGACTCATGGCTCAATTTTTTCATAATAGTTAAAGGAAGTAAAAACCTTCAACAGTGGATCTTTACCCCACCTACACTATTCAGTGGTGTGTAAACCCTAACATCACTCTGTAGATCACAACAGAATATTTATAGATCCTAGGATACTAAACTACAACATTCATCCAATATCTCAAACCTGATTTCAAATATAATCCACCCATCACATTCTACAAGGTAATTTATAGGTATAGATTATATACATCTCCAAATCTGAGTCCTAGAAAAGTTTATATAATTAAAATTAATGGAAATATAGTAAACACCATGTTCTTTCTTATATGCATTTTGTAGTCAATCATAGAATATATCACCATAATCAAGCCATTGATAATAGTACTCAGGGTGTACTTACAGAACATATACTAGTTGGGAGTGTGCTCAATCAGGCATTTTTTTATAATAATTAAAAGGGATTACTTTCCTGCCATGTACCACCTAGGTTTGTACTCTAGTATAAAATATATTGAGTGGAGAGAAACTGAATTCCATGTAATTATATACTATGAAATATTTAGGCTTTATAGAATACTCTAGTGGTTATAGAAATCATATAAACATTAGTTATAATCAAGGTAATTTTTTTATCCCTCATAAAACATATTCACCACACAAGACATAGTATACAATTTGATGTTTAAGACTACATGTAATGCAGACTATATAATTTTAGCACACAACCACTTAATTGAAAATTATTATTTCATCATCTGTGATACCTGATTAGTAATCAACCTCGAGAATCATTTTGTGGACATTTGGTATCACATCCGTAATGATTCACTCATCATATGAACTGAGCCCGATCCCATATTTCTCAAACACAAAAGGGTTTTTTGCTTTCATTATCTACCACTTCCACCCATGATACACCATCATTCATACCCATAATAATAATTGTGTTGATAATATCATCCCATAGTAGAAACATTGCCTCAAAACATTATCCAATGTTGATATTTCATCACATGATGAGTGTATGATGAAGAATGGTGGATGATGTGGAAACTGGTCAACCAAATGGCTATAAAATATATATAGAAAAATTGATAGTATATGAGGTCTAAAGGGAATAAAATCAAATCAAAAAAAATGAGAACATCCATTTGGTATTTAAGGAGAAACACCATGAACTGTTTGTTTTTCTAAATCTCTAAATTACAGTTAATAAAACTCAAAAAATAATCCATGGGTTGGGAATGACTTTACAAGATTTTTTCAAATAATTACACAATATAATAATTAAGTAGAAGAAACCATAACTATTATAATAATTACCATCACATCTATTCTTTAAAACTACCACATGATCCACTCCATGTTTCCACTGCTAACCCACTATCAACCATCTGATCCACCATCAGTACCATCATGATTAAGCACTCCAAAACTCTCTATTTCTCATCCCCTCTCTCTAGTGTTGTGTCAATAATTAAAGTGGTTAACACTAGGGAAGAATCCCAATTGAGATTAAATGGAGGATTTATAGATTTTCACTTTCAATTTAATAAATTAAAAATAATAAACGTTATAAATATATTGATCTGTGATAATGAACACTTGAGAGTCCTAAGGAGAACCAAAATAACAAGTCTTCTGGGGTAACAAACCCACTCCAATATCAACCATGACTATAGTTTTTCAATTTAATTCCTTGTTTGTGATGTATAATAATTTCATCAAGAAGTCAAGGGATATTCATAAAAAATATAATATGCATTTTTGGAGGTTTTTAATTCTTTAACTCTATTGCAAGCTCTTCTTAGGGGTGAATCCCTCACTCCCAACCAATGTATCTATAAGAAAATATTAATTAGTTCACATGATATGATACACTTACTATTTTATCAGCAAGGGGTCCCTAAATCTACAAAAAAAAAATACAAAAAAGGATATACTCCCAACATGAGAAAAAGGGATTGCTATATTCGTTACCTAAAACCCAAAAAAAATATGTCATCCTTTTGCTATAGATGAGTTCATGATAAACGTAAATTAGAATAATATTTGAAAAATATATTACAAAATATCATATATTCTAGAAATATTTTTATTCACTTCACTAATATGGAATAATGTATACCAGTAATAAATTTTATATTTTATTGATCAACCATGAATCCCTAATTTTATATTTTATGGGAAAATAAATTTCATCCCTTAAACACAAAGGGGAACTATTCTAAATTCGTTATTAATCAGTTTTCTTCACACTGTTTAAGTTCCATGTCATGTTTACTAGGGAATAACATGAATTTTTTTATAAGTAAACAATTTCCTTGAAAATACTAATTAATTATTTTTCTATTTCATCTTAGATTAGTCTTCTAGATCTCATAAAATCTGTGTATATAAAAAATTAACATCATAAAAACAAAACTATTCTTGAATGGATAAACATTATACCATTTAATAAATAAATAAAATGAGGATTTTTTATGTATTATGGCTTTATTTGGCATGAGATAATCTACAATTAATCCCCATATGGTGATTTTCCTTATCATATTAATTTCATTAACTTTATTATTTATTATTATTGTTCCTCTACAATATAGAATTAATTTATTATGGATTTACTAATTAATGAATGAAATATAATTTATACTTCCATTATTAATTAGTTTCAGTAATTCCTTCTCAGAATCATCCTTTATGAGAGGAAATAACCTTTTTTATGGATTATGAATATGAATACTTATATATTATATTAATACTTTGTATGTAAAACATTGTTTTTTATTATATTGATGTTATAAGATCCTCATACAATTAATCACTTATAATTATTTAATATTTTGAGGAATGTTTCTTTTATATATTAAGATAAATATAAATTATTGATTATAAAATGGTATCATTTTCTCAAAAAAAGTATTCCCTTAACATATTATTGTATTTTATTAGCTCAGGTTTTAAGGTAATTTTTATTAAAAGGATCATATTTAATTTAGGGTCCCTTGAAAACATCTAAATCAATATTATTTACCATACATTATCTTTCTCTTCTAGGTTATTGTGATACTCTTTATTAGATTCATTTTCATCAATAAGTTGTACTCTGTTCTCATCGAATGTTTTTTTGAAATATCATGGTTGTAAAGTCATATTTTAGAGTAAATATATAATGGAATCCCTCTAATTTTGATCCATGATTCATAAATTTCATTAAATATAATATAATATTTTCATTAGTTAGAAAATTTACCTTTCCTAGTTAACATCATTTTGTGTATCACTTGTGGAGAAGAAATATATTACGTTTAAAAATTTTATATATCATCATTTATTCATCTAAGTTATTAAAAACTGGTAGAAAAATGTCAATTTTCCAACTTTGACAATAAAATCTTCAATAATTTTATGATGTTATTTCACTAATTTATTAGTGAGTTAGAGTGCAACTCATTTTTCCATTTTATTTTATTTTTCCTATATTTTTGTATATGCTTATGTGAACTTTGTTAACAATTTATATAATGTCAAAAAGTAATTTTATATATATACCACACTCAGTAGGTCATATAATATAGAAACCTTTATGATATATTTATTTTTTGGGAGATATTTCATTGATCAATAATAGACTATTCTTTACATGGGGATATTACTCCTAAATCATCAATCACATTTTTACGGTATAATATTTTTTTAAATAGGAATATATTAATATTTCAAAGAAATATATGATAAATGGTATTTTTATTAAGAGATAATTGAAGATATCTAGGAACTTATTACACTAAGAATCAATATTCTGTAGTCTCTTCCACTCTGGGAATGGGATATGTGGCTTGTAATATTCTTTATTATTTTTTGAATCTCATTCTTCTTCATTATATTTCAAATAAACTATTTAATGTTCTCATATTTAATATTATTTATCTATTTTCTATTTCTTTCAACCTTTTTCATCATCTATCATAGATTCCATCAAGTATTTTTATTGATTATTTAAAGGGGTTACATAAAAAATTAAACCACTATAATGTTTCCCCACCTTTACTTATATTGGTGGGTTCTTCTCCCTGTAATTTTTTTTAAGTATATAGACAATAAAGGGGATTTATAAATAAAAAAATACCGTCAAATATCATAATTAATATATTCAAAAAAAATAATGAAACAAAAAAATATTTTTGTTTTAATGTTTGTAAAATTTAGATCAATTTTGAAACTGATCAATCATATATGTTTTTGTACCAACAAATAATGTTAATCACTAACACCTTGGAGGTATCCTCTTCCCATCCAACAAATTATCGATACCCAAAATATAAAGGGATGAAATAAATGATGAAAAAAATATATAGAACCTATAAGATAAGAAAATGTAAATAACTCTCTTATATGATTACATATAAAGATAATAAACAATTATTGAGTTTATCATAATGCCAACGAGCCTGTGCCCGGTTGGTACGAGATACTTCTTGGCATCCAAGAGAACCAGGTTCAAAATAGGATGGAGCCGAATTTCCGGGTATAGTAGAAGTACTGTATTAGGAACTATATCAGGTATTGTTTGATACTGTAAAAGCCAAAACTATTCACCCGATTTGGGCCTTTGGGCCACCGGTTTGGTCCTACGGGTCTCAAGGGACTTCAGGCCATCAATGGCCTTCGTGCCATAGGTCCTTCAGGATATTGAAGACCATGAACTAGCCCCATTCACACAGAGAATTCCCATGAAGAAGATCAGAGCAACAGTAACAGTCACCAGAAGTAGAGCTAACCGGATTGGATGAATGAGAGGGTATGACAGCCGCCATCAGAACCAGGCACCATTCAGTTTTGTACTGGGCAATGCTAGCCGATCAACAATGCAGGTGGGGAGCTAAAGGTGATCAATGATGCAGAAGCTAGGGAGTTTTAGTTCTAGTGGGATGGGACAATGGGTCATGTATGGGCATAGTATAACTCTGGGCCTTCGGGTCATGTATTACAGGTCATGTCGGGCCTTGGGCCTTGGGCCTACGGGTCATGTACGGGTTCTCCTTCAACCCTTAAAAGGGGGATTATCTATATAATTCAATAATAAAGAAGGCCTTCAGGCCATTTAATGGTTTATTTTATCATAATGATAAAAATAGTGCACCCAACCTCCTGTCCATTTATAGAAATTAGGTAGTTAAATAGACTCAATAGAAGTTGAATTCATAGAAAATAGAATCATGAGTAATAAATATCCTCAAATTTTCCCTTAAAAAATTACATAATTTATAAACATGCCTTCTATTATAAACCAACATGGTAGGTGCATTAAAGAGAATCTAAATTAATTAATCCTAACTAAATAGGTTCTTAAATGGTGAATTTAGGTGTTCCAAAAAAATAATCTTATTTTATGGGCCTTGAAAGGATATTATATCCTGAGAAAACCAACATCTCTTTTTGGGATTTTTTTTATTTACTCATATTTTTATATTATAATATAAAAAAATAATTTTTAATATTGTAATTAAAATTCCATAGGGGTGGTTTTTACTACTAAGAAGGTAAAGTGTATGTGTTGACTCAGTGATACTTATTTTTTAATATGTTATTTATAAATAAACCAATATAGTCTTTTAAAACTTTGTCCACTCAAATTTATGTCTAAGAATAATAAGATTTAATAAAAAATAAAAAAATAAATGGAATAAAATGTTTTTATGAGGTTTGATCCAAAATTTGATACTTAAACCATGTTTTGACCAGTTTCTGTCAAGGATACATAATTCCCATTAGAATCAATTACCAATTACAAGTGGTGAAGAGTCATATTGTATCAACCCAAAAAATTCATTAATGAAAATTCCTCTTGGTCTATTTAAATGTATTCTTATGGTTATGTAAAACATATGCACATATTTGGTTTTATGTTTTTGATTTTAAAATTCTGTTATGAATTTTTACTGTTGCTAATACAGTCGTTGAATAGTGATCACTTGATTACTACAAATACAGGGCTTTAACAAATCCAATTTACTCAGACATAGGAAGCGATAGCCTCCTCCAGAAGACTTTCCCTATATGCAGCCCATTTTTCAAAGCTCAGAAAGGTGGTGGATTCATTGGGATTCTCTCTTGACCAAGTCCAATATATTCTTGAATACGTTATGCTTGAGCGGAACCACCTATGGGAGATGTGGAAGTTGAGAGAGATTACCACTGAAACGATGTTATTGGAGCCACCCCAAGAGTCGGTCAACATCACGTAGCTTACCCAAAGGTCTTATTCATGTTCTTTAAGGGGTTATGTAACATGACCCTAGAATTATGATTATGAACATTCTATTTTGTATATAATAAAGAATAAACTTTCATATTATTATAGTTACTTTGTAAATGGTTTTTAAAGTACAAATAGTTATTTTTTTAGTTAATATTCAACTAAGGAATATATTTTGATAAATTAATGGATTTTTGAATTAAAGAATATTTTAATAAAATATTATTATTAATAAATTAGTTTTTCTTAATCATAAATAATCGTATCATTTTTATGAATACAATTGTAATTTTTATTATGGTTTGAAATATATTTTTGTGATAACCCATGAATTTTTTTAAAATGTGGGTTTTTATTTTCAAAGTGAAAATTCTCATACTTAGAAAATTATTTGTATAAAATTAATATTATTTTTTGAGTCAAGACATCTAAATTATCCATTGGTTAATTATTCATAATTTTCTGAGACAGTCGAATTTTTGGGTAAAAATTAAATACTGTTTTAATATATAATTCGTTTTATGACATCATAATGACCCAATAGTGATTTAATAAAATACTATAAACATTTTTTTTCGGCCAATATATGTTTTACCATTAAAATAATTTGATTTTATGTTTGTTTGATTTTTTTTACAAAGCATTAGTGGATGCTTCAGGACTTATAAAACATTTTAGTTTTTCAAATTGATTTCCTTGAGAGTGTGACTCACCTCCACATAAGTAACCCTGTTATTTTATGAATTTTAACCATTGTACTTATAAAATATTTTTTTCCACTCCCCTTTGACAAAAACCATGGACAAAAACCATTGGATGGTTTCTGGTTTTGATTATTTTAATATGTGGTGGCCCAAACCTAAATAATACTGAATTCCCTCTCATTTCCTATATAAACACACCATAGCTCCCACTTCATCTTCACTCAACGCCTTTAGATTTCATCCAAAATCCAACCTCCTCTCTCTATAATCCTCCCAAGGTTCCACAGGCTCTCAGGAAGTCTCTCTAAAGCCCCTCCCAAGCCATTGGGATCACACTTTCAAGTAAGGGATTCCTTCCATTCTCTTTTTATCCAAGTTTCTTAATACAGTTGTGCCCTTTTATTTTCAATTATAAATGTTAGGGGTATGATTTATAACCTACCCTATACTGTCCTATTTATGTTTTAATGATGATATCCCTCTTTCTCTCTCATCTATTTCTTCCATGTATACAGATTACCATGCTGAAATTCCGTAAGAAATTTCTCTCTCCACATTTACATTCAAGTAATTCTTTTGTACCATGAATCTAAATTACATTATAATTATTGGTACATGTATCTATATGAAAAATAACTATCCACTTCATTTAAATATTATGAGACACCCCTTTCTCTCTCATCAACCATTTTTATGAGTTTATATGCCACGTCGTTACGCTGCAGAAATTGCACCGCAATTTTCCCAGCCAAAGTCACTATATAGTGATTACCATGCCCATTTCTCTATCAAGGGTATACTCCATTATGAACATGTACTTATTATTTAAATAGTTTCATGTATTAATTCCACACTAGTTTATCAAAGAATAAATGATGATGTTTAATTAATCCATGTTTTATGATCGATGTGGCACACTAATGCATGAAATTAAATGATTAAGAAGGGTGCACCCTGATAACGCTTCAATGCATTGAGTAAAGTATAGAATCATGATATGTCATGTGAAATGAGTGTTGAATCATGATAATAAAAGTGATATGATATTATATTTGTGATTCATCTGCAATGTGGGTTTTCTCATGTTCTATGTGCAATGAGCCTTGGCTCATGCTAGTATCATGTTAAATATTACTGCCACATCTCCATGTTATGATTATCAAGTTTTATCATGAATTTATGTTTATATTTATCTTTCACTATATCGATATTCCTATTGATTAACATGTATTTTAATCTCCATGTAATACTTTGTTTACACCCTTACTGGTCTTTATATCTCACCCTTTTCTTATGCATGTATGCAGGTTATCTAATGTAATGCTAAGTATGAGGCAATGTAGTGGTCTTGTAATGGAGGATTTAAATAAGATGTTGCATTTTATGTTTTAATTTGTCATGTAATGTTCCTAAGCACAAAAAAACTAGACCTATAGATCTTCTATGTTTTATCAAGTGAGTGTTTTATGAAATAAATTATGTTAAGTGTGTAACAAAAGTAGGGTTGTTATAGCTGGTATCCAAGGATACGTTTAGTTATTTTTGGGATTACGATTATAAATCCCTAGTGAAATAATTAGGGATAAAACTATGTATAATAAAAATATCCATATGTTTTGGTGTTTTTTGAGTAACTGGTTTATCAAGAAAATACATCCATGTATGGATACAAGCAGGTAGAGGCGGCTCAAGCAAATATGTACCAAGGAGTGAAAACTATGACAAGGAGTTTTGGCCTCGACCCGGGGTATCTTGGTATATGTCAACATGCCTTGCTGCACTCTTGGTTATGAAACTCCCAAGGGATATGCTTAGGAAAATTAACAAGCTTAGTATAAATCATTATAAATGGAATTAAAAAAATGCTCTTAAGAATATATGTTATAAAGTAGATCATGGATAACATAGATTGAAGCCCATAGATACATAAGTTAAGGAAATAAAAGTTAATTATAAGTCATCTGATTTTGTCTTGGGAATAACCTTTATGTGTTACCCCTAGCATTCCTTTTATTATGTCCAATGGTTGGTAATAAAAGGACTCATGCTAACAACCGATGTGAAGATCAATGTGATGACTGTTCTAATGAGATCCCCTATCCGATGGGAGCGGGAATCACGAAATATTTCACGATACTCTCTCAGTTAACTCAAGAATTGAATATAAACATAGGTAAATAGGAATTTTCAACCCCCTTAAGAAATAATAAGTTGATATTGAGATCTTCATGAGACAAATGCCTCCTAATTTTAATGGATCATCTCATTCCTCAATTGCTGAACAATGGATCAATGCCATTGAAAAGATCTTCTCTATCCTTAAATGTTATGAAGAAGAGAAGGTTCTAATAGATTATTATCATATAGATGGTGAAGCAGATCAATGTTGCACAATGATAAAAAATATGAAGCCTTAGGTGGAGATCGAGGCGTTGGAATGGAAGGATTTATGGAAAATATTTTTTGATAACTATTTTCCGCACACCATTCAGCTTAAGATGGAAATGATCATCCTTTCCCTCAACTAGAAAGATAAAGAATCCATTAGATTGTATGAGGAAAACATCACAATGCTTGCATGATACACCTCTAGCTTTGTCATTGCCCCAGAATTTAAGGTTGACCATTTCATTGGTGGGTTGAAACCAAGCCTGTGGAAAGCTGTGGTGACCTTTGACTTTGACAGCTATGAATAAATTGTTTGATGTTTTCTCAAGGTAGAAATGGAGATCGGGGAATCTCAGGGGTATCATGGGGATAAGAAGAACAATGTGGAATTCAATACTGGAGGTCCAATGGATAAAACCATCGGTGCTAAGAAGATCTCACAGTCCACTTTCCAACGGTGTAGAAAGAAGCACCATAAAAATTGCTTAAAGGGGGTGTGGAAATTAAAAAGGTATGGAAGAGAAGGACACCTAGCTATTAATTTCTGACAAGAAAAACACATAGCTGCGACAAAGGAGAGGAATGATCTGTTGGACTCTCAACATGTTTTTCATTTCATCAACTTCAAATAACCAGGGCATCGTGCAAATTAGTGACCTAAACCAAGGGTTTTTTGAGGCAACCAATAACCTCCAAGGCCGCAAGGGAGAGATTTTACATCACTATTGCTAATGTGAACCCCGACAACGAATTGGTGACAATTATGCTAGTAATTCGTTAAATAATAGAGAACATACTTTTTTATTCTAGTTCTACACATTTTTTTATATCTCTAATGTTTAGTAGAACAATATCAACAGCACCAAAAATCATGTAAGTGAAGAAAGCAATGAGTAATGAAAATGGAGTAATCATTGCAACCCATTAATTTAGCTCCTCCTCAGTCATAATTGGTGGATTGAACTACCCATCGAATCTTGTCATACTCCCTTTGGTGGAATTTGATGAATTTCTTGGTGTGGATCGACTTTCCCTATATAGAGCCAACATAAATTTCCGTGATAGGAAAATCACTCTCTATTTGGAGAATTTACCCCCGATTATGTACATGTGAAAGGAGGAAGATGAATCTTCTTTAGCTCCATAATCTCAAGCATGGATATTACTTCCCTATGAGCACGCGTATCTGGCTCAGATGACTGAGTCTATGGAGGAAAGAATCCATGAAGAATTTCCTATTGGGAGGGAATTCACTGAAGTGTTTCTCAAGGAATTTCCTGGTCTTCCCCCTTGAAGATATGTTTAATTCATAATTGATCTTATACCTAGGGCTTTTCCAATATCCAAGACTCCAAATAGAATGCCCATTTTGGAGCTTGATGAGTTAAAGAAATCACTACAGGAGAATCTTTATAAAGGGTTTATATGCCAAAGAGCATCATCATGGGGTGCACCAATCCTTTTTTCAATAAGTAGGATGGGCCAATGCGCCTTTGCATTGATTATAGCAAGCGTAAAAAATCACAATAAAGAACAAGTATCTTATCCCACGAATTGATGACTTGTTTGATCAGCTTCATGTAGTAAAATACTATTCCATGGTAGATTTGAGGTCAGGATATTATCAAAGAAGGGTGAAGAAAGAAGATATCCCCAACACTACTTTCCGTATAAGATACGGGCACTCTGAATTCAGATTGATGCCTTTAGGACTCACTAATGATCCAACAATCTTCATGGCCTTGATAAATAGAGTATTTATAGATTACCTAGAAAATATTTGGTATTCTTTATAGATTATATTATAATATACTCTAGAACCAAGGAGGATCATGAGAACCATCTAAGAACTATACTGGAGAATTTGTGGAAGATAATCTCTATGAAAATTACAACAACTGTGAGTTCTGGTTGAAAGAGGTCACAATCTTAGATCATATCATCACAGGAAAAGGGATATCGATGGATCCCTCCAAGACAACTAAAATTGAGGGATGGATGAGGCCAACATCTGTAACTGATATCTGTAGCTTCTTGGGGGTAACTGGATATTATCACAGATTTGTTGGAAATTTATTATGATTTTCTAACCCTCTTACCAAGATAACTCTGAAGGCAGCCAAGTTTTCATAGAGTGATGAATGTGAAGAAAGCTTCAAGGAGTGGAGAAAAAGTCGTATTATTGTGCATGTGCTCACATTCCCCACGAGTGGATAATTTTTTGTTGTATTTAGTGATGCTTCGAAGAAGAGACAACGTTGTGTGTTGATGCAAAATGATAAGGTTATAGCATGCACCTCAAGGAAGCTGAAAATCCGTGAGAAAAACTATCACACACATGATCTGGAGTTGTTGTCTATGATCATTGCATTTAAAATGTGGTAGAATTTTCTCTATATGGAGAAGTGTGAGATATATACTGATCAAAAGATCCTAAATTATATATTCACACAAAAAAAGATTACAATGCCTCAATTAAGATGGATATAAATCATCAAGGATTATGACTTCTTAGTCCACTACCATCCAGGTAAGGAAAAAAATGTGGTGAATTCTCTATGTATAAAGGATCCTGTATCTTTATCAATGGTGAGAATTTAAAAGGATCAAATCATCTTAGAATTGCAGAGGATGAACATGGGAATACATAAGGGAGGAATATCATAAATCCTTTCACAAATAATTGCACAACCATCCCTCTTGGAGAAAATAAAGGATGATCAAAGAAAGGATGTGGAAATTAAGAAAGGGTGGATGTTATCAGAAATGGGAAATCCTCTGATTTCATGGTTGATAAGGCTGGTATAATGATATTTGGGTCATATTTATGTGTACCATCTGATCCAGAGATAAAGAAAGAGATTCAAAATGATGCACATAGATTAACCTTCTCTATTCACCCAGGGTGAACAAATATGAATCGAGAACTCCGAGAAAACTTTTAGTGGGACAGTATGAAAAAGGGAGATTACAGAATATATATCAAAGTGCCTGGATTGTCAGAATGTTAAGGCTATGAGGAAAAAGTCTAAAGGGTTGATGCAACCATGACCCATACCAACATGGAAGTGGGAGAACAATACCATGGACTTAGTCACTGGACATCCAACGAAAACCCAAGGAAACAATGCTATATGGGTCATTGTGGATCATCTTATGATGACATCTCACTTGATTGCGATTTGAGAGGACTTCTCATTGGATCAATTTGAATATAATTAAATCAAATAAGTGGTATGGATGCATGGAGTACCACTATATATTATATCTGATCACGATATGAGATTCTCCTCGAAGTTATCGAAGAGTCTTCAACATTCTCTAAGAAATGAACTAAAATTTAGTATGGCTTTTCATCCTCAAACTGATGGATAATATGAGCGAACTATTTAAATAATGGGAGATATGTTAAGATCATTTTCTATGGACCTCATGGGAGGGTGGGACCATCATCTTCCACTAGTTCAATTCTCCTAAAATAACAGTTTCCACTCGAGCATTAGAATCGCACCATATAAATCCCTTTATGGGAAAAGGTGTAGATAACTATCAAGTTGTGATGATGTCGGTGAGTGTAAGCTACTAGGACTTCAAATGGTCGAAGAAATGGTGGAAAAAGTGAAACCATTAAGCAGAATATAATGGCATCCCAAAGTCAAAAGAAGAGTTATGTGGAAAACTGTCTAAGATACCATGAGTTCAAAGTTGGAGACATGGTGTTTCTACTAATATCTCTGTGGAAGAAGGTCAGCAGGTTTGGAAATAAGGGGATATTAATTCATAGGTACATAGACCCCTTCTATATTCTTGATCCTGTCAAGGTTTTGGCCTATCAACTAGAAATTCCACCTACCCTGGCCCATGTACATGATGTCTTTCATGTATCCATATTAAGGAAGTACATACTGGACCCTTCACATGTACTCTCTTCAGTGGTAGTACAAATAGAGGATGATCTTTCTTACGAGGAGCAACCAGTGAAGATCTTAGATCATAGAGAAAAAGTTCTATGAAAAAATACAATGCCCCTTGTCAAGGTGTTGTGGAAAGACCACAATTTTGAAGAAGTGATGTGGGAATCAGAAAAAGTGAGGAAGTAGAGTTACCCACATCTGCATATGTGAGGAAAAAGGAAATTTTGAATGAAAAATTTATTAAGGGAGGAAGATTGTAACAACCCAAAAATTCATTAATGAAAATTTCTTTAGGTCTATTTAAATGTCTTCTTGTGGTTATTTAAAATGTATAAACTTATTTGGTTTTATGTTTTGGAATTTAAAATACCATCATGAATTATGACCTTTTCAAATATAACCATTGAATAGTGATCACATGATTATTATAAATATAGGGCTTTAACAAATCCAATTTACTCTAACAAAGGAAGTGATGGAATCATCCAGTAGACTTTTCCCGTATGAAGCCCATTTTTCGGAGCTTAGAAATGAGGTTCCGTCATTGGGCATCACTCTTTACCAAGCCCAAGCCGAGATTGAATGTGTTAAGCTTGAGTGGAACCTCCAATAGGATAAGTGGATGTTGATAAAGATTACCACTTGAGCGATGTTATCCGAGCCACCCAAGAGTCTGTCACCATCGCGCACCTCACCCTAAGGACTTATGCAGGTGCTTTAATGGGTTTTGTAACATGAACCTAGCATTATGATTATGAACATTATTTTTGTATATAATAAATAATATACATAAATTTTTATTATTTCTACTTTGTAAATTGTTTTTAAAGAACAAATAGTATTTTTTTAGTTAATGTTCAACTAAGGAATCTATTTTGATAAATTAATGAATTTTTCAATTGAATAATATTTTAAGGAAATATTATTATTATTAAATTACTTTTTAATAAGTATAAATGATCACGTAATTTTTATTAATACAATTTTCATTTATATTAAAGTATTAAATCTATTTTGGTCAAAACCAATGAATTTTCTATAAATGTCAGTTTTTTATTTTAAAAGTGAAAATTCACATATTTAAAAAATTATTTGGATAAAATGAATATTTTTTTGGAATCAAGATTTGGAAATTATCCAACGGAGAATTTTTCAAAAGTTTCTAAGACAGTCAAATTTTTTGGGTAAAAATTAAATACCATTTAAATATATAATGTGTTTTGTGACATCATAATTACCCAATAGTGATGTAATAAAATACTATAAACATTTTTTCGTCCAATATATGTTTTACCATTAAAATAATGTGATTTTAGGTTTGTTTGATTTATTTTACAAAGCTTTAGTGGAACCTTCAAGACATTTAAAACATTTTATTTTTTCAAATTGATTTCCCTGAGAGTGTGACTCACTTCCACATAAGCAACCCTATTATTTTAAGATGTTTGGAAATTGCCCTTATAAAATATTTATTCCATTCATCTTTTAAAAAAACCCATGGGAAAAAACCATGGGATGGTTTGTGGTTTTGATTATTTTAATGTGTGGTGTCCCAAACCTATGTAATAAAGAATTACCTCTCTTTTCCTATATAAGCCCACCCAAGCTCCAACTTCCTCTTCACTCAAAGCCTTTTGAGTTCATCAAACCTCTACCATCCTTTCCCTATAATACTCCCAAGGTGACCCAAGATTCCAAGAAGTCTCTCTCAATCCCCTCTCAAGCCTTTGGGATCACACTTCCAAATAAGATATTCCTTCCTTTCTATTTTTATCCAAGTTTCTTAATATTGTTACTCCGTTTTATTTTCAATAATAAATGTTTGGGTATGATTTTTCACCTACCCTATAATTTATACATTGTTTTTGAAAGAAGATAGTCCCCTTTCAACCTCATTGATTCCCTCTATGTATACCCATAACCATGCCGAAATTCCTTAAGGAATTTCTCTTTGTTCATTTACATTCAAGTAATTCTTTTGTATCAGGAATCTAAATTCCATTACAATTATTGGTAAATTTATCTATATGACCCCATACTATCCATTTCATTTCAATATGATGATACATTCATTTATCTCTTAGAAACCATTTTTATGTGTTCTTATGTCATGTCATTATGCTGCTGAAATTGCACTACGATTATCCAAGCCAAAGTCATTGTGTAGTGAATACCATGCCCATTTATCTGTCAAGGGTATTAACCTTTATTCACATTTACTTATTGTTTTAATAGTTTCATTTATTAATCACACACTCCTTTATCATGGAATAAATGACTATGTTTAATGAATCCATGTTTTATGATCCATGCGTCACACTTATGCCTAAAATGAATTGATTAAGAAGGTTGTACCCTGATAGCGCTCCAATACATTGGGTAAAGTATAGTATCATGATACATCATGTCCAATGAGGGATGAATCATGATAATTCAAGTGCAATGAGGTCGTACGCATGATTCATGTGCAATGAGGGTTCACTCATACTTCATGTGCAATGAGCCTTGGCTAATGCTAATATCCTGTAAAATGTTGTTGCCACATCTCTATGTAATGTATGTCATATTTTATCAATAATTTATGTTTATGTTTCTCTTGCACTCCATTGATATGCCTATTGACTAACATGTATTGTAATCTTCCAGTTATGATTTTTTTATTCCTTTGCTGGGCTTTATAGCTTACCTTTTTCTTATGCAGGTCCTCAAGTTATCCCATGCAATGCTAAGTACGAGGGAATGTAGTGGTCGTGTAAAGGAAGTTTTCATTAATATGTTTCATTTTAGGTTTTATGTTGTTATGTAATGTTCCTAATCCCAAAAGACACTATACCTCTTTATCATCTATGTTGTATCAAGTGATGGTTTTTTATACTAAATTGTGTTAAGTGTGTAAAAAAATATGGGTTTTCATTCATATCATCCTTTTACCATGGTGTTTATAAACACACACAACATACCATTGAATATTAAAATATCTCCCACAAGTTTACCAAATGTTACAAAAATGATTGAGTATGATCACTTTTGTTTTAGATCTTTTTCTACCACAGATAATGATCTATCTCTCTCCCTCTTGAGCCTGTAGTTATACTGACCTAATATTTTCATACCAATTCAAGAAATTTGATGATTGATATTCAATCAAAAAACAAGATTAGTGAGCCCTACACACTACTTCATGGAATTCAATTTTCCACTACGCAATCTTAGATTATTATATTCTCTCGCTCTGTAGATTTCAATTCACCCAATGGAACTCCCTGATCTCAATCTCTAATTTTTAGTCTCATTTCTTTATTCTTGAATCTATATATTTTAGTTTATTATAATATGTTAATTGATAACTTTATATTGAATAATTTATCATTTATTAATTTAAAAAACTCAAGCACTAATATATATTGTGAAATATTGTAAAAATTTATTTGTACTCCCTCATCTCCTATGAACTTCCTCGTTCAACTATTCATGTTGGTATATCCCCCAAGATCATCAGATAAATTTTCAAAAAGAACCATTTTCACATATAAGTTGATCACATACAAATTATTGATAATTATCTAATTTTGATAACCATTTATAATTTTAAAATATTTACATTTGATAATTATAGAATATTATATTGCTGATATATACTTTAAATGTTATAAAAACTCACATTAAATCAAAATATAATAACTAGCTTTTGATTTTGGTATTAATTAACAGCATAAAATCATCCTATTTTACTTTTTAAGGTATCTCCTAGAAATTACAAATCTTTAAAAGAATAAAAAATTAAAAACATATGTATCTTTGTGTGTGTTATAAGACTTTTTAGGGTTTTTTACATTGAAAATTTCTCAACAATTCATCCATGTGCACTATTTTATTGTTTGTTTGTATTTCATAAGGATTTTCCTTTAATTTCATTTCTTTGAATTACAACATATTTCTAACATGGCTTATGAACAAGTTTCAAATGTTTCCAGATATCATATTCATTTCATAAGAATCATAACATAGATAGATTTCAATGCCTCCCTCCAAGCAGTATAGTATATATCATTGAAAAAATTCATGATAATAAAAAAATTTATATCACCCTATTCTCTTTCCCAATTCCATAATTCGAAATTCTATAAAATATATTATGTATTGATATGAATATTTTTTGTATTCAGAAGACTAAGATGGATTTTCCGGATTCGTGGTCCTACTAAAATCTTACAAATATATATATCTTCCAATGCATAGAAAATTTTATAGTTTTATGATTAAAAAATATATTTCATATGAAATTACTTTTTCATTTTCAAACTCAACCCCAAATTAAATAATTGCATAAAATTACTCTAAACATGTTTTATTCATCTCATCACTTATCAAATTAGCTCAAGAACATTCTCAACAGATTCAAATAAATTCATAAAAACATTCATGGATTTTAACTCATAGTGGAAAACAAATACAACCCATCCAAATTTCATTTGGATATTTAATGTAACGTTTTCAATCTTTTATAAACATCAAAAACTATTTGATAATATGAAAAAACACAAATCAAAGAGAAATAATTCCTAGGATTTTATGAATAATTAAAGTCTTGTAACCACACTTTTTGATAAGTAATGGTTTTTTATGGAATTCATTTTCTTGTCAGTAAAATATCTTCATCCAAGTGAGTTAGATATGCTACGCATAATTTCAATAATTTATTCCAATTTAAACCCTAGTATATATAATAACCACAATATTATACAAATAATTAATATATTTAATAATGTACCTTATCCCATAAGAGTTTTTTACATCATATCCACTTATTAATATAGATTCCAAATACTATTAGGGGAACTTCCCACACTTCTTTAAGTGATAGGGGAAGGATGAACAAGAATTTTTATCATTGAAAATATACTCTATTTTTAAAACATCAAGAATTTTTGAAATATATTTTTCAATTAAATTTAATTTATTCGATAGCTATCTTTACAAAAAATGATATGCTTAAACAAACCATCATATATTATTAAAATATTATTACGTGGATGTTACAACATGTACTTTAAAATGGATGGTATGAACAATATTAATTACATTATGAAATATATAAAAATATACTACTCGATAAAATGTATTTATTGATTCTTAAAAGACAAGCA
Organism: Viscum album; assembly: GCA_963277665.1. Taxonomy (NCBI): domain Eukaryota; kingdom Viridiplantae; phylum Streptophyta; class Magnoliopsida; order Santalales; family Viscaceae; genus Viscum; species Viscum album. Next base: position 391,410,106 of record OY728146.1, read on the forward strand.
CACAATTTCTAGTAAACATATATTATACTAAAAAATAGAGTTCTTTCAAAATCATTTTTTATTTAATTTTTTGATCAAAAATTATATTGATGTTTTTGAAATTTTAAAAAATTTATTTCAAAAAATAAACTAAAATTTCGAAATCATTATTTTAAAATTATCATAGGGTGAATTTTAAGTATTTTTTTTGAAAATATTGAGTTTATAGTAAGCCGTAAAAAAGGAATATTTTTAAGGAATGTTTTATTTTAAAGAATGTACAAAGATAAATTTTATTTTAATAAATTTCAAATTTAAAATTATTTGTCTAATATTGTAAATATTTTTAATTAAGTTTATGGGAACCAAATTTATGTTTGAATTTGGCAACAATTGTTTTTACTAAAAATCATTTTTTGTGGAAAAAATACATTTTTATGTGTGTACTGTGATTTCATATTAATAAACTAAACTAATCACTAATTGTGAATTATTTTAATAAAAATCATATATTAAATATTCAATAAAAATTTAAAATTTACTTTATATGTTTTGAAGAATTGGAGAAGAATATATGATGTTTTATAGCTAAAACTTTATTTTTTCTAAAAATATTTTGTCATCGTGTGTTTCCCGCTTATTTTAAATTAATTTATGAATATTTTAGATATTTAATTTTATAAAAATTATTCTATATTTTGAATTAAGTGGTTTAAATTTGGTATATTTGTCCAATTTATTTTTGGTTAATATTTATAGTAACTGTGGTAATGGTTTTTACTTCTATAAAGGGTAAATCAGGTTAATTTGGGTTAAAAATAATTGATAAAGACCGAATTTTTCATCCAAATTATTAATGGTTGAATTTAATTCTATCCTTATTACCTTAGTCCTTAAATTGTGTTGTTCAATAGACCCTATTCTATGTAAATTATCAACATAACATAAAAAGGAAACAAAGTTAAAAAAATCACTCTCTTAGTTTTTAATATCTCTTATCTTTTCACATATACAAAATGACTAGTTGTGGATGAATAATAATATTAATTTTTTGAGTAATTTAAATATATTTATAGTTTTAATTTATTTTAAATTTTTATTGACTAAATAATAACATTATGTTTTTATGCAACACCGACGAAGTATTTCTATAATTAATAAAAATATATATAATGATTTTAAAAGTATTAAATGTAATATAATTTGAGTGGTTTAATTTTTTAAATGGATTTTCTAGGTGAATGTTAACTATTATTATTATTTTAACAGATTATATTAGAATTCAAACTTTTTCATTATATATTTCAATTCAAATTAAATAAATTCTGTCTTAATTTAAAATAATGATATTTTATGAAAATAATATTTTGATAAAGTACATAAAAATAATAAAAAAAAATATAAGAGTAAAATAAAGATTTTATTGTTTCTACAATTTCATACATTTATCATTTATGTTTGTTTTTGAACGATTTTATTATAATGACTATAATATATTTTCATGTTTTAGAAATTCAAAGGGTGCCCCTCGACTCAATTATAAAAGGGAACATGTCCTTTATCTTCTACACAGCAACTTAAGCCTTATATATCTACCAAAATATTCCAATTTTTATTTTTAAGACTCCTAGAAAAACTATAGGGGTTTTATTATTCCAAATATACCAATCCAATAACAATTAATAGGAGATATAAATGAGTTATTTCAAATAAGGGATAATCATACAAACTGGTCACATTCATATTAATTATTACTTTACCTATGCTAAATTGTTTATATTCCGTATAAAATAATAACTTCAGTATCAAAAATAAAATTTATCTTTATCATGATTATTAATCCAAAAGTATTCTGCCTCTTTTCCTCAAATGGGAAGTGAAAATAGTGATTGTGCCTACGTATGACTTACCTTCTCCACGTAGAGATACAATTAATTTCACTTCACTATTTTTATGGGTAGATATTATGAAGGGATTAATGTTTATATATGATACTTATGACATAATTATTATTATATAATTATAAAATAATTACTACCTTCTTACCTTCCAAACTATTGGAAAATCATAATGTTGATCAGGTGTACATGTGGAGAACCTCCTCCACAAATCAATGTGATTTGTTTTTCATTTCTATATTACTCAAATGGTAACAAGGATGGATTTAATGAATACATATATTTATGATAAAAGTCATAAAATATTTAGTAATTAAGTTTTTGTAATTAATTACCTTTCTTTCATTCTTTCCTTCAAATAAATGAAAATATGGTTAATGTGTATGTATGGCCTACCTTCTCTAAGAACTGTATAATTAATTTTTTAGTATCTATATTTAATGAATGAATATAGTACTGTATATAAATTATGTATATGATATTTATATAATAATTAAAAAAATTTATATTAAGGAAACATGATAAAAATATAATGGCCAAAACACCCGTACCAAAACATATATTAAATATGAAACACATATCACATAGAACAGTGATTTAAATAAAGAAGATTCAATAAAATGGTGATAAAAGGATATAAGTATTTAAAAAATGATACGATATTTAAGGTAATTTTTATAATATATATTTTAAATAAATATATATTTATTATATTGTAGTTTATAATTGGTATGATGGGAGTCAAAAATTATGAAAAGGAATTTTTTTACACTTTTATTACCATGACACACATGCCATATTCAACACTTATTTCCGTTTTGTGGTGTCTATGGTTCCCATGAATTTTTTTATGATGTGTCTTTTGAATTTTATGGGAATTTACATATACATAAATGGTTCTTTCTTTAATGTGGATTTTGTTTCAAATTTTAAAAAAGTGGTAAATAGTTTTGTATTGCAATCACATTATTTATCAGGATTATTTATGATAATGTTTATAAGGACAAATTATATTGATCTACCTAGAAATAATCACTATACATTTATTATCCAATATTTATTTCATGAATATACATGTTTTCCATTAATATTCCTCACCTTAATCACTCAAGGGATTAAATCCTTTTTTAAAGAAAACTCACTTTATTTCTCTCTTTGATTGAATTTTTTATTCCATATCTATATTACCCTAAAATGTTTATAATTATGTTATTAATGTTCTACTATAATTATTTAAATTCATTTTTACCCACATTTTACTTTTTACAAAAAAAATTAAAGTCGATATTCTTGTTATTATTTGAAAGGGGTACTTTTGAGATTTTAACAAAATGTGAGGGGAATGTTTTCTTTTAACTTATATAGAATAAATAGAATATTCTAAATTCATAATAACTTAATGATTTGAAGCATAATTTAAAATTTTCAAGGGCTATTTTCATTAATAATTCGCCAATAATATTTTGGAAAATTTTCTATTTTAATGAAGTGGTTATAAAATAGAATTTTTATTTTCCACAAGATTTTGTAATTATCTTTTAGTAGAATTTATATACATTGAATACAAAAACCCTTGATTTTTCTTACAATTTACTAGGGATTTTCTCCAAGTAGATCATCCTTATTATTTATATGTATGGATTATGTTTCATATAAAATGATTTTTATTAAAACTATTTCTTTTCCACGGGTTATTTCCTGATGAAATGATGAAATTTTTATACAGCTTCTTTCTTTTTGACAGGTTATCCTGTGATGAAATGATTGTGAAACCCATTTATTTTTCAAGTTCCTGATATTATTAATTTTCTATGATTTAGGGGAACAAATATGTATATTTTTTTTATGTGATAGTGGTCACATTATATCCATGGATGGTGCTCACGTTATAACCAAGGATGAGTGTAACCTCAATCTCCCTCAAATGCATTTGGTAAATATTAACACCTTATGGGATAAAAAGAACTATACTGGGTATAGAACCCATTTCTGGAAAGTTATTTTTCCACTATCAAAGTCTAGAGAATGATCCTTTACTACTATGATGTTTTGGTGGTTAACCCATTAAAATATGATATACTTGGAAATAATTGTTGGCTGCTAAGGAAATGATCTTCTATGCTTATATGTATTCCACAAACTTATGTTTTATTCCAATGTTGTTCTCCCTTCGATATTTTTATTTAAAACCATTATGATTATATCTTATGAAATTATAATATTTATTCAATGAATAAAATTATGATCTATGATATGAGGGGTATGAGATTCAAATTTTTTTCTCATTTTCTCATACAATTATATTCATGTTATATTAAGGTGAAAATTGATACAACCCTTATTTACCCTTACCAAGAATCTGAGCTCACCCTTTCTTATGTTTCCTTTAAAAAAGGTATAAATAAATGTACTAAGTATGATATTTATAAGAATGGTTCTAGTTATGAATAACATCGTATTATTTGACGTATTTATTTTATGAACCATTTTTATTTTGTCTAGGTTTAAAATGAAAATGGACCTATATGATTATGTAATAGATTAATTTGTTATTTAATTAAAATACATCTATTAATATTTGATATCTGTGTAAGAAAATTCTATTTTCTATAATTGGTATTAGTGATTTTATAGTTAATATTTTGAAATTAGGATGAGAGTACTCTAGTTGTAACATTGGGGAAAAGTATATATATAGGATAATATCTTAAATTTTATTTGATAACAATGGATAACCAAGTTTATAGTCATGGTTCCATAAATTTATAAGAATGATTCCATATTTATACATATTTTTGTTTATATTTCATGATTATTTGACATATTACCCTGATTATTATAGTTTAAAACTTACAAATTGCATTTTGGTTTTAGTCAGTTGTGGGAACTAGAAGACATCATTATTACAAAAAATGTGATAGACAATGCATTGATTTTCTTCTAGGGAAACATAATGAAAAGGTAACTAAAATGGTAATCCTTGTCATTATTTCTAATCAACTATCATGATATATTATTTAAAATATAAAAAATGGTGAGTTTCATTGAAATTTGAATAATATGAAGAATGACATTTATGGAAGTTCAGTTGGAAACAATCATGGTGTTAATAATGTTAAATTTTCTTATTATCTAGAATATATGAATAATAACCTAGAAGAATATATCAAATATAAGGTACGATATTTTCTATTTGAAAATAAAAGGAATATTGTAATGAATTTACAATGAATTCAATGTCATACATATGGGGAACCAAGGAATTATCTGAGTCAACGCCCTCTTCAAAATTCCATCTCCTAGACAAAGGAAGAACCTATGTTATAAGAAACTTTAAAGTTAATGGATTGAAGTTTTTACATATTGGTATTCAAAAATTATATCTATGATATTTTGGATATGTTAAACATCAAAGGATTGTTCCAAATTAGTTTAATTAAGGATTTGAAAACATTTTTTGAATGGAAACAATAACCAAGAAAATTGAAAATGTTTAGTTGGGATAAAGAGGTGATTTAAATTTATGGGATAGTATTTGTGACCATAAAATTGGTTTGTGATTTAATAAAATGTCATTTAGGTTATCTTTGATGAAATTTATTACATTTTTTTTATTTAACAAAATAATATATTATTTTTTTGGACAATAATGTGTCTATTTTCATGCAAGTATAAATTATGAGTTGTGTATGCCATTATAGATTTATATTTTTAAGGTTGATCATATGTCCATAGGTTTAGACCCCCTTTTTTATGTTTTAACTAATGAGATTTGGAGGTATTTGAATCTTTTTCTGGGTTTTAGGAAGAATACTCTATTCATAATTAAATAAACTTTGGTTTAGTATATCAATTGATGTTACATTAATTATATAAAGTTGTACAGTGAGATAAAATAAATCTTCATCTTTGAAAAGTCATTCATTGATAAGGGGATACTTTTGAAGTTGTTTACGGTCACATTAAGGATTATCATTCAGAATAATATATAAATTTGATTCAGGATATTTTTGTGAATTTAAATACCTTATAAAATTATATACTAATTTATCAGTGCTATTAAATATAGTTTGGGGGAAATTTTATTGGTTTGAGGTATATGTAACCCTTTGTTTCAGCAAGTGATTTAACATGAAAAAAATTAATTTGGAAGAATTCATTTAAATTTTTGAATATGTAAGATAAAATTTATGTAATAATTTTTGAGGTTAAAACATTATTTAATTTATAGGTTATTAAGCTTATTTGGGATGTAGGGTTATTTACTTAAATGATATAAGTGGAACCATTATTGTTATTATGGAAAATTCTCAAGATAAATGTATTATTTATTGTTTTATTCATTTTGGTAGTTATCTTACCTTATTCTAACCATTTTTTGTTTTATTGAATACCAAAATATGGGATGAATATCATTATATAATTTTCTGACCCATAAAAATTTTATTTTAGTGCTTTATTAATGGTGAAAATATTCATCTCGAAAGCTAATTGTTCGGAGAAAAAGTTTTGAATGTGGTGGAAATTGATTTATGGGAAAATTATACTTTTTATACCTTTAAATCTATTTTTTGTATTTTTAAAATCCAATATATGGTTGATTGTGACCTCACATTCAATCAGTTCAACCCATCACACCCATAAATCCCATGATTTGAAAATCAAAAGAGAAAGCCACAAAAATAAAATTTTAAATTCAAACAATACATGCCTCTGACCAATACCCATTAAACCACCTTGAGTTCTGAAATATCAAGAGGTAGTCAGCCTCAAGCCACACCCCTAGCAAACAAATCACATACATAAGTGAAGTAAAATAAATCACCACTACCAGTGATGACCCACCAAAAATCATCCCACAAAATCTTTAAACTGTGATAACTGAAGACACAAACACCCTTGACATCATAAAATCACCTTTGGATTGAACTGAAATACATAACCAGATCCGTACTTTAGAAAAAAACCATTTGATATAAACCCCTTGCACAAACCTGAAACAAACCTGATCCATCGTCATGGTCATTACATACTTTGCAGACCTCGAATTAGTGTCATCACCATCACGAATGAAGTATCGGTGTGTCACTTAAATACCAAGTCTGAAAAAAAATTGTAGAAAAAATGAATGAAAAGCCTCATAAAAATACATATGAATAGTACCATAACAAACAGAAATTAAGACAAATGACAACTGCAAGATGTCCCTTTAAAGAAGCACTATTGAGAAGATATTATACTTATCAAGTTAGTATATTTTCTAAGGTTATTAGTCTAGGTAGTAAATGAATACCTCAAATCACGGAAAAGAATATTAAAAAAATAAATTGTCCCAAAACAATCAATTTCTTTCATTTTTGGTCTTTTAACTCCTCCCTAATTTATCCTTTTGTGGTCTATTGATTTCTCTTATCAATTTTCTCTATCACCGTATATTTGTTCTTGGGCATCATTTTTCTCTTCCATGACCATATTTAATCTCCCCAATAATTTTCTACTACTCAACGACCTATTTTTGTGTTATTTTATATAGCCATCATATTTCTCATTCTCTCTTGTTAAGAGGATGTTTTACAAACCATTTTTACAAAATGGGTATCCACAAAGATATTTAAAAATGTTAAATCTTTTATTATCAAGAAATATGTCAAATTATAAGGATGGAATTCCTTAAATTAGGTAGGGAGAATGTAACACCCAAGGATTTAAATAAATATTTTCTTTTCAATTAAATTTTATATATTTGATAGCTTGTGTTACATACCACACTGAGATTAAATGAACCATTATATATTTTTTGAAAAATTATTATGTGACCCTTATAAGTTAGATATTAAATTTGAAAGTATGGATCAGATTAAAAACTTTATAAAACATATAAAAATAACGTAATCAATATAAATGTATTTATTATTTCTAAGAAATTAAGAATTCAATTTTTAGAAAAGTTATATTATGCATACAAAATACATATCCTTCAAAAAGTTTTTTATTTATTTTCATGATATATTATTTTCTTGAAATTTTCACGCATTTTTTAAATTTTGTTTCATAAATATTACTAATTTATATATAATAAAATAATAACTATATTAGGACTATTTTTTGTGATTTTTCTCAGAATATTGAATTTCCTGTAAGTACTGAATTATATTTATTTTATTAAAAACTATATTTTCAAGAATGTACAAATTTCCATTTTATTTTAAAATATTTTATAAGTAAAATTAGTTGTATTATATTTTAAATTATTCAATTAATCTTATTTGAAAAAAAAGTATTGTGGAATTTTTCATAAAAATCATTTTTATACATAATGTGCATTTTTCTGAAGAATTAAAATGGTTTTTAGTCACATAATGTATTTATAATTTCAATAAATTAAATTAATCAATATTTTTAGAAAAAAAATAAAAAATTAATATATTATATATTCATTTATTTGTTTTTAATTTTATATAACATTTTTCTAAGCATGAGGTAAGAATGAACCATGTTTTATGCATAAAATGTATTTTGCTAAAAAGCGGTTTCTATCATGTGTTGTGAACATATTTTAAATTTAATTTATTCCTCACTCTGAAATTACATTTCCTAAAATATATTCAATATTTTTAATCAATAGGTTAAAATTTGGGTCAATATGAATAGTAATCGTGGTAAACTTTATTACTTAGGTAAAGGGTAAATCAGGATAATATAGGTTAAAATAATTAAAAAAGCCATAACTTTTTATCCAAATTATTATTCTATGAATACAGTTATACTATTATCACCTTATGCTATAAATTTTGTTTTTAAAGCATAATTTTCCATAAAATAGGCCAATAAAATATTTAAATCCCATAAAGTAACCAAATTCCACTTTGTTAGTTTTAAATAACTATTACCTATTCACATAGGGACAAAAAATATTAATGAATAATAATAATATTTATTTTTTTGAATAATAAAATTATATTCATTATGGTAATTTTTTTCTAAAATTTTATTAAATATATAATAAACTTAAATTATTTTTCCACACTGATGTATTATCTCTATAATTAATATATATATATATATTGATTTCAAATATATAAAGTAATAAAATAAAAGTGAGTTAATGTGTGAGAGAGATTTTTAAATGAATAAAAAATATTAGTTTTATGTGAAATAATTATATAGGACTTATGACTTTGTATTTATGTCACTTAATACAAATTAAATGAAAATAGTCTAAATTAAAAATAGCCATATTTTATAAAAAAATATTTTATTAAATTAAAAAATCATAAATTTATTAAAATATGATAGGGGTATAATATTGGGTCAATAAATTTATAACTTGACCATTTATAGGCCATTTTAAACCATTAAGATTTAGAAATAGTTTAATATATTTAAATCTTTTAAGAAATGCCAAGAGTCATCCACCACTCAATTATAAAATGGAACCCCTCTTTTATTCATTTCACAACACATTGAGCCTCCTATATTGACCAATATTTACCATGTTATCTTTTCAAATCCTATATACACATTTTAGAGGTGTTGGGATTCAGAGGAGACCAACACGAGATCCCATAAGAGGATATCAAAAGGAGTTATTTCAAAGAATACTTAATCTCCTTAACCAATCAATTTATTTTTAATTATTATTTTACCTATTATAAATATGTTATAATACTAATAAAATACTAAAATCAATATCTTTATTATACTTAAATGTTATTATGAGTGATAATTAATCTTCATTCTCCCTTATTTCAGCATATGGGAAGTGAAAATATCACTTGTGCGCACGTATAGATTTCCCACTCCACATACTGATAAAAATAATTTCTCAAAACCAAATTTTTGGTTTATATTATGTAATGGTGGTCAGGTTATATACAAGTAAGATGGTAACATTATAACCATGGATATGTGGGGCCAATATCTCTCTCCTATTCCTTGGGTAAAGATTAATATATCATAACATAACTATTACTTCATTGGGGAGTGGACCCATTTCAGTAAGGGAATGTTTCCACTATGATAGTATTGGGAGTAAATATTAACTAATATGATTATATAGGGACTGAAGTCAATCAACCTTTATAGCCTTACCCGTGACCCTATACCACTAAGGAAATTACATTTTATGATTATGTGTATTCAACAAACTAATGTTGTATACCAATGTTATTCTCTCATGGCTCTTGTTCTTTTATTCGTTTATGATTCATCTATAATGAAATATCAAGATTTATTATATTACTGAAGATTATGTTCTATGATATTATGGGTATTGTTTTTAATGTTATGATCAAGTTAACATACCCGGATGTTCATGTTATAATAAAGTGATCATTCATTTCTCCCTTGTTTACCCTTAACGATCATCTCAGTTCATCCTTTATTATGTTTCCCTTCCCCAAATTATAAAGAATGGTAATAAGTTTGATATATATTATAAGGGTTCTATATAAGAAGAACATATTTGGATATTATGTATATATTTTCAGAACTAGTTGTTTATACGTCCATGTTTCTAAAGGCAATAAACCTATAAAATTACAGAATGTATTTTTATGATATATAATAAATATTCATATACTAAGATTGAATGTATATGTATAAAATATTTAGGGTTCTATAGTTGATATGACATCTAGGTTTATTTAACATTTAAAAACTTGGTTAGGAAACAATATTGATAACCTCGGGGATACGTCTAATTATATGATAATATCCTAATGTTTTGGTTGAGGTCATCGATAACCTATGTTAGGAATAAGCATCCATAGATTGAGATTATGGTTTAATTATTTTGACATACATTGAAGTATATATCATTATTATTTGATATAATACTCTGATTATTATATTTTTACACTTAAACATAGCTTATTGGTTTTAGTGAATCGTTGGAAACAGAAGACGTTGTGCATAGAATGAATGTAATTGATAATGCAATGATTTTCTTCTAGAGAAACCGAATGAGAAAAAAATTGTGAGATGAATCATTGTGATTATTCTAAATAATATATAATGATATATTATTAAGAACATAAAAAAGTTGAGTTTATTAGTAAGTCTAATAACAGGAAAACTGGGTTTTATTAAATTTTAGGTGGCCACGATCATAGAGTTAAGAATGTTCAATTTACTTCATATCTAGAATGTGAGAATAAGTACCTAAAATAATATTTCAAATAGAGGATAATAAGTTTTCTATGTGTAAATAAGGTTTATGTAGTAAATAATTACTAAGGGAACAAATATAACAAATGTGAGGAAACTATTTATTATCTGATTCAATGAACTCTTCTAAATGTTACCTCCTAGGCCAAGGAAAAACCTATGGTATTCCAACCTTTAATATGAATGGATTGACATGTATATGCATTTGGATTCAAGAACTATATCCACGATATTTGGGATTCTATATTCATGAAACATTAAACGATTATTCCAAATTATTTTTCTTTAAGTATTTGAATACATTTGTTGAATGGTACAAATTATTAATAAAATTGTAAATTTTTAATTGGTATATATAGATTATTAACAATGATGGGATTGAATTAGTGATCACAAAATTGATTAGTGAATTGATAAAAAAGTTATTCAGGTCATCTTCTATTAAATTGATTACATTTTTTGTCGAATTATGAAAATATGATATGATTTTATTTAGAGAATATGTTTTTTTTCATGTGAGGATAACTTATTAGTTATAGATACCATCATCAATTTATAGGTTTATGGTTTATTATACGTTTAGTGGCATAGACCCAATTTTTATGTTTAAAGTGCTGAAATTTTGATGTAATTTAAATCTTTTACTGAGTTTTTGGAATAATTCAATATTGAGATTTAAATAAACCTTTAGATTAGCATATTAATTTATGTTAAGTTAATTTTTGACTATTAGATAATGGGATATTGTTCATATTCATGGTTGAAATATGATTCAATGATAATGTCATATTTTAGAATATATTTATAGTCATGTTAAGGATTAACTTTTAGGTAAATATCTAAATTTTATTCATCAAATTTTTGTAAATTTTACGGCATTATGAAATTATGTAGATATTTATCAGGGTGATTAACGATATTTTTGGATACATTTATTTGGTTGAGGTATATGTGACCATTAGGTTTAATATGTAATTTAACATGAAAAAATTATTGGGATGAATGTAATTAAATTTTTTAAGATGTAATATGAAAGATATGATATTATATTTGATGTTAAAATATTATTATTTTTGGTTAATAAGGGTATTTAGGATGTAGGGTTATTTATAGAAATGAACTAAGGGGAACCTTTGTTATTGTTATTGATTTATTTTGATATAAATGTATTATTTAATGGTTTATTCATTTTAAAAATTATCTTATCTTGTTTTAAATTTTTTTCTTAAAGTCTATAGACATGATAAATATTTTAGAATACATTTTTATTCAAATATATGTTAATTTTAGCGCTTTAGATATGGAAAATTCATCTCTAATATTATTAAATTGGAGAAACATTTTGACTATGGAAGAAATTTATTAAGGGATTTAATTATACCTGCCACATAATTATATTTTTTATGGTCTTATACTTGATGGTGAAGGACTACCTCAACTCTAGGAAAAGGATCTTAAGATAAAAATATTTTCTTATAACATTCAATTCTAATAATCTGATAGTATTATAAATCATGGCTAATTTATGGTTTTGTTCTCATTAAATTTCAAGTGAATATGTTCTCTGTAACCCTCTATCAGTCCTTGGGTGATATATTTCTTTTCTATATCCATATTTTTCACGTCCTACTAATTTTTCACATTTAAATTCCTAGTTTCATGTTTTTCTAGGTGATCCTAATATTTCTCATTCTCTATTATGAACAGAAGGTTATTCTAACACTTTTTACAATATGGGTTTCCACAAATGAATTTTCAAATGTAAAACCTTTTATTATCGAGTTAATGTTTGTAAATTGAGGAAGTAATTTATTAACAGGGGTAGGATGTAACTCTCTGATATTTTATGAAATAATTTTTCAGTTAAATTAAATTTCTTTGACAACTAGTGTTGCATGGACATTTAGTTTAAATAAAGAATATTATGTTATTAAAATATTATTACATGAATATTATAACCAAGTCATTAAATTGGAAGTTATAAATAAGATTAACTAATTTAGTAAGAATATAAAAATACCCAAATAAATATAAATTTCATGACTAATTATTTAAAAATAAGCATTAAATTTTTATTAAAGTTGTATTATTCTTAAAAAAATACCCCCATCAATATAATTCTTAATATCTTTTTGTGATAATATTATACTTAATTTTAGACATTTTAAAATAATTATTTCATAAAAATAAATAAATTTTTTATATCATCATATAAAATATATCTTTTGGTGAATTGCAAGGATTTTTATGAGTGATTTATTTTTGGTGAATACTGAAAAATATTGATTTTTATTGATAGCTTTATTTTAAATAATTTACAAAGCTACATTTTTTAAAATGAATTAAAATTGAAGTTAGTTTTATTTTGTTTTATAAAATCAAATTATGTTAATTAGAACAAATTATATTTTCAGGAATGAAATATGTTTTTTATGATTATTTTAAAGTTAACCTATTCAACTTTAATATTTTAAATTTGATAAAATTGATTTTATTTTTGGACATGGTAGGTTCATGTAAGGTAAGTAGGTCTCATTTATTTTTTTCAATATCAATAACAATTTTGATGATATGTATCACTTCAGTAAATGATAAATTAGGTTAATCTTGGTTACAAATTAGTGACAAGGTCATAATTTTTAATCATTATTATTTTTTGATAAATAAATTCAACCCTTATCACCTTATTATAAAAATGGAGTTTTCGACATAGGATTTTCCATGAAAATTACCTATATAATATTTAAAGGATAAAAAGTTACAAAATTTCGCTCTCTAAAGTATCAAATATCTATTAGATGTTTATATAAGGAAGAAATAGTTATGAATGAATGTAAATATTATTTTTTCTATTATTAAATTTTATTAAGGATGGTAATTCGTTTATAAATTTTGGTGATTAAATATTTTTCTTAAATTCTTTTGTATTACCGATGTAGTATTTCTTCAATTAATAAAAAATATGTAATGATTTTAAAAATATTAAAAGTAGTATAATTTTGATTATTTAATGAGTGACATGAAGTTATTTAGATAAATATGACATAATAGTGTTACTTTAAGAAATTATTTTCAAATTTAAATTTTTTATTTATGTATTTTTATTCAAATTAAATTAATCGTGTCGAAATTAAAAATAAAGATATTTTATGAAAATAAAAATTTGTTAAATTACATAAAATAAAAAAAATTAAAATAACATAAGGGAGATAATGTATGATCTAATACATCATATATTTTCCATTTATATACCATTTGGAACCATTTTTATTGATAATTATTTTAATATATTTTAATATTTTTATAAATTCCAAGAGTGCCCCTGTAACACCCCAGGTAAATAAAGAATATGACATTTTTATATTTATCCCTATTTGTGAATAAAATTTTTATTTTAATTTAAAGGGAACGCTATGCTCGATGGCTTACCCAATACACAACAATGAGTTCCGTTGAAATCTTACGTTGACTCTAATATTAAAATAATTTTATTTTAAATGGTAGTTAACACCTAGCCGTTGTAATTACGTAAATGAACAGAACAAACTAAAAAATGATTATATATGTTTGTCAAATATTTTTACTTGTTACAATAAATTTTATAGGATTAAAAATGTGAATGAATCCAATTTTAAGCGTAAACATTCTAATATTCTATAAAAGGTCGATTAATCACCTTTAGATGGCGAACCTATTTTAAATACACTTTTTAACAATTTTATGTGTTATATTTGACAAAATAAAATTCATCTTTAGAATCGGGACATCAAAATTTACTTTTTGTAAATTTTTGGTATTTGTCCAATATAGTTCATTTTTTAATGAATAGTGAAAAATGTTGTATTTTAATTAAAAACCTCTTTTTAACCTAATTTATTGATATGATTAGATTATATTTTTAATTGGTTTTAAAGTGAAATTAGAATATAATTTTACCATTTTATCCAATGGTGGTCATTGGAATTAATATCACATTGAGATTGGACATAAACGAGTGTCAATCTTTTGATAGATATTGTTTCTTAAAAACATGCTATTTGATTTGACTACGGGATTTAATTATAAAATAAATTAATTCAACTTCTATGTTATGAATTTGATAAAAAAGAAATCATTTTTTAATTTGGAATATCAAATATAGCATAGGGTTAATTTTTTGTATTTTTCTGAAAAACCTTAATTTTTTATGAATACTGAAACCACAAAGTGGTGGTTACAAAAACTGATTTTTCGTTTAAATGGAACTTTACCACATCTGTGACTTGAATTTAAAAAATAAAATATAAATGATTTTAATTGTTAAGTAAAATATGGTTGAATGGGATGAAAATATTTTTTGATGAAAAGTAACTTTTAAGTTTTATTAATCACGATTAAAGGTAATTAGTGTGATTTAAGGTAAATATGATATTATAATAAAATAAAAATATCTTGCAACTTTTCCTAACCCCATTGGATGAGTCATAGTCTACCAAGACAACCCATGGGTCTATATACATATTGATGTAAATTTTATGTCCAAGTGATGAGATACCCTTTTTATCTCTCATCAACTCATTTTCTGAAGTTTGAAGTGACGCTGTTAGGCTGTCGAATTTTTGCAAGGGAAATTCTTAACCCAATTTTGATTCATTGGGATAAACTTGTACTCCTTGAATATGTCGTTCTATGAATATGTTTGAATGACCTCTGATTGTATTACACTTAATATCCACCTATATTTGGTGTATTCATTTGTTACACATAATTATGTAATTGATTTATCCTTAATCCAAGGATATTGTCTTTGTATGGGACTTCATCTCAGTCTCCATTCATTGAGGCATATTTTGTTTTATACACAACTTTATTTAATAGGGTGTATAATCCCCTTTGACTTTTACACTTATTCAAAAGGAATATTTTTTTATACCAAGCGTTTTACTAAATGAAAAAAGGAATGTTTTTTGTCGTACGTATGCGGCAACAATGACTTCTCCACCGCCGTGACCATTATTTGAGTTTCGGATTCCTCTACAAGCCATAAATTTTTTTGAATGAAAAATAAATACCATGTTTTACTTTTATTTTATTTTGGTATTGAAAATGGTTTTCATAATTTTTTTATATCAATGTGTTTTATTGATATCTTCTGATTGAAAAGTGGAAATGTTATGTTTCCTTTATGCATGTTTTATGTGATCTGATTTTGTTATGGTTCTTGAAAATTGTTATGAAGATGGGTGGTTCCGTGATAAACTAAGGGAGGGTGAGCCCGATATAGCTCTCCAATGCATTGGTTAATGAGAAGTAGTTAAACTTTAAGGTTTCTCCAAAGAGATTTAGGGAATATATTGTGATGGGTATTCCAAACGTAACCAGGAGGGTTACTCCCTACGTAAGAATGTTATTAATGCCTCAAGTTACCTTTATGTCTTATGATTTCTATGATTTATTCATGATTTGATGAGGTATGTGATTTTGTTTTATGAGTAAAGTATGATTTCATGCATGGATTAATGTTTTCATTTCGTACTTTTATATCCTTTACTGAGCTTTTAATGCTCATCCCAAGTTTTTGAAAAAAAATTCACAGGTCAAGGGACAGGTACATGATATGATGATAGTGTCAAGGAAGTTTCAAGAAAGGATCCATGTTTTATTATAAATATGTTTCCGTTCATGGGAAAAATGAGTACTATCTTTTATGTAACCACTTTGTTTAAATGTGGAATGTAATTAATGTTTTATGATCTAATTCTCTAAAATTATAAACCTGAAAAGATCCTCAACGTGTATTCTTGAAGTAACTCAAGATTAAGTAAGGTTTAAGGCTGGGGCCTTATCGTTGGTATCAGAGGTCGGTTTAGACAAATTTAAGGATTATGAGTTTTTGTTAGACACATGGTTAGTCCCTATATCTATTATTTCAGTTAAATCCTAGGTCAAGTAAAGTCAGTTATGAATGGAATGAGGAGGATCTCAAAGGAAATTCCTATCTCTTCATGATGACATGCTTGCAATAATTATTGTATAGTCATGTTTAGATGATTGTGAATCTTTTTCTAGCATACAACTCTCTTGCAAGCAGTTTTTTGAGATATCAAACACCTCCAATATAACTCATTATCGTCGTGGATCATGGGTTGTATTTAGACAAATACTATTTTCACAATATTCTCATATTTTCAAGAAAGGTAAATATTATAAAGGTATTTTCAAATATTTTACCTTATCACAAGAATTTGAAGCATATTATGATTTTAAAAATGGTTCTGAGGAAGGTGGCCCTTGTGCAACCTATTTATATTTACTTTTAAAATATAGTCTCTCACCACATACTTGTGGTATTTTAAAAGGACCAATATTAGAAAGTTTCAACTCAAATTCTATCCGACTATTTTATAGAAATAATGTTTTATCAGATGTTTTGGAATTATATGTCATACATGAATATTTTCCAAAAGTGTTTTTCTGTGAACACCCATATGACCCGTCCTTTACAAGGTGTATTTGGATGGAGGAAGATGATGATTTTGAAGGATCTCTAAATCATTTTTGTAATGCTTGGGACTTCTACCTATGTGAACAAGATGACGATGAAACCGAGTGGACGCCATGATCAAGGTATGCTGTTATTCATTTTGGAAAGCGTTTTATTTTATGGTGGTGAAATAAGACATCAAGAATTAAGATGTTGAGATCGTAATGAATTTGGATTAAAATGAGAGGTATAAGGAAACTATTGAGGTTAAAACATGTTAGGTTTATTTTTGGAGTTTTACAAAAAGGACAAAAAGAAGACCCTGTGACAACACGTCATGTCAGACAAAGCCGCGGGAATCGAACCCACAACCAAAGTTCCACTGTTATTTATCGCCTACCACTGGAATACAAGAAGTCCCTATATAGTTTGACTAATTATTTTTAGTTATATGATTTTATGAATTAAGAGTAAGTTGATTTTGGGTTATCTATGGAAATTATTAACCTATCATGGAGGATATGTGATTAGGTTAATTACTTTTCAATATGAGACTTTTAGAGAAACTGATTTTATTTGGAGATAAGTGTTAATTTGTACCTTGGAGACTATGTTACTAAATCCTTCAAATATTTGGGTTTCAATCTTAATTTGGTTTACTTTGAATAATTTTATAGACAAATTTTTTATCGAATGGTCCTCGTTGAACTTTGGGTTTTGTTGGACAAATTTTGGAGATTAAGAATAGATTTTCTTTTTATAAAGGGTTATCCTTTTCTGGTTTATCTGATCTTGTTCTAATAATTTTGGTTTCGGTAAGGGTCTAAAGACATGGGAAATATATAGTTCTCTTTTGTGGATTTGGTGATTCTAAAAAAGTTTATTATTGTACTCTTAATGCGAACAAGTATTCCAAAATACTTGTCTTTTGGAGAAAGTATGAGTTTGTGTAAGAAATATAGTGAAATTTGAAAGTCAACATGACAAGTAAGTATGTTTCCTTAAGATAAAAAATAAATTCCTCAATGAAAAGTAACATAAAACAAAAATGTTGTCTATTAACTTTTCCAACTGGGGAATCGAATACCGTTTAACCAACCACAAGTTTGTGATTTTCTTATGGTTAAATTTCTCCAAAACATGTTTTCTATCACTCTCCCTCAGAACATGACCCTTTGATTTTTCTTCCATATCCATGTTTTCCTACATGGAATCATACTATGGGTTAACTCGGGTGACCTTTGTACTTCTCTTTCCTTCTTTTAATGTGATTTTTTTATCGACTCTTGTTCTGATGTTGGACTTTCAATGATGTTTCTGAGCCCGATTTTAAAATTGCGAAGACGCAATTCCCAAAAGGGGAGAAGGATGTAACACCCCAAGTAAATAAAGAATGTGACATTTTTATATTTATCCCTATTTGTGAATAAAATGTTAATATTAATTTAAAGGGAACGCTTTTCTCGATGGCTTACCCAATACGCAACAACAAGTTCCTTTGAAATCTTACATTGCACTCTAATAAAAAAATAATTTTATTTTAAATGGTAGTTAACACCTAGTCGTTGTAATGAAGTGAATGAACAGAACTAACTACAAAATGATTATATATATTTTTCAAATATTTTTACTTATTACAATAAATGTTATAGGATTAAAAATGTGAATGAATGCAATTTTAAGCGTAAACATTCTAATATTCTTTAAAAGGTTGATTAACCGCCTTTTGATGGAGAACCTCTTTTAAATCCAACTTTTGAAAATTCTATGTGTTATATTTGACAAAATAAAATTCTTCTTTAGAATCGGGACATCAAAATTTACTTTGTGTAAATTTTTGATATTTGTCCAATAAAGTTCATTTTTTAATGAATAGTAAAAAATGTTGTATTTTAATTCAAAACCTCTTTTTAATATAATTTATTTATATGATTAGATTATCTTTTTAATTGTCTTTAAAGTGAAATTAGAATATATTTTTACCATTTAATCCAATGGTGGTCATTGAAATCAATATCACTTTGAGATTGGACATAAACGAGTGTCAATCTTTGGATAGATATTGTTTATTAAAAACACGATATTTGATTTGACAGTGGGATTTAATTATAAAACTAATTAATGCAACTTCTATGTTATTAATTTTGTAAAGAAGACATCATTTTTGAATTTGGAATATCAAATATAGCTTAGGGTGAATTTTTGGTATTTTTCTGAAAAACATTAATTTTTGATGAATAGTGAAACCACAAAGTGGTAGTTACAAAAATTGATTTTTCATTTAAATAAAACTTTACCACTTCTGTGATTTTAATTTAAAAAATCCAATATAAATGATTTTCATTATTAAGTAAAATTTGGTTTAATGGGATGAAAATAATTTTTGATGAAAAGTAACTTTTATGTTTTATTAATCGCGGTTAAAGGTAATTAGTGCGATTTAAGGTAAAATGATATTATAATAAAATGAAAATATCTTGAAACTTGTCCTAACCCTATTTAATGAGTCATGGTCGACCAATACAACCCATGGGTAGATTTTCGGGACCCCATGGAGCCACATGGGTAAGATAATGACATTTATGTCATTTATTTAAAGTAAAAGTAAAAATGACACAAACAAGTATTGTTTTTCTAAAACAATTTTTACATGGGGTTATGCAAGTCATATTTTTGACTATAAATAGTAATTGGAAAGATAAAAATATTTCCTACATCATAGTAATTTTTTTATAATTTTTAGACATTAAAGTGATTAAATAATTAATGACATCATGATGATGCAGCGATTACCTCGTTATTTGATGATTTAAATAAAATGAAAATACAATGTAAAATCTAAGACCTAGACATGTCAAAAACCTATTGGATGGGTGGATTTCGACCTCGTATCACCGTATACTCGAAATACATCAATTTGGGACCTTTAAAATCTGAAACACATTTGAAAATAAAGTAACATTTTATACCTTTCCAAGAGTGCCCTCCTATCCTCTTATAAAATCCCCCCACCTCTACCACCTTACCCACACCTCTCAAGCCTTTTTCACGACCAAGATCTGATCATTTTGTCTCTCCAAATCCCTGTCCTCATCCTAGAAGCCTTACCTTAGTCAGGATTCTCTTAATGAAACCCTTTTGGTTTAAACCAAAGGGAGTTACCCGATTTTAAGGTAACGTCTTCACTTGTGCTCTTTTGTTTTATTTTGCTTCTCCAACCCCCTAAACTCCTTTCATTCATTTATTTTGTAACAACACCAGTATCTTCAATATACTATGATGTTGTTTTAATAATTATTCTATCCACACTTACACCCACCTACATCTAATGGATAATGAACATATTGTTTCTGTGGATGGTGAATTTCTGCCTCACGAAACGATGATTGTTCAATATTCTTTTAACACCTTCAAAGGTGGCCATTAAGATGTCACTATATTTATATATGATATATAATATGTTTATGTTTTCCTTAATCTTCTGTATTTTTTATTTATGGCATACCTTTATGGATTCTATTATGGGTAAACGCGGTATCTTCATTTTAGGAAGTGCGGACTACCGCCCCCTCAAAGTGATTTGATTCGTTAATACCATATGTGGTACGTATAAAGGATAGATTTAATGATATTATATATGATAACATACTGGAATTATAATAATATTACATATCATTATGTTTTAATTCCATTAAATATGAAATAGAAATGGTAGTAGCGTTCATGTGTACGTACGGCTTACCGTCTCCAGGAACGGTGCATTTCATTTCTTACCTCTAAAAGTTATGTAATATTATAAATGAATGTATATAATTGATATATATATATGATATCTATTATATCTACATAATTAATATAATTATGGATATAATGGATATTTTACCCCATGAACAAACATGTATTTATAAAGAGTTTATTTTTTACTCAAGTAGCAATGATCGTTAAAACAACCGTTATTAACTTAAATAATTACATAGTGTTAATGAAATGGTAATAAGTGATATATAAGGAATAATGAACCTGAAAAACGTTCTTAAGAAAGTATAAATTAGCTCATTTTTATTATTCCAGAGATTAAAAAACGATCAAGTCAAGTCGGATATGAGGTAAGGGATCCTACCCCTCTCTTTCTTTTTAAGTACACGCTTTTATGTCATTCCTTTTAAGATCATATTTCTTATGATTGGGATGTTCTTTTATATAAATCTTACTGTACTTTTTATGTTCATATGATTAAGAGACCCAATTTTCTCTCGTCAATCCATTTTGGAAGTTTTGAGTGGCGTCGTTAGGCTGCCGAATTTTTCGTAAGAGATCCAACCTCTCTCTTTCTTTTTAAGTACTCTCCTTTATGTCACTTCTTTTAAGATTTTATTTGTTATGTTGGGGGATGTTCTTTTATATTCCTCCTGATTTAAATTTTATTTTAATATGATGAGAGACCTTATTTGATCTCATCAATCCATTTTTGGATGTTTTAAGTGGCGTCGTTAGGCTGCTGAGTTTTCGTAAGGGATTTTTCCTTCTCACTTTTATTCCTGTGTAATTTATGCTACATTTGCCACCATTTCCATTGAGTGGTATATGTAATGCCCATTATTCTACTCTTTGGTTAATATAATTTCGTTTATGAATATTTACATCAATGTTGTATTTTCCCTCTTTCATGGGGTGAATGTTTCGAAAGATACCCAAGTCGGTACGGGAACTTTTCACCCTCCTCTTTTTAAAAGACTTTATTTGTTGGGTCTTTCAATTTACATATTGTAATGTCGGGATATATTCTTATATATACTTATTGATGTAAATTTTATGTCCAAGTGATGAGATACCCTTTCTATCTCTCATCAACTCATTTTCTAATGTTTGAAGTGACGTTGTTAGGCTGTCGAATTTTTGCAAGGGAACTTCTTAAACCAATTTTGATTCTTTGGGATAAACTTGTACTCCTTGAATATGTCGTTATATGAATATGTGTGAATGACCTCTGATTTTTTTACACTTAATATCCACTTATATTTTGTGTTTTCTTTTTTCACACATAATTATGTAATTTATTTATCCTTAATCCAAGGATACTGTCTTTGTATGGGACTTCGTCTCAATCTCTATTCATTGAGGCATATTTTGTTTTATACAAAATTTTCTTTTATACGGTGTATAAACCCCTTTGAGATTTATTCTTATTCACAAGGAATATTTTTTTAAATGAAGCATTTTACTAAATGACAAAATGAATGTTTTTTTGTCGTACGTATGTGGTGACAATGACTTCTCTGCCGCCATGACCATTATTTGAGATTCGGCTTCCTCTATAAGCCATAACTTTTTTTAATGAAAAATAAATACCATGTTTTACTTTTCTTTTATTTTGGTGTTGAAAATGGTTTTCAAAATGTTTTTATATCAATGTGTTTTATTGATATCTTGTGATTGAAAAATGGAAATGTTATGTTTCCTTTATGCATGTTTTATGTGATACGATTATGTTACAGTTCTTGGGCATTGTTATGAAGACGGGTGGTTCTGTCATAAACTAAGGGCGGGTGAGCCCTATATAGCTCTCCAATGCATTGGGTAATGCGAAGGAGTTAAACGTTAAGGTTTCTCCAAAGAGATTTAGGGAATATACTATGATGGGTATTCCAAACGTAACCAAGAGGGTTACTCCCTACTTAATAATGTTATTAATGCCTCTAGTTACCTTTATGTATTATGATTTCTATGATTTATTCATGATTTTATGAGGTATGTGATTATGTTTTATGAGTAAAGTATGATTTCATGCATGGACTAATGTTTTCATTTCGTACTTTTATATCCCTTACTGAGCTTTTTATGATCATCCCAAGTTTTTGAAATGTTTTTCACATGTCAAGGGAAAGGTACATGATGTGATTATGGTGTCAAGGAAGTGTCAGGAAAGAATCCATGTTTTATTTTAAATATGATTCTATTGATGGAAAAAATGTTTACTATCTTTTATGTAGCCACTTTGTTTAAATGTGGAATGTAATTCATGTTTTCAGATCTAATTATCTAAAACTCTAAACCTGAAAAGATCATCAACGTGTATTCTTGATGTAACTCAAGATAAAGTGAGGTTTAAGGCTGGGGCCATGTACCCCTCCCCAAAGTTATCAAATAGAACCCCTACATTCTCTTCTTCACAACACATTCACCCTTTTAGCTCAACCAAACTATACCATGTTCTATTCACCACTTCCTAATATTTATTATATGGGTGATGGTATTCCCAAAAGGCCAGCAGTAGATCAATAAAGTGGAGATCAAAAACATTGATTTAAAAGAAGAGGTAATTACCTTAATTGATCACTTTTTTTAGTTATTCATTTACTTCCACTAAATCTATTATATTCTATATATAAAAAATTTAGTGTCCAAAAATATATTGTAATGTTATTAAAATTATAAACAAAATATATACTCCCTCTTTCCATAAAATGGGATGTGAAAATACTACATGAGTGTATGTATGTATGGTTTTCATTATGTGATGGTGGTCATGTTATGACCAAGGATGTTGGTCACATCATATCCAATAATAGGTGTGACTAATATATCCCTCTAATGCATTGGTTAAATGTTGATATCTCATGTGATAAATCGGATTTGAATGAGAAGTGATCCCAGTTCAGTAAGAGGATTTTTAAACTATGATAGTCTCAAGAGTGAACATTTACAAATAAAATGGTTTGGAGAGTGAATGTGTTCCACATTTAAAGTATTTATAGTGAACATTTACAACTAAGGAAATGATTTTGTATTATTAAGTGTATTCTAAAAATATATTTCTTATACGAATTTTATTCTCTCATGGATCATGTTCATTGATTCCTTTAAGATACCTCTCTTATGAACTACCAATATTTATTCCATAACTCAAGATTAAGATCTTTGATTTATTTGGACTGGTTTTCAAATGTCATGTTCATGTTCATAAAACCTTTTGTTCATGTTATGCTCAATTTATCATTATTAACTCCATTTTTTAACCTTAATGACCATATCTTATAACCAATTCTTATGTTTACTTTCCCTAGATTATGAAAAATATTATTAGGTATGATTTGTTTAAAAAGGATTCTATTTAAAAAAAATTAATAGAAGATAAAGTAGATCTTCTCTGAACTAATTTTTTAGTTTTCTTTATATTAAAAGGAACTCGACTTGTAAAATTTTCACATGGATAATTGTGTTCTGTTATGAATATTCAACCATTAATATGTGATATCTATGTATTAAAAGTATGGTTTTCTATACTGTTGGAGTTACTTTTGAAAATAGATGTGCAGTTTGGTCCCTTTTGGGAAAATATTTCAAATTCACATCTCTATTTTGAAATTTCTCCTTAATGAAATTTTTTTTACCTTAAATATTCTTAGATATGAAATGGTATACAATATTTAATGATACTTTTATTCTCATTTCATAGTCTCATATAATTATCAATGGATTATCAACTTGTACTTTTAGATAATCTTGATTTAATTTCAGCCAAAGCATTTGAGTATAAGTATTTATTAAAACTAAATATTCAACATCTCATGTTCATAGTGTCACTGAATTATAATTATAATTGGTCCAACTAATATGGTTACGTCATAAAAAAGGGTTCCAATAATTAATTATTTTCTATCATTGAAATCCTAAGAATATATATCTATAAAACCCAGAAAATTCATATTTTTCAAGTTTCTATACAATATAACAAACCCTAATGTAAATTTTATATATCAAATACTTATTTTTCTTCCATTGGTTGGGAATCCTTAGGATTAGTCTAATATATTTCACAAATATTCAATATATTATCAATATCAGGTTTTGATTCCATTTAATGAATATTATTTCCAATTCTTTTCCTTAAGTTTTTCTGATTATCCCTAATTTTGGGATCATCTTTTCTAAATCAAAATCTAACAACTATGGGTATTAAGTCTTCTTTTCAATATTATATAGAAAATTTTGTAAACAATTTTATAGTGTATTTTTCTTGGGATAATAATATATATTGAACTTTTTTTGAAATATGGAATAAAAAAATAGTTCTTTTCATCAATTATTGATATCTCTAATTAAAATTTAAATTAATTTGTGAACACCTCACTACCCTTCTCTTTGTCACTTTTAATTATTTAATCATCAGTATAATATATGAAAATAAACCTTCACATATATATCTATTTTGCATATAAATATTTATAAACCTTCCCTTTTGTAAATTTCATTACTCTAAAATAGCTTTAATATTTTGAAAACCATATTCTATATGGAAATATTTTCCTATCAACTGAATTATTAATCCTGTATACTATTTTTTCTTCACTGTCTATAATTAACCCTTATGGTTTTGAAATAAAAACTTCTCTATCAAATTCTTTATTTGAAAAGAAACATTTAATATCTATCTGTCATACATTGAATTTTTTTCAGCTACAACTGTAAGATATATATTCATTGATACAAAACATTCAACTAGTGTAGAAGTATCATAAAATTCAATCATTTCCATATGAGAATACCTTTTATATAATATTTTTTATTTTTTAATAATAATTTACCTTTAAAATTTAATTTTCAACTGAAAACCCTATTGGTATATATAAAACATTTTCCCTTCATCAGTATTTCCATCAATAGCTTTTACCAAATCTTTATGCTCAAATTATACTATAATATTTGTTGATTCCATATAAAAAATAAGTGTTGTAAGATTTTATATTAACAATTATCTTCTTGTTTTCATAGTAACCTCCTGATCGCAAATTGTAATTTCTAATTCAATATGATTATTTAGTATCTGGTATTTTATTTTAACATCTCTAGTATTTTCATCCCCATATTTAGTTTGATTAAATTCCATATCAGTGTAAATTGGTGTTTTTAGCTTCTTATATATTTTATTTATATAAATATTTCATCTTATCTTTTTCATTATTCATAAATTATGTTACATTTTTTATATCCAAGTTGGATTTCTTTTTTGAGATTTTAGCATAAAAACAATTTACCAAATTTTACATATTTCTAATAGAGAAGATATAATCTAACATTATATCGGTATCACATTAAGGTCACTTATCCTTAATTACCCTCAAATTCTCCCAAAATATAGATTTTAATCATCATGTAACTAGGACTACCAAAAACATTGAATTTCATTGCTAATGGATTTTTTATAGGAAATTTTATATGTTTTCATGTGTTACCCATGTCCTAATAAGCATGTATTTATTATATGATCAACAGTACATACTACCCCTAGAATATTTTTCATATTTTATACTCGGAAAGAAATATTATAGCCATTTCAACAATAATTTTATTTTATATCGGTATCCCATTAAGGTCACTTGAACATGTCATTTTTTTATTTTAAACATATTTACTACATCATACACGTTACTAAAAAATATTAAAATAGTCATGTAGGTTATTTAATTAATGAATGAGATAAAATAGGGAAAATAATTGTTATATATTTTTCAAATAAGCTAAAATAAGCAATTATTAATCTGATGCATTGATATAGTTCACTAAATCGTAACTCTTTTGTTAGTTTTTTTAACAATTTTCCCAAATTAATTGGTTACATAAACAACATATATCCTTCTGCATCCTTAGTTGAGGTGGGAATCTCACTATATTATTAAATGAACTTTTACACATGTTTCATTCGCTAATATTTCTTATAATAATGTACCACAACTTCGTTTCAGACTTGGTACTCAAATAACATTTATTTTCATGATCACAGATTTAGAATTGGATTACCCTATTTACTTTTCCTTCTATGTTGATCCTTCCATCCATTGATATTTTGATGAAAAATAATAAATTCCTGAAAATAACCTCATATTTATCATCATATATTTATATTTAACTATGATGACCTAGTCTTATATAAAAAACTTCTTTTCATCCTTGGTACTCAAATAAAATTAATCGGTACGATCACATATTTGGAATATTATTACACTGTTTATTTATCCTTGTATGATGATCCTTCAATCATTTGATATTTTGATGAAAAATATCAATTTATTGAAAATAACCCCATATCTATCATTATAAATTTAGTTTTCACTTAATTAATTTTGTTTAATCCATTCATAAAAAACATATTTATAGATCAGATTTTGGGATTCAATTTCAATATTATAAACTCTTCTAATTTTATGATAACTATGATTTTGAAAAGTCATTTTAATTACTTCATATAATTTAATATACATTAAAACTTTTGTAAAAATAAAATTATATATGGAACAACCACTATTGAAAATACAATACTTATTTCTTTACTAGTCTTTCCGATCAACCTCAAAAAAAATTACTTTTCTTTATTCATCAATTTCTACATTTGATTTTTTTTTTAACTATCAGAAAATTATCTCGATATATTATTTATGAACCCTTCAGCATTGTGACCCTATTGATCACATGTGCTACTTATTTCACCCATTTAGTGAATTATGTTCGGTGTTGATGGACATGATAAAATTTCCTATTATTATTTTATTTATTTGAATATTTCTTCTTTTATTTTCAATGCTTAAATTCTTTGATACTTATATTCACTATATAAGTGACATATTGTACCTGTATCAGTAGATTTTGATCCCAAACACTCTAAACCACTAATATTATACTCTAAACCTTATTATTACATATTTATACGTATTATTTCATTTAAACTGGTGTTTTTTTAATTCGTTATACAATTATTCCTATTATCTTGGAAATATTAATATTATTAAGATTATCCCATCATCCATTATTATTAAATGGGTATTAACTGTGATAATATTGGATCAAACATGATATTTATTTTATTTGTTCCAAAAAATTAAAAATATATTTACTTTTAATTTATGTTGGAGTAGAGTTAACATAACCTATTGGATTGATGAATTAAATAGCTTGTGATGATTCTAATTTTAATTCAACATCTTTTTTGAAGTCTTATATTATCTTATTTAGATCATTATTAGAATAATGTAACTTAGATTATGTAATGAATAACTCATATTGTCTAAAATAAAGTTCATATTCCAAATATTTTACCATTTTAACTTTCTCAAAAAAATTCTACTTGAATTATTCAATTCCATCAATGTAGTTATCTTCCTTTTCAAAAAACTATTCATTTCAATCCTACTTCATAACATTTTTTAATTTTGATAGCCTAATACCCTTCTTGATTTTTTAGTTCTATTCAAGATAGGAATCAATTTTTTCCATCAACATATACTCAATATATTCTTATTCAATACCCTTTTCTTTACATATTGATATTTATTTATATTTTCTAACATGATACATTAATTTTTTGAAACTTTCAATTCAGTACCTGTAATTACTTTCTAGTTTATGGGGATTCAACATCTTCTTATTTTCTCATCAAACACCGTCTATTAATTTCTTGAAAAAATTTCTTACTCTTACTAGATTATTTTTAGTTTCATTTTATTTTATCCCT
The DNA here is from genome assembly GCA_963277665.1 of Viscum album. Classification (NCBI taxonomy): domain Eukaryota; kingdom Viridiplantae; phylum Streptophyta; class Magnoliopsida; order Santalales; family Viscaceae; genus Viscum; species Viscum album. The sequence goes on from OY728146.1 coordinate 391,439,120, forward strand.
AATTTGTTTCTTCAATGATTTCTATCTTACTCATCGTTATCACACTCAATACATTTATAATTTTGACTAATGGTTGAAAATTTATTTATTTCCACTCAATGTCAAAAAAAATTGTATATTTTTTCCTTTTTAATTCCCAATAATTATTTTGTTGTCTCCTGAGATATGAGAAATTATACTCTTATATTTTCCATTCCTTTTATCGTATTTAAATTCACATGAATCCTTATCATCTTTATCTTTTATTTTCGGTTTTCTCATGTCATAAAATACATGTCCACCTTAATCATCTTATTAAATGATAGAATTTTTCTCTTATGATAAGAAATAATGATGTTTTTAAAATTATCAATGGTAAGGTTCTATTTTTCAACTAAGGAAAAAATTAGGATCTGTGATGTGTATAAAATTTCCCATAATTTTTTCCCAATATTGGTGTCTTTAAAATTTTCTCTATATATTTTTGTGTTGGTGAATATTTTATTTTATCCGATGAATAAATCATCAATGGTTTATTCTTCATCCATATTTAAATCCTCAAATATGATTCCACATATTTTCTTTTTTTCATCTTAAATTTCCATAAAAGATTGATTCTAACGTTTCCCAAATCAACTTTTATACTTTTAACCATGCAAATTTTGTATCTAATTTTTTTTGATAAGGATAGAGAAATGGAATTTATATCTTAACCACTAGCCTTTAAAATATTTTTATCTAAAAAATACATTGGGTATTCCATTTAAATTACTGTAAATCCAGCAGTAATTAAAAAATAAACTTTCAAAACCTATGAAAAATATAAGGTAACATCATATTCTTGTAACCATGAAGGTTTTTTCTATCAGAGTTTGGAATACCTTTTTTGTTGATGTAATTTAGATTAATTATATTCAAAATGATGTCTATATAATAGAGGGTATATGTGTAATCAATGATAACAATAGAAGTTAACAAAGAGTGTCTTATTTAAAACAGAAAGATTTTGAAAGAAAAATATATTTTATATCATATACATCTTGCAACACTGAGCATAAGTAAACTACAAAATATTATTATTTAAATATGATCATTATAACTGAGCCATTGAATCGGATGGTATGAGTTTGAAGAAAAAATTATGAAATAAATATGAGGTGCAAAATAAATACAAATTTATTGATTAATTATTTAAAAATAAAAAATTTAATTTTTAGTAAATCCATTTTTTCTTCAAAAATAGGTTATTTAAAAAAATTAAAGTATTTATTTCTATAAGGAAACAAGATAATTAAATTTCATAAATTTTAAAAAATTATTTTATGAAATGAAAATAATTTTTGAAATCAGAATATCAAAATTATAATAATATGATTTTTTATATTTTTATGAAAATATTGATTTTTCTGTGAATGGTGAGAATACAATTTTTTATTAAAAACTATATTTTTATTTCAATAATTTACACGGTAACATTTTGTTTTAAATTGAATTAAAAGTAAAATTAGTTATATATAATTATTATTAATCTAATTATGTACATTGAAATCAATTTTATTTTTTCATATATCATAAAAATATTTTTATACTAAAATGGCATTTTTCTAAAAAATATTATTTTTTATTGTGTATTTTGTTTTAATATTAAATTAATTTATTCAAATTATTGAAATTAAATATTGAAAAAAAGGATTCATTATTTGGAATTTAGAGAGCTAAATAGGTCCCTTTCATTTTTTTCATGATTAATGATAAGTATAGTAAATAATTGTCACCATGGTAAAGAAAAATATGATAATTAAAGTAAAAAATAATGTGATAAGGCATAAAAAAAACCAAAAAATCCCTTAATTTAATTAAATGATTATATTTCGTCTATAATCATCCAAAAATTGATAATATGACTTTTTTAAATGGGCCTCTATTTTTGACATTTATATTATTTAAGTGAGAAATAGATAAAAAAATGTCACCTTTATTATTTAAATAACTATAATATTTTGTGATAGGTATAAATATATTTTTTCTTGTGATATAAATTTTTATTTAAAATATAGATTATTTTTTATCAGGTTTATTTATTTATATTTTTTGTGATATATATTTACAATATATTTGTGTGCAACACTGACACAGTATTTATTTAATTTATATAAAATAGAAAATTAATTATAATTAAAATGTTTAAATGAATATAATTAGAAATAATTATTGTGTTACATGGATTTTATAGATAGATATAATATCTAAGAGGTGTTTTAAATTACTAGTTTAAATTTATCCCTTTATCTTAATTTATTTAAATTCAAATTAAATCAATAATGTCAAAAATGAATTTAATGATATTTTATAGTAAATAATATTTTTTTAAATGATTTAAAATTCACAAAATTTTTATATTAGTCCAAATTAATGTTCTATAATTTAAAACATAATACATGGTCTATTTATGTGTATTTGTTTTGTTTTATAGAGACATTATTAACATTTAAATTGATTAAAACTTTAATATTGTGTTAATTGTCAAAATGGTTAGCTGGGATTAAAAGTCAATGATAAGGGTAAAAACATAACCAAAATAGTCAAAATTTTATAGGATGATAGTATTTCAATACATATTCATTATATATTGTAATTATATCATTTTTATCCATTTTTATATGAAACTGTTATATATTATTTTAATAATTTAATAAATTCTAGATTACCCCCTCACTTATGAAAGGGGACCTCTTATCCTCTTTTCATCACAATTAAAAAACATTTTCGTTCATAAATTACCTTTAAAAGTATCATAATTATATTATTTACCATATACTATAGGAATATTTTCATCACAAATCCAATCTAGGACAGTTTTGTGTGTAGTTATACAGAGGTTGTCCAAAGAAGAGGTATTGTTCATAACCAAGAATTTTTGTTATTTCTTCTTCCACCTCCTTCATATCTTATTAAACCTTGAAAATATAACAACATGAATATCTACCATATACGAAGATGTTATTATATTAATTGTACAACCTTCATCTATATAATCTTCCAACAAATGGGAAACCAATGCATCATTTGTGTGTACGACATGCTACCTCTTCAAGAACCAATGTAATTTGTTTTCCATAAAATCCTCTAATAGAGGGTTGTAATAATGGATTAAATATATATGTGCATATATATGACATTAATTTCAAATTTATAATTATATAAAATTAATATATCAATTATTTTCCTAACATAAAATTTATTTAAAAAATGATAATGTCGTTCGTACGTAAGTGAGGACTAAAACCTCCTCAAAGACATGTGATTTTTTTCACCACTACACCTCATTAGTTGTATTTTTTGGTTTATTTCAAGAAATAATATGTTATTTATTATATAATTAATATTTTTAAGGATAAAATATCACTTACCTTCTTTCTTTCATGATAATTGAAAAATAGAAAATGTAACTCATGTGTTTGTGCGGCTAACCATCTCCATGATTGTAATGTTGTTCATTTTTCTTAAACGTATTTATTATTTTGTTTAAAAGTATAATTTATGCCTAAAATAAAAATTATTTTATTATTATTATTCATTATATTATTAAATACTAATCTCTTTGACCACAATCAACCTAGCGAAGTCATTTTGGACGTATGAACCAAATATTGTCGAAACGACCAACGTGATATTATTTGAGTAAATAAATGGATATATCATGGTTGTAAATAAAATAAAGTCAAATATAATCTTTAAAATGGTTATTAATTAAGTAAATAAATTACATAATTTTACTATTATGTAAGATAAAGAACTTATGTGGCAGGTTGGGCATGAGGTCAGGGATTTTCGCTCAATATTCACTTCATTCAGACTTATTTGGTATTATGCACATATTTACTTTTATGTGATGTATATAATACCATTTTGAGGTATATAAAATTAATATTTATTTATTCGTTATGATTAAGGATTCAATTCAAGTTAATCTTCCAATAAGAATGCTTAAATGAATATCTGGTCCTCTTTTTCTTTTTCATCGGTTATATTTCTCTCCAGTCTCAATAATTTTTCAATTTTTTAAAAAAAATAGGCTTTATTTTATAAAATGATTTATTAAAGAATATTATGTTATACTTTTATTTTTATATTTTTGGAAAGGAATATTTCTAATTGTTTTTCATAAAGGGTTGTTTTCACCTTTCTTTAAAAAGGGTCAAATTAATGTTATCTTTTTATGTATACTATGTTAGTGGACTTTGCCACTATGATAAAAATTATACCCTATTCATCCTATTATAAAATATTTAAATGGATATAAAAATAAAACTCATTATTACAAATTCATTTTAAACATTTCCTTTGAAAAATTCATCTTTTTTAAGAATTTATTTTACTACAAAATCTATTTTTTTATGGAATTTATCATGACTTGATTAATACCATGGAAATTAAATTTATCTAGAAAAATTAACTTTCCTATGATCACTATAAATTAAATTTCACTTAAATATTGATGTTATTTTTATCATGGATATTATTATTTCCTAAACCATATACAATTTCAACATATAGTGTTTTACTTTGAAATTTATTTTATTAATTTCGAATTATTGATAGTCATTATTCTTTACTCGATATAAAAATTTATTGATATGGAATATTAATTATATATTTAATTTGGCGATTCAACGTATAAGGAATTCATTAGAGATGTAGTGAGAGGAGGGCCCATAATTATACATCCCCTATATGCATCAATGTGTCTTATGAGGAAAATCAATAAAAAAACATTAAATTCATATTGAGTGTATACCTAACCATAATCTAAATTATATTAGTGCATGGATTTGATGGTATATATACCATGATGTATAAAATCATGATTTTCAACATAAATCATTTCCTTCATTGAGAATTTAGTAATTATTTTCCATGATATTACTACATTGATATTATCTATTGTTGAATTCCATGCTCATGTTTTTGAATAAATAGAGATTGTTTATATTTATTGTCCCTAACATATTCTTTTATACCGAATTTATTCCTGATAGATTCTACAGTACGTAAATCTTATTTAGTATCTAAGCTCTTGGTTTACATTTTTTTTCTTTTCCCCAGATATAAAGAAGGATATTATGAAAAATATAAAATTTAGAAGAATGGTTCCATGTTATGTATTTTAAATTTCAAAAAATATATTGGAATCAGTAATGCATCTAGTTTTCCATTACTAAGAAACATATGGATCCTATATGGTGATATCACTTGGTTATATAAAAATTAATAAATTTCTCACTATCTTTAGGATAATAGAGTTGGGGTTATTACAGAATATGTTACTAATATGAGGGATTCACACTCAAAACACAAATGGGGATGTGAATATTATTCATTTTTATTAGTGCTCTAACTCTTCACGCTAGACACATGTTTCTGCATCCTTTTCGAGCATCATCCAATTTGTTTTTTCTCATTCAACAAGAAACACCCAATTATTCCCCTATTAAATATGTTTTATTATGCAGATTTTCTAATGGAAGTGGTAAATTGGGAATAAATCCAACAAAACTTAGGTACTCACATTATTCGATAGGATGGAAGTTCAAGCTCATGACAACCTTTTGTGGGAATTATTTCCAACTCTGAGTCCCTCTTATAGGTTTCATACAAATTCATAAATCCTTTATTAAATTCCAAATATGGAATAAGACTCTCTTATATTAAAAATCAACTATTTTCATGTATTGACTTTATAATCGGCTATATATATCAATTTATATCCATTGATGATACCCTTTTAATGGATTAGGGATTTGTATGTCATTTATTATCATGATGCTGGTTTTAAAACATGGAGTGGGGCAGTCTGCAATTTATCATCATCCAGGAAGACAAGATTTGTTATGATGTTGGGATCAATCCCATGAAATGGGCTTCCAATGTATTCTTGTGAAAGTAATCAGAACCCATATAGTTTGGTGACGCTTACTGGGGAACATCATACCTTTTAATAATATGTGTTAATTACCAAAGCATGTAGTTTAATGTCATGCAGCAAGGACATCTGGGAAAAAGGGTCTGAGTAAAAAAAAAGTTTGGTACATACACCAAAGTGGATGAAGGGGCCTAAAATCTATGTATCCTCCTAGGTCAGATATGACCATACTGGGAATATGTCCTGGAGAATATTATGGTGAATTTGGTGTGTTGGGTTTGAACCTCAAGGAAGCTACCTATGTATCCCTTTTATAAAATAATCAAATCCTACATAGTTCATAATGATGGGGCATACACCTAAGGTTTAGTTCCATATCAAGGAGATAGAAAGATCCATCATAAAGACTCTCTACCAACCCAGGTAATTCATTTAACTCTGCGATGCTGCCTTCAGGTATTACATGGTCGCCTCTTAAGTGCCTCTAGGCGAGGCATGGTGTAAAAAACTGCCAGAGTGGAATGGAAATTAATAATTACAAGGGTTTACCTCATTAAAAATATTTCACTTTGATGTGGTCATAAAATTGTTTTCGCAATTACAACAAATAAGAGTACCACATTAAAAAACGAATATTCAACACAACAAATTTATATCAAGATAAGTGTTTGATCGTGACCATTTCATGATCATAACTAACCTCAAGCCCACATGATTCATGTGAGGTGTGAGAAAAAAATAATTTTAAGATATAATAAATAACAAAATCTCCTTCATCCAATGTTGGAAGAGGGTAGGGGAGCTCCCCAGCAGAAAGACTAGGGGTCTACTCTAGGAGTGATTCCCTTACTTATGGAAGCATGAGGATAATATAGACTCATGTTGATTTGGTGGTTTGGTTGGGGATTACACCTAGGAGTATTCTCATACTTATGGAACAAGGAAGGGGATATTTACTCATGGTGATATGGAATGAGTGTCATGGTTGTATTTTTCACAACCAAAACATCATCAACCTGACTATGAAAGTTCACCATTTTGCTATTCATTATGCTTGGATGTTAATATAGATAGTGTGGGATTCCCAAGTGAGGCTCGCACATGTGTGGATCATCATGGTGGTTCATAAAGGTGCGGTCTATACTAGGGGTTTATACTAGTTGTGGGATCACCTAATTAATTCACCCGGGTGGGGGATCACCCAGGTGGTTCTCATAGGTGGGGGCTCACCCAAGTCGGTCTCCAAGGTGGGATCTATCCCAGTTGGGGACTCACCCAAGTAGTTTCACTATGTGTGATAATCATTGATGTAGAGGTAAGGACATAATTATCCCCCCATAAAGGTATGGTCCACATGGAAGAAGCTATTTCACGATCAGAACTCCCACCTTTCTCGTCATCTGAGAGTTTATTCGTCATTATTTTTCAAAATTAGAGGCAACGGGGTAAATTTATAGACCGGATTGACATCCCAAGAGAGGGGTTTCATTAATTAACTTATTAATTAGACTATTTTGAGGTCCTTGTATGAAGGGGTTGTGTGAATTGGAATTTTTGGGGTCTTTTTGTGAATGATTTGTTTGAATTCCTTTCATAGGAAAATTCAAATTACTTTATAAAATTTTCCCAAACTTCTAAAAACCATAAAATATGGCCTAAAAGTCTATTTTGGCTCATTGAGTATAAAATTAAAGATTAATAACTAATATACACTTCTTTATATATTTATCTGGTGTTTTTTAAAGAATTAAATTTACCCATACGACACTCAAAAAAGGTTTTAAGGTGTCAACACATTTTTATCAACAGTTTTGGAAATCCAAGACCTACTCCTGCAGGGGTTTCTCTCCACTAATCCATGGAATTTTGAATCACTTATAGGGAATCATTATCCCTCATTGTGAACTAGCCTTATAGAAAATGGAAAATATTCCTTTCTTATTCTTCAATTAATGACACCAATTTTGACTCAAACTCAAGATTTAGTGCCTATGTGAGGATAATATGAAAGGTTGTGTAGAAAAGTGTATGGAATGAATTTTCTGATGCCAATAAGGTGGGTTGAATCAGTTGAATTTAGTTAATGATTTATTATTTTTAAATAAGAATTTATATTTTTTTAGTATCTAGTCAACTCAAATTTTAATATCAATATTACCCTATTTAATTCAAATCAAAACAAAAAATTCCTAAACAATTATTTCATGGTTCATTTCCATTGTTGGTACCCACTTCCGTCCATGATTTCATTCAATATATTTCATATATTTTACATTAGAATAAATTACCAAATACAGGTGGTGGGGGATAAAATATCCCAATCCCATGTGTTACCTAATAAAAACAACATCCTACTGAACATTAAATGGACTCCCTAAAATGTACTAAGTGGAACAAAATATGATGATTGTGATTCCATTACGATAAAAGATGCTTAAATCATAGATGATGATATTCTTATTAAGAACTAAAATAAATAATGTCACTATATTCACACCTATTCAATAGTTTCTTCCTCTAATATCTTGTTTTCAAACCATATCAATTTTCCTTGCTCACTTATTTTAGAATATCAATGTTCTACTTCTGAGTCTCAAATCACTAAATAATCAGGATCTATATACCTCTCTTCAATATGTTGAACACTTCAGTATCTTTATCTATATTTACTAGTCTATATTTTTTTTATAAATTTTATGTCTATATTTTAGATTTCATTAGTCACTTTATTAAATTTTAATTTTTGAATAATACAGAATTAATTAAACTTATAAAACTATGTTCCAGATCATACTCAAGAATATTATCACAACTAATTGGTTTTATATGATCTCTCTTTAAATTCCTTATTAAATTGTTCACATGGGTCTATCCCACAGGAACATCATATCATTTTTCATAAATTATCATTTACACATATAATTTTATTAAATAATAATACTCTATAATTCTTTAGGTGTGGTAACCATTTATAATTTTTAAATTGTTTCATTTGAAAATTTATGAATAATAGATAAATAGAATCTTTATTAGGTCATCAAAAAACCTATATATTTTCAATGAATTGTCATTATATTGTTTTTATAAATGTAAATGGCCACACAATATCATTCTAGTTAACTTATAGAAGTATAGTACGAAAATTATTCACCTTAAAAAATATTTATAACTAATAAACATAAACATATTAGTGTGCATATGATAATTCAATATGAAATTTTATATTTTAAAAATTTCTCAACAATTATCGCATGCATATGATTTTATAATCATTATTTATTGCATAAGTTTTTTCCCTTAGCAGCATTTCCTCTAGAGTCATTACAAATTTTATACACATATTATGATAAATTAACAAATAACCCCAAATATCTTATTCTTTGTTTAAAATTCCTTACATAGCCTCATTTAACTTCCTTACCTCAAGGAAATATATTATTTATCATATATAAACATATATAGAAACAAAAAATTATGTATCACCATATTGTTGGACCTTTTCTGCAATTAAACACTTTGTCATGAATATTACACATTTTACTAATGATTTTATATATTTTGGAAACATTAAATACTTCTCCAGATTCTTAAATTAATAGAAATCATACATATATAGGAAAATTTCAATGTTTATCTGATTTTAAACATCTAAAAAATTAAAATATATTAGATATGAAAATCCTTTTTCACTATCATCATCATCACAGATTCCAAAAAAAATCAAATTAACCTAGATAATATTTAATTCATATTAGGGATTCTGAAATAAAAATAATATTCTCAATAAGATTAATGGCCATCTTAGAAATTCCAATAATTATAACTCATCTTTTACAAAAAATAAAACCAATTAGAAATTACATTTGTGTTTTAAATTAAGCCATATTATTAATTTTATAAGATAACTTTTTTTAACAAAATAATTCAAATGTGTAAAATAAAAAACATTTCTTATTAAAACACATTAATATTTTAGTACATGGAATAAATATATGTTCCTAAGGATACAAATTTATATTTTCATATCTCTGATCCCAAGCAACCTTTTTAAGGTAGGAAACATTTTTTGAATGTCGTTCTTATTCCTTAACTAAGAGTGGAATCTTGTAATATATCATAACCACCCAAATAGAAAGAATGGTTTTATATAATACACCACATGTCCATTATTAATTTTCCTTCATCCTTGATATCTATATCAAATATGATACATTAAAAATCATAACCCCGTATTATTTATGTCTTTTTCAAAATTCTCTTGATGAATTAATATTATATAATTACACCACATGTAATAAACGTTTCATGGACATTTAATAAAATATTTAAAACTCAATTGAGGTACATTATTTCATACCCACCACATGGGTGGAAAATCCTATAATAGTTAATCAAATATTCTTACCTCATATGTATCATACCTAATTACTTTTATTAAGGAAAATTTACAATTAATATTTGATAGGTATAAAATTATGAAACATACAATGTAGTTAAACTATTTTATAATCTTTTACATTCTAAAAATATCCCCATACATATTTGTAATTCCAAGTGAGTCGATGAGACCTATATAATTTCAATTCATCTTGGAATTATTTAGGGTATTTTCATAATTATCCTCTATTAGATGTAGAAACATCTTAATATTTCCTTTATCAATAATTTATTGAATGGTATAAAATTAAATAACAATACGATTGGGACTCTGTTGAGTCCTAGGAACATTATCTTTAACAAACAATACACCCTAATGAAAGTATAATTTGATTAGATTCATATTTCATTGGACCACCTTTAGTTCTGTAGTGAACTTAATTATTCAAAAGAATCTTTATTTTTATATGATGTTATCATAAATTCGGATTCATTTATATCAAATTATGTTAGTATCCTTAAACATTTCTTCTTTTATAGTGACCATAGACTTTTTCAAGTATTATTGAATGATATTAAGCATAATTATCCCTAAAATACAAACTAGTGATCATAAATTATAGTGTATTTGGAAGATTAAATATATAAAATTGAAAACATCAAACTAGAATAAAAAATATATTTATTAATATCCCATAATTAGCTTCTAAATTTCATTGAGGTATTATATCTTTATAGGATAACATGTGGAATATATAGACAAAAAGGTGGAGTTAAAAAATACCTGTAAGGGAATTAATATCGGAATGAAGCATAACACATGAGTTATAATACATAACAAGATAACATAAAAGGCATTGAACATGAATAATAATTTGAAATAATAGTATATAGAATACATGAATCATATGGTCATAGAAACATATGAATGTGGGAAAATCATATAATATGAAATAAATATAATTTGAGGAAAACTGCCACGACTATATCATATGGTGGACTAAACCCCATAATGGACTGGGTTTACTTCCTAATCCCATAAATAACATATCACAAGACTAAAAATTACCTAATTAATTTAAGTTATATATAGTTAAGCCCATCATAATATGATTATGTATATGTGTTACATATAAAGAATCAAACATAAGGAATAAATATAAGGGTTACCTATGAATAGAAATGGGTACCATAATTATGTTATAAGGCATAACCAATGGGCGTATCATAATAGTTTTTATAAAATAATGGATTTAAATCATACTTGGACATTAATAGTAAAAAATAGTTAAAGATCATGATAAAAAATGTCCCCATGAAGTGAAAATGTGTTTCAAGAAACGTTGGAAATGAAACACTTTTGTGCGGTTTGAGGGAAAATATTAAAGAGTCTTTGAATAGAGAAAAAGAATAATTGTTTTAATAAAATCAAAAATTGACAAAGGTAGTTTTTCATGATAAAATGAGTGATTTTATAAAAATATTAGTGTATTAAAAAAATAATTTTATGTACATTATAATAGGTATGAAACGGAGAATCTCCCTTGATTCGTGTTTTCATATCGAAAGGGATTGAGAAGGGAAACATATAAAAATGTATCTACAAATAAAATAATGATATATTGAACTATATTAATATGTTTAAATAATATAAAAATAATATATATATATATATATATATATATATTTAGTAAAAAATAATATTTAATAAATACACTTCTGTAAAGAGGGAGAAACCGTAACCCAATGGTAAATTTTGAGGTTCGAAGATATACCTTACCTTATGTATGAATGAGTTCTTAACTCACACTTAATGTTCTGGATAATAAAATTATATTCATTAATAATTATTTCATAACCAATTCATCATATGTTTTGTTTATTATAATTTAATTATGGTCATTTATGGATATTTTGATGTGTTTCTAGGTTTAATTTCATTGTTCTGTATGTGTTTGTTTCGTGGATTTATGGTCGGTTCCCATGAGTTTAATATAATGGATGTTCTAGTAAAATGAAAAAAATGACACATTTGGAATGAAATGGTATTAATATATTTCTATAATTTTTAATGTCTGTCATATATCATATTGTTTTTGTATATGATAATGATTCATTCGAAAAAACATTAATGAAAAATAATTAGTTTATTTTGGCATATTTTACGACTATTAGGATCTAGTATCGTTTAATTTAATATTAGGTTTATATCATGGATCAATGACATTAAAATATGTTTAATTTAAATATTATAATCTATTTTTAACATAATAATGTTTTACGGCTATCCTTGAATTAGGTAAAGAAAAATGAAAACTCATTATCCTTGAAGAAGGTGAATTGACACATCATGGGTGACATTTTCATTTTTAGAACAATAAAGAGAGAGAAGATATTTTATGATTGATATTAAATTAACAAAATTAAATCAAATTATATATATGATTCTTTAGTTTTCATGCTTTTTTTTGTAAAAAGGAGGTGAGGATAAGGTAGAAGAATGAATGAATTTAAAATAGAATGTAAGAGCATTTTAACTCTTGTAAATTGTCTCCTTGAGAACCTCCTTAAGTCATCGATGTTTTTTATTTTTTTGACAACAATAGGTCTTGGACATGGGGAAGATGATTGAGAAGGTAATTGGGAATAGTTTGGTCAAGATACAAGGCTTTGGAGGAGTAAAGAGAAGGGGTGGTGTGGGGTGGTATTTATAGGGGAGAATAGGGGTGTTGTTTGATTATTTTATTCATTTTTTATTATTTTGGATCAATAATATAAATAGTGTTTATTAATATGAATTAATACAGTAAATGGTTCTAGAGAGTTCAAAACAATTTATTCCTAACTCATCTATACATCAACCATGACTTAATAATTCTTGTATTAATAAAATACTGTAAATTTTTGTATTTCATTATTCAGCAAAAATTCAACTACTTTCGAAAAATCCCCAAACATAAGCCGAACTATGATTCAATATTTAGAATTCAAAAATACAATAAATTTTTGGAAAATAATTATCTAAATTTTATAAATTTAATCTTTATGTAAAGTAATTAATTATTTGAAAAATACTGATTTTAATATTATAACCAATTTTATAAAACATTAAAAATTTATTAATATCTCATAAAATAATAATATAATTATAATACAACAAAATATTAATTCATGAATATATTTTTATTTATTTAAATTTTATTTTAAATCATTATATTAATTGAAAAATTATACATTTATATTTTAGTAAAAAACAACACATAACTTATCATTTTAAAAACATTTATTTACTTATACCATGATATAATTATATATTATATTAATTTATAAGAAAAATAAATTTTATTTATAATTTCATAGGTGAGGTTACTATTCTAAAAGCCAAATTATTATTCCTAAGAGTCTCAATACTATTACAACTATTATGTTACTATTCTGAGGGTAAAATTAATAAAAAATAAGGGCTTACAACTTCTTATAAATACCTCTTATGACATTAATTAGTCACATATATTTTCTCCCAAGGTTATATATACTTTAACATTTTTAATAAATATTTTTTAATTAGCATTATGTTTCATTTATATATTTTATTTTGATTTTGTGTTCATTCTAGTGGATCGATTGTATCCAAATTTTCCTATCCTTATTAACTTATTCTTTATTTAATATCTCACAGCAATGTTTGGAATTCTTATTAGTTTCTTTGTCAACTAATTTATCATTTTTATATACTAGAATAATGTTTTTATTAGTTTCTATATGTGATTTATGTTATTTATATTACATTACATAATTATATGAATTGAAATTTCATTGATGAAATTCTGGGTCATTACATTATTCCTCCCTTGGAAAATTTCACCCTAGAAATATCATTTTACATAATAATATGAAAATATGTGAGGGTACTTCTCTTTCTTCGCTTCCCCAAATTCCCATGTTTCCAATTCTTATTTATAGCTCAACCATAGTACTTTGACAAAGTGCATTGTATTGATAAATAGAGATTTATCTCTACAGTCCATGATCTTGACTGAATAATCCTTATAAGAGAGATCATATTCTAGATAAAACACCTATATAGTCAATACATGTTAGGGATCTGGTATGTGCTTCCAGAAGAGGAATACAAGGAATGAAACAAGTACTTGAGACATGGTAGGTGAAATTTCTAGTTGATAGTTCATCGCTCTAACATGATCAATAATATTGAAGGTGTTGAGGGACTTGGGATATATATTTCCTTTCTTCCCAAACCTCATGAATCAATTCTATGGAGATATGCATAGAAAGAAAATTTCCTTAATCTCAAAATATAAGTCTTTTCATTAATTATCATCATATTTCTTCTATCAACTTTTGGGTACCATTATGTGTTGTTGAATGGTTTTCAACTTTTCTACCATTTCAAATCCAGTTAGCATACATTCACAGAATTCATCCCATGATGTCTATTCTCAACATATTTTCCCATAAAGGGCTTCATATGTGGCCATTTGGATGCTTGAGTGAAAAATATTTTTTTAAGAGAATTAGATTAGCGAACGATATTGACATCATCATCCTTTGAATCCCAAAGAACATCATCTCATCATGCCACGTAGTTTATGAATAGTACAATGAAATTGGCCATCAGTTTTCGGATGATAAGACATAGTGAAGGTCAACTCAATATTTAGAGCATGTTGGTGACTTTTCCAGAAGATAGTGATAAATCCCATATCACTATAATATATAATCGATAATGGTACATCATGAAAGCTCACAAATTCTATGATATATATATATTTAAGTGGGTCTAGTGAAAAATATTATCAAATAGAAATAAAGGAAGGCTTATTCATAGGACGATCCATAACAACCCAAATAGTGTTATTTCCCCTAAATGAATTCGAAAGTCCAGTAACAACGTCCATGGTGATGTTTTTTTCACTTCCATGTTAGTATGGGACATGGTTGCATCATAATAATATAATTTTTTTCTCCAAACTTATATTTATGACATACCAAGAACATTTATATATATTTAGAAATACCATTCTTCAAATAGTCCCACAATTGTCCTCTTGGAAATCTCAATAAATATTTCAGCTCTCTTGGTGAATATATAATTTTGAGCAATGTGTATTATTAAAAAGTAATTTATTTATATATTGATTATATAGTATACATAGTCGTGACCCAAATATTATGACTCCTTACTCATAAAATTTGATCTTTCCAGATTTTAAATTTGTTACAGCTTCCATATTTTTCTGAAATTCTAAATCATTTCTTAGGGAATCCTTTATATTATTCATAAGGGGTGGTTGAGAAATAATTTTTGAAAGAAATGATGATATACCATACATTATGATTCCCATATCCACCCTTTATAAGTCTAAAAAGAGTGGACCATTCTCAATTCTCATCATTGATAAAGTATCAGGATCCCGTCAACTTAGTGCATATACCACTTTATTTGCTTTATAAGGATTGTAGTGGACTGAGTAGTGATAATCCTTGATGATATCTAACCATATTTGTTGGTTCATATTAATCTAATTTTTTTAATATATATTAAATGATTTTATGATTAATACATATCTTACACTTCTCCCCATATAGACATGTCCTCTAGATTTTTAATTAGATGATCATAGTTTCCAACTCAATATTTTGTGTGGGATAGTTTTTATTGTGAAAAATAATCTTCCTTGAGGAATAGTCTATCACATAGTCACTTTTAACCAGTACAAAACCTAAGACTATCTTTGAATCATCACTATATACCAAAAATAGTTCCCCACTTGTTTGAAGTGTCAATATTGGTGTAGTGATAGGCATATTTTTCAACTCTTCGAGACAATATTCACATTCATTGGTCCATACAAACATTACCCTTTTCAAGTCGTCTTTGTTAGTGGGTTTAAAAATCAAGAGAATTTATTCACAAATCATCGGTAATACCCAGATAGACTAATGAAACTATTTATATACATTATAGATGTTGTTCAGGGCCACTATATGATTTCGTTTGTCAAATAAGGGTCCAAATATATTCATTTTATAGTGGTAACATAACCAAAAAGTGATACTTATTCAATATAGAACTCAAGTTTATATTACTTTCAAAAAATTGACTCCCTTAGAAAATTCTTTAACATAGTATTCAAATTCCCCTCATGTTCCACCATACTATTCGAGTATATCAGAATATCATCTATAAATACTACCACAAATTTTTTTAGGTAAAAACAAAAGTCTATATTCATTAATTCTATGAATCTTTTTGGTGAATTAGTGAGTATAAAGGGAATCACTATGAACTCATAGTGTCCATACGTCATTCAAAATGCAATCATGGGAATATCTTCCTTCTTCACCATCAATTTGTGATATCCAATCCGAAGGTCTACCTTAGAGAAATAATTGGCCTCACATAGTTGATCAAACAAGTAAACTATCTATAGAAGTGGATAAAAGTTCATTTTCAGAATATTCTTAAGCTCATGATAATAAATGTACAGGAAATTGATACATCCTGATTCTTGAAAAATAGGATGGATGCACTACATGGTGAATCACTCAGTTATGTGAAACCCTTGTCCAAATTCTCTTTTATATTATTCAGTTATTAAAACTCAATGGTGTATATTCTATTAGAAAAATTTGATATAAGAAGATATCCATGAATAAGTTTAATTGATAATCTAACCTCTTAGTCATGAGTATGAACTGGTAATTATTCAAGGAACAAATCAGTGTACTACCTCATAATGGGAATGTCTTCGATAATGATCCACTCATTTGTCTAAATAATTTGATCCAGATATACTTTCTTATATGGTAACAATATCTACAATATGGATGATAAATATAAAGGTTATTAATCATCCTCCATACACATGTATAGAATTGGAGGATTCCTCAAGATGTGAAAAGTGACTACCCTTTCTCGATAGTTGATATTATATTTATATAAATATAAACAATCGATTCCCAATATAACATAAAACAAACTAATGGAAGTAAGTTCATATTTTCTGGGAGGTTCAGTCCAAAAAATAAAAGAGGGAAGATTTAAATACTTTGGATGCAATGATTTCCCCATTTTATATTCCCATAGATAACTCAACCTCTATATTTTATGGTGGTATTTTAATATCTCCACTAAACATGATTGATATGAATGAATGTGTAGAAATAGAATCAAAAAGTACATTCAATAATCTTTAATTAATAACAAACATACATGTCATCACATCATTGTTGGGACCCACTTTAGTAATAGTGATAGAATATTCTCATCTTTTTTACCCTAGATGTTGTTTTTGTTGATTTCCTCCAACAACCATTGGCTTCAGGAATTGGATCACATAATTATCGTGTTCCTTGTAGTTAAAACACTACAAAATAGTATAAGTGATGATATGAACCGTCCTTTTTACATCGCCCCACGCACCCCCTCCACCCTTTAACAGCGCTTGCTGCTATATTCCCCCATGCGCGCGCGCCCCTGCCTCCACCAGGATTTGAACTCGAGACCTCCCCCCTGCGCGCCTAAGCCTTTACCACTACTCTATTTTGATTTTTCTTCCAATTCATGATATCTATATATATATATATTTATTTAGTTTTATTTATTTGTGTACTAATATATATTTATATTAAAATATATATATATAGTTATATTATAATATATATATATAGTTATATTAATATATATATAGTTATATTAATATATATATAGTAATATTAATATATATATAGTTATATTAATATATATCTATATCCATATATATATAGTTATATTTATTTGTATAGTAATATATATTTATATTAATATATATATATATAGTTATATTAACATATATATAGTTATATGAATATATATATATATAGTTATATTAATATATATATATAGTGATATTAATATATATATTTATAGTAATACTAATATATATATGTAGTTATATTAATATATATATAGTTATTAGATTAATATATATATATATATAGTTAGATTAATATATATATATAGAGTTAGATAAATATATATATATATATAGTTAGATTAATATATATATATATATATATTTAGATTAATATATAGGTATATAATTATTCATATATTGGTATTTTAAATAAAATGGATCTTAGTTATTATTTAGATAAAGCTAATATATTTCATATGTAAATATGTTTAATTATTTATTTAAAAAATTTAATTTTTAGGTGCGAATATATAAAAAATAAGTACATATAGTTATATATTTGATTATAAATACCAGTGCATTATAAAAAAGGATGAAATTTCAAATACATAATATCAATATGAATGTAATACCTTGGAATAAATTCATTCCCAGCCAAAAAAAAGCCAATAATACCCCCTTAAACGTGTTCGAAAATCCACAAAATTTTAAAAAATCTTGGAACCCCGACAAAAACTCAGTTTTGGAGGCCTTTTGGGCCTCTTTTGGCCTCGAAAAACGCTTGGACGGGGTCCCCCCAGGTCATAACGATGTAGAGCTCGTCGCAGGCTTCGATTTCATATGTGGTAGAGCTCAAACGGACACCCGGATCAAAAGTTATGGTCGTCTGCAGTTTTAGTTTCGTTTTCAACATATTTTGGATCTCTTTTTAATTTTTTAAATTTTGTTTAGTCCTCAAATTGTTATTAAATGACTATTGCTCCATAATGATTATCAAATTATTAATTAAAAATATTTTTTTAAATTTTTTAAGAAGCCATTTTCACTAAATATCTTATATATTAAGTATAATAAGTGTAAATGTACATTTATACTTATCAAAAATATATTTAAAAATTATATATTATATTTATATAACAATATAACTATATTTATATATTAATATATTAATATATTTAAAAAAATTATGAATCCAACCCTTTATCAGCGCTACTAAACAAGCACTGATAAAGGCACCCTTTATCAGCGATTTTTTTGTTAGCGCTCATAAAGGGGGGGGGGGCGCTGTGAAAAACTGTTTTTGTGGTAGTGATGGTTGTTAGGAGTATGAATATTGGAACATGAAATTTATTACATAAAAAGAAATATCTGACCTCTTTATAGTGAACTTCAAGTAACCATGGGGTTTGTGTACATGAGTGTTTTTGGACACTTTTAGTTGAGTTGTCACATCATCATCAGCGGTTTATCCAATGATGGTTTCAAGACACAAATTGATAGAAATAATTACCAAAAGTAATTCACTGTTAATTTTGAGTTATATGGTTTAGTAAATAGATAAAAACTGTTCAATCTATAAAATAGTGAAATTGGTTGTATTCAAAAGAATGATGGAAGTATTTTTTAAAATTATTAAAATGTTAGAAATGGAAACTTTTTGGAATGTTCGATTTGTGATATGTATATATGTGATGGATTGAAAATGATAAAAATTTAGTTGCTAATGACTAAGACTAAATGGAGTTTTTTTTCTGGTTATACTAAATGGACCCAGTTAGGCATAGTAGAATCCAACTAGAGGGCACTGCTAAAAATTTGGTTGCACCTGATCCACATATGAACTGGCAGATGGTCCAAAGATAAATCCACAATTTTTAGGTCATGTAGAAGGACAATAGGAATGATGAATCGTGGTAATTGGACAATTTGGTTTAGTTCCAAAATAATAATCCACCCACCTTATGGGGGGATTCAGAATCGAAAAAGGAAAATTATTTTGAATAGGATGAATCAAATATTTTATTTCCTTATGATATTTTTGGTGCTGAATGTAATGTTGAAAACATATATGTTGTAGGATTTTTCACAAGAATGGTTGGAATGTGTAGTTCAGAAATAATTATACAAATTCATGACATGAGAGGGTTTTGATGATATTTTTTTAAAATTAATTCTATCCTCACACCTTTTTTATTTATTAAAAATGGTATATTTTCTATTTTATGAAAGATAACCTAATAGTGATAGAGTATACGAATAATTTTTTTGAAATTAGTCTATTTTTCACTATATTTTGTTGAAAATGTATCCTTGATGGAACACATTTTTGAATCGTGTTTGAGGATAGATATTTAATAAAATATTTTTCATCTTTTTATAATGGATTATATAGAAATTTTCAATAGGAAAATGGTGGCAGAAAAGGATATCTTGGGAAATATGGTAAGAGAGATCATGTTTGTCCTTATAAGAATAGGTTGGAACACTAATATTAAGAATAAGAGGAAAAGGGACACCTACATCCAGATTGGGTGTATATCTAAGAATTATACTATGGGATTAGTAAATCTTACCCATCAACATAAAAATGTGACATGATGTTTTTAGTGTGGTTCACTAGATCACATCATGTGAGATTGTACGATACTACCTAGAGCAGGCCACAATTTCATCAATATGGGAAATCTTCAGTTCTACTATTGTTGTGCCCCAAGATTGGGTTTTATAGATAAATCTCATGTTTTTCAAGAATCTTATGCTTTAATGTGATGAGTGTAGTATAATAAATATTTTCATTATAATATAGGGAGATAAGGTAATTCGTGGAAGATCATGACACCTCAACTAGTAAAGTCACAACAAGGTAACAAAGAGAAAAGTGTAGTTAATAAGAAATTATATGGATCTCGATAAGTGAAAAATAATTATCATTATAGTCTATTGAAAATGAGAGGTATAATTCCTCTGAATTCTTCCCCTATGCATGCTATTTTTATTTGGGTGTGTCTGACTCTTTCATTTCTTTTGTTATTATTTATCGTATTGGTTTGTCACTTCAAATAATGGATTCTATTTTGAAACTATAAACTCCTCTTGGAAAATGATAACATAAATCATTTATTTATAATTATTATTCAATAACTATCAATGGGGATGTGTTTCTTCGGGATTTCTATATTCTTGAGATGGAATTCTATGACTTGATTTTTAGTATTGATTGATTGACATTGTTTAACACCTGCATTTATTTTTATGACCAAATAGTTTGTTTCCAATCTTTAGATGTCGTCGATCATCAATTTAGTGATTATTTTTATATAAATATAGGTAGAGCAAGACTTTTATTATAGTAAGATGTAAATGTATCTTATCACTTGGTATTGATGACCATGGAATCTATGGATGGTATTTGGAATAGATATTTTCAAACTATTATTGACAAATTTTTAACTTTTTCCCTAAAACAATATCAGGGTTTCCACCCAAAAGAGAGTTATATTTTCCAATTGATATCCTACTTGAGACGAGTCAAATTTCAATTTTACCTTATCATATGAAACGAAAATAATTGATGGAATTAAAAAATATTTTAAAATATTTATAAAGAAAATAGTTCATTCAACTGTGTATAACTCAGGGGCGGCAATGGTTCATTTATTTAAGAAGGGGGATGAAACTCATAGAATTTGTGTTAATTATTCTAATATTAACCATGTTATGATAAAGAATCAATATCATCTTCCATATATTGAATACTTTTTTGATTAATTGAGGGGAGACCAATAGCTCTCAAAAATTTACTTATGTTTGGGATATTACTAATTATGATTTTAGAATGGGGAAATACTAAATAAAAAATTCATAAATTAATATTTCCATTATGAATATATCATTATTCATTTTGGTTATAAAAAATGACATACTTTCATTATGTAATAGATGAATCGAATCTTTCAAATGTATTTTTATTCATTTTTGGTCGATTTTATTAATGATATACTATTGTATTATTGGAAAAAGTTGATCATTAGATATACATCACTATAGAGTTTGGTATCTTCAAGTAGAACCATTTATTTTCCAAGTTATTGATGTATGATTTCTCTATACAATAGGTATGTTTTCATCCCATGTCATTTTAGAAAAAAGAATTTATATATACCCAAAAAATATAGAACCTATTGTCTATTAGAAACCACTAAAGAATGTTTTCGATATATGTAGTTTCCTTCAACATGTGGTATATTATAGACATTTTTTGTATGTTATGTTCAAATGTGGTATAACTAATGTAATATTTGGTAAGGAACGATTTTCCTTTCAAATGTAATGATGAATACCATAAATACTTTCAGGAACATAAGGTTAAGCATACATCTGCACTTATCCTAATGCTTCCAGATCCTAGAATGGGATATGTAGTCCATTGTGATGCATCAGAATCAAGTATGATATTTTTTTCACATGCAAAGAGATAATTTTGTTCCTTATGGTTCATGTAAGTAATTGTTTCTTAAGAATAATTTCCCAACACATGAATTTGAATAAGCTTATGTGATCCATTATTTGAAAACATGGCATCATTACCTTTTTTTATACAATCATAGTATTTACAAATCATAAAATTTTGAAACACATTTTCTCACAATGAGATTTTAATTTAATAATATGTATATGAATTGACTAGTTGTAGAAGTTTGACATCATCCTAATCTATACATTTTCTAAAGGGAGAACTATAGATATTTCCTTAAGTATAAATTCATATGTCCATTTGAATAAAGACACTTTGGGCTAGTGGAAATTAATGTAATTTATAGTGAATATGAATATATATTTCTCGAAATAAGGTAGTATGGAACTTCTCATTCCATTATTATTTTTTCTTGAGTTTTTTTATAATCTTAGACTTTCTTATACATTTGATACTTAATGTGTTTCTATGAGTTCAAAACTCAATTGTGTGGAGACTTCTATGGGATGGAATCTAGATGGAATCCTAGTGTTGAGGTTTGTAGATCATATGGTTGTACCTTAGGATTATTAGAAATAACTTATTAGTTCTTACCACCATTCGATATGGGTTGTTAAATATGGGATTCAGAAAATTTTAAAATCATTGAATGAATTGTTTTGGTGGGTCTTCATGAATAGTGTTACAGTGGAGTATGTCTCGAGATGCCTGACCTATAAATATGTAAAGGTAGAGTACAAATGAATGACATGTATATTGTATTATTTACCAATTATTATATGGAAATGGGACAAGATATCAGTGTATTTTACAAAAATTCTACCGTGAATATTTAGGAAACACGATTCCAAAGGAGTGATTTTTGATTTCCACACAAAGTCACCTCACTTTATCCATATTCATGAAGATAATTTAGTGGAATATTTTTCCAAAATATGTATTGAATAAATTTTAAAGATGCATGGGGTTATAGTATTGATTGTATCAGATATAGACACCAATCTTATGTGTTGTTTTATGAAATCCTTATAGTAATTCCTTCGAACACAGTTGACTATGAGTATGTTTTATAATCCTCGAACAGATGGACAAACTCAATAAAAAACCCATCATTGGAGGATATTCTTATGGATTATGTAATGGATTTTTTTGTCTCATCGGAGGAGCTTAAACCATTTGTGTATTTATTATACAATAAAATTTATCAGCACTTGATATATATGGATCCTTTTTAATCATTTTATGGGAATCCTATTATTTTTACACTTTGTTTGGTGGAAACAATAGATACTTCAATAATTTGACCAAGCCTTATGAAATAGATAATAGAGATGTTTTAATTTATCATAAAGAAAATGGGGATGGCTTAGAGTCCTCAAAAATCCTATTTGAATCATTTTTTATGATCTTTGTTGTTTGAGGTGAGAGATCATGTGTCCTTGAGAATATATCCAAGGCCTGGGGATCAAAATATTTTGTAAATAGAGAACATTTTCTCCCCAATACATAGTCCCTTTTTAGATACATTAATGATTTGGTAAGACGGAATATTAGTTTGATTTTCCACCAAGGGTATGTGTAGTGCACATTTCCTTTCAAGTATCTTAGCTGAAGAAGTATCAACCTGATCTTGACCATGGGATTCCATGAGATCACATTGACCTAGAGTCTGATGCTAAGTTGATTCTTGTGGTGGTATAAATTAGGGATAGGTAATATAATATCATTTATTGTAAAATAATCATTTCTATGTAATTTTAATCGAAATATGGGTTGATTTAGAATGAAACATGGTAGTGTGAGAAAGAAATGGTTGATCAATGGCTCAAAATCTTTCAGGATAACAAGAGTATTCTAATTTTATAGGATAGAAATTCCAATGGTGGGTATAATATAACAACCCCATTTTCATGTAAATGGCCATTTATTTATTTATTTTGAGTATTTATAATGATCAGGTTCTGTTTTGGGAGTTTCCAAGGGGCATTGGAAAATTTTGAAGGCTTTTCAGAGGTGCAAGGTTTCAACACGTTTTGAAGATACTGTACAACATCTCCAGAAAACTATGAAAGGGAAGACAATATGAACTGGGTAGGATCACAGCTGGCACTTTGTATGAAATTTTTTTTTGATGACCTAGTTAAAAATTTCAACTTGAAATAAATAGAAAAATGGTTGGATCATTTTTTTCTAATCATGTGAGCCAACTATGTGAGGTCAGGGTTTAAGATAGTAACACCACACGTTTGAAGTATGGTTTGAAAAACTGTGTAGCCTAACCATACGGAATATATTTGAACCATTTTAAATTGTGAATATAATTCCAATTATCCCCTTTAACCCTTGGTTTTTCTCTAATCCTCCCATAAATTGAATTTCATTTCCCCCTATGCACGAGAGATGATCCGCTTTGATCCAAGATGTGCTCCATAGGAGAAAAAAAGTTTTTTCGAAGCTATGATTCATTGGTATGTGCCTCTTCTTCTTCATTATCCTTATATTCAAGGTTCTTATCTCATTTAGAACTATATATCTAGTTCATTATAGACATATCAGTATGTTATGAATTCTTTTATGATGAAATCATGTTGGATCTAATGATGGAAAAGTGGGTTTGTACTAGATCTTGTATTTTGGTTTTGTAATTCGTCATTTTCACCAATGTTTGAATAGTAATATGTCTATATTATTTTGGAGTTCTTTTCCATTAAATGGTAGTGCTGGTGGATTTCAGAATAATGATTCTAAAAAGAGTACTGCAAATAGAATGACTAGTGTCTTGGGAAGAATATTGACTTTTTATTTTCATTGTGTTCTTTGGAAGCTACGATTAAATGATAAAATATTATTAATTCAGAGGAAGAACATTTAATTACATAATCAATGATCCAGTGGACACATATTGGGGGATATAATCCTTGAATATAGGAAAATCCACGAATATTTTTATTGAATAAAAAAAATTAAATTTTAATAACCATTTTAATGAGATAAATGAAGGACTTGAGTTATTAAATCGATAATTTAGTGGAGAGAATCTCAAAATCATACAAGTTAAAAATTTTCAATAACCAAAGCCTAAATGATTATTTTGATTTAAAATTTATATATTTATGAAGAATATGATTCTTTATAATTAGTACAAGGAAGATTTTGAGAGTGATTTAGAGATTATTTAACTAAAAAAGGGGGTGTATAACCAAGTCTACTATAAAAATGATGGATTAAGTAGTGGGTTAAAAATAATCAACCAGATAAATATAGATGAAGAAGGTATATCTAGTTTAGAAAAATTGTTTCAATGTTTTGAAAACTAAATTGATTAGATGGGAAATAACAAAGAGTAATCATTGGAATGGCATACTAGTAAAGTGAAGAACAAGATGGATTACAAAAATTTATAATTGGATTTGAAAAATAATTTGGATGGTGAAACTAAATTTTAGTCAATGTTTGTGTGGAATACAATTCCATATAGTTTAAAGAAGTCATCTCATCCTTCACTCATCAAAGGATAAGTTATGAGGACTCATACATTCTCTCGCATGTTCCTTAGATATTTTTGTCAATTATGAGGAATAAAAATATAAATCCATTAATTTTTATACATTAATATATTTAGAAAAGTGGTGGAAAATAATATTGTGGAAAATTAAAATATATCTCTTTAACATAATAAAGAGAGATATATTATTTAGAAGGTTAATATATAAAAATGGAGTCTTCAAAAGGGGTATACTTTGAAGTCATAATGTTTTTGTTTCTGTTCTGATATGTTCAAACATGTTTCATGATAATATTTTAATAAATATTACATATATAGGTTTAAGGTAAAATTTGAAACAATTTAATTATATTCTCAAGTTGAATCATGAGTTTTAAAATATTTTATTTATGTAACCATATTGTAATATTATTCCTATGTGGGTTCAACTTGGTTCCAAATATAATGATTTTTAAAATAAAAAAATCAATATATAAGAGTCTTATAAATAATACATAAGAGTAATTGTTAGAAGACTAGTGAAAATTGGGAAAAGTCCCTGATATGTGAATGTAACACTTTGGTGATATGTAAAATCACTTTATAGTATAGATTGATATTTAATAGAAACTTTTCACATTACATAATGTTCACTCTTATGTTGAGCATAATTCTAGAAATGGTAGTCATTATATATAGGGAAAATTTTCAATATGTCAGGGTTATACTTAGAAAACATATGAAAATTTTTAAAGTCCCTTAATAAGTAATTATAACTTCCCCATATATAAATATCACCATTTGAATGGTTTAAAAAATAAAGAAAATTACGTGAATTAAAGGATCAAAATGTAAAGGCTATGTTATTGACTTGTAAAGATAGATCTACGCAAGGGAAACATGTAAAAGTAATTCTCCTAATAAATAAGGTTTTATCCAAATACAAATGAAATACATATAGGTTATACCTAGGATATTAATGTTCTATTAGAAGAATATTTAAGTGTTACCTTTAGGTATAAAGTAATACATAGCTGTTATAGATATAGCTTAAATTATGATACTTCTAGAATTAATTTGGGAGTTTTGGAATAATTGCATCCTGATTTTAAGGAAAACTAAGAAATTTGAAATGATGATGTTGAATACATTCTTATTTATATTAAATATCATAAATTGAAATCATGACACATGATATTGAATAATAACGGTCACATAGTAAATATTATTTTCATGTAATTTTATTTAATACCTTGAATAAAAGAAGAGAAGCCTTACACTATGAAGAAGTTTTCCATGATGCAAAGAGAGAAGCAGTTGGAGGATAACTTGTCAATAATAATATATAGCATAAATAAATGAAAACACAATTTATAATATTCAAAACACTAAATAATATTTTAAGAATATATTTAAGGAAATCACTTATTTAAATTTTAAATTTTAAATTCAAATTTAAGTGGGAAAATGTTTTCTTTTATGAAATATAAAATTGGATGAGGATATATCGGGTAATTATTAAGATAAATAATTGAAAGAATAGTCAAAAGGATTATTTGAGAGATATTTTTTGAATAATAGTGTGTAAGTAGAAAAAATAATTATGAGAGTAAAACTTATAGTCATGCAATTAGAAGTATAAGAATATGAAAAAGAGTACATAAATAGTTTTTTCAGTCATCACATTCATGTTATATGTTGAGGATAAAGGATAGTGTCATGACCCGTCCACTGGGGCACATGTCGTGACTACCCCAAGCCCGCCTTCCATAGGCCAGGGGATGAAGACTAGCACCGAAAGGCGTATTCTGTAAAACTGGGAAGGCATTGCCTTTATATCCTATAAACACACACAACATAGCACACAACAAGTTACGAACAACAAGTAAAACTGAATTGTAAACAGAGTGAGTATAGTAAGTAAAAGGGGGCAGAATATAAGATGAACTGGAAAGTACAATAAACTGAAAGTACAAGTAAAACTGGAACAACTCCTGTGAACACCCACCAAGGATCCTACCTAAAGGGTAGGTACAGCTCTCGATCAGTCATATCTACGGTATGCCTCGTCTAAGGTCCACATCCGAGCTACCTCCAGTCCTGGTACTCACATCCTCAGTTATCACTATTCATCCTCTACACTAAACACAATGAGGTGAGGGCATAACCCGTGCAGGGGTGAGTATAATGATACTCTGTAGGGACCCCGAGACCCTCAAAGTCTCACAAAATCCACAAAGGATATTCCACAAAGCATGAAATCAACTGAAAACCCAACTTAGGTATATTCCTATACATATACCTATGTTATCAAGTATACTCATCTCAATCATGATGAATCACATATTCTAACTCAAAATCCCAAAGCCCAACTGTTCCACAAAGTAAGGAATACCACTAAGGCAAGTACCACATAGGTACGCCACACAGAAAAATACCATCAAGGTATTTCCATGAAGGAAAAATACCATAAGGTACAGACTCAGATCACACCAAGTATAACATATGTATAGTACTAGAGATGATTAGATGTAACCACTGAATCATCTTACTCTTTTAAGAGTAAGACTCACATAGGATCACTCAGTGCTGACCCACACATGATCACTAGGTGCTGACCCACAAAGGATCGCTCAGTGCTGACACACACAGGATCGCTAGGTGCTGACCCACACATGATCGCTCAGTGCTGAACGACCCAGGATTGCTAGGTGCATACCCACATAGGATCGCTCGGTGCAAACCCACAAAGGATCACTAGGTACTGAACCACACAGGATCTCTCTTCATTGTTCATGTCACAGCCAGCTACTGGGTTCCCGCACTAGGTTCTCTTATCTCCTGGAGGTTCTACTCCACAAGCCACATGTCGATACTCCAACTTCTGCGAAGTCTCATTAAGAAGTATACCCAAGGACTTCCTCATTATAGGGGTCTCAACGCAACATACAGTGCGTCAATCGGACGCTCGGTCTGTGAGTTATTGGACTTTTAGTACAGAGGACCTGGTTGGATTCGTGCTCAATCCAACCTTAATATTCCCCATATTTTTCCAAAATTCTATTAGAGTATACAAAAGGTATTGTCTCGCTCCATGGTTTTTTGCACCACATACGGTTCATCAAACAGGTGTTTGGTGCCAATGATACGGCCGAAAATGCATACATGGGTTGTAGTGGGTCCGGTTCCGGCCCGACATGGCCCGACCTGGTCTGACCCGCTAGGTCTGGCCCAGCCCGTGGGGCAGCCCTGTCCACAGGGTTCGGCTAGGCTGCACTGGACGACCCGACCTGCTAGGTGGTTTGGCAGGCCGTGAGGGTCACGAGGGGCCACGGTTGGCGGCGCGATGCCGCGGGGGCTGTGAGGGCAGTTCAAGTCCGCGGGGGCCGCATAGGGCATCCCAATGCTGTCGGGGCTATGAGGGCAGCACAAGGCCATGGGGGCCGCGAGGGAAGAGTTATGTCCGTGGAGTGGCACAGCGAGGCTATGGGGAAATATTGGCCACGGGGCAGTGTGACGAGGTCGCGGGAAGGCACGACGACACCGTGGGTGATGGTGGTCGCGAGCGGCGGGGGCTGTGGGCAGAAGTTGTCGTGGGGCTTCGTCATCGCCTTTGTCGCGGTCGGTGGTAGTGCTGGTCACCATTATCGATCCACTTCTTGGTTGGTCACCGACCACCTCTATCGTGAAGAACCCCACAAGTCGTCACCAGAATTGTGGGGAGGATGGTCCATGTTTGTTTAGCTCGCACTCTCCGCACTAGAGTGGTATCAAGTGGCTAAAATCTCTCTTTGAATTATGTAGAGTCATTACGAATGAAAAAGTTAAGAATTTAAAAAAACCACACAACCTCTTTTGTTTGATTCATTGATGATTTTACGAGGGGAAAGAGACGATGTATTTGGGAATAGACGGATGTCGGTGATGTCGGCATTTCCTTGATCGACGGTTCGTTGATAAGAAGTCGGAGTCGAAGTTGGCATTATTCATTGGTGTTCTTCATTAGAGAGCTTTCTCCCAAGGATCCTTCCTTTTCCAACAATTAACTTCCCACAACTCACCAAAAATAAGAGGTAGAAAATATAATAAAATATGTTGGCATAATTTTATATTGGAATAATTAATTAATTGTGTTGGTGTAATAATGAAATGGGGGGTGGAATAATTAATCAAGGGGAAGTTCAGGATACTTCCCCTCATTTAAGTGGGAGGTTCAAAGGGGTTTTAATCTTTGGTGGTCCCCACCACCGTAACCTCTCATGGGAGGTTCTAGGTTTGGTGGTCCCCACCTCCATATCCTCAAGGGGTGGTTTAATTTGGGTGTTCCCCAACTCTAAACATCCACAAAGTGTTTCAAATAAAAATAAAAATAAATGTTACACCATTTTTCTTATTCTTCCAAAAATATGGGAAAGGCTAAGTTCCACCCTCGACCTACTGTGGTTAAGATGAAGGTCTCCTTAAGAAAATTCCATCACTGCAAGTTCAACGGTGCCCTCAGATTTCAGTTCCGAGCACCGGTTCAAAAGCTAGAAAATTATGCTCACACGTTTACTGAACGTACCTGAAATAAAGTTCTGAAATTCATTCCGGGCACTCCGGGCCTCAGAATCATGTGCTTTCAATTTTCACAAACTTGTAAAATTCCAATATATTAAAAAAATACATGGAATTTCCGGATCATTACATTATCCCCACCTCAGGGCTTTACAGCCCCATAAGCTACATCACAAACTAGGTAAACAAGTGGGGGTACGGAGAAAGTATCTGATCCTCCCACTCCCATGTTCTCTCTTGGAGTTCCCCATGCTGCCAGAAGATGCACAACAGTGGTATCATCCACCCACGAAGTACCCTCTCTTGTTGATCCACAAGCTCTATTGGAACCTCCGTAAAAGTCACCCCATCATCGACGTCTAGCTCACAGTGGTCGATGATGTGAGAAGGGTCGTGAACATATCTCCTCAGTTCGGATATGTGGAAGACGTCATGCACCTGGTGAAACTGAGGTGGAAGGGCTAAGTAGTAAGACACCTCGCCAACTCTACTGATGACCTGAAATGGTTTGATGAATCTCAGATATAACTTGACGCTTCGGCCAAATTTCTGCAAACCTCATCGAGGTGATAGATGTAGAAAAATGTGGTCACTATCCCCAAACTCTAGAGGTCTTCGTCTCCTATCGCCATACGACTTCTTCCTACTTTGTGTAGTCTTCATATTCTCCTGAATGATCTGCACCTTATTTGTGGTAGCATGTACCATCTTTGGTCCCACTAGTGCTAACTCCCCTGGGTCAGTCCAGCACAAAGGTGATCTGCAAGGTCGCTCATACAATGCCTAAAAATCTGTCATCCCAATGGGGGAGTCATAGCTGTTGTTATATGCAAACTCCACCAAAGGAAAGTGATCCTCCCGGGTGCGGTCGAAGTCTAGGATGCAAGATTGCATCATGTCCTCGAGGGTCTGAATGGTTCGCTCAGACTGACCATCCGTCTAATGATGGAAGGCGGTGGTCAAACAAATCTGCATCCCGAAAGCCTCCTGCAACCCCTTCCATAGCAGGGAAGTAAAATGTGTATCACAATCAGAGACAATAATCATGGGTACACCATGTAGCCTCACAATATCCTACACATAAAGGCATCACATTCTCCTTACTGAAACCTTCTCTATGATTGGTAGGAAGTGGGCCAACATGGTGAGTCGGTCGACGATCAACCAGATAGAATCATGACCCCCGGATGTATGTGGAAGTCCTATCATGAAGTATAAGGATTTCCCATCCCACTTTCACTCTGGGACTTCTAAAGGCTGAACCAAGCCTGCTGGTACCTAATGCTTCGCCTTCACTTGCTGACAAGTGAGGCACCATGAGACAAACTTTTCTACTACTTTATTTATTCCCAGCCATCAGTGTTGTCATTTGATATATGGGTACAAATTTTCCACTCCTGTATGTACCTGTAGAGTGGATGTGTGAAACTCCCTCATCACTTCCTCTCGAAGCAACACCGGTACCATGGTACGTCCTCTGATGAAGATGACTTTCTCTCCACCATTAGAAAATCTATTAGGTGCCTGCCCTAGGGATATCTAAGCATGTCGATCCTCGCAGTTAGCATCCCCAAACTGCACCTCCTTGACACGCTGAAGAATTGGGGGAGTGATTGTAAGACACTGTAGGAAAGCTTCTCCATTTCAATACGCAAAGGATATCTACAATGCAGAAATCTGCTCCATCGCCTCACCTAGCAGCTGTATACTAGATCTTCTTGTTTAGTACATCTGATATAATGTTCCCCTTCCAAGGAGTATAGACTATCTCAAAGTCATAGTCTTGGAGGAACTCAAGCCAACTTCATTGTCTCAGGTTTAGGTCCTCCTGAGAGAAGACCACTTCTGCTAACTCCAGGTCATGGGTAGCGTAGTTCTGGTCGATCTGTCTCATCTATCGAGAACCATATGCAATCACTGCATGCTTCTACATCAAGACACATCCGAGTCTGGTCCCTGATACATCGCAGTAAACTACATACACTACGCACTCCTCTAGTAGCCTCAATATGGGGACACTATCCAGCCTTTGCCTCAGCTCCTAATAACTCTGCGAGAATCTCTCCGACCACATGATAGGTTTCCCCTTCTTCGTCAACGCTGAAAATGGTGCTACAACTCTAGAGAAATCTGGTACAACTCTCCGGTAGTATCCAGCCAAACCCCAAAACTCCATATCTCAGTCACACTCTCCTGTGTCTCCCAAGAAAGTACCACTTAATCTTTGCTAGATCCACTGCAACTCGAGCCGCCGATATGACATGTCCCAGAAAGTGAACCTCTCAAATCCAGAATTGGAACTTCTAGAGCTTACCATAAATTTGGTGCTCTCAGAGTGTGTTCAGTACTACCTGCAAATGATAGGCATGTTCCTCATCAATAGTTGAGTAGATCAGAATGTCATCAATTAAGACTACTACAAAGAGATCAAGGTATGGCTGATATATAATGTTCATGAGTCCCATGAACACGAATAGAGAATTGGTCACACCGAATGGAATAAACAGGAACTCATAGTGGCTGTACTGATATCTAAAAGTTTTCTTCTGTACATCCGCATCCCGTACTCTAATCTAGTGATAGTATGATCTGAGGTTTATCTTTGAGAACCATCGTGCTCTGTTCAGCTGACCAAATATGTCGTCAATCCTCGGATGTGGGTACTTGATCTTCATGGTCACCTGGTTCAGGCACCGATAGTCGACACAAAGTCTCAAGCACCCATCCGCCTTCTTGGAGAACAAAATCAGTTCTACCCAAGGAGATACACTGGGCTAAATAAACCATTTCCTATGTAAGTCCTCCAGCTGTACTCGCAGCTCACGAAGCTCTGAGGGAGCCATCCGATATGCTGTTGTAGATATCGATGTCATCCAGGGGTACAATTCAATGTAGAATTCCACCTCTCTATGAGGAGGTAGACTGAGAACATAATTAGGGAAGACATCCACATACTGGTCCACCACTACAGGATAACTCGGACTCTACACATCAACCACTACAAAGGTAAGGCTAGCCAACTGATGAGTGATCTTCTGCACTCTCCTTTGGGTATGCTCATCATGTGCTGCAAAGGCTCCCTTCTCGCCGGTGAAGGTAAAACTAGTCCCATCTGTGCAGACACACCACAATTTTTACCTAATACAGTTAATCTGGGTATTGACTATAGATAAGCAGTCCATACCCAAGATGACATCTTAAGGCCTCAACGCGGGTACTAGGATATCCCAGCAGAAGCTCTCGCCTCCTACAGTAAGCTAAAAGTGTCGGAACCAATGCGTAATCATCGAATCCTTTCCCGTAGAAGTATTTAGCTGTAAATATTAAGCCAACAGCTCCAGAAGAATCTCCATGCTCCGAACAAGGGTACTGGAAATAAAATAATGATTGGTGCATGTTTCTATAAGTATTGCAGCTAAGGTGGAGTAGACATCGATCATACCTCGTATCATCTCTGGAGCGCCGTGATTATAGGCCTCAGCTACCTGGAGCTGGACTCTCCCCTATCCACCTGCTCCCTATGGTTGGGGTGGACCTCCTGGTGGTGGTGGTGGTAAGATCTGGAATCATCACCCACCACCAGATGCACGACCAACTCCTTGTCCAAGCTCGCATGCTCCCTGTGGACCTTCTTGGTCGAATCATTGTCTCTACCTACGCAGTCCCTCGACCATCTGATGATAATCCATAAGGCGGGTCGGACAGTCATGATCCATGTGCCCCGGATTGTCGCATGCATAACACTACCCACTCCTGGAATAACTGTCACTTCCTTGTCTACCCCGAACAACCGACCCTAAATCTTGCGGTCATCCAGCTGAAAGTCTGGTCCTCTTGGACCTCTGTGTCATCTGTCTGCTGCCAGCTGTAGAAGACTCTGCTATGTGATGACTAATAGTGCATCTCGTTACTATTGATTGCTAAGTAAGGAAACTATCCACTAGGAGAGATCTCTCTTACACCCCCACCTGTGTTCGGATGCAAAGTGAGATCATGAAGGCTATGATCTCCCTCCTGAGTCCCTGCTCGATGTTCTGGGCCCTGAAGAATGGGTCTCGCACCATATCTATGGAGTAGCATGAGAGGTCAGTGAATATCGCAGAGTAATGAGCCACAGTCATGATGCCCTGCTGCAAATAAAGAAGCTCATGTATGTGTACTACACAAAGAGTCGATGAAACAAACTCTTTCTGAAATAAGCTCTTGAAATCTTCCTAGAAAAGCGTCACCTTATTGTGAACCTGAAACATACAGCTCCACTATATGCCTGTTGCGGCCTATAGAAGGCTGAAAACAAGGATCACCATGAGATCAGTTGGTGTCCCTACCAGTCGGAAGAATCTCACCACAGCCTCCAGCCAATCCTCAGCCGCCTGTGGGTCCGCCTCTCCCCTGAACATAGGTGGTCTATGGAATTTTAACTCATGAAACTCACTCAAGCGGCATGCACCCTCTACTACGGGGGCTGGTGGCATCAGTGGCCCAATGGGTAATGGTATCATTGGTGCCTCTACTAGAAAAGGGCCCTACACAGAGGCCTCGTTGCTTAGTGGGATATCAGTGAGTACTACTCTCGGAACCCTAGCGGGTTGTATGCATTGAGGTATCCTGAAAATAAATAGGAGTGCCATGGTCAGTAAGTTATACCTAGTGAGATGACTCAAAGGGTTCAAGAAGAAGACTCTTGAAACCCCAAACACAATTAGTGATTTCATGAACTGAGTCAGAAATCAGAAGTAATGGTCTTGGTGTATGGATACGTCGGTCGCCGCAGAAACACTAGATTTCATAAACTGATAATCACACTCACTACACTTAACATTATTACTATTAAAAAGAAATATTAGAGTTCTATGTTCTAAGTTAGAACCGACTCATCTGATACCAATTAGTCATGACCCATCCCCTTGTGCCCATACTGTGACTACCTGAATCCCTCCTTCCATTGGCCAGGGGCTAGCGACTACCACCGAAAGGAATATTCCCTAAAACCGGGAAGGCATTTCCCTTATAACCTGTAAACACGCACAACCCAACACACAACAAGATACAAACAACAAGTAAAACTAAATAGTAAACAGAGTGAGTACAGTATGTAAACGGGGCCAGAATACAAGCCCAACTTGAATGTATAAGAAACTGAAAGTGCAAGTAAAACTAGAACAGCTCCTGTGAACAACGGCCAAGAATCCTACCTGAAGGGTATGTACAACTCTCGATCCATCATCTCTGCAGTATGCCTTATCTAAGATCCACCTCCGAGCTACCTTCAGTCTTGGTACTCATTTCCTCAGTCAGCTTTGTCCATCGTCTGCACCAAACATATAGAGGTACGGTAATATCTTGTATAGGGGTGAGTATAACGATACTCAGTAGAGACCCCAAGTCCATCATGGTCTCAAAAAATCCACAAAGGATAATCCCCAAAGCATACAATCTATTGACAACCCAACTTAGGTATATGACCATACATATACCTAAGTTATCAAGTTTACCCATCTCAGTCATGAGGAATCACAGAGTCCAACTCAAAATCCCAAATATCAACTGTTCCGCAAATGAAGGAATACTATGAAGGAAAGTACCACACAGGTACTCCACACAAAAGAATACCACCAAGGTATTACCACGAAGGAAAAATAACACAAGGTACAGACCCATCTCACCCATAGTATAACTTTAGTGCCATAGTAGAGATGATTAGATGTAACCACTGAATCATCTTACTCAGTTAAGAGGCAGACCCACATAGGATCACTCGGTACTAACCCACACAGGATCACTAGGTTCTGACCCACACGGCATCGCTCGGTGCTGACCCACAAAGGATTGTTATGTGCTGACCCACACAGGATCGTTCGGTGCTAACCCACAAAGGATCCCTAGGTGCTGACCCACACAGGATTTCTCGATTCTTACCCACACAGGATCACTGGGTGATGACCCACACAGGATCACCCTTCATTCTTCACATCACAACAAGCTACGGAATTCCCACACTAAACTCTCTTTTCTCTATGAGGGTCCACTCCACAAGCCATTGGTCGATACTACAAACATCCATTAAGTCTCATGGAGAAGTATCCCAAAGGACTTCCACATCATTGCAGTCTCAACGGAATATACGGTGTGTCAATCGGACGCCCGGTCTATGAGTTATTAACCTTTTAGTCCTGAGGAACTAGTTGGATCCATGCTCGATCCAACCTGATCATTCACCAACATTATCCAAAACTATTTTGGAGTATAACAATGAGACTGTCTCGCTCCATGTTTTACAGCGCCGTAGAACGTTCGCCAAACATATTACTGGTGCCAATAATATCGGAAAAAAATGCATAAATGGGTCATAGTGGGTCCAGGTCCGGTCTGACCCGGTCGGACTGACCCAGACTGATCCTGTTTGGGTCAACCCAAACTGACCTTCTGGGTCCATCCCGGTATACGCTGGGCGGTCCGGCATGCCGTGAGGGGCTGCGGAGGGTCGCACGATGCCACGGGGGGGTGTGAGGGCAGCCCAAGGCTACCTGGTCTGTGGAGGGTGGCATGATGTTGCGGTGGTGCAAGGGCAGCACAAGGCCACTGGGACCATGAGGTCTGTGCGAACGCCACGGGGCCGCAAGGATGTGGGGCGACACGGATAGTGGAAGGGCGGCGCAGTGAGGTCATGGGGTGGTGCGGTGAGGCCACGGGGCTACGGGCTATGGGGGCCATAGGCAGTGGAGGCCACGGGTGGCTTCCGCTGCGGACGGAGGGGGGCCATAGTTGGTGGTGGTCACAGACAGAGGGGTCTGCGAGTAGCGACGACCGCACAACGGTGCCATTGTGAAGACACTAACAACGCGGCCAGTTGTGGTGCCAGCTACCATTCATGTGCCCCTTCGTGGTTGGTCATCGACCTCCTCCATTGTGAAGAATACCAGAAATCATCACAAGAATTGCGGAGAGGATGGTCCATGTTTTTTTGGCCTGCACTCTTCACATTAGAGCAGTAGCAAGCGGCTATAATCTCTCTTTGAATTATGAAGGGTCGTTATGAATGAAAATTGGAATAATTTCAAACAACCACCCTACCTCATTCGTTTTATTCGTTGAAGATTTTCTGTAGGGAAAGAGATGATGTTGTTGGGAATAGACGGATGTTGGTGATGTTGGTGCTTCCTCGATCGTCGTTTGGTTGACAATGAAGATGTTCCACATCAACAAATTTCCCATGGAAGACGTCACAGTAGTATTCAACATTCTTCATTGGCGTTATTTGTTGGAGATCTTTTCTCAAGGCTACTTCCTTTACCAACGATTAATTTCCCCCAACCCACCAAAAATAAAAGGTAGCCAATATAATAAAATATGCTGGCATAATTTCAAATTTGAATACTTATTTAATTGAGTTGGTTTATTAATTAAAAGGGGGTGGCATAATTAATCAAGGGGAAGTTCAAGCAACTTCCCTTCATTTATATGGGAGGTTCAAAGGGGTTTTAATTTTGGGTGGTCCCCACCACCATAACCTCTCATCGGAGGTTTTAGGTACGGTGGTCCCCACATCCATAACTTCCAAGGGAGATTTAATTCTGGTGGTCCCCACCTCTCACCATCCACAAGTAGTTTCATATAAAAATAAAAAAAAATGTTACACAATTTTATTTTTATTTTATTCTTTCACAAATATGTGAAAATCTAACTTCCATCCTCGACCTACTGCGGTCGAGGTGAAGGTCTCCTTAAGCGAATACTAGCACTGCGAGTTCAATTGTGCCCTCAGATTTCAATTCCGAGCACGAATTCAAAAGTTAGAAAATCATGCTTGCACGTTTACTGAACGTACCCAAAATAATGTTAAGAAATATATTCTAGGAACTTCGGGCCTTGAAATCATGTTCCATCAATTTTCACAGACTCGTAAAATTCCTATATATTAAAAAAATACATGGAATTTCTAGGTCATTACAGATAGTGCACTGGTTCTATATTATATAGAATTGAGGGAGTGATATATAACATTTGGGATATATTCTATTCATATAGTAAGTATGATACCTACCTCATTGGTAATTAAGATAGTGGTACCACATTTTAAGAAAATATATTTTTATATCATGTATTTGGTGTTATAGATTTACGTGGAAAGTTTTTTCCTCCATGAAGATTCTTGTATAACACATGATGTTATTATTAGAGATTTTCCATATAAACTACTATATTATGCTATAAATTTACTATATATTCATGTATTAGAATATTTATAAACATCTTATATCATGTTGTTTATTCTTTAGCGTGGCTTTAATGTGACAATGTCCTAGGTAATCAATAACAATGATAAAGTAATTGTAGTTACCTGCTATGATGTTAACCATGAAATGCTATGAATATATTCAAAAACTATATATCATATGGTCATATGTCATTATTTTATGGGACACTGATTGTGAAATTATTAGGTTATGGGTACCCATAAAAGGACAATACGCCATATCATAAAGTTCACACTTGGTAATATCCACGATTAGAGATTATGAGGACTGACCTTCCATTATGAATTACACATGTTTTTTTCAATGGATATTCCTCTCAAAAATATTTTTTAATAATCCTTTAGCATTATGATTTTTATTAATACATATAATGAATTTCATAATTTTTTATTCTGAAGAAAACCAAGATGCCATATATTCGTGGTGAGGTATGAAATTGTGGGTGTATCGTGAATGATAAAATATTAATAAATAATCAAAAATGGAATTTCCCTTTTTATATTTATTAAAAAAATTATCTCTATGATTTTACTATAATGATACTATTGAAAAAAAATCTCTGGCCATGAAGTATTGACAGGTTCATTTTTTATATTCAAAAGGTGATGTATCTAAAATATAGGTTGATGAAATGACTGTGAAACCTACATGATAAAATTTTGAAACATAGGGATTACATTACACGGTGAGAAATCATATGTGTTTTTAATCCTGTTGATATTAACTTCTTCTTCTTGGGTACCTTTAAATGTAATTAGTTTCTCATATTGTACATTCGCTGAACCCACCTATTCCACTAAGAAGGTGCCCAAGAAGGTAACAAATATAGTGTAGTTAATGATTTCAATAAAATTCTATTTAAATTACCTTATTGAAATAAATATTATTCTCCAATATGAGGACTAAAATTTACTCAATATTTAAGGATCATATATATTCTATCACTATTTTACGTCAGTTGAATATTAAAAAAAATATTTATTTATGTGGCCATGAGTAATAAAAAAAATTATTTATTGAATGAATAATATTTATTATTTGATTTTATCTATATATGGAGGGGATGTAGATCGATTTATCTAATTTGGAAGCTATAGTATATTAAATATCATTTAAATAAATATTAATTTATTTACATAAAAAATTGATATTCATTTTCACAATGATTTTGGAGAATATAAATTATATAATAATATTGTTATTGTTATTTAAACATGGGGTTCACTAGTGATTATTAGAATAATTAAGGGAATGTATTAAATTATATATCATATAAGGTTACTCTAAAAATTCTGAATTATATCAATTTACATAGTTGGGTATTGTTTAACACAACACATCCCTTCAAGAGATTACCCCATCCCTAGAGAGAATATTCTATAGTATTATTCAATAATCAAAATATTAAACTTTCCTCATCTTCTCAGTGATGAGACAATAAGAATAAATCATTCATAGGACTGTGTTGAAATCTAATGAAGTGACCCAATATTATCAGCCCCACCATGACTGCTCATATGTGCCATTGATGACGAATTGAGTTCATCATAGCACATATGGAATACTACTAGTGGGACTCTTATTTGGATCCACTCAACAAAGTGATGGAAAATTCAAATAAATGTTCATATGATCATCAAATTATTCAAAGAAATAATAAAAAAGACTAAGGTGGTTTTTTTGAAAAAAAATAATTATAAAATTCACATGAAAAGATCTTGTATATTGTTTCTAATGATATTTTTAGACATCATTGGATTTAATTCAGTAGGCATGATGTTTATAATCTCATATAATAATAATTATTCATTGAAACCCAATAAAATATGAGTTGTACATCTCCCAATAGTTGATTCTATAGAACCTAAAACCTTGAATTAGTATTAAAGTAGCCACATTAAAATTTATATTTATATAAAAAAAATTGATGATTTATCCATATGTTGTTAGTCTTAATTTTGGATTTAATTGATTTCTAAATAAAAACATATAGATTTAATATTATTATTCTTAATTATCACACGTATAATTATTAAGGGGTTGATCATATAGAAACGCGATTTATGGAATCAATTTTTAGTTTTCCATGGTTTTTACAATATTTCATGGGACTAAATAGCCTATAACTGAAAATTATACACAGTGTACCCATGTTTAATTTACTATGATGAATATAGAATTAAATTAAATGTACCATAAATTGATTCCCATACCATATAATTGAACCTCACTTATATAATAAGGTAGAGTGGAAGACGACTATATGAACTACACATTCTGTAACTTGTGTTAACATTGTGTAGTCAACAAGTCTTCTTAGAGGAAAATGCATATTCAAAGATGAATCATGTAATTATTACATGACTTGTGTGACTGATAGTTTTGAAACCTTGAGTTTTCCTAATTTTTTTATTCTTTATAATTTTTATATACCACATAATTATATATGGTTGACATACACTCCCATCCCCTAGGTTTGGGTTGTGAAAAATGATGCGGAGATATACTAGGAGTGTAGTTGGATTATACTAGTCAAGTATCCTACCATATTATACAAAAAACTAAAATTAATTATTTAACTAAGTTATCCTAATAAACACTTATCCATTTGTTTTTTATTGAATATATACACATAGTTCTATGTTATATTTATTTTAAAAACACAATTAATTTTTTACCCAATTTTAAAACTATGTGCTCAATATGGTCATCACATATTTTTTCCACTATATTCATTAAAGGAAAAAAGTACTACATAATTTACATGCTCGCATGTTTCTTTTATTTATAGGAAATTATATATAATTACATATCTTTTAATTTGTGATAGATTCCATGTGATTGCATATAACATCACGAGGACCATGGCATGATGTTTGGATAGGTACACAATGTGTTTACTTCTTGAGGACTTATTGGATGGATATTATAAAAAATGAATGAATGAATTAAAATAATAAATAATAATTTTCTCATGTTTTTTCTTAATTAAGAATGATCAAATTGAATTTTAGTTTATTATATACATATTTTTCATACGTGAATGATCATAATCTTCATTGACATATATATGTTTTAGATTTCTCATTACATAATTCTTTCATTTTTGATTTTAAAAATGTTTTTATTAAGTTAATATGATTTTTTCTATCTCATCACAATAAATTATTATATAATGATTTTTATTTCTGCAGTTTCTTTTACATAAACCCCATAACCATTATATACCTTCCCCTCACCTATGTGTGAGTATGTAATATGTAGATATAATTATACATATATATTATAGGTTTTTTCAAGATGGATACATGGTGATATAAATATTATGGATACACATGATATGGGTGTAATGGTGCAAGTTGAACCAATACCACATTATCGAGTTTTTTCCATTATGGTCAACGGTTTGTTCATTGTCCTCACAATAACAAAAACCCATAGATTGATCTCACGACCATGGAAAATATTTTATTTTATCTTATTCATAGTTATTTATTTTAAGTATTATTTTATGTTATTACTTATATAAATGACTTAATATTAAAAAATCATTAATAGAATAATATAAAAATATTATATTTAAATATTTCATCAACACATGGTCAATCACTAATTAAAAATAAATATAACATGAAAAATAAATGTCAAAGGATTAAATAATGATATTTATGCATAAAAAGAATCATTTAATTATTTATTCAAACTAAAACATTTATAAATTGATCAAGGATGCAATCTGAGAACATAGATCAAGTTTGGTCCATTTATGGACACTTTATTTTATGGAGGAATTCTTATGATGGTTTTTCTCCCACATTAGAAAATCTAAAACAAGGGGAGTATACATTTATATATCCAATTTATCTTAGCGGAAAATGATCAGGAACTCCAAAATTATTTTAGGATTATAGAGTCCACTTAATGGGTCTAGGAGTTGCAAACCTAGAGTTGCAAAGACCTCTTGCCGAAAAAACTTTGAGTAATTGACCAGTACATTTATTAGGTTATGAGATGGTAAATCTGAATTCTAACCACTATAATGTCTACATAAAAGTAATATTAAAGTTAAATGGTGAGAATTTTTTAGACTTGATTAATTATTTTGAGACCATTAAAAATTAAATTATTTTACCACACATATATATACCATCAAATAAAGTGCTAGTATTAACATTTTACACTGTAGTAGTAAAATATCTAGTTCGTTAACAAATTTATACCTATGTACAATAAAAAAATAAATACAT
Organism: Viscum album; assembly: GCA_963277665.1. NCBI lineage: Eukaryota > Viridiplantae > Streptophyta > Magnoliopsida > Santalales > Viscaceae > Viscum > Viscum album. The sequence continues at coordinate 391,482,119 of OY728146.1, forward strand.
CCTATTAAATATAAGTAACAGCAAGGAATGGTATTGATGTTTTAATGTTATATAATTCCATGAATGGAATCATTATGAGCTATAATCCACAATCTCTAGTATACCTACTAATAAAGAGAGTGATGTGGAGTTCACTATCTATGGAAAACACTAGAATTATGCGATATAAGTTTAGTATTTGATTCCCCCATCCATGTCTATAGAACTCAAGAATTCACATGACAACATGGATATAAAATCAATGGTTTTTAGAAATATTTTATTTATTTAGACTACCTATATTTATTTCTTAAAATTAATTTTTTGTTCTACCAAAAAATAAAACTTCAGTAGAAAATTGGTTATACTAGACATGATTCAAACCGGAAACATTTTAATCTATCATAATGGTACATTACAATGAGCTTAAACCAAAATAATTATAACATTATATGCATTATTACATACAATGGATGATTACATCTATTAAAAGTGCATAAATTAATGTTGTACAAAAAATTGAAAATAAAATTATCTTTACAAATAGAATATCTTCACGACAATATTCACTCTTAAAGATCACTATTAGTATATGTACATCTACAATGATAAATAAAAACATCAAAGGAGGACTACTTTTGTGAAATTATGAATGAAAATTAATGGAACGGTAAATTTTTTTTCATTAGAAAGAATATAATGAATTTAAAGTAGTAGTAATGGTAATATATCCGTTATTAAGAGATATTTGGTTGTTTAAAGTATGGTCATTGGAAATATAGTAATTGAAAATATGGTCATTATAAATATAGTCATTAGATATACATGTATATAATAGGTATATTTATGTAATGTATTGTTAGTAAAAACTTTTAAAAAAAATATAATGTACTAATAATAATAAAAGAAAATAAATACAATATTTTTTTAAAGAATTTAATCAGTAAAAAATTCTAATTTGTTAAAAGATATATTTTTCAAGGAAAGTTTTTTAGGTTTTTTCTTTTTTTAAATAATATCTAATGAATAATGATTTTAATAAGATTTGTTGATAATAAATGTATACAAATCAATTCATGTCCACAAAATAGTTATTATTAAAAAACTAATTATAATAAATTAATTTTAAGATTAAAAAAAACATTTTCCCGAAAAAATTTTATGAATTATATGTGCATATATTAAAAAAATACATACTCTCTAAATTTAATATAAAAAAATTGTTTTCATATTTTTAACTATCATATTAAAATTTCGTAAAGAATTTGTTTACTTTTTTTTCCACAGAAAATATTGGTTACCACGATAAAACAATTATTTTTCAAAGAGTTAATTTTATAAAAATTGTTTAATTTTTAAATTAATTAAATTGATATATTTTTATGACTATAATATGTTTTTTAAACATGTGTAAAACATGTTGAGACTCGTTAAATTTTTAATTTTTAGTAAACAAACAAATTATAAAATGAAATTATTATAAAAAATTCTATATCTTATATTTTAGTTTAAATAATAATTTCCACATATTTAGAAATTTAATTAAATTTAATTAATTCCAAATTCATAACAAGAATGAAAAAAATTAATATGGTTCATCTTATATTTCTACAAAAAGAATAATTACAAAGGAAAAAATTTATTCATGGTTAATAAGGGTAAAAATATGTAACTTAATATGTTTTGTATTTTGATAAATTAACTTGATACTTACACTATATAGAAGACATTTTTTGGGTTATAAATTTATTCAAACATGTCTCAAAATAATTATCCATTGGGTAATGATCAAGACTTCATAAATGAATGTTTTTCATAAATATATGCGTTTTATATTAGATTATATTGTATAACACACCTATAACACATAGAGAACCCATAAACACTTTAATTACGTAATGGTGATAATTACAATTGTCAAAAAATTAACCCATAAAAATTTAAAATACTAAAATGGAAAAAATAAAAAATTAGAAAAGATGAAGGGTAAAATTTGGATCTTTCAAATCTATAAGAATTATTACACTCATGAACAACGTTGTGGAAAATAAATAGAAAATTAGAATACCAATCAATATTTCATTGGAAAATATATAAAACCTTATTAGTAATTATAATGAATGATTTATAAAGGAATGAATGGGTATTTAAATAAGGTACTATGACTAATAGAATAGTAATTTGTCTATTGGGAATAGTAGCCCAGCCATTAGGAATAGTAACCTGGAGATTCAGAATAGTAACATAACCTTTAGAATAGTAATTTGACATCAAAATAATAAAATTTCATATTAGTGATAGTTCTCTTGAGTAATTTTAGAGATTATTTATATTATAATTCAATAAACTAAATATTAACAATAAAAAATCAAAGAAACTATAATCACATTTTTAACAAACTATATTTTAATGCATCTCATAAAAATCATTATTTTTATTTTAATAATAATTATTCCTGATGTTAGAAAATTTATTTCATAAGATTAATTTCAATTTTATAATCATGTCTTTGAAATATTATAAAGGGTGTATTTTTGGCAATTTTTTTAAATACTTCAATTCTTAGGTGAAAAGTAGAAAAATAGTTTTTTAATAAGAAGTGTGTTTTAAATTTTATCATTCATGATGTAATAAAGATCTAATAAATTATAAAAATTTTGGTTCAACTAAAGACATGTTTATTGAGTTAAATGAATCATTTAAGTGCAATAAATTTTTTTTCCAAACCTAGAAACTATTTTTCAAATTCTAAAGTTGATAATATTCTAGTAAAAAAATTATTTTTCATTTTTTTCACTTTTTCATAAAATAATGTATTCAATTTTGGAAAGACATAAAACACTTAAATAAATTTATTTTATTCCATTATGACTTAAAATTTCCATAATATAACTTTCACATTGTTTACCATGGAAATTTTATTTTATTCAAAATTTAATCCTAAAAACACCTCTCCCATCAAGTATAAATATCCCATCTCACTCCCCTTGGAAAACCACTTATACATCTCTTAGAAAATCCAAATATCTACCCATATACCATATCTTATGTGCCTCAAAATGAAAAGTAAGTTTTAGATTAATCAAACTCTAATCTTTCCCCAAGCCAACGACTATAGAAAATGACCAACTTCAAGAAATTGGTAATGCCCTTTTGACTTTTTATTTCATTTTCCTTTTCTAATTACCTATACACCATTTATTTTCTAATCAAAACCCTCCTAAAAATTTAAAAAATTATGTAATCATGATCATGATACTGTGAATAACCTATAAAAATTTTATTTATAATATAATCACAAATTATATATCTTACACCTCCTTTGTGGAAAATGTCCCATTAATTATCGATTAACCGTCCATGAGGATGTTGTTAATTCTCATCTTATCACCACCCTTTTAGTGGGTTATAATAAACTATTTATAATTAATAAATATATAAATATATTGATCTATTATATTCTTAATTAAATCTTAATAAAGTATAATTATCTATAAATAAAAAACATTAAATAGAACCACGATGTGATATTTTTTGGAAAATATAATACCAAAACATTTACCTTTAATAAATTGAATTGATAAATATAATACAACTATTATAATTTATCAAGTTTGAAAAAAAAATTAACATAATTTAATTCTCATTCGATATTTTAATGAAACTGTATTTTTTATATTAGGGGTGAGAAAATGATGAAATAAATCGATAATTAAGGTAATGTGATTCTCAAACATAATTCTCACTTTTTGGGTTTATCTTAATATTCACATTACTATATTTATGGATTTCCTTCTAATTTACTTAAAATTTACTTCAACTATTCCATCACTTTTCCTTACAGAAATATAAATTTTGCCTTTTTAAAATGATTTATAATCCAAATGTAATGATTTTTTAAAGAGTCTTTATTTTTCTAAACACAACATTGGATCCTCTTCAACTCTTTCTTATCCATTCACGAGTGATGATATTTTGTTCCCAAATCTTATTTTCATTGTTCATTTGGTAACCCTAAAGTTTATTCATGAAATTATTATTTGAAAACATTTAAAAAACCCATTAATTTCCATCAATTTTCATCATGAATACAGTTGTTATACCTACCGTTTCCTTGTGTAATTTATGATTATAAGGATTTTATTATGTGATGGGAGGTCCTGGAATTATATTTCTCTCCAATTTGCTTGGTTATACCAACTCTTATTCTTTTTTTATCCCTCCCCTTTGTTATCTTTTGGATCACCCCATTCCTTTATGTATATCCTCAGGATAATACATGTATTTATGATAACTTTTGGAATTTTATGAGGATAATGAAAGATAATTAAAATAATGTTTATGTTTTTTGTAAAAGTGATATTTAAACATAATTTCCCAAAGATACTAAAAGTATTTATCCTATAATTTTTTACTATTATGTTACTTATCACAAATATTGTTTAATAACAATGTAAGAAAAATTTGTGTAACTAAAGTTGGTATTATAGAATGGTTTCGTTAATTTTAGAATAAAGACTACAAAAGGTAGTTAAAACCTATTGGATAAGTTTGAGTTTTAAGGGAAGAATCATGATACTTTGTGAAATTATAATAGGTTGAGGTTTCTTGGAAATGAGGTCTATCTCTAGATACAACAAGTGGCTATGGATCTAGCATAGATGTCTCCCAAGGTGATAACACTGAAAAAGACAGATTTGGTATTAACTTGATCCTTACCTGGTGTAGGAAAAATGGGACTTACTGCACACCTAGTTTGAAACACCAATGAAATATTATTCAATTTATTAAAATATCTATACAACCAATTATGAAGAATATATAACATAATTAATTCTTTTATTTCAATGTTTGGAAATGATTAAATTACATGATCCTAAAAGTTTCATTTGAGTAAAAGGAAAAATATAGGGTAACGATAAGGTATGTCTCTTCCATTAATTTGGGAATGAAAATTAAATTATTGTTTCATAATTTATTCACTTATATTTTCTTCAAACAATGTCTATAGTAGAAAATAGTGTTAATCTAGAGAAACTATACCCCTAACCAATGTTAGGTACAATGCAAAGATTGTCCAAATCATATTCCCATAAATATAGGAGGTTTATTTCAATGATTACTTGTGAATCGTACCCATTTTCTCATGATTTGAAAAATAAATTACACCATGTATAACATCTTCCTTCACCTAAAAATTTCCAAATAGCTATTGAGTACATTATGTGGATACGGACACTAACATTTATATATCTTCTGAATGTATTTCATGGGAAAATGGGTTAACTCAATGGGGAATATCTTCTCTATGTTTCACAATTAGGATAATGAGATGATTACTCTAACCATATAATATTTAGATATTGAAAATTATCAATGGTGGGGGTTGATAAAATGATACAAATCAAGAATATTAAATGGAAGAAATGAATTTTGGAGACTTTAAGAAGTTATTTTTTTCAAATAATTTCCCTTAAAATCTTTGAACAAATATAAAGTGATAAGTCCACACGATTAATCAATTATTTATTAAGAAGTAATTTGGTTAATTTTTTGAACAAATATACAAGTAAAATTACTCATCTTGAGAAAAAGTGGTGTGAATCGGTATTAACTTCTTTAAAAATATTAAAAAAACATAAATGATATGACTCGGGTTTTATTATTAAAAATAATATAAAAATAGACTGATTAAATAGTAGTTTAAATTCACATATCTAAAAATTTATAGTTTTTAAATACTTTGGTAATTACAAAGATGTATCATGATGTTCTCTCAAAGTAGAGACGTAGTTCTGATAATGGTCCCATCAATATGGAGTTAGGAAGTGATTAATGGACTTTCAATCAAAAAGATAAAATTAATTATAAGTAAATATGATCCAACCACCCACATGTCAAATATTTGGGAAGAAGAATCATCATAATTACCTCAATGTAATGAGGAAATGCTTTATTTATATGAGAGAAGGCCACCATGTTCATGTATATTAAAGATACACGAATAATATGTCTAACTTAATTTATGAAAGGAAAAAACCTACCAATGCACCACCAATGGTTAAATGATTCAACTAAAATAATAAATGGAACTATACAATCCATTTCATTAAACTATAGGTTATCGACATTAATCAACATTGATGAACACTGAAGTTGATAAGTAAATGGAAATATTTTCCCCTTAATTCCGAAGAAGTGTGAAATAAAAATGAAGTCATATATGGTACAATTCATATTCACTCAAAAATGGAAAAGATATTATGAATATGGTTCTAAACATTCATTTATATCTTATAGATTTGAACAAAAAATGAATCACAACCCTGATACCTTGAATTTGAAATATGCATAAAAATACCTTATGGTATGATCAATTAAACTCATGTGTTGGAATCTTCTCTTGTTAGTTTATGTGGGAATATTCATCCAAAAAATCATGTAATCCTTCCATTAGTAGAATTTAACATTAAATTGGACGTGCATTTTCACTCATTATATATATTTACATAAACTGTTAAGAAAATAAATCATTTTCTATATTCTGAGCCATCCAATGAACCTATAAAAATGAAATGAAGATCATGAATCTCTGTTGAGGAATCCCTTAATAGTGTGGGTTATGATGCCCTATTTAGAAGCATATTTTATCAAAATGGTTTTCTCAAATGAAAGAATTGAGGTTGAGAAAATTATCATTATGAGGGAAAATAGAAGTGAATTTCTTAAAGAGTTTCTAGATGTTCCCGTATTTATTGAGGTAGGGTTCTCAATAAAGCTTATATACAGACCCACTCTTATTTCAAAATTCCCATGTGGGATGGCCTTGATCGAACTAGTGGAGTTAAACAAGAAATTGCATGATTAGTTTTAAAAAATGTTTATATAACCTCATGCTTCACCTTGGGGTGTTTCTATGATCTTTTTCAAGAATAAATAATTGATCAATGTGGTTTTGCATCAATTACTAGGAGCTCAACCAGATCACCATAAAGAAAAAGTATCCCTTTCCAAGGATTGATTACATGTTTAATCAACTTTGAGGAGATCAGCAATTATCATTGGTCTATATTCATTCTGGATATCAATATATGAAGTTAAAAATGGATTATATTCAAAAATAAATCCTTCTATACATGGTATGGATACCATTTGATCATATATATTCCCTTATGACTTTCTAATTCACTAGTAATATTGATGGATTTATTTAATAGATTCTTTATAAACTACCATGAAAAGTTTATGGTAGTATTTATTAATGATATTTTAAATTAATTCAATATAAATGAGTAACATTAATATCACCATTGTATTTTTTTCATGAGATTAAAATGATAAAATTTATTCTGTATTCATAATGTTTTACTTTTGTATACAGTAATTCGTGTTCTTAAGACACATAGTCACACGTGAGGGAATCTCTTTTGACCCTTGATAGATAGATACAATTGAGAAATATGATAGATTCTAAAGTGTCAGGGAAATCAATAATATTCATGGAATAATATTGAATTAACAATGATTTGTTAGAAATATTTAACAATTTTCTCTCCCAGTATATTAATTAAAAAAGTAATAAAGTATAGCTGGATATAAATTTGAGGAAATATTTAATGACCTCATGAAGTGGCTAATTACTGCACTTTTAGACACACTACCTTCAAGTGTAGAATGTTTTGTGAAATAATTGGATGTTTTAGAGAATATATTGGGTTTTGAACTCATGCATAATGATAAATTTATAGTTTATCCCTTATCACAGATGAAGATCCATGCGAAGATCTACCCAATGCATGATCTGTAGTTAGCAGTTGTGATATTCTGCTTGAAGATTTTGAGGAACTAACAATATGGGGAGAAGTTTTACACATATATATATATCACTTTATAATAATGTATATATTCACATAGAAGAAGATAAATATATTTCAATGAAGATAGATTGATCTGATCAAGGATAATTATTTTTTTATTCACAACTATCCTAGAAAGAAAAATAAGGAATATGATGCCCTTAATAGAAACGAAAATTCAACTATATCCATAATCCATATAGATAAGTATCCTATATTCATGGAAATGAAAAAAAATGTATATAGACATAAAAACTAAATGGGATACATCCAAACTTACTAAAAAAAATTCACATCCATATACCTAAGATAAAATCAAGGATAGGAAATGGGAAGATCTAGAGCTTCAAAAGAAAATAGAAGCAGTAAATGGGAGAAATAGTTATGAATTACACATTGACGAAGAAAGTTTCATTATATTTGGAATTATACTTTGTGTGCCTTCATCATAAAATGTAATGAAATATCTACTAAAAAATTCCCATAGCTCATCATTCTCTATACAACCTTAAATTACATAGATGTATTGTGATCTTCAAGAGAACATCTAGTGGGAAAACATGAATTTATGGATTTTTATAGACACCTCAAGGATCATAGAATATAATAATTTTATTTAATTTTGAAATATGTAAATGGGTATTATGCAACTATTTCCATACACACGCTGATTTTGGTGAATATCACCAAGAAATTAGTCACTACACTCTCAAAGACATCTAAAGGAAGTAATGTGATATGGATTTTGGTGGATCAAATCACCAAGGCTACTGACATCATCATCTTTTGCAAATATTTATATCTTGGACAACATTCAAATATATATGTAAAGGAATTGGTGATTTATTATGGAGCCCTAATTTTGATCATTTCTGATCATTTTTAAATGTTCACCGATAAAATCTCTCTAAATAAAAAATTTCAGTTTTTTATGGACAATCACACTTAAAATGATGGAAAATCTAAAAGTAACAATAAAAAACATAGGGAAATTATGATATCATTATGAATTAAATTTAAAGAAGAATATTGACAACATATCTCACTATTTATTCTCTCTTATTATAATATCTTCCACTTTAGTATTCAAATGTATCCATATAAATAACAACATGGGATGTAATGTAAAACTTATACTGTTTGGATAGATTTTTTGAATGGAAGCTGCATATATTTGATCGTACTCAAAAAATGAGGAAAATGTTTCAAGACATCTATAATTATATATTAGATAAATACTGTCAGCGAAAGAGATATGTTGGAAGCACTCAAAGGGACATGGATTGTGTAGATGGAGACAATGATTTCCTTAAAATATCATCATTTAAGAGAGACATATAGTTTTGGAAGGATTGTAAATCTCAGGCATAGAAACATTGACCTCTTTGATATCCATTATTGAGTAGGAGCAGTGGTATATTATATATAACTTCTACCAAACATGGATCAATATCATTATTTGTTATACATTTACATCCTGAGGAAGTGCATATAAGATCTATCAAATGTATTGAATCCTAAGGTGGTATAGTTGGAGCATGACCACTCTTATAAATAGTAGCTAATGAAGATCTCAAAAAATAGATACAAGGTTCAAGAAAAAAAGACAACTCATCTTGTTAAAGTAATGCAGTGGAACCATAAATATGAAGAGGTGACATTGGAAATATAAGAAATAAAGATAAAATAAGTACCTTGATCTATTCTCAACTAGGAATATTAGTTAAAATTTTGGGGATGATATTTATAATGGGGGGAAATGTAGCTCCCCACACTTCATACATTACATTTTCTTCCAAAATAAATCAGTGTTATATTATATTAAATAGTTTAATATATATACCAAACATAAAGGAAATAAAAATAATTTATTTCATTAATGGATATCATCAAATTAGTCAACAACTATACCCTTAAAAATTAAAAATATTATAATGGAACAAAGATATAAAATAAAAAAAATTTAAGGGGAAAATTTAGATCACTCTAATCTTTTAGAAGTATCTCCCCTATAAAAAACACTATGGAATAGAAACAAAATAACTATTAAACAAAAAAAATGTTATAAAAGGAAAATATTGAACCTTAGGATGAAATATATTGAATGATGTTTTAAGTAAATAAAATGTATTTATATAATGATATGTGACCATTGGAACAGTAATGTTACCATTGGGAATAGTAACCTGAATACTAGGAATAGGAACCTGACCATTGGGAATGTAAACATGGCCATTAGAATGTAAATATGGCCATGAAATAGTAAAATCTCAAGTAAATATTATTTTTCGTGATTAATTTATACAAAAATAAATGATTAATTCTATAAAATAAATTTAATGTTTAAAAATCAAAGAAACTACAAGCGCATTTTTAAAAAACTTTATTATAATTTATTTCATAAAAATAATAATTTTTTGTTAATAATGAAAATTATATAATTTGTAAAATTATTTTTATAAAATTAATTTCATTTTTATAATTACTAAGCCAAAATTATCTAAGGATAACTTTTTGGAAATTTTTTGAAATACTTTAATTTTTAAGGGAATGGTAAAATATAGTTTTTTAAATACAATGTGTCATAAATATCATTATTTGGGATTTGGTAATGACCTAATCAATTATATAAATTTTAGAACATCCTAAAATATATTTAAAAAGATTAATGGATCATTTAAATAATATGAATATATATTCAAATCATAAAAATAGTTTTCTAATTTCTATGTTCAAAAGTATTTCATTGAGATAACAATTTGTCATTTTTTCACATTATATTTTTTAAAAATAATTATTTTTTACTTCTAAATACTTATAACTACAAAAAAATTATTTTATTCAAATATGACATTAAATGTCATTAATATCACAATTAAAATGTTTACCATGAAAATTATGTTTTATTAAGTATTTTATCCTAAACACACTTGTCTCCCAAAGAATAAATACCCTAAGGTAAACCACTTCTCCCTCTCTTAAAAAATAAAAATATATGACCATTTCCCTTCTATTAAGCCTAGTTTTATCCTTATCAACATTCTTAAGTAATCAAATTCCAAGATATCAAGATATTAAGGGTTATATAGAGGGAACAACTTAAAGAAAGATGTCATGTCTTTTTGTTTTTTGTTTCATTTTCCTTTTATGATTCCCTATCCATCTTCAATAAATTATTTATATTATATATATATACATATATATATCTATTTCTAATATTATGGAGTTAATCATACAAATTTACAAATTTCAATAAATATTTTTCATTAATTCAAAGTAAGATTTTATATTTTTGGGAAAATATTATATCAAAATATTTCACCATTAAAAAATGTAATTATGGAACAGAATCCAGTAATTATAATTGATCAAGGGTGAAAAAAACGAAAAAAAAATTACTTTTTATGTATGTTAATATACCTATGTTGATTATATATATGGTGGAAAATTGATCAAATAAATTTTAATTTAAGGTAAGGGGATTTGAAAACTAAATTCTATCTTTTATTATTATCTCTTATTTCACATTAGTTTTCTATATGGATATTCATATAATTATATTAAATTTTAATTCCATTATTATTCCCATTTTTTCTCTAGGGATATACATGTTTTAATTTTTTACTAATTATTTATAATCGAAATAATATTATTTTTCAAAGAGTCTTCATTTTCCAAAAACCCATATTGATCTCTCTTGGGTTTTCTCTTATTCTGCCAAAATGACAGTTTTTTTATGAAAAAATAGATTTAATCTATTAATTTTTGAACCTTAATGGTTATTAGTCATATTAGTATTCAAAAAACCTTCCTGAAACCTAATATTGTTTTTGGGTTTATTTCATGACTATGATGGCTATTTGTTATCTTTTCATGTGGTTTTCCTGCTTATGAGCATTTTATAATGTAGTGAGTTATAAAATAACTATTACACAATAATTCAATGGTTAATGTGATATGTCACATTATATTATTTAACAAACCAATATTTTATGATATGACACTTTTTAAAAAAAATTATTCACTTCGATAGCTTACGTTGCACGGAACACGGATCTTAAATAAACTCTAAAATATTATTATTTTAATATGACCAATATAAATTGGCTGTTAAATTTCAGGGTGTGAATAAGAATAACTATATTATGAAATATTTAACTATCAAACAAATTATTAATGTATTAATTAATTTTTTGTGAATAATCACTTAATATTAAGTAAAATCATTTTATTATTTAGAAATATGTTTTATTCAAAAATGGCTTTCTTAGTTTTTATGTGTAAATATTATAATAAATTTCAATAAATTTTCTAAATTTTATAGCTAATTTTATTTTCTAAATCAGAACATTAAATTAGATTCTGGTTATGTTTTTGTGGTTTTAATAGAAGATCGATTTACCTAAAAAATTGAAAAATATGTAGTTTTATAAAACTATCAATTTCATTATACTAAAAATGTTGTTATGGTTTTATTTTTATCTCAATGTAAATTAATTACTATTTATTTATGAATAATGTAATAAATTTTATTTTAATCATCATAATTTTTAATTTTGGTCTAAGTATAATTTTTTGTTTAAAATGCATTTTTCGGGAAAACTATTTTTATATGCCTTTGGTGAAAAGAATTTTAACTTAAACTCGGAAAATTATATATTTTGAATTTTAAAAAATGGATTGAATATTTGTAATTATAATCTAAAAATTTATTAAATATTTCCTTTTTTTATTTTTAGCCAATATGAATAGTTACCTTGGTAATTTTCATTACCATAGAAAAGCATAAATTTGGTAACATAACTTAAAAATAAAATTAAAAGGACTATGATATAACACTAAAACATACCCAAGTTTTATCAGATAGGTAATATACATCCATATCCATTTAATTATCATTAATATGACCATTTATGTTGATTTTAATAGGTTTTTGAGTTTTATAATACTTTATTTAAAGAAAAGTGAACGGTGTCACGTTCATGTTTTTAATTAATATTAAAATTTTAATAATGTGTTATTAAATATATATATATATATCGAACTATATATAGTAATTTGAATGTTAAACTATTTATCTTCAACATGTTAATTTTTTTAAATTTTATTTAAGAAATAATTATTCTAAATTATTACACCTCACTGATGGAGTAATTATTTAAATAATTTTAAACTTAAATAAATGTTATTAAAATAATAAAATTAATATAATATAACATAAATAAATTCAAAAAATAATTTTATTAATGAATTTAACATATTAGGGATGTAATAAAATAGTTTCCTCGAATTATCTGATTTGTCTTGATATTATTAAAGTCAATATAATGAATTTCCCTTAAAATTGTCATTATGAATATTTTATATATAGAATATTTTATTAAATGAAATAAAATTCTAAAAAATAATAAATTCATCCAACATATTGGGATAAGGTTTAAAATTTCATCTATAATCTATTCATGAGACTTTTGAAATTTTATAGTAACTATATTAACCCTCAAAGAGTAAAAACTCATTTGTTCGTGGTAAGAGTTAAAGGGGTTAACTAATGGTTAAAACTAAAATATAAGTTTATAAATATAGAAAAAAAATTCTAAATTTTATTGGATGAAGGTATTTTTAAATATCAACATCTTATCTTTTAATTAACTCACTTTGGATCCATTTTGAATTGAAAATTAATTTTTATTAACTTAACATTTAGTGAGTTTCCAAAAGTGTCAGTCGCATCAAGTATGAAAGGGAACCCCTTTCTTATATTAAATACACCAATTAGAGAAATATATCAAAAAACTTTTTTACCATTTCTCTTATTTACATCATTGTCCATGTTCTATTAGTTTTTTCCTTCAAAAAGAGAAACTCTAGTGTCCCTAAGAATAGATCTGACAGATGTTTGTTGAATAAGAGGTGGATAAAGCACATTCAATTAATGGAAAGTGCAAGATAATAGGTTTAATAAATCAATTTACATTCTTTTTCCTGAACTTATACTTTATTTATTTTGTCTTGAAAACTTAAATTAATTATTATTATCATGTTTCCACTTATTTTATGTGGATTTATAGTGTATACATAAAATCTATTCATTGATTAATGCCCACATCAATGATATGACCCTTATAAGGGTATTTGTCTTCAATTCATGTCATTGAAGCTTATTTTGATGTCATAAAGATATATTTTTATGATATTTTTATCATTTTCCTTTGGAAGGACATATCATGAATTTATTAATTCTTTTGAAATTTAAAATTTATTAAATCTTATTCATTCATGGGAAATATGATTAAATTAATTAGAAAGTGGAATGTTTTTATTTTACAATCTCATTATTCTTTGAGACATTTTATGTTTAGATATATGATGGGGAAAATTTATTTTCTATCTTAATTTTTTCTAAAAAAAATATTCAAAATTATTTTACTATTCCCAAAATATTGTTTAAATTCATTATTTTAATCACTTTTTTACATATAATAAAATGACTTATAAAATATCTTTTCATCACCTTCCAAAAATGGAATTTTATAAATTTTCTTATTATGTTTTGATAGTCTATTTTTTAACTTATATAAAATGAATATAATTTCTCTCCATCGTGTCTCCAAAAATCATTGAAGCTTACATTACAATTTTACAATTTTACATTCAGAGGAATTGATTTCGTTATTATATGTTCATTTTGTTATTTTAAAAATTATTTTCAAAAAATGGTATTTTCCTTAATAAATATTCCAATAATATACTTGAAGTATTTTCATCTATATAAACATTCTTTTTTGAATTTTATATCAAGGATTTACTCTAATGATATCATTAATCATATTTTATTGGATTCTTTATTGTATGATATAAACCTCTTCTATGCATGTATCTATCTCATTTATAGGTATTCTTTTTCCTTGTTTTCAGTATGTCTTGTTTGGTTTTTATCTTGAGTGAATTTGGGGGAAATTGTTTTTTAGGGGTTTTGGGTGTGTATATATGGGACAATATTTCCCCAAACCATGTTCCTTTACCTAGAAAATCGTACAACCCGAGGCATAGAGGGCTCTCAAGTTTGATGCATGATTTTTTAAAATATGCCCCTCTGAAAAGTTACTGTATACCCCCCAATAAGAGGTGAACAGTTTCGACACATGGTTTGGGAAATTGTTCCCCCTTTCTAGGAAACCATGCCCGTGGATTTAATCATTCCAAAAATTAGATTAAAAATTCTTAAACCCTGCATACTTCACCCAAAATCGACCCAACATAGTCCTAAATTATTTATCCCTTTTTTGGGGGTTCCCAGACGGATTATAACGCTTTCCAACCTTCTTTCTGAACGATTCAAAGCCTATAATTATGATCATCACCTCTTGGGGAAAGAGATTCTCATTTGGATTGGTTTTCTTTCTCTACCTAATCCTTCTCTAATATTTTTAAGGGATTATTTATCATGTTTATTATTGACGTACATCACTTTTTTTGGTAGATATAATGTGTTTGACCCTAGATTTATGTATTGAATCTAAATATATTTCCATATTGTGGTCTTGGTTGTTCCTCTTTGACTGGGTATTTCTGTTGGTGATAATTCATCATAAATTTTGAGATAGGTGATCTAAATTCAATTTTCATAGTCTTGAATTCCAATTAAGTGTATGTTCTATGAAATTTTAATTGGTACGTTTGAAAATTTAACCATAAATTGAATAAATTAATTAATCACTTAATTTATGGATATTGGAATTAGTTAATTTATTCTCTATGTGATTATGAAATAAGTCAAATATGGGAATATCTCATTTTAGTAAATGTGATCTAGAAATTGGTGGAATTAGATAAATTGATGGGTTAATTAATTAAGGGAACGTTATTATTATAGAATTTATTTCAAATTGAGATTTTATAATTGTTCAATTAATGTGATTATGAATTAGTTGACAATGAAAACTAAGATACGGTTGACTTGACCTTAATAGTTTATGTCCTGTATGAATTAAATATTTCAAAATGTTATATGATGAATTATTTATATTGTTCAAGGTCATTATAGTATTAAACTATTATTATATTGATAATTGAAATTTTACACCATGATGTAAATTGTCAACAAAATTGGGTTAATGTTGATTAACCATAATGTGTGTGATATTGTGATATCTGTGATATATTTGAAAAATATGTGTGGGATAGGGATTGAGGCTATAAATACCCATATATGATAAATGAGTGTGGGACATGTTCTGAGACTCCAAATACCCATATAAGATAAATAGGTGTGTAAAAATGAATAACGATCCAAATACCTAAGTGAAATTGATGTGTGGGATAGGGAAAGAGGCTATAAATACCCATGGAGTGTTAGACAAGTTATTCTATGCCCAAGACATTGTCATTAAACTATGTTTCCAAGTGTTCATGAAATGAATTGTTATGTAATGTATCATCAAATCTCATTTTTTATAGTGAATTATGAATTGAATATGTGATATGGTTTAGATTCCAGTGCAGGGTGAAGTAGGTGTTGAGGGTTCTTCTTTCCTTAGGAACCTAGGGTATTTATGTAGTTAATTAAATAATAATTAAATGTTATAACTATTTACTTTATGCATTTTACATTATTCTTTTTACAACCACATACAAAGTTACTAACTAGATATTGTTTTATATGACATTTTTTGATGCCTATTGGCTTGTACTCACACCCTACTAAAGTTTATCAATTGGTACCTGAATAGACTTTTTGTTTATATTACATGATAAGGGAAAGATCCCTATGTTAGATGGGTGAGTTAGGATAGACCATAGATGAGGGAACCTGACATGGTTTCAGTATCTTTTAGGAGTAGTATGTATCTTTATATATAGTTTTTCATTAGTAACTTTATACTTATTATAGAATGGAATATCTACTATTTTATTTGAATATGGAATTTCTATTTTGACTATCATGTGATACTGGTTCGTTTGGTTATTGGCTGTATTAATTTTTCTATTTTTTATTTACATTTGTTGTTTCACTACATTAATAAATAGTTTATTGTCTTCCCATGATATTAATTGGAACCTCACTACTAGTTAGTAGTATCTAGCATTTGGGGAGGTGCACCTAAGTTCATGTAGACAACCGGATCTGGGCATCAGTGTGTGGAACCAAGGTCGGGATGTCACAAAGTGGTATAAGAGTGTGTTTCTTTTCTATTTATTTTGTCTTACTATTTTCGAAAGGTAGAAAGAAGAATACGATGAGTCGAGCCTTCGTAAAAATATCATGAATGGGAGTAGTTAACCCATGTATGAGGGTAAAACCCATTTTTCCATGGTGAGACTATTATTGTTGGTATTTTCTATAAATGTTGAATGTTACTTCACCTTAGGTGATGCACTTTTTGTGTGATGTGAATATTCTTCATGGGATTTTTAGAGATTTGACTCATTTCCTAGTATAGTATGAGACCTGAGTATGTATAAATAATTCTAGGTATGCATGATCAATTAGGGCTTGTATCATTTTAGGCATGAATGGGAAAATGGGTTTTTGGTTAGTTAGTGAAATTAAAATGTTTATTCCCCGCATCTGTAATTGAACTGAAAATGGTGCCTATTATGGAATTTATTATTTTAAAGGGATGTAATATGTGAATAAGTGAGTGTATATTGAGAAACATGAATAATTATAATGATTTTACCCTTTTTAAACCATTGCCTATATTTAGTATAGTTAAACGTAGTGATTATGCCTTTTCTTTAATGTGTGGTGGAAAAACAAGGGATGGATTGTTATAGATTTACCTTATTCCATCTTCCAAACAATGTAAATGGTGTATTAAGTATCATTGTATAAGTTCTTATAATTATAGATATATCTATCCACTGTGACATTTTCTTATTTGATGATAATACGATATGGCTGGAAAAAATCCTCCAATAGTGGAACCTAAGGCACTAATTGTAATGAGTGAAGGATCCCGAGATAAGTTCTATGATAACTTCACTAGCTTCATGTAATTTATAAAGAGAGACCCAGATTGTGCTGTGAAGAGTACATATGACCTTTCCTTGGAGTTTTAGTTAAATCACCCTCCAATATTCACTGGAAAGGGTGGATTTGAGGCATCCACATTCTAGATTGAGACAATCCAAACTATACTTGATCATTTGGATACTCTTTCTAAGAAGAGTTTCAAGTTGGATTCTTATTTATTAGTAGGGTTAATGAAGTGATTTTTTTATGTTTAGGTTCAGACTAGGTGTGAAGAAGAAATTTTGTGGAATGAAATTTTAGATAAGTTCTCGGAGAAATTTTATCCAAAGACATCGATATATGAGAGGGAAGATTAGTTCACATGGTAGACTGAGGGGAGTGCCTCTATTGTGGAATATTTTGGTCACTTTAAAAACTTGTAGATATTTTTACTAGTGATGGTAGGGGATAACACCGATATGGAAAGTCTTTTCCAAGATGGGCTTAACTGTGAGATTAAGTACTAAGCTAATATAATTCAATTTATTTTTTTTAAATTAGTGGATCATGCACTCATACATTAGGAAAACCTGAAGGAAACATCCAATGGAGGAGAGGTGATTTCTACTAGACATTTATAAGGAACATCTTTGGATAGTAGAAACCATTGTTATGAGAATGTTGACCATTGATTTGGAAAGAGAAATGGTTAGGGGTGGGTCAGTTGCTACGGATCTCACCCAAGTGATCTTCCACTAGAGCTGTAGTTCAAGAAAAATTCATAGACATTATCCTCGACCATTGGTAGAGTTCCAAGCTTATAGTAGGAAGGAACATTTAAAGAGGTTTTGTAGGAACCCACGGTAGATGATTAATGAATGGGTGGCTAGACTGAACTAGAGTACATCAATAGGGTCTACTACACCATATCTATCTGATAGTGGGAGTTATACAGGACATAGTAGAATAGGTATTAGATGTTGTTATTTCTGGAAAGAGAACCAATATCATCAGATTAGTGTATCTTAGGGGAATGAGATTCCATCATAGGGAAGAGTGGCATGACATTCGATACACCTTTGGGAGTACGGCCAAGAGGCATCTGTTTTTTGTAAGGGGTGTGCTCTCAAGGCTGGGGTTTATTTTTTCAGTTGGGATCTTTACATCTTTGGATTGGAAAGCTTTGACCTAATTATATGTATGGATGAGTTGGTATAATACCGAGCCTACATTGAATGTTACTTAATGATAGTTACATTTACTTCTCTTGAGGCTGAAAATTTTATTCAGCGTGAAAAGTGGGATATCAAGGCAGGTTGTATAGGTCCATTTCTTTAGCAACTGGTGAATCTCACCACCCAGGTTTCTAGTCTATATATTCATGATGTGGTGTGAAAAAATATGTATTTCCACCCCCAGTGGATAGGTTCCATGACATGTTTATTGATGATTTCTCAGGTTTTCCACTTGAGAGAGATGTGTAGTTAACAATTTCTCTCATGTCGGGGTTCGATATAATTTTTATTCCACCATACTTGATGGCATGAGTAGAGATTCAAGAGATCAATAATCTATAGTATGAGTCAATTTATATGGGATTTATCTATCCAACTACAATTCCTAAGGGTTATTTGGTATTTGTTTCTAAGAAGGTTGATGGAAAACTATTCATATGTGTTGATTACCAGAAGTTGGGTTGGATAACAGTGAAGAACAAGTATCTACTTCCGTGTATTGATGCTATATTTAACTAGTTAAGGGGAGAATGTTTTTTTTCCAACATTGACATGAGGACATGGTTTTTTCAGTTGAGATTTTGACCATATGATATACCAAAGACTACTTTCAATAGTAGTTATGGCCAATATGATTTCATTGTGATCTCATATGGGATGACAAACAAACCAATAGTGTTTATGGCTTTGATGAAAAAAAATCTTAAACTCAGACTGTATTTGTTTGGGTTGGTATTTTTTATGGTATATTGGTGTACTTGAAGTCTCATTAAGATAATTCCTCACATCTTTTCATCATCTAGAGTACAGTAAGATAGAATTATCTATATTCTAATCTATCTAATGTCAATTTTTGATTGATCATTTACATTTCTTGGGTCACATCATCGAAGAGGATGGTGTTTCCATGGGCCCCATGAAATTTTAGGTAGTTCCTTCTTTGGAGTAGCCCAATAATCACCCTAAAATCCATATTTTCTGGGTATATAAGGATATTATCAAAGGTTCATCAATGGAATTTTATTTATTAGTAACACCAATTTTAGGACTGAACTTGAAGATATTTAGGATTGAATGGTATGGAGTACATAATAATTCCTTCCAAGAGTTGAATAAGTCTTTGACTATGGCCCCAATATTAATCCTTCCAATGCCATGTGAGGATTATATATTGTTTTTTATGCTTTTGGAACAAGGATTGGAGTAGTGTTGATTTAGGGATATCGAGTTTTGGCCTATGGTTTTTGGCATTGGAGTCCACATGAATTAAACTACCATACACATGACCTTGAGTTAAAAGCAATGGATTATTCTTTAAAGTGATGGAGAAATTATTTATTATGAGAAACTATTATATTGTGTACCGATAACAAGAGATTCAAGCACATAGTTTCATTGGGGGAGTTTAATCTCTAGTAGTAGAGATGGTTTTAGTATATACAATCATTCATCTTTGATCAATCATATATGCCCGAAAAGGGAAATAGTGTTTCTAACACTTTAAGTTGGAAAAAAGACACATTCATTTGAGGAGTCAAGTGATTAGTGTAAGATAATGAATTTACTAGGTAAGATGCATGTTATGGTTTATAAGGATCATGTTCAGATAACTGTCATATTAGTTTTAGTGGAGTCTACACATTTGATTCAGATCAGGGAAGGACATTATGAGGAACTAGAATGTTTTTCCTTGAGGAAAATCCTTGAAGATGGGGTGTCACCTTCATATTGTACCATAGATAATGATGGAATAATATTTTTTTAGAATAAGTTTTTTGTTCTAATGAATATGAAATTGTATTAGATTCATGAATTTCATACCATGAAGTTGGTGGTGCATCTAGGTGTGAAGAAAATGTACCATGATGTACGATGACAGTTTTGGTGGCTGAAAATGAAAAGGAAGGTAATAGGGTTCATGGCATGATGTTAAACCTTTCAATAGCTGAAGGTCGAGCATCAATGACCTGGTGGTCTAATAAATTCATTTCCCATTAATTAATGGAAGTGCGAAAAAGTTACAATAGAATTTTTGGTGGGTCTTCTGAGGAATCCTTGAATAATGACACTATTTCATAGTCGTGGACCGACTGATGAAACTATCACATTTCATTACTATATAGGAAAATTTTTTATTGGATCTATTGGGATATTATTACATTCAAGGGATAGTCTATCTACATGGGGTACTATGATTTATAGTTTCAAATTATGACTAATGTTTCACTCTTATCTTCTGGAAGGGTATGAAGAAGGTGTTTGGTACATAGGTATTATAGAGTATGGAATTCTACCCATAGATATATGGGCAGTTAGAGCATACTATAAAGGTACACAAGGATATTCTTCAATCATGGGTCTTAGAGTTTGGTGGGTCTTGTGATAAGTATCTATCATTTATAGAGATATCTTATAACAAAAGTTATAAAAAACTATTCAGATGGAACCAAATGAGGATCTCTATTGTAGGCCATGCAGATCACCTCTATATTGGATGGATGTGGGTAAGTCATAGCTATTGGGATTAAGTCTCATTCAGGAGACGTTCTAGTAGGTTTTGTTAATTCAGGAATAGATGGCTACAACTTAGATTAGAAACAAGTAAGATATACATTGAAATTGATGACCCCTTGAGTTTACATTGGTTGATAACGTTTTTCTTTAGGTGTCACCAAGATTGGGTCTCCGTAGTGTTCAAAAGGAGGTAAAGATGGTTCCTGGGATTTTTGGACAATTTGAGGTTGTTTAGAGAATCAGGACGGTGGCATACCTATTAGATCATTGACATAGATACATTTATATGAATTATTTTTTCCATGTGTCATAGTTTTAGAGGTATCACCTCGAACCTTTTCATGAGATCGATGGGAATTATATTGATTATGAGAACGATGCATCCCTTGAAGATCATATGATATGTGTTGTTTATAACAGTGATAAACTGTTTTGGGGAAAGGTTATTCCATTAATACTTGAATTGTGGAAACATGGTCTTATTTAGAAGGAAACATGGTAGGAATAAACATATATGAGGGATCAATGGCCCAATATTTGTTACATCAGAAACCTGAGATACATGGGAGTATAGCTTGAGGATGAGATATTATAAGTGGGATATTATAATAACCTATCGTTTTTTAGATGTATTGATCAATTTTATATGTACACTTTTTCATGGAAATTGGTAAATCTTCTTTTAGTTTTATCTTGGGTGTGTTTCTGTGGAATTTGGAAATTTTTTGAGGGGTTTTGGGTAGTGTACGGTTGGCAAATAGTTTTCCCAAACCATAATCTCTGACCCAAAAAATCATGCAACCCCAAAAAGAGATAGATTTCAAGGCTGGTGCACTTTTTTTTAAACCATTCCCCCACTTAGGAGTAACTATGACCCCCCCCCCACCCCCACACACACACAGTTGAGAAAAATGGATTAGGTTCGTGGTTTTCCAATATCTACACCCCTGCCTAAGAAATATTTTTTGCGGGTTTAATTTTTTCCAAAATTTTATTTAAAATTCTTGAACACCCCATAATTCACCCATGGTCAACTAAACTAAACCCTAAAATATTTTTCTCATTTTTGGTGGATTTTGGATGGATTTCAAGGCCTTAGAACCTACAATATTGATGAATGAAATCCCTAATTGAATATCCTCACTACTACGAGTAAGAGATTCTCATTTCAATTGGTTTTCTCTCTCTCTCATTAATATATTATGTTTTAACGGTATGTTTACCTATATTTTTCATTGATATAGAGATATGTATTGGTAAATATAATATTTTTTACCATGGATCTAGGTCTAGATTCTATATATTGTTCCTCATCTTGGTCTTTGTTTTTCTACTTTGATTGAGGAATTCTGTTAGCGATGAGTCATCATAAAATTTGAGGTTGATGGGATAAATTCAATTATCATAGTCTTGACTTCCAATTTCATGTATGTGTTGTGAAAGTTCAAATGGATTAATTGAAAATTAAAATTTTAAATGAATAAATTAATTGAAATATTAAAGTATGGATTGTTGATTTAGTTAATTGATTTTCCATGTGATTACAACATGATTTTAAATATAATAAAATTGCATTTTGGTCATTCTTATTATGAAATTAGTGGTATTGGATTAATAAATCAGATAATTAATTAATGGAATGATTTGATTGTGGAATTTATGGAAAACTGAGATTGTTTAATTGGTCGATTAATGTGATTATGAATTAATTGACAATGAGAACTACGATATGGTTGAATTTACCATAATGGGTCAATGGGATATATGATTTAAATATTGAAAAAGGTTAACAATGAATTCTTCATTATATTCTAGAATATTTTTGTATCGAACCATGATTATTTTGATAATTGTAATGGTATAACGTGATGTAGATTGTGAGAAAAAGGGTGTTAATGTTGATTAAAATTATTGTGTGATATATATTGAGATATATATGATATATGTGATAAATGGGTGTGGGATAGGGATGGAGGCTCCAAATACCCAAATGTGATCAAGGTTTCTAGGATAGGGACTGAGGTTCAAAATACCCATATGTGATAAATGGTTGTGGGATGGGGACAGGGGCTCCAAATACCCAGGAGGTGCCAGACTTGACCTTCTACACCCATGATATTGGCATTGAACTATGATTCCAAGTGGTTTTGCAATGATTTTTTATGAAATGGATAATGAAATTCCATGTGTTATAGTGAATTGTGAATTTAATATGTGATATGGTTCAGACTCCAGTATGGACCAAAGTAGGTATTGACGATTCGGGTTTCTTTGGGAACCCAAGGGTATAATGTTTTTAATTAAATAATTATGACATATGATAACTATTTATTTTAGGCATTGTTATTTATTCTTCATAAAATTGAATACACTGTTATTGAATTGATACTGTTTTAAATGTTGTTAGTGGTGGATTTCTGAATTGTACTCAAACCGTACACATGATTCCTAATCAGTAACTAGATAGACTTCATGTTTATAGGTTAGGAAAAGGAAAATAGACCTATGATAGATGGATGAGTTTTTATGGAGCAGGGATGATGGAATCATACATGGTGTCGGGAACCACTTGGAGTACTTAGTGTCTTTATTTTTGGTTTTCCATTGGACACTTGAAAATTATTATTGCATGGAATATCTGATATTTAAATTTAATATTGTATTTCATATCATGTGATACTGATTTATAGGGTTATTGGTTATATTATTTTGGGTATTGTTTATTTGCATCCTATTTTGTGAGAATTTTATAAATAGGGTATAACATCCCACGATTGATATTAGACCCTCATTTCCATTCGGAAGCCTTTGACATATGTGGAGGTGTGCCTGAGGTTATGTAGCCAAATGGATTTGGGAACCAACGTGTGGTACTTGGGTCAGGACATCACATTTATGATATGTTTGACTGTGAAAATTATTGATTTTTTATGTGACTACCACATCCAATATGAAACATTTTTCATTTTTCTAGGAATGTTTATTTACTAGTATTATTTATCAATACCGGGAATACATTGGACTTTGTAAGGAATGGGAAGGGCCTACTATTTCCTGTCAATGCATCAGTTGGTCACTTGAGACAAAAAAAGATATGGTTTTGGATGAGGCCTTACTCATTTATTTGATCCTTGGAACAAATCCATGACATTATTAGATTATTTACTTGAAGTAATGATAGCATTAGGTTTCTTTGAATAAATCCTTGAATGTATGTTTCAAATATCCAACATTATTCATTTAATCATTATGTGATCAATTATTAATATTCCATGTTATTATTTGGTCATTAGAATATCTATGGTTTAGTTTCATTATAATTTAATTATTTATATATAATTATTTGGCCATCATTTATTCCTACCAACTTTTTCTCAAATAATTGATTAAATGGAATGTGTTTCAATTATTTACCATTCCATAATGTTTATTCCTTATTTACTCATAGATTTCATTGTACGCTTTCCCTTAATGACCATCTGAGCTCACCCCTTTCTTATATTTTATTTTCCCTATTATATGAATATGTTTTGTTCATTAATATACAAGGATGCATGTATGGTAAAAATGGAATTTTCAAATAAATTATATATGTATTTTATGTTTTAACATGTAATTTTAATTTCTGGTATATATCTATTTTACCAATACTACTAAACAATTTAGTCCTTTGGGAAGTAATTTAATATATATTATGGCAATGTAATAAAGTAACCACTGAAACTAAGATAAAAGGTTAGGGGTATTTATATTTGGTATTAGTCAGTTTTTAGTGGAAACCTTCTGAACCAGATTTAAACAAACATATACTAGGGAAACATATCCTATAACAACAGTGGAAAATGTTTCCAAATTAACCAAGATTAGGATTTCCTAATTATTTATACATTTTTTTTATTTATGTTTGGAGTTTCACTATTTTTTGAAATTATACATTATGATTCATAATCTAATCTATTATATTCCATTGTTTGGAAATGAATCCTATTTTAAAGAATAGAAATTGTATCAATGCATGTAATCTATGTAGAGATTTACCTCCTAGGAAAGATAATGATGTTGGAGGGGGAGCTACAGTTGTAGATGAAAAAATTATAACTATATCGAGATATCATACATATGTTATGAGAAATAACGTTGCCTACATAGAAAATATTTATGATCAAAAACGTGGTTTAACAATGATAGAACATTTTATGAGACAAAAAATACCATCATTTAATGGGATTATAAATCCATTTGTAGATGATCAATGTGTATGTTCCTTTGAGAATATATTTATAGTTATGTGAAGTAATGAAAATGAGAAGATTATCATGGTAGTTTATTATCTCTCGGGGGATATAGACCAATGCTAGTCATTGGTTGAAAAAACTATGGATGAGGTAGAAAGAGTGAGCACGGAATTGAAGGATTTCATTGTTCTATACTAGGAAAAATATTTTCATCATTTGTAGTGAGAAGATATGGAAAGGAATTTATTGATACTGAGAAAAAATTTAGAGGAAAATATTTATAAGTATGAATCCAAATTTAAAGGTTAGTAAGAAATTTTCTGGACAACATAAGTAATCAAAATAGAATGGTTGATTGTTTCTTTGTGGGGATTAATCCATTCATTTGAAGGGGGATAGTATGATAAAATTTCTCATCATTAGAGGATATAGTATAATGTACTATAAAGTTAAAGAAATAATTATCCATGTAATGTGTATTCAGATAGAAATAAGCGAATAACAGGATGACAGAGTAAAGGATATATAAATGGAAGAAGGGAGAGAAGTATTTTACCACATGTTGTACTTGTGGAACGAAACACGTTGACACATGCATAAAAGAAAAATTATTTTATTTTAAGTATGGCTAAAGTAGCCACAATAGTCATGGTTTAGAGGGTTAGAAATAATTTACAATTTTCCATGATCCCACTATAAAGATATGGGACATTATGCAAATGAATTCCCCATGTGTCATGGGAATATACTTTAGAACAATCAAAGGGATAAAATTCAAGATTATGTAACTGATACATCCAAAGTATAATGATTATAGTGCCTATGTATTTGTATCCAATAAATATTTTATAAAAATATTTTTTTCATTTTAAATTTAATAATTATGAAATGTTTGTGCACTATACTAAAGTACCATTTCTTTATGAATTTGGAGGTATGTTATGAATAGTAATAGTAACCAAGAGAACTGATTCTTGGGGAATTTTATCTTTTAAAATACACATAAATTGAGGAAGATATCCCTAATATGTAATGGATGTTGATATAATAATGATAAAGAAATGTTTATGAGATGTTATCGGTAATCGTGAAGCTGGTTAGTGATTTGATGGTTTATGTTCCCAGTGTTGGGTTTAATATATGTTTGTATTTAAGGAATACATTCAAAAACCTGAGATTCTGTTTTTGGAAGCATGTTTTTAAGGTGATAAAGTTATTAATATATTTGGTATCTGAAAATAAGATCTACATTATATTGTTTTTATAATCTAATTCTAAGTATATCTTTTCAATTTACTGACCTTCCTTCAATGTTTTTTGAATGTGAATTTGAATAAATGTATTCTGGATGAGTTATAAGGTTACCTATTTGTGGAATTAATTGATTTTAATTTTGAAAATTTATTATTGACGATAATTTATGATTTGTTATATTGGATAACTTATTTTAACAAAATTATTTTGATAAATATTTAAAGTACGGAGGAATGGCTTCTGGGTCTTTTGATAAAATTCCATCAGGAATAAAAAAAATTATGAATACCCATCTCTAGGTGTACGAAATGTAGTATAAATATATTGAATCATAGAAAAAAGTATGGTATTATGACTATGAAGTAGAATGAAATAATGTATGTTTAATTTATAAAGTATTTTATCTAGATTTTAAAATAATCCCCCAACTCTTGAAAAATGATTTTGGAACAGAAACGTTATCAGTTATCTTTTCATTTTGAGATATCAATGGTATTTTAAGTGATCAAAGATTTATGATTTTTTTATGGTTAACTTATTCATTATCATGTTTTATATCACATTCCATAAAAAATGATTGTAATATTTTTATTCCATGTTTATCTTTTCAATTCCCACTAATTATCTTCAATCTAGAATCATACTTTTGTGGTGACCTTCACATTTTCATTTTCCTATTTTTAAGAGGAATTTTTAGTAACCCTTTTTTGCAATGTCGGTTTCCCAAAATGGAATTTTCAAATACCAACCTTTTATTTTTCATTTTTAATTTCAAATTTTGAGGAAGTAATTTATTAGAGTTGGATATAATGTGACACCATAATTTTTTATTGTATATCACTTTTTAAATAAATTTTATACCATTGATAACTTACGTTTTTGGGAACATTGAGCTTAAACGAACTCCAAAATATTATTATTTTAAAATTAATGTTAAAAAATGGTCATTAAACTAGATAGTGTGAATAGATTTAACTATATTATGAAATATATAATTTTACTACTCATTGTTAATGTATTAATTAATTCTTTGTGAATAAGCACTTACTATTTAGTTAAATCATTTTATTATTAAAAATATGTTTTCTTCAAAAATGGTTTCTTTTATTTTTACTAGAAAATAATATAATAAATTCCTATAAAATATATAAATTTTAAAACAAATAAGAAGTTTATATGATAACAATAAATAATGTTTTGGTGATTTTTTGTGATTTTCAGGGAAGATTGATTTTCCGGTGAACAATGAAAAATAGCGATATTTCAAAAACTATCAATTTCATAATAATAAAACTCTATTTATGATTTAGTTTTCATATCAATGTAAATTAAATACTATATAGTTTTAAATAATATAATTAATTTTATTTTAAGCATCCTTATACTTTATTTTGATATAGGTAAATTTTTTGGATAAAAAATTCATTTTATAAGAAAACTGATTGTTGTTGTGTTTTGTAAAATTAATGTTTAATTAAATCCACCAAATTCTATGTTATGAATTTTGAAAATTTGATTCCCTATTTAGATTTAAAATTTTCAAATTCAGTAAATATGTCTCTTTTATTTTCATCCAATATGAATTGTAATCATGGTAATTTTCGTTACCAATGTAAAGGGTAAATGTGTTAATATAGATTAAAAATATTATCACATAGAGAAAAAAATGATCCTAAAACTTTCCAATTTTTTTAATTAGTAATTTTCATCCCTAATCATCCATGGTTCAGTTATATGACCATTTATTCCCATTATAATGGGGAAAGTCCCATAATAATATTTTGTTTAAAGAAAAGTCTAAGACATCACATTCATGTTTTAAATAAATATTATATTTTTACTATGGTATTATCTTGATTATATATTTGACTATATATATTCCTGTAAAATATAAAATATTTATATTTGTCATATTAATTTATTTTTAAATTTTCGTTAAGAAATAGTTACCTTAAATTTCTACACTACATTGATGTTGTACTTATTTTATTAATGAATATATGAAATAAATATCAATAAAAATAAAAAATAAATATAATTTTATATAATTTATAAGATAAAATAATTTAATATATTAACTTGACATGATAGGGATGTAATGAAATAGTTGGTTCAAATTATAATATTTATATTGATATTTTCAATGTTAACTTATTGAATAGTTCTTAAATTGGAATTATTATTATTTTATCGTAAATAATATTTTATTAAATGATATAAAAGTAATAAATATAATAAATTCGTAAACATTATTTGGATAAGGTTTTAAACTTCATACATGATCCATTTAAGAATTATTTTCAATTTTATATTAACTATATTAACACTCAACGAATAAAAAACTGTGTTATCACGGTAAGAGTTAAAGATCTTATATAATGGTTAAAATCAATATATAAGGATAAAAATATAGTCAAAAATATATAAATTTTCTTGTGTGAGGTATTTCAACCCATTAAAAACTTTTATTAGAAATAAATCAATTAGGATCTGTTTTCAATTGAGAAATAATTTAAATTAACTTACTATTTTGGGAATTTCCAAAAGTACTGGTAGCTTCAATTATAAAATGGAACCCTCTTATTAACTTCAATACACCATTTTTAGCCATATATATCAACCAAAATCTACCAAATTCTCTTATTAACATTTTTATCCATGTTCTAGAGGTTTTTTTCTTTCTAAAATATTGACCCTTGTGTCCCTAAAAACAGATCTAAAGGAAGTTCACATAACAAAAGGAGGTTAAAGAATGTTCAATTAACAGGAAGTGAAAGGGAAGGGATTTATTAACTATATTTCCATTAATTTGGTTAAAACTATACATAATTTATTATTTCATTCTAATATTATGATTAAAATTAATTTTTATTATATTATTTTCACATTATTAAATTGGATTTACAGTGGATGCAAATAATCTATCCACTTGATTAACACTCACTTTAATGATATGATCTTTGTAATTGAATACATCCCAAATTTATTTTTTTGAGAAAAAATTTTAGGTAATGAACCTATATTCTCTTATCACATTATTTTTAACCTTAATTACCTTATTTACCCTTTACTAGTTTGATATATTTTACAATGATTACTATACATAACGCCTAAAAATACAGAGAAATTTTTCTAAATTTGAACAATATAATTAAATATATGGAATAAATTTTTCAACATTCAATTTCTATAATTGAAGAAATTATTTTTCATATAAATTCATAAAATGAAACAAAAAAATCTTTAAGAAAAATTCATTTTATGTATTAAACTTTTCATATATTAAAATCATAAATATTATTGATTTAAATAAAATTATTAAAAATAAAATTTATGATATATTACTTAAAACTATATCCACAATATAATGTGACCTTTAAATTACTTAATTTATGGAAAATTAATGACATTATAAGAAAAATCTAAAATTACTACCATTAACCGAATAAATCAATTATTTCAAAAAAACCCAAATTTCCATTTATTGTTAATTTTAATATTTTGATTTCAAAAATGAAATTAATTCAAGAACCTTAGACTTATAAAATTTTATAATTTAGGTTTTAATCAAATTCTTGAATTAAACTATGTGTATTGTGTTATTATTTGTTAAAAATAAAAGCTTACAATAAGTATAGTTCAACAATTACTTTCATCCATCATTTAAAAAAATAAACATAAAAATTTTTAGAATGTCACCTCATGAATATTTTTGGGAAGTTATTCATCATAATTTCATCATGTTCTCACACCACCTCTTTTATCTTATTATTTTTTCAATGTACCTTCATCAGTCGAGTCTTATAATTCCTCAACACTTGTTATGTAGTGTCCAAAATCTGGAATGGATCTTAAAAGTTTGATAAATGGTTCTCCAATTATATTTCCTTAATATATGGGAACATATTTTGAATTTGGAATTCATATCTTCAATAAAAATATATGGCACACATTATGTGATATATATAGGATACATGTTATTCTTTAATGATAATCCATAAAAGAAATTATTTCTATAATTTCAAATGGTTTGATGTATACGGGGATAAGTTTTTTCTTTCTTAAGAATCCTTCTAATTCCTTTCCATTGATATACTTTCAAGAAATCATGATCTCCCTCTTGAAATTAAAAATATTTCCTTTGGTTATTAGCATAGCTTTTTTATTCTTTGAGCTTCTTTAATGTGGGTGTGAAAAGTCTTTACCTTCTTCGTTGTCAACTAAACAAGTTCTAGTGTCACAATAATTATTTCACGAATATCATCCCAACATGTTTTAATATAACATCTCTTTACAAACAATTATTTATAAAACACCATTTTAATACATGATTGGAATCTATTGTTATAGGAAAACTCTATAAAAGGTAAATATTAATCCACATACCTTGAAAGTCAAGTGATAACGACCTTACCATTTCTTATAAATTTTATGTAGTCCTTTCGATATATCCATCGATTTGATGGTGATAAAAAGTGATGAAATAATTCTTAGTATATAGATCCTTCTAAATACTTTTCAAAAATATATATATATATATATATCATATATCATGATCATACATTTTTGAATGAGGTGCACAATAAAGTCTTCTAAATTCATTAACTAAGAGTCATGTAAATCCTTCAAGATGTAAATCCCTCAATATGTAAATCCCTAAAGATGTAAATCTTATATTATATCAAGGAAATTTGAAGAGTTGGTAAGGCGGTCAACAATAACCAATACTGAATCATTAAATCTTGGATTATTTTCTAATCCAAAGATAAATTCCATAGTAATATCATCCCATTTCCACATAAGAATAGTTAGAGGTTCTGTGTATTTTATAGGATGTTGTATCTCATTCTTCACTTGTTGAAAAACCAAACATATTGACCCATAATTAATAATTTCTTACTTCATATTATGCCACAAATAATTTTCCCTTAAAACTATATACATCTTGGCGAAACCATGGTATATATATAAATTCCATCTATTATAATTGTCTAATAATTTCTTGTTTCAGTTCGGGTATTGATGGAACACATAGCCTCTTTCCAATTTTCAGAACTCCATCTTCCTGTATGAATTGTGCCAGTTTCCCATCATTCTAGAATTCAATTTTCTTTTGATAATTCTCATTACCAGTTTGAGACTTATTTTTATTTTATAAAAAATATGGTATGTAAATAATTTGATAAGGGGGAGATTTTTCTCTTCCATAATAATTATTTTGTCCATCTACACTAAATCCATTAATAGATGATCAATGTCAATCCTCAATATAGTTGAATCTTTATGATATTTCCCACTCAAAGAATTTACTACCTTATTTTCCTTCAATAGGGTGTATTTTATTGGGAAATAATAATACTTGAGTAGCATGATAAATTTAGTTTTCCACATATTGAAATTTTAATATAAAAGGATTATTTTAGGATCTTATAGTCTTTGTATATCTCACATATTTCACCACAGATATAGAGTATGTATTTCTTCAATGTAAATATTTTGGTTTCCAACTGTTGATCTTGAGTAGATCAATTTTGTTCATGAGTTCTTAACTACCTTAATACATTGGAAATAACTTTACCCTTCTCTAAAAGTACACAAACGAGTATCATCTTCAAAGCATCATTTTATATCATAAATCCATCATTTCTCAATGGCAGAGTCAAAATAAATACATTCAACAATATCCGATCTATTTGTTCAACAAATTCTTCACATCCCATTTTCCATGAATACTTAACTCCTTCACGTGTAAGCCTGGTTAATAGGTTATCTAATCGGTAAAAACCTTGAACAAATCATCGATAGTAACCTTAAAATCCAATGAAACTATATACCTCATTTATATTTATTATTGTATAAAAATATTTCGATGCATTTTTCTTTTTTTGATCAACTGAGACACCATCCAGGGAGAAAATATGGAAAAAACAAATCATTTTGACGAAAACATTCTAAATTTCACATATAACATATTTTCTCTTAATGACTCAAGAATGATCTGCAAGTTATTATTATGATCCAATTAGATTTTAGAGTATAAAATGATATCATCAATAAATACCATAACAAAATGATCCCAATATTCTATGAATACTCTGTACATTTTATCTGTAAAAACATATGGTTCATTAGACAATCCCAGAGGAATTACTGTAAACTCATAATTTTCATACCTCATATGAAATGTTGTCTTTGGAATACCTTCCTTATTTACATGAAATTGATGATACCAAGAATAAAGATCAATCATTGAAAAATATTGGGATATAGAAATTAAACTAAAAAAGTCATCAATAAAAGTTAAGGGGTATTTGTTCTTTATAGTAATAAAATTTATTACTCTATAATCAGTACACAACCACAATGATCAATATTTATTTTTAACAAAATGGATAGGGACTCCCCATGCTGAAACACTAGGTTATATAAATCATATTTGACACAAAAATTATTTTTTTTATTCAATTACTTAAATTACTTTATGTAAACTCTCTATGTATTCTTTAATATATGTCTTTCATCTGTGATTAAAAAATTTGAAAACGCAACTTTATGTTCTAGATAATGTTCAGGAGGTTCCTCAAGAAACACATCAATGTATTCATATATAATAAGAACATACTCAATTTTAATATTACACTTTATATCC
This sequence comes from Viscum album, assembly GCA_963277665.1. Lineage (NCBI taxonomy): Eukaryota > Viridiplantae > Streptophyta > Magnoliopsida > Santalales > Viscaceae > Viscum > Viscum album. Next base: position 391,515,799 of record OY728146.1, read on the forward strand.
ATATAATATTTCATCTCATATTCCCTCAATAGTAACATTCAGAAGTGATACAAGTGATGGATCTAGATATGACTCTGATGATGAAGTCTCCCATCTGAAGATAATGAATTATACATCTTCATTGCAATTAATAATTTTCTTCTGTTTGGAAATATTTTTTTTCATTGTATTTTGAAATATAAACTTTACCACGTATTATATCAAAATAATCAATAGGTAGAATAATAAAGCTTTCAAATAAGGCATTTTTATGTGTAATAATTGAAACTGATGGCACATCCTTATTATAGTGATATTTCCACAAGGAGTTTGGAATGAAAACTCCATTATAAATTTGATATAGAAATATATAATTTTCCTAGAAAATAAAGAAGATATAAAATATATTTACGATCTATAAACAAAAAAATCATTTGATAAATTTGATACTATGATTAAAGTACCTTACACCTCATCTTTAGTAACTTCAACCTCAGTAATAGTGATGCATAAGTTTGACATTCTACCCTATGAATCTTTTCAATTGATCTTCCTAACAATTGGGAAATTGGTGTGATTAATTCCCCATTTCTATATATTTGAATCATTGGAATGCATTGGTTTCTCTCATCTTCTTGCATCCATTATCTATCTGACAAATATCTCTGTACCTATAACAAACCCTCATTCCATTCAAATAAAATTTTGAATGTTTATTTCTAAAATTTTCATGTGATGGAAATTGATTGTTTCTCTTATTCTTCATTGAATATTTGACTTTTTCTTAGCACTAATCCAATAACTTCTAATCTTATTTCCCTTGATGATTTAATATCTATAAAATTATTTCTATATTTTGACGGCACATAATACTAGTTCATCATAAAATGAAAATGTTAGGGAAATGGATTCACATCAGAGGTTTCTATTAAATCCTTAAAATAAATTGTTAATATTTATCTCTGGATTATATATGTAATCCATAGTACACCTGGTTAGTTTTAGGAATGAATCTGTATAATTCATAACACTTTATTTCCTCATTTTTATTTAATTCATCACTCAACTACAACAAGTTTAGTATTTACAATAAAACATGGAGGAGTTTTCACATGGGATAGATACCCTAATATGACAATGATCATATCATCTTCAATACTAATTATTATTTTTATTAGAAGTGCAATTAATATATTGAACATGTCTTTTATTCTATTTCTTCTATTAGGCACCAACACTAAATAATGGTTCACATAGAGTCAACTAATAATCATCATAAATATTTAGATATAAAATAAAAATACCACTTAGGGAAGAAGTTCTAAAATACAATACGGGGTTATCATAGTTCTCATTTTATCTACAATCATGGAAAATATTGTTCTCATGGTTTTTAAAAAACTTCCTATGGTACCAAATATAATAAACACAAATACATTAGCCTATATGTAGTGTCTAATTTATTAAATTGTAATAGATATAAGGAATCAAATCCTAAAGGACTTGTTAGTTTATTATTTGTGGATAAATGGATAAATTCCTGATTCTCATATTACATTTGTAGTTAAACATGAAACATAACTAAGGTGTAACACCCCAAGATTTCATATTATGTTATTTCTTCAAAGTATTTCAATAACTTGTGCTACACACAACACTAAGTTTGAGCGCACCACAACTTAACAAACTAGCCATTCAAAAAAGTGGTTATGAATATTATTAACCACATTTTAAATTTTATATATCCTATATAATTTAAACAATCATATTTCGTGTTTCTTAGACATAATATAATAAAAATTCAATTTTTAATATAAAAGAGGTATTTTTCAAAAAAAAATCAGTTTTATGCCTTTTAAGGGTAAACCCTTTTAAAATACAATATTTTACAATTTTATGTATTCAATTTAGTGAAATTAAATTCATATTTAGAATAGGGAGATAAAATTTTATTTTGGATAAATTTGTGGTACTTTTCTGATAACTTTCATATTTTGATGAATAGTGAAATACTACTAAATTTTAATTAAAAAAACTTTTTTATCAAAATAATTTATAGTGTTAAATTATAAATTTGCATAGTTTTTAACTATAACTAGATTATATTTTTATCATTTAAAATAATTTAGTTCATTGTATGTTATTTCACATTTAAATTATACATAAACAGGTGTCAACCTTTTGATAGTTATTATTTCTTAAAAACGTGCTTTTTGTTTTGATAACGAGAATTAATTTTAAATTAATTTTTGCCACTTTTGTGTTTTGAAATTGAAATAATGGATTAAATATTTGGAATCAGGAGGTCTAAATTCTATAAATAGGTAACTTTTATTTTTATACATAATGAATAATTACTTCGGTAAATATTTTATTTATCATGGTTAAAGGGTAATCCGGTAAATATGGGTAAATAAATAACATTAAAATAATATTAAATTACCCTAAAATCTGTTCTAAACCTATTAGATGATACATTTACAATCAGGGGAATCCTTGAGTCAATTTTAGGACCCCTTAGAGCCACATGGGAGTGATAATGATATTCTATATTAATTAATCAAAGGTAAAGACAAAAATAACAAAAGCATGTATATTTTAATAAAACATATTTATGTGGGGTTATATAATTTATCCCTTCTACTATAAAAATTAATTTTAAATATGAAAATATTTCCTACATTATGTTATTTTATTTGTAATTTTTAGACATAAAATAAATATATTTATTTATGACACAATAATGATGAAATATTTTCCTTATTAATAAAAGGATCAAATAAATGATATTGTAAATATTAAAATAAAATTAATTTTGAAAGATTTTATGCCATAAAATAATTTTCTTGCATAATATGACATTTTAATATTGATTCAATTTATTGTTTTTTAAGTAATCAAGTCGTGATGAATTTCGAAAAAACCAAATACTAAATAGTGTCAAAATTCACATAAATTAGTTTTTAAAACAAATACTATATTATTGGTTGATATAAAATTTCAAAATATCTGTGATTCTACCAAATGGCATAAATAATTTTATATATGTCATTACTGAACCACTTGAGGTTCTCTTGGATGTTTAGATTAAAGTTATTAACCATATAGGGTAAGAATATAAGAAGACACGATAAATGCTAAACTATTTAACAAAGAGTTAAATCTATAAGATATGGTTAAATGGTAACCTAAACTCATGTAAAACCTATTATATGAGAGGAGTTCTACCCATAACCAATAATGTCTTAAAACAAATTCATTTGGATCCATTATAAACCAAATATGTTTGTATAATAAATTAATATTTTAATCTTTTCATAATGTGACCCTCACCCCCTTATAAAAGGGAATTTCCCATTCTCTTAATTTCACACCTCCAAAGCCATTTGGATCATCCAAAACCATCCCAAATACCTTCTCAATTATCCTCCCTTCACCCTAGAGTCCATACTTTGATCAGAAATACAACCTATAGATCCCTTTTGATCAACTCAAAAGGAAACACCCAAAGAAGAGATAATAATTTCACCACCCTCTTTCATGTTCTTTTCTTCTTCAACATCCACTTTATTTGATTTTTCCATAATAAAATAATAAGTACATTAGATTCTATATACTTTTATGTTATTATAAATATGGTACAACCATATAATTTTTTCTATCCATCCTATAATAAAAAAGTCACCATACGTGCGTACGTACGGCTTACCGTCTCCACGTCGTGGTGTAGTTTGTTATTCAAACACTTAATTATTTTGATGGGTATAATAATGAGTATAAGTGGTGTAAATAATAAATATGACATGTTAATGATTATTTATATATGATATAAAATCCAATTAACTACTATTTTACCATCAATATAATGATATTGTCACTCGTGCATACGTATTGATTACCGTCTCCACGAGGACAAGAGATTAATTTCCACGATCACCATTCAATGATGATTATAAAAATATTTATTTCTAATAAGTATATAAAATAAAAAATAATAATTATAATGGATATATATATATATATGTATGTATGTATGTATGTATGTATGTATATACTTACATATGTCTTATTCACTTAATTCTGTTCAATACGATATGAAAACAGAAACAGCATTTATGCGTACGTATGGCCTACCGTCTCTATAAATGGTGCCTCCCATTTCAAATATCTATCTATTAAAAAAATTATATTCAAAATATACATGATATATAAATAAAATTTTATTTTCTGGAATTATTTAAATCATGATCTAAATTATATGATCAAGAATAACAAGTTAAAACACATACGATAAAGAACGCGATTATTACCCAAAATGTTAATTTAATAGGGAAATCATTATTAAATGGGTATTATAAAGTCATACACGAATCATGTATTATATAATAAATATTAATATGGTTATGGTATAATTTAATAACCAACTATGGTCATTATACAGAATGTTAAACGTACCCTCGACCAAAGGAAAGGGCAATGTAAGGGTTAATTCTACAATCTCTTCATTATCCGATGTTGTTTTTACGTGATTATATACTGGGACCTCTTTATCAACCACATCCATATTTCATAAAAATATTTTCAAAAGTAATATTTTATGGTTTTATGGAAGGTACTCTTTAACTAGATCATCATTTTAAATGGTCTAAATATTTATTCTTCTAAGTCATTCTGTTTAATTTCCATATTTTCAAAATGGTTTTTAAGGATTTATTTATAGGGACATGAATGTTTTTAAAATGTTAAATACATTCAAAAGATTCAAAGTGGTGTGGGACACTTGGATTAAAAAATGTCTTTAAATTTATTCCTTTAAAAATTTTGTGACTTTTAAATGTTTTTATAAAAAAGGGGTATTTCTCTCAAATAGTTTTACCAATTATTTTAATCTATGTCAACATCCTTTGATGGATTTTAAACTCTTTTGAAGTTGATTTATTATGATACAAATATTCCATATTGTATTGAAGGTTTTGTGATATGTTTGACTATGGATGTGTTATTTTTAAACCATTCATGGTTTATGGATAAAGTATTGACATTTTTTATTCTAGTTTTAATACGAATGTTTATGTTATGTTTAGACCATTTCATATGAGGAATGTGTTGGACCTGGTAAGTGATAGGTGGAGCCCGATATAGCTCTTCAATGCATTGGTAGGTCTCATGAGACAAATTACTGTCTTGTCATAAGGCCTTCCAAAAAAAGTTATTTTTAGTCTTGGCACAAGGCCTTAACTATGTGGTTATGAAGTCTTGCATTATGCATTACAACATTACAAAATTCGATATTCATATTACATTTGATTATTAGACTAGTAGAATATCCATGTGAATAATTAAATGGCATTATTTGATTTATCTACGCCATAATATGCCAAAGATTATGTTTAAAAGGATTTTGATTTAATCTTCTAAATTTCCTTAAATGTTTATGTTTATTTATGAATGTTTCCACTATATTATTATCCTTACTTAGTATCTAAGCTCACCCATTTATATGATCTATTTTTCCAAGGATTCTAAGAAGTGTATTATGATTTATAAGCAGGGTTAAGCAATGAGATTAATGGATTTATCCAAGGATCATTTATGTTTTGTTTTATTTTTAAATGTGTAATATAACGTTCATATATGTAATCTACTTTCCACGACTGGTAAACAGATCAGTATTTTGGGACTTGATTCCTTGAAATCATGCCAATGTATTTAAAGAATGCACTGACTCTAGGCTTCTGGGGTCAACGCGTTACACAAGGAAAATGTTTGGAATCCATGAAACTCATTCAAATATTTATTCTTCATATCATCGGGAAAGTAATAAAAAAATGGGAGAGAAACAATACTAAATAAGGGTTGAATAAAATAAGAGTTATTATAAGTAAATAATCTATAATCAAACATGGAAAGGTAAATAACTAGAAACGCATTCCACTTAATCAATAACCTGTGTATGAAATGTATCCATTGATAATGTCATTGTAGAAATATCATGGATAAAAATAACTAAATTATAAATGCAAGAAAATTTATAATGTTAGATGTCATGATCTTTGGCATCATTATGTCTCTACTATAAAATCCTTATGCCAAGACTGTTTCAACTATTGGTGGGAATACACTAATAACCCATTTAATAATTTTTTCATACTAACTTGTCTCAAGAGAAAATTCATTGAATTTACAGGAAATATAATTCTAAGCCATCCCTTTACTACACATCAAATTCATTCTTCATTTATTGAATGGTCAGTTCATAAAAAATATTCCCTTTTAATAAATGTCACTATTTAATATAGAACAATGTATATCTATATTTTCCCATTAAATTAAATAGCGTTCAACACACAACACTATATCGAGAAATGGTATATTGAGGAGGAAATAATCATTAATATATGATACTATGAATATGGATATTTAAAGTAAATTTAATTTCCAATGATCATAATAAAGTGAAGGTTTTAAGGGAAAGTTAATGTCTATAAAATTATTCATGATATGAGGGATGGCCATTCGAAAAGTAGACATTGATATAAAATAAAATATTTTTATGAATATAAGTTAATGGGAATGAAACATTTGAAATATTTTTTCATAAATATTTTCCATTTCAAAATAATTTAAGTATTATAGAATAATTTTATGGGAATAAAATGTTTAAGAGGGTGGGGAATTTCGTATGTATAAAAAAGAGAACATTCCTTTAGGATTTTTATAAAGAAAGTTAAAAATGGCCCCATTTGGGAAGAAATATAAATATTCCTTTTAAACCATGTAAAACATAAAGGATAAATTAAAATTTATTTAATAATTATCTTGAGTAATTAAAAGGACTTTTCTGAAACAATTTTGAAAAATATGGATGTGGAAGAAAAATATACTCAATCAAAAGGAGAAACAAGATTGGATTATATTTTAAACATTATTATTGAAATAGTAAAATGATTTGAATCATTGATCATAATGGATAAATACATATTCATGTTAAATAAACATAATGGGAATTAAATAAACCCACATAAAAGTAAATATATGCTTAATACCAAATATGTTTCATTGGAGTGTGAGTTGAGAGAAAACCCCTTACATTGATCATAATGTTGAAGTGGGAATTAAAACAATTAAGTTGTTATGTGTATAAAATTTATATACACATAAAAAAATGGAAATAAGACATTAAATAATGTTAATTGATTTCAAAAAAAATCTTATAAAAATATAATCAATAAATATTTTATTTATCTCAATGAAAAGAGATTGAGTTGAGAAATCCATTAACTCAAATTTTCCCCAAAGTTGGACATTATTTAACCTCATGTAAAAGGGTTTTAAAAAATTATTAATTTATTATATGACCATATCCATATTTCTACTACCATATATTATCCTCTTATAACATCACATCACTCATTCATCAATAATCATTCATAAATGTCATTGTTCGGGGTATTAACAAGTCTGTTTTCTCAAGCATGTTTTGTCATGGAAGTTCAGGTCCTTGTACTTTGATTATAGATTATAATCTATATAACTTTGGTTAGGGTATAAATTTCCTATATATCCCTTAAATATATCCCTATTACCTTCCATGTATGTTATGAATCCCAAAATAGATAAATTGCCTAGAGGGTGTGGTATCCAACACTTACACACCAGTGATGTTATTGTTTTCTAAAGGATTGAAGGTAAGAGGTATATATGATATTATAATTTTATAAGTATATTATTACCATAAATATGACATATATTAATTAATTATTATTTTATAACCATCCAAGTATATTGGTGATGAAAAAAACATTTCTACTTGGAGATGGCTAGCAGTATGTATGCACAAGTGATGTTTTTGCATTTCATGGTATATATAGAAAAGAGATGTCTAATAGAAGTATCATAATAATAATAAAATATATGTATATTTGTGACACTAAAGATGTTATTTTCATAATTTAGTGAATTATTTATAATAACTTTTAAAAAAATACGTAGTTAGTAAATATGATTACCTATTCTTAGAAATATCTCTTTCTGATATTCTCTCAATGGACCTAGGGTTGTATTTTAGGTTGAATAGAACCTCCATAACTCAGATTAGGACGTTGAGGATAGTTTTTTGAATTTTTTTGTCGGCATAAGAGGTTGTATGTGGTTTATATAACAGATTAAATGTGGTGCCTTTTATAGTGACCAAAAGGACACATATGGAATTAACGAAACGATTTAAATATAATAAATTCATTTTCACATGAAAGTTCCATAATGTGGCCGTGATTTTGAAGAAAAAAATTTATATGGTAAAAAGAAATTTAAAAAATTAATATTATATAGGTTTATTTGGTATTTTAAACCATTTCTTTGGGTTTAACCCCTTCTTAAAAAAAATTTAACCTTATTCATAGTAATGGATTTTTAAAACATAAATTTTTATATTTTTTATTAGAGGATAAATAATTTTTAATAATTGGACATGGGATGATAATTTTGAACATTTATGATTCCATTTTTCTTATTTAATTTTTTTTATTCAAAAATTATATTGTTCTTCATAAAATATCAATAATGTTAATTTTTACACTATTCATTTAATTTGACTTTAAAGACATCAAGAAAAAAATGAATTTAAAATATTGAATTTAAAAACATTTATAATATGTAATATAAAAAGTTAAAAATAAATTCTCTCTAATGTGTCCAACAAATTACTTTTATAGTTCTTAAAATAATTTATATTAATTTTCAATTAATTTATTAAATACTCAATCAGTGTTGCAGGATAATTTAATGTATTGATTTGATCCCAAAAAAAATTAAAAAAATTACCATTATAAATGATAATAATTTATCTCAAAATAAAAAATTATAACTGAATATAGGTTTTCTTATCCCGGTCATGAAGTATTATTGATATTAAAAGAAAGCTAGTGAAATTTGTGACTTTATATATATTTAAAATAATATAAATGTTAAAATCAAATGAAATAGGAAAAAAGTTGCTGAATTTTTTAATAATGAATACTAAAGGTAGAAATACACTAATCAAAGGAGATAAAAAAATGTTCGAGTTAGTCATTTTAACTATAACACCCCGCCCCTACCTCATTTTCTTGAAGAGGTGGTGAGGGTTACTTGGCCTTAAGTGACGTTCCCAAGGTGCCAAAGGCTGGAAATAAATGTCGAGGGCTTCAAGAACAAGTTGGGGAATGATTTTTCATTAAGACAGAACCAACCAAACTATCCACTATGTATCACTATATGATGCATGTAAACCAAAATATTCAAGCATGTATTCCCAAAGGACAATCAAGTTGTTCTACAATACAACCCAAAACCAATACAACCAAAACCATATCAGAGTACTATGTTGAAAACTCAACAAAAGACCATAAATAATACAAGGCACACTCCATGGCTCCACACCATACTCCATGCTCCAAGATCCACCTAGAAATCATCGTGTAACACTAAAGGAGGTTGATGCCTTACCTTTTCCCATGTCACGATACACAACATCTCAAAAGACACCAACGTGCCAAAGCAGGGGGTGAGTACAACTAAGCAGTATGATTTCCCCAAATTACTTCCCTACACATGCCACTAGGATAAAACCGTTAGAAAATTTATATAAAATAGTTTATATAAAATATTCACAACTGAAACCATTACCATAAGAAAAACGCATCCTTACCAAGACATCCCTCCCAAACAAAGCAACCAAGGGAAAGCCAAATAAACATGCCACAAGCCATTTCATCATTTACATACTAGCACAACAATTTTCAACTTGAAAAGAAATGGACAACAAAACAACCAAACGGTGGAGCTTCCATCCAGCCCGTTTACCCAATCGCACCTAGTGGTACTTCTCGACCTCAACTATATGGTGGACCTTCCATCCAACCCATTCACCCATTCAGAACTAGTGGATCTTCCCGTCCACTTATCCTTTGATGGTGTCCCTTCCATCCACTATCCATCCCCTTTTTCTCGTGGTACTTCTCGCGACTTCCATACAACATTCCCATCAAGCCATAAACAAGCATATGACCCACCAATGTCACAACAACATGCAATCACCCAATTCCATCGCATACCAATCCACTTCAATAAATCATCCATTTTTTGAAAAACAAATTTCCATGCCAAACCAAATTTCAATAAAAACAACATCTTTATTGAGAACAATTGTCCATCAATGATTATCCCAAATCAATCTCAACAACCAATTTTAAAATATCTATTTTAAAATCCACAATAATAGAATTTCTCTATAAAACGCATTTTTTCCCAAAAATCCCCCAAAACATCACCCAAGGGATATCCAATGAATTTTCCACATCAAACCACAATTAATTCAAAGCATAAAAAATTAGTTTTAACCAAAACCATTAGGTCTAACCAAGTGGAGTCGAGAGAGAAGCCACCTACCTTTAGGGTTCCTGAGAAATCAACCCAAATGTAACCACACCTCAAATCTGGCGAACGCACCGCTGAAACCTCTCTAGATCCCTTCCTCTAACATTCATAAGCCTTAAAATCAACATCCAAGGCAACCAAAAGCCTATGTCTACACACAACAAGTGTAGATCTAGAAAACCAAGAAAGAGAGGGATGTAGATCTAGAGGAAAACACAAGGAAACCAAGAGGAGAGACTTACCCAGGAGAAACCACCTTCAAACCGCCTTGAAACCCTTTGAATAACTTCAAAAATGAGTGGGAGAGCCTCTCCAACCCTTGATAACCAGAAATCCCAAGTGTGGCTCGAGTGGGAGAATGTTTGGAGAGGTATGAGGCAAGCCCGACTGAACCCAGTTTTTAAAACCCTATTTTTAAGTGGTCACACTGTTAGTCCGCACGGTTTGGCAAACCGTGCGCTAACCATGCGCACGGTACTGCCTCGAGAGAAAGGGTCCACACTGATTGCTCGCACGATTTGGAAAACCGTTCACAGGCTGTGTGAAGCCTACTCTCTCCCCCTGCATGGTTTCCTAGACAATCCACATGGTTTCCACTAAATGTTCTCAAACCATAGTCCCTATGCAAATCTTCCAAACTCATTCAAAACCATTCCAAACTCTCCCAACCTCTTCCCAACTCATCCCATGCACTTTAAACACATAAAAATGCATATTCATAGGCCACATACCTCAAACTAGGGGTACTACATTCTCCCCATCATTGGTCTTTTCATCCTCGGAAAGTAGTGAACCCATCCTTTGCCGAATGAGCTCGGGCCATTTCTCGAACATATCTTTCTCTAACTCCCAATTCTCCTCTTGAATCTGATCATGAAGCCACAAAACATGAACTAAACTGATGATTTTACCATCCAAGACTTTCTCTTGCCTATCCACAACCTGCACAGGCGCGTGCACCAATGAAGCATCCGGTTCTCGCTCAGCATGATCCCATCCAATCACATGGTCATGATCTGTCTGATACTTTTTCAACTGCGCCACATGAAACACATTGTGCACCGCACTAAACCGAGGTGGCAAAGCCAAATAATAATTCACCTCCCCAACCCACTCAAGAATCTCAAAAGGTCTAATATACCTCAGAGATAACTTTCCCTTCTTCCCAACCCAACAATGTCCCAACCTAAGAGAGATCCTAAAGAAAACATGATCACTCACCTCGAATTACAACGTACATCGATGATGATCTGGTTATGATTTATGATGACACTGAGATGTCTGCATTCTCTTCCTAATCAACTTGATCTTATCTATAGTATCCTGGACAAGGCTCGGTCCAACCATCGAGGACTCACCTGTTTTCACCCAACATAGTGGAGAACGACACGGCTGCCCATACAATGCTTCAAACGGAGCCATATATATGGATGCTTGATAACTTTTATTATATGAAAACTCAACCAAAGAAAAGTGCTCCTACCACATGCCACCAAAATCCATTACACAATCCCGCAACATATCCTCCAATTTTTGTATCGTTATCTCAGATTGACCATCCGTCTGAGGGTGATACGCCATGCCCATAGTCAAATGTGTCCCAAGGGCTTGCTGCAAGTATTTCTAGAAAGGAGATGTAAACCTGGGATCTCTATCAGATACAATCGAAACTGAAACACCATGACTCCTTACCACCTCCCGGATATAGATTTTGGACAGATTCTCCACCATATGAGATTCACGAATTAGGATGAAATGGGTAGACTTCATTAGGCGATCCACTATCACCCAAATGGCATCGTGCTTTTTGACCATTCTTGGGAGACCTGTGACAAAATCCATTGTTATTTTATCCCACTTCCAAATAGGTATTGGTAAAGGCTGCAACATTCCTGTTGGCCTCTCATGCTCTACATTGACCTGCTGACATGTCAAGCATCTCAAAACAAATTCAGCCACACCTCTTTTCATAACATCCCACCATAACTACGCTTTAATTGATTTAAACATTTTCTGAATTCTAGGATGAACAGACCACCTGTAATGATGATATGCCCTGAGAAGATCCTCCGGAAAAGCAACTGGTACAACCATCCAATTCCAAAAATAAAAAACTAAATCTCCATTCAGTTTCCAACCCTCAATGGTCTCCCCACCATTGAGTTTCGACCTCATGGTCACACACTCCGAATCAAATATTTTTTACTCTTTAACCAGGTTAACAAAGTCAGGAATCAACAAAACGGGAAAGATGATTGTTGTATCACCCTGGTCTTCACATTCCAACCTCATGTCAGCTATAACCGATAACAACATCCACTGGTCCGATGCCTGTTCCACAACCTAAGAATATGATTTTTTCCTTAATGCATCCACCACTGAATTTCCCTTACCCGGTGTGTACATCAAGTCAAAATCAAACATCTTGAGATATTCCATCCATATCCTTTTCCACAAGTTCAAATCCCTTTGTGAGAAAATGTTCTTCAAACTCTCATGATCTATATATATCGTGAATTTCTCACCGAAGTGATAATGACGCCACACTTTCAAATCATGGACCACTACTGCCAATTAAAAATCATGAGTTGGATATTTCTTCTCATGCACCCACAATTTTCGTAAGCCATACACAACCACGTGATTCCCTTGCATGAGAATACACCCCAACCCTGATTCTAATGCATCGCAATACACTACGTACCCTTTTCGTGGTCCTGGAAAAACCAAGATTGGTGCTTATGTAAGGCGACCCTTTAGCTCTTCAAAACACTATTGACACTATTCATTCCACTGTAATGGAACATTATTTATTATCAAAGTTGTCATCGGTGAAGTCAAACGTGAAAAATCATGAAAAAAACGCCAATAATACCCTTCTAGACCGAGGAAACTCTATACCTCAAATACATTCATTGGCGGTTGCCACGAGATAACAGCCTCTATTATTTCCGGATTCACTAAAAAAACTCTTTCATAAATCACATGGAAAAGAAAACGGACTTTCTATATCCAAAAGTCACACTTTGACAATTTTTCATACAACTAATGATCCCTCATGATCCCTGGCACTGTCGCCAAGTGCTGCTCATGCTCCACCCTTGTCATCGAATACACCAGAATATCATCTACAAAGAGCACCACGAATGACACTAGATATCTCTGAAATATCCAATTTATCAATGCCATGAATATCACGAACACATTCGTTAGACCAAAGGGAATAACCACATATTAATAATGACCATGCCTACTTATGAGATTAGTTTTCGGAATATTGTCCTTCCTCACCCTCAATTGATGATATCCAGACCTCAGGTTGATCTTGGAGAACCATTGGGATCTCCTCCACTGGTCGAACAAATCATCAATTCGTGGAAGTCGATATTTGTTCTTTATCGAAACTTGGTTAAGTCGATGATAATCAACACAGAGCCTCAAAGATCCATCCGCATTTTTCAAAAACAACATTGGTGCTGCCCATGGGGATGTTCTAGGGAAGATAAACCATTTTTATCTAACTCTTCCAATTGGAATTATTATTCCTGTAATTCAATAGGTTCCATCTGGTAAGACGAAAGTGAGGTAGGACCGGTCCCCGGAAATAGATCAATCATAAACTCCACATCTTCTGCGGGAGGTAACCCAGAGAATTATTCAAGAAAAAAATCCATGAACTGATCCACCACAGCTGGAAGAACACTCTTCTCAACACCCATGACCGATTCTAACGAAAACACTGCCAACTGATATGATAATGTGCCCACTACTGGTGCCAAAAAACCATGTTGCACCCTGCCTTTCAATCCCCTCTCCTCTAAAGATATTTCTAACACCATCGTGTGTCATAAAAGCCACTGTTTGCACATCACAATCAATGTGAGCCTTAAACGCCACCAACCAATCCATTCTTAGGATTACATCATACCCATCCATCTCAATCACTATTAAATTCTAGGTTATCTCAACCTCACCCACAAAAATAGTACATGCTCTACACAAGAAGGATCAACAGTATCTTCGACCTAGAGGAGTTTGAAATTTTTAAACCGAGGGCATCATTTCAACCATTAAACCTAGAAACTCAACCATACGTGAATAAATAAAAGATTGTGAAGAAAACGTATCAAACAACTCTTGCATCAAGGTAGAATTTAAAAGAATAGTACCTCGCACTGTGGGTGGTCCTGACTGATCATCCACCACAACCTGCTAAGCTCTAAAAAATTCCTTTGTTTCCACACTCTGCTCTTTATTACTTTTCTGAGGTGTTGTGGTATTCCAAGAATCACCATGATCCACTTTACTCTGCTGACGAGGGTTGTGTTTCTATCCCCATCCCATCAAAGCATGCGATGTCTGCGATCCCTGAGGAGTGTCACGCACACCCGACCTCGGAGCATTTCAACAATAAAACTAAAAATCCCCATATTCTTACAATTATGACATGATCGAGGTTGTGTCATACAATCACACTTGATGTGGATCATAGAATCACACTGAAAACATCCTGGCTTGCTCTGGGGCTTCGGAGGAAGATTCACCAATCCTGTCATCAGATTATGTGTCATGCCCCCGCCCTGGGAATAAGAGTCCCTTCATCGCTTGAACCCAGCATTAATGTTCCCAATATTCTCTATGGGTACCACCATTCTTCCTCTACTCAGAGCTCCCAAAAAAATCTCGCTCAGCCACCGAGGCTCTATTCACCATCTCCGTATAATCATCTATACACATCACTGCTATCTTTGAACTAATTTCTTTCCTTAACCCAACTTCAAAGATCCTTGACTTCAACGACGTGATACCCACCCCCTTGGGTTAAAACCTCACTAAGTTCATAAACATAGATACATACTCTGTCATAGACATAATCTCTTACTTCAAACTGATGAAACCAGTCATCGCTGAATTCTGAACAAATGTGGGTAGAGTTGTTTATTAAACAATTTCTCAAAGCCTTACCATGCCACAACCTGATATGTCCTGGGTTGGACTACCAAATCCCACCACTGAAGTGTATGATCTGCCAACATATACGTGTCCAACTTCACTCTCAACTCTACTAGTGTTCCCAAGAGCTCAAATATCTTGTTCATTCAATTCGACCATGCTTCTGCCCTCTCTGGATCAAAATCACACCTGAAGATGGGTGGTCTCTACTTTTGAAACTGAACCACGTGATCCACATGACTTGGTTCATCCACTTTATTTCCACTTTCTATAACTTGGAAAGCCTACACTATTCTTTACACTAGCTGCTGATTCACTTGAGGCTCAGGTGCTACCACATTCTCAGCAGCCTCCTCTGGTTGGTCTCTACGATGCCTACCCGGTGCCATTTATATCAACAGAAAACAAA
Source organism: Viscum album (assembly GCA_963277665.1). Lineage (NCBI taxonomy): Eukaryota > Viridiplantae > Streptophyta > Magnoliopsida > Santalales > Viscaceae > Viscum > Viscum album. Next base: position 391,531,556 of record OY728146.1, read on the forward strand.
AAACCATGTGTCTCACTTCCTTAGACATCAAGAATTCACATTTATAAACACATTACACAACACTATCGCATGAGGCTTTCCACAATTTCACATTTTCCATGTTTCAACATTTTGAAAACCAACCCATTTCAAAATACCAATTTATTCACATTTCAATTTCACACATTTGAAAACCCATTTCTCAATTCAACCCAAAAATCTTAATGCCCAATGAAATATGCATCCTAGTGGGAAGACATTTCTACCATGCATGCCATGCTCATCTAATTGGCTACACCCACGAAAATGAGATATCCAATGCCTATAAGTGTCTCCAAAACACTTATGTACCCAACTCCCTCGTAACTTGAAGTTAAGCATAAGAGGGTTAGCTACATACTTTTATGCTATACATTCCATGTTCTGACATTCCTACACCTTTCTACCATCCCAAATCACGAAATATACCACAATGAATGTCAACACCAAAACCAATGATCAATATCAATGATCGAACAACTGCTCTCACTTGAAAGCTAAGGACCGAACAAACTGATACCACTTGTAACACCACGACCCAACCTCATTGGCTTGAGGAGGCGGTGAGGGATACTTGGCGTTAAGAGATGTTACCAAGGTTCCAAAGGTTGGCAATAAATGCTGAGGGCTACGATAACAAGTTGGGGAATGATTTTCTCTTAAGAACAAACCAACAAAACCATCAACTATCAATCACTATATGATGCATGTTAACCAAAATATTCAAGCATGTATTCATAAATGACAACCAAGTTATTCCACAATACAACTCAAAACCAATACAACTAAAACCAAATCAGATAACTATGCAGAAGACTCAACAAAAGACCCAAAATAAGCAAAGGAATACTCCATGGCTCCACACCAAGCTCTGTGATCCAAGCTCCACCCAAACATCATGATTCACCGCTAAAGGAGGGTGATTCCTTACCTTTTCCCACATCATGATACACAACATCTGCAAAGACACCAACATGCCAAAGAAGGGGGTGAGTACAACTACTCAGTAGGATTTCACCAAATGACTTCCCTACACATGCCACTAGGATAAAACCGCTAGCACATTTATAAAAAAAACAATTTATATAAAATAATCACAAGTGAAACCACTACCATAAGCAAAACACATCATTACCAAGCGATCTCTCCCAAACCAAACAACCAAGGGAAATCCAAATAATCATCCCACAATCCATTTCATCATTTACATACTAGCATAACAATTTCTAACATGAAAAACAATGCACAAACAATCAACCAAAACAACCAAACGGTGGAGCTTCCGTCCAACCTTTTCACCCAATCCCACCTAGTGGTATTTCCCGACCACAACCAAACTGTGGAGCTTCCATCAAACTCGTTCACCCATTCACAACTAGTGGTTCTTCCAATCCAATTATCCTTAGATGGTGGCCCTTCTATCCACTATCCATCTCCTTTTTATAGTGGTACTTCTTGCCTCATCCACACAACATTCCTATCAATCCATAAACAAGAATATGACACACCAAGTTCACAACAACGTGCAATCAACCAATTCAATTGCATACCAATCCACTTCAATAAATCGTCCATTTATTGAAAAACAAATTTCCATGCCAAACCACATTTCAATAAAAACAACATATTTATTGAAAACCAATTTCCATCAACCATTTTCTAAAATAAATCTCAACAACCCATTTTAAAATATTTATTTTAAAATCTACAATAATAAAATTTCACCACAAAACCCCCTTTTTCTCAAAAATCACCCAAAACATCATCCAAGGGATATCAAATAAATTTCACACATCAAACCACAATTAATTCAAAGCACAAAAAATTAATTGTAACCAAAACCTTTAGATCTAACCAAGTAGAGTCAAGAGAGAAGCCACATACCTTTATGGTTCTTGATAAATCGACGCACAAGCAACCACACCTCAAATCCGAAGAACGCACCATCGAAACCTCTCTAGATCCCATCCCATAACATTCATAAGCCTTAAATTCAACATAAAAGGCTACCAAAACCCTAGATATACCCACAAAAAGTGTAAATCTATAAAACCAAGAAAGAGAGAGATGTGGATCTAGAGTAAAACACAAGAAAACCAAGAGGAGAGACTTACTCGATAGAAACCACTTTTAAGCCACCTTGAAACCCCTTTGAGTAACTTCTAAAAAGAGTGGGAGAGCCTGTAACAGCCCAAGATTTTATAAAGAAATATTCTTTTTAATTTTATTAATGTCTTGTGTTGTACGCTACACCAAAAGGAGCTTGCACAACACGCATCCTTGTCTTGCCTTGCATTACACACAATCGCGACCTTCCTCAATAGCGTGTGTAATACGCAATACCGAGTTTCACTAAACAACGATGTGCTATTAAAATATTATTAAAACTAGCCGTTATGAAAAGTAATAACCACCTTTTAAAATTCTGTAAATCTTATTTTTCAAAATGAACTTCATTCTTGGATTCGGAGTATCGAATTTAGCCTAAGGTGAAATTTTGGTACTTTTCGGATAACTTTCATATTCTGATGAATAGTGAAAAATTACCAAATTATAAGTAAAAACAACTTTTTTAATTGAAATAATTAATAGTGATAAATTATTAATTTGAGTGGTTTTAAAGTATATTTAGAATATATTTTTACAATTTAATACAATGTTGGTCATTGGTTGTAATTTCACATTTAAACAAGACATAATCAAGTGTCAATCTTTTGATATATATTGTTTCCTAAAAACACGCTATTTATTTTAACAGCGGGATTTAATTATAAAATTAATTAATGCAACTTCTATGTTATGAATTTGGTAAAATAGATTTCATTTTTGAATTCGGAATATGAAATATAGCTTAGGATGAAATTTTGGCATTGTTCTGAAAAACATCAATTTTTGATGAATAGTGAAACTACTAAGTGGTTGTTAAAAAAACTGAATTTTTCATAAAACTTAATTTTGCCGCTTCTGTGAATGGAATTTCGAAAATCTGAGAGACACGGTTAATATCAAGGACTAAAATGTGGTTCAATGAGATGAAAATAATTTTTTGGTGAATAGTAACTTTTTACTTTTTTTACCGCGGTTAATAGTAAATAGGGTAACTAAGGGTAAATATGATATTACTATTACCCTAACACATGTCCTAATTCTATTGGACAAGTGTAATTCGACCAAAAACAAACTTATGAATAAAATATGACCATTTAGGCCCACTTGGATTAGATTAGGACATTTATTATTAATTTATTTAAAGATAGGTTAAAATAGTTAAAATCAAAGTTTAATAAGTAAATCATTTTTAATATGGGGTTATACATAAGATAAATTCGATTTTAAATATTCATTAGAAAGCTAAAAAGATTTCCTACATGATGGTAGTTTATTTGTAATTTTTAGACATAAAATAATTTATTTTATTTATGACACAACGATGATGCAGTAATTATCTTATTAATGAAATATTGACATAATTGATGTTATAAACACCAAAATAAATGTAATTTGAGATTTTTTATAAATTCCACTAATTTTCTAGGTTACTATGATATATTAATGTTGATTTAATCAACTTGGTTCGAACATTTAATTCTGTTATGACTTTCACAAAAATCATATATCAAATAGTGTCAAAATTGACACAAAATAGTTTTTAAATCAAATATTATATTATTAATTGTTATTGTATTCCTAAAAATCTAAGGTTCGGCCAAATGACTTAGATAAGGATATATATATTAATAATAAACAATTTGGGGTTCGTTTGGCATGTTATAGTAAGTTTATTAACCATATAGTGAAAGAAAACAAAAAGACATGGTAAAAGTTAAATTATTTAACTTAGAGTTAAATTTAATTGATAAGGTTAAAATAATATCCTAAACTTGTCTAAATTCTATTGGTTGATCGGATTTCGACCCCTCCCCACCTTATCTTCGAAATAAGACCCTTTGGAACCATTATAAACCGATTTTGACTTTAATATAAAATAATATTTTGAGATATTCCTAAGGTGCCCCTCTCCTCCCTTATAAAAGGACACCTCCTCCCCCTCCTCCTCACACCAATTTGAGCACTCAATCTCGGACAACCCCTGACAAAATCTCTTCTCCACTTCCCTAGAAACATCCTAGAGGTTCTGGTCTTCCTCAAAGACCAATTTTAGTGCCCTAAGAGGAGGTCTCAAAGAGGCACTTCAAAGAAGAGGTAATTACCGTTACCAATTCTTTCATCTTTATTTCTTCTTCCACTTCTTCTTCTTAGGTTGTTTCATTATGAAGTAATAACATCAGTATCACTCATATACTGATATGTTATTATAAGTATGAAACAACCCTATTTCACCATCTATCCATCCTACGGAAAAAAAGAAATCACCGCGCGTGCGTACGTACGGAATACCGTCTCCACGCCGTGGTGTAATCTATTTTCCACCACCACCTTACATGGATTGGTATAATGGTGTAAAGAATAACTATACATAGTTATTACAACATCATATTTATTCTGATATATTGTATAATCCACTCCAATTCAATTCAATACATATAGAAATGATATCATCGCTCGTGCGTACGTACGGACTACCGTCTCCACGACGCGATGAGATTCATTCTCCATGTTAACCATTTAAGAATGAATATAATGTATATATAAGAAATAATAATGAAATATATGACATTATAATGCTACTGGATTTATGTATATATATACATATGTATGTCATCTACTTACTTCCATTTCAGGACAATAAGGAAAGAAAAACAGCGTTCATGCGTACGTACGGACTACCGTCTCCATGAACGGTGTTTTTCATTTTATTTATCTATCTATTATATATATATATATACTGAATATATATGATATATAAATCATATTTTATATTCTGGAAGTAAGTAAATAATGATTTAAGTAATAATGATGTCAAGAACAACAAGTCAAAACACCTACGATAAATGAAACGATTTTACCCAAAACGCTTCTTTAACATGGAATTTACAAAAGAACGGGTAATATAATGTCATAAGTGAACCATATATGATATCATAACAATGAATATGATTCTGTAATAAGTCAATGACATTATTTAAATCATTATACAGGAGGTTCGGACACATACGAAGCAAATTGGACCTAAGGTAAGGGAAATATCACAATCTCATTTTTATCCGAGATTGTTTATTCGTACGTATTTACTGGGGTTTATTTTATCCTCCACATCCATGTTTCCTCAATATGTAATATTATTTCCATCCAACTACAATGGTTTAAATACAATTTTACCCTTTGGTTAGTTTTTAGTAAAAGATATGAAAGGAATCTTTTGTCGTTTATCGTACGAGGTACATTTTGACTTTTTCGACAAAAGTACAAAGAATGTTTTTTTTTTAACTTATACGGCACGAACGGATTTCTACTGTTTTATAAAGCCTTATTTTCATGAAGCTTCCTCTAAAAGATTTCATGACTATTTTCAATAAAATCTCTTTCTTTTAAAATTGCATGATGTTTTGTGAAAAGAAATTGATTTTGAAGAAGAAATGATATTTTCCTCAAGAATTCAATTCAAGTGTTTTATCAAAATTATTTTCCATCAAAGATAATAAAGGGTTCTGTTTCTATCCATATTTTTACATTGATTTGACTATGTTGTGATGGAATTATGTTTATGAATTCCTTAATCTTATATGAATTGATTTATGATGTCATGATGTTTCAAGAATCTCATTTTTGTTACATGTGTTATGCGATGATGTATGTTTTATGATTATGTGGCACACATAAGAAAGGATTCATTATAAGATGGGTGGGACCTATATCTCCCTCCAATGCATTGGGTAAAGATTTTATATCTCATGAGATAGACATGGCTGAAATGGTAGGTTATACCGGTTCAGTGAAACAGGACTGAAACGAGGGTTACTCGATTCAGAAAGGGACTTTGTCCACTAAGATAGTCTTGGCAATGAGTCTTGACTAACAAGAAATGATTTTCTATGATTATGTGTGTATGCCACAAAGTTTCATGTTTTATGTTATGATTATTGGGATTACATTTCACTTCTATGATATATCCCATGTTATGATATTATGAGCTCTTTTGCAGGTTAAGATTTCCAAAAGCTATGTATATGATGTGATTGATTTTTCTTTTGTTTACCCTTACTGAGCATTTGAGCTCACCCTTTTATGTTTTCTTTTCCCCAGGATATAAAGAAAGGTTTTAGGAAGAAAAAGGGATGACCTTTATGGGAGATATTGAAGAACTTTCACCACGATTAGAAGATTACGTTCCGAGTTTCCAAAGACACTAAACTATTACGATCCTTTAGTGTGTGTTTTTGTTATGTACTAAGTATTCCGCAAATGTAATGTAATGTCCATGTACGTCAAGCTTCGGGTCTCTACAGTTGGTATCAGAGGAAAGGTTTAGTCAACCTTTGGAAACTAGGATGCGAAAACGTTAGTGAGATTCCTAGAGATATTTCTAAGGTATGTCTAGGGATGTCCCTAGGGATAAGTATACGTATAGGTTATAGTAATAGAATTACGCTAACGATCATAGAATTAAACCTAAGATGTTGGATATTGAAGGTAATCCCCCTTTATTATGTTGTTTTCTCTAGTATGATTTTTTCCTCTCACACTATTCTTTTTGGGTTTTAGACGATGGCTGGAACCCGAAGGAACCGTGTTGATCAATGCAATGGACAATGCAATGATTGCCCTCCTGAACAAACAAATGTTATGGGAGATGGAGTGCAAAATCTTATTGCTATACTTACACAAGCTATGAATCATTCTGGACTTCCAAATGAGCAGAGAAGGGAACAATATTCTATTGAGTCCTTCATGAGGCAACGTCCACCTTCTTTCAGTGGGACTTCCGATCCACTTGTTGCTGAACAATGGATCAGTACCACTGAAAAGATATTTTCAGTTCTTCAATGTTCTGAACATGATAAAGTCATCTTAGCAGTATATCGTTTGAAAGGTGAAGCTGATCAATGGTGGAATCTTATCAAGAATACGAGGCCAAGGGATGAAATTGAGTCCATGGAATGGGACGAGTTCAAGAACTTGTTTTTCAGTAAGTACTTCCCTCGTATTCTTCGAACAAAGATGGAAAAGGAGTTTATTGAGCTGAAGCAGAAGGATGATGAATCTGTTGGTATATACGAAGCGAATTTTACAAGACTTGCAAGGTATGCATCTGGCATTATCATCCAACCTGAAAGTAAAGTTGATCGATTTTTCAGTGGCTTAAAACCAAGTCTACGAAGGGCATTAGCTATAAGAGACTTCAGTAGCTATGAAGAAATTGTGCGTTGTGCTATCAAGGTAGAAATGGAAGTTGGTGTTACATATCCATCTCATGGTTTTGACAAGAAACGAAAGATGGAGTTCAAGGAGAAATCTCATAATAATGGTGAAAAGAAGATGAATGTTTCCTTATGCACAAAGTGTGGAAAGAACCATGGTGGAGATTGTCTTAAAGGAACTAGAAAATGTTTTAAGTGTGGAAAAGAAGGTCATCGAGCAGCTGAGTGTCGAAGTAATGGAAAAAGGGTTTCTAATGATGTGAATAAAGCAAACACTGCAGAGAACGCACCACCAACACTTCAATGATTCAAGTGCAAGGAAATGGGGCATTATGCTAATAATTGCCCTAATCCAAGGGTTAGTGATGATCAACATGAGAAACCACTGAAGGCAAAGGACAAAGGGAAGCCACATGCGATCACTATTGGCGATGTTGAATATGATAACGATGTGGTGGAATGATTAAGCGTTTATGTAATGGGATTCCAAAATAATGTTGTATCATTGAGTATTGCAATATTTATTGATGTGGTATTCAAAGTGATTGAGATATTTTTTTTTTGGAAATAAGATGATATGCGCATAATGAAGACGAGAAAATGAAATGTTTAATAGTATTCATGAGCTCATGATTGATATAAGGACTAAGTGATATCATGGATTGAGTAAATAGAATTTTGAGGATTTTGGTATGTGGAAAGTGTTAACTTTTAACTGCATTCATGTTTTCACTAAGGTATTCAAGAGAATACATGATTAAGGACTTTGAATGTTTAGAATGTGACCAACAAAACATATCTTATGATATATGGGGATCAACGATGGTATTAAATCTCTGGTAATCATTTTCACTATGTTATGAGAGTGGACTGCAGTATTATGGATAAGCCTAAAGATTGAAATGGATTATGTTGGACATAAGTGATTATTGTTTAAGGATAGAAGTTTTTTTTCGATATTATTGATGGGATGTTATAGTAATGTAGTTTTAGAAAAAAGGACAACCTGCAGGACGGGCGACAGCCCATCGCTTCGGACAAGGCTGTAGGAATCGAACCCACAATCGAAGTGCGACTGGCCTTTATCGCCTACCACTGACCTACAGGAAGTACCTGTTTAGTAGAAACTAGTTTTATTATATTAAGCAGTATGATATATGAAGTATAAGTCCATTTTAGGAACCATATATGATTAATCTCACTATAGATCGATTTATGCATATAATTTTTGCTAACCTTTTGTTTGAGACAGATGGAATGACCCGTCATTCTATCACATGATCTGCTAACACTTCACGAAGAACAAATTCAACTTCATTTATTTAAGAGATGAAGTGGAAATTGTTCAAGGCACGAACAACAGTGAGATTGTACCAAAATAAAGTAAGTATTTATTCTAATTCAAATTTTCAACTTTAGGGGAAATGATCTTGAAAACCAAAAATGTTGTCCTAGTGATCTTATACCTGATGAATCAGATGGTACCTTATATCATCACAAATCTATGGATTTGTGATTACTGGATTTTCCATAGCCATTTTCTCTACCACTCTCCATCAGAACATGATGGTTAGATTTCTCTTCCATATCCATATTTTCACCTATGTGGAAACCCAATGATTAGTTTATTTGGGTAACCGTTACGTTTCATACTTTTGTTTTTAAAGATTGGTTTTGATATTCCTTTTTACGATGTGGGTTTCTATTAAAGAAACTTTCGAATAGTAAACCATTTATAACCCCGACGAATTTCGAGGGCGAAATTCATTTTAAGGGGGGTAGAATGTAACAGCCCAAGATTTTATAAAGAAATATTCTTTTTAATTTTATTAATGTCTTGTGTTGTACGCTACACCAAAAGGATCTTGCACAACACGCATCCTTGTCTTGCCTTGCATTACACGCAATCGCGACCTTCCTCAATAGCGTGTGTAATACGCAATACCGAGTTTCACTAAACAACGATGTGCTATTAAAATATTATTAAAACTAGCCGTTATGAATAGTAATAACCACTTTTTAAAATTCTGTAAATCTTATTTTTCAAAATGAACTTCATTCTTGGATTCGGAGTATCGAATTTAGCCTAAGGTGAAATTTTGGTACTTTTCGGATAACTTTCATATTCTGATGAATAGTGAAAAATTACCAAATTATAATTAAAAACAACTTTTTTAATTGAAATAATTAATAGTGATAAATTATTAATTTGAGTGGTTTTAAAGTATATTTAGAATATATTTTTACAATTTAATACAATGTTGGTCATTGGTTGTAATTTCACATTTAAACAAGACATAATCAAGTGTCAATCTTTTGATATATATTGTTTCCTAAAAACACGCTATTTATTTTAACAGCGGGATTTAATTATAAAATTAATTAATGCAACTTCTATGTTATGAATTTGGTAAAATAGATTTCATTTTTGAATTCGGAATATGAAATATAGCTTAGGATGAAATTTTGGCATTGTTCTGAAAAACATCAATTTTTGATGAATAGTGAAACTACTAAGTGGTAGTTAAAAAAACTGAATTTTTCATAAAACATAATTTTGCCGCTTCTGTGAATGGAATTTCGAAAATCCGAGAGACACGGTTAATATCAAGGACTAAAATGTGGTTCAATGAGATGAAAATAATTTTTTGGTGAATAGTAACTTTTTACTTTTTTTACCGCGGTTAATAGTAAATAGGGTAACTAAGGGTAAATATGATATTACTATTACCCTAACACATGTCCTAATTCTATTGGACAAGTGTAATTCGACCAAAAACAAACTTAGGAATAAAATATGACCATTTAGGCCCACTTGGATTAGATTAGGACATTTATTATTAATTTATTTAAAGATAGGTTAAAATAGTTAAAATCAAAGTTTAATAAGTAAATCATTTTTAATATGGGGTTATACATAAGATAAATTCGATTTTAAATATTCATTAGAAAGCTAAAAAGATTTCCTACATGATGGTAGTTTATTTGTAATTTTTAGACATAAAATAATTTATTTTATTTATGACACAACAATGATGCAGTAATTATCTTATTAATGAAATATTGACATAATTGATGTTATAAACACCAAAATAAATGTAATTTGAGATGTTTTATAAATTACACTAATTTTCTAGGTTACTATGATATATTAATGTTGATTTAATCAACTTGGTTCGAACATTTAATTCTGTTATGACTTTCACAAAAATCATATATCAAATAGTGTCAAAATTGACACAAAATAGTTTTTAAATCAAATAATATATTATTAATTGTTATTGTATTCCTAAAAATCTAAGGTTCGGCCAAATGACTTAGATAAGGATATATATATTAATAATAAACAATTTGGGGTTCGTTTGGCATGTTATAGTAAGTTTATTAACCATATAGTGAAAGAAAACAAAAAGACATGGTAAAAGTTAAATTATTTAACTTAGAGTTAAATTTAATTGATAAGGTTAAAATAATATCCTAAACTTGTCTAAATTCTATTGGTTGATAGGATTTCGACCCCTCCCCACCTTATCTTCGAAATAAGACCCTTTGGAACCATTATAAACCGATTTTGACTTTAATATAAAATAATAATTTGAGATATTCCTAAGGTGCCCCTCTCCTCCCTTATAAAAGGACACCTCCTCCCCCTCCTCCTCACACCAATTTGAGCACTCAAGCTCGGACAACCCCTGACAAAATCTCTTCTCCACTTCCCTAGAAACATCCTAGAGGTTCTGGTCTTCCTCAAAGACCAATTTTAGTGCCCTAAGAGGAGGTCTCAAAGAGGCACTTCAAAGAAGAGGTAATTACCGTTACCAATTCTTTCATCTTTATTTCTTCTTCCACTTCTTCTTCTTAGGTTGTTTCATTATGAAGTAATAACATCAGTATCACTCATATACTGATATGTTATTATAAGTATGAAACAACCCTATTTCACCATCTATCCATCCTACGGAAAAAAAGAAATCACCGCGCGTGCGTACGTACGGAATACCGTCTCCACGCCGTGGTGTAATCTATTTTCCACCACCACCTTACATGGATGGGTATAATGGTGTAAAGAATAACTATACATAGTTATTACAACATCATATTTATTCTGATATATTGTATAATCCACTCCAATTCAATTCAATATTTATAGAAATGATATCATCGCTCGTGCGTACGTACGGACTACCATCTCCACGACGCGATGAGATTCATTCTCCATGTTAACCATTTAAGAATGAATATAATGTATATATAAGAAATAATAATGAAATATATGACATTATAATGCTACTGGATTTATGTATATATATACATATGTATGTCATCTACTTACTTCCATTTCAAGACAATAAGGAAAGAAAAACAGCGTTCATGCGTACGTACGGACTACCGTCTCCATGAACGGTGTTTTTCATTTTATTTATCTATCTATTATATATATATATATACTGAATATATATGATATATAAATCATATTTTATATTCTGGAAGTAATTAAATCATGATTTAAGTAATAATGATGTCAAGAACAACAAGTCAAAACACCTACGATAAATGAAACGATTTTACCCAAAACGCTTCTTTAACATGGAATTTACAAAAGAACGGGTAATATAATGTCATAAGTGAACCATATATGATATCATAACAATGAATATGATTCTGTAATAAGTCAATGACATTATTTAAATCATTATACAGGAGGTTCGGACACATACGAAGCAAATTGGACCTAAGGTAAGGGAAATATCACAATCTCATTTTTATCCGAGATTGTTTATTCGTAAGTATTTACTGGGGTTTATTTTATCATCCACATCCATGTTTCCTCAATATGTAATATTATTTCCATCCAACTACAATGGTTTAAATCCAATTTTACCCTTTGGTTAGTTTTTAGTAAAAGATATGAAAGGAATCTTTTGTCGTTTATCGTACGAGGTACATTTTGACTTTTTCGACAAAAGTACAAAGAATGTTTTTTTTTAACTTATACGGAACGAACGGATTTCTACTGTTTTATAAAGCCTTATTTTCATGAAGCTTCCTCTAAAAGATTTCATGACTATTTTCAATAAAATCTCTTTCTTTTAAAATTTCATGATGTTTTGTGAAAAGAAATTGATTTTGAAGAAGAAAGGATATTTTCCTCAAGAATTCAATTCAAGTGTTTTATCAAAATTATTTTCCATCTAAGATAATAAAGGGTTATGTTTCTATCCATATTTTTACATTGATTTGACTATGTTGTGATGGAATTATGTTTATGAATTCCTTTATCTTATATGAATTGATTTATGATGTCATGATGTTTCAAGAATCTCATTTTTGTTACATGTGTTATGCGATGATGTATGTTTTATGATTATGTGGCACACATAAGAAAGGATTCATTATAAGATGGGTGGGACCTATATCTCCCTCCAATGCATTGGGTAAAGATTTTATATCTCATGAGATAGACATGGCTGAAATGGTAGGTTATACTGGTTCAGTGAAACAGGACTGAAACGAGGGTTACTCGATTCAGAAAGGGACTTTGTCCACTAAGATAGTCTTGGCAATGAGTCTTGACTAACAAGAAATGATTTTCTATGATTATGTGTGTATGCCACAAAGTTTCATGTTTTATGTTATGATTATTGGGATTACATTTCACTTCTATGATATATCCCATGTTATGATATTATGAGCTCTTTTGCAGGTTAAGATTTCCAAAAGCAATGTATATGATGTGATTGATTTTTCTTTTGTTTACCCTTACTGAGCATTTGAGCTCAACCTTTTATGTTTTCTTTTCCCCAGGATATGAAGAAAGGTTTTAGGTAGAAAAAGGGATGACCTTTATGGGAGATATTGAAGAACTTTCACCACGATTAGAAGATTACGTTCCGAGTTTCCAAAGACACTAAACTATTACGATCCTTTAGTGTGTGTTTTTGTTATGTACTAAGTATTCCGCAAATGTAATGTAATGTCCATGTACGTCAAACTTCGGGTCTCTACAGAGCCCCTCAAACCCTTGAGAATTGGAAGTCCTGAGTGAGGCTCGAGTGGGAGAAATTTTGGAGAGGAATGAGGCAAGCCTGAGTGAACTAGGGTTTTAAAACCCTATTTTTAAGTGGCCACACGGTTATTCTGTACGGATTGGCAAACCATGCACTAATCGTGTGCATGCTACTACCTCAAGAGCAAGGGTCCCCATGGTTTCCTCACATAGTTTGTCAAACCGTGTGTAGGATGTGTGAAGCCTACTGTCTCCCCCTGCATGGTTTCTTGGAGAATCCGCATAGTTTCCACTAACCGTGCTCAAACTATACTCCATATGCAAAGCCTCCAAACTCATTCAAAACAATTCCAAACTCTCCCAACCTCTTACCAACTCATCAAATTCACTTTAAAGACATAAAAATTCCTAAACAATGGCCATATACCTCAAACTAGGGGTACTACAATAAAATTATTTTTAATATTAATTACCTGATTTACCCTATACAAACCGGATAAATTTTACCACGAATACCATTGAAAATGCCTAAAAATAAAAAGGGAATATTTTAAAAAATTGAAAATTCTAATTCCAAAATATGTTATCCATTTCTTAGTATTCAATTTCTATATGTTTTAGAAACTAACTTTAATATAAAAAGTTAAAACGCAATAGAAAACAGTTTTGAGTAAAATGCATTTTTAAGCATAAAAACAAACTTCTATCCAAATCAGAAAAAATTAAAATTAAATAATTCTAAAGAATGGAATAAATGTTAATTTATTTAAAAATAAAAATTAGAATGTAAATTTTAAATTACATTATTTAATGAAAATAAATGTAATTATTTGAAAAATATGTATTTTTCACTATTCCCTAAAAAATCAATTTTTTCTAAAAAATCACAAAATTTCATCCAAAATTTAATTCGAATATGATAATTTAAAAAATAAAATTAATTTTTGAATATTAAATTTATAAAATTTTAGAATTTATTTTTTAATCACATTCTTGAATATAAAAATAGGTATGTTCTCTTATTTCAATAAAAATAAAACATTAACATAATTAAAGCTCGGGTGTTAATAATTTATTTTTATCATGCTATTTGAAAAATGGAAATAGTTACTCATTTGTATGTATGGCCTACCATATCTCTGAGTGTAACATAATTCATTTTTCTTAAATATATTTCAATTTTGGTTTTGGAAGTATTATTGATGGATAAAAATAATGATTATGTCATGATTATTATTCTGTATATGATGGAATAATGATCTATTTTACCTTCGTCAACCAACTTATTTCATTTTGGACATATAAGTAAAATGTCTTCATAACTTCTAAAATGTACTCAATTGATTATGTAATTTCATATAACATGGTAATAAATAAAATTAAAAGAATTATAGGCTTAAAAAGGTTCTTCATTAAGTACTAAATTAATATATATTTATTATTCACGAAGATAAAGAACATAAGTGAAAAGTCTATCCCAAGGTAAGGGACACTTTACCTTAAAATATAATTCTAAATTTTTTAAAGGTTAATTTTCTGAATATTTTTCTTCAATATCAATATTCTAAAAAATTATTTTTTTATATATTTGTATGGATTTAAATACATTATGAAGAAAATTTATTTCAGTTTTTAATTTCATTAAGAGAATTTAAAAGGGAATATTTTAACATATTTAATATGTAATTTCTTGAAAAATAATAAAAAATGAATGATCTATTTTAATGTCTACAGTGTCAGTGGTTTTTCCCACCACCAAAACCATTATTTTATACAGGACTCTATTAAAATAATTCATTTTTTCATCAAATAAAAACCATCCATCCCTATATTATGGTTATTTTTAAAAAAATGGAATGGATATTTCAAAATCAATAAATGTTTTTCCTATGGTTGAAAGGATTGTTTTGATTAAAAAATAACCTTTTATGTGTTACTATTACGTTATGGTTCATTGGAATATTTTTTTTTATGGTTAGTTTTGTAAGAAACCAATGATGGTTGATTTTTTTATTAACTAAGGATGGGTTATTTTGTTATAAACTAAGAATGTGTGACCCTATATAGATCTCCAATACAATGGGTAAATGGAAACAGTTAACCAGTATTATTTTTCCTAATAGATTCTTGGAACTTGTAGGGTAGGTTATTCCATTTTAAATAGTATGTCGGCAATGATGTTCCATGTTATCTACAAGATTTACCCATTATTTCTATAGTTTTTCAGGGAAACTTCTATTTTCAAAAGGTAAGGTAGTGATATTAAGTTTAAACACAAGTCTGTGTAACATCTTTAGGGTGAAACGTATAAATTTTAAATAAACATTTAAATTTTTTTCATGATTGAAAAATAAAACCATTGTGAGTTTATTTTTTTCCTTTAATATATCTTATTAAATGTTCCATGAAATTATTTGGGAATATATGTTTTTTTTACGGTATAAAATGGTTTTTTGAGCTTAGTGTTAATTTTGAAAATGTATAATTTTTATCTGTATTCAGGGAAATATGGGTTTTCTATTTCTTTTTATATCTCTCTTGCAATGATTTTATGTGCATTCCATATTTTTAAATTTTTTTCATAGGGTTTGAAGGATTATTATGTACAAGGATGTGGTCAAGATGAAAATTGTGATGAAATTTCAAGAAAATAAAACTTTTTTATATAAAAAGTATTATATTATTGGAAAATATACACTAAGTAGAAGTGTACACTTTTTAATGAATGTGTTTGTTATGTAAGAGTTGGGACCTAATTCCCTAAAACTCTAAATCAAAAAATTACTTCGATACTATAATAAAATAAAATCTTGATTTAAAACTAAATATCATGTCTTTTAAGAATGATTCCTTATGGATTTCTCTTCCATGTAATCAGACATCCATGAAATAATCATGCACCAGTGTTATCTATATATATGTGTGTGTTCTTGGTTTTAATCAAAAAAAATATTATTTTTATTTTTAGATGACCATAACTCATTCACCCCATTTTCGGTCCATGTTCTATATAGGGCATTGAGACCGTGATGTCGACCTCATCTCCTATAAATGAAATTTTAATTTTAATCTGATTTAATTAAATATAAAACCTATATGATACAAATGAAGGAACTTGTGTATTTTTGGAAGCATGAAAATTAGTATTTTAAAATTTCAGTGTCTAAATTTATGTACAAATAGAAAATCCTATATACCATATCCAAGATTCACCCACAGATCATGTGAAAATTAATTATACAAAAAGAATGAAAATGAAAAATTAAATTATAATTTCACCTCATCTAATTTCAATAAAAAACACATTTCTCTCATCTTCATCGATCCTTGCACAGAAGAAGTGATCTTAAAACCCTCTAGATCATCCATACATGTTCAATAATCATAGATATCATCAATATTTGTTATCTGTGTGCTATCATGGAGTAATAGAGAGATCTTTGATCTCACAATAAACACAATATCACTATATCTTCTATCTAGAGAAGATATATTGGATCGAGGTTTTCTAGACTTCCATTTCTCCCTCTATAGCTAGAGATTAGAGAGAGAGTCTCAAAAAAAATTAATGAATAGTTCCATGAATTTTTTCTTATTATTCATTTATTTTATCTTTAAACTTATTAAATTTTGACATAAACCCTATAAGAAGTTAAACCCTCATTTAACACCCAAAATAATACTTAATACCTTTTAAATATAACAAAATTACCATCAATAAATTTGAAATTTCTTTTAACAAAAAAACTACTCTACATGATAAATTCTTAGTCATTATCTTAACTTGTCTCCCCATGAATATTTAACAGACTCCAAGTAATAAAAATTTATTATTCGACCAAAATAACAATAATATTCACTGAATAACTTTTGAATATAAAAAGTAAATAAATTCAATGATAATTATTATAAACCCAAATAATATTAAATTTATTTATTTCCATTATAATTATTTAAACATGGACATTACCCTCCCACCACCATGGGGCCCACCATGTCTAAATCTCCAACTCACTTGAATGGGTCTAGCTTATGAATACTCTTTTTTTGTGGCCTTCTAGGCCCTTAGATTGAATATTTTGAGTTATAATCATAGACCAATAGTAGATTCTTGAAACCCATTGAGGGGCCTAAGGATATAAGGATTAGTAATAGTAATGACATCCTCTTACAAACACATTCCATGTAATATAACATATTTAACTTTTGATGCCTCATAAATAATGATAAACACTTAAGGCTACAATAATTTGTTGTTTTATTTTTTTTTGTGACCTTAATAGATAGAATTAAATTCAATTACTATGTCCATGGATTTAATAAAGGTACTACCTTCTTGGACAACTATGCCCAAGATAACTCATCCTTTCAGAAGTGAGAAAAACATTCTTCAACATTCAACCAATATCTTGCATTCAATGATGAAACTAAATAAATCTACCTCACCACATTTAAAATTAAATTGTTTTCGTATAGAATCAAAGCACATAATAAAATTAAATACATTGATAATGATCTCAATTCAAGAGACCAATACACATTATAGTAAATAGGTACATCTAATGACAGCTAAAACATGTGATGTTCTTAATGGTTCATCTGTCTTCATAATCTCATCTATTTGATATCACCAAGTATAAACTTCATGAGAAGATGTACCAATGCATATGATCTACCAAAAAATTATAGTCATAAGTCGTCTATTTCTAGTTAGTTTGTTGTATCTAAACCATAGGATATATATTCAAGATAATTTTCATAGTATCTTTTGGTTCTCATTATAGTTGGTAATTGTTGTAACATATTGATATGAAAAATAATATAAGGTAATTTCCAGTTAAAATTGGACGTATAAGTGTCAACACTATTATGGTATGTATATATCATGCATAAATATATTTATACATAATTTCCTAATTGAAAAGTACTTTTCGTGTTACTTCTAGGAGACCCTTATTTATAGAGTCTTATGCTATATTATTATATTTTTAACATTACTTATGAAATGATTTCTCATGTGTTTTTCTCCATTTCTAATCTGGGTGTGTTTTCTTAACACTATGAGTATGGATCTTTACTATACATTCATACTCTTAATATGTGATTTTTTCATATTTGAAATTAACCAGGCGTTATAATTAAAAACATCCATTATTATAATACATTCAAAAAAATACCATACACCATTAAACAATGAAAAAATAAAATAAAACCCAAATAATTTAAATTCAAAATACCAAGGAGAGGTCTTGAGGGTACCAAGATCTTCACTCAGTCCCTATTCCCACATGATGATCAAGGTCGTGTCATCTTAGGACAAGTGTTCATTGATATTAAAATCAACACTATAAATGGAACACCACTAGGAACATCACTGTAACTCTAAAAATAAAAATCCCTCACTATTGGCCTAGGTCAAATAAGATAACAATATCTAGGACCAAAGGAATCACCAACATAACAAAAAACAATGAATAGAAATAATCATCATAGTTGAGAATATAATACTGATGAGATAAAAATTCCAAAACCACAAGAAATTTTCACTCTTTCAAAAAAATAGATATGGACACCATCAATTTGAGAAAACAATACATCTATAATTCCATTGATGTTGTATTTGAAAAATCATGGTCAACAGACATTAGGTTATAAATCCATAACATAAAAGATGAATACTAGCCACTAAAGGATGTTCCTGGAATATTGACTACTTCTTACACCTAACATTACAAAACTTACTTTAAGGAAGCTCCACCTATTAATTTTTTATATTAATTAAAGTTTATTGAGAAAAAATAGATATTTTTTGTTCTTTGGATACAATTGAATACTATACTCATTACCCAGACTTCTAACCCCTCCCTTAGAAACCACTATTGAGGGAACAAAATATAAGAAGCCAAGTTCACTAGAATCTGGGGATGAAAGACAAGAAGCCAAGTTCACCAGAATCTGACCCAACATTGGATATTGAGGAACAAAACTACCAAATATGAAAAATGATAAGGGAAATGTCATGCTGAATGCAATAAAATGGGGGAGGAACCCATATATCAAAAAAGGAACATCACTGTAGAATAATAGAGGTACAATATAAGAGGTGGAAGGGAGTCATAGAATGAGATAATTTAGTGGATATAATTCCTCAAGCTCCCCCTTTTGAGACACCACATTAAGGATACTAGGAATGGGAGATAAAGGAAGTATAACCTCATACCCATATAATTATTCTTTGATAAATAATGATCATCATCTTTTATATCTTATGATTACTATACTATACATTTGATCTCCCCCTTTTATAATATTTTCTCTCTCAAGTATATGAATATGTATATTACATATTTGAGGTTTATATGGTGTTTATAATCAAGCGATTTGGATTAATTATTGAGGATTGTTATAAAATAATTTTTTTATATAACTAGTATTCCAATACACTAAAACTATTGTTATATGGTTTACAAAACCATTTCGGATTGGATTTATTATTCATGTAATATAATGAAATAAATGTCTTTATTTAGATTCAGGTTATTTACCCTGAATATAATGTATCTTAAACATGAGTTCAAATCAAAAAATATAGAATCTTTGTAAACAAAATCATCACAAATAGTTCATATAATATAATCCTCCATTCATACATCCAATGGGAATATAATCACTAAATTTAATCAGACTAATGGGAAAGATACCTGAGGATCATCTTGAAAACAATTTACATCAAGCTCTTGAAACAATTTAACTCGTAGTCTTAAAAATTATATTTTCACAATTGTTATCTTGTGTTCAAGTAGAGGTTCTAAAATTAAAATGGAAAAATTTGTGGATAAAAGTTTCATGAAACCCATATATATATCAAAGGTGTGTAAAAATATTAAAAACAATTCTAAAAATTATATCATGTAAATTTATATTCCACTCAAAAATATCAGGTAATGAAATCAAGATATATTAGCTTAAAAAGAAAAAGAAATAGGTTGATTAGAAGTTGTTAGTGTTGGTAGAGATCATGATGTAAGGAAAGTGAATGTTAGTATAATATTTCAATCTGATAAACTTATAGATTTCTGTAATTCAGGGGGTGTATAGATGAAGCAAATTGAATAACTGTTATTCAAAATAATAATTCAAAGAAATAAAATATATCCATTATTAATTGGTTTGAGTGGTTTGTAAATTTATATAATTATTTCTTAATGTTTAGTCACTAAATGATAAATTACTATATATAATAACCAAAGAAACTCATATTATCATGAGAAAATAATATCTCAACAAAATACAAATAAAAAATTTATTATAAAAAATATTTTATTGGTGAAAATCAAGTGAATAAATGTGGTTAACTAAGGAAGTATCAAAAACCATCCAAAGAGAACTATGAAGAAATATTCTAGGGAAGTAAAACTGAAATGTATATTCTTCAACTTTAGAAATGGGTTTGATTCCAAGTATCATTCCAAATAATCTATGGAAGCAAAAATTTCGGAAAATAAAATATATGAATCAATTTAAAAAATTAAAAATGGGATTCGGTTATTTATTGAACACATCTCTCATATTGAATTAAGGAAGCTTCCCCAAAGTGGTAACAAATATAATTTGAGAAAAACATGTGGAAACTCAAAGAAATCAAGTTTGTTAAGAAGTATTTCTTAACTATTTCTCTCAAAAAACATTAAATACATAAAAAACAATAAAATATAGAGTATATGCAATGAAAAAAGGAATGAAGGTAATTCCTAATGAAGAATATATAAAATTTAACAATGGTTTTTTCATGAATGATAACTCTAGATATCTTGTAAATATATGTTGAATATGTAATATGTTTGGACATATTGAAAATAACTATATGAATAACCTTTTAACCCTAGTAGAAAAATTGAATATTACTACAGAAAATGTTAAAGAACCTATAAAAAATTGGTTAATTTGAAAATAATAATAGTCCTATTCCATATAAGATAAAAGGAAAGCGAAGGACATATTCTATTATAACCATCGAATTTGAGAATTATAAAAATAAAAAAAATTAAACTAGCACGATGAGATTTACCACCTTAGAGTTGCAAAGAATAAATAAACTGGGTTGGGAAACAAATCTCATCCATCTTTCTATTATTAAAGAGAAATTGAATCCACACTTATATAATCACTTTATTTTATTTATATACTAACTTTTGGGGAATTCATGTACATCTCATAGATGGGGAGTTTGATGAGGCTTTCACTACAATATAAGAAGGGAACATTCTCACTATGGAACATGTTTATAACTATGATGAAAGAATTAATAGTGAATAGATTTAGGGGTGATATATAGAATATATATAAAAATTATCACACTTCATGAGATCTGGAATTCTTGATATCCATTCCCAATTAAACGATAATTTATTTTGATCTCACTTTCTTTCCGTTTAATGATATTGAAAATAATGTATACAAAGGGTGGTGATGGTTAATGTTTTTAAAAGTAAATACAGGGATTGTAATTTAATTAATTTTAAAATTACTAATTCATTTTTTTGATATTAGTGGAAGGTATTTATATCATGATAAATCTGTTTTACATATCCAAAATTGAGATATTTTGAAATGGTATCACATGTATAAGTAATAATGAACAGTCATAATGTCATGGCTAGTGATCTCCTATATTCAAAAATGTGTTTTCCTATCATGACTCAGAGTGGGCCAACTAAAGTCTCTTGGGTAAGTTGTGTGTGGCTCCATCCTTATCTTATAAGTGAACCATGTTGGTATTCAGATCTACCATAAAAAATATGTTATTATTAAAAACACATTTCTTTTAAAGAATAAGGAGGGAATGATAGAAATATTCCCAAACATGTACCTATGAATTTATTTTCATAATAGGGGATATGAAAATTAGTTTTAATGAACACATATTCACTTATAAATATTTAAATGGTATTTTAAAAATATAAAAACCGGGAGACTGAGGTACATTTATTCAAATTTTATATGTTTTCAATAAGAATGAGTACCTAAACAATGATAAGTTGTGAATATATTTTATTGTATTTGATGAATATGTTTAAGATACAACCATAATAAATATATTGGTATTGATAGAGAAACTGTAATTACATTTGGAAAATAAGTAATAAGGATGTAGGATGTGTTTTTCAAAAACATAAGTAGAGAAATGGGCTATATCTAGGGGCCATTTATATTTCTATTGTCCAAATTCATGTGGTAAAATCTTATAACCATGGAAATAACATCCTTGAAATAAATATTTGTGGGTATAAATTTTATCTACAGGAACAACCAAGGATAATGGATATATTACATGGATATAGCTAGTCTAATGTGAAACTAGGTTCCTAAAGGACCAACATCCATAGTCCCCATTCCAATGAATATTGGGTCTAGCTAGACTAAACTATTTCCCCAATTAGTTAATTGTGTCTATAGGCTCAATGAAAAATAAAATTCATCCCTATGTTTTAAACTCGGACCTATTGGTGGTCATTAAAAGAATATTCTACTCTGATATAATACAGTTTAATAATATGTGATTATAATTTAGTGAGTATATATTTATATGTGTGTTTGGAAAATAAAACTCCAGTGGATTTAGAACCTATGACTCAATAAATATATTGGATTCCTTATTCCACGATTCTAAAAATAGTATTGGTTATTTATATATATAAATCCTTATATATATATTGAATGGTATGAAAAAAATTAAATTTTTTTTGTGATTAAAACCTGGGACACGCATGGATTGATGGATAGAATATTCCACAACACTATGTCACATAATTGGTTCATCCATGTAAAAATTTATTTATATATATGTATATATGATATTGTGATTATAATAATATTGACACAGGTATATATGAAAGTGGATAAAGATTTCATGGGATAGGGTTGTGGACACGGGTACCAATTCTCAATTTTATAGGAATTATTAGTGGGTTCCTATAGCTAGGAGAAAATATATACCATGATTATAGGAATTTTAAGAGGTCCCTATAGCCGTGAGATAATTACTCTCTCGGTTTTATAGGTTCTTAGATGGTCCATGAGCAAGAGAAATTACGCTAATGGCTGTATGGGATTGTGGAGGGGGACAGTAACCACTGGCCCAAATGCCTATGTCTCTAGTCCCTTTCCCACACCCTTCCCAAGGGGTGGGGGAATCCATTCAGGATAGAATGAAAAAATATTTACATATAACCCAATGAATAGTACCAATGGTTATAGGCTAGATATGGTTATGGATATCCCAACTCATGGATATGGACATGTTTTATAGTAGTGGTATCTTACTATGACAAATTCACACAACCTTATTATTGAGATTATTTTTACACTTATCATTAAAAAAGACAATTTTTTATCTGTGATGAAACACTATATATCATAATTTATGGAACTTATGATTCCTTGAGATTGATTGAGAATGGAAATAAATTCATTTTGTTTTTAAATTGTTAACTATATAAAGGTAACCCTTGATATATGCATGATACATAAATTTAATTCTTGAAGTTTACTAGTACTAAAATTGTCTTCTGAACGCTACATAAAAGTAAGACAGGGATCTAGAAACTATGTAACAGTAATTGAGTCTATATGTAAATGTGAAACTGAAATTAAGTATATGTGTAATGGAAATTATAGAACTATGTAAAGTTTAACCCGTACTATATAAAATTAATTTAGAGATCTATGTAACTATTTAAAGTTGCATTTAATTTCATGAATACGGGTAGTGTGCATTGTCCAAGTAAATGTAACTTTAGTCATAGGAGATGTATAAAGATAGGACATTAACATAGAGGTAACCTCATATTATAAATAGTAATGTTATGGTAATTCCATGTTAAATAGAACCATATAAGTGTAATTTTTAGGTTTCACAAAGGTCTATTGAGTTTACATAAAATTTTAGATTCTAAATAATAATAATTCAGATGAATCCTTCAAGATAAGAATAAGTGTTTAAATAACATGATCATTCTAATGAATCCTGAATCAACCTAAGACTATAGGATAAATATGTTGATAATATAACATTCAAATAAAGATTTTAGTTTTAAAAAAATATCTATGAAACTAAATATGTTGTTAAAAAATTAAGTAATTGGGTGATACATAATGTAATTATCCTTATGGAAATATAATCATGGTAATTCAAATGAATTTAGATTAAATTTTGGATTTATATAAGAATTCTATAAGAAATGAAGATAAAGATGCTAATTTGTATGGATGAAGCTGATAGAAGTTGAGATGAGAAACACATGGAAGAAATTAAGTCTACACTACAATAAGTTGTGAAATGAACAAGATCGTTCTATAGTGATTTACATATATACATTTTGATAACCATTGAAAGAGTATAATTTTCCTATGATAAATGAAAAATAAAAATAATTAATGACCATTATTATAGTGTCTCAATTGAGAAAAGAAGGATTAATAATAGATATGGAAATATAAGGCCTTATAACTTAAATAACCTATAGTTACATGTTTTATAACAAGGTTTGTAATTTATTACTTTTACAGGTTCTTTTCATTTTATTTTTTTAGAGAATTAAGAAACAAAATCATAATAAATTTGAAGCTTTAATTAATTATACATTTTTTCCACACAAAAAATAAATAAATCTTTAGGTTACACCCTTATTTCACTCAAGAGAATATTTCTTCATTTAAATTGAGTCACCATAAGGGTAATTTTGAACTTTAAAACATTTATAATCATCATTAGATCTTGTGAAAAATATTTAAAAATATAGGATGAGAAAAAAAATCTTATTATGGGATATAATAATAATAATGTTATCCTATTTTTCCAATGAAAATTATAAAAAACCAAGATAATTTTTTCCTTTTTCGTAATAAAACATTGAGTATATGAATAAAAATATCCACATGATAAAATAAAAATTATCAAAGAAAACATTCTAAACCCATTATAAATCATAAGAAACCAATGAAAGAATCTTGGAAAATTTTCTATGATACAAATCACAATTAAAAATTCCACATACTTTCCTTACCTTAAAATATTGAAATATCTCTATAAAAACCGTTACCATGCATAAAATATGAACTTGCAGCATCATATTCATAACCTGCTTTCACTTATATTTAACGTATGTCAAAATAATTAATACCAATTTAATTTTACAAGATAAATTATCACGTTAATCTCCATTATTTTCACCATCAAAGACTACACTAGTTAAAAATAGGATCTTCTCTATCGATTTTCTTAGGTTTTTAACATCGATTACATTGAAAAGCTATTGAAAGTGATGTTAGAAATATTTTTTTCATGTAATTTATTGTTATACAATGTGAATAACTCTAATTCATATTTTTTTTAAATAATAATCATATAAAATATTCTAAAACTCCAGAAAATGTTGGGTTTTACAGATAGTTTATTATATAACCAATGTAAAAACCCATTTATTATATGAGAAAATTAAAATAACTATTTTGATAATCTGTTTTTTAAATTACTAATAAAATAACCAACTTGAAAACATATTTTTCTAAAAAATAAAATTTGTAATACAATTTACAACATGAAAACTAAAGTTTATTTATATTAAATTCAAATATAAGATCCCATAATTACAACAGAAGAACCATAAATAGAAACTAGCACAAAAAACTATAAAATAACACCATAAGTTCAAATACTTTTAACCATTAAATTTTAAATTTAAATATTAAAATATATAATACCTTTAACCTAATACCCAATCAAACTTACGAACTAATCTACCCATTCTCTTTTTAAGTGGTTTACCTCTCATTCATTTTAAGGTAGAGGTTTATCAAAATGCTAAAATTTAAAATTAAATCATTGACATGTATTCTCAATATAATTATAAGATAAATTAAGGTAATGTTTATAGTAAAATATAACCTTGTAGACTTTTGTAATCGTCTAGATTTAAATTATTTCAAAAATAAATCTTAGAAAATAATATCAACATTCCTTTACTTCTTAAATATGACAATTGTTTTTTACAATAATTTTTAAATTCATAATAACATTTTAATTAATTTAAAATATAATATTATAATTACAAATGAGAATACACATTTGTAAATACATATTTGATCTTTGCGCTCCTCTTTATTAATTTCTTTATAAAGTAATCTCATGCCCTATTTGAAAATTATATGTATAAAATAAATTTAAAATAATTAAAATATAGAAGTACTAAAATAATCAAACATACATGTTTAATATATTGGTAAAAGTTTCTCGCACATCACCATGTATAGAGAATAACGAGTAAGATATATTCTCTTTTCTATAAAAAACATACAACATTGAATGGATACTAATATAAAAAAATAATGTGACTGGTTATTAAATTGAGATAAATAACATATTATTAAATATATTTTCCATACTCATCATGATAAGGAAGTAACCGACACAAAATTAGATTATTTTTAATTATTTCATTAATAAATGTTATTTATTCTATTTCTTTCATTGTCATCACAACTATTAAAAAACATTGTGGGCCTAAAAAACCATATATTGATGACATATCAATCTTAATATAATGTGTAAAAAGGAAACTAATATAATACAAACAAAAGTATTATGTTTATATAGGTTAAAATAAAAAAAATATGATAATTGACTTACATTAAAAGTAATATCATTACATTGATTTCGAAAAAAAATTAAAGTTACAAGATTCATGATATCTATATTTATAATCATCACTGACATTTAAAACCCACAAATGTAACCATTCCCTATAATCTCATAAACACCCAAAAAAATATGAATATGTTGATCATCTATCAAGTCTACTAGTAGTATCTACTTGTTGTTTTATAAACAGAATGAATTTATATTTAAAGTATCCCTATCAAAAAACATCTAAATATATACATTTTATAATGTTAAAACAAATTTAACCCCAATATAAAATTAAGGATATTATATATAAATAACTCTGAGTTAATATGTTATACATTCTTAAAATGTTAAACTAAAAAATATTCGATAGTTTTTTCAATAGTAGTAACCTCTTTTGTAGAAAATGGTACTCTTTCTGACATATCTATAATATCCTACAAGGCGAACCCCAGCTATATCATCTATATATATTGGTAATGAATTATATCCCAAATATAAAATATAATCCCATGTGAAAAAAAATATGATGTTGTAGATCCTAAACATATAACTCATATATATTAGATGTTATAGAGATGGATGTGTATGAATTGGATAATAAAGTAGAATTGGATGTGTGGGATTTTTATGTGGAGATGGATGAGTGGGATCTGTAGCTTAAATCTATCTTTACATGTATCAAAACATCAATTATACGGAATCTTTAATCCATTCCACCATCGTTTAACCCATATTCTAAAAATTAGCTTCTAAAGATTCAATTTTTTCTTTTATATACATACTCCATTAAAGAATATATATATAATGAAAAAACCCTTTTTCAACTAATACACCCACCACATGTCCTATTAAGTGAAATGGATGTTTAGGATTTCCCAACACAGTTGCTAAAATTCTCATTATACCATCAGTATTGATGGACCCCTATACACTCTTCTCCTCAACGGATTTCAATATAGAATATTTGAAAAATTAATTGTTGAATAACAATGCGGAAAGAGTTGAATTAAATTAAATAACCTAAATAAATTACTAGGATGGGACACCCTCTACATATCCTGAAGAATTATCACTTAATTTTGGAAAATTTCCATCACTTATTTTTTTCCATTAAAGTAAATCATCCATGATATAAAGTGTAAGGGTATACCTTTTTATATTAGATATCCTAATTAAATGTTCTGAATTCTTATAAACTACGAATAAAAAAATCATTAATATGATCATTAATATATAAAAACATTTAAAAACTTATATTTCACTTTCCAAAAAAGATTCTTTCTGTTTACATTCAAAAAACAATTTCCATGTATCTTTTTCTATAAATGGATATATATCACATTGATTGTTATCTTTTATTTCCCCAAAAATGAAATATGATGTGATAGTTGATTTAAAATTCCTCTGTATATTAATAGAGAATGATAAATATTTCTTTCTGACTTCTCTAATTCCAGTTATATCATATGTCATCTGATTTGAAGGGATAAACCTAAATTTTTTAGACCATTTACTAGTAGTAAAATAATGTCAAATGAACTTACAAAAATTTTCCCTCTAAAAATGATATATTTTCATTTTGTAGACACTTTTCCAATCACAAATCAAATTAAAAACTTTTCCAGAATCTTGCATTGAAAAAAAGGGATTTAGCTGTCTTGAATTTAGAACACTAGGAATATAATTATCTTCAAATTCAAATGATATCCCTCAGTCCTAGCTATGGGAAACTGATAATTTAGGTAAATGTGTGCCACCATTTTTACAAACCCAATAAGACTTGTGTGTCCCTATAGATGTAGATGGATCCGGCATACATGGGTCGGGAGGATCCTCAATAAAAGTATGTATATGGTCCTCCCTAGAAGCATGTAGTTACACAAATGTTTTATCAGAAATAACCCTACCCATAAAATTAATCTACAATTAGTTCACATATATATATTTCACTATTACAAAAAAAATTAATTGGAAAATGATTTAACAAAAACTAAACTAAACTAAAAACAATTTTATTCATATTTATTAAATCATTTATTGAAATTATAACCAAATTAAGGAGATATTTAATAATAAAAAACAAAATGTAAGTAACAGATAATATAAAACCAACATTTATATAAAAAATTAAACAAAAATATTTAGAAAATATAATAAAAAATTGGACAAACCACTCATTATCAATTGTTTTGGAGTAATTGAAAACAATGTTAAAAATAATACTAAAAGAAATTATTTATCTCTTTCATTAATATTTAAGATTTCTAAAATAATACTCAAAAACTTTATGAAATATAAAATGATTTATGAAAAATAAGAAAAGAATAATTAAAAGTTAATAAAAATAAAAATGTTATATATAAAGTTGAATGATTGAACATGGATACAAATAAATCTATACTATTCAAAAGAAACAATTTATCATATTTTTTAAATATCTGGTTTAGGAAACAAAACTAATATATCTACCATTTATTATATTTAAAAAAGGTAAAACAAAATAAATATATGTTAAATATAATATTTGGTAATTAATAAAAGGTTATTTTCCAATATTACTTTCTCAGGATCATTCAGTATAGAATAAATCTTGTTTATGATGTGATCATTAATATACTATAATGATCTTCCAATACAGAGCTCAAGAACAATGAAAATAAATTTCACATATTTACATGACAAAAATATCACTTATATATTCTAATATATTCAAATTATCTAGTTCCATACCGAATTCATCATGCTTCAAAATTCTTTTACCAATGATCTCTTTTCAGTTAAACACTATAATATGAAATTTAAATTAATCGACCTCCCATATTTCATTAATGAATCTACAATATACAATTAAAGTAGAGGCTGGGTTTTTCTTTGAAATTTAAAAAAACATTGCTTCCATGACCTTCAAAACACTAGTATTCTAATCTAGACTTTGATAGTTTGTATCTTTGGTGTGAAATTTATAGTTTTTAATTCATATCCTTACCATGTTAAAAAACCTCAATGTGGGCCACCCATTAATCGTCTCAATGTTTCTGATGCATCTAACTTACCTTAAACGTTCTCTTCATGAAATAGAAATAAATATTTGTTATACTCCTTCAAAATCCACATATCTTACATTTGGGGATAACATTTATTAACACATCAATACAAAATGTTATATATGGATAATCACTATATATTTTATTCAATACATATTAATATACCTTCTTTATCTCATCACTTATAAATGATTTTATTTTCAATACAAAGACCCCCTTTTCACCCATAACTAACTCATTCATGGTAAAATATAGACAAACCCATGTGCTCCACTAAAAACAAGTAATTTTTACAAAACATTACTATGTCCATAAAAATAAAATTATAAAAAATGGAGGATTCAAGTTGATATGGATTTTTAACATATCCCTTCAATATCATTATAAACCTTTAAAATGATATATCTAATATAAATATAAAGGTCTATAAATCATTATTTCTATCTCCAAGTTTATCATTAAATTCATTATGATATCAAAAAATGATGGAGGAAGATATATTTCTAGATGAAAAGGTATAAAAACTATATTATTCTCCAAATTTTTCAATGAATACAGATCAATCACCTTGTTACAGATTTAATTGAAAATACAATACACCTTTTTTATATTCATCATGAAATAGATGGATAATATTTCACAAAATGATAATTTTATTATTTTTCTCTTCATGATTTCATAATCATGATATTTCATGTCTTTTGTCTTTAAATATTTTAGTGAATTTTTTTTCATTTTAAAAACTACTTTGAGGCACTTTGATACCATGAAGACACTGAGAAAATTAATTTAATACCTCTTTCACAATATATTACAAGTCATAGATAGGTGTGTTCATCTAATATTAGGAGTAAGATCTAACTCCAAATGTATATCCATTGAGAGTTAGTTCAATCTTGTATTCAACCCATATTTATTCATTCCATTATTATTAAACAATGTTTCAATCAAACTATCACTTATATTATTATACACAAGCGCGACATCAATGTTATATGTCATCCCAAGATACCTCCATCATGGAAACATAAAAAATATATCCATTTCCCTCCAAATATTTCAGTCACTAAAATATTATTGGGTCTTTCCAAATTTTAAATTAATATTTTTTACACTAAAAAATATGAGTGGTAGGAAACCTTTTTAACTAAATATCAAATTTGTTTGATCTATTAAGTTCCTTTTTAAATATTAAATAAGACTGATTCATATACCAAAATCTCTAATGAACCATATATATTTTTCTCCTCCCATGTTGTAGTAGATAATATGAAGTCTGTTCATAAAAAATTAGACAATTTTTATGTTCCTTAACATTATATCAAAATAAATTTACATATACGGTAAGGTCTTTTATAATGAACAAAAACAGTGTATTTAGTTAAAAATGGTCCATTTTATTAGACTCATATACTCTAATAACGTTCTCACATTAAAGTCTGAAGCATAAATTAATGGTGAAAATAAAATATCAATATCATTCCTAGGGTGTTTTGGTCAAGAAATCATTAAAATCAACATGATATATTTATGATTCAGGTAAAAATGAAGAGATAAGTTCTAAATAACCAATAAAATAGGACATGAACTACTTTTTATCATAAGGATTTAATGTCTATTCATTCCATCTATTCACATTCTGAGTTTGAGATATATTTCTTCCTCCCAAAATGTAGGAAATTGTTGATCAATTTTCTTCTACTATGGAAAATCCACTATATGATATAACTTTTAACAATAAATTTTCTCATATATATTCTATATTATCATTTTCTTCATCATTTAAATTTTTAACTAACATCTCGTGTGAGGAATTATATCGGATAATGTATTTTTTCTGTAGGAGTATTTGTAATTGCTAAATATCCTGTGATGTTTCTTTAAATTTATTCCATGATTTCACACATTTTGGAAAATCCCAAAAACCTATTTATTATATTCTATAAAGAACAAAAACATTAAAAAATGAATTTATTTTCTCATACCCCAATACAATCAGGAATAATATTTTCCTTTCATCATAATGTCAATCTGGTAGATCAATTTTTAAGATGTTTCTCTTTTAATAGTTCTTGCAACTCTGTAAAAATCTTTTCACATTGTTCATTTTTCACTATAAAGGTAATAAATCATAACACCATTGATAAAATCATAAATATTTTATGTCCTTGATATAATACTTTTTTAGAATCACCATATAGAATCTCATTTATCGGTGCTTTCCCAACTGATTCTACTTCAATATCATGAATCATTTTTTCAAATTGATCTTAATTATGATCTTTGAAATAGTTATTACAAATATATCATTAATTATTCTAAGTTTCACCCTTCCAGATACATGGAATATAACTCATAATGATACCATAGAAAATTTAATGATAATTTATCTCTCTACTTTTTAACTTTTTCTTATATAAATATTTCAAACATAAAAAAGTAATTATTTTGAACTATTCATATAGAAAATTCCAAAAAATTATCAACACCTTCTTAATATTCATCACTTGTTCATAGTGTATTGATCCATATTCAACTCATTATTATCTATTACGAATATCAATAATTGAAAATCAGATATAATATTTTTTAATTAAATTTAAATTTTATTTATAAATAATAATAATAATAATAACATAAAATATTTCACAAATATAAAATACAACACACTTGACATAAAAAATTACCACTTTGAACATATTTAATAATCATCCTTCGAAAAAAACTCAACAAAATGAATGGTATGAAAACATTATCATTGATTTTAAAATGATGGACACAAATAAAACACATTTATTCTTATTTTTAATATATAATTTCATATATATATATATATATATTTCAATGTAAATAAATAAATATCAGAATATAAATGGAAAAATATTATAAATAGATCAAAATAAATTATAAACCATATAATGAATATAAATACATCCCCATACTTTTAAAAAAAATTGATATCGAAGAGTGGCTACAAAAACTTACTTATTCGACTCATTGAAAATAAATTCCATAAAAATAAAATTTAAATGAAAATATAATCTCAATATGATCATGTAATTAGTATTATCTTCTAAATACATATTATCAATACTATATATTAAAACTACGTAATCTATCATACCTTCAAAACACTCATTCACAATAGACAAAAAACATACCTTAGAAACCCATTTAAAATAAATTAACATTATTTATGACGCCAATAAATCAAATAATCATTTAATAAAACTCTAATCTCAAAACATCCATCGATTGATTAAAAATTAAGATATATGCATGAATAATAGGAACTAAAAATACAAATTATTAAGATATTTCAAATAATATTTATGGTATATATCATTCACACAAACAACCCCAAAGAAATAATCTTCAATTTAAACCTACGTTGGATTCATGGAAAATCCAAACAATAAATAAAAACCAAAAATAAATGTCATAAGAGAGGTGAAATAGAATGTGATGATAATGATAGGGTTTTAGAGAAAGACCAGAATCTACATCTAATAACGGATGAGGGTGGAAGTTGTTTGTTGAGTCTAACTGATATAGATTTGAGGCCACTGGGTCAAACAATGTGGGGTAAAGGTTCAATGTGTTAGTGAAAACCAACTATTATCATGAGAATAAATGAACGCATAATTAATTATCTCAATATATTGTAAAATGTTTTAAAAAAATTAATGTTATTCATTAAATAACTAATATCTAATAGATACACCAAATATTTTCCAAGTCATTTATTTTATAACCAGTTTGAAAATTATTTATGAAATCTATTATAAATAACTGATGTGAAATATGTTTCATTTTAAATATATTTTTTACTAGTTCTACATCATTACCCAATTCATTGGAGATCTATATTAGGATTACCCATCATCATGATCTATATCGGCCTCACACTTCATCATCCATAATTCTCAAGTATTATATCATAAATAAATAAAATTTAATCATGCACTTTTTCATCATTAAACACTTGAAAAAATAATTTTAACCCATAAGTAAAACATTTGGCATTTTCTTAAAACCATATTGATATATATATATATATATATTTCCTTAAAGACTCATAAAATGAGAAACTCCTAGAATAGGGGAGATATGATAATCTTTGAAAAACTATATTTACTAGTGGTGGAATCTTGATAATATATAACATCTATGATGGTGGAAAAACATGGTCAAGTCATAAATGTTAAAAACATTGTTTTTAACCATGGAAAAAAATAAAAAAACAAGTCTTGTATGGTAATTTTTTAGAAGAATATTTATTAATAAATTTATATTTTATTGAAAATGAGCTTTAACAATCCTTCATGTATAAATAAGAACATACTTGGAACATTTTGACGAATGTGGATATGTAAGAAAAAGATGCTTACTTATGTAGCAGTGCGGGTTGTCATGTGATAATCCCACTAAGAGTACCAGAGTATATCTAGACATTAATTCATATCCTTATCTAACATAATCTATAGTATATTAGATATAGCATTAATAAAATCATATACTTTTCTATCTTCCAATTCATGATAGTGGTTAAAGTTATTGGACAGGATGTTGTACTCATAATACTACCTTTTCTGCTAATTGGAATAGAATTTGGTACCCGTATCTATAAAATATTGTGTGACGGACCCTAAATCAGGCAATGACATTCAAATTCATAAAGTTGATGATATCCTTTTTATTAACCTCTACGAGGGGTATAACCTTGGTTCATTTGTAGAAAAATTCAACTTCAATAAGTATGTACTTGAACTACCAACCTAGGTCTAGGGTATATGGCCTCATGACATACATTCATTCGATAGAGAGTGACCTATAATATATGGAGGTTTGTAAAAATTCTATAAGTTGGTCAATAAATCATGCATGCATCTGAAAAGCATGATATTTTTTTATTAACTGATTGTGACATTGTATCATTAATGGCCAAAAATACCAAAGCCACCTGATCTAGTGAGAGATATTGATTCTCGACTGACGAACACCATGAATACCAGAATGGGCTTCTTGAGTTATATTGATCATATCTTACCTATAAATTCATCTGGTAATAATCTCATTAAAGAATCATTTTTTTCGAACCTTTTGTGAGTGATGATCATCATAGTGGGTGAAGTTCAATTCCCAGTGATGAATATGATACTTCTTGTCTCGATCCAATGAAAGGATCATGTTCTGGAAATAGTATCTTATAGAAGACATACATTTATTGGTGGTACTAGATATGGAGGATATGGGTTCATCTTAATTAAATGTAGTGTCAACTTCTTTAACCTCTTCTAGGTTATTTCTGATTAATGGGGATGATAGTATCAATGCAGGAAGCAGAAGCCAATAGTCTAAGGATTTTAAAATTTTCATCCTCTAAGTGAAGAAATATGGTCGTCTCAAACGATATGATCCAGGTATGGTCTGATATCACGTGTGAATTATTCAAAGAACATAAATTAAAAATTGAACATGTACATCATTTGAATCAATGAATATTTATCTATCGCATGTTATAGGGGATTGTTTCCTGAGGTGGTGGAAATCTCTCAATGGATCCAAGTTCTAACACCTCTACATCATCCACACACTATTCAATAATCTAAACATACAATTTTCTTTAAATTCTGGGTTCTAATACAGACATCAAATTATTATTTTTTATTTCAAAAAAAATCACCTTGATCTGATGCTTTTGACCATGAAGGCATTCTTGGATCATTCACTTTATTAGAGAATTTATCTCTCTGTGATTTTTTAGGAGAGAGAACATCTCAATTTCTATTGATGAGTGGTTCATTTAATGAGCTTCCCCTCAAGTTATATAGTGGTTGTCCAAAATACCTAATTAGGGTTACTCATCCCCCTTATATTTAACTTTCAATAAATAAGTAATAAATAAATAATTTGGAAGAACTAATATCATCTTAAATATTTTTTATATTTTATCACATTCTTGAAATATATATTTAATATATTATGTGATAAAACTTGAGTCATTAAGTCGGATCGTAATTCCCACTAATATTAATTGAACCATGAATATTAAAATAATATTTTTTTGTATAATATTATTCCATATATTTACTTTAAAAAATGTAAATAATTTTAACAAAAAAAATCATCCTATTTATTCTATACTTGAATAATAATTAATTTTATTAATTTTTCAATGATCAATATTTCTTGGAAATCTCTTGAACGTTGTCATCGGTCCAAAAATGAACTATATACCAATTCACAAGAATAATGAATGTCACGAACCAACCCGGGTCGACCCTGAACCGGTCACCCGAGCCGGTCCGCGACATGGCCCGAGAGGCGTTCCCGATCCTCCCGGGCTGGCGACAAGCGCCAGGGCATCAACAGAGGCTCTGGGAACAATTTCTCCCAATATAAATAAATAAGACAGTGAAAATAATACAGAGCAGCGCAGAAAAGAGAAACCAAATAAAGTGACTAAACGGGAACAAAAAGGAAACAAACTAACCAAACACGACGTCCGAACAACTCCGTGCGACCTCGCGGGTCGCTCTCCGACTCAACGATCAAGCGTCGCCCTAGGCGAGCGCATTCAAGCTATATCCTGCACAAACACTAAAAACAGAAAACAACTATAGGCGTTTGTATTAAAAACCAGTAGGGTAGCCCGATATCTATTCCCAATGCACTACCTTTAAAATAAAAGAACATCATTTCAAGTTTGAACTACAATTTATTAAAGTATGTTTTTCTAATCATTTTACTTAAAAACAAAGTACGAACCATTGCCCTTAGCCACTTCAAAATTTGGGTTCACTTCATTAGTGTCAATGACATTTCAGGGAAGGGGGAAAGTGATGTTTAAATTTTCAAATTTGTACAAAAGGGATTAAACAATTTCATTTGAAAACAATTTTTTAGAAACCTAATCAAAAGAAATTTACCATTTTCCAAAGAAAACAATACATCAGAATGCACAAAGTAAAACACACCGCAAGGGCAATGTAGGTATACATGTGAGCATCATAATCATTACTACAAGCTACAAAAGCTGAATAGACATGGGTGAACCTAGGAGATCGAGAATAAACCAGAAGACACCGATACATGAGAAATCATCCTTATCGACATGTCACGGTGAAATCAAAATGCACAATACGCTCGACCATCCACTCACAGGCAGGTCAAGGGAAAATCCCATAGAAATAAACCCAATATATCCACCTACTATGGGCCACTGGTCAGTACCATAACCTACCAGTGCAGCAATCATTCTTAGAATATTCTATCAATATGCCAGATTCCCATGTCTCAAGTGTTTAAAAAAAGGGTGAGCCAACCGACGCCAACCGAGCATCCAATCAGATATATCTATATATATAAAGAACAACAGGCATTCCCCGAGCTACTCCATGGGACAACCTCATGCCTTTAAACTACTCACGTACCTGGGAGCTACTAAGCGCGGCCTCCCAAACAATAAATTACAACCAAGGCATGAGAGTCGTCCTAAGAGGGTTTTTATCAAAACATTTGCATCGCTTTCCATAAGGTGCCAAACGGGCATTTAATACATTTCACAAACACCACTCAACGAAAGGTTCAACATCTTTATGAGACAAAACCCAATTTAAAACAATTTAAAGAACCACAAAACACTACTTCACAGGTTTCCAATATTTTTATGAACCAAACCAAACCATTTTCCTTTTCCAAATAAACTTTAAGAGCCAACCGGGCAATTTCTCAAACGAACCTAAGTATTTGTTCACGCTTCGAAAGAAATCATTTCTCATTAAACCAGAACTCTATTTTACATTACGTGAATTATGTTTAAAATCCAAACGGACATTCTTTCATTATTGGGTGTCCGCTCGTGAAAAGGATGTTTCATGTGTCGTGTATAAAATAAACGGCTCCTTTTGACATTAAATAACCATTTAAAAATTAACCATCTTATATTAAAATTTAATTATCGTATATTATCTCATATTTATTACAATTAATAAAATGTTTATTTTGAACAATTAGGGTGCGCAAACAGCATGAAATAATATAACATAAATTTTAAAAGCAGTGAAAAGGGGACCTACCTCAAAACCAAGCGCGTTGACACAACAACCTCAGATCCAAGGCGCGATGACACGACGTGTGTCTGAAACCACGTGAAAAAGTCTAACACTCTGCATAATCAATTTCAAGGGCTCAGACCCATCCAAAAACTCACCAGAGCCTGCGAAACCAAG
Source organism: Viscum album (assembly GCA_963277665.1). NCBI lineage: Eukaryota > Viridiplantae > Streptophyta > Magnoliopsida > Santalales > Viscaceae > Viscum > Viscum album. The sequence continues at coordinate 391,569,865 of OY728146.1, forward strand.
CATCGGGGAGAAACGCTCACCTCAAAACTAAAGTGCGACGACGACGGAACCTCAGAAACAAGGCGCGGCGATGGAGCTCACTCGGAAACGCCCTGCGCGGGTCCTAAAAATCCTAAATCAACCAAAAACAAATATAATTTGATAAAAACCCCTCACAAAGCAAAGACGAAAGCAAGAGTAATAAAAATGGTAATAATAGTAATAATTATAATAATAACCACAAAATAATAATAATAATAATAATAATAATAATAATAGTAATAATAATAATAATAACCACAAAATAATAATAATAATAATAATAATAACAATAATAATAAATAATAATAATAAGAGTAATAATAACGATAATAATGAAAAATAATTATAATAATAATAATAACAATAATAATAAAAATAAGAATAATAATAATAATAATAATAATAATAATAAAAATCATAACAACAAGAACAAGAATAATAATAATTGTAATAATAATAATACAAACAATGAAAGTAAAAAAAATAACGTGGAAGAGAAAAAGAAGAAAAAAAAACAAACAAACCTTGGGGAGCAGAATAGGAGGCATGGGGCGTGGAAGCCTGCGCGTAGGGGAGGAGGTGGTCGGTGTTGGATGATGTGTGAGGGGAAGGAGGCGGCCAGGAGGGAGAGTCGGACTGCAGCAGGTTGGTGCGCTCAGTGGGGGGAACGCGCAGTGGAGCTGCGCCGCTTCGGCAAGGAGAGGAGAGGGCCGCGCGGGGGGAAGCCGGGAGCTGGAGGGTGCAGCGCATGCAGGGAAGTCGGGGCACGGGGCAGCAGCGGCATGCAGGAGCAGTGCCGGGAGCTGCGGGTGCTGCTGCGGACAGAGGGAGGCAGGGAAAACGGGAGGCGAGAGGCCGGCGGGATGGCTGGGGGTTGCTGCGAACAGAGGTCGGGGGTAGCGGGGTGCTGGGGTGAGTGCGTGCGAGCGCCGGAGGATGGTGCGCCAGTGAAGTTGTGATGGAAGGAGGCTGGCCGGAGCTCTCTGGTTGGCCGAAGGGGAGGGAATCCGTGGGTCTGCGGAGAAGAGGGAGGTCACGAGCCAGAGGAGATGCGCGCTGAACAGCAGGGGAGGGGGTGCGCTGGTGGGGGCGAGATCGCAGGAGAGAGGGAAGGGGATGCGCCGGAAAAGGGGGTCACCGGAGAGGAGAGGGGTTGCACCTAGGGGTGTTGCGACGGAATAGAAGAGGGGGATGGTGGGAAGGTGCACCGACCAGCTAGGGAAAGAGTGGGGTGTTGCGGCACAACGAAGCGGGGAGAAGAAAAAGTGGGGGCGGCGGCTCCTGCGAGGGAGAAGGAAAAAATATATAAAAGGGGGCCTGCTAGGGTTAGAGGAAAAAGGAAATAAAATATAAAATTAAAATTAAATTAAATTAAATTAAACAGTTCAAAATCATAATAATAATAAATTACAATATTAATAATAACAATAATAAAGGTCAATAACAAATCGTTTTTTTTAAATAACGATTACACTAGTATCCGCAACATTAACAATTTCATTAATTATTTATTTATAACATAATGATAAAAATAATAATGATAATAATAATCATGATGACAAAAATAAAAATGATAAAAATACTCATTTGGTCTTAAATAATAAAAACAACTATGAACTGATAACAATAGATGTGCGCGTTAAATATAAAGACTCTATTTAGAATTTTCCAAAGACAACGGGATGCGAAAATACATCGGGCAGGGACGAGCGGGGTTTTCAGAACAGGCTCCGCTCACGCGCCCGACGACGTCGCGTCAAAAAGCGCACATTTTAACCAAAACTCAAAAACCTGGTCTGATACTGAACACGAACCGCAGCAATATAATTTAAAGTCAAAGAAATCATAAAATAAAATAAACGCGCATGTCGGGGTGTGACAATTATCCTCACCATAACGCTTTCCGCCCCTAGAAAGCCACCACACCAACTAGTCGATCGATCAACACCTAAGGATTTCACAGAACACGATCCAACCTCTTATCTCAAGGACATCATACCGACTACCAACGGAACTAAACCTCATTTCCCGAAATAAATCACCAACAGAGAGAGAGGCCCGAACGGGCTCCCCACCATAAGAACTCCACTAGAATTTGATAACTATTTAAGAGAAGACCCAACTAGACTCATGGTGGGTCTCCCCACCATAAAAGGACTGACCTCTTAGCGACCAACCAGAAATCCAACTTAGGCCAGAACCGGGCCTTACTCAAGCTATAAGAGCACAGCAAAAACATTTAAACCACTTACTCCCGTCCGAAAGGGATAGAAGCTTAAATAGATACTTTGCGCAACTAAAACCCTAACCCCATGGGCGGGGAGGGTGGGCCCAAGGATCAAATCACTAAAACTATGACGTACGACAACTCACGACCCATCACTTCGAGATGGACCCAAACCAGGGCCGCAACTGATTTACATCAGTGGACCACGCAAGGTCACTGATCAGCAACTTACATCCAATAAGCACAATTCCCGATGTTACACGAGGGATAAGTCCATCACGCACTTTGCGACAAGAGAGAACTACAACGACAGAGAAACCAGAGCAACAACACCAAAACTATCACACCACGACGATAGAGGCACGACTTTCACCAGACTCTTTAAAATTTCCCCGGGGGTTCCTGACTACGCGCTGGCTTCACTCCGAGACCTTTTGGTTGGAGCTCTGATGGATGAAGCATCTTCTACCTCGCAGTCAGGTTCTGATAATCCCAATGACAAACATACATCTTTTCATTTAAAAAAAATAGAGGACAAGATTTTAATATTAAAAAAACATACCAGCATTGAAAGTCGAGGTTCGTCAAAAGACCCATGAAGTTCCCATACATTTCAAACCCAAAACAACACCCATACATAGGCCACGATAGTAGATTACTTACACTGAAAGGAAACTAACACTAGAAAATTTTAACAAAGACCCTAAAACACATTACTTCTGAGAACTTCCTCTACGACGCTTCCTTGCAACGCCCTGACAAAATCGTCGCAAGTGACCCAGGCGTCCACATGCCTGGAAGGGATTTGGAGTGCTTGGGCACGATGACTTCTTGTGACCCCGCCTGCCACACTGATAACACACAATAATCTCTCGTTCCGAAGAGGTTGATGAATGATCCTGAGGCCTTTTGATTCCACGACCTGATCCATCCACTTCCATTTGCTTACTCGTCTCCTTTCCAGAATCTTCACCAGTGCTCATAGTGATCGAAGGAGGGATTACTACTTCGAGCACTCCTACCATCGCAGCTTCGACATGAAATGCTTGTCTTGCCACATCGACAAAAGAATTTAGGTTGGGCTCTGACACCTTCGACTGCAGATCAGGTCGGAGACCCGCCTCGAAGCGTCGAGCCTTCATGAGGTCATTTGTGGCATACTCTGAATCATAAGGTACTAGATCTACAAAGCGCTGGAAATATTCCAACACGGATCTGTCGCCCTGCTGCAGACAACACATTTCCATCCCCTTCCTCACCCTTTCTTCCTCAGAGAAATACTGGCGAATGAACGAGGCCTTGAAAAACTCCCAAGTAACCTCTTGACGGGGCTTGTTCCGAGACACTGACTTCCACAACATCCACGGTGAACCTTCAAGCATGAAGGTCACAAACTTGACCTTCAACGACTCGGGCAACTCAATGAGGTTAAAGTCCCTTTCAATCTTCCGCATCTACTCCTCTGCCACGGAAGTTTCTACTTGACCATAGGTGAGAGGTGGATCCAACTTCTGAAACTCAAGCATAAAATCCTTAGGTTGATCAACCGCACTACGATCACCCATCGAAGCTTCAAAGGGATAACCGCTGGACAAGGAAAGGTCAAAAACCCAATCAACGCCAACTCAACGAATGAATAACAACCTCAAAATCAAACACTGCATAGGTGACAAGCTCAAAATCCGATAAAACAAGTTATCATAACATCAAAAAAAATTCACTTTGAAGACATCTTTAATTTAGAACAAGCTTAGTGGGTTAAACCTTCGCCATTGGTATTCTTTAGAGCCTCACTCACATGCATGTATCCGTGCCACACAGGGCATCCATCCACCATACCAGAGATCCATCCACATTTCCAACATACAAAAATGCCTGTGAGTACTCATCAGAACACCAAGGCCAAAACAAAGCAACTTCATTTTCCAAAAATAATTCATTTATACCACTTCTTTTAAAACAATCAGCAAATCAAACATGTTATTATTTCAAACAACCATTTTATTTTTCAAAACCAACTTTTCTGATTCAAACCACTTTCAAAAATCAAGGGAAACACAAAACAACTCAAACAGGGGACTAGTGTCAGTGGGTGACTTGACCATATGGTTGGCGGCCACATGTCAAACACGTCACTGACACAGAGAGCCTTCTTGGACCATGCCCCCAGCTCCACATGGCTTGCCAGGACATGCGTCTTAGGACTATTATCCCAACTCCATTTGTCGTACCCTAATCGCAAAACATTTCTCCATAAAAAAAACCCAAACAAACCAATTAAACCGGACTTCCCATGGAAACCTGAGGATCGGTACGGGCAAGAGTTCGCGACGCTCTTCTCGCACCTACCCCTCAAGTCCCGACAATCCTACTCCATCTACCTTGACATCCCAAATAACAAAGGGCGCTCTGAAAAGTGAGGTCGCTAAGAGCTGACCTGGCTCTGATACCATTTTGTCACGAACCAACCCGGGTTGGTTCGTGACAATGAATATTATTTAATATTATATTATGTATGAACTTCTAGTTCTTTACCATGATAGATTTGAATAGTATTCACATACTAATAGAGGAGTCTAGAAACTCATCAAGGGCCCTAAATAGACATGGAGTTTTTATAGAAATTAAAACCATCCTATGAAGACACATTATGAAATATTATCTCTTTATCTTACGATATATCATAAATCAGGATCCATGCTTATGCCAAAATCCTTTATTGATTTAATGTTTTTTGATTTAACTGGATGGATATACCTTCGACTACTATGGACATTGATTTATGATGGTACTAAAATCCCGAATAAATAGGCATATGATATAAATTCCTCAACTTAGAAGTGAAAAATTCTATCTTTATCATTCATTAAATGTCATACCACCAATGATGCACCAAACACAAGCTACCGCACCTTGACTTCAATGTTGTAGTTTTTTTCCTCAATCAAACTACACAATCAAATGGAACATATTAATAATGATTATAATTCAAGATACCAATACAAATGTATTCGGATAGGACTATCAATGACACAAAAAACATGTGGTGTTAATGTGGGTGGTCCAATCCTCATGATCTCATCTACTCAAGATCCTCGAGTGAAACCCTAATGAGAATATGTCTCAGTGCTTATAAGCCCCTAGTACCTGATATTCACACTTCACCTTTGTCCTGTCAATGTAATGTATTTGGACCATAGGAAATTACATTAAGATTATTTTCATAGTATCTATAGGTTCTCATTATTTATTGGGAAGTTATATAAACCTTTGATACGACAAACAATATATGTACAATACCATTTATACAGTGGATGTAGAAATATCTACACTATAATGGTAAGTGTGCACCATTCTTAACTCACAATACACATGGTATCTTAATCAAAAGTACTGATAATGATTGGTCTAGGGAACCCACTTTTACGACACTCCCACTTGCACCAGATCCAAATCACTAATGAATCCTTCTAGGTCTCATAAGATAAGATCATTTATTTTCTTAGTTATGGATTTATTCATGGGGTCATACATGTTTCCACTACCTGGATATTCTGTAATATATATGACATTACCTCATTGTCTAGGACTTATCAAGAGATGATATCACTAAGTTTATTCCCTTTTTCCACAGTAAAAACCCCACATCTTGTCTTGTAATAATAGAGGAATTATCACAATTTACATTATGGTAATACTTTACTTACTAGGTGTGATTCCAAGAACTCCAAAAATAAATGTGTATTTTATATGTTGGAAATATCATATTTTGTAGACACCATAGAATATGTGACTAATCCATAAAATAATTGTATGGAATTAAACTCACTATATTAATCTCTTCAAATTCACCTGCATGAATTCTTTGAGAGAATTATTCCGCGTGACTCTGGAAACAATTCTCTCTCAAATTATTCCAATTTTTTTCAATTCCATGTCGGTATATTTTCTATTATCTTGGTATAAGAAAATATTAGACCATTCTTGGTAGATCATTTTCCTTAGAACTTATCTTACTACTTTTAATCAGTCTCTAGAGAGTTAAAATCATTTTGGTCTTGACTAACTATAAGGCCAATAGTTTTTTTCCATATATTACCGGCCATATTTCACTCAAGAAACCATGTTTGTCCCACTAACCTCTTGTAGAAACATGTAAATGATTCATTACAAATGATTATTCTATGATCTAAATGCTTACTTTAATTTTGAACTAAATTCTAGAAACATTATCCATTAATGTAATTCTATGATGTCACCATCTCTTTCTAGTTATTTCATATATTCATATTCAATGATTGGTGGTCTTGACATCGAATTCTCAATTTTACGATTATAGAAAGTATCTATTAAAAGTTAAATTCTAATTGATTTAGGAATAATGACTTCATGTAACCAATCGAGTGATATTGGTACCACATTCATATCATCCATGTATACTCTCACTTGAATACCCCCTCACAGTATTCCAAATAATAAGACCCATATAATTTGATACATGGAATCCATTATTGAATTTGAATTTATCTTCTTAATTTTAGTATATTACTTTTCACAGATTACATATTGGATTTATTATTCTCAATGAATGATGTATCATCGTTTGGGGTTCATATAAATCCATTATTGTGGTTTTTTCCTTCTTAAATATTATCTACCTCTAGAACATTCCTCTTCTACAGCTCTTGTGTAATCCATCCATAGGTCAAATATTTTTTCATAATTTTCATTTATAAAAACCAATTCAATATTTCTCCCACTATCTCAACTAGGGATGTACACCATTTTAAAAAAATACATTCTATAACTTTTATATATATTTTATATCATAGGTATTTATATAATATCCTCATAAAACTTTAGTATGATTACTATAGATGTACATTATGTTATTTCCTGATGAAAATTTTCTTATATCCTCAATGAACTCTTTTCATCTAAATAAATGTTCTTATGAAAATGGATTTTTATCACATAAACCTCATATTATATTCATTTTTTATTATAGTTGGCATATGGTTATAGGATAATGTTTTCATTTGTAAATCATTTCTCAAAAAATAGAAGTATCTACTATGAATGAGTTTTAACATTGATGCTCCTTTTACTTAATTCATGACTCTGATATAAATATACGGAAATGTTCATTTAGTAATTTATCCCTAATACATTTTATTATTAAATGTTTATAGGTGAAAATCATCATCAATACTCATTATTATCATCATATATTTGATTGGGATAACATCATGGGTGTTTAGGAATAACTCAAAACTACAACATATTGATTGATGAATGCCTGGTCGCAATATTCTTTGGAACTCCATCAAGAAGCATCTCATATCTTCTAATGATGAATATATCTTATTTCACCTAAACACTTAAACGAATATTATAAAGTGTACTTACCACTAACCTTCCATTGGAATAGTCCAAACTCTCTAGATGAACTAATTTGGTTAGCATTGTGGATTAACTTTATTTCTAAAGGTTCCATTGTCCAAAACTAAGTACATAATTTTGTTGATGTTTCCTAAGGTCATTAACTCAATGGATTCTAAAAAATTAATGGGTATATCCTTTGAAACTATTTATTTTTTCTTCAAACTTATTATCTTTCCACAACTGGTTATATAAGTCTTAAATTTTATATTCATCATGTACTGTTCTAGAATTACAAAACTATTGATAAGGTATTGAACATGAAAAAAATTCCAAAACTAGACTAATATATTCTTTTTTATAAAATACATGATATATAAATGAGGTAATACATAAAAAAGGTTAACTAGAACCATTTACTTTGAAATAAGAAGTTGTGTGTTTCTCAGCACTAACATTAGAACCGCACTTTATCGGTCACTTGGAGAATAAACCTTACTTATTGTAATTTTTCTTTACTTACATGATTACTGAATTTCAATACAAATATGTAATAGGCATATTTTATTTTAATACCCAAAAAATGTAATAGAATAATTACTTATAATTGGAGAATATACCAATAGAATAAATGACTATTTGATTCTTCAATTCAATTCATTCAATTTAAACTCACATAGATTAATTTCATCATATGTGAAGAAAATAAACACTTGTTTAATACCTAATTCATTAAATTATGTTGTGAATTGCCTTTAAAGTCACTCATTCCATTATCCTCCTTCCCTTGTAATTCAAATCATTCACTATAATAAATAAAACTTTCTATAATTTCTTATTAACTTTGTGAACCATACCCAAATAGTAGCAAAGCATTTTCTCCATATTTTTCATTTTGTAATCTTAAACAAAACTAGAGTAAATGGGTGAAAATGATATGAGAAAGGTATTTATGTAAATATCATGATCCAACTTTCAATTAACACATAACAATTGTAGTCATCACCTATTCATATCTTCACTTATCCTTCTCCTCGCTAGCTTCTCAGACATGACACTACATGTAATATCATCCAGGTCATGATGTTGTATCCAAAACTTACATCATACATTGACGACACCATTATGAAACAACCATCATATGTGTAATTCATGAGTCTCTTATAGAATGTTTCTCACCCCTTCTCCTAAAGAGGATTAAAAGGTATTAGGGACAGTAGCACCTTGAATTTTTTACATCATAGTACTTTATGAAAGTGCACATACTACTCTTTGTAAACTCATGATTGAAAGGACATTAAAGTTTTCCAATAGTTATCATAGTGTAATTTATTTCTATTTTCAATTTTATACAAATTCTAAAAGATTTTTACTTTTATATTGATTACATATTTGAAATTTCTATTTATTTAAATCAGTAAATGTCTCCCATTATTTTATATAATTATTGAAACCCTATGTACAAGGATCGGTATAATATGTCGCTTGATTATTTTAAGTGTTAATTATCCTTAAAAACACACCTCTTAGTCTACAAAAGATTTCTAAGTCACAAAATGGGTAGTTAAATATTGTATTTTGACTTTCCAACCATATTAACTTATGTCACCATGATCCATTGAGTGAAGTCTTTTCTTCAGAAATCAAAAACTTGGTTTACTCAATATTTTTATTCTTAAGAGAAAAAAATTTAGCTATGGAAACAACATTGCTACCAACATTAGTTAAGTCAACTTATCACTCTCATAAGAACTCCTTGGTAGTAGGAGGCACCCTCAACAACGGCTAAGGATAATCTCATACACTTCACTTTGTTTAAAGTTGAGTGATGTAAAGTTGTAAAACAGAATATATCCTTGATGGATTTTAATATTTCTTGACTAATGTAACCTATTCCTATTTGTTATATTCAAACTACATTGTTGTTCTCACAGAAAAAAATGCATTAATATAAAAACATTTATCACATCATTATGAATTTTTCTTGTTTATTATTTGATGTATTATCTTAGGGTAAATGAAAATTCATAAAATAATGAACAAAACATTATGGAAATAAATTTACTGAACATCCTAGAGAATTTAACATTTTTGGATCCATTTAAACTCAATGGATCAACCATAACCTAGGGTTATCAAACCCGATTCGGTTCTTGACTCATGATGAATCTTGTGAACGGTCTAGTGTGTCTATATCTCATCTGGTTTTCACCGTGACTTGGTGAGGTCTACATTTTACTTCATATTAATTATAATAAAAATGTACTCACATACAAGATAGGGTTTCTTGGGAAGCTCAATTTATATAAAATAATAATAATTTATGTGCACTCCCTTATAAAAATTTAAATTAAGAAGAAAATGTGCATATCATATTTTAAATTGAATAATTATCACAAACATCACACATATGTAATAAATAATTAAATGAAATTAACCATACATTCACATGGTCGGTCACAAATAAAAACTATATGTATATTCAATAAATACGTGATAAAATTAAATTTTAAAAAAGTTAATGTTCCATGTAATTTCATTAAATTAAATGAATTATTTAAATTCAATTAATTTATTCTCTTCCTGTCATGAAATTAATTTAATTTGTATTAAATAAATATGTATTCAAATTAATTTAATACAAAAATTAAAATATTTTTTTGAAATATTAAAATTATTATTTTATAAAACAAATTTTTAATTAATTTAATTTTTTCCTGATATTTAAAAAACATAGGGATCGAAACCCCACACAGACACATTTTGGATTGGTTCATAACAAAGAAAGCATTTTTTGGGCTAGGAAGACCTCGTTCTGGGTTGTTCTTCTCTAGGAAGGCATGCTCAGACTCATTCTAGATCGTTCGAACTCTCCCTAACACACTATGTGGCAGATCGAGTCCAACAGAAGCCGAGGGAGGTCATCATAGGGGGACACCTCAACATTCAGCCATCTTTCTTGGTTGGGTGTATGTTCAGTCAGAGAGATCGAGACACCAGCATCAGACGGATCCATCAGTGGTGGTCATAGCTTGGCCGAGATGGTGAACATATGGGAGTAGCAGGAAGCGTCTATTCCTGAAGATGGAGGTCAAGGCCTATTGTAAGCAACAGGGTTGCAGAATTTAGCTTTTTGGGTGGCAAGAGGTATTGAAAAGGTTGCCTGCAAGGGCACCAGTTGTGGAAAATGAGGGAGCAGTGGTGTGGGATTGGCCTTGTCCAATCCATGGTTGTTGATCTGGTTCTAATACAATGATGGGGCTATGCTAAGCTAGGGAGTACAGTCAGTTGGAAGGTAGTGTCACGGTGGTCTGTCATAGTGAGGAGGTAGTGGTCTTGAGGTTCTAGAAAGCATGAGGATTGGGGGGTTCAACTAGTGTTGCATACCTTTGGAATCCAACTTTTTTGTAATAAAATATTTCTTTTCATTTGTTTCAGACAAATAAAAAATATCCACTCAAAAAAAAAATTTAATTACTTTGGACAAAAGAAAAAGTAGTCGCACTGTGTATTGTTTCCACAAACATCACCCACTAAAACATTTCTCAATTTTGCATCATTATAATAGCCTATTGAAATTTGGACCTTTTGATAATAATATTACATTATTATTTTTAATTCCACACTTGTGTAATATTTTGGTCACCGACCAACACTAATCTAGTGGTCGAATTTCTGCTGATTTTGGCCAAAAATAAATTGGGGCTGCTGGAAATGCCTGAATGGTGCTAGTGAAAGTAGGTGGGATGGAGATTTTAATTTTTTTTTTTCATTAACTAGGAGATGATACGTTGTCATATAAACTTATCTGAGCCCTATTATGGCCTTATTATATCAAATTAATTACTCAAATTAGAAAATTAAAACTTAATGATTACCTCATTCAAATAAAAGTGTGTTCATCTATCACACGTTGTCGGTGACTGTTGCTCAATACAAATATCATTGCTTAAATGATATGAGGTTTAACCACTCTAGATCATTCACACATGATTCAACAATCCGTTCATACATAAATAATCAAATTCTTGGTGCAAATTCAGAACTCTGACGACTTCATCAACACCGCGAGAATCACCTTGATCTCGTGTCTTCGATTAATGAGGGCCTTCTTGGATCATTTTCTCAATTAGAGTGTCCCTCTTCGTAGGATTTTTGAGGATAGAGAATCTATCAGTTCTGATTGATGAATAGTGCATTGGAAGTGATTCCCCACAACTTATATATTGTATATCTAAAATACCTAATTAGGGTTCCCCAAGCACCATATATTTAACATCCATTAAATATGTAATAAATATGGAAAACTAACTTTGACATTAATATTTTTAATATTTTGTCACATACTTGTAATATATATTACAAGATAAGACCTTATTCATTAACTTGGATTGTAATTACTGTAAATATTAAATGATATGTCAATATTGGAACAAACATTTTTAGTATAATATTTCTCTTGGTATTTACTTAAATACTTATAAACACTTTTAATACATAAATTAAACCCAATTATTCTATAATCAAATAATAATAAATTTATTTATTTAATAGTGATATATAAAGCTTGGACAACCCTCGATCCCCATGGTGGGTCCCACCATGACCTATATACATATTCACCATAATAGGAAAGATTCCTTTAATAAGCTATTGTGTGTGACCCTCTAGGTCCTTGTCTCAATATAAGTGAATAATCTTCCAAAGCCATGATCGAATTATAGAACCCATCAAATTCACTAAAGAGGCAAAGAATGGTTATATAAACAATAATCATCCTATGAACACACACTCTATAATATTTTCCATTTTTCATGTGATATATCATAAAGCATGATGCACACTTGTGTTATCATCCTTTCTTTTTTTACCCTTTGTTGATCTGACTGGATGGACCTACCTTAGAATACCATGGAAATAGATTTACGACGGTAAAACCATCATGATTATAGAGGGTCAGGATATCACATCCTCAATATGAGAGAGGAAAATTATATAGTGATCATTCATCCTATGACATGCCACCAATGGCTCCCCAAACACAAGCTACATCACTATGACTTCAACGTCATGTTTTTCCCCTTGCATCAAACTATGCGATAAAATGGAACACATTGATAATGATTTCAAATCGAGAGACTAATATACATGTTAATAGATATGAACTACCAATGATACCTGAATCATATAGTGTTCTTATTATAGAGTCTTTCCTCATGGTCTCGTCTACTCAAGATCACTATGTAAGAACTTTATGACAAGAAGTCTCGATCCATATGATCCTCCAGTACCTGATAGTCACCCATCACATTTTTTATCTGTATGATTCTTATAGACAGTAGAACATAACTTTAATTTTACATTAATATTATCTCTAGGTTCTCATTGTAACCTAGGAACAACTATTACTCTTTGATGTGAAAAATATTATAGGGAATTTTCCATTTAAATAATGGTTGCTAAAATATATACACTATAATAGTAAGTGTACTTCATGTTTGACTTACTTTACACATAGTAGAGAAATCAAAAGTACTAATAATGTTGGGTCTAGGGAACCCAGTTTTTTTTCAATATGGGAGACCGTCCTACAATGCATAATCTGGGTGAATATCTCATCCTAGTTTTGGTATGGAAAGTTATAATCTATATAATATATGGTATCAACATTAGTGTTTCATGAAAGTAGAATAATATTCAAAGTTGATTTAGAAGGGAACTCAACCCTTAATTCTCAGAGAAAATCAATTATAGGGTAAAATTATTCCTTATTAATGGAATATTCAACATTTATTTGTTTGATCACTGGTTTTTAATCTTCTTAGATGTTGAGTTGATCCATTATATCTACTAGACTAACTCCAAACCAAGTATATGGGCTTGATACTATAAATCAAAGTTGGCGAATCCTTCTAATGATGTAAATGAATTGGGACCAACAGACATGGTTTGGGAAATGGGAATAATCCCTAAGAAAACCCAATTATTATTCAGGTTATCCATTTTCATGTCTATCAGTCATCAAGAACAACAATAAATATACATTTATAACACTGTCGATGTATCATGCATGGAAATCACTTCTTTTTTAGATAGATCTATACTTAATGGCCCATTTGTTGAAGTTAGGAGTTCTGTAAGATAATATACCAATGCATTCCCATGACTTCATTCTAATACATGAACTAGATATAAAAATATTACATAATGACCTCCCATCGCATCAAATGTATGTTTAGTATTAAGAGGTTTTGGATGTACTTGAGTGGGTCAACATGAGAGAAAATTTTGATCTCTTGATCATGTAGACAATGTTTTTGCTTCTTCATTTTAGTGACTAATATGAATCAGTTATTTTTAATAATGGAATATCATGTCGCAGTTTCTATCATAGTTTAGATGATACAATGTAGACTATTATATTTGCATGTTTCGTTACACTAGACCAGGATCTTGCTAATAAAATTCTCTAGAGTCACTACATAGAATACAACTTACATTCCTTTAATTAGTGGAATCAGGATTTCTCCTATGATAAGGTGTTACTTTAGGTTATCAAAGGCTATGTATTAGTTTTTGTCTCATTTATAAGTAACCCATTTATTCATAAATCAAGTTAAGGGTAATAACTTACTAGAAACATTAGTGATGTAGTGCCTGATGTCGGAATGATTCCCCTTTCCCCCTCTCTTCCATGAAAATTTGATCTAGAATCATATTTAGAATTTCATGGGACTTTTAAAGATCAACATAGATGTTACAAAGTCATGCCATGAAGATAAGAAACATTTTCAATGTTATCCCAAAAGTATACATTTGGGGACTCATTTTCAAACTATGTTTTAAAACCTAACTAAAAACTATTTCTAGGTTGGAAATATGATCATAGCACTGTTGATATTTAACTATGATCTCATCCATATATCCCTCCATTATTTTCCAAAATATTTATTTTAATATGTTATACATAGAATGTTTTATATCACATTGTAATTCTTTAGGATGAAGGGAATTAATTAATTGTAATATAAACCACGGGGTACCTTGTAGGAAGTGGATTCCTCATCATCTATGGATATCAAAATCTAACTGAAACCAAAGTTCTCATCCACTATGGGAAGGTCTAAATACTAAATTTTCATATCAATAAGTAGTTTTCTGTCCAGTAATAAGAATTCATCCATCAAGAAAATTATGTTTATGTCCTTGGAGTCGATACAGATTTGGGTTTGAAAATTCTTCTTCATGATAGGGGAATTTTTTTCTACCCACATAAAATATTGAACTCCTCAAGTGTAGTTGGATTTAAATATTTTTTCAACCTTAGCTTCTATATTGGAAGAAATATTCAGATTCATTCTTCTCATTTCTTTCTTATATCTATGGCATCCATTTAGCATGCCCATGTGATTGATGGCCACCTCAGGATCCAATTGAATTGTTTTGTTTTACTTCCAAGTGAACTCATATTGATTCCATTTAAAGAATAACATATACTGCTCCAACTCCTCTTGTCCCATGGATACATTAATGAAAGTATGCCTCAAAACCTTTTTAGTATCAAGATTCACCTTCTTGAGCTCAATGATGGTTGTAGAGAAGCCATCCTCAAATATAGAGGATCGTCTCAAAGTTCATATCCCTCGTTCTCCTTTACCTCAATATTATTGGGGCCAAAATATGAAGAGGTGTTGGTATATCTAGAGGATGGTGTGGGGTCATCTTTATTTCTATAAATTTATGAGGATACATCCCCAAGATTTGATTTTAAAAGATAAATCCAATCACTATTATGAAAATTCTATATATCCTCTATCTCCTCCCCCCTATAATTTAATGAATTGGATGTACCAATATCATGAGGATTAGAATATAATATGAGGGAATATTTTTCATACTGGTGATGTAGATGTATATTTTAATACAGATGATGTTACACAAATATTATTGGGTGCTAAAGGAAAAAATGGATAATTATCAAAAGGGTTGACATCACCTATGGTATTATTTCTCATGGATTAACCATGATTAATATCAAACACACTCTCCTATTTTCAAACTTCAATCACAATATTAATATAGTAAATAGAATTTCTTAGTCTACAAAACCTCTTCAGTGTTGGTTTTTTCCTTAATCAAATTGAATAGAAATATATAATACTCATATAATTATTCAAGTCCTTGAAAGAGAATATCCCAAACTGTTGGGATTGATGAACTAAACGTCATCTCCTAACAATGGTTATTTTCCTTCTCTCTTGTATATGCCTTATTCAGTATATTGGGATTCATCATATTTCAATGGAGAATTGTCACCACATAGTAATCTAGCCTTTCAACTGGTATCATACATTGGTATTGATTGTATAATGATGACACTTTTACATGTCTTTAAAGCCACAACCACCTCAAAAAAACAGTAAATTTTGTGTACTTATGAACTACCATGAACTCAGAGTCAAATCTGAGATTTCTAAATTAGAATTTGATTTTATCTTTCAAGAATTTTTTGTTCACTTTTTTCATACCTTGGTATATTCAACTATAAGGGAGTTAGGTCATCCTCAATATAACCCTAGTGTTGGATATTTCATAACAGATAATATTAATGTTAGAGCCATTATCAATTAAATATTAATGAATTTCAACATTATTGTGCTTTCTTGAGATGTTTAGGGGTCTAATATCCCCTTAAAAGTTGGCCTTCTAATCCTTCTATGTGAATGAGAAAACTATGTAGAATTCCACTGTGGTAGACACTGCACAACAAAACATTTTTGTGGTAACTTTATCCTAAAACACCATAGATCTTTGAAGGGCCTTGCTAAGTAATTATCTAATCTCTATTGAGAAGTGGAGTTCATCTAGGATCAAATGTTTAGCTACAAATATAGTGAACTTCCCCATGATATCATACTTAAACTTTAAGGGTCATCACTTCTAAATGTGGGGTTCTTACATATCCTGAGTTCTCAAGGCAGTAGTGTTTTGTGTGAATACACCTAGTTCCTTGATAAGAACTAAAGGGTTTTTTGTCACTAGTGGATTATTTGGGGTTAGAATTCCCAAGTATCAACACTAATAAGATATTTTCATACCTCCAAATGATCAATTTGAAAATTTTATTTGAATTCCCCCTTTAGGATTCATGGGTACCTCGGTTTTCTCACATTTCTTGCAAAAAAACTTTCCTCAAAATCTCAACTGTATATATAGATTTGGTAGGTATTTTTCTAAAATGTTGAGATATTCCATGATAAAATCTCCCCCAATCAGATCATATTCTTATATCCATTTCTCATTCTCCTCAACTAAGTGTGGGTAACTCAGTTTCATATTCATATTCTTCATTATTGAATGTATCTTCCAGTTTAATAAAATTAACTGATCTAAAGGATAAATCTTCATCCAATTAGGGTTTCATTTTATGGAGTGGTTCGCATGCTTAAAATGATGGGGGTAGAAAATCCATAAGATTTTGGACTAGTTTGGGTGTTGGTTGAAGCCCTTTTCTTATACTCTATTATTCTCTTTTTAATACTCTTTCCTCGGTATGATGAAGTTGAGGGAGTATTGTTGGAAGTTACAACGAAAATTGTGAAACGTTTTGTAAACAGAGTTATTCCCTATGGATAGAAAGATCTCTATTGATTGTCTTTCATATAACCAAGTAATTTAACTTTTTTAACACATATATGGAACTTCATTCATTTTGCCTTTTTTACTTAGGTTTTTATTGTAAATATATGATACTTTTTCAAAAGGATTTTTAAAAATTAGATATATGTAATTGATGAACTTTTAGATGATGTACTTAAATATGAATTAGTATTTAATATTGTGTTTTTCCATCTTGTGTAAAGGGAAATAGTTCGGATGACCATTGAGATTGGATTCATCAGGCATTCTATCTCTAGTCATCTTGAGGAGATTAATTTCCATGTCAAAGATAAAATATCCTAGAAACTTCTCTTTTCAAAAAGAGTATGTTTCGTTTCTTTAGTCCCCATAACAAGGGTGGATTTGTTACTTCTTCACCTATGGATGGGGGTGGTCAGTTATTTCTATCAATTAATAGTTTTTTTCAATAAATATAGATATTTTCAGAAACATTGGTTATTATGGGTTCTTATTTAAGTGGGACACTAGAAATTTCCAATTTTCTTTACTTTTTTTCAAATTAGAAGGAATGGGATTATATTTGTTCTTGGTTCGCTGATAGAAGCCTCTAGATGATGCATTATGACCACCAAATCCTAGAATAATTCTAGGTACTTAAATGGGATTATTGGTGTATATAACTCATTAGTAAGGTTCTCTTTAATAAAATTTAGTAGTAACTACTTTGGGAGTTTCATGTTTAAGAAGCTTGTCATATTTTCTCATCTATTAATGAAGTCCAATACCCTCTTATTCTCATGTTTCGTTCAATTTTATGGTCCAATGATCACTAACATCCCTAGAATAGATCTAAATTGATTAAGGAACTAAAAAAAGGAATTCTCGTTCAATGATGGGATTGGCTGATAAAATATTATACAAGATGCGTACTAGGCCGTCTAAATTTTTCATGAAGAATCTGATTTTGGATCCTTCTAATTACATGAGATTCCCCATTATGAAGCCATATTGAGATTCAAAATGTTAGAGTTCCACCTCAAGATATATCCTTCCATTGAAATTTGGGCAGGTTAGATTCTCAAATTTTGGTGGTGGAGGAGTATTTTCCACCAATTTGAAGTATAAATTCTTCTAATGATGAATCGGGGTGCACCATACTTCTATGAATTCCATTCTAATGGATAGACACATTATGATTTTGAGTATTTATGGAGGAAATATTTTCCCGGTCGAACCTAGTACATGGGTCAAATCTGATCATTTGGAGATACAAGTTTCTATATCAACCTATTATTTCAAGTGTACACACCTTAATCATGTGTTTCAATAAAAACTAAAACAAGATAAAAGATTCTGTATTACATACCTCAATGTCTATGTCTCAATCTAAACCCTCTATCTAGTTAGCATTGATGACATTCACCAATGAAAATCGAGTTATGGGATTGACTTCATCATAATCAATGTAATATAGTGAATATTTATTTCACATTAACTCTTCAAAATTTACATCAATATCACTTATTATATCCCACCCCTTAGTGATTATATAATTTTATTAATGCAATTGGAATTTTTATTAAGGTTTGAAAACTATTTTTTCAAATCCCATGAATTTTTGGTAAATGAAAGTTTTTATTTTAAAAGTAAAAATTCACATATTTATAACATTATTTAGATAAAATGAATATTATTTTTGGAATCAGGATATCGAAATTATCCAACAGTGAATTCTTAATAATTTTCTAATATAGTCGAATTTCTGGGTAAAAGTTAAATATCGTTTAAATATATAATGTTTTTTATGACATCATAATGACCCAATACTGAGGTAATAAAATACTATAAACATTATGTTCGGCCAATATATATTTTAGCATTAAAATAATGTGATTTTATATTTTATATATTTATTTTACATAGCTTTTGTGGACCCTTAAAGACATATAAAACATTTTGTCTTTTTAAATTGTTTTCCTTGAGAGTGTGACTCACCTCCACATAAGAAACCCAATTAATTAAATAATTTAGGCCATTGGCCTTATAAAATATTTTTTTCCACTCCCCTTCGGCAAACAACATGGGTAAAAATAGTGGTCTGGTTTGCGTATTGATTAGTTTAATGTGAGGTGTCCCAAACCTAAATAATAAAAAGTTCCCTATCATTTCCTAAATAAACACACCCAAGATCTCACTTCCTCTTCACTAAAATCCTTTGGAGTTTGACCAACCCCTACCCTTCTCTCTCTATAATCCTACCAAGGTTCCCTAAGCTCCCAATAAGCCTCTCTCAAGCCTTTGGGATCGAACATCCAAGTAAGGGATTTCTTTCTATCTCATTTTTGTCTAATTTTATTAGTGTTGTTATGCCCTTTTTTCAATTAAAAATATTGGGGTATGATTTTGAAAATCCCCCATATTGTCCTCTTTATTTTTGGATGATGGGAGACCCCTTTTTATCTCATTAAAGCCTCCCATGTACACCTGTTACCATGCCAAAATTCTGTGAGTATTTCTCTATTCTTTTTTATATCCAAGTAATTCTTTTGTATTATGCATTCAAATTCCATTACATTTGTTGGTACATGTATCCATATGATCCCATACTATCCATTTCATGTACATATTATTAGACACCCTTTTCTATCTCATCAACTATATTTATGAATTCTTATGTCACGCTGTTATGCTGCTGAAATTGCACCGTGTTTTTCCATGCCAAAATCATTGTGTAGTGAATACCATACTCATGTCCATATCAAGGGTATTAACCTTTATGCATATATACATATTTAATGGTACATTAATGTATTTATTAGACATTACATAATCTTGGAATGAATTATGATGTTGATCTATTCCATGTTATATGATCTATGTGGCACACTTATGCATGAAATGAAATGTTTAAGAAGGGTGTGCCCTGATAGCACTCCAATGCACTGGGTAAAGTATAGTATCATGATATGTCACGTGTGATGGGTATTTAATCATGATAATTCAAGTGAAATGAGTTTTTACTCATGCTTCATGAGCAATGAGGGTTTAATCAAGCTATATGTGCAATGAGCCATGGCTCGTGCTAATTTCATGTTAAGTGTTGTTGCAACATTTCCTTGATCTTATTATCAATATTTATCATGATTTATGTTCATATTTCTCTTGTTCTCCATTGATATTCTTATTTTATAACATGTATTATATTCCTCATGTTATTCCTTGTTTATTCCCTTACTGGGCTTTATATCTCACCATTTTCTTATGTATGTCCTCAGGTTATCCCATGTAGTGCTAAGTAGAAGGGAATGTAGTGGTCATGTAAAGGAAGTTTTCAATAAAGATGTTGTGTTTATTATGTTCTAAGATGTTGTGTAATATTCCTAATCCCCAAATACACTAGACCTATTGATCTTCTATTTTGTATCAAGTGAATATTTTATGTAATAAATCAGGTTTAAGTGTGTAATAAAATAGTGGGGTTATTATAGTTGGTATTAGAGGATAGGGTTAGTTATTTTTTGGATTAGGATTAGAAAACCCTAGTGAGGACTTAGAGACAAGAATAAGTATAATAAAAATATCCCAAAGTATTTGTGAGTATTTATTATGTGGTATATCAAGAAAATACATCCCTATCTAGATACGACCAGGTAGAGGCCGCTCTGGCACAGATGTATCCTTGGGGAAAACCCGAAAACACCACTTTGAGATAGAATGGAATGAGAATTGGAACACGACAACGATTCTGGGGGAACTCTTGGTTACGACACTCCTGGGGTATATGCTTTGGTAAATTCATAAGCTTAGTATAAACCCTTATTAAGGGAATTAAAAAAATTCCCCTAAGAATATATGTTAGAAAGTAGATCATGGATATCATATATTGAAGCCTATGGATTCATAAGTTAAGGAATTAAAAGTTATTTATAAGCCCTCAGTTTTGCCCTTGGATTACCCTTTATATGTTACCCCTAACATTCTTTTTATTCCATCCAATGGCCGATAATATGAGGACTCAGGCTAACAAATGATGTGAAGATCAATGTGATGACTATGCTAATGATATGACCAATCCGATGGGAGCTGGAATCACAAACATTTTCATGCTTATCTCTCAGTTAACTCAATATTTGAATAGAAACATAGGTCAAGAATAAAGTTCAACCCCCCCCCCCAAATAAAAAACAAGCCATTATTGAGAGCTTCATGAGACAAAGTCCTCCTATTTTTAATGGATCGTCTGATCCCTCAATCCCCGAACAATGGATCAACTCCATTGAAAAGATCATATCCATCCTTCAATGTTCTGAAAAAGAGAAGGTTCTTATGGCTTCTTGTCATATGGAAGGTGAAGCCGATCAATGGTGGAAGTTGATCAAAAATATAAAGCCTGAGGAAGATATTGAGGCGTTGGAATGGAAGGATTTCCAAAGGATGTTTTTTGAATAATATTTTCCATGCACCCTCTGACTTAAAATGGAAAGTTACTTCCTTTAACTCAAGAAAAAAGATGATGAATTTATCAGAGAATATGCGGAAAACATCAAAAGGTTTGCACGATACACCTCCAGCTTTTTCATTACCCTACAATTCATGTTTGACCGCTTCTTTGTTGGGATGAAACCTATCCTATGAAAAGCACTGGTGATCCATTACTAAGATATCTATGAGGAAAATTGTATGACATGCCCTTAAGGTCAAAATAGAGATTGGAGAATTTTAGGGGTTTCATGGGGATGAGAAATGTAAGGTGGAATTCAATGTTGGTAGTCTGATGGATAAATCCAATGGTGATAAGAAGATCCATCACCCCACTTGCCAAAGGTGTTGAAACAAGCACCCCAGAAATTTCCTAAAGGGGACGAGGAAATTATTTAGGTGTGGAAGAGAAGGGAACCTAGTTGTTAACTTCCGACAACAAAAACACGTAGCTACAATAAAGGAGAGGAATTCTCCATTTGAAACTCAACGTGTTGTTCATTACTACAACTGAAAAGAACTAGGGAATCTTGCAAATCAGTTTCCTAAACCATGGAATTTTGGAGGCAACCAACAACCTCCAAGAAACCAAGGGAGATCTCTTTCCATCACTACTGCTGAAGTGATCCCCAACAATGAAGTTGTGATAGGTACGCTAATTATTCATTCAATAATAGTGAATGTAATTTTTGATTCTTGTTCTATGCATTCTTTTGTATCCCAAAAGTTTAGTAGAATAATCCTAGCACCACCACAAATCATGGAAGTAAAGATTACGGTGAGTACTGAAAATGGGGAAATCATTACATCCCCTGAATATAAATCCTACCCTATCATAATCTGGGGATTGAATTTCCGGATGAACCTCGTCATACTCCCTCTGGTGTTATTTTGATACAATTCTAGTCATGGATTGGATTTCCTTATATAGATCCAACATAAATTGTTTTCAGTGGGAAATCACTCTCCATGTGGAGAATCAACCCCCAATTATATACAAGTGAAAGGAGGAAGTTGAATCTTTTTTACCTCCAAGCATGGATATTACTACCCTATGAGAATGCATATCAGGCTCAGATGATTGATTCTAAAGAGGAAACCATCCTTGAATACATGCATATTGTGAGGGAATTTTCTAAAGTGTTTCCCAATTAATTGATTGGTCTTCCTCCTAGAAGGGATGTTGAATTATTAATTGATCTTATTCATGGGGCATTGTCAATATCCAAGACTCCATATAGAATGGATTTTGTGGAGTTTGAGGAGCTGAATAAACAACTATAAGAGAATAATTATAAAGGTTATATATGCACAAGTGTTTCACCATGGGGATCACCAGTCCTCTTCATTATAAAGAAGGATGGGTCAAAGAGCCTTTGCATCGATTATCGTGAGCTTAACAAAATCACAATATACAACAAGTATTATATCCCATGAATTGATGACCTGCTCAATCAGCTGCGTGGAGCACAATACTTCTCCATGGTTGATTTGTGGTTTGGCTATTCTCAAGTAAGTTTAATGAATAAAGTTATCCCCAAGACTACTTTTCGTACAAGATATGGGCACTATGAACTCATAGTAATTCTGTTTGGACTCACTAATGCTCCAGAAATCTTCATGGACTTGATGAATAGAGTCATTGGGGATTACCTCGACAAATTTTTGGTAGTCTTTATAGATGATATTCTGATATACTCCAAAACCAAGGATAATCATGAGGAGCATCTAAGAACTATACAAGAGACCTTGCAAAAGGGGAATCTCTATGAAAAGTACATCATGTGTGAGTTTTGGTTGAAGGAGGTCTCATTCTTGAAACATATCATCACAAGCAAAGGGATATTTATGGATCCCTCCAAAACAGATTCAATTGAGTGATGGTTAAGGCCAACATCGGAAACGGATATCTGTATCTTCTTTGGGTTCGCAGGATATTATCGATGATTTGTGATAAAGTTCTCATGATTTCCCAACCCTCTTTCCAAGCTACCTCAGAAGGGAGTAAAGTTTTATTGGAGTGATGAATGTGAAGAAATCTCCAACGAGTTAAAAAAGAGGCTTATCACAGAACATGTTCTCACTTTACCCCCTAGTGGAGAACTTTTTTTGGTATTCAATGATGCTTCAAAGAAGGTTCTAGGTTTTGTGTTAATGAAAAATGACAAATTCATTGCCTATGCTTCAAGGAAATTGAATTTTCTTTAGCAGAATTGTCCAACACATAATTTGGAGTTGGTTGTGGTGATCTTATCTTTAAAAATTTGGCAGCATTATCTCTTTGGGGAGAAGTGTGAAATATATACAGACCACAAAATCCTCAACTATATATTCACACATAAATAGTTGAACATGCGCCAACAAATATGGTTAGAGATGATAAAAGACTATAACTGCTCAATCCATTACCACCCTAGGAAAGAGAACAAGGTTGCAGATGCTCTAAGTAAAAAAGGACCCAGCAATTCTATCATTGATGAGAATTGAGAAGGACCCAATCTTCTTAGATTTGATAAAGATGAACATGCGAGTCATAAATAATGGAACATCATCAATCCTTTTACAAATGATTTCTCTATCCTCTCTTTTGGAAAGGATAAAGGATGCTCAAAATGATAATGTAGGAATTCAGAAGAGAGTGGAAGACATCATAAAAGGGAAATCCTCGGAGTTCAATGTTAATGAAGAATTAATTGTTAGATTTGAAAAAAGAATATGTGTTCCACCAAGTCTGGAGTTGCAGAATGAACTTTTGGATGATGCGCATGGTTGAAATTTCTCTATTAACCCAGGAAACACAAAGATGTATCGAGATCTCTAAGAGTGTTATTGGTGGGATAATATGAAGAAGGAGATCGCAGAGAATACATCAAAGTGCCTAGTGTGTCAGAAAGTGAAGTGGAGAGGTAGAAGTCTAAGGGGATGAGTCAACCATTGCCCATACCATCATGGAAATGGGAGAACATCACCATGGACTTTGTCACCGGACTTCCAAAGACAGCCAATGGAAACAATGCAATATGGGTTGTTGTGGATCATCTTACAAAGTCTTCACACTTGATTGCAATTTTGGAGGATTTCTCATTGGATCAGCTGGCACATATATATATCAGAGAAGTGGTAAGGTTGCATGGAGTACCACTATCTATTGTATCCAATCAAGATCCAAGATTCACCTCTAAGTTTTGTATGAGTCTTAAACATGCTATAGATACTGAACTGAACTTTAGTACAACTTATCATCCTCAAACTAAGGGAAAATCCTAGAAGACTATCCAAACACTTGAGGACATGTTGAGAGCGTGTTCTATGGACTTCAAATGAGGGTGGTACCGACATCTTCCACTGGTTGAATTCTTCTACAATAATAGTATCCACTCGAGCATCCGAATGGAACATTATGAAGCCTTGTCTGGGAAGAGGTGTAGAACACCAGCATGTTGGGATGAAGTCGGTGAGAGTAAGCTTCTTGGACCAGAAATGGTCAAATAATTTGTGGATAAGGTGAAAACCATTCAGCAGCATATCAAGGTAGCCCAGAGTCGAAAAAAGAGTTATGCAGATAACCATTGATGAGACCTTGAGTTTAAAGTTGGAGACATGGTATTTCTATGCATATATCTATGGAAGTAGGTCATGAGGTTTGGAAATAAAGGGAAGTTATGTCCTAGGTTCATTGGCCCCTTCGAAATTCTTGATCGTGCTGTAGTTATGGCTTATTGACTAGCACTTTCACCTACCATGAAAAAATTACATGATGTATTTCATGTATCCCACTTAAGAAAGTACATAACAGACCCTTCACATGTACTCTCATTATAGTTAGTACAACTAGAGTATGATCTTTCTTATGAGGAGAATACAGTGAAGATCTTAGATCACAGAGGAAAAGTTCTACGAAATAAGACAATGCCCCTCCTCAAGGTGTTGTGGAAAAACCATAATTTTGAAGAGCGACATGGGAATCAGAGGAAGTGATGAAGAAAAGTCACCCACATCTGTTTTATTATGGGAAAAAGAAATTTCAAGGGAGAAATTTCTTAAGGGGTGAAGATTGTAATGACCCAAGCTTTCATTAATAAAAATTCATCTTGATCTAATTAAATGTCTTATTATGGTTATATAAAATGATAACTTCATTGGTTTTATGTTTCTGAATTTTAAAATACCATTATGAATCGTCATCATTGCTAATATTGTCGTTGAACAGTGATCACATGATTAGTATAAATATACCGATTTAACAAATCCATTTTACTCAGACAAAGGAAATGATGGCCTCATCCAGTAGAATTTCCAAGTATGAAGCCCATTTGTTGGAGCTCAGAAAGAAGGTGGCATCATTACGATTCACTCTTGACCAAGCCCAAGGCAAGATTTAACAAGTTAATCTTCAGTGGAACTGACTACGAGAGAAGTGTAAGTTAATAGCTACTACCACCTGAGTAATGTTATCTGAGCCACCCCAAGTGTTTATCACTATCGCACACCTTATCCTTCAGTCTTATCTAGTTGTTATAATGGGTTACGTATCAATACCTCATCACTAGAATTATGTGCATCATTTTTGTATATAATAATGAATATACATTCATTTTATTATTTCCACTTCATAAATAGTTTTTAAAGCACAAATAGTATTTTTAACTAAGAAATATATTTTGATGAATTAATGGATTTTTGAATTAAATAATTTTTTATAAAATATTATTATTAAATTACTTTTTATTAAATATAAATGATCATATTATTTTACGAATGAAATGAGAATTTTTATTAAGGCTTGAAAATTGTTTTTGTCAAAACACATGAATTTTTGATAAATACCTGTTTTTATTTTAAAAGTAAAAATTCACATATTTATAAAATTATTTAGATAAAATGAATATTGTTTTTGGAATCAGGATGTCGAAATTATCTAATGGTGAATTTTTCCTAATTTTTTAAGACAATTGAATTTTTGGTTAAAAATTAAATATTGTTTAAATATATAATGTGTTTTATGACATCATAATAACCCAATAGTGAGGTAATAAATTACTATAAATATTATGTTTGGCCAATTTATGTTTTATCATTAAAATACTGTGATTTTAAATTTGTTTGATTTATTTTACAAAGCTTTTATGGACCCTCCAAAACTTATAAAACATTTGGTATTTTTAAATAGTTTTCCTTGAGAGTGTGACTCACCTCCACATTAAAAACCTATTATTTTAATAAATTAGTCCATTGGCCTTATAAAATATTTATTTCCACTCCCCTTTGAAAAAACCCATGGGAAAAAACTATGGTCTGGTTTGTGCTATTGATTAGTTTAATGTGAGGTGTCCCAAACCAAAATAATAAATAATTCCCTCTCCTTTATTATATAAAACCACCCAAGATCTCACTTACTCTTCACTAAAAGCCTTTAGAGTTTGACCAACCCCTGCCCCCATCTCTCTATAACCCTCTCAAGCTTCCCCAATCTCCCAAGAAACCTCTCGCAAGCCTCTCCCAAGCCTCTAAGATCACACTTCCAAGTAAGAGATTTCTTGCTTTCTCATTTTTGTATAATTTTCTTTAAGTTTATATTCCATTTTGTTTTCAATTAAAAATGTGGGGGTATAATTTCACACCTCCCCGTACACCTATTACCATGTCAAAATTCCTTGAGGGATATCTCTCTCCTCTTTTACATCCAAGTAATTCTTTTGTATTATGCATCTAAATTCCATTACGTTTGTTGGTACATGTATCCATAGGACCCCCTTACTGTCCATTTCATTTACATAGGATGAGACACCCTTTTCTATCTCATCTACTATTTTCATGAATCATTATGTCATGCATTTATGCTACTGAAATTTCACCACATTTTTCAAGCCAAGATCATTGTGTAGTGAATCACATACCCTTGTCTCTATCAAGGGTATTCAACTTTATGCACATATTCCTATTGAATGGTGCTTTAATTTATTTATTATACATTATGTAATTGAGTAATAACTTATGAAGTTGATTGATTCCATGTTATATGATCCTTATGTCACACTTATGCATGAAATGAAATGTTAAAGAAGGGTGTGCCCCGATATCACTACAATGAAATGGATAAAGTATAGTATCATGATACGTCATGTTCAATGGGTTTTGACTCATGATAATTAAATTTAAATGAGTTTTTACTCCGACTTCATGTGCAATGAGGTTTTACTCATTCTCCTTGTGCAATGAGCCTTGGCTCATGCTAATTCTATGTTAAGTGTTGTTGCTACATTTCCATGTAATGATTATCATGCTTTATCATGACTTTATGTTCATGTTTCTCTTGTGCTCCATTATTATGCTTATTTTATAACATGTGTTGTATTCCTCATGTTATTACGTGTTTATTACCTTACTGGGCTTTATAGATCACCCTTTTCATATGCATTTCCTCAAGTTATCCCATGCACTGCTATGTAAGAGGGAATTTAGTGCTCATGTAAAGGATGTTTTCAATAAATATGGTGTGTGTTTTATGTTCTAAGATGTTATGTAATGTTCCTAATCCCGAAAGACACTAGACCTCTGGATCATATATGTTTTATCAAGTGAATATTTTATGTAATAAATTAGGTTTCAGTGTGTAATAAAAAGTTGGGTTGTTATAGATAACATCAGTCCTAATTAATATAAAAATATGAGATTGATCTTATGTTTTTTCTAACTCTAGTAATATCTATTTTTAAATTCTCTCTTAGGTCCATATTGGTGACCTTCTTAAATAATAGTCTTCTTGGGTAACTCTCTTATCGTCATCAAATCTAGAAAGTGAGATCCTTGATATTGGATAGAAATATGGGCTGGTCCCTTGTTTCCCACTATAATGTAACAATGGGTTCCTTCAAACTGGGTGGGAATATGTTCCTGCCTTTTGATAGCAACCAAGATGATCCCTCAATCTTCCTTGGTATGAATGGGGGTATGGATGTGTTTATAATACTAATCCTATACCATAATATACTAGTAAATCTTCTTGATTGATTTGGAAATATGATCTCACTCCCGTGTCTCTATTAAAATATATTGATAGTTCTCTTGAAAAGGAGTGGTAATATGGTCCCACTGATGGTTAGATGTAGGGATATTCTGATGAACATATTTTATATTGATAGGATTGTAGATTTGGAATT
This sequence comes from Viscum album, assembly GCA_963277665.1. Taxonomy (NCBI): domain Eukaryota; kingdom Viridiplantae; phylum Streptophyta; class Magnoliopsida; order Santalales; family Viscaceae; genus Viscum; species Viscum album. The sequence continues at coordinate 391,598,755 of OY728146.1, forward strand.
TCTCCTTATTGATAATCACGTTTTTTTTTACTATCATCCACCTTTTATGCTATTAGTATGTGATAAAACTGTGTAGAATATAGGAAGGAATATAGGCTTGTTAGTCCATTTCCACCAATATTTTTTGACGAGATTCTATAATTGTTATATGAATTTACTCTTATTATCTAGTGGGAGTGTGAATATATGTTTCCTCCTATCCTCTAATAACCACAAATATATAATGGTGGACTCTGAATATGTCGGTCAGAATATGGGCCCAACCTATGGCCACAACTTTGATAACCCATCATGCTTCTGATGTCGTCTAAGTACATGGGAGGGCTTGACTAGCATGGGAAAATATATTGTCATACTCTTATAATAGTATATGGTGATGGATCCATTCTTGGGTAACAGATATATAGGAATATTCCTAGTCTCCTCAGGTCCACATTCCTTGGAGATATCTCCTATGTGGTTCCCGAGTACAAGTGTATTGGACTAAGACCTCATAGGTAGAAACCTTAATATGGATCCAAAGAAATAAAGAAATTAACATTTTTAGCTGTGATGGTGGGTGGACGAAGCCCTCCTAGGTGACTCCTTTGTAATGTTGAGGTCACAATCAATCTCTTTATTTTCATTTATTATATAAAAGAGGTATTGGTTTTCATGAAATAGGGAGAGGCTCTTAATGAAATTGGAAGTGGAAAGGTATACCACTGGATTCATTATAGCGTTATTCTAGAAATGTGTTCTGTGAGGATTTAGTGGTTTAAGGTTACCATGTATAGTATCTAGGGTTGGAATGGTACCAAAATAACAATACACTCCCACCAGTATATTACCCACATAGCACTAGAGGCTCTGGGTGGATAATTTCATTCTTTAAGTCATGTTGATATAGTTTTTATGGTATCTGAATCAAATGAATATCATCCAAAAAATATCACATCACATTGGATTGAAGATGGGTCTTTAGAAGGGTACCAAAAACACATCTACACCATAAAAAAGAAAACCTATGAATATAGTATCACAAGTAAGAGCATGATTGACCAATATCATTCAAAGTTAAAGGATTCACATCAGGTTCACCATTATTTTTGTGAGAAACAAAAGAAATAAATGTCATGATGCTTTAGGAAACCCAATTATTTTTTATTATTGAATAATTTATGTTAGTTTTTTCATTTTTATTTATGATGGAAACATGCATGTGGCTCCTCTATGGGTTTTTGAGTTAGTACAAACCAACATTCCAAAGAAAAGTTTCTACTGGAACTATAGAAACAGTACATTAAAATGAACATGGGTTGAGAGGATGAGGTTTTGGGTACATATTGACAATTCAGTTGGAATTATTACCTTCTCTAAGACACTCTTATATATTTAAGATGTGTTTTGGAATCCTTCTTAAATCCTAGTGTAAGACTAGTTTCTCTTATGGTAGTTATTGATCGTAAACATGAATCAATGTGAACATTTATTTGTTTCAGAGGTACTATATCATTGTTTTCTTACATATTTATGACTACTATTAAGGTTAAAAGGAATAAATTCATATATTTACGTGTTCTACAGTTTTTATCCATATATGAAGGTGGTAGGTGTTTATGGTGTTGGGATTGGGCCCATAAGAATTGCTTCATATGTGTTACTATGAAAGTATTTAAAACTGACAAAGCTTAGTTACAATTATTGATACATATCATTCCTTTTAAGGTAATGTTACAAGGACCAATTCCAAGCTTTTGAAAAACATGTAGAATGGAAATTTGGGAATAATGTTCCATGTAATGGTTGGTCGGGTGATTATTCATAAGATACCCCTTTAATTGACTTAAAAAGGAATATTGATTAATGATGATAGGATGGTTTCTTAAGGAATATCATACATATGACTTATGTGGGTGGTTCGGCTATCTAGAGTATGCCTCACTAAGAGAAAAACTGTTTTTATAGGAATTTGGCCTAACCAAATAAATATTTGGAAACCTAGATGGAATATGGCCCCCTCAAGGGGGTATAGTTTCAACAAGAGTGTAGATTGATGAAATAATTGTTAAAATGTAATATGTTCTTGGTGTAATTAAATTGTTTTATTATAGGGAACATGGTCTAATAATTGAGTATGTCTATAATTAGAAGGAATATTTCTTAGAAAGGGAGGATATAATAGGCTTCATGAGGAATATGGACCCATGGCGATGGATATGATAGGTTGGTGATGTTAGGTTTTGGACATTGGTTTTTAACCTCATCATTTCATCCTATATATCATGTATAATAGGAATCAAATCCCGCATAGTTTGAGTAACACAGTATAAATTTTTTTGGTTGGACCATCTGGTGCGGTTTGACATTATACGATAAATGCATTGTTGTCTAGGTTTTCATCATTTTACTAGGATGTTTTCCATGTAGTTTAACCTCATTATTCAGGGATATAGGTGTCATGAAAGGTTTGGTAACATAGGATGGAGTATGTATAATGCATGTGGTGATGCCCTAGTGGTTGTGTCTCATTAACTAAGTATTTGTATTAGTTGGATAATGAGGTCATGATGGATTTGGTATTACACCTAAATAAGAGACTTATGATACATACAACTACTGACTATCCACGGTTTGATGGTGAATTATTAAAAGACACATATTGATATTTCCATATTAGGAAAATGTATCTGGGCTTACACATAACCTTACCATGATAATGATCATGGCTCATTGAGTGGACCAGGGTGGGTTTCCTTGATGAGGTAATGATATGGGTATACACCTAGGAGGAGTCCCATGATATTTCTTATGAATTAAGAGATAATTAGTGGGGACTATGCATGGGTTTGTGGCTTCTTATATAAGGGTGTTACTATATCCTTGATGATTCAATAAGATGAAATAATCAAGGGTAACCATGTTGGGACTATACATAAAAATGAAGATGGAATGGTCATGGATCATTGGGTGGACAAATACATAAACCAAGTAGTTATGATTTTAATTATTTGCCCTGGGTGAGCCATGTCATCATGCAAGGTAAAATAATAAACTTTCGGACATCCCAAAAGTAAATATCATCATTATCATGTGGATACAAGATTTTAAATCCCCTATGGGTCCTATAATTTAGGAGGTACAAGTGGTGTGGCCTTTTATCAAGGAAAACATGATTGAAATGGTTGTTCATTAGTGTTCACACCCTAAACCAATATTTCTGGTGGCTTTGGAGGAGATTTTGATACTTAGTTTTCCATATAGAAGACTTATGTCAAAGAATTATATGTCATTGAAGTGGGTAAACATGGTACCCTAACATGGGAGTGGCATAGAATGGTTCCCCTAATGAGGGAGCATTTCTAAAGAAGGCTAAGCTATATTTCATATCAATATTGAGGGATATAACAGGACTTTGGTTCAACTAAATGAGTGCTCAAATGAATACCCTTATGCATCCAATGTTGGGTTAACCAATGGTCCTACTTCACCCATTGAAAGGTTGGAAAATGGGCCAACTTCACCCAACATAAGGATAAGAAATAAATCTACTTCACCCAGAGCATGGATAAGTAGAAAAGTGTGTTTCTTCCAATTTAATGTATATGCATATATTTCCACTTCACTTGACTAAGTAAATGCTTTTATTTGAGATAAGTATTTTCCCCATCATCTCAAATCACCATAGATATTTATTGGGGGATTTCATCCTAATATTTCACTCCATGAATGTAATTTTCCATAGTTATTCAAAACCAAGGGAAACACAATATTCCCCCAATGATTTTTTAATATTTTCACATTTTAGTTACATTTTTAATCCCCTTTGTGGGTTAATTACCTTTGTTTTGGGAACAAAAGGATTTCTGAGGTGGGATTGGATACTTCAATGGAGGGAGATCTGGGTGCCTATTTATCCTCTCCCAAAAGTTTCAATTAAGGAACACATGGATCCAATTTATTAGAAAATATTTTAAGTCTAGAACATGGGTTTATGTGAGTCTATAATAAAGTGTGTGCACATAGTGATGGACATAACAAACTCATTCTATTGGATATGGTCATGATGGGTTGGGTGCACACTTAGTGATGAGTGTAAGAGACATGGCCATGCTCTTAGAGACTTGTCTGGACCATGTAATCTCTCCCCATGAACACCCTCCCTAGGATTTTTTTCCTTCAAAATCATTATCCCTCACTTATTTAATGGATAATAAATACCTTAATTTTAATTTTTTGGGTTCTAGAGGTGTATAGGAGAAATATTTAAGAGAGGGGTGGTACAACAACTGAAATTTACAAAATATGAGGGGTGATGTAATTTAGTTTCTGGGATTTTAGGTTAGAGAAGTTTTGAGGAGTTAAATTTTTATAATATCCAAATTATAGCATGATTATGGCCACTACATTGTGGATCACTGCATCGAATATTAGTGGAATATATTTTTCTAGGGTTTCTTATTGTGCGGCTCTGTTGATTATATTTTGGATCTCATATGTGAAGTTCTTTGAATCTACCTATTTAAAGTACATTGTGTTGTAGTTCATGGGATACATTATGTTGTACTTGATGTTATATTTTATTTTATCAAAAAATTGGGGATTTTTACAACATGGTGTCTTAGGTTGCATCGTAACCTTGCCAAAGGTTTATAGGGTTGGAGGTCTGATTGTGTTTTGAAAAGTGGGAGGTATGGGCGATTTTCTCCATAAAATTATATAGAGTGGTTTGACCCAAACATAATACAGTGTAACCTCTAATTATAAATCCTGGTTTTAAGGAAATCCATGACCGTTGTGGTGTGATTTTCTTATTTTCATCAGGGTGTTTTTAATATATATCATATACAAATTAAATACTAACATTGAATTTACTCTAATTCGTACCTTTTCAATCAATCCCTAGGTGACTTGGGGGGGCTATTTCAAAGTAACTTGATCCCCATTTCAGGGATTTATCACCAGTCTATAGAGATAGATTCAATGGTGATCTAAAGTTCGTCCTTCTCATAATTTTGAATCCATCATGATCTTCTTCTAATGAGTTTGTTGTAGCAATATTTCTATTGGTTTCAGTGGATTATAGTTTGTGGAATGTAATGGTACAAGTTCATAAGAGCTTAATTTTAATTAATTGGTACTCAAATTTAATTTTCTCAAAGTGTTATTTCTTATATTTATTTAGGTTGAGTATTTTTATATTTCTTCTATATTCTGAAATTACATGTTCTTTATATGGTTAAAAATCATCGAAGTTACCCTTGTTGAACATAGAACCCTTCAATTCGTTTACCCATTGAAATAAATGACCAAACATAATCATTACCCTATGATCACTATAGCCTTCATAAGAATCCTTTAATTTACATAAATATCTTGATTTAACTGACCTATTGAATTCTTTGAATAATAATTGTATGTACCTCTTCAACCATTAATGATAAACTCACATGAAAATTTTCCTTCAGACACAGTAAATTTATACTCTCTCCTTGGGATCGGTGGGGAAGGTATATTCTGGGGAGGGTTTGAAATTCCTGGATTTATTTTTATAATCTTCTCTTAGGCCATTCTTTAATCTGGGGGAGGGGTCCATATATACCCACATTTATTATGTAATTTTCTCCCTTCCCTCAGGCCTGCTGTGAGGTGTTTTATCCTAGGGGAATGGGATGTTTTATTATTCCTATATTATATTGCATGAGATTAGTTATACATTTTTATGAATATATTTATTTCTTCATTAAATTCATACACTAATAGGACTTTTTTATTTTGTTATATATATAATTTTTATAGAAGTTAATTTACACGAAATATGAATTGGTTTAAGAACTAGTTATGGAAGGGTGGTCAGGATGGTTGTTCCCTTCTTTATTCAATGATTGATAACTTCTATTTTAATGGTTTTGATTAATATTTATGGACTATAGTGATATATATGTTCGATATGGGTTTGAGGATGAGAATTTAAATATGAAATTTAAATCTAACATAATGAAAACAACCTAAGAAATTGAATTATAGAGTAAATAATAAACCAAGAATTAATATTATACAATTATTATATAATGTCATGTGGTATTTAACATTTTGGATTCCATTGGAATTTCTTAGGTTCCTAAAAAATTATAGTTGTTGTTTAATGGTAGGTTTTTATACTGGTTATGATTAAAATCCATGTCTTATCCTTTCCTCTTTTCTTGGGTAGTGATCAATGGATTATAATTGGTAAGGGAAGAGTATTGTTCATGCTTTTAGGTATGTTGTTTCCTTATAAGTTTTAGTTTCCTCAAATAGATTACTTGAACATTGGGTTTTGTAGTGAAACTATAGGTTCCTCTAGGGGAGGTGTTTTATTATATATCTCCTAGATTTTGTTATTTTTTGGGTAATTAGTGTGATATTCTTCGAAAAAATGATGTGTTGGTGTGGTATTGTGAGGGATTATATAATGGAAATTTGGTTGGTTAAAAGGTGTAAATGGTTTGGGTTGTTTCTTAGTATATGAAAGGTCATGTGGGATTGGATAGTTATATAGTTATACATTTGGATTGGGTTACCTTAGAGATATTGTGTTAATGTTGAAGTATAAGTCTTAGTTATCTGAAGGTATCGGTTAATACTTAAATTTACTCAATGGTTATAAAAGTGGAATGTTAAATGAATTCAGTGCTAATGATATATCATGTCTAAATTAATAAATGAAGTTTTAATATAATCTCATAATATGAATATAGTAATGTGTTTGAGAATGAATGATTAAAGGGTGATGGGTTTAAACAATTTGAATAATAAATTAAGGATGTGGTTAATATATGTAGATGAAAAATGAATTTAATGATAAACATATCAATATGTTGCTATAAATTAATAGAAGTTTCTTGGGGTTGATTTACTAGATGAATATTTAATTATGATTGATGAATAGATTATAAAAATTAGTAATGGGATGTGTAATAAGAGGACCTACCTAATTGGGGATTTATGACAATGTCGTAAGATATTTTTATATAATGATGGTTTTTCTTCTTTGATCATTTTTTTAATTATTAAAATATTTTTCTAGTAATTACATAGATTTATTTTTTTATGAGTTCAAATTTTATTCAATGAATTTATTGGGATTTATAATTAGTTATGGAATATATTGTGGTTGTGATGGGATGTATAGTATGCGGCATATGTAATTGATAATGATTTGATTACATTGATAATTCTATAGAATGATTCCAACCAGAGAATGTTGTGCCCTATGGGAGGCTAGGTTAGGTATGGATAAGGTCTGACCCACTTAATATGACACTTTATATGCTGATTGATTAATTTATGTAAACAATACAGTGTTAGGCCCTTTTTGGTGATGAGTTATGTAGGGATGGGGCACTAAACACCTCAAATGTATCTTGGTATATCAGTAAGGTGAATTGTTTATTAACGATATATGATATATCTTTTTTATTATGATAAGTTTAATAAACATATTCTTATTTCCAGCTTGTATTAATTAGTTTCTTCCACATACATTTTTACAATACATTTATTTCACATGGATGTTTCTACACTTTGAGATATAATCCAACTAAGTAATCCTATGTTCTCACCAATATATTATTTATGGAGTTATTTTTATGTATAATTTGATGAAAATTATGTAATTTTGTTTTTTGGGTAGTGAGAGTGAAGCTTAGAAGCTCAGTCTGTAATATCTATTATTGTATATCATTTTGTTTTATATGAAAATATTGGGATTGGGAGATGTTTAATCTTTTATTATATATATATATATAGTTTGTTGTTTCATTTTTTATTATTTACTAGTTATTAAAAGGGTAATTCCCCCCATACTTATGTTAAATACCCTTAGTTACTTTCTCCAACACATTCCCTACTAGAGACCATCTTTGAGGGTGACTCTATCCTCCTCTTCTAACCTTAGAGGAGTTTTAGCAGGGGTCAGTTGTGACAAGAAATGTATTTATTCTTGTATATAAAACTACTTTGATAAAGACTATATATTATTTATTACATCAATTAATTATATTATTTCCTCATTATAATGGGAACCTAGAGATTATATAAGGATATTATTAAATAATATACAATATGGTCTAGATATATCATACTGATAGGGCATAGCTGAATCCTTAAATTTAGGAGTTGGGGTTTCATAAGAGTTTATACTTCTTATCATGAAGTTCTCACTTGGTGATCTCTAAGGAAAGAGGTCGTGATGATAAGCTATCCAATAATAATTTCATGTATTATATGTATAATTGGAATTTCTATATTCATGAATTTATTTTATTATTTATACTTTATATCACTATTAACGTAAATCTTGAATCGTATTCATTAATGCATAGATGAACATTGTGCTGAAATATTATCATAATAAGGTTTCATGTGTCCTCTTTATAATAAGTGATATTAAATTAATTAAAATTTTAATATAGGATTATTCCCTTCTAAATTGCAGAATAAGATATCATTTTCCCTTTGATTGAGATAAATATGTATGACTAAAAACAAAAATGTTATTTTCCTGAAGTCAAAAAATGATTGGTCAAATACATATTATGGTAACACCAACATGAATCATGATTGATGAGATATCATCTAACAAATGGATCATATAACATAGTAACATTTTTAGGAGGTGTCATTGTAAATACACAACTTTTCATAATGGAGATCATGATGTGTTTTTAGTCACTACTCTTGGTCTTAATGTTGGACATGCTTCCATAAAAAAAATATTACAGATATTCACACATTAGGTGTATCCAGTAACTCCTTATATTTAATAGAATTTATGTTTAAGAATATATTTATTCTTTTTTTAATAATAATTATTCAAGTGATATTGATTATAAATTTAATCATTGTGTTATAAATAATAGAATAATTGACTTTAAATTTTATATTTTATTTATTCAAACAAAAAATAAATGAAATATTTGTTAATGTAATGAGTGAATATAAAATTTATATGTTTATTTAAAAGATAAATGAACAAAATAAATATCAATTGGAAATTTATTTGAATGAAATATATATTTTTTCAAGTGAACATAATTTTATTAATCAAAATTATAAGATATTTATCAGAGTATTCGAATTGAATGATTGATACAATAAATATATTTAAATATTATTTAAATAAACACATATTTATTTATTTATAAAATTATATTAGAATAATACATGTCACTAAAAAAATAATTGTTTTATTATTGTTTTAATAATGGTAACATGGATTTTTGTTAGATTAAAATTAAAATAATGGACTTTGATACGATTTTTAAATTATTAAAAACAAATTAAATTCATTTATTTGATTTTTGACTCCCACTCTACATTTTTTTTCTATCAAGACCTAAAGAGTGAATCCTCCATCTTCTATCAAGTTTATAGAATAACAATGTAATAGATTTATACATATAATTAAGAGAAGATTATGTAAATCAAGTTATTATATCACACAATCACTAAAGATATAAATACTATTTTCCATACATTCTTAGAACACATGTGGATATCACTAGAGGAATTCTCATTTTGATTCTTTAAGAAATTTCAATATCAAGAAGATCGATGGTTTGGTCAATGATGTAAATAAAAATCATAAATCAAATCAAAAAATATAATAATCAATATAATTATTTTATTTAAAAAATTAATTAAGTATTACAGGTGATGATCTTATGAAAGTATATGAACAATTTTTTGAGTTTTAAAAGAAAAAGTTTTTAAACTAACACTATATCCCAATGCTTCTATTTTGAAAAAATCCTTCAAAAATGACTTATTTAAACTCAAATGTACTAATTTATTTGGTTTGATAATTAAACAACCTCTAAGTGTATTTCAAAACTCCATTACCTTTATTGATGAATCTTGTAGGTATAATTATTTGTGTCTCATCAAACTCAAATTAGAATCATCCAAATTTATAAAAGTGTTCGAAAATTAATAATTAAATAAACTTGGAATATGTTTTAAAATACATTGATCTAATTAAGGAGGAGAATATTTTAGACAATGATTTCATGACTATCAAATATATTTTAGTAAATTGAAAAATCACTCCACATAATTTACTATTGTTCAATGCTGTATATAAAAGGAAGAATTGATAAATGTTTCTCATGGTTCAATTTATGACGTGTCATGTTATCCTTCTTATATCTTTATCTAGTAATTTTCTATATATTTTGAAAATTTTCATCAAATGGTGATCCATCAAATACTATTCAAATGATTTCTCATGATGTGTGAATAGGGAATTGTCTCAACATGTATTTCATAAATAATTAGAGTTTTGAGGCATATGTGCAACATCGTAACTCAAGTAAAAATTGCCCTAATTCAAATAAATATATATTTTTTGGTTCATATAATGTTTTATATCAAATAGTGTTTATAGTATAAAAACATTTCTATTTAAAAGGAATATATATTTCTAAATAATCAGTGGGAAAAAACATAAACTTGCTGAATTTTAATATTGATAAAACGATTTTATTCCTAAAATATTAGATTTGTATACAAATTAGTTTTTAAAAATGAACTCATTCAATATAGATAAGTAAAATGATGTTTTGGAAAAATTTATCAACAACCTCATTGATGGAAATATTACATTTTATTAAATAAAAAAGGGAAGTAGAGATACAAAAATGTTTACGTAGGTCCAAAATAGTATAAAAAGGGAATAATCTTGAAAAATATTCAAACATTCATGGTAAAGGGATCTTTTTCTAGAAAAATCATGTGAGGGCCATTATGAGAGCCCCTAGGAGCCAAGAATTATGCCACATTACTCCCCTCATGCCTTTTCTAAAGTAAACTGACTTCATTAAGGATGATACTATTTCACCTTTTAATGTGATAAAAAATCTTCCATGGGATTATGGAATTACCTTTTATGGATTCATGAATCACTAACAAGTAAGTTTCAATAGTAAAAAAGAGTGATTATGAATGCGAAGAAAATATCCAGACCATTAAGAATGGCGTTGGCTTCAAAAATGAGTAAATTGCCACAAAATAGAAACTAATTAAGTCTATCATGAATGGAACCTTTAAATCATAAACAACACCCCCCCCCCCCCCACACCCACACACACACGTGCGAGTGATTTCATGCAGAACTCAAGCATGCAAGATCCATTCACATTAAACATGATCCTTCTGTTGGGGGGTCCATCACACCATTTTTCCCACATTGATAATCCTTTGTGAAGAAGGAAACATGTTTCTATCCAACATGGCCCTCCTTCGAGTAATATTGTTCTCTAAAAGTTTCATGAGAAGGCTGAGCTCCACTGCCAAACTTATGTTCCTAACCTACATGGGAACATGAGAACTGGTTTTGCGTTTATATTGGGCTTTGTTTCTTGCAATATTGATACTTAATCATCACATTTCTAGCATTAAATCCTTGTCATACATTACAATATGATCTTCCAACACCCTAATACAAATCATAAAAATAAATATTACAGTAAGGGGCCCACAACTTAACCCCCATGATGTCCCCAAGTCTATTGCACACCGTTGTCACCCAATTCCCTTTAAAAAAATGTTCTTCATAGTTTACACCCTGTAGTTGTGACATCACAAACACATGGATACCATCATGATTCTCTTCCATTTGATTCCATCATTTGTTGATAAAGAATGGTTATGAATAAACCACATGAGGAATTTGAATTTATTAAGTATATCTTTCACCATAGTGAGATTCCCCAATCATCAAGGGATATCATTATAAGGATGATGTTGTAGTAGCATTCATTGAATATGAACTTGAATATTACTAAGATCTTATTATATGTTTTATCGTGGAAGTTAATTGTTAGATTCAATGGAATCCATCTACCCTGAACATGTTTGGAGCCTGATAAACCCAGTGGCTAAGCTGAAACATATCATGTGTAAGTGGGTTTTTCAAAAGAAGACTTATATGGATGGTAGAGTGAAAACTTACAAATCAATCTTAGTTACAAAATTACTTAATCAAATTTGGATTATTGAGTATAAAAAATGTATATTTAGTGTCTATCATTAAATTCATTTGGATACTTTTATCCAAAAGTATATATTATGATTATTATATATGTATAATAGTTGTGAAAAAACACATTAATATATCTGAAACCATTCTAATATATATATATATATATATATGTCATACAACATGATGATTTTTAATATCCAAAAAGTGTTTATAATGTTTTTAGGTGACAATGATCAATTTATATATTGTAGAAATTTTTTTGATGATGGAATATTTGTTCTTATAAATTTAATAACGAGTTTTAATTTCTAAAAAAAATGAGTATAAACCATAGGTAGACAAATGTCTTAGTGGGTACATAGTTTTATTTATAGCATTGAATTTTAATGAAATACTTCTCATAATAATTTATATCTTGATATTATAATTAGATAAAAATTCATAGGGATGTTTCTTTTATATAAATGATATTAGTGAAGAAATGCGGATACTTGTTATGAAGATCAATTAAGAAAGATATAAACGATTGTTTGGACTTGGAAAAAATACATACATCGGTACAGTTCTCAAAATATTTAGCAAAGAAAACTCTAAAAATAATTCAATAACAACTTTTTTTGTAAATATTTGTTCAAATTCATAGTATCATTCAATTATTGATTATCATGAATATAGGAGTATGATTTCATACACTTTATTTGTAGGATAGATAATGTATATAAGTGTAATCATACTAATGTTTCTTAAGAATTAGGTTTGATAAGTAAATACTAATCAAATCCTAGTAAAATCAATTAGTTAGATGTAAAGAATATCATTAGGTAGTTGAGAAAGGATAAGTTTTTGTTCTTTATCTTTGTTGGTTATGAGGAGTCTAATATAAATGTCCACGCTAATTCTAGTTTCCAAATTGAAAATGATAGCTTTATATATCTCTCAGTTTTTTTGTTTTTCATTAATAGTGGATTGATAATCTAGAAAATATCTAAATAGATGAAATTTGAGTATTATACCATGGATGTTGTATATATTGCAGAATCTTATATGGCTAAAGACTACATTTGGATAAAAACATTATCACAAAATAAGGGGTGGTCCCAAAAATTATGAACCCAATTGAACTTTATTATGATAACAATGGAGTGGTATCAGGATATAAGAATCTCAATTCTCACCAAATATCCAAATATATATTTTTTAGTTTCTTCTAAATTGAGAGTTTTTCAAAAAGTTTAAATATATTTATGTTTTGAGTTCCTACATAGGATGATATTGAGTACCCCTAAAAAAACCTTCACACAACTAAAGCATGAAATTTAGACTAGCTCTATGGATATTAAATTCAATAGTGACTCACATTTATATAATTGGGATAATATTGGTTTTTATAGACTAAACTAATAGAAATATGATTGAGTTTAGGAAATTTTTTATCATTTAATCAATATTAATGAAAATAATTTTTCATTAGTGTGTGTTTATTATTTATAACAAGATATAAATAATAATAATAACACACAAGAATCCATGTATTGTGTGATTATCTCTTATTGATGATCATCTTCTTGGGTCATGATGATATGTTAAGATTGAGAAGAGAAGAAGAACTTGTATGGAGATATAATCTATCACTAACTGTATATAATTTTGTAAAATTTATATGGATTTATCATGAATCTCTTAATTGTGTAATCCTAGTTATATATCCATGAAAAGGTTGGGAACTAGGGCCTTAACAATGTATCATTAGTAGGGGAGGGGTTGTTCTATCAGTGTATGTCTTTGAGGCCTTTAGGGTCGTGTACTTAATCTATCTGCCTGCTCGACATATTAGTCAGGTAAAAGGTTTCCCCACAACCCAATTATAAAGAGATTATCCAGAAATAAATAATAATGTTAGAACTTCCTGCTTTTATTTCAGCTCATCTATGTCACCTAAGTAGACATTAGTTATATATCTTTAAACATGAGGTTATTAAATGGTTCCTTACATTATAGGTATCATACATTGATTCTTATATAAAGTCTTTAGGAATTTGAATTAACAAAAAAGAGATTTTGTAAACTAACAAAATGTGATTTGTATATTACAAATCAATAAGAGTGATTTTATTAACTAGGATGGGATGTGTTTATCTATATAATGGGTTTATGAAATTATGGAACTCAATTGTGTTTTAACTAAGTGAATTTTTATATTAGGATAATTTTAGGTGATGTAATTATATATGGTTTATTCAACTCATAATTTGGGTAAATAGATGAGTTATATGTGGTTTATGTTACAAATTTATCATGCTTAATTTAAACATTAATAATAAATTAATAATTAAAATGAAAACATGGTGGATTATATTACACCAAACCCCTTCATAATGTGGAAATCTGTGAAGGCTTGCATCATAATGGGTTTTGAAAATCACGGGAAATTTGAATATTTGTTTCTAGAAATGTTTTAGGAGAAAATATTAATTTATCCTATAATATGATCTTGGAAAATTTTTCTGGCCACATTGTTGGTCCTCTAATGGGTTGTTTACCCATGTATAGAAGAATAGTGGTAATCTAATTCGTTTGAATTTTCACAGAATATTTGATGTTTAATTAATTAAATAATTATTTTTTTTTGTGAGTCTATTCGGCCATATATTTCAAATAGAGCTTCATATTGAGATTTATTCTCCATGGATGATTTCAAAATGAGGGGATTTTCTTGGGTGAGGGATAAACCTGTTGTGGGTGATGGGGAAGGTCTCGGCCCCCTTTTCTTTTTTTATTTTTCTTCTTTTTTATTTTTTCTTTTTTATTTTTATATTTTTTCCCTGAGTTTTCGTGTATTACCATAGGGATTATCTTTTATTGGCCTTTAGTAATTATAAGGATAGGGATAGAACATAGATAGAGAGGTGGCAGTACCACTTGGGGAGCTTGTTCAAAGGTAGATCGAGGCTTCGTGGGTGTGTAGAATGGTTCCAGTATAAAGATTCAGTGGTTTCCACTGAGAGGTAGGAATTATTTTATATTTTTTTATACATAATGACAGTTTATTAATTTTTGACATTCTAAACCGTTTAATGGGTTTCTGGAGACCTTATGGTGTTCTATCTTGGCTTTATCGGGGAGAAATGGTGGACTCTTGCCATTTTTTGGGGTTTCAATTTGGGAAAACACATGTAAACTACATGTAGTTCTGAGAACACATGTTTTTGGTTCTTCATATTTGGTCAAATATGGGTTTTTGGGACCACACACTATATACCAAGGATAAATTCCATGTAGTGGGAACTTTGGATGTGCCAATAGAAAATGTCCATATAGGGAACATAGCCATAACCCATGAACGGAACAAATCCCGAGGCCATGTACTATGCTTGGATAGTCCCCATGTGGGGTTACATGTCTAGGTATAAAACTATGGACCAAATGTGGGGTAAACTCCATGTATGAATTTGTACACATTGTGTAGTTTAGAATTGTACATACCAATTGGGATGAGGTACATGGGCAGTAACCCCATATAGGGTTTACACACCATGTACAGGGTTCACACACCATGTACTTTGAGAAAGTACACGTCAAGTGTCCTAAGTCCCAAAACCAAATAGTACTTTTGAGGTTATATCTCATGTTCCCAAATTAAACATGTTTTATTTTTCCTTACCTGGAGGATTTTTCCAATTTTCTAGCCTAAAGTTAGAATTGGACTTGTGAGTAGTCCACTAAAAGAATTTTTTTACAAAGTTCTAAATGGGGGAATAATTTCGGTGTTTAAAGTTAGTATGGATGGGGTTTTTTGATATGTGAACTTTTTGGGGGGTATTTATTTTGTTTTTTGGTTTCTAATCTTCCTGAGGCTTATGTTGTGTGCTGTACGGACGAGGTGAGGGTTGTGAGCTCATTAATTGGCATATATTTTGTATGATTGGTTGTTTCAATTTAACGTTATTTTTGAAAATACTAGAAGGTATAATTGAGGGGTATCTATGGGAAGGTCTTAGTTCATCCCTATATGTCAGGACCAATTTCTCAAGGCTAGAGAAGTCAAGGTTATGCTCCAGAATTTGAGGACCAGAGGTATCAGAGACTTTCTGAATGGTTGACATCATGGAATGGTGGTCATTCCTGAGTTCTATTTATTTTTTTATATGATTCTTTGGGAATCTCAATGATTCCATAGTAGTATAGTTACAAATCCAATTATATATGATTTCTTTAGTTGACTACGGATTATTACCATGTGGCATGTAATTATTTGGATTTCCTTATGGGATAGGAATTACCCACGAATTGGTTATTTTCTAGAAAGTCTGAATAAGGTTTTCCCATGCGGTATTTTCCTTGAGGTTCCATTTTTTATGATCTAACATTGTTGGTTCTATGTATTGAGGTGTTCTTGAGGGCCGTTTTGAACACCCTTATTGGTTTACTTTTCTTTTGGATACCCTTTGGGCACATTATTGATTGGGGAAAAGTTGGAAACCACTAAGTTCTATTTGATAATTTTCCAAACTGGGAGTGACGCATGATTTTGGATGAGTTAGAGGAACCCCTCGTATGGTTTCCTACTCTTGTGGTGTCACTTTGGCTAGTTTTGGATCTATTGATGGGAATTTCCTGATATCTTGGGTGTAGTAGTGGAGTAGTGGAGTCCTGACATGGAAGTCACTTTGGGTTATGACCCTGGGGTCTCTGGGATCCCCATTTTTGCTTTATCCCTTAGGTGGATCATAATATGCCACTGTGGATATTTATTAGATACTAAGACCCATGGGTTTGTGGAGAGGCTTCGTGGTTTTTTGGCTAAGAGTGGGTCTACGTTTCTAGTTTATCTATTTGGATGGTTAGTTTAATGTTATATCATCAAACATTTGTTTGGGATTTTTCTATGTTTTTTAGGAAGTTTCCACTTAGGACTTCATTTGAGGAGGAGACCCTTGGGATATCATAGATCATGCATTGGACCTGAGTGTTGAAATAGTTATCTCCTCCATTTTTTGAATCTTTTCAGATGGTATTAAGGATCTAATGTGTGGTCTGGATGAGTGAAACCCCCTTTAGTTGAGTTTGTGCCCTTGCTAGAGTGGCTTCAGGATTGTGATGGGATAAGCCTCTCACGGAGTGTATTTTTTCCACCATGGATGTTATGGTGCTTCTATCCATAGAGGTGTTTTGCACTCCTAGGTTTATATATATAACCCACCTATATTTGGGTCCATAAATGGTTCTTGATTTATTCTGCATGACTTTTTGGAATAGCAATTTCCCAAGTTGTGTTGTCCAAGATGTTCATGTCACCATTTCAGACAATTATATTGAATTCCTAAAGCCTATTCAATGCAATTTTTCATTTGGATGCCTATGTCTACCCCCTAGGCCTGGTATTCATGCCTTTTTACTTTAACTTATTAAATATCATATGAAGATCTGGCAGACACGCCTAATGTTGTTTGGTAGGGTGATCCAGTTTTTGTAAATCCTCCTGCATGGGCTTGAGCAGGGGTATATTTACCTAGCATCTTGGACTAGAACCAATGAGTGGATGTTTTCTTTGTTTTAATCCCCATTTATTTTTATTTTTATTTTAATTTTATGTCATAAGTTGTTTGTTTCATCTAGGATGGGAATATTAGGTGTGCATGAACTTGTTATGACAGTAGATTATAGGTTCGCCGTTGGGGGTATCCTACTGATATTTATATCTCAACCCATGTACATGAACCTATGTGTCTAAACAAAGTCGATGACTACATTCAGGTTAGAGGATAGGTGGCGGAGTTCATGGTTCTAAGTCCATCTGTAGCTTGATTGAATATAGTTGTATTGGCGTACTCTCTAGATTAAGAAAGTGGAGCTCAAGTGTAATGGAGACCAGGAATGTGGTTCATCTTGATGAGGCAAGTAGATCCTAATGTATTAATTTTCTCAGTTCTTATACTATATATACGGTCATCCAAGTGGGAGACCGTCTATTAAAATTTTTTCATTATTTTGAGATAGTATGATTGTATTTTACATTCCATTTATTATAGCGTGCCTCTATTTTATAAATTTATCGTGCATAATTAGATATTTATCCTTGTGTATTTTTTTATTATTTCCACTCTTATTACATTATGATTATAAGTCATAGTATTGCCATTATTTCCTGTAGACCTTACCCACTACTCAGCATCATTTCACATTTGTGGTGGTGCACTTGAAGCCTTGTGGTGACTCAGATCGGGTGACGTGTTAGATCAACCCATGCAAGTTTGTTAAAAATGGAATCATAGGTGTTTGGTTTTATGATTTAGGAGATTTTAGAAGATAGTTGGTCTAGGAATGTTTTCAAACTTATGATTGATATCATACTGGTATGTACCGAACACCCTTATCGATAGGAAGTCCATGTTTTTAGGGTATTGGATTAGTATTCTTGGATTCAGTTTTAATAGTTTCCTGATTTCAGCTAGTGTGATGCCCCAGGGTTTGTGGATTTATAGTTTAGACTAGTTTTTTGGAACTTCTTCCATGGGTAAGAGGATGGTTTTCATGTATCATTCTAGGAATCTAGTACTCACATCACATATGGCTATTTTTTTCAATTTTACTGAAGACGAAGGTTCGATTGTTTAAAGTATCTCCAATGAATCATATAGTGTTTCACATATAGATCCTTGGTTGAATTATACTCAATTGGACCACATATGTAAATTTTTTTCTTAATGTCTGGTCATGTAGATATTTTGGTGAGATGTTATGTAGTCATTGAAATGTAGTCCTTTTTTATGGGATGCATGTAAACCCTATTGGATTGGTAATGGGATATGGGTTCCCTGTCAGCGGAATGATTAGTGAAAGGATGCCTGAGGAATATTTTTATTCCCCTCAAATTTCTTTTATTTGGTGGTTCCCCTCATATCCCAATATGTTTTGGTTGGGTAGGTATCATTTCTCTACACTTTTTATATGTTGAATCATGCCTTGTGGCCCAAGTGCCAATTATCACTAAATTTTTGGGTGGGCATGGATTTTATTCCATAGTGGCGTCATTGAGTTCTGTTATCACCAAGATATGGTTAGGAATGATGGTGTTTAGTGTTTGAGAAGTAAATAATTATAAGTGATCATTTTCTCATTGATAGATTTATAGGATATGTTTGGTTGGTTTCCTAGTGTTGCTCATTTTTTAAGCCTTCTGTAGTATAGGAGGTGATTGGTTGGATTCATGAGGATATTAATTAACACTTGAGTGGAGGGTGTTTAGGTGGTTGATTGTGGTAAGATGGAGATGGATTTTTTTAATAGGATTACCAAGGGTAATTCAATTTATCGGAACTAACCTACAAGAAGAGCATGTTCAGTGGTTTTAGGCATGTTAACCTAGTTTCATTAGGAAACAAATGTACAAAAAACAAGTCTTGTTCCACTATTGAGAGATCTTTAAGGAAAACCTTACGGTGGGGAGTTCATTATATTTTTTTGGAGGTTTCCATCATTATTTAAATGGTTTTTTAGTGTAATTTTTCTGTTCCTACTCTATCAAGAATGAGAATGGGTTGTTGTATGTTTTCATGATATCACTTAGGTGTGAGTTGTTTTTCCATGAATGTCAATTTTTTTGGGATGGACATAGTGTTTTCCATGCAATTTCTTATCTTGGGAAGTTGTGAAATTATAAAAATGTTGCTATTTTGGGAATCATTGGATCAATCACTATTGAATGACTCTCATGTTGGGAGATAATTTTGGCCACTCTAACACTATTCATTGGATGGTCGAGATAGCATCATTTATGTTAATTATTTTAGCGAAATCATGGGTGTTGGTAGACCATCTAGGCTTCCTAGGGGTGAGAAAATTTTGTGGTGGGGAGTTTGTGATGCCTCTCATCATCAAGGAATGTGAAAATCAAGGGAATATTTAATTTTTGTTCTCAGAAGTATTTCAGGGGTAAAATGGTAATTTTTCTATAATATGGTCACATATAATTCTTCTAACCACTCCTTTGATCCCTTAATAGAGTGTTTCCTAAGTAATGGGGTTTGGTGGAAATCTAAGTTGTCCAAATTTTCATAGAATATTTAATATTTAGTTAATTAAGTATTAATTTAGTTTCAAATTTTTATTCTGTCATATCTTTCAAATAGAGTTTTGGATTGAGATTTTGTCTCTACATTTTAGTCAAAATGGGGTTGGGGGTTCCGCGATGGGGAAAACCATCTGTGGGTGTTCGGGCGGGGCTCATGACCCTTTTATTTTCTATTTCTTTATCTTTTTCTTCCCTTTTTTCTTCTTTTATTCTTCTCTTTTCCTTTTTCTTATCACTTTCACCCATTGGGATTCACCCTTTTGGAAAAATTTTCAAAATAGTGAGAGGGATATAATAGAGGGAAGGAGGTTGAGATACCAACCAAGGAGCTCGTTTGGAGGTAGATCAAGTCTCAGGGGTGCATGTGGGGTGGATCTAGTGTGAAGATTTGACATTTTCCATGCATAGGTAGGTTTGTTTTGTTTCTATAAATCCTCGTAGTTTTGTTGTTTTTTAAGTTTTTAATCTTTTAATATATCCTGGTCGATCCTGTTGTGGTTGATCTCAGCTTAATCAGGAAGAAACATGGATTTTGTGCTATCATAGAGTTTTCATTAGAGAAAACCTATGTATATAGAATCTGGTTCAAAGGACACATGTCAGGTGTTCTACCTATTTTAGGAATATTGGTTTTTGGTACTAAAAGTCTGGTAGTGGTGACATGGGGTGTGTTGGGGGCACATGCTCATATAGGTCACATGGATAGAACTTGTTCAAGGTACACTACAAGTGACTATATATAGTGCTTGGCCAGACCCCAGTAGGGGTACACGATCATGTATATGCTTGGGTCCCCATGTGGGGTACACAATGTGTACGGGGTGGTAAACACCATGTAAATGGGAACTATTCTTACTAAGTGTGATGAGATATACGGGTCGGTACCTTATGTGGTAAGTACACACAATTTACAAGATTCACACACCATGTACAATGGGAAAGTACATACTGAGTAGCTTGGGGAACATTATAGTGGATAACCTTTGGGGTTAAATCCATGTACTAGAATTATATGCCATGTATTTTTCCTTACCTAGTGTGTTCTACCTATTTTCAGTATGAAATCATAATGGCACATGGGATTATTCCACTCTGAGATTTTTCCATAAAGATCATGATGGTGGAATCCTTTCAGCATTTATAGGATTTCTCAATAGTTTTTTGGATGGTTGATCTTTTTCGAGAGACTTTTCATTGAGGTTCATATTCATATTCCTCCTAGTGGTTGGGTTGTGAGATGAAATGCCCATGTTTGGGTCATGATATCATTAGTTGGCATGGATTTTGGACTCTAAACTGGTTCTATTTTAGGTTATTTTGGATAGATCCCATAATGTGGAATCAGGTGGTGTCTCTAAAGAGATTTTAGTTTTTCCTTACCTGTTAGGACCTATTTCTTAAGGTTATATAATTTTATATATAGATTCTAGGTTTTAAGACCGTATAAATTGGATCCATTTTCCTGGGTAGACTTTGTGGAATGTTGGTCACAATTGGGTGTCATTGAGTTGTGGATATGAGACTGATGGAATTTTGAGGACGACCAAGTGGGATGGTAACTAATCAAGTGATAAATTTTTTTTGGGTGGAATACTAAGGATTGATATGTAGAATTATGCTATTTAGATTCCGTTTTGGGTGATGTGGTACCAATGGATACATTTTTTCTAGGAATTCTAACTGAGGGTTTCATGTGTGGGATTTTCCCTCAGATTTATCTTTTTCTGAGGATCCCTTGTTTAGTATTTCTATTGTGGTGGTCATGGGGACCATTATGAAAACCCTTTTAGGCATGGTTTTATTTTGGATTCCATTTGTGTACATTTTTTATCAAGGATCATTTTGGGGTCATTGAGGTTTGTTTAAAATGTTTCAACACTATATGTGGGACATAATTTTGGATGAAATAGTGGAACCCCTCAAATGGTTTATTACAATTATTGTTGAATTTGGGGTGGTTTTGGATCTTTGGATTTTCATGGCCCGAGATTTTGTGTCCAACAGGGGTATTTCTAGGTGGAAATAATTTTGTTATGTGACCTCAAATACTGTGGGATCCGTGAATTTGGTTCAGGCCAAAGGTGGGTTGTCTGAGCTCATGGTGGTTATTTATTGGATACTGAAACCTAAGGTTATAGGGGGAGGACTCATTATTTTTTGTTCAAGAGCTGAATAAGACTACTAGTTTAGCTATTTCGATGGAAGGATTGAGGTTAGATCTTCTCATATTCAATTGGCCTTTCGATATGTTTTTTAGGTAGCTTCTACCAAATAATTTTGTTTTAAGAGGAGACCCCTAGGATATATTTGGACCAAGAATTATCCCGGAGTGAAGATCCATTTCTCCCCTCTATTTTCTAGTTGAGGATAGTCAAACCTTGGGAGATATTAGTTCATCTGGATGAGTGACCCAACCCTTGTTGATTATGTACCCTTACTAGGACGGATTCAGGCTCATTTGGTATTGAGTAACTCATGGGGTTGTTTTTTTCCCATGTGTACATTGTGGAAAACCCATACCCATGGATTTTTTATGGTTAAAAGTTTATATATGAGGCCCATCTATTTTCGGTTCCATAGTTGGTTCCCAATTCATTCTACTGGACTTTGGGGTCTCACAAGTTCTCTAATTGTATAACATTTCTACCCTAGTAGCCCAGATTCGGTGGCTATTTTATTATAATGGCCTATACACAAGAGACCACATCACCAAGGTTCGATCATTTTAGCAGTATTGAATAACAATGTACATACATAGTTCTCTTATTACGCTTTTAATTAAACATAGAAAATAAAAAATGAAAATAAAATGATTCCTAGAAACTTATTCAATTATTTTATCTTCAAAACTTGGGGAAGGAAACAAATAAAAGGGAAAGATAAAATTATCATTTAGGGTTAAATTAATAAATATTAAGTGATTCTAATTCAATAAGGAATAATCATTATGGCAAGGAAAATAACTAAAAAACACATTCCATCAATAAACTGAGAATAAAAATGCTACCATATTTTTTTTCATGGTGAAAATCTCATAGAAAGTAATAAATGAATAATAAATGATAGAAATGATTAATTATTAGAAATCATGTTTCTAAAGCATGAACCACTACTGTCAAGACCATTCACAATACAGTTTTTTTCTTTTGGAAAAAATACATCTGATTCTTCTGGGAAACAAATGTGAAGGGTTTGTCACCAACAATTTTACCTCATGAGACATATTGATGAATTGAGGCACTATATAATTTTGGGCACCACCCATTATTTTAAGTCAAACGAATTATTCATATATATATTTTATTAAATAATAATATTCCTTATCAAAATATCTGTATTAAGTAGAGGATACTAATTTATCAATATTTCCCCTATTTAAAATAACATTCCAAGTACACATCATATGTAAAAAATGAGATATGATATAGAAAATAATCATATAAATGATTCAAGAAAATATGAATATTTAAGAGAAATATAATGTAAAATGAATAAAAAACTCAAAGGGGTGGTAAATACACCATGTAAAAATTATTATGTGCAAAAAACTAGGTAAGTCTCAATGAGATGGATGTTGAGATGTAGTCCCTTACCTAGTATACATACGTGTTATGAACTTGTACTTAATGTCTCATAAAATCAAATTGGAATAATTAATTACATAATTAAGAACCTATTTAACATATATTAGATTTATTATAATAGTATTAAGTTCATTTATATCCATTCTGATGAGTTATAACTTTTGATTTCATTGTTTCATGAGTGTTTAATTTCTTGGTTTTCATTATCGGTTTGCTCGTATAAAAAATAGAATTTCATGTAAAATGGGAATAATTGTAAAAAATAGAAATTATATGTTAATATTTAACTTAAATAACATTAAATTATCTTATGTATCATTTGGTTATATGGAATGATGATAATTCATTAAATATAAAATTAATTAAAATGATTTAATTTACTTTGATGGTTTTTAAGAGCATTACAAAATTATATCATTTTATTTAATTTCATGTTTATATAATGGTTCTAGAACATTATATAACTTATAGTATGTATAATAAAAACTTATTTAACCATAATAATTATTTTATGACCATCCTTGAAGGTGGTAATGGAAAATGAAAATACATCGTCCACGATGGCAGTAAATCGATACATCACATATAATGTTTTCATTTTTGTAATAAAAGGGAGAGGAGATGGGGTATGATGATGGATATTCAATTAACATAATAAAATTATAGTATATATAAGATATTGGAGTTATCATGCATATTTGGATAGAGTATGTAATGTGATTATAATAAAATAAAGTAAATTAAAAGAAATTAAAAGAGAATGAAATAAGATTTTACCTCTTCGATTTCTTCTCCTTGAGAACCTCCTTATAGAACTAGAGTTTCATATCTTGTTGAGAATATAAGATCCCAGAAATGGGGAAGATTTTTCTAAGATTAACAGGGATGAATATAAGAAATATATAAATCATAGAAGGTGTGATGAGAAGAGGTGGTGATGGTGGTATTTATAGTGGAGGGGAGGGGTGTTTTCTGAATATTTTGTTCATCTCTTTATTATTTTGACTCAAATAAATCAATAGTGATGATTCATGTGACCAAGTATAGTAACTAGTTCCTGTGAGTTAAAAATAATGGTTATTACATCAACCATACATCATCCATGAATCAATTAGGCATGTATTTAGCTAATACTGTAAATTACGGTATTTCACTATTCACCCAAAAAATCAACTATTTTAGAAAAATCCAACAAAAATAACCATAACCATTTTTTGAGGTGTGGATTTAAAAAATTGACTGATTTTTTTGAAAATAATTATATAAAAATGATAAATTTATCATTTAATCAAAACCATCATTTATTCAAAAAATGCCAATTTTAAAATTATAACTGATTTTATGGCACTTTGAAAAATAAATTAAGGTCTCAAAAAATTATCTTATAATCATAAGAAAAAAATATTAATTTATGAACCTATTTTATGAAAATAAATTTTCTTTTAAAATTTTATTTTAATTATTAAAAATGAAAATAAATATTTATGTTTCACAAAAATTAGAAGATTTTACTTAAAATTTTTAAAACATTTATTTATTTATTACATGATATGAATATATCATTTTTTTAGATACCTAAATTTTATTTATAATTACATATGTGAGGTTATTATTCTAATGTAAAAATTTATATTCTTAATTGTCACATTAATATTTAATAGTATGGTTCATTTAAGTTTTGTGTAAGTTATCTAATAAATTGAATATATTTTAAAAGATAAAAACCATAAAATATTGAGTTACAATATTATTCCCTCCTTCAGAATTTCCATACATGAATTCTTTCATGAATATTTCATTCTAAACAAGTGAGGGTGGTTTGTCTACATAATATCCCCATGTTCCCACATTTCTTCTTCCATTTTATGTTTTCTCTAAATAACTTTTACCAGTCGAGTCATATGATTTCTCAACATATTCACTATAGTGTAGAAAATCTTGATATGATCTTTGCAGTTAGATAAATCATGTTATAGTTCTATTTAATTATAGGTGAGTACTTGTGTTGGGATTGGCATGCACTTATTTAAAAATGATATGTGAAACGCATCATGAACTTTGGAGGGACCTGCAACATTTTTAATTGATAAGCTACAACTCCAATTATTTCTACAATTTCAAATGGTTTGATGTACCAAGGCCCAACATCCCTTTATTAATGAACCTTTTGACACCCTTTAATTGAGATACGTTCATAAATACATGATATCCCACTTTAAATTCCAAATATTTTCTATGGTTGTCAACATAACACTTTTGCCTACTTTGAGAACCTTTAATAATATCCTAAATATTCTTAACTTTTATCATTGTTTCTTTAATAAGTTATGGACCCATATGTTTCCTCTCACCAACATCATAACAAAAAGTTATAGTGCGACATCTATTTCTGTGTAATGCTACATATGGAATCATTTGAATACTATGATGGAAAATATTATTGTATAAAAAACCCAAAGGTAAATATTGATCCTACATACCTAGAAATACAAGTGATCATGTTCTCAACATCTCTTATAATGTTTGAATATACCTTGAATATTGTCCATAGGTTTCAGGGTGATAAGTAGGACTCAAATAAAGCTCATTATCCAAAACCTTATGAAAAATATTCCATAATTTTGATTTAAAATGGGTATCAAGATCAAACACAATCAATATAGGTGCACCATGAAATATTACAGATTCATTAATATGGAGTCTTACTATGTACTCAAGTGGTAAATTGTCTCTTATTGTAATAAAATAAATCGATTTTGTAAAGAGATCAACAATAACACATATCATAGAATTATTCCTAGCATTACTTGGTAGTACAGTGAGAACATCCATAGTAATCTCATCCCACTTGCACATAAGAATAGATAAAGTTTCCATGATTCCTCTAGGATGTTGTGAGCCTGCTTTCACTTTATGATAACCTAGACATCATAACACATATTTAGTAATTTTCTATATCATATTATCTCACAAAAACTTATCCTTTCTATCTCTATACATATAGGTACTATCATGATGTATAGAAAAATTTTATCTATGAGAATCATCTAATAATTCCCTTTTTGGCTCAGGTATTGATGGAACATATAACCTCTTCCCAAGATTTAGGATCCTAAACTCACACACAAAGTTTTCTAACATTCCATCCTTAATATATTTAATTTTATTTTGAAAATTATCATCCTCAGATTGATAACTTTTTATCTTCTCCACTAAATAACCTTTAACAATAATTCGAAAAGGATTTATGTTTTCTCTTACTTAACAATTTCCATATTCATATTTACTAAATCCATTAATAAAGGATCTTTCTCAATCCTCACTTGGGTCAAAAGTCCTTGATCTTTCCTACTTAATGTGTGTGCTACTTTATTTTCTTTTCCTGGGTGGTAGTGTATTTAGAAATCATAATATTTAAGTGTAGTGTTCCATTATCTTCGCATCATATTGAGTGATGTTTGTATAAAGATATATTTCAAACAATTATGATATGTATATATATCATGTCTTTCTGTATAGAGATTGTGTCTCCATATATTAAGATCAATAATTTATGATTCTAACTCAAGATCATGATTTGGATAATGTTTTTCATTAACCTTCAAATTACTTGATTGAAATGTAATAAATTTATCATTTTTTATAAGAAAACAATATAATCATTTCTTCGATGCATCACTGTATATCAAAAACCCATCAATTTTTAATGATATAGTCAAAATCAAAGCATTGGAAAATCTTGTATTAAAATTTTCATGACATTCTTCACGCTCTATTTTCCATATAAACTTAACCCCTTTACATGTGAATAGGGATAATGGGTTGGTCAATCGGGAAGAATCTAAATGAAACACCAATAGTTAACTATTAAACTAATTGAACAACATTCCTAGGTTATGTTTTTTGGAGTAGACCATTCTTGGATTGCCTTTATCTTTACATGATCTAGTGAGATTCCATCCTTAGAGATAATATATATAATAAAATAAATTTCCTAAAACTTGAATTCACACTTTCTAAATTTACCTTATAACTCTTTTCTTTTGGAGAGTATCAAGAATAATCTACATGTTATTCCCATGGCCTTAATATCTTTTATAATAAACTATAATATAATCAATGAATAATAAAAAATCATCAAGATATTCCTTTAATACTATGTTCAATATATCCATGAAAACAGAGGGTGCATTAGTCAATTAAAATGGAATTACTGTAAACTTGTAATGTCCATGCAGCATCCGAAAAGAAGTCTTTAAAATATATTCCTTCATTACACTAAATTTAGGATACCTATAAATAATTTCAAACATTAAAAAATATTTAACTATATGAAGTTGATAAAATAAATTATCAATGTGAGATAGAGGATACTTTTTCTTTATTGAAATAGCATTTATTTCTATATAGAAAATGCACAGTCTCAAGGATCAATCTTTCTTCTTAATAAAGAGAACATGGGATCCCCATGGGGATACACTAGGGCCAATAAATCCCTTAATAATCATATATTCTATTTGTTTCTTCATCTCAACTAATTTAAAATTTTCCATTCTATAAGAAATATTTCATATTGGTCTTGCATTGGGGATTAAATCATTGGTAAACTCAACTTCATGCTCTATGGGGTGTCTGGGTAATTCCTTAAGAAATAGGTCATTACATTCCCATAAAATTAGTATATACTAAAATTGAGGATTAATTTCCTAATCCTTATAAGTTATTTTCTCTTCCTCCCGGATAATTTCATTCAATAGATTCACTTGGAGTGGATCAAGATTAAGTCAAATAACGAATTTAATGCTCTAATGATAAGAGATTCTATATCTTCCTAAAAGATAAAAAATTACTTCTTCTTGCAATAAATTTTCCCATTGTATTATGAAATATATTCCACAATGAGGATTATATTAGATTCAACCATAGATAGGATGATAATTTTAGAAACTAAATCATCTTTATGTTTCATAAGTGAACGAATCATTTTTTTTGTAATGAAACTTCCCTTATGATTTTTGACTAACAACTCCCATTATAAATAAAAAGGGAAATATCTTATTTTCGTGGAAAATTGGGTTGATATAAAGTGTGATATGATCTATAATCAAATATATAATTGGATAAATTTTAAGATAGGATTAATGTACCAACCACCACTGCCTTGGGTAATTATAGTTTAGCTCTAGCGATCATCAATCTTTCCCATCTCCCCTTGGTCTATTATATAGTATATTCCCTTAACTCTTGGAAAATTGATTTTAATAATAGCATATTTTATTATATTTGAGTTATTCAACATAATTGATTTGTTTCTTCCCCTTGAATTTATTTTCTTTGTGAACCTTTTTTGCAAACTTATAATAAATTATTATTCCTTTCAAGCATTTCCCATTAATATTATTTCCATAATTTTCACATAATGGGAATTTATTCATTAACATATTCTTCCTTGAAACTTCACCACTTCCATAGTTATCAAAATAACTATTTTTATCTCGATTCTCCTTGAACATATAGGATCAATAAAATTTATTCTCTATTTCGGTGGCACTTAATACTATTTCATCATATGAAGAAAATGTTTGAGAAGTTAGTGCCCTTATGAGACTTGGCTTAATTACATTAAATAAATGATCAATCTTTTTTTTTGAATCATTTATGTAATCTTTAGAATACATGGCTAGTATTTTGAAGGTAGCTTTATACTCTACAAGACTATCTTCAACCGTTTTCTTTAGACTAAATAAATTTTCCTTTATTTTCATTCATCGCCCATAAGTGAAATATTTTTTGAAGAATGTTTCTTTAAAGGATTTCCACTAAATTTTTTCTATGTCTTCTTCCTCCTTAGTATTCTAGATCAGTGACCTCCTTTGATCGTTATCTTCCCTAAGATAATATATTTCCAGTACTACCTTTTCAATTTCATCACATCCCAAATCCAGAAAAATATTTTTAAGGAACTTGATCCACTGCTCGACTACCAATGGACTACTAGTCCCACTAACATATAGATTATTAAACTCTATAAAATGATCTCACAAATATATAGTATGGTTACTCATCATAACCTGAGTATTCTTTCCTAATATGGTCATGATATTCTTAGCTCCAAGACTAATTGTATAGATTTTCTAACGCGATAAATTCCAACGTTTTCTATTGGTATTAATTACCTTTGATCCACTGGGAGCCATAAAAATTAATGGTACACACTATGTTAGCTCATAATCATCATGATTGTTGATCTAAAAATTATCTATAATAAATTTTTATAATTCTCATGTTTACTTAAAATATAGTTCCCAAGGTTTCTACTAAACCTACTCTCATGCAAAATGAACAAAACCGAAACCCAATACCCCAAATTCAGTGGTAATTTTATTAAAATGAAATAGATAAAAGGGATCACATCATCAAGGATCAATCAATTTAGTAATCCTGAAGATCTAGGTACATATTTGGTTTCCAATTTAAAATAGTAAATAAACATAAAATATAATAAAGGAAGATAAACTTGTTCCTTGACACTTATTTAAAGATTTAATCTTCATAACATGGGGAAGGAAAAAAATAAAACGGTGATCCCAAATTCCTCATAAGGGTTACATGAATAAATAATAAGTGAAGAAAATTTATTATGGAATAAACATTATGGAAAGGTAAATAATTAAAAACACATTCCATCAATTAACTGAGAATGAACATGCAACTATAGATTTTTTTCATAGTTAAAATATCATCAAAAGTAATAAATTAATACTAAATGAAAAAAAATTATTAAACATCTTTTATATGTCACATGATCCAATATCATGAATAACTTTCATATGAAAGTTTATGTTTGTGGGTAGAAACTTGTCTGATTCTTCTTGGAAACAAATGTGGAGGGTTTCTCACAAACTGTTTTGTCTCATGAGACCTATCGATGCATTGATGGGATATATATTATTTGGACCCACCCATCACAGCTGGTCAAAATAATTCTTCATATATATATTTAATTAAATAAAAATATGGCTTATCCAAAAATCCTTATTGATTAGAGGTTATTGATTATCCAATATTTCCCAAATTAAAATATCATTCAAAGTTAATGTTGTATGTAAAAATGGTATACGTTGTAGAAAATTACCATATTTATGATATAGAAAAGATATATATTTCCAATAAATATAATTTAAAATTAAAAATGATCTCATAGGGGTATTAGATACACCACATAAAAATGATTAGGTTTATAAAACCAAGTAACTCTAAATGAAATGTATATTGAGACGACGTCCCTTACCTTATGTCTGAAATCCTTCATAACATGTAATTAATATCATGTGTAATCAAATTATATTCATTAGTTATTTAATTTATAACCACTTCAAAATATATTTTATTTATTATAATTTTATTAATTTCATTTGTATCCATTCTGATGAGTTGTAATGTTTAATTTCTTTCTTTTGGGAGGGTTTATTTTCTTTGTTTTCACGATAAGTTCGCTTGTATAACAGAAGTCATAATTCAACAGAATTGAAATTATATTCAATTACTAAATTTTCAACAGTTTTTATGATCTTATCTATCATTTTTTTATATGATATAAGGATGATTCATTAGATAAAATGTTAATGAAAATGATTTAATCTATATTGGTAGTTTTTATGACTATCAAGAACTTATAGAATTTTATTTAACATAATATTTATATATTGGTTTAAATATATTATATAACTTATTATATGAATAATAGAATCTTATTTAACCATAATAATCGTTTTATAATGAGCCTTGAAGGTGGTAATCTAAAATGAAAATTTATCTTCCATGATAGTGGTAAACAGACACGTCATGGATGATGTTTTCATTTTTAGAATAAAGGGGAGAGGAGAATGGGGTTGATGGTGGATATTACATTAACATAATAGAATTCCAATTAATATAATATAATTGGGTTATCATGAATTTTTGGATATAAGAGTTAAGTCGAGTGTTATAAAATAAATGAAATTAAAGGAAATTAAAAGATATTGAAAGCGGATTTTTCATCTTGAATTTCTTCTCCTTGAGAACCTATTTAAGCACTTGGATTTGGTATTTTATTGAAATAAAAATATCCTGGTCATCGGGAAGAGGTTTTGGGGAGGAATTGGGAATATGATAAGCAATATATGAATCTTAGAAGGTGTGAGAAGAATATGTGGTGAGGGGTGGTATTTATAGGGGATGGGAGGTGTATTTTTTTATTTTTTTATTCATTTGTTTATTATTTTCTCTCAAGATTATCAATCACGGGATTGTTGTGACCCAGTATAGTAAATAGTGCATGTGAGTTTGAACTAATGGTACTTAAATCATCCATACATAATTCATCACTCAAAAATTTATTTATTTAGCTAATACTATAAATTATCATATTTCACTATTCAATAAAAATTCAACTATTTTAGAAAAATCTAAAAAAATCACCATAAATTTTTTTAACGTATAGATTCAAAAAATGGACTCCATTTTTGGAATATAATTTTATAAATATGATTAATATAATTTTTAATTAAAATCCTCATTTATTGGAAAAATATCAATTTTAAAATTATAATTGATTTTATGAAACATTGAAAAATTAATTAAGGTACCATAAAATTGTCTTATAATCATAAGAAAACAAAATATTAATTTAGGAATCTATTTTATAAAGATAAATTTTCTTTCAAATTTTTATATTAACTATAAAATTTTAAATAAACATTTACGTTTCACGAAAATAACAACACATAATTTATCATTTTTGAAACATTTATATACTTATTCCATGATAAAAATATATCGCATTTTCATTTTTTAGATACCTAAATTTCATTTATACTTACATAAGTGGCGTTATTATTCTAATTTCTATATTTCTTTTTCTAACGGTCACATTAATATTTAATAGTGAAGTTACTTTAAGCATGATGTAAGATATCGAATAAATTCAATTTATTTAAGAAGACACATACTGTAAAATATTTGGGTGTTATAAGTTGTGACTTCTTAGATGTGCTTGTTTCCAGTTCAGATCATTCTATTAGAGTCTTATATCCTTGTATATTCACATTTTTGTGTGTACGGAGATAGTTACTCCATATGTTCTATCATTTCTTTATTTTATAAGATTTATTGATCCTCCTGTGATGATTTTTGGGACGCACCAAATGTCATGTGGTGAGGTGATCCATGTGCTGTAAATCTTCTAGTGTGGGCCAAAGAATGGGTGGATTTACCTAAGGTGTCAGTATAGATCCAGTGATCGGTGTTTTCCCCTGTTTTTCATTCTTTTCCCCCATTATTTTTATACATTTGTTCTTTTTATTCTATTTGTTATTAGATTTGGATAGGTTGGGAATATCACACAAGCATGAACTTGTTATGATAGTAGAATTTGGTTTCATAGTGGGGGTTGATATAATGAGATTTATTTCTCACCCTCTATATATGCACCTCAATGTGCATACAGTCTTGATGAATACTTTTGGGTTAGAGAACATTTTGGGGAGTGATTGGGTTTGTGGCATAATGTTACATCATCGAGTGCATCTACTCAAGTGGAGTCTCAGGATTAGGATGGTGTAGCTCACACATCTTCGACACTGGGAAAGTGGTTTGACTCAGTGTTATCAGTAGAGCCTAAAGTTTTTATTTTTTTCAATTATTTATTTTTTATATGTGGTCATCCTAGTGGGTGACTATCAGTAGTATGTTTTTCATGCTTGTGATTTTGTATGCCTGTTTGCTGCATTATGTTTATTATAGCATAATTTTTATTTATTATTTGTTATACATACTCTAATGTTTATGCTTTTTTATTTTTTTATTTAAACTATTATTTTACCCTGACCTGTGGGTATAGACTCCCCATTGTATTTTTTATACCCTTACCACTAGTCTTCACTCTCTAGTGTTTGGGGAGGCATGCGGGAGGCGTTGTTCTGAGCCAGGTTGACTGAAATCTTATGTCAATCTGAGATGGTTTGTTACAAAATCTATGATGTGTTGTTATATCTCAATATAATATTATTATTATGAACGATATTCATAATTTTTTATAACTTCAAAATAGTTCATTGGGGTTACACTTAATATATTTCTTATTGGGATCATTTTTTCCAATATGGTTAATCCTTTTAATAAAATGTTTGTTTTTATCATAATAAAATTTTAAATATATGTAAGGCACATCAAACATGTTTTATTAAAATATTTTAATTTAATTAAAAATTGAAATGATATTATAATATAAAAATAGGTTATTTATATAATTAATAGATAATCAAGGGTAAATAATAAGTTCTAAATTGGATTTGGGATTCAGTTTAATGTAATAGAAATATAAGGATAAATGTATAAGTCAGTCCAATTTTCCTATCTTAGGAGACAATAAATAAACATTCATTGCATGGATAAGAGCCTTTAGAGTCTCATTAATTCACCTCAAAACATGGTCAACCATCTTATCTACTTTTGGAGACTATTTGAATACTTTAAGGGTCCTCTAGAGGAACAATATTAAAACTCCCCAAGTGTGTTTTGTATTTATCTATTTTTGATTGATATTAAATAATAGAAAATATTTTCCATATAACAAAAAATATAAAGGTGTAAGAGAGAAACAAATCATTCCAAGTTGAGTGAACAAAGGTGGTTTTTGTGAATTCATCTAATGTTTCTTCATCCTTGCTCAATTATTTTGTGTTTCATCATCCTCACTTCCATCCTTTTTAATATAACAAGAATTAGAAGGATAAGAATAGGGTCTCTATAAGGCATTAGTGATTAGTATTATCAGTAGATACTTAAGGAGACTTCGATTTTGTAATTCTGGTTTGATCTAATATTATGAACTATTTCAAAAAAATGATAAAGTAATACTTGTTTTCAATATTATAAAACAAACCTATGACCATGGGGTTATAGATACAAGTGGGATACCCATGGATGTAGTGTAGAATATGACTATAGGTCAAGGTTTCCCATGGATATATTGGTCATACTACCATGTAAATAATATCTATTGTTAAAATTTGATGCCTGAAATGAAATTTGAGTAAATGAATATAATAGGCACTACTAGAAATATGATCTATACCAATGGTTTTGGGAAAACTGTTGGTATAGTTCACTAATTCGGACTTATACCAAAGGTTTGGCCAAAACCATGGGTATAGGTCACTTATATGGACCTATACCAACGGTTTTCCCAATACCGTTGGTATAGGTCACTAATTTGGAGATATACCAACGGTGTTGGGCAAACTGTTGGTATAGTTCACTAATTTCGACCTATACCATCGTTTTGGCCAAAACCGTTGGTATAGGTCCATTATAGTGACCCTATACCAACAGTGTTTTCTAAACCGTTAATATAGGTCCCCAAATCAAATCACCTATACCAACAGTTCTCAAAATTGTTGGTATAGATCTATACCAACGGTTTTGAGATCCTATGGTATATGTACATGTATTTTTAATGGAATCGTATTAAAGAGGACCTTAAATAAATAAAACTTTAAAATATGTATGATAATACATATATATATTTAAGAAATTATGTTCAAAAAAGTAAGTTAGGTTAGTGGTTAGGTCATTCAATCACAAACGGGAGGTGATGGGATCAAAACCAAGTGGATGATTGTTTTTTTAATTACATATACCAACGATTTTATGGTATAGTTGGTATAGATTTTCATATTACATATACCAAGGGTTTTGAAAACCGTTGGTATAGGTCTATACCAATAGTTTTCCCAAAACAGTTCGTATAGACCTATCAACATGGCATAATTTGAAACGTTTCTCCAAATAGTTGGTATATATCATATTTCCATTAGTTAGGAATAAGTTGATAAGTCCATATGGAAAGTGGCTCTTCCACTCATGACCTTATATGAGCATAGGAAAGTATTTTTGTGGGGTACGGGTGTAGAAAAATAATAGGAACAAATTGCTACCATGGATAGCTCATCCTATTGTGGTTGACCCCTCATATCAAGAACTTACCACCATGGAAATCTTTACCCTTGGTTTAAACCCCCTATAATGTGACCATACCATCATGGGAATCCTTTACAATGGTGTAGAATCATTCTACTAAAACCCTACTAAGAAGGGACAAAGTGAATGTTGTATTAGGGTCCAATGTCGACCTCCCTATGAAGACAGGGATCTATTCCATTGGAAATATGGTTCTATATGGACCCACATGAATCCATGATCATCTTTTCCCAATGAAATATCTTCCTATATCCATGGGTATCTTTTCCATGGTGGTGGGGTCTCACATACGCGCATCAGTCACCACAGGGAATATTTTCCCATGGATATAGGTTACCATGTGGACCCATAATATAATCATTATAATAATTCTTACAAATAGTGATTATTAATTATATATATATATAAACTATTTCAATGAAATGGTAAATTTGTTGTAATTTATTCACTCAGACTGGGATTAAACATTTCTTGATTTTCTTTAAAATTTTCTATATAGACATGGTCGGATTCTCATGGAAATTGGCACTATACTTACTTCCATGGTCATTAGAATATAGAACTATTCCCCTAGAGATATGATAACATGTTTTTTCCAATAGTCTCATACGACAATGTGATTCTTCTTGTGGATACAATAACCTACATTTGGCACCAAGTAAATTTCTTATCTAACGAAATAGTGTCCAAATACTAAATGTCTATGGTCATAGATTTATTTATAAATTTATATATTATAATATTTTTTAATTTTCATTGATTTTTAGTAATCATGGATTAATTTTAATTTTTCTTCCATTATACTCTAATTGTTGGTATCCCAAAAAAATCTTAGCAACCATTCTGAATTTTCTTTGATCAAAAAAAATTTATTAAATTCTCATCATCAGGTTATAAACTATTCTAAAAAATAATTTCATTTAAATATATTCATATATTTCAAATATGTTATTGTTTCAAGATATATTATATCACAAATTGTTTTCCTTCTCCATAAAGTAAAATACTATATTCAAATAAATTCCTAGTAGAACGATTTAGGATATTTCTTTATGTTATTTAAAATAAATATTGCTTTCAAACCATAGTCATGGTTTACCTCATTTCCCTATTTCCATATTGGATGAATTATCTTTTATATGGTTACCCAAACCTTTTTCACACATTATTACATGATTTCAAACATAAATATCATTAAATACAAACCAATGATCGAAAATCCTAGTGTATTTGGAAGATTAGGTGCATAAATAGACAACATGTAACTAAAATAAAACTTTTTTAGTTTAATCTCCATAAATATATCATAACTTCTATTGAGATCCTAAAACTACATATGATAACTTCCGAAATACATATACAAAAGGGGTCAGCTAAAAATTCATGTAAGGAAATAAATAATGAAATGAAGCATAACATATGAGTAAGAAAGAATAATATTATAACATCAAAGGCATAGCTCATGAATAAACATATTGATTCATAAAAAATAGAACATTGAATCAAAATATCATGGAAACATGAGACAATGGAGGAAGCATAAAACATGATATAAACATGAGTCAAGTCTAACTTCTAAGATGAAATCACATGGTGGACAGAGTCCCGTAATGGATTAGGTTTACTCTATAATACCATAGTTGGTGTATCATGAGGTTAAAACATTACCCAATGAATGTTTTTGCAATATAGTCTTGCCCATGTTAACATGTACATGCCTATGTGTTCCGCATAAATAGATCAAACATAAGGCATAAACATATTTATTACCCGTGGAAAAAATGCATTTCATAATCATGTCATAAAGTACAAACAAAAGGAGTGTCAAAATTGTTTCCATGAAATAAGGGATCAAAATAATTCTTGGATATTCATAAATTATAAATAATCATAGTTCATGATGGCCAACTAAAGTACAGATATGAAAAAGAGTGGTTAGGTAACTTTGGAAATATTCCACTTAAGCGGGGTTTTATGAAAAGAGTAAGGAGTCATTAATGAGGGTAAGGGAATAATAATTTATACCAAACTATAACTGAAAAAAATGGTTTTTCAAAAAAGAGTGAATTTTTTTAGAAATTATTTAATTTAAAAAAATCATTGAGTGGCACTTTAAAATATGTAATGAAAAGAGAGAATTTCAATTTAATCAGATTTTCAAAATAAATTGATAAAGGAACCATTAAAGAATGTATATACCCCTAAAATAAAGGATAAATAATCTTTTAATATATGTGTGGAGAATATATAAATAATATATAATAATTATATAAGAATACATATGGGTGAAGTTGAGGTAAATATATAGAAATGTTTACCCAAATAAAATAGGGTGGTTTGGAGAGATCCCTTAACTTATGTCTGAATGCATTCTGCAATTACACTTATCATCTTGGATAAAAAAATTATAATTGTTAATTTCATAATTAAAAGCCTTTTACATCTATATATTAATTATTATAATTTTATTATGTTCATTTATAACCATTTTAATGAGATGATAAATTCAATTTCGTTGTTCTAAATATGTTTGTTTCGTGTTTTCATGGTCAGATCATTTTTTTATAATTATGGAAGTTCTTGTAAAATGGGAATAATACTAAAATATTTAAATGAAATGGTATTAATAAAATTATATAAGTTTAAATGATCTCATATATCATTTTTTTACATATTTATGATTCATGTAGAAAAATTTTAATGATAACTTTTGTGTTTATTTTATTTGTTTTTCTGACCATCAAAAACTAGTTTTATTTTATTTAATGATATGGACATATATTATTTATATAATTTAAATAATTTGTAAATATTAAATAATTATAAGTGATTTAAAACAATCCATGGATTAATCAGTGGAAAATGAAAACTCATCATCTGTAAAGGCGGTTAACAGACATTTTTTGGACAGTTGTTTCATTTTTCTTTGAATAAAAGGGGATGTGAAAGGGGGTATAGGGGAGATATTCCATTAGAAATATAAAATTATAGTATATAAATTATAATGGATTTATTATTCAATGTCGGATGATGTAGGTGAGGATAATGTAGGATAAGAAATGAATTTAAAAGATCTTGTTTTCAAAATGTTACATCTTGCATATCGCCTCCCTAAAGGGCCACTTAAGGAACATGGGATTATTATTTTGATGTTTCTGAACAACACTTCGATGTGGGAAATAGTGGTGAGGATTTTTTTTGGTATATTTAGGTAAATATTTAATTATTATAAGTATTTAGGAGAAGGGATAGTGAGGGGTCATATTTATATGAGGATGGGAGGGGTGATTTGAATATTATATTAATTAGTTTATTATATTAGATCAAGACTATAAATAGTATTAATTCTTGTTACTGTTTAAATTAAATGATGTATTTTAGGTTTATCTGCGAGGTTATTACATCATACATGACTTAAACATTAATTCGTTTGTCTTATAATGTTAAATATCAAAAATTAACAAACTTCACTATTTACCAAAAATTCAACTCTTTTGGAAAAATATTAAAAATTCACCTAACTTGTTTATGATATTTATATTCCAAAAATGAAAATAATTTTATGAAAATAATTTTATACATATGATAAATTTATTTTTTAAATAAAATTCTGAGTTATTATAAAAATACCAATTTTAATGTCCTAATCGATTTTATGGCCCTTTGACAAATTATTTATGTTCTCATAAAACTTTCTTACCATTATAATACAACATAATATTAATTTATAAAACCATTTTATGTAAAACAATTTGTTTGGAATTATTATATCATTTATAAAAGTATCATTAATATATTTATGCTTTATAAAAAAATACAAACACAAAATTAATCATTTTTTCTACATTAATTTACTTCTTAGATGGTTTAAATAAATCAGATTTCTACTTTATAAGATACATAAATAACATTTTTACACTTACATAGGTGAGGTTATTATTCTAACAGTTGTACTGCTATTCGTAATAGTCTGAATATTATTCCAATGGTTAGTTTACTATGCCGACGATCATATTACTATTTTTAATAGTCATATGTGATCCCTACATCCTATAAATTCCTCTTATTCCATTCATTATTAATTCACATATATTTTATATTAAGTTTATATATACATTGTCCTTCAAAATTAATTTTTTAGTAATAATAATATTTTTTTTAGTGAGGTCATTCTAGTGGATCGATCATATCCAAATTTTATATATTTCTTATCTTATTTTCTATTTTTTATACCAGTGTAATATTTGAAATTTTTATTGTCTTAGTGGATAACTAATGTATCTTTATTCAATTATAAGAATAATTTTTTGTTGGTTTCTATTTGGGAATATGTAATTTATACTACATGAAATGATTATAAGAATGAAAATTCTATTAATAGAATTTTGGATCCATACATTCTTACCCCTTAAGAAATTTCTCCCTAAACAATTAATTTTATAGACTTAAGTGAAAATAGGTTTCGGTATTTCTCAATCACTGCATCCTAAGATTCTAATTCCACATCCTCACACTTATGGTTTCATCATATTACTTTGACTGGGTGAGTTGTCTGGTTATGTATAACACTATCTATATATTACAATGTATTCATTGGATTATTCTCATATGATATAAAATTTTCCATTTCTCCCAACTATGAATTCAGTACATGTGAGGGATCCTTTATCTACTTCCTCAAAATGGATATGTGGAATATATCATGTACTTTAGATATAGTTATTGGTAGTCCCAGTCAATAGGTCATAGCTCTGATGGGATCTTGAATCTTAAAGGGGTAGATATACTAGGGACATAGCTTTCTGTTCTTCCCAAATCTCAAGAATCTCTTCTATTGAGATATGCAGAGCAATACCTTATCTCCATCCTCAATATCTATGTCCCATCAACGATTATCAAAATAGCTATTCTATCGACTCTGAGCATACCTGATGTGTTTTTTAATGGTCTGGACCTTTTCTACAATTCTATGACCATTTCAGTTCCCAATATCTAGAGTTCACCAACTTCACCCTAGCATGCATGTGTTCTACATAATTTTCCATAAAGGGAATCATATAGAACCATTTTGAAGCTTGAGTGGAAACTATTATTTTATAAGAACATAAAAATGGAATGATGTTGGTCCCATCCTCATTTAAAGTCCATCAATCATGCCCTCATCATGACTTCAAATTTCTAAATATCTCATTTATATTGATGATTAGTTTTTGTGTGATAAGTCATACTGAAGTTCAGCTCAATGTTTAAAGGATATTTGAGACTATTTTAAAACTTTTGGGTAAATCTCATATCTCAATCAAATAGAATATATAATGGTCCTCCATAGATCCACACCACTTCTCTAATGTATATCCATGTAATTTTATCGATTTATAATTCCTCTATAATTTCCAGGAAGTGATCAATCTTTGTAAGATTATCTATAGTGACCAATTTATAATTAATTCCTATATAAATATTTAGATTACAGGTGAAAAATTTTGGGGTGATGCTTTCCCATTTCCATGTTGGTATGGGTAACAGTTGAGTCATCACCAAATTTTTCTTTGTATCCTTCACTTGTTTACATACCAGGAACATTGATGTAAATTATTTTTGCTCCTTATTTATATTGTCCCACAAATAGTTCTCTCAAAGATATTGATATATCTTTGTGATCCTTAGGTGAATGGATAAGGTCTAAATATGTTAATCATTCAAAATATCCTTCTTTATATCTAGATTTTATTGTATACATAGTCATGACTCGAACCATACAAATCCTTCCTAGTCAATTTTGAACACTAGAGATTTCCCATTTCTAATAGTTTCTGACTTCGTTTGAATTTCCACATCATCTCTTTGAGCATTGTTTAACATTTCCATAAGGGATGTCTTAGAAATCATTTGAGAAAATAATAATGGTTTTATTTCATATATTATTTCCATTTAATCTTTAAAAGTAAAAATATTGGAACTGAATCAATTCTCAAAATTGATGAATCTATAGGTTCTTTCTATATAGACCATCTTCCAGTTTATTCAATTTACTAGGATGGTAATGAATTGAGAAGTCATAATAATTGATTATCACAAACAATCTTTATTAGTGCATATTAATCTCCTTCTTTGTGAATATATACTTGAGGCTCCTATGATCTGTTCATATCCCTCACTTCTCTTTATGGAGATAATGCTTCCATATTCTTGATATAAAGATTAATGCTGCAAACTCCATATCATGAATTAGACAATTTTGCTTCTCATATTTCAACAACCTTAAAGAATAGAAAATCACTTTATCATTTTTAAATGGACAATTACATAATCCCTTATTTGAGGCATCACTATACACCACAAAGATTTCCCCACCTATGGGTAGTGTACGTATTGTTATAGTGATAGGCCCCATTTTTAACTCTTTGAATCACCCTTCATATTCACTTTTCTAGAAAAAAATTTCTCTCTTCAGAGTCATCTTGATAAGTGGGTTTTACAATTATGTGAAGTCTCTCAAATATTTTCAGTAATACCAAGATAGTCTAAGGAAACTATGGATATCTATAATAATGTTGGTTTTGTCCACTCCTCAATTTTATTTATCTTACAAGGGTCCACATGTCACGAACCATCCCGAGTTGACCCTGAACCAGTCACCCAAGCCAGCCTGCAACAAGTCCCGAAAGGCGTTTCTGATCCTCTCGGGATGGCGACAAGCACAAATGGAATCAATAGAGTACACAAGGGAACGATTTTCCCATATATACACAATCAAACAAACAATATAAAGAAACAGATAGCCCAAAACACATTTATATAAAAATTGAACTGAACATTATTTGTACAAGAAACTAAAAGTACATATAAATCAACAACTCAACTGACCAAATTCGATAACCAACTAACTTTATGTGACCCCTCTGGTAACTCTCCAATAAAATGATCACACGTCGCCCAAGGCGATCGAACTCAAGTTGAAACCTGCATTGGGGCTAAAAACAGAAGAAGACTATAGGTGTGAGTAGTAAAACATAGTAGGTAAGCCCGATATTCTATTCCCAATGCAGATACTTTAAAATAAAAGACACATAAATTTCATGTCTTAAAAAAATATAATGGTATGTTTTCCAAATGAGGTCCCATGCTACAAAAAATTTACTAGGAAAAAACATGAATGTTTTATAAATGAGAATGCTAGAAACAATTTTCAAAGAGGCGCAACATCAAAATGAAAATATTTTTCAAGATGGATTCTTTGAATAAATTTCAATTTTAAATAAATCACACACACTACTGAATTCATCAACCAAACTCGCTGTATGCCAATGGTGACTAAAAAAATAGCCAATGATCATAACTCACGGGAACACCCCTATGCACTAGTTAGTTGTGAACCCAAGGTACCTCGTATCTTAGTGAAAGTAACCATAATAAATATTTATTCTCGTGAACACGAACCACTAGTAGAGATCATACCCATAACCTAGTGGTCCACCAACCACAACATCATCATTGTTTAATTATTGTTGTCATCATCAATCGTGCTACATGAAATAGGGGTTAAACCCCAAGGGATCACTATCATACTAGTACACGTCCACCCACTTAGATACCTAGGATTCCCTTCAGTGATCAATAAAGTTGCACATATTATCAAATAAACTTTTCACATAAAAATACCTTTACCAAACCATAAACACAAAAACAGACCACAAAAATGTTTTATATTTATTTCATGAATCAATAAAACACTAAAAATTTTGTAAAACAATTTCAAGGGGTATAACGAGGCCTTGCACATAAAATCCATTCAAAATTATCTTTTAAGTCCAAATGGAAACCATTTTTACAAAAAAATTCCAAACGGGCCTTTAAGTCTTTCTCAAATCTAACATTTGACCAAGGTATGAATTAAAATTTTATTAAGAAGGTGTATACACACCATTTAAATCAGAAAACCACATTCATAAATCCATTAAAATACTCAAGTTACATATTCAAAACCCATCCATTTTCATAAGGATGTGAAATGGGCCATTTTCTGACAACTTGGGCCAAAACGTGTTGTAAACCAAAACCCATTGGTTTGTAAAACCAAATTCAAATTGGAAAGCCATATAAGGACCCAATAATACAATTTATCATTCTTAAAATTAATTTATAAATTCAAATAAATAATTTTTAAATCACACATAACACATAAAATCCAACTGGGAAATTTACCGAACAAAGGACATGCCCTTTTTAAACAAAGAAATTTATTTTAGGAACATGACAAGTAATAAAACACAAATTTAGGGCCATATTTTATTCTATATATAGTAACATGTTAAAAATACCATAAACCTGGTTCTAAACCTCGCAAAACATTTGAGAAATGTAGTGGAATATTTAAACAAACAACTTGGTGTGCACTTTTATGACAAAACAACACTACCATTCACAAAACAAGGCTTAAAAAACCATTTTCACTCCAAGATAATTATCCAAAGGATGAAAAACAATAATAAACATATATATAATGTGTTAATAATAATAAAATTATGAAACTTAAATGATAAAGCAATTTTCATGGGATATCCGACCTAAAATCCTTGGATAAATGGAAATGCACACCCGATATCACCATCTGAGGGTTTACAAACCCAAAACCTATGATGACCAGGACCAAATTAACAAAACCCCCATCAAAAATCATGGGATAATAGAACCCTAGGTCAATCATGACTAGAGGATATTATAAAACCATGAAATAATGAATGGAGGAAGAAGATGGAGGATAAAGGAGAAGGAATCTCACCTTTTCATCTTGAAAACTCTTCGTCTTCTATTAGATCTGCAACCATAGCGAAATGGGAATGGGTTGGAACATCTTGGAGAGTCTTAGGAGGTCTATAATAAATGGTCAAATAAGATTTGTGGGAAAAACATAAATAATTGAAAGATTTATGTATGAAACAATTTACCTTTTCAATTCAGGATGATTTGAGGAAACCTAAGAAAGTTCTCCCTAATATTCAATTCAAATGAGCTCCAAAGAGGTAAACTCGATGATGTGGGTGAAGATGGGTATTTTTTATTATAGTGGGAGGTGTAATCACTGAACAATATTATTGTAACACCCTGATATTTTATGAGATTTATTATTTTTAATATCTTTCATATCTTCTGTCGTACGCTACACCAAGATTATCTTGCGCTATACGCAAGACCGTATTAGCTTTCAATATACGCAACACTATTCTTGGATCGTGTTACACACAATTTCAAGTTCGTTTGATTGTATTTATTCTACGCAACATTGAGTGTGTGTATATATA
This sequence comes from Viscum album, assembly GCA_963277665.1. Taxonomy (NCBI): domain Eukaryota; kingdom Viridiplantae; phylum Streptophyta; class Magnoliopsida; order Santalales; family Viscaceae; genus Viscum; species Viscum album. The sequence continues at coordinate 391,643,740 of OY728146.1, forward strand.
TATATATATTCAATTTATAAATGAAATATGGTTGGATTCTGTTATATGAAACAAAAAAGGAGTATTTCACTACATGCAACCCTGACTTGGCTTACATTACATGAAATCGTGACCTTTCACGATAGCGTGTGTTGTACGCAATAATGAGTTTCACTAAACAATGATATGTTATTAAAATATTATATAAACCAGCCGTTATGAATAGTAATACCCACTTTTTGAAATTTTATAAATTTTATCTTTCAAAATGGACTTCATTTTTAGATTCAGAATATCGAAATTAGCCTAGGGTAAAGTTTTGGTTTTTTTCTGAAAACATTCAATTTTTGATGAATAGTAAAAACACTGGGTTACTATTTAAAAACCGAATTTTTATTTAAATAATTTTTTGTTTTACTTATATTTTTTTAGGTAAAAATTAATACATAATACCTATATAAGTTCCATGTAATTCATTTGTGTCATTTTATAATAATTTTAGATATATAAAAATTTTATTGAACTTGTCACCATCTTTTACCTACCTCCTAGGAGCTTTTTGCAAACTTACAAAAAACATAATTTTACCGCTTCTGTGAGTGGAATTTTGAAAATCCGAGAGACCCGGTTAATATCAAAGAGTAAAATGTGGTTCAATAAGATAAAAATAATTTTTGGTGAATAGTAGCATTTTACTTTTATTTACCACGTTTAAAAGTAAATAGAGTAATTAAGGGTAAAAATGATATTCTTATTACCCTAAAACATGTCCAAATTCTATTGAATAAGTATAATTCGAACAAAAACAACCTTAGGAATATAATATTATCATTTAGGTTGGCTTGGATTAGATTTGGACATTTATTATTATTTTATTTAAAAAAGAGTTAAAATAGGTAAAATCAAAGTTTAATAACTAAATAATTTTTAATATAGGGATATACATAAGATAAATTCGACTATAAATATTCATTAGAAAGATAAAATAATTTCATAGATAATGGTAGTTTAATTATAATTTTTAGACATTAAATAATTTAATTTATTTATGACACAATGGTGATGCAGTAGTTACCTAAATAATGAAATATTAAAATAATTGATATTATAAATACCCAAATAAATTTAATTTGAGACGTTTTATGAATTATAATAATTTTATAGGTTAATATGACATGTTATTATATATTTAATTAACATTTTTCGAACTAATCATGCTCTTATAATTTTCAAAAAAATCAATTACCAAATAGTATCAAAATTGACATAAAATAGTTTTTTTTTAAAATATTATATTATTAATCGTTATAATGTTCTTAAAAATATAAGGTTCGGAAAAATGACTTATATAAGGTTATATATATTAATAATGAACCACTTGAGGTTCTGTTTTCTTGTTATAGTAAGTTTATTAACCATATAGTGTAAGAAAACAAGAAGACATGGCAAAAGTTAAATTATTTAACTTAGAGTTAAATCTAAAAGATGATGTTGAAATAGTAATCTAAACTAGTCTAAAACTTATTGGTTGAGATTATTTATACCCATACCCACTTTATCTTAGAAATAAATCTATTTGGAGCTATTATAAACTGAATATTACTTTATTATAAAATAATATTTTATGTTTTTTTAAAGGTTCCCCTCTCCTCCCTTATAAAAAGGGCACCCCTTCCCTCTTCTCTTCAAAACCTTTTGAGAATTGAATCTCAGACAACCCCTGACAATTACTCTTTTAAACCTCTCTAGTTACATCATAGAGGTTATGGTCTTCTCAAAAGACCAACTCTAGTGCCCTAATAAGAAGTTTAAAGGAGGTGCGTCGAGGAAGAGGTAATCTCTTCTACCGACTCTTTCAAGTTTCTTTCTTCTTCTACTTCCTCTGCTTTAGTTGTTTCATTATAAATTAATAACAGAAGTATTACTTATATACTGATATGTTATTATAAATATGAAACACCTCTATTTCACCTTCTATCCATCCTATGGAAAACAAAATCATCACGCGTGCGTACGGATGGAATACCGTCTCCACGTTGTGGTGTGAATCGTTTTCGACCACCACCTTACTTGGATGGGCATAATGGTGTAAATAAATTACTATATATGATTATTGTAAAGTGATGTTGATTCTGAAATATTATACATACACTTCAATACAATTCCATGATCATGGGAATGATATCATCGCTCGTGCGTATGTACGGACTACCGTCTCCACGACGCGATGAGATTCATTCTCCATGTTAACCATTCATGAATGATTATAAAGTATATATAATGAATAATAATGAAATATATGACATAATAATGATACTGGATTTATTTATATATATATACATGTATTTAAACTACTTAACTCCATTCAATTCAATAAGGAAACAAAAACATCCTTCATGCGTACGTACGGCCTACCGTCTCCATGAACAGTGTATTTCATTCCATTTATCAATCTATCATATATATATCTATATTATGAATATATATTATATATATAAATCATTTTTTACATTCTGTAAATAATTAAATCAGTATATAAGTAATAATATCAAGAACAACAAGTCGAAACACGTACGATAAATGAAACGATTTTACCCAAAACACTTCTTTAACATGGAATTTACAAAACAATGGGAAATATAAAGTTATAAGTGAACCATATATGATATCATAACAATGAATATGATTATGTAATAAGTCAACTACATTATTTAAATAATTATACAGGAGTTTTAGATAGGTAAGAAGCATATCAGACCTAAGGTAAGGGATAATTATTCCAATCTCATTCTAATTCGAGATTGTTTATTCGTAAGTATTTATTGGGGTTATGTTTATTATCCATGTCCATATGTTCTCAAAATGTTTTCATAAAATGTTTACATTTATTCCATGTATGTTTAAAGTAATTTTTACCCATTTTTACTTTTACCACATCGTATGGAAGGAATCTTTCTTTTGTTTACCATACGAGGTACTTTTTGACTTTTCCGGCAAAAGTATGAGAATAATTTTTTTTAACTTATATGTGATGAACATATTTTTATGGTTTTATAACACCTTATATTAATTAATATTACTCTACAAGATTTAATGACTATTTTCAATAAAATCCTTTTCTTTAAAATTTTATGCCATTTTGTGAAAAGAAAATGATTTTGAAGAAGAAAGGATATTTTCCTCAAGAATTCATTTTAAGTGTTTTATCAAAAAAAAAATTCTATATAAGATGGAATTTTTTCATATGTGTATGTTTCAAGTATAATTTCTCTATGATTTACATGGTTTCACTTTTCTTATGATGAAATGATATCCTTTTTTTGTATGGATTATGTTATGCTGGGATGATGTCTATGAAACCCATGTCATACTTTGGGTAATGATGAATGATTTATGTTCATGTTGTGGCACAAGTAAGAATGATTTCATTATGAGATAGGTGGGACCTATATCTCCCTACAATTCATTGGGTAAAGATTTATATCTCATGAGATAGACATGGCTGGAATGGTAAGTTAATCTGGTTCAGTGATACAGGACTGGAATGAGGAGTGAACTCAACTTAGAAAGGGAATTTGTCCACTAAGATGGTCTTGGCAAAAATATCTTGGCTACTATGGACATAATATCATGTGCTTAATGGTTTTCCACAATTACATGTTTTGGCCCCATGATATTTTATCATGATTGATGTTCCTTTAGGATATATGCCTCACGTACTTCCAAGATTTATGTATTTTCTCAAGATTTTGATGTTTAGATTTTATGTTCATGTTTTTGCATTAAAATGTTTGTGAATTTTTTTTATGTTCTCTATGTTTACCCTTACTGAGAATTTCAGATCACCCTTTATATTTTTTATTTTCCCCAGGATATAAATAAAGGTTTTAGGTAAGAAAACAAATGGGGATGATCTTTATGGGAGATGTTGAAGATCTTTCACCATGATTAGAAGATTATGATTCGGGTTTCCAAAGACACTAAACTATTACGGTCCTTGTGTGTTTGTTTTTGTTATGTATTTGGTATTTCACAAAATTAATGTAATGTCTATTTACGTTAAGCTTTGGGTCTCTACAGTTCGTATCAGAGAAAAGGTTTAGTTAACCTTTGGAAACTAGGATGCGAAAACTTTCATGAAACCCCTACAGGTATTTCTAAGGTATGTCTATGGTGTCCCTAAGGATAAGTTTACGTATAGGTTATAGTCCGAGAATTTCGGTAACGATCTTAGAATTTAACATAAGATGTTAGATATTGACCGTACTCCCCCTTTATTATGTTGTTTTCCATAGCATGATTTTTTCCTCTCACACTATTCTTGTGGGGTTTTAAAAAATGGTTGGAAACAGGAAGATTCATGATAATGGAGGATTTGATGAACAATGGAATGATATTCTTCATGAGAAACCAAATGAAACAGGATTTGGAAGTCCAAACATTGTTATTATGCCAAATAAGCAATCTCATAATATGATCAATAATCTCAACTTTGGTAAGATTCCCGACTCATCTAATAAGAGAAATATGGAGTTTCATAATGATAATATAGGAAAGAGAGTTCAATTTCTCTCATGTAAATCATGTGGGAAGAGACATCAAGGAGAATGTTTCAATGGAACTGAAAGATTCTTTGGGTCCAAGAAAATAAGGACACAAATCTAGTAAGTGCAAAGGAAAAGGTTCATTTAACACCATGGAGAAGGATAATGGTATTTATACGACATCAAAAATGATTAGATGTTTTAAATGTGGAATGTATGGGAAATATGAAAACCAATTCCCTAAGGGAAAATCTCATTAAGAGAATCATCATCAATATATGGGTAGTATTTATGTGGATGATGATGAGGAAACTACAAATGATATATGACATGAAATAAGTGTTGAAGCCTGGTCAATGGTTTAAGAAGGTAGTGGAATGATTGTATGTTTATCAAGGGTTATGTTGTATAGGTAATTTAATGGCACTATGGAATAAAGAAACATCTAAGGAATGTTACACTATTTTTTTCCTAAAGTATTTGAAAGTATATTTTGAATGGTACCGGTAACCATGAAAGGTTATTCAGATATTTTTGGAAAGAATATGATATGCGCATAATGAAGGGATAAGGATAAAATAATATGTTTGATAGTATTCATGAGCTCATGGCTGATAAAAGGAAAAAGTGATATCATGATTTGAGTATATAGATTTTTTTCTGATTTTGGTATGTGGAAAGAGTTAACTTTTGACAGAATTCGTGTTTTCACTAAGGTTCTATGGTAATTTATATTCCAAGAGAATACATGATTAAGGTATTCACATGTTTGGTATGAGATCAACAAGATATATCTTATGATATATGGGGGATAAACGATGGTATCCACGTGCTTGTTATGTGACCTTTTCAGTAATTGTTATCTTTATACAATGAGAATGGACATATGTATTTTGGATATGCCTAAAGATTGTAATGGATTATGTTAGACATCAGATAGTATTGTATAAGGATAGAACTTGTTTTTCAATATTATTTTTGTAATGTTATAATAGTATAGTTTTAGAAAAAGGACAACCCATAGGACGAGCGACAACTCGTCGCGTTAGACAAGGCTGTGGGAATCAAACCCACAACTGAAGTGTGACAGGCCTTTATCGCATACCACTGGCCTATAGGAAGTCCCTGGTTTGTAGAAACTAGTTTTATTATATTAAGCGGTATGATATATGAATTATAAGTTAATTTTAGGAACCATATATGATTAATATCACTATATATGGACTAATGTATATTTGATAACTTTTGATAACCTTATGTTTGAGGCGGATGGAATGACCTATCATTCTATCGCATGATCTGGTAACACTTCACGAAAGAAAAATTCAACTTCATTTCTATAAGAGATGAAGTGGAAATTGTTCAAGGCACAATCAACAGTGATATTATACCAGAATCAAGTAAGTATTTCTTTTAATTCAAAAAATATTCAACATTAGGGAAATGATCTTGAAAACAAAAAAATTTGTCCTGGTGCCCTCATATCTGATGAATCATATGGTACCTTAGATCATCACAAGTTTATTGATTTTTGATTATTGGATTTATCATAGCCATTTCCTCTACCACTCTCCATTAGAACTTGATGGTTAGACTTCTCTTCCATATCCATATTTTCACCTATGTTATCCTACATGGAAACCCAGTGATTAGTTAACTCGGTTAACTCTTACGTTTCTTTCTTTAGTTTTTAAAGATAAGTTTTGGTATTCCTTTTTACGATGTGGGTTTCTACGAAAGAAACTCTCATGTAATAATCCATTTATAACCTCGATGAATTTCGAGAGAGAAATTCATTTTAAGGGGGGTAGAATGTAACACCCTGAGATTTTATGAGATTTATTCTTTTTAATTTGTTTCATATCTTCTGTCGTACGCTACACCAAGATTATCTTGCGCTATACGCAAGACCATATTATCTTGCAGTATACACAACAATATTCTTGGACCGTGTTACACACAATTTCAAGTTCGTTTGATAGTATTTGTTCTATGCAACATTGAGTGTTTATATATATATATTCAATGTATAAATGAAATATGGTTGGATTCTATTATACACAACAACAAATGAGTATTTCACTACATGCACCCCGGACTTGGCTTACATTACACGAAATCGTTACCTTTCATGATAGCGTGTGTTTTACGCAATACCGAGTTTCACTAAACAATGATATGTTATTAAAATATTATATAAACTATCCGTTATGAATAGTAATACCCACTTTTTTAAATTTTATAAATTTTATCTTTCAAAATGGATTTCATTTTTAGATTAGGAATATCGAAATTATACTATGGTTATTTTTTTGTTTTTTCTGAAAACATTCAATTTTTGATGAATAGTGAAAACACGGGGTTACTATTTAAAAATCGACTTTTTATTTAAGTAATTATTTATTTTATTGAAATTTTTTTAGATAAAAATTAATACATAATACCTATGTAATTTCAATGTAATTCATTGGAGTCATTTTATTATAATTTTATATATATATATAATTTGTTGAACTTTTCACCGTCTTTTACCTACCTCTTAGGAGCTTTTTGCAAACTCACATAAAACATAATTTTACCTCTTCTGTGAGTGGAATTTCAAAAATCTTAGAGACATGGTTAATATCAAGGAGTAAAATGTGGTTCAATAAGATAAAAATAATTTTTGGTGAATAATAACTTTTTACTTTTATGTACCACGGTTAAAAGTAAATAGGGTAATTAAGGGTAAAAATGATATTATTATTACCCTAAAAATGTCTTAATTATATTGGATAAGTATAATTAGACCAAACAAAACCTTATTAATATAATATTATCATTTAGGTCCACTTGTATTAGATTAGGACATTTATTGTTATTTTATTTAAAAAAAGAGTTAAAATAGTTGAAATCAATGTTTAAGAAGTAAAACATTTTTAATATAGGGTTATAAATAAGTTAATTCGACTATAAATATTTATTAAAAATATAAAAATATTTCCTACCTAATGGTATTTTATTTATAATTTTTATACATTAAATAATTTAATTTATTTATGACACAATGGTGATGTAGTAATTACCTAAATAATGAAATATTAAAATAATTGATATAATAAATACCTAAATAAATTTAATTTGAGACTTTTTATGAATTCCAATAATTTTCTAGGTTAATATGACATGTTAGAATTGATTAAATTAACTTTTTTTTAACTAATAATTCTGTTATAATTTTCAAGAAAATAAATTACCATATAGTGTCAAAATTGACATAAAATAGTTTTTAAAACAAATATTATATTATTAATTGTTATAATATTCCTAAAAATGTAAGGTTAGGTCAAATTACTTCGATACGGTTATATATATTAATAATGAACCACTTGGGGTTCGTTTGGCTTGTTATAGTAAGTTTATTAACCATATAATATAAGAAAACAAGAAGACATGGCAAAAGTTAAATTATTTAACTTAGAGTTAAATCTAAACGATAATGTTAAAATAGTAACCTAAACTAGTCTAAAACCTATTGGTTGAGATTATTTCGACCCAAACCCACTTTAGCTTCGAAATAAATCTATTTGGAGCTATTATAAACCGAATATGACTTTATTATAAAATAATATTTTATGTTTTTCCAAAGGTTCCCCTCTCCTCCCTTATAAAGAGGGAACCCCTTCCCTCTTCTCTTCACACCATTTTGAGCCTTGAAGCTCGGCCAAACCCTGAAAATTCCTCTTCTAAACCTATCTAGTTACATCATAGTGATTCTGTTCTTCTCAAAAGACCAACTCTAGTGCCCCAAGAAGAAGTTTAAAGGAGGTGCGTTGAGGAAGAGGTAATCTCTTCTACCGACTCTTTCAAGTTTCTTTCTTCTTCTACTTCCTCTTCTTTAGTTGTTTAATTATAAAGTAATAAAATAAGTATTAATTATATATAGATATTTTATTATAAATATGAAACAACCCTATTTCACCTTTTATCCATCCTATGGAAAATGAAATCATCGCGCGTGCGTACGTACGGAATACCGTCTCTACGCCGTGGTGTAATCTATTTTCGACCACCACCTTACTTGGATGGGTATAATGGTGTAAATAAATAACTATATATGATTATTGTAAAGTGATTTTGATTCTGAAATATTATACATACACTTCAATACAATTCCACGATCATGGGAATGATATCATCGATCGTGCGTACGTACGGACTACCGTCTCCACAACGCGATGAGATTCACTCTCCATGTTAACCATTCATGAATGATTATAAAGTATATATAATGAATTATAATGAAATATATGAAATAATAATGATACTAGATTTATATATATATATTTATATATTTATATATTTATATATATATGTATGTATGACATCTACTTAATTCCATTCAATTTAATAAGGAAACGAAAACAGTGTCCATGCGTACGTACGGCCTACCGTCTCCATGAACGGTGTTTTTCATTCCATTTATCGATCTATAATATATATATATATGTATATTATGAATATATATTAAATATATAAATCATGTTTTACATTCTGGAATTATTTAAATCATGATATAAGTAATAATATCAAGAACAACAAGTCGAAACATGTACGATAAATGAAACGATTTTACCCAAAACGCTGCTTTAACATGGAATTTACAAAAGAACAGGTAATATAAAGTCATAAGTGAACCATATATGATATCATAAAAATGAATATGCTTCTTTAGTAAGTAAATGACATTATTTAAATCATTATACAGGAGGTTTAGATACATACGAAGCATATCAGACCTATGGTAAGGGATAATTATTTCAATCTCATTCTTATCCGAGATTGTTTATTCGTAAGTATTTACTAGGGTTATGTATATTATCCATGTCCATATGTTCTAAAAATGTTTTCATAAAATGTTTAATTTTATTCCATGTATGTTTAAAGTCATTTTTACCCTTTTTTACTTTTACCACATCGTATGGAAGGAATCTTTTTTTTGTTTACCATACAAGGTACTTTTTTACTTTTCCGTCAAAAGTACAAGAAGAATATTTTTTTTAACATATACGGCATGAACATATTTTTATGGTTTCATAAAACCTTATTTTCATGAATATTACTCTACATTATTTAATGACTATTTTCAACAAAAACCATTTCTTTAAAATTGAATGGCATTTTGTGAAAAGAAAATGATTTTGAAGAAGAAAGGATATTTTCCTCAATAATTCATTTCAAGTGTTTTATCAAAACCATTTTCTCTATAAGATGGAATTATTTCATATGTGTATGTTTCAAGTATAATTTCCAAATGGTTTAAATTTTTTCACTTTTCTTATGATGAAATGATATCCTTTTTTGTGTGGATTATGTTATGATGGGATGATGTTTAAGAAACCCATTTTATACTTTTGGTAATTATGAATGATTTTTGTTCATGTTGTGGCACAAGTAAGAATGATTTCATTATGATATGGGTGGGACCTATATATCCCTTAAATTCATTGGGTAAATATTTATATCTCATGAGATATAAATGGTTGGAACGGTAAGTTAATCCATATCAGTGATACAAGACTGGAACGAGGAGTGAACTCGATTCAGAAAGGGACTTTGTCCACTAAGATGGTCTTGACAGCAATGCCTTGGCTACTATAGAAATCATATCATGTGTGTAATGGTTTTCCACAATTACATGTTTTGTTCCCATTCTATTTTATCATGATTGATGTTCCTTTATGATATATGTCTCACGTATTTCCAAGATTTATGTCTTTGCCCAAGATTTTGATGTTTAGATTTTATGTTCATGTTTTTGCATTCAAATGTTTATGGATTGTTTTATATTATCTATGTTTACCCTTAATGAGAATTTCAGCTCACACGTTATATGTTTTCTTTTACCCAGGATATAAATAAAGGTTTTAGGTAAGAAAACAAAATGGGAAGATCTTTATGGGAGATGTTGAAGATCTTTCACCGCGATTAAAAGATTATGATCCGAGTTTCCAAAGACACTAAACTACTACGGTCCTTGTGTGTTTGTTTTTGTTATGTATTAAGTATTACGAAAAATTAATGTAATTTCCTTGTACTTAAAGCTTTGGGTCTCTACAATTTAAAAATGAAAAAGATATAAAATAAACAAATTATTTTTTTAAGCCTGGAAATGGGCCCACGGGCTGGCCCAATACCTAAATAAGTAACCCATATTCACCATGATTATGAATTATTAATGGGTCCAAAATGATATGGAGGTTTTAATATGTATGTGTTGGAAAATTTTGAAGTATAATGGGTGAAATGGTTTGAAAAAAAAGGAGTTATAAAAGAAACAAATTTGGTTTTTGAAACTTGAAATGGGCTCACTGTTGGCCCAAATCATGAAGTAACCACCCTCTCTCAAAAACTCTTAAACAACCAATGTGGAACCCAAATTAGGGTGATTATACCTATATGGAAGTTAAAAACTCAAAATTAATCTCTCTCAACACACAAGAAAACGAAATGTATTTTCAATGAATTGGATCAAAACCATGACATGAAAAGAAAAAAACTGGGTGTGAAAATTCTCATAACCATTAAATATTTCCACCCTCGGATAACCATAACGCTTCTCAACTAATAGAAAAACACCTAGAGATTCCTTATCAACAGAATCCAGCCTCTAAATCTAAGTAAATATAAATCACCAACAATGTAACTTAATACTCTTTCCCAAACAAACCACAAACTCACAACCACTACGGGATAGTCAAGGGAAAGATCAAGCCACCACCTCCACAACCAAGACACGAACTAGATTTTTGGTCCTTCTCCCAATGAACCCAACCATCACCCAAACTATAGTTCACTCACAAAATCCAATTACTTATGGTGGAGGCCTGAATGGGCTCGCCACTATTAAATAAAAACTACCATTTGACAAATCCAAATGGAAGGATCTTTGAGACCCACCGTGGGTCTCCCCACCATTAGAGACTAACTAGAAATGAACAAAAAAGGAATTCAAAAAGAAATATAATTGGGCCTCACCTGTACAAGACCACAAAAACACTCCCAAAATAACCTACAAACCCAAGTAAAAATTGTTACAACATGAACATCTAAACCAACCACTTCTGAATGGAGGGGATAAGAACGAGGCCAACACATTCAACACAGATCTGGACCCCCACCACTCGGGGAGGGGCGGGAAGGGGACCCAATAATTAGGCCAATGAAACAAAAAAAGAAAAAAAGTAACTACACAAAAATATCCACCTATGAACTGGTAACACCAAGGCCACACCCAATTTTTACAGGAGGTCCACACAGGGACATTAATAGAAAACCCACATCCATGAAGGCATAACCATAGAAATTGTGTGAGGGTTAAGTCCACCATACTTGTTGTGACCAAAGGAAATTCATAGTAATGAGGAATCAAAATAGATATATAGAAAATACCATACTAAAATTGTGGAGGTAGAAGCCTGGTCAAGCTTCCCAAACCTCTCTAGATTTCTTGACAGCGTGAAAATCTTCACTCTGAGGCCTATGGTTGGAGCCCTGAATCTTGAAGCATCTTCAGCACCGCGGCAAGGGGTTAAGGATCAAACCTTAAAAAAAACTCACTTGTTAAAAAAAACCATAATCTAAATAGAAATGCATAGATACATATCAAAATCCAATCTCACTTCGAACGAGGATCAAAATAGACAAGGAATACGAGAAAACACATCAACATCACCGAACACAACTGCTATGTCATAAAGAATTATCATGACCAGGAAGCACATTAAATCAATCCCAAATAGCTCTCTATTTCAACTAATGGGAAGAGGAATTATTTGATTAGGTGGATCTATCTTGTGAAACATGAGAAAGAATCCTTAGGTTTATCAATTGGAAATCTTCAAAATGTAGAACTATCTAAGGCCACATCACAACATCCAACACATCTTTAGAAACCCACTGTACATTACTCCAAAACCGAGCGACCAACAAGGTCTCATCTCAAGATACAACAATTGTATGACTTCTAGATCACAAGTAAGCTTACTAAATAAAAAAACTATTCTATGAAAAAGAAAAAACTATCCACATAACTATTGGTTTATAAACAAAGGCCACAATTTTTTATCTCAAAATACCTTTTAAAAACAAACAAATTTGGTTGGTTTCCACATTCACCAATAGTGTTTCATCAAGTCTCAACCACATGCACATTTCCATGCCACCTAATCACCCAACACCCATGGGGTATAGGCCATTCTCCCAAATATCAATAAAACCATGCATTTGAGCACCAATGAAAAAACCAAAGTCTAAAACAGAACAACATTATTTCAAAAAAAACAAGTACCTTCCAGAGGAACACTAACCACCAAGTCAAAAACCATTTTCATATTTCACATAGAAAACCAAACTTCATTAAGAAACATTTTCTTAAATACGTACACCTTTTCATTTTTAGCAACATTTAAAACAACCAAGCTACTCGAAATAACCTCTTCCCATTTTCTAAAATTTAGCACGGTATATTTTCATAATCCTATGTCCATTGAGACAAATAATGTTTCTATGAAAACACCAACTACTAAAAACCAATTTCCAAAAATAATTTATCAAATTTAAACACTTTCCAACATCCCAAAACATCCCATTCAAAAAAAAGACTCAGAATCACCTTAAAATAATTCACACTTTCAAGATATTTTATTCTACTAAATCACAAGTTTAGATTATGGATAATCCAATCCCATTAAATTATTTCCACTTCCACCTATTTTTTAGACTTTAACACGACCTTCAAAAACCATTCGTATATTTAATTTTATAAAAACCCCTTTTTACTATTTTCAAAATCAAATAATTTATTTAAAACTCATTTCCAAAATTCTCACACAGGGATTTTGAAAACAAAAATTTAGTATTCAAGAAAAGTCCAAGAGACCCAAAAAAAGGGAACTAGTGTTGGTGGGTGACTTTACCATATGGTTGGCGGCCATATGTCAAACACAAAATCAACATTGAGAGACTTATTGGGACCATACCAAGGATCCACATGGCTTGCCAAGCCCTGTCAGCCCACGAATCCCATTATTGAGACTCCCCTTTTCATATCCCAACACCAATCAATCAAAAAGAAAAAAAAGGACACTAATAAAACCGGAATTCTCATTGAAACCTGAGGATCGGAATGAGAAAGAGTTCATGACGCTCTTCCGAAAAATACCCCTAAAGTCCCAAAAATCCTAATCCATCTGCCTTGACATCCCCAAAATAACAAGGTTTCTCTAAAAAGAAATGTCTTCTAAGAGTCTAAATCCTTTGATATCATTTTGTGACGAATGAGCCTGAGTCGACCCTGAACCGGTCACCCAAGCCAGCCCGCGACAAGTCCCAAGGGACATTACAGATCCTCCCAATATTTATACAATAACCAAGGGCAACAATAGATTACACAAGGTAATTATTTATCCCATATATAAACAATCAAACAAAAAGCAGAGAGAAATGCACAACCCAAAATACAATTATATAAAAATTGAACTGAACATTATTTATACAAAAAACTAAAAGTACAACTAAACCAACAACTCAACTGACCAAAATCAATAACCAAGTAACTCCATGTGAACCCTATAGTCACTCTACAACATAATGATCACATGCCACCCAAGGTGGTAGAACTCCAGCTGAAACATACACAGGGGCTACAACAGAAGAAGTCTATGGGCGTGAGTGTTAAAACTCAGTAGGTTAGCCCGATATTCTATTCCCAAATCACATCCTCTAAAATTTAAGAAACATAAATTTTAAGTTTTAAATAAAAATATAAAGGTATGTTTTCAAAATGAGGTCTCATACTATAAAAAAATTTACCAGAAAAAAACATATCTGTTTTATAAACAAAAATGCTGGTAAAAATTTTCAAATAGGTACAACTTCAAATGAAAATTGTTTTCTGGAGGGTTTCTCTAAATAATTTAAAATTTTAAATAAATCAAACACAATTCTGAATAAATCATCAAAACACACTGTATTCCAATGGTGAGTACAAAATATCCAATGAACACAACTCACAGGAACACCCCTATGCACTAGTTAGTTGTGAGCCCCAGGTACCTCGAATCTCGGTGAAAGTAACCTCAATAAATATTTGTTCTCATGCACACGAGACACTAGTAGAGAGCTTACCCATAACCTAGTGGTCCACCAACAACATCATAATCATAGTTTAATTAGTGTTGTCATCGTCAATCTTTCTACGTGAAACAGTGGCCAAACCCCATGGGATCACAACCATACTAGTTCACACCCACCCACCTAGATACCCGGGATTCCATTTAGTTATAAATCAAGTTACACATATTATCAAATAAAATTTTCACATCAAAATTACATTAACAAACCATAAACACAAAAATTTCCCAAAAACATGCTTCGCATTTCTTTCACGAATCAATAAACCACTAAAAGTTTTTGTAAAACAATTTCCAGGAGTATAACGAGGCATTGCGCAAAAAATCAATTCAAAAATGTCCTTTTAAGGCCACAAAACCATCAATAACATAAAAAAAGATTTGTCTTCCACAAAACCAATTAATAAATCAATTTCATGGACCATTAAATTCCCCCAAAAGATAGAACATGAAATACACAAAGAAACCATTTTAACAAGAAAAAGCCAAACAGGCCATTAAACCTTTCTCAAAACTAACATTTGACCAAGGTATGAATTTCAAATTTATTAAGGAGGTGTATACACACATTTAAAAGTAGAAAAAAAATCATAAATCCCTCAGAACACTCAGGTTACATATTCAAAACACAACCATTTTCATAAGGATGTGAAATGGGCCATCTTCCAACAACTCAGGCCAAAACATATTGTAAACCAAAACCCATTTGTTAGTAAAAACAAACACAAATTATAAATACATATAAGTACCCAAAAATAACATTTATTATTATTCCAATTAATTTATAAATCCAAATAAATAATTTTAAAATCACACATTACACATAAAATCCAACCGGGAAATTTACCGAACACATGACATGCCATTTTTAAACAAAACAATTTATTTTAAGAACTTGACAAGTAATAAAACACCAATTTCATGCCATTTTTTATTTGAGATATAGAAAAATTCTCAAAATACCATAGAACAGGTTTTAAACCTTGTAAAATAGTTTTGAAAGATTGTGGAACATTTAAACAAACACATGGTGTTCACTTTTATGAAAAAACAACACTACCTTTCACAAAACAAGGCTTAAACTACCATTTTTTACACCAAGAAAATTATCCAAAGGCTGAAAAAAAAATATATATAATTTTTGAAAAATATAAAAATGATGAAACCTAAATGATAAAATCATTTTCATGGGATATCCTACCTCAAATCCTTTGCGTAATGGAAACGCACAGCCAATATCACCATCTGAGGGTTTAAAAACCCTAAACCTATGAGGACCATCCTTAAACGAACAAAACCCCCATAAAATATCTTGGTATAACATATACCTAGGTCTATCATGACTAGAGGATATTAATAAACCATTAAATAATGAAATGAGGAAGAAGACGGAGGATAATGGAGAAGAAATCCTGCCTTTTCAACTTGAAAACTCTTCGTCTTCCATTAGATATGCACCCTTATAGAAAAGGTAATGGGTTGGAACTACTTGAAGAGGCTCCTAAGGTCTGGAAGAACCTAGGTAAGAAGATTTGTGGGAAAAAGATCACTAATTGAATGATTTATGTATTAAAACAATTTACCTTCTCGATTCTGGACGATTTTTGGAAACATGAGAACTTGCTACCTAATATTTTATTCAAATGAGCTCTAAATAGGTAAAATCAATAATGGGGGTGAGGTTGTGTATTTATTATTCTACTGGGATGAGGAATCGCTGAAAAATATGAAAAAAATAAAAATAATATAAAATAAACAAATTATTATTTTTTAAACTGGAAATGGGCCCAAGGTCTGGCCCAATACCAAAATAAGTAACCCAAATTCACCATGATTATGAATCATTAAGGGGTACAAAATGATATGGAGGTTTGAATATTTCAGTGTAGGAAAACTATTAAGTGAAATGGGTGAGAATTTTGAAAAAAAAAGAGTTATAAAGGGTATAATTTTGGGACTCACCAACTTAAGACCACCAGAACTCTCCCACAACAACCTACAAATCCAATTTAATAGGTTTACAACATGAACATCTAAACCACCCACTCCTGAATGGACGATACAAGAACTGGGCCAACACTTTTGGCACGGATCAGGACCCCCACCACTCGGGAAGGGGAGGGAATGGGACCCAATAATTAGGCCCATGAAACCACAAAAGAATCAAAGGAACTACCCAACACTCTCCACCTATGAACAGGTAACACCAAGACCACACCTGATTTTCACATGAGGTCCACACAAGGATATTTACTGAAAACCCACATGCATGAAGGCATGACCATATACACTGTGTGAGGGGTAAGTCCACCATGCTTGTTGTGACAAAGGAAAATTCACAGTAATAAGGAACCACAATTGATACATAGAAACTATTATACCACAATGCTGGAGGCAGGAGCTAGGTCAATCTCCCCACACCTCTATAGATTTCCTAACTGTGTAAAAATTTTCACTCTGAGGCCTATGGCTCGAGCTATGAATCTTGAAGCATCGGTTGCACCGCATGTCACGACTGTTCCTCGGGACCCGTGTCGTGACTACCCCAAGCTCGCCTTCCATAGGCCAGGGGATGGCGACTAGCACCAAGGCGTAAATCCAGGTAAAAAGGGAATTCATTTCCTTTGTAAAGTAAACAAACACCACATAGCAAGAAAGCAGTAGAAGTAAACACTAAGTAAAAACAGAGTACAACAGTAAGTGCGGAAAAGTAAGAGGGCCAGTATACAAACCAAAACTGAAAGTAAAGTACAACTGGAAAGGGAAAACAAAAACTAAAAAGTAAAGCCGCGTCGTCGAGCTTTCCACTGGAAATCCCACCTGAAGGGTGGGTACAGATAGCATCCACTGCTCCTCGGGTCCAGCCGACCACTCTGAGTACGTCCCGCACAGTGGTCCACTTCCAGGTACCGTCCTGCTCCATAAGCCTCAACCACGATTAGCGTTTTCCATCGTCTGCAACCAACACAACGTAGTACGGGCATAGCCTGTGAAGGGGTGAGTATAAGCTACTCAGTAGGGACCCCGAGACCCCCGAAGGTCTCCCAGAATCCACAAAGGATAATCCACAAATAAAAGATACAACCATGAAGTAACATTCGACATTGCTTAGGTATTTTCCCATACATATACCTAAGTCATCAATTCTCATTCGGCTCCAACTTCCGAGCCCAAGTAAAACTCATTCCACACAGGAAAACAAAACGAAAATCCACACAGGATAGCACAACACAATCCACAATAGAAAGAAAAATAGGATTCAACTCACACAGGTATACTTCTTCATATGACGATAAAGATGACCAGATATTGCCACTGATTCATCTAAGTCGTTGGACCCACAAAGGATCGATAGGTACTAACCCTCGCAATGACCCACAAAGGATCTGACCCACACAGGATCGATAGGAAACTAACACCCGCAAAGACCCACACAGGATCGGACTCACACAGGATTTGTAGGCTCTGGCCCACACAGGACTGCTGAGCACTAACCCACACAGGATCGGACCCACACAGGATCGGTAGCACTGATCCACAAAGGATCGCTGAGTGCTGTAGTCGTCGTCGAATCCACTGAGGATCTCTGCACAGTCGTCGTCGAATCCACTGAGGATCTCTGTACAGTCGTCGTCATCATCGCAGTCACAGACGCAGCCAGCTCTAGGGTTCCTGCACATAGCAAGCTCATTTTGGAGGGTCCGCTCCACGATCCGAGAGTCTGGTACATCAACTGACACATAGTCCAGAGTTGATGTATCCAAAAGTTCTATATCGTCAATAGGAACTCAACGTCGCAGACAACGCGTCAATCGGACGCCCGGTCTGAGAGTTATTGGCTTTTTCATCCTAGGGGCCCGGTTGGTTTTTGAGGAATAACCAACCCGACCGTACTCCACCTGCATCCAAAACTTGGGCGGAGTAATCCAAAAGATCCGTCTCACTAAGAGGAATCCATCAAAGTCGACGGTACGTCAATCGGACGTCCGGAGCTCAAGTTATAAGCGTTTCCGCTCCGAGGGCCAGGTTGGTTTCGTGTACAAACCAACCCGGCTGAGCCCAAAGTATTCAGAAACCTTGAGTGAAATATACTGAAACGACTGTCTCGATCTAAGGATCGCATCACCGCTGAAGGCGCGTCGATCGGAGGTCTGTAGCCAGAGATATGGGCAAAATAACCAAAAGGGTCTGAAAACGGGGGTTTCGGGCCCGGACCGACCCGGCCCAAGGCCCACTGGGTCGGCCCGAACCGGGTCGGCCCGGCTGGGCGCGGCCCGGCCTGACTGCCGGCTTGGCTGTCCGGCGCGCTGGCGCGCGGTGCCAGCTGGCTCGGCCGAACGGTCGAGCCGTACGGTTTAGCGGGGGGGGCATTTCCCCCCACGATTTGTAATCGCGGCCCCCCTTAATGGGGGCCGCTTGCTGGCCGGTCGGGGGATTGAACCCCCGGTTGTTCTCCTGTCCGGCCGGCCCACCCCAGCCGGCTGGTTTCTACCACCACGGGACCGGCGTCGGCCGATCCCCTCCCTGCTCCGACACCGGCGGCCCAGAACCGGCCGTCGGTCACCCTGCTCCGCCGCGTCCCGGAACCTTCCGTGGCTTGGTTCGTCCGGCGCGGCGCGACAATGTCGTGCCCCTCTGCCGTGGCCCCGCTCTGGCCGCGGTGTCTTCGGTTCTCTCCGACGCGGCGCGACGACGTCGCGTCCTTGTTCGATTTCACGGTGTGGCGCGACGGCGCCGCGCATTCTTTACCGCACGATTCCGCGTGGTGCCTCGGCACCACACCATTCCGTTCCAATCCACAAAAGAACCAACAAGGATAAAGGAGGTGGGTCAGCCGTGTTTGTGCGGTCCGGCCCCCCTCTCGTTAATCGATATCATTTGGTCATATTACACGAAGAACGTCAAAGTAATATTCACGATCAAAATAAAATTAAACAAACCCCTACCTCATGTGATCTTGAATAGAGGTTCGTTGAACGAGGATCCGTCATGGAAAAACCATCACGGAAAGAGACGTCTCGGAAGGAGGAAGTCGTGTCGGTGTCGTGGTACACGACGTCACGTAATCGGATTCCGAGAACTCGGCGTTCTTCGTCGGAGACCGATGTTTTTTTTCGCGTTTTCGTCGAAGACGAAGAAGTTCCTCAAATCTTTAGTCTTTTATCCCAAAAACTCCACCATAAGATTCCAACCCCAAATAAAATAAGCTCACCTCTTATTTTATTAAGATAACATAACTTTTGAATTTCAAGCGTTTGAAATTCAATCATCGACACTTAACTCACTTAATTAATAATATATGTTATTAATATTTAAGTTATCAAAAGTTAATGGTGAGTTGAGGGGGGTTGAAGAATATGAAGGGTTGGGGTTTGTGTGGGCCCCACCACCCTCACAACCTCCCTTGGGAAGTTGGGTAATTACCCAACTTCCACCTAAATCCTTAAACCACTAAAAGAAAATAAAAGTTGTAGTAAAATTATAAATTAAACTTCCACAATTTTTATCATCTTCTCTCGAGGAAACGCAACTCCGAAAATGGTGTTCCTAAGAAATTACGGGCGCTTCGGTTCCATTGGTGCCCTCAGAATTCGATTCCAAGCACCGGTTCAAAAGTTAGAAATTCCCGCTCATTCGTTCACTGAACGTACCTGAGCTAAACTTCGGATAGAAATTCCGGGCACACCGGGCCTCAGAATCAAGTGCCGTCAGAAAATGCGTTCTTGTAAAATCCCAATGAAAATTAAGAAAAAAATTTTCCATGAATTTTACAGGTCTTTACATTACTCCCACCTCAGGGATTTACGTCCCCGTAAAGATACATCATAAACTAGGGAAACAAATGTGGGTACTGAGCATGCATCTGAGCCTCTTGCTCCCAAGTGCTCTCCTGGAGGTTCCCGTGCTGCCATCTGATGTGCACTAGAGGAATTGAACGTCCACATAGGACCCGCTCCTGTCGATCCTCGATCTCTATCGGGACCTCCTCAAAAGTCACCCCATCATCAATGTCTAGCTCCCCATGGTCAATGGTGTGCGTCGGGTCGTGCACGTATCTCCTCAGTTGAGATACATGGAAGACGTCGTGCACCCTATGCAACTGAGGTGGTAGAGCCAGGCGATAAGCCACCTCTCCAATCCTACTGAGGACCTAGAATGGTCTGATGAAGCATGGAGAAAACTTGCCGCCTCGGCCAAATCTTCGTAATCCACGTCGAGGTGAGACACGCAAGAAGACATGGTCACCATCCTCGAACTCTAGTGGCCTCTGCCTCCTATCAGCATAAGACTTATGCCGGATCTAAGATGTCATCATCCGCTCCTGGATGACATGGACCTTGTCTGTCATGGCCTGGACCATCTCCGGTCCCACAAGTGCTGACTCTGCAGGGTCTGTCTAGCACAAAGGAGATCTACAAGGTCGGTCGTACAACACCTCGTCTGGTGCCATCCCGATGGTGGAGTGGTAGCTTTTGTTGTATGAAAACTCCAAAAAGGGTAGGTGCTCCTCCCAGCTACGACCAAAGTCAAGGACACATGCGCGGAGCATGTCCTCGAGAGTCTGAATGGTCCTCTCCGTCTGACCATCCGTCTGAGGGTGAAAGGCGGTGCTCAGACGTAGCTGCGTCCCGAACACCTCCTTCAACCCCTTCCAAAGCAGGTAAGTAAATAGAGCATCTCGATCAGAGATGATAGATGATGGCTCACCGTGAATCCATACAATCTCCTGAACGTAGAGACGTCCCAAGCTCTCCACTGAGCCCTACTCTCTGATGGGTAATAAGTGAGCCGACTTGGTGAGTCGGTCGACAATCACCCAAATGGAGTCATGACCTCTGGAAGTGCGTGGAAGTCCAGTCATGAATTCCATAGATATCCCGTCCCACTTCCACTCCGGGACCTCCAAGGGTTGTACCAAGCCCACTGGTACCTGATGCTCTGCCCTCACCTACTGGCAGGTGAGGCATTGAGAAGCGAACTCCTCCACAGCTTTCTTCATGCCTGGCCACCAATGTTGTCGTCTAAGGTCCTGGTACATCTTCGCCACTCCGGGATGTACCTCCAAGGGAGAAGTGTGAAACTCTCTCAGCAACTCCTCTCGTAAAGTGACTGGTACCAAGGTACGTCCTCTGAAAAGTATGTCGTGCTCTGCTCCAAAGGAGAAACCATCAGGTGCCTATCCTGAGGATATCTGTGCACGTCGCGTCTCACAGTCAGCGTCCCCACACTGTGCCTCTCTGACCCGATGTAGTAGTGGAGGAGAGACTGCGAGAGACTGAAGGAAGGTTGCGCCATCTCTATCCACAAAGTATATCTGCAAGGCGGCTAGCTGCTCGGTCACCTCCTCAAGCAGCTGAATGCCCGTCCTCCTACTGAGGGCATCGGCTACCACGTTCCCCTTCCCAAGAGTATAGACTATCTCAAATTCATAGTCCTGGAGGAAATTGAGCCATCGCCGCTATCTCAGGTTTAGGTCCTTTTGAGAAAAGATGTACTTGAGACTCTGATGGTCAGAAAAGACTATAAAGCGCTCTCCCATCAGATAATGTCGCCATGTCTTCAGAGCGAAGACCACTGCTGCTAACTCCTGGTCAAGGGTAGTGTAGTTCTACTCATGCGTCCTCAACTGACATGATCCATAGGCGATCACTTCCTGCTCTTACATCAGGACACATCTGAGCCCGGTCCCTGATGCATCGCAGAAGACTACGTACCCTACTCCCTCCTCAGGCAACCTTAAGATAGGGGCGCTGGTCAATCTCTGTCTTAGCTCCCGAAAGCTCTGCTGACATCTGTCTGACCACACAAAGGGTTTCCCCTTCTTCATCAAAACTGAAAGTGGTGCTGCAACTCTGGAGAAGTCTGGCACAAATCTCTGGTAGTATCCAGCTAGTCCCAAGAAACTCTGCACCTCTGTCACGCTCCTGGGTGGCTCCCAAGCTAGCACTGAATCGATCTTCGCAGGATCCACTGCAACTCCCACCTCAGAGATAACGTGTCCCAAGAAGTGGAACTCGCGTATCCAGAACTGACACTTTGAGAGCTTGTTATAAAGCTAGATCTCTCAGAGTGTGTCTATCACAACCCGCAAGTGGTAGGCGTGCTCCTCCTCAGTCTTCGAGTAAATCAAAATGTCGTCGATGAAGACCACGACAAATCGATCGAGGTATGGCTGAAAGATCCTGTTCATGTGGTCCATGAACACTGCTGGAGCATTGGTTATGCCTAATGGAATAACCAAGAACTCATGGTGGCCATACCGACACCTGAAGGTCGTCTTCTGCACGTCCTCGTCTCGAACTCTGAGTTGATGATAGTCTGACCTGAGGTCTATCTTCGAGAACCACCGTGCTCCCTTGAGCTGATCGAAGAGGTCATAAATCCTTGGTAGCGGATACTTGTTCCTCACTGTCACATGTTTCAGGTGATGATAGTCTACACAAAGTCGCAAGCTCCCATCCGCCTTCATGGCAAACAAAATCGGGGAAGCCCGGGGTGAAACACAGGGTCGGATGAATCAATTTCCCTGTGAGTCCTCCAACTATACACATAGCTCTCGAAGCTCAGCGGGGGCCATCCGATACGCTGAAGTCGATATCGGGGTTTTCCCGGGGTACAGGTCAATATAAAAGTCTACCTCTCTGCAAGGAGGTATCCCTGGAACGTCGTCGGGAAAAACGTTCACATACTGATCCACCACTGCAAGAAAACTAGGACTCCGAACGTCAACTGCTCCTAGGATGAGGCTAGACAATTGATGAGTGATGGGTTGTACTCTCCTCTACGAGAGTCCATCCTGTGCTGCAAAGGCTCCCTTCTCACTGGTGAAGGTGAACCTTCTCCCGTCGGTGCGTACACATCACACCTTGCGCCTAATACAGTCAATCTGTTCATGGACTGTGGACAACAAATCCATGCCCATGATGATGTCGTAAGGCCTCGAAGATGCTACAAGAAGATCCCAGTCGAAGCTCTCTCCTCCTAGAGTAAGCTCACACTGTCGGAACCAGTGTGTAATCGTCGAGTCTTCTCCCGTAGGAGTCTCTAGCCGTAAGGATCGAGCCAATGGCTCTGTCGGAATCTCTGAGCTCCGAACAAGGGCAGTGGCTATGAAAGAATGACTCTCCCTTGTGTCTAAATGTACTACAGCAAGGGTGGAATAGACATAGATAGTACCTCGTATCATCTCGGGCGCGTCGTGGTCATAGGACTCCACTGCCTGGAGTTGTGCCTGTCTCTGCCCGCCAGCTCCCTGTGGCCAGGGTGGACCTCCTGGTGGGGGTGGTGGTAGAGCCTCAAAGTGTCGCCCACCACCTGCTCCTCTGCCTCGTCCGCCTGCTCCCTGCGGACTGCCACGGTCGACCCTCTACCTCTGCTTCGGTGGTCCCTCAACCATCTGCTGCTCCTCGGCACGGCGGGTCGGGCAGTCATGAGCTATGTGGACCTACCCGCCGCACGAGTACCACTGCCTACCTCTCGAAAGACTGGCTCCGCGCTGTGTGCCCCGCACTGCTGAGCCAGTGTCCTGAGGTCGTCTGCCTGAGGGTTTGGTCTGCCTGGACCCATGAGTCATCTGTCGACTGCCTACTGTATAAGACTTTTCTATGTGCCGCCCCGCGGTAGGTCTCGCCACTGAAGAAGGCTCACCAAGAAATCTCTCAATCAAAAGGGCTCACTCCAGTACTCCTTCTTGGGTCGGAATGCTGAGGTAGATCAGCGATGCCCTGATCTCATGTCTCAATCCCTGCTCAATGATCCAGGCCCAGAAGAATGGGTCTCGTACCATGTATGTCGAGTAGCGCGAGAGATCGGTAAATCTCGTCGAGTACTGGGCGACCGTCAAGCTGCCCTGCCGCAGCTGAAGAAGCTCCTGGATGCGCACCGCACGGAGGGTTGCCAGGACAAACTCTGAGAAGAATAGGCTCTAAAAGTTTGTCCAGAGAAGAGATGTCTCATCGTGCACCTGGAGCATCAATCTCCACCATCGGCCCTCTGCCACATGCAGTAGGCTCGCCGCCAGGATCACCATGAGGTATACTAGTGTCCTCACTAACCGGAAAACTCGTACCACTGCCTCCAGCCAGTCCTTGGCTACCTGGGGGTCCGTCTCCCCGCGGAACCTGGGCGGTCGCTGGCGCTGGAACTCATGCAGTGCACTAAGGCGATGTGCATCGTCAGCGGCTGGAAGCATCGGTGGCTCGGCGGGTAAAGGTACTGCCGGTGCCTCTGCTGTCAAAGGGCCCTGCACCGAGGCCTCGTCGCTCGGTGGGCTGTCGTCACGCACAACCCTCAGAACCCCAGCTGGCTGCCATCGTGGGGCCATCCTGAAAAGGAAACAGGTGCACCACAGTCAGAACAGTATACCTGGTGAGCTGATACAAAGTAATCATAAAGAAAACTTGAAACACACATGCAATCAATGTTTTCGTGCATTAAGTCGGAAATCAGAAGTCAGGATCCTGGTGTATGGATACGTCAGCCGCCGCACCAACACTGGACTCCCTGGACTGATAACAACACCCAATACGCTAAACACTATTGCTTCACATAGAAAAAGATCAGAGTCCCAAGTTCTGCGGTAGAACCGAACTCCTCTAATACCAATTTGTCACGACCCATCCTCGGGACCCGTGTCGTGACTACCCCAAGCCCGCCTTCCATAGGCCAGGGGCTGGCGACTAGAACCATGGTGTCAATCCCAGTAAAAAGGGAAGGCATTTCCTTTGTAAAGTAAACAAACACCATAGAGAAATCAATCAGTAAAAGTAAACACTAAGTAAAAAATGAGTAAAACAGTAAGTACGGAAAAGTAAGAGGGCTAGTATACAAACCCAAACTGAAAGTAAAGTAGAACTGGAAAGGGAAAACAGCAACTAAAAAGTAAAGCTGCATCATCGAGCTGTCCACTGGAAATCCCACCTGAAGAGTGGGTACATATAGCATCCACTGCTCCTCGGGTCCATCCGACCCCTTCGAGTACGTCCCGCCCAGTGGTCCACCTCCAGGTACTGTCCTACTCCGCAAGCCTCAACCACGATCAGCGTTGTCCATCGTCTGCAACCAACACAACGTAGTGCGGGCATAGCCCGTGCAGGGGTGAGTATAAGCTACTTAGTAGGGACCCTGAGACCCCGGAAGGTCTCCCAGAATCCACAAAGTATAATCCACAAAGGAAAGATACAATCACGAAGTAACATTCGACACTGCTTAGGTATATGACCATACATATACATAAGTCATCAGTTCTCGTTCGGCTCCAAAATCCGAGCCCAAGTACAACCCAGTCCACACAAAAAAGCAAAACGAAAATCCACACAGGATAGCACAATACAAGCCACAAAGGAAATCAAAACAGGATTCAGGTCACACAGGTATACTTCTTCATACGACGATAAAGATGACCAGATATTGCCACTGATTCGTCTAAGCCATCGGACCCACAAAGGATCGATAGGTACTAACCCCCGCAATGACCCACAAAGGATCTGACCCACACGATATCGATAGGTAACTAACCCCCGCAAAGACCCACACAGGATCGGACCCACACAGGATCTGTAGGCGCTGGCCCACACAGGACTGCTGAGCGCTGACCCATCACAGGATCAGACCCACACAGGATCGGTAGCACTGATCCAAAAAGTATCACTGAGTGTTGTAGTCTTTGTTGAATCCACTGAGGATCTCTGCATAGTTGTCGTCGAATCCACTGAGGATCTATGTACAGTCATCGTCGTCGTCGCAGTCGCAGACGCAGCCAGCTCTAGGGTTCCCGCACACAACATGCTCATTTTGGAGGGTCCGCTCCACGAGCCGAGAGGCTGATACATCAACTGAAACATAGTCTAGAGTTGATGTATCCAAAAGTTATGTATCATCAACAGGAACTAAACTTCGTAGACAACGCGTCAATCGGACGCCCGGTCTGAGAGTTATTGGTTTTTTCGTCCCAGGGGACCGGTTGGTTTTTAAGGAAAAACCAACACGACTGTACTCCACCTACGTCCTAAACTCAGGAAGAGTAATCCAAAGGATCCTTCTTACTAAGAGGAATCCATCCAAGTCGACGGTATGTCAATCGGACGTCCGGAGCTCAAGTTATAAGTGTTTCCGCTCCGAGGGCCCAGTTGGTTTCGTGTACGAACCAACCTGGCCAAACCCAAAGTATTACAAAACCTTGAGTGAAATATACCTAAACGACCATCTCAATATAAGTATTACATCTCCGCTGACGATGCGTCGATCGGAGGTCTATAGCCTGAGATATGGGCAAAAGAACCAAAAGGGTCCGAAAACGGGGGTTTCGGGCCCGGGCCGACCCGGCCCGAGACCCCCTGGTTCGGCCCGAACCGGGTTGACCCAACTCAGGTCCGGGTCAGCCCGGATGCCGGCCTGGTAGTCCGGCGCGCGGTGCCAGCTGGCTCGGCCGAACGGCCG
This sequence comes from Viscum album, assembly GCA_963277665.1. Taxonomy (NCBI): domain Eukaryota; kingdom Viridiplantae; phylum Streptophyta; class Magnoliopsida; order Santalales; family Viscaceae; genus Viscum; species Viscum album. The sequence continues at coordinate 391,670,873 of OY728146.1, forward strand.
AGCCGTTCGGTTTAGCAGGGGGCGCTGCCCCCCGCGATTTGTAACCGCGGCCCCCCTTAATGGCGGCCGTTTGCTGGCCGGCCGGGGGTTTTAACCCCCGGTTGTTCTCCTGTCCGGCCGGCCTGCCCCGGCTGGCCGGTTTCTTCCACCACGGGACCGGCGTCGGCCGGTCCCCTCCCTGCTCCGACACCGGCGGCCCGGAACCGGCCGCCGGTCACCCTGCTCCGCCGTGGCCCAGAACCGTTCGTGGCTTGGTTCATCCGGCATGGCGCGACAATTCTATGCCCCTCCGCCATGGCCCCGCTCCGGCCGCGGTGTCTTAGGTTCTCTCCGACGCGGCGCGACGGCGTCGCGTCCTTGTACGATTTCACGGCGTGGCGCGGTGGCACCGCGCATTCTTTACCGCACGATTCTGCGTGGTGCGTAGGCACCACACCATTCCGTTCCAATCCACAAAAAAACCAACAAGGATAAAGGAGGTGGGTCGGCCGTGTTTGTGCGATCCGGCCCCCCTTTTGTTAATTGATATCATTTGGTCGTATTACAGGAAGAACGTCAAAGTAATATTCACGAACAAAATAAAATTAAACAAACCCCTACCTCGTGTGAGCTTGAACGGAGGTTCGTTGAATGAGGATCCATCGTGGAAAAACTGTCGCAGAAAGAGACGTCGCAGAAGGAGGACGTCACGTTGGCGTCGTGGTACACGGTGTCACGTAATCGGTTTCCGATAACTCAGTGTTCTTCGTCGGAGACCGATGTGTTCTTCACGTTCTTCATCGAAGATGAAGAAGTTCCTCAAATCTTTAGTCTTTTCTCCCAAAAACTCCACCACAAGGTTCCAACCCCAAATAAAATTAGCTCACCTCTTATTTTATTAACATAACATAAATTTTGAATTTCAAGAGTTTGAAATTCAAACATCCACACTTAACTCACTTAATTAATAACATAGGTTATTAATATTTAAGTTATCAAAATTTAATGGTGAGTTGAGGGGGGTTGAAGAATATAAAGGGGTGGGGTTCGTGTGGGCCCCACCACCCTCATAACCTCCCTTGGGATGTTGGGTAGTTACCCAACTTCCACCCAAAGCTTTAAACCACTAAAAGAAAATAAAATTTTTAGTTAAATTATAAATTAAACTTCCACAATTTTTATCATCTTCTCTCGAGGAAACGCAACTCCGAAAATGGCGTTTCTAAGCAATTATCGGCACTGCGGTTCCATCGGTGCCCTCGAAATTCCCGCTCATTCGTTCCCTGAACGTACCTGAGCTAAACTTCAGATAGAAATTCCGGGCACACCGGGCCTCGGAATCAAGTGCAGTCATAAACTGCGTTCTTGTAAAATCCCAAAGAAAATTAAGAAAAAAATTTCCTTGAATTTTATGGGTCTTTACACCGCAGTCAGGTGCTAAAGATCAAACCAATCAAAAAAATAACTTTCCTAACAAAATACCTTCATCTAAATAGTAACTCGTAGATACTTTTCAAAATTATATCTCACTCTCAATGAGGAGAAGAGTGGATAAGGAATATGGTGAGACACATCAACATCACCGAACACAACAGCTATGTCCGAAAGAATTATCATGACCTGCATGCACTTTAAATTGATCCCAAACAGCTACCTATTTAAACTAATCGGATAAGGAATTATTTGAGGAGTTGGATCTAGATTTTGAAACATGAGAAAGAATCCTTTGGTTTATCAATTGGAAATATTGAAAACAAAGAACTATTTGTGGCCACATCACAACATCCATCACATCTTTAGAAACCCACTGAACATTACTCCAAAACCGAGCCACCAACAAGATCTCACATCAAGATACAACAAGAGTGACTTCTAGATCACAAGGAAGCCAACTGAATAAGAAAACACTTCTAATACATAGAAAAAACAATCTACATAACCAATGGTTTGTAAGAAAAGGCCAAAATATTTCAGCTCAAAACACTTTTGAATAAAAAACTAATTTGGTGGGGTTCCACATTCACCAATGGTGTTTCATCATGTCTCACCCACATGCACATTTCCAAGCCACCCAGGAACCCAACCACTATGGAATATAGTAAATCCTTCCAAATATCAATAAAACCATGAATGTGAGCACCCTTAAAAACACCAAAGTCTAAAAAACAACATCATTCCAAAAAAACATGTACCTTCCAAAGGAACACTAACAACCAAGTCAAAAACACTATTCATATTTCACAGAACAAACCGCACTTCATCATGAAACATTTTCTTTAAAAACATATTCCTTTTCATTTTTAACAACTTTTAAAATAACCAGGCTAATCCAAAAAATCGCTTCCCATTTTCTGAAATTCAGCAATGGATATTTTCATAATATGATATCCATTGAGACCAATACCCTTTCTAAGAAATCACCAATCGCTCAAAATCTATTTCCAAAACTAATTTATTAGGTTCAAACACTTTTCAACATCCCAAAACACCCCATTTAAAATAAAGATTCAAAATCAGTTTAAATTATACACACTTTCAGAACATTTTATTCCAACAAACCACAAGTTTATAATAAAGATAATCCAATCCCATTAAATGTTTTCCACTTCCTCCTATTTTTTCACAAAAACACAACCTTCCAAAACCATTCTTATATTTAATTTTTGAAAACCCAATTTCCACTTTTTGAAATCAAATATTTCCTTTAAACCTCATTTCCACAATTCTCACATAGATACTTTCAAAAAAAATAGAATTCAAGAAAGGTCCAAGAGACCCAAAAAAGGGAACTAGTGTTAGTGGGTGACTTGACCATATGGTTGGCGGCCATATGTCAAAAACAACAACAACACAGAGAGACTTATTATGACCATTCCTCGGCTCCACATGGATTTCTAGACCCTGAAATTTCATGGAGTCTATTAGATAGACTTTCCCTATCATATCTCAACACCAAACAATCAAAAAGAACAAAGTACACTAATAAAACCATACTTCCCGTGGAAACCCAAGGATAAGAACAAGAAAGATTTCATGACACTTTTCACACACTTACCTCTCAAGTCCCAGAAATCATACTCCATCTACCTTGAAATACCCCAAATAACATGGGTGATCTAAAAAGAAAGGTCTACTAAGAGCTGACCTCCTCTGATACCATTTTTTCACAAACCAGTCCGAGTCGACACTCAACCAGTCACCCAGGCCAGCCCGTGACAGGTCCTGAGAGGTTTTCGCGATCCTCCTGGGATGGCGATAGGCGCCAAGGGAATCAATAGAGTACACAAGGAAATGATTTTTCCCATATATAACCAATCATACAAATAGTATAAAGAAATAGATAGCCCAAAATACATTTATATAAAAATTGAACTCAACATTAATGGTATAAGAAACTAAAAGTACAACTAAACCAAAAACTCAAGGGGGGTGCGGGGTGTCCAGGTAGGTGCGGGGTGTCTAGGGGTGGTGGGGTGTCCAGGTAGGTGCGGGGTGTCTAGGGGGTGGTGGGGTCGTCCGGGGGGTCGGAGGTGTCCAGGGGGTGGGGGGATGTCAAGGGGGTCGGGGTGTCCAGGTGGGCGGGCTGTCCGCGGGGGTGGTCAGGCTGTCCAAGGGGGTAGGTGGAGTCCATGGGGGTGGGCGGGCTATCCAAGGATGTGAGTGGGGTGTCCAGGGGGTGGGTGGGGCGGTCCGGGGGGTACGGGGTGTCTAGGGGGTGGTCGGGCTGCCCATGGGGGTGGCAGGCCGGTCCAGGGGGTCTGGAGTGTCCAAGGGGTGGGCGGGCTATCCAGGGGGGTGGGCAGGCTATCCACGGGGGGTGGTCGGGTTGTCCACGGGGGTGGAGGCGTTGTCCAATGGGGTCGGGGGTGTCAAGGGGGTGGGGGGGCTTTCTAGGGGTGGGGCGTCCGGGGGGATGGGGGTGTCCGGGGTGTGGTGGGTGGGTGTTCGGGGGTGGGGTGGGTGGGCTGTCAACAAGGGTGGGGGCTGTCCAGGGGGGCACGGGTTGTCCAAGGGGAATTTTCAAACCATTAATAAATCTAGATAAATCATGGAATTCAATCCTAATTATTTAATTCTTTTTAATTTTGTTAAGTATCTTGATATTAAAACATTATACTTAATTTATAGTCATGAAATTCCTCAGAAGTATTATTACCAATGGGTCTATCACACACTCAAATCCTTAGAATATTTTTGGGGATCAATGACAACCTATAAACAGGTTTTATCATCATCATTTTCTGAATGAATAGGATTCCTAACTGATATCATCACGAGCTATAATAAAAAGTTATAACCATATTCAATTGATTTTTTTGGTTATGATCTCTCAATATAAAAGGATTCACTAGTAAACATTCTATATAACATTCCCTATATTATAAGTGACTTGTTCTTCATTTACTAGGGATGATAACTCATCCCAAGGCACACACTCAATACACTATTGAAGATGAGTGGAAGATGTAGCCAAAAAAACATTTACTAGGCACCAAAAATCAATATAGAGGAGAATAAATAAACTTTAAATTATGTTAAAATAGATTTAAAATAGATGTATGTGTGATGATATCTCTAGTCACAGTAACACACATAATTGGAAATAGTAATATTATCTAAAAAATAAATTAAATATTGGTGTTAAATGACATGGCCCTTTTGTAATGTAATCCCCCCTATACTAGAAAAACTATGTATTATCTATACATTTAGACCATTATAAATTATAAATAACCCATGAATGTCATTTTACATCTCACATATAAAAAAATTCTACCAAAAAATACAATTCATTTCAATAGTTTGACAACATGATAGGTTCCACATGAAAAAATGTGTTCTAGCTCTATATTTCACTATCATAGCTTCACACCAATTAGTACATTCTATTGGATAATCATCCCTATGAATCCAAGTATATAATATCCCATACAAGTAATTTTTTCTAGAGTTTGATTAACTCTTATGACTATTAATCTAGCTAATGACTTCTTGATTCATCGATCAACGATTAATAATAATGGTGATGTAACCTCTTATATTTTCAACTATTCCCTAGGAATGTATAACTCACAAAATCAATGAATTCCCTAAAGCTATAACCCTTATGTAGTTTCAATTTATAACATGAGGACCCATAAATCATTGGTGTCATTTTAGAAAAAAGAACTCCAACATGGTATGAATGGTATCATAATGATAGCTATATGTTGGAAATAGTCATATAGAATTAGACATAATTTTATGTTATTAGGTTGATAAATCTACCGATATAGGACCATAATAGAAAATATTATCAACCATATGGCTATATCATGATGATAAGTTCAGTATCCTTACCTACCTGAATATAGGACTACACAATGAATGGGTAAAATGTTCACTTGTTATATTCGATCTCATGCAGTGAATCCTGTAGAAGAATTTAATAATACCTTAAATGAAGGTCAAAACAATGAATGCCACGTTATGGTTTTATTTAGTACATTACTCAAACTCAACATTTGCTTATACACAACTCAAATTAATTTGTTAAAAACATCAATTTCCAAATATTAGTCATTGATTCACTATCAAATATTATGAATCTTAAAATTTTCGAAAATCCATAAAATAGGAAAAATGACATGATCTTTTGAGATATTGAAATAAATGTAAAAAATGGAGGAAGAGGGCTTGTATTTGGGAAAAGGTTTAAAGAATATAACCTGGATGGTGGAGTTGTAGCTGATCGGATGAAAGAAATTGGGTTAGGGTTCACTGGGTGTCATGACTTCTGGAAATTGGGGAACTTTTGTGTTGTGTCCGTGCTGTAGGGGGCCTCTGGAAGCGGATGTATTTGAGGAGAAAATTCCCAATGGTTTGTAAAAACCATTGGGAAACAGGACTTTTCCCAACGATTTGTAAAAACCATTGGGAAAAATGAAAAAAAAATTGGCTTTCCAATGGTTTCTTCAAACTGTTGGGGAATCCTTCACAAAACCAATGTTTACCAACGGTTTGTTAAAACAGTTGGTAAAAAACACTTATACCAACAGTTCTGGAGAACAATTTATATACAAGTGTTGGGAAAAGTCTACTTTCCAGTAGTGGAGGTGTGATTCCCTAGATTCCAGATTAATATCATTTCTGATTGTGATGATATTTTATCTCTAGGGTGTTGGGAAGTCAATAGTATGATTTTAGTAATCATTTATGCCTTAGAATTTCTTTTTATCAACTGATGAGTGGTCATAAAGACCATCCAGACTCTTGGAACGTTTTTTACACTTGTGTTCTGGATTTTGGAGATCCATGGAGGAGGAACCTACATTTAGAATATTTTTCTTACAATAATAGTTTCCACCCCACTATTCGTATGGAATCATTTAAGTATTTTCATGTTCAACCTTAATGTTTTCCATTATGTGGGACTGGGGTTGAAGAGGCACCAATTATTGTTCTAGAACTAGTATACAATATGATAGAGGTCATTCATGTAAATATTAGAAGGATATAGGTAGCATAGGATCATCCAAAATCTTATTTCGATCATAAGAGGAGACCTATGGATTTTAGTGTTGGAGGCCACATGTTCCAGAATGTGACTCATAATAATTGGAAGTAAAGGTTCTAGCATGGTAGTAATATCACCTCCCCCCACCCCCTTCATTCCTTTTGAGGTGTTGTCTCATCTTAAATCCATATAATATTAGATATCACTTCCCCCATAGATGAGAAGAATAAAAATATTTTTCATGTGACACAACTCTATTTTTATATTCATAATGACTCTCGTGTCATCAATTGGGGAGCGATCAATATTAACAATGATGTGACCTTTGAAGAGTGGATGGTAGAGATCTAGGAAATCCAAAATAAAGTGTTACATGGGTGTTCTATTCCCTTATTTTTTTTCTTTTCATGACATTCTAGTGTAGATGAGAGTACCTAGAAATGTCAGTCATATATATTCACTTATTTCCCTGATTTGATTGATTTGTATCTCTTATTTTGTAATGATGTTCATTTTTTGGATGTTGAACTTTCTGTTTTATGAGATGGTTCCCTCATGTTTCTTCTGGTAACATTACTCTCATTTGAGATATATCTCCCCTGATAGTGTGTTTATAAGGTAGTTTTTTTAAAGTTGTTTTTCAATTATTTCCTTAGAGTGTGGTATTTGATCTCCTCTAATGGTGAGATCCTTAGGAGGAATATCATGGGACGGTTTTTCTAATTACCACTTTTCATTTTTTTCTCTAGGTTTGGTTTTGTATTCTCAGGGATGAGAATATTTTGAGAGGTATCTGAAGTAAGGTCCAAGATTTATATAGTATATCCCTTTGTGTGTTTCCAGAGTCTTAGGTTCAAATAAGAGGGTTAAAAAAGGTCCCTTGGTATTTAGATACAAAAATATAGAAGTAGGGTGAATTCAAGAAATGTGATGGGTTCATTCCATGGATGTGTGATTCATGACTTGTGTGAGGTAGGTTCATTGGGTGTGTCATGGCATGAAATGAATTAGGTATGAATAGTCTGAGGTGATGCATTTTTTATATGGAACATAAAATCTAATATATTCACAACATGAAAGGGTTTCACATCATGAATATTCGATGCACAATGTGATGATATAAGTTTCATCACCTCATGTTTTCTCTAACTATATAGATCTATCTCGATTTCTAGAAAATTTTTAGTGTGCTCTCGATATTTTATGGAATACCTTTGAGGGGGATTTATTCTCATCTTCTGATCTTTGATTCTTGGTCATCTGAGGTATGTTCTACTTTATCTCTTTTAGTTCTTTGATCTGTATCCTCTCACATCTTCTTTCCATGCGATGTTGATTTCTCTCCATTATTCTAATAGAGTTCTCTTGGTTGTTTTATGGTGTGGTTGGGGTGTGGATCCCTTGTAGAGAGTAATCTCTTGTAGGATGGGTGATCCGAATCTTAAACATTGGTATGTTCATGTGAAAATAACATTAACACCAATAAGTTATGGGATTCATTGTTTCTCTTATTTATTTACATGTAATCATAAATTTATAATGGCTTATCCATTTGGATTGAAATATAATTAACCTTATAATTATTGAACTACAATAATAACTAATTGGTTTTAGGGATCACATATTGGTGATTTCTACCATGATCATGGTTTTCCTCTTGATTTTCTAGGTAGTGTTTTGTCAATGTTATACTTTTTATCATTTCATGTAATGTTATAGATTATCATTTTTTTATTTATGTAAAATGATAAATAATTTAGGAAAAAATTAATTGATTAATTTTCTTAAATATTAAATAAGATTCATGTTGTAATGAATCTAGTCTTTCTTGTAATTTTATGGATATTAAAATTGATGCAATGTGCATGATTAATATAAATGTTTACTTCCATGATAAGGGAATAGGAAAATAATTTTAAGCATTATAATGCTTTTTGAAAATTTTGATAATAATGAAAAGGCATGTTGATGAGAATGGTACTTCTCTAAGTTTTTTAAATGTGTTTTAAATACTAAGAGAATGTTTACATATTTGTATCTTATTATAGTTTGATGTCTTAGGTTGTTCATAGTTGGGACCAATGATTAAAGAATCAGTTAATTCAATATATAATAATAAGGGGTTTTGTGAAAAAAATAATTTTTAGTCCATGAGTTGACTATCTATTTGAGAAGGTTGAGTTCCTTGAGTTTTGATACGTGAGAGATCATATGTATGTGATGGATGGATGCCTTTTTTTAGGGCCTAGATTCCCCTATGGTCTATTCCAGGTTTTTTTCTACTACTATTGTGATGTTCTTTTTATTTTAGATTCAATATATGATGTGATATGGGGAAAGGAGGCCCAAATGTGATATGATCCTAGGATGTATGAGCATGGGATGGTTGATGTGATGTGGTACGGGGGGGCTAGATGATGTGATAGTAGTTGACGCATGTGATAGAGAGATGCCTAAAGATATGCATGTAGGATTCAACGATGGAATCAGAGATAATGTAAAGGGTTGAATTTTGGATTAACCATTTATGTGATACTGGGTTATGGGATTCTTTCATGTGAATTGTTCAAATTTCGAAAGTCGGGTTTCTTGTTTTTCTTGATATTCCATTCCCCGCTAATTGAGGTGGATCAGTGTGCTTGGTTTCATGTTTCCTATTAGAGGAACCTTAGGATGATTATCCTAGAGTTCCTGGATTATTTAATGATGCTAATAATGAATAAATAATTCATAACCCATGTGGTTTTTAGTGATGGAATGAAAATGATTAAAAGATGTTAATTTGGATAAACAGTGGACTCAATTTGGATAACACTTGGAGGGGATGTACTTTACTCCAATGATTAATGTAATGTAATTTTTAGTAATATTTCTTTTTAATTAAGGGATAATTAATTAATTAAAGTGAATTGTTTAGTGAAAATAATTAATTAAATGTTTCTCCTTAAATTCTTATGTACTTATATGACATCTAGTCTTAACAGTGGTAATAAGGAGTCTAGGTGATGTTAGTTATAGGTGATTCCAAGACTAGGTTATTCCCATAGTATGGTTGTGAGATATACTATATCTTTAATATTTTATGATTTCGTATTCCTCCCCTCCCACATCAGTTAGGGATACTAACACCTAGTGGTCTCTGGGAGGGTGTTTGCCCCAACATCTCGGCGGGAGGATGGATGGATGACTGCCCACTTTGGCACCACTCTCTTATCTTGGTAGTTACTTTTTTTGGTACACACAATAGTTAGTTTTACCATATATGTTTTTAGAGGGATGTGATGGATTTCAGTTATTTAAAAAACATCTACCTTTAGGTATAGTAACCAAAGGATTTTTATATGTATGAAGTTTATAAGATATGATGGGTTGAGGTACTTACACAATGTATGGCTTGTGATGGATTAAGGTATAATGATCAATGTATGATACATGTTACACAGGCTATTATGGATTCCAAAAAATAATCTGGTACTATATATGAATATGTGGATGGTATGATATGATGATGTGATTCACTAGGTGCATGTGGTGATTCCTTTTCTAGGTGTATTTGGGATGGATTATTTTTGAGAGATATGGATCAAGATGTGTGACATTGGGGAATAACAGCAAACCAGTGGGTAAGTGGGAGAGGGGTACCTTTTATGTTTCATTATTATGCCATATGCTCTCTTGTATAAGATACATGGTGAGAGTTATCCATGTAAATGTTCGGAACTTAGTGTACTTGTTCAGTTGATGAGTTAGTTTCACTGTTGTTCACTATACTTTATCATGAATTCTTTATCTTTTTCATGAGAGACTCAGAGGAGGATCCTACTAGACTTACTATTATTCTCTCCCTATGTAAATATAAACTGTTTTTTAGTTCATTTATAGAAAGTTCAATATATGGGTAGATATTACTAGCTAGTGGTTTTGTAGGAGCTTTTTGGGATTCATGGTGGTTTTCATCATTCCATTTTCATACTTGTATCATTCTTTTTAGTTGTTATAGTATTGTATAACATTCCATTTTTTCACATGATAATTATGTATATATGTACTAGTAGGTCGTGATTGGTATAGTTATCTTATCTCTCTCTTATACATGTTCCCATAAAAGGTAATTTCTCCCATATATATTTTTATTCTACTCTCGGTGCTAGTGACCAGCCCAGGGCATAATGGAGGCAAGACTCGTACATTAACCATCTCTCTTCTATCATTGTAGGCCCAGGAGGAGTACTCCTTAGGGGGAGGGATTGGGATAAAGGATTCCATATTTCCATCACAAATTGTAATCTCCCTCCACCAGTAATAAATTTTAACAATATGAATTTAAATCCGATCCATATTATTGATTATATCAAAGTCAACCATAGGTATAATAATCATTTTTTTGAATAGGGTAAGTTTTTATGTCATAATGGGAACTAACTAACATATCTTTATTATAGTAAGATTTATACTATGAGTACTGATTTAAAATTACCTTCTTATTTTCTTGGGAAATGTCTAATTTTCATGGAAAATAAGGAATATATAAAAGATTGTGAAAAAATATAGAATAAAAAATCATTAGCTGAATTTGAGGCTATTATCAACATACCTACTACTATACCTTTATGAAATTCAATCTAAGCTATAGTGATCTCATAATCCTTTATTTTTTCTTACCTTTTATTGAGGATAATTCTCTTGACACAAAGGGAATTCATACATATAGTTCCCCATCTCTTTATATTTGAAACATTTATCATTTGAAACTTATTTCATTCCATTGAAATCATAAACCTAATGACGCTTCTCACCACACATGAATCAAACTTGTATTCCTAGTAATAATGTTCCATGTAATTTATTCCCATGGTTAATATAAGTTGTAAATTCTACCCTTTTTTATTTCATGTTTTTCATATTTAATTTCACAGAGAGCTTTTTCACCTACCTCTTTTCTTATTCTACTTGGAAAACATAATACATATAGAGTTATTTATCTTTCTTGATGGAATTTTATATTATATATTCATATTATAAAAATTTATGAGATAATAATACCCTCTAAATGATTAACCTTATCCCATCAAAGAAATGATTAATAATAATCCTCAAATTTCATACACAATATACAGTATGAGTTACTATCCTTTTAATTTAGCTTCATATTCTATATCATTTTCTCCTTCCTTTAGAATTATATTAAGGAATTTCTTATCCATATCATCTTGATACTCATGATGAAATTATTTTTTCAAATAATAAATCCGTTAAATTATTTCACACTATAATATTCAATTGATCTAACTCATTATTGTTCTATATCAATGACCACCATTGATGAACATATCCATTGAGATGATAAACTACCACGATCCCCTTCCCTCTCTTGCTACTTACCAAAGTAAGAAATATCCTCTCTAGGGACATGATACATTCATCAACTTCTAATGGATTAGTAGTCTCATTTAATGATGGAGGTTTCAAACATATAAAGTGGTTCCACATTATTTCATCATGTTGGGGTTCAACAGTCTCATCCAAATTAGAAAGGTTATTAGTCATAACCAGAGTCAGATGACTGAAAATAGTTAAAATTTTATTATCTACAACCTTATTCTCTTTCTTAGGAGGTAAATCCCTACATATATAACATGTATTTATATGGTTTCTTTTCATTCCTCTAGAAAAAAATTCAAAAAAATGGAATATGTTGAATTAACTCATAATAGTATGAATTTTAAATCATAGTATATGATTATAAATCATTTCTAACACATAATATAAATTTAAAATTTATGCATATCTAATATCAAAATCATAAATTTATTATCTTTTCAAATATATTTAAAACAAAAAAAATATTTACAAAAATTTCATGATGGTTTGTAAAGAATATTTAAATCAACCAAAGAATATCCCCTATGATTGTTTATCTAGGTGTGTAGTATTAGGACCACTCTCATTCATTGGTGATGATAAATTAAATAAATAAATTCTACCCTTTAAAGTTTATACCCTATGTGCATGTATTATGCATCTACATCCACTATCCAATATCCAGACATGGACGTATTTTCTTGGAAAACCACACAATATCTACTTTAAAAATATTTAAGATATTATAATATACTTAGACTTATCCTTAGAGTCTTCAATAGGTTTATGTTCTCTAATATATGTTCTCCAAAATCTAGTTTCCAATGTTTATACTAAACCTACCTTTAATACAAACTGTAATGTCTTGAATCCAATAACCTGGATGTGGTCGTTAATTTACTAAATTTTCACAAAATAAAATGGATCACATCCTAAACCATCGAATAGTTTTGTAGTTTTGGTTGAATAAATACTTTTATGATCCATACATTACATCTAAAATCATGTGATAAAACTTAAAAAACATTATGATCACTTAATTATTTATTCTGGTAAATCCCGAGATTCCTCAAATATCCCTTCTTGTTATATTGGGGAAAGGAAAATATGTTAAAGAGTGATCTTAGATTCTTAGTAATGGAAAATATAAAATAGAAGCTATAATAAAATAAATTAAGTATGAATAATATGGAATATATAAAAAATAAAAATATTTCATATAACTAATCTCAAAAAAAGGAAACTAAATCCATGTATGAAATAAAGACATAAAAATCACATAGATAACAATAAATTGTTTCATAATGATAGAATTCATAATATCGGATATCATAATATTACCTTCAAGTGTCTGTGACAAGATATCATAGTAAATAGGAAAGTAATATGTTAAATACCCAAAATAGTTTCTCTCATGAGACCTACCAATGTATAAAAGGGGAATAACAGGCATTTCCTATCACTTTTAAAGTCCAATTCATTAATCATATGAAGGGTTTTAATAATAATTCAATAAAAATCAACATAAAAATTCATATTTAATAATTTTATATGAAATGTTAACATTTCCACAATAAATAAATATAAAAACATGATCATAATCCATTCAGATATGTACGGTGGATGGTACCATTATAGTATATCCCATACAAAGAATATGGTTCATCAAATGATGTTTCCAAATGTTTAAATTCTTTTAAAAGTTCACTGGAATAATTCTTGAGAAAAATACACCTTTTTTTAACCTATATATTTTAAATGAAAAAAATATGATATTGGGGAAAAACCTTTCTTTGAAGAGAACCATGGATACTTCAAAAGTAGGTTTCAAGGAAAATAACAGTTGTGACGGTGGGAAAATTCACTTATATAGTAATCATTAAAAAAATATTTCATTCACACATTCAGTAAAAGTACAACTTTTAGAAAACATTAAGATGATACCTTTGAAACCATTTTATATAAATTTAAAAATTGGTAAAAATGAATTTAATAAATAATTGTAGAATAGTAAGAACATTATTGAAAACATTTTAAATAAAATACAGGAATGGAAGAAAAAGATTCATGGCCGAATATAAAAACAATATCAGTTCACCATGAGGCCCTAAACACACCTCCCTACACACCATAGGCTAGAGACTAGTAGTGAGAGCCAAGGGTGTGATTATGGGGAGAATATTCCCTCATATCAATGTGAGAAAATGGTGTAATTAGATAAGTATCGTACATAACAGTAAATAAAAATAGTGATGAAGCAGTAAATAAACAGAATTAGAACACCTTTTCATAATTAATGAAAATTTCATAAAATAGAGAACAAATAGTCCATACATACAACACTAGACACCCACTGGGTCAACCATATAGATAGAGGAGTATAAAATAAACTGAAATAAAATATGAGGCTCTACTAATAACACCAAGACAGACCCCATAACTAGTCTCCATACACTTATGAACTTCACTAGCCCAATCTTAATAACCCACACAAGTGTCTCTGCTCAATCATAAAACTCTAGGCCTCAACCCTATCCATTATACAAACTGTTATCAACCTAAAAAGTACACATAAGGTCTACACTCAAACTATGGTGCATGTTCAGGGATGAGAAATAATCTCAGTAGTACACCCCAATGATGAACCTATAAAATATGCTACTACAAATGCATGAAAAGCAATATGATCAACATAGTTGAGACACAACTGAAAAGATAAGTAGAGCCAATAAACATTAAACTCCAGTTGAACCCTAGGTCAGTAAACCCATCTTATTGTCCAGGTTCCACCATGGATTTCAACATCTATATGTGTATACATGTATAGTCCCATACCTATAAATATATACATAAATATTAATATTCATGAGTAAGGTGAATGAGATAACATAAAACCAATATGCAGCTGATCTTTGGGTCTGTAATCCCAATCAGTTGGACATATTATTAAATGTATTTGAGCTAGACACTATTCCACGCAATCTATATATCCTTAAGTCAATTTATGGTTCTGTAATCCCAATTGACATATACCTGCTTTTTCCAATTCTGAAAGAGTCTCTGAGGAACCTACGTCACTATAGGTTGATACTCATCCTAACCCAAGGTTCACCCGTACTCACCTCCAATATTTGTAATGAATGTCCAAGGGAAGTATATCAAGATGTCTAGTAAATTTTAATTGATCTAGATGTCGTGATTCTCATTACATTTAAATCCAATCCAATATCTAAGCCCTAGGCCCGGGTCTGTAGGTGGTCACAACATTCAAAAATTGGATAATACCTAAGGGTCCAACACTTAGGTGATATATAAGGAGGACTCACTGTTGAGACACCATGCCCACCCCATGAGTCCTTAATAAGGGAGTTCATAATCATTCTTTTCATCTAAAGTATCATACTCATTCTGAGTATAAAACGATGTCATACGCCTTGTTATGAAGAGCGTAATTATCCCTATCCCACAAGAGAGCATAATCATCAATGAGTAAAATCATCTAGGATGTCATGACTAAATAGATGAGAGTGTAATCATCCTATTCACATTTCAACATAGGAGGGTGGAATCATCCTCATTACTCGGGAGAGTGAAATCATCCATGAGTATAATTGCTAGGGACTTAATGCCCATATATCATAATATTAGGATCAATATCCCAATACTAGGAAACACCTCTAGAAATCCTAATAAACTAATAATAAAATATATAATCTCAACAAACATGTCCTAGGTAGTACCCCTAGGTAGACAAATAACATATGAATATAACATGGATCGGAATCCAGATCCTAGGAAAACATGCCAGGGCATCCCAAAGAGAAATAAAGATGCCTCATGTCAGGATCAACGACCAAAAATTAGGAATCACCTCTCGTAATCATTGATGCATCCTCAATAACAAACTAAAGTTTAAAAAAATAGTGAGGTTGGTAAGATTCCTAAACCCATCACTACTGCTTCATACTAATGGAATTACAAATTTTGTGTCAGTTTTGAGGTGACACCCTCTACCGTCTCAACCCAAACCCGACATACTAGCTTAGGGGAGGTCAAACATCGGGGCGCCCGCTTGGTCCCTCAAGTCATGCAAAAGAGAGGATACCTACTCGTTATCACCAATAATAAAAATAAGTTAAGCCATACTATTTTAGATCCTTAGATTAAAAGGTAAGAAGAGGAATCATAAAGGTAACAAAATAGAGGAATCCCAGAAGGGATCCTTGGAAAGGAACAATAATACAGGGATATTACTAGGGATTCCCTAGTTGATATTCTATAAAAAGGAATCCCATAGGGGATCCTCGATAATTGGGAGAAGATAGAGGGATCCTACATGAGATCATTTATTTAAAAACATAAGAATAGGTACCCTACAGTGGATCCTCAGAAACAACTAGCATTACAACCTCCTAAGATAGAAGGGTGCATCTTAGAAGGGAGACATCCTCAAAGGAAATATACAAAATCATTAGTTAGAATAGATATCTCATGGATCATCTCATATCAAGGTCTCAAACTAGGTTTTTCCGAACACCCAAAATATCATCCTCATTCAAGTATATCTCTCAGAAGACAACTAAATTCAAAAACTATAGAAAGAACCTCTCTATTCAAGAAACACCAGAAAGGCCTCCTAGGAGTCCTCAAAACACCTCATAGGTATTAAAATCATGATCTATGTGAAAGTTTATTCAGAATGAACTACCCATGGGTCCAATTCTGACTTATAGAACAAAATATATGAAAACCCCTCAAAGGGTGGAAAAAGAATAGAACACTACATGTTTCCATAATAATTGGAATTCACCCTCAATTACCCACTTGGGTGTGTACTTATTCTTGTACTTAGCATGTAAAAACCCAAGTACATGACTTTCTGGACCTGTACATGGTGTCTACCCAACTCAAGGAAACTTCTTGTGTACCTTACATTGTCGGGCCATGTATATCACATATCTGTGTACGAATACAAGGTGTGTGACCCACACGATCTCCGGTCGTGTACTCCGCATGGAATATTGCCCTCACATAGGCCAACTAACTGAGTACTCAGTTATATAGTCGAGTCCTAGTACATGGTATGTACACCTTATACATAGAATGTACATCTAAAATTCTCTCTTCCCTGAATAGGAAAAACACACTACGTTTATTCCCTGAACCACATATTGTGTAGATGGGGTATCCATAACAAAAAAAACCCTCAAAACCCCTTGAATCACTTTTTTCACCCTAAAAGTACTATATTTACCCTCAAGGCCTCAAAATAGAGAATATAAGGGGATTAAAACATAAAAACAAATAAACTATTTGTATTTGAAGGGAAAAAATTGTCTACTTTTTCAGGGAATCCGCTTAATCTTCAACCATTTATGCGGTACATGGTTGTTGTAAAACGATCTGGAGCATCTCAAGCTTCGCGGTGGTACCCATATTACTCTCCCCCTCCATATATCTCTCCCTATAAAATTTTCTCTATCAGCTGCATGAAGGAGGATCACTCATCTGTATGTGTGAAAAGCCTAGAGGAAAAGAATAAAAAACACTAAAAATGAAAAGTAAGAAAATGAATACCCCATTTACACAATATGTGGTTCATAATTACACCAAAATAATATCCTAGGGTAAACACTATATTTAGGGACCAATAGAGTGGTCAAAAAATTATCTAAGATCACATTCGAGGTGAAAATGTCTATTTTACCCCTTAAAAGCATCTGATGCAAAGAATTGAAATTTATAATAAAATATCTCATCTTGAAAAACACATAACCTTAAAATCTCCCCCCATAAACCTTCTCATCCCTGAGAAGCAAGGTGGTAAGACTAGAAGTCATGATCCCAACTAGATAATCCTCTTAACCAAGATATCTAGAATATCCAATGACTAGCCTCATAGAAACAACCATTATTCTAGATAAGAAAGACACTTTACTATAGTTGGTCGTGTACTCCCCACCATAAGAATAACCTTATCATCATCTCAACACCAAACTCTGAGCTCAAGAGCCCACAAAAAGCACCGAATTAAAATTTAAAATGAGATTCAACACCCTCAAAGGTCCAATGGTGCTCTTCCCATCATATGTCTTACCTTATACCACTCCACAAGTGAAACCTCAATAGGTTCCTTTTCCAAACTAGAAAATACATTTAAAAATAAAATCATGTCGGAGTAGTGAATATGATTTCTTATAATACTCATAAAGTTGTTAGGATAGAGCAAGATCATATCTAACTAAGAGTACACTAATATTCATAAAAAGAAATGTAGGACTATCTATCATCCACTCTAAAAATGAACATACTAAACTTACCTTTAACCAACACCAGACACCAAGACACCCGAAAAAACATGATCTAGTCCATCCATATATAAACTGTCTCATGTCACTTGATTCATTATTGATGTATCTTCTACTAAAAAGCTAAAGTACCATTTATCCCAAACTACTAGGTATCCATTCCCCTGGAATTCCTTGAAAACATCAGTACTTGGTTCACACAAGGTCACATGCTGAATAATTTTCTAACCATTCCATGGGCTACTAGAATGTACTTTTATCACCCGAATCATACTCCAGTAATTTAGCCATTTCAAGGCTAAGATGAATGCTCTACATGGAACACCAGTCTCATTAAGCCATAATCTCTTGAGGAACTACTCTTCAAAATTGATCACCTCACCCATGCAATGATTTATTCCACAACTTCCCATAACCCAATTTTGTACCAATCATGAGAGTCTACCTATGCTCTAGCTAAATTATAAATAGCAAAAACACTGATTGATCAGGAAAAGAGCCTAAACAGCCCTGACTGTCAAAGCTATTCTTGATACCAAATCACCCTAGGTTCTTCATCAAAAGGTGAAGTCACCCACATTCCTATAATTAAAAACTCAATCACCTACCATAAATCAATCACATAATGAGCATAAAATGAATATCATCGCCAAAAAAATCATTCATAAACGAGGGGAAAACTCTCACATAGGCTACACAAGAACAAAAAGAACATCAACCTACATTGTTCCATGTAAAAACTAAGGGCCTCTAGGTCTCCCACAGATCCCTAAAAATCAAGTCTCACAACTGGGTCACAATTTCTGACAACCTATCCTAGAATATCAAGCCTCTCTAAAGAAGGTAAAGATAATAATGACCTATAAGGGTCAAAACTTAAAACACAGCCTAAAATGGCAAGATCTTAATCATTCATGCTTATAAGGAAGTTATCCCTAGAGTTAAAGATATCAAAATAGAAAATATACTGAACTGATACTCATCATGTATTCATATATGGTAATACCCTACCCCCCCCCCCCCTCAAGGTCCAGTTTATGATAAAAGTGCTTGTAATTATTGAAACTGTAATTAGTAATCCAGATAGATTAGCAGAACCTAAGAAATAACACCATAAAGGGGTATAACATAAAGGAATATTGTTCCATATCAACCTACTATGGTCACTACACCTTCCGTGCATGAGGACTGAGTCATCCACCCCACAACAAAACATCTCAACATAGATCCACATGTCCTACCATCAGAATTATATATATATACATATATGTATATATGTATGTATGTAACTGACTAGGACCAAATTAATAGGCCTCATTCATTAGTAAACCCACACATTAGCAGTCTTATATAACATAAATCATATGTGTGAAATATGATTCATGTGGAACCTCTCACCTTTTCCATCCAAGAGTCAAAATCCGTCATTGGACTCTTTCCAATGCCCATGTTTCAAAGATCCAAATCAAATCACAACATCCACAAATCATGTACATCTATCGATGTGAAAATCATATAAAATTGTAACATCATAGAGCAAAACATAAATCACATACCCTGGAAACAAATACTTCTTATCAGAAATAATGTTCTTGATGCACCAGCCAGACATCCATTATAGGTTCTGACACATCCCTGATACTATTGTCTACCATATCCCAAATATTAAATCTAAGAAAATACCACCTTTGATACCACTTTGTAACATACATACCTAGAATCCACTAATCTGGAGCTTTGAGATAGTTCTCCAGTGGCCTCAAGCATGCCTCCTTGTACACCAGAGGTCACTGAATAGCAGTGAGGTCCTATGGTCTAAAATTGGGTAGACTATGCCCTCATATCTGAGGAAAGAAAACAATGGAAATAGCTATGTATAAAACATAGTAGTAAATAAACTGAGTGAAAAAGTATTAAATGAACTGAAATAGAACATGTTGTAATAATAAATGAAAATACTATAAAATCCCAAACAAATATGCCATACACGAAACACTAGACACCCATTGGGAAGACCATAGAGATATATAAGTACAAAAGAAACTGAAATAAAAGTGCAAAGCTATAATAGTAACTCTAATCTAGGCCACATAACAAGTCTCTAGATGCTATCGAACTGCACCAACCCAATCAAAAGAACCCACAAGAGCTACTCTTCTCAATCATGAAACTCTGGGAATTAGTCCTAGCCACTATGAAACTCATGATCAACCTAAAAAAGAAAATATAAGTTCTATACACACACCATGGTTCACATGCAGCGGTGAGAAATAATCTCAGTAGGCCACCCCAATAATGATCCTATTAGATATGATGCCATAAGTTCATAAAAAAGAAATGTGGTCTGCCTAACTGAGACACAACTGAAAATATAAATAAAGAAAATGAAAATGAAACCTCAATCGATCCTTGGGTTTGTAATCCGAGTCATATGGGAAAGTTCAACCATGGATATCCACATCTAGATGCACATATATGTATTGTCCCATACCTATAAATATATACATAAATATGAAAATTCACGCCTAAGGTGAATGAAATAACATAAAACCAATCAGTATTTGATCCAAGGGCTTGAAATATCAATCTCCTAGACATCCTATGCAAGTTAATTGAACTTTACGTCATGCCACTCAACTTGTGTTTCATTAATTTGATCTCTGGATTCTATAATACCAATAAACATATACCTTATTTATCCAACACTATAAACGTCGCTGAGAAAGTTACATCACCAAAGGGGGATACTCATCCTAACCTTCGGTTCACCCGTACTCACCTTCATTCACAGTAAAGAAGGATTCAAGGGACGTACATCTGGATATCCATTAAATGGTTATTGATATAGATGCTTTTTTGATCATTCCATGTTAATACAGTCCAATGCCTGAGCCCAGGGTCCTAGTCCATAGGCGGACATGAAATTCAGAACTAGGATAATCCCTAAGGTTCTGACCCATTAGTGATCTGTAAAGATAAATCACTGGTGAGACACTATGACCACCCTAGGAGTATCTAATAGGGGAGAGAGTAATCATCCCTTAAATGTAGACGAGAATAATCATTCCTGGTATCCAATGATGTGAAATTCCATATCCAACACAATGTTCAAGTAACTAATCAAGGAGAGCATAATCATCACAATCCATTGGGAGAGTGTAACAATCCATTAGTAAAATCATCTCAGAATCCATGCCCGAATCAAAGAGTGAATAATTATCCTCATAATATATCAATAGTAGATATTGGAATCATCCTCATAACTCAACATAATTGCATCATCCACTAGTTTCATTACTAAGGACACCATGCCCGTATATCATAATCTCACACTCAAGATCAAGGAATAATCAAACACCTCAGGGCGTCCAAACAATAAAATAATAAAAAATACATGCTCAACATCCATATCTCTTGTAGTACCTATGGGTAAAAAGTAACATATGAAAATGACATGGCTAAAAATATAGATCGCAATAAAGTACATCTGGGAATCCGAGAGAGAAAGAAAGTTATTTCAAGTCAGGCTCAACAGCCACCAACCAGGAATCACCTTTGGTAATAATCACTTCATAATCATTAACCAGGTGAAGTATAAGAAAAATAATAATGGTTTTTCAACACCTAAATCCACCAATACTTCCATAGCCTCTTGGGATTACAAGTTCAATGTGGGTTTTACGGGTAATCCTGCTACCATCTCTACCAAAACCAAACGTACAAGATCAAGTTAGTCAAAAATCTGGGCACTAGCCAAGTCCCTCAAGTCATACGCAATAGAGGAATTGTACTTGGGATCCTCAGGTATACACATAATCAAAGGAATCCTATTTGATATCCTTATTCAAAAACATAAGAGACAAAATCAAATAGAGGATCATATAACATTAATAAAATTGACGCATCCCATAAGGGATCCTTGGAACCATTCACTTGTAAATGGATAACTCTAAGGATTCCCAAGATCATCATGTAAGAAAAGGAAAACATTGGAGGATCCTCAATTACAAGGAGGATATAGAGGCATCTTTAATGATATCCTCTTGGTTGAAACATAACAAGATGTATTCTATAGGGGATCCTCAGAAACAAATAGCCTTAAAACCTCCTAGGATGGAAGGACACATATCATAACGGACACATCCTCAAAGGAAAACTAAAAAAGAATAAGTTATGAGAGATAGCTCATGGGCCATCTCATATCATGTTATCAAACTTGGTTGCTCCAAAAACCCAAAATAACATTCTCATTCAAGTCTCTCTATCTCTCTCTCTAGAGATAACTCGATTCAAAAACTAGAGGAAGAACATTTTCATTCAATAAATTACTGAAACTCCCCCAAGGAATCCCAAACAAAATAGCATGGGTCTTAATAACATGATATATGTGAAAATATATTTATAATAGACTACTAATGGGTCCAATCCCAACTCCTAGAAAAAAAATATAGGAAAAATCCTCAAAGGGTGGAAAAGGAGGAGTACACGGCATGTTTCCAAAGTACATATAATGTATCCTCAAGTCCCCAAAAGGGAGTGTACTTATTCTTGTACTTGGCATGTAAAATCCCAAAGTACACAGTGTGTCGGCCTTGTACATGGTGTGTACCCTACACAGGGTATCCACTCGTGTACCTCACATGGAATTTTCATGTATATCACTTAGTCGTGTACCTACTCATTTCACGTAACCCATAAAGGGTCTGATTGTTTACTCCACATATCTTATACCCCTTACATAGGCTTTCTAACTATGTAATAGACGACATAGTCAATTACTAATACATATCATGTACACCTGATACATGATGTGTATATCTAAAAAGTTACCTCCCTAGAATAGGAAGAAAATGCAACATGTGTTCCCTAAACCATAGGTCGTGTAGACAGGTTTTGCTAACAATGACATCCCAAAATTCCCCGACACCCCATTTTCACCTCGAAGGTAGTATATTAACACTAAATGGGTCCTAAGAAATCATATAAGGGGATAAAGACATGAAAATGATTAAGCTATAGGGATGTGTGGAAAAAAATTAAAAAACGTCTACCCTTCGAGAAGAATCCACTAAAGCTTCACCCATTTATGTTGTCTATGGTTACTCTATAATGATTTGGCATGTTGTGAGCTCTATGGTGGGGACCTCCTCCCTCTCCCTATAATTCTCCCTCTCTCTCCCTCTCATTTTATCTCTCAACCACACAAAAGAGGATCCCCATATTTCTTCATGAGAATCCAATGGAAAAATAATAAAAGATAAAGATAAATAGAATAGGATGAAAGTGAAAATAATATAGTAAGGGGTGATGGGATTACCTCGGTGATCAATTTGATTTTATGCCTCACCTAAGAAAAACTCACCATTCCGGACTCAAAAGTGATGATAGAATCTAAATCCAACACTCTATATCAAATATATGACCAAACCAACCTATGAAAATAAATTCACATTTAATTTTTTAATTATTAATTATTAATTATTCATCTAAAAGTTGAACATCTCATAATTCCGCAAAACATCTATCCTAGTGTAAATACCCTATTCTAGTGTTAATAAATCCTTATTAAAATTTTCATCTTCGAGTGTTAACTATTTCGTTTTTCATTTATGTTTTTTAGTAGTTCCAGTCCTTTCATTTTCTTCATGGTCACATAATATTCATTATTTTATTCATGAGATAAATATCATATATATTCATTATATAAATATTTATAATAATTATTGAAATGTGTGCATAAAAAATTAATCACGTCACTTCATGAAGGAGATAGTACACACAAACGCATGAGCAACATTATCAATTTTTAATGGGAGTAAGGGTAAGAAGATAAATACTATATTATATTTCTAGAATGATAATTTTTTAATAAATATAACATAAATAATTTAGTTCAATCTTTATAACTGTCCGATTAAAGTGTTAGTGAAAAAATTAATTACACTTCTATGTAGAGAAGGTAGGTTGTATGTATGCATGAGTGATATCTTCGTTTTCTGTGGGATGGAATAGAGATGAATATGGGTATTTAAACCATTATAATAAAATTTTAGTATATAGAACATATAGATGTTATTAAATAATTATGGTTATAGAATATTTTATTATGGTATAATAGGAAATAAAATAAAAACACTCAAAATAGAATTATACCTCTTCTTCAGACAACCCATTAAGTAAACACCTAAAGATTTATCATGATGGTATTATGATCAAAAAAAGGAACTATATGATGTGAGGATGGATTTTAGGAAATGATTTGGGAAGGAATTTTTCCTATTAAGGGATCTTGAACTTTGAGAAATATATGAGAGGTAGGGTCCTTTTAAAAGTGAGGGAGCTAACACACTTTGTGTTTTTCAAAATATTAAAATATATTAATGTCTTATTCAAGAAAAATGGATACAAAATGAAATAGAATCTAATATGATAAGTTTTAACTCAAATTTAAACCAAAAAATATGGTTTAATAAAAAAATTACATTATATTCAATCCAAATCCCTTTATTTTTAACCCTTTCAAACCATTTTATCCCTAACTGAGGTGATAAAAATTTGCCACAGTTACTAGTTATTATGTCCAAAAATTAAGTTAACTCAATAAATAATATTATTTATATTTAATAGAATTATTTAATCCATTTTAAATTACCCAAATCTGATAATTTTCATAAATTTATTTTATTATAAGTTCTCAAAACGTGATAAAAAATGGGTTTCCATAAAAATACATTTTTATGTATAAAAATGTGTTTATACCAAAATTAAGAAAAAAATGATTCCTAAGATATTAATTGGATTATATTTAATAAAAATTAATTTTTTATTTTTTAAAATCAATTCAAAACAAAAGGGGCTTTGTAAATACTTGAATGGAAAAGGCAGTTTTCTATAAAATTGGTATTTTTCACTATTCCCTGAAAAATTAATTTGTACAGAAATATCTCAAAATTTAATCATAAGATCATTTTTATATTTTTATTTCAAAATTTGTATAATATTTTTAATTTATGTTTATAATTTTTTTTGAATTTAGTTTTTAATCACATTCTTGAATGAATTTATGTGCATTATACTATTGGTTCTTTTGAAAAAAAGCATAGTTACAATAATTGAATCTCGTGTGTCACAAAACTAATTACCATAAATTTTTTATTTATTAAACCATTTCATCCCTGTAGAATATTTTTTAATCTACATTATTGAGTAAAACATGGAGGTTATAACCTCATGAAATTTCCAGGATCACACTACACAACCCTAGTTTTCGATACATTCAAGATTTTGAGATTCAAAAGTTGAAAGGTCAAAAAAGTAAAAGTGAATAATGGGACAAATATTTAAGATTAGTGATAAAGAATAGAAGTATATTTTTTAATATTAAAAATATATTTAATGTTCTTTGAACTAGTTTAGTCCTATGTGCATGCAAAGAACATCACCCTACTCACATGTTTTAAAAATTCTCAAACAATGATGTGTACAAGGGAAATGCATAAAAAACTATAAGAATATATTAAAAATAATGAATAGTTGGAATGTAAAGAACAAAATAAATATAAATAATAATATTCATCAACCATTTGACCTTGCCATTGAATGGTTTGTTCTTGGGGAAACTCTTGAGATTCTTTAGTCTTCCTTCAAGATCTAGAAATTTCATGAAAAGAAACCCCAAAGATCTCTTCACATGTACCATCATATGATCTCCTCGAGACTCCAACTCAATAAATGAATGTGAAGAAACATAAAAATGGGTATTTTCTTTCAAGGGAAAAAATATTTGGCTCCCACTATGGGGATATCTTTTCATTCCCTATACTTCATTTAGAATCAAAAATAGTCAAATGGATTTGGGTGATTTAATTCCTAGAATAAATAAAGAGATAATAATAATGATGGATAATCACTAGATAAAAGGATATAATATCCCTATAATAGGTATATTGGTGAACTTAAATTTACTACAATTACTTATATCTAATAGTAGTTAAAAAGGGACACAAGGCATCTATAAATGATAAAAAGGGTTGTAGAAAATAAAATCCTTGTAACGTGATGTTCAAATATCTTGTCTGAATGAAAAAGTACCATCATGTGATATTAACCAAAAAATGTGGATTTTGAATATGAAAAATATCCATGTATTAATTACATCCATATGAAATACCATGTGTCAGATTAAAAATTTCATAATCACTATGTAGGAACAGTGAAGGAATAATAACCCTCCATGTAAGATTAAATTAAATGATCAAATATAATCATAAAATTAAACTTCTAGTCATAGAGGATTAAAAAATTTCCATATAACTAGAGAAAAATTATCATAAAAACTAAATGTAAATACAATTTCATAGAATAAAAATAGTTGTATTAAAATTCATGAAAATAAAGATTTTTTTAGAAATAAAATAAGTATGAAAAGAGTAAATATCCACCATTATCAAATAAATTAAACAAAAATTTCATTTCACCTAATATTTCTAAAGTGAAAAAATACTAAAAAATCCAAACAATTCATAAATTTAGATATATCTACAACCTAATCCAAAATATTGGTTGGGTTTTCATTGATATATATACTTAACATGAACATTTCTACTTTCAATGTTGTCTTTAATGAAATGAAACCTAATATCTATATTCTTACACCTACCATGTCAAACTATTTTTTAGACAACTGAATCCATATTAAGAATTAGAATACATAGAAATACTTGAATTCCTTAAATTTTCTTCAAGAACAAAACCTTTGAGCCACACATCCTCTTTAACATCCTCTATTGATGTAATTTACTCATCCTTAGTGTTTGAGATATAAAAATGATTTATTTATACATTTAAAATATTTGGGACCCCCATATGTAGTAAATACCTATCCATTTTAAAATTATCTAGTTTCCATATTTACAACATAAATAGACTCAACATATCGATTCACAAGCCCATTATTATTAAAATCAATTCCATAATACAATAGCAATAAAAGAGTATAAGAAATATAACTCAATATATAATTTAGGACATTCCAATGTGTCTTACCTAGATTGATCATGAACCTTATCAAAGTAAAAATACAAAATACCACATATAACCTATTGCATATCATAGCATACATTATTATTACAAGAACATTTTCATAATAAATTTTACTAATAAAATGTGAATCAGTAGTTGTAGTGGCATGAGACTCAGGGAGATATAATTTATAATTCTAGTAAATCGAACACTAAATGGATTTAAATAAAATAAGAAGTATCCTTTTAGAATTTTTTTAACTTAATCTATTTGAGATAAGTATATCAATTAATTTAGTCTATCCCTTATAATTTCTATCCATGTTATTTTTGGAAAAACCAATATATTTTATTTCAAATACTATTTTAAATTTCATTTTGATATTGGTGATCAATTTAATTTTACTAATAAAAATTATCATATCATCAACATAAAGAAGTAATTAGAGCATATAGTTTTAAACATATTTAAACAAAGAAATCCATCAAACTTACTTCTACTAAATTTATTTCCGAACATGAAAGAATCTAACTCCTTATACCAT
The DNA here is from genome assembly GCA_963277665.1 of Viscum album. Lineage (NCBI taxonomy): Eukaryota > Viridiplantae > Streptophyta > Magnoliopsida > Santalales > Viscaceae > Viscum > Viscum album. The sequence continues at coordinate 391,698,582 of OY728146.1, forward strand.
TTTCTATTGTCCTGTTTTAATACATATAAATACATATTGAGTAATAATATATGGTTTGATTTTAATTCATGAGAAAACCCATAATGAGGTTTTATGTAAATACTTTCCTCAATATAACCATGAAAATAATCAGTTTTATCATATAGATTTTAAATATGAATATTAAGGTAATGAAAAAAAATAAAAATAATCTAATAGAAGTATGTTTAACAAAACGAGAAAAAATATGAGAATAATAAATAAATTATCTTTTAAGGAAACCCTTATCTTTAAGTATATCCTTAATCTTGGTCTTGTTTTCTCCATTTTTTTATTTTTTAGTCATTTAAAACTATTTAAATCCTATAACCTAGGTAGTAGGTTGATTATTCACAATGGACTAAGTATGGAAATTTTTCAAATAATTTCTCTGATCATACAAGTATGAGGTCTAATGCTTATAGTCACTATCATTCCTTGCATGTTTATAGGTCTATAGATCCCTATTTCAAATATCCTAGTAAATATAGAAGATAAAGGCATCTATATCAGTATTGAAAAATAAATATAGAGGTAATATAACTCCCATTTATCTATCCCCACTGATATGGTATTCCCTTATATTATTAGGTTTATTATAATCTAAACCACTATCAAAATTAAAATTAAATTGATTCCCAGGATGTAGATTGGGTTAAAGTATCTTAATAGGGCACTTAAAAACAATTATAGGTTCAACCGTAACATCCCTTGTTTTGGTTGTATTACCACTCTCATCACTTGGATAATTTCTCAACACTGGTGGAATACTAAATTTTAAAATATTTTTTTTATGTTTTAACATATATTTTTCGCCGATGTAATTAGAGTCAGCGTTATATGTATTTTTTTCAAAAAATGAAAATTATATAAACCTGTGAAAATTTTGTTATTTCATATAACATTGAACACTTTTTACATCATTTAAATTTATAATTAACATTGAAATTATTATATAACATTGGTTATGTTATGTCCTAAAGGATGAAAGGACTATCGGGGGTAAATAAGCTTAATCAAAAAAATTATACCGATATGAAAATTATAAAGTTAAATTTAAAGTGGGAAAAAATAAATAAAATAACATATATAATTTTTATAGTGATTTAGCATGAATTAGACCCAGTCCATTATTAACCCTCTCTACTCATCAAGACATGCATTGTAAAGTAAATAGATGTTTAAAGGGGTATCATAACCTAATTACAACCTACTTTTTCTAGTGGTAGTATAACCAAGACATATAACTTTTGTATGGGGATTAAAAACCCAATTACAACATTGACATTAGTATATGTGAGTCAGAACCCAAACGGTTATAAATCTAGATCCAATAATCACAACCCAAAAATGGAAATTATTTTATATTAAAATCATAAATTGAATGTGAAATCATGTGTGAGAGATAGGAATTATTTCTACATATATAAGGAAACATAAATAAAATATATAGATAGAAAAGATTCATCTATAATTTTTTTTATTATTGGATCAACTAGTCTTTTCAAGGTGTTAGTAGTCGAGGAATATGTAGTTCAATATATTTGAGATCATCCAGATGATGAAACAAATATGTCACATGACTTTATAGATTTTACATCACATTGAAAGTTCATATCTTTACTCTTTATGTAATTATATAGTGTCTATGATGTTATTTATTATCTTACAGACATCCTATAGATCCTTTTTATAAATTCTATGCTGCTAAAATATCTAAGAACTCATGAAAATGATTAAAATCCCTAAAAATAATAAAAATAAAGTTGACTAGTTTTATTGAAGATGAAATATATTCTATAAATATAAAAATAATTCAAATTGAATTAAACACAATATTTGAAAATAATAAAATGGGTAAAACAAATTAAATAGTCTACTTAAAACTATTTCTTAATACACATTCAAATAATTCCATGAGTTTCATAATCAAGTTAGACATGTAAAAATAATTCTAATATTCATCTAAAAAAATGTAAATATTTTTAACATGTAATTAGGATTCTAAAAATAATTTGAATATGGTCTTATACATATAGTACTAATTAAATATAATTAAAAAAACCTAAAAAAATTATATTTAAATGTACAAGAAATATACTGTGTATATTTTTTATGGAGATAAAAATAGGAACTAAAGAATCATTACATATAATTTTCCACACACTCAAAAAATAACATAGGATAAAAATAATTTATAATTAATTTAAAACCCAATAATATACTAAAAACATGAAAAAAAAGTATAAAAATATTTTTTAAACTGATGGTAGAATATTTGTTGAACAGACAACAACATATTTTTTGGACTAATAGTAGCCAAAATTGTAAACTAATTGTAACATAAATTCTGAACTAATGGTAGAAAAAAATTTGAATCAATGGTATCATAGTATATAATTATATGTAATGTAGTTTTAAATTAATGGTAGCATAAATTTTGGAATAATAGTAGAATATATTTTTAACTAAAAGTAGAATAATTTTTTAACTAATTATAGTAGAAATTTTGAACTAATGGTAACTGAAATTTTCAACTAACTATTGTAGAAATTTTAAAATAGTGGTAGAAAATTTTTGGATCTAACTGTAAATAAATTTGGAACTATTAATTGAATAAATTCTTAACTAATATTAGATTAAATTTTTCACTAAATACAATAAAAATTTCTAAATAAAATTAGATAAAAATTATAACTAAGATAGAAAAAAAAATTAAACACGTTCTCTTTTGAGTAAAATAAATCCCGATATATATTTATACATATATGATATAACACATTAAAATGGTATTAATTTCCATATCTTATTATTTAAATGAATTAAACAATTTCATGAATTATAATCAAACAAAACAAAACCTTTAATTTTAAAAGTTACCATAAACACAAATCTCACCAAGTAATTCAACAAAACAAAACATTAAAAAAACAATATCCCCCTTTTTGTTTGATTTCAAAATAAGTTTATTAAAACCATAAAAATTTTATATTCTCCCCCTTTTGGTAAGTAAATAAAAATATAAAATAGTAACTTCACCAAAACAGATATAGAGATAAAATAGTTAAGCTTCCAACATGTTAAGCTTAAATTTATTTTCTTTTTCAAACTGATAAAATTCTAAGGGATTAGTAAATATGTATATGCAATCTAATTCTCAAAAGTGATAAATTATAAATTAACATCACCTTATTCAAATGATATCCAATAAAATTAAATATAATAGGTTATATAAATAACAGACCATATAGATACCTTTCCACATTGGTTATTAAAATATCCAATATCAATATTTTAATTATTAAGACCTTTGATAATGGTTTTTTTATAACCAATGTAGAATTACACCTGTAACCTCAGTTATTCATATAACTGAAATTATGAGTACCTTTATATATTAGTTATTAACATAACTGATGGGAAATTTTATAGGTTTGTTTAAATATTTCAATGTACATAATTCCCTTAGAATAAAAAACGAGATTGAATAACTAGAAAATTATAAAAACCAAATGAAAACAAAAAAAGAGACTCACTGATTTGGATTATTTTCCTTTCTTATGGTGGTTACATACAAATCAAAATATCATTTATTAAAATTCATTTTCTTTTCATAGAAGAACTCATGAGGCATTGTGAAATTATTTTGGTAAATCTCTTATAGAATCATTATCATTTCTAGTTGATATAAAGAAGTATTATTCAGAAAAAAAGAATAATAAGATATTTATTATGAAAAAAAACTTCAAAAAAACTAAATAATTATAGAATAATTATAAATAACATGTTGAAGTGGTAGAATAGATATTTGGTGGAAAATCAAATCATTGGAATGGTGAAGGAAGAGTATATTAATAATCTTAAAAGATAGAGAATGAAAATTTATAGATGATATTAGAAAAGGTATTCACATGGAGTGATAAATGAATAGGTAGGAAGAAAAAAAATAATGATTCATTATGAAAAAAACTAATCATTATTTTCACATAATGTGAAATTTTACTTTTAACATCAATTATTATATAATTTATGCCAAAAGGTAGAGTTTTAACATCAGTTATATAATAATCGATGTTAAAATGAACCATCATAGTGGTTTCAAAAAAGGTTATTATAAAAATAACATAAAAATATAAGGGTTTTGTGAAAGTTATACAATAGTTGATATGAAATCCCACCACGATATAGCTTTTAACATTGGTTATATAATAATCAATGTTAAAAACTAAATATGAATTCTATTTTTTTAACTAGTGTTTGGAAAATAAGACTCATGGAACACCAAATCTAGGATAACAATGTATTTCTAAAATCCAGGTTTATCAAACCAAAGATTATAACCCTTTAATATCTTTGGATAAGCTATAAAAATAAACTTATCATCCCTTGGTTAAAGCATATTATTTTTTGAAATAGGAATAATCAATGCAACCGAACACCCATAAATATCCATAAGATGGGGGCTAGTTTCTCAATAGCTATTGTAGAGTCTTAAACTGAATAGAGGGGGATGGTCATATATTGATAGATAGAATATAATATTTAAAACACCATCCTATAAGGATTTGGGAATTCTTGGGCATAATAGAATATTATGTCCCTCTCAATAAAAATTTATGTTCAAGTATTGGTTTGAACCATTTTTTTGTGGAGCATAAATGAAATTATAGTGCCTATTGATACCCTGACCCTCACATAAATCATAAAATCAAAAGGTAGGTACTCAAATCCATTATCAGTTTTCATAGCCTCCTATATTATCTCAGTTTTATTCTATGAAAATGACTTCTAGGTCTTAAAAACCTCAAAGGAATCATATTTAGTTCATATAAAAAATACATACATACTAGAAAAATCAACCATAATTGTAAAAAAATATGATCCTCCTCTTTAGGAGGTAAGTCCTAGTAACACTCCCAAAATTAGAGTGTTCATACTCAAGAGGGTGACTATGCTTAAGTCTAGATTTATGAAAACTAACTCTCTTGTATTTACGAAGATCGCATTATTCAAAAAATGTTAAGTTACTTGGTATCACATGCCTAATAATTCTCCCATCTATTTAACTACTTTAAACCCTAAGAACTTATATACCCCAACCACCTATGATTAAGTATTGTAAAATCACTATTGGTGAAATATGCTCTACCCAACTACCCAGTATGACTCTTTCCATTCAAGACATAAATCCCAATAATTAGGGATCCACTAAAGACTATAAGAGATTGTTTAGATATCTTATTAAATCCCAATTCATATTAGAACATAAATATATTCCAATATAAAAAATATATTCAAATGAGATTACAATGAAGTTCGATGACCAGTATCAATTTAAATTGAGTGATTCCAAAATGTTCAAATAACTCTAATAGAATACACCTTTTTCCATGAATCATAATCACTCATTGTTTCCTTATACAACCTCTCCTTTAAATCCCTCATCCAACTCAAAAAATTATTCTATTTCAGGGTACATGTGGAAAGACAAACCTGATTCTAAAACCCACATGTTTAGTAGTATAGGATGAGGCATAGTCAATACCACAACATGGTCATAGCGTACATTATCCTGCAAGGAATAATGTTCAAATTTTATATGACTCTCACTATATTTCATTTTAGGGAACTTGGATTTGACATGTTCTCAATTACCATATTATTAGCCGGTAACATTGCATACTTAGACCTAGAATGTTCATCCCTAAAAAGATTATAGTCATTTCCATTATTTTTCACTTTACCTTTACTTTTACCTCAAGCCTCATATTAACACCTAGCATCTTACCCCTCACTATCAGTCTTAACCAAAGGCATACCACAATATTCTCATAAAATAAATAAATATTTCACTTCCTCTAAAGTCAATAAATATCTACCTTATATTATAACATCAATAATATTATCATACGAACTATCTTAGAAAATTATCAATTTTATATCTTGGTCTACATCCTCAATTTTAACATTAATATTATCCAAATAAAACAAAATTATTAGAAATAATCAATATGTTATTGAATTAAAGTTTTAAGATACATCTTGAAGTAATATGGTTTATTTTTCTTATACGGACAAACTATTAATGAAGTAGTCCTACATATTTTATCAAGTTTTAATGGTATTATAGTATTTGAGGTTTCATAGGAAACCTCCTACAAACCATTAGCATTCCAAGATAGCATAAGAGAACAATTTAATTTCATTAATATATCTATAGATATGTTAATATAGGTATTCATAGTCTATTAATAAATATATTAATTAATAATAGGTTTATCGGTGGCATAAAGAACATCTTAAATTCTATGTTAGACCGACATCATTCTGATATAGTGTTACCATAGGTTAAAGTCATTATCACCAATGGATTTGTCAATTTTATACTTACTAGTTTCCATTAACAAATATAGAAGTCTCTAATTCCAAGTTTTGAGGAAAAAATAAAAGGTATACCCACATATAGTGTCCAAGATATCTATATAAATCATTGACTCCTAATAAGTTGCAAACTTCAAGACTCTAAAGTAGACAAAAAATAAAAGCCTCAGTGGATATCTGTAATGAACCAAACTTTTTAATAATATTTGGTTTCTTTAAAATGTATGTCATACTATGTTGTAATAATAAAATATATATTAGTATTAATGAAATGTGACTATATGGTTTTAAGTGTTATATGACCATTGATCAAAATGGCCGTTGGAAACAATAATAATTTTTACTGTCATAATTGTAGTTTAAAATAAAAATAATAATGGATAACTAATATAGAAAGAAGATTTTATGGACCCATCACTAGAATCAGGACGTATGAATCCCATTTGTCAGATCATGGGAAGGTGTTAGTGTCACTAGGATTTTCTCTGTACCAATATCAATTCGAGTTTCAATATGTTAAGCATGAACATATTCCCCTATAAGAGAAGTTCAAGCTGATAGAAATCACCACTCAAGAAATATTGTCTAAGCTACCCCAAGATTATATCACCATTGCACACCTTACACATAGGTCCTATGTAGGTGTCATAAGGAGCTGTGTAACTTGGCCTTAGTTACTTTGTGTAATCCTTTTATATAAATAAAATTTGTATTTGTTATTATAGTAAAATAACCATGATTTTTTAATTTTAAATGTCAAAATAAATATACAATTAATTTTTAGTTTCTTTATAAGAAGCTTCATATTATTTATGAATATTGAAAAAAATAATTTTAAATTTTTTTATAGTTTAAATAATTATTAATGTGAAATTATTTTCAAAAAACTGACATATACGGTTGTGATAAGTTAGAAAGTTAGTGTATGATAAGACCAAATTAATTTTTGGTGAATAGGAATATTACCCTTATAAATAGTAATATGACAAATGGTATAGTAACCTCACTTAAGTAAGTACAGATATAATTTAGGCAACTTTAATGGTAATGTGATATAATGTCATAAGTAAATAACTATTTTAGAAATTATTAGTTAAGTATTAGTATTTTTTGGGTAAATAGTGATTTTACATAAAAATTAAATATATCATATTTAGAAAATTATTTTCATAAAATTTATTTCATTTTTGAATTCATAACATCTATATTAGGTTAGGGTTAATTTATGATATTTTTATAAAATGTATTATTTTTCGGTGAACAGTGAAAATACAGTTTTTGAGCATTCAATGTGTTTTATGACATCATAATGATGTAATATGTCATTTAAAATTATGGCTGACTAATTTGGAATAAAATATTATATAATGTGTCCCAAGTGGGAAAAACCATGTGAAAATACCATGGGAAGCACATGGTTTGGCAATACTGATTAGGTGTCCATGAAAATTAATAAAAAAACTCCCTCTCATTTACTATAAATACCATGCCATTACTTTATTTTATTTCATTCCAAAATCATACCCCTAGAATCTATGATAGTATTAACACCCAATTATTCTTCCCAATGTTTCCAAAATCCCTCAAGGTCCCATACATATATTTTTAGAATTTACTCTTCAAGGTAAGGGAACCTTTCACCCTACTCTTTTAATCAAGACTTCATTTTTGTTTATGTCTTTTAATTCCCATTTTCTTATTATGGGTATATTATTCAACATCCTTATTATTGTATATTTTATGTCCAACCGATTAGAGTTCCTTTTATCTCTCATAAACTTTTTTTTATGAATTTTTAAACGACGAAGTTTGGATGCTGAATTTTCATAAAGGAATTCACAACTTCTCTTTTTTTTCTTTCAAGTTCTCTTTTATGTGGTATGTATTTCAAATTTTCATACCATGTTCTTACCCCAATTTTATTTTGTACCAATAATATATTATTAATCTCTTATTAATGGGTTACCTATGTCCCCTCTCTTTTTAATTTTTTCGAAAACCATGTTGCATGGAGGGTATGTTATAGAAATTTCGTCTCAAACTCTCTCTCCTTTTATCAGGGAAATATTTTATTGACATTATATGAATACCAAAACCTCTTTTATTTATAGGGTTATTTATCATTACATAAAAAGGATTTATTTTTCTATTGAATTGTCAAACATAAAACCCTAATTCCCATTCTGTGGGTTCTAATTGACATAATGATGATATTTTTAAGCACTTTTTTAAAATGCCATGATTTTGATATGAAACCCATTTATTTTATTATCTATACATTATTTATGAAATGTTTGATTATTATCTATTTGGATCACATAAAAATAAATACATATTAAGTTTTATCTCTGATATTTCTCCAATGTATTCGGTAAAGAAATTATTCTCTTGAGATGAAAAGTTTTAAGATACCTTGGAGAATAAGCTTGGTAATTTTTATGACACCTTTGGGTTGGACCTTGTTGATATGATTATGAATGTCTAGATTAAATATTTTAGCCACATTTTCAAGATATTATTCATGTTATTATTATCATGATATGTCTATTCTCATGACTTTGTGATATTTACTCATGTTCTTATTGTATTATTTTAAGTTCACTTGTAAACTATTTTCCCTATTTTCCCTTACTGGGCATTATGCTCACCCTTTCCTCTGATGTATGTTCCCAGGTTATCAGATGTAGTAGTTATACGTAGAATTAACATTAAAAGAATTATTTCATGATTATTAAATTAATGGTAAATATTTTCTTTTATTATTTAGATTTTTTCAAAGACACTAGACTTTGAATATCCTATATTTGTAAAATGAAATTAAAAGTTATGTAATAAAAAGGTAAAATTTAATAGTTGGTATAAAAGGATAATTTTCTTATTTATGGAAATTAGGACATTGAAGCCTCTGGAATAACCCAAAATAATAGTTTAAATATAGAAATTCTTCCTCTTATTTTGGTGAAATATTAATTGAGTGGTTTCCGAATAAATAAATCCATGTCTGGGTACAAACAAGTGGATGTGGATCTGGAACAAATATATCTAGGGGTAAAACCTGAAAACCTCATTGAGGTAGACTCAAACAGGAACTAGTGCACGACATTGGGTCTTGTTAAAATTCTATTTTGACACTCCTGTGGGATATTTTTTTGTTAATCGTATGATTTTTATGAATCATTTTTAATGATTTGTAGATAATTGTAATTGTTGTTAAAGAATAATATGTTTATGAATTAAGTTTTAAGAAATAAAAAACCTTTTCATATAAAAGATTCATCAAGGATATAAGTTTCTCACTAAGGATTTATTCTTTTAGAAAATGGCAGGTAATAGAAGGAAATGTTCAAATGGTAACTACAATGGACCATGTGCTAACGGCCCTCTGATGGAAGATCAAATGGAAAATTTCATGAGAATGATGAACCAACAACTCAAGTTATGTTGAATAACTTGAATCAAGATAAGAGACCAATTTTACCATGAAGGGAACAACATTATATTCATTACTTTATGCATCAACAACCACCAAAGTTCAGTGGATCTACCGACCCATTGATTAAAATCACTAGATCATCTCTATCAAAAAGATCTTTTTCGCGATCTACTATTTAGAACAAGAGAAGACCACCATGGTTATTTACTGCTTAAAGGGAGAAGCTGATCACTGGTGGGAACTAAATAAAAACATGAGTCCAAGAGTGGAGGTCAAATCTATGGTGTGGGAAGAGTTCATAGGTATATTTTACAATAAGTATTTTCCTTGTTCAAAAAGAACAAAAATAGAGAAGGAGTTTCTCAAGAGAAAGTATAAGGATAATGAATCGGTTGAAAGCTATGAGATGAACTTCAAAAGACTTTCAAGTTACACCTAAAGATTTTTCATGGATACTAATGGGAATATTGATAGATTTTTTGGTATACTAAGACCTCATAAGTGGAAGAATATATCCAACCAAGACTATAAAATCTATGAGTAGATCAGGCGACATGATATGAAAGTCGAACTAGAGTTTGGTGAGATGCAGGGGTCTTATAAATCCAATGACATGAAGAGATACAAGGATCTAAGATTATGGGGGATATTTGATTAGGGAAGAGTAGGAAATATAGTTAAACTTGACAGGTGTAATAAGTGTGGTAAGAAGAATTCAGGGAACTTCCTAATGGGAAGCGAGAAGTGCCACAAGTGTAGAAGAGATGGTCATATTGCACAGAATTTTTGCAGTGAGGTGAAGCCTCAACTTCCCAACACTAATGAAAAATGGAAGATGGTTCAGGTCCTACCTAAATTGAAATGCTTTAAGTGTGTACAAAATGGTAAATTTTCTAGTCATTATCAAAATCTGAGGGTGGTGGAAGGGAAACACCATCAGCCTCAGCAATGGCCTAGGGAGAAAGGTTGTTCTTTTTCTATCACGACAGCTGATGTTGAAGCTTCAAATGATGTGGTGAAAGGTACTATTATTGTTCTCCCAATGATATAAAGTAATTTGTTATATTTTGATTCTTGAAATCCTTTATTTCCTCTAAGTTTTCATAGAATTTGGAATCAACCCTTGATTTTCTAAAAGTAGAGTTATCATTCAAGACTCCCGGTGGGATTATCCAAGCATAATCGGTGTTTAGAAACTCTAGTATTTACTTTAGTGACAATAATCTTATCAAAAATCTATTAGTCACTCCCATAATGGAATTCCACATTATACTAGGGATGTACTAGCTCTCAAATTATAATGCTAAGGTAAAATACATAAGTAAGGAAATCTCGGTAGTCTTCAATGGTAAACCTATAGTTATCCTCCATGGAATGATTTCTCAAACACATATTTTTCTAGAAGAACATCCTATATCTTTATTTATGGAGTTGATCGGTAAAGAAGAAGATGAAAATGAGGGTATAATGATTGAAAATGTCCCGATAATTTAGGAATACATTGAAATATTTCTTAAGGAGTTACCCAAACCTCCCCCAAAAAGAGGGGTCGATTTCATCATTGAACCCGTACCTGGATCTCATCCGATATCAATGACCTCGTATAGGATGGAAAATGTGGAACTGGGGAAATTAAAGAACCAACTCCAATATTTTTTGGATAAGGCGTATATCTGACCATATATGTCTTCTTGGGGATCACCTATTCTCTTTTGGAATAAGAAGGATATATCAATGTAGTTATGCATTGATTATATAGAACTGAATGGGATCATAGTAAAGAACAAGTACACTCTTCCAAGAATTGATGACTTATTTGACCAACTTCATGGGGTTCAATTCTTATCTAAGATTGATCTTTGATCTGATTATCAACAATTGGGGGTGAAGAAAGAAGATATGCCAAAAATTACCTTTTGATTTAGATATGGGAATTATGAGTTTGTTATTATTCCCTTTGTCTTGACTAATGCCCCAGGTATTTTTTTGGATTTGATTAATAGAGTCTTTAAGGATTGATAACTTTGTGGTAGTTTTTATTGATGATATTCTGATATATTCCAAAATTCTTGAGTAGCATGATGATCATCTAAGGGTTACTTTGAAAAATCTTCGTAAGGAGAGGATTTTTGGAAAGTTCAAAAAATGTGAATTTTTGTTACCCCAAGTTTCATTCTTGGGGAACATTGTAGACAATAATGGTATCATAGTTGACACTACAAAGAAAAAGGTTGTAGAGGAGTGGCCTCATCCTATAAAAATATCTAAGATTCATAGTTTCCTTGGGTTAGAGGTATATTATAGGAGTTTTGTGAAAAACGTTTCATGAATTTCTAATCTATTAACCAAGTAAACTCGAAAAGGGGTCAATTTAATCTGGAAAAAAGAGTGTGATGAAAGTTTACAAGAGAATAAGAAGGGATTGGTTACTTCACCCATGTTAACTCTTCCCTCAAGCATAGAAGGATTCGTTATTTTTAGTGATAAATATCTGAAAGTTCTTGGGTGCATCCTCATTAAAAATAACAAGGTGATTGCTTATGCATCTCGACAGTTGAAGACACATGAGAAGAACTATCCTATGCATGATCTTGAGCTAATTGTGGTTTTTTTTTACTCTAAAGATATAGACACACTACATTTATGGGCAGAAATGTGATCTATACATAGACCATCAATGTTTGAAGTATATTTTCAAAAAAATGAATTGAACATGAGACATAGGAGATGTTTGGACCTTCTTAAAGACTAATTTTTCAGTTCATTATCATCTCATAAGTGCAAAAAAAAATTCTAATGCATTAATTAGGAAATACCCAGTTGTTCTATCTACGATGGGGATTCAAAGAGATACCATGATCCAAGACCTAGAGAAAATGGAAATGGTAATTTTAAGGTAAGGGACATCATCAACCCTATCCAAAATTATTTATCAACCGTCATTACTAGAGAATATCAAGAAATATCCAAAAGAATTTCCTGTGTTTCAGATAAAGTTTGAGGCTGTTAATGATGGGAAGTTTCCTGAGTTCAATGTTGATCAAGAAGGTGTACTGAAATTTTGTACAAGACTATGTATTCCTTCTATTATGGAAATAAATACAGAGCTGATGGATGAATCTCATAACTCTACTTTCTCTATACGTCCTAGAAGCAAAAAAAATGTATAGGGACCTTTCTGATCATTATTTGTGGGATAATATGAAAAGGGAGATTGCTGACTACACTAAAAGGTGTATGGTATGTCATCAAGTAAAGGCAGAATGACAACTTCATAAAGGGGTATTACAACCACTACCTATACCAGCATAGAAGTGGGACAATATCACTATGGGATTTGTCAGTGGTCTCCAAAAAAACTTCCAAAGGAATCAATGTGATATGTGTTATAGTGAACTGTCTCACCAATACTTCCCATTTTATCTCTATTCGGGAAGATTTATCTCTTGACCAACTTTCCATGATTTACGTGAAGGAATTGGTAAGGCAACATGGAGTTCCAATTCCAATTGTATCTGAAAATGATCCAAGATTTACATCAAAATTCTGGAGAAGTATTCAACATTCTCTATGTACCGAATTGCATTATAGTATGGCTTATCACCCCCAAACTGGTGGTTAATATAAAAGGACTATTTAAACACTTGAGGACATGCTGAGAACATGCTAAATGGAATTTAAAGGTGGATGGGATCAACATCTCCCATTAGTTGATTTCTCTTACAACAGTAGTTTCCACACTGCCATTCAAATGGAACCTAAAGAATCTCTGTATGGGAAGTGATGTAAAAATTATACATATTGGGATGAAGCTAGTTATATAAAGATTCTTGGGCCTGATCTTGTACAAGATATAATAGAAAAAGTTTGTTCTGTCCAATAACACATTAAAGATACTCAGAGTCAACAAAAGAGTTATGCCGACAACCATCGAAGGGACTTAAAGTTTGATGTTGTTGACAAATTTTTTCTTTGAATTTCACCTTATAAATGATTCATGAGATTTAGGAAGAAATGGAAGCTCATCCTGAGGTGCATTTTCCCCTATAAAATTCTTGATCACGTAGGATTAATGGTTTATCAGCTTGCTCTTACTCAAAATATAGCACAAGTTCATGATTTCTACCATGTATCCCTATTGAGGAAGTATATACATCACCCTTCACATGTACTAAATTCAGAGGTGATACAACTTGAATATGACATATCTTTTGAGGAGAAGTCGATAAAGATCTTGGATCTTAGACACAAGGTTCAATGCAATAAGACTACCCCCCTTGTTAAAGTGTTGTGGAGGAACCAAAAATATTTTAAAGCCACATGGGAACTAGAGGAGTCTATGAGGTAGAAGTATATCACATTTTCTCTTCTCAGGGTATGAGGTTGTGATCAGGAAAAAAAAGACTACCCCCCTTATTAAAGTGTTGTGGAGGACCAAAAATATTTTAAAGCCACATGGGAACTAGAGGAGTCTATGAGGTAGAAGTATAGCCAAGATGAGCTTTGACATTTTAAAATTCTTTTTTTTCAAATAAGTTCCATATTATTGATGAATATTGAAAGAAAAAAGATTTTTAAAAGATTTTTTATAATTTAAATAATTAATAATGTTAGATGATTTTCTGAAAAATAGACATATAAGGTTGTGATCAGAAAAAAATTTACAGTCTGATAAGATCATCAAAATTTTTGTGGAATAGTAAATTATGAATTATAATATTACCCTTATGAATAGTAATATGACCAATGGAATAGAAATGTCACTAAAGTAAGTATAAATATAATTTTGGCAGCTTTAATTGTAATATGATATAATAGCATATGTAAATAACTCTTTTAAAAAAATTAGTTAAGTATTAGTATTTTTGGGATAAATAGTGATTTTACTTATAATTATATATCTCATATATAAATAATTATTTTCATAAATTAGCATTATTGTTTGAATTAATAACCTATATATTAGGTTTGGTTGAATTTATGATATTTTTATAAAAATTTTTGTTTTTCATTGAATAGTAAAAATATAGTTTTTGAGTTTTTTGGGTGTTTTATGACATCATAATGATGTAATATGTAATTTAAAATTATGGTAGATTCATTTGGAATAAAATATTATATGAGGTGTCCCAAGTGGCCAAAAACATGGGCAAATACCATGGTAAGGCCCATGGTTTTTCAAATACCCCCAATGAGGTGTCCTTGGAAATTAATAAAAAAATCCATCTCATTTACTATAAATACCAACCCATCCTTTCATTTTATTTCATTACAAGATCATCCCCCTCAAATATCTAATAGTACTACTACCCAATGAGTCCTCAAAAAGGTTCCTAAAACTATCAAGTTCCCAAACCTATAGTTTTAGAAGTTACTCTTCATGGTAAGGGAACCTTTCACCCTCCTCTTTTAGTCAAGACTTCTTTTATGTTATGCCTTTTAATTTCAATTTACTTATGTTGGAGTATGTTATTCTATATACTTATTGCTATCTATTTTATTTTCAAATGATGAGATACCCTTTTCTCTCTCATAAACTGATTTTTATGAATTTTTAAGCGATTTTTTTATGCTACCGAATTTATGTAAGGGAATTCGCAACTTCTCTTTTTTTCTTTCAAGTGCTATTTTATGTGGTATGTATTTAAAATTTACAAACCATATTCTTATCTCTATGTTATTATGTATCTATAATTTACTATAACTGTATTATGAATGGGTGTCCTCTATCCCCTCTCTTTTTAATATTTTCAAAAACCATGTTGCATAGCCGTTATGCTGCAGACATTTTGTCTCAAAAAATCTCTCTTTTTAACAAGAAATGTTTTTATTTTCCATATATAAATACCCAAAACTCTTTTATTTCAAGGATATTTATCCTGAGATAAAAAATTATTTATTATATTTTTTAATTTTTATACATAAAACCTTTATTCCCATACTATGGTTTATAAATAACAAAATGATCATGTTTTTAAGAACTTCTTAAAATGCCCTAACTTTTATATAAAACCTGTTTCTTTTATTCTCAATGGGTTATTTATGAAATATATGAGTATGATCTATTTGGATAACATTAAAATAAATATATATTAACATTTTTATCTGATAGAGCTCTAATGAATTGTGTAAATCAATTAATCTCCTGAGATAGGAAGTTTTGAGATACCTTGATGAGTAACCTTGGTAATTTTTATGACACCTTGGGGATAGACCGTGGGGATATTCTTATGAATTTATAAATTAAATTTTATATGGATATTTTAAATATATTATTTAAGATGTTATTATCCTGATATGTCACTTCTCATTCCTTTTTTATATTTCTTTATATTCTTAATGTATTCTCTCAAGTTCACATGTAAACTATTTTCCTTGTTTTCCCTTACTAGGCCTTATGCTCACCATTTCCATTGATTCATGTTCTTAGGTTATTATATGTTGTAATTTCACAAAGTATGAACATTCCATGAATCCTTTAGTATTAAAATAATGTTATATGCTTTCATGTATTTTGTTCCTTTTATCCAAGACACTAGACTTTAAGGATCCTCTATTTGTAAAATTAAATTAAAAGTTATGTAATAAAAAGTCAGGATGCCATAAAATCGTGATGTTGATTCAAGATGATTAAGAAAGAAGAAGAAGAAATTAGTAATGTGGAATCACATATTTTACATTCTTTGGATAAGTTTGGACAAACATTCATGGCAAGAACACCCCCATACTCATGTATTTTATAAATTCACAAACAATTACGTGTACAAGAGAATTAGTAAACAATAAACTGAAAGTATGTCCTAAAAGTAATGAATCATATCAATTTAAAAAAAATAAATGAAAAAAAAGGTTACTCACTGATAAATTGGCCTTAACACCGACTGGTTATAACATTATTAAACACCAATATTGATCTATTTCGACTTCAATATATAAACATTTATGAAGATATTCCCTAAATACATGGTTCATGAGATTTACATTGTCCATATATTATTAATTATTGGGGTATATCATATAGTATTAAATGGTATTTCATATCTCTACCTATCTCAATCACTACCACAAAACTGGGTAAGGCCAGTGCCACCCCTTTATCAGCGCTAACGAAAAAGCACTGATAAAGGGGGGGGGGGGGTTATCAGCGTTCAAAAAATCACTGATAAAGGGAGCCTTTATCAGTGCTAAAAAAACACTGATAAAAGTACCCATTTATCAGCGCTTTTTTCTAGTGCTGATAAAGGCCCCCCTTTATCAGCACGTTTTTTAGCACTGATAAAGGGACCCCCTTTATCAATGCTTGGTTAGTAGTGCTGATAAAGGGGGGGATTTTATCAGTACTTTTTTTAAAAGCGCTGATAAAAGGTCGACTTAAAAAAATTAAAAATATTTTAATTTATAAATATAGTTATATAGTTATATTTATATAAATATAATATATAATTTTTAAATATATTTTAGATAAGTATAAATGTACATTTACACTTAATATACTTAATATATAATATATTTAGTTAAAATGGATTCTTAAAAAATTTAAAAAAAAATTAATTAATAATTTGTTAATTATTATGGAGTAATAGTCATTTAATAACAATTTGAAGAGTAAAAAAATTAGAAAAATTAAAAAAAAAATCCAAAATATTTTGAAAACGCAACTCAAACTTCAAACAGCCAAAACTTTTGATCTAAGTGTCTGTTTGAGCTCTACCACATATCAAATAGAAGCATGCGATGAGCTCTACGTCGATATGACCGGGGGTACCCCGTTCAAGAGTTTGTTGAGGCCAAAAGAGGCCCAGAAGGGTTTTCAGCCTCATTTGAGGGGGTATTATTGGGTTTTTTGGTGGGGACTGAATTTGTTCCAAGGTATTACATTCATATTGATATTATGTCTTTAAAATTTTATCATTTTTTATAATGAACTACTTTTTATAATCAAATATATTACTATATGTACATATTTTTTATATATTCACACCTAAAAATTAAATTCTTTAAATAAATAATTAAACATATTTACATATAAAATATATTTGCATTATCTAAATAATAACTAATATCCATTTTATTTAAAATATCAATATATGAATATTTATATAACTACTATATATTAATATAAATATATATATATTACTATAACTATATATATATATTAATATAACTATATATATTAATATAACTATATATATATATTAATATAACTATATATATTAATATAAATATAGATTACTATACGAATAAATATAACTATATATATATATAAATAAATAGATATATCATGAATAAGAGAAAAAATCAATATAGGGTAGTGGTAAAGGCTTTAGGTGCACTGGGGGGAGGTCTCGATATCAAATTTGGGTGGAGGCACGGGAACGCGCGCAAGGGTGATTTAAAGGGATAGCACTGATAAAGGGTGTAGGTGGTGCGAGCGGGCGCTAGAGGTGTGGGAAAGCGCTGATAAAGGGGGATCAAGTGCTATAAAAATCCCCCTCCCCCCCCCCCCGAGATTGGTAGTATTTTTTTTATTTTTTTTTATTTTTTTATTTTTATCAGTGCTAAAATAAAGCGCTGATATAAGGGGTCTTTATCTGCGCTTTTTGGAGCGCTGATAAAGGGGAACCCCCCTATCTTCGCCGACATTAATAGCGCTTTTTCTAGCGCTATTAATGTCCATTTTTAGCGCTGATAAAAGCCATATTTGTAGTAGAATCATAAAGTACTATTTGTGAATATAGAAAATTTCCATTACCAAATAGTCATAATATATAACATTCACTATATTAATGCAACTACCTTTGATAGTTTCCACATTTGAATCTTAAGAGTCATCATTCGAGTCAATCATACCCATGTTGGCTATCATTAACAGACTACATCATAAGATGAAATGGATTGGATATTTATTCATGATAGTTTTTAAGGGAGTGTATGAGGAATTTAATCATTTGTTATAATGAATGGGTAAATGTATCAGTGCTCGAGAAGCATACTTAAGGAATTTTTATAATAGATAGTACCCATTTGATGGTGTGTGTGTGTGTGTGAGTCAATTATTCATGTTTTCTAGAGCTCTCCCCTACCTAAAGAGCTTTTGTAATACCTCATTTACATAATGATGTTCTAGCACACTGTGTAGGGTGGAGGATCTTTCTCATATAATGAGTGATTCAACATCCCATGGACACCTCCGAAGGTGGGATGTATTTTTTTTAACGTATACATTTTTCATTAAGAATATAAAATGATGATGGTTGAAGTGGTCATTTTGATGAAAGATTCGCATTTATTGGTTCTTAATTTCAAACATGTTTGGTTTAATTTTATCATTAATGGAAATCTTTGTTTGGGTTTCTTTATTTTTTCCACTTCATTTTAAAAGATCTTTTTAACCCATTTGAATCCCACCAGTGGTATTAGAGTAACTATGTATTTATATTTGTGAAATAATGAAAACATATAACGAAATTTTCATTAGTATTTCCTATTTTATTCTTTTCTTAAAAAAGAAAATTAGTTCCTTTCTAGTTGTTTGAGTCATGACTTATGATATAGGAATATCGCAAGTACTGAATAAATACAAATTCTATATATTTGTTCTAATTTAAGTATATGATATCCTTCTATAATAATTTACAATTGTGTTTCACTATGTATCAAAAATAGATCATCAAATTACCTAAGTTATATTAGTTCTAAATTAAATATACGATAGGTATATCGTAAGAGGCAACATCGAAATTAGTTGTAAAATAAAAATAAATAGTGCATTAAATATTTAAGTTTCATACCTATCATTAATATCATATGATTTTTATTGGATAGTTAAAAGTGATCTGAATTAAATCCTATGTTTCCTGTTATATCATAAAATATCATTGATGAATAAAATTTATTTTTCTTTATTTTAAATTTTGAATTAAATTTTAATATTTATAAATATTTTACGAATAATTATAAATGGTATTTAGGGGATACTTATCAATTTATATAGTTTTAATAAAAGTAATTAATTATAAAGAGATTATAATTAATTAATTAATGATTATAACCATTTGTTATTAAATATTTATTAATACTAAAATTTAATATTAAAAATAAATTTTACCAATTTATATAGAATGCATATTGACTTATAAATAAAGTGTTATTTTTTAACTTTAAGGTGTTTTTTATTAAGTGTTTATAAATTAAAAACTAATGATAAATATAAAGTGTTTATATTTTAATATTTTGAATTTAATATAATACTTAATTTTAATTCTGTAAATTTTGGGACTTATTTGGGATATCATTTAAACCCAAACAAAAGGAGTTTTTAGGATTGATTTTATGAAGGATTAAATAATGTCAAGTAAGTGATGTTTTAAAGGAGGTTATATTATTAAATGAATATAAAGTGTTTATATTCAAGATTATGGAATATTAATAATGAATAGTTTAAATTATAAATTTTTTATAATTAGATATTTATTTATGAATTTTTCAACTATTAAAAATTTATTCGCTTCATTTTTATTCATAGTTATAATTTTTTTATTATGAATATGTCAATTATTTATTTTAAATTCCAAACATCTTTTAGAGATTATCATACAACATATAAGGAGTTACATACTATGTATGATAATGGGTTTAGTTTTCAACTCCCTTGGGTTTGATTTTTAATTAAGGTTATTAGCTTGAATTCAGTTATTGAATATAGTTTATAATTAGTAGGTATTAAAGTTATGATGAATTGGAATCTATCTTTAGTAAATTGTCCTTGGTTTGAGGTACTTTTCGTCAAACTTCCCAGTGTCCTTGAGGCATATTCTATATTCTAGAAATTTGGGGTGGGATATATGTGGATCTAGGATTACTAATGTAGAGATTATCAATTTCATTAACTCTTTATATGAAAAGATTGTGCACCTTATACATGAGATGCATTTAGTTGTGTGTAAATATGTCTGGATTCTATTTTTGGTTAACAAAAACAAATTAAAAGATATATAAAGATTTACACATCAATATGGTTTGATCATATAGGTTTTGTGGAAGGAATATGATTAAAAAATAAATAATTATAATCATGAATATATAAAATTAATAACTTGATATAAGATGGTGAGATTAAATCCCTTTTAAAATACTAAGCATTAGATTCCTTCACAAGTGTAACTTTTCATGACCTTGATAATCTAACCATGTAGTTTCATGCCAAATTAGGGTGCCCTTGAACTATCTTGTGTATCAAAAAAAATGTAATGGAGGTATTTTAATCATCTTGTGCCATATTATTATAATTTTATATATGTTACACTTATATTAAAACACTAATCATTAGGATAGTAGAGGAATAGAGTTGAGTTTATATCAATATGATGCATTTGGATACAGATTTATCCACTCAGTTATCTAAGTTACATGTTTGATATGATTGAAAATATTAGTCTTCTAGATATAGTCATGGATTATTTATGTGATACATAGTGTAAGTCTTTATAAAATATAGATCATATCCCACTAATGAACATTATATGATTCTAAGGGGGTTATAATTTAGTGGGATCCCATATAAAAAAGTCCTTATTAATGTTAATGAAACATGATACTCATCTAATAAAAGATTCTATTATTAATAAATAGTATAATCGTTGTTAAACATAACCTGTAGATAAATCCTTGAGAACAGATAATCTTTATGTATTAAAATTATATGGCTAGTAACTCAACAAAAGTTATTAATACTATAGAAATAATATGTTCCAGAGAAACACCTTCCTAAGTAACCAAGTATTGAATTTATTCTATAGGTGAATCTAAATTCTTACAAGAATAATAGAAGGATTATTTTAAGCTTCCCAAGACATTAGATGATAAATTACATAGGGAATTCTTCTCATATATTCAATATTATTGGGTATGTCAAATGGTACATAATATGATTAAGTTTGTAAAATAATTGGTGACGATAAAAGTTTCCATATGGATTATTTTGGTTAATTAGTTCTTCTTTTCTACTATGGAATGTTCCGACAAGATGAATGAATTCGAGTAGAGTTCACTTGATATTATAAAATGTTGAGAATAAATGAACTAGGCCTATGATGTCTATGTTACTATTCTCTATTGACAATATAAGTGGGTGAAAGTTCAAAATAGAAGATTAAAGGTCAGTTAGAGAGTCCAACAAGTTTTCTTCAACTATTCAGTTAAGGACTTTGAAACCTAAAGGTGAAATTAGGGAGGAATGGGAAAAGATTTAATAGTATGTAATCATATTTGATACTTGAAGGGGTTTTTAAAAACCTATGGATTTTTCATGTTAGGTATCATTGTTATAGAAAATAATTCATTATTTTTTAAGGGTCTTTGATAACAACTATATGTTTGATAAGTGTTATAAATATACAAGAGTTCAAAATAATTGTAATAATTGATTGAGCACCTAGTTTTATTTCAATTGATGACGCAAAAAGTTTTTTTAATAAAATATGTCAATATAAAGGAATAAATCAAGATCAGATGAATATAAGTAAGTAATGTTTAAATTTACCTCTACCTCTAATCCATTTTTTAATTATTCAAATAAAAGAACATAGAGGTTAAGAGAGAACTAGAAAATCTCAACACAAAATAGAAGACTACAAGACCTAATAATCTGATATAAAAAGTCAAATACACTAATAAAAACAAATACCTAACATTAAATGACTAATCCCACCCCCTAAATAGAACCAAAAAACACAAATTCACTATTACAAGAAATTAAAACCTCATAAAAATCAATATTTCAAAATAAAAACTTTAACTTTCCAGGTCATCAACATAGAAAACATACCTAACTCATTATCGTGCCACTAAAATATCAAAAATAAATAGTATAATCTGAACGACTTTTTGGTCATCACAGACATCAATATTCCATTTATAATCTCATACACTATATTAGTATTAAAGTTTTTATCCCAAATTAATAAGTGTGCATAACACCCCATGCTTCTATGGTAAGTTTCTCTTTGATTAATACAATATCTTGCGATGTACGCAACTTCTAATTCTATCACACCACGACCAACCAAACTAGCCGTTATGAATAGTAATACCCCATTTTTAAAATTTTATAAATTTTATTTTTGGAAATGGACTTCATTTTTGGATTCGAAATATCAAAATTATCTTAGGGTGAATTTTTGCTATTTTTCGGAAAACGTTCAATTTTTTATGAATAGTGAAAGACACCGCGTAATTGTTTAAAACCATATTTTTATTTTAATAATTATTTATTTTATTAAAATTTATTTTATGTAAATATAGACACATAATACTTATATTAGTTCAATGTAATTCATTGGATTCATTTTATAATATGATTAGATGTATAAAATTTTATTGAACTTCTTAACGTCTTTTACCCAACTTCTAGGCACATTTGAAGACTTGTACAAAACATAATTTTACAACTTCTGTGAATTTAATTTCAAAAATCCTAGAGCCACAGTTGAAATCTATAAGTAAAAGTTTATTCAATAATATTAAAATAATTATTGGCGAATAGTAATTTTTCAATTTTATTTACCACGGTTAAAAGTAAATAGGGTAATTAAAGGTAAAAATGATATAATAATTACCCTAAAACATGTCCTAATTTTATTGGATAAGTGTATTTAGGCAAAAATAATCCTTATAAAAAACATATAATCTAATTTTATCCACTTGAATTAGATTAGGGCATTTATTATTATTTTATTTAAAGAAGTGTTTAAAGTGTTAAATTCAAGTTTTAAGAACTAAAACATTCTTAATACAGGGTTATACATAATATAAATTCGACTATAAATATTCATTAGAAATATACAAATATTTCCTAAATAATTGTATTTTATTTATAATTTTTATATATTAAATAATTAAATTTATTTATGACATAATGATGATAGAGTAATTACATTAATAATCAAAGATTAAAATAATTGACATTAAAATATCAAAATAAATGTAAATTGAGACTTTTGATGCATCCCACTAATTTTCTAGGTTAATATGACATGTTAGGGTTTATTTAATTAAGTTTTTTCTAAGTGATAAAGTTTTTAATACTTTCACCAAAACAATATACCAAATAGTGTCAAAATTGATATAAATGATTTTTTTGAACAAATACTATATTATTAAATGATATAATATTTTTAAAAATAAATGGTTCGTCCAAATTACATAGATAAGGTTATATAAGTGAAAACTTTACCACTTGGGGTTCTCTCGGCTTTTCATAGTATGTTTATTAACCATTTATTATAATAATACAAGAATACATGGAAAAAGATTAACTATTTAACTAATAGTTAAATCTAAAAGATAAGGTTAATATGGTAAACTAAACCTTAATAAAACATATTGGTTGAGAGGTTTCTGATACAACCCCACCTTATCCTAGAAATAAATCCATTTATATCCATTATAAACTGAATATGATTTTATAATAAAATAATATTTCAATCTTTTCCAAAAATGACCCTCACCTCTCTTATAAAAGGGTACTTCCCCTTCTCTCTAAATCACACCTCCAAATCCATTTGTCTTGTCCAAAACCTCCTCAAATATCCTCCCAACTACCCTAACTTAAACCTAGATTCCTTACATTGATCATAAAGCCAACCTAAGGTGCCCTTTTGATCAAATCAAAAGAAAGCACCCGAAGAAGAGGTAATTATTTCATCACCTCTTTCAATGTTCTTTTCTTCTTCCACTTCTAATTTATTTGTTGTTTTCATAACAAAACAATAAATCCAGTACCTTATACATAGTTTGATGTTATTATAAATATGGTACAACCATATTCATTATTCTAATCATCCAGTTAATGACAAAGTCACCATATGTGTGTACGTACTATTTACCATCTCCATGTCATGGTTAGTTTGTTATTCCACACTTCATTATTTAGATGGGTGTAATAATGAGTATAATTGATTTTAATAATAAATATAACATATTAATTATTTTTATATATGATATACCATCCAATTAAATGATATTTTACCACCAAAATAATGATATTGTCCCTCGTGCGTACGTACGGATTACCATCTCCACAAACGTGATAAGATTCATTTTACCAACCTAACTATTCAAGAATAATTTCATTTTATCATTAAAAATAATGTTTAATAACTTAATATCATTCTAGATATGAATCAAATACATCCTATACCTAACAAACATAACTTACGTAACAAAACATATAAAGGAAAACGAATCAGTTAACACCTAAAACCCTGATACTACAGAAATATTATTAACAAAGAAATATTAGAAGATCATATATGATATCATATTTATGTATGTGGTTCTTGTATAATTTAATAACAATGATTTAACTATTATACACGTGGTTATTATACCCTCAACAAATGAAAAGTACCAGGTATGTTTTAATTTTACATTCTCTTTAATAGCCTAGGTTGCTTATACGTGAGTATCTACTGGGAAATCTTTATCATCCACATATGTGTTTCTTAAAAATTTATTTAAAAACATTTTTTTTATTTCCTATAATATGTGTTAAAGAAAATTATACCCTTTTTTTACTTTTTATAAAATGTTTTTAAGGGAATCTATCTGTCATTTTCCAAACAAGGTAGTTAATGACCTTTTCGAAAAATTAAGGTAAGAGTGATTTTTTAACTTATATGGTGGGTGCGGCTATTTTCATCCATTAAAACCCATTCTAAGCTTCCCTTACGAGATTGTAAGAATATTTTCAAAATAAATGTTTTCTTTTATAATTATTTGACTTTTAAATTATTTAAAAATAGAAATAGATATTTCTCCCAAGTAGTTTTGATTTCATATATGTCAACATCCTTTGATTGATTTTACACTTGTTTGAAGTTTATTTATTATGATACAATCATCCATATTGTATTTAATGTTTTTTGAGGTGTTTGACTGTGGATGTGTTATTTTTATACCATTCATGGTTTATGGTTAAAGTATTAACATTTCGTATGCTAGTTTAAATAAGAATGTTTATGTTATGTTTCAACCTTTTCATATAAGGAATGCATTGGACTTAGTAAGTAATAGGTGGAGGCTGTTATATCTCCTCAATGCAATGGTAGGTCTCATGTGACAAAATAGTGTATTGGCACAAGGCCTTGAGAAAATATTATTTGTAGTCTTGGCATGAGGACTTGATTATGTGGTTATGAGGTCCGACATTATGCATTTCATCATTATGAAATTATCTATTTATATTACATGTGATTATTTGACTTGTTGAATATCAATGTGAATAAGTAAATGTAATTATTTTATTTATCTTTACCATGTTATTCTGAAGTTTATTTTTAAAAGTATTTTGTTTTAGTCTTATACATTTCCTTTAATTTTTATTATTATTTATGATAGTTTCTACTATATTGTTATCCTTACTGAACATCTGAGCTCACACCTTTTTATGGTAAGGTACATTAAAATAATGATCTTTATGTGTTAGATTAAAAGAACCAAGTATTTTCAATCAATAAAAAACCTAGTTCACATGAATCATACCACTCCAAACTTCAGAATCACTAGCTAGGTTCTATATATGAAAAGTGTTAACTAAATTAAATGAAGAGGGATATATAGATTATTTTTAGCTAAAACCACTTTGTTTATGTCACCCATTTTTACAAGGAAATATTTACAAATCCCTATTCATTGGAAAAGGTTATAGGTCCAAAGAAAATTTTCAATTAGTTCATAATGATGTTTTTGGACCATTTTCTATTGAATCAAGGGGTGGTTAGTTGTATTTTATAACTTTTACTGATGATTTATATAGATGTGGATATATATACTTGATGAGGTATAAGTAGGATTCATTTGAGAGACTCAAGGAATAAAATAATAAAGTTGGGAACTAGGTTTGTATGAAGATTAATAAAATATACTCAGACCATGGTGGATAATATCTGAATCAAGACTTCATAGATTGATTTTGGGAGTTTGGGATTATATCTCAACTCACTCCTCCATATACACCTCAGTGGAATGGTATAAGATAAAGTAGGACCCAAAACTTTTCAGACATGGTGAGATCAATGATGAGTCAAGTGAATCTTCAATTATCTTTTTGGGGATATTCATTATAAACTGCAGCATACATAATAATTTGAGTGCCAACTAAATTTCTATATGGTATTTCATACCAATTATTGAGTGAAAATAAAATCATGTTATTGTACTAATATTTTTAGGGTTTTTAAAAAAAATTAAAGGTATATTCATAAAAAAATATTTAACCATGAGGTACAAAGTGTACCATTATAGGATACCCCAAGGAAATAAAGGGATATTACCTATACATCCACTCAGGAAAAAAATGAAAAGTAGAAAGACATTTCATATTCCCTGAGAGGGATAACATCTTTAAGAGATATATTGGGAGCAAGATAGACATTGACAAAGTCCTCGATCAAGCTATAAAAGAGTTGGTGTAGGAAAGGATTCCATAAATCCCCATGGAAGAAGATTTTATAGAGACACAAGTACTATGTAGGAGTTTAATAGATGTTAGAGAACCAGAATGATATGGTTTAATAGTCACTGAGGTTGGTAACTCATTATTAGTAGATAATAATAATCATGTAACCTATAATTAATTATTAAGTGCAATAGATTTTTGCAGGTAAAAAGAAGTTATGAATTTTAAAATAGATTCCATATACTAAAACCAAGTATAGATTTTGGTAGATCGACCAATGGATATAAATCCCATTGGTTATAAATGTTTATTCAAGAATAAAATTGACATGAATGGACAATTCATTACTTATAAGGCATGACTGGTGGAAAATGGTTTAAACAACGTCAATGCATTGACTACGATGAAACAATTTCACTAGTTGATATATTGAAATCCATCAGAATTATAATTTCCATTACATCTAATCATGACTATGAGATTTGGAAAATGGATGCCAAAAAAACCTTTTGTCATAGGAACCTTTAAAAAGATTTCTATATGACACAACCATAAGAATTTTTGACTCCAAAGGATGAAAAAAAAGGTATGAAATTTGAAAATACTTATTTATGCATTAAAGAAATAATTCAGGACCTAGAAAATTAGATTTCATGAATCCATAATGGAATTTTGTTTCATAAATAATGAATTTTATTCTTCTTTCTATAAGAAGTTTAGTGGGACTGTGTTCAGTTTTTTAATAGTATATATCAATGACATTTAACATATTGGAAATAAAATTTTTATTTTACTGTCTATTAAATCATAGTTGAATAAATGATTCTCCATAAAGGACTTAGGAAAAGTATTATATGTTCTTAGGGTCAAGATATATTATGATATATCTAAGATACTTCTCTTCCCAAGTCAAGGTACATATATTGATACGATATAGAAGAGATAAAGTATTTTAAAATGCATTCAGAGATTGTTTCCAATGTAATAAATAATTAATTTGTTTTGGGAATTTTTTCCATAGACATGTGAGGAAATTAAAAGGATAAAAATGGTTTCGTACTCTTTAGAAATTAGGTTAGTCATGTATATTAGGATATATACTAAACTAGATGTCGTCTACACCTTAATTTTGGTAGGAATATATCAAGTTATCCCATGTAACTGTAATTTAATGGTATTTAAGACTATCTTTATGTATCTTAGTCATAGTAAGGATATATTAATAGACTATGGAGAAGATGAGGAACTATTCATCATTGGATATGTGGATTCTAGTTTCCAAAAATACAAGATGATCTAAAATAAGATATGGGATACATCTTCACTATAAATATAGGTTTTGTGAGATGGAAGATCTCAAAGAAAGCTATGGCCATAGATTTTACAGTAAATTTCAAGTATATTGTGGATTTTGAGATAGGTAAAGAAGTAGTTTGGATTTAAATCTTTATCTAATAGCTAGAGATAGTACTTAGTAGTAAATTCCCCAACACACTCTATTTTTATAATACTACAATGGTGGATCATGTTAAGGATACAATGTCACCATATAGAATTAAGTATATAATTTATAAGTATTATCAATTAAGGTATTTTTTTGAAAGGTGCGGTTGTAGTGAGTATAAGATACAAGGAAGACAAAGTGGTAGACCCTTAAATAAATCCTTGACTTTAAAAAAAATTCATCATGTGAGGTATGGTAGACTTCAAGTCATAGGATGTTGGATCTTGTCCAAGTGTGAGTGTGTTAGAGTTGGTGTTATAAAACCAAATTTTTTAAATTTAGATTACATTTATATCCAAGGATTTGAATATTAGTTAAAATTTATTACATATTGTCTTTTTTTATTCATTACATTACTGTAATAATGTCCTAGGGTATTTCTTACATTGAAAAGGTCCATTAAATACTATGATGATATTCTTAAATATATTTCTATGATCATATAATATTTGAAGATGGGGAATAATGTGTGTTTACTATCAGGTGTGATTGCTCATAAAATGATGAGAATTTATCTCATGAAGTTCATAGTAGGAAATATAAAATATGGAAGATTAAGAGAATGGACCCACTAGTTAGAATTCCTCATGTTTATGTGTGACCAAATTTTCTTATCTGTGTATGTGTGAAATGTTCCTCGGACTTTAATATTATCATTAATACATGTTAAGAATTATGAGCATAGATTTACTAATGAAACTTATGATTTCGTATGTTTGTGGGAAGTAGGGTACATTGGGTGTGCCATGAATGACATGTTATTAAGGGATGACTTGAGTAAGGATTTTTCCCAACCATTATTCTATAAACTAATTTCTCAACACTTTGACAGAAATGGAATTGTCACATTAAACTTCCTGGTTATAGTGTAACACTATGTTTATTTTAGATAGTAAAAGAAATATGCATCAAGCATATAGGTTGATGACATGGTCATGCAAACTTATTGATGAGATATTGAGAAAAAAATTTATATTACATAGAGATCGCTTGTATATGGATTTTGACATTATGGTGTTAAGTTATATCTCTTTGGTTCCATAACATGTTGCTAAAAAAATCTCGGACTTAATGTAATCCCACCTAATTACAATGTGAAAGAATCATATAGGGTCACATGCTAATTATTTCCATTGATATTGATTAAATTTATTTTAATTTTATTAATGGAATAAATATTGATCTCAAGATTGAGGAACAATTTTACTCATGTTTTATCGATAGAAAATATTAAATAAATATTTATTCATAATTCTATGAATAGAATATTTATTTTATTTGTTAAATATTTAATTAATATGTTTTCATCAGATTGTGATTGAAATATTTATTTATGAATAAAATATTTAATTAAATTTTTATTTGGTTTTTAATAAATATTGAGGAAGACAAGTAGACCAAAAAAAATTCTAGTGATAAATATTATTTTTCAAGCTGGTAAAATAATATTTATTATTTTTCTAGTTAGTGTGCACCATAAAATAATAATACTACTATTATTTATATTGAATGGGGTAAGACTATGTTTATTATATTATTAAAGGGAAATTTTTCACTTAAATAATAATTTAACCTAAAACCAAACTCCATAAATATATGTTTATGTCTATTTGGTAAGGTTAACCAAGAATTGAGAACCATTGTGCACAATATAATTCTCTTTTGAATTCTTACTTCTCTTATCCTCTCAATAATGAGAAGAAAAATAGAGAATCCTTTCAGCCTGAAGGATCTTAAAGCCATAAAAATGAACAACATAAGATGAATGATCTTCTTTTCATACACTCAGTAATAAATCTATGACATTCGGATAAAAAAGAAGCATGTGTTGATTAATTCTAGAGTGATTCTACACTTAGATCCTAGAAGTGAAATGATGGTAATCCGAAAAGGTATTTTTTTAATGATCAACAAGATCTTCAAAGGAAGATCATAAGAAGAGGTATAATTTCTTCACAAATATGTACATTAATTATAATTATAACATGAATAATATCCCCTCTTTGGGTTCTAATATTTTCTATGTCAATATTTTCAAGAAAAATATCACTGGTCATGACATTTATATCTTGCACAGTTGGATAATGACCCATTTAATCTGAAGAAGATTATGGTTAATCAAATACTAGGCACTTATTATACATTTTAAACCTTTAATTAGGACTATAACTGGCAAATGAAATAGTATAAAAGTTTATAACCATTCAGTAGAACATTCAGATAGCTCTGGCATGATAGATAAGTTATATTGACAATATTTAGTGAGATCTATAAATTGAAGTTAGTGAAAAGGTATTCTGATTAATATATCATTAGAATAGGGTTATGTAATTTGGACTGAAGTTAAATTTGATCCATAGATAAATTTTTCCCTTAAAATTTATTTATCAGATTAGGATGGTTTCTTATCATTTTTTTTTTCCACTTAATCTCTCTCAAGTTCATGATGTGTTCTATATATATCTCCTAAATAAGTACATACTTGATCATTTACATGAATTTAACTTAAAGTATGTACCAAAGGATCATGATTTATTTTATGAGGAACAACTAGTAGATATTATATATCAAATATATAAAGTTTTTTTGAATAATACCACCCTTCTGGTCAAATTGTTTTGGTGAAAACATAAATTTATGTAAGTTATGTGAGAACACAAGCATGTGATGAGGAAAATATATATTCAATTATTTGTATTAGAGTGGTGGAATTTTGAGGGTGAAATTATTATATGGGTTTTATAAGTTAAAATTACAAGATATTATGATATATTTTTTTAAAATAAATTTGATTCCTTGATAGGTTGGTTTACATGTAACAGTAAGTTTAAACAAACTATGATATATGGTTGAAATATTATTATTTAATGTGATAGTTATCACCAAGCCATTGGATTTTTGGGTGTTAATAATACTTAATAAGTTATGAAAAAGTATTGTTTAAACATGTAAAAAATAAATTCATCCTTTATAAATTTGTTTTAAATAAAAAATAAATTCATTCTATAATAAAAAAGATATATTTAATGAAAAACTATTTTTTCATGTAATTTTTTTATCATAAAAAATTAAATTAATTAGTATTTATGAATTATTTTAATTATATTTTTAGTAAATATATTAAAGAAAATATTTTATCACTCATCCAAAGGATTTTACTATTCAAAGAATATGAATAAAATCAGTTTTATGATTAAAAATGCATTTTCATAAAAAACAACTTTTTCATTGAATTTTGTGCACTTATTTTAAAATGAAATTATTCCAACTATAGAAATTGAATCTTATAAATTGTATTAAATATTTGTAATTATAATAATTAATAAAAATTTTTCCGTAATGAATATTAACCGTGGTAAAAGTTTTGTTACCGTGGTAAAGGATTGAAGGGTTAAAATAGGGGTTTGCCTAAGAGATGAGATCTAAAATATCCCAAAACATGTGAATAAATTTTATTAATTGATATTATTTCAAAAATAAAATTATTATTATTTAATATTTTAAATTTTGGATCCAATTAACTTGATTAAGACATATATTATACAACAAAGTTTCAAGTATTTACAAGTTTTCAACCCACCTCACTTATAAAAGGTATACTCTCATCTCTTATTCACACCACTTTATCACTTTATATCAAATAATATATACACATATACTCTTAAAATATCCTTATCAATTTCCTTTAGGTGTTTTTATTCCCAAAATACCCATCTAAGAATCTTTAATGTTATTCTCAAGGCAGGATACCCAAAGAATGGGTATGTGTTCTTACTGATATTTTTCATGTGTATATCTTATTAAACCTCCTAAAAATTTTATTTAATCATATTGGAATGACAGAATAATTTTTTTAATATCATTATATTACTTGTTTCAACATTATATCATTTTATATCTTCTTCCCATCCACTGGAAAATGAGAACGTTGTTTGTGCGTACGTGGGGAATACCACCACCATGAAGTGTTGGGATTTATTCTTCAATTCCATTTAATATGGTTGATCATAAAGATATATTTAATGAATATATATTATATTTATTATATAATTATTCTTATTATTTAAAGGTTCATTATTATTTTCTTTTCTTTTATTTCATCCATCAAAAAGTGGAAACATCGCTCATGTATAAGAACCGACTATCTTCTCCACAAAGTGATGTAATTGACTCACATATTTATATAAATGGTTGTAAAATTTATATTAATGAATAAATATGATAATTACTGCATGATTAATATTTTATATTTTTTTAAACCATGTCCAAGGTGTAAATACTGAAACCAATGAGCTGAAACATTCATAGAAAACAGACAACCAAAATATTCATTTTAATGATGAAATTGTTAATGAAAGGATAATTGAAAATTATAAGGGAATTATATATATTAATTAATGTATTAATATGGTTCTACAGAAATTTTATAATAAATATATATTTATTATAAGTAGTTTTTAATGCATATGAAGTAATACGGACCTTGAGGTAAGGGTTTATAGTAATTATAAATCATATGTGACTTTATTTTAAATGTTTTAAAAGGAATATTGTTTTCCTTTTCCCAACAAGGTACATTTTATTTTTCTACCAAAACATATAAATGAATTTTTTTAACAACTACCAAATGAACATATTTTCCTATTGTTCTGATCATTCTTTGATTTGAAACATACTTTACATGTTTATAAGGTTATTTTCAAAGAAAATAATTTCTCAATATTCTGGTAATTTTTAGTTTTTAAATATACCAAAAGAAAATTTATTTTCCCCATTTTCACAAAAATATTCAAATGCTCTTCTAATGGTATTTTTCATCTAATTCAACATCCTTTAATTATTATTATGATTAAATGAGGATATGATCTTATAATACCTTCAAATTTCTTTTTTTGGATGGATAATGATGATGAGTAGTAAAAGATGATTCTATGAAACTCATTTCTTCCTAATTAGATAATTAAATTAGGATAAAATATGTATCAAACCTATTTATTTTATGTGGGTTATGTATCAATAAAATAATAAAATTTGTATGAAACTTATTTTCTTTCTAAGGGTTGTGCAATGATAAAATGTTTAATTTTTTAATGATCTTATGTCATGCATATGTATGGTTTTCATTATGTGATGGGTGGTATAGATATTATATATCCTTACAATGCATTGGGTATATATTTATATCTCGTTATATAATAAAGAATTGAATGGGATATGATCCCATTTTAGTATGGTAATTTGTCTAATATGATAGTTTTTGTAGTTAACCATGACTATGTAAATAATGGAATGTCGAGTGAACCCAATACTCTATGATAAACATGGTAGAGAGCCTTAAATAATGAAATTATTTTCTATGATTATGTTTATTTCAAAAAATTATGTACTATACTTATGATATATTCACATAGTTCATGATTGATAATTAACTATTCTTCACTTTTATGATTTGTGTATTTTGCTATAACAAAACCTTATGCAATGATTCATGA
Source organism: Viscum album (assembly GCA_963277665.1). Lineage (NCBI taxonomy): Eukaryota > Viridiplantae > Streptophyta > Magnoliopsida > Santalales > Viscaceae > Viscum > Viscum album. The sequence goes on from OY728146.1 coordinate 391,732,868, forward strand.
TTAAATATCTCTGACTAATTTAGTATGAATTTCTAAATTTATGACCATGTTATCATACCCTTATGTTTATTCTCACTTATGATCATCGATTTATATGTCCAAATGATTACCCTTACTAAGCATCTGAGCATACAGTTTTTTATGTTTTCATTTTCCCAGGATATAAATAAAGGTTTTTTGTATGTTTTATATAAGAAGTATACTATATGAAAATAACTTAATGAGATATTTTAAATATATTTAATCAAATAATATGATTATATATATTGTCAATAGTGACACTAAAGGTTTACAGATATGGTTCATGTACTAATATGAGATGTATTGAATATTCATGTTCAAAAATGTAATATTTTTGTATGTTATACTTGGTTCACCTCACCCTTCTACAACACAAAAAAATACTTCAATAATATTTCATATTTAATACAAAACCATGTATTTTCATATACACCACATTTTTTATTATAAATTTTGGCTTTTCATCATTTATACTTCCACTAATTTAGTGTCCTCTTCCTCAAACACACTTATTTTCATTATTCAGTGTCAATGTAGTGCACCAACTTTACACAGGAGTTCATCAACCCTTTCTCCATTGAATGTTACTCAATTGGTATGAAAACGTTATTCATGGTGTTTTATTATGAAATTTATTTATCACAAGGTGTGAAATATTATTTTATATCATAGTTATAGAATTGGTGAGGAATTCCCGCTATTATTCATTTGGGATCCCTCACATGTAAACAAAATCCAGTTATCAAAATTATTCACCTCCAACTTGAACTTAGAGCATCAAAAAAACCTCATTCAACCAGAAACTCGTCATTTATCAACTTCCAAAATCTATCTTTCTCATTATTCGATTGATTATCTGAATCTCATCTCTATAACTACTCAATGGATGTTTTCAGATTCACTTGACTAGTTACAGCTAAATATCAGTCTTCTTTATAATGGATACCCTGTTATAATTTGGATCATCCATAGTTGTCCAGCTTCGGTTCTTCAATCTTGTCCTTTTAAACAATTTTGATCCACATCCAAAAGTCTTTTTCCAATATATATTGAAACTTTTACTCAGTCTTTAACTTTAACTTCTTGATTCATCTACACTTTATGGTTTGATTAATCTGGTATGGTATTCTCCCATCATTATAGATGATCCCATGATTTAAATAAATTGAAATAAAGATAAAAATCCTCTCCTTCTAACACTGAGATCATCGATAATGTTTTTTCATCTTTATTAGGTTCATTTTTGTTCAATATTCTTCAAGAATATGTCCTCAAATACCCCCTAACATTAACTAAATCCATATTGTTCAAACTCTACCTCAATCTTCTTATGATGCTACTAGATTCTATCCTTGAGGTCTCGATTAATCTCCCTTAAGTTAGATGAAGCATAGAAGAAGCATATATGGTCATCCATGCCTGGGTTAGGATCATTGAAATTTCTTATGTGAAATTACTAAATATACTACAAGTAAGAATATTTATTTCCTACTTGCTAAAAAATCATTTTGGACTCTAAATCTTCTGATATGATAATGGAAGAAATATCTTAAAGGACTATTGTTGATTATCTTAAAATACTGGAAACGTATTATGAGTTGGATATGAAAAATTATTATTAATTATAGATGAATAATAAAGGAAAATGTAAATATATTATGATGAAAAAAATTATCCAAATTCAACATGAGACTCCAAAATAGATTAAATAATTAATTTTTACACTATAATAATAGTAATTAAAATTTAGTTCCATAAAAATGTATAAACTTAAAAACATGGAACTATTTAATTTTTATGATCCAACACTCGAATAACTTCAAAAAATATATTTCAATTACATATCAACAAATAACAAAAAAAATATAGTTCTTTAAATATATAAAATTTATATAAAAGAAAAATTTATCAATTAAGAAAAAAAAAATCTCATAAAAATATTCAAATGAATTATAATTTATACACAAGATAGTCAATTAACGAGTATTCACCATTGAAATATCCTTTAAACACAAAATCATCAAAATATGATCAAAACTATATCAACAATATGTTTTAAAATAGATCCACATCAAATTCCCCCACACTTAACATATTTTTAAACATATTCATTGAAAGAAAATTAGTCTCAATAATTAAAGAACTAAAATTGGTACAAAGCAATGAATTTCATAAAATCTTTCCTCATGGACTCACTCAAGTAAAATTTTATGATTACTTTTCTAAAAAATAAAATATTATTGTAAAAAATTGGTTACTAGTTTTTAAAAATTATTAAATTTGAAACTTTTAAACATATTTATACAAAATTTACTTTAAATTTAACTGTTCTTACAAATATCTATTTTTTCCCATGTGAAAAGACTCACAAAACCAGTAGATTTGGATAATTAAAATAAAATACATATATTATAAGACTTAATAAATAATTCAATCGAATAATTAAACTCATACAATAGTTTTGAAATGAAATCGAAAAACTTCACAAGGATTAAAAGTTCATTTCCTAAACCATTTAAAATAAAAATCTTGTAAGTTTAAATCCCATCAAAAAGTTTCAAATTAGTAAATATAGTAGCCTTAATCCTACAGTTTGATCAAAAAATTATTTCCAAGATTCAATAAAAATTTGTTAAAATATTATGTCTATGGTTGAATATAAATGATTAATACTATAAAGTGGATAAATACTATCTAAACTTAAGAAAAATATTTACCCCTAAAGATACTAAATGAAGCTCGAAAAAAATAAATTTTGAAAAAAAATAAGTAATTTTTTATGTGTCCTACAGGAAATATAGATGATAACATTTATAGACCCTTCCCTCCACACAATATCTCAGCATTGTATCAAAATATAAACTCGTGGCGGAAGAAACCATTTAGAATAAATTATTTTAAAAATATATTTTAGATCAGTAGCTCAAATCGTGTATGAGGGTCACAAAAAGCTCAAAATAGTATGTTTCCATGATTTAAAAATAGTTTTCCAAATGATAATTCCTATACCTTATGGATAAAATAAAAATAATTTTCAAAACATTTCTTAAAAATAACATATAAATTTTTTTCCAATATATATAGTACCACTTTAAAATAGTTAAATTAATTTAAATAAGTATAATGGTGTTTGGATAAAATTTTAAAACTAGTTCAAAAATATTATAAACATATTAGATTAAAGAAATCATAACATCCAAAAATTTCATCATAGTATCAACTTCTATTTAGTTTTAAATTTTAATTAATCAACCCCCCCCACACACACACACTTAATTTCCACTAAGGTGGAAATTTAAAACCATGATTCAAATTAATAGTTTAAGTTAACTATTTAGAGGATAATTCTATTGTTTAAACTAGAATAAACAATCAAAGAAGGATGAGATAATTCAAAAAGTTACTCTTCTATAAGTTGGTTTTCTCTTAATTATCATGCCCAAAATTACCTTTTTTTAAGACATGAAAATATACTTGGATTATCCCATTTAGGTACCTAGAATAGTAGAGAAATTCTGTTATGGAATACTATCATTTAAAATCAATATATTAAACCATGAAAATAGGGAGAGTATGTTGTGAAACTACTAGTCATAAATGGTTCAATATTAACTAAGGAAAGTGGTGAATAACAATAAGGAATGATATTGAAAAAAAGTAGGAAGAATTATTCTATGGAAAAACTAAAACAATAAACAAAATTAAAAAACATGGGGTGTCTCCCACGTGGCACAAGTATTATAGTCTTCAACCAAAATAACCTAATTAAATAATGGTAGTCACTATAAGGGTGTATTTTCATATCTATAAAACACTATATATTGATAGACCAAATATTTTTTAGAAACAAAATGATTTCTTGGGAAATAATCCCTCTAAGGGAATACTCCACTCTTTCACAGCTGAAAATACCCTTTAAAGAACCCATTAACCATGAAGGTCTACATAGATGAATATATGACAAAATAATAAATAGAATCCCAAAATGCCACTACTTTAGTGGTCTAAATACATCTAGTCTTAGAATGAAGACACTCTCTGAAGCTCTTCTAATAATCCTTTGAGCTCATAAATCAAAAAAATTATTAGAATGATTCCTTTCAGTAGAACTGGGTATGTCTTCCACTTCTATATTTGATTTTGAATTGAAATAATTATAGCATTCTTAAAGGGACAAAATTTAACTAGGTGCTTTAATAGGTATATTTTGATCCACAAATGTCTCTTCTTCATTCTAAACCTCTAAGTTTTCAAAAACCAAGGAGAATGTGGCTAATTTGATAATATAATTTAATTAGATGTTTTTTAAAAGTGTTTTATGAGGATTTTTAACAATTATTAATTAATATTAATACATATTCTGAATTATTTTTAGCTTCAAAATAAATTTCATAACCTAATTAAGATAAAGAATCTAGTGGAAAATTGGAAATAATTAATTTTTGTTCATCAATAAAATTTGGTTTCACCATAATATGATTTCATCCAAATTTCCTTAATCTTAAAACATACCATCATCAATCATGAATTTTGAAAAAATATTTCTTTATAGAATAACTCATATGTTCTCATCCTTTCCTTAAATTTTAATTTTACCTCTAAAGAAATGTTATTAGAGTGTTCCAATTTAATTTTAGAAAGGAAAATGTTCATATCAATTCAAATAAATTTGGATTCATGTTATTCAAGATTTAAACCATTTCTCTTTAATTTGTCTACACTTATTTCAATTTTATTGACCAAATATTTAGTTGAATCATTAATAAGATGATAAATGAGTGAAAATTCAACAATTAGACACCCCTCAAAGTAAACTCTCTCAACCATGATATCAAAAACCTATAAATAATTTATTTGGATTACAATTTTAAAAGAGGGGAGATTAAATTTTAAATAAATCATAAAATTTATAAGATCATTGAATTTTCATTTTTTTTCTCTTCTAAAATGTCCAAAACCTCTATCTCTATTCCACCTTTCAAAATTTTATAAAAAAATTTTAATATCTTTTATCATCTAGATTTTTATTTTAAAAGTTATTCATAACACAAGAAACCGTAACCCAAAAAGATATTATTTTTTGAGGTTTAATTGGAAAAATAATATTGTAATCTTTATTTTATTTTTCAGCATATAACGCCTAGATATATTAGTATAGTATTTGTTTGAAAATTTCATCATTTTTAGGTTCGTATTCACTAGTTTTTTCATATTATTTACTTTACATGGATCTCTCATTCTCAAAATAACCTAAGTGATTTTCTTGATAACGCATTTCAAATTATTCTTCCACATTAATTTGATTACAAAGCTCCCATGTTTTGTATTTTATATTGTTTTCTATCTTCAAATCATATTGTTCAAATTTATAAATCATATTCAATATTTATTGTTTCAATTCTGATTGATATTCAAGTATGGAATCATAATAGTTTTGGGTTTCTTCAAGTTGATAGGGCTATTTTTGTGGCTAATTATAGGAACACTATTTTTTCCATAATAGAAATAGAAAATACAATGTATTACATTTTTTTGATTCTAATCCCTAAATTGATCCATTTTTTAACCAAAAATGAGTCTATAACCCTCATATAAAAAAATATTTTCAAACTCAAAAATAAATTATTATGATAAAAAAAAGTTGGTTAAACACAACATATTTAAAGTCTCAATAAAATATAAAAATTAATTTTCAGAAAACCATTGATTATAAGAAATAAATTTCAAATATTTATCCTTAAATAAAAGAAACATGCATTTTTTTTGAGTTGTTTTTTCAACCTTAGAAACTCAACTCCAAGACTTATCTAGAAATAGTGATAAATTTTGAATGGTATAGAGGTCTTCATTTATATCAAAATATCATATATAATCTCCTACAGTAGCATGTTAGTGAAGTTATGAACCTAAGGGAAGAAGGGTGAATATTTAAAGGATTATTTTTTCCAAATACTGAAAAGAAGAAATGAAAGTTATAATGAAAAGTGTTTAGAACAAGATAAAAGTAAATAATTGTGTGGGTGGGTATAAAAAATAATTGTTATAAGGTAAGGTTACATGAATTAAAATTAACAGTGGGTGTCTGATTAAATTAGTTTGAAAAAAATGATGATATTAAAAATGAGTTGAAAAAGAATTGATCATCGGAGAAACCATTCATAAAAAAACTAGCATTAATTTTTAAATTATAACTCAACCAATCTGAATGAATAAATCCATATATTTATTATCTAGGTTTAGTTAATTCAAAATAGACTCAAAAGAGTTTTTCATTAGTTGTTATATCAATAAAATTCTTGAACTATATTGAAGAAATAAAATCCCTTGAAGAGTGAGTTATAAGCTCGAAGGAAGGAAAAATATCAACAATGAAGATTGTATTATTCCATATTCTCTTTCTATTATATTTTCAGACTTTAACACTATTTTTGTACAATTTTTATCTTTAAAAATTTGATTTTCAAAAACAAAATCGATAAGGGGATATTTTGTCTTCCTTCCTACATAATGCATCATGTCATACCTCCCAAAATATTCTTTCCCCTATGATCTTGAAGTTAGTAAAAGTCTTTATCTTTATATAGTAATTAGATTATTACCCCTTTCTTTAATTTTGTTTCTCTCTATTTTTTAAAGAAACCCCCCACCACCAACTTGACTTGATGGTTCCACTACCTCATTTCCATAATAGCTGAATGGGAAAGTCTTTATTTGGCCTTTATTCATAGTTGATATGGTTATAGAATATATATTAAATAATTTCAACCACTTTCACTGGAACTTGATTTCTCTAGTTGTATCAATAATGAAAATTAAATCTCATTTCTCACCATTAGTAGATATATATTGACCTAAATTACATGTGACCCCCTTATTTTTTCAATATCTTGAATGCTTCAACCAATATTCTTTAGTAAACATGTATTATCTCCTTGGTATATGCATATTTAACACAAAAACTAAACACAAATAATATATCATCACCAATCAATCAGTAGGATCTCTCAAGAAATTGATTGAGCATAAGGTATAAAAAATTATCCGATAGTGAAGCTATAGAATTATGGATGAATAATACCTCCCCCACCCCATTCTCCATAATTTATCTATTAAATAGAAATGAGATCCATTTATCATATTTCTTTTTTGCTGGCTTGAACTTCCATCTTGGTAGGAACCACATTCGACCGAAGACTTGTCACAGGTTGACTTCAGAAGTCTATCACTCTCAAACTTATATTAATTGAATGAAGACCAAGGTTTTAGTTGTTAATTGGAATTGCATGGACTCAATAAAATAGTTATATATTTGTCTCTATCTACTTTGTATTATTTCTCTTATTTCATATTTAATTCAATCATGGTTGTCCAATTTATGTTCATCAATATCTTCCTTCAAACCCATTACGATCATCGTCACAAAATATTTTACAGGAATCTATAAAAATTTCACTTCATTATTCAAAATTTATTTATTTATTCATCAATTCATCATGGTTTGATTAATTAGGTATGCTTTCTATCTATCATTTGATCTAATATCATCCTCTTATTTCAATCAATCAAAATCCATATATAAAATCCTATCATTTGATTCACCTATATCAATCATATGGTTTGATTGGATTCCTTAGGGTCATTTGAGTTCAAGATTATTCATGAATATTTCTTTGACCACACCCAAACCTTGACGTAATCCATCTTATTGAAACACATCCTTGATCATCTTCATCATTAGTGGAAAAACGTGAGGTGATGTAAGGATGATTCTTCTTTCATTAATGCTTAGGTGATGGTAGTGGTTAGGTGTGATCATCAAAGTGTTAATTGGGTCAATACTCTGCTTTCAATCTAGGTAGAGAGACCCCTGTATTTTTTATATAGTTGTATGTGGAACTCCCCCACATTATCGATGGAATGATTCCTCTATATTTGGGGAGGTACTCCCGATCTTGAGATCAGACAGTGAGTGAGTTCTCTATTAGAGTGGTTCTCTATCCACTACGCTATACAATGGTGAGGTGTGGGTACTCCATACCCATTCTAGAGAGGTTATGTTCGATGATTGGATAGGATATGGGTCCTTTAATGTGGTGGGATGACTCTTCATTATTAGCTAATTGTGGATATAGATATTAAATTTTCCTCTTCACTTTGGTTTACTTATGAGAATATATAATATTGGGTTTTGTTCCCATATATGTATTTTTGTTGAGATGATTGTTTCATTAATATTTTTACCCCATGGATTTCAGGGTGTCATATTGGGTATGTAAATTCTCACCCCTTAATGGGTTATGCTTTCATTTGTTTCATCTTATATATATGAAACATAGATTGGTGGTGACTTCGGTGGAGCATTTATTTAGAGGAACATAGCATTACTTGGAAGCGTTGACCATGTTTGGTGGTAAAACTTAGAGTTTTTGATCCATTATGTCTATAGTTTTCTCTCGTTTACAATAGTTTCCATGTCGGGACTTTATTTTTAGTTGGGTGTATATTCTCCCATTTATATATTATGTATTCCCTTTATGTATATTGATATATTTCCTAGAGTTGTTTCATGCATGATTACACCCAAGATGTTTCAATCTTTATTATGACCTTCCGTAGTTACACATATCTGGTTGTGTGTGTGGGTATTTATATAGGTACATTAGGATATGTGTGTCCATATCAATGATATTCCTAGTCATTTATTTTCTTCATCCACTAGCCTATTAGAGTTGGTCTTGGAGAGTCACTCTTGGCTTACTATCAAACCAAGCGAGGCCCCTTTGGGTCGGTTCATGACCTAAACACAAAAATAATAAAAATATCATTGAAAAGATATGGAAAAAATGAATTAAAATAGATCCACATAAAATTCCCTCAAACATAAAAAATTTCCAATCTTTAATAAATTGGTTAAACATATTCATTGAAAGAAAATGAATCTCAAAAAAAAGGAACTACAATGAAAACAAAGAAATAACTTTCTTAAATGTTTTCCCCCATGGACTCTCTCAATTAAAATTGATGATTACCCTTCTCAAAAAGAAAAGGGGTGATTAAAGTTTTTTTACTAGTTTTCAAAAAAGGTTAAATTTCAAAATTTTAAAAAGATTCAAAAAAACTTTATTTTTTGTTTAATTATTTTTATAAACTTCCCTTTTCTCTAAGTTAATAGATTCGTATAATTAATATCTTAACATAATTATAACCAACTAAATAGAAAATTATACATAATAAATAATTAGATAGAAAAATTAAAATCATCCAATAGTTTTGAAATGAAAATAAAAATTTTCCCAGACATTTGGATTTCATTTCAAATAAAATTTAAAATACTAATCCTATAATTGTAAATCCCCTAAAAACATTCAAAATTAGTAAATATTAAGATCTTACTCCGAAATTTTGATCAATGAATTTCTAAGATCACAACGAAAATATGATAAAATATTTATTTCATGGTTGAATAAAAATGATTAATTCTAATAATGTGTAAAAATTGTCTCTAAACTTAAGAAAAATATACAACCCCTGAAATTGATAAATGAATCTTGAAAATAGTCAAATTTGAAAAAATTTAAGGAATTGTTCATGTGTGCTACATGAAATACAGCTGATCAAATTGTTATACCCTTCCCCCACACTAAATCTCGACATTGTCTTTAGTGTTGTACTCAAGGGGGAAGAAACCATTTAAAATAAATTAGTTCAAATATATTATTTAGATCACTATCTTAAAATCAGATATGATGTTTGAAATCAAGCTCAAAAGAGTATGTCTCCATGATTTAAAAAAGATCAAAATGAAAATTCCTTTAATTAATGGATAAAATAGAATAACTTTCAATGAATATTTTATAAATAACAAACAAAAATATGCTTCCAGTTTATATATTAGTATATAGAAATTGTTACAACAATTGAAAAAATTATAAGGGTGTTAGTATATAATTTTAAAACTGATTCAAAATAATTTTGAACATCATAGATTAAATAAAGTATAACACACAATAGTTTCATCATAGTTTAAACTTCTATTTAGTTCTAAAGTTTAATTATTCCACCCCCCCCCCCACACACACACTTGATTTTCAATAATGGTTATATTTAAACTCAATATTCAGATAAAAACTCATAAGGGGGTCATTTAGTAGTTTAAACCAATCGTAAAATTCTAAATATGATTAGATAACTAAAAAAAATTATCCCTAGTTAGCTAGATTTCTCTTAATTCTCGGGCCCAAAATGACCCCCTTTAAGACATCAATCTATGCTTCGATTATCCTATTAAAGTACTTAAAATAGTAAAGAAAATCATTTATGTAATATAATAATTTAAAATAAAAATACAAAAACAAGAAAAATGAGAGAGTGTGTAATGAAACTATTGGTCATAAATAGTTCAATATGAACTAAGGAAGGTAGTGACTATGAAAAACGGAATGAGGCTCAATAAAAAATAAGTTGAAGTAGTTTATTGAAAAAATAAAAAAATAAGAAAAAAATTAAAAACCCATGGATTTTCTCCCATGTGACACAAGATTTATAGTTTCTGATTAGACTCTCCTAGTGAACTAACAACAGTCACTAGGATAGTGTCGTTTCTTGTCTAGGAAACACTATATGTTTACAGACTAAATATTTTTAATAAAAAATTATATTTCATGGGAAACATGACCTCTAAGCGAATAGACCACTACCTTTACAACTAAAAATCCCCCTTGAAAGAACCGCTTAATTGTGAAGGTCTACTTAGAATGATATCCTATAGAAGCATAAAGTATATCACAAAACTATAACTCTATATATTCATAAAGAAATTTCGGCTTAGTGAAACAAATAGACTCACAAAAACTCTTCCATGAATCCTTTGATCTCATCAACAAAAAATATATTATTAGAATAATTCATGGTAAAAGTGTCAGTTATGTTTTTAACTTTTGTATTGGATTTAAAATTGAAGCAATTTAAGATTTATTTAAGGTAAATTAGTGAACTAGGTTCTTCAAGAGGTATGTTATGATCCAAACAGATCTATTTCCCATTATTAACCTCTATGTTTTAAATAAATGGTGAATGAGGCTATTTTTTGATAAGATTACTTCCATAGAGGCTTTAAATTGTTTTATGTAGTTTTTAAATTATTTGTGATCAATAAGAATACTTGTTATAATTATCTATTTTAAATTTAAAAAAATAATTCAGTTCCAAAAAACATTGGAAAATAGGAAACAATTATTTTTTGTTCATTAACAAATTTAGGTTTCACTAAATTATGATTTTCATCTAAAGTTTCCTTTTTTGAAGGCATACCATTATTCATTAGTAGTTCGGAAAAAATATTTCCTCATAGAACAAGTCATGTGGTTTCAAAATTTCCTTCAATTTTAATTTTCCAATACTTCATACTCTAAAGAAAACTCAATAGAGTATTCCAAATTAATTTTAGGGGTTAAAATGTTCAGATTAATTTTCAGAAATTTAGATTTAAGTGATTCTATATTAAAATCATTTCCCCCATAAGAATCTACACTTATTTTAATTTTATTGTAAACAAATTTAGAGGGAACACTATTTCGAGGATAAAATAATGAAAGTTTAATAATTAGATATTCCTTAAAGTGAATTAACTCATCCTCAAAATTAAAAATAAGTTCATAATATTTTGGGTTTACAATTCTAATCTAAGGAAGGTCACTTTAATTAAAAAACTCCCAATTTATAACATCACTGAATTCTATTTTTTTTCTCTTCCAAAAAGTCCAAAACCTCCATCACTATACTACCTCTTAAAATTTTATAAAATGGTTTGAGATATTGTTTTCATTAAAAAAAATTATGTTATTTATGACCCAAGAAACTATAGCTTCAATTGTTCATAATTTTTCAGGTTTAGTTTGAAAAATAACAATGGAATATTCTTTTTCTTTTTCATAGTATAAAACCTATTGGATGTATTGGTATAGTATTTATTTAAAATATTTTTAAAAAAATAGGTCATTTTCCAATATTTTTCTCATCTTATTCACTTTAAATATCTCCCTTTTTCTCAAACTCTCCCCAGGTATCTTCTTGATTACTCATTTAAATTTTTTGTTGGCCTTTCATTTGATTACCAAGAACCCATTTTTTAGATTTTAGATTTTTTTCTATCTTCTTATTCATTTTGGTCGAATTTAAAAATCATATTCAATATAAATTATCTCAATTCTGATTGATCTTTACGATTGGAATCATAATTGTTTTGGGTTTCTCTAAATTGATAAGATTGATGTCGTTGATTATAGTCACACTATTGTGTTCCTATAACATCCATAAAACAATATCACATTATATTTTGATGATTCCAATCAATAAATTCATCCATTTTTTAACCCATAAATGAGTCAGATAAAAAAATAATTTCAAACTCAAAAATAAATAGTTGTGATAAAAACATTTAGGTTTAAAACAAAAAAATGAAATTTTCAACAAAATATATTAGAATTGAATTTTAATAAAATCACACATTATAAGAAATAGATTTCAAGAATTAAGCCTTTAAAATAGTGATAAATTAGTTTTTTATTTGGTTTTTTATGTGGTTTTTTAACCCTAGAAGCACAACAACAAGACATCCCAAGCGACAGTGTCAAATTTTGAATGCTCCAGAGGTCATCAAAGCTGTCAGAATATAATTTATAATAATGTTAACTATACTATAATTGAATGTTCAAATCCAACAGATAAAGGGTGAATATCTAAGGGATTATTTTTCTATAAATACTAAAAACAATATATGAAATTCATACTGAAAAATTTGTTGAACATGATAAAAGTAAATAATTGAGTGGGTGGTGTCATAAAAACGGTTTTCAGGGTATGATAAATTCAATAAAATTAACATAGGTGGTCTAATTAAAGTATTTTGAATTAAAAACAAACAATTTAAATATGATTTTAGTAATAATTTCACACAAGAGAAACCATTAACATAACAACCTATTATCAAATTTTAAACTCTCAATCAACTAGCCTGAACGACTCAATTTATTGATTTATTGTTGAGGGTATGGTAATTCAAAATAGAATTGATTTTTTTTCAATTCTCATCACATAAATAAAATTAAAGAACTAAGTTCAAGAAATAAAATAAAAATAAGAGTGAGTTATAATCTCAAAGAAACAAAAAAGATCAAAATTGAAATCATAAACCTCACTAATCAAATCCCTACATTTAATTTTTATACAAAAACCGAAGTTTAAAAATAAAGTGTACAAAACTAGTGATAAAATCAAAAAAAAATAGAATATGGAAGAATAAAATCTTCTCTTTAAAGGTAGAATCTCTACTACCCTATCAATATTTTTTTCCTTCCTTGTTGAAGCATCGACTCATTCCTTGCAAAATATTATTTCATATCTTCTCTCGATGTCAATAAAATTATTTGTCTATATAAAAGAATTAGTTTATTCCAACATTTTAAAAAAAATTACACTCCACATTTTAAGTAAAAATGTCACTAAATTAAGGTGCTTGGTATGTACCGTGATCTCCGAGAACACTTCTGGTGGGATAACATAAAGAAGGAGATTGCAGAATATATATCAAGGTGCTTGGTATGTCAGCAAGTTAAAGCTGAGCAAAAAAAGTCCAAGGGTATGATGCATTCATTGCCTATAACCATGCGGAAATGGGAAAATGTTACTATGGACTTTTTCGCGGGTCTCCCGAAGACGTCAAAGGGAAATAATGTGATATGGGTTGTGGTTGACCGACTCACCAAGACTGCCCATTTTATCGCTATTCGGGAAGACCTCTCGCTTGAACAACTTGCAAAGATATATGTGAAGGAAGTGGTGAGAATGCATGGTGTTCCAATCTCAATTGTATCTGACTGTGATCCAAGGTTCACATCTATGTTCTAGAGGATCCTTCAACATTCTTTGAGTACTGAATTAAATTTCAGCACAGCCTATCACCCCCAAACTGATGGCTAATCTGAAAGGACTATTCAGACGCTTGAAGATATGTTAAGGGCCAGCTTCTAGAATTCAAAGGTGGATGGGATTAGAATCTCCCATTGGTTGAGTTCTCATACAAAAATATCTTTCACCTGAGTATTCGTATGACTCCATATGAAGCTCTGTGTGGAAAGAGATCTAGAACTCCAACCTGTTGGGATGAAGTTGTAGAAAGAAAGCTACTTTGACCTGATCTTGTGCAAGAGATGACAGAGAAGGTTCAAGTCATCCAGAAACACATCAAATCTGATCAAAGTCGGAAAAAGAGCTACGCTGACAACCGTCTAAGGGACTTGGAGTTCAACGTTGGAGATAAAGTCTTCCTTCGAATATCTCCATGGAAGAGAGTCATGTGATTCGAGAAGAAAGGGAAGCTAATACCAAGGTATATTAGCCCCTTCGAGATCCTTGACCGCATAGGAGCTGTGGCCTATTGTCTTTCCCTTCCACTAAATATGGATCAAGTTCATGATGTGTTTCATTTATCACTACTTAGGAAGTACATACCAGACCCCCCACATATACTAAACTCAAAGGTGGTGTAGCTAGAAGATGATATCTCCTATGAGGAGAAGCCAATAAAGATTCTCGATTGGAGAGACAAGGTTCTACGTAACAAGACAACCCATCTTGTCTAAGTGTTGTGGAGGAACCATAAGTTTGAGGAAGCAACTTGGGAACCAGAAGAAGTAATGAAGGAGAAACACCCTCACTTGTTTGTGTAAAGTGAAATTTCGGGGGCGGAATTTCTTAAGGGGGGAAGAATGTAACGACCCAAGGTTTTTCAATGGAAATTAACTTCTTCTATTTATGTCATAAAATAACATGAAATCACAAAATAATGAACTACTAAGTGATAAGTGACAATTTGACCTTAGTAAAAGTTTTGGTATTTTGTAAGTCATAAATAATTAATTATAATTTATTAATTAATTAAAAGAGTATTGATTTCCCTAAAATTTATTCTTAAATTACTGAATCAATGTCTTATAGTTTTTAGATACTTTTATAAGACCCTACGTAATTTTTAAAAGCACTATAAAATCAGTTTTAATCTTAAAAACTATTATTAAAGTAAATTTTGATTTTAATTAAATATTAAATTAATAATATTTAGAAAATTATTTTTGAAAAATGGACTTCATTTTTGGATTCTACACGTTGAAAAATGGTTGGGGTAAATTTGGGGGATTTTTCTGAAATAATTGAATTTTTTATGAATAGTAGAATCTGAAAATTTACAATAATTGCTAAATAGTGGATTAATTGAGTCATCGATGATTTTCTGTTGATGTAAGCCCACTTGGTTAAGGATCACATGGTAAAATTACTATTCTTGGTCATGGATTACTCACTATTCCTTTTATTGTGAAGAAATAATAAACTAGTGAATTTTATATTAAGGAAACCCCTCTCCCCTCCACTATAAAAACCACTATCCCCACCCTCATTTCCTCACACCTCTCAATGTCAAATACTTCACTAAACTCTGCCCAAACACCTCCTCTATCCCCTCCCCCACGTCTCAGAGCTGCTGGTCTCATCAAAAGACCAAGCTTAGGCCCTCAAGTAGGTTCTCAAGAGGAGGATTCTAGAGGCAATTTCCCTCCCTCTTCTCCTTTAATTTCCTTTCAAGTTCAAGTTCATTTCTTGATCTCTCCCCACCTATATTTATCAAAATTGTATTTTAACTCTAGTATTATACATATACTGTAATTTTATTATTCTAATGGGATATAATATCATCCAACCCCCTTTCCCTCTTCCTTTTATTTTATTAAAAAGAACGTTGTTGGTGAGGTGTTAATTTATCACCTTCAAGAACGACATGCTTTCTTCTTCCATTTATACCTTCAGATATGGTCATGAAACCATTTATATGGTTGAAACAAAATATTTTATATGTATGTTTTTCTATTTAAAGTTCTGGATATAACTTATGTCCATATTACTAAGTGATAAGTTAAAACAAGTTCAATGTCATCTAAAAACCACCCAAATTGACATAAATAACCATCATTTAATTATTATATAATGATTCATCCACATGGATATAATATAATTAATTATAAGATAATTAAAACTCCTTTAATATAATTAATTACATGTAATATAATATTTTTATGTTTACTCACGTTCTACCAAAACTTCAATTTAAGAATACAAGTGAACCACCCAAGAAAAACCATAAAAACGAACATCCCCGAACAATGTTTTTAAACTCTATAAGTCCTACAAAGGAACATAATACGACATAATGAAACCATAATGAGCCCTATTAATGTACACATGGTTCTGTATTTCTAGTTAATTAATATAATTTCATTATACAAGACATTAAAGAGAATAAAGCATTCTGGTACAAGGTAAGGGGAGATTCTCGAACCCAACTTTCATCTTTCGGGTTCTTCCGCTTTCACTCCATTTTTCATATGGATACTCCTTAAAGATCATTTGTTCATCATTGTATTTACTTTTCTGTGATATACATGTTTTTCACTGGTATTTATGACAAACCATATGTTTTCCAAAATAACTTTTCTTTTAAGAACTCACCTTTTACTTCTCATTCAAAGTTGATGGTTCGTGTATCATGTATGTTATTCCCCCTTTGTTTTGGGAACCCAATGTTTTTGAATGTTTTATTATGAGAAGAAACTCATTCCTTTCCATGGTTTATTTATGTTAATTATTGATATATTTTCTATGTGGCATGCATGTTAATGATAATGTTATGATGTGACCGGTGCGCCCGGAATTATATAGCGCAATATGAATGTTTCAATGTGAGAGGTGTGCCCAGAATTATAAAGTGCTCCAATACATTGGGTAAAGTGATGAATCTCATGAGTAAATTTTAAATTATGTGTGAAAAATATTCTAGCTTGGTTCACAAGTTTTTGTGTTAGTTAACCACTAAGACACGATGTTTCATTTTTATGAATTGCCACATTTCAAGTCTTTTATTTATGCTCCTCTCATGTTCATGATCTTTTCCTATGTTATGATTATGCTCACCCCATGATATATTGTTGTTATATATCCTCTTATTGGGCTTCTAGATCACCCATTCTTATGTATATCCTTAGGTTGCTACATTTACTAAGGAGAGTACAAGTGCCAATAAGACGCTAGAGATGAAGAAATTAAATAAATGTATATTCTAGATGTTGTATTTGTTTTGTGTGGTCCTAGTTTTCCCAAGACACTAAACTTTTATATCATATTTGTTTAATACTATTATGTTTTTTATCTTTAGAATTATTTAATAGTAATTTAAGAAAATTCAGGGTCTCCATAGTTGGTATCAAAGGGAGGTTTAGTTAATTTGGGAATTAGGATTAGTGAACTCTAGAGAAAACCTCTATCATGATACTAAGTACAAAAATGAACACAAGAATATTTATATAGGGATCCCATATGTTATGTTTTTGGTATAAATTCTTTAAATTAATAAGTTATTCATGAATTTTTTACTTATGTTTTGTTCTAACCTTTTCAATTTTAGAAAATCGTGGGAACCATGAGAAATCAGGCCAACAACTCGTGTGAGGGCCAATGCAACGATTGCCCGAACGACATCCCCAATGATTTGGGAGGTGGAGTTAAAAACTTCATGGCGATGCTTACCCAATTATCTCAGGTAATGAATAATATTCATAATAATGGGGAACACCCTCCTTCACCAAATAGGGAGCAACTGGCTATCGAATGTTTTATGCGGCAACGACCACCGACATTTTATGGATCTTCTGATCCACTAGTTGCGGAAAAGTCGTTCAACTCCATGGAGAAGATATTTTCTATGCTTCATTGTTATAAGATGAAGAAGGTGACTCTATCCATTTATCATCTAGATGGAGAAGCCAATCAATGGTGGGATTTTATTAAGAACACCAAGCCAATGGAGGAAATTGAAGAGATAAAATGGGAAGACATTAAGATAATGTTTCTTAATAAGTACTTCCCATGAACTCTTCGCAAAAAGATGGAGAGAGAATTTATAGAGCTCAAAAAAAAAGAAGGATAATCTATCACAACCTATGAAGTGAATTTCACAAGGCTTGCAAGGTATGCTTTGGGTTTTTTTATCAACAATGATAGAAAAATTGATAGATTCTTTAGTGGATTAAAACCACACCTTCAAAAGGATCTTGAAATTTGATACATTGGGAGTTATGAAGAAGTTGCTCGGTGTTCTCTCAAAGTGGATATGGAGTTTGGAGAATAGTCCCATGGCTATGGTGATAAGAAAATAAAGATGGAGTTTCAAGCTGCTAGATCTAATGATAAAGGTGGGATGAAAAATCAATGAACCACATGAGAAAAATGTGGGAATTTGCACAATGGGAACTACCTCAAAGGGATGAGGAAATGCTTCAAGTGTGGGAAAAAATGACACCATGATCAAGAGTGTCGAAAAGACACGAAAAGGAAGGATAATGTCATCGATTAAAGGATAGAACCACTCATGGTCCAATGCTACAACTGTAAGGAGATAGGGCACTATGCAAACCAGTGAACTAAACCTCAAGTTCTCGAGGGTAATTAGTGTCAATAGCCACCAAATCCAAAGAAAAAAGGGAAGGCTTATGCCATCACTACTGTGGAGGTGGATCATGATAATGAAGTCGTACAAGGTACACTTCCTATTCACTAAAGAATGTCAAATGTATTATTTGATTCTACGCATTCCTATATATCTTGAAAGTTTTCTAGAACTATAGAATTAAATCCCTAAAACCTTGAAGTAGAGATATCTATAAAAACACCATGTGGTGCAATAATTGCAACCCAAGTGTTTGACTCTTATCCTGTTGGTGTATGTGGGAAGATTCTTTCGAAAAACCTCGTAATACTTCCCGTGGTGGAATTCGACACTATAATGGGAATGGACTGGATCTCGTTATGTAGAGCCCATATCAACTGTTGGGAAAAGGAAATATATTTTCATATTCTGAACCATCCCATGATCCTCTACAAATGCAAGGAAGATCATGAATCTACTTTGAAAAATCCTTCAATGGTGTGGGTGTTGATTCCCTATGAAGAAGCATACCTCACCCAAATGGTTGGGTCGAAGGAAACTTCCAACCTTGAGGAAATTCCCATCGTGAGGGAATATGGCGATGTATTTCCCAAAGAGTTACCTGGAATTCCCCCGGATCATGAGGTAGAGTTCTCAATTGAACTCATACCCGGAGCTACTCTTATCTCTAAGTGTCCTTATAGGATGGATCCTTTCGAACTGGAAGAGTTAAAGAAGCAGCTTCAAGATCATCTGGAAAAAGGGTTCATATGCCCCAGTGCATCACCTTGGGGTGTGCCAGTGCTCTTTGTGAAAAAGAAGGATGGAACAATGCGGCTGTGTATTGATTATTGGGAACTAAACAAGATCACCATAAAGAACAAGTATCCTCTCCCCAGGATTGATGACTTGTTCAACAAGTTAAGAGGATCTCAATACTTCTCAAAAATGGATCTTCATTCTAGATATCATCAGGTAAAGGTGAAGAAGGAAGATATTTAGAAAACTGCCTTTCGGATAAGGTATGGGCACTATGAGTTTTTGGTGATACCCTTTGGACTTACTAATTCCCCTTAAATCTTCATGGATTTGATGAATAGAGTCTTTAGACATTACTTTGACAAATTTGTGGTAGTGATTATCAATGATATTCTCATATAATCCAAGATCAAGGAGGAATATAAAGAACATCTAAGACTTGTGTTGGCGACATTAAGAATGGAGAAGTTATACGCCAAGTTCAGCAAGTGTGACTTTCAGATGAAGCAAGTCACGTTCTTGGGACATGTGATCACAAGTGAGGGAATTTCTGTGGATCCTTCAAAGAAAAATGTGATTGAGGAATGTCCCAGTCCCTCTAGTGTCATAGAAATCCGTAGTTTTCATGGATTAGCTAGGTACTACCGATGTTTTGTGTGAAAATTCCCATGATTGTCAAGCCTTCTAACTAAGTTAACATGGAAAGGGGTAAAGTATGTCTGGATAGAATAATGTGAGGGAAGCTTCAAGGAGCTAATGATAATGATGATCACTGCACCTGTACTCACACTACTGAAAAGTGAAGGAAGTTTTGTGATATACAGTGATGCTTCAAAGAAAGGCTTGGGTTGTGTACTCATAGAAAATGACAATGTGATAGCCTACGCATCAAGATTGTTGAAGATCCATGATCACAACTACCCAACGCATGATCTAGAGCTGGAAGCCTTGATTTTTTTCTTGAAAATCTGGCAGCACTACCCTTATGGCGAGAAGTGTGACATATACATCGACCACAAGAGCCTAAAGTATATATTCGCACAGAAGGAGATCAACATGCGTCAAAGGATATGGATAGATCTAATTAAGGATTACAATTGCTCTATTAACTATCATCCTGGAAAGGTGAACAAGGTAGTTGATGCTCTAAGCAGAAAAGAACATTCTAATCTATCCATGTTGCGGATTGGGAAAGACCCTATATTCATGGATATGCAAATAATGGATTTGGAAATCATAAGGGTAGGGGATACATCCTACCTTTCCCAAATTATTGTGCAACCATCCATCCACGAGATGATTAAGGAAGAACAAAGGGATGATGTAGAGATACAAAAGAGGGTTAATGTAGTAAAGGAAGGGAATCTGAAAGAGTTCCATACCGACAATTATGGTGTGATTCGTTTTGGAATGCGGATTTGTGTGCCTTAATCACCCGGGATAAAGAAGGAGATATTAGACAATGCACATAGATTAACTTTCTCTATCTATCCTGGGAGTACGGAGATGTACTGTGATCTCCGAGAACACTTCTGGTGAGATAACATGAAGAAGGATATTGCGGAATATATATCAAGGCGCTTGGTATGTCTGAAAGTTAAAGATGAGTGACAAAAGACCAAGGGTATGATACAGCCATTGCCTATACCCATGTGGAAATGGGAAAATGTTACTATGAACTTTGTCACAGGTCTCCCGAAGACGTCAAAGGCATATAATTTGATATGGGTTGTGGTTGACCGACTCACCAAGACTGACCATTTTATCGCTATTCGGGAAGACCTCTCTCTTGAAGAACTTGCAAAGATATATGTGAAGGAATTGGTGAGAGTGTATGGTGTTCCACTCTCAGTTGTATCTTACCATGATCCAAGGTTCGCATCTAAGTTCAAGAGTAGCCTTCAACATGTTTTGAGTAATTAATTAAATTTCCGCACGGCCTATCGCCCCCAAAATGATGGCCAATCTGAAAGGACTATTCAGATACTTTAAGATAAGCTAATAGCTTTCTCTCTAGAATTCAAAGGTGGGTGGGATCAGAATCTCCCATTGGTTGAGTTCTCATACAACAATAGCTTCCACTCGAGTATTCAGATGGATCCATATGAAGCTCTGTATGGAAATCTATGTAGAACTGCAACCTGTTGGGATGAAGTTGTATAAAGAAAGCTACTTGGACCTGATCTTGTGCAAGAGATGACAGAAAAGGTTCAAGTCATCTAGAAACACATCAAAGCTGCTCAAAGTCGGAAAAAGATCTATGCTGACAATCGTCTAAGGGACATGGAGTTCGACGTTGGAGATAAAGTATTCCTTCAAATATCTCCATGGAAGAGAGTCATGTAATTCGGGAAGAAAGGGAAGCTAGTCCCAAGGTATATTGGCCCCTTCGAGATCCTTGACCACATAGTAGTTGTGGCCTATCGTCTTGTCGTTCCACCGAATATGTCTCAAGTTCATGATGTGTTTCATGTATCATTACTGAGGAAGTACATACCAGACCCCTCACATGTACTAAACTCAAAGGTGGTGTAGCTAGAAGATGATATCTCCTATGAGGAGCAGCCAGTAAAGATTCTAGATCAGAGAGATAAGGTTCTACGTAACAAGACTACCCATCTTGTCAAAGTGTTGTGGAGGAACCATAAGTTTGAGGAAGCAACTTGGGAACCAGAAGAAGCAATGAAGGAGAAACACCCTCACTTGTTTGTGTAAAGTGAAATTTCGGGGGCGAAATTTCTTAAGGGGGGAAGAATGTAACGACCCAAATTTTTTCAATGGAAATTACCTTCTTCTATTTATGTCATAAAATAACAAGAAATCACAAAATAATGAACTACTTGTAGGACCCCGGGACACCCTGAGAGGGGAGGGGTGAATCAGGGTGGCAACTTTTTCTTCTTAAAGTTGTGGATCTTGTTCCCACGTTGGTAGGAACTACTTAAACCTGTATGATGGATATGATCAGCAATTAAACATTCACATGCAGAGACAGACGACACAGCTATTTTACTTGGTTCACCACTAAGGGCTACGTCCAAGGAGCATACGCCGACAGGTTGTCGGTCGTACCTAATCCACTATGCTTCACTAGCTGTAGATTACAAAGGTTCGGGTACAGTCACTCTGTCCCAGGCTCACTGCCTTTACAATTGTTCAGGGATAGCTCACTGCGTCCCTTGGGTCACTCCCGTTGACTCCCCCTGGCTCACTGCCGTTGGTGAAGTCCCACTCAGTTTATAGACGTGAAGGTCTCTTCAATAGGTGTGCATTGAAGTTCTTCGTCTCTTGTTCAGCATGAGACATTGCTTGCATCAGGGTTCAGATTTGATGCTCCTTTTAGTTCAATCCTTCTTCTTTAGCGCAATGAATGAATGCACTAGATCCCCTTGTCTTCGTTTGCCTGAATCACAATCACTGATGTGATTGCTTACTTAATGAAGCTCAGCTTACTCGACGTTTTCAGAATCAGTTCTCCATGTATGCATGAGATCATGCATGTATCTTTTAGATTTCTACTTTAACCTCGCTTTGCACCGAAAGTATCAGGCAATCATTAGCTCTTGTGCAGCTCCAGAAAGGCGGGCGTGCTTCAACAGTGTCTAGGTCTCCTTTTCAAGCCCGGCGCGCAAGCCTCCCGGCGGCGCGCAAGTCTCAGGCGCGCAAGACTAAACTGGCGCGCAAGTGTCACTGAAGCACCTGCGCGACACTGCCTTCTTGAACTTCAAACCTGCGCGACTCACTTCCTTCCTTGCCCAAATCACCTGGGGCGCTCAACCATCAGTCGGCGCGCAACCTCTACTTGCGCGACCCAATTACCACTTGCGCGGTTCAACCACCTGCGCGACGAGAGCTCGAACAATCTCAAAGTCTTGAGCTCCGTGAGAAATGAGGAGGGGTGGTCCAGTATTTATAGGCAAACTGGACCCCCTGCGCGGCGGCGCGCAAGTCCCTCGACGGCGCGCAAGTCCATAGACGGCGCGCAAGTCTTGTCTTCAATAAACTCTGCCGCGCAGCTCACTTGCGCGACCCAACCAACACTTGCGCGACCTTCTTTCCTTAGCCAAATTTTGATGTTCTGATCCTCAAAAACATATGGCGCGCAAGTCTTTTATCCTCCAAGACCATGGCGCGCAAGTACCTTTGCCAAAATCACTCTTCTTCATTTTTCGATTTTGAGGCCCTGAAATTTGGCAAACACTGGAAAACGGCGCCACCTTGTATCTGCTCTTTTTGTACCGCCTCCAGATCATCCATTCCTCTGTCGATGTTCTTGAATCAAACATAGATCATTGACCACAACTCTTGAACTCGACATGTCACCATGGAATCTCCTTTGTCAAACGATCACCTCAACAACACTTCTTCTTGGTGATCTGTATCCTTCAGCAACTCTTTTGCTTTTATCACAAACTCCACTATTGTGATATGTATTCTTTGAAGGAACAGCTTTAGTACCATCATCCTCTATGACAGTGTGATGTGCATGGCCATTTCATAAGTCAACGCATTGGCACATTGCCTCCTTCATCAACTGTCATGATCAACTTCATGCAAACCATGTGATTCAATCCGTCAAGAAGTCTCTAGCATGGTTCTCACGTAATCATGAGTAATTGCATGGTCTTCATCAAAACCCATTGTTCTCATGCAATGATGAGGAATAGCATGGTCTTCATCAAAGCCCATGGTCCTTATGCAATAAGGAGAAATTGCATGGTCTTCATCCAAAAACACCATCCTTCTTTAATCATCCTTGGATGGATTACTCCTCACATTCTTCATTGTTGTAAACAATGTATCACCTTTGACACATGTTCTTTGAACTTACGATTAGCACAACAATCGTCTGAATCACTACTCCTCTACTTCATCGGAGTACTTCATGATCTCCCTCATTGTGAGCTTTCATTCCTCCATTTTATTGGAGTACTTATTGATCTCTTTCATTTTGATATTCCATTGACAACTATTGAAAACAAATACAATCCTATACACAAAGTGGTTCCAACAATCTCCCCCTTTGTATTTTGTTGTCAATACTTTATACATCTTCTGAAATGAATTTGTCAATGTCAAAATGAGAATCTTCTCAGAAAATCAGCATTTCTTTTCATTTCACTTTCTCTCCCCCTTATTGACAAGAAATACAAAGCATATGGTAGGGAGGGTATCAATCCACACTTAAGCAATGTTTCATTAACCATTTCACTCTAAGTCTACTTGAGCAATGCTCGATGTAGAAAACAAGAGGATTTGATTAAGTCGACATGGCTGTCCATTATCCACAGATCATGATACCAACATGAGATGATAAGTCATGTATCTTGTCTTCAAGGGTTTACCACTTTAATTCCAGGTAGAAGAAGATCAACTATGATAGAGAATAATCAACCTGAAACTCCTGCACTCACTTCAGCAAATAGATCAAAAACATTTAAGTGCAATTGGCAGGATAAGTGACCTTGGGGCACTTCCATTCTCTTTATGTCACTGATCAATTCAGTTACTCCCCCTTTCTAAAATAATATTTGATCTGAGAAACCAAGGGATAGAGATTGAGAAATGACATACCTTCTCCATTGGTTTGTTCTTCAAGAAATTCACATAATAACTGCTTTTGAGTCCACCTGGAGTTGATATTGATTGAAACAGTGATTATGGATGCTTCTTCATTCTTCTCCCCCGCAAGGGAAACACTCCTCATCATCTTCATCAAGAGTGATCCTTCATCATCATAATCTTTGAATATCAATTGAAGAATCTACTTAGGATGGAAACTTCTTCAGCTTGGCTATCAAGAGTTGACAGCATTCACTACTTCTCAGGTTCTCCCCCTGAGAGCATGCTTCACCTTCAATTCCCTGCATTATTAGTACAAATACAATACAGAAATGATTACGGGAATAAGGTGGTTCCTTCTTGCTTCATCAAGAAGACTTGCTTGGTTGAGGTTCTTTTCTCAACCAAGTTCCTCTGTTCACTCTAGTCTTCATGCCTGCACATTTGAACATATGTTCTGACATCTGTCGGTGTGGCATGGCTCTATTCACTTTCTCTTCTGCTTTGTGTGGAGAATTGTTTTGCTTAGCAGCCATCATGAATGATACATTCTTACTCCTCTTAAGGACTGCTTCTTGCTCTGGTATTAAGGTTAGGCAACCTTTTGCAATGTGACCAGATTTCTTGCATCTCTCACACAGAACATCTTTGACACTTGTGTTTCTCTTTGTTTGCAATCTCTCCTGCACTGTGTCTGCATCATGTGAAAGTTTTCCTTTTCCTTTATCACCAGCCCTGGCCTTTTCATCTTCAAGTTTCCTCATTCGTTTCAAATCTTCTGGCCAGATGACCAATATGTCATTTGGAACTTTTGCAGCTGGTTTAGATCTTCCACATGGGTTCATCCGAGATTCATCCCACTTAGTGTTTCTTTTGGATGAATGACCCTTCAATTTCATGGATCTAAAATCCTGGGTCTTCTCAGCTTCCCTACTTGAGATCTTCTTGGGGAAGTGTGTGTTCACAACATTCTTCTGATTTCTTCCCAAGATAGCTGATTCATTCTTTGATGGCATCAGAGGTCTTCTTTTCTTTTCGACAGTGAAAGCATGTTGATGTGGACATGTGCCCGCATTGTGACCGCTGCCGTTGCATACATTACAGATGTTATCAAGAATTCCAAGTCTGTTTGCAGTAAACAGATGCTTCTGGAGCTGCGGATGTTGCTTCTTCTTCTCTGGCTTCCTCCCCTTTGATATAGGCTTTCCCTGTGCTTTTCCATGTAAGGGATTATAAAGACAATCCAGTGCACAGTGCCCAAATCTGTTGCAGCACCAACATTGACCCACAAATCTTTTCTTCTTTGTATCTTCTGTATTAAGTTGTCGGGCCATCTGCTTAATCTTTTGTGCTCTATTTGAGGAACCCACTTCCTCCTTTTTCTTCCCATCCACCCTAGCCATGGTGGTAGGTTTCTTCTTCTCACCTTTCCTCATCCATACTTGTTTAGAACTTTTCTTCCCACCTGCACTGATTGTAGGAGTGTATTTAGAAATATGAGTACAAGATGGTTTGGATGGTACCTTCACTTTCTCAGTTGCTTGTGATAGATCAAAGAGTGAAGTCATGATCTTCTTATCACATGTTGGAGGTCTTTTGACAATAGAATCCTCCAGTGAGCATTGAGTACCAGCAGCAACTGATTCTTGATGTGGATGATCAAGAGTTGTCATAATCTTCTTATCACATGTTGGAGGCATTTCATCTTTAGACTCCTCCAACGAACACTGAGTGCAAGCATCACTCATTTCATTCTTTTGTGAAGTCTCAATATGTGTGTTCTCAATCTTGGTCAACTGGGCTTCCAATTTTTGACCCTCAATATTGAGGATGATCTTCTGATCTTCAATCGCGATCATCTTCTCTTCACAAGTCTTCTTCAATCTTTCAACCTCATCTTCATGCATCTCAACTTTGTTTTGTAACAAAGAGTCAAGTTCCCTGAATTTAATGGAAGTTTCTTCCAAACAAAAACTCTTGACTTCATTACTCTTCTTCAGCTCAGCTTCAAGTGCATGGATCCTTTCTTTTAAAGTCTTATTGACTTCCTCTTATTCTTCAAAGACTTTCACCCGTTTGATGAGCTTCATACTTTCCATAACTTTTCTTTCCAACCCCTTTTCCATATTGTCAGCTTCCCTTTCTAATCGATTGATCTCATCCTGCATAGATTGGAATAGGCTACAAATAATAGCAACCCTTTCTTCTGGAATATCATGCAGATATGTTCTGAGTTTTTCCTGAAAGCTTGAATTTGGGGTATCATCCTTTCCTCTGGATGAGTTCTGAGCCACCTGCTTGATACTTTCCAAGCCTAATGTTTCTTCATTATTGGAATGGCATGGAGAACAAGACATTGCAGCTTCTTGGGATGTGGGGGACTTCTTCATCATCTTCTTCTCTTTCTTTTTTCTATTTGTCAAAGTCTTGGTGGATATAGATTTCTGCTCAGAAATGACTGCGTCATTATCAAGACTGCTCTTCATTGTTGACTCTAGGAAAGAAACTCAAATCCTCTTCTCAATAGAATTACTGGAGAATATCCAACATACGTTAACCTTTCGCTCTGATACCACTTGTAGGACCCCGGGACACCCTGAGAGGGGAGGGGTGAATCAGGGTGGCAACTTTTTCTTCTTAAAGTTGTGGATCTTATTCCCACGTTGGTAGGAACTACTTAAACCTGTATGATGGATATGATCAGCAATTAAACATTCACATGCAGAGACAGATGACACAGCTATTTTACTTGGTTCACCACTAAGGGCTACGTCCAAGGAGCATACGCCGACAGGTTGTCGGTCGTACCTAATCCACTATGCTTCACTAGCTGTAGATTACAAAGGTTCGGATACAGTCACTCTATCCCAGGCTCACTGCCTTTACAATTGTTCAGGGATAGCTCACTGCGTCCCTTGGGTCACTCCCGTTGACTCCCCCTGGCTCACTGCCGTTGGTGAAGTCCCACTCAGTTTATAGACGTGAAGGTCTCTTCAATAGGTGTGCATTGAAGTTCTTCGTCTCTTGTTCAGCATGAGACATTGCTTGCATCAGGGTTCAGATTTGATGCTCCTTTTAGTTCAATCCTTCTTCTTTAGTGCAATGAATGAATTCACTAGATCCCCTTGTCTTCGTTTGCCTGAATCACAATCACTGATGTGATTGCTTACTTAATGAAGCTCAGCTTACTCGACGTTTTCAGAATCAGTTCTCCATGTATGCATGAGATCATGCATGTATCTTTTAGATTTCTACTTTAACCTCGCTTTGCACCGAAAGTATCAGGAAATCATTAGCTCTTGTGCAGCTCCAGAAAGGCGGGCGTGCTTCAACAGTGTCTAGGTCTCCTTTTCAAGCCCGGCGCGCAAGCCTCCCGGCGGCGCGCAAGTCTCAGGCGCGCAAGACTAAACTGGCGCGCAAGTGTCACTGAATCACCTGCGCGACACTGCCTTCTTGAACTTAAAACCTGCGCGACTCACTTCCTTCCTTGCCCAAATCACCTGGGGCGCTCAACCATCAGTCGGCGCGCAACCTCTACTTGCGCGACCCAATTACCACTTGCGCGGTTCAACCACCTGCGCGACGAGAGCTCGAACAATCTCAAAGTCTTGAGCTCCGTGAGAAATGAGGAGGGGTGGTCCAGTATTTATAGGCAAACTGGACCCCCTGCGCGGCGGCGCGCAAGTCCCTCGACGGCGCGCAAGTCCATAGACGGCGCGCAAGTCTTGTCTTCAATAAACTCTGCCGCGCAGCTCACTTGCGCGACCCAACCAACACTTGCGCGACCTTCTTTCCTTAGCCAAATTTTGATGTTCTGATCCTCAAAAACATATGGCGCGCAAGTCTTTTATCCTCCAAGACCATGGCGCGCAAGTACCTTTGCCAAAATCACTCTTCTTCATTTTTCGATTTTGAGGCCCTGAAATTTGGCAAACACTGGAAAACGGCGCCACCTTGTATCTGCTCTTTTTGTACCGCCTCCAGATCATCCATTCCTCTGTCGATGTTCTTGAATCAAACATAGATCATTGACCACAACTCTTGAACTCGACATGTCACCATGGAATCTCCTTTGTCAAACGATCACCTCAACAACACTTCTTCTTGGTGATCTGTATCCTTCAGCAACTCTTTTGCTTTTATCACAAACTACACTATTGTGATATGTATTCTTTGAAGGAACAGCTTTAGTACCATCATCCTCTATGACAGTGTGATGTGCATGGCCATTTCATAAGTCAACGCATTGGCACATTGCCTCCTTCATCAACCGTCATGATCAACTTCATGCAAACCATGTGATTCAATCCGTCAAGAAGTCTCTAGCATGGTTCTCACGTAATCATGAGTAATTGCATGGTCTTCATCAAAACCCATTGTTCTCATGCAATGATGAGGAATAGCATGGTCTTCATCAAAGCCCATGGTCCTTATGCAATAAGGAGAAATTGCATGGTCTTCATCCAAAAACACCATCCTTCTTTAATCATCCTTGGATGGATTACTCCTCACATTCTTCATTGTTGTAAACAATGTATCACCTTTGACACATGTTCTTTGAACTTACGATTAGCACAACAATCGTCTGAATCACTACTCCTCTACTTCATCGGAGTACTTCATGATCTTCCTCATTGTGAGCTTTCATTCCTCCATTTTATTGGAGTACTTATTGATCTCTTTCATTTTGATATTCCATTGACAACTATTGACAACAAATACAATCCTATACACAAAGTGGTTCCAACACTACTAAGTGATAAGTGACCTTTAAACATAAGTCGGCCACTTCTGTGATTGAAATTTTGAAAATCTGACATACACGCCTGTGTTCAAGATGATTTTTGGAGTCTAATGAATTAAAAATAATTTTTGGTGAATAGTGGCATACCCTTATAAATAGTAACATAACCTTATGAATAGTAATATGTAATAGTTCCGGGTGCAGCGGAAGCACGTGGGTGGATGTTCCCACTTGACTTTTTGTCATTAACAATGATCAATCCGGGATCAATACGACAACAAATGCCAGTCTCCATGGATCGAATCATAGAAATAGGCAAAGAAAAGGAAAGTCTTGGAACAGAAAAGTAAGATCGTTACAGGTTGATTATAATTAATTTAATCAATTTAAAAGAAATGCCTTTTGGGTGTTCTTTCTTCATTGATGTTCATGATCACGTTCTGATTTGATTCATTGTTACGTCGTAGAATCCAAGTGTAGACTTCCTCTAGCGGTGATCCACATGTGTACCTCGTATCTCAGGACGTCACCAAAGGACTCTCTGGGTGCTAGCGTAGAGAAACCTTTGCTTGAGTTGTCCGCCTTAGATCGCCTTGATCCGATTGAAGAGGATCTCTCTTGTTCTTGAGAGCGTTCTTGGAGGAAGAGGTTCTTTCGGCCTTGAAATAATTCTCCAGAGTTGTTGTGCACAACGATTCTCTTGTGTGTTAGAAGAGAGTTGGGGTTGTAAGGATATTTATAATCAGGTTTGAGGTTGTAGAGTTATGACAATAAATAAATACATTACGCATTTTATTTATTTCATTGACTCTTATTTAAAACCCCAATGTTGAATAATTAATTCCTTGACATGCGCCCACGCTGATTATAATAAATATCATTTAAAACAATATTATATCCTCAAAATCCTAACTGGAAAAACTACACGGCATGTATTAATAAATACACGGCGTGTACCTGTTTTTCATTGAAAACTACATAGTGTGTACATTAAATGTACACGACGTGTATATCATTTTTGTATTTATTCATTTCCTTTCCATAAGGAAAACTACACGGCCTATAATTATTAATACACGGTGTGTACTTGTTTTCCATGAAAAACTACACGGCGTGTAATCCTTAATACACGATGTGAATGTATTGTTTTTCATTACCTTTTTCCTTCATCATTAAAATGATTTAGGCTTACTTGAATAATTATTAAACCTTTTACGAGAATAATCTTTATTCTACTTGAGATACTTGAATACACTTAGTGTGTGACCCTCTAGGCCTCTTTCTCATTGGCATTAGGCGAGCTTGCCTAAAGTCCAAGATTATTGTCTAGCAACGGGTCAAGGCACCCAAGAGAAAGAAGTTGACGCCGCATTGACGTATCACCTCATACTAACGCTTACTGTGTAAATTAATCCCTTTGTCTCGATATCACATCAAGCAGGTTTCATGGCAGTGTCATAAACCTATATGCTTGATTTGTCCTTCTTTGACTTCCTGAAATAAAATTCTCGTTTACACCATGGCCATGGAATTTAATGCGATAGTTTTATTTCAATCAAAGGTCCGAGATATCAACTTCCATAAATGGAAGGGACAAATACTTCCTAGACTTATCCATTAACAACATGTCACTCGTGACACACCCAACATACCCTACTTGATGCCAACTTTCTGCGTGAAAATTTTCATCAGTAAATCTAAGTGTGCGAGTCATGACATGAGTTAATGATAATCTTCCAGTCTAAGGACCATTATACATGTTCATATATAGCAATGTCTGATAAAACCAAGACATGTGGAATTGCTACTGGTGGTCTGTTCTCATAATATCCCTTCTTGGAGATTACCAGGTGCGAACTCCATGAGAGATATTCTCATCTTTTTACGAGTACTCGCACATGACGGTCTGTATACTATGTGTCTTATCATAGCATGTCATCCAACCATAGAACTTTATTTAAGAATAATGTTATAGAATTTCAAGGTTCTCATTATAGAGGGGATATTCCATGACCTTATCAATGCCACAAATATTCCAGGACATTATTATATTATAGTAATGCAGAACAATGAACAATATATGATAAGTGAACATTCATGTAATAAATGTACAAAATAGTTGGTTCTCAAGACACCAATCCTTAAAAACTATCACTTGGACTAGACCCAACTTCCTATGAATTTTAGTCTGCTAGACCTCAAATGATGATCATGTTTCTGCTGAGTCAAGGCTTTAGTCAAGGGGTCTGCCACGTTGTCTTCCGTGGAAATACTGTTCACTACAACTTCACCTCTATGAGAAAAATCCCTCAAGAAATGATAATTCCGAAGTATGTGCTTTGTCGGCTGATGTGACCTTGGCTCTTTTACAAGTGCCACCGCTGCAGTATTATCACAATAGAGTGTGATAGGATATTTACTACTTGGTACTACATCCATCTCTTAGATGAATCTTCACATCCATACTGCTTCTTTAGCTGCCTCAGAAGCTACGATATACTCGGACTCCACTGTAGAATCTGTCACCACACTTTGCTTTGAGCTCTTCCAGCTCATTGCACCTCCATTAAAACTGAAGATGTATCTAGTCTGTGACTTCATGTCATCTTTATCAGTCTAGAAACTAGAATCTACATGTCCTATGATGACTAGTTCCTCATCACCTCCATAAACCAGGAACATATCCTTAGTACTCCTCAGATACTTAAGGATGGTCTTTACTGCCATCCAATGATGGTCTCCTAGATCAGCTTGATATCTGCCTACCACACTTAATGCATAAGCAACATCAAGCCTCATACATAGCATAGCATACAGGACTAACCCAATCAGAGTTGCGTAAGGGATCCTTTCCATTCTCTTTCTTTCCTCATGTGTCTGAGAACACATTTTCTTGGAAAGATGAATGCCATGTGACACTGGAAACAATCCCCTCATGGATTGTTCCATACTGAATATCTTCAGTATCTTGTCAATGTATGTACTTTGACTCAGGCCCAGCATTCTCTTGGATCTATCACGGTGGATCTTGATCCCAAGAATATATGCTTCCTCTCCCAAGTCTTTCATGGAGAAGCATTTATTCAACCATGCCTTAAATGACTGTAATACAGGTACTTCATTTACAATTAGTAATATGTCATCAACATATAAATTTGCGAAAATTAATGCACTTCCACTAAACCTCTTATAGACACAAGTCTCACATTTGTACTTAACAAAGACAAATTCCATTACAGCTTCATCAAAATTAATGTTCTATGACCTTGATGCTTTCTTTAATCCATAAATGTATTTCTGCAACTTTTATACCTTGTTGGCATCCTTTGGAGTCACAAACCCTTCAGGTTGTGTCGTGTAGACATCTTCCTAGAGGTTCCCATTAAGGAATGTTGTTTTGACATCCACTTTCCAAATTTTAAAGTCATGGTAAGCGGCAATGGCCAATAGTATTCTGATGGATTTCATCATCGCAACCGGTGAAAAGGTTTCATCATAGGCAATTCCTTGACACTGTATAAAACCTTTTACAACCAGTCATGTCTTATAGGTGATGGTTTTCCCATCCATGTCCAGTTTCTTCTTGAATACCCATTTATTACAAATAGAATTTACATCAACTAGAGGATCTACCAAAATCCAGAATTGGTTTTCGTACATGGAATCCATTTCAGAATTCATGGATTCTTTCCACTTGGCAACATATGTGCCTTCAACTGCTTCCTTATAGGTTAGAGGATCATCATTATCAACCAATAATGAGTCATCATACTCGGTGACAATAAAAACATATCATTCTAGTTCTCCCACCTATCTCGTGATCCTACGTGGTTCTTTTGTCTCTGGAACAGATTGTTCTTCCACAGGGATTTGTGGAATCTGTTCGTGTACCAACTCCTGTGTATCTTTAGCCTTGACTTCATCGATGTCTATCTCGCTCCCACTATCTCTTTTAGAGATGTGCTCCCTCTCAAGGAATATGGCGTGTCTTTCCACTGTAACCTTTTTGTTTGCGGGGTTGTATAGGTAATATCCCCTTGTTTCCTTGGGATATCCTATAAATATACACTTTGTGCCTTGGGGTGCAAGTTTGTTACCTGAAGAGGACTTAACAAATGCTTTGCTACCCCACACATGTAAATTCGATAACATGGCTTTTCATCCACTCCGTAACTCGTACGGAATACCATTTATCGATTTAGTTGGTACTTGGTTTAGTATGTGTGCTGCTGTTTGTAAGGCATATCCCCAAAATAATAATAGAAGACTCGCATGACTCGTCATTGATCTCACCATGTCCAACAGAGTGCATATCCTCCTTTCACTTACACCATTCCACAGAGGTGTATAAGGAGGAGTGAGTTGAGATAGAATCCCAAACTCCCGTAAGAAATCAATGAAGTCCTGATTAAGATATTCTCCTCATCTGTCTGAATAGAGTTTCTTAATCTTATTACCAAGTTGGTTCTCAACTTCATTCTTGTATTCTTTGAACCAATCAAAAGAATCTTACATATACCTAATTAAGTAAATATATCCATATCTACTAAAATCATCAGTGAAAGTTATGAAGTACGGGAACCCACCCCTTGATTCAACTGGAAATGGTCCACACACATATGTGTGAACTAATTCTAGAAGCTCTTTAGCCTTTTCACCTTTCCCACTAAATGGGGCTTTGGTCATTTTGCCTTGTATACACGCATGACATACACCAAGTGGTTTTAGTTCGAAAGAATCTAAATACCCATCTTGATGTAATTTTGTCCAACGTTTCTCATTGACATGACCTAGCTAGTGATGCCAAAGTTGGGTGTGGTATTATTCATGTGAATTGACTTTGTCATCGATTTTCATTACATGGTTTGTGTATTCTAAAACATAAAGTACATTATATAAATGTTCCCTAACAAAACTAATTCTATCATTATAAAAGTAGAAATATTTGTTTCCAAACTTGAACATGAATCCATCAGTATCTAATCTGGATACTGAAATAATGTTTTTAGTAACAGAAGGCACATAATAACAACCCTTTAACACCAATATCATTCTAGTTAGCAATGTGAGGTGGTATTCCCCGACAGCTATAGCAGCATGTCTGGCTATGTTGGCTGCTCGTAGATCTACCTCCCCTCAATCAATGGTCCTGAATCTACTTGGTTCCTTTATTTGGATACATATGTGAGCACCAAAAGCAGTATATAATACCCAATTAGTAGAAACAAATAGATTGCATTCGATAACAAACGCACCTGAAGCTTCCCCTTGCTTCCTTGGCTGGGTGCAGTTTTTCTTCCAGTGGCCCTTCTTGCCACATGAGAAACAAACAACATCATGTTCTCTTGCCTCTCATTTTATCTTCCTTTTCTTGGAAGACCTTGAATAAGCTTTGAGCTTAAAGCTCTTCGCCTTCCCTTTCCTTTTTATTCACCATGAGGACAGAAGGCTTTTCACACTTCATGTCATTGTCCACTTGGAAAATAAGGATAAGAATATCAAACAGAGACTTCTCAATGTTGTTCATGTTGATGTTCACAACAAAGTTTGAGAAGCTCTGGGGGAGTTATGTGAGAATGAGACCAGTACCCAGTTCTTCGGGGAGTTCAAACCCTAGAACCTCGAAGCACTCAATGTAACCAATGAGCTTGATTACATGAGGCCCAGTTGGGGAACCCTCTCTAATCTTGCTCTGGAATATAGCCTTGGAGATCTCAAACGTTTCATGTATTTCCTCTCCTGGTATAGACCACGGAGGTGCTCGAGCATGCTGTAGGCATCCATGTCTTCATGAGACTTCATGAGCTCACTAGACATTTATGACAGCATCAAACATTGAATGTCGAGTGCATTTCTCAAATGTTGATCATAGGCCAGGAAATCTTCATAACTCGCCCCTTCGGCAGGCGGATCCGGAAGTGAGGACTCCAGCACGTAAAACATTCGTTCATGGCATAGGATAACCTGAAGGTGCCTAAACCATTCTTGAAAGTTACTGTCGGTGAGGATATTGTCTTTATCCAGAATTGATCACAGAGAAAATGTGGTCGATGATTTTTTCATTTCGATTCTACAAATTAAAAGAGAAGATTTATCAGTACTTTCTTGATTACATTTTATAAGAAATAAAAAAAATTAAGTCTCCCACTATTTTATCAAGTCCCAATGGCCCTCACCATTGAACTCGGAATGTCCAGTTTCTTTCACATTCTAGTGGCAAGGATCCATATTCCCCTTTTCATAACCCCAAAAAGGATTGGTCAAGCTATTTGATGGTATTTAGGTAGGTAGGTCTTTTCCAACTATGAGCTTAGAGTTCCTTGATCTTTTGAGTGGACTCCCCAATCCTGAAATCCTGACTTGGATTTCCTCAACTCTTACCTCCAATATTACACCAATTATAGCAAGGGATTCTCCTCTTGATGTAATATGGTTAAGTCTACCTGAAACCTTTCATAAGGGCTTCCTTTATAAAAGTAAGTGTCCCAACAAGGGTTGGTCAAACACATAGTTTTATTGAGTCTTTCCCTTAATCATGTAACGAAAGTCTTGGTCTGACTTAATATGGTATTAAAGGATTTTATTCTTTATGATTGTTTTCACATGATCACATTCTTGTTAATATTAATTGGTTCTTGCTTAAGTGATTAACCATGTTCCGATAATGTTTACGCATAGTCCAATTTTTATTTTACTCCATCTTTGCATGCTTTTTTATTTCATTAATTATGTGATCATGACAACACATTCATAATAAATAAACCATGCAATTAGATAGAAATAAAATAATATGGTATGATCATGAGCTTCTATTGGTTAACTTATCTAGTGGTTTGATAAGCTAACCCTGACCTAGGGAAAAACACCTTGAACCGATGGTTCGTGTTTTGCAGCTCCCACCTGTCCATCTCTGTATCTTCTTGGGTTGGTTTCGCCTCAACTTCATGTTTTGAACTATCTCCTCTGGCTTGGTAGATCCTCCATTACATGGGTTTACATTAAAGAAACCATGGGCACACAGGCCCTACATTTTATAGGAAGAAGGCTCACAGGACAACAAATTTAAATAAATTTAAATGAAACCATACACACATACAAAGGGTCTTTGGTCTAGATCATGATCATCCATATCATGCAATGACATTTATGCATATTTAGAATTCAAATTCTTTTAATCATTCTTTCATTTAACATAAGTCATGCTCAAATTCAATTAATTATGATCTTATAATTAATCAATTCTTTATCTTAAATTCATTTCTGAATTTCCTTGAGATTCTTCTCATCCATATTCCTTGTACAGGTCTTTGTACTTTTGCAGGAAACATGGTGAAATTTTTTTAAAGTACATGGCGTATAGTTTATATTTACATGGCGTGTATTTATTTTCACCTTTTATCCAAAGTACATGATGGGAGATTTAGCGTGTTCTCTATACTTTGGAAATTTTGGAGTACACGGCGTGTAGATAAATCATACACGGCATGTACTCCATTGTTATGAGGTAACCAGCATGGCGATCCGGTGTACGTGGTACGCAGCTTCTCCTTTGTACACGGTTTCACTTGGGTCGTATCGGACTACACGGCATGTTTCTCCAACATACACGTTGTGTGTTCTTGTTCCCACGCGCCGTTTGATTCTGTTCAATACGGGGTGTTAAATACTTAAGTGTAATCAATTCAAACAGTGTGATTTGGCGGACCAATACCGGTTCATTGAACCTAAGTACATGGCATGTAGTTTTTAATTATACATCGTGTATTCCCGTTTTTTACAGACAGAAAGAGTGGATCCTCCAGATGAGATCCTCGTTTCTATTTTAATCAAAAATTAAAATTAAATGGTCATTCCTGTGATATGAATCGAGAAATTAAGGAGGAAGAATAGATCTCGTTTATTCATATTTATAGAACGATTTATTTCAAATTGAATCAAATATAAATGCGTAAATTATCAACAAAACATAAATAACTATAATCAACGTTGTAACCTTGCTCTAATACCAATTGAAGGTTCCGGGTGCAACGGAAGCGCGTGGGTGGACGTGACCACTTGACTTTATGTCATTAACAATGATCAATCCGGGATCAATACGATAATAAACACTAGTCTCCATAGATCGAATCATAGAAATAGAAAAAGAAAAGGAAAGCCCAAGAACCACAAAGTAGGATCGTTGCAGGTTTATTATAATCAATTTAATCAATTTAAAAGAAATACCTTTTGGGTTTTCTTTATTCTTTGATTTTCTTCATCATGTTCCGATATGATTCTTCGTTGCATCGCAGAAGCCCAGT
Organism: Viscum album; assembly: GCA_963277665.1. NCBI lineage: Eukaryota > Viridiplantae > Streptophyta > Magnoliopsida > Santalales > Viscaceae > Viscum > Viscum album. Next base: position 391,770,783 of record OY728146.1, read on the forward strand.
GTAGACTTACTATAGCGGTGATCCACACGTGTACCTCGTATCTCGAGACGTCGCCAAAGGAGTCTCCGAGTGCTAGCATGGAGAAACTGTTGCTTGCGTTGTCCGCCTTAGATCGTCTTGATCTGATGGAAGAGGATCTCTCTTGGTCTTGAGAGAGTTATTGGAGGAAGAGGTTCTTTTGGTCTTGAAATAATACTCCAGAGTTGTTGTGCACAATGATTCTCTTGTCTGTTAGAAAAGAGTTGGGGTTGTGAGGATATTTATAATCAGGTTTGAGGTTGTAGAGTTATGACAATAAATAAATGTGTTACGCATTTTATTTATTTCATTGACTCTTATTTAAAACCCACATGTCGAATAATTAATTCCTTGGCATACGCCCACGTTGATTATAATTAATAGCATTTAAAACAATATTATATCCCCAAAATCCCGACTGGAAAAACTACATGGTGTGTATTAATAAATACACGGCATGTACTTGTTTTTCATTGAAAACTACATAGTGTGTACATTAAATGTACACGGCGTGTATATCTTGTTTTAATTTATTCTTTTCTATTCCATAAATAAAACTACACGGTGTGTAATTATTAATACACAGTGTGTACTTGTTTTCCATGAAAAACTACACGACATGTAATCTTTAATACACGACGTGTATATCTTGTTTTTCATTTCCTTCTTCCTCCATCATTAAAATGATTTATGCTTCCATGAATAATTATTAAACCACGTACGGGAATAATCATTATTCTACTTGAGATACTTGAATACACTTAGTGTGTGACCCTCTAGGCCACTTTCTCATTGGCATTAGGTGAGCTTGCCAAAAGTCCAAGATTACTGTCTACTAATGGGTCAAAGCACCTAAGAGAAATAAGTTGACGCCGCATTGATTTATCACCTCATACGAACACTTACTGTGTAATTTAATCCCTTTGTCTCGATATCTCGTCAAGCAGGATTCATGGCAGTGTCATAAACCTAAATATTTGATCTGTTGTTCTTTGACTTCCTAAAATAAACTCATCGTTTACACCATGGCCATGGAATTTAATGTGATAGTTATATTTCAATCAAAGGGCTGAGATATCAACTTCCATAAATAGAAGGGAAAATCCTTCCTCGACTTATCCATTAACAACATGTCAATCGTGACGCACCCAACGTACCCTACATCCCGCCAACTATCTGCATGACAGTTTTCATCAGTAAATCTAGGTGCGCTAGTCATGACATGAGTTAATGATAATCTTCCAGTCTAAGGACCATTACACACGCTTTTAGATATAAATTTCTGATGACACCAAGACATGTGGAATTGCTACTGGCAGTTCTGTTCTCATAATCTCCCATCTTGGATATTACCAAGTGCGAACTCGATGAGAGAGAGTCTGGTCTTCTTATGAGTACTCACACATGACAGTCTGTATAGTATGTTTCCTATCATAGTATGTCATCCAACCATAGAAATTTATTTAAGAATATTTTTATAGAATTTAATGTTTCTCATCATAGCGGGGATCTTCCATGACCTTATCAATGCAATAAATATTCCAGGACATTATTATATTATAGTCATGCAGAACAATGAACAATATATAATAAGTGAACATTCATGTAATCAATGTACAAAGCAGATGGTTCTTAGGAAACCAACCCTTACAATATGAACCTTATGAATATTAAATCATCCAATATAAGAGTAACGTTGCCTATGAATAATTAAATAAAATTTAGACATCTTAAAAAGTGACAATTTGACCTTAGTAAACGTTTTTGTATTTTGTAAGTCATAACTAATTAATTATAATTAATTAATTAATTAAAAGAATGTTTATTTCCCTAAAATGTATTCATAAATTATTTAATAAATGTCTTATAGTTTTTATATAATTTTATAATCCCCTACGTAATTTTTAAAAGCACTATAAAATCAGTTTTAATCTTAAAAACTGTTTTTAAAGTAAATTATGATTTTAATTAAATATTAAATTAATAATATTTAGAAAATTATTTTTGAAAAATGGACTTGATTTTTGGATTCTACATGTCGAAAAATGGTTGGGGTAAATTTTTGGGATTTCTCTGAAATACTTGAATTTTTTATGAATAGTAGAATCCGATAATTTACAATAAATGCTAAATAATGGATTAATTGAGTCATCGTTGATGTTATGCTGATGTAATCCCACTTGGTTAAGGATGAAATGATAAAATTACTATTCTTGGTCATGTAATACTCATTATTCCTTGTCTTGTGAATAAATAATAAACTAATGAATTTTATATTAAGGAAACCCCTCTCCCCTCCACTATAAAAACCACCCTTCACACCCTCATTTCCTCACACCTCTCAAGCTCCAAGACTTCTCTAAAATATGACCAAAAACCTTCCTTAGCCCCTCACCCACGTCCAATATCTTCTTTTATCATCAAAATACCAATCTTAGGCCCTTAAGGAGGTTCTCAAGAGGAGGATTCTAGAGGTAATTTCCCGCCCCATTCTCCTTTAATTTCCTCTCAAGTTCAAGTTCATTTCTTGATCTCTCCCAAACTATCTTCATCCAAATTGTATTGTAACTATATTATTATACATATAATGTAATTTTATGATTATAATGGGATATTATATCATCCAACCCCATTTCCCTCTTCCTTTTATTTTATTAAAAAGAACGTTGTTCGTGAGGTGTTAATTTATCACCTTCAAGAATGACATGATTTCTTCCTCCATTTCTACCTTCATATCTAGTCATAAAACCATTTTTATGGTTGAACCATAATATTTTATATGTATTTTGTTCTATTTAAAGTTCTGTAAAGAATCTATGGACATATTACTAAGTGATAAGTTAAAACAAGTTCGTTGTGATCCAAAAACTGCCCAAATTGACCCAAATAACCATCATTTAATTCTTATCTAATGCTTCATCCACATGGATATAATATAATTAATTATAAGATAATTAAAACTAATTTAATATCCTTAATGACATTTAATATCATTTCTGGATGTTTACTCATGTTCCAACCAAACATCAATTTAAGAATACAAGTGAACAACCCAAGAAAAACCATAAAAACGAACATCCCCGAACAATGTTTTTAAACTCTATAAGCTCTCCAAAAGAATATAATATGAAATAATGAAACCAGAATTAACCCTACTAATGTACAAATGGTTCTGGATTTCTAATTAATGAATATAATGCCATTATACAGGACATTAAAGAGAAGGAAGCATTCGGGTACAAGGTAAGGGGAAATTCTCGAACCCAACTTTCATCCTTCTAGTTCTTCTGCTTTCACTCCATTTTTGATATGGTTACTCCTTAAAGATAATTTTTTCATAATTTTCTTTAATTTTCTAGTATATACATGTTTTTCACTGGTATTTATGACAAACCAAATGTTTTCCAAAAGAACACTTCTTTTAAGAACTCACCTTTTACTTCTCATTCAAAGTTGATGGTTCTGGTATCAAGTATGTTATTCCCCCATTGTTTTGGGAACCCAATGTTTATGAATTTGTTCTTATGATATGAAATCCATTCATTTACATGGGTTATTTATGTTCATTATTGATATATGTTCTATGTGGCCTGCATGTTAATGATAATCCTAGGATGTGACAGGTGCGCCCGGAATTATATAGCGCAATATGAATGTTTCAATGTGACGGGTGCGCCTGGAATTATACAGAACTCCAATGCCTTGGGTAAAGTGATGAATCTCATGAGTAAATTTGAAATTATGTGTGAACAACATTCTAGCTTGGTTCACAAGTATGTGTGGTAGTTAAACACTAAGACGTGATGTTTCATTTTTATGCATTACCACATTTCAAGTCTTTTATTTATGCTCCTCTCATGTTCATGATCTTTTGACTATTTTATGATTATGATCACCCCATGATCTATTGTTCTTATCTATCATCTTACTGGGCTTCTATCTCACCCCTTTTGATATATTTCCTCAGGTGGCTACATGTACTAAGGAGAGGAGAAGTTCCAATAAGAAGCTAGAGAAGAATAAATTAAATAAATGTTTATGCTAGATGTTGTATTTGTTATGTGTGTTCCTAGTTTTCCCAATACACTAAACTTTTGGATCCTCTATGTGTAATACTATTATGTTGTTTATCTTTAAAATGATGTAATATTAATGTAAGAAAAGGTAGGGTCTCCATAAGATATCATGTTGGGATAGGGACTGAACATGATAACTTTATGTGATAATTTCCATAATTATGTCTTATAATTTATCCTTGACCTATGTTTATGATGTAGTGTTTTAAGATGTTTCCACATTTCCCATGTTATTGTGGTATATCTTGTCTTATTATTCACATTTATGATTCTCACCCCTTTTATGATCCATTAATATTCTTATTGTCTAACATGTGATTTACTTTTTATTTTATGCCATGTTTATTTTTATTACTGGTCTTTATAGCTCACACCTTTCTTGTATATGTCACCAAGTTATATCATAGAGTTTTAAGTTCCAGCATGTTAAGGAAGCTTTAAATAAAGAAATTTTTTTTTCCTATTTTAAATTCTCATGTAATTTACCTAATTCCCAAATACAGTAGACTTATTGATATTTCAGGTTTAATTAAGTGTAATATTATATAATAAAACATTAATTAATGTTTAATACAGAGTGGGGTTGTTATAGTTGGTATCACATTTAGTTATTTTTGGGATTATGATAAGAAAAATCTAGAAAAATCCTTGGGGATAAAACTATGTATTAGAAAACATCCCTAAATTTTGGTAAGTACATAGTAAGTGGTTTTTCAAGAAAATACATCCATGTTTTGATACTATAAGTGTATGTGGTTCTAAAATAGATGTTCCTAGGTGTAACAACTCTAAAAAGTTGCATTGGGCCTGACTTAGCATAACCTAGTACACAACAACGGACCTTACTTTGCACCTTGTCTGACACTCATCAGGGATATTCTTTGTTAAAATCACAATCTCATTACAAAACATTATTAAGGGAACAAAACAATCCCCATAAAAATATATTTAAGGAAATAGATCACGGTTAAAATATATAGAATCCTGGAAATTATTATGTTAAAAAAACACATGTAATTTTTTAAGTAATCCTTTTAATGTCATTAGATTCTCGTTTATGTGTTTTATAGGTTGAAAATTATCATCCCTGAGTCTATTTTTGATCAACTAAATAGTTATAAGAATAATAAAAATTTGAAAGGTAGGGTTATCATCCATAGTTATACACTTTGTTTTATATCATGAAATTTTAGTAGTACTATTCAAACACAACCATAAATAATTGAAGTGGAGTTGTCGATGAAAATGGAAAATGGGATAAATTGTTGCATCCCATGTATATAACTCATCATTTATATAAATATGTCCCATAAACTTTCCTGAAAACCTTTTCATACTCATTTTAGTGTAATTTGATGCAATTATTTTATTATATTGGCTTTCCCAATATAGAGCCAACATAAATTACTGTGAGAAATAAATCACTCTTCATGTTGCGAATCAACCCACAATTATGCACAAGTGTAAGGAGGAGGATGAATCTTATTTATCACCAAAATCTCAAAAATGGATATTATTTCCCTAAAAGAATGTTTATTCAGATCAAATTATTGGATCTATGGATAGAACCATCACTAAATGCATGCCCATTATGGGGGAATACACTGATGTGATTTCCAAGAAATTTCATGGAATTCCTCATATATGAGAGTTTGAATTTTTAATCGAGATTATACCTAGAGAGTTATCATTATCCAAGACTCTATATAGAATGTACCTTATTAAACTTAAAGAGATGAAAAAAATAACTACAGGAGAATCCGGATAAAGGGTTTATATTCCCATGTTCATCATTGTGGGTTGCACCAGTCCTCTTCTTCAAGAAGAAGGATGGGTTGATGCACCTTGGAATTGATTATCGTGATCTCAACAAGATCACAATAAATAACTGGTATTCTCCACCATAGATTGATAATTAATTTGAACAGCTATGTGGATCATAATACTTTTCCATTCTGGATCTTCGGTTGGGATATTATCAAGTAATGGTGAAGAAGGAAGATATCATCAATACCTCATTTTAAACAAGGTACGAGCACTATGAGTTCATAGTGACGACATTTGGACTCACTAATGCTCCATAAATCTTCATGAAATTGATAAATAGAGTTTTTAGATACCACCTTAAAAAAATTGGCATTATTTATAGATGATATTCAAATATAATAAAAAATAATGTAGGATCCAGAAGAGTATCTATGCACTGTTCTAAAGATCCTATGAAAGGAGAAGCTTTATCACAAGTATAGAAGGTGTGAGTTATTTTTAAATGAATTATATGAATTGTGTAATATCATCACAATAAATGGGATATATATGGAACATTAAAAATATAAGCAATTGAATTATGGTCAATGTCAACATTTGTAACAGATATCCATAATTTCCTTGTATTATCTGGGTATTATCATCGATTTGTGAGAAATATCTCATTTTTTTCAAACCATCTTACCAAGATAACTCTAAAGGGAGTCAATTTTTCTTATATTATGAAAGTGAAGAGTGATTCAAGGAGTAGAAAATGAGGATTATCACTATACATGTGCTCCCACTACCCACAAGTGGAGAACTTTTTGTGGTATTTAGTGATACTTAGAAGAAGGTAATGGGATGTGTGATAATGAAAAATGAAAAAGTGATAGCCTATGCTTCAAGGTGGTTGAAATTTCATGAAATGAACTACCCAATGCATGATCTATATTTTTATGTACCGATCTTGACATTGAAAATCTAGAAGAATTATCTCCTTGGGGAAAAGTGTGAAATATATATGGATCACAAAATCCTCAATTATATATTCACACAAAAATATCTGAATATGAATCAACGAATATTTTTAGTGCTGATCAAGGACAATGACTACTCAATTCACTAAAATCTTGGGAAATAAAATAATGTCTGAAACACTCTATGTAGAAAGGATCTAGTAATTATATCATTGATGAGAATTGATAAGGACCAGATCTTCTTAGATTTGAAAATGATGTAAATGGGAATCATAAAGGTAAGAACATCATAAATCCATTCAAAAATGAGTGCACAACCATCCCTTATAGATAGAATAAAGGATACCCAAAGAGATAATGTGGGAATTCAGAAGAAAGATGAAACTATAAGGAAAGGAAAATCCTCAGATTTCAATGTTAATGAAGAAGGATTTTTGTGACTTGTCTCAAGACTATATATACCATCAAATCCTAAGTTAAAGAAGGATATGTTGGATGATGTGAATATCTCAAACTTCTCCATCCACACAAGAAGCACAAATATGTATCATAATATTTAAGAACACTATTGGTGGGACAATATGAAGAAGGATATCACAAAATATACTTTAAGATGTATTATATGTTAATAAGTGACATAGGAAAGGCAAAAATCTAAGGCGATGATGTATGTATTACCCATTCCTTCATGGAAATGGAAAAAACATCACCATAAACTTTTTCACTCATATTCCAAAAGACATAAAGAGAAAATATTTCTACCTAGGTTATTTTGGTTCATCTTATAAAGATTGAACACTTCATTGTGGTTTGAGATGGCTTCTCACTGGATAAAAATGCACATATATACATGAGAAAAGTGGAAAGACTTCATGGTGTACCACTATCTATTGTATCTGATTGAGATTTGATATTTACCTCAAAGTTTTAGAAAATACTCAAACATGATCTAAATAAAAATTTGACCTTTAGAATGGATTATCATCCTCAAAATAATGGCTAATATAATAAGACTATTCAGACACTTAAGAACATATTTAGAGTGTTCTCAATTGACTTCAAAGGGGGATGGGATCAACATATCCCTCTGTTTAAGTTATCATACAATAACAGTTTCCCCTCAAGCATCCAAATAGATCTTTATGAAGACCTTTGTGGGAAGTGGTGAATAAAACCTACATGTTAGGATTAAGTTAGGGAAAGAAAACTCTAAGGTCCTAAAATGGTTAAGGAAGTGGTGGAAAAGGTTAAGGCCATTCACTATCACATTAAGGCTGTTTTGAGTCAATAGAAGATCTATGCTAAAAATCATCGATGAGGACTATAATTTGATGTTAGATACAAGGTATTCATCCGAATATAACCATGTAATAAAATCATGATATTTAGGAATAATAGAAAGCTTAGTCTAAGATATATTATCCCCTTTGATATCCTTGATCGCATCAGAGTGGTAACCTATCGACCAGCACTCCCACTTAACCAATCTCAAGTACATGATGTGTTTTATGTCTCCATATTTCTAAAGTACATACTTGGACTCTCACATTTACTCAATTTAGAGACGGTACCACTGGAGAATGATCTTTCCTATGAATAGTAGTTTGTGAAATTATTATATTGTAGAGAAAAAGTTTTAAGAAATAATAAAATAAACCTTGTCGAAGTGTTATGTAGAAACCAAAAGTTTAAAAAAGTGACATGGGAACTCAAGGAGGTGATGAAATAGAGTTACCATAATTTGTTTTAATGTGGGAAAATAAATTTTCAAAGGAAAAAATTCTTAGGGGAAGAATGTTTTAATGACCCCAAATGTTATAAATAAAATCCCCATTTTGATTTAATTAAATGTCTTATAATGTATTATGGTTATAGAAAACACAAGCACTTATTTGGTTTTATAATATTCTATTAGATTTAACAGAGCTTTAATGTAGAGACCTGAAGCTTGACGTACATGGACATTACATTACTTTTGCGGAATACTTAGTACATTACAAAAACACACAAACAAGGACTGTAATAGTTTAGTGTCTTTGGAAACTCGGAATATAATCTTCTAATCCTGGTGAAATATCTTCAACATCTCCCATAAAGATCTTCCCTTTTTTTATACCTAAAACAATTCTTTATATCCTGGGGAAAAGTAAACATAAAAGGGTGAGCTCAAATTCTCAGTAAGGGTAAACAAAAGAAATATCAATCACATCATATTCATAAGAACATAACATTTTGGCAATCTTAACCTGCAAAAGAGAGAATAATTTCATAACATGGGATAAATTATAGTAGTGAAATGAAATCCCAATAATCATAACTTAAAACATGAAACTTTGTGGCATACACACATAATCATAGATAATAATTTCTTGTTAGTCATGACTCATTGCCAAGACTATCTTAGTGGACAAAGTCCCTTTCTGAATCGAGTCACCCTTGTTTCAGTCCTGTTTCACTGAACCGGTATAACCTACCATTCCAGCCATGTCTATCTCATAAGATATGAAATCTTTACCCAATTCATTGGAGGTAGATATAGGTCCCACCCATCTCATAATGATACCATTCTTATGTGTGCCACAAAATCTTAAATCATACATCATTGCATAACCCATGTAATACAAATGGGAATCTTAAACATCATGACATCATGAAACAGTTCATATAAGATAAAAGAATTCATAAAAATAATTCCATCACAATATAATCAAATCAATGTAATAATAGGGATAAAAAAAATAACCCTTTATTGTCTTAGATGGAAAATAATTTTGATAAAACACTTGAACTCTATTCTTGAGGAAAATATCATTTCTTCTTCAAAAACACTTTTCCTTTCTTAATATGTCATACAATTATAAACTAAAAGAAGTTGATTAAAAATAAACTTGAAAACTTTTAAAGTAAGATTCTTGGAAATAATGTTTTAAAAATCCATTCATGTCGTATAAGTTAAAAAAACATTCTTCGTACTCTTTTCAGAAAAGTCAAAAAGTACCTCGTACGAAAAACGACAAAAGCTTCGTTTCATATCTTTTACAAAAAACTTACCGAAGGGTAAAATTGGATATAAACTATTGTAGAAGGATGGAAATAATATTACATATTGAGGGAACATGGATGTGGATGATAAAATACACCCCAGTAATTACCAAAGTAAAAACAATCTCTGAAAAAAGTGAGATTGTGATATTTCCCTTACCTTAGGTCCGTTTTGCTTCGTAAGTGTCCGAACCTCCTGTATAATGATTTAAATAATGTCATTGACTTATTAAAGAATCATATTCATTATTATTATATCATATACGGTTCACTTCTGGCTTTATATTACCCATTCTTTTGTAAATTCATGTTAAAGTAGCGTTTTGGGTAAAATCGTCTCATTTGTCGTTCATGTTTTAACTTGTAATTATTCATATGATTACTTAGATCATTATTACTTAATTATATAATATAAAACATTATTTATATATAATATATATTCAGAATATACATATATATAATGGATCGATAAATGGAAAGAAATACACCGTTCATGGAGACGGTAGTCGGTACGTACGCATGAACGTTGTTTTCGTTTCCTTATTGAATTGAATGGAATTAAGTAGATGACATACATATAAATATAAATAATTCCATTATCATTATTAGGTCATATATTTCATTAGTACTTATTATATATACTTTATAATCATTCATGAATGGTTAATCATTGAGAATGAATCTCATCGCGTAGTGGAGACGGTAGTCCGTACGTACGCACGCGCGATGATATTGTTCCCATGGTCGTGGAATTGTGTTGAAGTGTATGTATACTATTTCAGTATCAATATCACTTTATAATAATCATATATAGTTACTCATTACACCTTTATACCCATCCAATTTAAGGTGGTGGCGGAAAATAGATTACACCACGGCATGGAGACGGTATTCCGTACGTACGCACGCGCGATGATTTCCTTTTTCCGTAGGATGGATAGAAGGTTAATTAGAGTTGTTTCATATTTATAATAACATATCAGTATATAAGAAATACTGATGTTATTACTTTATCATGAAACAACTAAAGAAGAAGAAGTTGAAGAAGAAAGAAATTGAAAAAGATCGGTAATGGATATTACCTCTTCTTTGAAACGCCTCTTTGAATCCTCCAATTAGGGAACTAAGATTGGTCTTTGAAGAAGACCAGGACCTCTAGGATTATTCTAGGGAAGTGGAGAAGGGATTTTGGCAGGGTTTGGCCGAGCTTGAGTGCTCAAATTGGTGTGAGGAGGAGGGGGAGGAGGTTCCCTTTTATAAGGGAGGAGAGGGGCACCTTAGGAATATCTCAAAATATTATTTTATATTAAAGTCAAAATCGGCTTATAATGGTTCCAAAGGGTCTTATTTCGAAGCTAAAGTGGGGATGGGTCAAAATAATACCAACCAATAGGATTTAGACAAGTTTAGGTTATTATTTTAACCTTATCAATTAGATTTAACTCTAAGTCAAATAATTAAACTTTTACCGTGTCTTTTTGTTTTCTTACACTATATGGTTAATACACTTAGTATAACATGCCAAAAGAACCGCAAATTGTTTATTATTAATATATATATCCTTATCTAAGTCATTTGGCCTAACCTTATATTTTTAGGAATAAAATATCAATTAATAATATAATATTTGATTTAAAAACTATTTTGTGTCAATTTTGACACTATTTGATATATGATTTTTGTGAAAGTCAAAACAGAATTATATGTTCGAACCAAGTTGATTAAATCAATACTAATTTATCATAGTAACCTATATAATTAGTGGAATTCATAAAAAGTCTCAAATTACATTTATTTTTGTGTTTATAACATCAATTACGTCAATATTTCATTAATAAGATAATTACTGCATCATCATTGTGTCATAAATAAATTAAATTATTTATTGTCTAAAAATTACAAATAAAATACCATTATATAGGAAATATTTTTAGCTTTCTAATTAATATTTATAGTCGAATTTATCTTATATATAACCCCATATTAAAAATTATTTACTTATTAAACTTTGATTTTAACTATTTTAACTATTCATTAAATAAAATAATATTAAATGACATAATCTAATCCAAGTGGACCTAAATGGTCATATTATACTCATAAGGTTGTTTTTGGTCGAATTACACTTATCCAATAGAATTAGGACATGTGTTAAGGTAATAGTAATATAATATTTACCCTTAGTTAACCTATTTACTATTAACCGCGGTAAAAAAAGTAAAAAGTTACTATTCACCAAAAAATTATTTTTATCTCATTGAACCACATTTTACTTACTGATATCAACCGTGTCTGTCGGATTTTCTAAATTCCATTCACAGAAGCGGTAAAATTAAGTTTTATGCAAAATTCAGTTTTTAACCTACCACTTAGTGGTTTCACTATTCATCAAAAATTGAAGTTTTTCAGAAAAATGCCAAAATTTCACCCTAAGCTATAATTGATATTCCGAATTCAAAAATGATTTCTATTTTAAAAAATTCCCAACATATAAGTTGCATTAATTAATTTTATAATTAATTTCCGTTGTCACAACAAATAGCGTGTTTTTAAGAGATAATAACTATCAAAAGATTGACACTTGTTTATAACTGGTTTAAATGTGAAATTACATCCAATGACCAACATTGTATTAAATTGTAAAAATATATTCTAAATATACTTTAAAACCACTCAAATTAATGATTTATCACTATTAATAATTTTGATTAACAAAGTTGTTTTTAATTATAATTTAGTAATTTTCACTATTCATCAGAATATGAAAGTTATCCGAAAAGTACCAAAATTTCACCTTAGGCTAAATTCGATACTCCGAATCCAAAAATGAAGTCCATTTTGAGATCTAAAATTTCTAAAATTTAAAAAGTGGTTATTACTATTCATAATGGCTAGTTTTAATAATATTTTAATAGCATATCGTTGTTTCGTGAAACTCAGTATTGCGTACTACACACGCTATCGAGGAAGGTTGCGATTGCGTGTAATGAAAGGTAAGTCAAGGATACGTGTTGTGCAAGCTCCTTTTGGTGTAGCGTACCACACAAGACATTAATAAAATTAAAAAGAATATTTTTCATAAAATCTCGGGCTGTTACATTTAAGAATCATTACTTTTGATAATATATCCATTGAACAGTGATCATGGTATTAGTATAAATATAAGGGTTTAATGAATCCAATTCACATGGACAAAGGAAGTGATGGCCTCAACCAATAGGATCATTCTATATGAAGCCAATTTATTAGAGCTTATGAGGAAGATAGAATCACTGGAATTTTTCCTTGTTCAATCTCAAGCTATGATCCAAAAACATAAGTGTGAGTGAAACCATTTAGAGGAGATGTTCAAGCTCCTCTAGATCTTGACCCAAACCATGTTCGCCAAACCACCCCATGAAAGTCTCACTCTCACGCACCTTACTCTTAAGGAATTTGCTGGTGTATTAAAGGGATATATATCTTAACCCTTTCAATATGAGTGTGTACAATATTTTTTATAGAATAATGAAAATATTTTAATCCTATTATTATTAAATAATAAATTATTTTTATTTTGATACAATAAAACACGAATTGTAATTTTGTGTCGTATCCAAATTCAATTAAGGAATTTATTTTGTTAAATTAATGTATTTTTTAAATAAATAATATTTGAATAAAATATTACTATGAAATATTTTTTATTAAATATAAATCATCATATAAATTTTTATGAAGTCAAATGTAATTTTTATAAGGGTTCAAAAATTATTTTTGTTAAAAAAACCAGCATTTCTTAGTAAATATTGATTCTTATGTTAAAATTGAAAATTCACATATTTAGAAAATTATTTTGAAAATAATAATATTACTTTTTTAATTATAACATTGAAATTATCAAACCATTTTTTCATAATTTTCTGAGATACTCAAATTTTTTGGTAAAAAATTAAATATCTTATAAATATACAATGTATATTATGACATCATAATGACCCAAACCATTTTTTTCATAATTTTTGTAATTTTAAAATAATTTATTTAGGAAAATAAATCACCTCCACATAAGTAAGGCTATTATTTTATAATGTTCATCCATTTTAATTATAAAATAATAAAAACCAATCTCATTTGGTAGATACTATGGGAAAATATTAAGGTAAGGTTTTTGGTTTTGGTTATTTTATTATATAGAGTCCAAAACCTATGTTTGAGAAATATTAAATAATTCCTCAATATTTTCCTATATAAACCAACCCAAACTCCCACTTATCTTCACTAAAAAATTTTGGAGAACATATTTACTCTACTTGGACCTATATAGAGTCATCACAGGGTATCCCCAAGATCTCAAGAATCTTTTACCAAATATTTCAAGTCACACACTCAAGTAAGTGATCATCACCTTCTTCTCGTTATTAAAATTTATTTATTACGTTATGCCATCTATTTCCAATTCATAATGTTGGTATATTTCTTTCCATATCTATATTAATTCCAATTTTATGTCCAAATGATAAAAGATCCATTTTTTATCATCATCCCATTTTCTAAAATTTTAAGTGATATTGTGATGTTTTCGAAATATCTTCGTGATTTTCTAAGAGAACGCAATTGTGTTGTAAATACCATAACCATTTCCAATAAATGGTGTTCACCCTTATACAATTAAATATATTTTAATTTGGAATTACATTTATGTATTCCAAACTTCTTGATCGTCGAATAAAATATGATGATGAATGAATCCTTGTTGTATGATCTATGTGGCACACTAAAACATGAGAATGAAATGAAACTGACAGGTGCGCCTAGAGTTATAAGTTCACCAATCCATTGGGTAATGTTTAGTCTCATGAGATGTCATGTTTTGATATGGAGTAAACCTGATTAATTAATTTTACTTTTTTTATCATGATGTATTTATAGTTAACCTAGACCTATTTTTATGATGCAGTGTTTTAAGATGTTTTCATATTCCCCATGTTATCATGCTACATCATTTCTTATTGTTCATGTTTATGATTCTAAACCATTTTATACTCCATTTATATGACTATTATCTAACATATATTTTTTAATTCATGTTATTCCATGTTTATTTCTCTTACTGGTCTTAATATCTCACCCCTTTCTTATGTATTTCCCTAGGTCATCCCATGTAGTTTTACGTACGAGCATGTTAAGGAAGTTTTCAATAAATATGATGTTTTTACTATTTTAAATTGTTATGTAATGTACCTAATTCCCAGATACACTATAATTATCAATTTTTTTATGGTGTTAATTGTAATATTATGTAATAAATCACTCATTAATTTGTAATAAATAGATGGGTTTTCATGGTTTTTCTTTAGCCAATACTAATATGGTTATACAATATCTATTAACCAATTTTTACCACCTGCATAAGGACTTGATTTCTCCATTTGTATCAATCATAAGTATGAAATCTCATTCTTAACCATTTATTAATATAGATTTAATTTCATTAGATGTGGCTCCCTACTTTTTTTAAATATCCCAACCGCTTCAACCAATATCGTTCATTGAAAAGATATGATCTCTCTACTATATTTTTCTATAACTCAACAACAAAACTCAAATTATATTTCATATTCAATCCAGACTTACTCATTTTTCATTATTTCCAAATTTTTTTGTAGGCATAATAAATTCTTACTCCTTTATACTTTGACTATTTTAGTGTCATCTTCCTCAGACTCACCCACTTTCATCATGTGATGTCAATATAGAAAACTAGCTTTACATTTGGGTTCTTTGACCCACTCTCCATTAGATATAACTCAGATAGGTTAAAAAAAATCACTAGGTTCTCTCTTGAAATTTATTGATCATATGGTGTAAGATATTATTTGATATCATATCCATAGTATTAGGTATGATAGATCCCAACCCACCCACCCTTCCCATTCTCCATTTGTGAAACTATACACATAAACAAGATCCAAAAATTACAATTCTTCTTATCTTAATCAAACATCCATCTTCGGAAGATAATCATTCAACTAGAGACTCATCACATCTTGGTTTAGATAGTCTATCACAATAATCCTTCTAATGATTGGATAAATAATAGGGTTATAGTTATTCTCTATAAGTTCATGGACTCACTCAACTAGTTATATCTTAGTCTCAATATGCTTCACATAATTTCCCTTATTTCAGTTCAAATAAATCACAAATATATTGTTTCATTTCTTCAAGATCATCCTTCAAACCCATTTTGATCCTCATAATAAAAGCATTTGTAAGAATATATAAAAAAAATCTCTTATTTTATTGAATTTGGTTTCTTTATTTGTATTCTCATTGTATTTTTATTTATCAGATATAGTCTTCATTTGTTATTCAATCTAAGATGATCCCCCAATTTCAATTGATCAAAATCTTGATATGAATTCCTCCCCTTATATTCTCCAAGCTTACTCAAAAGGTTTCATCAGATTCCTTTGGGTCATTTCAGATTAAGATTCTTCTTGAATATTTCTTTGACCACACCCCAACTCTAACTGGATCTATATTTTTAAAACTCATTCTTGATCCTCTTTTGATGATGCCTGATACCAATCTTGAGGTATTAATTGATCTCTAATAACATATATGAAGCTTAGATAAATAATAACCGGTCTTCCAAGCCTGGGTTGTGATCCTTGATGGAAAAGGGTCTAAGTTTGATGATACTAAATTTATAATGGGTTCTAAGTAGTCAAAGTAGGTTGACATCATAACAATTGATATTATCGAGTTAAGGTTCTTGAATATGTTCAAGGATTTGAACATTAGGAAAATGAATATTAAATCTTACCATTATTCAAAATATATTTATTTACAAATGTTACTCACTAAAAGGTTTATTGGGAGGTATTTATCATATGATCACATAGTGATGTGATGGGAATTCCTATAGATGTAATGAGTTAACTACACCCCCAAAAGTGTTCCAAGTATAAGGTTGTTCTAGTAGTCTATCATATATAATATGATAGATGAGAACTTATATAGGGTTATGTTAAGTATTATTAAAATAATTTAATAATATAAATTATATTATACTGAAATGAAATAACCATTTTATCATTCATTGATGTTGTATTCTTTTATATTTATATTGATATTATTTTCTTGAAGTGTAATTATAATTGACCTATCAAAGTATGACTTTGAGTTAAACCTAACTAACCTTCATCGTATATTATTATAGGTTATGATAAAATGTTAATGTTAGCATGAATATGATTCTTGTATGGAGATATATAATTTTCTCATAAAGTGAAAAAGTTGTTTTCTGTAGTGGATGACCCACTAATTACACAAAAAAGTGTAACACAAACTATGTTTCTATTATACTGGGGGTGCATTGATCATATTTGGAGTTCCCACTACCTCAGGTTAGTGAGATACCTAGTATGAGAATCTGTATACACATATACCTTTATTAAATAGTCTATGAGGCATATCTTATCAAGGGTAGTTTGGGTATTTTGTTGATCATGTTTTCAGTTGGAGCGCAATTAATATGTAATATTTCCTCTATGTAGTAAGTATGAAATCTAAGTCCTTGTTTGAGATATAATGTGGAGTCTTTTTTTACACCTATATAGTAAAAATTATAAGTTTATCTATTCATAGGAGGTTCATGTGATGTGCTCATTCATAAAGTTAAATGACATATGATGTATTCATCAACGTTTTTTTGAATCCACTTTGTATTTGGGTTATATTTTTTAGGTTTTCTATGAGAAATGTTTTCTTAGATAATATTCAGAGCTCCCTAAATTAATTTAAATTAAGTTACACTTGGAAGAACATAGATGAATATGGTACACTGGCATCATGGAAGTTTGATATTGGGTATTATAATTCATATTACCAGAATTTCAGCAGGTAGAATGGTTACTTCACCAAAATTTGAAAGTGTGTGGAAGTTCAAGTGGTACCTCTGGAAACAAGTTCTTGGAAGCATAACATACATTGTGAATTCACTTAAAGTAACATGAGAAACTGGATGGATTCAATCAAGTATATAGATACCAATAGATTATGAGTGTGGTAATTTTGAGGCATTTGATCCATGTACTCGAGGAATCTTTCATGGTTCCAAAGGATGGAGTGGAGTAGATTGAACGGGTTGTTTTTTGTAGAAAATGGAATTCTAAAGTAGGTGAATAAAGTCTATAAGTTCATGATTTCCACAACCTCTGATAAAATTATATGGAATTCATTACTATAAAATGGCAAATAAATATTTTTCAAAGTCATTAGAGTGAAGTGAAGATAATGTTCTCTATTCATTTGGATTTGATAGAAGATGAAATTAATGCAAGTGGGGATGAGATGTTTCTCATTCAAAGAAAAGTGTTACTCATAATTAAAGGAATGTGGTTATGAATGGATGAACGGTTAAAGACAAATATAAATATTGGTTTGGACTACATGTTCACATGTATAAAAAGTACCAATGTACAAAGTATGAAGTATAAAAGTAACAAAAGTAGCTAATGAATTCTAATATAATCATAGGTGGCTATGAAAGTAGTGAACTTGGGTAGATAAAGGTTTTCAAGGATGAAATTCTTAAGGTAGAAGACTAAGAGGAGGATAATTATATGATGAAGGCTTTATCTGGTGGTTAGAGTTGTGTTTTTGATATTTGAAATACTTTGTAAATTAAATATAACACATTTTTTATTGAATAAAATGAGGTGTCATCATTATATAATTTATTAATACAAGTAAAGATGGAAAATGTGGGTTTAATTTCTTTTTAAAAAATGTTATAAATTTAAACTAAATTTTATTTTATTTAAAATAATTAAAGTGATAAACTAAAATATAAGTGTTAAGGTGTAGCAGAAATATAAATTAAAAGACAATGTAAACATAATTTGAAAAATTAGTTAGACAATAATTCATTAAGGGGTCCCTATATCTCCTACCCTCGATATACTTTCAATTATTTTTGTTAAAACCTTCACTTTAGTGGTATCCAAGAAACTCATTACAAAAGTAAGACACTATTTTTCATAATTGTTACAAGAAACTCAATCATCATTGATTTCTAGTGGTCATGGTAAAAACCATATTAGAATTTTAGTAGTGTTTTCCTAAAACCAAATCCCCAAAATTTTATTCGTAGTGTGAAACAAACTCTCACACTGAAATAGAATTGGGAACCCAATCTCCCTCACTTAATTTTGTGAGGACCAAACCCGCTCATACTCAATAGTAGTCGGAACCTAATTTCCCCCATTTAAGGTTATGACCACCAAAACTCCCTCAAAATCAATGTTAGTGAGCACCCAATAAAAGTAAAAAATAAGACACTAGATATATGGAAGACCTTTGAATCACACACTCAACCCTCCAGTAAAAATTAAAATAAAAAAGAGTGTTAGGATGAGATATAAGAGTAAAAGAGTGCTTGATAATGATACAAAGTAAAAAAATTGATATCTAAAATGTTATTAAAGGTATACACATGCCTAAAATAACCATTTGGGTGCATGAATTTACTCTAATGGATTTCCAAATGTTTTTAATCCTTTTAGGGTCATAGATATCCATTGGGGGTTGAATTAAGGCATTAGTCTCCCACAAAATGGAAAACAAAATCCAGTCTAGAAACCATTTGGAAGCCAATTGTTGTTACCAACAGACCCAAGGCACCTAAAAAATGGAATTATGTTAAAATCCTATAATACATTTGGTTTACTCTCATGGGTAGTCTCTAGTACCTGAAGGTGGAGGATTTAGAGAATATCCTTCATGTCCCTTTTGATCCCTCGGTTTGGTCTGGAAGCTTCCTGTAAAAATTTATAAAACAGATATTCTAAAATTGATTTAATAAAAATGTTAAAAACATAATTTTTAGTTTTTGATCATAAAACCAACCTTATAGAGTGATATTAATAAAAATAACTTCATTTTTATTATCACTAATTATTAATAAATAAATCAATATAAAGACAAGAATGATTCAATTCTCATGATTTCTTCCAAAATAAATGTCAATATTTCATAATCAAACTCAACCAATTATTCTCAATACATAGAAAACCAATTTATAAATATATTTTTAGAATGAAAAATGATTTCATTAATAAATGAATTTCAAAAGTTCTTTACCTTTGTGATTTTCATAAAGAAACAATCACAAAACCTTCACAATTCAAAAATAATAACATTTTAAAACCATTCAATTTTTAAAATAATTTGAACTGTTAAAGATAACATTGATAATATTGTAATTTCTATCATAAAACCAATATAAATATTCATTTTATGTCAAAACTATAAACCCCAATTGAATATATAAACTATAATTTTGTAAAAATATTTTAATCATTTTGAAAACATTTCTTTAGATATTAGAATATAACCATAAATTATAATCCTCTCTGCCAAAATAAGTTTAATAATATATTATATAAATAATAACTTTAATTTAATGGGATTCTACCCCATTATAAATATCAAAAATCTCATAAAAATGTTATAAAAATAAATTTAATTCATTAAAAATAACATGAGGTCTAATAATAAGAGATAGAAAATGGAAATGAAAATATAATAACCCACAATGTTCCATCAAGAGGGTTAAAAAATAAACATGAATTTGAAGGCTTTATAACTTTTAAAATTCTACGAAAAATATAAAACTAAAAATTCTACATTACAAGTATTCACACATTAAAATTCATTCCTTAAAATTTGAAAAAAAACACATGAACTCATTTAAAATAAGATAAGTTTGAAATCTAAACATTCTTAAAATGAGTGTCTCTCTAGAAATAAATTCAGATATTTAAAGAGATTTGGATCACAATAAATTATATCATTAAACCCAAAATATGCCATAAACTATGTCAAATAAATTTCAAGAGATAAAGTATTATTTTAAACAAATTAATTCAATATTTACACAAAAGAATATTTTAAAATCAAATTTCAAATACCAAAAATAATTCAACAGTCAAAAAAATAATGATTTTGTACATTTAAAAATTGATGTCACTATTTAGGAACATGTTAGATTAAAAACATTTAGCATTCTCTCAATTGATGCATACTTTCAAACTATTGATGAGCCACATGACATGTAAATTAATAGTTAAATGAAAAAAAATATAAAACAAACAAAAATCACCTTTTAGAGTAAAAAAATCAATCCACAAATCGAATATTTAAACAAAAATAATAAATGTAACAATGATATCAAGATAAAATAAATTGATAAATTGTTTCAATATTTTAAAAATATAAATTATATCATCACAATTCAAGATTTCATATTTAAATAAAGATCAAGGTGAAATGTTAAAAAAGTGGTTAGACCTCATGATTTCCAAATATCAAAATAGAGTATTATAAGAAACCCATTTTAAGTGTCCCTTAATAAACTAGAAAGCCTTTCAAGAAAGGGTTTTTATATAATAAAAATATATAAATAGATATAACATACCTTATTTCAAAATAATAGATCCAAAATAATTTGAGAATTAATTTCAAACATTTGAACAAGAAAAAATATTGGATTTCAAGAATTCAAAGTGAGATATAATATTGAATTTTAATTCAATATTTCTAAAATCTGAAATGATTTTTAATACCAAATTCATAAAAGGGAATTAATCAATTATAATACAAGAATAACACAATAAATATTTAGAAACAAAATCTCTCCCTAAATAAGAAAAATTGAAAATATACCTCTGAGGGACAAACTATAGTTCTCATACTCTCCTTTATGATGCATTTGAAAATTTCTTTATCATCCAATATAAATAGTGAGGTCTATAAAAGAGAGTGAGGGAAATAAAAGAATGTGTAAACCATAAGATAAACCTTCTAATTATGAGAGGCTAAAAAGTTGTAGAAATAGGATATTGGGTATCTTGTTAGTTTTATTGAATGGTCTATGGACAAAAAATAGAATCTTAGTTCGAGAAATCACCACCAATTATTTGGTGAAGAAGGACCATATAGCTTGTGGAATCTTGGGTATCTAAAAGAATAATTTTAATTTTAAAGAAATAAAAGTATTTTTAAAATCAAAATACACCAAAAAGATGAACAAATAGGTCAATAAATTCCAATAATTAAATATTAAAATATAAATCAAATTAAAAATAAAAAAACGGTCAAAAATTTTATTAAAATATAATTTAATGATTAAAATATCAACTTTAGTTTTTATATGATTTGAAATATAAAAAATAAATGATTAAAAAGATAAAATATGAAAAAAATTTCAAACTAAAGGAATATTAAATTTAGAACACAATTTAAAGAAACAATTGAACACTTCATGAAATATCAAAGAAAATTTTAATATTTCACAATGAGAATTAAAATGATATTTTGAAAAGGTATTCAATACTCAAATTATAAGGAATACTAAAAGTGTAAATGAATATTTTAATTGAAGATCATTATAGAATTTAAATAAAAATTAAAAAATAAAATAATTGATATACCAAATGATTATTAAATTCCAAAGTAAATTTCCCAAGATAGTCATAGCTAACACTCCCCTTAATAATATTAAAATTATCTACCATAGGGGAATTTTCTCTTGAGACATTATACCTAAAAAATAATAAAGATACTATTTATTTTGGTACCCAAAATTTAGGTCCACAAATGGTGGCTAATAAATAATTTGGAAACCACATTTTTATAGGAAGTTATTTTCCATAATAACTATGTGATCTTGTCAACAAAATTGTTTAGGAGAGGATGATCAATTTTAGTCTACCACATCCGTCTTTTTTCCAATCACACTTATAAATCAAGAGTATAGTTTTTCTAAAATAATTGAAAAATATATATTTTGATAGATACCTGTTATAAAGTTAGCCTTTTTATATTTTTATAGGAGACTATATGAGTAGATATTTGAATCTCATAAGTTAATTTCCCATTCTTTTGGGAACCCAAAATCAAATTGAAATTATGATCACCTTAGGTTCACTTAGTAAGAGATTTATTAAGCTCTATAATTATGGTTTCCAATTATTCAATACTGTTTTAGTTCTTTAAACAAACCCTTTTATTTTTAACTTTATATAATTTATTTTACATGCTTTTATTTTGATCTAATAACACATTAAATATTTTTTCTTGATCTTCACCATTTGATGAAAAAAATCATTTTCATTTTCATTTTCTTCCTTTAGTGTCTCATTTTATTTAATAATTTTATCTTTTTCAAAAAAAATGATTTTATTTAATTTTAATATCATTCAATTTTTCTGTGGTTCACATAAACCTTCGTATAATTGTTCTCTATCATGTCTAATATCTTCATAATTTAAATGTAAAAACTCATGTTTTATTGGAATTAAAATTTGAGCACACATTTTAATTTTTTCTATCAACTGATTCTAAGGAGTAAAATGGTCATTTTCCCCTAAAATATGATTTTGGATAATTTTTAGGGCCAATATGTTTTCCACATAATAGTTTGTTTACCCTTTTATAGGAGTTTTTTGGTAATTCAAATCATTACAATTTTCAAAGAATAATTAAAATTTAATAAATATTTAATTAATTATTAATTTATTCCTAAAGGTTTATCGGACCATATATTTTCAATTAATATTAATACTTATATTCCTTATCCAAAATTGATTCCATAATGGGAAACTTTTCTTAGGTGTGGCATAAAATCAGGATGGGAATTGGGTCCATCCCGTACCCCTTTTTCTTTTGCTTTTATTTTTATTCCTTTTCTTTTTCCTTTTTCATTGCTTATTTATCCCTTTGGATTATCACATACCACCCCCCACCACTATGGACTTAATTCATTATATGACTGATATAAAAAAATTAGAGTGTAATATAAATAAAGAGATGGAAGAAGGGAGGTATCGTCGTGAAGCTCGGTAGGAGTCTGATCATCGTGTGGCAATCGTAGACCACCAAAATAAGCGAAGCATCGAAGGTTCCTACCTAAAGATAGGTCATTTTTACATTTTTTTTAAAGACAGATATATTTAAAAAATTTATATTTTAAACCCATTATATGACAATTTATTTCCCATTGTGTTTTGATCTATAAATTTTAGGGAGAAAACCAGGTTTTAGGGTGATTTGGGGGGTTCCCCCTTCAAGAATTCTAATTACACAGCCTATAGTTTAGTGACACACATCGTGGGTTATTTCTCTTCATGAATATTATTTTCCTTAAATTACATTTCAAATATTTTTATACACAACATGTACTAGGACTCGGCCTTGTAGCTAAGTACCCGACCAAATAACCATTGTGGGGGCACATGGCCATGTAGAGTACGTGGCTAGACCCTGTATGGGTTGTATGCCATGTGGAAGTACATGACCAAGAAATTCACTTTTCCATGCCATGTGTGATACATGGTAAAGCACCCCGCGTAGGTTACACACCATTTACATGATCAATATGGCATGTACTTGGGCTTGGGCATGCCATGTCTGATGAAGGTACACGCATAGGTGGATCATTGGGAGAAAATCCATATACTAGGTATGCATGTTTTTTTTCTTCCCCCTCACTACCCTTTTTAGATTAGTTCATATTATTATTCTTAGGAGTCAAAATTTGATCCATGATAAGTCCATTATAATTTTATTTACAAATATATTGTGATGGTGAATCCATTGAGGTTATTTATGGACTCTTATGTGGTGTTTTAGGATTTTCTCTAAATGCATAGGTTCTTCCTCCGATAATCAAATCCAGTTTACTTATTAGAGTGATATCCCTTTGATTTTAGATGATCAATGACCTATATCTATATATCATTTCTTTCTTATCTCTCCCATTTATGTAGTCTCCCTTGTGAGATTTCTGCTTCTGGTCTAGAAGGTTGTCATGCCTCTACCTTGTAACTGTTGTTGAGGGTACCCTATGGGGAACCCTCACTTATGTGATGAACTAGGGAATAATTTTATGATCCTTATACCAATTTAATTTTATTAAGGGTCCTATCTTGGATTCCTCTTCCTACATATATTTTTCTGAGTATATTGAGTTGGATACCACTTCTATTTCTTGACTTAGCTACCCAGCGAATACCACAATGTTAGAGTAACCTTGATCTAGTGCATTGGGAGTTTGGGTACTGATAGTAGTGGGTTTAACCATAGACCCAATGTTAAATGTGTAATAATGTGGTGTTGTGGCAGTAGTCGTGGGTTTGGTGTTCACCCACCCTCGCTATTTTATTTATACATTCACTTTTTTACTATTGATGTCGTGATGATTACTAGAGGTGCTTCCAAGTTGGTGGCTAATGATATTGAAACGATGAGATATCTAAATTTGAGGGTTCACATATGTGAATACTAGAATCCATCTTATTCATTTATTGGGGTTCCTAGATGTGCTTCCTAGGACCTAGATTCGGATCCCACTTATTTTTATCTTTTGGATGCCTAGACATGCTTCCTGGAATCCGACTGTTGAGCCTTACAATTTTAGGATTTCTAGAATACAACCTAGAATCATGTTTTTAAGAATTATTCTTTTGGTATTTCTTTACGTACATCCTAGTTTCTTTCTCCTAATCCTTACTTGATTGAATGTTACTATTGTTGTAACAAGAAGTTCCACTTGTGATTGGGATTCCTTCCTGATAAGGGATACATAGGTTGATCGCTAAGAGAATCTTGAAATTCTCTTATATTTCGTATATCTTTTAATGGATAGTCCACTAGAATTCCAGGGGATGCCAAAGGCTATTCGGTGGGCTTATTTACCCCAAACAATGGGATACTGATGTGCTCCTAGAAGATACACTTGATCTCCTAATTTGATCCCTAGGATACGTCTTAGGATTAATGGAAGCACTATTATAGATACTCACTAGACTTTTCTGGGAGTGGAATTTAAATCCATTTATTGAATGGTTTATTGTTGATATATCTTATTAAGAGAGTATTCCTTACATATCACCAAAGGTTCATCCCCCTTAAGTATTATTCGAGTTTCAATTTCATGATTTCCTATGGACCAAGACTTGAGAATTAGATATCATACTGGATTATATATGGATTCATTAGTAGTAAATCTTGCTCAATTTCACATTAAAAGGATTGTCTTTTTATTATATGGTGTCCTTATTGTAGTAATTCGTGGAGAGTACAGGGGAACCAGGATTAAGACATGTATCCCCCTATGGTGACGTAGCTTGTTCAGATTCATTTTCATTATTATCCAAAGAATGTATTTTTTTAATTGGGATTATGAACTAGAGGATCAAATTAATGATACATGACTTGAGTGGTACGACATCAAGCTATATGTCCTAGTCATGGGGTATTTGGTCAATCATATGTTTATTCAAAGTTTGACTATGGATTGAGTTTATTTATGTACGTTCTTCCTTGATTATGTAAATATATAAATATGTATATATAATATCATATGTCTATATATATTTTTGGAGATATATATGTATACAATCATATATATACTCCTATAAGATAGAATAGAGCTCAGATGATCGAGCTCATATACCCATGGATCAGTTGTGGACTTAATTTTTTTATTTTATCTATTTTCTTTACCTTTTCAGTTTTGTCTCACCCTTTGTATGTGCACCTCAATGTGTGTGAAAACCTTTTGTATTATTTTAAGGTTGAGTAAAAATGTCATGATGTATAGGGATAATTCCTAGGGTTATATGATCAAGAAGAGTCTCTAGTGTAGATTTTTATGATTGGTCTAGAGAAGCTCAGCATTTTCTTGGAGGTTGTTTATGTGGTCTGGCTAGGAGTTCATAGGAGAGACCTATACTTTTATTTCGGTTTCTTTAATATAATTCTTCATGTATATATTTCCTAGTTGGTGACCAGTGTTGTATGTATAACTTGGATGTTTGGGTGTTTATAACATTCATTTATTATTACATCATGATCCATTTTAGTTTATTTATTTCTTCTGTACTCTATTCATTTACTACTTTGGATGAGATCAAGTAATTTCCACTATTTTTACTCTAGTATAAGGTCATAGTCTCTCCATGGAAATACCCTAGGCCCTTGCTACCAGGCATCACCCTCTGATGTATGGAGAGGTGTGATTGAGGTCTTGTGGAAGATCAACTCAGAGTACCAGTTGGGTGGAATTTTGGTCCGTATATTACAAATTGGTATCAAATATTTTCCTTTCATTTTAGTTACTATTTGGGATAAGGTAGATAGGAGTATTAGGAATGTTTCATAACCATTGATGGATATCAGACTGGTGCATAGAGAACAAATATTCTGGTAAGAATTATTGGTGGTTGGGGATATGGGATTGTTGTTCTGATCAGTGATGCTATAGTTGTACATTATTTTGTATTTGTGTGATGAAAATGTCGTGTGGATGTTATGATTTATAATAGATATTGAGCTCTTGGCCCATCGGTAAGATTACAATGAATACTTTTAACTCTTAGTCGAAAAATTAAAGAGGTAATTCATGCATTATATTTGGTATGTAGGATACACATGTTATGGTCCTTCTAGTGTATTATTTTACGTATGATAGAATCCAATTTTTCAAACTATTAAAAAACATAAATGGTGTTTTAATGTATAGGTTTTTGCTGGAATTATTCTCAATAGGGATGAATTTAATATATATTACATTTTTATGGAAGGTAATGTGGATCTATGTTAAGATGTTTGATGGAGAGGTTGATGACTCAGTCCTCATCCACAGGAGGTAAAATGACCCTAGAAGGTTT
The DNA here is from genome assembly GCA_963277665.1 of Viscum album. Lineage (NCBI taxonomy): Eukaryota > Viridiplantae > Streptophyta > Magnoliopsida > Santalales > Viscaceae > Viscum > Viscum album. The sequence goes on from OY728146.1 coordinate 391,798,368, forward strand.
ATAGGGCACATAATTCCCAAATGTTATACCCCTTGTAGGGTTTTTTATTTAGTTTTCGTTATTTAAAGTGTCAATAACAACCTATATAGTTTTTTCATGCATATCTTGGAATGAAATTGTAATTAACCAACCTTTGTTTGGGCTTATCTAGTTATATTTTTGAGTAAGATGTTGATGTGTACCAAGATGTTTCTCATGAATAGTATGTGGAGGATATTATCTTATGTAGATTCTCATTTAATTTTAGTTCAATATATCTTCCATGTTGGAATCATGACCTCTAGGTAGTAGTTCCTTATAATTATGCTCAAATAGGATCAGTCCCTAATATGCTATTTTAATAGTTTGGACCCTTATATGTCAGTTTTATCTTTACCTCCCTTGCGTAGGTTTGATCTTTTAGGATAGGTAGTTAAACCTAGATAACCTATTATAAGACCTCATTAGTAGGGCTATGTGTGAGACCTAGAGGCCCTTAGTTTTGACTCAGACCCCTGTAAGTTAATGTTTTTTATCAAGGGAAACTTGTGAGTAGGCTTGGCCTAGGATTGGGGATGCATTTTTAGACATAGATTATGTTTTTTTGCTTGTTTGAGACTAATGCATGGTTTGTGATCAGGTTTTTTGATATAGGCATGTTCATGCCCTTGGCTTTTGACGAATCACCTAGGGTTATTTTTTTCAAGACCGATTTCATTAGGTAGTACTATTTGGGTACCTAGCCATTTTGACTAGTGTTTATATTATTTCAAAAGTATTTAGAGCATGGGTGGATGCTCATGATAATAACGATGTCGAGTAATGGGTGGTTATGGAAATAAATCATGGAATAGTTAAGGTTCTTTATTTTTAAGAGGAGTTCTGAGGGAGCTTATATATTTTTGGAAATGAGATGTCATGTAACATAGTCATTTTTATTTTAGTAGAATAAAACTCAGGGTATCATGATTCAGATGATGATGGTATGCATCTGTTATGAATAGTACCATTTAAAAATTAAATTAGTGGGTGGTCGTGTGTGAGATAAGGACTCATAGTTTAAAGAAATATTGTAGGCATGGGGTCTCGAGATTTGTATTAAAATGATACTGACCCTTCGTGGTAGAGGAAAAATCATGGATAAATTGGGTACTATAAGGAAATTGGCCTATGGTTGGACCTAGACATGAATTTTTTGGAGACGTTGTTTGACGAGTTGGTTAAAGGAAAGTTAAACTATTTGATGGGAGAATGGAATTGTAGAGATATACAAACATTTTGATGGAATATTAGTGTACTCTTAGTTAGAGATGACCAAGATCCATCTTGAAATATCCATGTGTATTCTTAGAGAGCATAAACTCTACACTGAGATTCTTTTATTTTCATATTTCTTTCCTGGTTTGATAAAGCGACCAATTGATGTTGTGCTCAAGGGGTTGTATAAGGTAATCCATATGGTGGGGAGTGCACCATTGGCCGTTTGAGGGTGTTGAGACTTGTTTTCAATTGAAATTAAACATTTTTCATGGCCTATTGGGCATTATTCCAATTGTTGAGATGATGATAAGGGTATTCCTATGGTTGGGAGCACCAGATCGGATATAGTTGAACATATCTCATGTAGAAGAGAGTTTTTTATGCAGTAATATTTTTCACAGGGCAGTAGAGACAGCATATATTTTTATATTATATGGATGATATCATGGCTACCATTTTTACCACCAAGTCTTATCGAGTTTGAGAAGTTTTATGGTGGGGAGACTGTAAGAAGCCATGTTTTATCAAACTGTAAATTTAAGTATAAATTTAAATTTTTCTACGTGATGATTTTAAGGTTTAAAATTACCATTATCCCCTATAATATTATTTTGGATAATTTTTCTAGCCACTCTGTTTGTCCAGGAATTGGGTTTTTACCCTTGGATAAGAGTTTGGTTCGAATATGAACTGTACAAATTTTCATGGAACAATTAATATTTAATATAAAATTAATTAAATATTAATTTATTCAAAAAGGTTCCTCTAACCATATATTTTAAGTGGATCACCATATTGAGATTCCATCTCCACTTTTAAGTTTATAATGGGGTTGTTTTCCTAGTTAGAGCATAAACTCAAGATGGGCGTCGGTGTCGGCTTAATCCCCTTAGTCTTTTTATTTTCTTTTATACCTTTTGTTTTTCCTTTTTATTCTCTTATTTATACTTTTTTATTCTCAAATATACACACCCAATGGTATTACTTCATCATGACACCAAGAGAGGAAAGGAAGAGGGAGATATAAAGAGAGAGGGAAGAAGGGAGGTGCTACTGTGGAGCTTGTGGGGAGATGGATTGTCGTGTGGCAGTTGTGGATTGTGGAAATGGGAGAATCTTCAGTAGAATCAACCCAAAGGTATGATGTTATTATTTTTTCATTAAATCCACATAGATTTATTTTTTTCAAGTTTTAACCCCATTTATGGCTGATTAGGACCCTTGTGGGTTGATCTATAGAAATTGCGGAGAAAATAGGATTTTGTTCAATTTGAGGGGTTTCCCATTCATATATCCTAATCACACAGCATCTAGTTGAGGAACACATGTTGTGTGTTATTATGATTTGGGGAAGATTTATTATTTATAAGCACGCACCATATATGGGGTATACACTCCATGTACTGGGACATGATCGCCTAGCTATGTACCCGGACAAACAGCCTGTGTAGGGTCACACTACCATGTAGAGTACACATCTATACCCTGTATGGGTTTCACACCATGTAGAAATACCTGGCCATGATATTTACATGGCTAGTCCATGTGACGTACATAGGTAGGTACCCTAAGTAGGGTACATTCCATGTATATGATCAAAAAGTCTTGTACTTAGGCTTTGACATTCCAAGTCTAGTCGAGGTACACCCTCAAGTAGAGCATTAGAAGAATACCTTTTGTACTAGGTATACACTCCATGTACTTATCCATTGCAACCCTTTTTAGGTTTTTTCATATCTTTATACCCATGAGTCTTAATTAGACCTATAATTAGTCCATTATGAGTATCTATCTACATAGATCATGATGGTGAAACCCTTGAGGTGATTTGAGAACTCCTAGGTGTGTTTCATGATTTTTCCAAAACTAATATGTTATTCCTTCAATAATTGAATCCAGTTGCCTTCTAAGAGTGAGAACCATTTGATCTGAGATAATTCATGAGCTATATCTCTTGACAGTTAAATTCATATCTCTCCCTTTGAGGTATTCTAACTTTCAATATGTCACCTTCTTTCCTAAAGGTCCATGAGATTAGTTTTTTCCAAGTATCCCATGTATGAGTCTTATACCTTATTACTATTAATAAGGATCCCCTCTAAGATACCCTATCTTACTTGCTATCCCAGGGAATCACTTTAAGGATCCCTATACCTATATAATTTTCTTAAGGGTCCCATGTAGGATATCTCCTCCAACATATACCATTCCAAGGATTTAGATGTGTATGCCTCTTCTTTGTATTGAATTGGGAACCTAATGGGTACCTTGGCATTTGAATGACCCTAAGATAGTTTGTTGTGAGTTTGGATAGTTAAGGTAGTATGTGTCTCCTTATAACTCATGCCAAACCTGTAAGACCATGGTGTTGTGGAAGTAGTGGTGACTTAGGTGTTCATCCACCCTCACACTTTTATTTATGAATTACATGTTTACTTATGATGCAACAACGATTACTAGATGTGATTCCAAGTTGGTGACTAAAGACCCTGATGAAATGTGATATCTAACTTTAGGGTTCCTAGACGTGCTTCATAGGATGTGTCCGATTCGTTTATTGGGGTGCCCAGATGTGCTTCCTGGGAACTATATTATGATCCCTTTTATTTCATTCACTGGGATAATTTGGCATTATTCCTAGGACCTAGCTGTTGTGCCTTAATATTTTAGTATTTTCATGCAAACTACCTAGAATCCAGCTTCTAATACTAATTCTATTGGGATTTTTAGACAGACCTCCCTGGGTCTAGATCCAGAGACTTACTTTATTGAAAGTAACTATTGTTGTTTTGATAATTCCCACTTTTCACTAGGATTCCTCCTGGGTTAGGGATATAGATTTAGGCTACTGAGAGTTCCTTAGAACCCTCTTATACTGGGTCACTCTATGAATGTAGAGACCTCTAGAATTCTAAGTGATTCCAAAGGTTCTTGGATGGGCATATTTCTTCTAAACAGTGGGATGTTGATGAGCACCCAGAGGATGGACTTGAAACCCTCCTTTGATTCCAAGGATACTCCCTTGGATCAGTGGACACACCATTATAGATACCCACCAAACCTTTCTATAATTGGTTTATTGATCCATTTATTGAATGAATCCATGTTGATATACCAGATCAAGAGATCATTCCTTACATATAACCTAAGGTTCATCCCCCTTAAGTATTATCCTTGTTACAAAGTCATGATTGCATGTGGACCGAGACCTGGGAATCAGACATCATATTGGATTACATCTTGATTTTCTTAGTATGACGTCTAGCTCAATTCCACATTTATAGGATGTTCGTCGGTATTTGAAATCTTTAGTGTGGTGATTGGAGGGGAGTACGGGTGAACCCAGGGTTAGGACATGTATACCCCTGTTGGGATGTAGATTTATTAGTGGCATTTTAAGAATTAACTAAATAAGGTATTTGTCAATTGGGATTAAAAACCCATGGTCAAACTTAATGATGCTCGGCTTGAGTGGTACGACATCCAACTCCATTCCCTAGTCACTGAATGTTCATCCCATCAAATTTTTATCCAATGATTGATAGAGGATTGAATTTATTTATGTTATTTTTTCCATTATTATGTAAATATATATGTAATATCATCTGAACATATATATTTATGGGGATATATATGTATATATGCATATATATACTTATATAATATGGAAAAGTTTCCAGACAATCAGGATCACAAACCCATTGATCGGTTGTGTGCTTGCTTCATTTATTTTATTTATTATCTTTATACTTTTAGTTTTTTATCATTTAGGATGAGCATATTGAATGTGTATTCACTTATAACTTTAGATTTATGGGTTAATCATTTGGGTGACCTACTGTGATTATTTCTCAGCCCTGTAATTACACCTCGATGTGTATAAAAACCTTTTGTCTACTTTCTAGGTTGAGAACAAATTTCATAATGGATAGGGATGAGGCCCCGCATTTCATGATCGATAAAACTCGCTTTTGTGGATTATTATGATCGAGCTAGATCTAATTGGTAGTATTTTGGATTCCAATAATGTGGTATTCCTTGAATTCGGTAGTAGATCCCAACACATTTATTTTAGTTTCTTTTATTTAATCTTGAATGTATGGTTGACCTAGTGGGTGAGCAGTGTTATATGTATGACATGGTGTTTGGAATTTTATAGAATTCATTTATTGTTATAGCATTTTTAATTTTAACACTTCAAAAATTACTTAAATTTCTAGAAGTTTAAAAAAAAATTAAAAAAGAACAAGAGGAAGTATGATAGTTTACCTCATCATGGTCCATGAGGAAATTGGATCTAACATCACATAAGGAGGTTTATGAGAGAGAGTTTTCACTTTCAATCCATATTAACACATTACAAATTCCTTATTTCTTTACATTTTCTCTTTTACCTTCCTTTTTTAGGGGTAACTTTGGCTTGATGTAACCCTTTTTCTTGTAACCATAGCACCATACCTCTAGTTCACTTTATTGCTTCTCTTTATTTTCATAGCGGTAAGACTTATTTTTATTCATGAATTTTCATAGATTCTGATCTAAGTGCTTGATTTCATCATCACTTATGTTTTTTTTGTCATTGGTTTCCTTAAAGGAAATGGTCTACATTTCATTGACTTATTTGTCTTCCGTTATATGTTTTCTCCTCATTTAAATCTCATGGGTCCTGAGAGATCCAATGATCTCTTCAACTAGAATATTCCTTAAATCATTTTTTTATTATATTTTAATCGCTTTTTGTTCCTAGGAACTAAAAAACCCAAATTATCTTCTTCGTAATTTTCTATATTTTGAATTCATCACCAAAATACTTCATTCTAGTACAAATATCATGGACATGGGTAACCATTTTAGAAATAGACTCATTATGATGCATACTAAATATGTCAAAATATCAGTGATACATATAAATCCTAGTATCCTTTACTTTATTAGTTCTCTCATGAATTACTTCTAAAAATTTCAAAATTTTATGATCATTTTTACACAGGTAAACTCTATTAAAATTATTCATATCTAACCCATGTTGTAGATAATTAATGGCTTTAGCATCAATATCAAAAGTCTCTATATCATCGGGGTCCATTTTTCATAATTTTCTTGGGTAGGGGTATAACCATGCATTACAATTTTGTATACCAAATAACCAATACTCCTAAGAAAAATAGATATTAGCGTTTCCCACTAACTAAAGTATGATCTATCAAAGTATATAACCCTACCCATTTATTTCATTTCTAGAACAAATTGGTCATTTTAGGTAGTGGACATATTTAAATAATTAATCCTTGAAACATGTTAAGTTATTTAAATTAAGGTAGGATTTGATAAAAAAAATTGTTTTGAATAAATATGTTAATATAGAGTTGAATTTCCTTTTATAAACATTTTATAAATTAAAACTAAATGGGTTGTATTTAAAATAGTTAAAGTGATAAACTAACATATAACATTCAAGGCACAGCATAAATTTAAATTAAAAAAATCAACAATACATTGATAAAAAAAATATTGTCAATAATCCACTAAGGGATCCCTATATATCCTCCCCTTAAAATCCTTGAAAGGTTTTGGATTAAACACTTGGATTTAGTGGTATGCAAGAAACCTATTACAAAAGTAATACCCTTTATTTGTAATAGTTATAGTAAGAAACCCAATATCCATTGATTTCTTGTGGATGTAGAAAAAAACCTAATAGTTTCTTAGTAGTTGTGGCTAGAAACACAATCCCCACACTTTTAATGGTAGTTTACACCATCCCCTCACACTCAAGTGGTAGTGAGAACCCAATATCCCTCACTTATGGTTGTGATCACCAATCCCCAAAACACTCAATAGTAGTGAGCACCCAATATCACTCACTCAAGGTTGTGAGCACCAAATCCTCTCACACTAATAAATAGTGAGCTTCTAAGAATATAAAAAATAAGATAATTTATATATGAATCCCCTTTGAATGACACTCCCAATCCTCCAGTAAGAATTATAATAAGAAACAGTAGGATGATGATAGATATAAGGGAAAGAGAACTTGAGAATTATAAAAAGTATCATAAGAGAGATCTAAAATGAACTTAAAGTTATCCACATGCACCCAACTATCTTTGGGGTTGTACCTATATCCTATAATGAATTTAGGAATGATTTTTAGACTTTGTGGGTCATTCAGAGCCATTGGGGGTTTAATTAAGATGTTTGGGTCCACCATAACTATTGGTCGCTATAGGTGGAGTATTACAAGTAGTTCCTTCATATTTTGTTAGAGACCATCATTTGTTCTGTAAAATTAGTATAAAATTGTTTCAAATAAATATGTTGAAATTTATGAAATAAAATTATTAAAAAAATAATTTGGTATTTTTTATCATTAAAACAGCCTAAGAGTGTGATATATACACCATCATGCACAAAGGACACATCATCTGAATCATGCAATACTTATGTGAAATATTTTTACACTTTTGTTCTTACATGTGTGTGTTTATCATGTTCACATTTTCTTGTTCACTAATTAGAAGGGAGATATTGGGGTGAATATAACTAGATAGTGTAGGATGAGTCGATGTGGTGGATGGGGTAATTGGTCCTCTCATTTCCAATATTCATGATCATAGGGGATAGACAATCGAAGATAGGTGTTACTTATGGTGATTAAATTTATTATACAGTGGATTACCAGAAATGTGGACTTCTGGTGATTGGAAATTTTCATCCTCCTCCCCAATAACTGGTATTAGAACTTTTTTGTAGTAATTGATGTCCTATCATTATAGTAGGAGTTTCTGGGGGAATATTTTATCAAAGACTTATAGTACTTACTATAATAATAGTGGTGGTGCCAAAGAATTTATGAGATATCTAAAGTCTTTATGATCAAAAGTAACCTTGGGGAATGTTTTATTTCTTTTTATTGTAATAGATTTATTTATGGATATTGATTTCTCAAAATAATGTGGTTAATTAGGTTACTAGAAGATATTTATACTACAGGTGGTGTTGCTAGTAATATCAAAAGTTCAATAGACTAGATTGATCTGTCTGTTGTATTTTTAAATGGTTTGGCATTATAGATCTTATAGGATGACTACTAGAATATAGAAGAAATACTATAATCCCTTACACTGTAAAAATTTATTGATAGATCACATTTTCAGTGAAAATAGTTTGGTGGGTTAGTCATGGTTTGAAATTCCTATGGTGAAATTTTTAGATCTTGGGGTATGTTGTATTACTACCCCTAGAGTATCTCATAGTTATATTAGGTGAAGAATTCAGATGGATAAAAGTTAAGTAAACTTGAATGCCATGATAGAAAGAACATGTTTTTTTCTAGAGGTTTTAATCATTTTAATGATAAATATCCCCAGCAAAAGTTATCAGTTCAGGATTACATTAAAATTCAAAGATAGCTGATAGTGGATAAAAGGTTTATTCTAGGAAGTGTAATTTTTTAAAGGTTCCACAAACAACTTGATGAAGGGGTGACTATGATTGTTCCCAAGTGTTAACTATGCCCAAGTGTTTCATCAACAATTTTTTTGGGGGTTTCATTGATCAAAAACTATTGAGTGGGAGAAAGTGGCATGTTCTAAAAACCTCTCAGATGTGATGGTTTCATCTATATACTGGATAAAAATTTGTGCGACAATATAACCCCAATCCATTACAAATGGTTATATATAATCATGATAGATTATGAAATGGTCTAGCAATTTTATTTTGGGGGTTCTCATGGTTGTGGAACATGTGGAAAGGTTTTGATATTCGAAAATAGTATTGGATTATAAGAGATTAGATGAAAAAATTATAGAGTCTTATTCCTAGTTTTCATGAGTGCACAAGAGTGAGGGAGAAGTAGAGATAATAATTTATATGTTGTGAGAAGATTAAGTGTAACACGATGGAAGAGTTTATAATGTTTTTTGGTTGCAAAAAATGTTCATTTTCCACAAGATTCTCTCATGGGAGTTGTTTTATGCCTAGTACCTTTGACGAAAGTGAAGAATCATGAAACATATAGACTGAAAATTGGTCTAGAATATAAGGAATGAGAATAACATATGGTTTGGAATAATTATAACTATTTTTTACCTAATTTGGAAAGACTTACCTGGAAAACCAATAATTGGTATCGAGAATAGAATTTTTATTTGGGGTGGGTATCTTATGTAGGATACCTCAAAGGTTTGGAACTAGAATAGTCATGTTCGCTTATCTCTAAAATTTATAGAAGTTGTTGACTTGGATTCTGCTGAATTTGGAGGAAGGACAACCCCAAGTCCTCAAGTGAATTTCTTTGTAGTGTTTCTAACTCTTTGGTAAATTACATCAAAGAAATGGGAAAATGTCAGGAAGGAGGCGAGGTTCTTGAAATTTTTGGAAATAGGTAGAATAAAGAGAATACAAAGCCCACAAATTCCTCAGTTTCACTGATAAGAACTTTAGTGGGAAAGCATCATATCGATAATACTGTAAATTTTCAAAGTTGATGTTCTAAATGAGACCAGTTTTGAAAAATTCACTAGTGTTTAATGTAACATAAAATATAAAATATATAGATTCCTTATGGTAGAGTTTTCAAGAATGTTGGAAATATAATATATTGGGGACATGGTCATAGTTCATGGTACATCTAATTAGTGGAGTTTCAAAAAAAATAGAGGATGACAGCTCAGTTCTTATTTTCATTAAGGGAAATTTTTATTAAGACTTTGAAATGAGTTTTTTGGATTTAGTGAGATGAACGATCATGTTTATATAGAATAAAAGAGGGGATTATTTAAATAGGATCTTTTAAAATAAAATTAAAGGATCATGGTGTGGAGAAGCATATGAATATTGTAGAATCTAGGTGAATGAAAACCAGTCAGTGGAGATTTTGAGTGAGCACAAGAATAGTCTTTGAGTAGTAGATTGTTAGGCTTATCCTGAGAAAAAAATCTCAAGTGGGAGAATGATGATATTAATATGAGAACTACATTCTTACTTAAGATTTAAAGATCTAAAAATAATTTAAAAAAAAGTAACACTTGGAATAATTTTGATGAATTTTTTACACCAACACCATGGAAGTCTAGGACTAGGTAGTGAAAGTAAATTCCCAAAAAAATATAGTAGGTGGATAGGTAAGTTCATCAAACGTAAAAAGTGTTAGTTGAAAAAAAATGTTTAGTTGGTTCCTCATGCATTAGGTCAGCAGTATGATGCTAGATGGTGTGATTTAACCAGAATTAATGAGATCAGTTTGATGGATTAAATCTAGAATATGGATTATATTGGAGTATAATTATATAAATACTGAGGCATACAATGTTGATCATGTGTTATCACAAAAATACTCAGAATATTGCTGATTTTGATGCTCAAAAAAACCCTTGTTTGTTTTACTAATAAAATTACTTTAAGTTTGTTTTGGGACTTAATTTTTCAATAAATTTATCTTATTATATGTTAAAATATTTGATTAAGTATTCTGGATGTGTCTGAGTAATATGGAAACAGTGTTCACACCCAATTTTTGTAAGCGGAACATTTGGTTTGAGAACCCTACTTTTCAAATAAAACCTATGGATCATAAAACCTATGTCATTGGAAAATTATGGATTAGAAATTGTACCTTTATAAGAAACACTGTGTTTAAGGAAAAAATACATGGTTCATCAACCCTACTTTTATAAACAACCAAATATTTTCAACCTTGCTTTTGGATTTTTTTTCTATGGAAAGAAACATAAAATTTGACTTGGTTAATGATGGAGTTTTAATTAAAGAAATTATCCATTTTTTATGTAACTGTTTTAGTAGAAGTAAATATCACTTTAAATTTCTTTTATGAATAATTAAAAGGTTCGTATGCAATGGATTAAGTCTTTCTTATTTATAATGGAAGTTAAGACTCTGTGATTTTTTTTAAATTCAATTGATCATCACTACTAGAAAAACAGCCTATACCCATGGTTCAAAACTGTGGGTATAGCCCCCAAAACCATGGTTATAGCCTATACCCACAGCTTTGGGATCCATGGGATGGAACGGCGTCGGTATAGGTCCACAGCCTATACCCACGGTTTTCCAAAACTATCACACCACGGCCGCAGATACCCTTATTTTACCTTTTTCTTGGTCCCGATTTATAAGTTTTCAAAGTTTATTTGTGTTGGCGGGTTTCGTGCCGGTGCGCAGTCACCGCACCGTTAGTGGTGACCGTGCATTCGGTCTGGGTAACTGTGTGTTCGCCAGGCATTTTAAACATTAATTTTTTTTATGTTGATATTTTATTATTATTACTAATTAAGTTGTTGTTGTTATTTTTGAAGTTAATTTTATTATATGTATGTCTAAATACATGTTTATATATGTATAAATATATATATGTATATATATGTATATATATATGTTTATATGTGTTTATATAGGAGTATTCATGTTTATGTGTGTATATATATATATAAGTTTATATATGTTTGGATATAAGTATATATGTCTATATATGTCTGTGTGTGCGTGTTTTTTTTAATGGTTTTATTATTTTAAAGGTTTTGATTAAAATAATAAATAATATAATTAACTAATTATTATTATTATTACAAAGTATTATTATTATTATTAAGATTAATTATTTACTTATTCCATCATATCATTATTATTAATATTATTACTAATATTATTATTATTATTATTATTATTATTATTATTATTTTTATTATGTTGTTATTATATATGTATATCTTTATATATATTTATATATATATATATATATATTTATCTCTCCAAAACCCTATTCCCTACCCAGCCGCCGCACCCCTCCCCCTTTCCCGTACCCTCCCTCTCCCACTATCCCTTTCCCACTGCACGCAGCCCCCCTAACGCGGCGACCCCCCCCCCCCAGCCTTCCGCACCTTCTCCGGCTGAGCCCAGCCTCCCGAGCCTCGCCGCGCCCAGCGGATGCCGCCGCCGTGCCTGTCGCGCCATCCCCGGCTTCCCCATCCTTCGTTGTTTCCCCGTCGTCGTCCCTTGCACGGCCCCCGCCTTTTCCGCGCCATGCGGCCGCCGCCTCCGCCCCCCTGCTCGTCGTCCCGACTCGCCCAGCCCCAGCGCACCCCTTCCCCTCAGCCGCGACGTCTGACCCCTCACTTCCCTCTCCCCCGGGGCCTCGCCTCGCTGCCCTCCCATCTGCATCCCTGTTTTCCTGCACCCCACTGGCCTTCCGACTCACCCCAGCCGTGCCCACCGGCCCTTTCGGCTCCTGTTTCCCCTGTGTCGTGACTGCAGCCAGCCCCGACCCCCCCTGCTCGGCCTCCCTGGCTCCTCCGCCCGACCCCCCCTGCTCGCTGTCCTCCTTGAATTCCCAGCCGACAGCCGCTGCCCCTATCTTCCTTCGTCGCACCGCCGACCACCCTGCTGCTCCGGCCAGCGGCCTCCGCCGCCCTGCCCCATCCGCGCGACCCCCCCCTGCTCGACGCAACCTCCAACGACCGCCCCTCTCCTTCCTTCTACCCGGTATACCTGTTTATTTATTTATTTATTTTTTCTTTTAATTATTTATTGATTAGTTAATTATTTATTTATTTACTTTATTCATGTAGTAAATTTATTTATTTTGTTTTGTTCTTCATTTATGTTTGTTTGTTTTGTTATATTTATTTATGTTGGTTATTTATTTATGTTTGTTCCTTGTCTATTTATTTTTTTCTTTAATTATTTATTTTGTCCCATTTATTTATTTTGTTTTGTTTATTTACTTATTTATCTATTTGTTTATTCATTTTGTTATTTATTCATTCTCTCGATTATTTATTTATTCTTGTATGTGTTATTTATCTATATATTTATTTAATTGCCTATTTGTTCATTAATTAATTTATTAATTAATTAATTAATTAATTTATTTATTTATCTATTTTTCCTTCGTGGCATCTTGGGGTTTATATTTAATTCATATTAATCCTTTTTCTGTCGCGGGTTGAGTGACGTGTACTTTTTCCACTGTTCAGCGTACGCAGTTTGTCCGCAAAGGATTGTCCTACTTTCCGTTGGGGTTCCGTCGCGTCTGCTCCTTGTTTGAGGTAGGCGAATTCAACTGTTTCCTTTCCGAGATACTCTGCTGATGCTTGAATTGTTTTAAATAAATTTTATTCCATGATTCGCGTGTTTATGATATCCTTGCGCGGCTTATTTTGGTGTTTTAAAATCTATAGTTTTTGTTCGAAAATTAAGTTTGAAGCAATTATATTTTATGCCAAGGTAGTTGTGCACTAGATGTTGTCCTTCACGTTTTATTGTTTATATAGTGCACCTGTTTATGCATTGTCAACTAAGGTGGAACTAAATGCCTATGTTCTCTTATGTTATCATTGGTTTTCTTGAGCAGTGTTTTCATTTTGTAAAGAAAGAATCATTCTTGGATCTTATTATCCTGTGATGGTTAGTTTTATGAAATTTAGTATTATTTGGAAATATTGTCGTTCCCCTTTGCAGGTTTGATGCACCATTGGATGTTGACACATGGATGTGCCCTCAAATGAAGATGGTGTTTGAAATTGTTAGCATTTATTTTTATTTTTATTTATTTTTATTTTCTCGAAATCTTGACTTTTCTAAATGGTTCTTGGTTTCAAAATGTTTTCGCCTCTTCATGAGACACATTGAACTGGTTTAAAAGGAAATCCACGAAAATATGCCCGTTTGGCCTTTTATTTAATACAAAAGCAGCGCTTGAGTTTTTTGAAAAAGATATTGTGAAATGTTCATGTAAATTCATTTGATTTTGTAAAAAAAACTGACTGAGTGCTCGCTTGGCGACATCAGGTATTTTTATAAAGCGGTTTTGATAATTAAATGACGTGAAGGCCCGGTTGGCACTTTATTACATGTGAATTGATTATACATATATATATATATATATATACGTACTTGTGAGGGCATCTCTACAGGGGGACTTCCCTTCGAGGGTTGTCATGTAGCGATGTCCGTGTAAGGGGTTAGCAAGTGCGGTGAGATGAGTCACGCGTGCGAGGGTCTCCCACTTACACAGTGTTACAAAAACCACCATGGGTTCCTGGGAGTCTTGTGGATTATCGAGTGACGGTTTATTTCTAACCCTGATTAGACGTGTTAGTACCCCCTGGAGTTGTGGACAGGCCAGGAGGGATGTGCCACTGGTTGGCTATTAGGGCGGCCAGTTGGTTATTGACTACGGAGTACCACGCCGGCAGGTAGTCTGAACCCGAGTACGTCCAGAGGTTTTCTAGGGATGTTTAGGATCACCCATGGTTACTTGCTTCCTTTATTGTTTACTTATAGTTATTCTTTACAGCTCATATTGTTACTTGTGTCCTTTTTCACTACTTCCATCATGTATTGCTTGTTTACTTCCTGTTTCACTGGTTTGTTTTCAGCCTGTACTTTTTACCTGTTTCTTTTTAGCACAGTCGTAGTATTATCTGTATTTGGTTTTGTTTATAAAAACAGTAAATGGTTTTGAAAGTGATTTATAGTGTGCGTTGGGTTTTCAAATGGGGGAAAACATGTTGTTTATTTTAAAGATAAAAAAAATCTATTTTTATAATTGTATTTTCAAACCTGTGTCAACGGATTGCTCGGGAAAGGAAAAAATTGGATTCAGTGGTTTACTTTGGCTTACCTACTGGGAATTTTTAATGCTCACACCTATATTATCATTTCAGTTGCAGGTCTTCCCTTGCTCAGGTCTTCTGTTTTGAGTCGCTCAGTGTTGGAGCGAGGTTTCTCTCTAGTTGGGGGGTGACCTGAGAGGTCACATGGAGGTACGTGGTCGTGTGGATTTTATTTCTTTTCCGCTGTTAGTGTTTATTTGTTCTATTCTATTTACTTTTGTTTGGGCTGAAATCGTTCCCAACGATCAAATTTTAATGTCCGGCACTTTTTGCCATCCCGGGGGGATCAGGAACGCCCCTCGGGACTTGTCGCGGACCGGCTCGGGTGACCGGTTCAGGGCCGACCCGGGCTGGTTCGTGACAAAATGGTATCATAGGCGGTTCTTGTTATTTGGGTTGTCCGGTAGAAGGAGATTAGGACTGTCGGAACTCGAGGGGTAGGTACGGGAAGAGCGTCGCGAACTCTTGCTCGCACTGATCCTCGAGTTACTAGGGGTAGTTTGGGAATTGTGTCTTTGTCTTTTCTGGTTTGTCTTGGATTGAGAGATGAAATGGAGGCAAGCCGACGTTACATCGTGATTTCACATGGAGTAGTGACCCATGTGGAGTCCGAGTACATGGTTTGAATTCCTCCTAGTGGTCGACGCTGACTTGGGACATGGCCCACTACCATGTCGCCAGGTTGAGCGTGACTACTAGTCCCTCATTTCAGTGATTGATGCAAATTTGGATTCTTCTTTTGTTTTGCTCGTTGTAAGTACATTGTTGAAAATGAAAACGGGTTTTGAAAAAAACAAAATTGGACTGATTCCTTTTAAAAGACTTTAAATATATGAAATGGGTTTTAAAACTATAATCTCTTGATTTGGAAATCTGTTGTTTGCTTGGAATTGGTTAAGAATTATTTGGGGTGAAACCCCAGTTCCTCTTTATGAACGTTTGCACATGTGTGAGAATGCATGAAAAATGCGTGTTGGTGCGAGTATTAATGGACAGTGGATAAAGACATGTGCAACGGGTCATGGAAGTACCTGGGTGTGTATTTGAAATTTAACGCTTGACCTTGTTTTCTAAATTAGTTTAAAAGGGGAAACGGGTTTGGAAAGTTTTTGGTTTGAAAGTTGATTGGTTTTGGAAAGTAGTCTTGAAAAAAAAGGTGGTTTTATAATCGAAAATAAAAAGGGGATTTTAAAAAGGAGATCTTATTTTGGGTTGTGTTTGTGTTTGTTTGGTTTTTGTGCTGATTGTTTTTTATGAAGGCGCTTTTAATGAGGTTGCTTCGGGTTGATATTGGTTTTGGCTTTGTGTTTTATATGTCGCTCAGGAAATGCCGTCCAGAAAGGTCTCTAAGGATTCTGATAAGTCATGCCCTGTTTTTGGTCCTCCTAAGACTTTGCCTATTCTCCATGGTGATCAGGGTCCGTTAGAGGCAGTGAAATGGCTCGAGGAAGTGGAGCGTGTCTTTATAATGTTGGGAACTCCCGATAATGTTAAGGTTCGTGCAATTATGAAGTTGTTCGAGGGTCCAGCTCTGGACCAGTGGAAGGTGGTTTCCCCACCGTCAACGCGAGTCGGAATGACATGGGATGTCTTTAAAACCACCTTCGTCCAAGGATTCGTACCTGAAGAAGTGAAGCTGGAGAAAAAGAGGGAGCTTGTGCATATTCAACAAGGCCAACGGACGGTGAAGTCATATGTTGACCATTTCAAGGAACTGATTTCCTTTTCTCCAGAGGTAGCGTCGCATGAGCTCATGAAGGTCTCTCTTTTCACTGGGGGTCTTCGTCCAGAGATCAAGGAGCGAGTCCTCCCTTATAAAGACCTTTGTTTCGAGAAGCTGGTGGAGGAAGATTTCTTAGCTGAGTTGGTTTCCGGTGTGCGGGTGATTAATACTTTAGCGTCCCTTGTTGTTCGTAAGAGTTCCCCCTCTGGTGAGGAAAAGGCGCCAGAGATACCTGTTCCTAAGGAGTTATTCCCTTTGGTCCCAACTTCCGGTTCATCAGATCGTTCGATGGTATGCTATCAGTGTGGTCGTTTTGGGCATTTAAAGTCGTCTTGTCGCAACCCTCCGAAGACGTGTCATCGATGCGGCTGTCTGGGTCATCTGGAGAAGTTTTGCAGGAAGCGTCGCTTGAAGAGGACGTTGTGATGGGAGAATGGCAGTACCTGACTGTGAGGCAGAAGATGCTTCAGCCATCAGATCCCCAGCCACAAGTCTCGGGGTGAAGTTCGCGCACAGTCAGGAGTTCCCAGGGTTGTGAAGCCTTGGTCCAGGTTCTGTCTTCTGTATTGACGATGGAGAAATTAAAAACCTTTTTCATAATTGTTTTCCTGCTATTAAAGTTTCAACAGCATTGAAAATGCGTTGTTTTTCTATGAAGTAATGATGGACTTGTTCAATTATAGTCCAAGCAATTTTCGTCTGTGTGGATGTGATCTTGTAAATCGTGTCTTTCATAAAGTGTGTTAGACCTTGTGTGGGTTTACCTTGGTTGAGTTACGCTTGTCGGATGTGGTTATGATTCGTGGACTTCAATGGATCATGTCTCCAATTTGATGTTGGTTAAATGTTTTTCTGTGGGTTCTCCCTGGTGTTGAAGTTGCTGGTTTTGGTCGAGGGTTCAAGGTTTCAACGGAGGTGTTGTTTTATTCGTGCTATAAGAGTTGGTTTGAAATGGTTGTGAGTTCCCGTGCAGGACCCGCCTCCCTATGGTGGTATGTTTTGGGTGTTAAATTTTTGAACTAGTTAATTTCATGTGGTGGGGAGAACCCCCTTTGTGTTCTCCCCTCAACCTCAGACTTCAGTTTTCTCTTGAATCGGTCGTATGTGACCTGTGTATAGTAAGATCATCTCATGATTCTCAGTTTTATTTGGTTCTTCTAGTTCAGTTTGGGCTTGGACTTGAATCTTGACTGGCTTCTGGCTTGGTGACTTTCTGGGGGTAGAAAGTGTCTGTGGTGGGGAGAATTGTCACACCACGACCGCAGATGCCCTTATTTTACCTTTTTCTTGGTCCCGATTTATAATTTTTCAAAGTTTATTTGTGTTGGCGGGTTTCGTGCCGGTGCGCGGTCACCGCACCGTTAGTGGTGACCGTGCGTTCGGTCTGGGTAACCGTGTGTTCGCCCGGCGTTTTAAACATTAATTTTTTTTATGTTGATGTTTTATTATTATTACTAATTAAGTTGTTGTTGTTATTTTTGAAGTTAATTTTATTATATGTATGTCTACATACATGTTTATATATGTATATATATATATATATATATATATGTATATATATGTATATATATATATGTTTATATGTGTTTATATAGGAGTATTCATGTTTAGGTGTGTGTATATATATATAAGTTTATATATGTTTGGATATAAGTATATATGTCTATATATGTCTGTGTGTGCGTGTTTTTTTTTAAATGGTTTTATTATTTTAAAGGTTTTTATTAAAATAATAAATAATATAATTAACTAATTATTATTATTATTACAAAGTATTATTATTATTATTAAGATTATTTATTTACTTATTCCATCATATCATTATTATTAATATTATTATTACTATTATTATTATTATTATTATTATTATTTTTTATGTTGTTATTATATATGTATATCTATATATATATTTATATATATATATATATTTTTATCTATCCACAACCTTATTCCCTACCCAGCCGTCGCACCCCTCCCCCTTTCTCGTACCCTCCCTCTCCCGCTCTGCCTTTCCCACTGCGCGCAGCCCCCCCTAACGCGGAGACCCCCCCAGCCTTCCGCACCTTCTCCGGCTGAGCCCAGCCTCCCGAGCCTCGCCGCGCCCAGTGACTGCCGCCGCCGTGCCTGTCGCTCCATCCCCGGCTTCCCCGGCCTTCGCCGTTTTCCCGTAGTCGTCCCTTGCGCGGCCCCGCCTTTGCCACGCCAAGCGGCCACCGCCTCCGCCCCCCTGCTCGCCGTCCCGACTCGCCCAGCCCCAGCGCACCCCTACCCCTCCACCACGACGTCCGACCCCGCACTTCCCTCTCCCCCGGGGCCTCACCTCGCTGCCCTCCCATCCGCATCCCTGTTTTCCTACACCCCGCCGGCCTCCCGACTCACCCCAGCCGCTCCCACCAGCCCTTTCGGCTCCTGTTTCCCCTCTGTCACGACTGTGGCCTGCCCCGACCCCCCTGCTCGGCCTCCCCGGCTCCTCCGCCCGACCCCCCTGCTCGCTATCCTCCTTGCATGCCCAGCCGACCGCTGCCACCCCTATCTTCCTTTTTCGTGCTGCCGACCACCCTGCTGCTCCGGCCAGCGGCCTCCGACGCCCTGCCCCATCCGTGCGACCCCCCTGCTCGGCGCAACCTCCAGCGACTGCCCCTCTCCTTCCTTCTGCCCGGTATACCTGTTTTATTTATTTATTTATTTGTTCTTTTAATTATTTGTTAATTAGTTAATTATTTATTTATTTACTTTATTCATGTAGTCCATTTATTTATTTTGTTTTTTTCTTCATTTATGTTTGTTTGTTTTGTTATATTTATTTATGTTGGTTATTTATTTATGTTTGTTCCTTGTCTATTTATTTTGTTCTTTAATTATTTATTTTGTCCCACTTATTTATTTTGTTTTTTTTATTTACTTATTTATCTATTTGTTTATTCATTTTGTTATTTATTCATTCTCTCGATTATTTATTTATTCTTATATGTGTTATTTATCTATATATTTATTTAATTGCCTATTTGTTCATTAATTAATTGATTAATTTATTTATTTATTTATTTATTTATTTATTTTTCCTTCGTGGAATATTGGTTTTTATATTTAATTCATATTAATCCTTTTTCTGTCGCAGGTTGAGTGACGTGTACTTTTTCCACTGTTCAGCGTACGCAGTTTGTCCGCAAAGGATTGTCCTACTTTCCGTTGGGGTTCCATCGCGTCCACTCATTATTTGAGGTAGGCGAATTCAACTGTTTCCTTTTCGAGGTACTCTACTGATGCTTGAATTGTTTTAATTAAATTTTATTCCATGATTCGTGTGTTTATGATATCCTTGCGCGGCTTATTTTGGTGTTTTAAAATCTATAGTTTTTGTTCGAAAATTAAGTTTGAAGCAATTATATTTTATGCCAAGGTAGTTGTGCACTAGATGTTGTCCTACACGTTTTATTGTTTATATAGTGCACCTGTTTAGGCGTTGCCAGCTAAGGTGGAACAAAATGCCTATGTTCTCTTATGTTATCATTGGTTTTCTTGAGCGGTGTTTTCTTTTTATAAAGAAAGAATCATTCTTTGATCTTATTATCCTGTGCTGATTAGTTTTATGAAATTTAGTATTATTTGGAAATGTTGTTGTGCCCCTTTGCTGGTTTGATGCACCATTGGATGTTGACACATGGATGTTCCATCAAATTAAGATGGTGTTTGAAATTGTTACCATTTATTTTTATTTTTATTTATTTTTATTTTCTCGAAATCTTGACTTTTCTAAATGGTTCTTGGTTTCAAAATGTTTTCGCCTCTTCATGAGACACATTGAACTGGTTTAAAAGTAAATCCACGAAAATATGCCTGTTTGGCCTTTTATTTAATACAAAAGCAGCGCTTGAGTTTTTGGAAAAAGATATTGTGAAATGTTCGTGTAATGTCATTTGACTTTGTAAAAAAAACTGACTGAGTGCTCGCTTGGCGACTTCAGGTATTTTTATAAAGTGGTTTTGATAATTAAATGACGTGAAGGCCCGGTTGGCACTTTATTAAATGTGAAGGGATTATACATATATATATATATATATATATACGTACTTGTGAGGGCATCTCTACAGGGGGACTTCCCTTCGAGGGTTGTCGTGTAGCGATGTCCGTGTAAGGGGTTGGCAAGTGTGGTGAGATGAGTCACGTGTGTGAGGGTCTCCCAATTACACTGTGTTACAAAAACCACCGTGGGTTCCTGGGCATCTTGTAGATTATCGAGTGACGGTTTCTTTCTAACCCTGATTAGACGGGTTAGTACCCCCTGGAGTTGTGGACAGGCCAGGAGGGATGTGCCACTGGTTGGCTATTAGGGCGGCCAGTTGGTTATTGACTATGGAGTACCACGCCGGCAGGTAGTCAGAACCCGAGTATGTCCAGGGGTTTTCTAGGGATGTTTAGGATCACCCATGGTTACTTGCTTCCTTCATTATTTACTTACAGTTATTCTTTACAGCTCATATTGTTACTTGTGTCCTTTTTCACTACTTCCATCATGCATTGCTTGTTTACTTCTTGTTTCACTGGTTTGTTTTCCGCCTGTACTGTTTACCTGTTCCTTTTTAGCACAGTCGTAGTATTATCTGTATTTGGTTTTTTTTATAAGAACAGGAAATGGTTTTGAAAGTGATTTATAGTGTGCGTTGGGTTGTCAAATGGGGGAAAACATGTTGTTTATTTTAAAGATAAAAAAATCTATTTTTATAATTGTATTTTCAAACCTGTGTCAACGGATTGCTCGGGAAAGGAAACATTTGGATTCAGTGGTTTACTTTGGCTTACCTACTGGGCATTTTTATTGCTCACGCCTATATTATCATTTCAGTTGCAGGTCTTCCCTTACTCAGGTCTTCTGTTTTGAGTCGCTCAGTGTTGGAGCGAGGTTTCTCTCTAGTTGGGTGGTGACCTGAGAGGTCACATGGAGGTACGTGGTCGTGTGGCTTTTATTTCTTTTCCGCTATTAGTGTTTACTTGTTCTATTCTATTTACTTTTGTTTGGGCTGAACTCGTTCCCAACGATCAAATTTTAATGCCCGACACTTATTGCCATCCCGGGGGGATCGGGAACGCCCCTCGGGACTTGCCGCGGACCGGCTCGGGTGACCGGCTCAGGGCTGACCCGGGCTGGTTCATGACAAAAACCGTGGGTATAGGTGTTCTGCCACCGTGTCAATGAAACATACCCAATTTCCATGGTGTCAAAGTTTTTTCCCCACGATTTCAAAACCGTGGGTATAGGTCCTAAAATAATGTGGCCTGAGGGTTTCGAACCGCAACCTCTCTGCTGCAGACGAAGCACCTAACCACTACCCCAACACCGTTTTTATGTATATATATTTTTATTTAGTTAAATATAGTTATATAAACCGTGGATATAGAGGGAAGAACCGTGGGTATGAGACTCCTGCCAAAAAAAATTTCCTTCCCGCGGAATTTTTTTTCCCGCGCACACACGCGAAACCTATACCCATGGTTTTTCATAACCATGGGTATAGGTATTTTAACCGTGACCTATCCCCATGGTTTTTTCCAAAACCGTGGGGATAGGTACCCCTATACCCATGGTTTTAGAAAACCGTGGGTATAGGTGAATTTTCAGGACCTATCCCCATAGTTTTGGAAAACCATGGGGTAGACCCCCCTATACCCACGGTTCTTCAAAACCGTGGGTATAGGTCTTGAAAATTGACTATTCCCATAGTTTTCAAAAACTGTGGGTATAGGGGTACCTATCCCCACGGTTTTGGGGAAAACCGTGGGGATGGGTTCATTTTCTAGTAGTGCATGATTTGTTAGAATATTTTCTTGGATCTATTTAACAAAAATAAATCCAAGTAACTTTTTTTAAATATCAAGAATGATTTCATTCTCAGTGTGTGATAACGTTTCTAAATATAGAACTAATTCAAAGGGAAAAATAATGAAATTCTCTATTATTATATAAAAGCTACATTTTTTATACATACATGTTTCAATCTTGCACTATGAAATCTAATGATTAACTGTTAATGATACTATTTTTCTATCATGGTTTTTATTGAAGACCATTTTTTCATTCAAATTCTATAAAAATTATTGTGTTCTTCCTCTTTATTATTTCACTGCTCAACTTAACTAAAGAAGATAACATTTCATGTCTACATAAATCATAAATATGAATAAAAGGTAGAATCTATCTATATTATTGAAAATAAAAAATTCACCCCCCCCCTCTTATAAATCATTTTATTATTCTCACCTAATAATTGGTATCAAATGAGTTATTTTTAAAGAAAGTAGATAAACTATAACAAGCTCAAAGTAAAAGGTCCATAAAAATACAGATGTTAATTATAGAACTAAAATATGATATTTCAAAGATCCATCCTCCATATTATAATGGTGACATTTATGGACTCTTAAAATCTCACATGATTATTTATTTTGAAAAATCATGGATTTAAAGTATACATGAAGATTTTCACTTTTTAGGAAATCCCTTAAAAATTAGAAACATGGGATGCTACTAAAGAATCTGAGAATGTTATCAATTCAAGAGAAATGAATGATATTATATATAGAATTTTTCTAGATGAATTAAAAAAGGTATCACAATGTTATACTACCAATGAAATGTTGAAAACTATTTATTTTTATTATAAAAGAACTAAAAATATTAGACAATTAAAGTACACTACTACAAAGATGAAATTTAATACATTTAGAATGTATGATTGTGAAAGAATCACCCAAATGAATGGTAGATTTATAGATATATCAATGGTGTTTCCCCTAACCCATTAAAATGGGGTTTATGATATAATAAAGAAATTAATTTTCAATCAATGGTGTTTCCACTTAAGAAACATCAATTTCATAATCATACCAAGCATTGGACATAGTTACATTCTAACCCTCTGTGTGGAATGGAATATCTGATGTTATATAACAGTCAACACCAGCTAAAATTTTTATAATGAAATAATTAATAATAACATTGATGACATGTGAAGTAGAAATTATAGTTGAAGTTGAAGATCATAAAATGATAAAAAGGGAAAACAGTGCCCTTAAAATTAATTCTCAAAAGCATGAAAAGAAATAAAAATAAGATGTTATATTCTCAAATGATTTAGAATGTTCATATTCTGAAATGAAACTAGATCAACTAGACATAAGATTTAAAAAATTTTACAAGAAAAATAGAGGCTTTAAGAAGACCATCAAGAAAGATGAAAGAGGTTCAAAAGAATTTTTATGATATGAATGTAAACATATGGTTCATGTAAAACATGACCTCCCATAGTTAAAGGAAGAAAAGAGAAATATGGAAAAAAAATGAAAAAATAAAATTATAATTGATTAGGAGTGAAAAGGTACTAAATATATGAAGGCTACTTGGAGTGTATCTGAAGACTCTATAAGATATTCTAAATATAACTTAGAAAATGAGCCAAAAAACTAAAGGCAAAAATGTGCTTTATGGATAAGAATAATATGAGGTATAATACCCATATTATTATACTTTTAATTCTGAAATTTTCTTTAAAATAAAATTATATGTTTTCTACTCCATTCTTGAAGAAAGATATGAACATTTGGTAAAAATGACTAAATTGATAAAGAATATTCAAATGTTGTTATAAATGAAAAAGATGCTATGTTAAAATACCATTAATAATTAAAATAAAAATTTAAAAAAATCCACTTCAAACCGTGCTAATCATGAAAATAGAATAAAATAATTACAATATAAAGTATAGTTAGTCAAAAGGGATGCTTATATCTTAACTACAAGATAAAAATAGTTAAATAATATTCTTGGAAAAATTGTTATCAAAACTAAAAAATATGGAAGAGGAAGCAATGGTGAAAATTAAAAGTTATAAAGAGATTACATTACACCAAGTTCTAAAAATAACAACATATCAAGAGTTTCTTTTTTTGTGTAATTAAGGTATATTACTTGTATAAATGTTTTTTAAGAAATACCTAGTTTAGTGGAATTAAAATGGATTTTATTTCCAGAAATAGGTTTGAAGTATGTACTATAAATTTTTGAAAAATAAGAAAAATTTGGTAAGCCGGATCTTTGTTTGATGAAATACTTGTACCCCCAAAAAATATGGGAACTAAAACAAATATTTTTTAAATACACTTTAGGAAAAATATCACAGGAATAAAAAATTTGTATGGTATACGGATAGTGGATAATCAAGACACAAGAGTTTAGACTCTTCCAATTTTCATAAATTAGAAAAATTATATTGAGGGTTGGTTACCATCAGGGATAGTGATAAAGGGAGAATATTTAGAGTTAGATCATTTGGAGAACTAAAATAAATTTTGATCAACAAAGTGCTATATGTTCAAGGGTTGAAGCACAATATGATAAGTATCTTTTAACTCTGTAATGGATCATTTTATATTTATTTCTTTAATAATTCATAATCCTTTTTTAAATATATATTTCTTAAATTTAGATCACTCGGAACTAAAAATGTTTACACATTGGAACCTAATTCCTTGTGTAAACAAAAAGTGAAATTTTTAACTATTGAGGAAAATGAATCTTGGATTTGGAATAGGAGAAACTGACACTGTAATGTGTTTAATTTATATAAATTGTCTAAGAAACACTTATTTTCTGGTTTTCTTAATCTTAAATTTTTTAAAGATAGATCTTATGATTCATGAAAAATTGGTAGACAACACAAGTCAACCTTAAAATATATTAACAAATTTCCACATAAAAACCACTAGAACTTAATAACAATGATTTTTTTAGACCATAAAAACTAGCAAGCTTGTCTATAAGATCATATTTTTTTGTTTTAGTTGATCACTTTTCATGATTTACATGGGTTTTTTTATAAAATTTAAACTAATTTTTATCTGTTTTTGAAGGATTTTGTAAAATTGTTCAAAATTAAGAAGATTTTAAAATAATTTCATTAAGAAATTATCATGGTGGAGAATTTGAGAAACAAGATTTTAATTATTTATTCTCATATTTGGTTATTAAACACACCTTCTCTGAACCAATAAAACCTCAACAAAGTGAAATTATATAAAGAATAAATAGAACTATTCAATAAATGGTAAGAAAAATGTTCAGTGAATATGGCCTTCCAAGATATTTTTTGGCAGAATCTAGAAAAACATATTCTCATATTATGAATATAATTTTTATAATACCCCTTCAAAAAAATAAACCCTATAAAATATAGAATAAAAAAAATATTAAGTTCAAAAACATTAAATTGTTTGGATGAAAGATTTATATCTTCAATACTAAGGAAAAACTTTTTAAATTTGATCTAAAGGATGATGATGGATACTTTCAAGGATATTCTACTACTAATAAATCTTATAAAGTTTATAAAACAAATTAAAGGATTTTTGAAGAATTTTTTCATGTAAAGTTTCTTGAAATTGAACCTTTTGAAAATAGAAAAAATCAAAGAGATGAAGTTGTTGATTCATTAGACAACATGAGACTTGAATAACCTAAGATTAATTTTGAAAATAAACTAGATGAAATTCAGCCCAGTATAAAAGAGCATGAAACTAAGTAAATTAAAAGTTCCTTTCCTAGAAAACTTAGAACCTTAAAGTATCACCCTTTAGAAACTATAATAAGAGATAGAGAAACAAGAATAAGAAATAGAAGGAATATTGGAAACCAAGCGGAATTTTTTCCCTTCCTATCTTAATTAGAACCTAATAGTATATAGAAAGCATTAGAAGATAAAATTTGGATAATTTCTATGCAATAAGAACTTAAAAAATTCATTTGAAACAATTTTCTGGAATTTGTTGATAGAACACCCAATTATCCATTAATCGGAACCAGATGAGCTTTTAGAAATAAACAAGATGGTCAAGGAATAATTACAACAAATAAATCTATATTATTATGTAAAGGATATAATTAGAAAGAAGGAATATATTATGATGAAACTTATGTACCTTTTTCTATATTACAATCTATTAAAATAATTTTATCATATTCACATTATATGAATTTTAAATTATATCATATGGATGTAAAATTGGTTTTTCTAAATGGATATTTAATAGAGGAAGTTTATATTGAACAAACACTAGGTTTTTAAAATTCTTATCTACCAAATTTAGTTTTCAATCTTACTAAAGCTCTATATGGCCTTAAACAAGCACCCAGAGATTGGTATGAGATATTAAATTATTTTCTATTAAAAATTTTAAATTTTTTATGGTTAGTAGATACAACTTTATTTAAGAAAATTGCTTGTTCTAATATATTATTGGTACATATTTTTATAGATGATGTTATTTTTTGTTCAATAAATAAAAATATTTGTAATGATTTCTCATATATTATGAAATAGGAATTTGAAATGAGTATGATGGGAGAATTAAATTTCTTTCTAGGTTTTCAAATAAATCAAAAAAATTGAAAAAAATAAATGAAAGTAAATATATTATTGATTTATTGAAAAGGATTCGACTAGAAAATAGTAAGAATTATGAAACTCCCATGTATACCAATATAAAACTTGATTTGGATGAAGCAGGAAAACTAGTTGTCAAAAATTTATATTGATATATGATTGTAATTATAAAATATATTACTAATATAAGACCAGATATTATGTTTTTTTTCTTTTTTCTAGATTTCAATCAAACATAGAATAATTTCATCTTATTTCTATTAAAAGAATTTTTTGATATTTAAGGGGAACTATTTTACAGTATTCAATTTTACCAAAAACTTTTGATCTTAATCTAATTTCATATTCAGATTCTGGTTTTAGAGGTTGTATATTAGAAAGAAAAAGTACATCCAGAACCTTCTACTTTTTAGATAATTGCATAGTTTCATGGTCAGATAAGAAATGATATTCATTTGGTATGTCAATAGATGAAAAATAGTACAGATCTACTGAATGTTTCTATGCACAAGTGTTGTGGATTAAATACACACTACAAGACTTTGGTTTTAATTTCAAAAATAATCACATTTCATGTGACAATACGAGTGAAATTAAAATTTTAAAAAATGCTATAAGACACCTTAAAACTAAAAATATTGACATAAGGAACCATTTTCTCTGAGATCATGTTCTAAAAATGGATATATCTTTATAATTTGTAAATAATTAATATCAACTTGTTGATATTTTCAATAAACCACTTCCCAATGGTAGTTTTGAAGATACCAAGGGGTTTTGTGTATTTTTAATTTCAAATAAATTTTTATCAATCCTTTTCCTTAATTTTATATTATTATTTTTTTGTTCACCTATTATTTTATTTACCATTTATTTAATAAAACATGGATTTATTACTCTTTTTGGAAGTGTGTTTTTTCAAAATATAAATAAATAATTATAAATCTGAGTATTTGGATCAAGAAACCAAACCAATGTCACCAAAAACTCTCTCTCACTCTTACCCTCAGTTTTGAAACCTTTTGACTTCTCGGTATTTTTCTTAGAAACCCTAGAATATGAACTGTAAACCTTTATATTTTCATTAATGACAAAAGTTCAAGAGGATGTATGAAGGAATAATGAGTGAATCTATATGTCGAAATACAACATGAACTTTTATAAAAGTTATACAAGGAAATTTTTTTCATTTCGAGTGGTTATTTAAGAAAAATACTTTATGAAAATAAGATCTAGCCTTTCAAAGGTTAGAATTAATTTTCAATGAAGTAAATATTAATTATGAGTTCGACAGAGATGTAAAATAGTTATATGAAAATTTCTAGTTTAGTTTTGGAAACATAGAGGACGTATTCATTTCAACGTTAAATGATATAGAATTTTTCATTTATTTAGTAGAGATATAAAATATTCTATTGTTTCCCAATGAAGGGTTTTTTAATATGATCTATGATCCATTTGTTCTAAAGAACATAGATCTGAAGATATTCTGTCTTTTATTTTTGGATCTATTCTGACTAGAAATATATTTTAAAGGATCTATAAGCTGACCAGAAGGTGTTGGTCAAATTCAATCAGTATGAAATAATTCTAATAATTATTGAGTTAGAGAAAATTATCAATCAAGATATGATTATAATTTTTTTGATGGTAAGTGACAAAAAGTATAATTTTAGTAGATGTATGCTCTTATGTATGTATCATTACTTCAAGATATATGTGAGGATGTATTTTATTATTATGAAAGGATTTTTAACCAATTTTTTATCAAAATACCAAGATTCAATATATCTATCTAAGAATATAGTGTATTCATAGTAAATATCTAAGTGTTAGAAGCTTAAGAAAAGTAGTTTTCTTTTAGATTACATTAAAAGTAAATTTGTTACTTGTTGGTGATAATGACCAATGAGAATTTTCTGTTATTGTTCAGGGAGAGAAAAAAATTAAATCCAATGCTTTAGTATGTATTCATGCAGAAAAAGTTGGAGAATAAAGAATAGAAAATGTTGTTGAAACAACAAGATGAAGACTCTGGTATGATGTATTTGATCCATAAATTAGAAGAGTTGTTCATAAATCTCTTAAAGAACAATCAGAAAAAGATAACAATGATACCATTTTAACACGTCTTAGAAAAATATAAGTACCTAAAGTTCAACCTCTAAAAGTTGATTTCTACAACTAGGGAAGCTAAATAAACAAGTTTTTTAGGTGTTTCAACTAATCATTTGGAATGGGATGATTAAAATAAAAATTAGCAAGAATCTCATGAAGAAGAATAGTTAGAGGAAAATGTTCATGGTGGTGAAAAATTTCAACCATCAGTAGTAGAAACTACTAAAATACTTGAAAATAAAATAGTTTCTGTTAGTGCAGAACATTTGGACAAGGATACTTTTATATCTGTGGAGAAGACATAATTTCTTGATAATGTATCTTCTTATTACAGTGAGAAAGATGAAGTTTAGTCCTTTGATGTGACTGAAATATAATAACCATCAATAAATCCAGAAGAATAATCATCTGATTCTATTAATGATCAAATTGAAGAGTTATTCATCAAGTTTAATGGGATAAAATAAAATAATATAACCATGAAAAAGTTAGTTGGATTCTAATAAAAAGTATTTGGAATATTTGAAAATTTCAATTGTCCCAAGAAAATAATTGAAATTAACACAAGTTTAACTACAAAATATTAGAGAAAATTTTATTTCAAGATGAGATTTTGATTCTTTTAAAATAGATATGGTTGATCATATTAGGAAGCTAAAAAATAATCAATTTAAATGATATATATTTTAGATTTAAATTAGTAATTTGGAGTCAATTTAAATCAATAAGGGGTATCTATAGTCAATACTAATCTTTAATTTCTACTCCTACCTATTCTCATTGTTTAATAAGAATTTTTGAATTGATTATTATTGTTTTTTCTACTTTGAATGATCTGATTTATAATCTTTTTTGTGTTAGTGCTCCTATAAATTTTTTAATAGACAATCAAAGAGACCATGTAGAGAATTTAACATCACATTAACCTGGTATTAGACATATTCTCAATCAAATAAGTGAAATTATATCCAATTTTATTTAGTCTGAAGAAAATGTTCATGAATTTTTTAAACTAAATATGGTTGAAAGTTTGAAAGTGTGTTGGGATTCATAGATTTTGATGAAATAGTGGGATGATATGTTTTATATTAATTTCTGAGGAATTATGGCATAATTAAAATACATACATTAGGTTATTCCAGATTCTTAGGCTTTTGAAACCTCATCTAAAAAAGAACATTCACCCTCAGGTAGTCCTAACTTTAAAACATTCTTATCTAAAAATTTATTGTACTGAAAAACATATATTTAGTGAAAATATTTCATTTTCTAATTTTTCTTTCTATTAGTTTCCTACTATTTATGTCTATTTCTACCATAAGAAAAAATATCATTTCTATATTAGAATATCATAACATTCTTTAATAGTCATTTTCTACACTGAATATATTATAAACCATTTTCTATTACTTTAATTTTGATATCTAAAAAGGGGAGAAAATTGGTTAAACACAAAATTATTTATATTTAATTAATCATGAAAAATGATAATATAAATATTTATTATGCATCTATTTTTTTTAAATGAATTTTTATATTCTTTATATTTTTCTTTTAAATCATGGTTTACACAAATTTAAAATAGAATTATAATTTTGTTACTTCATTTGTATTTACATTACCTATATTTTCTATAAGTTATGTTATATGGGTTTTTTAATCTTTAAAAAGGGGAAGATTTTTGGGTATGTATTGTTACAAAAATACTCTATGAATTATGTTGACATTGATTCTCACAAATACCCTTATTTTTTTAGTAATTAAATTATGTTAAGTATGTTTCAGGACTTTATTTCTTGATAAATTTATCTTATTATGGTTTAAAATATTTGATTAAGTATTCTGTATATATTTGTATGTAATCTAGAAACATTGTTCATACCTTATGTTTGTAAGTGGAGAATATGGTTTGAGAACCCTATGTTTGTAATAAGACATATGGATCACAAACCCTATGTTGTTGGAAAATTATGGATCAAAAAAAAGATGTTTTGAAGAAACCCTATGTCTATGAAAAAAATATATGGTTCATAAACCCTACTTTTATAAATATCAATATGTTTTCATTCCTATTTTTGGATTTTGTTAATACACAAAGTAAAACTATGTTTGACTTGTTCAATAATAGAGTTTTAAAGTAAATATATTATCCTTATTTTTTACAATGGTTTCTCCAGAAGTAAATATATCTTTAAATTTTTTCATAACTCATTAAAAGGATCATAATAAATATATATTAAATAATTATTATTTTTAATTGAAGTTATGAATTTATGTGATTTTTTTAAATTCAATTGATCCGTATTTATCAAGCGATTTTCTTGGATTTGTTTAACTGAAAGTAATCCAAGTTTCTCTTGTTAAATACCAATTGTTATCTCATTCTTAGTTTTCAATATCTTTTCTGAATATAGAACTGATTCTAAGAGAAAAAGAACAAATTTCTATTTTATTTTGGAAAAGCTACACTTTAGAGACATACATTTTTCAATCTTGCGTTGTGTAATATAATGATTAATTATTACTTCTATTATTTTTCTTTTTCTATTTTTGTTGAATATTGTTTTCAACTAGGATCTCATTGAAGCTATTCTTTCTTTAATACTTTTATCTTTTAAGAAGAAGATCATTTTTCTATCATTTTATGTTGAAAATACAAACTAGAATATGTATTTTCAATAAAATTGATCTCTATTGAAATATTAGAGTATCAGTTAGTCATAATCAGTCACGATGGAGTAATATCTTCCCAAACAAATCTATAGATTTGTGATTATTTATAAAAGAACCATAAGTCCCTTAAAATAATTTTTCATATAGGTGTCAACTACTTGTACTCAGTTTTTAATATCTTAATATAAGAGGACATTTCTGGTGAAAACCACCAAGATCACTAAGATAGTGTTACCAGAGTGTACTTGAGGATATTTTTTTCCCTAATCCACTATAAAAATTATTTTATTACTCTTCCATTTTTTCAACATCTCAACAAACCTAAAGAATATAACATTGTATATCTGTATAAATCACAGAGAAGAATAAAAATTTTGAATATGTCCAGATTATTGAAAATACACAATTAACCACCCCCTTATTCATTGTTTTGTTATTATAACCAAACAATTAATGCATGTACTCGGTTAAATGACCATTATTCTTATGGATGGAGTGAGGAAAATGGAAGGGGCACCTTATGGTAGGAAAATTGAAGTCTATAGAGTCTAAAGCAAGAGAGAAAGCTTATGAGTTCTATGAACTCTGATGATAAGATGTGGAAGTATATTCTAGTGAATGGGAAAGTGAGATTAATCAAATTCATTGGAGTGAAGTGAGATCTTTTTCTCTATTACCTAGTAGTTTGCAGTCGGTTCAATGAATGAAACTCATGATCAAAAGATTATCATGCCAATAGAGGGTATCTTGTAATGAAAGGGTGACATTGATGACTAGACGACTAGTTTATGACCACTATAAAGTGTTTCTTGGAAAAGATTTTCACATGTACCAAAAGTACCAATGTAAAAAGTAAAAAATATAAAGTACTACAAGTTGTTGATGAAAATTAACGGTTGAAAATGTAGATCCAAAAGGAGTATTTTTGTGCATATCTAGGTGTTATAGGCTTAAATAATGAATGTGGAAGACTGGGAGGAACAGAATTTAAATATGAAGTCTTCTTTTGGTGGTTTGATTAGGGTTATTGTAATTTTATATCATTTATTAATCTAATTAACTCTATTTTTAATTAAATGATAAGAGATGTTGTCTTTATCTCCTATATATATCATACATAATTTAAAACTCATAATCCGTGATTAAATTGTGTTTATGATTTTGTGCTTACATGTGTGTTTTTGTCGCGTACTTGTTCACTTATACAATCATTAGAACAGATGTTAGGAGGTGAATGTAACTAGATGGAGGAGAAATACTCGATATAGTGGTCCAGTTTCTTGTATGTCCTTGTTTTGGTCTTCAAGATTGTGGGGGCGACGATTGAAAGTAAGTGTTTCTTATGGTTATTGAGGTCTCTTCATGCTACATTTACATAATGGGGAACTTCCAGTGATTGGAAATTTTTGACCTTATCCACAAAAGAATTGTTTACAGTAAGTAAACAGTTTCTTCAAGTCAATATATTGATGAAGAAAATCTTGGATGGAATTTGGAAGTTCCCAAGATAGTTGAGAATAATCACCAAGTTCTCTAGTGGGTATTTTTATTTTTAATGAATCATGAATATTACATCAGTTTTACTACTAATCCTTCAATATTTGAAATCTAACACCACTAATTATGTAGATAATAAATGAGATGAAATAAGGAAGTTTTTTTCATTAATTATCTATTAAATCTTCATACAAATGGTGGCAAGGAGAATTGGAAGTTGATCTACTACCATGAAGAACATATTTGGAAAAATTCAATGAGTTGGTATTTTTATGTTATGACTATGAAGTTATTATTAATGTTCAAAATAAGTCATAGTAATGAGAGTATTATATTTAATAGTATAGAATAAGTTTTGAATTGTACACCCAGTAGAGAACATAGAAAATTTATTATTCTTATAAGAGGGAACTAGATGAATTAAAAAAATGACCCATATATGAATCTATAGATGTTGATATGAGTTAAATAAATGATGATACTTCATTGGATGTCATGATGTATCAGTTATTTATTAAATAAACTAGATGATATATGAATACATATAGACAAGATATTGAAAAGTTTATAATTTCATATCTTATGTCCTTAAATCAAAAGAAATTTAGTATGAATAATTTCCACATATGTGTATAAGCCAAAGAGAGTATGAATTTGTTTTATTACCATGAATAAATTGTGTATACATATTCAAGGAGTCTATCATATGATTGAATATATATTCATAATGTCCATGACAAGTTCTTGTATTGAGACTATTTAGTTAAATAGTATAGAATAATTATGGAGTAGGATAGAAAGTGAATAAATTAAAGAATTTATTATGCTTTAAAGAAGGAACTATCTAAATTAAATATGATCCATCTATGAATCTTAGGATAGTAATAAGAGTTAAATAAAGGATAATATGGAATTATATTTCAATCTGTATAAGGTGTTTATCAAAGAAATTGTAAGAGATATTAATACATCTATATAATGCATTGAAAAGTTCAAAATTAAAGATATGGTATTCTTAATGTAAATGACTGTGTTTGTAAGTTATTTACACATCTATGTATGAGTTAGCTATGTTGCATAAAAGTTATTTTCACACTTTCATATGTGTCAATCATGAACTATGTAAGAGCCATTATTTACTCTACTATGAAAATTTGAAAAGTATAAATCTGTTTATGGGTACATCTACATCTATGTAAGAGTTGTCGGAATTTGTATTAGCATCACTAAGACTATGTATGAGTCATTTTACTCTGTGTATGATTCATTCTAGAGTTTCATATAAGTCATCATTATCTGCATACATGACATCCTACATTTCTAGAATTTCGTATGGATGTAATGTATGAGATGATCATAAATAATATTCTAAAAAATTAAACTAAATAAAATGATGAATACATTGGTCTTAAATAAATTAAATCATCATTATCATTCAAATGGATAATTATCCAAAATAATTTTTCATCATTAACCAAAAGATGATGTTATGAGAAGGTGTTGGGGTTCCGACCACACCAAGTAAAAGTAAACCATGACCATGGTGGATATTATAGTGGGACTTTTTCAGATTGTGGAGTATTAAAATGAGAATAAAATAATAAAATTTTATTTTAGTGAGTGTTTCAACAAAAAAATTTACCTATGAGAACTGTTGAGTTGAAACATGTCATGGTTCATACTTGATGATCATTTAGAGATTTCTTCGATACTGAAAGTTTTTTATGGTCCAACACAGGGATCTCCATATCATTCCACATGTCATGTTTTACCATGATGCACGCATGCGTGGAATTATAAATATTAAAGTGTGTTTTTATGGAGTAAAATAACAAGGAAACAAGATATTCACCCACTTATTTTAAATTTTGAGTCTTCAATTGGATTATAAGGAGAATTTAAATGAAAGGAAGATCTGACATTCTAAAATTTTGAACTTTGAGATTTATTATAGTTCTATGTTCGAATATTGAGGTATTTATACTTGTTATATGTATAGAATATAAATATGATGCAAAAAGAGGGTGATCTAAATAAACATAAAAATATACAAAACTCTCTATAGTTTAATGAGAGAAGTGTGAACTAGTACTGCACTCTGATGATGGATCTAAATATCAATAGTAGAGTAAAATAGAACTACATTCATATATTTATTACTAAGCACTAAACAAGAAGGGTAAGGATAGAAAGTGAGTTCGGTTGGGATTCTTTAGATCATATTATAAGCTAATATAGATTATTGATATAGTCTACAGACTTTATCTACTATATATGACTAAAGAAGATTGAGGTGACCAATTTGATTACTTAAATCGAGAAATAGTATCATCCTTATTGACCTAGGTGAAAACTATAATTACATTTTTAATCTAATTCATAAGGATCAATTAAAAACCAATATTACCTTTATATTAAAGAATTGTAATTTGTTACTTTTAATATAACAGGTCAGTACCAGGAGAAGATGTCAAAATACATACTCTTTCTCAATATTCTTTTGATAATAAAGAGCTTGTGTGCGGGGGATAATAACCATGTATCATGAGGGACATAGTCATCCTTAAGTAGGTGAATGATGCAAAAAAACATGGGGTTCTTGCTATACATATTTCATGTTCTTATATGCATGCATACCTACCAAAAGATAGATAAATAAAGAAATTTTTCCATTCATTTGACAAGTCAATAAGTGAAAATGATAAAAGTTTAAATTTATTGAATTTATAATAATATGGATTCATCCCCCCCCCCCCATGGTTAGAAAAATATCTATGTGATCCTAAAAATTAGCATCAGAGCATAAAATCAAACCTATATTTCATTCTAAAATTTAAATTTTTACTAGGAATTTAGTTTCAATTTTAAAAATAATTTATGAATTATGGTTTGGAATAATATTTTATATTAAATATGAAATAAATTATAGAAGATCCATCTACCAATATAATGAGGAATGCTGAGCAAATGGATGCAAAGAGTTTGGGAAAAGAATCATAAATAAATATTATTATCTCTAATTTAAAGGTAATCAATGTGGAATTATTTATGAAACATCTATTGATTATATTTCTCTTAAGGATTCATATGAATAAAATTTAACCCTCATATAAAAATTGGGGTAAGACATTTTTTCCCGATTTGTAATTTTGAAAAATATAAATCAAGAATATAAGGTGAATATCTAGTGGTTAAACTCACCACTAAATAATTAGACAACACTTTTTTCATATATAGTTCATTATACCTATATTAAGAGGAATTACTAAGAATTTATTATAAATATTGTCCTTTAGAAGATCCATGAAAAAGTGGGGAACATTATTTATGAAAGTATTCACAGGATAAATTAGTTACTAAACTAAAAGTCATTATAAATAACATTAACAAATAATTTATCATTTATATTTGTGAGATTTTTGATATTATATAGGATAAGACCACTAGTCTTGAAGAATAACTATAAAATCTGGAGAAATATTTTTAAGAAACGGTACAAATCTGTGTAGAGCTCGCCAAACTTGGTGGATTCAAAGAATTAAAAAATATGGAACTTGAAGAAATATGAAACATCTTTTAAAGTGAGTTGATTAATACAATTCATGAGAAAATAAATTTCATAAAATATTTTTAATGTAAAGTCCATTAATTACAATAAAATCAAAATCCTAATAATAATATTAAAAATGCACAACTGGAAGTCAAAGGAAACACAATTAAATAGCTTGAAAATTTGATCCAATAAAAAGATTAAATGCTTATATATAAACCCAAAGATATTATAAAGACTCATAAATAAAAATTGATTATACTTAGGATGGGAAAAATATATCTAACATGAAATAAATAGAGCATGAAGTTATAGTGATGAATCTGGAAAAAAATATGTTTCTTCACAACAACTATAAAAGAAGCTAACACCAGAAGAAATTTTAATGATTTTTCTGAATAAAAAGGACCTATATATGGTGGAAAAACATATTTAGATCATTTAATCATCATTATCTATCACCCGTAAAAGAATAAGAACCATCCATTTTAAAATAAAATGTTTGTACTAAATTGTTTTACATGAATAATGAAGTTTTGAATAAAAACATATTTAACAAATGGATAGTAACAAATGATGATAATTCTAACATATTTAAATTGGTAGTTGGAATAATTTTTATAAAACTTAGTTCCCTAAAATATCCCCAATTAGTAATGGGAAATTCCCCAAAACAACAAGATACTTATTCAGGAAAATTTGGACAATGTGTTGTCCAAAGAAGAGGACTATAGTTTGGTAAGTGTTGCTCTTGTAACATATTTTTTATATAGAATTATATTTCTAGAATAATCAATCAATTTTTGAATCTCAAATAAATACAATAGTGGTGGTATAAAACTTGATATATTGAAACACCCACAAATCAAGAGGAGCAATATATTTTTCTCAAATAAATTTGAAGATTTTGTAAAAATATATGATATTTTAAATGAGTGTTATCACATGAGTGGTAGTAGTTTGACTAGTACAACTAATAATTTTTCAATGTCATTTTTAAAATTAATACCATATAATTAGAAGAAATAAGTAGATACATCCTTGAGAAATAATCTAAATAAATTTACAAACCAAAATGTCTACAGAACCTTTGTAAAAAAGAGTGATTCAGCCTTAAGAAGCAATAAAAAGAAATATATAGGTCAAACCAAGCCTATTAAGTCAAATAATAGTGAAATGATAAAGAAAATAAGATACTATTATGGTGTAAAAATGGGGACATAGCATGGATACAAGAAGAAAATCCATGGATGTATGTATTCGAGGAAGAAATATTGAGTAGATTGAAAAATTCAGCCAAATTGAAAACATAAAGATTGATTTATTAAATAATACTCAAAATCAATGTGAAAAAATAAAGAAATATTATAATACACCCAAGTAATAATTAATCATGGGTAGATGATTTAAAAAAAAGAAAATTGGAAGAGACATAGAAAGTACTAGAGTTAAAGGAAAATAAAATATTCCACATAAAGATCCCAAATTTCAAGGGGGGTTGTTAATAAATTATGACCATAGGGACTCTAAAGTGTTGTATGTGAGGTACAAGAAAGTTGGACACAAATCAAGGGATTTTCTAATAATCATAACATCCCAATAATAAATCCTTAAAAATATAAATTTTCCTACAAGTGTTTCATGTTCCTTTATTAATTACATTAAAAATAAGATTTCACACAAAAATAAATCATAAATAGAAAATATATCCATGCAACCCAAGATGTACTTAAAATCCATACAATCTAACATGGATAATTCTCATAAATATGAAGCTGAAATGGAGGGAGTTTCATGGTTGAGAATAAACTCTCAAACCTATTACTCTCACTATGAAAAAAACAGCTTCCATATTATTCCCTTTCATATGTGTATGTTTTTGTTCTAATCATATAGGTGATTTAAGGTAAATTTGGTTCTCAAAATTCAAAATAATGATGGGGAGTAAGCTAGAATAACTATTCTTGATATGAATAGTTCACCATCTAAGTATTGTTTATTATTTGGTACTCTAAATAACACCTAAATAAAATGTCTACCTTGATGAAGTGAAGATAGAGATCACCTCTTAAGGGGTGTTTATTTCTAGAGAAGCTACCAGACTTATTTATTCCATGAAAATCAATAATTTCTATAATGTGATTGGAAA
This sequence comes from Viscum album, assembly GCA_963277665.1. Taxonomy (NCBI): domain Eukaryota; kingdom Viridiplantae; phylum Streptophyta; class Magnoliopsida; order Santalales; family Viscaceae; genus Viscum; species Viscum album. Next base: position 391,837,387 of record OY728146.1, read on the forward strand.
AATGAATTGATGAGGTATATATGTATATTCTATAATTATTATTTATAATATAATAAAATGTAGCATTATAGGGAAATAAATTTATATTAATATATGATAAGAAAATTAACCAATTTGATGAGCTCTAGATTTGGTCACAAAATCCAAAACCTTCTAAGGTGTGATTTTTAATGTTTTAATTTGTGTGTTAAGGTTAGTGGAGGTATTTAAGTCTATAATTATCAAAAATAAACATCTAAAAATTAGTGTCATTTTATTTTGTCTTAAAATGATTATACATCCCTTGAGGAATAATATTGATAACTAGTATTCATGGGTATCATATTCTTGGAATTATGGACAGTTGTGATAACTAAATAAAACTACTATGTTTTCTACACCAGGCATATCTCACATAGAATTTTTTTGGGATAATTTATGACGTATTTATTAAGTATGAATTGATACCATACTCTCTTTACACTCTGTATTTATTTTTAAAATGATGGGGAGAGAATTAAATGAAAGAATAGAATTTAAAAAGGTGAGATAATAAAAGTTATATCACATATTGATATATCAATTAATCTAAGAGGTGTTAATAATAAATAAAATGGGTAGATTATTGAATCCATTTTGTGTTTTTGTTGTATTTTTTTTTAAAAAATCCATAGTTGTATCATGTCAATATGTTGATGAAGGACATCTTGTAATTAATTAATAAGCTCCCAAGATAGTTGAGAGTAATCATGAAGTATTATAATGTGTAATTAATGGTAAATATTATATAAGGTTTTCTAGTTTAATTTGAATCTTAGAGGATATGTAAGTTTCCAACACTAATTATGTGGGAAATAAATGAAAATAGTGAATGAATTTGATGTTATTAAAGATCCCTAGATTTCACAAACATTTTTTATAAATGAGATTTTGAATATGTGTCTCAACCTTGAAGAACTTGTGTAGAAAATTTCAATTAAGGAAATATTTAAATTTGATTATTGTGGAGTTGTTCGTAATGCCAAAGATAAGTTTCATCGATGAGATTATTGTATTCAATGGTCTAGAATAAGTGTGAGGAGGATAACTAGTGAAGAACATGAAGAATTTATTATGATTATAATAAGTAATAATCAAAAGTAAATATGATCCATCCATGAAGTCTAAGATGATAAGATGAGTTGAAGAAATAATGAGATTGAATTGGATGTTATAATCTATATGGAGGTTGTTATATAAAATGTAAGAGATATGAATACATCTACCCAAAACATTTAAAATTAAGGAATTATATGTTTAATATTCTTAAATAAAATTCATGTGTGTATTAGTCATTAGAAAATCATCATATGAGTCATCTATGATGTGTATGAGTGATTTTCATACATCTGTATGAGTTAATAATGTCCTTCATATAAGTAATTTTTTACTATGTTATAAAAACTAAAATAGGACAGATCTATGTATGATTAAATTTTTATCTGGGGAAGATTAATTTCGATTTTTTTAAGTTTAATTGAGACAATGTTTGAGTCATTCAAGAGTTGTGAAGGATTCATCAATAGTTTTATATGATTAATCCTATATTTAGAGAATTTATAAATGATGGATTGTGTGAAATATTCAAAATTAATATTTTGTATGAATGTTAAATTAAATCAAATGACGTATACATTTACCTTCAATGGATTCAAACATCATGATCATTCAAATAGATCATAATCCAAACTAATTTTTCAGCATGACACTAAAGTTGATTTTGTGAAAAGGTAAAGGGGTTGAGATCATGGAAAAGAGAAGTATAACATGACCATGGTGGATTCTATAGTACTAATATGTTTTAATATAGATTATCAAAATATAATAAAATGAGAACCACTTCATAGTAGTAATAATTCGAGGAAAAAAATTAACTATAAGAAAGAGTAAGTGAAATAAGTCATGGTTTATACTTGATTAATATTAGAAATACAAAGGATTCTATTATATCTATTGATAATAATAATGTTGAAAATAATTACAATAACCTATATGAAAAATAATAAGTTCAATGTGATTCTTGGAGGATTTTTAACAATAATATTTATTGTATAATGTTAGATTTTTTGATAAGGTATATTGAAGGTTGTTATGTTGGGATCATTGGCCACACAAAGATAATGGTATCTGGAGGAAATAAAAAAGTAATATGTTATTCTACAAGGATCTTATATGATCATAAGAATGGCCAAATAAGTGTGAATACATCTTGAATGAGGTTCTAATGATGTTTCCTAACATGGGAAAGGATATTCTGTATTCAGTGGGTATGGTGATGATTGAGAAGAATCTGGGTGCAGCCATGTTATAGAAATGGTCATAGAGGAGAATGAAATTCCCAACATAAGAAATCATAATGGGGCCACACCATAGTGGTCCCTATGGTATAATTATATAGAACTTGTTCCAAATAGTCAAGGCTAATAAGGTCATGTGGAAAGCCATGGTCAATTATTGAAAAGTTCAAACTGACCAATAATACGTCATAGATCTAGACATCGTGTGATGGGGTGTACCTTACAAAAATAGGTACAATGAGAATGTGGTGGAGTAAATTGTCTAATGATAGAAAAATGAGATGGCCCGCATTATATCACATCTAACTATGCGTGAATATGACAAAACATTTGGTGTTATGTTGTAGAGTAGTCATTGTGGTTGAGAGGACGTGCTCTGTTGAATACCTATTATTCAAAATGGACAACATGATATGGTACATGACATATAGTAAGGTGTATTGATAAAATAGGATCTCTATGAAATATTTTTAAGGCCCTTACAGGAATGGTGGATTTTTATAGAGCTTGTGTTTGATAGGTCGTCTATGTAATGACCTGAACCCGCACTTCTAGATTCAGTACTAAAACATATGGTGTAATTTTCTTATTAAAAAATTTTGGAAAAATATATAGTATATTATACATTCGATGATATTTTTCATTCTACATTTTATACTATTAGGAATATAACTTATAAAATCATATTTTACGAAAAAAAATTACAAAATAACTAATTAGTTTCATCTATACTAGCACCTTAACCGTCCTATGAACTTCTTAAGAATCCTATGAAAAATATTTTAAAAGCTGGAATTAGTCTAAAAATCTAAGTAAGGTGTATAAAAGTGGAAAAAATTTAGTCCATTGAAAAACATTAAAACCCATTAAAAATATTTTTTTAAAACTACATACCTTTTCACCCGAAAAAAATCATTTTTCCTTAAATAAATATCATTATATTAACTTATTAAAATCAAATGATTTCTATGAAAACTCATTAACAAGAATAGAAATTTCATGTAGGTGTCTTGGGACATCATCATTACAAAACCTTTAAAGAACCCTTACAAAAGGAAAAACAATATGTTCAACTTCCATCTCTAGAGTACCAAATGAATTTGAGCACTATCTTGATGCGCTCATTATATAAGCTATAAAATAATCACTTGGTGCTATCTGGGAACACCCATTGTAAATAATTTATAGGGAAAAAAACATGAATAAACCCTTGAAAAATATTTGAAACCCATGTATAAAATACTTTTGGATATCAAAATACCCCTTTCTTATAAAAATCAATTTTAAAATCTAAAAATTGTATACATAATAATGAAACCATTTTATTAGAAAAGAACTATAAAAAAGTTATAAAAAACATTATAGAATTAAATCATAATGAAAGTGGGAACAAAATTTATGAGATATATTTTATAAGAAAATTTCTTTTAACCATTTTAAAAAGCATTGAAAGAGGAAATTTAATAGATAATTTTTAAATGAAATTCCTTTATACAAAACATAAAAAGATTCCTTTTTGAAAAAAATTGAGAGAAATTCAAAAATTCCCTTTTAAAAAATTTATTTACATATAAATAAATTTATAAAAATAATTTTAAAAACAAGTACATACTAGGAAATTATTTATAAAATAAATATATTAAACATTTAAAATGGGGTTTTTTTGTTAAATATTCTCTTACCTTATGTTTGAATGCGTTATGCACTTGAAATAAACATCCAAGATAATAAAATGAGATTTATTAAATAATTAATTCAGAAACTCTTACACATATATTTCATTTATTATAATTTTATTATGATCATTTATTGTAATTTATGGTCATTTTGATAAGTTGTAAAGATCAAAATCGTCATTCTAGGAGCATTTATTTCATGGTTTCATGGTTGGTTTACTTATGTATATTTATGGATGTTCATGTAAAATTGGAATAGTACTCCAAAAGTGAGACTATATGGTATTAATTCACCTAAAAAAGTTTAAATGGCCCCATATATCATTTTTATTTTTTACATGAGGATAATTCATTTGATAAAACTTTAATAATAATTGTTTAGTTTATTATGGTCGTTTTTTCAACCATCAAGAATTAGTTTCCTTTTATTTAATATAATGTCTATATATCAGTCATAGAACATGAAATAAGTGATAATATACTTATTAAAATATTATTTAACCATATTAAATGTTTTATTACCCTCCTTGAATATGGTAATAAAAAAAAATAAAACTCATTATCCATGGAGATGATTAACCGCATTAATTTGGATAATGGTTTTGTTTCATTAAATAAAATTATATAATAAAAATGTTGGATAATAAATATTCAATTATAAAAATAATATTCTATTTTATACATTATACTGTATTTATTATACCTTAATGGATGAATATGGTGATGAGAATGAAGAAGAAGAAAATAAATTAAGAGAAGTGGTTTAAGAAAGTTAACTCGTGAATATCACCTCCATGAAGGATCCCTTAAGAAACATGGAATTGGACTTTTGGTGAGACCAGAACCTCTAGAATGTAGAAAGGGATGTGGAGAAGTGAATTCTGTAGAGTATCGTCAAGATATAAGTCTCAAGTTGGTGAAATTAATTGAAGGGAGTGGTTCCCTTTTGTAAGTGAGGTGAGGGGCTCTTTAAGAATTTCTCAAAATATTAAAATATAATAGGACTATAATAGTACCAAATAATTACAAATAGATCTTGAATTCATAGGGGATTAAATTTTAGATGATATATTATCCCCTATGTTCATATTTAATATTTTTATGATTTTCTAATAATTTAATAAAATATTGTATTCATGAAATGTCATTATTGTCAAATTTAATACTATTCAATACTATAAGTTCAAAAATATGGGAAAAACGTAAAAAAGAAAAAAAATATTTTATAATATCCTATAAATATAATATTTACATAAATAATTTAGTTATCACCTTGAATATCTCAAATTATTTTTATTTTAATACTTTTAATATCATTTATTTGATGTTTCAATTAATTTAATAATTACTCTATCATCGTTGTGCAAGCCTTTAAGAAAATTATTTCCTTAAAAACTAAAAATACATTATCAATATTAGGATAAATATTTTATCTTTAAAAATACTATTTATATTCAGATATAGCTTCTGGATGACTAAATATTATAAAATTTATACTTATTAAAAACATTAAGGTAACAAGTTTGACTATTCTTAAAATAAAATACTATAAGGGAATTAATGTCAACCAAGTGGATCAAAGAGGACATACATTATAACCATGGAATATTTTGGTTTAAAATTATTCATTGAATAAAATTTGTACAAGTTCTATGGTAATTTTATAATCCTTATCATATTATATTTTTATCCTAAATTACTCAACTTACCATTAACCGTGGTAATAAAAATTGCCAGGTTTACTATTCACATTTTCCAAAAATAAAAGGGAAATATTTAATAAATTTGGGCCTCATGATTCCAAATATATAATAAATTTTTAAACATTAAAAACTCTAAAGGGGAAGAATTTATATTAAAATTAATTTGGAAAAATGCAACCAAAAATAGTTTTTCGGAAAAATGCATCTTTAAATATAAAATGTTTCTGAACTCAATTCAAGTATTAAACCCATTAAAAACCATAATTAGATTAATATAAATAAAAATAAACTAATAAAAATTAAAAACTAATCCAAAAAATAATTTGACCATGTAAATAAAATATACTTTTTAATAAAATAAGTATTTTTTACTATTCATTGAAAAATCAACATTTTCATAAATTTATCAAACTTTAACCATAAGAAAATATTGATATGCTGATTTAAAAAATTAAGTTCATTTTATTGAATAAATTTCCAAAAATTTCCATAAATTAATTAAATTATTTTTATATAAAAATCAATAAAAATTACTTTTTTATGAAAATAAGTTTTTGATGAATAAAGTGGATTTACCAAAAATCTAGAAAAATGACATTACTAAAAATAAAGTAATTATTTAAAATTAATTAAATTATAAATTATAAATGATAATGAAGATTATATATTTCATAATTTAACTAATATTTTTTATTCCTTAAAATTTAATGGCTAGGTCATAAAGGTCTCACTTAAATAATAATATTTAGTTTTTAGTTTCAGCTCGATGTGGCATAGTGTTTCGTTTTAAAATAATGAGATTTTATAGTATCCCTATTAAACATGGGTAGAAGGATATGACCATGTCATAGTAATCGATGTTTTGGAGTTGAAATAAAAAAAAGTTTTTTCACCACACCATGGTGAAGGGTGTCTCAAAGTGTGATGCAAAAAAATTGGGAGAATTCATTATGGACATTCAAGAATGGATCTAGAATGATTCTGTAATTATGTGTATTAGTTTTAAATTATGATTATATCCGAATTAAAAAAATGTAGTGATTCCAAATTTTAATTTAATATAGATTTATTCTACACTATATAGACAGATAAAATAATCCATGAATTAGTTATTTTCTGGATTGTAGTTATGCAAAATTTTGCAGTGTTTCATGGGAGTTATGGGAAATATTATATCCAATAATGATGTTGATGGTTCTTTAATTTTTGGGCACAAAAATTCCAAATTTCTATAGGTAAGATCGATTAGAAGTAGTACATATGTGAGAGAAGATAACATATTGCATATATGTTTCCTAAAAAAGAGGAGTTCTATATGTGAGTCTAGAAGGAGTTAAAAACCATTGAATATATTTCCATGAAGAAGATGTTATCATTGTTTTGTAGTGAATAATAAATTCTAAAATTACTCTGGAAAGATGAAGAACGGCTACAAGGAGATATTCGCAGCTCATGAAGGAGCATATCAATGATACTACATCCAAAGAACTACATAGTCTTGAATATCCACACCATGAAAGTGATGTTATAAAAGGGACCTAAAAGTATATAAATTATGTTGAGATGATCCTTTCTATTAGAAATGATCATTGGAATGACTATTAAAATGAGTTAACTTTGTTAAGCAGTTATATGCCCCTAAACCTTTTTAAGGGGAGTAACCCCTATTAAGATTAGTATGCTTTATATTTGATTTTGTGCATGGCACATCATCGTCGCAATCCTTGGAGTATACCACTGATGGAGAATCAATAAAATTATTTTTTCTTATTTAACTTATGAATGCACACCATAAAAAACCAATCAATCTAATAATTTTCTTGTAAAATATCATAACAAGTGACCCTCAAGTTTGAGAGGTCAATATCCATTACTGAAACTGAGACGTTAAAGGAAAAATTATTTAAATTGGTCAATATTTTTTCTTACTCTAATTCACCCTCTAACACCGTGAGTTTTTATGAATTATTATTTTTAATTAAATTAAATATATTTGATATATTTTTTAGACACAACACCAATTTAATACTGTGATACATGAAACACTAGGTTATATTTCATTATATGCAACACTAAGTTTGGTATGTGTTATACACAATCCCGAGTTTAGCTTATGTTACACACAAAATAATGTTTAAATGAAATGTGACATACAATTTAAATATTACTATTTAATAAGATAGTTATCACCAAGCCCTTGGAATAGGGGGTATTAATAGGATTAACTAAATTATTAAAATAACATTTACACATGTATATACAATGAATTATTTGGAAACTGATTAATTATAAATTAAAATAAAACCCTTTTAAAAATAAAAGAAAATATTTCTATGATGATCAATTTTTATGGAACACTAATTTTTTAAAAAATTGTCTCTTTTATAAAAATAATTTTATAAAAAAATATAAAAAATAGTATCAAAATTATATTAGGGTGAATTTTTGGGGTTTTTTTGAAAAGTTTTATTTTTTAAAGAATAGTGAGAAATACTAAATTTTTATTGAAAATTGTCTTCTCATTTAAATTATTCATAACGTTAAATTAAAATCTTGATTTGTTTTAAAGTTAAATTATTTCAGTTATATATCCATTAATCTAATTTATTTCATTTGAATTTATTTCATTTTGAATTTAGAAATAAAAAACTTTGTAAAATTTTGAAAATTTTCACGTTAAAAACTTGTTTTCTCATCACATCTACGGGGTTAATTTTAAATTAAAATTTTAAAATTATGTGAATTTAATTTGGAAAAACTGATTCCATATTTGGAAAAATAATAATTTATAATATCTAATAATGTAAATGTAAATTTTTGTCAAAATTAATAGTGAATGGTGTAAAAACTAATTACCATAGTTAAGGTAAAAATGGATTCCCCAGGGGTCAACATGAATGATAGGAGTGAAAATGACCTAAATTATTATCAAAAAAATTAAATGAGAATATTAAGAACTTTTACATAAAATAACATGAAATATTACAATTTATTACCACCTTCCTTTGAATATGACCCATATAATAAGTTATGTGATGAAAAAGACACAAAAGATATTTTTCTTAATTTTAAAATCTATAAATCCTTGGGATAGGGAAAAAATAACATATGTTAGGTTATATATATCCTCTAAAAAAATAAATTATTTTATAATCAAGTTAATTTTTTTGAATTTTTTGAGATGAAATAATTTCTTTAAATACTTAAGAAAATCCAACACGGTAATTATTTAGTAAACAATTTCAAAAAAGACACAAAAAATATTAAAAAATAAGTAAATTGAATAAATTATTTTATTCTTTTTTTTTATGAATATATCATTTTACACAATTTTTAAAACAATATACCCTAGTTCCATCATTTTTGTGATATTTTAAAATTGAAATTAAATGAATAATGTCAAAATTGACATTAATTTTATTTTATAATAAATGATATTTTATTAAATTATTAAATATTTTTTAAAATTATATATTATTCTAATTTATTTTTAAATAATAATAAATTTCAACAATGTTTCATTAATGGAACAAATATTTTATAATAATGACTATATTGAACATTAAATAGTAAAAACTCAGTTAGTGTAGTTAAGGTTAGAGTGGTGTTTATTCACGTTACTTAAGCTTATGTTAAAATTAGTTTCCATCAAAAATAGTATTTATATTTTATAAATTATAAATCATATTTATAATCAGTTTTTTATAATTACCTAAAAATTCTAACTCTAATTTATTCCTAAAAGATAAATTACCGAGGTTAGAAAATCGGTCACCATAGTGAAAACCCAAAATGGAAAAAATAAGGATGCTTAGAATTCAAGGAATGGAATGTTTAAAACATGTGTCTAATTATGTATTGGACGTATATATAAACCATATTATCCCTATAAACATTTAATTATCAAATTTGGATCCACTTTATGTAATATTTACCTCCAAGTTGTGAATAATTTTGAGCATTTATAAGAATTCCACTCGTCCTCAACTATAAAAGGGAACTCACTCTTCCAACTTATTAACACATCTCAAGTCATTTGGATCCACAAATATCCACCCAAATCACATCATAAAATTTCTATCCTAATCTGATAATACTTATTTTAGATATAAATCCAAATGAGAAAGGCTTTATGGCAATCCTAAGGAGGATACTCGAAGAAGAGGTAACGGTCTTCAACAATCATTTTTATTTTATATTCTTCTATACCTCATTAAATTATTATTATACCATAATTATATAATAAAATTAGTATATTACATATAATTAAATTTTTTTTGATAAGGTTAAAACCTATTACCACACACACTTCCATAAAATGGGTTAAAAAATCATCGTTCGTGCATACGATGAACTACTACCTCGTGAACCGATGGTGTTCGTTTTTTTCATTAACACCTCTAAAGGTTTAGAATAATGATGAATTTATAGTTTATATATTTTATTTATTATTTTTGTGATGTTATAATTATTTTTAAATTGGTATACCTTGCATACCTTCATGCTTTCCATTTTGTGGGAATATGATAACATCCTTCCTGTGTACGATGGACTATTGTATCTCGAAGTGATGTGATTCATTCACGCTATACATGGAATATATTATGGATGGGTTTAAAAAAATATGTGATATATGTGAAATAACTATGATTATGGAATTATAATATATATTATTTTATTTTATTTCTTTCAACCCAATAAGAAAATTAAAAAAACAACATTAATGCGTACATACAACCTACCAACTCCATGAACAATGTGCTTCATTTCCTATCACTAAATTTTATGGATTAGAATAAATATATTTACAATGAATATATATGATATTTATATAATTTTTATCATTCTGGAGGTGATTTAATCGTAATCAGAGTATGTGGACCAAAATATAACAAATAAAAACATATAATAAAAACAAAGCGGTTACTACCCAAAATGTGACTTTAAGGGGGAATTGTTAGTAAATAGATAATAATAAGGTAACAATAAAATAATATATGTTATGATATATGTGGATATGGTTATTTAATATATTTATATTCACTATACTTGAGTATTTTATGAGTATTATAGAAGTTAAGACTTAAGGTAATGGGATTCCTAGTCTCACATTTATTTCTAAGATACTTATGTCAAATTCACCACTCAATTATTTTTAATGGTTTATATAATGACCTATGAAATGATATAAAATTAATATAACTCATTTAAAAATAATTAGTGTTTCTATTTATGTTATTCTTTCATGGGGATTATGATTCAAAAGTTACTCAAGCAGTGATGTATTTTCATCTCACTTTTATTTTCTGTGAGACAAAATCCATATTCACCATATATTTCTTTTATATAGTGTATATACTACACATGGATTTATTTTATGATGCTTCCACATAAAATTATTGGAATTTACATGTCCAGTTTATTATCTCTCTTTCATGGGGTCTATGGTTCAATTGTTACCAAATCGGTAAGGGATTTTTTTATCAATTTTTTATTCTTTGAGACGTACATTATATTATGAACCTATATTCTTTCATGAGGTGAATATAGATACCCATTTACATTTAATATAATTAATTTATTAATTTCATGATATTTGTATTTTCATTTTATGTTATTTCCCTCCTGGGTCTTACAGTTCAATGTTACCAAAGTGGTAAAGATTTTAGGCTAAAATCTCATCATCCAATGGGATTGTTTATGATTATGTATCCAATGTTGAAATATCGTGATCTAACTCCCAATAATTATCATTAATTTTCTTATCTTATTCTTATTTATGATATTTTAAATTAATAAAACCATTTTTTCACTCCTTATTACTTAAAATTAGTAAGAACATGTTTTAATAATTTTGACTTATTACTCTCTTCGGTCGAAAATATGTTTTCTCCAAAAACCATGTTTTCTAAAATTGTTTTCAAAAATGATTTATTATTTTTCAAAATAAAATTTTACCATTGTCTGGAATTTTACAAAAAAAATTGAAAGGAATATTCATGTCATTTTCCAAACAATCCTTGTTTGTATTTTACCAAAAATGTTAAAGGAACCTTTGTTTTAATGTGTACGGCATTAATGGGATTTTCGAATGTCATGAAAAACAATTTCATCAAAAATATTTTATAAGTTTTTGAGTTTTCTTTTAAAATGAAATTATTTTAAAAATGTGTTATTTTTTAAGATGTGTTTTCAAAGTGAAAAGGGTATTTTTCTCAAGAAATATTTTAAATGACCTTTCAAAATTATTTTCTATCTAAGATGAAATCCGTTGGTGTTAATTTTGACTTAATGGGGATATGATCCAGTGATACCATTCATATTCTTTCTTTGAATTGTATATTTTTTAATGGAATAGTGTTTATGATACTTTTTTCACTTTTATAGGTTATACCCTGATAAAACACTAATGAAACCCTATTTTTTCACGAGTTTTGATATGATAAAATGATTATGATACCTATCTATTTTACAAAGGTTATGTATGTTTAAATTTTTATTATAACCATTTTATTTCATGTGTTATGATATGATTAAATTTTATGGTCTTGAAGCATACATATGTATGATTTCATTATGTGACGAGTGTGACCTATATCTACCTCCAATGCATTATGTAAGGATTTATATTGTATGAGATAGAGAATAATGGAATGGGAAGTGAACTCGGTTCAGTAAGATATGGCTATAATGGAGAGTGAAATCGGTTTAGTAAGATAAAAATTGAATGGGTATTGAACTCAATTTAGCAAGATAGGGATGGAATGAGGATTGAACCCTATGATGATCATGTTAGTGAGCCTTAACTAATGTGTAAATAATTTTTTATGATTATATGTATGTCAAAAAATTCATGTCAAATTACAATGTCATTCTCTCAGGGATTATGTTCTTTAATTTCCATATAATTCATGTCTTATGAACCACCAATATTTATGTCATGACTCATGTTTATGATCTATGATAGGTTGGATATGAATTTCATAAGTCCTGATCATTATATTATACCCTTATGCTTATATTATACATTTATATGATCATAGATTAATATCTCTTGTATTTACCCTTACAGATCATATGATCTCACCCTTTCTTGTGATTTCATTCCCCAGGTAATGAATAGAGGTTTTATATAGGGTATGTCTATGAAGATTACTATATGAGAAGATATTTTTGGGAGAAATTAAAGATCATTCACCATATCATAATATTTTCTTACATGTTTCCAGAGTCACTAAATTATTATGGTAATATCGAGTGTGTTTTTATAATATAATGAATATTCATAAAAATGATGTGATATCCATGTATGATATGCCTCTATTTATATAGTTGTTATCATAGAAATGTTTCGTTAACCTTTGGAAACTAGGATGAGGAAAAATTAGTGAGATCCCTAGGGATATTTCTAAGGATATGTCTAGATATGTATCCAATGATGAGTCTAAGGAGGAGTCAAAGAATAGTAAAATTTCCAAAAATAGTGATTCATTTTTTAGCAGTTAAATCCATTTATTGATACTAAAATTGGATTTGGATCTGGAAAAGATGTACCTAGGGGTAATAATCCCAAAATAATTTTATTGGTCAAGACATGATATGGAACTGGTTCACAAAAATGGGCATTTCTGCACAACTAGTTTGACACTCCCAAGGGATATGCCTTTGAAATTCACAAAATCTTTACAAAACATCATGAAGAATTTAAATTGATTTTTATCATGGATAAACTTAGATAATCCTAAGGTGTAATATATTTAAAATAATGTGTCTTGATTTAGGCATCATATAAGTTACTTTTCCTAATTATGTGGTTTTTCACTATAATTAGTGTTTCTCATTTTATTCCTTTGGGTTTTATTCAATGGTGGGAACCCAAAGGAACTTGGTTAATATTGAATGTGAATGAAAATTTATTGATGTGATGAAAATGGGATAATGATTATAGTAAAAGATGTTTTGATTATGCCTAATCAGTTTTCAAGGAATGTGATTAATAATGTCTACCTTAACCAACTCTCAAAAGCACTAAATAATACTAGGAAAGAGTTTATTGAGATTTAGGGTAGCGGTGGCCAGGGAGGAAAGAAGATTTAGTTTCTTATTGTTGAGAATTTGAGAAGAAACACCCAAGTGAATGACTTAGAAGAGCAGGAAGATGTTTTGACTGTTAAAAAGAATGACTCAAAGCAAGTAACTTCCAAGGGAAAATGAAAAGTTCAATTAATTTAATGGATAATAATATTGGTCTCCCTAATATATCATCAATTTTTGAGTGATTTAAATGTGGAAGGTATGGGAATTATTCAAATTTATGTCCTAAAGGGAAAGCTTGTGAGGAAAATCAACAAGGAGGTATGAATACTTTTTATATTTTTTTCGATGAAGAGACTATAAAAGATATGTGAAAGGAAAGAATTGTTAAATAATAATATGATGAATCCTAGTTACTTTTTTGAGAAGGAATTGGGATAAATGAAGTATTTATGTATTGGAATTAAAAGATTATATTATATAAATTATGAAATAAATAAACACTATTTAGTATATATTTTTCTTTAAGGATTTTAAAGAATGTATTGAATGGTACTGATAACCTAGAAAATTAATTTAATGGTAAGGTTATATGTTATGGAAAACACGTTCTTAAGGGAAGGAAACACTTTATATGTTTCTGAAGCTGAGAAAATGGTGTTTACTTTTGATAAAGAGATGTTGGGTAAGAATAAAGTAAATTGGATAGTACTATTTACCTTGTAATAGATTAATTATTTTTTGAAAGGTGGTTTATGCTATCATAGAAAGAGTTTCAAACATTTTTGGATTTAAGAAATATATACAACAATATATGTTTTAAGTAATAGGGAAGAATTAATGTTTTCAATAATGTTTTATGTTAATTTAGGTTATTACAATGTTTCAAGAGAATAAATGAGAAAGGTATTCTTGTGTTTGGTATGTGACCATAAAGATCCATTTTATCATATACGGTGATTAATGATAATTTTATTTTTGAAATTCACAAACCTTATTTCTCAAGTTTTGGATTTCAATTTTTGGAAGGGCCTTAAGTTTAACCATTTATGGAATGGTTTATATTGAACTTTGGATTCATATTTAAATATTAATTTATTACTTCACCATATGAATATTCATAGATATTGGACAACCTATGCTAATAATTTTGTTTTGATGAAAAGTGAATATAGATGTAATGAATTATCATTATTTCTATGGATATTATGATCCATTAGTGAATTAGGAATAAAAAATTCAGCTTCATTTTTGAGATTAATATATAAAGTGTAAATTGGTCTAGGAACAACTATAGGGTGATATTATTCTTATGAAATGTAATTATATCAAGTAAGTATATCATCTCATGAAAATTCTTTAACTTTATAAAAGGATCTTGAAATAAATTGTTGTCTTATTATCATTATTTTTTATGAAATTAATTACCTTAATCATGCATATTTTGTTTATGGTGTTATGATCACTAACCATCTATGGATCACACACTTTCTTTTGATTGGTGATACTCATCACTCTTTATAATTATTTATGTTTTTCATCCATATCCAAACCTTTAATTCCCACCTATATATTCTTATGTGTAAACATAGTATATTTTATTCCAGATAACCTTCACACGCCACTTTTTATTTTTCAATAGGATGTTTTATTAACCCTTTTTACAATGTTTTTCTCTATGAAAATATCTTTAATGTATTAAAACATTGATGAAAGAGAAGAATTTTGATAGAACAATTCATCTTAAGGGGGTAGAATATAACACCCTGAGTTTCTATGATTTATTTTTTTTATTAAATTAAATTTCTTTGATAGATTTCATTATAAGAAACACCAATTTAATATTTTTCTACATGAAACACTGGGATATATTTCATTACAAGCAACACTATATTTTCATTGTGTTACACAGAATTCAGAGTTTAGCTTGTGTTGAACGAAACACCTAGTTTAAACAAAATGTGACATGTAATTAAAATATTTACATTTAATATGATTATTATCACCTAAATGTTAGAATGGTGGGTATGAATAGGATTTACTAAATTATGAAACTATGGTTTACAAGTGTATATATAATTAATTCTTTAGATACCAATTAATTAGAAATCAAAATAAACCCCTTTTAAAAATTAAAGGAAATATTTCTCGAAAAAACCATTTTTATGGCGCAATTATTTAACAAAATAAAATTTTAGAAAATTAATTTGATAAAATAAAATTCATTTTTAAAATTTTATTATCAAAATTACCTTAGGTTGAATTTTTTTGTTTTCTCTGAAAATTTATATTTTTTTATAAATTGTGAAAAATACTGAATTTTAATTGAAATCTTCTTTTCATTTAAATTATTCATAATGTAAAATTATATTTTTAATTAGTTTTAAAGTTTAATTAGTTAAATTACATATCTATTAATCCAATTAAGGTCAATTAAATCAACATAATATAGAATTTTGGTCATCGTGACTATGTCCTTGCTTAATGGGAAGGTTGCCCATACTTGAATAATAATAAAAAATCAATTTTTGATCAAAGTTAAGTAAAGAAAAAGACGAAAAAGATAATTTTATTACTTTTAATATCTATAAAGACATGGGATAGGGAAAAATATGTTTGGTTAAATATATCCTTTTGAAATATAAATGAGTTTCTTTATTATGATAATTTATTTTTATTTTTTGAGATCAAATAGTTACTTAAAATTCTTAAGAAATTCAAAGAGTAATTATTTAACTAAGATTTAAATAAAATAAATCATTCAAAAAATATTAAAAGAGGAGTAAATTGAATTAATTATTATGTTAAAAAAATTATATTAATATATCATGTTACACAATTTTAAAAAAACTATCTATTTTAATTACATCACTTTATTTGTATTTTTAAAATTAAAATTAAATAAATAATGTCAAAATTTTCATTAATGTTATTTTATAATAAATGATATTTTACTAAATGATTTAAATTTACTAAAAATCATATATTATGCCAAATTATTTTTAAATATTAACAAATATAAACTATTTTCCATTCATGGACCCATCATTTTTTTATAATGACTATATTATCTATTAAATATTAAAAACCTAGTTAGCGCGGTTAAGGTTAAATAGGTGGTTTTGCATGTTATAAGTGCTTATGTTAAAATTAACTTCCAACACATAATGGATTTGTAATTTATGAATTAGATATCATATTTATAATCATTTATTCCAAATAATCTAATAATTCTCACTCTAATTTAGTCTTATAAGATAAATAACCATGGTTGGAAAACTAGTTACTATAGTGAAAAACCAAAATGGTAAAAATATTGATACTTAGAAGCTAAGGAATTAAATGTTTAAAAATTGGGTTTTATTATGTTTTAGAGGTTTTTATTGACCATATAATACCTCCACAACTTTAATTTTCATATTTAGATCCACTTTAGAAAATATTTACCTCCCAATTTTGAATACTTTTGAGTATTTAAAATAATGTCGCTCCTCCTCAACTATAAAAGGGCACTCACTTCCCCCACTTCTTAACACCCGTCAAGCCATTTTATTTAACAAATATATAACAAAATAACTTACCAAATTCCATCCCTAAATCCTAGAATCGTTATTTTGGATAGAAACCCAACTAATCAAGGCTTTAGTGAAAACCTAAGGAGGATACCCGAAGAAGAGGTAACGAACTTCAACAATCATTCTTATTTTATATATTTATTAACCACCATTAATTATTATTATAACTTTATTTTATAATAAAATAAGTGTATTATATATAATTATATTTTCTTATGTTAAGGGTATGACCTATAATAGACCACACTTCCATCAAATGGGTTATGAAATCATCATTTGTGGGTACGGTGGACAACCGCCTCGCGAACAAACGTCGTTCATTTTTTCCATTACCACCATTCAAGGTTTTAAATAATGATGGATTTATTTTTTATATATTATATATATGATATTTATTATTTAATTATGATTCTATAATTTTTATATCATGCATACCATCATGCTTTCCATTTTTTGGGAATACGAAAACGTCGTTCATATGTACGGCAGACTACCACCTCGCGAACCGATGTGATTCATTTATGCTATAAATGGAATTTATTAAGGATATTTTTAATAAATATTTGTGATATATATGAAATAAATATGATTCTATAATTACAATATATATCATTTACTTTTTTTTCTCTCGACCCAATAAGAAAATTATAAAAATAGTGTTCATGTGTACGTACGGTTTACTGTCTCCAAGAACGATGTACTTCATTTAATATCACTAGATTTTATGGATTACTATAAATATATATATATATATATTATATTTATATCATTTTTAAAATTATATATATTATGTAACCATGATCAATGTAAGAGGACCAAAAATATAAAAAATCAAAACATATATAAATAACAAAGTGGTTATTACCTGAAACATGACTTTAATGTGGATTTATTAATAAATGGATAATAAAATGCCATTAGAAAATAACATATGGTATTATATATGTCAATATGGTTCTTTAATATATGTATAGTTATTATATATGAGATTTTAATGAGTATGATATAATTCAATACTTAAGGTAAAGGAATTCTTAGCCTCACTTTTATTTCTGAGAGACTTATGTCATATTCACCACTAAATTATTTTAAAAGGTGTATATACTATCATATGACCTTATATATATTTAATTTACTAAATTTAATTATAACCGATGTTTCCATTGACATAATTCTTTCATGGGGATTACAATTCAAAAGCTACTCAAGCAATAAGTAATTTTCATCTCACTTTTTTTCTTAGAGCCCTAAGACATATTCACGAGGTGTTTCTTTTATGTTGTGTATATAACGCACTTGAATTTATTTTATTATTCTTACACTTAAAATTATTATTATTTAATATATCAATTTTTTTACCTCTCTTTATTGGGGTTTATGGTTCAAAATTAACTAAATCTATAATAAATTTTTGTCTCAATTTTCTTTTTTTGAGATATACATTGTGTTATGAACCTATATTATTTAAGGAGGTGTATATAAAATATATTCAAAATATAATATCTTAAATTTATTCAACCTTTTGAAATTTTAATTTTTATTTCATGTTATTTCATTAATGGCTCTTATTGTTCAATGTTACTAAAGTGATAAAGATTATATGTTACAGTCTCATCATTCATCATGATTGTTTCTGATTATGTCTCCAGTATTGAAATATCATGATATACCTCTCAATAATTCTCATGAATTTTATTATTATCTAGTTATTCATGTTATTTTAAAGTAATAAAACCATTTTTATACTCTCTTTTACTTAAAATTATCAAGAAAATGTTTTTAAGAAAGGCTGATTTATTTCTCTCTTTGATAGGAAATTTGTTTTCTTCCAAAAACTTATTTCTAAAAATGTTTTATTATTTTTTTTAAAAGACATTTTTACCGATTTTTTAATTTTTACAAAAAAATTTAAATTAATCTTTATCTCTTTCCAAACAATGCTCATTTGGATTTTATCTAAAATTTTAAAGGAACCTTCATTTTAACATGTACGGCATGAGTATAATTTTATAAAATCATGACCAATAATTTCTTTGAATATTACTTTATAAGTTTTTAAGATTATTTTTAAAGAAAATTATTTTTAAAATTCTATATGATTTCAAAAATATTTTTAAATTGGAAAGGATATTTTCCCCAGTAAATTTTTCAAATGATATTTCAAAATTATTTTCCATATTAGATGGCATCTACTGGTGTTGCCTATACCTTAATTGGATATAATCTAAGGATTACATTCATATTATTTCTCTAAATGTTTTTTTATTTTATGGAATTATGTTTTTAAAACCCATATCTCTTATATAGGTTATACCATGATAAAATGTTTACAAACCCCGCTTCTATTCATGGGTTATGCTATGATAAAATGATTATGAAACTTTTCTCTTTTAGAGAGGTCACAATATGGTTAAATGTTTATGATACCCATTTAATTTATTGGGTTATTATATGATGAATTTTTATGATATTGTGGAAAACATATGTTTTATTTCATTTTGTGATGAGTGGGACTTCTATATCCTTCCAATATATTGCATAAATATTTATATCTCATGAGATAGATAATACTAGAATGGGAAGTGAACATAGTTCAGTAAGATAGGGTTGGAATGGGAATTTAACTTGGTTCAGCAAGGTAGGGTTGGACCTGGGAGTGAACCTGGTTTAGTAAGATAAGTATAGAATGGGTATTGAACCCGGTTTAGTAAATGACTTTTTCTGCTATGATGGTATTGGGAGTGAGCCTTGAATAATATGAAAATAATTTTCTATGCATATATGTATCCCAAAAAATCAATGTCTTATTCCTATGTTTTTCTCTAATGGATCATGTTATTTTATTTCCATATAATAATTGTCTTATGAACTTCCAATATTAATTTCATGACTCATGTTTATGAACTGAGATAGGTTGGGTATGAACTTCATAAGTTATGATCATTATCATATACCATTATGCTTATATCATTATTCTATACTATCATAGATTGATATATCTTGTGTTTACCCTTATTGAGCATCTAAGATAACCCTTTATTATATTTCCCTTCCTTGATTATGAAGAAAAATTTTATGTATGGTGTGACAATGAAGAGTACTAAACAAGAAGATCTTTGTAGGATACATTGAATATTTTTCACTACATTAGAATATTGTGTTCCAATTTTCCAAATGTACTAAACTATTATGATCCTAAGGAATTTTTTTTAAAATGTGATTAATATTCATGGAAAATGATGTAATATCCATTTGGATGATATTCTTGGCGTTCTATATAAAGTTATTGAGGATGGTACTTTTCAGTTAAGACAGTGTGGAATTATCATTGAGACAAATCAAAGAAACTTTGAAATTGATTCCTTATTCAAAAAAATAATTAAAGGGTGCTCTTGGAGAATAAATCCATAAGGTGGTTTCATATGAAAAGTTCTCCAAAGATATGTGGATTAAATTAGAATAATTATATAGAAAAGATGATGAAAATTGCTTTGTGTGCAAAGGTAAGAATAAGAAAAAGGATTCCTAAATAAATAATTCTCATTCCAAGGTAAAAAATTATGAACCTAATGTCACATATAATTATAAAACTAGTGTTTAGAATTTATTTTTAATTTTATACTCTATTTCAGAAATTAAAATAAGGTGTGATCAAGAAGTGGAAACAACATCATGTTTCCAATAAAAGATGTGTTTATGTGATGGACAAAAGGATATACCAACCTTAAAATAGAAGGTGGAATGATGGGAAGTCATGTATGAAGTTTATATTTCTATGATTTATTATTTATACTTGGAAAACAAGAGGAAAATTAGAGAATATTTATATATTAATTTTAGTATAAATAAAATGAGAACATAAATGAATTAATAAAGTGACATGATTGATGAGTTTTACCAAGAAATTTTGAATCAAATAGTCCTAAAAAGGGAGATAAAGGAATACATCATTACTATTAGGACACAACTTGAATAAAGAAGATGAATTGGGGGTATTCCAATTCAATTATAGAGGTGATTTATATATAGATGAAATAAAAATATAATAATATAAGAGAACTCGATGAGAGGATAAAAACATCAAATATTAAGCTGAAAATACCTCATAATGTAACTTAAAAAGGAAGAAAGAGTCCAGAAATGAAATATATTAGAAAACATATGTCCCATACTAATTATAGAATAGTTAATACAAAAATATAGGAGTCATAAAAGTTCTAATATCAATGATAAATTAAGCACATTATGAGCATGTGTTTCAAAGCCAACAAGCCCATGTGTGGGAGAATAACTCCATCAGTGCCAATATTTTAATCAAGGAGATACCATATAAGGTATAAATATTATAATGAATACATTATTTTTAATAACCTTGTTCACATTTAAAGGTATTTAAATTTTATAAATTCATCTATGGTTAAAGATTTTATAAGGAGACATTATACTCAAATGACATACGAAGAAAGAGTTTATTCAATTAAGAATATTACTAAGCTATAATATAGGCTTAGTGTATTAAATAATAAATATGATCCCCAATAATGTTTTTATCATCCAATATTATCTATTTACACAAACTAACTCTATTTTAATGAATTATGACAAATCTAGAATAAAAAGGAGGTTTTTCAAATATGAAAAATATGAAAGTAAAGAGAACCCACCTAGTAATAAGGAATTCAAGATGTCACTCATGCACATCAAAGAAGATAGGTTCCTAAGTGGTATTTCCAAAAAAAATAAGAAAAATATATGAATATGAAATAGAGTATAAATCTATAGGTGAGATCCATTATTTATGAAACTCGTGAAGATAATTTTTTGAGTGTGATCGGTTCCATAATTACAAAAAAAACAAGACAAAAAAGGATGAAAATTATCACATATAAGAAGAAAATTGTGTAAGTGGTATCACACAAAGGATATAATTTAGAAAAAACATGATAATTAAAGTTGTAAATGATGATTAATAGGTTCAAGAGATAACGGTATTCATTTTCCAAAAGATAAGAAAGGGAAATAGAAAGATGGAATCAAAGTTTTAGTCCATCTTGACAATCACCATTCCTCTACTTGAGGAAGTTTGATAAACCCATATCCCAAAATATTTTATTATTTCAACTATTTTTTAATATGTGTATAATTAAGGGGGAGATATGATCCATGGGGTGATTTTTCTAGAAAATCATATACAGGTGGGAAGTAGTAGCAGGAATTTCATATTAACATATATGTTTTTGTCTAACAAGTGATTTGGTATTTGGTATTATCTGATAAAGTTTAAGATATAAGAGGGATGTTAATATAATATATTTATTCCCATGAGTGGTTTTAAAAAATAAAGCTACATGAATTTTAGTCAAGATTTGAAGCCACAAGGGGGGTTATGATAAACTCTAAAGTCTATTATATCACATCAGATATTTTTGAAGCATCTAAAGAACTAAATGGAATGAAGTATAAGTAGTATAAAAATTGTTATCAATTACTTAATCATGTGGTATAATCTTCACACAAAATGATTTATCTTTTTTATAATAACGGTTTGGTGTGAAAGTTTGATGGATATCACTTGTTTTGTTGAGAAGTGAAAAATCCAAATATGTTGTGAGTTTTTCATTAGTATTCATGAGTGACATCGAAATACTTGTTGAATTCTCTAAAAACTCATATTTTTTAAAATAAGATCAGGCTTAGTAATCTTAGAGGATTTATTAACATCCCAAGTTAAAGTGGTAAATTCACTTAACTAATCTATTTAAAAGGCACACCTATCTTGTAAATAGAGATTCTATAGTTGGGAATTCCAAAAACAAACTATTTCTTTTTGGTTTCAAAGGATTTGTATAGTCAATATTTGGTTAGTACCAAATCATGAAGATGTTTTGAAATGGGTGGATAAGGAAAAAAGTTGAGTAATTCGTCCCTATCCGCAAAGGGGTAGTTGAATCCCATGAGGAATCCAAAGTGGAAGTTTAAGACAAAGGGGGAGTTGAGATTTATTGGGGTTTATTTTCCCACAAAGTGGGAAGAAATGTATGAAAATTAAAGGAGATGATCCCATTCAATGGGAAGATAGAGCTTCAATGTAATAACCCCATATTTGATAGAAGAATAGGTTCCCTTTGTATTTAATTTTCAATAAGGAGGAGTGATATTGAGAATAAATATAGGATATTATTGAGTTATTACCAAAAAAAATACAAATGGGGAATTTTTATGAATCCCAAAGGATTGTATTATATTTATTGAAATTAATGATATTGATAATAAGGATAAAGTCCTTTATGAGAAATAATATGATCAAGATGATTCTTGGGGGATTTTTAGAAATAAAACTTGATTACTTAATGTTCGATATTTTGATAAGGCATATTAAAGGTATTATGTTGGGGTCATTATCCACACAAATAGAATGGTATTCTGAGGTAATATGGAAGTGCAGAGATATTCTACAAGAAACCAACATGGTCAAGAGAAGGTAAAAAAGAAGTGTCAAGGCATCTTGAAGAAGGTTGTGATGAAGTTTACCAACACATGAAAGACCACTTTGTAGTGAGTGGACATGGTGAAGATGGAGAAAAATCAAGATGTGACACTACTACAAAATAGACTTTTAACAGTGTTGGCCTTTATCAATGTTATAAAAAAAGAGCTGATAAAGGGTTCCTTTTATCGGTGATTTTTTTTGTTAATAAAGGGCTCCCTTTATGAGTGTATTTTTTAAGCACTAATAAAGGGTTCCCTTTATTAGGGCTTTTCTTTACTCTAATAAAGGATACCCTTTATGAGAGATTTATTTTTGGTACTAACAAATGGTACCCTTTATCATTTCTTTTTTAGCACTTATAAAAATATGAATAAAATGAAACAATTAAAAAAATAAAAAATAAAAATCTGTTTAGTAAGAAAAATTAAATAACTTATTAAATTAATAAATATAAATAAAAATGAATAAATTTATTATTATATATATAAATTATAAATAATAATAAATAATATATATTAAATATATAGATATATGTAAAATGAAAATTAAACAAATAAAAGTTAAAAATAATAAAATTGAGAAAAATATTAAACATTTTATTAATTAAATAATTATTGATAATGTTAATAAGTATTATATTATATATATATGTATATTTATATAAATATGATTTATATAATACAAAATATTTATTCTTTACATTAAATAGTAATATATTTAGTGAATAATGGTTTATAATTAAAAATTAATATAAATTAAAAATATTGACTAATTGCATCGAGTAACGGACATAATTGAATTTTGTTTGATTTTTTAATTTAACATAGATCAAATTTATGTTATATTCATTTCACATATATGTAATTAATGCATTTTTATATTCAACTCACACACACAAATATTTTTTGGGGAATGTTTAATCAATTTCTACTATTTATGTTTTATTTATTTATTTACTATTTTTTAATATTTTCAATATGTATTCATATTTATTTCAATATATATACATTTTTATAATAATTTATATTAAATTAACCAAACATATCCAATTTTTCAATATTGTTAAAGTGTGATCATTTTTAATTATTCAATTTCACCCATTTTTAATAAGCATGCACTTAAGATTAAATATTTATTAATAATGTTAAAAATATATTCGTAAAAAATATTTATAAATAGATATATTTATAAATGTATATTTACTAGTTTTATACATTTATATATTTATAATAGTAAATAAATTGATATTACTTTTTTTAAAATTATTTATATAACTATAAATAAATAATTATATATATTTCAATAATTATAAAATTATAAAAACATTATTTAAATAATGAATGTATTTAATATATTTATATTTATATATATTTAATAAATATATATAATGATATAAATATTTTTTTAAAGTTTTTAGATAATTATAAATAAATAATTATATATTTAAATAATTATAAGATTAGAATAAATATATTTAAATAAATAATATATTTACTATATTTATATATATATATATATATATATTAAGTATATATATAATTATATAAATATATTTATAAAAAAATTATTTATTATTAATTACAAAGCATTTATCATCGCTAGATTAATTATTGCTAATAAAATGCATCTTTATCATCATTTTTTTAGCACTGATAAAGATCTATCATTATCTTCACTAAAAAATTCTAATAAAAATTCATTTTATCATCACTAATTAATCTACCACTAATAAAAGGGATCTTTATCGATTATTTTTAAGAAGCGGTGATAAAAGTGGCCCTATCTATTCAAATTAACCCTAACAAGTCGTGAACTCATTGTGATATCTGAAGCTTCCTATGAAAGCCACCCTCTATCGGTGCTCCTCCTCAATGAATTGAAGCTCAAATCAAGGATTGAATAATTTTAAGGCTCAAATCTAGGGCTCGAATGATTCAACGATCAAACAAATCCATGGATCAAATGTTTTCTAGGTTTTTGATATCTCTACTTTCTCTCAAACGATTCAAAACATCAATCTAAGGTATCGTATTTTCTTCTCATACTCCTCACTCATTGATATATTCTTTAGAGAGATCTATTTATGTTTCTTTATAATCATTATTTCTTTACTATTACTATATCCTTGTAGTCAACAATGTTTATTGGGGATTTTTGGTTGAAAAGAGATAGGGCTATTGTTCCTTACACTCCCCCACCCCCAACGCTTGCCAATTATGTACAAACCACTCACCCCAATGCCATTACAGGAAGTAACTTTTTATTGTTGAGTATAAAAACTCCATTGGAATCATGGATCATTAATCATGATACTACAATCCTTGCTATAACCAAGAAGGGATGCATGGATTACTATGTATCTCATTTTTTCAAAAATACCCATCTTGTTACTGATAAAGATCTTCAGAATTTAGGGAAGGGTATTATTAAAGATGATGTTTCATATCAATGTTACTTGATCATAGAAATAGTTAGACACATACAAAGTTTATGGATGAACATAATTTAAATTGGTCTACTGGATGAAGTAGTATTTTGATCAAGGTTTATGAATGAAAAGTGGAAAATTACTTGGGGTTCCATGGTTTTGGATAAAGGTGTAAAATATAGGATTTTATATATATATATATATATACATGCACATGTATATTTTGAAAATAAATAAATACATATATTATATTATACAAATACAATATGAAAATATATATATTATACAATCACAATTATATATTATAAAATAAAAATATATATTATACAAATATATTATACCAATATATTATTAAAATATACTATATAAATATATTATAAAATTATATTATAAAAATATATATTATACAAATATTTTATAAAAATGAATTACACAAATTTATATGTATACAATTAAAAAGTACTAATTTGTTATATATTTATGTATATTATATTTACATGTAAATCAATATTTATTAAATATTATATGTTTATATATTATAAAAATATTTTATACAAATATATATTATACAAACAAAAATATATATTATATTAAAAAAATATAAAATGAAAATATATATTACCAAATAAAGATATGTATTACACAAATTAAAATACAAATATATATATATATATATATATAATACAATGCACACATATATATTCTAAAAATATATATTGCATAAGTATATTATACAAATATATTTTAAAAATGTATTCTTTAAATATATTATAAAAATATATTTCAATAGAGTTTATTCAATGTTTGAAATTAATCATCCAATTTTACTTATGAAGATTCGTCTCACTTTGAAACTACTTTTGTAAGAGTGGGTCATCTCTCATTTGACTTAAAACCTGTATATCTTTCATAATTACTATTATTTATTTCATTATGATTAAAACTTTATATTATGTACCCAGAATCACCATAAACCCCATAATGGTCCTGAAAATGAAATTTTCTTATAAATCCTACTCTTTTTCTTCTTGAAAATAATTCTTGTTTTCAACCTATCTAGACATAATTCATGAATCAATTTATCAACTAATAATTTTGAGATGTTTAAAAACATTATCATTATTTGGTATATTCTTTTCATAAAATTATTTTTTTCATTCCTTATCAATTTTTAATTGAAATTATAATTTTCAGATGTTTTAAAATATTTGATATACCCTTAATATTAAATTTAATAGTTCCTTAAGTTTCTACATCACTTGTTCCAAAAAAATATAATGGAGGTTATCAAATTCTATATATGTTGTAATAATTATTAGAAATTATTTTTAGGTATTCATCATTTTTGGAATACATGTATTGGTTCCACCCCCAAATAATCTATTATTACCATCCATGTATATGAAATAACAACTTATTTATTAAAACGTTTTATCAATACATTTTTATATATTCTATTTGAACTAATGAGAGTTTTGTATTCTTATTTATCATCTTTAGGTTTCTTATTACTCCTTAATTTCCTATATTATATTTTCTTTTGTTTAGCGGATTTAAGAAATACTTGATGGTTCATCTTAATATAGGTAGTACCAGTCTTAGTTAGAGGATTGAAAGTATTAAAAGTGATATTTCTCCTATAAATATAGAATTTATAGAGGACCAAAAGATTTATATATCATAATATGTCCCCATCAAGACCCCTTGAATCACATACAAGAATTTTTATGCCCCCCAAATCCCACCTTCAAAATGACATGAGTTAATAACTAGTACTAACGGTGTAATTAAAACAAATGGGATGTATTAACCCTTTTAGAGAACATAATGTAGTACAATTTCCATCCTCGCCAACTTCATCTCCTGAATAGTTATTACTGAATTTTGTTTCCTTGAGACTCATCCCTCATCTCTTTTATGTTCCTTCTACTTATTTGAGAATTAATAATTCCATAGATGAGTACTCCTTAGAGTATTTCAATCAACATAGGTTCGCGTCCATAAGATATAGAGGATGTGTTTCAAATTACATAAATGTTTTGGAGATGATCTGATGAGGATAACAGTAGTCTATAACTTTCACCTTTGAATGAATTCATAGGGTATAAGATGATTCATTCAAAATGCAATATGGAAAGTTTAGTATCATTTTGTAAGGGTAAAAAATACTAGTTATTCATAATGTAATCACAAGCAGTGAAAGTATTTTCGGTCTTAGATCCAACAAATAAGAATTGGTCAATTTTCCAGTTGGAAGCAAAAACAAATGTCAGGAAATATGAAAAATTAATGGATGATAACCCTTTAATAGGGTGATCACAATAATTTCATGTCAGAAATAATTTAGACACTATATTTTTTATTATATGAGACCATAAACATGGGATTTTTATTCTTATTTGAGGAACCAAATCCCTAAAACCTTTAAAAAATAAAGCGAGTTCGAGGAGATGGTAAAAGTGTTTTTAAAATACCATTTTTTCTCATAATATTATATGTTCTCTACTACATTAACATAATATAAATTAAATTTTTTTACTACTCATGTAGACAGTGTATTCTACACATGACTATGTCACCAATACTTTGGAAGAACAAACTATAACAAAGGAAACCTTTTGAAAGATGTAAAGGTAATTTTAGGATATAATTTCTCTATTTTTCGAGAAAAAAAAATATAATGAAATGTTCATTTAATTTTCATTATTCATTTCATAGTTCATTTATTTTATAATATTTTTGTCTATATTTAATTTCTATATACACCAAAACTTTCATAAACTTCTCCCTAAAAAAATTCATGGCTATAGAGATTCATTTATCACTTTTCTTTAAGTTCCCTACGCTGCCTTTGTGGGAATAGCAATGACATTGCCTCTGGTCAATCACAAAGGCAATCATAATGTTTTCATAGTAAAATCATTACCATAAAATTAATTTATTGTTTCATATTTATTATTAATTTATTTCTTTTTAGTATTACTCACATAAGAATTTTTTTCTTATATAGGAGGATTCTTTTGTTCAAGTAGGGGTGGATTTCCATATTTCATGCCTTTCTGCATAAAAACTTTCAAAAACTTCTTATCCCTCAAAAACTTTTCACCCCTACATTTTTTAAATTTATCACTTTCCTTTAAGTTCCATTCAATTCTCAATCATAGAGGTAATATTGGTGTTTTCACAGTAAAAAAATCAATATAATTAATGTATTGTTTCATATTTATGTTTAATTTATTTCTTTTTAGCATTACTCATATAATACTTGTTTTACTATACAGGTGGATTATTATTTTTTTTGAGATGGAGTGTTTTGTTTGAAGTTTCTAATTCTTGTGATAGATTACACTTTGATCATGTAACTAAGATAATGAAAACAAGGAAATGTGTCAAGAATTCATATAACCATCATGAAAAGGTGAATTCCTACTACTTATTTAATTAATTTTTTCATCATTTTATCAATTGTTTGTAAGTTAATTTCCTTATCATTTTTATCTAACACTTATTTATTTTTTCCATAGATATTTTGGGAAGTAATATTTTTATTTTAACTATCTACAAAAATCTATAAAACAGATAAAAAAATTTTTTCTTCCAATGTTGCCACGATTTTCATTTCCATTTCTTTTCTTTGTTAAACTGCCAACAATTTATATTGACTTGAAGTTGTTAGCCAAAAAATATTTATCGTTGTTGAAATATAGAAGAGTATAGAAATCTAATGTTCCCATTTTTTTGACTTCTTATGATGTAATGGGCACATGAACTTCCACTTCTCTTCTAGATTTCAACCATTAGAAAGGTTTTACAGCTAAGAACATTGAGTCAATATGCAGAGTTTGTAGTTCAAAAAATAAAGGAAATATAAATACCAGCAACATTGGAAGTTAGGATTTTTTAGAGACTTTGGGTTATGTATGAATTTTCATCACCTCAATTCAACACACAGTATGAATGGTATGACACCAAGTGCTTAATTTTATTTAAAATTGACATTAAATTTAATTAAAAATACAATTGTCACACTCAAAACCAAGGAAAAAATACTATTGCTTTGGTACTTTAATACAATGATCCACAAGTAATTTGTGATATTTAGGAATCATTCAAACCTCAATTCGATATATGATGTTCCCGATATGCCTCATTGTGTTCATAATCAATTTAAAATCACCATTTTTAAAAAAGTGTCACTCTTGAAAACCTAGAAAACACACTCAAATTTTCATGATAATTTAGTAAATTTATTCATAAATAATTTTTGACTTGTTGGAATCATTCTCATGTCAAACTTATAAATAATGTAATCTGTATAAGTCAAAGTATGTTTTTTTTGTTTAATATAAAATTTTAGTAAAAAAAGATAAGTGGCTACTCAAAATAGAAAAAATGCATTCAAATTATTTTTATACCTAAGGAAAAATCCATAAGTAATTTTAGATATGTAGGAATCATCCGTACCTCAATATGATACATATTGTAACTGGTATGACTCCAAGTGTTTCTTTTTATTTAAAATTGACAATAATTTTTGTAAAAAGGAAAAGTGGCATACTGAAAATCAAGAAAATGTATTCTTATTGTTTTGATACTTTATGAAAACAATCCATAAGTCATTTTGGACATGTAATGATCATCTGCACCTTAATCAAATGCATGGTGTGACCGATATGGCTCCAAGTTTGTCTTTTTATTTAAAATTACATCAATTTTTGTAAAAAGGAAAATTGAACTACTCAAAACTAATCAAATGCATCCATATTATTTTTTTAGTTTAAGGAAATAATACAAAGGTAATTTTTTATTTGTAGGAATTATCCTCACCTCAATCTGATACACAATGTTCCTGATATGACTTAATGTGTCCTTTATCAATTTAAAATCGATAGTTTAGTTCAAAAAACTTCACTCACTTAAAAACCAAGAAAATGAAATTATATATTCTTGATAATTTAGGAAAAAAATTCATAAGTCATTTTTGAGGTGTTGGAATTAGTTTCACATCAAACTGATACACAATGTGATCGGTATGAGTCAAAGTATGTGTCTCTAGTTTAAAATGATATTTTAGTAAAAAAAGTTGATGTACTCAAAACTAATAAAATGCATTTGGAGTGTTTTCATACATTATTAAAATGGTATATAATTCATTTTAGATGTGAAATAATCATCTTCACCTCAATCTGATTCATGGTTTGACCAGTGTGACTCGATGTGTGTCTTTTTATTTAAAATTGACAACAATTTTAGTAAAAAGGACAATTGACCTAATAAAAACTAAGAAAACGAATTCATATTGTTTTGATATTTTAAGGAAAATATCCATAAGTCATTTTTTATGTGTAGTAATCTTTCTTATCTCAATCTGACACATGATGTTCTCAATATAACTCAATGTGTCCATTATCAGTTAAAAATCGACAGATTAATTCAAAACGTTTCACTCACTAAAAAAAGAGAAAACATGCTTCAGTTTTCTTAATAATTTATAAAATTGATTTATAACTCATTTATGATTTTAAGAATCAGTCTCACATAAAATTGATACACTATGTGATCTGTATGAGTCAAAGTGAATGTTTCTAGTTTATAATGACATTTTAGTAAAAAAGAAAAGTGATGTACTCAAAACCAAGTAAATTCATTAAGATTATTTGGATACTTTATTAAAACAGTACATAAGTTATTTGGGACCTGTAGGAATCAGACACACATCAATCTGATTCAAGGTGTGACTGGTATGACTCCAAACATGCCTTTTTATTTAAAATTGACATCAATTTTAGTAAAAATGGAAAATTAACCTACTCTAAACCAAGAAAATGAATTCATATTGTTTTGATACTTTAGAAAATGATCCATAAGTCTTTTTTGATTTTTTGGAATTAGTCTCACCTCAATATGATTCATGGTGTGACTGGTATAACTCCAAGTATGTATTTTTATTTAAAATTGACATTATTTTTAGTAAAAAGGGAAAACTGGCCTACTAAAAATAGATAATAATCATTCATGTTGTTTTGATACTTTTGAAAATTGATCCATAAGTCATTTTTGTTATGTAGTAATCAACCTCACCTCAATCTGATATAGGATGTTCCTGGTAAGACTAAATGTGTATGTTATCAGTTTAAAATCAACATTTTAGTTTAAAAAGTTTCACTCACTAAAAACAAATAGAACACACTCAAGTTGTCTGGATAATTTTAGAAAATGATTAATATGTCATTTTGGTGTGTATGAATTGGTATCATGTCAAACTGACACCTGATGTGATTGGTATGAGTCAAAGTGTGTGTTTCAGTTTAAAATGACATTTTAGTAAAAAAATAAGTAACGCACTCAAAACCAATAAAACACATTGAGAATGTTTTTATACTTTATAAAAACAATCCATAACTCACTTGAGATATTTATGAATCATTTGTACCTCAATATTACACATGGTGTAACCAATATGAATCCAGGTGTGTCTTTTCAATATATATGTGTCATTTTAGTTTAAAATAAGCATCACATATGTAACGCCCCGACCCAAGTTATCCAGAGTCGGTGAATTATTAGAAAACATTGGCATGATTACATGAAATCAGGTCCTAAAGGTCTGATCAGTTTAGTAGTCTTGGAAAATAGATTATATACATGAACTTCACATTTCAATTTCTATCTTAAAATACAACATAGATAATCCTTTGAGAATTCCGTTATTCTCCAAGATTAAAACAACATATAAAACATAATACACTTCTTGACATCCTGAGAAAATAAAACATAAGAAAGGGGTGAGCTCATATGCTCAGTAAGGATAAACAAAATAGTGTAAAATATCATAATAAAACATTTAAGGTAATGTATAATAACACAAGACTTTTAAACTTAAACTTAAACATAATATGTCAATGATAAATCAAATAATTCCATTTACTTTTTCACATGGATATTCTACTCGTCAAATAATCACATATAACATCAATAGATAATTTCATAATGATATAATGCATAATGTCAGACATCCTAACCACATAGTCAAGGCCTTGTGCCAAGACTACAAATAAATATTTTTTCAAGGCCTTGTTCCAAGACACTAGTTTGTATTATTAGACTTATTGGTGCATCAAGGGGCCATAGTAGGCCTCTCCCATCACTTACTAAGTCCAATGAATTCCAAATATGAAAAGGGTGGAACATAATCCAAACATTTGTATTAAAACTAGCATACGAAATGTCCACAAACCATGAATGGTATAAAAATAGCACATCCATAGTCAAACATAATTCATTAAATACAATATGGAATATTTTATTATAAAAAATAAACCTCAATCAAGAATAATGAAGTATATTGACATAAATGAAAATAATTAGTAAAATTATTTGCGAGAAATATCCCCTTTTATTGGAAACATTTAAAAGTATCACTATTTATCAAGAAGTCGTTTAAAATAGATTTTTGAATAAAAGTATCTCATACCACTTTGAAACTTCCAAAAGTAATTTTAATTTTAAAACATTCATGTCCATATAAATAAATCCTTAAAACCATTTTTAAAACATGGACATTAATGAGAAAGATTTAGATGAATAAATCTTTAAAACATTTAATATGATATTTTAGTTAGATTTCCTAACCAAATGAGAGATGCTTGAAAACAAATAATTTAGGTAATAAAAATTTTATAATATCATGAGAATAAAGGGATGCATGATATACTATGTCAAATTACAGTATATACACTATATAAAAGTGAATCAGTGCATAACAACATAGAAGTCTCAATGGAATGTAAATTGAGATGAAATCCATTATAAAGACTGCATCCTTATATTAAGGATAAATAATGACATAATTATCTGTGGAAAGTATAAATACACTCAGTATGATTGGATATTCATTGTAAATCAATCATAGTATACTCACACATATTCTTATAAAAACAACACCAATGACTTGGATATTTAACTCAATGAATGAAAATTGATTTAATATTACTCTTATCAAGTTCATATCAATGACTTGAGAATTTATCAATGGAATGATTATATTTATAAAAATTATATCAAAAAAAGGGAGTGGAAATTTCTATATAAATAAATAAATAGTGATTTCACACACAATCTTGGAGTAAAATAATCAATGAAGTTTGTGTAAAACCCAATGACTGGAAATTGGAATTAAAAAATTCCCTTACTGATTTGGTAACTTACGAAACATACACACCATGAAATAAGGATCATACAGTGAAGACGTAAATACCCATAAATTAAAGTATATTACACAAATAATACAATCATGGGCTATACATACACCACATAAAAGGAAATAGTGGAAAATATAGCATGAATCTCATGGGAATAAAAAGTGAGATGAAAACCCCTTACCATATACTTTCCTTTAGTCAAAGGTAATTTTAACCTCATGTATAAAGGTTAAATAGTTGTTATTAAATTATAAAAGAACCATATACATAAATATGATATCATATTTGATCCTATAATATTATTTTGTTAATAATATTTTAGTAGTATCATTGTTTCGAATGTAAACTGATTCATTTTCTTTTATATGTTTTGTTACGTAAGTCATGTTTGTAATGGATAATGATATTAAGTTCTTAAACATTATTTTTTTAATCATGAAAATAAAATTATTCTTGAATGGTTATTATGAGGAATGAAATCGCATCACGTCATGGAAACGGTAAGCCATACCTACGCACGAGAGAAAATATCATTATATTGATGGTGAAATAGTATGTAATTGGATGGTATATTATATATATAAAGAATAATTGACATTTTATATTTAATATTTTCATCATTTATACTCATTATTATAACCATCCAAATAATAAAGTATTGTATAACAAACTACACCACGATGTGGAGATGGTAAGTCATACATAGGCGTGTATGGTGACTTTGTCATTAATAGGATGGATAGAATAATGAATCTGGTTGTAACATATTTATAATAACATCACATTATGTATAAGGTACTGGATTTATTATTTTGGTATGGAAACAAAAAATAAATAGGAAGTGGAAGAAGAAAATAACCTTGAAAGAGGTGATGAAATAATTACCTATTCTTTGGGTGCTTTCTTTTGATTTGATCAAAAGGGATACTTAGGTTGGATTGTGATCAAAGTAAGGGCTCTGAGTTGAATAGAGGGTATTTGGGAGGATATTTGATCAGGTTTTGGACAAGCCAAAAGGCTTTGGAGGTGTGAAATTAAGATAAGGGGATGTACATTTTTATAAGAGGGGCGGGGGTCACTTTAGGAAAAGCTTGAAATATTATTTTATTATAAAATCATTTTCGGTTTCTAATGGCTCAAGATGGATTTATTTCAAGACTAAGGTGGTTAAGGCTTTAAAACCTCTCAACCAAATGGTTTTAGACAATTTTAGTTCACCATATTAACCTTATCTTTTTTATTTAACTCTTAGTTAAATTGTTTAACATTTAACATGTCTTTTTGTATTTTTATATTACATGGTTAATAAACTTCCTATAAAATTCCAACAGAACCACAAGTGGTTCATTAATTATATATCTATCATTATATAAGTCCTTTTTCTGAACCTTATATTTTCAATACTATTATATAATTTAATAAAAAAATTATATGTTTTAAAAAAGCATTTATGTCAATTTTAACACTATTTAGTATTTGGTTTTTGTGAAAGTCATAAAAATATTATTTCTTAAAAAAATTGAATCAACCCTATCATGTCATATTAACCAAAAAAAATTCGTGGATGACCAAAAAAGTCTCAATTTACATTTATTTTAATATTTATAACATAAATTATTTTAGTCTTTCAATAACAAGGTAATTACTACATCATCATTTTGTCGTAAATAAATTAAATTATATAATGTCTAAAAATTATTAATAAAATACCATGATGTAGGAAATATCTTTATCTTTCTAATTAATATTTATAGTCGAATTTATCTTATGTATATCCCTATATCAAAAATGTTTTCGTTATTAAACTTTGAATTTAACACTTTTAACTCTTCTTTAAATAAAATATAATAAATGTCCTAATCTAATTCAATTGGATCAAAAAGGATCATATTTTTGTTATAAGGTTTATTTTAGTTGAAATAAAATTATCCAATAGAATGAGGACATGTGTTAGGGTAAATATAATATCATTTTTATCTAAAATTACCCTATTTACTTTTAACCATGGTAAATAAAATTCAAAGGTTATTATTCACCAAAAAATATTTGCATCCTATTGAACCAGATTTTACCTAGGGATATCAATTGTGTCTCTCATAGTTTTGAAATTCAATTCACAGAAGTGGTAAAATTATGTTTTATTCAAATTTGTAAATGTTCTCAGAAGGTGGGTAAAAGGGGATTAAAAGTTCCCTAAAATTTTCTATATCTAATCTTATTATAAAATGAATATAATGAATTACATTGGACTCATATAGGTATTATGTATCTATTTTTACTTTAAAATAAATGAAAATTTAAAATATTTATTTAAATAAAAATTCGTCTTTAAACAATAATGCAGTGTTTTTCACTATTCATCAAAAATTGATAGTTTTTAGAAAAATACCAAAAAAATAACTCAAAGATAATTTTTATATTACAAATTCAAAAATGATGTCTAATTTACCAAATTTAAAACATAGAAGTTTTATTAATTAATTTAAAAAATATTCTCATTGTCAAAACCAAAAGATGGTTTTTGATAAGTAAAAACTATCTAAAGATTGATATGTGTTTGTGCCCAATTTAAATGTAAAATTACTTCCAATGACTAACATTGGATTAAATGATAAAAATATAATCTAATTACACTTAAAACCATTCAAATTTATTATTTAACACTATAAATTATTTTGATTAAAAAAGTTGTTTTCAATTAAAATTTAGTATTTTTCACTATTCGTCAAAATATAAAATGTTATCAGCAAAGCACCAAAAATGTATCCAAAACTAAATTTTTATGTCCCACTTCTAAAGAAGAAGTTTATTTTGTCAAATTTAATATGTAAAAGTGTCAAATGTTGGATTCAAAAAGGGTTCTCCATTAAAAGGCGTTAAAATTTCATTTTTTGAAATACTTCATTTATCTGAAAAATTGAATTTGTTCTTATATTATGTATAAGAAATAAATCATATGGATGTTAAGATTATATGCAGTATATAAAATTCAAAATGCATTCAATACTATTCATTAACTCTTTTTGAATGGCTAGTTTGGTAAGTCATGGTGCGCTCGAACTCTGTGTTGCGTGTAGCGTAAGCTATTGAATTAATTTAAAGAAAACAACTTACTATGAAATCTTGGGTTGTTTAATTCGTACCCCCTTTTGGAAATTTCATCCCTACAATTTTAAAATTGGGCTTGAAAACTTTATTTAAAGTCCCACATCGGAAAAAGAGTCAATAAAACTATCACTTTAAAAGAAAGAAAAATAAGTACCAAGGTCACCCAAGATAACACATACTAGGATTTCATATAGGAAAAGATGGATATGAAAGATAAACTAAGTGTCAAGTTTTAATGGAGAGTGATAGAAAACATGATCAGGAGAAAGTAAACAAGAAGAAAATCACAAATTTTTGTTGGGTTAAATGGTCGTTAGTTTCCCAGTTGGAAAAGTAAACAGACAACATTTTTTTATT
Organism: Viscum album; assembly: GCA_963277665.1. Lineage (NCBI taxonomy): Eukaryota > Viridiplantae > Streptophyta > Magnoliopsida > Santalales > Viscaceae > Viscum > Viscum album. The sequence goes on from OY728146.1 coordinate 391,875,274, forward strand.
TAAGTTCTATTTCATAAAGTTGAGGAATTTATTTATGAGATTGACTAAGAACATAAAGATATATACTTACATTCCAAGTAGAGTTTCATCATTTAATAAATCTCTAACACTAACTCATATTTTCTCCAAATGAATAGTATTAAAAATGACTTGGTCACACCTAAAGTGCTAGAATCAACTTCCAGAGAATCACATATTCCACAAAGGATGAACTATATATTTCCCTTGTCTTTATTGATTAAATAAAACCAAAATGTTTAGTACAAGATTAGATGATCCCCACAATTGATAATTCTTTATATAAATAAATACTAATCTTAATCTACAAAATTAAACAAACAATACCGAAAGTTCAAAAAGACCATTCAATAAACAATTGTCCTTAAAATTATTAAAAATAATTCAAACTAAGTTTCAAACCCTAAATTTATAAGGATTTGATCAAACATCTTTCTATGATAAATCTTAACATTTATCTCCAAATAACATCAACTACTCTTAAAGTCAAATAATTAAAAGTAATTAACCTAGTCACATATTATCTATGATAGGTTAATAATTTTCATTAATAAACTTAATATATATAAAAAACATAGATTATCCCAAAATAAAAATCCATGATTAATCCTTAGAAAAATCCCATAGTATTCTATTTTTCTTAGGCAAATAGTGTTCCCAACAGAGAGAACATCTTCCAAAATAACATTTATCACTTAATCACCGAATCATTTTTCCTATACTAAGGATATCAATTTCATAAAACATAAGATCCCAAATCAACTTATTATTGATCAATAAAATAATTTAACTAAAAAGAATTAGTCACACTAACCATGGATTTCACAAATTCCAGTGGTAATCCATAAATCCCAGTCGCACTTTGGTTGTGGGTTTGACTCATGCACCTTTGTCCGATGCGACGGGTTGTCACACGATCTGCGTGTTGCCCTTTCTCAAAAACTATATTTTATAACATTACCAAAATGAGATAAATTCATCAAAATGACCATAACATAATTTAACCACAAATTTTATCTCATACCTCGCATTTTCATCCCAAAAATTAATAACCTATAATTTCCTCAAATTCAAGTATCATATAAACCCAAATGGTTCTTTATAACTACATCCACAAATTAAAAGATAATTCTTACTCAAATAGAATTTTCACATAACAAACTGCAGGGTTACACATTCAAGAGAAAATTCTTCCAAATTAATCCCATCAACAAAGATCATTAATACTTTTAAACATTTTTTCATCCATATATTTCCACATAGGTTCTCCCTTGACCAAGTGGTTATCCTATAAAATAGGGCATTGACTTGGGTAATGCCCAGGTCCCCTACATTTACATCAAATGATTGTGAATTTATTTAAAATATTGTTTTTATTTTATTCCATAGTACTCTTCATTTTTTCTGAACAATTCATTAATTTATGTACTTCTTTCCCACACATAAAGCATTTATTTGTTCTATGGAGTCACTTTCCTGGGTGTCTCCTTCCCCATTTCCTGCATGATGGAAATTGAGCTTTCTTTTCTCCTCAGTCTCCACTGCTGGAGCTCTTATCATTCTCTTCCTTTCTCTTCTTTGTTGAGTTTGAGAGTTGGTTAATGTATATGATTTAAATCATTTTTTTGGAAACCTTATTCGACATGAACATGATATATTTTACGCCTATCAACATTCCATTTATTTTCTCATTTCCACCAACGTTCCCACCTTATACATCATGTTCAATGTTACTATGACTTCCTTGGAATCCATCTATTGACTAAAACTAGAAAGCATAGTGTGATTAAAAATAGTTATAAAATCATTTAGATAATATCATGACATCTTATTTTCAATCTAAAACACCTTAGGATTAACCAAGGTTATTTATTCTCATATTATATTAATATCCTTCAAATCAGTTGTAAAGAAAATGTCAATTATCCAAATCATATCCTCTAGGAGTCTCATAACCAAGAGTGAAGTAGGGCCTGTTGTTGGGCACCAGTTCTCATTCGAGTCTAGCTCAAAGAAGTGTATTCAAGTTTTACACCTAGATACATCTGTGCCAGAGCTGACTCTACCTACCCATACCCAGACAGTGATGTATTTCATGGAAAATTCACAAAATCTCTACATTTCCAAAATTCTAGGAAGTTCATATATACTAATCCTCAAAGTCTATCTTAGGGTGAATTTCTCTAATTATAGTTTTTATAAATCTAGTTTCCAAGGTTTGTACTAAACTTCCATTGATACCAACTGTAATTCCCTGACCCAAATTACCAAGAATCGGTTCATTGTCACATAACATTGGAATGATTATAAGGAATCAATTCCCGAAGGGCCGATCAATTTAGCAGTCTTGCAAAATAGATTACATACATGAACTTAAAATTTCAATTTCTATCTTAAAATACCAAATATGTAATCCTTTTGAGAATTACATTATTCTCCTTTCTTAAAGATACATATAAAACATAATACACTTTGTATCATTTTGAGAAAATGAAACACAAGAAAGGGGTGAGCTTAGATTCTTAGTAAAGATAAACAATATAGATGAAACCATCGTAAGAAAACATAAACATTTAAGGAAATGAGTAAGACTAAAACACAAGCCTTTTAAATTTAAACTTAAGCATAATATGGAAATAATAAATCAAATAATTCCATTTACTTATTCACAGGGATATTCTACTAGTCGAAAAATCACATGTAATATCAATAGCTAATTCCATAATGATGGAATGCATAATTATTGATATCATAACCACATACTCAAGGCCTCGTGCAAAGACTACAAATAAAGATTTTGTCAAGACCTTGTGCCAAGACATGATTTTGTTTCATGAGACCTACAGATGTATCAAGGGACTATAGCGGTCCTCACCCTTCACTTACTAAGTCCAATGCATTCCTCATATAAAAATGGTGAAACATAATCTAAACATTCGTATTAAAACTGGCACACCAAATGTCCACAACCCATGAATGGTATAAAAATAGCACATGCATAGTCAAACATAACTAATTAAATAAAATATGGAATATTTTATTATAATAAATCAACCTCAATCAAGAATAATTAAGTATATTGACATAGATGAAAATAATCAGTAAAAACATTTTAGAGAAATGTCCCCTTTTTCTTGAAAACATTTAAACGTCTCTCAATTTATCAATAATCCATTTAAAATAGAATTTTGAATCAAAGATTCCAATACCACTTTGAAACTTTTAAATGTAATTTTAAATTTAAAACATTCATATCCATATAAATAAATCCTTAAACCCATTTTTAAAACATGGACATTAATGAGAAATATTTAGATGAATAAATCTCTATAACATTTAAAATGATATTTTCGTTAGAGTTCATAACCAAATGAGAGATGCTTGAATAAAAATAATTGAGGTAATCAAAAATTTATAATATCATGATAAAAAAATGGTTCATGATATACTATGTCAAAGTATAGTATATACACCATATAAAAGTGAATTGGCGCATAACACCAAAGAAGTCTCAATGGAATGTAAATTGATATTAAATCCCTTATAAAGAATGTATCCTTATATTAAGGATAAATTAATGAAAAAATTATGTGTTGAAAATATAAATACACACAATATGATTGGATATTCATTGTAAATCAATAATAGGACATTCACACATATTCTTATAAAAACAACAGCAATGACTTGGTAGTTTAACTCCGTGAATGGAAATTGAGTTAAGATTACTCTTATCAAGTTTATATCAATGAATTTAGAATTTATCAATGGAGTGATTATGTGTATCAAAAGTATATCCACAAAAAACGAAGTGTAAATTTATACATAAATAATTAAATGGTGATTTCACACATAATCTTTGAGTAAAATAATCAATGAAGTTTTCATAAAATCCAATGAGTGGAAATTGAAGTTAGAAAATCTCTTACAGATTTGGTAACTTAAGAAACATACACACCATGAAGGAAGGATCATAAAATGAAGATTTAAATACCCATAAATTAAATTATATTACAAAAATAATACAACCATGGGTTGTAGATACACCACACAAAAGGAAATAATGGCAAATATGGCATGAATCTCGTGGGAATAAAAAGTTATATAAAAACCCCTTACCTTATACTTTATTTTAGTCAACGGTAAGTTTAACCGCATGAATAATGGTTAACTAATTGTTATTAAATTATAAAATAACCACATACATAAATATGATATCAAATATGATCCTCTAATGTTGTTTTGCTAATAATATTTCTAGAATATCATTATTTCGGATGTAAACTGATTTGTTTTCTTTTATATGTCTTGTTACTTAAGTCATGTTTTTCATGGATAGGATTTATTTTATTTATATCCATAATTATATTAAGTTCTCAAACATTATTTTTTTAGTCATCAAAATAAAATTATTCCTGAATAGCTACGATGGGGAATTAAATCCCATCACGTCGTGGAGATGGTAAGTCGTATGTATGCATGAGCGACAGTATCATTCTATTGATGGAGAAATCATATGTAATTGGATGGTATATTATATATATATATATAATCATTTAAATTTTATATTTATTAGTTACATTAGTTATACTCACTATTATACCCATCCAAATAATGAAGTGTTGAATAACAAACCACCACAAGACGTGGAGACGGTAAGTCGTACGTACGAACGTAAGTTGAATTTGTCATTCATAGGATGAATAGAATAATTAATATGGTTGTACAATATTTATAATGACATCACAATATGTATAAGGTACTAGATTTATTATTTTGTAATGGAAACAACAAATAAAGAGGAAGTGGAAGAAGAAAAGAACCTTGAAAGAGGGGATGAAATAATTTCCTCTTCTTTGGGTGCTTCCTTTTAATTTGATCAAAAGGTATCTTTGGTTTGGATTTATGATAAAATTAATGCCTCTAAGTTGAAATGAGGGTAGTTAGGAGGATATTTGAGTAGGTCTTCTCTGAGCCAGAAGGCTATTGAGATGTGAAATTAAAATAAGGGGAAGTGCCCTTTTATTAGAGAGGTGAGGGTCACTTTAGGAAAAGCTTGAAATATTATTATATTATAAAATATTTTTTAGTTTAAAATGGCTCAAAATGGATTTATTTAGAGGATAAGGTGATTATTTATTTAAAACCTATCAACCAATAGGTTTTAAACAAGTTTAGGTCTCTATATTAACCTTATCGTTTAGATTTAACTCTTAGATAAATAGTTTAACATTTAACATGCCTTCTTGTATTTTTATATAACATGTTAAATAAATTTACTATAAAATTTCAAGATAAGTCCTTTATCTGAACATTATATTTTTAATACTATTATATAATTTAACAAAATAGAATATGTTTTAAAAACACATTTATGTCAATTTTGACACTATTTAGTATTTGGTTTTTGGGAAAGTCGTAAAAATATTATTTCTTCAAAAAAAAATACATTTAATAAACACCAACATTTATTATTAACCTATAAAAAAATTTATGGCATCAAAAGTTTCAATTTAAATTTATTTTAATATCTATAACATCAATTATTTTAGACTTTCAATAATAAGGTAATTACTCCATCATCATTGTGTCATAAATAAACTCAATTATTTAATGTCTAAATATTGTAAATAAAATACTATGATGTACTAAATATCTTTATATTTATGATTAATATTTTTAGTCGAATTTATCAATTGTATAACCCTATATTAAAAATGTTTTATTTATTAAACATTGAATTTAACACTTTTAACTCTTCTTTAAATAAAATATAATAAATGTCCTAATCTAATCCAAGTGGATCAAAAAGTATCATATTTTTATCCTAAGGTTTATTTTTGTAGAAATAAACTTATCTAAGAGAATTACTACATGTGTAAGAGTAATTATAATATCATTTGTACCTTTAATTAAGATATTTATTTTTAACCATGGTAAATAAAATTCAAAAGTTACAATTCCCAAAAAACTATTTTCATCCTATTGAACCAAATTTTAATTACTGATGTCAATTGTGTCTCTCAGATTTTTAAAATTAAATTCGTGAAAGCGGTAAAATTATGTTTTATGCAAATTTTCAAATGTGCCTAGAATGGGGGTAAAAGGTGGTAAAAAGTTCAATAAAATTTTATATATCTAATCTTAATATAAAATTACTTAAATAAATTACATTTGACTAATATAGGTATTATGTATCTATTTTGACTTTAAAATAAATTATAATTAAAATCTATTATTTAAATAAAATGTCCGCTTTAAACAATAATGCAGTGTTTTTCACTATTCATCAAAAATTGAAAGTTTTTAGAAAAAAACGTAAAATTCACCCAAATATAATTTTGATATTCCAAATTCAAAAATGATGTAAATTTTACCAAATTCAAAACATATAAATTGTATTAATAAATTTAAAAAATATTCTTGTTTTCAAAACCAGAAAGCGGGTTTTTGATAAGTAAAAACTATAAAAAGATTGATATGTGTTTATGTCCAATTTAAATGTAAAATTACTTCCAATGACCAAAATTAGATTAAATGATAAAAATAAAATCTAAATATACTTCAAAACCATTCAAATATATAATTTAACAATAAAATTATTTTGATTAAAAATGTTGTTTTCAATTAAAATTTAGTATTTTTCACTATTTATCAAAATATGAAAGTTATCAGAAAAGCACCTAAAATTATCCAAAATAAATTTTTATGTCCTGTTTCTAAAGAAGAATTTTATTTTTCAAATTGAATATGTAAAAGTGTCAAATATTGGATTTAAAAATAGTTCTCTATTAAAAGGCGGTAAAATTGTATTTTTTTAATACTTATTTTTTCTAAGAAAATTAATTTGTTCTTATATTATGTATAATAAACACCTAATATATATGTTAAAATTATATGGAGTATATAAAATTCAAAATTCAGTTAATACTATTCATAACTACTTTTTGAACGGGTAGTTTGGTAAGTCGTGGTGTTCTCGAACTCGGTGTTGCATGTAGCGTAAGTTGTTGAATTACTTTAAAGAAAATAACTTACTATGAAATAATGGTGTGTTACATTCTTCCCCCCTTTTGGAAATTGCATCCTCATAATATTAAAATTGGTCTTTGGAACTTCATTAAAAGTCCAACATCAGAAAAATAGTTTATAAAACTATCACTTTAGAAGAAAGAAAGATAAGTACAAAGTTCATCTGTGATAACTCATACTAGGATTCCATATTAAAAATAGGGATATGGAAGATAAACTAAGTGTCAAGTTTTGATGGAGAGTGATAGAAAACATGATCACGAGAAATCTAACAATAAGAAAATCAAAAACTTCTGTTGGGTTAAACGGTCATTAGTTTCCCAGTTAGAAAATTAAACAGACAACATTTTTTGTTTTAAGTTCTATTTCATAAACTTGAGGAATTTATTTATGATATTGACTAAAAACATAAAGATATATACTTACATTTCCAGTGGAGTTTCATACTTTAAAAAAAATTGACCACTAATTCATCTTTTCTCCAAACGATGAGTATTCAATATGACTTGGTCACACCTAAAGTGCTAGAATCAACTTATAGAGAATCACATAATCTATAAAGGATAAACAATATATTTCCCTTATCTTTAGAGATTAACCACAACCAAAAATTTTAGTACAAGATCAGAGGATCCCCAAAAGGGATAATCCTTTATAGAAATAAATACTAATCTTAATCTCCAAAATTAAACAGAAAATACCCAAAGTTCAACAAAGACCATTCAATAAACAATTGTCCTTAATTATTCAAAATAAATTCAAAATAATTTTGAAACCCAAAATTCAGAAGAATTTGATCACATAGTTTTCCACGATAAATCTTAACATTTATCTCTATATAACATCAACTGCTCTTAAAGTAACATAATTAAAACTAATTAACCTATTCACACATTCTCTATGATAGGACAATTATTTCCATTAATAACCTAAATCTCTATAAAAAAAATATTATACCAAAATAAAAATCCACCATTACTCCTCAGATGAAATCCCATAGTATTCTATTTTCCTTAGGTATATAGTGTACCCAATAGAGTGAACGTCTTCCAAAATAACATTTATCACTTAATCACAATATAATTTTCCTATAAAAATTATATCCATTTGATAAAACATAAGATCCCAAATCAAATTATTATTGATCAATAAAATCATTTATTAAAAAGAATTAGTCACACTAACCAGGGACTTTACACAGTCCACTGGTAGGCGATAAATCTCAGTCACACTTTGGTTGTGGGTTTGATTCTCGCAGCTTTGTCCGACACGACAGGTTGTCACATGGTCTCCATGTTTTCCTTTTTCAAAATATATATTTTATAACATTCCCAAAATGAGATAAATTCATCAAAATAACCATAACATAATTTAACCACAAAGGTTACCTCATACCAAGAATTTTTATCCCAAAAATTAATAACTTGTAATTGCCTCTAATTCAAGGATCATATAAACCCAAATGGTTATTTATAACTATATCCACAAAAGAAAAGATAATTCTTCCTCAAATAGAATTTTCGCACAAAAAATTCCACGGTTACACATACAATAGAAAAGTCTTCCAAAGTAATCTCACCAACAAAGAGCATTAATACTTTTAAAATTTTCCCATCAGTTTATCTCCACATAGGTTCTTCCTTAACCAAGTGGTTATCCTATAGAATAGGGAATTGACTCAGGTAATTCCCAAGTCCCCTACATTTACAGAAAATGACTTTAAATAGATTCTTAGGATCATTTTTATTTTCTTCCATATTACTCTTCATTTTTTCTCAAAAATTCTTTAATTTATTTCCTTCTTTCCCACGCATAAAGAATTTCTTTGTTCCATTGAGACGCTTTCCTGGGTGTCTCCTTCCACATTTCCTATATGATGGAAATTGATCTTTCTTTTCTCCATGGTCTTCACTACTAGAGCGCTTATCATTCTCCTCCTTTTTAGTACCCCGGTTTCAAGTAAATAACCCCTTTCCTCACATTTTTTTTAAATTGGTGTGTATAAAATAGAGAGTTTCCATAAAATAAAGAGTTTTAATAAAATAAAGAGTTTCCATAAAATAGGGAGTTTGCATAAAATAGAGGGTTTCTATAATATAGAGATTTTTCATTAAGTTGGGTGTTTCCATAATGTTGGTTGTTTCCATAAAGTGGGTTGTTTCCATAAAGTGGGGTGTTTCCAAAAAGTGGGTGTTTCTATAAAGTGGGTTGTTTCCATAAAGTGGGGCGTTTCCATAAAGTGGGATGTTTCCATAAAAATGTGTTTCTATAAAAAGGATAAAGGTGAAGGATGGGAGAGTTTGGGGGTTTTATAAGGAGTTTTGGGACTAAAAGGAACATTGTACGATCTATATAAGGATGGCCCAAACTGTGTGGCCAAACCTTACACAGAGGTCAAATCTAGATCCTATTTTCTAGAAGCCTACTCATTTTTTCTCTAATATTTCGGTTTGGCTTCAAAATGCTCCTATATCAAGATTAATCTCCCTAAATAGATGTATAACCCTCTCCACATGAGTTGGTTCCATCCCAGAGCCTTCCCTTGGTGATTTTGAGTCTGATTGTTGAGGTATGTCACCAATCTTTCCGGATTTGTCATGTTTTCTTTGATCTGCTTAGATATACATCTTCCATCTCCATTCTTTCTCAGATATGAACCTATAGTGGGTAGATATAAATTTTTTTACACCAATTAATTCAATTTTGAGTCGTGATCTTGCTAGGATAAGAGAACTAAGGCCATTCCATGAGAATCAACCTGATTTCTTGTCCATTCTTTGTCTATTGTCAAAGTTTCATCAAAAACATTGAGGTAGGTGGCTTATCTCTAAACTTCTATTGATATAATTGATTGGATTAGATTAAAATTGGTTTATTGATTGTGAAATTCATGGAAAATTCTTAATTTGTGATGATTTAAGTATTTTTTGATATTGCGTGATCTTGGTGAATAGTTGTGCAAAAGGGGGTTTAGTTTCATGAATTTAAAATGATGATATTAAATTATAGATTTTTTGGAATTGCTAAATGGTTGATGGAAAAGATATTTTCAATATAAATGGTTTTCAATAAAAATTGGATTTTTATTTAAATGGTTTGGAATTGAAATTTTTTCTGATTGAAATGGTTTTGACGGAAATGGTTTTCAATAAAAATGTGTTTTTTTTTTGAAAGGGTTGTTTTGGCATGATTTTTGGGAATATGTGGTGTATGTTCATGTTACATATACATGCCTTTTTTGAAATATGACCATGTGATCAGTTCCAAACTTTTAATGGCACGTGTAAATTTCATACATGGGGCTTTGTTGAAATATGACCTTGTGCTCGGTGCCAATGGGCTAATGGAACATGGGAAACAATTACCTTGTGACTACTTGATAGATCGACGAGAAACTGCTCATGAGTATGGAACTATCATAACATTGCATTCATGTTTGGTTGCATGGGATTGAGTAATGGTTGGGTATGCTGATAAAGGGATATTTTGGAATGGTTGTAAAAATTGTTTAGTTATTTTTCTGGAAAATATCTTGATGGGAAAATTTGGTTTCAATTTCACTTGTATGAATTGGTAATGAATGGTTTTGGAAACTTGTTTATATTTGGTTATAAACTATTTTTGAGAATTATTTTAAATAAACTATTTTATATAATTTTTGTAAACTCTTCTATCCTAATGGTGTGAGAAGGTAAGTCATTGAGGAAAACCTACTGAGTTTTATACTCACCCCTACTTTGGAACTTTGGTGCTTTTGCAGATGCTATCTTCGAGTTAAAGGGAAAAGGAAATGTTTCACACATGTTTTTCACTACCTCGTGATGTTTGGGTTGTTCTGAGATTTTGGAGCTTGGAGCTTGTGGAGCATGGAGTCTTGAGAGAGTCTTGTGTATTTTTTCCGTTGTGTACTTCGATATATGGTTATTCTTCTATTGATTCTTACTTTGATGTGGTTTTGAGATATATGAAGTTATTTAGTTGTCTTTATTTTTTTCATGCATCATATAGTGAATGTTGGTTATGGTTGGTAGGTTTATTGGTTTATTCAATAAAGGTTAAATCGTCCCCCACTTGTATTTGAAAGCCTTCGGCATTTATATCCATCCTTTGGCATCTTCGGGGTGTCAATTAGTGATGACTCATTGTACACTCAATCCAATGAGAATTTTTGGGTCATTACAAATGGTATTAGCTTGTTCGGTCTTTTTATAACAAAGAGACATTGATGTTCTTAGTTTTGGAGATGAAATCCCTTATTATCTATTCCTTGGGTGGGAGTCTTAAAAAGGAGTAGGATTCTCAGAACTTGAAATGTATACCATAAAAGGACATAGCTAGACCTTTTATGTTTAACTTCAAGTTACCAGGGATTTGGGTAAATAAGTGTTTGGAGACACATCTAGAATTATGAAATCTCATTTTCATGGGTTTATCCAATGATATGAGCATGGCATTCATTGTAGAGGAATGACTTCCCACTATGAGTGCATACATCATTTTGAGGACTGATTCATGTTGTAAAAAAAGTCTTAAATTTTGAAAAATAATGGAATTGGTTTTCAAATAAAAGATTGTGAAAAAGATAATTCTTATCGTATTTTGAAAATGGTTTAATTTTCAAAAGCGTCTGATGTGTTTTCAAAAATGGTAGAATATAGGAAATAGGTTGTTTTGAAAAATAATGTTGTGATAGTTGATGTGATAGAATTTGGAATGCTAATCCAATAGTTGATAGAGAGTGAGATTAACAAAGTTTTTTGTTAGTTTAGAAAATGGAACCTGGTAGCCATCGTCGAAACCAACCCAAGGAAGCTGCGGAGAATGTGGTTTCACCTGAACCACTTGTGAACCAAGAGCTGGTTCAGAGTATTGTCCATTCTTTTCAAGCTGTGGACACAGGGAACCGGAGGAATGGGCCATGACATTTGGATTATACCATCTAAATCATGAAGTAAAATCCACCTAATTTTTGGGGTGATTCTGAACCCAAGAAGGCGGAGGTGTGGCTGTGTAGGATGAATCTTACCTTCAACTTAATCAGCACTCTAGTAGAGATAAAGTTCAAAATGGTGACGTATATGCTCGAGGATATTACACGTCAGTGGTGGGATTTAGTAGTGCAGGGTAAATTGGATGAAGGACGTACATGGGAGGATTTTGGGGAATTGTTCAACAAACAATTATATCCCCACATGTTCAAGATCCAGAAAACAATAGACTTATTCTGCCTAAAACAAGAGAGTCTCTATGTCATAGAGTATGCGGCTAAGTTTATGAACTTAGAATGCTTTTCTCCAGAAGTTGCAGAAAGTGCCTCTTTGAAGGCATGCATCTTCGAATCAGGGCTATGATAGGAGATTCGATCAATGATTATAGTACTTTGTATTACATATTATACAGAGATGGTGAATAGAGTGATTGTGGCTGAACGTGATATCTCGGGATCTATGGGAGGAGGCATGATGATACCTACAAGAAATGGTGGGAACTCAACCACTGGGAACAAGCGGAAAACGGACACCTATTCCCAAGGTGCAAATGGATATCATAAATAGATGGTTGGATCAGTAAACCTTACTCCACAACCCTAGAGCAAAGTAGGTTGTTTTCAATGTCGTTCTCTTGACCACATAAAGCGAGATTGTACAGTATAACCTAGATAATGTCATAATTTCAACAAGATGGGACATCTTCAGTGATATTGTCACAGTGCTCCAAGGTCAGGTGCTCAAGACACTTCTTAGGTGTCGCAAGCATCATATACTTTGACTATATGAGGATAGCAGAATCAGTCTCATCAGTAGAGCAGAGCTAGCCATGGTGATTCTAGAAATCCCATGACTCCTCAACTAGGCCAACCTCAGCAAGGAAACAAGGAGAATGGTGTAGTTAAGAAAAAATTGTATAGACATGAGAATATGATTATTGATGATCAGGCAGGACCATCTACAGTGAGAGGTATGATTCTTTTGAATTATACCCTTATTCAAGTGTTGTTTGATACTGGTGCATCACATTCCTTAATTTCTTCTCATTTTTTGACTTTCTATGTTTAAAACTGGAAATGATGCTATGTGTTTTGAAACCAAAAACCTCTCTCGGTGAAAGAGAATGTCAAGAATTTGTGTGTAGAGCATGTGCTATAACTGTTGATGGAGCTAATCTAAAATGGTACTTCTTGATGTTGGATATGGATGTCTATGTTTTAATCCTAGGTATGGATTGGCTAATGACGTTCAGGTCTCAAATATACTATTATAGGAGAACAGTTAGTTTCTTGACTGAGGATGGCATCGAGCAACTCTTTAGAGAATAGAGGATTGTAAAGAAGGGTGAAAAGATCTTGTTGGAACCAATAGTGGGAATGATCTCTTACCAATTGGCAGTGATGACTTTGGCATCAATATAAGAGATCTAGGAAATTAGTTTTCCATCTATTGTGGACCAATTTCCAGATGTCTTTCTCAAGAACTTCTCAGGGTTACCACATCCAAGGGAAGTGGAGTTTACGATTGATCTCCTTTTGGGGACCAGTCCTATTTCCCTTCCATATGATAGGTTGAAACCAACAGAATTATAGGAATTCAAAGTGTAGTTAGAGTATATGGAAAGCAAGGGTTTCATTCGACCAAGTACATATCCATGGGCATCACCAGTTTTGTTCGTGAATAATCCCTATGGAACTCTTAGGTTGTGTATTGATTATCGTTATCTTAACCAAGTTATGATAAAGAATAGATATCCACTTTCATGCATTGATGATCTTTTCGATCATTTTTGGGGAGAACAGTGGTTCTCCTATGTTGACTTGCGATCAGGATATCACTAATGGAGTGTTTGGAAAGAGGATATTCCAAAGACAGCTTTCAGAAGTAGATATGGCCATTATGAATATGTAGTCATGCCTTTCGGTCTAACAAATACACTAGAAGTATTCATGGTTTGATGAATCAGATATTTCAACAATATCTAGATTCTTTTGTTGTGGTGTTTGTGGATGAGATTTTGGTGTATTCAAATACAAGGGTTGATCAAGAGGTGCACCTAGAAACAGTGTTATAAATCTTGAGAGATCATTATTTGTATGCCAAATTATCAAAGTGTCATTTTTGGATACAGGAAGTACGTTTTCTTGGCCATGTAATTTCTGAGAAATTTGTTTCTATTGATCTTGAAAAGATATAAGTCATTATATCTTGGCAACCACCAAATAATGTTTTTGAGATACGAAGTTTTCTCGGTCTAGCAGGTTACTATCGAAGTTTTCTGTGTGATTTCTCACGAATAGATTCACTAATGACAGCTCTGAAAAAGAATAATGCTCCATTTCAATGGGCGTAGGAATTTCATAAGTCTTTCTAGGAACTAAAAGTTCGTCTTACATTGGCACCTATCATGATCTTCTCAGAATCAAGACAGGGGTATGTGGTGTATTGTAATGCTTTGGGATCAGGGTTGGGTTGCGTTCTCATGAAAAGAGATCATGTGGTTGCTTATGGTTCAAGGTAGTTTAGGTTTCATGAGAAGAATTACCCAACACATGATTTGGATATTTCTATAGTCGACCATGCTTCGAAAACATGGAGACATTATCTCTTTGGTGAGAAATTTATTATGTTTATGAATCAAAAAATCTTGAAACACATTTTCTCACAGCGAGATTTGAATCTAAGGTAGAGGAGATGGATGGAGTATCTCCAAATGTTTGACTTTGACTTGATGTACACACTGGGGAAAGGAAATTCGGTGGTGGAAGCATTGAGTAGAAAGTCATATGCTCAGTTGGCGAAATAAGATTATGATGAATGGCAGTTGATGTCGGTATTAGTTGACATGCATGTGGAATGTAAAGATAGACGTGATATTGTGGTTTTATTTTTAGATACGCTTGTTCCTAATTTAGTAAAAATGATCAAATAGAAACAAAAATATGATGCAGAATGTCTGGCTGTAAGTTCAAAATTCAATGGTGGGGAGACCATTGAGGGATGGAAACTTGATGGGGGTTCAGTTTTGTATTTCATAGATCGGATGGTTGTACCTATGATTTTTCAGGAACAACTCCTTCATGATTACCACCATTCAAGATGGATTGTACATTTAGGTACACAGAAGATCTATATGGTGTTGAAGGAGCATTTTTGGTGGAGCAGCATGAAAAGGAAGGTGGTCAAGTTCATCTCGCAGTGCTTAACTTGTCAAAAGGTCAGAGCAAAGCATCAGAGACCAGCCGGTATGTTATAATATTTTCCCATACCAGTGTGGATATGGGAACAAATATCAATGGATTTTGTTACAAGCCTCCCAAGAACAATCCAGCAACACGATGCCATTTGGGTGATAGTGGATCGTCTAACCTAGTCGGTCCAATTCATCCAAATTTGTGAAACTCATAAGGTGGAGGATCTTTAAAAAATCTATATCCAAGAAGTTGCAAAGAGTCAGGGTGTACCAATGTCAATAGTCTCAGATAGAGATCCAAGTTTGACGTATCTTTTATGGAAATCCTTAAAACAAGCCCTTGGGACTCAGTTGACTATGAGCATGTCATATCATCCTCAGACGGATGGGCAATCCGATCGGATGATACAAATGTTGGAAGACATGTTGCAGGCTTGTATAATGGATTCTGGTGGCTCATGGGAGGATCATATATCCTTAGTGGAGTTCTCAAATAATAATATCTATCAAGCCTCGATACACATGGCCCTGTTTGAAGCATTGTATGGGCGTCCTTGTCGTTCTCCACTATGCTAGTTGGAAACATGGGAAACATCACTAGTCGGGCTTAGCCTTGTCCAAGAAACAACATAGAAGATCCTGTTGATTAGAAAGAGGATGGAGACAGCTCAAACTCATCAAAAATCTTAAGCAGATCCCCGTCTAAGACTGTTTTCCTTTGTTTTGGGTGATCATGTCTTCTTGAGGATCTCTCCAAGGCTTGGACATCATCACTTCGGGAAGCAGGGCAAGTTATCTCCTAGATACATTGTCCCTTTTTAGATACTGAAACGGGATGGAGAGGTGGCATATCGGTTGGCATTACCACCACGGTTTAGTTCGATGCATAATTTGATCCATGTATCCCAGTTGAAAAAGTATCACCCTGATCCTGACCATGTGATCAGATGGGATGACATTGAGCTAGAATCGAATTCATCACTGGTACATATCCTAGTGTGGATCATGGATAGAAAAGACAAATTCTCATGTGGCAAAATCATTGGGCTAGTGTGGGTTTTATGGAAACATGGGAAGATTCAGTAAGAAACTTGGGAACATGAGAAGGAAATTAAAAAAGTGGCCGGAACTCTTTTTGGTCAGCGAGGGTTTTCTACTTTCCAGGGATGGAAAGACCAATGGTGCGGAGAATTTAGTACCTCCAGTTTTGGGTATATAACCCCTTTACTCATGTTTTTTTAAATTGATGTGTATAAAAAATATAAATACTATAAAATATAGAGTTTCCATAAAATAGAGAGTTTCTATAAAATAGGGAGTTTTCATAAAATAGAGAGTTTCCATAAAATAGAGAGTTTCCATTAAGTTTGGTGTTTCCATAATTTTGGTTGTTTCCATAAAGTGGGTTGTTTCCATAAAGCGGGGTGTTTCCATAAATTGGTTGTTTCAAAAAAGTGGGTTGTTTCCATAAAGTAGGGCATTTCCATAAATTGGGATGTTTCCATAAAAAGGGTAAAGGTGAAGTATGGTAGAGTTTGGGGGTTTAATAAAGAGTGTTGGTACCAAAAGAAATGTCACACGATCCATACACAGTTTTCCAAAACCATGTGGTCAAACCTTGCGTAGAGGTCAAATCTAGATCCTATTTCTTAGGAGCTTACTTGTTTTTTCTCTATATATTTCAGTTTGAATTTAAAACGCCCCTATTTCTACATTACACCCCCTAGAAGGCTTTAGAACCCTCCCCACATGAGTTGGATCCATCTTAGAGCCTTCCCTTGGTGATTTCGTGTCCGATTCTTGAGGTTTGTCACTATTCTTTCCAGATTTGTCATGTTTTCTTAGATCTGCTTAGATCTACTTCTATGATCTCTATTATTTCTCAGATATGAACCTATAGTGGGTAGATCTAAATTTTTGGATTCCAATTAATTCAATTTTTATTCATGATCTTTCTAGGATAAGATAACTAAGGTCGTTCTTGGATAATCGACACGCTTTCTGGCGCGTTCTTTGTCTGTTGTCAAAGTTTCATCAAAACCTTCAAGGTAGGTGGCTTCTCTCTCAACTCCTCTTGATATAATTGATTTTATTAGATTCAAATATTTTTATTGATTGTGAAATTCATGTAAAAATATTCATTTGTGATGATTTATGGTTTTTTTGATACTGTGTGATCTAGGTGAATAGTGGTGAAAAAGGGGGTTTAGTTTCATGAATTTAAAATGATGATATTAAATTAGAGATTTTTTGGAATTGTTAAATGGTTTATGGAAAAAATATTTTTAAAAGAAATGGTTTTCAATAAAAAATTTAGTTTTATTGAAATTGTTTGGAATTAAAATTTTTTGGTATTGAAATGGTTTTGACGGAAATGTTTTTCAATAAAAAGGTGTTTTTATTGAAAGGGAAGTTTTGGCATGATTTTTGGGAATACGTTGTGTGTCTTCATGTTTTATATATGGGGATTGGTTGAAATATGACCTTGTGCTTGGTAAAAAATGCTTAATGGCACATGGGAATTTCATACACGGGGCTTGGTTAAAATATTACCTTGGGCTTGGTGCCAAAGGGTAAATGGCACATGGGAAACAATTACCTTGTGACAACTCGGAAGATCGACGAGAAACCTATTTTTAGTATGGAACTATCATAACATGGCATGCATGGTTGGTTTCATGGGTTAGAGGAATGGTTTGGTATGCCGATAAAGGGATATTTTGGAATGGTTGTAAAGATTGTTTAGTTATTTTTAAAGAAAAATATCTTGATGGGAAAAATTGGTTTCAATTTCACTTGTATGCATTGGTAATGAATGGTTTTGGAAACTTGTTTATATTCATTTATAAATAGTTTTTAAGAAATTTTTTTATATAAACAGTTTTATATAATTGTTGCTAACTCTTCTATCCTAGTGGTGTGAGTAGGGAAGTCACTGGGGAAAACCTATTGAGCTTTATACTTACCCCTACTTTTTCATTTTGGTGTTTTGCAGATGTTATCTTCCAGGACAAGGGTAAAGGTAATGTTTCACACGTGTTCAGCACTACCTCATGATGCTTGGGCTGTTTGGAGATTTTCGAGCTTGGAGCATGTGGGGCATGGAGTCTTGAGAGAGTCTTTTATAGTTTTTCTGCTGTGTACTTTTATACTTGGTTATTCTTCAATTTTTTCTTACTTTGATGTGGTTTTGAGATACGTGAAGTTATTGAGTTGCATTTCATTGGTTCATGCATTATATAGTGAATGTTGGTTATGGTTGGTAGGTTTATTGGATTATTTCTTAAAGAGTAAATCGTCCCCCACTTGTATTTGAAACCCTTCAGAATTTATTTCCATCAGTTAGCATCTTTGGGATGTCACTTAAGGCCTAGTGATGACTCATTTTACACTCAAGCCAATGAGAATTTGCGAGTCATTACAGCCTTTCTCTTCTTTGTTGAGTTTGGAAGTTGGTTAATTTATATGTTGTTGACCATATTTTTGGAAACCTTATTTGGAATGAACACGATATCTTTTATGCCTATCAACATTCCATTTATTTTCTCATTTCCACCATTTTTCACACCTTTTACATCAAGATAAATGTTACTATGACTTACCTAGAATATATACATCCACTAAAACTAGAAATCATAGTGTGAGTAAAAATAGTCATAAAGTCATTTAGATAATATCATGACACTTAATTTTCAATCTAAAACACCTTATTATTAACCAAGGTTATTTATTATCATCTCATATTATAATCCTTCAAATTGGTTTATAAATAAAATGTGAATTATCCTAATCATATCCCTCAGGAGTGTCATAACCAAGAGTGAAGCAAGGCTCGTTGTTGTGCACAAGTTCCCATTTGAGTCTAGATTAAAGCGGCGTTTTTGGGTTTTTTACCCCTAGAAACATCTATGCTAGAGCCACCTCTACATTATCATATCCAGATATGTATGTATTGCTTTGAAAATTCACAAAATCTCTACATTACCAAAATCCAAAGAATTTCTTCTATATTAATCCTCCTAATCTATCTTAGGGTAATGTTCTCTAATCAGAGTTTTTCTAAATCTAGTTTCCAAGGATTGTACTAAACTTCCTCTGATATCAACTGTAACACCCCAAACCGAGTTACCCGGATTTAGTGCATTGTTACATAACATTGTCTTAATTACAAGAATCAATTCTCAAAGGGTGGATCAGTTTAACAGTCTTGGAAAATATATTACATACATGAACTTTAAATTTCAATTTATTACATAAAATACAACATAGAAAATCCTTTGATAATTCCATTATTCTCCGGGATTAAACCTAAATAAAAAACATAGTATACTTCTTGGCATCCTAAGAAAATAAATATAATAAAGGTTTGAGTTCAGATGCTCAGTAAGGATAAACAATATAGCATAAACCATCTTAAGAAAACATAAACATTTAAGGCAATGTATAAGACTAAAACACAAGCCTTTTAAACTTAAAATTCATCATAATATTCCAATGATAATTAAAATAATTCCATTTACTTATTCATGTGGATATTCTATTAGTTGAATAATCACATGGAATATCAATAGCTAATTTCATCATGATTGAATGCATATTGTCGGACATCATAACCACATAGTCAAGGCCTCGTGCCAAGAATACTAATAAAGACTTTGTCAAAGCCTTATGCCAAGACACTAGTTTGTCTCATGAGACCTAACGATGAATCAAGGGGATATAGCAGGCCTCTCCAATCACATACTAACTCCAATGCATTCCTCATATGAAAAGGGTGAAACATAATCTAAACATTCGTACTAAAACTAGCATACGAAATGTCCACAAATCATGAAATGTATAAAAATAGCACATCCACAGTCAAACATAACTCAATCGATACAATATGGAAGATTTTATTATAATAAATCAACCACAATCAAGAATAATGAATGATATTGACATAGATGAAAATGATCAGTAAAAATATTTGAGAGAAATATCCCATTTTTCATGGAAACATTTAAAAGTATCTCTATTTATCAAGAATTAGTTTAAAATGTATTTCCGAATCAAAGTGTCCCATTACAATTTGAAGATTTTAAAAGGAATTTTAATTTTAAAACATTCATTTCCATATAAATAAATCCTTAAAATCATTTTTAAAACAAGGACATTAATGAGAAAGATTTAGATGAATAAATCTTTAAAACATTTAAAATGATATTTTAGTTAGAGTTCCTAACCAAATGAGAGACGCTTGAATAAAAATAATTTAGGTAATAAAAACTTTATAATATCATGAGAATAAAGGGATTCATGATATACTATGTCAAATTACATTATATACACCATATAAAAGTGAATTGGTACATAACAACAAAGAAGCCTCAATGAAATGTTAATTGAGATGAAATCCATTATAAAGACTGTGTCCTTAGATTAACGATAAATCAATAAAAAAATTATGTGTTACAAATATAAATACACTCAATATGATTGTATATTCAGTGTAAATAAATCAGAGTACATTCACACGTATTGTTGTAAAAACAACACCAATGACATAGATGTTTAACTCATTGAATGGGAATTGAGTTAAGATTACTCTTATCAAGTTCATATCAATTACTTGAGAATTTACAATAGAGTGATTATGTGTACCAAAAGTGTATCCACAAAAAAGGGAGTTTAAATTTTCATATAAATAAAAAAAAGTGATTTCACACATAATCTTGGAGTAAAATGATCAATGATGTTTGCGTAAAACCTAATGAGTGGAAATTGAAATTAGAAATTCCATTACCGATTTGGTAACTTGTGAAATATACACACCATGAAATAAGGATCATACAATAAAGATATAAATACCTATAAATTAAGTTACATTACATAAAGAATTCAATTATGGTCTATAAATACACAACACAAAAGAAAATAGTGGAAAATATAGTATGAATATCACGGGAATAAAAAGTGAGATGAAAACCCCTTACCTTATACTTTCCTTTACTCTAGGGTAAGTTTAACCTCTTGTATATTGGTTAAATTATTGTTATTAGATTATAAAATAACCATATAAATAAATATGATATCATATATGATCCTCTAATATTATTTTGTTAATAATATTTTAGTAGCATCATTGTTTCGGGTGTAAACTGATTTGTTTTCCTTTATATGTTTTGTTACATAAGTCAGGTTTTCATGGATAGGATGTATTTTATTCATATAAATAATGATATTAAGTTTTTAAACATTATTTTTTAATCATAAAATTAAAATTATTCTTGAATGGTTATGATGGGGAATAAAATCTAATCGCGTCATAGAGATTGTAAGTCGTATGTATGCACAAGCGACAATAGCAGTATATTGATGAAGAAATCATATATAATTGGATGGTATATTATATATATAAAGAATAATTTACATGTTATATTTATTATTTACACCAGTTGTACTCATTATTATACTCATCCAAATAATGAAGTCTTGAATAACAAACGACACCACGACGTGGAGACGGTAAGTTGTACGTACGCACGTATGGTGCCTTTGTCATTCATAGGATGGATAGAATATTGAATATGGTTGTACCATATTTATAAAAAAATCACATTATGTATAAGGTACTAGATTTATTATTTTTGTATGGAAACAAAAAAGAAATAGCAATTAGAAGAAGAAATGAACCTTGAAAGAGGTGATGAAATAATTACCTCTTCTTTGGGTGCTTCCATTTAATTTGATAAAAAGGGATCCTTCGGTTGGATTTATGATAAAATTAAGGACTCTAAGTTTAAGTGAGGGTATTTTGGAGGATATTTTATCAGTTTTTGGCCGATCCAAAAGGATTTGGAGGTGTGAAATTAAGAGAAGGGGAAGTACCCTTTTATAAGAGATGTGAGGGTCACTTTTGGAAAAACTTGAAATACTATTTTATTATAAAATAATTTTTGGTTTATAATGGATCCAAATGATTTTATTTAGAGGTTAAGTTTTTAATGGGTTGAAAAACTCTCAACAAATAGGTTTTAGACAAGTTTAGGTCACCATATTAACCTTATCATTTAGATTTAACTCTTAGTTAAATAGTTTAACATTTAACATGTTTACTTGTATTTTTATATTACATGGTTAATAATCTTACTATAAAATGTAAATAAAACCTCAAGTGGTTCATTAATGACATATATATCATTATATAAGTCCTTTCTATGAACATTATTTTTTTAAGACTATTATAAAATTTAATTAAATAGTATTTTTTTTTAAAACTCATTTATGTCAATTTTGACACTATTTAGTATTTGGTTTTTGTGAAAGTCATAAAGATATTATTTATTTGAGAAAAATACATTTAATAAATTCAAAAATTTCATAATAACCTAGAAAATTCTTGGATGGTATCAAAAGTTTCAATTTACATTTATTTTAATATTTATTACATCATTTTTTTTGTCTTTCAATAATAAGGTAATTACTGCATCATCATTGTGTCAAAAATAAATTCAATTATTTAATGTCTAAAAATTAAAAATAAAATAAAATGATTTATTAAATATCTGTATATTCCTAATTAATATTTATAGACGAATTTATCTTATGTATAACCCTATATTAAAAATATTTTAGTTATTAAACATTGAATTTAACACTTTTAACTATTCCTTAAATAAAATATAATAAATGTACTAATCTAATACAATTGGATAAAAAAGGATCATATTTGTTTCCTAAGGTTTATTTTGTTCTAAATAAACTTATCCAATATAATTAGGACATGTGTTAGGGTAATTATAATATCCTTTTTACCTTTAATTATCATATTTACTTTTAACGGTGGTAAATAAAATTCAAAATTTATTAATCACTAAAAATTATTTTCATCCAATTGAATCACATTTTACTTACTTATGTCAACAATGTCTCTTAGATATTTAAAATTCAATTCACAGAAGTGGTAAAATTATGTTTTATGGAAATTTGAAAATGTTCCTAGAAGGTGGGTAAAAAAGTGGTAAAAAGTTCAACAAAATTTTATATATCTAATCTTATTATAAAATGACTTAAATGAATTACATTGGACTAATATAGGTATTATTTATCTATTTTGACTTTAAAATAAATTTAAATTAAATATAATTATTTAAATAAATATTCGGCTTTAAACAATAACGCACTGTTTTTCAATATTCATCAAAAATTCAAAGTTTTTAGAAAAATAAAAAAAATTCACCCAATGCTAATTTTGATATTACAAATTCAAAAATGATGTCTATTTTTTCAAATTCAAAATATAGAAGTTTTATTAATTAATTTAAGAAATATTCTGGTTGTCAAAACCAGAAAGAGGGTTTTTGAGAAGTAAAAATTATCAAAAGATTGATATGCGTTTATGTCCAATTTAAATGTAAAATTGCTTCCAATGACCAAAATAGAATTAAATTATAAAATAATTATCTAATTACCCTTCAAAACCAGTCAAATTTATAATTTAACACTATAAATTATTTTAATTAAAAGACTTGTTTTCAATTAAAATTTAGTATTTTTCTCTATTCATCAAAATATGAAAGTTACTAGAAAAGCATAAAAAAATTACCCAAAACAAATTTTGATGTCTCGCTTCTAAAGAAGAGGTTTATTTTATAAAATTGAATATGTAAAAGTGTTAAATATTGGATTTAAAATGGGTTCATCTTTAAAAGGTAACAAAATTTCATTTTTTTAAATACTTCATTTATCTAAAAATTTGAATTTGTTCTTATATTATGTCTAAGAAACACATAATATAGATGTTAAAATTATATGGAGTATATAAAATTAAAAATTCAGTTAATACTATTCATAACCACTTTTTGAATGGATAGTTTGGTAAGTCTTAGTGCGCTCGAACTCAGTGTTGTGTGTAACGCAAGCTTTTGAATTATTTTAAAGAAAATAACTTACTATGAAATATTGGGATGTTACATTCTTCCCCCCTTTTGGAAATTGAATTCTCACAATTTTAAAATTTGGCTTGGGAACTTCATTGAAAGTCCCACATCAGAAAAAAAGTCAATAAAACTATCACTTTAAAAGAAATAAAGAGAAGTACAAAGGTCACCCGAGATAACCCATACTAGGATCCAATGTATGAAAACATGGATATGGAAGATAAACTAAGTGTCAAGTTATGATGGAGAGTGATAAAAAAACATGATCAGGATTAAGTTAATAACAAGAAAACCACAAACTTGTGATGGGTTAAATGGTCATTAAGTTCCTAGTTAGAAAAGTAAATGGACAAAAAATTTTGTTTTAAGTTCAATTTCATAAAGGTGAGAAATTTATCTATGAGATTGACTAAGAACATAAAAAGATATACTTACTTTTCCAGTAGAGTTTTACCCTTTAATAAATTTCTACCACTAACTTATCTTTTCTACAAACAATGAGTATTCAAGATGACTTGGTCACACCTGAAGTTCTAGAATCAACTTCTAGAGAATAACATAATCCAAAAAGGATGAACTATATATTTTCACTATCTTTAGAGATTAACCAAAACCAAAATGGTTAGTACAAGATCAAGTGATCCCCAAAATGGATAATCCTTTATAAAAATAAAAACTAATCTTAATCTCCAAAATTAAAAAAACAATACCCAAAGTCCAACAAAGACCATTCAATAAAAAATTGTAATTAAAATTCTTCAAAATAATTCAAACTAAGTTTGAAACCCAAAATTTAGAATGATTTGATCACATAGTTTTCCATGATAAATCTTAACATTTATCTCCAAATAACATAAAGTACTCTTAAAGTCACATAATTAAAATTAATTAACCTAATCCCATATTCTCTATGATAGGTTAATCATTTCCATTAATAACCTGAATCTCTTTAAAAAACATAGATTATTCCAATATAAAAATCCATCATTACTCCTCAAATGAAATCCCATAGTATTCTATTTTCCTTAGGTATATAGTGTTCCCAACAGAGTGAACGTCTTCGAAGATAACATTTATCACTTAATCCCCAAATCATTTTCCTATACTAAGGATATTCATTTGATAAAATATAATATTCCAAATCAACTTATTATTGATCAATAAAATCATTTAACTAAAAATAATTATTCACAATAACTAGGGACT
Organism: Viscum album; assembly: GCA_963277665.1. Lineage (NCBI taxonomy): Eukaryota > Viridiplantae > Streptophyta > Magnoliopsida > Santalales > Viscaceae > Viscum > Viscum album. The sequence goes on from OY728146.1 coordinate 391,900,632, forward strand.
TCATGTAATTCAGTGGTAGGAGATAAATCCAAGTCGCACTTTGGTTTTGGGTTCGATTCTCATAGCTTTGTCCGACGCGAGGGTCGTCACAAGGTATGTGTTTTTTCCATTTTCAAAAACTATATTATATAACATTCCCAAAATGAGATAAATTCATCAAAATAACCATAACATAATTGAACCAAAAATGTTATCTCATACCTCAAATTTTCATCCCAAAAAATAATAACCTGTAATTGCATCAAATTCAAGGTTCAAATAAACAGAAATGGTTCTTTATAACTATATCCACAAAAGAAAAGATAATTCTTCCTCAAATACAATTCCAACATAACAAACTAGAGGGTTACACATTCAAGAGAAAAGTCTTCCAAATTAATCCCATCAACAAAGATCATTAATAATTTTAAACATTTCACCATCCATTTATTTCCACAAAGGTTCTTCCTTGACCAAGTGGTTATCCAATAGAATAGGTCATTGACTCCGGTAATGCCCAGGTCCCCTACACTTCCATAAAATGACTATAAATGGATTATTAGGATCATTTTTATTTTATTCCATAGTACTCTTCATTTTTGTTTTGAAATTCTTCACTTTATGTCCTTATTTTTCACAGATAAATCATTTAATTGTTCCATTAAGACAATTTCTTGGTTGTTTCCTTCAAAATTTCCTGCATGATGGAAATTGAGCTTTCTTTTCTGTATGGTCTCTACTACTAGAGATCCTATAATTCTTCAGTTTTCTCTTCTTTTTTGAGTTTTGGAGTTACTTAATGTATATGTTGTTGATCTTATTTTTGGAAACCTACTTTGGCATGAACACAATATCTTTTCCTCCTAACAACATTCCATTTAATTCTCATTTCCACCATCATTCCCACCTTGTACATCATGTTCAATGTTACCATGACTTCCTTGGAATCTAGCCATTGACTAAAACCAGAAAGAATAGTGTGATTAAAAATAGTAATAAAATCATTTAGATAATATCATGACACCTTATTTTCAATCTAAAACACCATAGGATTAACCAGGGTAATATATTGTCATCTTTTATTAAAATCCATAAAATAGGTTTGTAAAGAAAAATGTGAATTATCCGAATTATATCCCCTGGGAGTGTCATAATCAAGAGTGCAGCAAGGCCCGTTGTTGTGCACCAGTTCCTGTTAGAGTCTAGATCAAATCAGTGTTTTTGGGTTTTACCCCTAGATACATTTGTGCCAGAGCCACCTCTACCTCCTCATATCCAGATAGGGATGTATATCTTTGAAAATTTAATATATATCTACATTAAAAAAATTCTAGGAAGTTCTTCTATACTAATCCTCAAAGTCAATCTTAGGGTAATGTTCTCTAATCGGAGTTTTTCTAAATCTAGTTTACAAGGTTTGTACTAAAATTCATCTAAAACCAACTATAACTCTCGGACCCAAGTTTCCTAGAGTCAGTGAATTATTACATAGCATTGGAATGATTATAATGAATCAAGTCCCAAAGGGACGATTAGTTTAGCAATCTTGGAAAATAGATTACATACATGAAATTCACTTTTCAATTTCTAACTAAAAATACAACATAAAAAATACTTTGAAATTCCATTATTCTCCTATATTAAACCTATATATAAAACATAATACACTTCTTGGAATCCGGAGAAAATAAAACATAAGAAAGAGGTAGGATCAGATTCTTGGTAAGGATAACCAATATAGTGGAAACTATCATAAGAAAACATAAACATTTAAGGCAATGTATAAGACTAAAACACAAGAATTCTAAACTTAAACTTCAGCATAATGTGGTAATGATCAATCAAATAATTCTATTTACTTATTCACATGGATATTCTAATAGTCAACTAATCACATGTAATATCAATATCTAATTTCATAATGATGGAATTCAAAATGTCGGACATCATAACCACATAGTCAAGGCCTCATGGCAAGACTAAAAATAAATATTTTGTCAAGGCCTTATTCCAAGACACTAGTTTGTCTCATGATACCTACTGATGCATCGAGGGGCTATAGTGATCCCCACCCATCACTTACTAAGTCCAATGCATTCCTCATATGAAAACGGTGAAATATAATCTAAACATTCATATTAAAACTAGCATACGAAATGTCCACAAACCATGAATGGTATAAAATAGCACATAAAAATTAAAACATAACTCATTCAATAAAATATATAAGATTTTATTATAATAAATCAACCTCCATCAATAATAATGAAGGATATTAACATAGATGAAAATAATTAGTAAAACTATTTGAGAGAAAAATCCTCTTTTTCTTAGAAACATTTAAAAGTCTCAATATTTATCAAGAAGCCGTTTAAAAGAGATTTTTGAATCAAAGTGTCCTATACCACTTTGAAACTTTTAAAATTAATTTTAATTTTAAAAAATTCATGTCCATATAAATATATCCTTAAATCAATTTTTAAAACAAGTACATTAATGAGAAAACTTTAGATGAATAAATCTTTAAAACATTTAAAATGGTATTTTAGTTAGAGTTTCTTACCAAATGAGAGACCCTTGAATACAAATAATTAACATAATAAAAACATTATCATATCATGATAATATAGGGATTAATGATATACTAGGTCAAAGTACAGTATATACACCATATAAAAGTGAATTGGCGCATAACAACAAAAACGTCTCAATGGAATGTAAATTGAGATTAAATCCCTTATAAAGACTGTATACTTAGATTAAGGATAAATCAATGACATAAATATGTGAGAAAAATATAAACACTCACTATGGTTTGATATTCAATGTAAATCAATCATAGGACATTCACACATATTCTTGTAAAAACAACAGCAATGACTTGGATATTTAACTCAATGAATTGAAATTGAGTTAAGATTACTCTTATCAAGTTCATATCAATGAATTGAGAATTTATCAATGGACTGATTATGTGTATCAAAAGTAAATCAAAAAAAGGGAGTGGAATTTAAAAATAAATAAATAAATAGTTATTTCACACATAATCTTGAAGTAAAATAATCATTTAAGTTTGCGTAAAATCTAATGAGTGGAAATTGAAATTAGAAATTCCCTTAGCAATTTGGTAAATTATGAAACATAAACACCATGAAAAAGGATAATAAAATTAAGAGGTAAATACCCATAAATTAAAGTATATTACACAAAGAATACAATCATGATCTGTGCATACACCACACAAAAGGAAATAGTGGCAAATATAGCATGAATCTCACGGGAATAAAAAGCGAGATGAAAACCGCTTACATTATACTTTCCTTTAGTCGAGGTTAAGTTTAACCTCTTTTATAATGGTTAAATAATTGTTATTAAATTATGAAATAACCATATAAATAAATATGATATCATATATTATCCTATAATATTTTTTTGTTAATAATATTTCCATAGTATCATTGTTTTGGCTGTAAGATGATTCATTTTTCTTTATATGTTTTGTTATGTGAGTCATGATTGTCATGGATAGGATGTATTTTTTAACATCTATAATGATATTAAGTTTTTAAACATTATTTTTTTAATCATCAAATGAAAATTATTCTTGAATGGTTACGATGGGGAATGAAATCTATTCGCTTTGTGGAGACAGTAAGTTGTACGTATGCACAAGAAATAATATAATTATATTAATGGTGAAATTATATGTAATTGGATGGTTTATTATATATATACAAAATAAATGACATGTTATATTTATTATTTACATCAGTTATACTCATTATTTACCCATCCAAATAATGATGTGTTGAATAACAAACTACACCACGACATGGAGACGGTAAGTTGTACATACGCACGTATAGTAACTTTGTCATTAATAGGATGAAGAGAATAATGAATATGATTGTAACAAATTTAAAATAATATCACAGTATATAGAAGGTAATTTAGTTATTATTTTTTTATGGAAACAATAAATAATAAGGAAGTGGAAGAAGAAAACAACCTTGAAAGAGGTGATGAAATAATTACCTCTTCTTTGGGTGCTTTCTTTTGATTTGATCAAAAGGGCTCCTTAGGTTTTATTTCTGATAAAATTAAGGCCTATAGGCTGAAATGAGGGTATTTGGGAAGATATTTTATCCGGGTTTGTCTAATTCAAAAGGATTTGGAGGGGTGAGATTAATAGAAGGGGGAGTGCCCTTTTATAAGAGAGGTGAGGGTCACTTTACGAAAATCTTGAAATATTATTTTATTATAAAATAATTATCGGTTTATAATGGATAAAAATGGATTTATTTCGAGGATAAGGTGGGTATGGTTAATAAACTTGATATAAAATGACAATATAACCTCAAGTGGTTCATTAATGACATATATATTACTATATAATTCCTTTTTCCAAACCTTATATTTTTATGACTATTATATAATTTAATAAAATAGTATTTGTTTTAAAAACTCATTTACATCAATTTTGACACTATTTACTATTTGGTTATTGTTAAATTCATAAAAATCATATTTATTTGAAAAAAATATATTTAATCAACCCTAACATTTAATATTAACCTATAAAATTAGTGTATGGAATCAAAAGTTTCAATTTACATTTATTTTAATATTTATAACATCAATTATTTCAGTCTTTTAATAATAAGGTAATTAATGCATCATCATTGTGTCATAAATCAATTTAACTATTTAATTTTTAAAAATTATAAATCAAATACCATGACGTATAAAATATCCTTATATTTATAATTAATATTTATAGTCGAATTTGTCTTATGTATAACTCAATATTAAAAATGTTTTAGTTATTAAACTTTTAATTTAACACTTTTGACTCCTCTTTAAATAAAATATAATAAATTTCCTAATATAGTCCAAGAGGGTCAAAAATGATCATATTTTTTCCTAAGGTTTATTTTATTCAAAATACACTTATCCAATAGAATTTGTAAATGTGTTATGGTAATTATAATATCATTTTTACCTTTAATTACCCTATTTACTTTTCACCATGTAAATAAACTTCAAAAGTTACTATTCAACAAAAATTATTTTCATCCTATTGAACCACATTTTACTTACTGATGTAAATCGTATCTCTCTGATTTTTAAAATTCAATTTACAGAAGCGGAAAAATTGTGTTTTATACAAATTTGCAAATGTGACTAGAAGGTGGGTAAAAGGCGGATAAAGTTCAATAAAATTTTATATATCTAATCTTATTCAAAAATGTATTCAATTAATTAAATTGAATTAATATAAGTATTATATATCTATTTTGACTTTAAAATAAATTTAAATTAAAAATAATTATTTAAAAAAAAATTGCCTTTAAACAATAATGGAGTGTTTTTAACTATTCATTAAAAATTGAAAGTTTTTAGAAAAATACCAAAAATTCACCCAAAGCTAATTTTGATATTACAAAATAAAAAATGATGGCTATTATACCAAATTCAAAACAAATAATTTTTATTAATTAATTTAAAAAATATTCCAATTGTCAAAACTAGAAAGGGTGTTTTGGAGAAGTAAAAACTATTAAAAGATTGATATGTGTTTATGTCAAATTTAAATGTAAAATTACTTCCAATGACCAAAATTGTATTAAATGATAAAAATATAATCTAATTATACTTAAAACCCATTCAAATGTATAATTTGACACTATAAATTGTTTTGATTAAAAAATTTGTTTTCAATTAAAATTTAGTATTTTCACTATTCACCAAAATATAAAAGTTATCAGAAAAGCACCAAAAATTTATCCATACTAAATTTTTATGTCCTTATTCTAAATAAGAAGTTTATTTTTGTCAAATTTAATATGTAAAAGTGTCAAATACTGAATTTAAAAAGGGTCCACCATTAAAAGGCGGTAAAATTTCATTTTTTTAAAATACTGCATTTATCTGAAAAATTAAATTTGTTCTTATATTATGTCTAAGAAACCCATAATATGGATATTAAAATTATATGGTGCATATAAAATTCAAAATTCAGTTAATATTATTCATAACTGCTTTTTGAACATCTAGTTTGGTAAGTCATGGTTTTCTCGAACTCAGTGTTGCATGTAGTGCAAGCTATTGAATTACTTTAAAGAAAATAACTTACTATGAAATCATGGGGTGTTACAACATCGCTAAAACTGATCAAATACACCTAGATTAATTTCTTATCATTCTATATGATATTACTTAATTAATTTCCTTATAATTTTTATCTTATACTTATTTAGTTAATTTTCACAAAGCTAATGATTTAATATGAATAATAAATTCTGTGATGTGAAATAATAACTAAAACTCAATCTGATACATTATGTTCCTGGTATGACTCAAAGTTTAGTTTAAAAATAATACTTTCTTTTAATTTATTTCCTTATATTATTTCTAACGTAATAATTTTTTTCTTATACAGGTTCACCTTTTTCTTGAGCGAGGGTTAGGATCAAAACCTAATAACACTAATGTTTTTGAATGTATATAATAATTTGTACTTATGTAATTGTATAAACCAATTTTTGAAATGTCTATAATATAGTGTTTTTTTTGTATTTGAGTTGAAAGTTTCATTTAATTTAAATTATGTGTTGGTACTTCATTTTTATGATTTCATGGTGTTTTCTGTGCTGCAATATGCCATTATAGCACACAGTAACATGCCACATTATCAGTACTTTTAGAAGTGCTAATAAATGTGTCCTTTATCAATGTTTCTTTAAGTGCTGATAAAGGTCACCATAATCGGTGCTTTTAGAAGCATCGATAAAAGTCTACATTATCAGTTCTTAAAAAATCACTGATAAAGGTTTCCTTTATCAGCACTTCTATAAGCACTGATAAAATATTGTGGCTTTTAATCTCTCTTTGATATTCAAAACTTCTCTAGCACTGATAAAGGCCATTTTTAACACTATTAAAAGTTAATTTTTTAGTAGTGTGACCACACCATGTAAATGGTCATGATAGATAAATAAATTCCTAAAAGGGTAAATTGGAAAGGGATCATTATATGGTGGTCTTTATAGTAGAATTTCAAATAACCTATAAAAAATGGTAAAGTATATTATGGTCATTGTGCAAGTCGTGGTCGATTATTGGTAATAAAAACATGAACAATGCTATTTTGTGGATCACAACATGGTGTGAGATAGTTTTTCTTGAGCAAAATGGGTCCATGGAGCTTATAGTGGAGGTCTTAGTCAGAATATGGATAACATTTGATGGACCACACTATAGCACATGTCTTAGTAGGTGAGGCCAAAAATGTGGTGTCAAGCTATAAATGACTATTTATGGTTGAGAGAATATGTTATGTTTTATACATGTAGTTCAAAAGGGACAAAACTAGATGGTTCATGCTATAAATAAATACATAGTGGTTCAAGTGACTCTCTATGCAACAATGGGAAGCCCATTATGGGTGTGGTGGAGTTTGAAGGAGGTCATAGTCAACATGTGGTCTCCCTATTCAACATAGGCTAAAGGATATGAACACACCATAGTGCTTGACATGTTGGATTCAAAATGGGAAAAGTTTTTTCACCACACCATGGTTAAGGGGATGTTGATATTTTATGCACATAATTCAGTATAATTCATTATGGTGATTCAAAAATGGGTCCTGAATATTTCCATAATCATTTGTCTTCATTTAAACTATGATTCTAGCCTAATTCAAATGAGTTTTCTTCAATTCAACATGTGAATTAAATTTTTATTTATTCCACATTATAGATAGAGAGAGATAATGATCCAAGAAGTAGATATTTTTTGGATTGTAGTTACAGAAAATCATAGATAATTTCTTGGGATTTATGGGAATATTTTATATCTCTTAAAAATACTAATGTGTGCCCAATTATTAGGTTCATAACCTCCCTATTTCAAGAGGGGATATCGACTATAAGTGACATGTGCATGAGAGCACAAATCATATCACATATCTATTTCTCAAAGTAAAAGAGGAGTTCCAAGAAAGGGGATGGAAGAAGTTAGAAATTGTCGAAGATCTTCCCAAGGAGAAGAAATCATCACAGTTTTGCGATAAAGAAAATATTCTAGAATTAATCTATAAATAAGAAGAAGTGTTGTAAGGATAAATTCATAGTTTTTTAAGGATTTAACTAGAAGAAATAAATAGAGAATCTACTAATTCTTAAAGATGTAATCCATGCAATATATTATTTATAAGTGACATACACATCCATAAACTGCTATTTTTTGTTGGTTGGCACTGAATTCTCCGAGGGAGATTACCTTGCCTTCAACTACGGTTCCCTTAAATCCTTTCATGGCAGTCTGAAATCCTCTCCCTTATCCCATCATCCAGGTTAGATTGGTCTCATAATTTTTCATAATATATTTTGAGGATTGTTCAGTTGGTTTCTTCAACATTGATTCCTGCTCCCTTCTATATATAATGGTCGATCACTCATCTTCACTGGGATTTTTTGACTGCTTATCCATTATTGTTCAACATTTCTTATCTCTATCCATTATTTCAGTGTTGATAGTGATGAAGTTGTCACCAGTTGTGCAGCAAGGGCTTGTGCTCCACCTCTTCTCCTCATTTGGTTCATCCAGATTTGGGGTTTTTTCTATGACTTTAGTTTTGTGATCCACGGATATGAGGGTGTTTGATGGTCATCGGTGTTATGGTTTTTTCATGACCTGGGTTGTGAAGATAGCTTTGGTTCAATGAGAGGAATTGGGATTTGGATGGTTGACAAATAGAGATCCCATCGGTGCTTATATGTTGAGTTGTATGTGTGTTGTTTCTCACTAGCAGTATATTATTCATTTTTTCTAGTGTTTCTTAGGTTGACAGTGATGTTCTGGTGGTTTTTGTTTGGTTTGACGGTGGTTGATTCTGGTATGGGTGATATCGGTGTTCATTTATGTAGCTAGAGAATTATTTCATATTTTTTAGTAGACATATGTGCTTATTTGTTCTTGGAACTGGTTTTTTGATGAGTTTGAAATGTTGTTGTGAGAATTTGATTTTGTCTCATTGCATTTGGCAAGCCTTTCTATTTCTTGCATATGGTTACATGTGGGAAGCCTTGAAATAGGGATAGGTTTGGTAACACCCATCATTTATAAATTTTTCCACATTGATGGATGGATGGATACCCTATATTTTATTTTTTTTCATGGTGTTTTTTATCTAATTTTTTGGAACAATAGGTTGAAAGTGCAGAGAGTTCATCGCAGGCACCATTTGGTGGGAATCTAAAAAAAGATATAGGTGTTATGGAATATTTCATCCAGTCCTCTTTCCAAATTTCATTGAGTAATGGAGGAGTACTTTTCCTTGTTGTTTCATATTCATGGCGCTATTCTTGGCAGGAAGAAATGCATCATCTTTGACATGATTCATTTTTTCATTGCCTGACAGGGGGTGATGAGACTTTTGGTTCATTATTATTATGATGTGTGTTTATTATTAGGAATTTGGGCCCATACAGGGATCTTTGATCCATATTGGTTAAGATGTTTTCATCTGGTTTGTGTTATTGGTTCCCCCTTTTCCCAGCCTTAAAAAGACGATATCTCTCTTTTTGTGTTCAATAAAGGGGGATTGACACTCAACCTTTTAAAAAATCCATCAACTATGTTGAGGGGATCCTTTCCACTGGTAGTGAGGATTAGAAGGAATTCCCAGGGAAGTGTCCCTTAGGAAGTAGTGAGTTATACCTAAACCTTTGTAAGTTGAGTGAACCATGTGAATATTAGTGAGATTTATAGTGGATTTAGTGCACAAAACATTATCGTTTTATGCCCCTTAGATTATCCCAGTGAGGGTGAACTAATTAAATTCTCTATATCCTATATACTTTATACAAGCAGACAAAAATAGATCAATAAACCTAAAGAGTAACTAGTAAGAGTTCATAAAAATTTACCCTCGAGGCTGGGAGCTCAAGATCAGTTGGGTCAAGTTATACATTAAAGAAAAAATTGTTTAAATTGGTCAATACTTTTCTTACCCTGATCCCCCCTATAATAATCTCAATTAATCCCATAGTATGACCCAAAAATGACTATTTTTATATTTATTCAACACTAGAAGTTGTCCAAGGTCAAGTATTGGGATCTCCGTGTCATGACACATGTCATGTTGTTACATTATTCATGCATAAATGGAATGATAAAACTGAAATTGTGGTTTTTTTTGAGGAAAAATAAAAAGGAACTAGATCTAGTCTCGCCCTTTTCAAATGTCGAGTCTTGTTCTAGACTATAAGAAGAATTTAAATTAAAGGAATTCCAATGATTATGAGGCTTTGAATACTAATATTTATATAAATTTGAAGTTTTAATATTAATGGATTTATACTTGGTGGATATAGAGAATTTAAATGAGATGGAAAAGGGAAGAAAGGGTGAGTTGACACAGGAAAAATATATATATAATTCCTTGAAGGTCGATGAGAGAAGTGTGAATTGTTCATTCAATTCATTAAATATTATAAGTATCAAAGATAGTTTGAAGTAGTGTTCATTTATAAGTTCCTAACTATTTATCGAATAAGGATAATGGGAAGAGGATAAAGTGAGTTTGGTTGGGCTTCTATAGATTATATTCCAAGCTCATTAAGATGAGTGATCTATCCTACTACCTCTATCTACATTATAAGTCTAAAACAGATTGAGGTGGCCCATTTGAATACTATAGGGACTTAGTATTTTCTTATAGGGACTTAGTATTTCTATTGTTGATCAAATTCACAAGGATCGAGTTAAAATCTATAATATTTTGAGATAGAAGAACAACCATTCATCACTTTCATTATACCTAGTAAGTGCAAGGATGAGAGGTCAAATTCCATTCACTTTACATTTCTTATTTTTATAATAATAATGAATACATGTGTGTGGGGTTACAACAATTAATTATTGGGGACATTGTCATCTTTAGAGAGGTGAACCTCTTCAAAAAAACCCTAGTTTTCTTTTTATGTTGCTTTCATGTTTATATATACATGCATACCAACCAAATGAGTGATAAAGAAAATAAATAGATCCATTCACTATAAAATTAAAGAGGCGAAAAATGGATAAATTTTAAATTGATTAAAATTATAGGAACAGTGATCCACCCCCTCCCCACCCCTCTCCATTAATATTAGACACATCATTATGTGATCATAACACTTGGTTAGACTATACTCAGAGAATCTAGAGTGTATGTATTAGCTATACGGGATTTAAAATCCTCATGCCACATTCTCACTTGATGAATTAAAAAAGGGAATATATGAGATTTTATTTTGTAATTGGATTCAACTAGAAGACAAAGTTGTAGGATTAAAATAATGATGTAGAGGATCAATATACAAGAGGGGGGTGAATTGTATACTTTAAAATTTTCCTTAAGGAAGGAAATTTCTAAGTTTAACAAAGTTAAACTAAGAAAATTCGAAATACCTCTAACACCAATTGGATAATTGCAACAAGGTATGAAGTTACACACTTCTAGTTCTATGCACTTGCTTAAATCTGAAAATTGATTCTGAAAAAAGGTTCCGGAAATATGGATCCGGAAATTGAAACTTAACCAAAGATTAAAATATGAGATTATACCTTAAAGCATATAGAATCTAAATGAATCAGAGTACAAGTGTAAGTAAATATAAAAAGATTATGCATTCCTTACAATACAATATGCTGCGGAAAAACAAGTAGTATAACTACAAGTAACAAACAATAACTCTTTTAACCCAAAGAGAAGGGTATCCAACAACCTTGGATAATGGTCCCTTGATTTATAATTTCAAGAAATTCTGTCTTACCCACACCAGCGTAAGCCCTCAATACGAATATAGGTGTCTCTATCTTTCTATCCCTGCAAGCCCTCAACTTCAAGGTAGTTGGAACCTCTGTCTTCCTCAGCAAGGAAGTTCTCAAACTTCAAGGTAGTCAGCACCTCTGTCTTCCTATCCCCAGAAGCCCTCGAATGTAATAACCAACATTCGGAGTCGCATGAAGCAATCTGAATGAGCAGTTCAGTACGCACAAAGCATGAAAATATTCTCTCTCTAGAAATCACCTTAACAGCCTGTGGTCTCTCGTGTGATCAAATTATTTTTTATCTCTTTCAAATGAGCTCCTATTTATAGGCTTGGTTGGAACGGTCAGCTCCCTCCTCCAACGGTCATATTTTCCTTAAATTTCGGAGGGACCTGTACACCTTTCACTCAACCAACGGTTAGTTAGAAATAGAATGGACGACATCGTTTTATAAAAAAACATGTATAAGTGAATGAATGACATTGTTTTGTAATGAAACAAGTGTAAGAATAAGCAAAATTAGAATTCAGAATGTAAGAAAATAATAGTACGGAGTCTAACCAAAATGGAATTCAGAATCTATGATTCTGTCTTAGGAATTCGGAACCAGAATTCTATGGGAATCTAGAGTCTGAATTTCTAAGGAAATTTGGAGTCTAGTTTCATCAGGATTCAGAATCTGAACTTATACAGTTCGAATTCAAACTTATAAAGTTTTGGATTCGAACTCATGAAAGTTTAGAGTCGAACTTGTAAAATTTCGGAGTTGAACTTATAAAAGTTCGGAGTCAAACTTATAAAAGTTTGGAGTCAAAATTATAAAAGTTCGGAGTCTAACTTATAAAAGTTCGGAGTCGAACTTGTAAAAGTTCGGAGTCGAACTTATAAAAGTTCGAAGTCGAACTTATAAAAGTTCGGAGTTGAACTTATAAAATTTCAGAGTCAAACTTATAAAATTTATGAGTCTAACTTATAAAAGTTCAGAGCCCAGAATTTGGAGTTGAACTTTTTTAGAGTTCGTATCCAGAATTCGGAGTGAAACATCATTACAATTATCATCCATAATTTAGAGTGAAACTTTATTAGAGTTCACATCTAGAATTCAGAGTGGAACTTTATTAGAGTTCGTATCCAGAATTCGTATCCTAAAAACAGAATGCTTCATACCTTAGCATTATATGATTCTGAGGTTTTGGGTATGAATCTGATTTTTATACTTAAGAAAAATATTGCTATGTATAAGAAAAATCTAGGTTAGGGTAAATTTCTTTAAGGAAGGAAATTTTCCTTATAGAATTAAAACATATATTTACTTAGGTATAGGGTGTTTGTGATTTTCAAATCAACAAGGAATGGAAAAGTCATAAGGAAAACTATATTGACTCAAAAATCTCCCCCTTTTTGGAAATCACAAACATCCTTACGAAAAATAATATAAGGTGTTTGAAAAATTTCATTATACTTTTGAAAATAAAACTTATCTCCCTTTGTTCATGAAGATAGTGAATACAACTAACTCCCCCTTAGGAATTTAAACTCTAAGGATTGTATTCTGATTTTCCAGAGTGGAGTTTTCATTATCAAGGGAATGAAAAACTTCATAGTGACAAACTCCACCTTACTTTAAGGATATCTTACTTAGAAAATTTTTTCTTCATTTTAAATTTTTCCTTCTCCTCTTTTTATTGATTCTTTTTTCTTTTTCCCCTTAGGAGTAGTTCTCTTTCCTTCTACCCCTTTGTGATTTTCAAAAAGAATTGAAGGGAATGGAAAAAAAATAAAGTACCTAAAATATTAGTACATAACAAGATACAACCAACCAAATTTTCATTAGAGTTGAGAAAATTTTACAAGGAAAGACAAATTCAACTAAAGATCGGATTGAGGTCATTTATCTTCCATTTCTTCTTCAACAAGGTTTTGAGCTTCTTCAAGTCTCTTTGGTCTTCCTCAACTTGCCTCTCCAAGGATTTTACCTTTTCTTCTTCGGATTTCAAAGCTTCTTTTTGAGCCTCCATGGCTTCTTTCTTTATCTTTATTAATTCATCTTGCTTTTTCAGCTTCTCCTTAAACTCAATCCAGAAGTCTCCTTCACTTTTCCAGTTCTGAGCTACTGAATTAAGCTTCCCATTCATGTCTCTAATCTATTGATTTTGAGTGCTTTTCTTAATGATCAACTCTTATTGAAGATTCTTGATCTTGTTATCCTTAGTTTCAAAAGCATCTTTCACCTCATTTTGAAAATTATCATAATCAGCCATGTATTCTTCAACTTTCTTAGACCGCGGAGTTATTTTGCTTCAAGATTTTCTATGCACATAATAATTGATAAGAAAGCTTCTATGGTCAGCTTCAATCTTCACACACTTATCCATGACCATGGATAAGAAATCCGATTTCTGATTCATACTCTGTTGCAGCATCTGGCATCTGGAGTCTACAGTTGGAAAAATCGAAATGGTGTCCACCAACTTCGTTAGAGACTCAGCCACAAAATCATGACCATGAATTGATGACTCCGAATCTGATAATTTACTTGGAGAATGTTCTTCTTCAACTTTCACAATTTTTCTTTTAGAAGATCCACCAACCTCCTTCTTCCTGAAAATATCTTTTGTTGGTGTATCCATCAGGACTTGCTTCCCCTTGTCAGCTTTTAGAATGGGTTGGTCATCTGGGGACTCTTCCTCACTTTCTGACAACTGAACAATTAGATCATCATCTGGTTTTTCCTTTTCTGCCCCGTCTTCAAGAAAATTCTTCTCATAATATTCTTCCTCATCATAAAGAACATTTTCCTTCTCTTCTTCTTAATCTACATTATCCTTCCAACTTTATTTCTCAACTGCATTTTTCGGAATGGGTAATTTTTCAGATTCAACCCTTTCTTTATACTCTTATACTTTTTTGATCAGATCATCAAGATCATCACTTCCTTCTTCTTCTTATTCTTCTTCTTCAATAACCACTTCTTCTATTTCTTCACCAGCTTGTTTTTCTACTTCTTCAACTACCACTTTACCCTTGGATTTTTTCGGAGTGACATAGTTATTACCTAGAGTTTCTGGTAAAGACGGTTGGACATCAAATGATTCCAAAATAGGAATTTTTTCAGAATCTATTTCAGTATCTCTTAATAGAGATTTCACCACTTCAGCTTCAGACAACTTCTTTTTCAACTTCTTTTTCTTTGCCTTCTTTTCTAATTCATCTGCAGCTCTTTATTTTAAGGCCTTTGCCTCTGCAGGGTCCAATCTGAACTGTGGATCCCCTTATTTTCTATTTTCCTTATCTTCCCTCCACTTGGAAGCCTCTTCATCTATATAAGTTTTCTGCTTCTTCGTCTTGGGGGGAGCAGACTGAGTTTCCTTATCTTTGAGAGTTATGTCTTCAGTATCCACTTCCTTAAGATTTCTCTTCTTCCTTGACTTTTTAGATGGTTCTGGAGTTTGTGAATCTTTCTGAGCTTCCTCATCCTCTTCCACAGATAAAGTATAGAATTCTCCAGATTCACTAGAAAACCCCATCTTCATCCTCTTCAAAGTATCATCACTAACCAGCATAATCTTACAATTATGAACTTTTGACTTGCATGCAACTTTAAAAGACTCTAAGCACCGAACTATCATCTTTGATAGTAGAGCACGGTACATAATCATTTCATCTCTCAAGTTCCCTTCTTTTATATTTTTGATCATAATCAAGACATGCCTCATCAAATTTATCTTCCTTAGATTTACTAGGAAATCTAGGACATAGATGTCGCTCTTCTTTAGATTATCCTTGTCACCTCTTCTTGGTACGAGAAAACCTTGTACCCACAACTGTAAAATCTGATTATTCGGAGTGAGTTGGGAAATCTTAGATGTCTTGGTGTCTTTAAGTCCAAGACATTTCAATGCCTTTACGTTGTTGAAACTTCCTTGCTCATCTGGAATCTTATGAGAGAAAAATTCAGCTTCCCCTTCGTAAGATAAACCCACCGAGCTTGCAGCCTCGGTGTAGGATAACTTGTATGTCTTACCATAAGACTTAAAGGAAAATAAATCTCTGCCATCTTTCTGCTGGAAGGAAACAGACTCGTAGAACTCAACCAGTAAATCTGTAGAAACCAGATTCTGTTTCTCTGAATTATACAAGCAAACATCTTCCCAGCCATTCAATGTGATATTCTTGGTTATAATATAATCGAACTTATAGAAATTCGGATGCACTAACCTTTCTCTAAAGACTAACTACTTTGAGATTGGTTTTTTAGTTGACATATCTTGAGATGTATCTTCAACAGACATTCGGAGTGGAGAGTTCTGGAAGATTCGGAATGGTTTTGACAAAGTTCGGAATGGTCCTTAAGAAGAGATGCAGGGGTTTGAGACGCGAGATCTTGAAAAATCGATGTGGGATGACTCTTATAGTTCCCTTTATATAGGCAAATCAAGTGACCTTTCGTCTTCCAGAAACCATCTAACGGTTGAAAATCCTTCTTATCTGATCTGACGATTGAGAATATTCCCGCAAGAAAAAGTTGACTCTGATCTTATGAGGTTTTAAGAAAAACATTCGGATTTAAGGAAAACAAGAATCTGAATAATTTTAAAACTCGTAGGAGAATACCAGCAAGAAAAATATGACTACGAAAATTTAAATAAGGAAATCATACCTTTCGGATTTTCTAGAAAGATTGTTCATAATTAGTAATATTCTTCTTAAAAAAACATTACGAAAAATTCATTACGAAAATTATCATTACGAAAATTCTCATTATGGAAAGTTCAGTACGAAAATTCTCATTACGGAAAGTTTAGTATGAAAATTCTCATTACGGAATGTTCAGTATGAAAATCTTCATTACGGAAAGTTCAGTACGAAAATTCTCATTACGGAAAGTTCAGTATGAAAATTCTCATTACGGAAAGTTCAGTATGAAAATCTTCATTACGAAAAGTTCAGTACAAAAATCTACATTCTGAGAATTTCTATTCTGAGAATTTCCATTCCAAGAATTTCCATTCCGAGAATTTCCATTCCTGAAATTTCCATTCTGATAATTTAAAAAACTTGTTACGAAAAATTTTAGTTAAAAAAGTTTTAAAAAAATGTGAACGAAAATTTTGGTTAAACTAATATGCAAATGTACCCACCCTATGAAAATGAGTTTATTACTGTAATAAGAATTGTTCAACATGAAGTTAAAGAAGAAGGATTACCTCACGGTTATCATTCCTAACTTCTGTTTAATGTATTAAAATCTATCAGAGGGTAAATATTTTTTGAATATGTCAGCAAGTTGATCTTGGGTTCTGATAAACAGAAGAATGATATCTTCTTTGAGTGTGTGATCCCTAAGAAAGTGATGCTTAATATCTATGTGCTTTCCACATGAGTGATGTGCAGGTTTTTTACTAAGTCCAATGGAACTTTTGTTATTACACAACTTTTGAGTCTTAGTAAAACTCAAGCCATAATCTGTGAGTGTGTGTTGCATCCACAACACTTGAGCACAACAACTTCCAGCTGCAACATATTCAGCTTCAGCAGTGGAGAGAGCTACTGAGTGTTTCTTCTTGCATTACCATGAAACTAATGAATCTCTTAAAAAATGACAAGTTCCGAATATACTCTTTTTATCCATTCTACAACCACCAAAGTCAGCATCCGAAAAGCTTTTTAAAACAAAATCATTTCCAGAAGTATAAAATAATCCAAGATCCATGGTTCCCTTTAGGTAGCGAAAAATTCTTTTTACTGCCTTTAAGTGAGATTCCTTAGGATTGGATAGATATCTTGCACATAGGCATACTGAAAACATTAAGTCTGGTCGACTAGTTGTTAAGTAAAGTAGACTTCCTATCATACCTCTAAAAGCTATTTGATCTACTTGTTTCCCAGCTTCATCAAGATCTAAAGAGTTTGAGGTGCCGATGGGAGTACTTATACTCTTATTATTTTCATATCCATACTTTTTAAGAAGATATTTAATATAATTATGTTGGGATATATAGGTTCCTTCTGGTTTTTGAGAAATTTGAAAACCAAGGAAAACAGTTAACTCACCCATCATACTCATTTCAAACTCATATTTCATTAAACTTGCAAAAGAATCAGTTAAAGATTGCTGAGTTGAACCAAATATGATGTCATCAACATAAATTTGAACAATCAAAACATTTTTTTTATCTTTATTTATAAAAAGGGTTGGATCTGCATTTCCCTTAACATAGTTATTTTTAATCAAAAATCATGTTAGTCTATCATACCAGGCTCGTGGGGATTTTTTAAGGCCATACAAAGCTTTAGTAAGTCTAAAAACATGATCAGGATGCTTTTTATCTTCAAAGTTAGGAGGTTTTTTAACAAAAACTTCCTCTTGAACATAACAGTTAAGAAAATCACATTTTACATCCATTTGAAAAAGTTTAAAATTGAAAAATGCTGCAAAGGAAAGTAATATATGAATAGATTCAAGTCTAGATACTGGAGCATAGGTTTCTTCATAGTCTATTCCCTCTTGCTAATTATAGCCTTTAGCAACTAGTCTAGATTTATTTCTTACAATGACTCCATTTTCATCACACTTGTTTCTGAAGACCCACTTTACTCTAATAACAGAAGTTTCCTTAGGTTTTTCAACCAAGGTCCAGACTTTATTCCTTTCGAATTCATTTAGTTCATCTTGCATAGCTTTAATCCAGTCATCATCACATAAAGATTCATCAGTGCTTTTTTTCTAATTGGGAAAGGAATGCTACATGTTCTACTTCATTTCTCAAGGAACTTCTAGTCCTTACAGGTTGATTTACATCACCAATGATACTATCACTGGGATGATTCTTAAGAAACGCCTGATTTGGGTTTTGTAAAACCTGTTCATCAACATAAGGTAGAAAGTCTTCTGGGGTAAATGTTTCATAAATATCTTCTTGAACATTTTCCTTATGAGAAAAATCTTCTAACAAAGGTTGATAATCAGTTTTAGAAAACACATCCGAGGATATAGGTTGGGATGGTTTAAAAACAAAAGGATCAGATTTATCAAATTTTACATGCACTGTTTCCTCAACAGTACAAGTGTTTTTATTGAAAACTCTATAAGTCTTAGAGGTTATGGAGGAGCCTAAAAAAATTCCTTCAATATATTTTGGTGAAAATTTGTGTATATTGTCTTTAGTATTCAAGATGAATACCTTGCAACCAAAAACCTTGAAGTAGGAAAGTCTAGGTTTTCTACCATTCCATAACTCATAAAGAGTTTAATTAAGAAAAGGTCTAATCAAAACTCGATTTATAGTATAACAAGAAGTACTTACAACTTCATCCCAAAAATGTCTAGCTATAGAATATTCACTCAATATGGTTCTAGTAATCTCTTGAAGAATTCTATTTCTTCTTTCAACTACACCATTTTTTTTGAGGAGTTCTAGGTGCTGAAAAATTGTGAGTAATAACTTTTCTACGACAAAAAGTCTCAAATTCAGAATTTTGAAATTATCCTCTATGACCACTATGAATAGTTTTCAGTGGAAGGTTTTTCTCATTTTTAACTTGGGCTCTATAACTTTTGAAATAATAAAAAGCTTCATACTTCTTTGCTATAAAATAGACCCATGTAAATCTAGTGTAATCATCAACTAGAACAAACACATAGTATTTGCCTCCAATGATTCCAGTTTGTATTGGACCAAAAATATCCATGTGCACCAACTGTAATGCATCAGTTGTTGAGACTTCACCGATTGATTTAAAACTAGATTTATGTTTCTTTCCATATTGAAAAGGATCAAAAACTTTAGAAGAATTGAATCTAAGCTCGAGTAGATCCTTAACTAGTTTCTTCTTAGAGAGTTTACATAAGTTCCTAAGATTACAGTGACCTAATCTTCTATTCCATAACCAAGAATGATCTTCCATTGCACTTAGTCAAGGTAAATCTTGGCTCCTAAGGTCTTATAAGATTAGTGTGTAAACATTCTCTTGCCTATTGGCTGAGAGAATAAACTATTCCTTGGAATTGTGTACTAAGAACTTATCATTCCTAAAATTCACAAGGTAACCTTCATCACATAATTGAATTATACTAATGAGGTTGTTCTTAAGACCCTTAACAAACAAAACGTTTGAAATAAAAGTTTTTCCAAGAAGAACAATATTACCTATACCAACAATTTCTCCCTGAGCATTATCTCCAAAAGTTACTTTTCCTCCTTTCGTCTTGATAATCTTTTCAAAATAGCTTTTGTTACCAGTCATGTGTCGGGAACATCCACTATCCATGTACCAATTTTTGTTATTGGTACTTCCTTTATTTTCCTAAAAATAAGA
Organism: Viscum album; assembly: GCA_963277665.1. Classification (NCBI taxonomy): domain Eukaryota; kingdom Viridiplantae; phylum Streptophyta; class Magnoliopsida; order Santalales; family Viscaceae; genus Viscum; species Viscum album. Next base: position 391,920,750 of record OY728146.1, read on the forward strand.
AAACAATTAGACTTTCGGAATCCAAACTTGTTTGGATCTAAGATTTTCAGATAAAAAAAATTTAGGAACCCACGTCTTCTTAGAGAAATAAGCATTATGAAGAACTAGAGATTGGGATTTGTTTAAAGATAAATTCTTCACCCAGTGACCACCACATTGACACTTGGTACAAAATGGGGCACTTTGAGGAACAAAATAATTGTTACTAAAAGTTTTTTTTATATGGGTATAACCAAATCCGGATTTGTTTCTTAAAGGTCATATTTGTGAATACATCTTATCAAAATTTTCTTTACCATGAGTAAAGTTTGACAAACACTTATTTAAGGAAAAAATTTAGGACTTGAGATTTATAACCAATTTTTTATCATCAAAATTGTTAGATTTAGAACTAGAGCTAGGCTCGAAAACACTTTTCTTTGAAATTACTTTTTCTAGATCTTTAGAAAGTTTATTCTTCTCAGAATTTACTTCCTCAAGACTTTTTGAAATACTTTCAAAATCAGAATTTTTCTTATCAAGATATTTAGAAAGATCTGATATTTCCTTAGCAAGAATAGTATTCCTAGAGTTTGCCTTATCAAGTTTTTTATTGAGTTTAGAATTCTCAATCTCAAGAAGTTCAGCGAACCTAGAAATTTCTTCATAGGTAGGTAAAGTATTTTCTTCATCAAAAGAGGATTCTTCATCTAAAGAGTTATAATATTTACTGTCATTAGAATTTAAAAAAACATTGGTCAATGATTTAGTATTGTGTACCTTAGCCATTAATCAATGATTATTAATAGGTAACTTGGCTATAAGACCAAGATTCTTGTGTCTTAAGGAGTCACAATCAGAAGATTCATCTGAGGAGTCACCACCACTAGCACTCCAGGTGTCATTGGATTTCAGAACTTTCTTAGCTTTGGACTTGTAATACTTCTTTTTGTTCCTTTTAGAATGCCTCTCTTTTCTTTCTTTCTTTTGGAGCAAAGGGAAATCCGGTCTAATATGTCCAGCTCTCTTGCATTCATAAAAAGTAACTTCTCCATCTTTCCTATCTTTCCTTTCCTTTTTCTTATACTTGGATTGGAAATTTCTCTGACCAGCTATCTTGTTCATCCTTCGAGCAAGATTTTCTAACTCATTCTCTGAGACTTCAATATCACTAGATTCTGATTGGATAACAACCTTCTTAGACTTGGATCTAGTTACACTCTTAGGATTCTTAGCTTTGAAATGATTTGATGTTGTTGTAAAAGCAACATTACCATTTCCATTTTTCTTCTTGATGTTGTCAGCATCTCTCTTCATTCTTGTTTCACATTGGATAAGAGTTCCAAATAGTTCATCTAAGGAAATTTTAGTTACCTTCCTATTCTCATGAATAGTTTTCCTCTTTGATTCCCACTAATTGAGCATAATATCAATTATCTTATCCACCAGAGCTTCATCATCCAGACCTTCCTCTCCCATAGACTGTAAGCTGTTTAAAATAGTCATAAACCTTTGTTGAACTTTACAAATGGGTTCTCCATAAGGAAAATTGAAACCAGGATATTCTACTCTCAAAATAGATCTTCTATTCTCAATCACTTTAGATGTACCAAAATGTGTGACTTCAAGTTTCTTCCATATTCAATTAGATATTTCACAAGAAGATATTTGGCTATATATATTCCTAGTCATTGAACATAGTAGAGTATTGTCTACCTTGTAGTTTAATTGATAATCATGCTTCTTTTGGTTTGTGAAAGCACTTACTTCCTTATCAGGAATTTTATAACCTTTAGTAAGCATAACGAAATTTTCTACTCCAGTATTGATAACAAAGTCTTCATTCGATCTCTCCATTATTCATAATCATTGGCATAAAAAATTGGTGGTCTTTTAGGATTAACATTTTCTATGGATCTAAAATTTAAACCCGCAATCTCTAAGAAAATCTATGGCAATCAAACTTGTTAGTAGGAAAAGTTCGTAATCACAAAGTTCAGAGTGAACAAGTTCGGAATGAACAAGTTCGGAATGAAAAAGTTCGGAACGAAACTAAATTTTTAAGCAAGGATGAAGAACAATGAAAAAGTGAGTATGAAAAAATTATATGTGAGTATAAGTATTTCAGAGACCTCCTCTGATACCAATTGTATGATTGAAATAATGATGTAGATGCTCAATATACAAGAGGGGGGGTGAATTGTATACTTTAAAAATTTCTTTAAGGAAGGAAATTTCTAAGTTTAACAAATTTAAACTAATCAAATTCGCAATACCTCTAACACCAATTAGAGAATTGGAACAAGGTATGAAGTTACAAACTTCTAGTTCTATGCACTTGCTTAAATCTGAAAAGTGATTCCGAAAATAGGTTCCGGAAATATGGATCTGGAAATTGAAACTTAACCAAAGATTACAATATGAGATTCTACCTTAAAGTGTATAGAATCTAAATGAATCAGTGTACAAGTGTAAGGAAATATAATAAGATTATACATTCCTTACAATACAATATGCAGCGGAAAAACAAGTAGTATAACTACAATTAACAAACAATAACTCTTTTAACCCAAAGAGAAGGGTATCCGACAACCTTGGATAAAGGTCCCTTGATTTATACTTTCAAGAAAGTCTGTCTTACCCACACTAGGGTAAGACCTCAATACAAAGATCGGTGTCTCTGTCTTACTATCCCCGCAATCCCTCAACTTCAAGGTAGTTGGAACCTCTTTCTTCCTCAGCAAGGAAGTCCTCGAACTTCAAGGTACTCGGCACCTCTATCTTCCTATCCTCGGAAGCCCTCAAATGTAATCACCAACATTCGGAGTCGCACGAAGCAATCTGAACGAGCAGTTCAGTACGCACAAAGCATGGAAATCTTCTCTTTCTAGAAATCACCTTAACAGCATGTGGTCTCTAGAGTGATCAACTTATTTTTGAGATCTTTCAAATGAGCTCTTATTTATAGGCTTTGTTGGAATGGTCGGATCCCTCCTCCAACGGTCATATTTTTCTTAAAGTTCGGAGGGACCTTTACACATGTCACTCAACCAACGGTTAGTTAGAAACAGAATGGACGACATCGTTTTATAACACAACATGTATAACTGAATGCACGACATCGTTTTGTAATGAAACAAGTGTAAGCATAAGAAAAACTAGAATTTGGAATGTAAGCAAATAATAGTTCGAAGTCTAACCAAAATGGAATTCGGAGTCTATAATAAAAAGAATATTCAGATTCTATTTTAGGAATTTGGAACCTAAATTCTATGGGAATCTGGAGTCTAGATTTCTAAGGAAATACGGGAGTCTGGTTTCATCAGGATTCAGAATCTGAACTTATACAGTTCAGAGTCGATCTTATAAAGGTTCAGAGTCGAACTCATGAAAGTTCGGAGTCGAACTTGTAAAAGTTCGGAGTCCAACTTCTAAAAGTTCAGAGTCGAACATATAAAAGTTCGGAGTCCAACTTATAAAACTTCAGAGTCGAACTTATAAAAGTTTGGAGTCGAACTTGTAAAATTTTGGAGTCGAACTTATAAAAGTTTGGAGTCGAACTTATAAAAGTTCGGAGTCGAACTTATAAAAGTTCGGAGTCGAACTTATAAAAGTTTGGAGTTCAGAATTCAGAGTTGAACTTTGTTAGAGTTCGTATCTAGAATTTGGAGTGGAACTTCATTACAGTTCTCATCCAGAATTCGGAGTGAAACTTTATTAGAGTTCACATCCAGAATTCGGAGTGGAACTTTATTAGAGTTCGTATCCAGAATTCGGATCTTAAAAATAGAATGCTTTATACCTTATCATTATATGATTCCGAGGTTTTGGGTATGAATCCGATTTTTATACTTAAGAAAAATATTTCTATGTATAAGAAAAATCTAGGTTAGGGTAAATTTCCTTAAGGAAATTTTCCTTATAGAAGTAAAACATAGATTTACTTTGGTGTAGGGTTTTTGTGATTTTCAAAATAAGAAGGAATGGAAAAGTCATAAGGAAAACCTTATTGACTCAAAAAAAGTTATAGATATAAATATATTTGATATAGATCACACAAGAACTCTTTTAAGCTTAAGTAGAATTGATGCTTTTGTAAATGCCTCTTTTTTTACATTTATGGATTCTGGGGATTCATATTTTTTCAATGATATAAATTATCATAGGTTCACACATTTTGGTTGAATGAATGGGGATTTAGTTTTACTCAAAGATATATTCTAAAAGTGTTTTAGAGTTTATCAAAAAATGGTTGGGTTTTATTGAGGTATTTCATATGATAAGAAACATGGTGAATTTGATGACAGATTTAGAAAAATATTTTGGAAGATATCCAGAATATTTTTGGATATAGTTTCAAAAGTTATCATATGTGATATAATATAAAGATAAATAGATCATAAGTATTTTAGGATTTAGTACAAGTGGGAGATTAAATGTGATATATCCTAAAACCATGGTTCTTGAGATATGAATTGGTCATATCATATTTTATGATTAGTTTATATCATATAGAATGAAATTATATTTCATACCACTACCTAAGTCAATCATAAAGTATGATTGTTTTATATCATATGGTTTCATTGTTATTAAATTGTAATGCATGACATGACTTATCAAAATGCAAAACCTTTGATAGTTTGGGTAGTCGAATGTTAATGGATATTTTTCAAGTGAATCATAACCACATTGGATATCATTAAAAAATTGTTACATTAATTTATATGGATGGGAGATTTATTAATGTAATCAATTCTTGAAATGGTCACGGCATTTAATCATTAATTATAGTACATGAGTAAATGTGTGAGTGTGCAAGGAGAATCATTGGGGGATTTATATAAGGAATAATACCCATTTGATTGTGTGTGAGAGTCGCTCATTCATGTTTGGCCAAAGATCTCCTATACCTAAATCACTCTTCTCCTACTTCCTATATGTCATGAGGTTCTAGTACATCATGGAGGGTGGAGTATCCCGATCATACAATGAGAGATTCAAATTAATCTTGACACTTCCAAATGTGGGGTGTGTGTTTTTTTTACACTTATATGATATTCATAAATCGTATGAGGAGAGGATAGTTATATAAGATATCTTTCATGAAAGGTACATGATTATAGGTTCATTATTTCTAGTATGTGTGGATGGATTTATCTAGAATAGAGATCTTGGATTGGGTTTCTTTAATGGTTATTCTTTATTTAACAAGTGTTGTTAGATACCTTCAAAACCTAGAATAAATCACAAGTAAAGTAACCTAGAGAGATCCTTTCACATACTAACTTCTGATCTCCACCAAACTGTAGCTTTGGGTTCAATTATGTGAAATAGAACTAAGGAAACATGCATGCTCCTTCAAGGAGAGATATCTCTAGATCAGGATCCCATTATTATTTCTTTCACCCTATTTTTCCCTATAGTAAAAACTATTTGAATAAAATTGAGTGATTTAATTCCTCGAAAATAAATTAATCATAATGATGATAGATTAGCACTCAATTAAATCATTTAACAACCTCAAAAACAACTGGACAAATGAGATTAAATTTTTTATAATAACTTTTATCCAATGGTATTTGTGATAGGGAACATGGTAGATTGAAATGAAAAAAAGGTGGATGATGATAAAATACCTGTAAAGTAAAGTTGAAATACCATATCATAGTGAAACAATTATGATTCTTGAGATCAACTCAAAAAGTGTGGTGTCATAACACATCACAAAACAAACAATCCATGTAAAAATAGCATTCCCAAGAAACTTCTTGAATTATATTAACTATTTCATCACCACTACATAAAAATAACTAAGGAATAATATCCATCAACATAAGATTAAATCAAACAATAAAATATTCATGTCAGATTAAATTTCAATTCATATAGGATTAATCCAAATGAAAATAACCAAATAATAATGATCCCAATAAAACAAAATGTAAATACAATTTCATGGTAGAAAAACAAATAGATTAAAACACACACATGTAAAGGTTTATTTGGAAATAAAATAATCTTGTGAACAAAAAGTAACAACCATTTAAAAATAAAAATAAAAGGATGATATCTTTGAACATAATTTTATTTAATTGGAACCATATTCAACATATCTAAAAAATGAAAAAAAATTGAATAAAGGCATAGCCATAGTCAAAATATCGGTTTGGTGGTCATCATTGTGTATCTTGTTGACACTCATTGTTCCAATTTTCATAAATTATCTAATGAAATTTAACCAAATATATATATTTTTATAACTACCATGGAATAAAATGTTTTAGGTACATTAAAATGTATATTGTGAATCTAAATACACATCAATACCATAATTACTTAAATACAGTTTAGAAACCAGTCCTTTGAGCCATGTGGCATCCTTAATAGCCTCTATCAATTCAATATACATGTCAATAATGGTTGAGAGATACATGAATGATTTCATTTTAGATTTCTAGGATATGGGACCCCCATAAGTAGTAAAGACATAGCCAGATAGGGATTTTCTAGTGTCTAAATTTCTAGCATAATATGATCCAACATATCCAATCAAAAAATCATTATGATTAACTTATTTACCATAACATAAACATAGTGAAAGAGAAAACTAAATATTATACAACATCCACTTAAGGGAATAATAATTTCATTTACCCATATTTCTCATGAACCTGCACAAACTATAAATAGAAATGACCATATTTGGTCTAATATATATCATAGCATACATTATTCTACTAACAACAATATTATAAGGAATTATACTCATAAAAAAGAATTAGTAGTTTTGGCAAGATAATGAGACAAAGAAAATTTGAAATGTTGGGAAAAAGAAATATATACATGATTTAAAGAAATACTCATTGTAGTTGTTAGGAATTTTAAAAACTTAATCATGATGAGATAAATATATCAATTTACATCCTCTATCCCTTAAAATTTATATGACTAAATTTTTTTTATCATAACTAGGATCTTTCATTTAAAAAAAATTTAATTGCATTGTGAAAGAGGTGATCAATTTCATGTTACTTATAATAAGAAAAAACCATCAACATAACACCATAATTAGAGAATATATTTTTGAACAATTTTGAAATAAAAATATGCATAAAACTTAGTTATACTTTATTTATTTTCCAATATGAAAGAATCATACTTATTATGCCATTGTCTATAGGCCTTATTTAAACTTTATATTTTTTTCTTGGTGTTATTTTTTTTTCTATTAAAAATACATTTATAGACTATAACCATATTAGTATGTGGATTATTCACTTTGGACATGGTATGGTTAATTTTCAGGGAATGCATCTCACCATGTACAGTAGTGATATAGTTCTCAGAATCACTATCCTTGAAAAAAGTTTATGGGTCTAAGGATTATTGGTTTTAAGATCTTGGGAAATATAAAAGAAAAATAAATCCATATTAGCATGGATAAACCAATATAAAAGTCTAATAACTCCCCTATCTCAGATCCTAGTGGGCTGGTAATCCTTGAATTCATTAGGTGGATCAATATATGAACCGCTATAACAATCGGAATCAAATTGATTCACAGGTCGAGGATTATGTGGTGAAATCTTAATAGGATACTAAAAACCAATTGTATATTCAACCTCAACATCCCTAGTTTAAGGTGTATTAATACTTTCAATCGTGAGTTGTTTTTCTTTACACTAGTGGAATAACACCTTTTTACATCAGTTTTTTGTGTTTTAATTTCAGTTTTTCATCCAAAATTGCAACTATTTATTTAATTTTGATTATATAAACCTATGTAAAAATATTTATTTTGATTAACTATGGAGAATTTTGAAATTTTTTATTTTGAACTAATGTTAAAATACACCAATAATATTGGTTATACAGATAATTAATGTTATATATACCTTTCTCCATTGGTTATTAAAATAATCGATTTCCAAATATTAACTATCGAGACTTTTGATGTTAGTTATTTTGATAAATGACATCTAAAGTCACATATAATGTCATATATAAAAATAAATGAAATTATAGATACCTTTCTACATCGGTTACTAAAATAAATGACATGGAATGTTACTAATTTTTTATAATATTTCAATACAATAATGGAAGTTTATTAAAGAGAAAAGAAAACAGTACAAGAAAAATACAAACAAAAAACACCAAAACCATAAAAAATGGTTAAGGTGAAAAGGAAAGAAACCAAAGCAGGCAACAGCCCTGGCCTTTATTAGCCAAAAAACAGCAACATAAAGGCCTACCTTCCACCAAAAGAAGCCAGCAACTAAGCCTCCAGCCCGCTCCAAACAGCACACTGATTCCATGAATTTGGGAAACCAAATGAAGCCAGCAACTCTGCAGACTCCAGCTGTCCAGCTAGGAACTATTCATCCATCACCAGCACCAGAAAAAGATAGACCGACTCCTTAAATTCCGAAAAAGCATCCTCAGAACTGAACCAACAAGCAGCGCTTTTGCTGTTCCTGAGGGTAAGCTCATAAGGTTCAAACCAAAACCAGCAAAGAAAATCACCCAAAACCATGATATCCGGCCCATTCACAGCCATTTTCAGCTCCATGTGAACTCCAAAAAAAAATAGCTTTGAATCCTTTGCTGTCCAAACCATTTCCATTAAGTTACATGAACCAGTCGAGAGAAAACTCATGGTAATTTATTTCCAGATTCAACCAGCTCATCAAGACATGCTTTAGTCATTATGGGAATATGTTTTGAACTCCTTACCTTTAAATCAGTATCCGTGATTTTCCTGGCTTTACGGGGTCTCCCTACTTTCCTTTTCGAGCATTGAGGACCTTTGTAGCCTTGAAGCAGGTCATCAATGTTAACAACTTCAGGTATCCCACTATCCTTTGAAAATCTTTGTGAGCATCCGTGGGAACCAGAATGATCGGCAGCATTTTGAACAATTTTTTCAGAAGCAACATTACTGTTAATAGTAGATAACATAGCCGAAGTATCAGAAATGCTCTCCATGGAAGCTGGTAGATGAATCTGCAGGTTCTTCTGAGTATTGATGCTGAAATCCAGTTCAGTAGCTGAATTAGGATCACAGTTCTGCCCATCTTCAACCTCTGTGGAAGTATCCAGGTTTGAAGCAACAATTACATCTTCTTTATCATCCTGTAAAGAGATCAAAAAATCATGGATTTCATTCTGAAAATTCAGAAAAAACTGATACTCATCCTCCTCATTCTGTAAGTCATAAACCAGAATACAAACATCATTGCTAATCTCAGAGAATAGGTGAAGATCCTCCTTTAAACCCCATTCAAATACCGGCTGAATAGGCACAAGTTTTAAGATCTTCTCTTCCTCCTCAGCCACATCAGCCCATGAAACTCTTTGTGATGAAGAAGAAACAGGGTACTTTGGTAAAGAAGCATTTTCAAAAGGAATATGAGTTTTAACAGGGGGGACATCTGACTTTAGAATTCCTTTTTTTCAATAAAGACAGCCTTGTTCTTTTTATTTCTGTTGACATAATTCCATTCAGAAACCTTAGATGAAACCTTGGCATTTCTCTGAATCAACCTACAGTTAGAGATATTATGTCCCACAATTTTACAGACATCACAAAAGTAGGGCACATTCTCATATTCCAATCGAATATCAGATTTAATACCATTAGCATTAAACAGAATCGAAGAAGGTCTTTTGACTTCCAGGTTAATATCATTTATTTATGTTCATTTTATTTGTAGGGAATAACTCATGAGGCGTTTTAATACTATTTTGGTAAATATCCTGCAGTGACTTTATCATTTCTTCTCATTCTAAATAAGTATTCTTAAAAAAATCCAAAAAATATATCTATGATGAAAATAAATCATCAAATGACTAAATAATGATAGAATAATTATAAATTTCATGGAAAAGTGGTGGAATAGAGATGTGGTGGAATGTAAAAGTGTTGGAATGGGGAAGAAGTGGATCAAGAATATTGAAAGTGGGAGAATAAAAAGTTATGGATGGTATTGAAAAAATTGATCCAATTGCATGATAAATTTATAGGCAGGAAGATTAAAATCAAAAGGGCGCATAATGAAAAAATTAAATCATTACTGGTGAATGATGGTAAATCTTACTTTTAATGTTAGTTATTATATAACTAACATCAAAATCCAGGGTTTTAACATCAGTCATATAATAACTAAAGTTAAAACCCAACATGATAGGGGTTTTAATATTAATTATTATATAAATGATGTTAAAATATAGGGTGTTCGTGTTAGTTTTGTAATAATTTATGTGAAAACCCACCGTGATAAGGGTTTTAACATTGGTTATTATGTAAGTGATGATAAAACCCTTAGAGATGTTAGTAAATCCATATTGAAATATGAAGGAAAATCCTTTCTGATATTAAACTCTTAATGAAATGATATTTCTATATAAGTGAGGGACCTGTATCACTTTAAATTAGTTGGATAGAGAATTATTATCTATACCTAATAGAATAAAAGCTTTACCCATTAATACAAACCTCTTATTTTTACCCAACATGACCCATTATTTTTATCCCTCGACCAACTTCAAAATGGAATACCTATTAGGGAACATCAGGAAAGAGAAACTTGAGTCCAAAACCCACTCATCTCATAGTGTATGGTGAGACATAATTAACACCTCAATACTATAATATCCAAAGTTAGATAATAGATAATAATATCTAGACTCTATAAAATTTCATTATATATCATTTTATGGCACTTGGTTTTGACATGTCTAGATTTCCAATAATAGTAGCATGTAACATATCTAGACTTTTACCTACAATGGTTATCCCTTGATTAGCTATATTTTTTTCCATTCTTATTCCCTTTACCATTTTTTACCTCAAAACTCATATCAAACCCTAGTAGTTAAACCCTTATCCTTAATCTTAACCTTAGTATTACTACATAATTATCATCAAATCAGGGAAGATTTTACTTCCTCTAAAGTCAAGGAATCTCTATTATACATTATAGCATTAGTATTATTATCATATGAATTGTCTAAAGAAATCAATAATATTGTGTATTGGTCTTCATCCTCAATTTTAACATTAATATTATCTAAATAATGCATAATTTTTTTAAACACATCAATATATGACTGAATTGAAGTTCTAGGTGGAGGGTTCGAAAAGGCCACACTGGGGAATTCCATTTCAGAGAAAAAAAGGATTGAATTGAAGTTCTAGGATGCGTCTTAAAGTTATGCAGTTTATGTTTCTTATAAAGAAAACCTACAAATTAATTAGTCATGAAAACATTCTAAAGTTTAGACAATATACCAGAAACGGGGGTTTTATAACTAACCTATTGAAAAATATTATTGGAAAAATATAGTGTAATAGAGCTATATTATTTCATTAATACATTGGGAAGGAAATCAATATATCTAGTCATAGTCAATCTATAGATAGAGTGAAAAATATGAGATTTACTAGGGCCCTGAATCATATCTTATAGTCCCTATTATACCAGCAGCACTCTCATCTTGAGTATCCATAGGTTAAATTCATTTTCACCATAAAATTTATCAATTTCATACTTATTGGACGTAAAAATCATATACAGGAGGAATTGAAATCAATTATTAAGTAAAAAATTAATGGTACATCCTCATGTGATGGTAAAGATATCTATATATATCACTGGTTTCCAATACATTCATGATTTTAAAATTTGAAAGTTAACAAATAAAAATATTAGAAGTGAATGTCATGATGATGATTCAAGATGATTGAAAAAGAATAGAAGGAAATCCTTAAAAAGGTAATATGGATTTAATGTTCTTCTATCCATTTTGGTTTTATGTGAATATAAGTAACGTCACCTGACACATGTATTTTATAAATGATCAAAAAATAATGAGTGCAAGAGAAGTAGTGAAGAGAAAATATAAAATTGATCTTATAAAGAATGAATAAAATAAAATTAAATACTGTTATAAATTTAAATAATAATACTCACTCACCAGTCAACCTAACCACTGATTGGCTCTATCTTTATGAAACTATGAATATTATCTAGTATAAATTCAAGATATAGAAATCAGAAGAGATGAAACCTAGACAACTCATAACATGTATTACATTCTAATCTCCATCATACTCTTTCTCTAGGATTAGCTACATACAAGAACATAAATTCATTAATAATGCTCCTTCATGTATATAAATCTTCATCTCTAGCTCTAACGATCTCTTATTACATCATCTTCTTCCTCTGGAATAAATATTATTCAAATGGAATCAAGTGATCGAATGACCACAAGAAATGAACAATTTGTATTAATTATTTCTTGGTACTCAAGGAAAGTATGTAATGGCCTCAGAATAGGTAGATAGATGAGATTAAATAGGTTATAAAAACATTGATCCAATGGTATCCATGAAGTGATACACAACAACTTCAAATATAAATAAGGGGAGTAGGTAATTAAATACATGAAAAGTGAAGTTAAAATTATTTGTTATAATGAAACAATTTCATTGAATGATATTAACACAAAAAAATGTGGTGTTATAATACATCACAAAAATAAATAGTCCATGTAATAATAAATTCTTAGTGAAATAGCATGCATCATATTAACCATTTCATAACCCCTATATAAGAATATACAAGGTAAAATAACCCTCTACATAAGATTAAATCAAACAATCAAATATTAATGTCTCATTAAACTTCTAATCATATAGGATTAACCAAATTTCATATAAATAGAGAATAAATATCATCATAAAAAAATGAAAATATAATTTCATGGAAGAAATATAAATGTATTAAAACACATGTAAACATAGGATTATTTAAAATTCAAATAAGAATGTGAATAGCATTGTTGACAACCTAAGGGTTTATATTTTATTTTTTACAATATATTTCATATTAGTGTTATTGAAAAATTATGTAGAGGGTGAATAGTAATTGGATTTCATGATGATAAAAAAAATCATCAAATAAAGTGGTGATGTTTGTAGGATGTTTTAGGATTCATTCTTGAAGTTTTCTTGAAGTAATAAGTTTCATGGAATAAGTTTGGATATGAGTAAGGATGATACCAAACACATGTAATGTTGGGAAAATTTATTCATATGTTGGGATGAATCTAATTAGAAATGTGTAAAGTAAAAACACTTCCTTAATATAGTTTGGACAAGCCTTCAAAAAGTTTACACAAATAAGTATGAGGCTTGTGTAGGTTTTTATAAGGCTGATGAAATTCATTATAAATTTGATTTTCAAATTTTTAAGGTTGATTTGAGCTGCTTTAAAGGATGGTACAAGCATCGTAATGTTGGTTTTTACCCTCATAAGGGTGATGTGAGTTGTCATAAGGATGGGATTCTACCTCATAAGTTTGGTTCAAGCTTCCCATAAGGGTTGGAACTGACTTCATAATATTGATTCAGATATTCATAAAACTAGTGTTAGGCTCTCATAAGGTTGATACAATCCCTTATAAGGTTGGTGTGAGTAACTCATAAGTTTGGAATAAGGATTTGAACAAACTCCAAATAGGAAATTTTGGAAGATGTGATGGAACTAAAATATTTTCATATCTTTCACCTATCAAGCGAGATAGATGAGAAAATATGAGAAGAAGAAAGGTATTTTTTGATGGGTTTAATTTTATCATCTAAAGATAATTGGGAGTATAAGAGAACCCAAAACACAAACAAATCTATATCCAAGAAATCAATACATTCAAGGTATTTGAAAAACTGACCATAAATATAGCATACCTAAAATTCCTAAACTCTAATGGCATCTATCCCTATTCCTTAATGGATTTTTCTTGATAATGATCACTAGGAGTAGTATAGTAATTTCTCCTATATGATAGGGGAATACACCATCCATTGTATCCATGAACACTTCATGAGGAATTCAAAATTCTCAAAGGGGTTCTAGCACCTTCACCAAGCAATTAATAAGCTTTAGGAATATAAGAGATATTTGGGTATCTTATGAATAATTATCATGAATCAACCGCGTATACAAGAGAGGATCTAATCCTCTAATATATACATCATCAACACTCTACGTGGAATTAAAATCATTTACTATATGAAATGGTTTGAGTGTCATCGTATAACACTAAAATGTTACACTTTTTGGTGCGTTCATTCATTAAACAGATTAATGAATGAGGTATTCCAGCTATAAATGAATCAATTCCATGGATCAAAACTGATGAAAATGTGTAGGAGAAAGTCATGGAAACAATATGCATCAAATGCATGCTAAAACCATCATGGATATCAAGAACGACTTCACATACACCACCATGGTGTGGTGGTTCCCATTTTAGTTCATATCTAATAATCTCTAATTTTCACTAAAATCCCATAAGGACTTTATTCAAAACATTAAAATTGTTTGTGAATAAATTCAAAACTCCTTTTTTATGCAGTTTTATTAAAACACTCTCCATTTTTTAATAAACACTTTTCCTAAAACTTAATCTTTATTTAGGGGCCTAACTATGTGACCCTACATCCCTTAGTAGAGTTGAAAAAAAAATATAAAATCTATATTTCATAGATATAAGCAAATACTAGCCTTTGGAAAATCATCAATGTTACCCAAGCTACTAAGGGGTTAGGTTTAGTCTCCATAAAACATACTTATATCTCTAGATGAACATTCCCACCAAAAGATGTATCATATAAATCATGTAAATATCTATATAAACCCATTTTAAATAAAATCAAGTGACCACTGGACATTAAACATGTCAATCTTGTGTAGGCCTATCATTATTTCTTGATCCTTATAAAACGACTAACAAAATCGATGAATACATCACATGTGATCCATATATGTGATAATAAAATCACATGTCACTTATATAAGTAGTTGATCACATCATATGTGATGCAAATAAGCATTGACATGTATTTTCTTAGTTGAATTTAATCAAGTTCTAGATGCTTTTTCTTATCATACAAGTGGAAAAATCCCCTCACAGTTGTGCTTCTACAAGAAACCATTTTCAGAAAGATACTTATCCACCCCTTGTTTAGATAAGTTCATATAATGAATTGTATAAGTAGGGAATCAAAGTATGAAGTTTTCCATGCTTTGTATCTCACCAACCTTAGATAATAAATATTGATAATAAGAATACACCCCTAAGTATATTTATGATTGTAAGACATTACATGAGATATAATTTAGAAGATCAATCAAAGTAATATGTTTCTATTTATTACCTTATGAATATAAACTCTATACCTCACATACAACAACTTTTATTGAGTATAAGATTCTATTCATGTAATTATTTTCATTTCATCACAACCCATAATACTCTATGATGAACATTGATTAGGGACAACTCAAATTTATAACTTTAGGATATGTTATCATTCAATCATTCATATAAAATAAATTTCATCACATATTAAATAATGATAATTAGTCTTTGAAATTAATATAATAACATTATATATTTACAATTATTACATCAATTTCTCAAGTATCATATTCTAAGAGATTATATATGACCCAAGTGTTTTTTCTATGATGAAATTTTTTTCTATAAATCCGATACATTCACCTTAGTAACCATAAAAATAATATTTACATCTCCTCTCTCAATGATCTCCTATATAATATATTATTTTCAAATCATGCTTTTGGTCCTTTGGTTTGACTAGTTTTCCTCAGCCTGAGCGACATCCCCATTTCGGTCACAATATATCTGAATTTCTCCTTTGATACTAAGAAGCACCCCAAGTTCATAAATGAACTTCTTGATCTGAATAGCTTCCTTCACAACATATGATATATTAATGTACTCTTTCTATATTATATATTCCTCTATGGTGGATGTTTTTTAAATATTCCAACTGATGGCTCCACCATTAAGGAAAAACATGAATTGAGATTAAGATTCCATATCATCTTTTTGGATTGGAAACTATCATTTTTTTAACCCTTAATAAAAATATCATTATCTCCTCCAAAGATCAGGAACATATACTTAGTATATCTTAAGTACCTAAGAATGTTATTCACAACAATCTAGTGACTCTCATTAGGATTGGATTGGTATCAACTTGTTATTCTCAAATCATTCATACGAGACATTAGGTCGAGTACACAACATGGAATAAATGATAAATCCTATAGATAATGCATAAAAAATCCTATCCATCCTTTCTAAATCCTTATATGTATCTTAAATATTCCTAAGATCCATTTCATGTAACATTGGTAAATACCCATTATTATAGTTCTCCAAGATAAACCACTTAATAACCTTACCAATATATGTGTTCTGACTCAGTCCAAGAAACATTTTAGATCTATGTCATGAACTAGCCCGGGTACCCTGGTGACCTGATAATTGAGCCAACACTAACATGTCCAAAAGGACCTTCCCAATCCCCATGGGTTGGTGACTAGTACCTAGCACCATAAAAAATGGAATTGGGAATGAATTTTCCACAAACATTTCAGAAAAAAGATAGAAAATTAGTATCCATAAAAGAGAAAATTCATTGGGAGAAGTATACTAGAAGTCAAACAGGTATAAACAACACAAAGTATTATAGTAAATTACTATAAAGTAAGATAACTTACCATGTTATATCAATAACAACTCTTTAAGACCAAATATCAACAGCTGGAACCACCTATAAGTGTTTCTTTTCCCCTACTCAAACCTAGAAGGAGACAGTCTACAAAATCGTGAAGACACAAGTAGGGTGTGAGATAAAATCCTAGTAGGGTCTCACCAAGGATTCCATAATAAATGCCACATTTAATTAACCAAATAAAGATTTCAATTTTAAAAATAAATAGATTTGGCATTTAAAAATCATATTTAAATAAATCATGATTTATATTTCAGATGATGTAAATAATTTAAAAAAAAATCTAAAGAAACATTTTATATAAAATAGTTTATATAGATTCAGAAGGCATGAAATATAGTTTACAAACCAATGGAATATATTTCAAATAAAAACAAGCGAGAAACATGGTCATGTTCCAAAAGGTATGATAGTTCTAGGCTATGGGAATCCATCACATGCAAAGTGACATGGAAATATGTGTATACACATGTCCCTTTGACATTGGTCAAAAGGACTTCATCATTGTCACGTCGAGGATGTGACATGATGCAGTTATGTTTTAGTAATGTTTTATAAGAATATAGTGTTATCCCAATAACTCACTAACTCTCTAGGATTTCATGTTATCAAGTACAAAATCAATGATCGGAAATTTATCTCAAGACTACTTAAAATAAAATTCATCCCATTATCAATTTCAAATATGCCAATTTTCCTTTTTAAAAACCATAACACGAGTTTTTAATCAAAACATGCCTCTTTCCATGATAAAACCATCAGGTTTATATTAAAATAGTTTAATACATTTTCTCAAATAAAATTTGAAATCAATTTCATCAAATTAATTTCCACAATTAAATTCTACAAATTAATTTAAACAATTTTCTATCAATTTCACAAACACACCCCAAATTAATGGAATTGGGTGGTTTTCCCAATTTATTTCCAAATAAAATCCAAATCCTCCAATTCAATGGAATTTGGGGTTTAATCAAACAATTTAAAGAAATTTCAAGCAATTAGATTCAAATCAAACAATAGAAATTAAATAAATAAATTTAGGGTTAATCAAATTAGAAAATCAAAATAGAACCACCTACCTCGAGATCATGGGATCTTGAATCACAAAGCCCAAATCAGGATTTTCAAATTAATAATGGAGATAATGGGAAATCAAGAATAAATCCATAGATTAAAGATCCAAATATTAGTGATTAGATCAAAAACACAACATGGGGACCTATAAAACCCTAGGGAGGAAAATGGAGAGAGCTGTAGATAGAGAACCAGAAGAGAAAAACTATTAGGAGAAGATTGATCGTCATTCCCCTAGCATTGATTTTCTTTAGGAAGGGTTATAGGGGCCAAACAATGTTCTTGTAAACATCCAAGGAAGAATAAATCAATTTTGTATCTTATAGGACTATCAGTCATCTAAAAAGTGGTGTTTAGGATTTTAAAACTTAATTTATAATTAAAAAACCATATGCATGGTTATCTGTGCAAGGCCACACGGTTAGAGAAAATGATACACCCTTGTTGTGAACCCCTTTCCTCCAGGTTCATGGATTATACTAAGTGTTCACATGGTTTTTCAAACCATATTACAACCATTCAAAACCCTACTTCCACATTTTTCATGGTTTACACTATTAGGGCACATGGTTTGGAAAAATTATGCACCAACTATGCACTAGCCCAAAAAATTTCAAAAAAATTTAAAATTTCTTCTGAAACAACCCCAAATAAAACCCAACCAAATAATGATAAAAATAGAGGTTTATGAATATTTTAAAATAGTAAAAAAAATGTTAAAACCTCTCTACCATAGAAACTTTATGTCCCAGAAAAGCCTACTCAGAAGCTTATGTGCCAAACAGATGATTCCACTGCTCTCTCATCAGTGCCTCCCTCTCCCATGTTCCATGAGAATCAGAATCGTGATTCCCTAGTATTCATACCAAAGGTATCATCCTCCCATGAATTACCTTGGTATCATAATAAATTATCCTAACTAGACATTTAGTCATGGAAAAATCATGTTTCATCTCATGATCACTCTAGCTCAGAACATGAGATGGATCTGAAATATAATTTTGTAGCTGAGATACAAGGAATGTGTTATTTATCAATGTGAGCTATGGTATAGGAACTAAATGATCATCCACTTACCCCATCTACTCAAAAAACTCAAAAGGTCCCAAAAAATGATGAGAAAGCTTCCCTTACCTCCCTAGTAGTTGATGACATAAATGGGGTGAAACTTTCAAGAACACCTAGTCACCAACTGAAAATTACAAAGGCCTGAAATGATTAGTATAAGACTTATATTGGATCTATTTTTTCAACATTATCTTTTGAATCAACTAAATTATTGATTTAGTCTCTTGAACCAATCTTAGTCCAACCCAGTAACTTTCACCAATCTCCAACCAACACAACAGAGATCTTCATGGTCACCCATACAAGGCCTCAAAAGGATCCATTCTAATCGTAGACAAGTAACTATTGTTATAAGAAAACTCAACCAGTCCAAAGTGACCATCCCAAGATCCAACAAATTCAAGGGCGTAGTCACATATCATATCTTCAAGAATCTTTTTATCTCTTTATATATATCCATCCAAATGAAAATGGTATTCTATACTCAAATAGACATGAGATCCCAGTACCACCTAAAGGTATCTTCAAAAGAGAGAAGAAAACTGAGGATTTCTATTATAGACTATAGTAGATGGAACTCTATGAAAACGAACAATCTATTTCATGTAGATATTTCCCAACTCCTCAACCATGGTTGTATCACAAATTGGTATAAATTGAGCTGAATTGGTCAACCTATCAATCACAACCCATGTTGAATTATTCTATCTTTGGGTACATGGAAACCCAACCACAAAGTCCATAGAGATCTCATCCCACTTCCAAGTTAGGATTGGAAGTGGCTAAAGAAAACCTAAAAGTTTTTTATGCTTTTACTTGACCTGTTGTCAAGTTTAACAATGAGATAAAAATTCCTAAATTCCCCATATCAAACCTATCCACCAGAACTATTGTCATATGTCATATAACATCTCCATGGTTCCTAAGTGCAATGCCCACTATAAACTATAGAAATCCTCCATCAAAACTTTCCTTATCGTTAATTACACAAAAAATTATTCTCGTAACATAAAATGACCCCAGTGGAGAATGATCACTCAGGAAAAGTCTCCCCGCCATAAAGAGAGTCTCTAATTCCACAGAACTCATCATCAAGGTTTTGTTTCTGAATAATCATCTTGAGAAGAGAGGAGGTCAACTGAACACTTTCCAAAGTAACATCATCCTCTGATTCTTGAACTCTAACATGAAACTAGAAAAATAGATCAATCAATTTCTACTTTTTTTATGATTCATTCATGGTATGGGTTAGAGTTTTCTTTCTCAATTCATCTGCAATGACATTCCCTTTCCCTAGGGTATAGGATATGTTGAAATAAAAATATTTTAGGTACTCCACCCAATGCCTATGGTGGAGATTTAGTTCCTTTTAGGATAAGATTCCAATTAGTATCTTGTCATCTAAAAACATGGTAAAAATTTCTACTAAGAGGTAATGTTGTCAGATATTAATTGTGTGCATCATAGTAGTAAGTTTAAGTTCATGGGTTGGGTAATTCTTCCCATGTGTCCTAAACTAACGAGAGTCATATGAAAATACATGATCACCTTACATAAGAACGCATACCAAACCTGAACCTGATGCATTACAGAAGACCACATTGAACTACTCAGCCTCTGGAAGAGTCAACAACTGAGAATTAGTCAAAAGATATTTCAGATTAAAAAAATAAATATTACACTTCTCATCCTAAGAAAACTTTACTCCCTTATGAGTTAGAGTAGTCATTGGATAATCCAAATTTGAGAAGTCTTTTACAAACTGGTGATAATACCCATCTAAGCTCAAGAAAATATGAATCTCAAAAACATTTTTTGGTTTCTCCCATGTCATAATATCTTTCATTTTATTAGGATCAACTGATATAGCATGTTCTGACACCATGTATCCAAATAATTTTACTTCCTGAATACACAAATCACATTTCAAAAGCTTGGCATAAATTTAGTGATTTCTCAATAATTCTAGAACATCTCTCAGATGATGCATATATTCCTCCTTAGACTTAGTGTAAATCAATATGTCATCTAAAAATACCACCATGTAGGTATCAAGATACTCATTGGAAATCGTATTCATAAAATCCATAAATATTGTAGGAAAATTGGTTAAACCAAATGGCATGAAAAGGTACTCATAATGGACATACCTTCTCTAAAAGGAGTTATTTGAATGTAATATTCTTTTATTCGCAACTAAAAGCATCCAGACTGAAGATCAATATTTTAGAACCACTTATGCCTCTTAAGCCAGTCAAATAGATCATCAATGTGTGGTAATTAATATTTGTTCTTTATAATAACTTGATTGAGTTTTCGATAATCAATATAAAGGTGAAGTCATCCATAATCTTTCTTAGCAAAGAGAACCAGCACCACCCAGGGTGACACACTCTCACATATAAATCCTTTCTCTAAAAGATCATCCAACTAAGAATTCAACTATTTCACTTCAGCTAGAGTCATGCGATAAGGGGTAATAGACACTGGTTGAGTACCATTCACTAGGTTGATAGAAAACTCCACCTATCTTACCTATGGAAATCCGGAGAAGTCAGAAGGGAACATGTTGGGAAACTTGATGAAAAATAGTGGGATATCACCACTCAAACATTTCCTCTCTAGATCAAAATTCAAAATAGATATCACTTTTCCACTTCAGTGGTGGCGTGGTAGTGAAGGTGAGTGGAAAAAATCATTGTTCTTTGGGAGGTTTGGGGTTCAAAACCTAGGAGTCTGCTTTCGGGACGAGCCTCTCCCCCAGGATCCACCCATATTGTTGGGTTTATTGGTCTCAACTGGGTGCGTAAAATGAGGCATGAACCACTGTGCTGATACATTTCTGTGACGAACCATCACCGACCGGGATTTTACCCTCTGGGACACTCTGCCATCTCAGCTAGCAATGGCTCCTCCCATGGCTTGGGCTCTACCTCCAAGCAGTGACCTCTTTATGAGGGAAGGTGGAAACCATGTGTGGATGGTTTGAAAAGGCCACATATGGGAATTTCCTATTTAGAAAAGAGGAAAAAAACATAGATATCACTTTACCTGAATCTGGATAAGAAGGTCTAACTCTACTCGACCTCAGGCCCCATTCTCCTTGAAAGATTCGTCAAACCCCATCGGGTGAATTAAATGAGACCCATCGAAGATAAAAATCTATTTGGGATTTAATGGAAATGATCCAATCTATTCTGAATATGATGTCAAGTGGTTCAATGTTGAGAACCAGAAAACTCCAAGCAAGATCAACATCTGATAAATAGAAAACACAAGCAGGACTACAGAGACCCTACTCTCTCTTCATTCCAAGGGGTGTAGTAATAACCAACACATAAGACAAAATCTACGTACAATTATTATCATATTAACAATGCTGGTTGAAATAAATAAATGAGATGCACTATTATCAAATAGAGAAGTCACTAATGACGAAGCTATAGTACTGGTACCTCCCAAAGTCATTAGACTTGTATTTTCTTCCTCTGGAGACTCTTCCACTGCATGAAGAAACTTTTTTTCATATTACTATGGTTGTAACATCTTTGTTCTTGAAGAACCTAATTGCACTGTATTAATTTTTGGTGCTGAAGATCTCATGCCACTACAGGGAGTAGAAAAGACATGGAAGAACTTCTTTAAGTGACCCGAGCGTCCAAAGGAGCCACAAATCTTGGGTGCCTCCGTTAAAATCCTCTTGGAATTCTATAGATTTACACACTAGTAACAAATTAAAGGACCACTTCCAAGACCTTCAGGAGGTATATAATGACCCTAATATCGATAATTGATATGAAAATCATCACACTTCCTCTTCCCCTTGGAAATATTTTCATGGCCACTAGGAGAAGAATAAAACTCTCATTAACCCTAACTTGTTATCCAGATCCATTTTGACCATCAGTGCTCTATCCAACACTTTAGTAAAAGAAGGTAGCTTAAGTAAGAAAATATGAGAAAGAATAACTAGTATAAGTACCAACTCAAACCATTGATCCTTTATCTTCTCATTCGATACTATCTCAGTTACAAACTGCACAAGCTTAGTAAAATGGTTTTCATATTCTTTCATGGTCTTTTCATCCTATTTGATTTTGAAAAACTCAGTGGCCTTGGCCAACAACATTGAATTTTGATAAAACTCATCAGTGAAAAGAACCTTGAAGTATTTCCACTCTAAGACCTCATATTTCTTCATTGTCACCATCATGTCCCACTATCTTCTACTCGGTCTTTCCAGCATGAAGGTGGAACACTTTACCTTGTTTTTTCGGGTGCCTTCAAGAACCCAAAAAAAAGATCAATTCTACTCAACCATTACTGAGCCTCTTGAGGATCATTTGATCCTTTTAACATTATCAACATATATTAAAGGAACTCCTAAGAATAGTTTCATAAAACATATGCCTAAGGTTTCATAGCTAGATCCTGAACAAGAACTAGTGTTAGTGTCTGTCCCAAATATTGGATAGTACACACAATCACCTCAGCCAGACACAAGTCTATGAGGGAATTTTCTCATTGAGGTTTATCAACAGCTTCCTTCTACATCTTATTCTCAGGTCTTTTGAGATCCATGATGATACACAACATCAGCAGACAATATTGAAGACATCATATTAACACTCAAATGTAGAAACAAGGGAAATTAATCCCAATAGATAGAAATACAAGATTTGGATTTCAATATATCCAAATCAAGAGAAGGGAAAAGATTAGAACTAATCATTAAGATCTATTTAAAAAACCACCCCTAGTGACTTAAGGCTCATTGTGGTGATTGATTTTCAAGAACTCAATCACAACAACCTCCAAAGTCCTGATAAGACTACAAAACTACGTACTAACTTCAAGACAATATGTTAAACCTAGACCTATGATATTACTTTGTTATGAACAATCTAGGGTACCCTGAAAACCTGATAACCAAGCCACCAATGACATGTCTTTAAGGGCATTCTTGATCCACATGGGCCGTAAACTGGCACCTAACATCATAAAAAAAGGAAGTGTGAATGAATTTTCCACAAACATTAAGGAAGAAAGATAAAAAATCAGTATGTATACAAGAGAAAATCCATATGGAGAAGTGTACCAAAAGTAAAATAGGTATAAACAACCCAAAGTATTATATAAAATCACACAAAAGTGAGATAAATTCCCAAGTCCCCGCAGACACAACTTTTCTAACCTAAAGATCTACAGCCAAAAGCACCTCCAAGTGGTGTTTTTCCCCTCCTCGAACCTAGAAGGAGAAAATCTACAAACACCAGTAGGAACAAGTAGGGTGTGAGATAAAATCCCAATAGGGTCTCAACAAAGATTATATTATAAGATTATATATTTAATTAACCAAATAAAACTTTCAATTTTATAAATAAAAAAATTTGAATTTCAAAATCATATTTAAACAAATCATGATTTACAATTCAAATGATGGAAATACTTTAAAAAAATGAAAATATAAATATTTTATATAAAATAGATAATATAAATTCATAAGGCATGAAAAATAGTTTACAAACCAATGTAATATATTTCAAATACAAATAAGTGAGTAACATGCTCATGTTTTAAAAGGTATGATAGTTCTAGGATATAGAAATCCCTCACACTAAAAGTGACACAACAATATGGGTATAAACACGTCCCTTTGAAACTGGTTTAAACGACTTCATCACCATATTTTCAGTGATTTGACGTGTTTCCATTATGTTTTAATAACATTGTAGAATTATAGAGTGTTTTCCTAATAACTCACTAACTACCTAGGCCTTCATGTGCTCTAGTACAAAATCAATTATAGAAAATGTATCTAAATAGTAATTGAAATAAAATTTATCCCATTCAAAATTTCAAATATTCCAATTTTACTTTTTAAAACCCATAACATAGGTTTTTAATAAAAACATGAATTTTTCCATGATAAAACCATTCGGTTTCTATAAAAACAGTTTAAGGAATTTTCTCAAATAAAATTTAAAATAATTTTCATCAAATTAATTTCCACAATTTAATTTAAAAAAAATTCCATCAATTTCCCAAACACACCCCAATTCAATGGATTTGGTGGTTCTCCCCAATTTCTTTCCAAATATTCTAATTAAATGGAATTGGTGTTTTAATCAAATAATTAAAATAAATTTCAAGAAATTATATTAAAATCAAACAATTGAAATTAAATAAAACAATTTAGGTTTAATAAACTTTTCTAATCAAAATGGAACCACCTAGCACAAGATCATGGGATCTTGAATCACAAATATCTAATCAGGATTCACCAATGAAGAATAAAAACAAAGGGAAACCAATAATAAATCCTTAGATTCAAGAACCAAATAGTGGATATTAGATTTACAAATCAACGTAGATATCTACAAAACCCTGGGGAGGAAATAAGAGAGAGTGGGAGATATAGAACTAGAAGAGGAAACCTACTAGGAGAAGATCGAATGTCATTCCCCTAGCTTAGATTCACATTTGGGAGGGTGTATAGGGGAAAAACTTCTCTTGGGAGCCTCTAAGGAATAATAAATCAATTTGGGTTCACACAGGCTCATTGGGAATCTAAAACGGTGGGTTCAATATTTTAAAACTTAATTTCATATTAAAAAAACAAACACATGATTAGTTGGGTTGGGTCTCATGGTTACACAAAACTGTGCACCCTAGCCATGTGCCCCGTTTCTCTTGGTTCAAGGTTTTTACTAAGTGGGAACACATTTTTTCAAACTATACGCCAACTGTGGAAACCCCCACTACCTTTTTTCATGATTTTCACTAGCAAGGCATATGGTTTGGGAAAATTGTGCGCCAACTGTGTACAAGCCCAAAACATTCAAAATTTTCCAAAATTTCTCCCGAAACAACCCCAAATGAAACCCAACCACAACATGATCAAAATACAAGTTTAGGAATACTTAAAAATTGTAACAGTATGCTACAATATCTCACTATATATCTTTATAACGAGTATATAGGTAGATTCATTAATGTCTTTCAAATATTTACCCAACCACAACTCCATCAAATGAAATGTTGGGGTATCATTTTTTAGAAACAATATGTTGTCTTCATATAATATATGTAATACTATGACACTCCCACTAGCCTTATTATACGTATATAAATCATCCTTTTTTTATAAAATAAAACTCTTCAATTTTATTATCATACCTGATATACTAACACTGAGAATCTTGAATCGGTCTATTAAGTTACCATTTCAACTTTCAAACCCTGACAGTCTCATCTAGAACTTCACAAACCTTGATATATATCATATACATGTCCGTAGATAAATTATTATTAAGTTATTTAGTTTTAACATCCATATGATATATCTTATAATCATAAAAATATGTGATGACTTGAAAAATCTAAATGTAATTCATCTTCCCAATAGGTGAAAATGTCTCTTTGTAGTAATACCATTAATTTTCTATAACACTTTGCTACAAGGACTTATTTATGGTTATAAAATCTAACATCTATGTTAGTTTTCTTATAGAAAATCTACTTACATCCGATGGGTTTTTCTCCCTCAATTCCATCCCCCAAGTTCAAAATATTATTAGTGTACATGGAGTCCATATTAGATTCTATAGGTTTTAGCTATTTCTCAGAATCAGATATCTCAATTGCTTATTGGTAGGTTGTAGGTTAATCACCTATGAAAAGTACCCAATCATCATTTTCTATGTGAAATACATATCTCACTATCCCTTAATAAATACTACCAAACCTTAGAGTCTCTTGTGAAACTTGAGTAAATTTTTTATCCAAAACTCTTTATAGAATCGTCTTAGCATTCATCTTAGGCACACTTTAGGTTTGTTGGCCTTGAACGTATCTAAGTTTAACTTTCCTTCCAATAACACCCCAAATAATGTGTTTATTATCAATGAAAGAACCAATATAGGCCACATACACTTTTTATTGAGTAGGGTTATATAAATGATACCTCTAGTTTCCTTAGCATAACTAACAAATTATAATTTTTCTAACTTAGGGTTAATATTTTCATAATTCAATCATCATATGAGTGCATCACGACCCCAAATATTCATAAAATACAAACTGGAACATTTTCCATACATTATCCCATATGGTGTCTCTATGAAATCTTTATATGGGATATATATTAGTAATAATATTGCATTTTACAAATAATAACTCCATAATGACATAGGATGGCCACATAGGCTCACCACTGATTGAACCATGTCTAACAAGGTTTGATTATTCCTTTTAGGAACATCATTACAATATGGTGTTTCAAGATTAGTGATCTATGAAACAATTACACAATCTTATGGATGAGTTATGAAATCCTTTCTTAAATATTCTCCACCTCGATCAGATTAGAGTACTTTAATACTTCTTCCTAGTTGATTCTATACTTCATTCTGAACACTTTGAACATTTTTACCAACTAAATTCATCGGTAAATGTAACAAAGTACCAAAAGCCACCATTTTATAGTGTAAAATTTTTCCATATACATCACTGTGTATGAGTTCTAATATCCCAATATCCTTCTTTTAATTTCTCCTAAAAGATGACTTTTTCATTTTTTTTCAATAAACAGTATTCACAATTCTCAAATGATTCATAGTAAAATGATTCCAAAAACCCATATTTATTGAGTCTTTGAATGTGTTTCTCATCTACAAGTATAAGGTGACAATGGTAAAGGTAGGGGGATTAGAATCGACTCTAAAATTATTATTCTAAATTTTATAAACTCTATAACCCATATCAAAAATATATGAACCATTAATTGTGCTCCCAACACCAAAAAACATGTCATCGTTGTATATAGAACAACTCTTTTTCTTAATAATGAATGAAAATAATATCTTCTCAAAACATGATACATAAATAAAATTATTGTTTATGGAAGAAACATAATAGTAGTTTTTTAAATCTAGGATCAATACACTTTAAAAAATCAGATCATATGAACCAACCTCTAATGCATCAACTCTTACTCTATTACCGACATGATGATCTACTTCACCCTTCGTTAATTCTTTTCTATCTCTTAGTTTGTGTTTGTTGGTGAAAATTTGTGATGCACACCTCATATATAATACCCTTGAGTCAAAGTTAGATGAATTTATCATAATAACATTCACATTTAGGTACTTTGAATTTTTCTTCTTGATAACACTTCTCAATCAATGATAGCAATCTTTAACTATCTTATTGTTCATAACTGATTATGATCTCAAAACGATTGTGGTTAAGTATGTCATAATATACAATAAGAAAATATCAATGAATGAGTATCATGTATTATATATTTTTAGTAAGGACTATGAATGAATTTTTTTTACAAAAAATGGTTACCCTAAACATCATATTCATTTAGTAATTCAAGATCCATGTTTCACTAAG
The DNA here is from genome assembly GCA_963277665.1 of Viscum album. NCBI lineage: Eukaryota > Viridiplantae > Streptophyta > Magnoliopsida > Santalales > Viscaceae > Viscum > Viscum album. Next base: position 391,948,897 of record OY728146.1, read on the forward strand.
ATATGGTTCTGCTATGGAATTTATCTCACCACTTTTTTATTTAGGTGGGAAATTTCTCTCATCATAAAAATTATGATTCTTAGATACTTAAGTGCATAACCATTTCTCCAAATCTATCATATGTATTCACTCAGCTCTATTCCTCTAGTAACCCAATCCTATTAGGGTCTCTCAGCTAATGAAACCCAATAAAATGCTAAAAATAGGTTAAAAAGGAAACTCTAAGGGAATTCATCTATCAAATTACCTAAACAAATACATACCTTTCTCAACTAACACCTTATTTCCTTACATAAGTTAATCCATGGGAACCCAGCCATAGAATGACCAACCTAGTTGGATGATCATGGTCAATACAAGTACTTATTCGGAAGGAATATCACACTAAGTATTTAAGAGGTTTTATTTTAATGTATCACTAATTTAATAGACATCATATATTTGTTAAATTCATAACTATTAAAAATTAATTAATCATTATCTCCTCATGTTATATTCATTTTTTTGTATGCATTATTCTAATGATTTAGTTTTTGAATCCTTATTCCAACCACCAAATTAATTTTCTCACATCACATTAATGTGTACCCCTTTACACAACTCATAATTTTGTGTTAAACATACAAAAACTGAAGTCGATTATATTCATATATATCTAAATTCACTATATTAATAAGGTGAATGAACTCTTCATGTAAAGGAATAGAGTTATATGAGATTAATAAACTTCACATGAGTAAGCCTGGAGTGACAAATAGTCAACCCTGTTAACTTTTCTGAAAAATGAATAAGCCTGTAGGAAAGTAGGTGGTATAACCCCAAGTCCCTCTTCCCAGTGAGACTTTACCCAAGATAGAATTCAATTATTTATATTTATAACAACTAATATGCACAAAATATATTCAAAAATTATTCTCAATCTTATAACTATAATTAAAAACCATAGTCAAGGTAGATGAAAACTAAATTTTATGATATCAAACCCATCATGACATGAAAGACTCTATCCAAGAAGTGGTTTAATAGTTAAAGAATAGAATAAAAAATATTCAAACTTAAAAAAGAATTTATTAAACATGAATATAAAATGAATTTAACAAATATATTAGCATTTTATTTATTTTCCAAAATATAAGACATTTATGAACTATTCATAAAAATATGCTAATTATAAACATTTTATAAGTAAGTTAAAAATTAATATAAATACTTTACATTAAAAATTATTGTGAAATATTTTATATTATAATTATATTAAATTTAAAATATTAGTTAAACAATTAATCATATTAATCTTCAAACCCATTTTGATGTGTCTAAAACAATATCTTTAAATAAGGATTGTTTTTCAATTTGAAAATTTTTAAATCAATTAATTAAGAACAATTTAAAATTATAAAAATAAACAATTTTATATTTTATAATTATAATTTATAACATTTATAAATTATTTCTAAATATTTATAAATAAAAATTGTATTTCTAGATCATAAGATATGCCATATAATTTTCAAAGTTTATTTTAAATATTTACATTTAATATTTTAAGAGTATTCTAAATGTTTCGAAAAATTATTTAATTATAAAAAAATATAATTTATTAATTTATAAAACTTTCATAAATTAATATATCTCAAAATACCATTTACAATTATTTATAAACATTTTATAAACCATCTAAATCAAAATGTTAAAAATAATGTCGTAAACATTTTAAGATTCACCGTGACTTGAAAAACATTGTCATGATAAAAATATAGTAATTTTTACTATAAAGTAACACCATGGTCATCACTACACCATGGTGTCTTGGAACTATTTTTGGTTCCTAGATAATCCATTAAAAAATCACCACAGTCATCGCTACATTGTGGTGTTAGTGACCAAGGCATTTTAGAATCGCCAAGGCTACACCATGGGAACTTACAAGCCATTGTAACAATACTCCTTTTTTAAAACTCAAATAAAACATGTTTAAATCTTGAATAAACTCACTCAGATACCAATAATGGGTTTCAATTGATCATTTAATGATCATTGGTAGTGAAACTGAACCCAAAACACAGATAAATTTATCTCCAAGGAATCAATATTTTCAAGGTATTCAAAAAAAATATGATGTACCTAAAATAATTAAACTCCTATTTCATCTATAATTTCTATTCAAAAGAGTTATCTTTATGATAATTATTAGAAGCAACTGATTCATTCTCCCTAAATTCAAGGGGAATACATCAGCCAATGGATCTACGAACACTTTGTGAGGACTTCCTAATTCTCAAAAGGGTCCTAGTACATTTTTTGAGTGATGAAAAAGGGTTCGGGAATAGAATAGAGCCTTGTATAGATTGTGAATTATTCAAAATAATCAACTAAATAAACAAGAGAGGATCACATCCTCTTATATAATCATTATTGATGCTCTTTATATAACGAAGAGTGTCGGTAATATTAAATAGTTTGAGTGTCATCACATGACACTCAAACGTTACACCTATTGGAGTTTTCATTAATTGAAAACTTCAATGAATAAGGTATTCTATCCATAAATTAACCAACTCTATGGATTTTAACTGACGAAAAAATGAGGAAGAAGGATGTAGAACCAATATTCATTGCATGCCTATTAAAGCCAGTATGGTTGTCGACCACAGCTTCACATGCACCACCATATAATGGTGGTGAATGATTTAGTGATTATACAAATATTTTTCTATATTTTTAAAATATGGAAATGTTACGGTATGAGAATATTTTTATGAATATATTAGAAAAACAAGGAAATATAAATGGAGGATATTAAAATTGTTATTCCTTAGTGAATTTTTTCAATGAAATAGAGTGGATGGAACCTGAATGATGTTAAAAACCAATTTCCAAGAGAAGAAGAAAGATATTATTACATGAAAATAAAGGTATTTTGGTCATTTTAGTGTAAGGAATAAGTTAACTTCTATGAATGGAGGTTTATTGGGAGTCATAAGTTCATCACTATAAGGTATTATCTTCATCTGAAGATAAAGAAATGTTTTTTATGAAAGTAAAGAGGTTCATATACTACTTGTGAAAGAGTATTTGTGAGGATATAAATTGATAATCTATACATATATAAGTATTCACTCAGTTATATACATGTTATGGATGTTGGAGGGACCTAAATTTCCTAAAAATGTAGAGTTTTATTCTTTATAGTATCATGTAAATGAGGAGTAAGGGTAGTGAGCCTTAGGTAATAGTGAACTGACCTAAAAAAATTGTAAGTAGTGAGTCAAGATGTGGAGTGAAAAAGACCTCATGTATCCACTAAATTATTAAAGTATTATATTTTGGGTGCATCATTACACTTTTTATTACATGCTCTTAGATGTATCTCAGTGTGGTTGAACCAAATAAAATCCTCATGTCCCTTGTATATTTAATTTAGTACTTCCACTTATGGGAATTATATGAGGTTTTTTATAAAATACTTGATAGATTAGTTGAACACATTTCCTACCTTTTTGGTAATATGATCCAAATAGATACATCAATAAGAATGTCAAAATATGTAGAAAATGATTTCTCCTTGATTCACTCCACCCCCCCCCCCCCTCATGGTACCTTGGGGACCTAATATGTGATATAAAAGCTTAAGGTCATGTGTTTTGTTCAACCTTAGAGTTTATTTTTTAAGTTTTCTCACAAATAGAGTCAAGTTTTGAACCACTATTTTTCAATGGTACAAACTTACATACGTAGAAAAAGGAGTTCATAACATATATGGAGGTAGATATGGAAGTGTAAGTCATGGGAACAACAAAAGTGCTCTATATAGAATGAAAAACTAAGAATCTAGTCTTAATTTAAGGATAATCATTACTGCACATGATAAATAACATCATCTCCAATGAAAACTATAGATTAATTAACTATAGAAAATTCCAAAACTAAAAGAAGAGAATCTTCACATGTAATTTATAATTAATTTATAAGAATATATAGAATTACCTTAACTTGTAATTTTATCTCTGATGATGATCTAGTTAACTAGATATTCATACCATTATTACACTGTAGTATCCAAGGGAATTATCCCTCTAGTACTGATCCACATGTGCACGAAAATATTTGAACTTCCTTATAGAATTACTGGGTTCTAGCATGGCCAATCCTGATCACTTTCATTCTTTTTGGTTAATCACAACAGAATTATTCTCTAAGGAGGAATATCCCTTGATGTTCTCTTGAAGTCTTGAGAGAGGGGGAAGAAAGAGAATGTTCTAGATCTCTATATCCCTCCCTAGGTTTTGAGAGATTCTCTCTCTATCCTTTTTTCACAACCAGAGTGATTCTAGAAAGTGTTATAATTGGATATTTATTATGGCATGTTTATGGTTGAAAAATTTTACACAAACCCTTTCCCTATTTAAAAATTTATAATTAACCCCATGTCCAATAATAATAAAAATAATAATTAATCAATTGACATGGGAAACATTTTAATAATATAAAAAAATATCATTTATACTATTTAAAATTATACCATTTAGCTAGATCCTCTTTCCCTCATCTACATTTACCAATCCTTGAATAATGACTATTTATTTAATAAATAAATATTATTTCATTATTAATTGATAATATAATAAATATTATATTTTCCAAAACTTACAAACAAATATTTATTATTATTATTATTTATTCTTTAGAATAAATTATGATTAAATTATTGCAATCATTCAAACCCAAATAAATATTATTTATTCTAAATTTTTAAATTAAATAATTGAATTTAAATGATATTTCTGATACATTTAGTGTGTGACTATCTAGGATTATTTTTCGGTGTTAATAGGTATAACTGCTTAAAGTCCAAGGTTAGAATCTTGAAATATGTTAAGGATCCCATGGAGAAATAAGCTAATGTTGCAAAGAAATCCATTTTCTTACAAATTATTACCATTTAATACAATATATTTATCATAATATCTGAAATCAAGTAGGTTGTATGATGATTTCATCAATCTATATCCTTGATGTCTCTATATTTGATATTAGTAAAATGAAATCACCAACTGAACACCATGGAAATGGATTAATATAGGAAGTTCCACTTCCATCAAGGGGATTGAGATATCAATTTCTATCAAGGGATAGAAGGGATGAATCCTTTCTTTCATTACCCATTAATACAATATCACTCATGAGATACCTAAATTATACTACCTCTCTATGAGCATATGTCACCATGATTTTCATGAATATATAAAATTACATGAGTCATGATATCCACTAATGATAATCTTAATGTATAAACATCAATACACACATTTTCATATAGTAACATCAAATGAAACATGGAAATGTGGATTTACTATTAATAGGTTTGTTCTCATAACCTTTTATATTGAATATTACCTAGGTTGAACACCATGAGAAGGTCTCTCGATGTCTTATGATTCTCCCAAAACTGATAGCCTATATTTTATGTGTATCATAAGACAATATAACCTGGCCATAGAAAATTATTCAAGAATGATGTCGTGGCATGTCTAGGTTATCATCATGGAAAGGAACTACCGTGACCTTTCAGTGTGACATATATTCTTAGGAAATTATCATATATAAATTTCATATAGAAGTAAAATTATGATGTGATAATAAAACTTATTAAATAAAATGAAACATGTAATCAAATACTATTAAAGTTGGTTATGGTGCATAAAATCCAATAGAACCCCACTTACACTAGATCCAATTGATAATAACTTTCAGTTCACTAGCTCTCACATGATACACATGCTTCTACTAAGATAAATCCTTGGTCAAGGGGTCCATCACTTTTTCCTCTATGGATACTCTGATCACTACATTTTCTCCTCATTGAGAAAAATCCCTCAAGAGATGAAACTTTCAAAGTATGTTCTTTTTCATTTGATGTGACCTCATCTCTTTGGAGAGATCCACTACTGCAATGTTATCACAATAAACAGTGACTGGTTCTTGACTATTAAGTAATACATAAAGAACTTATATGGAGTTTTGAATCCATAATACTTACTTGAATTCATCATAAGCTATAATATACTTGGAATCCACTGTAGAATCAATAAAAACTGATTACTTTGAACTCTCCCATCTCACAGTTCCTCTACTGAGAAAAAAGATATATCATGACCCTTAATTCAGATTATTCTAATCTATCTAAAATTCAGCATCTATATAACCCTTAATGAATAGATCTTCATATCCCCCATACCCCAGGAACATATCCTTAGTTCACCTCAGATACTTATGGATATCCTTAATAGCACTCCAATTCTATTCACTTGGATCTACTTAATATCTTCCTACCATGATCAATGCATGTGAAACATCAAGCCTCATACATAACATGGAATATATGATAGATATTACCACATAATATAATAGGATATTATTTATTATATATGTATCCTCTTATGTCTGAGGACACGTTTTATTGAAAATATATATACCATGTGACACTAGATCCAATCTCATCTTAGATTATTCCATACTAAACCTCATTAGTATATGGTCAATGTATGTACTTTGACTTAGCCTAAGAAGCATATTAGATCTATCATACATGATCTTTATCCCTAAAATTTAGGCTACTTATCCTGAGTCCTTTATAGATAATAAATTTCTCAACCAGGCCTTAACCTATTGTAAGGTCGGCATCTCATTGAAATTAGTAATATGTCATCAACATATACTACTATTAAAATAATTTAACTCCCACTAAATGAATTTTAAACACATGTATCACATTCATTATTAATGAAAAATAATTATTTTATGGCTTCATCGAACCGAATCGTCCATGACATAGATGATTTATTTAATCCATAAACAGATCTATGTGACTTAAATAATTTTTTGGCATTTCTTGGAATTAGAAAATCTTTTGGTTGTGTCATATACACATCCTATTGAAGCTTCCCATTAAATAAAGTAGTTTTAAAATTCATTTTCCAAATCTCATAATCATGGTAAGCTACTATGTCATGCAATATTATGATGGATTTAATCATGGAAACTAGAGAAATGTTTTATTTCTGTCAATTCCTTGTTGTTTTCTAAACCCTTTAACCTCTATTTATGTTTTATAGGTATTTATATTAACTTATATATCTAGTTTTCTCTTGAATACCTATTTATACATATTAGGCTTTACATCAACTGTCAGATCAATCAGAACCCAGACTTCATTTTGATACATGGAACCCATCTCAGAATTCATGTCTTCTTGCCATCTTACAGCTTCTAAGATCTCTACTACCTCCTTGTAGTAAATAGGGTCATTATTTTCAAACAATAATGAGTCACCCTTATCGATGACTGTAAAAACATATCTCTCTACTTCTCTTAACTCTTTAGTAATCCTATGCAATTCTTGTGTTTTTGGAACAACTTCTTCTTTATGGACCTATAGAATCTATACCTATACCAACTCTTATGTATCTTGAGAATCAACTTCATCAAAGTTATTATTTCTCCCACTATCCTCCTTGATAATGTCCTCTATCTCATGAAATATGGCTTATTGTGAGATGATTACTTTCTTATATGAATGGTTATATAGATTTTACCCCTTAAATACTTGAGATACCATATAAATATACACTTGATGATTTAGGGTTCTAGTTTTTTTTGTTGATGTATCCTTAAAAAAATTCCTCACAAACCCAGGCACAAACATTTGAAAAAATAGGTTTATTTCCACTCCATAACTTGAAGGGAATAATTTTTTCCACTTTATTTGGTAATTGGTTTAATAAGTTTGTTGTCATCTATAATTCATAACCCCAAAAGTAAAATGGAAGGTTCGTGTGACTCGTCATCGACCTTACTATGTCCAGTAGTGTACGGTTCCCCCTTCCACTAACACCATTCCACTATGATTTATAATGTGGAGTTAGTTGAGATAGAATCCCATACGCCCATATAATATTGAAAAACTCTTGGTTAATATATCAACCACCTAAATCCAATCAAAGTTTATTTATCTTATTACCAATATAATTCTCAAATTCATTCTTAAACTATTTGAAATTATCAAAGGATTTATACTTATACCTTATCAAGTAGGTATAACCATACATACTCAAGTCATTGGTAAAATTATTAAAGTATGATAATATATGTATAGATTTTAATTGAAAAGGTCCACCCACAATAGTGATTACCAATTCAAAAATCTCTATGGACCTTTCACCTTGACCATTAAATGGTGCTTTGGTCATCTTTAATTCTCAAAAAATAATGACATATTTCAAGTGGTTTAAGCTCAAAATATTTCAAGTAACCATCTTGATAGAGTTTTGTTAGGTGATTATCATTTACATGACCAAGTTGGTGATGCCACAACTAGGTTTTATATGAGTCACATGTATTTTTTTCATTATCAATTTCCAATATTTTATTTTCATAATTTAATATTGATATATGTTATCTTTATAAAAATATAAAATCTTATTTCCAAAGATTAAAATAAATCTATCCATGTATAAACAAGAAACTGAAATGATGTTCTTGGAAACACTAAAAACATAATAAAAATTATTTAAAACCAAAATCATTCATGTCAATAACATGAGATGGTAGTCTCCAATGGATAGATCATCCAACATCACCCTATTGGTAGCCCATGTATCTAACTTGCATCAAGAAATCTTCCAAAATCTATTTGATTCTTGTATTTAGATAGATATGTGAGCACCACAAGCAGTTTATAACACCCAAAGTGTATATATGGAAAGATTACACTCGATAATAAATGCACCTAAAACTTCCTCTTGCTTCTTTGGTTTGGTGTAATTCCTTTTCCAGTGTCCCTATTTTCCACATGCAACACACACCGCATATCGTTCCTTTCCTTTCCTCTATATCTTCTTCTTCTTGGAAGGATGGTGCTTTATATCCTTATATTTAGAATAAGTCATAGGTCACTTTTAATTTTTCCTCCTCTTCTTATTTACCATAAGTATAATGGGTTTGTCATGTCCCATGTCTTTATCAACTTCGAGAATAATAGTAAGAAGTTTTGAAAGTGTATTCTCTCTATTTATCATATTATAATTCAAAATGAAACTGGAGAAGTTTTTAGCTAGGGATGATAGAATGAGATATGTGTGCATATCATTAAAGATATTAAATTCCAAGATGTCTGGGTACTAAATGTTTCCAATCATCTTCACTATATGTTTCCTAGCTGGCATTGAATATCCAAGATTGCATGTGAATATTGAATGAGAGATCTTATATATCTCTGATCTCACCTTCTCTTGATAAAAATATTGAAGGTGATAAATGATGTTATAGGCATCTTTATCCTTGAATTTCTTTAGAATATCATTTTACATGGAAGATAACATGAAACATTGGATATCCATTACATTTTCCACATTATTAGTTAAATAGATACATCATCCTCACTATCCTCTTTTTCAAGTGACTCGGAAAGTGGGTTTTCTAGAATATATAATTTCCATTAATGGAATAGTATAATGCATAAATCCCTATACCATTACAATAAATCCATGCCATAGAGAAGGTTATCCTTCTCTAGTATTGATCACAGTGATATTTTTGAAGTCATTTGAATTTCTATTTCTTCAAATGAAGAGCATATAACTAGAACTTTTCTATTATTACAAAAAAAAATTGATAAATTTAAATTTTATTAAATTCCATTAATCTTATACTATTTTTTTCAAACCTAACATCCCCCATGATCAGTTTTGGAATATCTTGTTGCTTTGAAATTCTAGTGGAAAAGATCCATATTCCCCTTCTCATAACCAAATCCTGAAATCCTGAATAGTCCTGAAATCCTGAATAATCATTTCCTCAAAATTTTCCTCTTAATTACATTAAGTCATTATTAGGTAATCAACCATTAATTTGAACCAAGTTAATTCAACCCAAAACATCAAGCTAAAAGTTCCTCAATAATTAAAATCACCCCAAATTGGGTTATTCAAGAACTTTAAACTATGAGGTTGATTCTAACTTGAGTATTACAAGGCTATACCAACTTAATATTTTAGTTGATGGATTTTTATCTTTAGGAATAAAATCCCATTTTTGATCTTTTCACATACCTTGTTGATATTAATTTGATTTTACTTATTTGATTAACCGTGTCTAATAATACATTCACACATAATTTTTTTATATTTTATTCCATATTTTATTTTTTTTAATTCATTTATTAAGTGACCATGTAGTATCCACAAACATAACTAATTAACTATACAACTGATATAAATAAAACATAAGTGGAATGATCAGGTGATTCTATAATGATTATTTTATCTATATGATGATAAACTTACCCTTGACCCTAGGGGGAAACACCTTAAATCATATCTTGGATCGTGTTACAACATTCCACCTCACCTCCTATGTATCACCTTGATTGGTTTTACATTGGCTCCTAGACTTGGATCGCCTCCTCTCACCTAGGAACTCCATCCATACATAATTTTTTACTCACAAAAGGTGAGGGGTCTAATGGATTGGATAAATGGGTCTTATATAAAAGAAACTGCAAGAACACTGGACCTTACATAATAATGATGGGATGACATGTAGGCCGTCAATTTTAATTTAATCACAAAAAATTAAAAGAAATCAATTGCATACATAGAGCTGGTCTAATCTCATGATCATCCACATAACATGCATAAGCATACATTTGAAAACTTTTTATCAGTTACTTATATTCATTCCTTAATTAAGATAATACACCAAAAATTAACATTATTAATTAAATTTATAGTAATTCTTTCTAAGAATCCTTAACTCACCATTATCTATAATTTTAAACAAAATTAATTTCATTTAAAACCAATAAAGTATAAAAGTGTACTTGGAGGAAACTAAGTGTGCATATCCCAAATTTTAACATGGAATTGATTTAATATATTATTATCAATCCTATGACAGGGAATGTACTATAAAATAAATGACACGTGGAACACATGTGAATAGGTTTGATTATATATTTAATTTTTCTCCATGTAAAATTTTGGAACACTATCTACAAAATACTATATGGAGTGTACTATGTTACACAACATGTACTATCTTATGCTCATTTCCATAGCACACACCTTGGGACTGGCCATATTTCCTTCCATGTATGAGTCAAGGTATATGGTTTGTTTTCCAACATACATAGTGTTTGGATTAGTAGTTTCATGACATGTTATTCCCCATGTCATGTAACTGATAAATGGCTTGTTGTGACACCCTGTGTTTTAGGCCACGAGAAACTAGGTACTACAAATCATGTACACTAGTAACATGGAATGTAGTTCTTCAATTTTTGTGCCAGTTTATCTAGATCTATACATTTATCCGCTTTTGGCAGATCTGTCCAATTTTATCAAGAGATATGGATGTGAAAACACTGATACATAGAGTTCATTTAGGAAATACATGTTGTGTACTCTAGTTTTTTCCAAGTAGAGCCTTTGGAAACTCCATATAGTGTTCTTATAATGTTTCTTCATTTTTAAATCTTAATATTTTGCTAGTTATGTTAGTGAGAATGAATAAGGGAATAGATGTTGATGTCATATATTAAAATTAATCAACATAAGTAAAAAAATTAAAATTCAAGTAAAAAAACAATGAATAATAAATAATTATAATTAAACTAGCCCACTCTAATACCACTTGTAGGTTTTTGGAATATTTTAAGGGGCTTTGATGGTATGAGTAACTTGAATTTTAGTATTAATTTAAAGATAATAATTACTGAACTTGAAAAATAACATCATTTCCAATGAAAACCATAGATTACTTGACTAGAGAAAATTCTTGACATGAATAAAATGATCTTAATATATAATATATATCAAATTTATGAGAAGATATAGAATTACCATAACTTGTGATTCTATCTTAATTGATGATATAGTAAACTAGATCTTGTCAAACCATCATTTAATAACTGCAGTATCCTTCTATGGGTAATTTACACATGCACCAAAACTTTTGAACATCGCTATGGAATCACCAGGTGCTATCATGTCCAATATTGATCACCTGCATTATTCATGGTTGATCATAGTAGAATTATTATAAAAGGAGGAAGAACTCTTGATGTTCTCTTTAATTCTTTAGAGATAATGGATAGAGAAAACATTATAGAACTATAGACCCCTCTATGTCTTGATATAGTTTTTTAATTAAAGTGGTGTTTTGGTCAAAGACCAAAACACAAAATTTATTAAATAAATGGATTACATGAGTCTGAAAGATAGAATTTTTTTACAATCCCTATCATACAGAGAAAGTAAATCAATAGGGAGTTTTTTCAATCAGGTTATGTCATGATTTACTCCAATATTATTAAGGCCATCTACAACCTTGTTTTCTTCAAAAAAGTTATGAGTGAGAATATAGTTGATATCCATAGGCAAATGTAGATAGTCCATCCAATGTGAAGTAAGCGGTCATGCAAGGTGCACTACGCCATTCCAAATATCTTCCACAATGGTCTCCAAATCTCTTTCGATCCAGATATTGTTCTAGCTAAGTCAATTCAAAAAATAAATAGCATAAATCACCCCCATCAGTATAGCTTACAAGTATGAGGAGACTCTACAGCTACCATAGAATCACCCTAGAGTCTGTCCAGAGTGGTTTCGATAGATTGAACCACAACCCAAGGGACCTATGTTGCCTTTAGAAGCACTGTAAACAATGAATTTAATACATCATGGGGTTGGATATTTCCAGAAAACTTCAAGAGTGTATCTAGGATGAGGATAGATAACCTTCACCCCAGGACAACACAGTATCCCAAAGTCACTAACTAAGTTTTTTCAAATACCCTTCTGAATCAAGGCGACTTCTCTAATGGCAATGAGGATTCTCATTTTTCCTGCATTAAAACTAAATGAGTAGTTTTTATGAATATGATAATTTATATCATACCAGATCACATGGATAAACTCATTTATGGTAGTTATGAAAAGATTCTTGATTTTCTAAGAGGTCATCATATTCGCACAATGTTAGAGTTGAGAGTTGATTGAGTCATGAAGTAATCATCTTCACTAAAAAATATCAAACACATAATTCCAAAAAGAAGTGGTTGTAGCACAAGATATAAATATTTGGTTAATTTATTCACAATGTTGATTACAAAGACGGAATTTAGATCAAAGTTGAATCCCAAAATATTGAAGGAAAGTGTCAGCAGGAACCCTTTTGTGCACAATATTCCCAACAAGCATGAATCTAGAGGGATTTAATCATAATTTATCAAAAAAAATAGTGAGATCAAGTTATTTTCAGAATTACTAAAAAGATGTTTAAAAAATTGAGTTAAGAATTCCATTATGAGTAGGTTCAAAAATTAAAAAATTATCATCATTGGAAAATGGATATTTATCAATGACCTACATAATATTTCCAGGTAAGTTGACATTTGAGAGCTTAACATGTCTTTAATAGTATTATTGGTGTGATCAGGTGGTTAAATGTGTGAAACCATTGAAATGAGAGGATCACCAGTCCAGTTGTCAAGTGAGAAGTTCAAGAAAGATTCTTTGTTCACCATCCATATGCATTTATACATGATATTGGAAAAGGAATTCTTAATAGAAGGCCAGATGGAAGAGCTCATATAATTTAAGTTTCCTTTTCTTTAATTTGTCGAGAAATTGGTTTTTGTGGAAGGAAATGGAATTAGAGTTATTATGAAGAACGTTTCAAATGAGTCTAGCTGGTAAGGCTTCATTAAAGAATTTGAGATTTTTGATGTTGACACCACCTTTATCCAAAGACTAGAAATAGGTAGACCATGGAACAGTCACCAGTTTTCTTTCAAGCATGATTCCACTCCACACAAATTTTTTGATGGAAACATTAATTTTTTTTATAAGACCGACATTCCAATTATAAAAAATCATGGAGTATACCATTTTAGAGACAATCGTGGATTTGATAAGACAGATCCTTCCATCCATAGAGAGGGATTTACCTTTCCACGAGGAAATTTGGTAGAGGATTTGGTGAACAGTAGCAGAAAAGTAACTAGACTTGGGTATTCCCAAAAAGATGGGAATTCCAAGATAATTCAAGGGAAGAAATACTTCTTTAATGCCTAAAACATTGATAATATTGGATTTTCTGTTAGAAGGAAACCTTTTCCCAAAAAAGATGCAATATTTTCTTCAATTGATGGTTTTTCTAGAAACATATTCAAAGTGTGAAATAAAAAATTTGATATTTTTGATATTTTGTTTATTAACTTGTAAAAAAGGATGATTTCATCAGCATATAAGAGATGTGTAGGAGCATTTAAATTCCTGGAACCAGGAATCGGTTTAAGGATCTATAAGACTAGTGAGTGATCTGCCTAAGTAATCTTCAAAAATCAAGAAAAGAATACCAAATATGGGGACACCCTGTTGGAAACCTTAATTCAATTAAAGTAACCCCTAGGAGATCTATTAATAAGGATTTAAATATAGTTTAAATTGAAAAGAGTTTTAATTTTACTGATGAAAGAGTCATTAAATCCAAAATTATGCAAAACTTTGAAAATAAAACTCTAATCCATGGTATCAAAATCTCTTCGAATGTCAATTTTGATGGAAATACTTCCACCCCTTCTATACTTATTTAACAAATTAGTGTATTCTGAGGCAAATAAAATGAAACCTTGGATGGATCTTCCTTTAACAAAACCAAATTGGTTCCAAGAGACAATTTTGTTGATGATAGAAGAAATTATATTGGTAAGAAACTTAGTAATGATTTTATAAAGAGTATTAATAATGGAAATGGGTCTGAAGAGATTAATCTATGAATAAATATCCATTTTAGGGATTAAGGAGAAGAATTGTGAGTTTATCCTAGGTTAGATCATACCCTTAGAAAATAAATTCCTAACTAATCTGAAAACATTATTGAGAATCCATTATTGAAACCATAAGGTCTTGGAGCACTGTCAGAATTTAATATAAATATAGTGTCTCTAATCTCACGGTCAAGGGGAATATTATTGATAAATGAGTTGTATTATTCATTCAGCACCACCGGAATGACATTAAGTAAAAGTTATTTATTAACGTCAGCCCCGTTGAAAATATTTTTAAATTGAGAAATGACTTGATTGGAAATACCATCTTCAGTATCAATGAGGTTGTCTCCATATCTAAGGAAGGCTATAGGTATACAATATTTCATGGTTCTTTCAAAGGAATTTTAGAATTTAGTATTTATTCCACCATTATTGATCAATTTATTTTTGAAAAAAAAATTAATTTTATCCTTGAAGGTGAGAAAAAAAAGGTTTCGTAGAAATATTGATTTTGTGTTGTAGATCAGAAGAAAAATTAGTACAAGTAGTGGTGTTATGGATTTGGGTAATTTCATCTTCCAAAAGAAGGATTTCATTTTCAATTTTCATAGATTTGGATCTACACTAATCTTTCAGAATCTATTTTAAATTTTTTAATTTGATGGAATAGGCAAAAGTTTCATTTCAATTGTACATGGAAGACCATGAATTTTTTATAATGTTAGCACAATCAGGATATAAAGACCAAGATATGTTAAATCTAAAAGGTAAAAATGGATTAGTGTTATTTAAAGTGAAATTGACTAGGATATAATGGTGGTCAGAATTAAGTTTAGGAAGGGTGATGCTAGATATATTGTCCCATTTATCAAGGGCTTAAACATTTGTGAAAGTTGTATCCAATTTTTGAGAAACCACCTTATTTTAATGTTGTATATACCATGTAAACATGGTGCCAATGAGATTAATTTCAATCAGATTATTAGCCTCAATAGAGGATTTGAATTACCTTAATGAAATGGGGGAGTTTGATGGTCCTATTTTCTCACTTGGGGAAAGGATGGCATAAAATTCACCCACCAAAAACCAAGGGTCCTGAATGTTATTGATAAGGTAGGATAGATCGTGACAAAGGGATATCCTATCTTGGTATCTATTCTAAGCACAGATAAATGAATAGTAAATGTGTGAGTGATCAAAGAATAAATCAAGGACTACTCAGAAATATTAAAAATATTAACATTCTTCAAAGAAGAATGAGTAAAGATCCGAAGAGTTTCAATAGATGAACGGTTTTTACATGCTCCTAAAAAATTATAACCAATTTGTAATAGATGAAAAAATAGAGAGGCAAAACTAATTTTTGGTTTAGCAATGGAAAAAACATTAGGATGATGAGTATTTATAAATATTTTTAAGACAATAAATGTGTCAGGGTTTTCTATACCCTAATAATTCCTAAAGAAAATATTCATTAAAATCTGTTTTTGGTGTTAGATCCCCCTTTTATCTTGTTTCTAGATCCCTTCTTTCTGTATGACCTTCTTGGAGTTTTATCCTTGTTCGGGATGGTTTTATTTTCCTACCTTCTCACAGGAGAAACAGGTATAATGTTAGTAGTACCTGCAATATTCTCAATAGAGATTGAGTCACAAATTTTTATATTTGATGAAGGAACTAGTTGAATTTTGTTTTCAGTCACTGGATTCTCATTTAGGATAGGAAGGTCATTATTAGACATAGAAGCATGTGAAATTGAAATATAGTGTGTGGCCTTTGTGGTATCTATCGTAGCAACCAGGTGACTATTTCTTTCAGTGAAAGTTGTCGCATTCTGGTTAGGTAGTCCAGTATTGGACAAATTAGCATTCGAGATTGAAAATCAGTGTGTGACCTTTGTAGAATATATAGTACTAGCCTGCTGTATTCCATTGTCAACACGTGAGTTCAGATTAATGGGTGTGAAAAACTTATCAAAAGAAGTACATTTTCAGTCTTTTTTAGTTTGCATTATTTTTTTATATAATATAATAAATATTATATTTTCCAAACATTGAAAACAAATATTTACTATTATTATTTAACTCTATTTTTTTAAAATAAATTGTTATTAAATTATGATGATAAACCAAACCTGAATAAATATTATTTATTATAACTTGTTAAATTCAATATTTTAATTTAACTATGATTTTATATGCACTTAGTGTGTGTCCCTCTAGGCCTTTTTCTCATTGTAATTTTCCACAACCATCTAAAGTACAATCTTAGCATCTAGAAACACTCTAAGGTTACTATATATAAAGAAGTTAATCTCGCAATAATATCCAACTTATTATAAATTCTTACCATGAATTACAATCCATTTATCACGATATCTCAAATAAATAAGGTTTCATATCAGTACCATTAACCTATATGCTCAATGTCTCATTATTTAACTTTCAATAAATAAACCCATCCATTGAACACAATGGAAATATATTTATATAGGTTGTTTTTCTTCTATTAAAGTTCTTAATATATCAAAAAAATTTGAGGGATATGAGGTATAAATTCATTCTCACATTATCCATTAATGTAATATCACTCGTGATGTACCTAACATATTCAAACTCACCACAAGTATATGTCCTCATGGTTTTCATCGGTATATAAAATTATGTGAAATATGATATCTATTAATGATAATATTAAAGTCTAAGGATTGATACACACATTCGCAGATAGGAACATCCAATGACACATGTATAAGTGGATTTTCTATTGATGGGTCAATTCTCATAGCCTTTAATATATGATATTACCAAGGTTTAACACCATGATAAGGTGTATCAATTTATTATGATCCACCTACCTGAATAGATTGTATTATTTATGTCCCATCAGACAATATCATCCGATCACAGGACAATATTCAAGAATTATGTCATTGAACCTCTAGGTTCTCATCATGGGGGAGAACTACCATGACCTTTTAGTGTAACATATATTCTTAGGACATTACCACATACAAATTTCATGTAGAGTAATAATCATGATTTTATAATGAAACTTCATTAAATAATATGAAACATTTAATCAAGTAATAAAAAATTCATTTCTAGGGAACCAACTCCAACAAGAAGTCCCTCGTAAAGTTATTCCAGAGTGTATTGTTCAATTAATTTTTCATGGAGTTATATTTCAAATGGATCAAAGAAATGAAGATGATGATTCTTATATCAATAATTCATTAAAGGGCGCTTCAAAAGAATATATTTTTAAGAAGTTTTCTCACTGAAATATCTCTACGGATATATGGAGAGGTCTGGAAGTTTTTTATGGAAAATAATTTATGTTAGAGGGAGAATGAAAAACTGGTCAAGAGTAACCACTGTATAGAGTTGATAAGGAATTAATCATTTATAAAGTTAGGAATAAAAAACCAAAATAATAATCCTAATAATATAAAATCTCCAACTAAGGTAACCAAATATAAGTTTATAATTGTATTAGATTATTATCTAGGTTTGAAGGAATCTTATCAATTAGAAAGTCCTAACTCTCATATGGAAATGAAAAGGAGTGAACCCAATTATGACATTAAAATATCATCAAGCTAAAAATTTGTATGTATTTTAGGAATATTCCAATAAGAGACCCCAACTATACAACATAATGTGGAACAATATAAATTAATTCATGAAGTGAAATATTCCTTCATAAAAAAATTATCCTTGTAAAATAAAAGATTAAAAAGGTAGGAGGTGGCCTTGAAGTTTGATATAAAGAAAATGGGAATTAAAATGACAGATAAAAGTTATTTTATTGAAGAACATTATTTAAAAGATTGGAAATAAAATAGCCACTGAACAAAATTTGAAGGTAATAATTATCCCTCATAAAACTGAACTGGAGGTGAGGAGATGGGTTAAAATGGAATATTCCTCAATAATGAAATACATAGCTTCTAAGATGAAGGATAATAATGATAGAACAAGGTAAATTGAGGAGTGTATGAAACCTTTAAATAAAATAAAATACATATACCATGGAATCTTTAACAAGTGAAGGGAAAAATAGTTAAAAATAGAAAATTGGGAGTATGCGTAATTCATTTTATAAATATTTATATATGTATAAAATCCATGAAAAAACTATATATAATTGTAACGTCTTGGTTCCGGAAGCTGCCCAGAGACGCCTCATACGCGGTTGGTCACAAGGCCTCAAGTGCATTTACACAAATTCCAGAGGTTTCCAACTAGAAATGAAGGTCTTGGGTGTGATAGTGGGGAAACTATGCCCTCATTGGTAGAGTAACATAGCAGAAGTAAATCACAAATCAATAGTGGAAGCAGCAATATTACCATAAAAAACAGCGGAAGACTGAATAAATAAAAAGCTGGAGCACATATATAATGATGCATGATACATATTTCTAGGAAAGCAGTCAAACAAGTCACAATGCTAAAATACAGTACTAAACCAAAGTACAAGAAAAATAGTAAACAGCTCCACAGCATTACAAGCCAAAGCTTGGTCTCATGCTCTCCAGCTCAAAAGCAGTCAAGTACTTGAATTATAAGGGAACCTTCCCTTATCTATACCTGCAACAATATAATCTATTTGGGCCCAAAATCATGGCCCAAAAAAAGTGTGAGACTAAATCCCAGTAGGCAACCACCAAGAGATATGTGCCTAACAATCAGTGAATATATATGGAAAGCAATAAACAAAAGAAGTAGTAAACAAGGAAGTAAGCAATATTAAACATCCCTACAGTTTCAAAGAATTAAATACCACATATCAAGTAAGAAGATAATCACAAACAGGTAACCCTCTGGGAAGTACTCACAGCCTATCCCCTTAGGTCCTACCTAGCAAACACAAGTAACCCTCTAGAAAACACACACAGTCTCACCCCTCTGGTTCAGCTTTAGAATATACTTGATGATGAAGCACTCATCGTCAATTCCCCATATAGTCAAGTGTGATCAAAGACTCTCTGAGGAATCACTCACCATCAATTCCCCCTATAGTCTTTTAATAGTAACCTACAGGCACTTTGCGGAAGCACTCAACGTCAATTCCCCATGTGGACTCGTAATGTACATATAGACCCTCTGAGGGAGCACTCAACATCAATCCCCCCCATGGTCTCATAGCGTGATAATAATTATAAACACTCTAGAGAATACCTTATGTCCATTCTCCCTATGTTCTATTACACCAGGTTCTCAAGGCCCTGTGTAAGTCAAACGATCATAGAAATGCAAAGTGGCCAAATTAAACCTCAATAACTACTTGGCTAACTAGTCTAAGACATAACATCATGTTAGATAAACAATCACTCTATCCTAACAATACTAGGCATGGTAAATGAACAACAGCCTAACAGGAAAACTAGATCAAATGGTCAAAAGAAGAAAACATGGGAAAAACCTCCATAGCATGGAAAAGTAAACCCTATTCTCAAAAGAATAACCTCTATCTAATCAAACTAGGGCATAGCAGGCAAACAATAGGGCTAAAACCATAAATGTGCAATACCCCATTCATGGGTATTGGGCGCTTTTCCACATAAAACTCAAAGACTATCTACAGAAAGGCAAAAACCACCTACCTCGGTGTCGAGAAATCAATGTACTTGAGTCTCGGGCCTTGAATCACCTTAGAACATCATAGATCTATAAAAGAGTCTAAAACATTAAACCCACGATATCTCACGAGAGATAAGGAATCATAAGAAGGTGTTTAAGAAGAAGATTGAACTCACTGATGTGATTCTAACACAACTAACGGAATCTGATTCAAAGAACAGACACTCAATCGAGGGATTAGCGAAGATCCAAACCATTCGGACGCTCTTGGGCGAACTAGGTCAAGAAGAAGACAGTTATGTCCGTCAGACGTGACCTCATTATGTTTAATGAAAAAAAAGTACATGATGTGTAACTTAGAAGTACACTGCGTGTACTTGCCTCCGTCAGCCCCCGTAATATGCGGTCACCAGGTCACCACACACGGCCATGTGCATGGCTGTGACACGGCCAGCACCCGACTACCTGCGGAAACTGAGTACACGGTGTGTACTTATAAAGTAAATGGTGTGTACTTAAGAAGTTTCCATAAAACTATTCTTTTTTCTCAAAAAATTAGAAAAAGGAAAACATACCTAAAAAAAGATTTGGGTTCTTACAACATTCCCCCCTTAAAGAAATTTGTCACTGAATTTCCCTAGCAAAGCGGTGTACAAGAAGAATCCCCGAACAACTCCAGCCATTGCGATATTACATCAGTCTCCCTCTCCCAAGTCTCATCCTGTAAATTCTCATGTTTCCATAGCACTCATACCATAGGAACAGACCATCCATGAAGAACCTTCGTATTGTGATCAAAAATACAGATTGGATGCTCCTCAAACATGGAATCCACCTCCAACTCAACCTCTTCGGGTTGAAGAACATGAGATGGGTCTAATAAGTAACATTGAATCTGAGAAATGTGAAAGATGTCGTGCATATCCTAGTACCTCTGAGGTAACTGAAACTGATAGGCAACTGGCCCGACTCTCTCCAAAACTTCAAACGGCCCGACATACCTCGGCGACAGCTTACCATGTATTCTCATCCTATTGTGCCCCAACCTCGATGTGACATGCATAAAAACATGATCCCTGGCCTAAAACTCCAAAGGTCGTCTCCGCTGATCAGCATAAGACTACTGTCCAGTCTGTGCAGTATCCATCCTCTTCCAAATCAACTCTATCTGCTCTGTGGTCTCCTGGACAAGACGAGGTCCCAGCATTGCTGCCTCTCCTGCCTCCTGCCAACATAAGGGTGATCAGAATTTCCTACCATACAAAGCCTCATAAGGTTCCATCTGAATAGTTTCTTAAAAACTATTGTTTTAGGAAAACTCCACAATAGGTATGTGCTTCTCCAAAGAACCTCCAAAATCAAGGATTCATGCTCGCATCATATCCTAAAGAACCTGAATCGTACTCTTGGACTCGCCATCTTTCTGAGGGTGGTAAGTTGTACTAAAAAGTACATGTGTACCCAAAGACTTCTGAAGCCCCTTCCAGACCCAAGAAGTAAAACGGGCATCCCTGTCTGAAACAATGGAGTGTGGAAATCCATGTAAACATACAATATCATGGATGTAAAACTGTCCCAACTCATCAACATTGAAGGTATCCTTGATCGGAAAGAAGTGATCAACCTTCATGAGTCTGTCAATGAAAACCCATACAGCATCATTACCTTGAGGCAAACTCGATAAACCTATCACGAAATCCATCACGACATCATTCTCCTTCCACTCAGGTGTGGGTAACTGCTGCAAACACCCCATGGGTCGCTGAGGCTCTACCTTCACCTATTGACAAGTGTAACACCACATGATGAACCCAACAACATCTTTATTCATACCTGGAAACCAATATTGATGGTGTAGATCACAATACATCTTGGTGAAACCGGGATGAACTGCCCAAACTGAAGAATAAAAGTCTTGTATCAGCTCCCCGCATATGTCTGCTGACACCCATACACACCCACGAAAACGCAAGATCTCAACCTCACCTATGGTCTATCTTGGAATAGGGTTCTCTCCTGTAACACTTTTCCTTAGTATTAGGCCTTCAGAATCTAATAGCTTCCTCATTCTCACTCGATCAAGAAGAGTAGAGGTAACATCTGTAGAAGATAAAAATGTCTTCCCCTGTCTGTCGTGCACCTCCAAATGCATCTTAGAGAATAGATCCATAAGATGCCACTCACTATTTTCCTCCTGAACTACATGTATCTGAGTCCTCCTACTCAGTGCATCAGCCACGGTGTTTCCTTTCCCAGGCATGTATGCAAGCTCACAGTCAAAAGACTTAAGGTACTCAACCCACCTTTGCTATCTCAAATTCAGATCACGCTGAGTGAAGATATACTTGAGACTCTTGTGGTCAGTGAAAACCACAAAATGATATCTCAGAAGATAATGTATCCTACAATGTAAGTCATGAACAATTGCTACCAAATCAAGATCATGTGTCGGGTAATTCTTCTCATGTGGCCTCAAATGCCAAGACCCATACGCGACAACTCCTTCTCCCTATATAAGCACTACTCCCAACCCGATACCTGAAGCATCACAATAAACAGTGTAGATCTTGCCCAGATCTGGAAATACTAGTATCAGTGCTGATTTCAACCTTCTTTCCATCTCCTAAAAGGATGACTCACAAGAATCTAACCATAATAACTTTTCACCCTTCTTAGTCAGGCACATCAGTGGTGCTGCTAAGCGTGATAAGTCCTACATGAAGCGCTTTTAGTATCCATCCAGCCCTAGAAAACTTTATACCTCAAATATGTTCTTCATCTTCTCCCAGGAAACTACTTATCTCACTTTCAATGGGTCTATTGATACTCCTATCTATGAGATAACATGACCTAAGAAGTGAACAAGGTCCATTCAAAAGTGGAATTTTGAGAGCTTAGCATGTAATTGATGCTCTCTCAGTGTACTCAAAATTATCTCAAGATGGGTGGAATGGTCATGTCGAGTGTGAGAGTACACCAAGATATCCTCTATGAAGACCACCATGAAGGAATCCAAGTATGGATGGAAAACTCAGTTCATCAGTTCCATGAAGACTCTAGGCACGTTCGTGATACCTAATGGCATAAACACAAACTCGTATAGACCATACCTACTCCAGAAGGCGGTAAGTGGTAAATCTGATGGTCTAACTCACAACTAATGATAATTGGATCTCAAGTCAATATTCGATAACACCCGGGCTCCTTGAAGCTGATCAAAGAGATCATAAATCCTCGGTAAAGGATATCGGTTCTTGGTCGTCAACTAGTTCAGCTTCTGATAATATATGCAAATCCTGAGGGTACCCTCCACCTTCTTCGCAAAAAGGATAGGCGAACCCCAAGGAGAAGTACTGCGTCGTATGAAACCCTTAACATGCAACTCCTCCAACTGCCTCTTGAGCTCCTAAAACTCTGGTTTATCCATCCTATAAAGAGGAAAGGAAATTGGTGCCACACCTAGTGTAAGATCAATAGAAAAGTACAACTCTCTCTCTGGAGGAAAACCTGAAAATTCTTATGGAAATACATCTCTGAAACAAACCACCCCTAGAGGAAAGTCCATCTGTGAATTCCCTCGGTCATCCAGATATAGACTAGAAATCTGGGTTGTAACTCCTCCCAACCCATGATGATCGGGTCCCACTCTGCTTTCATGGACATCCCTTTCGCCTTTATGAAGAAATTATATGCCTTCTTGTGATGTGAAACTCACTCTACAATGATAACAGTCAACAAAAGCCCGGAAAGGAACTAACCAATCCATTTTGAGAATGACATCATAGCTTGTCATCTCAAAGACATAGAGATCCCATAAGAAGTGACACCCACAAACCTCAAGAGGGCACTCCTTACATTGACGTAAACTAGCAATTCATGTCCTCAACGGTGTGTCTAGCATCAATATATCAGCAGAAGAAAAGACACATATCCCAAGGATCTCCACAATAGAAACAGATATAAAGCTATGGGAAGACCCTGTATCGAAAAGAGCATAAGATAAAACTGAGGCAACTAGGATCGTACCTTGAACTGTAGAGGGTCCGGGATCCTACTCCTACTGGGCATTCTGCACTGCAAAATTCTGACCTGCACTGCGGCCCTGTGACACTGCCTAACCACCTTGAGCTGGTCCACACTGTTTTCGTCGGAATCCTAGCAACTGGCAACCTCATCCATGACCTCCACCTCAACCCGAACAGTTGGAAGAACTTCAGTTCCCAGACTGAGGAGAAACTGGGGGTGCTTCTCCTAAACGAGAATTCATAGAAGAACCCATGTCACCAGCTAATGGTGAGAAGAACTGATAGAAGCGCTGAAGATGACCCATCTTTCTGCAAGATCGGCACTCCACTGGGTCTCTAGGGCAATGTGGTTTTGTATGCCCGACCTTCCCACACTGGTAGTATATCACCTAGCTACCTGAAAGTTTATTCCGCATACTCGGATCTCTACATGTAGTCTCTCTACAGTGCTTCCTACTATCAACTCGTGAAGCACTAACTTTGGATGTTGAACCACCCAGGCTCACAGCTCCAGAATCCCTCAGATTATGCTATGTGATAAGTGCCTGGTTAACTATAGAAGATATCGAATTCAACCTGAAGATTTTAACCTGAGCCCAAATGTCCTGTTTGAGACCATCCTCAAACTTCCTTTCCAGGAACAACCCATATTCCCCTAGAAAGGGTGTAAATCACTGTAGCTCAGTGAAGCAAGAAGAGTACTCTATAACAAAAAGAGTACCCTAATCCAAACTCATGAACTCTCAGGCCTGATCGGCCCTCAAGGTTTCCGAATAGAAATAATCATAGAAGTTACGTTGAAACTCATCCCAGGACATATAATGTTGGTGTCCCACTGATGAGATCACATACCACCATCTCTTGGCAGAATCTTGAATCATATACGTAGAGATCTTGACACTCCTATACAGAGACGTCTCCAAGTGCTTGAATATTGTCAATGTGGCCTCTAACCATGAATCTGCAACCTACGGTCCTCCTTCCCCCAAGAAAGTTAGAGGATTATGTTGCTGGAAAACTCGTGTCTGCTCTACCATAGACAGGCAGGAAGCGGTACTCCTCAGCAGTTCTGCTTGAATCTCATAAAGCCTTCTTGAAACTGTGCGTGAGCACCTGTGTCTGCATTGATGGCTGGAACCAAGACTGGCACAACTAGAGGATCTGTAGGTAGTCCTTGGTCATCTATATCTGGTGTTTGATCGTTTCCCGGTAACTGGCATAAAACCGGAGGATGTCTCGGTGGCATGACTTTGCAAGGTCATGTGCACACCGAAGATCAATATTATCAAGGACTAAAAACTATACGGGTAAGAAGGGAACATGATAAAGAAAGCATTCAAGTTTTATAAAACAAGGATACACGGTGTGTATACTTAACAACATGGCGTGTTCCCTTAGGCCCTTCACATGGGCATATACTTCTACCAAAACTAGTCTTGTAACACCCCAAACACATGGCATGTTGTCCTAACACACGGTGTGTACTTGAATCCTCTTCCCCTACCCAAGTCCTTCTTGACAACTAAGCTACACAGTTCTCTTAGAATAAGACTACATAGCGTGTTCAAGACTGACATGGTGTGTATTGCTTAAGTTTTTATCCACTCGTGTTGTTAGTCACATAGACGGACATAGGATCTAAATGCATGGTGTGTACGCCTGGTACACGGCATGTTCCACCAAGATTTTTCCCCAACCCCGTGTCTCTGCCCACACAGCCAGCAAGACAGTCAGAGACTACACGGCGTGTACATAGAGTATACAGTGTGTACTTAAGAAAAATAGGTTCTTCCCGAATATAAGAACAAATGGCATGTATTCAAAACTACATAGTGTGTATTCTGGGTTTTTCATGACAATAACTCTCGGAAACTACTCGGGAAGCCCAGAAAACACTGAAACGAACATTTAAGTTCCAAATTCTGATCTGTGAGGTGCCATACTCCCCGCGAATCAAATCTTGGAATCTCTTACATGTTATATACAATAAAAACAAGGCAGTGATCCACCAAATTATGATCCATGAGGGCCCATAACACCTCAAGAAACAAAGTTTGGAGTTCATTCAAACAAAACCTTACACAATTAATACCCGATTAAACAACAGGTATTTTAACAAGGCATATATCACAACAACATGCATATCTAGCACAACATCTATCACAACAGCATGAAATCTATAATGCACCTTAAATGGCATGGAAAGAATGCATGAAATGTGATTCCTAGGAAGTTCCTATATGATACAAGAGATGGAATACCCTCATCTCATCAGGTTGCAACTAAAATAGAACCTCAAAAATACCAACAGTAACAGAAAAAAACATGTGAATCACCCAATGGTGAAATCAAATCAACTATAAAATCGAAAAACCAGAAAATTGAAATGAACGAGGTAAATTGGCTTTTCCCTATACACGATTCAGATACTCCCGAGAACACCATATTACCAAGTACCTATTTCCATTCTATCCCTGACTATAAGCTCCAAATACTAAGTCAAGAAGAAAACAATTACTTTGATACCACTTTTTAACGTCCCGGTTCCAGAAGCCGCCCAGATACGCCCCGTACATGGTTGGTCACATGGCCTCAAGTGCATTTCCCCAAAAACCAGAGGATTCCAACTAGCAGCGTGGGCCTTGGGTGTGATAGTGGTGAAATTATGCCCTCATTATAAGAGTAACACAGTGGATGTAAACCAAAAATCAATAGTGGAAGCGGTAATATTACCATAAAAAATGAAATAACAGAAGACTAAAGAAATAAATAGCTGGAGAAAAAATATAATGATGCATGATAAATATGTCTAGGAAAGCAGCCAAACAATTCACAATACTGAAATATAGTACTAAACCAAAGTACAACAAAAATAGTAAACAGCGGCACAGCATCGCAAGAAAAACCTTGGTCCCATGCTCTCCAACTCCAAAGCAGTCAAGTACCTGAAGTAGAAGGGTGCTTGACCATATATATACCTATAACAATATAATCTATTTGGGCCCAAAATCATGGCCCAAATAGGGTTTGAGACTAAATCCTAGTAGGCAACCACCAAGAGATCTGTGCCTAATAGTCAAAACATGGGAAAAACCACCATAGCATGGAAAATTAAACCCTATTCTAAACAAATAACCTCTATCCAATCAAACTAGGGCATAGAAGGCAAACAATAGAGCTAAAAACATAAATTTTCAATACCCTATTCATGGGTATTGGGAACTTTTTCACATAAAACCCAAATACTATCTAAGGAAAGGCACAAACCACCTACCTCAGCATCGGGAGATCAATATACTTGAGTCTTGGGCCTTGAATCACCTTTTAACATAGTAGATCTACAAAAATGTCTAAAATGTTCAACCCACAATATCTCATGAGAGATAAGAAATCATAAGAACTTGTTTAAGAAGAAGAGAGAACTCATCGATGTGATTCCAACGCAACCGATGGAATCTGATTCGGAGAACGGATGCTCGATCGAGGGCTCAATGAAGATCCGTGTTGTACGAACGCTCTCGGACGAGCTAGGTAAAGAAGAAGATGGTTATGTCTGTCAGACGTGACCCTGGTACATTTAATGAAAAAAAAAAGAAAGTACACGGAGTGTAATTTCCTTCACCGGCCCCCGCATTAGGTGGTCTCTAGGTCACCACATATGGTCGTGTTCATGGTCATGGCACGGCCAACACCCGGTTACCTGCGGTAATAAGGTACATGGTGTGTACTTAAGAAATTTCCATAAAACTCCTCTTTTTCCTCAAAAACACCAAAAAAAGAAAAACATAACTGAATAAAAGATCTGGGTTCTTATAATAATTGATCTCAGAAGAATTTAGATATGAAATTATACTATTGTTGATGATTTGGACACCTTATGAGAATGTTTTTTGAATCCTAAATAACTAATTATGAAATAAAAACTATTATCTCAATATGTCAACACAAGAATGATTATTCAATGTATGAATTTTATAGGGAGATTTTTATATGTTCTAACCCTCATCATATAGTAATGCATTAAATTCAGAAGAATGAAATAGGAGTCATAAGGAGAACCTCTACTCCTGTGACATATAAGGAAAGGGTTTACCTCAGAAGGAATCCTATTAAGTTATAAAATAGGTTTACAATTTTTGAGAAAAGTGTTAGAACTCAAAAAAGGGTGAATAAAGTACCAAGATTGGTTTAATTATAGTATACCTCTTGGAAATAATGTATAAAAACCTAGAAAAAATATTTATTCTAGGTGTGAGAGAGTATGAGAAGAAGAACCCACCAAGAAATAATAATGTTGAAGTGGGACACATAGACATTAAAGAATAATTATACCTAAGTGGTCTCATAAAAACCACTCTAATATAGGAGATAAATGTTTGTGGAACTTTCCTCAAATAGAGTAAGAATAATGGTGGAGATATTAATGGTAAGGCATCAAAATAGAAAACATACACAAGTGGGATTAGTCTCATAATTAAGATGAATCTTGTTCCAAGAGTAGAGAATCCCAAGACAAGGAATCTAATCTCTCATCTCAAAGTAGAAATGTGTGTAAGTTTCACCACAAAAAGAAGATCCACTTTCAATTAGTTGATAAATATCACCCCTGATAATGATGAAGTAGAAACTTAAATTAATGAGATGTTGAAATTCCTTTACCTAATTCTAAGAAAGAGATAAAGAAAAGTGTGTAGTTGAAGGGTTTGTTCATCATGACCAACCCCATTCCTTATCTTAAGTAAATCATAAAGTTACCCCTATTCTCTTATAATTAAATATTAAAAAGTTTGTAGTGGAGAAAATTTTAAGGAGAGGGATGATCCATAGGGTAGATTTTCCCATAAATCACATGTTTTAGAATTGAAAATATAATTAGGCGAGTTGGATATATACTAAAAAGAAGTTCCTTTATGAATTTAAAATCTAGATGTATTTGAGCCTAATATAGATAAAATATGGTGCCTTTGGACATATCTAATGTAGTTAATAATATCATTCTAAATTTATCTATCAAAAAGTTATTTCTAGGTATAGGGTAGTGGAATTAATCCATTAAAATTAGAAGGATATATTGGGAGAGATTTATAAGGTCTAATTTTTGGAAAAAGATGTGTCAAATATATATATGAGACAACCAGTGGTATCATGGAAAATATGAGTCATAACAAATGATATAGAGCTTGAGAACTAGTAAAATTGTCCCAATAAAAGAAGAGAACATATAGGAAGCAGCATCAAGGATTATCTTAATATTTGTTTATTCATTTTCTAACATTTGGTATTTTTTATGGTTATAGGATACTAAAAGTTGTCTAGCATAAATTATTGTTCCCAATAAGTGTTTTCCTCAAATTGAAAAACATTTCAATGGATATGGTGATGAATTTTAATAGGAATTGGTGCTGGATTTTCAAGGTTGTTCAACCTCATCAGAGATTGAAGGGAGCTATCAAGAATAGTGGAACTTAGAATATCAATTGGTTTCATTAGTTTATCAAAAACAAGTGGTATAAATTGATTCAAAAAGTGCTAAGTTTCTTAAACTCAGTGTTTATTTCTTATCTAATAATGGTTTTGGGTGATGATGTGATGACATCATGAGTTGGGTTTTGTTGGAAGAATTTTAAGGGTTTTAACTGTCCGTGGTTTTTATTCAAAACTATTTGGCTACATGAACTTCCTTGAGGGAGTTAACTTAAACTCTTATTTCCTACATCGAGACTAGACATAGTAATATTATATTATTTTCTGAAAAACTAAATTCTAAGTGTTAATTTTACTCAATATAGTTCTTTGAGACAACGCAGCTAAAGTTAAGATAGTGTTCTAAAGCTAAAAAAGATAAAATTATGGAATTGGATTGCCCAATAAAAAATGTGTTTTTAAAAAAATGGTAAAAAATAACTGATGGATAATAAATAAGTGCTTAGAACCAAAGGATTAAATTATATTATTGAAAATGGGGGAGATGGTATCAATGTCAATCTAATGAAATTTTTCCCATATATTTCAAAAATCAAGGGGGACAAGGAAGTTGTTAAATACACCCTCTAAAATTTTATTGACAAAGGGGAAGTAGAATTTGATGTGGATACTCTTAAAATTTGATAACAAATGGGGGTATAAGTGGATGTTTTTTTCATGTAACTAAAATATAAAGTGTGATAGCATTTGAAGGGCCCATAATATGGAGTTTTAACTTTGTATTTCATTGAAAACGGGGGATAAGAAAAGGAATACTGTCAAAAAAATCCAAAGGGGGGTATTTTTTACACCTTAGGGGTTCATGTTGCATTTTTTTGAAAATATATGTCATATTGGAGTAGTTAAAAACATATGGAAATTCCAAATTAACATTTTATTTTATTCTTGATAAAGTCACCATTAAATAAAGTAGTTATACTTGTTAGATTTTTATGGATCTATCCTTGATGTTTTATTAAAGTAATAAGAGGCATAAAAGTATGGATTTGTGTATGGTTAAAAAATACCATGAGTAAGGTTGTGGAAAGCTATTTTTAAGGTTGGGAATGAATTATTCTAAAATATATAAAATTAAAACATTGCCTTGTATGCTAATTAAAGTCCTTTTTAAGGTTTGGACAAGGTAATGTGAAGCTGGTGTAGGACTTTGTAAGGTTGATTTTATTCATTGTAAGGTTGATGTGTGACTTCATAAGTTTGATTAGAGAAACTAATAAGGTTGTTAAAAGTTTCATAAGGTTGGTATGTTATCCTCATAAGGTTTATGTGAGTCAATGTATGGTTTGGATGCTACCTCATAGGGTTAGTGCGATCTGGTCATAAGGTTGGGAAAAGACTTCATAAGATTAATGTAAATTGTCATAAGATTAGTGTGAAGTGATCATTATGTTCATAAAATCCATGATAGTTTTGGTATGAGGACCTCATAAAGTTATTATAAGGACCTCATAAAGTTTAATTTGGCCTCTTTAAGGTTTATTTATATACTTTATAAGGTTTATATTTTTTGTAACCTAAAGTGTGTCATCGCCATCTCAGCATGCATGCACCCAGTTGAAGTGTTCAATGTGGAATACACTTAAGATATAATTTTTGGGCAGTATTAAAATGGAGACACTATTCTGAAATAAATATAGAGAGTAATTTTTAATTTTTACAGGTTTGTTCAAATTTTAATAGATATATTATTTTTGATATTCCTAAAGATTTTCTATTAAATCGGACGATGGATGAAGTTTCTTAAATGATTAAAATATCATGATTTAGTCTTTCATTGTGATTCAATCCAAAGATGAGGATTTTTATATTATATTTATATGGGATAAATTAAGATTTATTATATCACACTACAAAGGAGGAAGTTGTAATGTGAATAAAATGCATTCATGGAAATATTTTGATGCATGGGATTTATCGAGACTCGATTTTAAATTATCTAGATTTATAGAAATTGTGGAAGTCAGAGAATGAGGATACCTTGATATTTACATTTTCCAAGATAAGGAGAATATATCATATCATATTTAACTAGAGGTGAATACATTACATATTTTGGAAAGATAAAGTGGTGATGTGGAGGTGGAAACAATGACAAGGTTGAGTGTATTTTAATACATGATTTGGAAGAAGTTTGTAAATGGTTTAATTTTAAAATTTTGGAAAAAGAGGATGTAATATAAGGAATAAGGATTTGAAAAAATTATAAAGAGGATATTTTGGAAGTTGTGATAGAACTAAAGTATTTCCATATCTTGGGAATGTCAAGTAGGATAGAAGTTATTGTATATCCATGGTTCTTTTTGTGTTTTGAAGGTTGTTTACAGTGATTATATGAATCCTAAAATTATTTCTCTATTGATTAGATTTTATTTTAGAGTGTTTGAAGCTCCACTCAAACATTTTGGATGAATATTTTTTTGGGTAGTTTTTAAATTTATTCTCTAAAAATATGGACATTTTATGGTACATTCACATTTAGACTGGTAAGAATTAAGGATTATGTTTATTATTTTGGATAATAATTCTAGTTGATGAGTCTATAACCTGTGGTGGTTTTTGAAATACATGTGAGAAAAAGTTTATGTTTTCCCTCCAGGATATGCACTTGATACCGGGGAGAA
This sequence comes from Viscum album, assembly GCA_963277665.1. Taxonomy (NCBI): domain Eukaryota; kingdom Viridiplantae; phylum Streptophyta; class Magnoliopsida; order Santalales; family Viscaceae; genus Viscum; species Viscum album. The sequence continues at coordinate 391,981,445 of OY728146.1, forward strand.
GTCATTTTTGATGATATATTCAGTTATGAAAATGTTGAGTAGTGTTATCCCTGGAACATGGGTTTTCATGGTCAGGTGGATAACATCATGGAAATGATTTAAACTCCTCTTAAAATTCTTGAAGAAAATATAGGTTGTTATATTTGGTAATAAATGGAACCAAATTTTCTTCCATGTATGTAGACAATATGAGGTAAACATTTTTGACATCCCTGATTCATCTCCAGAGAGGGAATGGGTTCTTCTAGAACTATTTGACCAAATCAATTCCATTTAACATGATCCTTCCACAAATTTTGTAGCTAATGATTAATATCCAACTCAATTATATTCTTTTATCAGATGGTAATCGTTGACTTATGAAGACTACTAAAATAATAAAATGGGTTCAAAGATTGGTGTTTGGATTATGGATTAATTAATATCTCAAGGATCTCCCAATACTAAAGGATGGATACTTTTCTTGATGAATAGATATGGTTTTTCTTTCTCTGCTCTGTGTGTGTTAGTATGTCTATGTGTAACCACTTTCAATATCTAGTTGGTGTAATCTCATTATACCTCATTTATTCACTAAAACTATTGTTTTTAATAATAATTTTTTTAAAGGTATGGTTTGGGTGACCAACTCATGTCTCAGACCATTTATGTTAAATAAAGTGTGATAGGAGAGAGAATAAGAGGAGAATAGAGGTGGTTTTCATATTTTGAAAATATGAATGGTGGTCTCCATGAGCATATTTTTCTAAATATATTATTCGAATAGAGAGATAAGAAATATAGTAGGTCAAATTTGTTATTCCCTTGAATCATTTTTTCATCGGGATAGAGATGAAGTACCATGCGTGATATTAAAGAATCAATTCTTAGGAAAAGAAGATGGATATTTTTGTGTAATAGAAACATTATTCCAATCACTGAACTGGAAGGAATAAGTTCACTGACTCAACAAGTTGTTGAAGGGGGAGTCATTGGTTCACCACTATGAGGTATTATCTTCGTCTAGAGATAAATAAAAAGTTGTTATGAAATTTAAGGGGCTCACAAACTACATGTGAAGGAGCAACTATATGTAGATTAATAGAGAATCTACACAAATATGAGGATTCTCAAAGAAAAATACATGTTGTTAATATTAGAGGGACCTTCATATCCTTAAATTGTGGAGTTATATTCCCTGGAGTAGTGCGCAAAGGAGGTGGTGGGTAATTGAACCTTCGGTAGTAGTGATACAACCCAAAAATCTTGTACATGTAGTAATATTAGTTATAGAGTGAACATGACTTCTTTTATACACTAAAATAGTTAAGTGGTAGATTTTAGTGTTTCAATACACTTTAGATTGCATGTTCCTTGGAAAAATCCCAATATGGATGAACCAAGTAAAATCCTCATGCCCCTTTTATATTTACTTTATTTATTTCAAATGTGGGAATTCAGTGAGGTTATGACAAAAATACTTGACAGAACAGATGAACATTGTTTATACCCTTATGAGAACAAGATCCAAGTAGATAAATCAGTAAAAATGTCAAAACTGGTTGAAACAGCCACACCTACATTCACCCCCCCCCCCTCAAGGTCACTTGGGGAATAAAAAAATCTATAAAATTCCCTTAATAAATGGCATGATTTATCAAAACACCTTAATAAAAATATATTTATCCAAAACCACATTCACTAAAAATGATGTGGTTTTACAATTATACCTGATATAAAACTAATTAATTAATAGAAACACCATTCAAGTTAGGGTTAAATTGACCATGTTTTGGTTTGTTTTTAGTCCTATTTTTAAAAAAATTACATGAATATAATCATCTAAAAATGGCTCTAAGACCATCTAAATGTTGATTTTATTCAAATTTTCAAAAAAACTCAATCTTCAATATCAATATCCAATATTGTTTCAAAACTATGAACTTTCGAGATAATTTTTTACATGTAAAGGGTTTTCCAATGAAATCTTACAAATATTAAGTATATAAAAACATGATAAAAATCATAGAATTACAGTAGATTTAAAAATATATTTTAGAAAAACAAAGTTTATATAAAAAAAGAATTCATGATCTGAATTCATAGGATAAATCCATGTGTTTATAAGAAAATTTAATATCAACATGTTGATTCATAATAAACCAAAGCAAAACATTAAGGGAGAAAAATAATTGATTTAATGAATAAAAATATTTAATAAATAAATAAATTTAAATATTAATGATTATAAATAGATCAGGAAACCCTGCATTCAATTCATGATTTCTACGATAATTGATCATCATGATCTCTCATGAGAGGATGGTTTGAAATATATAAATGATTAGGTAATCATAATAACTTCTATGGTTTAATAATATATAGATTTATAATTAATCATATTTTTATTAACCTTTTTTTTGGATCAAGGGTTCAAAGTACCAATGCCATAATCAAAATTTTAATTTTAATTCATTTTTACAGTTTTTTTGTGTAAGTCCCTTGAGGATGGTTAATCCACTCAAAAGTGGAAAAAACAGTGGATTATAATAATGATCTTGAAAAAAAATAGATAAATGAAGACAGGAGAGACAAGAAGTGACAATGAGAGAAAAAACACAAAAAATTAAAGAAAAGTGTATAGAGTAAAGAACACAAGCATATAATGTGCTTTGTCCCATGTTAGACATATGTATATAGAAAGAATGCCACACTCCAAAATATTTATCATGTAAAAAAAAATAGGAAATTTTTAAATTAGAAAATAGAGAAGACACAGAACAAAGAATCTATTAAAGAATGAGGACCATGTAACTCCATGAACTCATGGTTAGGTAAACCTTGAGGATGGTAACATACCTCTCCAAATTGGATAGAATCATGCATGTAACCCCAGGGAACTAGAAAAAAATATATATATAACAAAGAAAAAAATACAAGAAGAAGGAAATTATTATAAAACCCCATTCCTCTCTCAGTTCTCTCTCAGATACATGAGATCTAGAGAACCATTCAATGCTAAGCTAAAGTGATAAACCCCTTCTAGGGAAGTCAAAAGGGAGAGGCCATCATGATGGAGATGGGGAAAAACACATATTCAAATGAGAATTCACTGAATAATTCATTGTTACAATTAACATGAATATCTATCACCAATGTAAGATTGATCCTGCAATAGTGTCATAATGAACTCACAATCCAAAAAAGAAATTTATGTCAGAATGAACAATCTGCCCGAGGCCCAACTAAATCAGGTGATAATGCCCCACTGTGGAGGAATAAACTCTTTGTGCTATGTTAGGTGAAGAAAATCAGAATAAGTGACACCTTAGGTTATAACACCCTAACCACATTAAATTAAACAGATATCTTATGTCAGAATAAAAAATTCCCCTATTTTGGAAGAATGGATTCCTCAAGCGCTATGAAAGGTAAACTCGTATATTTCCTATCTATGTCAGAATAAACTCTGATGCATTGTAAGAATAAAATGAAGGCAAACCAAATCACATTATACTAAACATGTAATAATTCCCCAATATAATAGAATCATAGATAAGGTGAACTGATAATGTATGATAGATTAAAAAAATTGATAAATCATTAAGCCAAAAAACATATAAAATGTAATTCATAATAAAACATAACTAAAAACACATGAAACATGAATATAAACATGGAATAAACTAACTAAAAATTAATTTATAACAAAATGTGCATGTGAAAAAACAATAAATCATCACCTTACAAAATAAATTTAAAACTGAACAAACAAGGCAATATTATTATAATTCAATGATAACCTAAACCACTTTTTGAGATATTTTTCATCTACCAGAAAAACCTAATTATGACATTGATCAACTCAATTTGATCATTCCCATAACATGTTCCACATTGACACATGTTTTCCTACACCAATGAATATAAATCCATCTATTTCTAAACACATGCTAAGAAATATGCATATTATTTCTAGTAAAATAAATAACCATAGCTTACCTATATATACATGTACTTACTCAAATTAGTGGCATACCATGAGATTCTCCACCCAAAAGTAGAACCAATTTGGACGAACACTCTTATTGAACTTATAAAACTAAAAATATAGAAAAAAATAGACATTTCCTTAGAAAATAAATCGATTAAAATAAAACATTGGTATATAAAATTTCAAATATAATAGTATAAGTAATAAAAAAACGTGGAAATAATACTACAAATACATGAGGAAAACCCTCCACTTGGGCCTATATAGATCCAAAAACCTATCCCCCCCTACACCCTCCAATCTAACTATAAGGCCCATAAAAATCACATGAAAACTTATCCATATGTATGTGGAAAAGTGATAACTTAGATATACATTGTAACTATACACTAAGGGGACTGGTAGGATTTAAAGTATATCCATTTTATCAAAACTAGGGTGTTTCATAACATTTGACTAAGTTTCACCTTCCCAAATAGTACCCTCGAGATAGTACCTTATAATGTGGTCATTTCTACTACAAAAATAGTGCCCAAAAATCTTAAATTTATTCTCATTGTTCTTCTCCATGCCAATTTTATTCTATCGACCTCAAAATCTATGAAACCTAGGCCTAAACTCCCCTTACTAGCCTCTACCTTCTGATCATTACTCTGAATATCCCTAAATAAAACCTTAGATTTCACCTCCTCTAAGGAAATTGAATCCTTATTTCACATCATAGAATCCTTAACATGATTAAAAATATTCTAAGGAACTCAATGATAGTAGGCATTTGGATTTATTTAACACATAAGGGTCAGCATCAACAAAAGAATCTACAGTCTACCCTTGGGCATACATAGTGGTGACTCTCTTCTTTAAACCACATAAATCATCTTCAATTATACTGTGAACTGAAAGTGCATGCATCATAACTCTTCACATATTAAAAAAAATTCTTTGTTGATTTTATGTACCTCTAACTTCATAGAATACATTATTAAACTAAAATAAATGATCTTATACCAATTATTGAGGGGAATTAGGTCATATAGGATGGGGAATATACTCAACATAGGAAAAGAATATTGATTATAATAATGATCTTGGAAGATAAAACATAAAAATGAATTCATGAGATATGAGTGTTGAAGACAGAATAAAAATAATGCGTAAAAAAAATAAAGAAAAGTGTGTAAAACAAAGAACATAAGAATATAACATGCTTCAGCCTATGTTGAACCAAATTGCATGATAATAACACCACTCTCCATGATCTATATTATGAAAACAAAAACACATAATATTATAAATATAACACAAACTATAGAATAAATCAAATAATGAGGACATTGTCGATCCAGGAACCCACGGTTAAGCCGATATCAAGAATGGTAACATAGTCCTCCAAAATAGATGGAATCACTCATGCAACCCCAAGAAACTATACAGAAAAATATACAACAAAAAACTGAAAAAACTCAAAGAAGAACATGATTACAAAACCCTAATCCTACACCAACAACCAAGGGGTGATCTTCGGAATAAGAATGAGCATTATCGCTATCATCATTACCCTATGATATCAAAAGTATGAAACTCTCCACTAGAATTGAAATGATGGAACAATGTGCTAATTTTATAGTGAATAAACCTCCTCTAATATCATAAATCCCTCTTTTAATTATCTCTATGATGTATGAGAGATAGGTAACCACGTAATGCCAAGATGAAGTGATGAACCCTTCTTTTGGAACTTGAAAGGGTGATTCCATCATGATAGCTCAATGGAAGAAACAAGGCAGGGACACATGTGTAGACGATAATTTATGAAAGAATATATCAATACAAAAAAAAACCCAAATAACAATCGCCTTTATAAGAATGATCTTGCAAATACATCAGAATAAACTCACAATACATAACTATAATTCCCCTGGACCCGTACTCCCAGATTCGATGCTAAAAACATATTCTTTATATTATTTATTTGATACCAACAAATGAAACACAATTTTAACAATCTAAAATTACATTCCCAAAAGGAAATATTGAGCCACTTAAATACCCAAGAATAATTTTAGGATTATAGTTTTATAGAATTAAGTAAAATACCCTTTAAGTAATAAGACCCATGTATTCAATTGAGTATTTTATACTATACCCATATTTTATTATTCCATAATAAATATTCTATATATCTCATAAAATTATCCACACATGAAACCCTTCTAAATGTCAATTATGTAACATAATTATTCATAACCAAAGGAAATGTAAACATAATAATGGTGATATCAAAGGCTTAGTAAGGGTAAACATAGACATTAATTGTAATGGACCAAATCTTGACATACATGGACATTACATTACTTTTTCAGAATACTTAATACATAACAAAAACCAACACTCAAGGACCGTAATAGTTTAGTGTCTTTGGAAACTTGGAATATAAACTTCTAATCATGTTGAAAGATCTTCAACATCTCCCATAACGATCTTCCCCTTTTTGTTTCCTTACCTAAAACCTTTATTTTAATCTTGGGGGGAAAACATAAAAAGGGTGAGCTCAAATGCTCAATAAGGGTAAGCATGGATAAAATAAAACAAACCATATACATTTGAACTTAAAAACATGAACATAATGTTTAAACATCAAGATCTTGAGCAATGACATAAAACATGGCAGTATTTAAGGCATAGATCATAATGGAACATCAATAATGATAAAATAGCATGGGAATAAAACTTTTAATTATGGAAAAACATTAAGCACATGATATTATTTCTATAGTATCCAAGGCATTACTTTCATGACCATGTTAGTGGACAAAGTCCCTTACTGAACCGGGTTTACTTGGCATTCCAGCCCTGTATTACTGAACCATATTTACTTGTCATTTCAGTAATGTCTATCTCATGAGATATAAATCTTTACCCAATTCATTGGAGGGAGATATAGGTCCCACCCATCTCATAATTAAATCATTCTTACTTGTTCCACAACATAAACATAAATCATTCATCATAACCCATTGAATAAAAATGGGTTTTGTAAACATCATCCCATCATAACATAATCCATAAAAAATATGGATATCATATCATCATAATAAAAGTGAAACCATGTAAATCATAGATACATTATACTTGAAACAAACACATATGAAATAATTCCATCTTATATGGAAAATGGTTTTGATAAAACACTTGAAATGAATTATTGAGGAAAATATCCTTTCTTCTTCAAAATAATTTTATTTTCACAAAATTCCATGCAATTTTAAAAGAAAAGGACTTTATTGAAAATAGTCAGTAAATATTGTAGAGTAAGATTCATGAAAATAAGGTGTTATGAAACTGTAAAAATCCACTCATGCCGTATAAGTTAAAAAAACATTCCTCTCGTACTTTTGCCGGAAAAGTCAAAAAAGTACCTCGTAACGTAAACAAAAGAAATATTCCTTACATAACACGTAGTAAAAGATAAAAATGGGTAAAAAGAACTTAAAACATACATAAAAATACTTTTTTAAAACATGTACATGGATGATAACAATAGCCCCAGTAATACTTACGAATAAACAATCTCGGATAAGAACGAGATTGGAAAGGTTATCCCTTACCTTATGTCCGATATGCTTCGTATGTATCCAAACCTCCTGTATAATTATTTAAATAATGTCGTTGAATAATTACATAATCATATTCATTGTTATTATGTCATATATGGTTCACTTATTACTTTATATTAACCGTTCTCTTGTAAATTCCATGCTAAAGCATCATTTTGGGTAAAATCATTTCATTTATCATACGTGTTTCGACTTGTTGTTCTTGATATTATTGCTTTTATCTTGATTTACTTAATTAAATAATATAAAATATGATTTATATATAGTATGTATTCATCATATACATATATATGATAGATAAATGAATGGAATGAAATACATAGTTCATGGAGACGGTAGGTCGTACGTACACATGAACGCTGTTTTCGTTTCCTTATTGAATTGAATGGAATTAAGTAGATGAAATATATATATATATACATAAATCAAGTAGAATTTTTATGTAATATATTTCATTATTATTCATTATATATACTTTATAATCATTCATGAATGGTTATCATGAACAATGAATCTCATCACGTTCGTGGAGACGGTAGTCCGTATGTACGCACAAGCGATGATATCGTTCCCATAATTATTGAATATAATTGGAGTGGATGGTATAATATATTAGAATCAGTATGATGTTATAATAATCATATATATTTATTCTTTAAACCATTATACCCATCCAAGTAAGGTGGTGGTGGAAAAAATGATTACACCACGGCGTGGAGACGGTATTCTGTACGTACGCACGCAAGGTGATTTCATTTTCCGTAGGATGGATAGTAGGTGAAATGGGGTTGTTTCATATTTATAATAACATATAAGTATATTATTGATACCTATGTTATTACTTCATAATTAAACAAATAAATAATAGGAAGTAGAAGAAGAAATAAACTTGAAAGAATCGGTAGAAGAGATTACCTCTTCTTTGACGTACCACCTTTAAGCTTCCTCTTAAGGGACTAGAGTTGATCTTTTCAGAAGACCAGAACCTCAAGAATGTTGATAGGAAAGTGGAGAATAGAAATGGGCAGGGGTTGGACGAGCTTCAAGGCTCAAAAGGGTGTTAAGAGAAGAGGGAACGGGTACCCTTTATATAAGGGAGGAGAGGGGCACCTTTGGAAACATAAGAAATATTAATTTATAATAAATTGAAACCCCACTGAAAAACCTCAAAAAATGACTCAATTCGAAGATAATATGATATAAAGTTTTAATATACTCAACCAATAAAATTTATACATGTTGAGAATTTATTTTAAACATTATCAACTTGATTTATCCTTATTTAATCTATTTAACTTTATTTGTGGTAATAAGATTATAAATTTTAAATTGTTATAAATAATTACTTATGTGTTGTGAATTGTCCATAAATGGATAATATATGACATTTTAGACCATATAAATTTTAATTTAAAATTTTTAAATATTTTTTGTGATTTTTAAATAATTTTATATTATGATATTTTTATAAAATAACAATTGTGTCAATTTTGACACTATTCATTTACTTGAATTTAAATAAAATCCACACAGAAGATATGTTCGAACTAAAATATTTAATAGTTTTATAACATGTCATATTTATCTATAAAATTCATGTAGAACATTAAATATTTCATATAATATTTATTTTAATTTTTTTAAAACCATTTATTTGATATTTTAATCAATAAAATAATTTCAACATCACTATTGTGTCTCCTTTAATGATAATTATTTAATCCCTAAAAATTCTAAATAAACTCACATGATGTAGATAATGTTATTATATTTCTATAGACTATTCATTTTTGAAATTTCATGAAGTTTATCACTATATTAAAATTATTATACTTATAAGATTTAAGAGAGTGACATATTGTCACTTTCTTTGGTTTTATTAATAATTATGTCATTTTCATGGTCAAAAATCCATGAAATTAATCTATTCTGACCCTCAAGTGATATGGGTCTACTATTATTCATCCAATAGAGTTTTGGCAGGTGTTAGGGTAATTTTATAATATTTTATTTACCCTTAATTACCCGATTTACCTTTAACTATGGTAAATAAAATTTTCCGTAGTTACTATTCATAATTCCCAAAAATAAAAAGTATCTTATTAACATAATTTGGACCCACTGATTTTAAATATGGAATCCATTTTTTCAAATTCAATACACATAAGTTGCATCAATTAAATTAAAATTAATCTCATTGTCGAAAGAAAATGTGTTTTTGTTCAAAAGAAGAATTTTATTTTGTAAAATTTAACTTATAAAATTTTCAAAAATTATATTTAAAATGGTTGCACCATCAAAAGGCAGAAAAACTGCATTTTTCGAAAAATACTTATTTTACCCAAAAAAAATATTTTGTTCTCGTACCATGTTCTAGAAAATGTGTAAGATAAATAATAATGTTATAAAATTCAAATCTTAGTTAATAATATTCATAATGGCTAGTTTATAATAATATTATAATCATATATCGTCGTTTAGGGAAACCCGGTATTGTGTACAACACACGCTATCGAAGAAGGTCGTGATTGCGTGTAATGCAAGCCAAGTTAGGGTTGCGTGTAGTACAAGAGTCCTTTGTTGTCTCGTATAACAGAATCCAACCATATTTCATTTATACATTGAATATATATATATATATACTCAATGTTGCGTAGAATAACTACTATCAAACGAACTTGAAATTGTGTGTAACACGATCCAATAATAGTGTTGCATATACTACAAGCTAATACGGTGTTGCGTATAGTATAATCTAATTTTAGTGTTGCGTATAACACAAGACATCAATGAAATTAAAAGAATATTTTTCATAAAATCTCAGGGTGTTACATTAATAATGTAATATCATCAATGAGCATAATATAATCATAAGGGTATTATAACATAATCAAATTACATGGGAACATCATAATAGGACTCGTACCCATCAAAACCTATATCATAAAATGTGATTCATGGAATAAATATTTAGGAAAAGAAAAGATACATTCAATTTAATAATCATGGGGCATGTGAAATTAATCTTGTTAAAAGGAACCATTAAACTAATAGAAATCATGGAGAAACTATATTAGTGTATTGGTAAATTATAATCATATCACACTTATAATCATACTTATATATGGGATAACATTATTGTTTAATTCCCATAATCTATTTAGAGTAACCTATAACTATTTTAACTCTATCACTTTACCTATTTCATTAGAGATCTATATCGGTCTTTAAAATATTTGAATTAGTAAGTTTAAATAAAACCCCTTTTCTTGGCCTTTAAAATTAAAAACTACTTCAAAAATGAAAACTATGGATGGATTTTAAAATAACTTTTATTTTAATGGAATTTATAATAAATGGAATTCATTGTAATTATATACACCACACAAAAGAAAGTAAGTGGTGAATTTAGAATATATCTCATTGAGGGGAAAATTGAGAGTAGAAAATCCTTAGGGATTTAGTAACTTTTGAATAAAAATACATTGAAATATATAACATGAAATGGATTTATAAATACCACTAATTATGTGAAATAATATTTTAAAATAAATCCATAGTGTATTAAATACACCATACAAAGTAAACCATGGCGCACGACATGAATCATGCCTCAATAAATTGAAATTAGGACAAAGAAAACCCGTGCACATTTTATAACATTTGAATCAATACCTCGTGAAAGATAGAACTTTTAAAGGAACTTTAAATATCATGATCAAATATTTTTTCATGATAAAATATTTTTATAGTTAACATATACAACATATAAAAATAAATTGGTTCATAATACGAAACATGTCTTGATAATGGGAGTTTGAGATAAGAAAACCATTATAAAGATCATAACATTTGGACTGAGAATCAATCCATGAAGTGATTGGGTGAAAAAAATTTAAATACAGAAAAACAAAATTGGAAATATAGAATAAAATAATTATATGTCATTACACACATATTCTTGGAATATCATAGTCAATAAAGAAGTGATATAACCCAATGAAAGGAAATAGAGTTAAAAAACTCCTTACCTCGAGTCCTGATTTTTCACGTACGTTTTTTATCTTCCTAATAAACTTATATTAACTATTTAATTTTTTAATAAAATTTTCTAGTTTATTACCTCATTATTATACCTTTTAATTCATTCATTGTCTTGAGATATGATGGTCTAATAAAACTACGCAAGATGGGGGGCGAACTAAGTATTCAAAAGTTTGTGTTAAAAATATCTTGTAAATTAAAATTTTAAAAACCTAAAAAAATAATACAACCTAGTTTACTAATAATGTAGGTATAAAAACTTTTATGATTTGAAATAATTTCTTGATATTATTATCAAAACTTTGTTAAAAATTTTGAAAACAATTTAACTTTTAAAATTATTTTACTCACACCAAAAATAAATATATCACAATTAAATGAAAATTATAAAAACTATTTTTCAAAAAATAATATTTCAGTTTAAACTAGAAAAATAAAAATAAATTAAAAACATATAGGATTTTAAAAGAATGGGTTTAGTCTCAATTTCATACTAAGTCTTATCCACTTGACATAAGTCAACTATCAAAAGGTTTTATTAAAATAAACATAGTGATCCACAACCTGGATCAGGTATACAAAAACAACTACACACTAGGAATCTAGGGCTATAACTATACTCTTGCACTACTATTCATGGTATGATAGATAATAAAGAAATAAGAAGAGGTTATCAAAGAAATCTCTAATTATGTACAAGAGATTTTGTTAAAATCATATATAAGAAAAACCAGCACAACTTTAAAGTAAATAATAAAAGCGAATAAGAGAGAAAGAATATGAAAGTGTTGTTAAGTTATCTTTCTATGATCAAGCTTGCGATGATTAGCAATGATCTTATTCTTATATTTTATTTTCATTAAATTTTTCCTTTATGTCACTTTGAATGATATTTTCAAGAATTTAATAGGGGTTTAATTTTTTTTTAAAAATAGAGTGTCGTGGAAAGCACAGGGCAATCCTATTTCTTTTCAGTAGGCACTTCTTAACATTTTAGAACACACATCCACTATCACCATGACCATACAACCAACATCTTGTTCATGATATGTTCCTTGGGTTTATACTTTTTCAAAACTCCAATTACCAATTTCAGGATATTAATAAATCAAATCCTCATATATGGAGGGAAATTCAAGAAAAGATGACATTGTATTTAATGATTCAAAGTAGTTGTTCAAGAATAATTATTCTTAAATCCTCAAAATGACCAACTCTATAACATTCATCAAATTCCATAAACTAGATATTAGAATTTCAATTTAAATTAAATCTCAAATAGTAATATAAGTGGAAACCATTACAAAGGTATAAGTCAAGAACATAATTTGAAATTATATCTCCTAATCACATATTATGTATCACGGTGGCACATATTCCTTCACAATTATAGATCTTTCATCACGATAGTAGATATTTCTTTATGGTAGAAGATCCTTATCATGGTTACATAACTTTCAAGATGAAAGCATAATTCTTATGATGGTATCACAGTTCTTATGGAGGTATAAGAGTTCTTATAAAGGTAGCATAATTCTTCTAACGGTGGAAAAATTATTCTAATGGTCATAAAAGTTTTATGAAGTTTGTAGAGTTTTCCTTCATGGTTGTGTGTATGGTTCTAGAATAATTCTTCACATTAGTAGAGTCTGGTGCATGCTCTTAGTACTTAAGGCATGGTATAATAACTCTTATGGTAGCAATTGAAACTCATGAAAGTATCTTGTACTTAGAGAAATTTATATAAAATTTAAAATTATGAAGTTTTACCATTAAAAACATACACAATTAATAATAAAGTAAACCTAATTTAAAAGCATTAAAATAAGGAATTTCTAGACTGATCCAACAATATCCCCATTTTGATGATTGTAAATCATAGTTGAAAATAAATTCAAAATAATAGTTTCAAATAATTATTATAGAATAATCATAGAAAAAAAATAAGAATTAAGTGTTCCCAACATTTCAAAAATTTCCATAAATTATTTCCCTTTTGTGATTATAAAAAAGTCTTCAAATTAAAAAAGAATATTAAATGAAAAGTATGTCAAAACAATATAGAAAACAAAATAAAGAACATTGAATTTTCATTAATATCAAAATCAAAATGGTACATCAATAAAATATAAAAATCATCCCTATGAGATCTTAATTAGAATTTGAATCAGAATCCCTAACAAGTGGAGCTTTATATTTAGTGGAAGAAGGATCAAGAGTAGGTGTAGAAGGTGGTGTAGGAGGCCTAAAGACAATATCAAATTCCATTGATCTGAGGTGCATTATTTCCTCAACTAGAGTAATACGAAAGGGGATTACTGTTATGTAAATAGTGGAAAATAGAGCTGGAATATGAGATGAAATTGATACAATCATAGGTACAGTAGCTTGATAAATCTCAATAGTACTTCTTGTGTAAAGGTAAGGCTCCATCAACTCAATAAATAGAGAGATCACTCTACCACCATACTCCATAACCTGAAAGAACTGTTTCTTTTCTTCTATAGACAACATCAATAATGGATATAGAAACTTTAACTGATTTACTTGTTCCTTCAAGGCTCTAATGATAAGAGTACTTCTATGATTTTTAGCCAAAAACTTACAATGGGAAGAGAGATCATGTTTGGTGAAAAAATTAGATAGATAATACTTTATATCTTTGGTAATAATAGTCCTATCATCCCTAAACTCATTAATACATTCCCAAAAAAGTTAATAAATATGCTCTTCATGGGATTTTATCTTCTATAGTTATACCTCATGATAAGTATAGGATTTACCCCCAAATAGTTTAGAATATTTTCTCGAATAATTCACCTAACCAAGTTACATTTAAGGGATTAGGCACTGAAGTATTAGAACCACTAGAAGATTAGGGACCATATTTAGAAGAAAGAGACTCAATATTCCCAATAATGTTCAAGTTTCTTTAAGTCAATTTCACCCTTATTTCCTCAAAAATAGTGTTAATAACACCAATTATCTCAGAAATATTCTTATTATCAACCTCAAATTTCCCAATCCTTAGAAACAACTTAGGCGGGAGGTGTTCCACAATAAGAGACATTGTTAAGGATATGTCATCCTGGATAACAGCCTTACCCTAAGAGGTATAATTATTAGTAAAATCAGCAAGAATAAAAATAATATCAACCTTAAATGTATTTGGATCAAATTAGGTTAGGTAACTAGAGAGTGGAGGATTAGAATTATGTGAATAACTCTACTCTCTAGGTGAAGGTTTAGCATGGAAAAGAGGATATACTTGACCTGCATCCTCAAAAATTTCAGCCTAAGTGTGCACTAAAACTATAACTTCTTCCTCATCTCTAATTGAATAATATAAAGTAAAATTCTAGAGAAGTTCAACCTAATCAATAATTTCAATAAATTATAACTTAGGATCCTTATGAAGAGTAGATATATAAGGTCCCCCATGCTTAAGTGGACTGTCTCCAACATCACCACCACTACCAGATTTTGAATATAAATATTATAAGATAAGAACTATAAGATCCTAAACCTTATGGAGATTTTTTATTCCCATTTTTAGGTACTCTTTTACCTTTTTAAGTTATATATTCGATGGGTTTTTTTCAAGGGTTGTTTCGGGTGAAATTGAAGGAGTTTGGAAGCCCAAGGAGTTATACACAGTTGGTTCAAAGTTAGGGAAAACCATGCAGCTTTCCCTAGGAAATGGTGTGCCCTATTTTGGTCAGATGGGACATGGAATATGGTTATCACGCAGGTTTTTCCAAATAGTTTGGTGACCCTCACAAACCATGAACCCATGAAATAGTGGGGGTTTTCATGGTTGGTGCACAGTTTCTCAAATGTGTTCCACTTAGGAGAAACCATGCACCTTCTAGGAAGAGGTGCGCAGCAAAGGCACACGGTTTGGAAAACTGTGGGGCCCTACTCAGAATACCATGAACATGGGATTTATTTCCTTTGAATTTTTTTAAAAAAATTACAAACCCCATAGTTTTAACCACTATTCACCCCCACTCAGACCTAAACTAATTCCTTTATTTTTATAATCTCTTAGGTTGATTCAAAGGCTCTTAGAATCCTTTTCTTGATGAATCAAAGATATGAATAAAGGATTGGTTCCTCATTGGTAAGCCATTTCTACCCCGTTTGGATTAATCTCTCCCCTTTCTATCTTTCTTGATGAAAAGGAATGATTTTTCCTCTATTAGTGATGGTTTAGATCTAGGTTTTTAATGGATCTTAATCCCTTATATCTTGAACGTAGGTATTGGTCTTAGATTTTCCATATTGTTGTGGTTTTGATCATTCTGCGTCAATTTGGGGATTTTATTTTAGCTAACATCTATCAAATATCTTGAGGTTGGTGCTCTAATTATCAATTCTCATAGTCTTGATTTTAAATGCATGTATGTAATTGGGAAATTACAATTTCCAAGTTAGAAAATTAAATTCTGAATTGAATTAATTATTTATTTATTTATCTCATGTGATAATGAGATTGGTTGTATTTTTTATTATGAAATTTATGAATAATGAGATTATTCAATTGTTGAATAATGTGAATTGTGAAATTGTTGAATAATGGGAATTATGAAATTGGTGACTAATGGAATTTTGAAACTGGTATTCACCCTTGGGGTGTGCTGATAAGAAGAAAATGATGACTTGTAATTGGTTCTTTCTTGATAAATGAAATTTTGAAATGGGTTGGATAATGAATTATGGTAACGAATGATAAATGGTTGGAAATATAAAACCATGAGATTAGATATTTTATACTGAGTTGTGGGATAGGGATAGCTTCTCCAAATACCCATGGGGTTCAATACAGTCGCTCTAGGCCCCCACTATATATATATACTGCATATAAATTCTGAGTTGTTGGACAGGGACTACTCCTATAAATACCCATGGGGTGCCAGACTGCTTCTCTATGCCTCTATTTTTTGAATGTGAAATTGAGATTAATTTAATAATGAAAATCAATGATGCTATGGAAAGTTTTATCCCTGTGTGGATGGTTCAAACTCTAATATGGGATGAAGAAAGTATTGGTGGTTTGGGTTTCATTGTGAACCCAATAAATTATATGTTTAATTAAATAATAATTTAATGTGGAAACTATTTAATTTATATATATTATACTTTATTCTTTATACAATTTCACACACTGTTATAGGCTGGAAATAGTTTTAGATATCATTGGTGGTGGAATGCTAAGTTATACTCGCACCCTCCTCAAGCGGCCTAATCAGAACCTAAATAGACTTCATGTTTTCATGATAGGATAATGGAAAGATCCCTATGTTAGATAGTTGTGTAGGGATGGAGCATGGATGAGGGAACCAGACATGTTGTTGGGACCCATTTGGGAGTTGCAAGTGTGTCTTTTATTTTTGTTTTTCATTTGAAAATTGACACATATTAGCATGAAATGTTATTTCTTTGGTTTTCATATTGTTTTCATGTTCATGTTTATCATGGGATACTGGTCTGTATTGGTTATGGTATTATTCAGGTTATTGGTTATTATCATTTGGATATTGTTTATTTATTTCCACTGGGGTGATGCTTTGATAAAGAGGGTATATTCTCCCCATGTTATATATTAGAAACTAATTCTATTTGGAAGCCTCTAGCATACGAGGAGGTTATTCTCAGGTCATGTGACCAACCTTCTTAGGGAATCGTTACATGGCTCCTGGGTTAGGATGTTACAAAGTGGTATCAAAGGCATTTTTCTTTTATTTTATTTTATTTTGTATTACTATTTGGTAAAGGTATATATAAGACTAGGATGATTCATGCCTTGTTCAAGACCTTGTGCATGGGAGTAGCTAACCCAAGTATGGGGTAAAATCAAAGTAACCAGTGTGGGATTGATGTTCTTGATGGTTTTTGTTACATTTGAATGTTATTTCACCTTGAGTGATGCACTTATTGTGTGGTGTTATTATTTTACTACGATTTTTCTCTATAACCCTGTATGAAATGTGGGTTTTTTGTACATGCATAATACTAGGAACTTAGGATTTATTGTGACATGTATAATTTTAGGAACACTTAGAAAAGTGGGTTTCTTGGTGAGTTTTTTAAATGAAAATATTTTCCTTTACTTGTGTAATTTAAATGAAAAAGTTGCCTAATATGAAATTGAAAATGTAAATGATATTAAATGTGTCTAATTAAAGTGGATAAATGGTTGTTTAATAATAAAATTTAATTATCAAAGTGTTTACTCTATGTTATCTATGACCCATGTGAGAGATGGTTAAGCGTAGTGGTAGGGCCTTGGTTTTGACTGTGTGGTGGTGTAAATGGGGAACAACTTATTATAGACGTATTACCTCTCATTAAAATATGTTAATGATGTATTATGTTTCTTAATATTTGTGTTTGTCATTCTATAGATATGCCTCCATGACAACACTTGTTGATAGGATGATGGGAGGATATAGTTGGAAATGATCCTCCAGTAGTGGAACATGAGGATCTGATTGTATAGGGTGAGGGAGTTGGAGATTAGTTTCATGAGAACTTTTCTCACTTTATGCAATTTAAGTAAATATACCTAGGTAGGGTTATTCAACATGTGTCTGACTTTACATGGTAGTTCTAGTTGCAAAACCCTCCAAACTTTACTAGAGAGGGTGGAGCTGAGGTAGTTGAGTTCTAGGTTGAGTCTATCCAGACAATCCTTGAACACATAGAGACTCCTACTGAGAAGTGATTCAAACTGACTACTTATATGTTATTTTGTTAAGAGAAGAATTGGTAGGACATCCAAACTCGAGAGGTATAGTTAGAGAATATGGAGTGGAAGGACTTTATGAATAAGTTCTTGGATTACTTTTACCCAGAGACACTTAGGTGGGAGAGGGAAGCTGAGTTTATGTGGTTGACCTAGGAGATAATGTATGTGATGGACTATGATGGTCACTTCATGTGTTTTCAATTATTTTTTCCAATGTTGGCAAGAGATGAGGCAACTGCATTGAAGCATTTCTAGGATGGTCTTAAATGTGAGATTAAGTCCTAAGTAATTATAGTGACCCTAATTTTTCTTACATAGATATTACATCATTTTAAAGATAAAAAACATAAAAGCATTAAAAAACTAGGATCCAAAGTTTTAGTGTCTTGGAAAAATTAGTACTATACATAACATTTACAAAATATAACATAAACATTTATTTAGTTCCTTATTTTCTTACTTTTTAGTGTCCCTTGTGTTATCCTTTGTACATGTAAACACCTGAGGCTATACATCAAAGAAATGGGTCAGATAAAATCCCGGTAAGAGGATAGATAATAACATGAATCAATATAAAATGGGGTGAGCATAATCATTATCATTATAACATACGCATAAGATTATAATCATGAGAGGAAGTATTAAATAAATACTTTTAATGTGGCAATGAATAAAAATGAAACATAATGTCTTAGTGGTAAACTACCATGCATACATCACTTTATCTAATGAGATAAATCCCATTACCCAATTAATTGGAGTGATATATGATTATATTCACACCCATCACATCATAAAATTCACATGCACTATATAATTTCAGGCGCACCTATCACATTATAACATTTACGTTATCATGTATGCCGCATAGAATTTATATCAATATTGGACATAAAAAACCCATGGAAAGAAATGGGTTTCATTTCATAAATCATACATTCATGAATAAAATTTTTGGTTCCAAAAATAAAGATGTAATAATATACTTGGTATAATAATCATGAATTTTTAATGAAGAAGAAACAATCTCATGAAAAGTAAAAGATGTGTTTTTAGATAGAAGAGTTCTTTTGGAAAAATCATTGCATTTTTTCATAAAACCATATTGGTAAAATTTATATCCTAGAAAATATAAGATAATTATGAATAAATTATATTTAAATAACATTAAAGGGATATACATACAAAAAATGGGGTAAAATAAGGAAACCCCAAAGAAAGAGAGTTGGGTTCGAGAATTCCCCTTACCTTATGTTTGAAGCCTTTCTTCACTTAAATATCCTGGATAATCAAATTAAATTAATTAATTAACAAATAAATAACCTTTTATACATTAATTTGATTCATTATATTTTTATTAAGTTCATTAATGGGATTTTTGATGAGTTATATAGTTTGTCTTCATCATCTGGGAGTGTTTGTTTTCTTGGTTTTCATAATAAGTTTACTTGAATATGAGTATGGAAGTTTATGCAGAATGGATATAATTATCTAGAATTGAAAATATATTTTATTAATAAATATAAATAGTTTTAAATGGTTATATATATCATTTGGTTAAATGTAATGAGGATTAATCGTTAGATAAATAGATAATGATTGTTGTTTGGGTTAATTTTAAGGTTTTCAATCCCAAAAACTTGATTGGTTTTATCATTTAGTACTATGTAAATATTTTAGTTCCAGAAAATAAAAAAGGTTATAAAATATATTTTTAATTATGTATCAACAATTATAGTGGTTTTATGAACATAATTGAATTTGTTGAGTGAAAATGAAAACACATCATCCACGATGTCGGTAAATTGACACTTCACGGGCGATGATTTTATTTTTAAAATAAAAGAGTGATAGAGAAAGAAGTTTGATGATAGATCATACATTAAAATTATATAATTGAAGTAAATAAAATATAATAGAGTTACCATGAACATTTTTATAGAGGAGGTGATGATATAATAAGAGATGAAAAATAAATTAAAAGAAATTAAAAGAAAAAGGAAGAGGATTTTACCTCGTAAATCTATCCTCCTTGAGAACCTCCTTAAAGAAATGGTTTTGGTATTTTTATGAGACCAAGAGATCCTATAAATGGGGGAGGGTCTTGTTAATATACTTGATTATAATTTTTAAATGGACCAAATCTTGATAGGTGTGAGGAAAAGAGGTGGTGAGGGGTGGTATTTATAGTGGAGGAGAGGGGTGTTTCTCATTATTATATTCATTAGTTTATTATTTTGGATCAAGACTATTAATATATTAAGAATTATCACTAAATATATTAAAATAATTAATGGTAGTTTGATATTATGGTTTCTAAATCATATTTTATTCATGGAATAGTTTATTTAACTTATAATGTATATATACCGTAAATTATTGTATTTCACTATTCACCAAAAATTCAAGTATTTTAGAAAATTACCAAAAGTTCACAATAACCATTTCTCATTGTGTAGAATTAAAAAATGAACTCTATTTTTTAAAAATAATTTTCTAAATATTATAAATTTAATTTTTAATTAAAATCATAATTTACTTGAAAAATATAGATTTTAAAATTAAAACTGCTTTTCTAACGCTTTGAAAAATTAATTAAGGTCTCATAAAATTATCTTATAATCATAAGATAACAAATTATTAATTTATGAATACATTTTATGAAAATATATTTTATTTTAAATTATTAAATTAATTATAAAATTATAACTAAATAATAATAACTTACAAAAATACCAACACATAATTTATCATTTTAAAAAGCATTTATTTAAGTATTCCATGACATAAATATATCATATTTTAATTCATAAGATACCTAAATTTTATTTTGTAATTTTAAAGTTTAATTTACTATTCTAAAATATTACTATTCCTAAGGGTCTTGTTACAATTCCAAAGGTCAAGTACTATTTCATCAGTATAGGTTCCTTAGTTTCTAGAAATGACTCTTCTTTCATTAATTCATCATTTTTAAAGTTTGTATTCTATTATCTGTGTAATTTTATATGATTTATATTGTATTACATTATTATAAGAATAGTTAAATTTCATTGATAAAAGTTTGGGTCGTTACATTCTTCCCCCCTTTTGAAATTTCTCCCTCAAAATTTGTTTTTACATAAACAGGTGAGGGTACTTCTCCTTCATCACCTCCTCCAGTTCCCAAGTCGCTTATTCATAATTATGGTTTATCCACAACACTTTGACAAGGTGGTTTGTCTTATTGTTTAGAATATTATCTCTCTAGTCCATAATCTTTATTGGATGCTCCTCAAAAGAGAGATCATCTTCCAGTTGTACCACCTATGAGTTTAGTATATGTGAGAGATCTGGTATGTACTTTATCAATAGAGATACATGGAACACGTCATAAATTTAAACCATACTTTGTAGAAGTGTGAGATAATAGGTCACTGCTCCTATGTAATCAAGGATCTCAAAGGGGCCAACGTGCCTTGGATTTAGCTTCCTTTTATTTCCAAACTGCATGACTCTCTTCTATGGTGATATTTGAAGGAAGAATTAATCTCCGATGTCAAACTCCAAGTACCTTTGACAGTTGTCATCATAGATCTTTTTACAACTCTGTGCATATTTGATATGTTTTTTGATGGATTTAACCTTCTATATCATTTATTACACAATATTAGGTCCAAGTATCTTTCATTCTCCAAATTTATCCCAAAATATTGGAGTTCTACATAACTTTCCATATATATCTTCCTATAGATTCATCTGAATAGTCGAGTGGAAGCTATTGTTGTATGAGAACTCAACCAATGGAAGATGTTGATCTCATCCACCTTTTAATTTCATTGAGAAGGATCTTAGCATATCTTTGAGCATCTGAATAGTCCTTTCAGATTGGCCATCAGTTTGGGGGTGATAGGTCGTGCTAAAATTCAATTCAGTACTCAAGTCATGTTGAAGACTTCTCCAGAATTTAGATGTGAACTTTGGGTCATGATCAGATATGATTGAATGTGCTAACCCATGCATCCTCACCACTTATTTCACGTATATATTGGAAATTTTTTTAGGAGATAAATATTCCCTTATAGAAATAAAGTGAGAATTCTTGGTAAGTGAGTTGACCACAACCCATATTGCATTATTTCCTTTGGATGTATTCGGAAACCAGTTATGAAGTCCACGGTGACATTTTCCCATTTCCACAAGGGTATAGGCAATGGTTTCATCATCCCTTTGGACTTATATCTCTCTAAATTAAATTTTTGACATATCAACCACCTTGAGATATACTCAGCAATCTTCTTCTTCTTTTTGTCCCACCAAAAGTGTCCTCGAAGATAACAATACATCCTGATGCTACTAGGATGGATGGAGAAAGGTGAACTTTATGCATTATCAAATATATCCCTCTTTATCTCAGGTGATGAAGGCACACAAATCCTTGTTCCAAACCAAATCACACCATCATCATTGATATGGAACTCTTACAGCTTACCTTCCTTTACTGAAGTCACCTTCTTTTGTAACTTAGAATCATCCCTTTGTGCCTCCTTAATATTATCTTAGATAGATGGTTGGGAAATCATTTGGGAAAGGTATGATTTATTCCCTATCATTATGATTTACAAATCCATCCTTTTCATGTCCAAAAAATAGGGTATTTATCAATCCGCAACATGGATAGAGTTGTATGTTGGTTTCTTCTAAGAGCATGGGCCACCATGTTTTCTTTACCATTATGAGAGTGAATAGAGAAATCATAGTATTTTATTAGATCTAATAAATTCATCTGATGCATGTTGAGATACTTTTTTTTAATATATACTTTAGGATCTTTTTATCAGTATATATGTAACACTTCTCACTATAGAGGTAGTGCCATAAGATTTTCAAGGAAAAAATCACAACAGCTAGATCCAAATCATGGGTTAGGTAGTTCGGTTCATGGATCTTCAACTTCCATGAGGTGTAGGCTATCAATTTATCACTTCTCATGAGTTCACAACCCAAGAATTTCTTTTAAGCATCACTATATATCAGAAAACAATATCCACTTATTGGTAAGGTGAGTATAGGTGCAGTGATCACCCTCTTATTTAGTACCTTAATGTTTTCATCACATTCTTCTATCCAGACATACCTTATCCCTTTACTTGTTAACTTAGTTAGTAGGATTGAAAATCATAGTAAATTTCCTACAAAAAATCGATATTAACCTACTAATCCAAGAAAACTACTGATTTTCGTGACACTAGAGAGTCTGGTTCATTCCTCAATTGCCTTTGTTTTTTAAGGGTCCACAGAAATTCCCTCACTTTTGATCACATGCCCCAATAACATGAATTGTTTCATCCAAAAGTCACACTTTATAAACTTTGTATACAACTTCTCATTAATTAATGTATCCAACATAATCCTTAGATGTTCTTCATGTTCCTCCTTAATCTTAAAGTAGACAAGAATATCATTGATAAACACTAGCACAAATTTATTGAGGTAATGTCTAAAGACTCTATTCATAAAATCCATGAATATTGAGGGTAATTAGAAAGTCCTAAGGTAATAACCAAAAACTCATAGTTCCAATACCTTGTATAGAATTCATTCTTATGAATATATTACTTCTTCACCTTTAGCTGATGATATCCAGAATAAAGAACCACCTTTGAGAAGTAATAAGCTCCTCCTAGTTGATCTAAAACATCATCAATCCTTAGAAGAGGATAATTTTTCTTTATGTTGATATTTTTGAGCTCCTGGTAGTTGATACACAGCTGCATTGATCCATCCATTTTCTTCACAAAAAGCATGGGTTCACCCCAAGGCAATGAACTAGGGTGTATGAACCCTTTGTCCAAATTCTCTTATAGATGCTTCTCTAACTCCTCAAGTTTGATCGGGGCCATAATATAGGGGTATTTTGATATAGGAGTAGCTCTAGGTAGGATTTATGTTGATAAATCTACCTCACGATCTGGGAAACATTTGAGTAACTCTTCGGAAAATAAATCATGGTATTCCCTCACAATAAAAATTTCCCCTAGGTTGATACCTTCCTTTGACTTGTCCATTTGATTGAGGTATGATTCTTTATAGGGAATCAACACCCACACCCTTTGAGGATTTTCAAAAGGACATTCATGATCCTCCTTGAATATTTATAGGAGAAAGTGATGGTTCAAAATATGAAAAGATATTTCCTTTTCCAAATAGTTGATGTGTTCTCTATAAAACGAGATCCAATACATCCCTAGTATAGCATCAAATTACACCAAGGGAAGTATCATGAGATTTACTAGGATAATATTCCCACATATGCCAACAGAAGAAGATTCCAACACTTGGGATACAATGAACACACCACTAGGTGTTTTTATGGATATCTCTACTTCAAGTTTTTGGGGATTTGATTCAAAAATTCTAGAAAACTTGAAAGGTGTAAAGGAATGTGAAGACTAGAATCAAATAAGACTTTTTCCATTCTTGAGTGACTAGTAAGTGTACCTTGTATGACTTCATTTTATTGCTCCACTTTAGTAGTAGTGATAGAATAATACTTCCCTTGTTCGTTTGGATTTGGTGGTTGATGATGCTAATTACCATCGAGGAATTAATATTTTGTGAACTGGATTGCATAGTTCCCTTGCTCCCTACAGTTGTAGAATTAGACCATGGACGTTGCTCTCCTTTCCTCCATTGTATTGTCCAGCTTATTTATATCTCTTCGACATTAATGAGCTTATTATCCTTCTCTATCTCACTTATAGCATTTTCCTATACCTTTTAGGAAGTTTCCATGATGCTTCTTTTCACATATTTGACATGTGAGTGGTTGATATTTCTTCCCACCTTTTTCATGAGATCCTCCAGCTTGAAACTCCACTATTCATTTATTATCACCATAGTAATGGTACCATTCTCTAAAATCCATCTCCACTTTAAGAGAACATTGAACAACAATTTCATAACTCCCAAAGTCTTTAATTTCTAGAGCCTTTTGAAGGAGTGGTTCTAATCCACTAAAAATCTATTAATTTTTCTATAATTTTTTATAAAAAAACCCAAATCATACCTTGAAATCCATGTGAAATTTTATTCATATTCGATAATAGATTCACTTACCTTTTTCTTCATCTCTATAAATTCTCTATCATTATTTATATGAAGAATTTCAGGGAAATACTTGTTAAGAAACATTATATTAATGTCTTCCCACTCAATATCTTCAATTCCATCCTTAATTTTGGTGTTATTAATCAAATAATTCCATTTATCTGACTATCCAACTAAATGGTAATTGAATAGAGTCGCCTTCTCCATATCAGGATAGTTAAGCACAAAAAATATCTTCTCCATTCAGTTGGCCCACTGTCCTAAGACTACTAGATCAGAAGATCCACTAAATATCAGTGGTCATTGCCACATAAAACACTTGATCAGTTTACTTGAATATTAGTATGGAAGTTTGATTCATAATAGTTTTATTAAGTTAATTTATGGGATTTTTTTATGAGTTATATAGTTTAATTTCATCGTTCAGGAGTGTTTGTTTTCTTGGTTTTCATGATCAGTTTACTTGAATATGAGTATGGAAGTTTATGTAGAATGGGTATAATTCTATAGAATTGAAAATATATGTTATTAATGAAAATAAATATGTTTAAATGGTTATGTATATCATTTTATTAAGTGGTTTTAGGATGAATCATTAGATAAATATTTATTGATTATCATTTGGGTTAATTTTGGCGGTTTTTTATCACAAAAAACTCGATTTGTTATATCATTTAGTATTATGTAAATATTTTAATTCAAAAACATAAAAATGGTTATAAAATATATTTTAAAATATATAAAAACCATTATAGTGGTTTTATTAACATAATTGAAAGTGTTGAGTGAAAATGAAAATGCATCGTCGATGATGTTAGTAAATTGAAACATCACAGGCGATGATTTTATTTTTAAAATAAAAGAGATATAGAAAGGATTTTGATGATGGATATTACATTAAAATTATATAATTATAGTATATAAAATATATTTGATTTATCATTAACATTTGGATAAAGGTTTTAGGATATAATAAGAAATTAAAAATAAATTAAAAGAAAAACGAAGAGGATTTTACCTCTTAAATATCTCCTCCTTGAGAACCTCCTTAGGGAAATGGTTTTGGTATTTTGATGATACCAAGAGATATTAGAAGTGGGTTAGGGGATTCGTAAGATACTTGAGTATAATTTCTACAAGGCTCAAATCTTGAGTTTTGTGAGGAAAAGAGTTGGTAAGGGGTGGTATTTATAGGGGAGGAGAGGGGTGTTTTCTCATTATTATATTCATTAGCTTATTATTTTAGCCCAAGACTATGAATATATTGAGAATTATCACTAAATATATTAAAATAATTAAATGAAGTTCTATATTATGGTTCTTACATCAGTGATGACTCAAGGAATATTGTATTTAACTTATAATGTATATATACCTTAAATTATCGTATTTCACTATTCACCAATCTCGAGTATTTTATAACAATACCAAAAAATCACCCTAACCATTTTTTAACATGTAGAATTCAAAAGATAACTTCATTTTATGAAAATAATTTTATAAATATGATAAATTTAATTTTTATTTAAATTCATCATTTACTCGAAAAATACATATTTTCAAATTAAAACTGATTTTACAACACTTTGAAAAATTAATTAATGTGTCATTCAATTATATTATAATAAAAAGACACTGAATTACTAACTTATGAATAAATTTTATGAAAATATATTTTCTTTTAAATTATTAAATTAATTATAAAATTGTAATTAAATATGTATGACTTACAAAAATACTAACACTTAATTTATCATTTTTAAAACATTTATTTTATTATGCCATGACATAAATATATCATATTTTCATTCATAATATACCTAAATTTTATTTTTTATTTCAAAGATTAATTTTTTATTCTATTGGAAATATTACTTTTCCTAAGGTTCATGTTACAATTCCAAAGGTCAAGTTACTATTCCATCAGTATAGGTTCCTTAATTTCTAGAAATAACTATTATTTCATTCATTCATAATTTTTAAAGTTTTTATAGTGTTATATATGTGATTTTATGTTATTTATACTATATTAAATTATTATAGGAAGGGTGAAATTTCATTGATAAAATTTTCAGTCGTTACATTAATATCTTTCAACTGAAGAAGTTTTTAAAGGTGGTGAACCATTATCTCATGTCTGGGGAGAACCTGAAGGAGGATTCCAGTGGAATAAAGGTGGATTCTTCTAGATAAAATGAGGTACTTCTTTTGAGAGTAGGAATCATCGCTTTCAAAACGTCAACCAGGGAGATAGCAAACAGAGTGTCTAGGGGGAAGGATGAGTTACTCATAGTAATAACTGGATATACTGACACCAGTGTGGTAGGTAGGGGCACATTCATAGCCAGTGTCCAAGACCACCAGTGGAGTTTCAAGTTTATGGAAGGATGGTTCACTTTTAGAGGGATTGCAGGAAACCTCGACTAATGGAGAATGATGGAGAAACTAGGAAGAGTCAAAATACTGGAAGGGGGTATTCTACCCCATATCAATCCAACAGTTGGATTTCTACTTGTCGTGGCGGTTGAGGCAGTGGAAATGGATGGTACTTTGAGGAAAGAGCACCCATATCAGTAGAGTGGTGTAGCTCAGGAGACTTATATTGCAGTATAAGTAAGAGAGTTATGATAGTTTCATGTAGTTAATATTGTACTTGTGGATAGTGGGGTTGGTCCATCTATAGTTATATGGACTATTATTGTAGATTTTATGGTTACTAGTTCCTTTTTTGATATAAGAGCCTCTCATTCTTTTATATCTGCATAACTTGTGAATGGTTTGAGTATAGAAGTGGAGTTTGTGAGTGGGGTTATGACGATTGATACACCTTTGGGAGTATAGTTGAGAGACATATGTCTATTCAAGGGGTGTTCTCTTGAGGTTTGGGGGTATCATTTCTTTGGGATCTCTACATACTTGATATGTCAGGTTTTGAATTTATTTTGGGTATGGACTGGTTGGTATCATATTGAGCCCACATTTATTGTTACCACAAGATAGTGACCATTATATCTCTTATGGGTAACTGGTATATTCATCATAGATAGTGGGATATTCAAGAAGGTCATGTGGTTCCAGTACGTCAGTAGTTCGGGGAGATCAGCAATTAGGTTTCATGTCTATTTTAGGATAAATGGGGTGTGAAGCATGATGTGTTTCCACCCATAGTGTATGGGAAATGTTTCCTGATGAATTATTAAGTCTTTCACCTGATATGGGTGTTGAGTTTACAATTGATCTTGTTCCTAAAGTTGAGACACTTTCTATTACACCATATAGAATGACACCAATAGAGCTTCAAGTTCTTAAGACTTCATTGGAGGAGTTTATGGATAAGGGATTTATCTATCTGAGCACGTCACCTTGGGGTTCTCTAGTTTTTTTGTTAAGAAGGATGATGGGATTTTGTGCTTATGTATTGATTACCAAAAGTTAGACCATATGATAGTGAAGAATCGGTATCCTCTTATGCATATAGATGACCTCTTTGACCAATTTAGAGGAGCTTGTATTTTCTTTAATATTGGCTTGAAATCAAGATATCATCAGCTGAGATTTAAACCTTCTAATATACCATAGATAGCTTTTAGAATTAGGTGTGGCCTAATGAGTTCATTGTGATGTAATTCATTCTTATGAATGAACTGCTGTGTTTTTGGTCTTGATTAACCAAATATTTCACTTGTACCTAGATCAGTTTTTGGTTATTTTGTGGATAACATCTTGGTGTACTCTAAGACTCATGATGATCATTCTCAAAATCTTGACATCGTATTGAGTACACTGATAAATCATTGGCTATACTCCAGGCTATCTAAGTGTTAGTTTTGGATTGACTGAGTACATTTCCTAGGTCACATCATCTCAGAGGATGGTGTGCCAGTTGTCCCAAAGAAGGTGCAGGCAGTTGTTTCTTGGGAGCATCCCAAGAATGTTTTTTATATCTATATCATTTTGGGTTTGGAAGGTTATTATCGGAGGTTCATCCAGGACTTTTTCTTCTTGTAAGCACCACTTTAGGGATTGACCAAGAAGATGATTGAGTTTGAATGGTCTAAGACATGTGTGAATGATTTCTAGGAGTTAAAGAAGTGTTTTAATACTACACTAATCTTGATCCTACCCAATCCATGTGAGGAGTATGCAATGTTTTGTGACGCATCTAGGATCAAACTTGGAAGAGTGATGATGCGGTGGGAATGGGTTATGGTGTATGGGTCACAGAATTTGAGGCCACGTGAATAGATTTTCCCTACAAAAAACCTTGATTTATCTATGGGGGTTTATTCCTTGAAGTTTTAGCAGAATTATCTATTGGTAGAAAAGTTTATTAGGAATACTATTCAAAAATGTTTAAAGTGTATATTTTCTCGGTGATATTTGAGTCTCCAACAGTGGCAGTGGGTTATGTATATACATTCTTTTGATTTTGAGCTATCATATACACCCTGGAAAAGAAATAGTGTTACTAATTCTTTGATTAGTAAGACACAAACTTAGGTAGTCCAGGAGTCTATTTCTGAGTGGAAGATGATGACATTTCTTACTAGATTCATATTTTGGTTCAGGAGGACAAGGAACAGATGAACCTCGTATTAGTATCCATTTATTCCACACTTATGATTCGGATTAGGGATTGGAAGTATGAGGATCCATAGTGTTTGGAGTTGAGGGAAAGCCTTGAAGGTGGGGAGTCACCATCTAATTGGGCTATAGATGAGGATGAGATCATCTATGTCTAGAACTGTGTTATTGTGACTACAAGTATGTGTGAGGAGATGATGTTAAAGTTTCATGACTCAAAGTGGGTGGTGCATCCTGGTTTGACCAAAATGAATCATGACATAAATCGACAGTATCGGTGGCCAAGCCTGGAAAATGATATTTTAGGGTTCATGACATGATGTTACTCCTATCAATAAGTGAAGGGTGAGTATTAATGACCAGGTGGTTTACTGCATCTATTTTGTATTCTTTAATGGAATTTGGGAGATATTATTATGGATTTCATGGTGGTTTTGCTAAGGATACCATGGAAGAATGATTTTATATGGGTGATTATGGACCGATTGACAAAAGTATCTCATTTCTTTCCTATCTAGGAGAATTTATTAGTGGATCAGTTGGGAGACTTTTACATTTGTGAGATTTTCCATCTTCATGGGGTTACATAGAGTATAGTTTCGTATTGTGATTCATGTTTCACTTCGCACTTCTGGAAAGTATTGTATAAGGTTCTTGGTACATAGGTATTTCTGATCATGTCTTTTTACCCACATATAGATGGGAAGTTGTAACATACTATACATATTTTGTAGAATATGCTATGAGTGTGCATCCTAGACTTTGGAGGGTCTTGGGAGAAGTACCTAGCACTCGTTGAGTTCATCTATAAAAATAATTAGTATGATACTATTCATATGGAACTATATGAGGCACTTTATGGTAGGTCATGCATATCACCCCTATATTATATGGAGGTAGGTGAGTCAAAGTTGTTGGGACTGAGTCTCATGTAGGAGAAATCATATCAGGTTCAGCTAATTTACAAACATATAGCTATGACTCAGAGTAAGGAAGAATTTATATGTTGATCAATGAATATGATCCCTTAAGTTTATAATGGGTGATCATGTATTTCTTTGGGTGTCACCTAGATTGGTCCATTGTAGGATTTAGAGGTAAGGAAATTTGGCACCTAGGTTTTCTGGACCTTTTGAGATTGTGGAGAGAATCGGGATAGTGGCATACCGATTGGCTCTTCTATAGAGGTTCAATGCTATTCATGATGTTTTTTATATGTCTTAGCTTTATAAGTATCACCCAAACCCTTTTTATGTGATCAATATTGATGATGTTGATCTTGAGGCTGATGCATATTTTGAGGAGCATCTGATTTGTGTTATCGGTCACAGTGAGAAAGTGTTGCAGGGAAAGACTGTATCGGTAGTTCGAGTTTTGTGGTAGCATGGTCATGTTCAGGTGGAAACATGGGAGATAAAAGTATATATGTGGACTCATTAGCTTGACCTTTTTATATCATAATCTTAGATATGCTTGGGAGTATAACTCAAGGATGAGCTGTTATAAGGTGAGGAGATTGTAATATCCTGACCAATTTGTAGATGTATCATGCTCCCTTTCAGGTAATAATTCAAATTGTTTATTTTATATCTTGAATGGGTTTTTGGGGTTGTTTTAGGTGAAATTTGAAAAGTTTGTAAGCCCAAGGTTTTGTTCACAGTTGGCACATAGTTAGGGAAAACCATGTGTCTTCCCCCAAAAAATTGTGTGCCCTATTTTGGTGAGATGGGAGGTGGTGCACAGTTGGTGCAAGGTTTGGCCAAACTGTATGGCCACCCTCCTAAACCATGCACCCCAAAATAGTGAGTGTTTTCAAAAAATTTGCATGGTTCATTGAACTATATTCCACTTAGGAGAAACCATGCACCCCCTAATAAGAGTTGTGGGGCTAAGGAGCGTGGCTAAGGTTTATGGTTTGGAAAACCATGTTCCCATGCCCAGAAAACATGTGTGTGGGATTTGTTTCCTCCAAAAAAATTAAAATTCCAAAACCCCCTGATTTTAACCCCTATTCACCCCCACTCAGTCCTAACCTAATTCCTTCATTTTTTGGAATCTCTTGGGAGGATTTTAAGTCTCATTGGACCATTTTCTTGATGAATCGTAGATCCAGTTGAAGGATCATCTCCTCGATAGTAAGTGATTCCTTCACTGTTTGGATTCCTCTCTCCCATGTCTCTCTTTCCCAATAAAGAGGAATTATTTTTCCTCTATTGTAGATGGTTTATATCTTGGTTTTAATGAATATTAATATTTGGAAATTGATCTTATGTATTGGTCCTAGATCTTCCAAACCATTTTGGTTTTGATCATTCCACATCAATTTGGGGTTTTCATTTTGGAGAGCATCTATCAATGATCTTGAGGTACGTGGCATAATTTTCAATTACCAAAGTCTTAATTTTAAATGTATGTATGTAATTGTGAAATTACAATCACCACGTTGGGAAATTGAATTCTGAATTGAATTAATTATTTATTTATTTATCCCATGTGGTAATGAAACTGGTTAGATTTTTTATTATGAAATTGATGAATAATGAGATTATGAAATTAATGAATAATGGGAATTATGAAATTGGTGATTAATGGAATTGTGAAATTGGTAGCCACCCTTGGGGTGTGATGATAAGATGAAAATGATGATTTGTAATTTTTGATTGCTTGATAAATGAAATTTTGAAATGGGTTGAATAATGAATTTTGATAATGGATGATAAATGATTGAAAATATGGAACCATGATATTTTATATTTAAGGTTTAGTTGTGGGATAGGGAATACTACTTCAAATACCCATGGGGTTTCAGACTATCGTTATAATCCCCCTCTATATATATATATTTTTCATGTGATCACTGGGTTGTGGGGTAGGGACTGCTACTCCAAATACTCATATGGTTCTATAATCCTTCTCTAGGCCCCCATTATTTTAATGTAAAATTGAGATTAATTGAATAATGAAAATTCATGATGGTATAAAAAAATTTATCCTTTGTGGATGGTTCAGAATCTTGAATGGGATAAAGCAGGTGTTGATGGTTTGGGTGTCATTATGAACCCAAGAAATTATGTGGTTAATTAAAGAATAATTTAATGTGAAAATTGTTTACTTTATATATATTGTACTTTATTCATTATAAAAATACATACACTATTATAAATTTGATAGTGTTTAAGATTTCGTTGGTAGTGGACTACTGAGTTGTAATCAAACCCTACTCATGTTTCCTGATTGGTAGTTGAATAGACTTCATGTTTGTAGGATAGGATAAGGGAAATATCTGTGTTAGATGGTTGAGTCATGATAGAGCATGGATGAGGGAACCAAACATGATGTCGGGAGCCGTTTGAGAGTTTTCAATGTGTGTTTTGTTTTTAGATTTTCATTTGATACTTGAAACATATATAGAATGACATATTACTGATTTTTTTTTGTTATTGTTTTCCTATTTTGGTTCATCATGTGATACTGGTCTCTATTAGTTATGGTATTATTCTGGTTATTGGTTATTATCATTTGTCTTTTATTTATTTATTTCCATTGTTTTGGTGCTTTGATAAAGTGTGTATTGTCACCCCATGTTATATATTAAACCCCAACTATACGGGAAAGTGTGCCTGAGGTCATGTGACCAATCAGATCAGGGAACCGGTATGTGAAACCTAGGTCGGCACATTATAAGAACTGCTGATTTTGAGGACTTATCCCCCTTAAACATTGAATCATCTTCATTTATACACATTGGGATTCTAATAAATAGTATCATAGAGTGAATTTTGGAGTCACTTCCCCAATAATCACTCAATATATTACCAGACTCAGAGATAGATATTAAAGGATTAGTCTCCTCATATTCATTTTCTCCATCAATATCATAAACTGAACCATATAAAAGAATAATAAAATCCTTAGGGATTTCGGAGTCAGATCCCTCAAAATGAAGAGATGTAGAAACCTGTGTGTATGAGATCTCATCAACATCAGATGGTCATTCCCTAGAATGTAAGGGAAGTAGAAAATTAGGAAGTCTATAAGAGAAATTTTGACTCCTTATATAGTTAGTATCACTAATAACTTATAATTATACTACTACTAGTTCTTCCTCAAAATCAGCATTGAATTTAACCACTTATTTATCTAAATAATATTCCACAACCTCATCCAGTTCCAAATCGGGGTCAACCATATTGTTTTGTCTAATGGGGTTTCTCTCTAGATTAAAATTTTCATAAATACTTTCATTATACACAACCCATTTCTTAATCAAAGTTTTCCAATTTACCTTCATTATCCTATAAGTATCTTAGCTTAAATAAAATCCACCACATTGAATGATTTTTTTATCCCCTTTAGAAAAAAGTCCTCAAACTTCCAGTAGGGATAAGATCATCTTGAGATACTCTAAGTAATTTTATTTAGAGGTAGGCTTAAAAAATTTCATCATATGAACCATAATATATCTTTATAGATTTACCTTACCTTCTTTCTTCATGAGGTACAAAATTAAAACATCCTACTACCTCAGAATACTAAATTCATCCTTCCTTCAACATAGCATATGCTGGATAAACTTAGAAACAAATACTATATTATCCATAAATTTCAACATCAACAATTCTCCTTTGATTAGAATCTATGGTGAGCTCTAAAATATATTCCTTAAAAAAACTCTGAATGGATGATAGGATAAGAACCCTAATAATATTTATCAACTCCCTCATGGGGAGTTCTTTAGAATTCATCACATTGTTTTTATGAGAATATGAGCTCTTATACATCAAAAAAATACCTTATAAATTATTTTCCTTCTCCAAAATCATATTCATCATAAAAATAGAAGTCACAAAAAAATATATGATAGAACAGTTGATCATTCTTAGAGAACCAAGATACCCATACATTATAATTAACAAATATAAATTCCAATAATCTACTAGATTCCAACCAATCTATATTCATTTCCTTTTCAAAAATAAATCCACAAGACAATGGGATGGGATTCCACATCTCAAATGGTTTACTAAATCAACCTCTATATCTCTTACATGGTCGTGAATCATTAGGATAACTAGAAACAAGATCCATTTTCATTTCACTATAGCAGTAGAGATTCAAAGGATTAAAGTTTTAAGGTTGGGTTCAAGAGAGAAATAGAGAGGAATTTTGAAGAATGGGTGTGGGAATATATTTGATTCATACTCTAAATAGGTATTTTGATCATTTAAAACACAAATCAATTATCGGTTATAAAAATAATTTTTAATTGAAATTAAATAATGATTTTAAGATTTAAAATAATGAAATTAGTCATAGTAGAAAAATTCTCATAAGAGAATCCATGGTAGTAAGATCATATGGTATCAGAAAATGGTATCACTAGAACAGTATAATACAATGGTATCACATACCATAGAAGAAAATATACAAGGTATAAAACTCACTGTATCACAAGAATCATGAATTAACTCTACCAATTTCAAAAGTAATTGAGGTAATAAAATATTAAGGATAATTTATCATGTCAATATCATGTTTTATATAAATTAATATCTCAAAATTCAAATGATTTGTAAAAAAATAAGCAAGTTTATGTTCATTTCCAATTAATTCAAGAGTTTTGTCATCCTTTTAAAAATGATATCTCAAAAATTGATGTCTTATATCAATGTTATTTTCCCTTGAATGAGGTAAAGGATCATTAGAAATTTTAATATCACTTATATTATCCAATGTTATAAGGACATGTCTAAATTGATATTCATAGTCTAGTAATGTGTGTTTCATCCATATAATTTATGCATAGGAACTGCTTCCAACTATGTACTAAGCTTTTGTAGTGGATAACGCAATATAATTCTACTTTTTACTGCACCATGATACTAGAGACTTTCCCAACCAAAGTGAAATGTTTCAGAGGTTATTTTTCAATATAACTTGTAGCCACTAAAATCTTCATTTGAATAACTAACTAATTCATAAGTGTGTCCTCTAGAGTAAAATAATCTAAAATTAATTGTATTCTTGAGGTATTTAGAAATATTTTTGATAGCATTCAAATGATATTCACTAAGGTTTTATTGAAAAGGACCACATACACATACACTATACATAATATCAGGTCAGATAATAGTCAAATAAAGTAAAATTTTAATCAAACCTCTATAAGTTGTTTGATCAAATAGATTTCTAGTTTCATCCAAAACTACCTTACAAGTTTTACTAATGGGGGAATCACTTCCTTTTTTATTATCCATACCAAAACGTTTCAAAAGATATTTTTTGTGTTTACTTTGAGTAAAAATAATTCCTTCCAAATTTTGAAAAAATTAAAAACCAAGGAATAACAATAACTCACCCATTAAACTCATTTTAAATTCATTTTTCATTATTTTTTACAAAAAGTATACATTAGGAGTCTTTAAATTATCCAAAAATAATATCATCAACATACATTTCAACAACCAAAACATATTTTTAAATCCTTTTTGTAAATAAATTGGGATCATATATCCCTTTTTAAAAACCTTTAGAAATCAAGAAATAGGTGAGCCTATCATACCAAGCTCAAGAAGCCCATTTAAAACCATAAAGAGATTTATAAAGTTTAAAAAAATAAGGATTTTGAAATCAAGGGGGTTGTTCAAAAAAAACATCCTCAAAAATAAAAACATTAATAAATTAACTCTTTACATCCATTTGATATAGTTTTAAATTCAAATGGGTTACATAAGAAATAAGTATTCTAATAGACTTAAGTATAGCTACAGCTGCAAAGGTTTCTTCATAATCAGTCCCTTCTTATTGACTATAACCTTGTGAAATTAGTATATATTTATTTCTAACTACAATTCTGTATTCTTCAACCTTGTTTCTAAACACCCATTTAGTTCCAATAGTAAGGTAGTCTTTGGGTCTTTACACTAGTTCCCAAAATTTATTTATTTCAAACTGATTCAAATTTTCTTGCATAGCCATCACCTAAAATTCATCATTGATTGCTTCAGTAATGTTTTTAGGTTTAAGATTTGATAATAAGGCTTGATGTTTAACCTAGTTTCTAATAGAATCTCTGGTTTAAGTACCACTATTTATATCTCTAATAATAACATCTAAAGTATGGTCTCTATGGTTTTTAATGGCTATAGGGATATAGTTATTGGTACTTTGATTTCTTATTTAGGGTCTAGTTCAGTCACTTTCTCAAAATTGGTTGATTTTTTAGTTAAGAATATGGATTATTCTATAGTATAAT
Organism: Viscum album; assembly: GCA_963277665.1. Classification (NCBI taxonomy): domain Eukaryota; kingdom Viridiplantae; phylum Streptophyta; class Magnoliopsida; order Santalales; family Viscaceae; genus Viscum; species Viscum album. The sequence goes on from OY728146.1 coordinate 392,018,758, forward strand.
CATTGGAATTGGATGTGGTATCGATATTCAAGTTATAAATATCATTCTTGGGGTTTTCTAAAGGTGTTTTAGGCTCATGTGGATCTATTTCATCAAACTTGAAATGTAAAAATTATTCCACAACTTTAGTCCTTTTATTAGAAACCCTATATAATTTACTAGAGATTAAATAACTAGGTAAAATTTGTTCATCCCTTTTGGATGAAAAATATATCTAAACTCTCTTTTGGGTTAAGAATAAAAACCTTGAAACCAAAAACTCAAAAGTATTTAACATTTGGTTTTCTTCCATTTCATAACTCATATGGGGTATTTTTTTTAAAATAGGTATGATAAGAACCCGATTGATGACATAGAAATTTGTATTAATATTTTATTACCAAAAATAAATAGTTAATTCATACTCATTGATCATGTTCTAAGAAATATCCTAAAGAGTCCTTCTTTCAACCACTCTATTTTGTTGGGGAGTCCTTAGAGAAGAGAAGTCGTGATTATAGCCATGTTGTTAGCACAAAGTTTCAAATTATTGATTTTCAAACTCATTGACATGATCACTCCTCAAAGTTTTAATGTTAATTCTACTAAGGTCATGTAAATATTTTTTAAATTTTTAAAAATAGGAGAAAGTGTCACTTTTTTGAGCTAAAATTAATTCCCAAGTAAATCTAGAAAACTCGTGTACAATAATATAGGCATAATGTCTTCCACCTAGGATAGAAACTCTATAAGTTATAAACAGATCCATGTGAACCAACTCTAGGGGTTGATAAGTTGAAATTTATTTCTTTATTTTGAAATAGATTTTATGTTATTTCCCTTTTTTACATGGATTTCATAATTTGTATTTTGGGAATTCCAGTTTAGGTTTATCCTTAACTAAACCTTTCTATATTATCTTTCAATGTGAGTAAAGGTTAAAGTGGCCTAGTCTCCTATGTCACATCTAAGATTCTATATGAAAGTCCCTTAAGAAAGAAACTTTTTGAGAAAATAATTAATCTAAATAAACAGTATAAACATTATCATTGCATAAAGAAGTAAAAAATAAAGCATTCTTAGAATCATAAATCTTGAAAGCATTATTTTCAAACTTATCATGGTAACCATTCACACATCATTCTGAGATTCAAAGTAAATTATATTTTAATCGATCAAAAAATTAAACTTTATAAATTATGAAAAAATATAATTATCGATTTGACCAAGTCCAATTATTTTCCCTTTGGCATTTTCACCAAATTTAACATTTACACCATCAACCTTTATAAGGTTATTGAAGCTTGAGTAGTCTCCAATCACAATTATAGAACATCCACTATCCAAATACCATTAGATCTTACTAGTACTCTTCAAGCATATTTCCTTGAATGCGTTTTCCATAAAACACATATTAACCTTTTATTATTGTCTCCCCTCCTTGAATCGGATGCACTGGAACTTTACCCAGAGGCACTCTAGGTTTTCTTCATATGTTTATTAGGTATTTTTCCCTTATCATTATTTCACTTTTTTTACTTTAGTTTTGTACATTCATCTTTTATATTCCCATTTCTCTTTCTCTCATAGTAAGTCATCTCTCTGTGGTGGTTTTCCTTATTACAACTTACTATTTTGTCATACATTCCTTCATAGTTTGATCTCTTGAATAATTTATTGTTATTTTAGAATTTTCTAAATATCCTAGCTAGATGAGACACCTCTGCACCACTGTTAGAAGTTGACTTGTCCTCACTTGAACTATTTTCTTTGATCTTCTCTTTCATCTTTGACTCAGAAGTTTTCAAAGTGGATGATATTATTTTTATTTCATTATCTTCATTATTCACTTTCAACTCTTCCTTATACATTATTAGTTTTCTAATTAAAACCTTAGGTGGTAGTTTTATTGTGTTTCATGACTCTCTAATAGTGATAGAAGTTCCTCTATATTGATCAGGTACGCATCCCAAGGTTCTCATCATTTGATCTTTATCTTCTATTTTCATTTTAAGTACATGCATCGTATTGATTATTTCATTGAACTTGAGATACATTTCATAAATTGATTTATTAGGCTTTATTCTAGATGTATCATATGTAATAGTATAAGTATTTAGGCACATTCCTTTAACATTTGATGTGCCTTTATGAGACACAACAAGAGTATCAAATATTTGATAATTAGTATCACATGTAAAATTTTTATCAAACTCATCTTCACCCAATGAAAATTATAATCCATTTATATCTCTATAATTATAGTCATAAGCACTTTTTGTATCACTACACCAACTAGATATGGGATCTTTTGGTTTTTCATATTTATCTTCCACTGTATTATAGATATCAAAACACATTCTCTCAAGATGTATTTTAATTTTAATTTTCTATTGATCATAGTTTTGACCATTAAAGTAAGGAAGTATATTTACAACATAACATTCTTACATATAAGAGTCCATGATAATAGATAGACTAAATTAAAAAAATAGTGATCCTTTTGAGAGACATGGTCAAGGATAGAAAATAAAATAGAGAAATCTTAAAAACAAAAAAAATAGATATAATACCAAATAATGGTATGAGTGAATTAATCAAGGTGGGGGTGAATTGAGTATTCAAATTTTTCTATTAAAAATATCTTATAAATTAAAATTTAAAATACCATAAAAATAATACAACCTAGTTAACTAATAATGTAGGTATAAAAACTTTGAAGTGTTGAAATAATTTCTTGAAAGTATAATCAAAACTCAATTAAATAGTTATAATAAAATTAAACACTTGAAATTATTTTACTCACCCCAAAAATAATTATTTAATAATTAAAATCTAACTATGAGAGTATTTTGACAAAAATTATTTTTCAATTAAAACTAAAGAAAAGAAAAATAAATTAAACACCCCTTATATTATAAAACAATAGGTTTAGTCTCAAGACAAGACTTAATTATCTTCACTTGACAGAATTCCATTATTGAGTAGGTTTATTAAAATAAACATGGTGTTCCACAACCTGGATTGGGAACACAAAAACAATTTCACACTAGATGGTCTAGGCTAAAACTAGCCTCTTCCACTATTATTTTTGGGATAATAGATAAGAAAGAAATAAGAAGAGGTTATCATACTACTCTTAAATTTAATATAGGAGATTTTTCTAAAAGTATAAATAAGAAAAACTTCCAAAACTTGAGAGTAAATAATAATGGATAATAATAGATAAATCATATGAAAGTTTTGTGAAGTTCTATTTCTCTCATCAAGCTTAAAATTATTATAAATGATCTTATTATTCTATATTATATTCTTTAAATATTTCCCTTATGTCACTTAAAATGATCTTATCAAGGATTTCACAAGAGTTAATTTTTTTCATGAAAAATAGAGTGTCGTAAAGAGCACAAGGCAGTCCTCTTTCTTTTCAGTAGACACTGCTTAACAATTTAGTACACACATCAACTATCACCATGACCAACCAACTAGCCAAAAAATATCTTGTGCATGAGATGTTTCTAATATTTATACTTTTTTAAAAAATAATTTATATATTGAAATATATTAATAAATTAAATCTGCATACCTAGCCAGTAATCCAGGAAAAGCTGACTTTGTCTTTAATATTTTAGAGTATCTATTAAAGAATAATTATTCTCAAATCTTCATACTGAATAACTCTATGACTTTAATTAAATTCCATATACTATTAAGGATAATTTAAATTTAAATTTAATCTCAAATAATAATGGAAATATAAACCTTCATAGAGGCATAATTCATCCATGGAAGTGGAACTTCCATCTCACAGTCGCAGATTCTACCTCACAGTCGCACATATTTTTTCATGGTAGTAGATCCTGCTTCACAGTAACAGATATCACATCATAGTATTATATATTTCTTAATAGTATAATATCCTTAGAATGGTTACAAAACTTTCTTAATGATAACAGAATTCTTATGAAGTTAGCAGAATAATTCTGACAGTAACAGAGTTCTTCTGATGATAGAAGAGTTCTTCTAACTATAGCAGAGTTCTTCTGATGGTAGCAGAATTATTCTAACAGTATAAAAATTATTATGACGGTCATAGAATTATTATGAAGGTTATATATTTTACCTTTATAGTTTAATTCAGGGATGTAGACTACTTATCTATGGGAGTAGAGTCTGGTTTATAGTATCGATGCTTAAGGCATGGTGGAAAACTCTAATAATATCAAGTGCAACGCATGGTGGAAACTTGTACTTAGAAAAATTTATGTAAAATACAGAATTATGAATTTTTATAATTAAATAAATACATTGTAAGTAATAAATTTAGAACACTTTTTTAGAATTAAAATAAGGAATTAATAGGCAGATCTAATAATATATTTAATTACTTATTCAGTTTAGTACACATCAAATGTTTTGAGGATTTTTGGTTTATAACCCCCAAAACAACTTTGGTAGGTTAAAAAATGTCAAAGGGCAATTATTCCATATTCTTTATAATATTAATCGTGAAATTATTATCATTTTTATACTTTAAATTCAATTTTATAATCATCCATGAAATTCGTACATGAAAAATGAATCACATTACTTTGGGGAGATAGTATTCCACACGTACGCACGAGCGATGTTATCATTTTTTAATAAACATAAAGGAAATATGGTGAGTAATATATTATATTTATAGAATAATAATTATTTTTTGAATATAATATATATTCATTAAATAAATCATAACAACCATCCTTGTGAGTTGGTGATGAAAAACTAAACAAATTGTTTTGTGGATGTGGTAGTCCACATGTGCGTATGAACAATGTTTTTATTCCTCATAAGATATAAAAGGAGATGAATAAGGGTTGTACCATAAACATAAAAACATTTAAGTATATTTTATATACTTATGTTATTATATCATTGTGGTTTAATAATATTTTAAGGATTTATATTAATAAATAAAACAAAAAATGCTCGGTTAAGAGTAATACCTCTTCTTTGGAAAACAACCTTTGGCTTACACCTCAATCCTTATAGGTCTGTCTTTTGATGTAAAGATATCCTACAGGGAATGTTTAGGAAGTTTTTGAAGTTATTTATGTAGTTATTATTCAAGATAAGTGGAGTAATATGAGTGATTAAGTGAGGAGAAGTAATCCCTTTTTATAAGTGTGGTGAGTGACACTCTTGTAATTATTCAGAGTTGGAAAATATTAAAAGGAATTATTCATAATCAAGTGGTAGTAAATGGAAATAATTTTAAATTTTATTCATGATAAGTTTGAAATAACTTCAACATATAAAATTTATAAATTTTTAAGAGTCAATTTAAATATTATCTTTTGGTTTAACCTCCTCGTTTATCTTTTTTAACCATAACCTTGGTAACACATTTTTCACTCTTTAAATGTTATAAATTTACCTCTAAGTTGGAAAGTGGTATAAAAATGATCCATGGATAAACTTTTAGTACATTTTATATCCCACTTTTCTAATTTTTATTATTTTTTTATTTTTAAAATGATAAATAAAATATTGTTTGTCATAAAATATCATTAAAGAGATTTTTGGGACTGTTCATTTTATTTGACTTCAAAGACATCAAGATATTAATGTAATTTGAATATAAATACATTTATCATTAATTATATTTTATAATTACATATTTAATTCATGTAATATCACAACTAATCCAAAACATATTAATTTTATTATTTTTAAAATCATTTTCTTTGAATTTTCTACTGCTTGCACAAGTACTATATCAGTGTCATGTAAATGTTTAAGTTAATTATATCATCAAAAAAAATTAAAAATAAATAAATATAATAAATATAATTCAATAATTTCCAAATAAATATTTATAACCATTCATGGGTTCTTTTTATCCCTACAAAAATATGTTATAGAAATTGAAAGGAAGATGGTGACATTTTGTATTTATTATTTACTTAAAATAATATATAGGCCATTATTAAAGAAAAATAACACAAATTTACCATATATTTGAATATTGGAAGATTATGGTCAAAATAAACTCATATAATAGAGTAAATACAAGTATTAGGGAGATTTTTAGGCCTTATCTCATAGTTTTAACCTTGTTTTTTCCATTTTACCCTTATTGTGGGGACAACATTTTTACCATGGTTATTTTTCATAATGAAAAAAATAAAATGGAATATTTAAAAAATTTGAAAAACTTTATTAAAAATATGTAATTCATTTTTCAATATTCAATTTTTAGATGTTTTATTAATTAATTTTAATATAAATGAGAAAAAAATAATAAAAAATAGTTTTTAGAAAATTTTGTTTTTAAGCATTTAAATGAACCTATAACAAAATAAAATATAATTTTTATTAATATGACATTATTTATATTATTTTAAAAAAATAGATCAAATATTACTTTATAAAAAAATCAAAAATAGAATAGAACTTTTAAATAACTTTATTTAAATAAAATAAATGACATTTTTTCAAAAATCAATAATTTTTATTATTCACTCAAAAAGAAAAATTTTCAAAAAAAGATACCAAAAGTTCATCCTGGTCCTATTATGAAATTATTATTTTAAAAACTATTCCCATTTTATCAAAAAAAAATAAAATTGGAATAGATTAATTTAATCTATTGAGACAAAAATACATTGCCCACGTAAAAAAAGTTTTATAGAAAATAAATTTTTTACCTTTAAAAATTTTTTCTTCATTTCTAACTAATTTATAATAAATGTATGATTTATAATTGGTTTATTAAAGAAACAAATTTAAATATATTTAATAATATGTTTAGTCATATTCATACTTGGAAAACTAGTGGCTAGTTCATAACAATAATATTTAAATTATAGTATATCATGGTTCGTTTAAGATTGATGTTATGTATACCACGTGCTATTGAATATATTTTTTAATAAGAGTAAATTATAAAATCATTGGGTGTTATATTATACCCCCTTAATTAAATTTTGTTCTCAAAATTTTATCTCATGTCTGATAAAATGGATTTAAGCCTTTTTTAAAAACAATTCCAAGGATTGGATGATAAAACATACGATCATGAATGGAAAAACTTTTTATTATCTAAAATTAACTTTGTTGAAAATAATATCATAAAAATGGATAATAAAACTTTCTTTTGAGAATAGAAAATGGTAAATATAAAGGTCATATAAAAAGATACATAATCAGGTTCCCAAATAAGGATAACATTGGGGGTAAGTGAAAATATGGACATAGAGGAGAAAAATAATATCCAAGGAATAATAGAGAGTGATAGAGAACATGATCATGAGAAAGTTAATGACCACAAAACCATAAATCAGTGAGAGGTTAAAAGTACCATCATTGAAAGGAAAACATTTCATTTTCAATATTTTTTTCTAGAGTTGAGGGATTATTTTACTATTAATACAGAAAACATGAGAAAATATACTTACTTGATTTCTTGAAATACATAAATATAATTTTATCCTATGGTTTCATGTTCCAATAATTTTTTACCTCTAACAAATAATTAATATCCAAGATGAATATGTCTAATTATTAAATCATTAAAATCAACTTTTAATAGATCATCATATCCATTAATTGATAAAACTTTAGTCCACTTATATTTACTAAAACAAAAAATGGTTAGCAGAAGGTAAGATAATTCCTAAAATGAATAAACCTTCATATGAAAAAATAATACATTTATCTCTACAATTTCAATAATAATACCCAAAGATCAACATAAATCATTGCAAAAATTACCAACCCTATATTTCAATTAACTTTAATAACCTTTATATGAAAGAACGTATTAACCTCAATGGTGATCTTATAACTTTAATATTACATCCCCAAAAATATAATAGTAATCTTCCCAAATAACTTTCATGTTAAATCACATGTTAAACTAGATGGTAAAAAAATAACTCAAACGAATAAAATTTCTTCCCAAAATATCATTAATCACCTAAAATTTCCATTAATTAAAACCTCAAAATGGTATCTATTTCTTTGAACATATGATCAAATTTAAACTTATAAATCCATGATAGTATCCATAACACTTAACTTAACCTCATATGAAATCATCATATTCTCCAAAGTTAGTTAAACCCTTAATCTAGTACCAATTATAACTCCCCAGAACTGTACTCCTAGATCTACCACGAAAACATTTTCTTTATATTTTTTCTTTAATAACCAAAAATGTGACCTAATTTTAACCATCCAAAATTACAAATCCAAAAGAAAATATTTAGTCACTTACATAACCAAAAATATTTTTAGGGTTATAATTTTAGATAATTTTGAAAAACCATTTATGTAAAAAGACTCATGTATTTAATTGAGTATTTTTCACTCTACCTAGCTTGTCTTATTCCATAATAATTCTTTCATATCATCCATAAAATTATCCATACATGAAACCCTTCTAGAAATCACTTAATTAACATCATTCTTCATAACATAGAAAAATGGGAACATAATAAGAGTGATCTCAAATTCTCAGTAAGGTTAAACATGGACATTAAAATGTAGTATCATTAGTGATCATAATATGAGCATAAGGGTCTGAGAAAATAATTAAATTGAATGAGAATATCATAAGAGTATTCATACCCATCAAAACCTGGATCTTAAAACATGATTCATTGAATAAATATTTATCATAATAAAAGAGACATTCAAGTCAACAATCATGGGATATGTAAAATCAATCTTGTTCAAACAAACCATTAAACTCATAAAAATCATGAAGAAACCATGTTGGTATATTAGGAAATTATCATTGTATCACACTTAAATATGGGATAGCCTACTTGGTTAATTCACATAATGTATTAGGAGTTACCTATAAAGAGTTTAACTTTATCACTTTAACCAATTCATTGGAGAGTTATATTGGGCTTACTTGCTGTCATGAACTATATCAGGATCACTCTTCATCATAAATGATGTACAAGAATCAAAACATTAATAAATTACATAGATATTTCATTTCATTATAAAAATCATAGAAAAAAATTATATTAAGGAAGGTTTTAGAATCTAGACTCTATAGACCCACACTTTTCAAAGATGTTCATGAATTTTTTTAAAAGTGTGAAAAATGTAGTTTTTATGGAAATATTTCAAAGAGAAAAAAACATCCCCAAAATCCACTTAATTTTTATGAAATTTTTGAAGTATGGGGGTAGATTTTATGGTCCCTTTCCCAATTTCATTTGTAAATTATTATATCTTTCTTGTAGTTTATTATGTTTCAAGATGGGTGGAAGAAAAATCCACAAGAACTGGCGATGCTAATGTTTTTTGTGATTTTTTCAAGGATAAAGGATTGTAGACAAAAGTTAGAAGACACGTTATAGGATTATAGGAATTCCTATAAAACTCTGATTAGAATGTGTTCATATAGGTTGATTTATGGGAAAAATATCATCTTCTAGTGTAATTAGAGCATAAGGCGTATTGGGTTGTGAGAAATATGAATCTGGATCTTGAAAGCACTGGAAAAGAGAGAAGATTTTAATTTAAAGATATGGAAGAAATTAGAAGGGTATATTTTGAAAATTCTAGGATTTACAAAGAGAGAACAGTAGTGGCTCATGAAAAGATAATCCAACAAAAAGACTTCCATCCTAGAGACATAGTGCTTTTATTCAACTCAAGACTCAAGATGATGTCGGGTAAACTTTGTTCCATATGGGAAGGTCCATTTTTAGTTACTCATGTATACCCATTTGTTGTTATGCAGATTTTAAAGGATATAGATTGGGATTCATTCACTTGTAATTGATATTGGCTGAAGAAATTTCATTGTACCATTCCATCAGATCCAGTGGAGGATATCACACTCCTCCAACCTGTTTATCAACAAAAGACACCAATTTGTACCTATCCTTTACACTTTATTTCTTTCTTTGATTCATTTTCAAATATTATTACATGTTAAATATATTTTAATGTATTGTAGACACTGCAATATTTAATTATGGGGTGATAACCTTTGTATTATAGGAATTTTAATTTTTTGTTTTTTTGTTTTTCAAAAAAAATGTTTTTTTTCTTCAAATTTTTTGTGTTTATTTTTAAATTTTTGTGTGTTTCTAAAAAATTTGAGTTGAAATGATTATATTTTATATTTTTTAAACACATGTTAATGAGTGAAACAATTTTTCCAAGGAAACTGATCTTAGATAAATGTTGAAATGACTTTGTTTCAAGTTTGAATATTTGGAAATTTCATGAAAAGTAATCTGATTTTTCAATCCCATGCCACATCTATTTGTATTTATCTTTTAAAAAAATTTCTTATGAGTATTATGAAGCATTTTTTTCATATTATTTTCATTCACCTCACTTCTTGAGAGAACGATACCATGTTTTCATTAACCATAATTTGATTTATTTATGTCAAAACTTGAGGGTTTGAGGTACTTGTGTTTTAAATGATTAAGAATTTTTTTGGTTTTAAAGCCCACTTTTCAATAGATTCTTTTTTATTATGTCCTAAATTTCTCATTTAATCCTTATATCCCTTAGTATCCATGAACATACTATTAGGTTAGCCACATTACAAGCCAATTCTCCTTATCCAACCTATTCTTGAAGTGAAATTGCATGATCTAGTTGAACTTAAGTATGGGGGAAGCTATCTTGTGTTTTGATACCTCATTTTGGAGATAATTTTTGTGGAAAATAAAATGTTGAAGAGATGTGTTTTCTACTGAAAAAAAAACTATTCTTTTTAAATTTTTTCCTTTCTGGAGATTTTATGATATAAGAAGTTGTGGTTTTTTTGTGATTCCCAAGGAGAAAAAAGGTGTTCTTATCTGAAGCATTCAAGAAAAAATATGTTTGAGAATATTGAAATTTTTCTGATGAAATGATGAATAAAATTAACTTCCCTTGATTTTTCATGATGATGGAGATTATTTGATACTAAAAGGAGTAATTAGGATACTATACTTGAGTGAATATTAGAATCTTGCAATTTTCTTCAAAAAGATCCAAGCCCTCCTCATTCGGCCTTAGAATTTTTTGCATCAAAATCCTACCAAACAAAATCCACAGAACAACCATTAAAACTACTCATTAAAAACATATTTCCATGAATCAAATAATGTGGAGGTGTAGGAATATATCAAGACTATGGTGACCCCTATATGAGTTTGGATGAAAAAAGATTTATTAATAATTAACATTTGTGTGATGATAGAAAATAAAAGTGAGGTAAGTGTTTTTTTATGGGGGAGAAATGAAGAGAAAATATATTGAATTATATGAATGGATAAATTGAAATAATGGTTTTCTAGGAGTAATTGTATCTTGTGTTTCTTGGTTCTATATTGGTGGATCTCTTGGATATGTTTTTTAAATTTTCTTTGATTTGATTTTGATGCTTACTTGTTCGGGAGTCCTATGCTAAGTATGGGGGAATTTATAGAGATAATATTTTCATAATTATTAATATGTTTTTAAATTATTTGATCCCTAACAATTAATCAATTTGAGATTATTTTCATCATTTAATGATTCTGGGTGAGTTTTGAGCTAAAATGTGAACATTGGTTAATTATGTAAATTTAATTGTTTTATGTCACTTATGTATTTAGAGCATAACTTTTTAAATTTTGATTCAAATAGAGTGATTACTTTTTTTATCTTTACAATTATTTTCAGATACAAATTATTCTTATGGATCCAGATCACATTTGAAATCCCACAATCCCAAAGAAATTGATCAAGTTCAAAACTTATTCTAGTCAGCAGAATGAAAGATACCTCATTAAATGAGGAATATCTCAAGATAGCGAAATCCAGATGATGTGATTTTAGCTGTGTTAAAATAATTACTCAAAGTGTTTGACTCACATTAAATATAATTGAGAAATTCTTTAATTAAGGCATCCCTTAAAAGACTCAAAATGGGGTGGTTGGATTAGTATTTGGTGGCCAGAAAAATTCAACTTCATTAATGTGGCCATAACTTATTGTAAATGTCTCCAAAAGCTTTTTAATTTAGAGGGTGTACAGAAAACTAAATTATTAACATCACTACCACAAAAACATATTTTCCCGGTGCCAACCTTTATCACTACTAATGAAAAAGCGTTGATAAAGGGGGGGTACCTTTATCAGCGCTAAAAAAACGCTGATAAACGTACCCCTTTATCAGCGCTTTTTTTATCACTAATAAAGGTACCCCCTTTATCAGTGCTTTTTTTAGCGATGATAAAGGGACTCACTTTATCAGCGCTTTTTTTAGTAGCGCAGATAAAGGGGGGCCTTTATCAATGATTTTTTTAAAAGCGCTGATAAAGGGTCGACTTCAAAAAAAATTAATTAAAAATAATATATTAATATATAAATATAGTTATATAGTTATATTGATATAAATATAATATATAATTTTTAAATATATTTTAGATAAGTATAAATATATATTTACACTTAATATACTTAATATATAAGATATTTAGTGAAAATGGATTATAAGAAAATTAAAAAAAATATTTTTAATTAATAATTTACTAATTATTGTGGAGTAATATTCATTTAATAACAATTTAAAGACTAAAAAAATTAAAAAAATTAAAAAAAAAGATCCAAAATATGTTGAAAACGCTACTCGAACTTCAAATGGCCATAACTTTTGATCCAGGTGTCCGTTTAAGCTCTACCACATATCAAATTGAAGCCTGTGACGAGATCTACACCCTTAAAATTTGTAGGGACCTCGGTCAAGGTTTTTTCGAGGCCAAAAGAGGCCCAGAAGGCCTCAAAAACTGATTTTTTAGTCGGGATACCCTGATTTTTTAACATTTTGTGAATTTTCATCCTCGTTTAAGGGGGTATTATTGGCTTTTTTGGTGGGGACAGAATTTATTACAAGGTATTACATTCATATTGATATTATGTTATTTAAATTTTATCGTTTTTTATAATGCACTGCTATTTATAATCAAATATATAACAATATATACATATTTTTATATATTCACACATAAAAATTTAATTATAAATATAAATAATGAAATATATTTACATATTAAATATATTAGCTTTATCTAAATAATAACTAATATCCATTTTATTTAAAATACAAATATATAAATATTTATATACCTATATATTAATCTAACTATATATATATTAATATAACTACATATATATATTAATATAACTATAAATATATATATTAATATCACTATAAATATATATATTAATATAACTATATATATATTAATATAACTATATATATATATTAATAGAAATATATATTACTATACAAATAAATATAACTATATATATATATATAAATAGATATATCATTAATAGGAGAACAAATCAATATAGGGGAGTGGCAAAGGCTTCAGGTGTGCAGGGTGGAGGTCTTGAGATCAAATCTGGGTGGAAGCAGGGACGCGCGCACATAGGTGAATATGGGGGCTAGCACTGATAAAGAGTGGGGGATAGAACTGATAAAGTGTGGATGGGTGTGTGCGGGTGCTGGAGGGGGGCCGAAAAGCACTGTAAAAGCGGGGCTCAAGCGCTATAAAAGCCCCCCCAATTGGCAATATTTTTTTTATTTTTTTTTATTTTTTTAACCTTTATCAGCGCTGAAAAAAAAAGGGCTGATAAAAGGGGTCTTTTATCAGTGCTAAAAAGAAAGCGCTGATAAAGGACCCTTTTATCAGTGCTTTGTTTAAGCGCTAATAAAGGGTCGCTTTTATCAGCGCTTTTTTTAGCGCTCATAAAAGGGGTCTTTATCAGTGCTTTTCAGAGCGCTGATAAAGGGGACCCCCCTTATCTTCGCCGGTTTTAACAGCGCTTTTCTAGCGCTGTTAAAGGCCATTTTTAGCGCTGATAAAAGGGGTATTTTTATTAGTGCATATTTTAATAGGGTACCTTGGCATGTTTCGGCCTTCTTATTGGAAGAACTGAAGTATACTTGTGGAAGGCAGATTCTGGTGGATAAAATTTTCTGTTCTTTCTTTTCTCTCTTTTATTATTCTTAATTTTGTAATGCCTTAATATTATATCTTATTTAAGTATACCCTTCACATGGAGGGTTAAATTTTTGTGTTATTGGTGAAGGATAGGTTTTTTCTTTTGTAATTCTTGAGTTATAATACTTAATGGTTTAAGATCCTTTTCTCTCTTTTGTAAAATTGGTTTCAATTTCTTATAATGGTTTTTATTATCATGTATTATTGTATTTGATTTTAGATTATATTGTTATTATTTATTTGGTAAATTATCAATGAATCCCTGAACTATGTTCTAGTTTATATATTATGGAATAGGTATGGTCTTAGGGGTGAAGTACTTGGTGATTGTCATTATGTGTGTGAGGGGTAGTGGACATTCTTGATTGTTTGGGATAAACAATACCCGATTTAGAATTGCCTAAGTCAATTGGGGGTATTCACTACAACACTATCACACATTGGAATGATTGTATACCAAGATAATATTTTGATAATTTTTATTCTCACCATTATCATTTGACCAAAGGAGTGATATAAATAGATTGTGGAATCTCATTTTTATCGATTTAAAAGAAGGTAATTGGGTAAATTAGAACTATGATAGAATTACAATTAGAGAACTGACCTTGAAATGATCACCATTATGATATAATAGTTCTTAATCACTTGTTTTGTCAATTTATTCTCAATATTTTTCTTAATTTATTTTATTTTTTTAGTTTCTTTCTTTTCTTTTCAAAATCAAACAATTTCAAAAGCCTCCCATTTCCCCTCTAATTAATTGTGAAAGCTTGACTGTTGTGTGCTCCTCTCTATAGACAACCTAGGTTAACCACTTTAGTATCCTTTGAATAAAAATTCATTGAAACATAGAAAATGAAATGAATCTATAAATAACATGAATTACATGAAATAATATTTCAATATATGGTGTATATGCTTCCTCTTGAAATAGGTTCGTAATATGAAACATGTCTCAAATAAGGGAGTTTGAGATAAGAAAACCTTTATAAAGATCATAACATTTGAAGTGAGAATCAATATATGAAATGATTATGTGAAAATAAATATAAATACACATAAAACAAGTGGAAATTTTGAATAAAAAATCATAGGTAATTACACACATATTCTTGGCATAACATAGTCAATAAAGTAGTGATTAACCTAATAAAAGGAAATTGAGTTAAAAACCTCATACCTAGAGTCTCGACTTGTCATGTAAATTATTTATCTTATTGGATAATAAAATTATATTAATTATATAGTTTTTTAATAACCTTTTAAGGTTAATTTCATCATCGTTAAACCATTTAATTCATTCATTATCATGACATATTTAGTTACTTTATCAGTTAAGTCCACATTTAATGTTTTAAGGATACTCTGTTCATAATCTCCAAAACAATTTTGGTAGGTTGACCAAGGTCAAATGGCTAATTATCCCATCATATCCAAAATATTAATCATTAAATAATTATAATTTTTATACCTCAAATGAAATTTTAGAATCATCCATGAAAGTTGGATATGAAAAATGAACCGCATCACTTTGTGGAGGTGGTATTCCACACGTATGCACAAGCGACATTATAATTTTTTAACAAATGGAAGGTAAAAAAGGTAAGTAATATATTATTTTTAAATTTTCATAAAAATATCATTAATATCATATTTATTTATTTAATCCATACTAATAACCATCCTTGTGGGTGGTGATGAAAAATGAAACACATCGCTTCATGGAGGTAGTAGTCCACATATATGCACGAACAATGTTTTCATTCCCCATATGATGGGAAAGGAGATTAATAAGGGTTATACCATACACATAAAAAATTATAATGTATTGGAGATACTAATGTTGTTATATAAACATGGTTTGTGAAGATTTTAAGGAGGTATAATAAGGGAAAAAAATGAAAACGCTCGGTTGAGAGTTATACCTATTATTTGGAAAACCATCATTGACTTAGATTTTAAGACTTCTAGGATGGTATTTTGATGATACCAAAGCCTCTATGAAATGGGTAGGTAGGTTTAAAAGGTATATGTGTAGTGAATGCTTGAGGTAATTGGGCCAATAAGTGTGATTAAGAGAGGATAAGTGTTTCTATTTTCTAAGTGAGGGGGATGGCACTCTGGTAATTATTTAAAATTTTTAAAATACTAAATGGTATTATTCATGTTCAAGTGGCACAAAAGGAAAATAATTTAGAATTTATAACATTATAAGGTAAAAATATATTCAACCAATAAAATTTAAACATGTTTAAGTGGAATTTTAAACCTTATCTTTTTTTTTAACCCACTGGTTAACCCTTTTTAGCCTTAACTATGGTAACACATTTTTCATTATTTAAGGGTTATAAATTTATTTAAATGGGTAAAGTGACACAAAAATAATACATGGTTATAATTTTAGACCATTTTCCATCACACTCGTACTATTATGATATTTTTTTTATTTTTAAATCTTTTAATAATATATTGTTTGTCATAAAATATCATTAAATCAATTTTTGGACAATTCATTTAATTTGACTTCAAAGATATCAAGGCCACAATGAAATTAAAATATAAACATATTTAACATTAATTATAATTTATAATTACCTATAAAATTTGTGTAATACCATATTTCATCAAAAACATATTCATTTTATTTTTTTAAAAATCATTTATCTTAATTTTTCTATTACTTGCACAAGCACTGTATCGGCGTTGCATAAGCATTTAAGGTAAATATGTCATCAGTAAAAATAAAAAAAATTACTATCATAAAAATAATGTATTCATTTTTAAAATAACCATTTATAATCGTTCATAACATCTTTTAATCCCAATGAAAATATGTTAGAGAAATTAAAAGAAAGATAGTGACATTTTGTATTTATTCTTTACTTAAAATAATATATGAGTCATTTTCAAAGAAAAATGGAACCAGGTTGGCATGTATTATAATATCGGATGATGATGTTCAAATTAAATTCATCCAATAGAATAAAGAAAAGTGTTATTGACATTTTTAGGCCATATCTCATAGTGATAACATTATTTTACCTAATTTACCCTTACCATGGTGACAAAATTTTTACCAAGAACTAATATAAATATTCCCTTTAACAGTGTGAAAAAAGGATTTTAATAGTACTAAAAAAGTTTTATTATCCTCAATTTTATTAAAGGGGGTATCTGTAATGCCCTGACCCCAGTTACCCAGAGTCGGTGCATTATTACATAACATTGGCATGATCACAAGAAAGATCAAATCTCGAAAGACCGGTTGGTTTAGTAGACTTGGAAACACTAGATATATTCATAAAGTTTTACATTACATCATAAAGTGAAAAACTACTACAACAACATAATGTCTCCATAGTCCACACTATTATCCCCTCATAATATCCCTGCAGGTCATTCATAACTTACTTCTTCACATCCTGGGAAAAATAAAACATAGAAAAGGGGTGACCTCAAATGCCCAGTAAGGATAACAATATAGCGGAAACTTTCCAAAATAAGCATAAACATTTAAGGCAATGTATAACTAAACCAGAAGCCTTTTAAACTTGAACTTCAACATCGTATGGCAAAAGTAAAATGAAATAATGCCATTTACTTATTCACATGGATATTCTACTAATCAAATAATCACATGCAATATCAATAACCACTTTCATAAAGATGGAATGCATAATGTCAGACTATCATAACCACATAGCCAAGGCCTTGTTCCAAGACTACAAATAAGATTTTTCCAAGGCCTTGTTCCAAGACACTAGTTTGTCTCATGAGACCTACCGATGCATCGAGTAGCTATATCGGGCTCCACCCTTCACATATTAAGTCCAATGCATTCCCATATGAAAAGGCTTAAACATAACATAAACATTCGTATTAAAACTAGCATACGAAATGTCAATACTTTCACCATAAAATATGAATGGTATAAAAATAGCACATCCATAGTCAAACATATCACAAAACCTTCAATACAATATATGAGTTTTGTATCATAATAAATCAACTTCAAATAAACATAAAATCCATCAAAGGATGCTGACATAGATGAAATCAAAACTCTTTTTAGAGAAATATATATTTCTATTTTGAAATCATTTAAGAGTCATATATTTATAAAATAAAACATTTTCTTTGAAAATATTCTTATAAGCTTGTAAGGAAATCTTCGACGATTTTATAACGGTGGAAAATAACCGCACCCGCCGTATAAGTTAAAAAACATTCTTACCTTAATTCTGTCGAAAAGGCTAAAAAGCACCTTGTTTGGAAAACGATGGAAAGATTTTTTTATAAAACTATTATAACAAGTCAAAAAAGGGTATAAATTACTTTAACCCATATTCTTTTAAATAGTAAAAATGTTTTGAAATACATTTTTAAAAAACATGGATGTGGATGATAAAGAGATCTCAGTAGATTATTACGTATAAACAACCTCGGATAATGAAGAGATTGTGAAATAACCCTTACCTTGTACTTTTCCTTGGTTGGGGTAGGTTAACCTCCTATATAATAGTGAAATAATTGTTATTAAATTATACAAGAATCATATAAATTCATATGATATCATATATGATCTTTTAATATTGCTTTGTTAATAATATCTTAGTATTATCGTCGTTTCGGGTGTTAACTTACTCATTTTCTTTTATATGTTTTGTCACATAAGCCATGTTTTTCATGGATAGGTTGTATATTATTCATATAAAGAATTATATCAAGTACTTAAACATTATTTTTAAATCATCAAATGATAATTATAAATGAATGGATACGATGGAGAATGAATCTCATCGCGTTCGTGGAGACGGTAGTCCGTACGTACGCACGAGCGACAATATCATTATTTTGATATTAAAATAATATATAAATGGATGGTATATCATATATACAGAATAATTAAAATTTTATATTTATTATTTACATGAGTTACACATCATTATTATACCCATACAAATAATAATATATTGAATAACAATTACACCACGACGTGGAGACGGTAAGCCGTACGTACGCACGTATGGTGACATGTTATTCAAAGGGTGGATAGAATACTGAATATGGTTGTATCATATTTATAATAAAATCACATTATATATATTATACTGGAGTTATTATTTTAGAATGTTAATAACAAAGTAAGAAGAAGTGCAAGAAGAAAGGAACTTGGAAAAGGGTGGTGAAATCATTACCTCTTCTTCGGGTTCTTCCTTTTGATTTGATCAAAAGGGCTCCTTAGGTTAGCTTTCTGATCAAACTAATGCCCCTAGGTTGTAGTGAGGGAAGTTGGGAGAGTATTTGGGAAGAGTTTGGCCGAACCAAAAGGCTTTGAAGGTGTGAAGAAATGAGAAGGAGGAGTGCCCTTTTATAAGAGGGGTGAGGGGCACCTTTGGAAAAGCAAGAAATATTAATTTATAATAAATTAATATTCGGATTATAATGTCTCCAAAGTGGATTATTTAAATTTTAAGGTGGTTATAGGTCAAAAACCATTCAACCAATAGAATTTAGATAGGTTTGGGTCATTATATTAACCTTATCTTTTAGTTTTAACTCTTAGTTAATTAGTTTGACATTTACCATGTCACTTTGTATTTTTATATTATATAGTTAATAAACTTACTATATACATCCAATAGACCCCCAAGTGGTCCATTAATGATGAACCTATCATGATATAAGTCTCTTGTCCGAACCTTAGAATTTTAGAAATTAAAAATCAATTAATAATATAATATTTATTTTAAAAACTCTTTTATGTCAATTTTGACACTATTCAATAATTTATTTTTGTAAAAATCATAAAAGAATTATTACTTCGAAAAAAGTTAATTGAAGCAATCATAACATGTCATATTAACCTAGAAAATTAGTTTAATTCATAAAAAGTCTCAAATTATATTTATTTGGGTATTTATAATATCAATGTTTCTAATTTTTCATTAATTAGGTAATTACTGCATCATCATTGTGTCATAAATAAATTAAATTATTGAATGTCTAAAAATTATAAATAAACTATCATTATGTAGGAAATCGTTTTATCTTTCTAATTAATATTTACAATCGAATTTATCTTATGTATAACTCTATATTAAAAATGTTTTAGTAAATAAACTTTGATTTTAACTCTTTTAACTCTTCTTTGAATAAAATAATAATAAATGTCCTAATCTAATCCAAGTGGACCTAAATGATAATATTTTATTCCTAAGGTTGTTTTTGGTCGAGATACACTTGTCCAATAGAATTAGGACATGTGTTAGTGTAATATTAATATCATTTTTACCCTTAATTACCCTATTTACTTTTAATCGTGGTAAATAAAAGTAAAAAGTTACTATTCACCAAAAATTATTTTCATCTCATTGAACCACATTTCACTTCCTGATATTAACCGTGTCTCTTGGATTTTCGAAATTCTATTCACAGAAGCGGTAAAATTAATTTTTATGAAAAAATCAGTTTTTTTAACTACCACTTAGTAGTTCACTATTCATCAAAAATTGAAGTTTTTGAGAACAATGCCAAAATTTCACCCTAAGCTATAATTGATATTCCGAATTCAAAAATGATGTCTATTTTACAAAATTCCAAACATATAAGTTGCATTAATTAATTTTATAATCAATTCCCGCTGTCACAAAAAATAGCGTGTTTTTAAGAAACAATATATACCAAAAGATTGACAATTGTTTAGGTCCAATTTCAAAGTGAAATTAATTATAATGAACACCATTGGATAAAATGGTAAAAATATATTCTAATTATATTTTAAAAACACTCAATAATATAATTTATCACTATAAATTATTTTTATTAAAAAAGTTGTTTTTAAGTGTTTTTCACTATTCATAAAAATTGGAAGTTCTCAGAAAAATACCAAAAAATCATCTTAGGATAATTTCGATATTCAGAAACCAAAAATGAAGTCCATTTTGAAATATAAAATATATATAATTTCAAAAGGTAGGTATTACTATTCATAACGGCTATTTTGATTGGTTGTGGTGTGTTAAAACTCGAAGTTGAGTACAACACACGCTACTGTATTATTCAAAGGAAAGCGTACCGTGGAAGCTTGGGATGTTTCATTTTAAATTTTTGATGTCCCCATTTAGTCAAAAAGTTTAAAATATTGTATTTAATAAGGGTTCACTATTAAAATTTGATAAAAGTGCAATACTAAAAATGAATTTGTTCTTTCATTATGTCTAAGAAACTCATAATATGGATTCTAAAATTATAAGGATATATTAGTTTAAAATTTAGTTAATACTATTCATACCCTCTTTTGAATGGCTTGTTTCGTAAGTCATGGTGCGATTGAACTCGGTGTTGCGTGTAGTTCAAATTATTGAATTATTTTGAAAAAATAACACACTATGAAATCTTGGGGTGTTACATTCTCCCCTCCTTCAATAAATTGCGTCCTCGCAATTTGAAATTGTTCTTCGAAAATAAAAGGTTGAAAATAGAAAATATCTTTGTGGGAAAACCCACATCGGAAATTAGGTTACTAAAATTTAGTCTTAATATGAGGAAAAGAGAAATGAAAGGGTCACCACCGAATTATGATCTCGATTAGGAGAACATTGGTGGAAATTAGAGACATATAATTTGAGGGAAAAAGTAAATATTTATAAGTAGTGATTGAGGTCATCAATCACAAACAAGTGTAAAATTGAGGTCCTTAAATTCATCAATCTATGATGATTTGAAATACCATCGGTTCAACAAAATATAGCGTATTAGGATAACACATTTTTAGTTTTAGGATTCCTTAAATAAAGTATAAGAATTAATTTCTTCACAGAATAAGAGAAGAAGAAAAATATATTCTTGACGAGTAGAGTTTCATCCTTTAACTAATTTCTACCACAAACTCATCTTTCACTCTAAAAGATAATAGAACGTAAAAAAATATTCTATTTATCCTATTCGTATAGGGTTCCAAAAAACAAATTTATAATTAATCTACCATATCTTTTAAAAAAAACTACATTATTTAATCTCGGACATCACGTGGGTCAGTGGTAGGTGATACACCCTTGTTGCCCTTCAGTTGTGGGTTCAAGTCTCGCGGCCTTGCCGGACGCGACGGGTTGCCGCCCGACCTCCGGGTTGTCCTTTTATGGAAATCCAAAATAATCCAAACTAGAACTATCCAAAATACTTCAGTCCAAAATTTATAAGGAAGGTACACACAATGAAGATCCTTTTTTTCACGTAATAACATGTGATCACCTTCATCGTGTATTCTTTTAAAACAATACAGCATCCTGAATTATCATAAAACCTTATTGATTACATTCATGATCCCTTATTCCTTATAGAATAATAGATATACTCCTTCAATCCAAAAATGTTGTAAACCCCAACAATGATGGAATATACAAATCATTAATCAGTTTCAAGGTAGTCAAGAATATCCAATATAATTTTTCCAAAACAATAATGTATTATTCTAAAATCACTACCTCGGTATCAGAACCATATTATGGTTTATCTTTCTCTCAACCAAATATTTTCCAAAAAATTAACCTGCTATTGAGTCACTTTTCTTTGTTCCACACAATCTCAAGTCCATAATGAAATAGTACTGTAGTACAATCCTTATATACTCCATAATTATTATAACAAGTACATTGTTGATACAACACTCAAATGACATAATCAACATAAGAACTCTAATCATTCCTCTTCATCTGTGGTAGTATCATAACTTTATTATTATCCAATAACATTATTTGTGGCATAGTATGATGACTAAGACATAGGTTTGCGTAGTGTCCAAACTCCATGCAAATGAAGCATTGTACATTTGAAACCATTTTCTTAACCTTTCAATCATGTACTTTGTGCCCTTTTCCTCCACACTTATAACAAACTCTAATTCCATTAAGGCAAGTTCCAGGGTGTTTCTTCCCACAGTTATCACATATGGGAAAATTCTTCTTTTCCCTCATCCCTTTATCCATCTTTCCCTCTTCCATCCTTTTCTTCTCTTGCTTCCCTTCAAAGCCATAGGACTCATTAAACTATTTACTTATCTTATCAACACATGATATTATTTCTTAATAAGATGATAATACATGGGAGACTATTTCTCTTATAAATTCAAACTTAAGACCATGAAAGATATGATCCTTCCTACTCTTTGGATCATGTGCATTGCTGGAGTTCTCATTCCTTCTACTGGGCGCCATTTCTAAAAAATGTCATAAACTAGATTTGTTTATGAATAACAATACCTAATACCAAACTTGTAAAACACATAACATAAATTAAATAGTTTATGGATATAATCCATAATCATAAAAATGTCTCCTTTGAGGAAGTATATACTCATAAACCCTTCATAATGGTTTGTAAAGAAAATGAGAATTATCCTAAGCATATCCCCCGGGAGTGTCGTAACCAAGAGTGCAGCAAGGCCCGTTGTCGTGCACCAGTTCCCATTCGAGTCTAGCTCAAAGAGGTGTTTTCAGGTTTTACCCCTAGGTACATCTGTGCCAGAGCCGCCTCTACCTGCTCGTATCCAGACAGGAATGTATTGCTCGGAAAACTCACAAAATCTCTACAATACCAAAATTCAAGGAAGTTCTTCTATACTAATCCTCAAAGTCCATCTTAAATCTATGTACTCTAATCAGAGTTTATCTAAATCTAGCTTCCAAGGTTTGTACTAAACTTCCTCTGATACCAACTGTAACACCCCGACCCCAGTTACCCAGAGTTGGTGCATTATTACATAACATTGGAATGATCACAAGAAAGATCAAATCTCGAAAGACCGATTGGTTTAGTAGCCTTTGAAACACTATATATATTCATAAAGTTTTACATTACATCATAAAGTGAAAAACTACTACAACAACATAATGTCTCCATAGTCCACACTATTATCCCCTCATAATATCCTTGCAGGTCATTTATAACTTACTTCTTCACATCCTGGGAAAAATAAAACATAGAAAAGGGGTGAGCTCAAATGCCCAGTAAGGATAACAATATAGCAGAAACTTTCCAAAATAAGCATAAACATTTAAGGCAATGTATAACTAAGACAGAAGCCTTTTAAACTTGAACTTCAACATAGTATGGAAAAAGTAAAATGAAATAATGCCATTTACTTATTCACATGGATATTCTACTAATCGAATAATCACATGCAATATCAATAACCACTTTCATAATGATGGAATGCATAATTCCAGACTATCATAACCACATAGCCAAGGCCTCGTGCCAAGACTACAATTAAGATTTTGCCAAGGCCTTGTTCCATGACACTAGTTTGTCTCATGAGACCTACCGATGCATCTAGGAGCTATAGCGGGATCCACCCATCACATATTAAGTCTAATGCATTCCCATGTGAAAAGGCTTAAACATAACATAAAAATTCGTATTAAAACTAGCATATGAAATGTCAATACTTTCACCATAAACTATGAATGGTATAAAAATAGAACATCCATAGTCAAACATATAACAAAACCTTCAATACAATATATAAGTTTTGTATCATAATAAATCAACTTCAAATAAGCGTAAAATCCATCAAAGGATGTTGACATAGATGAAATCAAAACTCTTTTTAGAGAAATATCCCTATCTATTTTGAAATCATTTAAGAGTCATATATTTATAAAATAAAACATTTTCTTTGAAAATATTATTATAACATTGTAAGGGAAGCTTCGACGATTTTATAATGGTGGAAAATAACCACACCCGCCGTATAAGTTAAAAAACATTCTTACCTTAATTCTGTCGAAAAGGTTAAAAAGCACCTTGTTTGGAAAACGATGGAAAGATTCCTTTATAAAACACTTATAACATGTCAAACAAGGGTATAAATGACTTTAACACATATTATTTTAAATAGTAAAAAAAATTTGAAATACATTTTTAAAAAACATGGATGTGGATGATAAAGAGATCCCAGTAGATTATTACGTACAAACAACCTCGGATAATGAAGAGATTGTGAAATAACCCTTACCTTGTACTTTTCTGTGGTTGGGGTAGGTTAACCTCCTGTATAATAGTGAAATAATTGTTATTAAATTATACAAGAATCATATACATTCATATGATATCATATATGATCTTTTAACATTGCTTTGTTAATAATATCTTAGTATTATCGTTGTTTCGGGTGTTAACTTACTCATTTTATTTTATATGTTTTGTCACATAAGCCATGATTGTCATGGATAGGTTGTATATTATTCGTATACAGAATGATATCAAGTCCTTAAACATTATTTTTAAATCATCAAATGATAATTATACTTGAATGGATACGATGGAGAATGAATCTCATCGCGTTCGTGGAGACGGTAGTCCGTACGTACGCAAGAGCGACAATATCACTCTTTTGATATTAAAATAATATATAAATGGATGGTATATCATATATACAGAATCATTAACATGTTATATTTATTATTTACATGAGTTACACATCATTATTATACCCATCCAAATAATTATATATTGAATAACAATTACACCACGACGTGGAGACGGTAAGTCGTACGTACGCACGTATGGTGACATGTTATTCAAAGGGTGGATAGAATACTGAATATAGTTGTACCATATTTATAATAAC
Source organism: Viscum album (assembly GCA_963277665.1). NCBI lineage: Eukaryota > Viridiplantae > Streptophyta > Magnoliopsida > Santalales > Viscaceae > Viscum > Viscum album. The sequence goes on from OY728146.1 coordinate 392,044,381, forward strand.
ATCACAGTATATATATGATACTGGAGTTATTATTTTATAATGTTAATAACAAAGTAAGAAGAAGTGGAAGAAGAAAGGAACTTGGAAAAGGCTGGTGAAATCATTACCTCTTCTTCGGGTTCTTCCTTTTGATTTGATCAAAAGGGCTCCTTAGGTTGGATTTCTGATCAAAATAAGGCCTCTAGGTTGTAGTGAGGGAAGTTGGGAGAGTATTTGGGCAGAGTTTGGCCGAACCAAAAGGCTTTGAAGGTGTGAAGAAATGAGAAGGAGGAGTGCCCTTTTATAAGAGGGGTGAAGGGCGCCTTTGGAAAAGCTAGAAATATTAATTTATAATAAATTAATATTAGGTTTATAATGGCTAAAAAGTGGATTATTTAAATGTTAAGGTGGTTATAGGTCGAAAACCATTCAACCAATAGAATTTAGACAGGTTTGGGTCATTATATTAATCTTATGTTTTAGTTTTAACTCTTAGTTAATTTGTTTGACATTTACCATGTCACTTTGTATTTTTATATTATATAGTTAATAAACTTACTATATACATCCAAGAGACCCCCAAGTGTCTCATTAATGATGAAACTATCATGATATAAGTCTCTTGGCCGAACCTTAGATTTTTAAAAATTTAATATCAATTAATAATATAATATTTGTTTTAAAAACTCTTTTATGTAAATTTTGACACTATTCAATAATTTATTTTTGTAAAACTCATAACAGAATGATTACTTCGAACAAAGTTAATTTAAGAAATAATAATATGTCATATTAACCTAGAAAATTAGTTTAATTCATAAAAAGTCTCAAATTATCTTTATTTGGGTATTTTCAATATCAATTATTCTAATTTTTTATTAATTAGGTAATTAATGCATCATCATTGTGTCATCAATAAATTAAATTATTTAATGTCTAAAAATTATAAATAAAATATAATTATGTAGGAAATATTTTTATATTTCTAATGAATATTTACAATAGAATTTATCTTATGTATAACCCTATATTAAAAATGTTTTAGTAAATAAACTTTGATTTTAACTCTTTTAACTCTTCTTTGAATTAAATAATAATAAATGTCCTAATCTAATCCAAGTGGACCTAAATGATAATATTTTATTCCTAAGGTTGTTTTTGGTCTAGATACACTTGTCCAATAGAATTAGTACATGTGTTAGGGTAATATTAATATCATATTTACCCTTAATTACCCTATTTACTTTTAATCGTGGTAAATAAAAGTAAAAAGTTATTATTCACCAAAAATTATTTTCATCTCATTGAACCGCATTTCAGTTCTTGATATTAACTGTGTCTCTCGGATTTTTTAAATTCTATTCACAGAATAGGTAAAATTAAGTTTTATGAAAAATTCAGTTTTTTTAACTACCACTTAGTAGTTCACTATTCATCAAAAATTGAAGTTTTTGAGAACAATGCCAAAATTTCACCCTAAGATATAATTGATATTATGAATTCAAAAATGATGTCTATTTTAAAAAATTCCAAACATATAAGTTTCATTAATTAATTTTATAATTAATTCTCGCTATCACAAAAAATAGCGTGTTTTTAAGAAACAATATATACCAAAAGATTGACAATTGTTTAGGTCCAATTTCAAAGTGAAATTAATTATAATGAACACCATTGGATAAAATAGTAAAAATATATTCTAATTATACTTTAAAACCACTCAATAATATAATTTATCACTATAAATTATTTTGATTAAAAAAGTTGTTTTTAAGTATTTTTCACTATTCATAAAAATTGGAAGTTCTCAGAAAAATACCAAAAATTCATCTTCGGATAATTTCGATATTCCGAAACCAAAAATGAAGTCCATTTTGAAATATGAAATATATATAATTTCAAAAAGTATGTATTACTATTCATAACGGCTTGTTTGATTGGTTGTGGTGTGTGTTAAAACTCGAAGTTGCGTACAACACACGCTACTGTATTATTCAAAGGAAATCGTACCATGGAAGCTTGGGATGTTTCATTTTAAATTTTTTATGTCCCCATTTAGTCAAAAAGTTTAAAATATTGTATTTAAAAAGGGTTCACTATTAAAAGTTGAAAAAAGTGCAATACTGAAAATGAATTTGTTCTTGCATTATGTCTAAGAAACTCATAATATGGATTCTAAAATTATAAGGATATATTAGTTTAAATTTTAGTTAATACTATTCATACCCTCTTTTGAATGGCTTGTTTCATAAGTCATGGTGCGATTGAACTCGGTGTTGCGTGTATTTCAAGTTATTGAATTATTTTGAAGAAATAACACACTATGAAATCTTGGGGTGTTACATTCTCCCCTCCTTCAATAAATTGCATCCTCGCAATTTGAAATTGTTCTTCGAAAATAAAAGGTTGAAAATAGAAAATATCTTTGTGGGAAAACCCACATCAGAAATTAGGTTACTAAAATTTAGTCTTAATATGAGGAAAAGAGAAATGAAAGGGTCACCACCGAATTATGATCTTGATTAGGAGAACATTGGTGGCAATTAGAGACATATAATTAGAGGAAAAAAGTAAATATTTATAAGTAGTGATTGAGGTCATCAATCAAAAACAAGTGTAAAATTGAGGTCCTTAAATTCATCAATCTATGATGATTTGAAATACCATCGATTCAACAAAACATAGGGTATTAGGATAACACATTTTTGGTTTTAGGATTCCTTAAATAAAGTATAAGACTTAATTTCTTCATAAAATAAGAGAAGAAGAAAAATATATTCTTGACAAGTAGAGTTCCATACTTTAACTAATTTCTACCAAAAACTCATCTTTCACTCTAAAATATAATAGAACGTAAAAAAATATTCTATTTATCCTATTCGTATAGGGTTCCAAAAAACGAATTTATAATTCATCTACCAGATCTTTTAAAAAAAACTATATTATTTAATCCCGGACATCACGTGGATCAGTGGTAGGTGATATACCCTTGTCGCCCTTCGGTTGTGGGTTCAAGTCTCGCGGCCTTTTCGGACGTGACGGGTTACCGCCCGACCTCCGGGTTGTCCTTTTATGGCAATCCAAAATAATCCAAACTAGAACTATCAAAAATACTTCAGTCCAAAATTTATAAGGAAGGTGAACACAATGAAGATCCTTTTTTTTTGCCGCGTAATAACATGTGATCACCTTCATCATGTATTCTTTTAAAACACTGCAACATCCTAAATTATCATAAAACCTTATTGATTACATTCATGATCCCTTATTCCTTATAGAATAATAGATATACTCCTTCAATCCAAAAATGTTGTAAACCCCAACAATGATGGAATATACAAATCATTAATCAGTTTCAAGGTAGTCAAGAATATCCAATATAATTTATCCAAAACAATCATGTGTTATTCTAAAATCACTACCTCGGTATCAGAACCATATTATGGTTTATCTTTCTCTCAACCATATATTTTCCAAAAAAATAACCTGTTATTGAGTCACTTTTCTTTGTTCCACACAATCTCAAGTCCATAATGAAATAGTACTGTAGTAGAATCCTTATATACTCTATAATTATTATAACAAGTACATTGTTGATACAACACTCAAATGATATAATCAACATAAGAACTCTAATCATTCCTATTTATCTGTGGGAGTATCATAACTTGATTATTATCCAATAACATCATTTGCGGCATAGTCTGATGACTAAGACATAGGTTCGCGTAGTGTCCAAACTCCTTGCAAATGAAGCATTGTACATTTGAAACCATTTTCTTACCCTTGCAGTCACGTACTTTGTGCCCTTTTCCTCCACACTTATAACAAACTCTCATTCCTTTCAGGCAAGTTCTAGGGTGTTTCTTCCCACAGTTAGCACATATGGGAAAATTCTTCTTTTCCCTCTTCCCTTTATCCATCTTTCCCTCTTCCATCATTTTCTTCTCTTGCTTCCCTTCAAAGCCATAGGACTCAATAAAATCTTTACTTATCTTATCAATACATGATATTATTTCTTCATAAGATGATAATACATGGGAGACTATTTCTCTTATAAATTCTAGCTTAAGACCATGAAAGATATGATCATTCCTTCTCTTTGGATCATGTGCATTGCTGGAGTTCTCATTCCTTCTACAGGGCGCCATTTCTAAACAATGGCATACACTAGATTAGTTTATGAATAACAATACCTAATACCAAACTTGTAAAACACATAACATAAATTAAATAGTTTATGGATATAATCCATAATCATAAAAATGTCTCCTTTGAGGAAGTATATACTCATAAACCCTTCATAATGGTTTTTAAATAAAATGAGAATTATCCTAAGCATATCCCCCAGGAGTATCGTAACCAAGAGTGAAGCAAGGCTCGTTGTCGTGCACCAGTTCCCGTTCGAGTCTAGCTCAAAGCGGTGTTTTCAGGTTTTACCCCTAGGTACATCTGTGCCAGAGCCGCCTCTACCTGCTCGTATCCAGACAGGGATGTATTGCTCGGAAAACTCACAAAATCTCTACAATACCAAAATTCTAGGAAGTTCTTCTATACTAATCCTCAAAGTCCATCTTAAATTTATGTGCTCTAATCAAAGTTTATCTAAATATATCTTCCAAGGTTTGTACTAAAATTCTTCTGATACCAACTGTAACGCCCCAACCCCAGTTACCCAGAGTCGGTGCATTATTACATAACATTGGCATGATCACAAGAAAGATCAAATCTCGAAAGACCGATTGGTTTAGTAGCCTTGGAAACACTATATTCATAAAGTTTTACATTACATAATAAAGTGAAAAACTACTACAACAACATAATGTCTCCATAGTCCACACTATTATCCCCTCATAATATCCTTGCAGGTCATTCATAACTTGCTTTTTCACATCCTGGGAAAAATAAAACATAAAAAAGGGGTGCGCTCAAATGCCCAGTAAGGATAACAATATAGCAGAAACTTTCCAAAATAAGCATAAACATTTAAGGCAATGTATAACTAAAACAGAAGACTTTTAAACTTGAACTTCAACATAGTATAGAAAAAGTAAAATGAAATAATACCATTTACTTATTCACATGGATATTCTACTAATCGAATAATCACATGCAATATCAATAACCACTTTCATAATGATGGAATGCATAATGCCAGACTATCATAACCACATAGCCAAGGCCTCGTGCCAAGTCTACAGATAAGATTTTTCCAAGGCCTTGTTCCAAGACACTAGTTTGTCTCATGAGACCTACCGATGCATCGAGGAGCTATAGCGGGCTCCACCCTTCACATATTAAGTCCAATGCATTCCCATATGAAAAGGATTAAACATAACATAAACATTCATATTAAAACTAGCATAGGAAATGTCAATACTTTTACCATAAACTATGAATGGTATAAAAATAGCACATCCATAGTCAAACATATCACAAAACCTTCAATACAATATAGAAGTTTTGTATCATAATAAATCAACTTCAAATAAGCGTAAAATCCATCAAAGGATGTTGACATAGATAAAATCAAAACTCTTTTCAGAGAAATATCTCTTTCTATTTTGAAATCATTTAAGAGTAATATATTTATAAAATAAAACATTTTCTTTGAAAATATTCTTATAATCTTGTAAGGGAAGCTTTGACGATTTTATAACGGTGGAAAATAACTGCACCCGCCGTATAAGTTAAAAAACATTCTTACCTTAATTCTGTCGAAAAGGTTAAAAAGCACCTTATTTGGAAAACGATGGAAAGATTCCTTTATAAAACTCTTATAACAAGTCAAACAAGGGTATAAATGACTTTAACCCATATTATTTTAAATAGTAAAAATGTTTTGAAATACATTTTTAAAAAACATGGATGTGGATGATAAAGAGATCCCAGTAGATTATTACGTATAAACAACCTCAGATAATGAAGAGATTGTGAAATAACCCTTACCTTGTACTTTTCCTTGGTTGTGGTAGGTTAAGATCCTGTATAATAGTGCAATAATTGTTATTAAATTATACAAGAATCATATACATTCATATGATATCATATTTGATCTTTTAACATTACTTTGTTAATAATATCTTAGTATTATCGTCGTTTCGGGTGTTAACTTACTCGTTTTATTTTATATGTTTTGTCACATGATCCATATTTGTCATGGATAGGTTGTATATTATTCATATACCGAATGATATCAAGTCCTTAAAAATTATTTTTAAATCATCAAATGATAATTATACTTGAATGGATACGATGGAGAATGAATCTCATCGCGTTCGTGGAGACGGTAGTCCGTACGTACGCACGAGCGACAATATCATTATTTTGATATTAAAATAATATATAAATGTATGGTATATCATGTATACAGAATCATTAACATGTTATATTTATTATTTACATGAGTTACACATAATTATTATACCCATCCAAATAATAATATATTGAATAACAATTACACCACGACGTGGAGACGGTAAGTCGTACGTACGCACGTATGGTGACATGTTATTCAAAGGGTGGATAGAATACTGAATATAGTTTTACCATATTTATAATAACATCACAGTATATATATGATACTGGAGTTATTATTTTATAATGTTAATAACAAAGTAAGAAGAAGTGGAAGAAGAAAGGAACTTGGAAAAGGCTGGTGAAATCATTACCTCTTCTTCGGGTTCTTCCTTTTGATTTGATCAAAAGGGATCCTTAGGTTGGATTTCTGATCAAAATAAGGCCTCTAGGTTGTATTGAGGGAAGTTGGGAGAGTATTTGGGTAGATTTTGGTCGAACCAAAAGGCTTTGAAGGTGTGAAGAAATGAGAAGGAAGAGTGCCCTTTTATAAGAGAGGTGAGGGGCACCTTTGGAAAAGCTAGAAATATTAATTTATAATAAATTAATATTAGGTTTATAATGGATAAAAAGTGGATTATTTAAATTTTAAGGTGTTTATAGGTCTAAAACAATTCAACCAATATAATTTAGACAGGTTTGGGTCATTATATTAATCTTATCTTTTAGTTTTAACTCTTAGTTAATTAGTTTGACATTTACCATGTCACTTTGTATTTTTATATTATATAGTTAATAAACTTACTATATACATCCAAGAGACCCCAAAGTGGCTCATAAATGATTAACCTATCATGATATAAGTCTCTTGGCCGAACCTTAGATTTTTATGAATTTAATATCAATTAATAATATAATATTTGTTTTAAAAACTCTTTTATGTCAATTTTGACATTATTCAATAATTGATTTTTGTAAAACTCATAACAGAATTATTACTTCAAAAAAAGTTAATTTAAGCAATCCTAACATGTCATATTAACCTATAAAATTAGTTTAATTCATAAAAAGTCTCAAATTATATTTATTTAGGTATTTTCAATATCAATTATTCTAATTTTTCATTAATTAGGTAATTAATGCATCATCATTGTGTCATAAATAAATTACATTATTTAATGTCTAAAAATTATAAATAAAATATAATTATGTAGGAAATATTTTTATCTTTCTAATGAATATTTACAATAGAATTTATCTTATGTATAACCCTATATTAAAAATGTTTTAGTAAATAAACTTTGATTTTAACTCTTTTAACTCTTCTTTGAATTAAATAATAATAAATGTCCTAATCTAATCCAAGTGGACCTAAATGATAATATTTTATTCCTAAAGTTATTTTTGGCCGAGATAAACTTGTCCAATAGAATTAGGACATGTGTTAGGGTAATATTAGTATCATTTTTACCCTTAATTACCCTATTTACTTTTAACCGTGGTAAATAAAAGTAAAAAGTTACTATTCACCAAAAATTATTTTCATCTCATTGAACCACATTTAACTTCTTGATATTAACCATGTCTCTCGGATTTTTGAAATTCCATTCACAGAAGTGGTAAAATTAAGTTTTATGAAAAATTCAGTTTTTTAACTACCACTTAGTAATTCGCTATTCATCAAAAATTGAAGTTTTTCAGAACAATGCCAAAATTTCACCCTAAGCTATAATTGATATTCCGAATTCAAAAATTATGTCTATTTTACAAAATTCCAAACATATAAGTTTCATTAATTAATTTTATAGTTAATTCCCACTGTCACAATAAATAGTGTTTTTTTAAGAAACAATATATACCAAAAGATTGACAATTGTTTAGGTCCAATTTCAAAGTGAAATTAATTCTAATGAACACCATTGGATAAAATGGTAAAAATATATTCTAATTATACTTTAAAACCACTCAATAATATAATTTATCACTATAAATTATTTTGATTAAAAAAGTTGTTTTTAAGTATTTTTCACTATTCATAAAAATTGAAAGTTCTCAAAAAAATACCAAAAAAACATCTTAGGATAATTTCGATATTCGGAAACCAAAAATGAAGTCCATTTTGAAATATAAAATATATATATTTTCAAAAAGTATGTATTACTATTCATAACGGCTAGTTTGATTGGTTGTGGTGTGTGTTAAAACTCGAAGTTGCGTACAACACACGCTACTGTATTATTCACAGGAAAGCGTACCGTGGAAGCTTGGGATGTTTCATTTTAAATTTTTGATGTCCCCATTTAGTCAAAAAGTTTAAAATATTGTATTTAAAAAGGGTTCACTATTAAAAGTTGATAAAAGTACAATACTGAAAATGAATTTGTTCTTGCATTATGTCTAAGAAACTCATAATATGGATTCTAAAATTATAAGGATATGTTAGTTTAAAATTTAGTTAATACTATTCATACCCTCTTTTGAATGGCTTGTTTCGTAAGTCATGGTGCGATTGAACTCAGTGTTGTGTGTAGTGCAAGTTATTGAATTATTTTGAAGAAAATAACACACTATGAAATCTTAGGGTGTTACATTCTCCCCTCCTTCAATAAATTGCGTCCTCGCAATTTGAAATTGTTCTTCGAAAATAAAAGGTTGAAAATAGAAAATATCTTTGTGGGAAAACCCACATCAGAAATTAGGTTACTAAAATTTAGTCTTAATATGAGGAAAAGAGAAATGAAAGGGTCACCACCGAATTATGATCTCGATTAGGAGAACATTGGTGGCAATTAGAGACATATAATTAGAGGAAAAAAGTAAATATTTATAAGTAGTGATTGAGGTCATCAATCACAAACAAGTGTAAAATTGAGGTCCTTAAATTCATCAATCTATGATGATTTGAAATACCATCGGTTCAACAAAACATAGGGTATTAGGATAACACATTTTTGGTTTTAGGATTCCTTAAATAAAGTATAAGAATTAATTTCTTCATAGAATAAGAGAAGAAGAAAAATATATTCTTGACAAGTAGAGTTTCATCCTTTAACTAATTTCTACCAAAAACTCATCTTTCACTCTAAAATATAATAGAACGTAAAAAAATATACTATTTATCCTATTCGTATGGGGTTCCAAAAAAAACGAATTTATAATTCATCTACCAGATATTTTAAAAAAAACTACATTATTTAATCGCGGACATCACGTGGGTCAGTGGTAGGTGATACACCCTTGTCGCCCTTCGGTTGTGGGTTCAAGTCTCGCGGCCTGGTCAGACGCGACGGGTTGCCGCCCGACCTCCGGGTTGTCCTTTTATGGAAATCCAAAATAATCCAAACTAGAACTATCCAAAATACTTCAGTCCAAAATTTATAAGGAAGGTAAACACAATGAAGATCCTTTTTTTTGCCGCATAATAACATGTGATCACCTTCATCATGTATTCTTTTAAAACACTGCAACATCCTGAATTATCATAAAACCTTATTGATTACATTTATGATCCCTTATTCCTTATAGAATAATAGATATACTCCTTCAATCCAAAAATGTTTTAAACCCCAACAATGATGGAATATACAAATCATTAATCCGTTTCAAGGTAGTCAAGAATATCCAATATAATTTATCCAAAACAATCATGTATTATTCTAAAATCACTACCTCGGTATCAGAACCATATTTTGGTTTATCTTTCTCTCAACCATATATTTTCCAAAAAAATAACCTGCTATTGAGTCACTTTTCTTTGTTCCACACAATCTCAATTCCATAATGAAATAATACTGCAGTACAATCCTTATATACTCCATAATTATTATAACAAGTACATTGTTGATCCAACACTCAAATGACATAATCAACATAAGAACTCTAATCATTCCTCTTCATCTGTGGGAGTATCATAACTTGATTATTATCCAATAACATCATTTGTGGCATAGTCTGATGACTAAGACATAGGTTCGCGTAGTGTCCAAGCTCCTTGCAAATGAAGCATTGTACATTTGAAACCATTTTCTTACCCTTGCAGTCATGTACTTTGTGCCCTTTTCCTCCACACTTATAACAAACTCTCATTCCTTTCAGGAAAGTTCCAGGGTGTTTCTTCCCACAGTTATCACAAATGGGAAAATTCTTCTTTTCCCTCTTCCCTTTATCCATCTTTCCCTCTTCCATCCTTTTCTTCTCTTGCTTCCCTTCAAATCCATAGGACTCAATAAAATCTTTACTTATCTTATCAATACATGATATTATTTCTTCATAAGATGATAATACATGGGAGACTATTTTTCTTATAAATTCTAGCTTCAGACCATGAAAGATATGATCATTCCTTCTCTTTGGATCATGTGCATTGCTGGAGTTATCATTCCTTCTACAGGGCGCCATTTCTAAACAATGGCATACACTAGATTAGTTTATGAATAACAATACCTAATACCAAACTTGTAAAACACATAACATAAATTAAATAGTTTATGGATATAATCCATAATCATAAAAATGTCTCCTTTGAGGATGTATATACTCATAAACCCTTCATAATGGTTTGTAAAGAAAATGAGAATTATCCTAAGAATATCCCCCGGGAGTGTCGTAACCAAGAGTGCAGCAAGGCCCGTTGTCGCGCACCAGTTCCCGTTCGAGTCTAGCTCAAAGCGGTGTTTTCAGGTTTTACCCCTAGGTACATCTGTGCCAGAGCCGCCTCTACCTGCTCGTATCCAGACAGGGATGTATTGCTCAGAAAACTCACAAAATCTCTACAATACCAAAATTCTAGGAAGTTCTTCTATACTAATCCTCAAAGTCCATCTTAAATCTGTGTGCTCTAATCAGAGTTTATCTAAATATAGCTTCCAAGGTTTGTACTAAACTTCCTCTAATACCAACTGTAACGCCCCGACCGTAGTTACCCAGAGTCGGTGCATTATTACATAACATTGGCATGATCACAAGAAAGATCAAATCTCAAAAGACTGATTGGTTTAGTAGCCTTGGAAACACTAGATATATTCATAAAGTTTTACATTACATAATAAAGTGAAAAACTAATACAACAACATAATGTCTCCATAGTCCACACTATTATCCCATCATAATATCCCCACAGGTCATTCATAACTTACTTCTTCACATCCTAGTAAAAATAAAACATAGAAAAGGGGTGAGCTCAAATGCCCAGTAAGGATAACAATATAGCAAAAACTTTCCAAATTAAGCATAAACATTTAAGGCAATGTATAACTAAAACATAAGCCTTTTAAACTTGAACTTCAACATAGTATGGAAAAAGTAAAATGAAATAATGCCATTTACTTATTCACATGGATATTCTACTAATCTAATAATCACATGCAATATCAATAACCACTTTCATAATGATGGAATGCATAATGCCAGACTATCATAACCACATAGCCAAGGCCTCGTGCCAAGACTACAGATAAGATTTTTCCAAGGCCTTGTGACAAGACACTAGTTTGTCTCATGAGACCTACCGATGCATCGAGGAGCTATAGTGGGCTCCACCCGTCACATATTAAGTCCAATTCATTCCCATATGAAAAGGCTTAAACATAACATAAACATTCATATTAAAACTAGCATACGAAATGTCAATACTTTCACTATAAACTATGAATGGTATAAAAATAGCACATCCATAGTCAAACATATCACAAAACCTTCAATACAATATAGAAGTTTTTTATCATAATAAATCAACTTCAAATAAACGTAAAATCCATCACAAGATGTTGACATAGATGAAATCAAAACTCTTTTTAGAGAAATATCTATTTCTATTTTCAAATCATTTAAGAGTCATATATTTATAAAATAAAACATTTTCTTTGAAAATATTCTTATAAGCTTGTAAGGGAAGCTTTGACAATTTTATAACGGTGGAAAATAACCTCACCCGCCATATAAGTTAAAAAACATTCTTTCCTTAATTCTGTCGAAAAGGTTAAAAAGCACCTTGTTTGGAAAACGATTGAAAGATTCCTTTATAAAACTCTTATAACAAGTCAAACAAGGGTATAAATGACTTTAACCCATATTATTTTAAATAGTAAAAAAAATTTGAAATACATTTTTAAAAAACATGGATGTGGATGATAAAGAGATCCCAGTAGATTATTACGTATAAACAACCACGGATAATGAAGAGATTGTGAAATAACCCTTACCTTTTACTTTTCCTTGGTTGGGTTAGGTTAACCTCCTGTATAATAGTGAAATAATTGTTATTAAATTATACAAGAATCATATACATTAATATGATATCATATATGATCTTTTAACATTTCTTTGTTAATAATATCTTAGTATTATCGTCGTTTCGGGTGTTAACTTACTCGTTTTCTTTTATATGTTTTGTCTCATAAGACATGTTTTTCATGGATAGGTTGTATATTATTCATATACATAATTATATCAAGTCCTTAAACATTATTTTTAAATCATCAAATGATAATTATACTTGAATGGATACGATGGAGAATGAATCTCACCGCGTTCGTGGAGACGGTAGTCCGTACGTACGCACGAGCGACAATATCATTCTTTTGATATTAAAATAATATATAAATGGATGGTATATCATATATATAGAATAATTAACATGTTATATTTATTATTTACATGAGTTACACATCATTATTATACCCATCCAAATAATAATATATTGAATAACAATTACACCACGACGTGGAGACGGTAAGTCGTACGTACGCATGTATGGTGACATGTTATTCAAATGGTGGATAGAATACTGAATATGGTTATACCATATTTATAATAACATCATAGTATATATATGATACTGGAGTTATTATTTTATAATGTTAATAACAAAGTAGGAAGAAGTGGAAGAAGAAAGGAACTTGGAAAAGGGTGGTGAAATCATTACCTCTTTTTCGGGTTCTTCCTTTTGATTTGATCAAAAGGGCTCCTTAGGTTGGATTTATGATCAAATTAAGGCATCTAGGTTGTAGTGAGGGAAGTTTGGAGAGTATTTGGGCAGATTTTGGCCGAACCAAAAGTCTTTGAAGTTGTGAATAAATGAGAAGGATGAGTGCCCTTTTATAAGAGGGGTGAGGGGCACCTTTGGAAAAGCTAAAAATATTAATTTATAATAAATTCATATTCGGTTTCTAATGGCTCCAAAGTAGATTATTTAAATTTTAAGGCGTGGATAGGTCTAAAACCATTCAAACAATATATTTTAGACAGGTTTGGGTCATTATATTGTCCTTATCGTTTAGTTTTAACTCTTAGTTAATTAGTTTGACATTTACCATGTCACTTTGTATTTTTATATTATATAGTTAATAAACATACTATATACATCCAAGAGACCCCCAAGTGTTCCATTAATGATGAACCTATCATTATATAAGTCTCTTGGCCGAACCGTAGATTTTTAGGAATTTAATATCAATTTATAATATAATATTTTTTTTAAGAACTCTTTTATGTCAATTTTGACACTATTCAATAATTGATTTTTGTAAAAATCATAACAGAATGATTACTTCGAAAAAAGTTAATTTAAGAAATCCTAACATGTCATGTTAACCTAGAAAATTATTGTAATTCATAAAAAGTCTCAAAGTATATTTATTTGGGTATTTATAATATCAATTATTCTAATTTTTCATTAATTGGGTAATTATTACATCATCATTGTGTCATAAATAAACTAAATTATTTAATGTATAAAAATTATAAATAAAATATCATTATGTAGGAAATATTTTTAGCTTTATAATGAATATTTAAAATCGAATTTATCTAATTTATAACCCTATATTAAAAATGTTTTAGTAAATAAACTTTGATTTTAACTCTTTTAACTCTTCTTTGAATTAAATAATAATAAATGTCCTAATCTAATCCAAGTGGACCTAAATGATAAAATTTTATTCCTAAGGTTGTTTTTGGTCAAGATACACTTGTCCAATAGAATTAGGACATGTGTTAGGGTAATATCAATATCATTTTTACCCTTAATTACCCTATTTACTTTTAACTGTGGTAAATAAAAGTAAAAAGTTACTATTCATCAAAAATTATTTTCACCTCATTGAATCACATTTCACTTCTTGATATTAACCGTGTCACTCGGATTTTCGAAATTCCATTCACAGAAGCGGTAAAATTATGTTTTATGAAAAATTCAGTTTTTTTAACTACCACTTAGTAGTTCACTATTCATCAAAAATTGAAGTTTTTCAGAACAATGCCAAAATTTCACCCTAAGCTATAATTGATATTCCGAATTCAAAAATGATGTCTATTTTAAAAAATTCCAAACATATAAGTTGCATTAATTAATTTTATAATTAATTCCCGCTGTCAAAACAAATAGCGTGTTTTTAAGAAACAATATATACCAAAAGATTAATAATTGTTTAGGTCCAATTTCAAAGTGAAATTAATTCTAATGAACCCCATTAGATAAAATGGTAAAAATATATTCTAATTATACTTTAAAACCAATCAATAATATAATTTATCACTATAAATTATTTTGATTAAAAAAGTTGTTTTTAAGTATTTTTCACTATTCATAAAAATTGGAAGTTCTCAGAAAAATACCAAAAAATCATCTTAGGATAATTTCGATATTCCAAAGCCAAAAATAAAGTCCATTTTGAAATATAAAATATATATATTTTCAAAAAGTAGGTATTACTATTCATAACGGCTAGTTTGATTGGTTGTGGTGTGTGTTAAAACTCGAAGTTGCGTAAAACACACGCTACTGTATTATTCAAAGGAAAGCGTATCGTGGAAGCTTGGGATGTTTCATTTTAAATTTTTGATGTCCCCATGTAGTCAAAAAGTTTAAAATATTGTATTTAAAAAGGGTTCAATATTAAAAGTTGATAAAAGTGAAATACTGAAAATGAATTTTTTCTTGAATTATGTCTAAGAAACTCATAATATGGATTCTAAAATTATAAGGATATATTAGTTTAAAATTTAGTTAATACTATTCATAACCTCTTTTGAATGGCTTGTTTCGTAAGTCATGGTGCGATTGAACTCGGTGTTGCGTGTAGTGCCAGTTATTGAATTATTTTGAAGAAATAACACACTATGAAATCTTGGGGTGTTACAGTATCCCCTTTATCAGTGCTAAAAAAAATGTTGATAAAGGCCCAACCTACAATAGTGTGTTGTTTGTATAATAGCATGATGAAGCACATACATGTAACCAATATGAAAAATATATAATTTAATTGAAATGAATTTTACATCATGAATAAAAAAAATCACTACTATATACATTTCAAACAGTGTTTTTTATTATTACATTTACAATTACTCTCTACAAACATGTAAAAACATTAATGTTTCATCATCTTTGGCACACATGATCCCCTCTTAAAAAATTCTTCCCACGGTATCAGTTGCTGAACAAATCACCTCAAATTAAGAAAAATAATCCACCTATATAAGAAAACAAATATTATGTCAGTAATACTATAGAGAAATAAATTAAACATTAATATAAAAGAATACATTAATAAAATTTCAATATTAAATAAAAAGACACACTCGGAGTTATACCGGTCACACCATCTTTTGTATTGATGTGTGGTTGATTCATACATGTCAAATATTAGTTATGTATCATTTTCCTAAAGTATAAAAATAATAAAAATGTGTTTTATCAGTTTTGAGTAAGCCACTTATTCATTTTACTAAAATTAATTTCAATTTTAAATAATGACACACTTGGATTTATACCAGTCACATTGTATGTCGGATTAAGGTGTGGATAATTTCTACCTATCAAAAATTACTTATGGAACATTTTTATAAAGTGTCAAAAAAATATGAATGTGTTTTATTATTCTTTAGTATGTCACGTGTTCTTTTTATTAAAATTAATGTCAATTTTAAATAATTACACACTTGGAGTTATACCAGTCACACCGTGTATTATATTTATGTGAGGATAATTTCTACCCGTCAAAAATTACTTATGGATAATTCTACTAAAGTATCAAAACAATATGAATGTGTTTTATTAGTTTTTAGTATGTCACTTGTGTTTTTTATTAAAATGATATTTCAAACTATAAACATGCACTTTTATTCATACTGGTCGTATCCTGTGTAGATTTGATGTGACACTACTTCCTACACATCAAAAATGACTTATGAATCTCTTTCCTAAATTATCAAGACAATTAGAGTGTGTTTTCTTTGTTTTCAGTGAGTGACACGCGTTTTGAACTAAAATGTTAATTTTAAACTGATAACAAACACTTTAAACCATATCGGTCACATCGTGCATTAGATTGAGTTAAGATTGATTCCTATACATCAAAAATGACTCAGGAATCATTTTATTAAAGTATAAAAAGAATATAAATGTTTTTTCTTAGTTTTCAGTATGTCACTTTTTCTTTTTACTAAAATTAATGTCAATTTTAAATAAAAAGACACACTTTGAGTCATATCAGTCAAACCATGCATTGTATTGAGGTGTGGTTAATTCCTACATATCACAAACGACTTTTGGAACATTTTCCTAAATTATCAAAATAATCTAGATACATTTTCTCATTTTTTAGTATTTCACTTGTTCCTTTCACAAAAATTAATGTCAATTATAAATAAAAAGAGACACTTTGAGTTATACTGATCACACCATGCATCATATTGATATTCAAATTATTCCTAGAAGTCAAAAATTAATTGTAGATCATTTTCCTAAAGTATAAAAACAATCTGAATGTGTTTTCTTAGTTTTCATAATGCCACTTGTTCTTTTTACTAAAACTAATGTCAATTTTAAATAAAAAGACACACTTAGAGTTGTACCAATCACACCATGCATCATATTGAGGTGTGGATGATTCATACATGTTATAAATGACTTATAAATCATTTTACTAAAGTATCAAAACAATATGAATGTGTTTTCTTGGTTTTTGGTATGTCACTTGTGTTTTTTAATAAAATTAATGTCAATTTTAAATAAATAGACACACATGGAATTGTACTGGTCACACCGTGCATCGGATTTAGGTGAGGCTAATTCCTACGCATCAAAAATTACTTATTCATCATTTTAATAAAGTATCAAAAAAATAAAAATGTGTTTTTTCAATTTTGAGTATGTCACTTGGGTTTTTTTATTAAAATGTCATTTGAAACTAGAAACACATACTTTAGGTCATATAGGTCACATCGTGTGTCGTTTTTATGGGGGACTGATTCCTACATGTCACAAATGAATTATGAATTGTTTTACTAAATTATTAAGATGATAAGATTGTGTTTTCTTGGTTTTTAGTGAGTGACACTTTTTAAACTAAAATGTTAATTTTTAACTGATAATGAACACTTTGATTCATACCCGACATATCGTGTATTGGATTTAGGTGCAGCTAATTCCTACACATCAAAAAGGACTTATGGATCAGTTTCCTAAATTATAAAAACAAACTGAATGAATTATCTTTCTTTTGAGTATGTCAGTTGTCTTTTTTACTAAAATCAATGTAAACTTTAAATAAAAATATGCACTTCGAGTCATACCAGTCACACCAATCGTTGGATTAAGGTTTAGATGATTCCTATATATCCCAAGTAACTTTTTAATAATTTTCCTAAATTATAAAAACAATATGAATTTTTTTTCACGATTTTGAGTACATCACTTGTCTTTTTTATTAAAATTTCATTATAAACTAAAAACATGCACATTGATTCATACCGGTCACATCGTGTATCGATTAGATGTGAGACTAATTCATGCACATCAAAAATGACTTATGAATCATTTTTCTAATTTATCAACACAATATGAGTGTGTTTTCTCGGTTTTCAGTGAGTGAAACTTTTTAAACTAAATTGTCAATTTTAAACTGATAATGGACACTTTGAGTCATATCAGGCGCATCGTGTATCAGATTGAGTTGGAGCAGATTCCTACACATCAAAAATGATTTATTAATGATTTCTATAAATTATCCAAACAATCCAAAAACATTTTCTTAGTTTTGAGTATGTCAGCTGTCTTTTTTACTAAAATTAATGTCAACTTTAAATAAAAAAACGTACTTTGAGTCATATCAGTCACACTATGTATCGAATTGAGATGAGGTTGATTCCTACACATCCCAAATAACTTAGGGATAATTTCCATAAAGTATCAAAGCATCTTTTTTACTAAATTTTCATTTTAAATTATAAACACGCACTTCCAGTCATACTGGTCATATCGTGTATCAATTTGATTGAGAATTATTCCTACATGTCACAAATGATTTATAAATCATTTTCCTAAATTATCAGAATAATCTGAGTGCATTTTCTTGGTTTTCATTGAGTGAAACTTTTTGAATTAAAATATGAATTTTAAATTGATGACAGACACTTTGAGTCATATCAGGTACATCGTGTATCGGATTGAGATTCAGCTGATTCCTATATGTTACAAATGAATTTTGGATCATTTTTCTAAAGTATAAAAACAATCAAAATGTGTTTTATTAGTTTTGATAATTGTCTTTTTTACTAAAATTAATGTCAATTTTAAATAAAAAGAAGCACTAAGAATCATACCAGTTACATCGTGTGTCGAATTAAGGTGTAGATGATTCCTACATGTCCCAAAGTCTCAAAAAAATCTCAACTACCAATGTTAGCATGATTTGTATTGCATTTATTTATCAAATTTCTAACACTGCATATTGAGTCAATGTTTTAAGACAAAAAACTTTTTTCAGCTAAGAACATTGACTTAATTTGTAGTGTTGCAGTTCGATAAAGAAATCCAATGGAAAGTGTGGTAACATTGATAGAAAGAAATATGTTATATATTTTGTAGATTATTTCATATATTTGAAATCAAAATATTACTTCTCAACAGATCTGTGAAAAAAACTAAATAAGTATTAGATAAAAATGATAAGGAAATTAACTTACAAATTATAGATAAAATGATGAAAAAATTAATTAAATAAGTAGTAGGAATTAAAATTTTCATGATGTTTGTATACATTATTAACTCAATTCCTTTCTTTAATTATATCAGTTTTAGTCTCTAACGAGCATGATCATCTTCTAACAAACCACCCCAACTCGAATAAAATAATCCACCTTTATAAGAAAATAATTATTATGTGAGTAATACTAAAAATAAATAAATAAAACATAAATATGAAATAATAAATTAATTCTATGGACAATTATTTTAATATACAACCATCAATATTACCTATATAATTGAGAAGATATAGTGTGGTTGCTCTTCCTACAAAGGTAGTGGAGGGAACTTGAAGGAAAGTGATAAATGATGACACAGCAGGGGTGAAAAGGTTTTGTGGGAGAAGAAGTTTGGGGAAGTTTTGGTGTAGAAAAGCATGAAAATGGAAAAAACCTTCTAAAATAAATGAATTATATAAGGAATAATGAAAATTAAATCATCATTTCATTATATATTTTTTGTTAAAATAAAGAAAGTATATCTTAACATTACCTTTACATATTTCTGAAGGGCTTCCATTGTTATAGTATGTTCTTCCACAAGATTGGTAACATAATCATGTGTAGAAGACATTTTCTACATGAGTAGTCAAACATTTAATTTATATTATGTTAATATAGTATAGAACATATAATATTATGTGGAAAAACATAGTATATTAAAAAATACTTTTACCTTCTCATTGAACTCTTAGTTGCAGCCACAAAGTCCAATCTCTCACGAGCATGAGCAACTTTAAATAAACTACCCCAACTCAAACAAAGGAATCCACCTATATAATAAAAAAATTCTTATGTGAGTAATACTAAAAATAAATAAATTAAATATAAATATAAAATAATCCATTAATTCTATGAAAGTCATGTATTCATGTTATTTGTGTACATTCTTCCATTAGATATGTTGCCTATTCATTTCAAAGAAAATCTATATCATCTTGTGAGTATGATTATTTTGGACAATCATATTACTATTGGAAAAATATAAATACACAAGGGATTAATAAATATTTTAAATTAAATAGTGATTATCTTCGAAAATACCTCTTTGAGGATGCTAGTTTGTTTATGGAATATGATCTCTCTCATAAATTTAAAAACATAATAAAAACAATATTTTCTATTTGTTTGTTTCAGAAACTATAGAAACATTGAAAAAAATAAGAAATTTGTTTTAATATGTGTTTAGATAGTGAAATATTATTATATATACCCTGATACTTGTCCACTTGTAGAACTTGTCAGGATCCTTGTGCGCATGGACTGTCCTCATCCATGAATTTCAAAAAATTTAAACACCACCCTATCATAATAGAATTCTCAGTAACACATAATATAAAATATATAAGTTGATTTTTATTTCTAAAATTTTAGATGTAGTGTATTAAAAATTGACAAACGCCATCATGTATGGTCATTTTGTTGGGTATCCATACAGTGAATCCAAGAAATAAATCTTTAGACTATCCAAATTGACCACAATGAGCATCCAATGTATCCTAAAAATACAAAAAGTAATAAGTAATAAATGAAATGAAAATATATTTTATATGATTAAGTTGTATATTTTTACCTTTTCATCATTGGTATTAAGAATACTTTTTCATCCATAATTTTTCTTTCAAATGATTTGGCCAGTTTTTTCACTATTTCATCCTTTTTTTAATCTATTTCTTTTTGTTCTGTAGAAGTGACATGTGGAATAATGAGTCCAAAATTATTTTCATGGGTCAATTCCTTTAATTGGTATTCATATATACACCTATGAAAAATATGAAATGTATTTAGTCATAATTAAAATAGTATATCAACTATTGGAAAAATAAATCATGAAAACACAACTCATGTACATATTTATAACCGAGCCTCCTAACCATTCATACTTGAGGGTTTCATTTACATCCTCAATAGAAATGTAGTCTGTAATGGCCTCTCTATACATTTTTTCTTCAAACTCAACTATGTTATTAATATTATTCTGTAACTTTGTATCCACATGAACCTTCAATGTTAGTAAATGTGGATATTAAATGGGTGGTGTAAAGGTGCTTTTGGATGATCTTTTTGATTGGTTGGTTTATCCTTTAGATGGTTTTGAGTCAATATTTAATTTCACCCTCTTCCCTTTTTCAACCTGTAATAATATTCATCGGTTCAGAAATTTTTTCAATATTTGTTAAAGGTTTAGCAAGAAAAATAAATTGGAAATTAATACCTCCTTATCAACATGTTTTTTACATGATCTGACAGCCATGATATGAATGTTCCAATATATTGGTTGACTATATGAATATTTTCATCATCAAGTGGAATACGTATCTTGATGCTCAACTCGTGTTCTATAGTAATCCACACTCTCACATGACATGATGGAAGTAGTCTATTGTGTAGATTTTCTTCTTGGATATTGAACATGGTAGCCCCAACAATAAGGTTATGGGTGGGTGTTGATAGATATAAATCACAATCATTCTCACCAAGTAGAATATTATTACAATAAAGGTATCATTGTATATTTGATTCATATTTCATAGAAAAAAATATTAGAATATTAATTACCTCAACTAAGACAACTCTTTGAGGGGAATATCTCACCTCAAAGCTGGTGGGGGTGGGGCGGTATCTTCACACAATGGTTTTTCTTGAGTTATTTCTTCTATTTGATTCCCTCCATAAAATTTTCTAGCAACTCGGTCTTCCATTGAAATTTTTCCTTAAGGGTAGAAAATCTTGTTTTCATCTCTTCTATTTCTTTATCTTTATCCTCCTGTTGTTTTTTTCTCAAAATATGTTCTAGGTGTCACCCCAAAAATTGTACCTCTGGTGCGGCCATATTGTTATGTCCATTTCAAGCCCACTAATAGTAGTTGTACATATAGTATAGGTTTTGATGATTCCTGTGTCTAAGTCAGATAAAAAATATAGAAAATAAGTAATCAATGTTATAGATTAGAATTTTAAATAAAAACAAATTTTTATTATGTCATACTTACACATGTTTCCCATACTTTTTATGTGTCTTCATCTATTAGTATCTCATCTTTATTTACACATTCCTCCTTCCATAACACATGGTGTGATATAGAAGTGTATTTGGATTTGGATTCATCAATATGGATATAAATAGAGGAACATAATTATGCTTTTTTCATGGCACATAAAATTATTATGGTAGATTTAAAATACGTACCAATTTTTTTAAGTAAATAATACTCCATCCTTGATTACAGTAGGGTTATGTTGGTTTTTATGCCTGTTCCTTATTTTTAACACTCAGTTGTTGTTTCATAAGTAAAAAATTCTCAATCAAAGTGATGAATACACATATTGTCAAAAGAAATTATTACCATCCATAATGAACCTGAAAATGCATCTTTGTATGATGTCTAGTAAATTCATCCCATGATTCTTGGATTATTAGATGTCAATACATAAGCAGTGGGTGTGGGTTTATTTTCCCTTCAGCATCTTTAAGATGAAATCATGTTAGAATTCTGCAAAATCCTCTATGGATCCTTCCAGCAAGCATTAATAAAAATTTCATGTGGGATTTATCTACTATAAATTCACTCTAAAAGGGATGATTAAGAGTAAGTTAATGTTTTATTATTTTATTTTTTAGTAAAAAAGGATATCATAATGTTACAGTAATCTATTCCCAAATGAGTGTCTTAAGCGTGGGCACAACATGGTACCACGAATCAGCATCAATCGGCACACACTGTTGAGTGATGAGCCCAATGTAACTACTTAACATGTCCTTATTGGGGTTAACATTCTAGACCTATGCATTAAATCCGACCTTGAATTTGATACCTTTTCTTTTTTCCTTAGTAATTTTTTCTAACACCGTCAAACTACAGCGCTCCTATTTTTTCTACATCAGCGGTTCTTCATCGTCTACCATTTCCTCATATTCAACATTTTAAATATGTTTTTTCTTTAGATTGGTAGCATCGGCATATGTATAAGGTCGTTGTACCTCTGTATTGGTAGTAGCATCATGTTGAAAAACCTATTGTTCCTCGGGATTGGGAGCACTAGCACATGCAGAATGTCATTATTCCTCTGCACTGAGAGCAGCATCAGGTTGATAAATATGTTATTCCTCAAGATTGGGATCACTCGCATGTGTATAATTCATTATCAATAGAAATGGTTTAACATTTAATTTAGATTACTTAAATGTAGTAGATAACAGATAATAACTTAAGGTAACATAATGTATATTACAAAAAATATATAACCTGATTATTGAACTCTCTTTTTTTAAAAGGATAAAGAGATTTGAACCCTCTATCAGTTATCCAAATATCTTCATTTTGGTCTCCTATGACATAAAAAACCCATCTATATTGGTACCACTATGAAATTATTACGACGTCCCAATAAAAGTGTTATCCTAAATTAAATTTTCATATAACCCTTCAGTGGTTTTGGTAGATGACAGAACAACTGACCACTTTCAATTTGTAAGATCTAGAATATAAAATACTTTTACTAATTGTAATCCCGTTATTAATGGTTCATCTGTGTACCCTTCCTTACTGAAATCCACTTTCACAAATCCCAATTCATCTATTTTAACAGCACTCCTATTATCAACCCAAATGTATTGAAAAATAATCACTTGGAATATTGTGTAATCCAACTCCCATATTTGTTTGATGATTCCAAAGTATGACGTATTTGCATAAATTGTATTTCTATCCTTAGTACCAAAAACATGAATCACTTCATCCATAAGTGTAACTCCACTATTTTTCATGGTACTGCCTTCATCATGTTCATTTTTATAAAATTTATAATCATTAATTGCATAACCATTGTAAGATAATACATACACACTTAATACTTTGGCTAGCCATCAAAGTCGTTCTAAAACTAAATCTAGATTTTCATCTGAATCCTTAAAAATACGGTCTCAAAACCATCCTATAAACTATTGATTATGTTTATTTGATATTCATCTTTCATTCCTTGATGGATTCAAATGCCTAATAATTTCCTTATGGGTTTCAACATATGGGTCAGCCTCCAAACAGTTATAAAAAATGTAAATGTGGGCCTACTATCAATCTGTAATATTTATTATGACAACATCTCTTTTATAAATTACATCACCCACAATCCACCCAATGTAACAAGATTTTGGTAGACCAATGCTTTCAACACCGGATAGGTATTCAATACAGAATTCAATGTCTTCTTCAAAAATATATTGCTCTGCAATACAACCCATTGGCCAACTTTGATTTTTGATATACCCTTTCAAAATCTTCATATACCATTCTATGGGGCACATCTATCTATAATGTACAAGACCATATAATTGAATCTCTCTCACCAAGTGAACCATCAAGTTAACCATCATATCAAAGAATACTGGCAGGAATAACATTTCTAATTCATATAATATGATGGTAATTTCTTCTTTCATAGTTAGTTATTTCATCAGGTCTATAAATTTTCTACATATATATTTAAAAAAGATTTAGATATTGGTTATTGTATGATGGAAATTATTAGAAAAAATACAACATAAAGATACATGAATTATATCTTGAATCAAAACATGATAGTCATATGATTTCGGACCCTTTAAATTTAAATTTTTCATCAACATTATATTATTGATATTTGAGGAATACCTCTCTGGAACCTTTGAATCATTCAAGAAGTTGAAAAATGGATATCTCTTCTACCTGGAAAGAGTGTATGTAGTTGGAGGAAGAAATGTTCATTTTTCACAATTTATTGGTACTAACTCTTCTCGTATTCTCATGTCAATCATGTCCAACCTAGCCTTAATTCCATCCTTTTTTAGGTTCATTTAGTAACATTCCAATTACACTATCACATATATTTTTTTAACATGCATAACATCAAGAAAATGTTTTACATATAGACAATTCCATTATTTTAATTCAAAAAAACGATCTCTTTTTTCAACCAATTTTCCTAAGGTTTTTCGAAAAAGGTTTACCAAATGCAGTGTCTACATATTTTTCTTTCTCAAACAGTTGATAACCTATTAGTGTATATGGTATTGTATGTTATTATGAAATTCCATTGAATAATGTCATCCAAGATCGGTGCTTATGTTGTTGGGGTAGAAATCTATGATGTCCTAGGAACACAATCTTTAATGAATGTTTCAAGCTAATTTATTGTGTACCTTTTTCACAAATGGGACACCCTTGAGTTCCTTTAATTCTATATCCTAATAAATTTCCATAATAATGAAATTCATTTATCATCCCATATAATATATATCTCAACATGAAATCTTCATTTCTATAAGCATCATGAAATTTAACACATGAATCCCATAATACTTTCAAATATTCAATCAATAGAACCAAATAAACATCATATCATTACCTAGTTGTTTTGGTCCTAATATAAGCATAGATAGCATAATGTATTTTTGTTTCATGCATAACCATGATGGAAATTTATAATTTACCAACATAACTGGCCATGTATTGTGAGTTCTACTTTGAAAACCAAAAGAATTAACTCTATTTGTAGATAACTCAAGATGAAGTTTTCTTAGTTTTTTTTCAAATTCAGGATACTCATAAACAATTCTCTTACACTTGGGAGAGTATGCCAAGTGATTAAGTTTCCCATATTTATTTTTATATTTGTGTGCCACATAAATTTCCTTGCGATCTCCTCACTTCCATATAGGCGCCTAAATCTTGGAATGATTGGAATATACCAAACAACTTTCATTGGATCTGATTCATATTTCTTGTATTGAGAAGCACCACACTTTGGGAATTCTTTACGTGATTTTTGGCACTTTAGAAATAGTATACAATCATTCGAATAGGCATGTATTCTTTCATAGATCATACTCATCGAACGTAGCATTCATTTAGCATCATATGTTTGTCTAGAGAGCTCATTATCTTTTGGGGGAATATCGTTCAAGAGAGAAAGTAGTTTAGTAAAACTGGAATCACTCCATCCATTGTTTTCTTTCAAAATATATAGCTTCAGTATGGATGCAAATTTTGTATATTTAGTGAAACCATCATACAATGGCGTCTTTTCA
The DNA here is from genome assembly GCA_963277665.1 of Viscum album. NCBI lineage: Eukaryota > Viridiplantae > Streptophyta > Magnoliopsida > Santalales > Viscaceae > Viscum > Viscum album. The sequence continues at coordinate 392,070,749 of OY728146.1, forward strand.
CAACTCCTTAACTTATAAAAAAATTGGAAAATCATAAAGTTCATCTTCAACTATCATTTTCATTTACTCAATACAATATTCATCATCATTCACACCTATAATCACATCCTCAATATGGTCTTCTTCATTGTATACACTTGTAATCATATTAGATGATCCATGAAATGTAGTTTTATCCCAATCACTAGTTATATTCACTTTTCCCCCATGTTTATTCCAAAATTTATAACTTCGATCAATTATGTGAAAGATTAGGTGTTCTTCCAACTCCTTGAGACTAATTAGTCTTGAATAACATCTGTGTAAACCCTAACAAAGGATTTGATAAGATTCATATGCATGATCTTTTGAAAACTTAATGAAATCTTTCACCCCATCTTCATACTCTTTTGTCATACGATTGACATCCATCCATTCTCTATTCATATCCATCCTATTTGATTCGGTAATATTAATATTTAACAAAATAAATAAACCAAATATGTTCAATTAAAGATGGATCTCATAAATTACTTAAAATAAAATGGAAATATTAAAAAATGGTTCATCATCCCACATGATCAAAAACAAAAACTTATTGAAGGAGATTTATAAATATAATGTAGGAGATTTCAATTTTAAAAACTATTTTCACTTCATATTTTTAATGATCAAAACCCTTTTTGTATGAGTATAAATGAAGTATAAAATCACATTTACATTATAAAAAATTGATGAAATATAGCTATTTAATGAAATAATGGAAATATAAAAAAAATAAAAGCAACATTATTTGAAAACCCCTTTCATGATAGAAAATGTGGCTATTGGATGTAATAATGGTTTCACAAATAAAAAAATTATTATATTTTTTAAAATATTTTCAACACTAACATTGAATTTATTGAAGTATAAGAGTATTAAACTATTTTAAAATTAAAAAAAGTATACAAGTATAAAAGTATAAATTAAAAATGTATATATATTTATATTAGTATATAATACTATAGATTTATATAGAATTATAAAATTATTTATAATTTATAGTATAATATATATTTTAAAGAAATATGCATAATTTATAAATGTATATAAACTTATAAACCTATATAAAAGTATATATATGTTATAAAAGTATATATAATTTGTATAAGTATATATATTTACACATTTATTAAAGTATAAAATTATAATATATAAAAGTAAAATTCATGAAAGTATAAAAGTATAAAATAATTCGATTTTAGTCTATTAATGAAATGATCAATCTTGAATTTAATATTAATAGAAAAACCTTTAGGTGTACCTTGTGTGTAAAGACCCAGAAATTCCATGTAATTTTTTTTTAATGTATGGGAATTTTACGAGTCTGCAAAAATTGACAGTGTGTGATTCCGAGGCCCGGTGTGCCCGAAATGAATTTATGAACTTTTTTCGGGTACGTTCAGTAAACGTGTGAGTAGGTTTTTGTAACTTTTGAACCGGTGCTCGCAATTGAAATCTGAGGGCACCGATGAACTCGCATCACCGGTATTTGCTTAAGGATACCTTCACCTCGACCACAGTAGGTCGAGGGTGAAAGTTAGATTTTGGGTTTTTCATGGAAGAATAAAATAAAATAAAAATGTTTAACATTTTTATTTTTGTTGAAACCTCCCATGTGGATGTTATAAAGGTGGGGACCACCTGAAATAAATCCTCCCACATGGGTTATGGTGGTGGGGACCAATCGAGCCTAAACCCCCCAAATTTGAATTCAAAGGCGAGGACCACCCGACCCTTGAACCTCCAACTTAAATGTGGGGAAGTCTATTGAACTTCCCTCACTTTAATTGTGCCACACCCTCTGATTAATTATGCCAATTAAATGATGCCGACTTAATGGTGCCAATAATTAAAATGTTAAATTATATTTTATTTTGGCACCTCATCCTTTGAGATAGGATTTTTGGGTTGGCAAAGGAGAGGGGGGAACTTATGGAAGAGATTCTCCAACGAAGAACACCAATGAAGAACTCTTATCCATGGATGAATCTTTCTCCAAACTCCATTGAAGGATCTCCAATGACAAACGAACCAACGATCGAGGAAATGTCGTTTTCACTGACTTCATCTTTTTCCTCTCCTCACTAACCTCATTGGAGGAGACTTTTTGGGATCGACAAATGCCAATCCATCTCAACTGCGGACAACCATCAATCGAACCATCGAGGTGGGGGTGTACTTTAAATTGATCAATGTTAATTTTCCTCTCACATTGAATCATTCCCCTTGATCCTCTTGCTACCTTCCTAACGCAGAGGGTATGGGCCAAACAAACATGGCTCGACCCCTCCACAAACCTTATGGTTCTTTTGTGTGTTCTTCGTGATGGTGATGGTGACTGGTGCCGGCGTTAGGCACCAGTGGAACTCGAGAACCACGGCCGGCACCAACGCTAGTCACAACGAAGGCGACACACGGAGGGAGACCGGTCAAGCTGGCCACCAGAGAAGGCATGGTACGTGACCGCGCCACATGACCAGCCATGGCGGACTGCCGCACCACAGCCTCTGCACTGCCCTGCAGCCTCGCCGCCCCGCGGCCCTCCACACCACCCTGCGGCCTCGCGCCTAGCGGTTCTCCGCGCTACCCTGTAGCCTCACCACCCCACGGACCTCCATGAAACCCCGCAGCCTCGCCACCCCGTGGCCCTCCATGCCACACCGCTGCCTCGTCACCCCGCAGCCTCACAGCCACCACGGCATCGTGCCGCCTCCGTGGCCCCCACGGCCCTCGCGGCCTCCGCGCCGCCCGGCGCGGGCTGGGCTGCCCAGCGCGGCCGGGCCGGACCTAGTAGGCCAGAGCAGACCCAGTGGGTCGGGTCAACCTAAACCGGGTCAGGTCATCCTAGGTCAGGTCGGATTGACCGGGTCGGACCAAACCCGGGCCAACTTCAAACTTTTCGCTCTATCAGCTATAACTTTGGAACCTGGCGTCCGTTTGACGAACCGTCAGTGGCGTTGGAAACCTTGGAGAGAAAATATACCTTTGAGTATACCCCACTGGAGATTTGGATAAAGTTGGAGTACGGTTGGGTTGTATCGAGCATGAATCCAACCGGGACCTCAGGACTAAAAGGCTAATAACTCACAGACCGGGCATCCGATTGACGCATCGTCTGTTGCGTTGATACCCCTATGGTGTGGCAGTCCTTTGGGTTACTTCTTCATGGGAATTTGTGGCAATTGGAGTATTGACCAATGGCTTGAGGAGCGGACCCTTCCAGAGATGAGCAAGCTTAGTGCGGGAACCCAGTAGCTGGATGTGACATGAAGAATGAATAGCGATCCTGTGTGGGTCAGAACCTAGTGATCTTGTGTGGGTAAGTACATATCAATCCTGTGTGCATCATCACTGAGTGATCCTATGTGGTTCAGCACTAAGCGATTATGTGTCAGTCATCACCTAGAGATCCTGTGTGGGTCAGCACCGAGCGATCCTTTGTGGGTCAGGATCGAGCGATCCTGTGTGGGTCAGCACCTAGAGATCCTTCGTGGGTATGACTCTTAACAGATTAAGATGATTAATTAGTTACATATAATCATCTCTACTACTTTACCTATGAAATACCTGGTGTGATCTGAGTTCGTACATGATCGGTACTTTCCTTTGTGGTAATACCTTGGTGGTATTCTTCTGTGTGGCGTACCTGAGTGGTACTTACCATCGTGGTACTCCTTCCTTTGTGGAATAGTTGATCTTTGGTATTTTGAGTTGGACTCTGTGTTTCCTCATGATTGAGATGGGTATACTTGATAACTTAGGTATATGTATGGGCATATACCTAAGTAGGGTTGTCAGTTTATTTCAGGCCTTGTGTTTTATCCTTTGTGAATTTTGTGAGACCTTGAGGGTCTTGTAGTCCCTACTAAGTATCGTTATACTCACCCCTGCATGGGCTATGTCTACACCTTGTTGTGTTTGGTGCAGACGATGGACAGGCTTGATTGAGGATGAGGGTACCAGGACTAGACGGGGCCGAGAGTTCAATCATACGGCGTATCAGTACGTAGAGGAGATGGGCGGATGTGGAGTGCTGAGGAGGCGATATATACCTACCCTTCAGGTAGGAACCTTGGAGGAATACCCATTAGTTGCTTTTCTTTTTCTTCAGTTGTATTTTTTTTAGTTGTACTTGTACCTTTACAGTTGGGCTTGTATTCTAGCCCCTTTTTACTTTCAGCACTCTTTTTTCTATGCAGTTGACTTGTGTTCGTATCTTGATGTGTTCTTGGTTGCATGTGTTTATAGGTTATAAAGGAAATGACTTACTAGTTTTAGGGATACGTCTTTTGGTGCTAATCTCCAACCCCTGGCCTATGGAAGGCGGGCTTGGGGTGGTCATGGCATGGGCCCCGGGGGACGGGTCGTGACAAATTGGTATCAGAGGAGTCAGTTCTACCATAGAACATTGGATTATAATCTTTTTAACAGAAATAGTGTTAAGTATAGTGAGTGTGGTTATCAGTTTAGGGAATCCAGTGTTGGTGCGGCTGCCGACGTATCCATACACCAGGACCCTGACTTCTGATTTCTGACTCAGTGCATGAAAACACTGATTGCATGTGTGTTTTAAAGAGTTTTCTTTGTGATATCTTGAGTTAGCTCACCAGGTATAACTTATTGACCATGGAGCACCTATTTCTTTTCAGGATTCTACCATGTAGATAGCCAGATAGGGTTCCGGATATAGTATGCACTAATAGCCCATCGAGCGACGAGGCCTCGGTGTAGGGCCCTCTTCCAGTAGATGCACCTGCAGAGGCACTAGTGGTACCATTACCCATTGGGCCACCGATGCCACCAGCCCCAGTAGCAGAGGGTGCATGCTTCTTGAGCCCGTTGCACGAGTTCCAGTGCCAGAGGCCACCCAGGTTCAGGGGAGGGACAAACCCACAGGCGGTTAAAGATTGGCTAGAGGCTGTGGTGAGAGTCTTCCGACTGTTAGGGACACCAGCCAATATCATGGTGATATTTTCCACCAGTCTTCTATAAGAATAAGAAGGCATATGGTAGATTTTGATGCTCTAGGTTCAAGATGAGGTGATGCTTCTCTGGGCAGACTTCGAGAGCCTGTTTCAGGCAGAGTTGTTCCAGCGACTCTTCGCGCAGTGCGCATACAAGAGCTTCTTCATATACAGTAGGGCAGCATGACTGTGGATCAGTACTATGAAAGGTTCACTGACCTATCATGCTACTGCACTGATATGATTCATGGCACATTCTTCAAGGCTCGGACCTTCGAGCAGGGGCTCAGGTGAGAGATTAGGGCTTCGATGATTTCTCTTAGCATCCTGATGCAACCAGGGGTATTAGAGAGAGCCCTCTTAGTGGAGAGTTTTCTTACTGAGCAGTCACCAGTCATGAGACCCACCATCGGATGTCACGTAGCAGAGTCTTCTACAGCTGACAGTAGACAGACATCACAGAGGTTTAGGAGGACCAGACCAACAGGTGTACGACCGCATGATTCAGGGTCAGTTGTGTGGGGCACCCGAGTCAGAGCTAGTCATGCGAGGAGCGGGCAGTGTTACGCATGAGGTGGGTAGGGTCACATGGATTGTGACTGTCCAACCAACCATACAGATTATCATCAGATAGTCGAAGGACTGCCCAGGCATAGACAGAGGTTCGACCGAGGAGGTCCGCAGGGGGTAGGTGGACATGGCAGAGGAGTTGGTTGTGCAGCTGGTGGTGGGAAAAGATTCGAGATGTTACCGCCACCACCACCCGGTGGTCCACCCCGACCATAGGGAGTAGGAGGACAGGGGTGAGATCATCTTCAGGCATCTGAGGCCTACGATCACGGTGCTCCAGAGATGATATGAGGTACAATATGTGTCTACACCACCTTAGCTGCAGTATTTATAGACACGGGTTCTAGTCATTCTTTTATTTCCACTGCCCTCGTTCAGAGCTCAGAGATTCCAACAGATCCATTGGCTCGATCCTTATGTCTATATACTCCTACGGGAGAGGATTAAATAATTATGCATTGGTTATGGTAGTGTGAGCTTACTCTAGGAGGCAAGAGATTCTGCTGGGATCTCCTAGTAGCAGCTTCAAGGCCTTACGACGTCATCTTGGTTATGGATTGGTTATCTACAGTCCATGATTAGATTGAATGTACTAGGAGCAAAGTGTGGTGTGTCTGTATAGATGAAGCCAGGTTTACCTTCATCGGCGATAAGGGAGCCTTTACAGCATAGTATGGACTTACCCATAGGAGATTGCAGTCGATCACTCATCAGTTAACTAGCCTTACCCTCAGAGCAGTTGATGCGAAGAGTCCTAGATATCCTATAGTGGTGGACCAGTACGCGGATGTTTTCCCTAATGATGTTCTGAGTCTACCTCCTTGCAGAGAGGTGGGATTTTACATCGAATTGTACCCCGGGACGGCGCTGATATCTACACCAGTGTATCAGATGGCTCCCACAGTGCTCTGTGAGCTGTGGGTACAGCTAGAGGACTTTTAGGGGAAGGGATTCATTCGGCCCAGTGTTTCTCCTTGGGAAGCCTCGATTTTGTTTTCCAAGAAGGCGGATGGGAGTTTGAGACATTGTGTCAAATATCGATGCCTGAACCAGGTGACCGTGAAGAACAAGTACCCACTTATGTGGATTGATGACCTTATTGATCAGCTGAAGGAAGCACGATGGTTCTCAAAGGTAGACCTCAGATCAGGCTATCACCAACTCAGAGTACGAGATGGGGATGTGCAGAAGATGAGTTTCATATGTCGTTATGGCCATTAAGAGTTCTTGGTTATGTCGTTTGGTGTAACCAATACCCCAGCAGTGTTCATGGGACTCATGAATAGTATATTTCAACCATACCATGATCGCTTTGTAGTAGTCTTCATCGATGACATTCTGATCTACTCGACTACTGAGGAGGATCATGTCTATCATTTGTAGGTAGTACTGGACACACTCCGAGAGCACCAACTTTATGGTAATCTCTCAAAGTTCCAGTTGGATTCGTGAGGTTCACTTTCTGGGAAATGTCATATCGGAGGCTAGAGTTGCAGTAGATTTGGTGAATATTGAGGTGCTACTTGCTTGGGAGCCACCCAGGAGTGTGATGGAGGTACGGAGTATCCTGGGATTGGCCAAATACTACTGAATATTTGTGCCAGATTTCTCCAGAGTTGCAGCACCACTTTCATCGTTGACGAAGAAGGGGCTACCCTTCGTGTGGTCGGAGAGATGCTAGTGGAGTTTTCAAGAGATGAGGTAGAGGCTGACTAGTTCCCCCATCTTGAGGCTTCCAGAGGAGGGCGTAGGTTATGTATTCTACTATGATGAATCAAGGACCAGACTCAGATTTTTCCTGATGTAGGATCGAGCAGTGATCTCATATGGTTCTAGACAGCTGAGATAGCATGAGCCGAACTACGTTACCCATGTCCTGGAGTTGGAAGCAGTGGTCTTCTCCTTGAATATGTGGAGACATTACTTGATGGGAGAGTGTTTTACAGTGTACTCTGGTCACAAGAGTATTAGGTATATCTTTTCTCAGAAGGACCTGAACTTGAGACAGCAACGTTGTCTTGAGTTCCTCCAGGACTATGACTTTGAGATATTCTATACTCCTGGGAAGGATAACGTTGTAGCAGATGAACTTAGTCGGAGAACTGGTATACAACTGCTAGGTGAGGCGATGGAGAAGCTGTCCACTTTGTAGATATCCTTCATGGAAGGTGATGTAGCAGCTTCCCTTCAGTCTCTTACAGTCACTCCCCCACTTCTTCAACGAGTCAGGGAGGCGCAACGTGGGGACACTGACTGCGAGACTCGACGTGCTTAGATATCAACAGGACAGGCACTTGATGAATTTTCTGAAGGTGGGGAGCACGTTATTCTCTTCATAGGACGTACCATGGTACCAGTGTCACTTTGGGAGGAAGTGTTGAGGTAGTTCGACACATCCCCTCTTTTTAATAGGATCTCTGATGACAGCACTGGTGGATGGGAATGAAGAAAGCAGTTGTAGAGTTTGTCTCTCGGTGCCTCACTTGTCAGCAAGTGAAGGCAGAGCATTAGGTACCAGCAGGCTTGGTTCAACCTTTAGAAGTCTCAAAGTGGAAGTGGGATGGGATATCCATGGACTTCATGATAGTAATTCCATGTACATCTAGAGGTCATGATTCTATTTGGGTGATCATAGACTGACTCACCAAGTCGTCCCACTTCCTACCGATTAGAGAGAAGGGTTCAGTAGAGAGCTTGGGATGCCTCTATGTGTATGAGATTGTTCGGGTACATGGAGTACCCTCGAATATTGTCTATGATCATGATGCACGTTTTACTTCCTAGCCATGTAAGGGGTTGCAGGAGGCTTTAGGGACGCAGCTTCGTTTGAGCACTAACTTCCATCCTTAGACAGATGGTCAGTCTGAGCGAACCATTCAGACCTTCGAGGAAATACTGCAAGCTTGTGTCCTAGACTTCTTTTGCAGCTGGTAGGATCACTTTCCTTTGGTGGAGTTTTCATACAACAACAGCTATCACTCCACCATTGGGATGGCACATTTTGAGGCATTTTACGGGTGACCTTGCACATCACCTTTGTGCTGGAATGACCTAGGGGAGTCAGCAATAGTGGGACCAGAGATGGTACGAGCTACCACAGAGAAGGTGCAGATCATCCAGGAGTGGATGAAGACTACACAGAGCAGGCAGAAGTCTTATGCCAATAGGAGACAGAGACCTCTGGAGTTTATGGATGGCAACCACGTCTTTCTATGGGTCTCACCCTGACGAGGTTTATGGAGATTTGGATGAGGCGGCAAGTTATCTCTGAGGTTCATCGGACATTTTCAGGTCCTCAGTAGAGTTGGAGAGGTGTCTTACCACTTAGCTCTTCCCCCTCAGTTAAACCAGGTGCACGACGTCTTCCACGTATCCCATTTGAGAAGATACATGCACGACCCATCCCACATCATCGACCACGGTGAGTTGGACATTGACGATGGGGTGACATTTTCAAAGGTCCCAATTGAGATTGAGGATCAACAGGATCGGGTCCTTTGTGGGTGGTTGATACCTCCGGTGCGTGTTCGCTGGCAGCATAGGAACCTCCAAGAGAGCACATGGGAGTGGGAGGCTCAGATTCATGCTCAGTATCCCCACTTGTTTCCTTAGTTTGTGTTCTGGATTATGGGTATGAAAATATCTAAGGTGGGGAGAATTTAAAGACCCGGAAATTCCATGTAAGTTTTTTTAATATATGGTAACTTTAAGAGTCCTAAAAAATTAACGGCGCGTGATTCCGAGACCCAGTGTGCCCGGAATGAATTTCTGAACTTTTTTTCAGGTACGTTCAGTAAACGTGCGAGCGGGTTTTTGTAACTTTTGAACAGGTGATCAGAATTGAAATATGAGGGCACCGATGAACTCGCAGCACCATTATTCTCTTAAGGATACCTTCACCTCAACCGCAGTAGGTCGAGGGTGAAAGTTAGATTTTGGGTTTTTTGTGGAAGAATAAAATAAAATAAAAATGTTTAACATTTTTATTTTTGTTGAAACCTCCCATGTGGATGTTATAAAGTTGGGAACCCCCTGAACTAAATCCACCCACATGGGTTATGGTGGTTGGAACCACACGAGCCTAAACCCTTCAAATTTGAATTCAAAGGCGGGGACCACCCGACCCTTGAACCTCCCACTTAAATGTGGGGAAGTCTCTTGAACTTCCCCCACTTTAATTGTGCCAGACCCTATGATTAATTATGCCAATTAAATGATTCCAACTTAATAGTTCCAAAAATTAAAAATTTAAATCATATTTTATGTTGGCACCTCATCCATTGAGAGAATTTTTGGGTTGGAAAAGGAGAGGGGAGAACTTGTGGAAGAGCTTCTCCAATGAAGAACGCCAATGAAGAACTCTTCTCCTTCGATGAATCTTTCTCCAAAATCCGTTGAAGGATCTACAATGATGAATGAACCGATGATCGAGGAAATGTCATCGTCACCGAATTCATCTTTTTTCTCTCCTCACCGATGTCGTTGGAGGAGACTTATTTAGAGATCGACAAACGCCAATCCGTCTCAACTGCAAACAATCATCAACTGAACCATCGAGGTTGGGGTGTGTTTTAAATTGATCAATTTTAATTTTCCTCTCATATTGAATCATTCCCCTTGAGTCACTTGATACCGCCCTAATGTGGAGGGTACGGGCCAAACAAACATGGACCGACCCCTCCGCAAACATTATGGTTCTTTTGTGTGTTCTTCGCAATGGTGAAAGTGACCAGTGTCGGTGTTTGGCACCAGTGGAACTTGAGAACCACGGCTGGCACCATTGTCGGCCGCAATGAAGGCGAAAAACGGAGGGCGGCTGGTCAAGCCGGCCGCCGGCGTAGGCACGACATGCGACCGCGTCGCACGGCCAGCCACGGAGGACTGTCGCATTGTGGCCTCCATTCCACCTTGTAGCCCTCCGTGTCGCCCCATAGCCTCGTTGCCCCGCGGCCCTCCGTACCACCCTGCGACCTCGCACCTTGCGGCCCTCCACGCCGCCCCACAGCCTCGCAGCCCCGCGGCCTCGCGCCGCCTCCGCGGCCCCCGCGGACTCCACGCCACCCAGCGTGGCCTGAACCCAGTGGGCCGAAGAAGATCCAGTGGGCCGGGTCGACCCGAACCGGGTCAGGTCGGCCTAGTCCAGGTTGGTTCAGGTTAGTCTGATCGGGTCGGACCAGACCCGGGCCAACTTTGAACTTTTGCTCTATCGGCTATAACTTTTCCACCGGGCGTCCATTTGACGAACCGTTAGCGGTGCTGGAAACCTTGGAGCGATAAGATACCTTTGAGTATACCCCACGGGATATTTGGATAAATTTGAAGTATGTTTGGGTTGGATCAAGCACGAATCCAACCGGGCCCTCAGGACTAAAAGGCTAATAACTCACAGACTGGGCATCCGATTGACGCACCGTCTACTGCGTTGAGACCCCTATGGCGTGGAAGTCCTTTGGGTTACTTCTTAATGGGACTTTGTGGAATTTAGAATATCAACTAGTGTCTTGAGGAGTGGACCCTCTCAGAGACGAGCAAGCTTAGTGCGGGAACCCAGAAGCTGGTTGTGACGTGAAGAATGAATAGTGATACTTTGTGGGTCAGCACCTAGCGATACTGTGTGGGTCAGAACCTAGGGATCCTGTGTGGGTCAAAACTGAGCGATCCTGTGTGGGTAAACACCCAGTGTTCCTATGTGGGTCAGCACCTAGCGATCCTTTGTGGGTCAGCACCGAGCGGTCCTGTGCGGGTCAACACCGAGCGATCCTGTGTGGGTCCGCACCTATAGATCTTTTGTGGGTTTTCCTCTTAAAAAAGTAAGATGATTCAGTAATTACATCTAATCATATCTATTACTATTCCTAAGAAATACCTGGTGTGAGCTGAGTTCGTACCTAAGTGGTACTTTCCTTTGTGGTAATACCTTGGTGGTATTATTCTGTGTGGCGTACCTGAGTGGTACTTACCATCGTGGTACTCCTTCCTTTATGGAATATTTGAGATTTGGGCTTTTAAGTTGGACCTGTGTTTCCTCATGATTGAGATGGGTATACTTGATAACTTAGGTATATGTATGGGCATATACCTAACTAGGGTTGTTAGTTGATTTCATGCCTTGTGGTTTATCCTTTGTGGATTTTGTGATACCTTGAGGGTCTGTGGGTCCCTACTGAGTATCGTTATACTCACCCCTACACGGGCTATGTCTACACCTTGTTGTGTTTAGTGCAGACGACAGATAGCACTGATCGAGGCTGGGGGTACCAGGACTAGACGGGGCCCATAGGTGGAGCATAAGATGTGTCGGTACGCAGAGGGGACAGGTGGACGTGGAGTGTTGAGGAGGCGATCTGTACCTACCCTTCATGTAGGAACCTCGGAGGATGGCCCGGTAGCTTCTTTCCTTTTTCTTCAGTTGTATTTTTTTTCAGTTGTACTTGTACCTTTAAATTTGGGCTTGTATTCTGGCCCCTTTTTACTTTCAGCACTCTTTTTTCTATACAGTTGACTTGTGTTTGTATCTTGTTGTGTGCTTTGTTGCATGTGTTTACAAGTTATAAAGGAAATGCCTTCCCAGTTTTAGGGAATACGCCTTTCGGTGCTAGTCACCAGCCCCTGGCCTATGGAAGGTGGGTTTGGGGTAGTAACGGCACGGGACGCGGGGGATGAGTCGTGACATTGTGAGTGTCATGAGGTTTCAATTATAGGAACCAATGGATCCAAACTACTTTTTAAAAAAAATCTCTATTTTATTTTGAGTAGTTCGGGGAAAATATTTGGGGAAGAATATTTCCTTAAACACCTCACATTTCATACTATAAACTTCTTTATTTTTCCTCATATTCATATTCATCACCCACCATCTATCTACTTCACCTTCCAAATTATAATTGGCTATCCATTTCTTTAAAAACTAGTTGATCAGAGGAACCCAAACAGTTTGAGGGCATTTCCACATGAATGAATCCATAGTGAGTTGTTCCATCCTTAGCATGTTTAGGAATTTGAAATTATTCATATTATTATTCATTTATTGAGAATGTTGGGTAAGTATTATCATGATATTTTTCACACTATCTCTCTTCCCATTTGGTTTCCTATTGGGATAGTCACCTCATTGTCCATATCACCCATTTTTATATTGGTTCCTCCTGGATCCATCCCTTACTATAACCAAAAGCATGAATCATGTGTAATAAAAAATAATATCTCTTAATTATGTCTATAGATAAGTATTACTTATAAAATAATATTGTATATGATTCTATATGGAAAGGGGAAACAAAAGGAGGGATATCAAATTCTTATAAAGGGAGGACATATAAATGAATAATAAAGTGGTTAGATTAAAATAAAATGAGAAAATAGAGTAGGGAATAAATATCATATTAAAATTAAAATGTAATCATAATATATTTTTCTAGGTCATTAAATAAAAACATATAACCTGAAGATATCAAAAATATACCATGGAATAATAATTGAAAGATGTATGAAAATAATTATGAGCCCTATATAATTATATAAACATGTGGCATAACTTAGAAATGTGGCATGGAAAATATGGCACATATATAATCATAGAAAATCATAACATATGTCAATTTTATCTTGGAATACCATCATAACATAGTGTATCAATAACTACAACCTATTTCTCATATTTTATTGATTTTATCTTGGAATACCTTCATAACATAGTGTATCAAGAACTAAAACCTATTTCTCATAGTTTATTGATCACCATAACTCATTCCTATAGTGTATCGAGCATCACAACTCCTTTCCCATAGTCAATCATGCATAAAAACTCATTTCTCATTATGGGTCAAGCACCCAAACTTGTTTACCAAAGTAATATCATGAGAAATTATAATTTACTCAATACATTATAGGGATATATAGGCCCCACTCATCATATAATGATAAACCATACATATGTGTGCCATATGAAATTAATTATATATCACGTTATAAAAACAACCCATAAAAAATGGGATACATAACATTTTTCAATGAGATCAAGAATGAGATTGTTCAATGCCAAAATCATAATTTTCTAGAAGAATTGTAACACATTATAATTTATATGGATAAGTCATGAATAAAAACTATAGGACCCTAGAACACCCTGATATGGGAGGGTGAATCAAGGTATCAACTTTTTCTTTTAAACTGATCGATATTATTCCCACGTTGGTAGGAACCTGTTAAACCTATCTGATGAGAATGTGCATAAAACAAACAATCACATGTGAAGATATGACACAGTGATTTTACTTGGTTCTCCACTAAGGGCTAGTCCAAGGAGCATACGCCGACGGGTTTTTAGTCATACCAAATTCCACTAATCTTCACTAGTTGTGGAGTACAAGAGTTTAGACACAATCACTCTATGCCAAACACGCTTCCTTTATAAGGATTTTAGGGATAGCACACTGCATCCCTCAGAACACTTCTGTTGACTCCCCCTTGATCACCATTGTGGGTGAAGTCCAACTCAGTTTATCAACTTGATAGTCTCTTAAAAATATTTTCTTTGAATTCTTTGTCTCTATCCAGTATGAAACACTAATTTCATTAAATTCCTAAATCGATGCACTTAAAATCACTAATCACACAAACTGGATATCTAAATCATGTTATAAGATCAACACCTCACTTGCGTGCAATACCTATTCTTGCATGAAAGTTTTGGGATTATCACGCAAGATAACTTTCACACAACCCTTATTTTTTACACAACGGTATCTTTCACACAACCCTTATCTTTCTCACAACTACACCAAAAGGTTCACTTGGTCTTTTTAGACTAAAGGAACACTTTGCATGCAAGTTTAACTGTATGTAAATATTTCGCGCGCAATTATATTACGTGGCAGAGCACCCAAATTTTCATTGAAAAATTTCTAACTCTTGAGAGGGGGTAGACACCTATTTATAGGCCTCAATGACCCTACACATAAGATTCAAATGCATATTTGTTGGTGCGTGTAAGCTTTACTCCGAGTACGCAAAACCCTTTTTGACGTTGTATTTGGTGCGTAAGTCTCTTTCGCACAACCTCATCTTTCACACATATTTTAAATATTTCATGCACTTATTTACTTTTCCATATTTTTATGTGATGATCCTGAATCATGCCTTGTGCCCAAGTTTCCACACCTCCTTCAGCCTTGCAGGAAACTCCCTTTGCCAAAAATACTTTTCTCCATTTTTCGTTTTTTGGACCCAAAAAAATTGGCAAACACTGGGAAATGACACCACCTTCAATATTGTTTTTTGATTGAACTGTAGGATCCCTTTCCTTGCAAACTCCATGATCTTATATGTGAGTATTGAGAAAAAAAACAAACCATAATCCATTTACAAAAAAGACCATCCTTGCTTCCAACAAAAACTCCAAATTATATATATATATCCTTTAGATATAGAGTGGAAAACTTGATTTAAATCATAAAAAAGTTTTCATAAAACATTTTTAACATTGTCATAAAAAGTCATTGTCATGAGTAACTTTCAAAAATCATTTTTGAGATCATGGTGAGAAGAATTTTTGAAACCTTATTATTTAATAATCATAAACAAGGGATATTTTTGAGGTTATAAATTTAATGTTTTGAAATGTGAGATGTAGAATTTATGAAAGTGAAATGATATTCCCTTTTAAATAATTTTAGGTTTTTTTAGAAGAGTCTGCATCGATGAAATTATTATAAAACTATCATTTGAAAGGAAATTAAGTGAAATGTTAATATTATAAAAGATTATACATCTTTATCATTTTGAAATATAAGATGCAGGAATTTTTTGGAGGAAATAAAATATAAATGGAGGGAAAATAGTCATTAGATTGGATGGGGATTATTATTAATAATTTAAAATTTTATAATGAAAGTAATACATGAAAGAAAAATAATATGAAATAAAAATGTAATTTAACTTGAAAAGAAATAAGGAATAAAATTATACAATCATAGGTAAGAAGAATCCAAACCTAAAAAGATGTATCCAAATAATAAATATTATGAAGGTATAAAAGTGTTAAACTGTTGATAAATTGAAAAGGGTATATAGGTATAAAATTATAAATTAAAAATGTATATATATTTATATTATTATATAAAATTATATATTTATATAGAAGTATAAAATTATAGATAATTTATAAAAGAATATATATTTTAAAGAAATATACATAATTTATAAAAAACTGGTTAATCGTTGATTTCTTGGACTCATAGATGCATTATTAGAAATTGCACCATAACTCTATTTGAGATCTTTGATTTTATATCTTACAAATCACAAACTCATTTCTAGATCAAACTTTATCATCATTTTAATTTAGGTTACCAATTAAAACTCAATTTGAGCCTTCTTACTTTGATAGAGAACTTATAGAAATCTAAAAAGTGATTTGGGATCAATAAAAGGTAAATTTGGGAGGAATTTTTAAATACATAGTTTAAAAACCCATACAAAAATAATTCACTAGATCTTTAATCAATTTTTTCAAAATTCTTGATTTATAAACCATGTATTAAATCATACATTAACTACTATTATATTTTTGTTCTCGAAAGTATTTTTTACAATCTATAATTGAAAAATTGATGAATAGAATAACTAATAAAATGGATTGGATGAAAAAAATGACACTAAAATGAATTAGATGGGCACTACAATGGAGAACTCAAGTGGTTGAAAATGGTTGTGTGAGCATAAGATGAGAAAGGGTGTGTTGTTCACACTATTGTTCAAGAAGAACAAAAAAAGTGAACCGTGAAGAGAATTTGTTGAGAAATGCATAAAAACAAGATTTGAGTAGCGTACCTTTAGTTTTGACGGTCTTGATTCATCAAAAATAATCAGAAAATTCATAATAGAGATTGGATTCTATGATAATCTTGAATGGTGAGTGGGTGTGGCATGTAGGAAGTGGGGTTCGGCGAGACGGCGTATCGGTAGTTGGGTTTGGCGAGATTAGCGACGGTGGTGGGAATAGGGTTTGGCAAGAGTGGCGGCGTAGTGGTAGTGCGGTTCAGAGAACAATATATTTATCAATGTGTAGGGATTTGGAGATCATGATAGGGAGAGTAGTTTTTAGTAGTTAGCTAAAGTAGAGATATACCAGTGACACCATAAACATGAAGAGTTCAGGGGAACACCTAGAGTTTCGGAAACATGGATACCTTCTATTGTATTAGTATCTTAAAATAGAGATATACGTTCTGTAGTAGGGGCAACATGAACCCACCACCATGAGAGAGAAATAATAATAATTGTTTTCATCTAATATAGTTATAGTACATAATTCTATATTTGATCAAGTAGGGTGTAAAAGGAAAAAATATATTTAATGGAAATCAATGTACAATAGTTTTTATAGATCATAAAATTTAATAAGAGGCACTTAAATAAATAAAATGAATGGATCAGATTTAAAAATAGTACTGGTACCTAGAATATGGAAACGGTGGATTCATGGAAAACTTTCTAAGGAATAATTAAAACACTATCAAACCATAAACCTAGAATTGTCCCATTCATGTGAAACTTTCTACAACTCGAATGGGACCACATCAAGAAATAAGATGGTGGAGTTGGTAGTAGACTCGCCTGTATTGGCCATAGAGGGAATCACTTCCATGGGATGGACACCGAGAAAGGGATATAAGAAATCATAGGAACTCTATATTTAATGATAAATATGGATATGTTGATGGATGAATGCATGTGTTGATAAAAATAATTGTAAATCATAATTATGAAAATCATGGTTAATCAAGACATACCATGGAAGCACAAATCGGAGGGTGATGTGAGTAAATGGAAACGTTGCAGAGTGGAGTGAGGAAATATATGCGTGATGTGAGAAACTCCTAGGGTGGAAATCCAAGGTCACTTGTATGACTCTGTTGGTTCAATGGGCATGATAAGGGAGGTGAGGCTTTGGAGTTGAGGCGGAGGCGGGGCTTTGGAGGCAGAAGGAGGGAACCGGGAGGCAGCAATGGGGAGATAGGGGGTCGGGGAGAGACGAGGGAATTGGAGGGGAGGCGGGGAGATGGGGCTTTGGAGGTGGGAGGAGGGAGGCGGGAGGTGACGATAGGGAGAGGGGGTTGGGGAGAAACGAGAGGGGGAGTCGGGAGATAGTAGATGGCAATGGGGAGATGGGGGCTTGGGGAGAGATGGGGGAATCAGAGGGTTGCCTATAATTGAGACATGACGAGGAGGAAGGAGAGGTTGACACGTAGACATGGATGATGGAGAGGGTGACACATGGCAGGAAAAGGCACAACCTTTAGTATATATAATAGATATATTAATTATATATATTTATAAAATTATAAATATAATAAATATATTTATTATAATGTTATAATTATTTATATAAATATATATTTATTTATAGTTATAATTATAAATATATATATATTTTTTAAAATAATTATAAAACTATAATAAATATATTTATTATAATTATAATTTTATAAATATATAATTAAAAAATTATAAATATAATAAATATATTTATTATAATTTTATAATTATAATTAAATATGTATTTATTTATAATATTTATAATTTCATAATTATATATAATAAATATATATTTATTTATAGTTATAATTATAAATAATTATTTATTTATTTGTAATTATAACTATAAATAAATAATTATTTATTTATAATTATGAAATTATAATAAATGTATTTATTTTATTTATAATTTTATAATTAGTTATATATATATATATATATGTGTGTGTGTGATTATAATTATAAATATTTGTATATGTTTATAAATATTTTTATATATTTATAAATATATTTATTATAATTTTATAATTATATATATGTATATATATATTTATAATTATAATTATAAATAAATGTTTTTATAAATGTTTTCATAAAATTATAAATATATTTATATATATATAATTATAATAAATGTATTTATTGTAATTTTATAATTATTTGAATATATATATAATTATAATTATAATTATAATTATAAATATATTTAAAAATTATTTATATATAATTAAAATTTTATAATTATCTTTTTAGAGGTAGGGTCGAGGCCCTTTTATTGAATCAAAAACAAGAAAACAAAGAATGTGTCACGAACCAGCCAGGGTCGGCCCTGAACCGGTCACCTGAGCCAGACTGCAGCATGTCTCGAAGGGCATTCTCGATCCCCATAGGCTAGCAACTAGTGTCGATCATCAAAATTAAACACGTGGGAACGATTTGGCCCATAAATAAAAGAAAAATAAATAAATAAGTAAATAAATAAATATGAACTAAACAATGAAAATAAAAACTAACAGCGGAAAGAAAATAAAACTATACATAACTTCATGTGACCCTATGAGTCACCACCAACCTCAAACCAACATCCCGCTACTCCGACTGAATCTGAGTAAGAAGCATCACCAAATCTAAAAACAAAGATAAAACTATAGACGTGATTATTAAAACTCAGTAGGCATGCCCAAAAAATCTATTCCCATGTGTTTTTCCTTTAAATAAAAGATTCATTTGTTTCAAGTTTGAAATAAAATGTATAAAAGTAAGTTTTTCATGCATTTTCCTTTCAAAACAAATCATGGTTCATTGCCCTTTTTCAATTAAAAACTAGATTCTCTTTTTAAGAAGCAGACATTGGCATTTTAAAGGAGGTGATGTCTACACTAAAAGGGGAGGAAGGAAGTGTAAAAAAAATTTCAAAACCTTTTTCCATAAACACTTGAAACCATTTTATCACTTTTAGTAAGAAGTTACACTACGCAAGGAAACAAGATCAGCAAACATACGACACAGGCAATGAAAAAACACCACACAAGAGTAACCAACCAGCACATGCATCTCAATCATATGTCGTAGATAACTAGGTACCAGACAATATGGGAGAACCTAGGATCTCATGAATAATCTAGAATGTACTATACATGTGACTCATCCTGAAGACATGCCCTACCTGATGATGACATAACACCCAAACGTTCGGTCGTCGCCTTACTTGCACTACTAGAAAATTAGGCTATAGCCATGGTTTGAAACTGTGGCTATAATCCCACAAACTGTGGCTATAGGTTATAGCCAAGGTTCATTGAATCATGGCTGGTATTGTTGTGGCTATAGGTCCAAACCTATAGCCACAGTTTCGAACCGTGGCTATAGCCCTATAGCCACAGTTCCAACTGTGTCTATAGACCTATAGACACAGTTTCAAATCGTGGCTATAGGTTTGTCCCTATAGCCATGGAAATACCATCCACGGTTCAATGAACCATGGATATAGGGTTTTAGCCATGGTTTGAAACCGTGGCAAAAACCCTTCCCATTTCATAAAAAACCAGCCCTCCCCCCTGGACAGTAGCCACCCCCCCCCCCCCCACACACACACACACATCCCTTGCACCCCCCTTGCACACCCTTTGCCCCACCTGCTGGACCCCCTTGGACAGCAGCCCCCCCCCCCCCCCCCAACCCCCCTACTGGACCCCCTTGGATTGCAGCCCCCTACCCCCTGCTGGACTCCCCTGGACAGGATCCCCCCTACTGGACCCCCTGGATAGCAGCAGCCCCATGATAGACCCCCCTGGATAGCAGAATCCCCCTTCTGGACACCCCTAGACAGCAGCCCCCCCTGTTGGACCCCCTTGGACAGAATCCCCCCCCCACTACTGGACCCCCCCCCCCGGACAGCACCCCCCCTACTGGACCCCCTGGATAGCAGCCCCCCCTGCTGGACCCCCTTGCACCACCCCTGATGGACACCCCCCCACACACACACACACACATCCCTTGCACCCCTTGTACACACACCCTTGCACCCCCCCCCCCCCCCCACACACACACACACACCCCTTTCCCCCCTGCTGGACCCCCTGGACAGAAGCCCCCCCACCCCACCCCCTACTGGACCCCCCCCCCCCCCCGAACAGCATCCCCATCCCCCTTGGACAGCATCCCCCCCCCTACTAGACCCCCTGGATAGCAGCCCCCTTGTTGAACCCCCTGGACAGCAGCAGCCCCTACTGGACCCCCTAGATAGCAGCATCCCCCTACTGGACAGCATCCCCCCTACTGGACCCCCTTGGACAGAAGCCCCCCCCCCCACTGCTGGACCCCCAGGATAGCAGCCCCCCTGGACAGTAGCCCCCCTGCTGCACCCCCTGGAAAGCACCCCCCCCCCTCACTGGACACCCCTTGTACCACCCCTGCTGAAACCCCCCCCCCATGTACCCCTACTGGACACCCCCCCCCCCAACCTTCACCCCCTGGACAACAGCCACCCCCCCCCCACACACACACACACATCCCTTTCACCCCTTCCACACACACCCTTGCACCCCACCTTGCACACCCCTCCCCCCTGTTGGACCCCCTGGACAGTATCCCCCCCACCCCCCGGCTGGACCCCCCTAGATAACATCCCCATCCCTCCTGGATACCCCCCCCCCCCCCGCAGGACCCCCTAGATAGCCCCCCCCCCCTGCTGGACCCCACTGAACAATAGCCCCCTGCTAGACCCCCTCGATAGAAGCCCCCCTTGTTGGACCCCCCTGGATAGAAGCCCCCCCTCCCCTATTGCACCCCCTAGACATCCCCCCTGCTGGACAGCACCCCCCCCCCCCCCCCCCACACACACACACACACACATCCCTTGCACATATCCTAAGGGATCTTTAGTTAAGCAGATTGAACAAGCATGTGAGCTTTAGGATTTTCCCTTAGATGTACCTACCAAATCATAACCTGTAGAGGTTGTTTTACCTAGTGTTGAAAGAGTTGTTTCCCCAGTGCCTTCAGATTTTGTATCCATAGTATATTTATAATATTTCAGAGAAATACTTCTTTTAGATTTCAGTGGAATTTTGAGTAATCAGGAACCTCCTATTTTTGCATCTACATCTAGTGCTCCACCTCCCTCGACTTTAGTTGATGCTGATTCGATCTAGTCTATAGTCAAATAGTATCTCCATGTTGTTATAGGTGATGTGCATTCATCTCATCAGTATTAATTGAGTCAGATTCTGTAGAATGGGTTTTCAAGGAATAGGTTGACCAGTTGAAAGGGATGACAACTCTACTCAAGCTATTCATAGAGGAGAAGATTTCTTTAGTAGTATGGAGAGATGAGGAAATATTATTATAGACTTTTTCAATATTATGAAGCCTTTCCAATATGTATCCAATACTCTAGTGGCTGCCGGCTGGAAGTCAAAAGTGAAACAGTAAAGTGGAACCCAAAGTTCGCACTGCTACAGTGACCTTTTTTCTCTAAATCTTGAGAGTTCCCTTTTTTCCCTTGTTTCATCCCTTTATGATGAGGTTAAGAATGACCTTTTTTCTCTAAATCTTGAGAGTGTGGCTGGTCCTGATGGGTTCACAAATTAATTCTTTATGTTCTACTAGGACATAGTTCATGATGAGCTTCTTAACGCTATGAGGGAGTTCTTTAACCATGCCTCAATGCCCTATGGAATCAACTCCAATTTTATTACCCTAATCCCAAAGAAGGAAAATGATGTGGATGTAAAGGATTTCAGACCTATTGTTATTGGGAATACCTTTACAAAAATCATTATCAAAATTATTGTTGTGAGGTTAGGTCCCATTGCTCGTGGGTTTATCTCTTCAAATCAGTCCCCTAGATAGCCCTTGGACACCCCCCTGGACAGCCCCCCTAGACACCCCACCTACACCCTGCCCCCTACCCTACAGACCCCCCTGAACCCCCCCCCCCTATTATGGGCCACTATACAGTGCAATAACCTAGACTAGTACAGTAATCATTCACTGAGAATTCACTCGCTATGCTAGGTTTCCATGTTCAGACTAAAAAGGGGGTGAGCCAACAATATCAAATAAGTATACAATCAAAAACATGTTCATCACACACAATCAACACACACAACATGGCCACCCTTTAGTCACCCCAAGGAACAATTCCCTCACCTTTAAACCATCATTACACAAGGTAAGCTTCAAACCAAGGAAACTCCCATCTTTAATCAACTAACAAGGTGAGGACCCATTCCAATGAGGGTTTTCCGATGAAACCATTTTATTTAAAGTGCCAATCGGGCCTCACACAACCATCAGTTGCTAAATAATTTCTTAAAGAACCACATTCATGCCACATTGAAAACCAGAAACACACTTCAAAACCCATTTAAGAAACCCAAACTAGTATTTTAAATCTAAAACTCATTTACAAAGGCCAAAGGGGCATTTCATCAAGAACTTAATGTGAAAAATGCAATCAAGTCATTTATTGCAACACATTACAATAGAGAAACCACTCCAATTAAATACAGATAATTTTACTAATAATTCTATATCAATAATTAATATAAAAACTATATGTGAAATGAAAGAAATAAATGATTCCTAAATTTAAAGTTTAATTCATAGAGATATTACCTCATAGTGGTACCAAACCGAACATTGAACCTTGGTGCTTTCTAACTAAGATATATTACTCCCCCACTGAGCATATGCATCTTCACATACATATAAGGACACCTAGACCCTATGAACACACTTGTATGGCCATGAACGTGTGCAACGGGATCCTAATATATATGCTTATATTCATATACCCATCTCCACACACCTATGTATTCATTTTCATATATATACATAGGCACACCTAGCCTCATACATGTATATTTATTGACAGGGATGAATATACACATAATGGGGGAACCTACATATATGTATACTTACCTATGCATACGTAGGCGAGTCGTCTTAGACCCAGTGACTCGAAACCACAAAGTAGTGACCAACATACCTTAATTAAAAAAACAAGGAATCCATCATAAGACTCTAAAATTGGATGGTAAAAACCAAGAAATAAGAATAATTCCTCACCTAAAATGGCGGCGGCTAACCGAAACAACCTGAACCGCCTCGCCTTCGACAGTAGTTGATGGAATCCACAAGAATAGGTCTCAGGGGACCATCTGTATAACCCTAAATAACAAGAAAACTATAAATCAGATTACCCTTCAAACCCTAAGTTTGGTCGTACCTCCCCGGAAAGTAGAGAGACTGAAAAATAGCTGCACTAGGGAAAAGGAAAGAGGAAGGAGGATTACCGTGATGGATCAGATGAAGAACCCCAAGAAATCTGGTTTGAATGACGCATCAAAGAGAAGTTGAAATTACTAGAAATTCAATCATTTTCAACAGGTCTTTTGCAAAGGATTCTCGTCACAAATAACCCATCACATAAGAGGGCATCGCAAATATGACTATTTGTGACGGTCCATCGCAGAAAACATTTTTTGCGACGTATATACAATCCGATGCAAAAACATTCCTAAAATGTTATTTAAAATCCTTTTTTGCAATGATCCTTTGCAACTAGTTATTTGTGACAGATGAATAATTCGTCGCAAATAACATTTTTTTCAAAAAAAATAAAATTAGAAATAATTAAAAATAAAAAATGAAATAAAATGAATTAAAAAAATTAAATATTTATATAATTAACATTTTAAATAAAATAAAATTAATTTACAAAAATTATAAAATAAATATACTTAAACATAATTAAAATTGTTGAAATTAATTAAAAAATTGAATATATTGAAAAATAATAATTATAATTAGACAATTGAATATATTCATAAATAAATACAAAATCTAAAATTAATTAAAAAAAGTTAAAAACATAAAAATAAATTAATAAATTTAAAAATATTTAAAAATCATTAAAAAAATTAAAAAAATTAAAACACACAAAAAAGTAATACATCATTTCAAATATAATATGTGAAGGTCCCAAGCACAGTGGAAGCTCCTGGGTGGATGTGACCAATTGACTTTTTGTCATTAGCAATGATCAATCTGGGATCAATACGACAATAAATGCCAGACTCCATGGATCGAATCACAGAAATAGACAAAGAATAAGAATAGTCCCGGAACAACAAAGGAGGATCATCACAGGTTGATTATAATTAATTTAATTAATTGAAAAGAAGTACCTTTTATGGTATTCTTTCTTCATTGATATTTCTGTTCACGTTCCGATGTGATTTGTCGTTGCATCACAGAATCCAAGTGTAGAATTCCTCTAGTGGTGATCCACACGTGCACCACGTATCTCTAGAGATCACCAAAGGAATCTCTGGGAGCTAGCATGGAGAATCCTTTGCTTGTATTGTCCGCCTTAGATCTCCTTGATCCGATGGACGAGGATCCCTCTCGGTCTTGAGAGAGTTCTTGGAGGATTGAGTTCTTTCGACCTTGAGATAATTCTCCAGAATTGTTGTGCAAAACGATTAGGGAAAAGTGTTGGGGTTGTGAGGATATTTATAATCGGGTTTGAGGTTATAGAGTTATGACAATAAATAAACATGTTACGCATTTTATTTATTTCATTAACTCTTATTGAAAACCCCCATGTTGAATCATTAATTTCTTGACATGCACCCACACTGATTATAATAAATATCATTTAATAAAACAATATTATTTCCTCAAAATCCCGACTGGAAAAACTACACGGCGTGTAATCATTAATACACAGAGTGTACTCGTTTTTCATTTCCTTTCCAAAATGAAAACTACACGGTGTGTACATTCAATGTACATGGCGTTTATATATTGTTTTCATTTTATTATTCCTCCAATATTAAAACAATTTAGGCTTCCTTGAATAATTATTAAACCACATATGGGAATAATATTTATTCTACTTGAGATACTTGGATACACTTAGTGTGTGACCCTCTAGGCCTCTTTCTCGTTGGCATTAGGCGGGCTTTCCTAAAGTCCAAGATTACTATCTAGCAATGGGTCAAGGCACCCAAGAGAAATAATTTGAAGTCGCATTGATGTGTCACCTCATACGAATGCTTACTGTGTAATTTAATCTCTTTGTCTCAATATCTCATCAAGTAGGTTTCATGGCAGTGTCATAAAACTATATACTTGATCCATCATTCTTTGACTTCCAGAAATAAACTCATCGTGACACCATGGCCATGGAATTTGGGCAACAGTTATATTTCAATCAAAGGGCCCGAGATATATACTTCTATAAATATAGAAGGGAAAAATCCTTCCTTGACTTATCCATTAACAACATGTCATTCATGACGCACCCAACGTACCCTACTTCCCGCCAACTGTCTTTGTGACAGTTTTTGTCAGCAAATCTAAGTGTGTGATTCATGACACGAGTTAATGATAATATTCCAGTCTAAGGACCATTACACATGCTCGTAGATATCAATGCCTGATGACACCAAGACATGCGGAATTACTACTGGCGGGCCTATTCTCATGATCTCCCATCTTGGAGATTACCAAGTGCGAAACTCCATGAGAGATATTATCGTCTTCTTACAAGTACTCGCACATGATGATCTGTATACTATGTGTTCTATCATAGTATGTCATCCAATCGTAGAACTTTATTTAAGAATATTGTTATAGCATTACAAGTTTCTCATCATAGCGGGGATCTTTCATGAGCTTGTTAATTCAACAAATATTCCAGGACATTATTATATTATAGTCATGGAGAATAATGAACAATATACAATAAGTGTACATTCATGTAATCAAAGTATAAACAGTTGATTCTCAGGACACCAACTCTAACAAACTCCCACTTGGACTAGAGCCAACTGCCTACGAATTTTAGTCCGCTAGACTTCACATGATGATCATGTTATTGTTGAGTCAAAGATTTAGTCAAGGGATCCACCACGTTGTCTTCTGTGGAAATACCACTCACTATAACTTCACCTCTCTGAGAAAAATCCTTCAAGAGATGATACTTCCGAAGTATGTGCTTTGTCTGCTGATGTGACCTTGGCTCTTTTGAAAGCTCCACTGCTGTAGTATTATCACAATAGAGTGTGATAGGATTTTTACTACTATGTACTACATCCAACTCTTGGATGAAGATTCGCATCCATACTACTTCTTTAGCTACCTAAAAACCTGTGATATACTCAGACTATGCTATTGAATCTGTGACACACCTTTCTTTGAGCTCTTCTAACTCACTGCACCTCCATTCAAATTGAAGATGTATCAAGTCTATGACTTCATGTCATCTTGATCAGTCTAGAAACTAGCATCTACATGTCCTCTAATGACTAGTTCCTCATCTCCTCCATAAACCAAGAACATATCCTTAGTACACCTCAGATACTTAAGGATGGTCTTGACTACAATCCAATGTCAGTTTCCTGGATCAGCTTGATATATGCCTACCACACTTAATGCGTAAGCAACATCTAGCCTTGTACATAGCATAGAATACATGACTGACCCAATCGCATATGTGTAAGGTATCCTTTCCATTTTCTTTCTTTCCTCATGTGTTTGAGGACACATTTTCTTGGAAAGATGAATGCCATGTGACACTGGCAAAAATCCCCTCTTGAACTGTTCCATACTAAACCTCTTCAGTATCTTGTCAATGTATGTACTTTGACTCAGGCCCAGCATTATCTTGGATCTATCACGGTGGATCTTGATCTCGAGAATATATGCTCCCTCACCCAATTATTTCATATAGAATCATTTATCCAACCATGCCTTAACTGATTTTAAGGCAGGTACTTCATTTCCAATTAGTAATATGTCATCAACATATACTATTAGGAAAATGATTGCACTTCCTCTAAACCTTTTGTAGACACAAGGTTCACATTCGTTCTTAACAAGGCCAAATTTTGTTACAGCTTCATCAAAATGAATGTTCCATGACATTGATGCTTTCTTTAATCCAATAATGGATTTTTGCAACTTTCATACCTTGTTGGTATCCTTTGGAGTCACAAACCCTTAAGTTTGTGTCATGTAAACATCATCCTGGAGGTTCTCATTAAGGAATGCCATTTTGACATCCATTTTCCAAATTTCGTAGTCATGGTAAGAGGCAATGGTCAATATGATTCTGATGGATTTCAGCATCACAACCGGTGAAAAGGTTTCATTATAGTCAATTCCTTGACGCTATCTAAACCCTTTTGCAACTAGTCCTACCTTATAGGTGTTGACTTGTCCCTCCATGTCCAGTTTATTCATGAATACCCATTTATTACCAATAGGCTTTACATAAACTGGAGGGTCTACCAAAATCCAGACTTGGTTTTGGTACATGGAATCCATTTCAAAATTCATGGCTTCTTGCCACTTGGCAATGTCTGTGCCTTCAACTGCTTCCTTGTAGGTAAGAGGATCATCATTGTCAACCAATAATGAGTCACCATCCTCGGTGACAAGAAAACCATATCGTTCTGGTTCTCTCACCTCTCTCGTGATCCTACGCAATTCTTGTGTCTCTGGAACAGATTTTCCTTTCACGGGGCTTTATGGAATCTGTTCTTATACCAACTCTTGTGTATCTTGAGCCTCGACTTCATCAAATTCTATCTCTATCCTACTATCTCTTTTAGAGATGTACTCCCTGTCAAAGAATATGGTGTGTCTTTCCACTGTAACCTTTTTATTTGAGGGTTTGTATAGGTAATATCCTCATGTTTCCTTGGTATTTCCTATAAAGGTACACTTTATGCCTCGGGGTGCAAGTTTTTTACCTAAAGAGGCCTTAACAAATGCTTCACTACCCCCCACATATGTAAATTTGATAAAATAGATTTGCGTCCACTCCATAACTTGTATGGAATACCATTTATCGATTTATTTGGTACTTGGTTTAGTATGTGTGATGTTGTTTGTAATGCGTATCCCCAGAAAGATAATGGAAGACTCGCATGACTCATCATTGATCTCAACATGTCCAATATGGTGTGGTTCATCCTTTCACTAACACCATTCCACTGAGGCATGTAAAGAGGAGTGAGTTGAGATAGAATCCCAAACTCCCGTAAGAAATCAATGAAGTCCTGATTAAGATATTCTCCTCTTCTCTCTGGGCATAGTTTCTTAATCTTCTTACCAAGCTGGTTCTCAACTTCATTCTTGTATTCTTTGAATCGATCAAAATAATATGACTTATACCTCATTAAGTAAATATACCCATATCTACTAAAATCATTAGTAAAAGTTATTAAGTACAAGAACCCACCCCTTGCTTCAACTGGAAATGGTCCACACACATCTGTGTGAACTAATTCTAGAATCTCTTTATCTCTTTAACCTTTCCCACTAAATGGGGATTTGCTCATTTTTCCTTGTAGACACGCATGACATACACCAAGTTGTTTTAGTTCAAAAGAAACTAAATACCCATCTTGATGTAATTTTTTCAAACGTTTCTCATTGACATGACCTAGACGGTGATTCCAAAGTTGGGTGTGGTATGATTCATGTGAATTAACTTTGCAATCTATTTCTATTACTTGGTTTGTGTAGTCTAACACATAAAGTTCATTATATAAATGTTCCCTACCAAAACAAATGTTATCTTTATAAAAGTAACAACATTCATTTCCAAACTTGAAGATGAATCCATCAGTATCTAATCTGGATACTGAAATAATGTTTTTGGTTACAGAGGGTACATAATAACATTATTTTAATACCAAGACCATCCTAGTAGGCAATGTGAGGTGGTAGTCTCTGACATCTACAACAGCGAGTCTGGCTCCGTTGGCTGCTCACAGATCCACCTCACCTTAGTCAATATTTCTGAATCTTCTTGGTTCTTGTATTTGGATATAGATGTGGGCACCACAAGCAGTATCTAATACCCAATTGGTAGAAATAGATAGATTACATTCGATAACAAATGCACCTAAAGCTTCCCCTTGCTTCCTTGGTTGGGTGTAGTTTTTCTTCTAGTGGCCCTTCTTGCCACATGCGAAACAAACAGCCTCCTGTTCTCTTGCCTCCCCTTTGATCTTCCTTTTCTTGGAAGTCCTTGAAGAAGATTTGGGCTTAAATATCTTCTCCTTCCCTTTCCTTTTATTTACCATAAGGAAATAAGGATTCTCACACTTCATGTCATTGTCCACTTGGCGAATGAGGATAAGAAGATCAGATAGAGACTTCTCAATGTTGTTCATGTTGAAATTTACAACAAAGTTAGAGAAGCTCTGGGGGAGTGATGAAAGAATGAGATAGGTACCTAGTTATTCAGGGAGTTTAAACCCTAGAACCTCCAAGCACTCAATGTAGCCAATGATCTTGACTACATAAGGCCCAGATGGGGCACCCTCTCCAAGCTTGCTCTGAAATCGAGCCTTGGAGATCTCAAACCTTTCCTGTCTTTCTCTCTCCTAGTATAGACCACGAAGGTGCTCGACCATGCTATAGGAATCCATGTCTTCATGAGACTTCATGAGCTTACTAGACATTGATGAAAGCATCAAACATTGAATATCGAGTTCATCGTTCAAATGTTGATCATAGACCAGGAAATCTTCATTACTCGCCCCTTGGGCAGGTGAATCAGGAAGTGAGGACTCCAACACGTAAAACTTTCATTCATGGCCTAGGATAACCCGAAGGCACCTAAACCATTCCTAAAAGTTACTGTCGGTGAGGATATTGTCTTTATCCAGAATTGATCGCAGAGAAAATGTGGTTGAAGAGTTTTTCATATTGATTCTACAAATTAAAATAGTAGATTTATCAGTGCCTTTTGATTACATTTTATGAAAAATACTAAATGAATTTATTAATTCTCCCACTATTTTATCATGTCCCAATGGACCCTGCCATTGAACTTGGAATGCCTAGTTTCTATGACATTCTAGTGGCAAGGATCCATATTCCCCTTCGCATAACCCCAACAACGGTTGGTCAAGCTATTTAAAGGTATTTAGGTACGTAGGTCTTTGCCAACTGTGAGCTTACAGTTCCTTGATCTGTTGAGTGGACTCCACAATCCTGAAATTCTAACTTGGATTTCCTCAACATTTGCCTCCATTTTACAAAAATTCTAGCAAGGGCTACTCCTCTTGATGTAAAATGTTTAAGTCAACCTGAAACTTTCATAGGATCTTCCTTTATAAAAGTAAGTGTCCCAACGAGGGTTGGTCAAACACATAGTTTTATTAAGTCTTTCCCTTAATCAAGTAACATAAGGATCAGTCTAACTTAATATTTTATTTGAGGAATTTCAATATTTTATGCGTAGTTTCGCATTATCACATGCTTGTCAATATTAAGTGATTCTTTCTTAAGTGATTAACCATGTTCTGATAATGTTTACGCATAGTCTGGTATTTATTTTATTCCATATTTGCATGCTTGCTTATTTCATTAACTATATGATCGCGACAACACATACATAATAAATAAACCATGCAATCAGATAGAAATAAAATAAGATGGCATGATCATGATCTTCTATTGGTTATCTTATCTAGTGGTTTTGATAAGATAACTCTAACCTAGGGGAAAACACCTTGAACCTGACGGTTTGTGTTTTGCAGCTCCCACCTGTCCACCTTTGTATCTTCTTGGGTTGGGTTTTTCTCAGCTTCGGATTTTGAACCATCTCCTCTGGCTTGGGAGATCCTCCATTACATGGGGTTTACATTAAAGAAACCATGGGCATGCAATCCCTACATTTTATTGGAACAAGTCTTGCAGGCCAACAAATTTAAATTAAATAAATTTAAATGAAAACATATACACACAAAGGGTCTTTGGTCTAACTCATGATCATCCATAGCATGCAATGCCATTTACGCATATTTAGTATTCAAATTCTTTTAATCATTCTTTTATTCAAGATAAGTTGTGCTTAAATTCAATTAATTATAATCTTATAATTAATCAATTCTTTATCTTAAATTCATTTCAGAATTTCCTTGAGATTCTTCTCATCTATATTCCTTGTATGGGTCTTTGTACTTTGGAGGAAACCTGATGAAATTCCATTTCTGGAAAGTACACGGCGTGTAGGCTATATTACACGGTGTGTATTTGTTTTCACCCTTTATCCAAAGTACACGCCGGGGGTTTGGCATGTTTTCTGTACTTTAGAAATTTTAGAGTAAACGGTGTGTAGATTAATCTAACACGGAATGTCCTTCCTTGTTACGCGGATACCAGCCTGGCAATATCGTATACGCGGTTACACCTGGGCTAGATTGGACTACACGGCGTGTTGATTTAAGATACACGCTGTGTATTCTGGTTTCTGCGTGTCGTTCAGTTCTGGTCAACATGGTGTATTAAAAAACTTAGGTATGCTCAATTCACATGGCATGGTTTGGCGGACCAGTACCAGTTCGTTGAACCTAAGTACACGGCGTGTAGATTTCACTGCATGTCGTGTATTCCTGTGTTGTACAGACAGAATGATCAGATCCTCCAAATGAGTTCCTCATTTTTATTTTAATCAAAATTAAAATTAAAAGGTCGTTTCTTTGATGTGAATCGATAAATAAAGGAGGAAGAACAGATCTCGTTCATTCAGTTTTATAGAATGATTTATCTTGAATTGAATCAAATATAAATGCGTAAATTATCAATGAAAATTAAATAACTATAATAAATGTTGTGACCGCTCTGTTAGCACTTAAAGCTCCCGGGCGCAGCGGAATCTCATGGGTGGATGTGCCCACTTGAATTTTTTGTCATTAGCAATGATCAATCCAAGATCAATACGATGATAAATGCCAGACTCCATGGATAGAATCAAAGAAATAGACAAAAAAGAATAATAGTCCTGGAACCAAAAAGGAGGATCATCACAGGTTGATTATAATTAATTTAATTAATTGACAAGAAGTGCCTTTTATGGCATTCTTTATTTGTTGATATTTCTGATCATGTTCCGATGTGATTCTTTGTTGCATCGCAGAATCCAAGTGTAGACTTCCTCTAGTGGTTATTTATACATGCACCACATATCTCTAGAGGTCGCCAAAGGAATATCTGGGTGCTAGCGTGGAGAAGAATTTGCTTGCGTTGTCCACCTTAGATCGCCTTGATCCTATGGAGGAGGATCTCTCTCAGTCTTGAGAACTTTCTTGGAGGAAGGAGTTCTTTCAGCCTTGAGAGAATTCTCCAGAAATTATTGTGCACAACGATTAGGGAAAAGTGTTGGGGATGTGAGGATATTTATAATTGGGTTTGAGGTTATAGAGTTATGACAATAAATAAACATGTTACGCATTTTATTTATTTCATTAACTCTTATTGAAAACCCCCATGTCGAATCATTAATTCCTTGACATGAGCCCATGCTGATTATAATAAATATCATTTAATAAAACAATATTATTTCCTCAAAATACTGACTGGAAAAACTACACGGCGTGTAATCATTAATACATGGAGTTTACTCATTTTTCATTTCCTTTCCAAAATGAAAACTACATGGCATGTATATTCAATGTACATGGTTTGCATATCTTGTTTTCATTTTATTCTTCCTCCAACATTAAAATGATTTAGGCTTCCTTGAATAATTATTAAACCACATACGAGAATAATCTTTATTCTACTTGAGATACTTGGATACACTTAGTGTGTGACCCTCTAGATTTCTTTCTCATTGGCATTAGGTGGTCTTACCTAAAGTCCAAAATTACTGTCTAGCAATAGGTCAAGGCACCCTAGAGAAAGAAGTTGATGCCACATTTACGTGTCACCTCATACAAATGCTTACCGTGTAATTTAATCCCCTTGTCTCAATATCTCATCAAGCAGGTTTCATGGCAGTGTCATAAACCTATATGCTTGATCCATCATTCTTTGACTTCCAGAAATAAACTCTTCATGACACCATGGCCATAGAATTTGGGCGACAGTTCTATTTCAATCAAAGGTCCTGAGATATCTACTTACTTAAATATAGAAGTTACAAATCCTTCTTCGACTTATCCATTAAAAACATGTCATTTGTGACGCACCCAACGTACCCTACTTCCCACCAACTGTCTTCGTGATGGTTTTCGTCAGGAAATCTAAGTGCGTAGGTCATGACATGAGTTAATGATAATCTTCCAGTCTAAGAAACATTACACATGCTCGTAGATAGAAATGTCCGATGACACCAAGACATGCATAATTACTACTGGAGGGTATGTTTTCATAATCTCTCATCTTGGAGATTACCAAGTGATGACTCCATGAGAGAGAGTCTTGTCTTCTTATGAGTACTCGCACATGACGGTATTTATACTATGTGTCCTATCATAGTATGTCATCCAACCATAGAACTTTATTTAATAATATTGTTATATCATTTCAAGGTTCTCATCATAGAGGGGATCTTCCATGACCTTATTAATGCAAAAAATATTCTAGGACATTATTATATTATATTCATGTAGAACAATGAATGATATATAATAAGTGTACATTCATGTGATCAAAGTATAAATAGTTGGTTCTCAAGACATCAACTCTAAAAATATTTCTATCATACCACATTACAAAACAGTCATAAAATCTTCAGAAATCATCAATTGGCATTAGGTGGAGGAGGATCGCTCGAAGGGTCGGGGGAGGAAACTTCATACCAACACCACGCGTAAGTCGCCGCATGTACTTCATCATCTCATCATCTCTCAAACATTGTTTCTCACACTCCTCCTCCCTCTCTTTCTGCATCTATTGTATCATCTCATCCTGAGCTCTCAACTTCTCCTTATAATGTGCAGTGAATGATGGCTTTGATGACGAATCTCCACGATCTCCCTTTGTGCTCACTGATGTCATTATAGAAGTAAGATAATAACTCCTAGGTGTCAGTCAAGAACCAATACCAATTACCCAAACTTTTTTGATACCCTGTGAAGTCTCCAATATCCAAGCCCCCTCATAGAAATCTAAATCAGTAGTGACATTTTTTTTGTCTCAACTTAACTCTCTCATAAATGAGAAGTCGCAACCTCATATGTTTCCTTTAAATATATTAACAAATTAGAATAACAATAAAATTAATATTAATGAAATTTTTCAATAAAATCACTAACCACAATATAGTGATGTCATTTTCCTATAACTTCTCATGTACAGGGATCATTATACATCTTCTTATAAACTTCAAACCCTGTAATAGAGTATTTAGTAGTGGCTTGTATAATATAACAAACATGTTATAGTTAAAATAAATATAAATTAATAAATAATATCACGTACCATATGTCATCGATGTATGTCAAATGGAGTCTCAGGTCTATGGGTGACCTCTTGCCTCCCCCAAATCTAATGTTCAACTAATGATATCTTCCTAAAAGTCTCTCTTAGCCAGAAGGAGCACAACCCATCTCTTACCTAAGCTGATATGTAGTTAGGGTGATGGGATCTGCAAGACTGATTGAAGATGGTAGCACAAGATTTATCCATAGATCGCTTTCTAAGGTTGTGTAGAAACTGATGAAAGCGTTTACATATACAATTATCACATGCCTTTCAGATAGGACCTCTCTGGCTATCAGAAATTGGAGAAAATAATTGCTATAAGAGAATTAAAAAAATATGTTAGTAATTAAATAAATTTTAAAAATATAAATATTATTTAATAACATAAAATATAGTGTTCAAGCATTTTTTCACACACGGTGATGGGTAACAGGTCTCATGACACTCATGGATCAGAAAAATAATTTCTCAGAATTGCATCAACCTGCACAGGGGATAAATGTGAAAAACTGTGCAAATTGAAACAAATATATAATCATAAAATTATTATAAAAATTAATACACTTAATTAATATAAAATAAATATCTTACACAATTAAACATATATCTATAAATGAGAATCAAAATCAACAGATTGTCGTCTCTCTAGAATATGATCTGGAATCAATAATCAAGTAAGACTACGCCCTTCCTGGTAGGTGCACCAGCCTGAGGAGGAGGAGCTGAATCGGGCTCATCATCAGGAAGTCTGGCATCAGTGAGAGAATTTAATAGATCATCAGGATCATATCCAACCATATAAAAAAAATATTATCACCAGTAATAGATTTTTAAAACATATATGAAATGTAAAAAAATAATAAATTTAAGAATAAAATAATGTTACCTGTAACAGATTGTTAATACAAATATGAAATTTAAAAAACTAATAAATATTAGAATATGATAATTACATATAACTAAAGACCTGAATATAATACATTAATAGTCATCTTCATCATAATTTTCATTGGAATCAATGTCTTCATCCTCATCTTTAGCATTGTCAACTTCCCTATAACTTTCAGTTTCATCATCCCTTATTACTTCGTCAATGTTATCTACATCATCATCCCTTATCTGGGGGGTTTCATCATCGATATTTATATCCTGTTGGGCAAGAGATATATTTTGAGATGTTTCTTGAAAATTTTCAATATGTTTCACTTCCACATAACCATTTTCATTTTCAATAAACTAATTGTCACGTGATTTCATTTTTATCACACTCCACCAGTCCTTCAAATCTCTCGAAACATCACAGTAATTTGCATACTAATCTTGATGTGATTGATGTGCCAACATAAATAGTTCATTTGATGCAAGAATACTGTTATATTTAATGTCAAAGACTCCATATCGTGGATGAACTCACAACCCCCGATCAGTATCAAACCAATGACATTTAAACATTATAACATAATTTGGTCCCATATAACATAACATAATTATTTCATCTAGCATACCATAAAATTCAACTTCACTTTCCTTATTATGGTATCCTTTCAATTGAATACCACTATTCATTTCTTTCTTTTAGTCGCCATATATGTGTGTATGGAATCGAAATCCATTAACCACGTACCCATTATAAGATTTTACCAATTTCGATGGAGGGTTTTTGAGCACATATAATCAATTGTAAATTTTATTTTCATGTTGTGTTACCTGTAAACAATAAAAATTATTAATAATAGATATCATTGAAAATTTTATTTATTATTCCATCGAAAGAACTTAACTTACTAGGCTTTGAAACTGATATGAAAAATTGTGTTGCTGACGTTCCTCAATAGAAGTATACGTAATTTGTATATATTGATTTTTTATATGGTCATCATATAGTCTAAAAAATTAATGTAAATAAAAAGATATTTTATAAATATTTAACGAAATAATAAAAAAGTAGTACGTAATGCACATATCGTGTCATTGCTTCATAATTCAGCAGAACATAAGTATGAGCTCTGTGCAGTTCTTCATCTGTAAGTCATCGCTCATGATAACCACTGAAACCAATTTTAGGCTGATTAAAAACTAAAAACTAATGTTCTATGACATCAATAACATCTGTCTCATTACGACCCATGAAATTATGTTTTGAAAGATATTCCAACTAAAAATAATAAGTGTAGAAATTTGAAATTTCCTCCTGTAAGTATGCTTCTGCAATCGACCCATCAACAGATGCTTTGTTACGTACTTCCTTATTTAATCTTTGCATACATATCTCAAACGGATACATCAATCGAAATTGTATCAACCCTCCACATTTAGCTACATATGGAAAATGAAATATTAAAAGTTCCATGGAATCAAAGAATCTTGATGGAAATATTTTCTCCAGTTTACATAAAATTAAAAAAAAATCTTTTTTTAGCAAACTCAATGAATTATAATCCGATGTTTCTGAAAAAATATCTCAGAAAAAAATGATATTTCGGTCAAAAAGTCTCAGATTGAAGAATTCAACAACCCTCTAAGACCAATAGGTAGTAATCTTTCAATTATGAAATGACATGCATGACTTTTTAACCCGGTAATATACCAATTTTTTATACAATGAGACAAATTAGAAAGCATAACCATATGGTAATCTCAAATATCTAATCCATTGATAGAATAATAAATGGTTTTCTTTACTAAGTGAGTAAGTTACTTTTGGATTCATTAATTTATGTGATCTTTCATCTTCAAATAATTCAAGTTTAGGACATCTACAAATCTGCGTAAGATCTAACTGTGCCTTTACATTATCTTTGGTCTTACTAGGTGTGTCCAACATGGTATAAAACATATTATCAAAAACATTATTCTCAATATGAATTACATCTAACATGTGACAAACCAAAAAATCAGAAAAATATGAAAGATCTCAAAAAATACTCCGCTTTATCCAATTATGATCTCTCCCAAAACCATTTATCTTTTTCTCTTTTATGGTTGGTCCAAAATTAATATGAGGTAATGCAAAGACAATAGATTTTACTTGATTGCCTAAGAGCACTACTAGAGATGCGTCTGTTTCAATTCGACCTTTTGTAAAGTTAATTTTTTTCCTTCGAAAATGGTAATCTGCAGGAAGAAATCTCTGATGACGTCAAAATAACTAACCTTTCTCCCATTACAAAACATAAATGATTTGTTCTTATCCATGCAGTATGGACATGATTTTAGACCATGTGTGCTCCATCCAGATAACATACCACGTGCCAGAAAGTCACTGATTGTCCATATTAATGCAACATTCAATATAAAATTATGATCTACAGTTATATCAAATATAGTCACACCATTGTTCTAT
The DNA here is from genome assembly GCA_963277665.1 of Viscum album. Taxonomy (NCBI): domain Eukaryota; kingdom Viridiplantae; phylum Streptophyta; class Magnoliopsida; order Santalales; family Viscaceae; genus Viscum; species Viscum album. Next base: position 392,108,714 of record OY728146.1, read on the forward strand.
AATGAAATTAACTCATCAATTAGTGGTTTCAAATAAATATCAATATTATTCTTTGAATGTCCTGGAATTAACAGCGTCAAATATATATATAGTTCCTTCATCAACATCCAAGGAGGAAAGTTGTAAGGAGTAAGGAAAACAGGCCAATGAGAATATTGACTACCGTAAGCACCAAATGGATAAAACCCATTAGTAGAAATTCCCAATCGTATATTACGAGGTTATGAAGCAAAAGAAGGATGCATATCATCAAAATGTTTCTATAAATCACCATCACATGGATGGTTTATGATTTTTGTGATGGAAATATTTGATTTATTTCATTTAATCAATCCAACTATGTTGTGAGACATAAATAAATGTTGTAAATGAGGTGTAATTAGAAAATATCTCATCTATTTTACAGGAACTCTAGACTTTCTTTGTTGTTCCTCTTTATACCTTGATTCTCCACATGTTGGAAAATTAACCAATGATTTATAGTCACCATAATATAAAATGTAGTGATTTGAACATGCATGGATCTTCTGATAACTTAGACCAAAATTATGAACCAACCTTTTACTTTCATAGAAACTTACATGTAATGTATTTACGTCAGGCAACAATGACTTAACCAAAGATAAAATTTGATCAAAAAAACTATTAGACATTCCAAAATCTGATTTAATAGCCATAAATTTTTTAACAGCATCGAGTTTGATCATCTGGATTTCCGGATATAAGGCATCCTCAGTGAATTTCAACAAATTGTAAAACTAAGAAGGTTCTGATTCTAGATTTGGAATATCATTCTGAGTTGTTATTTCATGAATAGATAGATCAGCTGCCGCGTGTATTAAATTCTGAAATGATGGATCTGAAACCAAAAAAATGTATTTTCTATTGAACTTTTTTCACCATATTGATACCAAAAAATATAATCTTTCTGAAAACCGAAACGCAATAGATAAAGTCCAACATTGTCAAATGTTTCGAATGTCCTAATATCACAATTCTGACACGGACATTTAATTGTTCCTTCAGAAAAAAAATCTGAATTTGATGATGTAAATGATATAAAGGCTTAAACACCTTCAATGTATATAGGATTTAAACCATATCTATTTGGATTTTTGTGATTATTTATCCAATCATGATCACATAATAGATACTGGTGTCTACTTCCTGAGTCCATAGTTATCTAAAAAATAATAAAATAAAAACAATTATTACGGATTATTTTGACTAATTTCATGTCATTATTATATTTTACCACCTTAAAATATTCTATGGAATATGATTAGAGTGAGGAATTGGGTTAGCACTGGATTACAGGGCCCATGGAGGCTTGGTGTAGATAAAATAACGGTATTAAATATATTATATAAGACACGTGCTCTTTTTTGAAAATAATAGAATATCTCTCGAACATTGTCTCATATAATAAATCTAAGACCACTGTTAGGTCTGAGATGTGGGGTTTGTCCTAGATGCGACATTACATATGTGTGCGTCGAGTGTTTAATTACATTGCACATGAGAGTAATTTATTTAATATTTTTATTATAATTTCTTATAAAAATTTAAAATATCTTCCAAACTATGTATCATATGAAAAATTGAAGAGCACTGTTGGGTCCGGGATATGGGGATGTAGGGTGTACCTTAGGTGTGACATAACATTTGAATTTATAATAAATATTAGTAATATTTAACAATTACTCATATTTTTTCTTTTACAATTTTTGAAAAAAAATTGTAATTTCCTCATATTTTCAAATTATTAACAATATTTTTTAATTAACACTAATATTTACTATGTATTAATAATATTGAAAATTTAATTATTAGTAATTATAAATTATGTAATGATTATTATTAATGTAATTTTTTATGTATTTATAGATTTTTTTACCTTTATATATATTTTTTATTTTTTAAAAATTATTATTATGATTTTATAATCATCAGTAATATTAGAAATTTATTAATAATAACGACTCATTGATTGTTAAATATTATAAATTATTTAAATTAATACTATATTTTTAATAATTAATATTTTTATGAATTTTTAATAAGTCTTATAATTGTTGTATTTTATAAAAAAGTATTACAGAAAATTATCCTAATTGTTATTAACTAAGTTTTTAATATTACATATTTAAAATTTTATTGTTTTTTCATTAAACCAATTTTTTAATGTTTTTTAATATAAAAAATTCTTATAAATTACGTTTAGTTAAATTTTTTTCTTTAAATTAATTTTTTCCATCATTCTTAAAAAACACTCATTTCTATTTATTTCATGCATTATATATATATATATATATATATAACACATAATCAAATCTATTTACATCAAATTAATTTTTACATGTCTTTTCAAACAAATTAACGTATCATATCTATATACAAACATACACACACCCACACACAAATTTTCATATATTTCGTCAATTTTTTAAATTATTAATAATATTTTGTAATTAACACTATTATTTACTATTTGTTATTAATAATAAGTAAATAATTATTTATATATATTTATATTAAAATATTTCTTAATTAATATAAATATATCAAAAAAATTATGGCAATTTTTTTAAACCAATAGCATATTAAATTTATATATACATAGATATAGACATACATAAATATTTAATATTTATTAATGATATTGACTAATTAATTAGTAATTATTATAAATTATGTAATGATTATTATTAATTATTTAAATTATTATTAAATTTTTAATAATTATTATATATATGTATATCACGATTTCATAATTAATATAAATACATAAAATATATTTTGACTCTTTTTTAAACAAATATACATATCAAATCTATAAATATATTTATTTAACCTTACATGTATTTTTAAAATGTTTATATATACATATTTAGATGTTAATATATATATATTTATTTATTTATTTATTTATTTATTTATTTATTTATTTATATATTACATGATTTCATAATCAAATATATGTTTACATGTTTTTTTAAACAAATATATATATCAGATAAATATATACATACATATATATATATATCAAAAATCTTATATGTTTTTTAATGTTTATATATGTTTATGTCTGTATATATATATCAAAAAAAATACACGTTTTTATAAAACTTATATATATATATATATATATATATATTCACATGTTAACATACATAAATGTGTGTGTGTGTATTAAAAACCTTACACTTTTTTTAAAGGTTGGGCTGAAGCCTCAATTTATTATTTAAAGAAAAGACCTCTTTAGACTGGGTAGAGGGTGACCCATTACATGGCTCGAAGGCCCAAGGCCAAGTGGCCTGAATACAAGGCTTGAAAGCCCATTTTTTGGCCCAAAGGACCCCTCGGTGAACAGTACTGCTATAGTACCGCACTACTACAAGAGATGCTACAATATCGCCGCCGTTATAGTACCTGCTACAATCCCTCCGTTGCTACAGTTCATCGTTGCTACAGTGCCCTGCTACAGTACTGCTGCAGTACCCGAAAATCCACCCATGCCCGTTACACATTTTCTAAAATGTTTATAAACGTCTGTTTGTATGTATATATATATATATCATAAACTTTACACATTTTTTTAAAACTTATATATATATATTCACATTTTAATATACATACATGTATGTGTGTGTGTATTAAAAAAATTACACGTTTTTTAAAACGTTTATAGATGTATACATAAAATTTATTGTTTACATATATTTATATTAAAAAAATTATTAATTAATCACAATGTATTAATATGTATTTATTTTAAAATATTTATTAATTAATATAAATATATCAAATATATTTTGGCAATTTTTTTTAAACAGATATACATATCAAATTTATATATATATATATACAAATATACATACAAATATACATATATGTATGTATATATATATATCAAAAACCATAAACATATTTTTAAAATCATATATATATATATAAACACATACAAATATCAAAATTAAACAAACACGTATTAATATATATATATATACACACACAAACATATATCAAAATATAATAGTAAACATACTTATATATATATATACAAATATAAATACAAAACATGTATATATATATATTATATATATATCAAAATTAAAAAAATAAAATATCTAAAAATCAGTTAAAATAAATTACACGAACTAGATTACAATAAAAATAGAGATTAATACAATTGCGTCAATCCTACATATCAAATAAAACATGCAAATCAAATAAATTTCTAAACCTAAGGTTTGACCAAACCAGTATATTTAACATTGAATCAAAATACGTAAAAAACAAACCAGATTAAAACCAAAATAGAGATTAATACAATTGCGTCAATCCTAAATATCAAATAAAGCATGAAAATCAGATGAACTTCTAAACCTAGGGTTTTACCAAACTAGTATATTTAACATTGACCCAAAATACGCAAAAAAAATATGGAGAACATAAGCGGAGTCCATACCTTGAAGATCTGAGCCGAAATCACCAAAAAATCGAGAAGAATGGAGCTACACGGAGCTTCAGTGGATCGGCTGGTCGGGTAGGTTTCGGTGCATCGTTCGGGATAGGGAGGAGAAAGGAGAGGAGGAAGAAAGGAGAGTCGCGTGACTGTTAAAATAGTAGGATTTTTTCGACTGACTATTTACGACGGAATTAATGTCGTCACAAATAGTTTTTCATCAAAATTAATTGCGATAGACACTAATTTCCTTCACAAATAATCCTGAGTCGACGATCATTTGCGACGGATAACGTTATTCATCACAAATGCTTGTCACGATTACTTTTCGTGTTGGCCGGCGGGAATGTCTACCAAAAATATTTGTGACGGATTATTAATTCGATGGAAAATAATGATTTTTGGCGACGAAATTAACAATCTGTTGTAAAAAAATAGCAGAAAAGACACTATTTGCGATGGGTCATCTACCTGTCACAAATGATCGAATATCTAGTAGTACGAGGTTAGGGGATCGTGCGCTACAAAGGGGGTCGAGTGTCCAGGGGGTTCGGCCGAGGGGGTCATGCGCCTACTGGAGACTGCAACCAGGAGGGCACGCTGTAGGGAGTCGCAATCATGGAGAGGGAGGGGGTCGGGGTCATGCCAGGTTATTTTAGGTAGGGGCTCGCATGACATTGGAAGGAGGGGGGAATGGTGTGTCGCGCCCGGTAGGGAGGAAAGGGAGAGTCACCCTTTTAGTTTTCTTTAAACCCTAATTAAAAAAATTAATAATAATAATCACCATCATCATAATCATCATCGTCGTCATAATAATAATAATAATTAATCGTGTAACTCCTCAAGATTTCATAGTAAGTCATTTTTTATAAACTAATTCAATAGCTTATGCTACACGCAAGACCAAGTTCGAGCGCACCACGACATACCAAACTAGACGTTCAAAAAATGGTTATGAATAGTATTAACTTCATTTTTAATTTTATATACTCCATATAATTTTAACATCCATATTATGTGTTTCTTAGACATAATATAAGAAGAAATTCAATTTTTCAGATAAAAGAAGTATTTTTCAAAAAATGCAATTTTACCGCCTTTTAATGGAGAACCCTGTTTAAATCCAATATTTGACACTTTTATATATTCAATTTTACAAAATAAACTTATTCTTTAGAATCGGGACATAAAAATTTAGTTTGAATAAATTTTCGGTGCATTTTTGATAACTTTCATATTTTGATGAATAGTTAAAAATACTAAATTTTAATTGATAGAAACTTTTTTAATAAAAATAATTTATAGTGATAAATTATACATTTGAATGGTTTTTAAGTATAATTATATTGTGTTTTTATCATTTAATCCAACGTTGGTCATTGAAATTAATTTTACATTTAAATTAGACATTAACACATATCAATTTTTAGATAGTTTTTACTTCTCAAAAACCCGCGTTTTGGTTTTGACAATGGAAATATTTTTTAAAATTAATTAATACAACTTATATGTTTCTAATTTGGTAAAATAGAAATCATTTTTAAATTTGGAATATCAAAATTAGCTTAGGGTGAATTTTTGGTATTTTTATGAAAACTTTCAATTTTTTTATGAATAGTGAAAAACACTGTGTTATTGTTTAAAACCTACTTTTTATTTAAATAATTATTTATTTTATTTAAATTTATTTTAGGTCAAAACAGATACATAATAGATATATAAGTTCAATGTAATTCAATGTAGTCATTTTATAATAAAATTAAATGTATAAAATTTTATTGAACATTTTAACGTCTTTTACCCACCTTCTAGACACATTTGCAAATTTGCATAAAAAGTAATTTTACCCCTTATGTGAATTGAATTTAAAAAATACGAGAGACACGATTGACATCAGTAAGTAAAATTCAGTTCAATAGGATAAAAATAATTTTTGGTGAATAGTAACTTTTGAATTTAATTTACCACGGTTAAAAATAAATAAGGTAATTAAAGATAAAAATGATATTATAATTACCCTAACACATATCCTAATTCTATTGGATGAGTGTATTTCGACCAAAATCAACCTTAGGAATAAAATATGATCCTTTTGATCCACTTGAATTAGATTAGGACATTTATTATTATTTTATTTAAAGAAGAGTTTAAAGTGTTAAATTCAAAGTTTAATAACTAGACCATTATTAATATAGAGTTATACATAAGATAAATTAGACTATAAATATTCATTAGAAAGGTAAAAATATTTCCTACATAAATGTATTTTATTTATAATTTTTAGACATTAAATAATTAAATTTATTTATGACCCAATAATGATGCAGTAATTACCTTATTAATGAATGATTAAAATAATTGATATTATAAATATCCAAATAAATGTAAATTGAGACTTTTGATGCATTACACTAATTTTATAGGCAAATATGACATGTTGGGATTGATTTAATTTATTTGGTTCGAATTAATCAAGTTTTTTTTACTTTCACAAAAACCAAATACTAAATAGTGTCAAAATTGACATAAATGAGTTTTTAAAATAAATACTATATTATTAAATGTTATGATATTCCTAAAAATATAATTTCCAGAAAAAGGACTAATATAATGATATATATTTTATTAATTAACTACTTGTGGTTCACTTGGCTTTTTATAGTAAGTTTATTAACCATTTATTATAATAATACAAGAATACATGCTAAAAGTTAAACTATTTAACTAAGAGTTAAATCTAAAAAATAAGATTAATATGGTGACCTAAACCTATATAAAACATATTGGTTGAGAGATTTTAGACTCATACCCACCTTATTCTCAAAATAAATCCTTTTGGATCCATTAGAAACCAAAAATTATTGTATAATAAAATAATATTTCAAGCTTTTCCTAAAGTGACCATCACCTCTCTTATAAAAGGGTACTTCCCCTTATCTCAAAATCACACCTCAAAATCCATTTGTCTCAGCCAAACCTTGCTCAAATATACTTATAAATACCCTCACTTTAACCTATAGGCCTTACTTTGATCATAAATCCAACCTAAGTATCCCTTTTGATCAAATCAAAAGAAAGCACCCGAAGAAGAGGTAATTATTTCATCACCTCTTTCAAAGTTCTTTTCTTCTTTCACTTCCTATTTCTTTGTTATTTCCAAACCATAATAATAAATCCAGTACCTTATACATACTATGATTTTATTATAAATAAGTTACAACCATATTAATTATTCTATCCATCCTATGAATGACAAAGTCACCATACATGCGTACGTACGACTTATCGTCTCCACGTCGTGGTGTAGTTTGTTATTCAACACTTCATTATTTGGATGGGTATAATAATGAGTATAATTGATGTAAATAATAAATATAACATGTTAATTATTCTTTATATATGATATACCATCCAATTACATACAATTTCACCATCAATAGAATGATATTGTCGCTCGTGCGTACGTATGGATTACCGTCTCCACAAACGCGATGAGATTCATTCCCCATCATAACCATTCAAGAATAATTTTCATTTTATGAATAAAAATAATATTTAAGAACTTAATATAATTCTTGATATGAATCAAATACATCCTATTTGTAACAAACATGACTTACATAACAAAACATATAAAGGAAAACGAATCAGTTAACGCCCAAAACAATGATACTACTGAAATATCATTAACAAAGAAATATTATAAGATCATATATGATATCATATTTATGTGTTTGTTTCCTTTATAATTTAATAATAATGATTTCACCATTATACAAAAGGTTAACCTACCCTCTACTAAGGAAAAATTACAAGTTAAGGGGTTTTCATCTCACTTTTTATTCACGTGAGATTCATGTTATATTGCCACTATTTCCTTTTATGTGGTGTATGTACTGCCCATGATTGTATTATTTGTGTCATATACTTTAATTTATGGGTATTTACATCTTCATTGCGTGATCCTTACTTCATTAGGTGTATATTTCATAAGTTACCAAATCAGTGAGGGAATTTCTAATTTCGATTTCCACTCATTGGGTTTTACACAAACTTCATTGATTATTTTACTCCAAGATTATGTGTGAAATCACTATTTATTTATTTATGTGGTAATTTACACTCCCCTTTGTGTGGATATACTTTTGATACACATAATCACTCCATTTATAAGTTCTTAATTCATCGATATGAACTTGATAAAAGTAATCTTAACTCAATTTTCATTCATTGAGTTAAACATCCAAGTCATTGGTGTTGTTTTTACAAGAATATGTGTGAATGTACTCTGATTGATTTACACTGAATATCCAATCATATTGAGTGTATTTATATTTTTCACGCGTAATTATTTCATTGATTTATCCTTAACCTAAGGATACGATCTTTATAAGGGATTTCATCTCAATTTACATTCCATTGAGACTTCTTTGTTGTTATGCGCCAATTCACTTTTATATGGTGTACATAATGTACTTTGACATAGTATATCATGAATCCCTTTATTCTCATGATATTATAAAGTTTTTATTACCTCAATTATTTTTATTCAATCTTCTCTCATGTGGTTAGGAACTCTAACTAAAATATCATTTTAAATGTTTTAAATATTTATTCTTCTAAATCTTTCTCATTAATGTCCATGTTTTAAAAATGGTGTTAATGATTTATTTATATGGACATTAATGTTTTAAAATTAAAATTCCTTTTAAAATTTTCGAAGTGGTATGGGACACTTTGATTCAAAAATCTATTTTTAACAGCTTCTTGATAAATAATGATACTTTTAAATATTTTCAAGAAAAAGGAGATATTTCTCTCAAATAGTTTTTCTGATTATTTTCACCTATTTCAATATCCTTCATTATTCTTGATTGAGGTTGATACAGTATTTCATATTGTATTGAATGGGTTATGTTTTACTGTGGATGTGCTATTTTTATACCATTCATGGTTTGTGGTTAAAATATTGACATTTCGTATGCTAGTTTTAATACAAATGTTTAGATTATGTTTCACCCTTTTCGTATGAGGAATAAATTGCACTTAGTAAGTGATGGGTGGAGCATTCTATAGCTCCTCGATGCATCGTTAGGTATCGTGAGACAAACTAGTGTCTTGACATAAGGCCTTGATAAAATCTGTATTTTTAGTCTTGGCACGAGGCCTTGACTATGTGGTTATGATGTCCATCATTATGCATTACATCATTATGAAATTAGTTATTGATATTACATGTGATTATTCAACTAGTAAAATATTCATGTGAATAAGTAAATGGAATTATTTGATTTATCGTTTCCATATTATGCTGAAGTTTAAGTTTAAAAGGCTTGTGTTTTAGACTTATACATTGCCTTAAATGTTTATGTTTTCTTATGATAGTTTCTGCTATATTGTTATCCTTACTGAGCATCTGAGATCACCCCTTTATTATATTTTATTTTTTCCAAGATATGAAGAAGTATATTATGATTGACCTATAAGAATAGGCTAAGGGATAAGAGTGTATTCAAAGGAGACACAATGTTGTAGTTTTTCTATTTCATAATGTAATGTAAAACGTATGTATGTATCTAATACATCTAGGGATACTAAACTAATCAGTCTTTCGAGACGTGATCTCTTGTGATTATGTCAATGTTATATAATAAGGCACCGACTCTAGGTAAATTAGGTTGGGGCGTTACAGTTGGTATCAAAGGAAGTTTAGTACAAACCTTAGAAGCTATATTTAAAAAAACACTGATTAGAAAACACTACCCTAAGATAGAGTTTGAGAATTAGTATAGAAGAACATCCAAAAAATTTGGTAACGTAAATATTATGTGGGTTTTCCAAGAAATACATCACTGTCTGGATATGAGCAGGTAGAGGTGGCTCTGGCATAGATGTGCCTAGGGGTAAAACCTGAAAACACCACTTTGTGCTATACTCAAAGAGGAACTGGTGCACGACAACGGGCCTTGCTACACTCTTGGTTACGACACTCCTGGGGGATATGCTTAGGATAATTCACATTTTCTTTACAAACCGATTTGAAGTATTTTAATATAATATGAGAATAAATAACCTTGGTTAATCCTAAAGTGTTTTAGATTGAAAATAAGATGTCGTGATATTCTCTAAATGATTTTATGACTACTGTTATTCACAATATGCTTTCTGGTTTTAGTCAATATCTGGATTCCAAGGAAGTCATAGTAACAATGAACATGATGTAAAATGTGGGCATGATGGTGGATATGAACAACTAAATGGAATGTTGATAGGCATAAAAGATATCATGTTTATGCCGAAACAGGTTTCCAAAAATATTATCAACAATATATACATTAACCAACTCTCAAACTCAACAAAGAAGATAAAGGTGGATATTGATAAGAGCTCCAGTAGTGGAGACTCTGGAGAAAAGAAATCTCAATTTCCATCATGCCAGAAATGTGGAAGGAGACACCTAGGAAAGTGTCTCAATGGAACAAAGAAATGCTTTATGTGTGGTAGATAAGGACATAAAGTAAATAATTGCTGAGGAAAAATAAAGATTGTTATGGAAAAAAATAAAAATGATCCTAAGAATCCATTTACAGTCATTTTTCATAAATGTAGGGGACCTGGGCATTGCCCAATCAAATGCCCTATTCTATAGGATAACCACTAGGTCAAGGAAGAACCTATGTGGAAATAAATGGATGGAGAAATGTTTAAAAGTATTAATGCTCTTTGTTGATGGGATTACTTTGGAATACTTTTCTCTTGTATGTGTAACCCTACATTTTTTTATGTGAAAATTCTATTTGAGGAAGAATTATATTTTCTTTTTTGGATATAGTTATAAAGAACCATTTGGTTTTATATAATCCTTGAATTTGAGTCAATTACAAGTTATTAATTTTTGGGATGAAAATATGAGGTATGAGATAACATTTGTAGTTAAATTATGTTATGGTTATTTTGAGGAATTTATCCAATTTTAGGAATGTTATAAAATATAGTTTTTGAAAAAGGAAAACACGCGGACCATGTGACAACCTGTCACATCGGACAAAGCTACGGGAATCGAACCCACAACCAAAGTGAGACTGGGATTTATCACCTACCACTGGACTACGCGAAGTCCCTGGTTAGTGTGACTAATTATTTTTATTTAAATGATTTTATTGATCAATAATAAGTTGATTTGGGATCTTATGTTTTATCAAATAGATATACTTAGTATAGGAAAATGATTTGGTGACTAAGTGATAAATGTTATTTTGGAAGACGTTCGCTCTGTTGGGAACACTGTATGCTTAAGAAAAATAGAATGCTATAGGATTTCATTTGAGGAGTAATGGTGGATTTTTTTTATTTTGGAATAATATATTTTTTTATAGAGATTCAGGTTATTAATGGAAGTGATTAACCTATCATAGAGAATACGTGATTTGGTTAATTACACTTATGTATGAGAATTTAAGAGTATTTGATGTTTTTTGGAGATAAATGTTAAGATTTACTTTGAAAAAATATGGGATTAATTTTTTTTGAGTTTTGGGTTTCAATATTAGTTTGGATTATATTGAAGGATTTTAAGGATAATTGATTATTTAATGGTCTTTCTTGAACTTTGGGTATTGTTTGTTTAATTTTGGAAATTAAGATTGTATTTATTTCTATAAAGGATTATCCATTTTGGGGATCTTTTGATCTTGTACTGACCATTTGGTTTTGGTTGATCTCTAAATACAAGGGAAATATATATTTCATCCTTTGTGGATTATGTGATTCTCTAGAAGTTGATTCTAGCGCTTTTGGTGTGACCAATTCGTCTTGAATACTCATCTTTCGGATAAAAGATGAGTTAGTGGTAGAAATTTATTAAAGGATGAAACTATACTTAAAAACTAAGTATATCTCTTTATGTTCTTAGTCAATCTCATAAATAAATTCCTTAAATTTATGAAATGGAACTTAAAACAAAAAAAATTTTCTGTTTACTTTTCCTACTGGGAAACTGATGACCATTTAACCCATCACAAGTTTGTGGTTTCCTTGTTGTTAACTTTATCCTGATCATGGTTTCTATCACTCTCTATCAGAACTTGACACTTATTTTATCTTCCATATCCATGTTTTCCTACATGAAATCCTAGTATGGGTTATCTCGGGTGACCTTTGTACTTCTCTTTATTTCTTTTAAAGTGATAGTTTTATTAACTCTTTTTCCAATGTGGGACTTTCAATGAAGTTCCTAAGACCAATTTTAAAATTATGAGGATGCAATTTCCAAAATGGGGGAAGAATGTAACACCCCAGGATTTCATAGTAAGTTATTTTCTTTAAAGTAATTCAATAGCTTGCACTACACGCAAGACCAAGTTCAAGCGCACCACGACTTACCAAATTAGCCGTTCAAAAAATGGTTATGAATAGTATTAACTGCATTTTGAATTTTATATTCTTCATATAATTTTAGCATCCATATTATGTGTTTCTTAGACATAATATAAGAACAAATTCAAATTTTCAAATAAAAGAAGTATTTTTCAAAAAATGAAATTTTACCGCCTTTTAATGGTGAACCCTGTTTAAATCCAATATTTAACACTTTTATATATTCAATTTGAAAAAATAAATTTCTTTAGAAGCGGGACATAAAATTTTAGTTTGAATAAATTTTCGGTGCTTTTCTGGCAACTTTCATATTTTGATGAATAGTGAAAAATACTAAATTTTAATTGAAAACAACTTTTTTAATCAAAATAATTTATAGTGTTAAATTATACAATTGAATGGTTTTTAAGTATAATTAGATTACATTTTTATCATTTAATCCAATGTTAGTCATTGGAAGTAATTTTACATTTAAATTGGACATTAACATATATCAATCTTTTAATAGTTTTTACTTCTCAAAAACCTGCTTTTTGGTTTTGACAACGGGAATATTTTTTTAAATTAATTAATACAACTTATATGTTTAGAATTGGATAAAATAGACATAATTTTTGAATTTAGAATATTAGAATTATCTTAGGGTGAATTTTTGGTATTTTTCTGAAAACTTTCAATTTTTGATGAATAGTGAAAAACACTGCGTTATCGTTTAAAACCTGCTTTTTCTTTAAATAATTATTTATTTCATTTAAATTTATTTTAGGTAAAAAAAAGATGCATAATACCTATATAAGTTCAATGTAATTAAATGGAGTCATTTTATAATAAAATTAGATGTATAAAATTTTATTGAACATTTTAACGTCTTTTACCTACCTTCTAGGCACATTTGCAAATTTGCCTAAAATGTAATTTTACCACTTCTCTGAATTGAATTTCAAAAATCCGAGAGACACGGTTGATATCACTAAGTAAAATATGGTTCAATAGGATGAAAATAATTTTTGGTGAACAGTAACTTTTGAATTTTATTTACCACATTTAAAAGTAAATAGGGTAATTAAAGGTAAAAATGATATTATAATTACCCTAACACATGTCCTAATTCTATTGGATAAGTGTATTTTGAGGAAAATCAACCTTAGTAATAAAATATGATCTTTTTTATTCACTTGGATTATATTATGACATTTATTATTATTTTATTTAAAGAAGAGTTAAAAGTGCTAAATTCAAAGTTTAATAACTAAACCATTTTTAATATAGGGTTATAAAAAAGATAAATTTGAATATAAATATTCATTAGAAATATAAAAAGATTTCCTACATAATGGTATTTTATTTATAATTTTTATACATTAAATAATTAAATTTATTTATGACCCAATGATGATGCATTAATTACCTTATTAATGAAAGATTAAAATAATTGATATTATAAATATCCAAATAAATGTAAATTGAGACTTTTTGATGCATTACACTAATTTTATAGATGAATATGACATGTTCGGATTGATTTAATTTATTTGGTTCGAATTAATCAATTTTTGTTTACTTTCACAAAAACCAAATACTAAATAGTGTCAAAATTGACATAAATGAGTTTTTAAAACAAATACTATATTTGTAAGAACCTGGTTCTTATTCTTGATGTACATGTTTCTTCTTTTCTCCTTTCCTTAAGTGTTTTTGAGGAAATAAGGAAAATGGGAAAAATCCTAAATTTTGGGACCACACGCCGTGTATTTTTTCACACATCGTGTACTTTTAGCCGTGTGGGATGAGTACACAGGGCATGTAGCTGTGTCAGCGATGAAGGGTGTAAAAACCGACTACACGTCGTGTAGTAGATATTTACATGCCGTGTAGTCAGTCGGGAGGCGAATAGTATGGCGGTGGCCAGCAGGGCGACAGTACACACCGTGTAGTCAAGAATACACGTCGTGTAGTCATGTCGATGGATGAATATTTTGGTGGTGCCGCCAGAGGAATAGTTAAATGAGGGGAGTACACGCCATGTAGTCAAAAGTACACATCGTGTACTTTGTTTTGTTTTGCTTAAAATGGGCAGTAGCCAACCCTGTTCACAGGATTGTCTTAGAACCGGATGGGAGCTCAGGAGAGGATAGCTGAACCTTAATGGATCTCCAGATCAAGCGTCGGGAACTCGTTTTCGCTTTCGTCGATCACGTTGGAACCGTACGGGTAAGCCCTCCCATTTCCTTGCGTAGTTCTTGCCAATTATTCCTCTAATGGAAGTTATTTGAGGTTGAATGAGGATTTATTTTACCTCAGATCTACGACGTTCTTGGACTTTTCAGAAGGCGTCGTTCGGGTATATCGATCACGGGTGATCGAGGTAGGTGGATTGGTATTTAATTTCCAACTGATGTGTGTTTTGTGTACCGTTGTGATACGCACCCATGAATGGGGTGTCGTATGGCTGAGGCCTTGTTGAATTAAATTCTTAGAATTGTATAGGTAATTTAAATGTGATAATAAACTGTTGTTTGGGATCGCTGCTTGGATTCGGGACCACCCCGGGGGTGCGTTCCTCTGTTTAGTCGTTTGGCCAGGATACCCGAGGGTATGCATTTATAATAATGATTATAGAATTTCCTTGAGAGGAATTGCATGTGTATTTCTTGTTTACATGTTGGACATGGCCCGGTTACTTGTTTAGCCTGAGGGATGTGTTGTGATTGGCCTGTGGGCAATGTACTACTTAGCCTGTGCGCAACTTCTTCCGTGCCTATGGGCAGTTGATTCTGTGCCTATGGGCGACGCCTCGTACACCTGTGGGCAATATTCGATATGCCTGTGGGCAGATTCCTGTGTTTTGATTCTCTTTACCTGAGGTTAAGGGTTTACGTGTCTGAGGAAACTGGCTGTTTTACTTAGAATATTCACTGTGGTGATATCTTAAATTGAATGTTAAATGAATAATAAAATTGAAATATAACTGGTAAAGTTAGTTACTTTTGAGTACTGCTTAGTGTATTGCATTTTACTACTGCACACTATTGTTGCATCTTTTCACACGGTTGGGCACAGGCCTTTGGTGGGTGCCTACTGGGAATTATTTCTCACACCTTGTTTGGGTCATGTCTTCGGCCCAAACAGATTACATTTCTGCAGGCGTGGATAAGGTCAAGGGTCCCTATACAGGTACTTGATTGTTGCTGAGTAGGGGAGCATGGGATTGGGCTTAGGCTCGCGATGCTACCGGTTGTTTTGTTTTGTTTTTGCTTTACTCTGTATTGTACTATCATGTACTATTGTGTAACATGTTCTGGCTATTTTCTTAGAACTTGAGACATGTTGCATCATTATCTATATAGCTGTTGTTTATCTTTTACTGCAGTTGTTTAATTTAAATGTGTATGGTTTATTGCTTCCACTGTTGTTGTATGTTTTATCTTGTATTTCGCTACGCTACACTTTGACAAATGAGGGCATAGTTTCCCCACTATCAGACCTAGGCCCTCGCTGCTAGTTGGCAGCCTCTGGCGTTTGGGGAAATGTGCTTGAGGTCACGTGGCGAACTGGGTTCGGGGCACCCGTTGAGTGGCACCCGGAATTGGGATGTTACAATATGGTATCAGAGGGGTTCTTTTCTTTGACTTACTATTTGGAGCCTTAGTCAGGGATAGGATGAGAACAGTAGTTGGTAATAAGATGTGTCTGGGCGTAGCTAACCCATGTATAGGGAAAAGCCAATTTACCTCGTGTTTAAATTTTTCTGATTTTGCAAATTTTACAGTTGATTTGATTTCACCGTTGGGTGACGCACTTGTGGTTGTGCTGATTATCTTTTATTCATGGGTTCTATTTAGTTGCAACCATGTCATCTCATGCATCATTTAGGCACATGCTAGAAATCACATGACATGCATAGTTCTATGCCACCTAGGTGCATTAGAAATTGAATGTTGTTGTGATAGATGTTGTGCTAGTAAAAGCATGTTGTTGTGATAGACGCTTGGATAGATACCTATTGTTTAATAGGGTATTATTGTGTGATCCTGTTATAGAATGGATGCCAAACTTTGGTTTTTGGGGAGTATGGGCCCTCATTGACCGAAATTTGGTGGATCATTGGTTGTTTATCCGGTTATAACACATATAAGATGACAAACTTTGATTCGTGGGGAGTATGGGCCCTCACAGATCAGAATTTGGAACTTAGGTGTTGTTTTTCAGTATTTTCTGGGTTCTGGAGAAGTTTTTGAGGCATACTGTCCGAAAAACCCAGTATACACGCCATGTAGTACCTTAAACACATCGTGTATGTCCTTTTGTTCGGGAAGAAAAGAAAACTTTTTAAGTACATGCCGTATACCCTAATTACACGCCATGTAGTCTCTTTCCGTGTCATAGACTGTGTGGGCAGGGACACGGGGAAGGGAAGTGCTTGGGGCGAACACGTCGTGTACCATAAGTACACACCGTGTAGTGTTGACCCGGAGTTCGCTCGTGTAACTAACAACACGGACGGGGGAGACCTTAATATATACACGCCGTGTCCACTATGGAACATGCCGTGTAGTCTAACCTGGGATACGGCCGTGTAACTAACAATGCGGGTCGGTGTAATCCTTTCGTGTACACGTCGTGTGTATATGGAACATGTTGTGTAGTGTGAGCCATGTATCCGGTCGTGTAACTAACAACACGGGTCGGTGAAGCTCATCTAGTACACGCTGTGTACCTGTGGGACACGCCGTGTAGTCTTGACCAGTGACAGACCGTGTGGACTTAGCCATGTGGCTGGGAAGACGGAGTGGTGTACACACCGTGTGCGAGTGTAACACGCCGTGTAGTATCAAGCCGAGTAGTTGGCCGTGTCACAAACGACATGGGCAGTTGGAAAATTACACCATACGCATCGTGTCGATTATATACACGCCGTGTAGTTTTGTTTAACGGGAGCTGTGTGGCTTGGCTGTGTAGAAGGATCCGGGCAGGGGAAGAAAAGTCAGGTACACGCCGTGTAGTCAGTATACACACTGTGTAGTCTTGTTGTGCAATTTTAAACACCTTCTTCCTCCTATTCCCCTTTTGGTTCCTTCTTTTTCAGACTATGATAATCTTGATCTAAGGTGTGTGTTTGACCTTGTAGAGTCATGCCGCCAATAATACCACGCGTTGTTCATCAGGAGAGCGGTAAGGATTATACTCCGGAGATGGTGGGCCATGGGCTACCAGTTGATCCTCCAACAGAGCCAGATGCGGTGCCAGCCGTTATACCGGACACAGGCGCAGAGGCGCAGTTCCGTGAAGGCTTTATGTGGTTCATGCAGACCTTTCAGGGAGCATCGCCGGCTGCCACATCTTTGGCAGAGCTGACATGTATCTTCCAGCAGCAGCATCCGCCTAAGTTTTCAGGGGATGGTGGACCACAGGTTGTGGAGTCTTGGTTGTGGTCTATGCAGACTATTTTCGAGCACCTAGAGACGCCTCCAGGGAGGAGGGTCAAGCTCGTGACTTATATGTTGTGTGATTCCACCAAGAGGTGGTGGGATGTTACCACCCAGTTAGAACATCACAGATACATGGCGTGGGAAGATTTCCAGACAGCCTTCTATGACTTCTTCTTCCCAGAGACGTTGAGGGAAGATCGAGCTCGAGAGTTCATGAATTTTCAACAGGGCGCTATGTCGGTGATGGATTATTCTACTCGCTTTACCGAGCTTCAGCGTTTTGCACCCGTTCTGGTGGGCGATGAGACGCTGAGAGCCAGACGCTTTGAGGATGGTCTTAGATATGACATCTGAGCACTGGTGAATGTTTTTAGGTTGCCTTCAGTATATTCAATTGTGAACCAGGCACTGATTACAGAAAGGAACCTGCGGGAAGTTAGTGGTGTGGGCCAGGGCGGTTCAGCACCAGTTTCTGGCACTATTTCTACTGGCAAGAGGAAGAGACAGATGGACTTCTCTTAGGGTGGCAGTACCAGCCAAAAGAATGTTTCAGGTGGCATGTGCTACCAGTGTGGTAGGAAGGGGCACAAGCGACCTCAGTGTCCACGTGACCCAGTGGAATGTCGGGCTTGTGGCCGGATGGGTCATCTGCAGCGCTTCTATAGGGAGTTTCCACCAGTGGCTAGTGAGAGAGCTTATGTGTAGACTCTGCATGCAGGGGCAGGACCAGCAGCTTCTTACCGGTCGGGAAACTGGAATACGTCAGGGCGTGTAGGCAGAGATGGTGGTCATGGCCATGGTAGCCAGACACCAGGATCTCAGAGGTAGCAGGGCGGGACAGCTCAGGGTAGTCGGGCTGTGTCGCAGGGCCGCGGCACTGGGCAGACATATGCAGTGCAACAGACCCAGCAGGAGCAGGATCCCAGACCTTCTACTGTCAGAGGTACTATTCTAGTAGCTTCTGTTTTATTTGCAGTACTTTTTGATACGGGTGCTACACATAGCTTTATATCTATACCCATTGTGGAGATCCTTGGGATCTGTGTTTCTTCTTCTTCTAATGTTATGATGTTAGACACTCTATTGGAAACTAGAACGGCTAGTGTGCGTCGGTGCAAGGAGTGCCCCCTTGAGGTTGGTGGGTGTCACTTCCTTTGGGAACTCTATGTCTTAGAGATGATGAGCTATGATGTCATTCTCGGGATGGACTGGTTGGTTCCCTTTCAAGCCTTTTTGGATTGCTATCATCACAGGGTGAGTTTCACGTCACTAGAGGGCAGAGAGTTTCTATACAAGGGTGAGTGGGATGTTCAGGCGAGTCGAGCTGGACCAGAGCATCATGGGCGAGGTGGTATCACAGCCCAGATTGCGATCTTATATCTGGACGACCATGGGACTTGTCAGAAGGATTTTCCTCCAGTGGTTGATCATTTCAGGGATGTCTTCCCGGACGACTTTTCAGGTCTTCCTCCAGAGCGTGAGGTGGATTTATCTATTGAGCTTGTGCCAGGAGCAGCACCGATGTCTATTCCTCTTTATAGGATGGCTACACTAGAGTTGCAGGAGCTCAAGAGATAGTTAGAGGAGTTACAGGAAAAGAGTTTCATCTGACCCAGTACTTCTCCTTGGGGTTCGTCGGTCCTCTTTGCGAAGAAGGCAGACGGTACCCTCAGAATCTGTGTGGATTATCGGAAGCTGAACCAGTTGAAGGTTAAGAACTGATATCTCTTTCCAAGGATTGATGATCTTTTTGATCAACTTCATGGAGCACGAGTTTTCTCTAAGATTGACTTGAGATTAGGATATCATCATCTGCGCGTTAGACCATCTAATATACCTCTCACAGCTTTCAGAAGCAGGTATGGTCTATACGAGTATACGGTTATGTCGTTCGGACTCACGAACGCACCAGTATTTTTCATGGCTCTGATGAATCATGTGTTCCATCTTTATCTGGATTCTTTTGTGGTAGTATTCGTGGAAGATATCTTGGTGTACTCTCACACTCAACACGACCATGCCACCCATATTGAGATTGTATTGAGTATATTGAGAGAGCATCGGCTATATGCTAAGCTCTCAAAGTGCCACTTTTGGATGGACCAGATACACTTCCTGGGTTATATCATCTCAGAGGCAGGAGTTGCAGTAGACCCAGAGAAAGTGAGAGTAGTAGTTTCTTGGGAGCATCCTAAGAACGTGTTTGAAATACGAAGTTTCTTGGGGATGGCTGGTTACTACAGGCATTTTATACAGGACTTCTCCCGCTTAGCAGTGCCGTTGACGGGTTTGACTAAGAAGGGTGTGAAGTTCGTTTGGTCAGAAGCTTGAGAGACAGCCTTCCAGGAGCTGAAGGGAAAGTTGAAATCAGCACCGATCCTGATACTCCCAGAGCATGGGAAGATCTATACAGTTTACTGTGATGCATCAGGTATTGGGCTAGGAGTTTTGTTGATGCAGGGAAATCGAGTAGTAGGGTATGGGTCTCGGCAGTTGATGCCACATGAGAGGAATTACCCGACGCATGATCTTGAGTTGGCTGCAGTTGTTCATGCGTTGCACTGTTGGAGACATTATCTCTTGGGAGAACATTTTGTGGTGTTCACGGACCAAAAAAGTCTCAAGTACATCTTTACCCAGCGTGACTTGAACCTGAGACAGCGAAGGTGGGTTGAATACCTTCAGTCCTTCGATTTTGAGCTTGCTTGTACACCTGGTAAGGGTAATGCAGTTGCTGATGCACTGAGCAGGAAGACTCATATACAGGCAGTGCAGGAGGCTAGTGGTGAATGTCAGCTTATGGATTTGTTCTCTGAGATGCATTTGGAGGTGCATGACAGTCAGGGGCAGACCTATCTTTCATCTTTAGCTCTGACCTCTATCCTCCTGGATAGAGTGAGGATGAGACAGCTATCTGATTCAGAAGGCCTAGTTCTACGGGAGTAGGTGGAAAGTGAGGACCCTCCTCCTGGGTGGACGATAGGCAATGATGAAGTATTGTGTTTCCATGGATGAGTGTGGGTTCTAGGGGATATACGTGAGGAGCTGATGTGGGAGTTTCGTTCTTCAGCTTGGACAGTTCATCCTGGGGTTACCAAGATGTACTGAGACATGAGACGTCAGTACTGGTGGCCGGGAATGAAGAGGGATGTAGCTGGTTTTGTTACGAGCTGTTCCACCTATCAGCAGGTGAAGGTGGAGCATCAGAGGCCAGCCGGACTGTTACAATAGTTACCTATTCCAGAGTATAAATGGGATGATGTCACGATGGACTTCGTGACGGGGTTGCTGAGATCACCTCGAGGCAATGATGTCGTGTGGGTTGTTGTGGACAGACTCACGAAGGTATCTCACTTTTTGTCGATCAAGGAGACCTTTGGTGTTGACGAGGCCAGGAAGTTGTATGTTTGAGAGGTCGTACGTCTTCATGGGGTCACTCGTTCTATCATTTCAGATAGGGATGCCCATTTTACGTCTCGTTTCTGGTAGAGTTTTTAGAGGGCACTGGGTACACAGGTGCTTCTGAGCACAGCTTACCACCCTCAGACCGATTTTCAGTCAGAGCGTACGATACAGGTGCTTGAGGACATGTTGCGTGTATGTGTCCTAGACTTTGGGGGATCTTGGGAGAAGCATATACTCCTAGTCGAGTTTGCCTATAATGATAGTTTTCAGGAAACTATTGAGATGGAACCTTACGAGGCTTTATATGGTAGGTCATGCCGATCATCCTTATGCTGGTTAGAGGCAGGTGAGGCAGATTTACTGGGACCATGTCTCATACAGGAGACTTCTGAGCAGGTCTAGTTGATTCAGAAGCAAATGGCTACTGCACAGTCTCGAAAAAAATCTTATCTTGATCGTTGCAGACAACCCTTGGAGTTTGTGGTTGGGGATCAGGTTTTCTTGCATGTTTCACTGAGGTTGGGACACATGCAGATCAGGAGACAGGGTAAACTTTAACCGAGGTATGTGGGGCCATTTGATATTCTAGAGATAGTCGGGCTGGTTGCCTATGGGTTGTAGTTACCACAGAGGTATCGATCCATTCACGACGTCTTCCTTGTATCTCAGTTGTGTCGCTATCATTCAGACCTGTCTCACATATTTTAGCACGAGGAGGTTGAGCTTGAAATAGATGCGTCCTTTGAGAAGAATCTGATTCATATCGTTGATAGGAGCACAAAATTTATCTGAGGCTGGTCAGTTCCTCTCGTATGGGAGCTATGGAAGCATGGCCGAGTACAGGATGAAACTTGGGAGCGGGAGACCGATATACGTGCTCAGTGGCTGAAGTTGTTCATGGTTATATCTTCTCCACCCTTTAAAGGGAAATTCGGGGACGAATTGCTTTAAGGGGGGAAGTTTGTAAGAACCTGGTTCTTATTCTTGAGGTACGGGTTTCTTCTTTTCTCCTTTCCTTAAGTGTTTTTGAGGAAATAAGGAAAATGGGGGAAAATCCTAAATTTTGGGACTACACGCCATGTACTTTTCCACATGTCGTGTACTTTTGGCCATGTGGTATGAGTACACAGGGCGTGTAGCCATGTCGGCGATGAAGGGTGTAAAAACTGACTACATGCCGTGTAGTAGATATTTACACGCCGTGTAGTCAGTCGGTAGGTGAATAGTATGGCGGTGGCCATCAGGGCGACAGTACACACTGTGTAGTCAAGAATACACACCGTGTAGTCATGTCGACGGATGAACAATTTGGCGGTGCCGCCAGAGGAACAGTTAAATGAGGGGAGTACAAGTTGTGTAGTCAAAATTACACGCTGTGTACTTTGTTTTTTTCACTTAAAATGGGAAGTAGCCAACCATGTTCACAGGATTGGCTTAGAACCAGATGGGATCTCGGGAGAGGACGGTCGAACCTTCGTGGATCTCCAGATCGAGCGTCGGGAACCCGTTTCCGCTTCCGTCGATCATGTTGGAACCGCACGGGTAAGCCCTACCATATCCTTGCGTAGTTCTTAACAATTCTTCCTCTAAATGAAGTTATTTGAGGTTTATTGAGGATTTATTTTACCTCAGATCTACGACATTCTTGGACTTTTCAGAAGGTGTCATTCGAGTATATCGATCACGGGTGATCGAGGTAGGTGGCTTGGTGTTTAATTTCTAACTGATGTGCGTTTTGTGTACCATTGTGATACGCGCCCATGAATGGGGTGTCATATGGATGAGGCCTTATTGAATTAAATGCCTAGAATTGTATAGGTAATTTAAATGTGAAAATAAACTGTTGTTTGGGATCGCTGCTTGGATCCGGGACCACCCCGGGGGTGCGTTCCTCTGTTTAGATTTTTGGCCAGGATACCTGAGGATATGCCTTTATAATAATGATTATAGAATTGCCTTGAGAGGAATTACATGTGTATTGCTTGTTTACATGTTGAGAATGGCCTGGTTACTTGTTTAGCCTGAGGGCTATGTTGTTATTAGCCTGTGGGCAATGTACTACTTAGCCTGTGGGCAACTTCTTCTGTGCCTTTGGGCAGTTGATTTTGTGCTTGTGGGTGACACCTTGTACGCCTGTGGGCAATATTCGATATGCCTGTGGGCAGATTTCTGTGTTTAGATTCTCTTTACCTGAGGGTAAGGATTTACGCGACTGAGGACACTGGTTGTTTTACTTAGAATATTCACTGTGGTGATATCTTAAATTCAATGTTAAATGAATAATAAAATGGCAATATAATTGGTAAAGTTAGTTACTTTTGAGTACTGCTTAGTGTATTGCATTTTACTACTGCACACTATTGTTGCATCTTTTCACATAGTTGGGCACGGGCCTTTGGTGAGTGCCTACTGGGAATTATTTCTCATGTCCTGTTTGGGTCATGTCTTCGGCCCAAACAGATTACATTTCTTCAGGTGTGGATAAGGTAAAGGGTCCCTATACAGGTACTTGATTGCTACTGAGGATTAGGGGAGCATGGGACCGGTCTTAGGCTCGCGATGCTACCGGCTGTTTTGTTTTGTTTTTGTTGTACTCTATATTGTATTGTCTTTTACTATTGTGTAACATGTTCTGGCTGTTTTCGGAGAACTTGAGACATGTTGCATCATTATCTATATAGTTGTTGGTTATCTTTTACTACAGTTGTTTAATTTAAATGTGTATGGTTTATTGCTTCCGCTGTTGTTGTATGTTTTATCTTGTATTCCACTGCGCTACACTTTGACAAATGAGGTCATAGTTTCCCCGCTATCAGACTTGGGACCTCGCTCCTAGTCAGCAGCCTCTGGCGTTTGGGGAAATGCGCTTGAGGTCACGTGGCGAACCGGGTTCGGGGCACCCGTTGAGTGGCACCCGGAACCGGGACGTTACAATATTATTAAGTATTATGATATTCATAAAAATATAAGGTTCATCCAAAGGACTCATATAATGATAGATATGTCGTTAATGAACCACTTGGGGTTCACTTGGATTTTTATAGTAAGTTTATTAACCATTTATTATAATAATACAAGAATACATGGTAAAAGTTAAATTATTTAACTAAGAGTTAAATATAAACAATAAGGCTAATATGATGACCTAAACCTATCTAAAACCTATTGGTTGAGAGTTTTTTGACCCCATCCCCACCTTATCCTTGAAATAAATCTTTTTGTATCCATTAGAAACTAAAAATTATTGTATAATAAAATAGTATTTCAAGATTTTCCTAAAGTGACCATCACCTCTCTTACAAAAGGGTACTTCCTCTTCTCTAAAAATCACACCTCCAAATCCATTTGGCTTGGCCAAACCCTACTCAAATATCCTCTCAACTACCCTCACTTAAACCTATAGGCCTTACTTTGATCAGAAATCCAACCTAAGGAGCCCTTTAGATCAAATCAAATGGAATCACCTAAAGAAGAGGTAATTATTTCATCACCTCTTTAAAAGTTCTTTTCTTCTTCCACTTCCTATTTATTTGTTATTTCCATGCCAAAAAAATAACTCTAGTACCTTCTACATAATGTGATGTTATTATAAATAAGGTACAGTCATATTCATTATTCTATCCATCCTATGAATGACAAAGTCACCATACATGCGTACGTACGGATTACCGTCTCCACGGCGTGGTGTAGTTTGTTATTCAACACTTCATTATTTGGATGGGTATAATAATGAGTATAATTGATGTAAATAATAAATATAACATGTTAATTATTCTTTATATATGATATACCATCTAATTACATACGATTTTACCATCAATAGAATGATATTGTCGCTCGTGCGTATGTACGGATTACCGTCTCCACGAACGCGATGAGATTCATTCCCCATCGTAACCATTCAAGAATAATTTTCATTTTATGAATAAAAATAATGTTTAAGAACTTAATATCATTATATATGTGAATCAAATACATCCTATCTATAACATACAAGACTTGCGTAACAAAACATATAAAGGAAAACGAATCAGTTAACGCCCAAAACAATGATACTACTGAAATATCATTAACAAAGCAATATTATAAGATCATATATGATATCATATTTATGCATGTGTTTCCTGTATAATTTAATAAAAATGATTTCACCATTATACAGTAGGTTAACCTACCCTCTACTAAGGAAAAATTACAAGGTAAGGAGTTTTCATCTCACTTTTTATTTCCGTGAGATTCATTCTATATTGCCACTATTTCCTTTTATGTGGTGTATGTACTGCCCATGATTATATTCTTTATGTGATATACTTTAATTTATGGGTATTTACATATTCATTATATGATTCTTCTTTCATGGGGTGTATGTTTCGTAAGTTACCAAATCGGTAAGGGAATTTCTAATTTTGATTTCCACTCATTGGGTTTTACGCAAACTTCATTGATTATTTTACTCCAAGATTATGTGTGAAATCACTGTTTATTTATTTATGTAGTAATTTACACTCCCCTTTGTGTGGATATAATTTTTATACACATAATCACTCCATTGATAGGTTCTCAAGCCATCGATATGAACTTGATTAGAGTAATCTTAACTCAATTTTTATTCATTGAGTTAAACATCCAAGTCATTGGTGTTGTTTTTACAATAATATGTGTGAATGTTCTTTGATTGATTTACACTAAATATCCAATCATATTGAGTTTATTTATATTTGTCACACGCAATTATGTTATTTATTTATCCTTAACCTAAGGATATGGTTTTTATAAGGGATTTCAGCTAAATTTACATTCCATTGAGACCTCTTTGTTGTTATGTGACAATTCACTTTTATATGGTGTACATACTGTACTTTGACATAGTATATCATGAATCCCTTTATTCTCATGATATTATAAATTTTGTATTACCTCAAATATTTTTATTCAAGCGTCTCCCATGTGGTTGGGAACTCTAACTAAAATATCATTTTAAATGTTTTAAATATTTATTCTTCTAAATCTTTCTCATTAATGTCCATGTTTTAAAAATGGTGTTAATGATTTATTTGTATGGATATGAATGTTTTAAAATTAAAATTCTTTTTAAAAGTTTCAAAGTGGTATGGGACACTTTGATTCAAAATCTATTTTTAACAACTTCTTGATAAATAGCGAGACTTTTAAATGTTTTCAAGAAAAAGGGTTTATTTCTCTCAAATTGTTTTACTTATTATTTTCATCTATGTCAATATCCTTCATTATTCTTGATTGAGGTAGATACAATCTTCCATATTGTATTGAATGAGTTGTGTTTGACTGTAGATGTGCTATTTTTATATCATTCATGGTTTGTGGTTAAAATATTGACATTTCGTATGTTAGTTTTAATATGAATGTTTAGATTATGTTTCACCCTTTTCATATGAGGAATGCATTGGACTTAGTAAGTGACGGGTGGATCCCGCTATAGCTCATCGATGCATCGGTAAGTCTCATGAGACAAACTAGTGTCTTGGAACAAGACCTTGACAAAATCTTTATTTTTAGTCTTGGCACGAGGCCTTGACTATGTGGTTATGATGTCCAACATTATGCATTCCATCATTATGAAATTAGCTTTTGATATTACATGTGATTATTCGACTAGTAGAATATCCACGTGAATAAGTAAATGACGTTATTTGATTTATCTTTTCCAAATTATGCTGAAATTTAAGTTTAAAAGGCTTGTATTTTAGACTTATACATTGCCTTAAATGTTTATGTTTTCTTATTATAGTTTCCGCTATATTGTTATCCTTACTGAGCATCTGAGCTCACCCTTTTCTTTTGTTTTATTTTTTCCAAGATGTGAAGAAGTATATTATGATTGACCTACAGGAATAGGCTAAGGGATATGAGTGTGTTCAAAGGATACACAATGTTGTAGTTTTTTCCATTTCATAATGTAATGTAAAATGTATGTATGTATCTAGTACCTCCAGGGCTACTAAACTAATCAGTCTTTCGAGACTTGATCTCTTGTGATCATGTCAATATTATGCAATAATGCACCGACTTTGGGTAATTGAGGTCGAGGCATTACAAATCGTATTAATAATAATAATATTTAGAATAATACTGTCACAAACATAGCTTATTTTAAATGTATTTTTATTTTAATTTCCATTAATTCTTTGTTTTGGGGGTTTCCAAAGGTTTTATGGAGAATAGGTGAGTTTTCATGAATTGGGTCAAACCGTGAGCCCAATTCCATATTTAAAAATAAATTTTATTTTTTTTATAACATTTTCATTTTTTAATATTTTTCACTCATTCCAACTCATAAATGTCCTCCCCTGATATATTAACACCACAATTAAAATTTGGAGCCTTTGGAAATCCATAACCAAGGTTTATGTTGGTTTTTATTTAAGGGATTGGGCCTGCCCGAAAGCCCAATTCCAGTTTTAAAAATAAAATTTGATTAATTAATAACTTATTCATTTTAAGGCTTTTTCGGTGATTCCAAGCCTCAAACGTGCCCCTTGAACCCAGTCGCGCGCCCAAGCTCTCTCTCCCCTATTTGAAGCTTTTCTTCATCGCGATTGAATGCTGAACTTATTAAGGTTTCAAAAATCGGGCAGATTTGAAGAGGTAAATTTATTCCTTCATATCTCCTTCAATATTTACTCTTTTTCCCCCATTTCAGTCCCCACATGACCTCCTCCTCATCAGTCAATCCTAACTATCAGGTTTTGCTGCTTTGAGTTTCAAAATTTGGTTAATTCGGGGTAATTGCTTCAAGATTTTTCAAGGTGAGTGTTCCTCCCTTCCACTTCTTCCATTTCCTTAGGGTTTCATCCCTCTTTCTTGATGTTCCAAAGTGTCCATAACCTAGGGTTCGTACCTAGGGTTTAACCATGGGTATTTTTGGTGAAAATTTGTGGTTTAGGGCTGGATTTATCATCCTTGTGGTGCCGGGGTGGTGCGGTTGATGTTTCGCACCATGTTTTGAGGGATTCGACAATTTCGATAGGTGATTTTGTGGGTAAACATTTAATGATGAGTTAGTTTTCTTGATTAAATAATTTTACATGTTCCTTATGTGCTGTGAATTATGAGAAAACCATTTTTGGTAGCAATAGTAAAGCATTTGGTATTAAAGTTACATTTTTGCTTGAAGTGTGTATTTTTCAAATGTATTTCATGTGTTATCTCTTGTGGTAGTTTTGTAAAATGTAGAAGTGATTTATTAGTTGTTGAAAGGGGATGCCAATTATGGTTGGGTAATGATATAGTTCCATGTGGGCCTAAAAATGGGGTGTATTTGAATGGTTTTATGTGTATAACCTTGTTATACTCCTTGAAAGTGTTTTATGGATTTGTGTGTTCTCATGGGTATCTTTTGTGATATTATTCAAGGTGATTATATAACATTTGAAAGTGGATTATTACATGTTGATTGGGCTGCCAATTCTGTTTTGGTAGGGTCTTGGTGTGCTTTTGGCTTAAAAAGAGGTTTTTGAAATGGGTTTTATGTGCAAAGTTTGGGTATACTCTTTATAATTGTTTTATGAAAGTTTTGAATGGTTTATTGGGTTGTGTAATAGGTGAAACTATATCAGCAAACTGTTTTGGTAGGAGTATATTTTTAAAAGGTCCATTTAATTTGTGAAAAGGCTGTTATGTGATATGTATCATCTTGGAAATATTTTATTAATTTTTTTGAAGGAGATATTGAGGAGTGAAAGTGATGTGAAAGTGGTGTGGAGTGTTTTGTGTGAGTGTGATGTGAAAAATTGAATTTTTGATTATGAAAGAAGTGTTATTTTCCATGTGTGTGGGCTGTTATATGAGTTGAAATATCTTATAATTGTTTTATAAAATTGTTTAATGGTTTTGTGGAAGTGTTGAAGAAATGTGAAATGTGTTGTGGGCTATTTTGGTGTGATGCGGATTTCAAAATCATTTTGAATGAAAAATGGATTTTTGTGACTTGTGTGGTATACATATGGGATGTTTGGTGAATTTGTGATGTGGAAATGATATTTTCATGTTCAATGTATATTTCTTGACTTGTTGAACTTGTTTGAGCACAAGGGGAAAACCTGGGTATCTAGGTGGGTAGACGTGTACTAGTATGCTAGTGAATCTGTGGGGTTTGGTCTCAGTTTCACTTAGCAAGATTGACGCTTACAGCTCTAACTAAACTATGATGATGATGATTGGGGACCACTAGGTTATGGGTATGTTCCCTACTAGTGGCTCGTGCACGAGAATGGATATTTGTGATGGTTACTCTCACCGAGATACGAGATACCTGGGACCCACATCTAGCTAGTGCCTAGGGGTTATTTCCTATTGCTTGTGCTCATTAGTTACTTTATACTTACCGTCGGCATACGGTACATTTGGCTGGAAAATTCAGTATCTTTGGTGTTTATTTTAAAAGTGTTAACCCGTTAAAAATAGCCCACTTGAAAACTGTTTTTATTCAAATTCACATCTTTTAGAAATTGTAACTAGCTTTTCATGTTTTTGAAAACATGCATGCTTTTCATCTTTAAATGTTTATCACATGGAATCTCTTAGTGGTGGTATCCTACTGGGCATTGTCTCACACCCTACTTACACCCTTGGGTGTAAGTAGACTTGGTTATTTTTGTTGTCGTATGTTGAGTACAGTTTTTAGTACCATTGGTTCGGGTTTCTAGCAGGTCATTGGTGGTGAAGTCTTGTGGGGATGGCTTGAGGGAGGTGCCTCTTGCCATGTGGAGGTTCTTGGGCTATCATTTCTTGGTTTTTTTACCTTTGTAATGGTCTTCATACATTGTTTAAATTTGTGTAATTCAGTTCTGAATTTTTGTAAAAGATGTTTTTGTTTGAAAAATCCATTTTTGGTTTCTTGGTTTCATTTGTTGTTTTATGTTTACAAATTCAGGTAAATCGTTCCCAAACTTCATTTTATGATACCTGGGCACTTGTGCCAGCCCGTGGGGATCGGGAACGCCCTTCGGGTCTTGCCATGGATCGGATCGGGTGCCGATTTTGAAGGCGACCAGATTCGGTTCGTGACAAATACTAATAACACAATAACGATAATAACTTTGTGATAATAATAATAATTATTATTATTGAAACATTCTTTTAAATTTTATTTTTATAAAATTTATTTATTTTAAATATTGGGAAACCGCACGGTCACCTGGGTCGATCGCACGGTTACCGCTAACCATGTGGTGCCTGTGCACTGGCCCGAAACCCACCAAAATTACCAAACTTCAAAATTTTAAAACCATCACTTAGTCCGAACCTCAATGGGAATATCCAAAGCCAAGAAATAATAAAATAAAATAATTTCAAAGGTCGGGGTGTGACATAAAGAGATGCAAAGATGGGTTCAAACATGACATCATTTCTCTCATCAAGGAGTCCCATGTTTTTTCTTAATCTTATCTGTAATCCTGCATTCTTCATCACGCAAGGCTCCCCAGTCAGTTTCGTGACCACGCCCTCGGCCACGACCCTTTGAGTAATGTGCTCTCAATCTTTTCTCTTGTTAAAGAAAACTTTCAATGTCGGTGTCATCCAAGTAAAAATCTTCTAATTGTGTTTCCCCTTCTTTGCAATCCAGTATGCCCGGCCGCATCCCCGCCCACGATTTCTAGGATGACGTCCCCGTTTCTATGATTAGGCTTGTTGCCAAGATCCCTCCAACTCGTCCTCTTCTGCTTCAGAGATTTGTTTCACCATTGGAGTCAGCTCCTTTGCCTCCCCCTGAGTGCTAGGTTGTGTCATTGGCAAATGAACAAAGGCATCATCATCCACCTTGGCCTCTCGAGGAGGTTCAATTGCATTACCTTTTCTATCTGATTACCCTGAATTGTTGTTCTGAGAATCAAGTACATCAAAATAATTTGAGGTGATCACCTGTCCTTCATTAGCATGAACAAGCTATTTGAGAACTGATTGAGATTTTATTGACATTTCAGTTGTGCCAAGCACAGATGAACTATCCAAATTCTTCATTGTATGGGCATTGGGAGCCAGAGTCACTACATATCCTGATTCATTTTGGTTCTCTTCCTTGAGATAACCACATTAGGTACTGAAACCTGATTTCCAGATTGAGTAGCGAGGTTTAAAGAGCTATCCTTACCTGAGTTGTTGGCACCAAGAATATTAATAGCGAAATCTTTTTTCAGACCAACCTCAAAGGACTCTGTACTATCCCTAGAGAATCCTACCCTGCTAGCCGAGGGTTCACACAGTTCATGGGCCAAAACATTTCCAAATTTGGTCCCCTCCACTTCCCCCAGTGCATTTATTCCTTCCACAGACTAAACCATATTAGATTTTTGTATCTTGAGTTCATCAAATAACCGTGTCTCGGCTGCTTGCCCCTGTTCAACAACCTCAGCCCATGATCGAGCACTATGTTGTCCATTTAAGACCTTAGATTGCACACCATTGTAAGAGGAGGTCTCTATAGAAACAACAGGGTTACTACAACAGTACTGTAGCAGGTATTGTGCGGTATTGTAGCAACTAGAATTGTTCATCTTATTTGGGTCTTCAACCCGCTGGTTTGGGCCTACGGGTCTCAGGGTCTTCGGGCCACTAAAGGCCTTTAGGTCACAGGGCGTCCGGGCCACCAAAAGTCCTTCGGGCCACCATAGGATTTCAGACCACCGGGCATCCGGGCCACAAAGGACCAAGAAGCAGTCAGGGCTGACCACACAAGAGCAGACCCCAGAATAGGATTCATAGCAAGTAGCATTCATGAAAGCAAAGCTAACCAGATTGGAAGAACAAGAGGGTATGACACTTGTCATCGGTACCAGGGACCGTGCAGCTCTGCACAAAACAATGCTAGTTGATCACCCATGTGAGGTGAGGAGTTAGACAAATTCAAATATGCATATGCTGAGGAGGGGCAGCTCCAAAGTGTAGTCAGGCCTTGAGCCTTCACAAGTCATGTATTGGGTCTTGTGCCTCTGGACCTTCAGGTCTGTACAAGTCTTGTTTCTCTGAGTCTACGAGTCACGTAAGGGTTCCCCCTCAAACTTTAAAAGGGGGTTATCCAAAATCAATAAAAATCTAAGGTCTTCGGGGTTTTGGAGTGCGAGGGTGTCAATGTATAAATGAATATTCATGATGAATACATAATATATACATGATCATAATATATGTAATCTTAACATTTATAACATAGAAACTCACAATCATTTTCACAAATAAAGTTATGATCATATAAGGTCAATTATACTCACGCATCAATATATGAAGATAAATAACGACAATCATGTCTATGAATATCATCACCTCATGAGATATATATATATATATATATATATATATATACCAAATTAATTGCAGACATATTTATTTATAT
The DNA here is from genome assembly GCA_963277665.1 of Viscum album. NCBI lineage: Eukaryota > Viridiplantae > Streptophyta > Magnoliopsida > Santalales > Viscaceae > Viscum > Viscum album. Next base: position 392,141,757 of record OY728146.1, read on the forward strand.
ATATATATATAACTATAATTATAAATAAATATATTTAAAAAGTATTTATATATATATTTATTACTTTAAAAAAATTATCATAATTTTATAATTATTTAAATATATACTTATTTATTTATTTATAATCTTATAAATACTTTTTTTAAACATTACATATATATATATATATATGATTTATTAAAAAATATATATTAAAATATCATATTTATATTAATTATAAACATGCATTTTTTAATTAATGTATATAAATAAACATTATTTTTGAATATAAATATAATAATTATATATATATATATTAATAATATTTCTTATTAAAAACTTTTATCAGCGCTAAAACAAACGATGATAAAGGATACACCTTTGTCGGTGTTTTTTGCTAGCACTGATAAATGTGAGTTTTTTTATCACCGCTTTATGTTTAGCGCTGATAAAAGTAGATGCTTCATGGAATTGTGGTAATGAAGGTTACTATTCGTAATATCCGAAAATAAAGGGACATATTTATCAAATTTGAACCTACTGATTCTAAATATGGAATCCATTTTTCAAGATTCAATTTGTGGAGTTGACAGAAATTACTTCTAATATACATGCACAAAACGCAACGAAAAACTATTTTTAGAAAATTGTGTTTTTAAGCATAAAATGAACTTATATCAAAATCAAATATTATGTTGATTACTATCACATTAATTAGATTATGTTTAATCAAATGAATCATATGTTACTTTAGAACCAAATCCAAAACAGAATAGGACTTTTAAATAATTTGATCTAAAGAAAACAAATGATAGTTTTGCAAAAAACAGCATTGTTCACTGTTCACTCAAAAATCAACATTTTAAGAAAAGATGTCAAAAAATCATTTAAAGTCTATTATGTCATGGTGATATCAAAAAATGATATCTATTTTGTCAAATACAGTTTTTAAAAGTAGCATAAATTAATTATAATGTCCGTGCACAAAATGCAATAAAAAACCATTTTTAAATTAAATGTACATTTGAATCATAAAATGACTTTATTCTAATTCCTTTTCTAATAACCATGATTAAATGAATGTTAATTCACTTGATTGGATATATAACGTACTCATTTCATTAGGATGATTTATCAGTAGTGATTAATTTGATATATCAAGTGAAAAATACATTACACACATAAAAACGGTTTTATGAAAAATGTCTTTTTACTTCAAAAGATTTTATCTTCAGTTCCAACCAATTGATAATCAATGTGTGATTGATTATTCATTTATTAAGGAAAAACTTTCTACATATATTTCATAATGCATTTAATCATATTTATACTTCACTATGTCATAATGGCAATATTTAAATAATAGTATATCGTATTACATTTAAGCTTGATGTTGCATATACGACACACTATCGAATATATTATTTCAAGAAAATAAATTCTAAAATTTTGAAGTGTAACAAAAACAAAAACACATGTCACAAAAAACAATCCACCCGAAGCCCAACTACGTCAGGCCCGCTGCGGAGAAATAAACTTCCCCGTTCTATGCCGGGTGAAGGTGCCCAACACAAGTGACATGTCCGGTGAGAATGTCCCCTACCACATGAGATTAAAATGCAAAATAAAACTAAATTGAAAACACATGCAAATCGGGAATAAATATGACATCAACTAAGTGCAATTTAATTTTTAACAAATCAAGCATGTAAATTAAATTTATCATGTTATCACACTCAATAAACAAAACCATTTTTATTTTTGGTAAAACTAATATTCTTTTGAATTTTTTAAAATAATATGATTATCTACAGTATTTTTTACATGCGTTTTTAAATTGAAGTGCCCATAATTCTTTATAAAACGTACCAAAAAGCCCTGTGATAAATTAATTTAAAAAAATGTCAATTATGCTTCAAAAATAATATTTTATACAAAATTTCTATTAGAAATATTTGATGAAAATTCAGAAGGCGTGCTGGGCCCTTTGCCTTTTATTGGCTTTTTGACTAAATGCACAAACATTCGGAATTTGAATGAATGATTGGAGTTATATTATATAATATTATTTTTAATTTTTAAATAGCATTACGGCCATGCCAAGTTACCCTATTCAGAAAATGATCAACTTTTCGTTAATCGTGCGCCCATACACGTGCAGACACGCTCCTTTGAAAAAATAAATACTAAATATATTTATTTCAGAACAAAATACAAAGCGAATTTATCATAAAATCGTAATTGACCTAAAAAATATTATACTTTATCATTTAAATTCTATGTCTATCCGAATTTGGTTGCATTTATCCGCATTTATTGTAAAATATTTATATAGATTATCACTCAATGTACAAAAACAAAACTCTTATATCAGTCTTTGCAATGATCAACATCTGTACAAAAGTGTGTCCCTGCAGTAAAACTAATATTTATTTTAGTAACAATGCATAAAAAATAAACAAATTTTAATTTTAATGTTATATAATCCACACATGATAATTTATATTGTTAATTAATGAATATATTAATGATATTACCAGTTATTAATTATTGTAATTACTTAAATAGTTGCTAATAATTATATCATTAATTACTAATATTTTAATTACATTATTAATTATTAATTGTATTATTAATTGTATTATTATTTAGTAATTATATTAATTAGTTATTTTTTATTGTTAGTAATTGATATAATTAAATATATCATTAGTTATTACACCTTACACACCAGACGCGAGCGTGGTTTGCGCCTTCTATTAGGGTTCTATGTTCACGCTTCATGAGACTCATTTTACCAAATATGGATTGTTGCCCTAAAGTTTGAAAACAAATCAAGTTTATTTGTTTGGTTTTTAGAAAGTGACGCGTATTTTAAACTAAAATGACACTTTAATATTGAAAATACGCACTTTGAGTCATATCGACCACATTGTGTGTCAAATTGATATGTGATCGATTCCTATACGCCACAGATGAATTATGTATCGTTGTCCTAAAGATTCAAGATAATTGGTGCTCCTTTGCTCGGTTTTGACTATGTGACGCGTATTTTAGACTAAAATATAACTTTTATATTGAAAACGCGCACTTTAAGTCAGACCAACCATATCGTGTGTCATATTGATTTGCATTCAATTTCTAAATGTCACAAATGAATTATGAATCATTTTCATCAATTATCAAGATAACCTGAGATCGTTTACTCGGTTTTGCCTATGTGATACTTGTTTTAGAGTAAAATGACACTTTTAATGTGAAAACATGCATTTTGAATCATGATGACCCCGGATTAACGTGCATTCGATTTCTGCATGGTGCAAATGAATTATAGTTCATTGCATTAAAGTATTAAGATAGTTCAAGCCCGTTTGTTCGGTTTTTGCTATATAAATCACGTTTTAGATTAAAATAACAGTTTTATATTGAAAACAAGCACTTTGAGTCCTATTGTCCACAATGTGTGTTGTATTGACGTGTGATCGATTCTTACACATCACAAATGAATTATGGATATTTTTCTTAAAATATCAAAACAATCCCAGCTCGTTTGCTCGATTTTGGCAATATGAATCGTGTTTTAAACTAAATGATACTTATATTGAAAACAAACACTCATATCGGTGACGTCGTGTGTTAGATTGACGTGCGGTCGATTCCTACACATCATAAATGAATTATGTATCATTGTCTTAAAGTATCAAGATAATTTGAGCCTGTTTGCTCGATTTTGGCTATGTGACACATGTTTTATAGTAAAATAACACTTTTTAAATGTGAAAACACTCACGTTGAGTCATATTGGCCACATCGTGTGTCGAATTGACGTGCGGTCGATTCCTACACGTTAAAAATGAATTATGGATCATTGTCCTAAAGTATCAATACAATATGAGCTCATTTGCTCGATTTTGACTAAGTGGATCGCGTTTTAGACTAAAATGACATTTTTTTATTATGAACACACATTTGGAGTCCTGCCGGTCACATTGTGTGTCGAATTGACATGCGATCGATTCTTACATATCACGAATAAACTATGGATAAATTTTAAAATATATTAAGACAATTCAAGCTTGTTTTCTCAGTTTTGACTATGTGACACACGTTTTAGAGAAAAATGACAGTTTTAATGTGAAAACAGACACTTTGAGTCATATCGGCAACATCGTGTATTAGATTGATGTGAGATTGATTCTTATACGTTACAAATGAATTATGAATCATTTTCCTTAAATATCAAGACAATATGATCTCTTTTGCTCGGTTTTGGCCATGTACATCGCGTTTTAGACTAAAATGACATTTTTTTTATAAATACGCACTTGGAGTCCTACTGGGCACATCGTAAATCAAATTGTTGTGTGGTCGATTCCTACTTGTCACAAATGAATTATGTATCAATTTCCAAAATTATCAAGACAAACCAAGATCGTTTGCTCAGTTTTTGGTATGTGACACGTGTTTTAGAGTAAAATGACATTTTTGTAATGTGAAAACACGCACTTTCAGTCATACCGGTCATATCGTGTGTCAGATTGACGTGTGTTCGATTCCTAAATATCAAAAATAAATTATGGATCATTCTCTTAAAGTTTTAAAATGATTTGAGTTCATTTACTTAGCTTTGAAAATGTGACGTGCGTTTTAAACTAAAATGATAGTTTTATATTGAAAACACGCACTTTGAGTTATATCAACCACATCATGTGACAGATTGATGTGTGATCAATTCCTACATGCTAAAAATGAATTATGTATCATTGTCTAAAATATTCAAGAAAATCAGAGCTCATTTGTTCGGTTTTGTCTATGTGACACATGTTTTAGATTAAAACGACACTTTGATATTGAAAAGACACACTTTGGGTCATACCAACAACATCATGCATCAGATTGATGTGTGGTCGATTTTAATATGTCATAAATGAATTATGGATCTTTTTCTTAAAGTATCAAGACAATTCGAGATTGTTTTCTTGGTTTTGGCTATGCGACGCTTGTTTTAGAGTAAAATGACACTTTTTAATGTGAAAACACACACTTTGAATCATACTGACAATATCAAACATCAAATTGATGTGCGGTCAATTCCTACACATCAAAAACGGATTATGGATTATTTTACTAAAGTTTGAAAATAATCCTAGCTTATTTTCTTGATTTTGACAATGTGATATATGATTTAAACTAAAATGACACTTTTATATTAAAAACACGCACTTTGAGTCATACTGGCCATATCGTGTGTCAGATTGATGTGCGGTCAATTCCTACATGTCACAAATGAACTGTGGATCATTTTTCTAAATATTCAAGAAAATCCAAGCTCTTTCTTGGTTTTGGTTAGTGACACACGTTCCATACTAAAATGACACTTTTATATCGAAAACACGCAATTTGAGTCATACCATCCATATCACGTGTCAAATTGATGCGCGATCAATTCCTACACATCAAAAATAAATTATAGATCATTTTTCTAAAGTATCAAGACCATTCGATCTCATTTTTTTGGTTTTGACTATGTAACCTGTGTTTTAGAGTAAAATGACACTTTTTAATGTGAAAACACACACTTTGAGTCATACATGCCACATTGTGTGTTAGATTTACATGAGGTTGTTTCCTATATGTCAAAAATGAATTATGGATTGTTGTTCTAAAGTTTGAAAATAATATTAGCTCATTTTCTCAATTTTGACAGTGTGATAAACGTTTTAATCTAAAATGACACTTTTATATTGAAAACCCACACTTTGAGTCACACCAGCGACATTGTGTGTCAGATTAACATGCAGTCAACTCATCATGATCTCTGTGAAATGAAAAAACTACAAATATAATAAGTAATCACCTTAACTTGATGTCAAAAAATATTCTGACACCATGTACTCTACCCACTCATCTCTAAACAACTATACTTCTTCCATTGAGTATATAGATTGTCAGGAATCCTGGCAGCACTGAGAAAATATAAAAAAACAAATGATTAAAAAATATTTTAAATAAAATTTTAATTACCTTCAGAAATACATGTTTAAGGATACTAGTTTGTTGATGGTATATGATATATTTCATAAATTTACAAACGTAATATGCATAATCGTTGTCGTTATTTTGTTTTGAACACTGTATAAACATTGACCAAAATAAGTAAATTATTTTGAAATATGTTTTGATAGTTAAATCTTACTATATATACCATAATTTGTCTCCATTTGAAAACATTCTTAGGTTTCTTGTGTCCAGTCACTGACCTCACGCTATGATTTAAATGATATTTTAGATCACCCTATCATAACAAAATTCTTGTTAAAACACAAACTAAAATGTATAATTTGAATTTTACTGGTAAAATGTTGATTACAATGCATTAAAGATTCACAATATACATAATTTATGGTCGATTTTTTGGAAATCCATGCTTTGGATCTAAAAAATAAACATTCGGGTATCCAAATTGAGTGTGATGAACATATAGTGCTTCCTAAAAAAACAAAAACAAATAAGTAATGAGAAAAAGAAAAATATATTTTATATGATTAGATTTTAGAGTTTTACCCCTGTGTTATAGACATCAAGAGGATTCTACCATCTATTATTTTCTTTTCAAACACTGTACATAGTTCCTTTTTATTTCCTTTTAATTTCTTCCATTTCCAAATTAACTTCTGGCATAGAAATGATAGTAGGATTAATGAGTCCAAATTTTGCTTCCTAGGGTTTTCCCTTTATATAATAGTAACATATATGCATGTATAAAATATAAATATTTATTAACTATGATGAACATAGTAGATCATTTCTTGGGCAAACAGATTATGAAAATGTACCTAATGTATGCATTCATAATTGAGACTCCCAGTCATTCAAACTTGATAGTTTCATTTATACTCTTGATACCAATCATGTATGTAATGAACTCTCTAAATATTTCTTCTTCATATTCAATGTAGGACACATTTCTATCTTTAAATGTTGTATTTGCATGAACTTGTAATGTTAATATATGCGAAAGTGAAAGTGGTGGGGTGAAGGTACTCTCATAAGGTCCTTTTGATTTCTTGGTTGATCTACTAGATTGTCTTGATCCGACCTTCCATTTCCCTTTGTTTTTTCCATTTATAACACCATACCTCATTTTAGGACTTTTTTCATCAGTTGTTAAAGTTTTTTCAATTGAAAAAAATTATAAATGACATACCTCATTATCTCTATGTATATTTATAAGATTAAATGACCATGCCACAAAAGTTCCAATAGCATCATTGACCATGTTGATATCTAGATCATTAAGAGGAACAAGAAACCCAGCCCTTAGATTTTGAGCTACTTCAATCCCCACTCTCACAAGATATTTTTTGAGTTCTTTATGTCTCCTTTGATATTTCACATTGTACCTCTCATAACAATGCAATGGGTAAGTGCTGATAAATATAAATAACATACAATTTCACCCTGTAGAATTTTAGTAATAGAAAGTTATCAGTAGTTGTTTGATTCACATTTAATAGAAAATGTTATGAAAAAATTTATTACCTTAGGTGAGACAGGTGGTTGAAGGGAATGACTAGCCTCAAAGCTAGTCGGGTCATGTGTTCTATAGCGTGGAGGTGTTGGTTGCGGTGTAGGGAGTCTAAGGGTGAGTTTCTAGCAGTTCTTCCATTTTGGGGGTAGCTACACCATGAGGATGGGTTGTGACATACCCCCCTTCATGATTTTTGGATCCTGTGGCATAACATTTTTGGTTGCGTCATATCCCTTTTCTGGTTGTTGGAGGTTTGTAGTGCAGTGTCCTTATCTGCATTGTGGTATTCTCACCCTTTTATAGGATCTATGGTGTGGATATAGCTATAGTTCTCATAGGGCACTTTTACCATCACCGTTACAGTGTAGTCCCTTGCACTGTGCTGTGGTCACTCCGGTTTTCGGCAATTCTACGACGTTGTGGTAGGGGCTGCGCTATGGTCTTATGTTTTACAGACCGCCTATAAATTCTAGAAGACCCTCAAACCCAACCTTTTATCTAGATTTTCTATCATTTATTAGGAGACCCACGTTCATCCCAAGGAGTTATTTCAGTTCCCTTTTAGTGTCTTTCAACCTATACCTTGGAGGATCGATCTGTGGTGGTTTAGGCGAGTTTCCTCCTTGTTTCCCTTGTGTTGACCTCACCTGTTTTGATAATCCCAATTATGCTTTCACATACTTTTATAATCCCAAATAATGTTTATCTATATATTAATTCCTTCAATCTATGACATTATATTATCAAGATGATAAAAATGTTAAAATAATCTTTGAAATATGTTAATCAATGTTTATCTATGGTTATATGAATTTTGATATAATTCTAACTCAATCAGATATGTTTTTCATAAAGCAGATAAGTGTTAAGTCACTGATATGCTTATAGCTACTGATACAGATCTACCGGTACTTAGTCTATCGATAGACATAGTCACCGATAATCAAAGGTCACCGATACGCAGAGCTACCGGTATGTATAAGTCCACCAGTAAGCACATGCCACTGATAGATCAAGTCTACCGATAAAAAGAGCTACCAATAAGAGCTGAGTTACCGATAGAACAAGTCTACTGGTATGCATAAGCCTACCGATATACACTTCACTGGTATAGAATGGAGCTACCGGTATGCACAAGCTACCGATACAAAGTTCACCGATACAAACAGTCACCGATACACCAAGCTACTGATAAAAGCGAGTTACTGCTAGAACAAACAAGCTACCGATAGAAGGAGTCACCGGTATATAGAGCTACTGATACACGGAGTAACAACTACCGATACAAGGATCTACCAGTACAAGGGAAAATAGATACCGATAGGAGGTCACAGCTATACAAAGTCCACCGTTACACATCTACTGACAGAAGGCTACTGATGAAAGACTGACCAGTCAAACTCTATACTCTAAATATTATTTATTTATTAAGAAAAAGTCATATTTGATGATTTTAATGAAATTAATGTTATTTAATGATATTTGTTGGCATGTCAGGGAACCGTACCTCGTACCTGTAAAAAGGTAATCATTTCCTTTTACCGGAGCTGAAAGCTATAAAAGGAAAGAAAAAGGCCAGGCAGAATGCAACAAACAAGGCACGTGAAGTGTGTGGAAAGCAAGGGCTGAATACTGTTGGAAAGTAGTGCATTCACACAAAAAGAAAGGATACTTTCATACTGGAAGAACACTGTACATACACGAAGCCATTCATTCAAGCGAATAACACAAGCTACACCTTATTCAAGGAGTGAAGAACTACAACGAGCTCTTCATGCACTCAAGCTGATCAAACTAAACTTGAAAACGACCCTCTGTTTTTCAGACAAAAACTAGAGAAGGACTCAGAGCTTCATTTACATCAATCCAAGGAGTCCAGAGCTTCACTCACAACACACAGAGCACTCTAAACTTATCTCTATCTGTTTAGCTCTACTATGTTTCATTCATTTACTTTTTGAGAAGTGTGTGTTGTATTTACACACTGACTCCTGGACTAAACTAGAGGATACTAAATCCTCACTCCAAACTTCTTACACATTACTATATCCCACTATGGATAGTGTTAGAGGTCAAGTAATACTTGGAAAGCCTGTGTGCTATTGTTTTGTTTTCCCACGAAGAACTGTGATAGAGGTCTTAGTACCTGGACAGTCTTTGCACTGTTGTTTACCCCGATCCAGGGTGTGGATCAAATTTATATAAATTGTTGAGAGGACTAAGTCTCAGCTTGAGACTGAACCTATTGGTTATATCTCCTGTGCATCTTAGTTTAAATCTAAAGTATACTATATATATTTTCTATTCTGCTGCTAATTACTTTGAAATACAATTTTTTTTAAAGTTACTTTGATAGTTAAATTAGCAAGTGTTTGTACTTATTGTAAACCAGTAAGTTATTTTCAAAATCTAATTTAATCTTCTGATTAAATTTGTAAGGGTTGGTGTCCTAAGAACCAACTATTTTGTACTTTGATTACATGAATGTTCACTTATTATATATTGCTCATTGTTCTGCATGACTATAATATAATAATGTCCTGGAATATTTGTTGCATTGATAAGGTCATGGCTGATCACCGCTATGATGAGAACCTTGAAATGCTATAACAATATTCTTAAATAAAGTTCTACAGTTGGATGACATAATATTATAGGACACATAATATACAGACCCTCATGTGCGAGTACTCGTAAGAAGACGAGACTCTCTCTCATGGAGTTCGCACTTGGTAATCTCCAAGATGGGAGATTATGAGAACAGACCCACCAGTAACAATTCTGCATGTCTTGGTGTCATCAGACATTGCTATCTATGAGCGTGTGTAATGGTCCTTAGACTGGAAGAATATCATTAACTCATGTCATGACTCGCACACTTAGATTTACTGATGAAAACCGTCACGCAGACAGTTGGTGGGAAGTAGGGTACGTTGGGTGCGTCATGAGGTACATGTTGTTAATGGATAAGTCGAGGAAGGATTTGTCCCTTCCATTTATGGAAGTTGATATCTCGTCCCTTTGATTGAAATAGAACTGTCGCATTAAATTCCATGGCCATGGTGTAAACGACGAGTTTATTTCAGGTAGTCAAAGAACGACGGATCAAACATATAGGTTTATGACACTACCATTAAACCTGCTTGATGAGATATCGAGACAAAGGGATTAAATTACATAGTAAGCATTCGTATGAGGTGATACATCAATGCGGCGTCAACTTCTTTATCTTGGGTGTCTTGACCGTTGCTAGACAGTAATCTTGGACTTTAGGCAAGCCTGCCTAATGCCAACGAGAAAGATGCCTAGAGGGTCACACACTAAGTGTATTCAAGTATCTCAAGTAGAATAAATATTATTCCCGTACGTGGTTTAATAATTATTCAAGGAAGCCTAAATTGTTTTAATGATTAGAGGAAGAATAAAATAAAACAAGTACACGCAGTGTATCAATGATTACACACCGTGCAGTTTTATTTTGAAAACAAGTACATGCCGTGTATTATTAAATGTACACACCATGTAGTTTTATTTATGGAAAAGAAATGAATAAATGAAAACAAGATATACATGCTGTGTACATTGAATGTACACGCCATGTAGTTTTCAATGAAAAAAAAGTACACACCGTGTATTTATTAATACACGCCGTGTAGTTTTTCCAGTCGGGATTTTGAGGATATAATATTGTTTTAAATGATATTTATTATAATCAGCGTGGGTGCATGTCAAGGAATTAATTATTTGACATGGGGGTTTTAAATAAGATTCAATGAAATAAATAAAATGCGTAACGTGTTTATTTATTGTCATAACTCTACAACCTTAAACCAGATTATAAATATCTTCACAACCCCAACTCCTTTCTAACACACAAGAGAATCGTTGTGCACAACAACTCTGGAGAATTCTTTCAAGGAGGAAAGAACCTCTTCCTCCAAGAATGCTCTCAAGACCGAGAGAGATCCTCTTCCATCGGATCAAGACAATCTAAGGCGGACAACGCAAGCAAAGGTTTCTCCACGCTAGCACCCGGAGACTCCTTTGGCGACGTCCCGAGATATGAGGTACACGTGTGGATCACCGCTAGAGGAAGTCTACACTTGGCTTCTGCGATGCAATAACGAATCACATCGGAACATGATCAAGAACATCAACGAAGAAAGAACACCCAAAAGGTATTTCTTTTTAATTGATTAATTTAATTATAATCAACCTGTAATGATCCTACATTGTGGTTCCGGGACTTTCCATTTCTTTGTTCATTTCTATGATTCGATCCGTGGAGACTGGACTTTATCGTCGTATTGATCCTAGATTGATCATTGTTAATGACAAAAAGCCAAGTCGGCACATCCACCCACGCGCTTCCGCTGCGCCTGGAACCTTCAAATGGTATCAGAGCGAGGTTACAACGTTGATTATAGTTATTTAATTTTCATTGATAATTTACACATTTATATTTGATTCAATTTGAAATAAATCGTTCTATAAATCTGAATAAATGAGATCTGTTCTTCCTCCTTTGTTTCCCGATTCATATCACAGAAACGGCCTTTTAATTTTAATTTTGATTAAAATAAAAACGAGGAACTCATCCGGAGGAGCCGCTCTTTCTGTCTGTACAACATGGGATTACATGGCGTGTAATTAAAACTACATGCCGTGTACTTAGGTTCAACGAATCGGCACTGGTCCGCCAAATCACGCCGTGTGAATTGGTTATGCCTAAGTTTTAATCACGCCGTGTTGACCAGAATTGAATGGCTGTGGAAACTGGAATACACGACATGTATGTTGGAGCAACATGCCATGTAGTCCGATCTGGCCAAGGTGAAACCGTGTACAAGGAGAAGCTGTGTTCCGCGTATACGGGACCGCCAGGCCGGTTACCGCGTAACAAGGAAGTACACGTTGTGTATGATTTATCAACACACTGTGTACTCCAAAATTTCCAAAGTAGAGAGAACATGCGAAATCCCCCGATGTGTACTTTGGATAAAAGGTGAAATGAAATACACGTCGTGTAAATATAAACTACATGCCGTGTACTTTCCAGAAATGGAATTTCACCAGGTTTCCTCCAAAAGTACAAATACCTATACAAGGGATATGGATGAGAAGAATCTCAAGGAAATTCAGAAAGGAATTTAAGATAAAGAATTGATTAATTATAAGATCATAATTAATTATTTTCAAGTGCGACTTATCTTAAATAATAGAACGATTAAAATAATTTGAATGATAAATATGCGTAAATGTCGTTGCATGCAATGGATGATCATGAGCTAGACCAAAGAACCTTTGTATGTGTGTTTGGTTTCATTTAAATTTATTTAAATTTGTTGGCCTGCGAGCCTTCTTCCAACAAAATGTAGGGTCTGCGCACCCATGGTTTCTTTAATTTAAACCCCATGTAATGGAGGATCTCCCAAGCCAGAGGAGACGGTTCGAAATCCGAAGCTGAGACGAAACCAACCCAAGAAGATACAAAGGTGGACAAGTGGGAGCTGCAAAACATGAACCATCAGGTTCAAGGTGTTTTCCCTAGGTCAGAGTTAGCTTATCAAAACGGCTAGATAAGATAACCAATAGAAGCTCATGATCATGCCATCTTATTTTATTTCTATCTGATTGCATGGTTTATTTATTATGTATGAGTTGTCGCGATCACATAAATAAAATGAACAAGCATTCAAAGATGGAATAAAATAAAAACCGGACTATGCGTAAACATTATCAGAACATGGTTAATCACTTAAGCAAGCATCACTTAATATTAACAAGCATGTGATAATGCAAAACTACGCATAAAGAATAAAATCCCTCAAATACCATATTAAGTCAGACCAAGCCTTCTGTTACTTGATTAAGGGAAAGAATCAATAAAACTATGTGTTTGACCAACCCTTGTTGGACACTTACTTTTATAAAGAAATCCCTTATGAAAGGTTTCGGGTTGACTTAACCATATTACATCAAGAGAAGTAGCCCTTTCTAGACTTGATGTAATATTGGAGGCAAGAGTTGAGGAAATCCAAGTCAGGATTTCAGGATTGGGGAGTCCACTCAACAGATCAAGGAACTGTAAGCTCACAGTTGGAAAAGACCTTCCTACCTAAATACCTTCAAATAGCTTGACCAACCCTTGTTGGGGTTATGAGAAGGGGAATATAGATCCTTTCCACTATAATGTCAAAGCAACTGGACATTTTGAGTTCAATGGTGAGGGCCATTAGGACTTGATATAAATAGTGGGAGAATTAATAAATTAATTTATTATTTCTCATAAAATGTAATCAAGAAAGTACTAATAAATCTGCTCTTTTAAATTGTAGAATCAAAATGAAAAAATCGTCAACCACATTTTTTCTATGATCAATTCTAGACAAAGACAATATCCTCACCGGCAGTAACTTTCAGGAATGGTTTAGGCACCTTCGGGTTGTCCTACGCCATGAACGAAAGTATTACGTACTGGAGTCCTCACTTCCTGATCCTCCTGCCCAAGGGGAAAGTGATGAAGATTTCCTAGTCTATGATCAACATTTGAGCGATGCACTTGACGTTCAATGTTTGATGCTATCATCAATGTCAAGTGAGCTCATGAAGTCTCCTGAGGACATGGATGCCTATAGCATGCTCGAGCACTTCCGTGGTCTATAATAAGAGAGAGAAAGACAGGAAAGGTTTGAGATCTACAAGGCTCAATTCCAGAGAAAGCTTGGAGAGGGTGCCCCAGCTGGGCCTCATGTAGTCAAGCTCATTGGCTACATTGAGCGCTTGAAGGTTCTAGGGTTTAATCACCCCAAAGAACTGGGTACCGATCTCATTCTTGCATCACTTCCCAAGAGCTTCTCAAACTTTGTTGTGAACTTCAACATGAAAAACAATGAGAATTCTTTGTCTGATCTTCTTATCCTCATTCTCCAAGTGGACAATGACATGAAGCGTGAAAAACCTTCTGTCCTCATGGTGAATAAAAGGAAAGGGAAGACGAAAAGATTTAATCCCAAAGCTTCTTCAAGGCCCTCCACGAAAAGGAAGATCAAAGGGGAGTCAAAGGAACATGATGCTGTTTGTTTCACATGTGGCAAGAAGGGCCACTGGAAGAAAAACTGGACCCATCCAAGGAAGCAAGGGGAAGCTTCAGGTGTGTTTGTTATCAAATACAATCTATCTGTTTCTACTAATTGGGTATTATATACTGCTTGTGGTGCTCACATCTGTATCCAAATACAGGAACCAAGTAGATTTAGAAATATTGACCGAGGTGAGGTGGATCTACGAGCATCCAACAGAGCCAGAATCGATGTTGTAGTTGTCGGAGACTACCACCTCACATTGTCTACTAGGATGATCTTGGTGTTAAAGGGTTGCTATTATGTGCCTTCTATTATTAAAAACATTATTTCAGTATTTAGATACTGATGGATTCATATTCAAGTTTGGAAATGAATGTTGCTACTTTTATAAAGATAGCATTTGTTTTGGTAGGGCACATTTATATAACGACCTTTATGTGTTAGAATACACAAATCAAGTAATGGAGATCGATGACAAAGTAAATTCACATGACTCATATAACACCCAAAATTGGCATCACTAGCTAGGTCATGTCAATGAGAAACGTTTGACAAAATTACATCAAGATGGGTATTTAGATTCTTTCAAACTAAAACCACTTGGTGTATGTCATGCGTGTCTACAAGGAAAAATGACCAAATACCCATTTAGTGGGAAAGGTGAAAGGGCTAAAGAGATTCTAGAATTAGTTCACACAGATGTGTGTGGACCATTTCCAATTGAAGCAAGGGGTGGGTTCTTGTACTTCATAACTTTTACTGATGATTTTAGTAGATATGAATATATATACTTAATGAGGTATAAGTCAGATTCTTTTGATCGGTTCAAAGAATACAAGAATGAAGTTGAGAACTAGTTTGGTAAGAAGATTAAGAAACTCCACTCAGACATAGGAGGAGAATATCTTAATCAGGACTTCATTGTTTTCTTATAGGAGTTTGGGATTTTATCTCAACTCACTCCTCCATACACGCCCCAGTGGAATGGTGTAAGTGAAAGGAGGAACCGCACCCTGTTGGACATGGTGAGATCAATGATGAGTCATGCGAGTCTTCCATTATCCTTATGGGGATATGCATTACAAACAACAGTGCACATACTAAACCAAGTACCAACTAAATCGATAAATGGTATTCCATACGAGTTATGGAGTGGACGCAAAGCCATTTTATCAAATTTACATGTGTGGGGTAGCGAAGCATTTGTTAAGGCCTCTTTAGGTAACAAAATTGCACCCCAAGGAACAAAGTGTATCTTTATAGGATATCCCAAGGAAACAATGGGATATTACCTATACAACCCCTCAGAGAAAAAGGTTACAGTGGAAAGAAACGCCATATTCCTTGAGAGGGAGCACATCTCCAAAAGAGATACTGGGAGCGATATAGACTTCAATGAAGTCGAGGCTCAAGATACACAAGATTTGGTACAAGAACAGATTCCACAAAGCCCCGTGGAAGAACAATCTGTTCCAGAGACACAAAAACTACGTAGGAGCACAAGAGAGGTGAGAGAACCAGAATGATATGGTTTTCTTGTCACCGAGGATGGTGACTCATTATTGGTTGACAATGATGATCCTCTTACCTACAAGGAAGTAGTTGAAGGCACAGACGTTTCCAAATGGAAAGAAGCCATGAATTCTGAAATGGATTTCATGTACCAAAACCAAGTTTGGATTTTGGTAGATCCTCCAGTTGATGTAAAGCCTATTGGTAATAAATGGGTATTCAAGAAGAAACTGGACATGGAGGGGCAATTAAACACCTATAAGGAACGATTGGTTGCAAAAGGTTTTAGACAACGTCAAGGAATTGACTATGATGAAACCTTTTCACCGGTTGCGATGCTGAAATCCATCATAATCCTATTGGCCATTGCTGCTTACCATGACTTTGAAATTTGGCAAATGGATGTCAAAAAAGCATTCCTTAACGGGAACCTCCAGGAAGATGTCTACATGACACAACCTTAAGGGTTTGTGACTCCAAAGGATTCCAATAAGGTATGAAAGTTTCAAAACTCCATTTATGGATTAAAGAAAGTATCAAGGTTATGGAACATTCGTTTTGATGAAGCTGTAATGGAATTTGGATTTGTTAAGAAAGAATGTGAGCCTTTTGTCTACAAGAGGTTTAGTGGAAGTGCAGTCGTTTTCTTAATAGTATATGTTGATGACATATTACTAATTGGAAACGAAGTACCTGTCTTACAATCAGCTAAGGCATGGTTTCATAAATGTTTCTCCATGAAAGACTTGGGCGAGGCAACATATATTCTTGGGATCAAGATCCATCGTGATAGATCCAAGAGAATACTGGGTCCGAGTCAAAGTACATACATTGACAAGATACTGAAGAGATTCAGTATGGAACAGTCCAAGAGGGGATTTTTGACAGTGTCACATGACATTCATCTTTACAAGAAAATGTGTCCTCAGACACATGAGGAAAGAAAGAGAATGGAAAGGATCCCTTACGCATCCACGATTGGGTCAGTCATGTATGCTATGCTATGTACGAGGCTAGATGTTGCTTACGCATTAAGTGCGGTAGGTAGATATCAAACTGATCCAGGAGACCGCCATTTTATGGCAGTCAAGACGATCCTTAAGTATCTGAGGCGTACTAAGGATATGTTACTGGTTTATGGAGGAGATGAGAAACTAGTCATCAGAGGACATGTAGATGCTAGTTTCCAGACTGATCAAGATGACATGAAGTCGTAGACTGGATACATCTTCAGTTTGAATGGAGGTGCAGTGAGCTGGAAGAGATCAAAGCAAAGTGTGGTGGCAGATTCTACAGCGGAGTCCGAGTATATCACAGCTTCTGAGGCAGCTAAAGAAGAAGTATGGATGCGAAGCTTCGTCTAAGAGTTGGATGTAGTACCGAGCAGTAAAGATCCTATCACACTCTATTGTGATAATACTACAGCCGTGACACTTGCAAAAGAGCCAAGGTCACATCAGTGGACAAAGCACATACTTCAGAAGTATCATCTCTTGAGGGATTTTTCTCAGAGAGGTGAAGTTGTAGTGAGCAGTATTTCCACGAAAGACAATGTGGCGGACCCCTTGACTAAAGCCTTGACTCATCAGAAGCATGATCATCATGTGAGGTCTAACAGACTAAAAGTCATTGGTAGTTGGATCTAGTCCAAGTGGGAGTTTGTAAGGGTTGGTGTCCTGAGAACCAACTGTTTTGTACTTTGATTACATGAATGTTCACTTATTATATATTGTTCAGTATTCTGCATGACTATAATATAATAATGTCTTGGAATATTTGTTGCATTGATAAGGTCATGACAGATCCCCGCTATGATGAGAACCTTGAAATGCTATAACAATATTCTTAAATAAAGTTCTACACTTGGATGGCATACTATGATAGGACACATAGTATACAGACACTAATGTGCAAGTACTCGTAAGAAGATGAGACTCTCTCTCATAGAGTTCGCACTTGGTAATCTCCAAGATGGGAGATTATGAGAACAGACCCGCCAGTAGCAATTCTGCATGTCTTGGTGTCATTGGACATTGCTATCTATGAGCGTGTGTAATGGTCCTTATACTGTAAGATTATCATTAACTCATGTCATGACTCGCACACTTAGATTTACTGACAAAAACCGTCACACAGACAATTGGCGGGAATTAAGGTACGTTGGGTGCGTCACGAGTGACATGTTGTTAATGGATAAGTCGAGGAAGGACTTGTCCCTTCCATTTATGGAAGTTGATATCTCGACCCTTTCATTGAAATAGAACTATCACATTAAATTCCATGGCCATGGTGTAAATGACGAGTTTATTTCAGGTAGTCAAAGAATGACGGATCAAGCATATAGGTTTATGACACTACCATGAAACCTGCTTGATGAGATATGGAGACAAAGGGATTAAATTACACAGTAAGTGTTCATATGAGGTGATACGTCAATGCGGTGTCAACTTCTTTCTCTTGGGTGCCTTGACCTGTTGCTAGACAGTAATCTTGGACTTTAGGCAAGCCCACCTAATGCCAACGAGAAAGTGGCCTAGAGGGTCACAGACTAAGTGTATTAAAGTATCTCAAGTAGAATAAAGATTATTCCTATACGTGGTTTAATAATTATTCAAGGAAGACTAAATTGTTTTAATGATTGGAGGAAGAATAAAATAAAACAAGTACATGCTGTGTATCAATGATTACACGCCGTGTAGTTTTATTTTGAAAACAAGTACACGCCGTGTATTATTAAATGTACACGCTGTGTAGTTTTCTTTATGGAAAGGAAATGAATAAATTAAAACAAGATATACACGCTGTGTACATTGAATGTACATGCCGTGTAGTTTTCAATGAAAAACAAGTACATGCCGTGTATTTATTAATACACGCAGTGTTTTTTTTCCAGTCGGGATTTTGAGGATATAATATTGTTTTAAATGATATTTATTATAATAAGTGTGGGCGCATGTCAAGGAATTAATTATTCGACTCGGGAGTTTTAAATAAGAGTCAATGAAATAAATAAAACACGTAACGTGTTTATTTATTTTCATAACTCTACAACCTCAAACCTGATTATAAATATCCTCACAACCCCAACTCTTTTCTAACACACAAGAGAATCGTTGTGCACAACAACTCTGGAGAATTCTTTCAAGGATGAAAGAACCTCTTCCTCCAAGAATGATCTCAAGACTGAGAGAGATCCTCTTCCATTGGATCAAGACGATCTAAGGTGGACAACGCAAGCAAAGTTTTCTCCACGCTTGCACTCGTAGACTCCTTTGGCAATGTCCCGAGATACGAGGTACACATGTAGATCACCGCTAGAGGAAGTCTACACTTGTCTTCTACGACGCAATGAAAAATCACATCAGAAGGTGATCAAGAACATCAATGAAGAAAGAACACCCAAAAGGTATTTCTTTTTAATTGATTAAATTAATTATAATCAACCTGTAATGGTCCTACATTGTGGTTCCAGGAATTTCCATTTCTTTGTTCATTTCTATGATTCGATCCATGGAGACTAGCATTTATCATCGTATTGATCCTGAATTGATCATTGTTAATGAAAAAAAGACAAGTGGGCACATCCACCCACGAAATTCCTTGCACCCAGAACCTTCAAAATTAACTGAGACCTAATCAATCTTTGAGAAACTAATTGACCATTTACAATCTGTATAAATTAACTACAATTTAACTTGTTTTTAAATAGGGAGATTTTAAGAGAAATATTTTTAACAGAAATTTTAGTTGGAACTCAATTCAGGCCCCCTCTTGAGTGTCCACTCTGACCAACATTTGGTATGAGAGGATTGTTTTGTTTATCAAGGTTTTAAAAATACTCTGTTTTTCAACTGTGATTTTAGTTGTATCTTAAAGATCTTAAATTTCTGTTAGTTCCAAATTTTATCTCTTTAAATATATTTGCTAAAATCTAACTATGGATAATAGATTAGAAGGTGCTGCTAACAACAATCCACCCTTCTTTAATGGTACAAATTATGCCCAGTGGAATCTTAAAATGAAAATTCATTTAGAAAGTATGAGATTTGATATCTGGACTGCTATAGAGACTCAATATAAAATCCCAGAAACTGAAATAACTACTTGGGATGAACCTAATAAGAATGACTACAATAATAACTGTAAAGAAATGAATTCTTTGTACTGTGCTTTAGGATATGAAGAATTCAATCGCATATTTTCTTGTAAAACTTCTTATGAAATCTGGGACACTTTGACTATTTCCCATGAGGGAACAACAAATGTCAAAGAAATGAGATTGAACACTTATACTATTAAATATGATAATTTTAAAATAAATCCTGATGAACCTATCTTTGACATGTATAGGTTCAATGAGGTTTTCAACACTATGAGCTCACTTGGAAAAGATGTTCTTGCAAAGGAGCAGATTATGAGAAAACTGAGAGGTCTTCCAGAAAGATGGTGAGGCACATCAGTTTCTATTAAAGAATTGTGTGATATAAGTTCACTTCCTGTCAAATAATTAATTGGTAAGCTTATGATGTATGAAGAAGAACTAAAGGTAAATAAGGAAGAAGATGATGAACCTAAAAGGAAGTCAGTGGATTTTAAGTCTACTGTCTCAAAGAGAAAAGATAAGGAGAAATTTCACTTACCTTCTGAAATCTCAACAAGTGAAAGTTCAGACTCTGACAGTGATGCTGAAATGGTTTAGATATCCAAGAGATTTAAGAAGTTCTACAGGAAGAATAAATTCTTCAGAAAATCAAATTACAAAGGGAAATATGACAGCAAAGGTCATTGGAAGAAGGACTGGAAGAAGCCTGATAAAAGTGATGAGATTATCTGCTATGAATGCAAAAGGAAAGGACATGTAAAAGCAGACTGTCCAAAATGAAAGTTCAAAAAGAAATATGACTACAAGTAAAATAAGTATAAGAAAGCTATGAAAATAACCTGGAGTGCTTCAGAAGATAGTTCAAGTGATTCTGACTCTACTCAGGATGAAAAATCTCAGAATGCTAAGATTTGATTTATGACAAACACATCTGAGGTAGCACTGGATACCCCTACTTTAAATTAATATTATTCTGAAGTTGATTCAGATTATAAATCAGAAAATATGTCTAGTGAAGAGTTATTTGAATATTTTAATATGCTAGAATAAACTTGTAATGAGCTTAAGGAAAAGTACAAGACCTTGAAGAAACAACATGCTTTGACCATCTCTGTCAAATCTGCCCTCGATATAGAGAAAGACAAGAATGCCCAATTACTTAAGGAAAATATTGAACTAAAATTGTCTAATGAGCTATTAAGGAAGGACATAGAAAAATTCACAAATGGAAAATATACACTTACTCAAATGCTAGGTAAGAAAGTGGCACCAAAATATACTATTGGAGTTGGCTATCAGCCTCGACAAAGACAGTTTTCTAAAACTAGATTTATTTCTAAATCTGGACAGAATGCTACTAGTTATAGTTTTGGAAATTCATATGCTTCAACTAGTTTCTCACATAGTTATAGATCAAATAAAGTTTATCTTTCAAAATCTATTGATTCTGCAAACCATTTGAGACCCATAAGACAAATCTGGGTACCTAAATCTTTTCTTTCTAACCTATCTAGACCCAAGATAATCTGGGTACCAAAATCATTTTCCATCTAAAACTATTTTGTAGGAAACTTTCTTGAAGAGTTCTCATAAGAAGGTATGGTACTTGGACAGTGGATGTTCAAGACACATGACTGGAGACTACTCATGCTTCAAAAGTTTAATCAAAGTTGATGGAGGCTATATCACATTTGGTGATAATTTTAAAGGAAAAATCATGGGCCTAGGACAGATTGGTAACACTGATTCAGTTTTAATTTCTAAAGTTTTATTTGTTGATGGACTTAAATATAATTTGCTAAGTATTTCTCAGTTATGTGATGATGGTTTCAATGTTAAATTTAAAAATGATTCTTGTAATGTTTTTATCTCTAAAAATA
This sequence comes from Viscum album, assembly GCA_963277665.1. Classification (NCBI taxonomy): domain Eukaryota; kingdom Viridiplantae; phylum Streptophyta; class Magnoliopsida; order Santalales; family Viscaceae; genus Viscum; species Viscum album. The sequence goes on from OY728146.1 coordinate 392,163,846, forward strand.
TTTTAGTATTTTCTGCCTTGAGAAATGAAAATGTTTATGCTGTTGATTTGAATTCTTTAGCTAAACAGAACAATACTTTCTTAAATTCTTTTCATAAAGAATCTTGGCTGTGGCATAGAATATTAGGACACTGCAATATTCAGTCACTTAGAAAACTGAATAGGAAAAACTTAGTTAGAGACCTACCCAAACTTGAATTCCCATCAGACAAAGTTTGTAATCCCTGTCAAAAGGTAAAGCAACATAAAGTTTCTTTTAAATCAAAGAAAGAAGTTTCAACTTCTCAACCTCTCAAGTTGGTTCACATGGATTTGTTTGGACCTTCTAGAGTTTCTAGTTTAAATGAGAAGCACTATGTCTATGTCCTAGTAGATGAATTTTCTAGATATACTTGGGTATACTTCTTATCTCACAAAAGTGAAGCTTGTTCTTACTTTATTAAATTCTCCATGTCTATAGAAAACCTTAGTGGACTTAAGATTAAGACTTTGAGAAGTGACCATGGTCGTGAGTTTGAAAATAATGAGTTTGAATCTTATTGCTCACACAATGGCTATAGTCACAACTTTTCTGCCCCTAGGACACCTCAACAGAATGGTGTAGTAGAAAGAAGAAATAGAACCCTTCAAGAGATTGCAAGAACTATGCTCAATGAATATGATCTGCCTATTTATTTTTGGGCTGAAGCTGTAAATACAGCTTGTTATATTATTAATAGAGTCTTGATTAGACCCGTTCTCAAGAATACCCCTTATGAATTGTGGAATAGTAGAAAGCCTAAAGTTAGTTACTTCAGAGTTTTTGGTTGCAAAGTATTTATTCTCAATACAAAGGATAATCTTGACAAGTTTGCACCCAAAAGTGATGATGGAATTTTTATTGGTTATTCTTTAACTAGAAAAGACTATAGAGTCTTTAATAAAAGAACAAAATGTGTGGAAGAATCTGTTCATATCAAGTTTGATGAAACTGATCCACATAAACCTAAGTCTTCTCTTGAAAATCTTGAAGAATATTTGTCTGTTTTGGACCTTAATGATAAAACCAATGAGCCTGTTGTAAAGACATCCAGTTCTGAACATATTCCAGAATCTGCTTCTATAGAACCGAAACTAAGAGAAGAACATGAAATTTCTTTCCCTACCATTACTAGATCAACTAGAATTCTAAAGAATCATCCTTTAGATGCTATTGTTGGTAATCTTGATAGAGGGACACAAACTAGAGCTTCTCTAAGAAATCATGTTGAACATCAAGCCTTTCTTTCACAGTTAGAACCTAAAAATATCAATTATGCTATCAATGATGAATTTTGGGTAATGGCTATGCAAGAAGAACTAAAACAATTTGAAAGAAACAAAGTCTGGGAATTAGTAGAAAGACCTAAGGAAACTTTAACCATAGGCACTAAATGGGTTTTTAGAAAAAAAGTTAATGAATCTGTAAATATAGTTAGAAACAAAGCTAGGCTAGTTGCACAAGGCTATAGTCAAGAGGAAGGTATAGACTATAAGGAAACCTTTTCCCCCATAGCTAGATTAGAAGCTATTAGGATTTTACTTGCCTATGCTGCTCATCTGAATTTCAAGTTATATCAAATGGATGTCAAAAGTGCATTTCTAAATGGTTTTATAATTGAAGATGTTTTTGTTGAAGAACCACATGGATTTACAAATCCACATTTCCAAAATCATGTTTTTAAACTATCTAAAGCTTTATATGGTCTAAAACAAGCTCCAAGAGCTTGGTATGATATACTTAGAAATTTTCTTATTTCAAAAGGTTTTACTAAAGGGATTGCTGATCCAACTCTTTTTATTAAAATAATTTCTAAAGATGTTTTGACAGTACAAATCTATGTTGATGATATTATTTTTGGATCTTCTAAACATTCTATATGTACTGATTTTTCAAAGAGTATGAAAAATGAATTTGAAATGAGTTTAATGGGAGAACTCAAATATTTTCTTGGATTTCAAGTTTTTCAAAATGAAAATGGTATTATTTTGAATCAAAGTAAATATACAAAGGATCTTTTAAAACGTTTTGGTTTGGATAGTATTAAGGAAAGTGATACACCCATGAGTACTGTTTGTAAATTAGACATTGATGAAACTGGGAAACCAGTGGATCAAACAAATTACAGAGGTATGATTGAAAGCTTACTTTACCTTACTACTATTTGACCAGATATTATGTTTAGTGTGCGTATGTGTGAAAGATTTCAAGATAATCCTAAAGAATCGCATTTGCTTGCTGTTAAAATAATTTTTAAGTATCTTAAACATACTACAAATTTGGGTTTATTTTATCCAAAAGAACAATCTTTTGAATTAATGAGTTATTCAGATGCTGACTTTGCTGGTTGCAAGTTAGATAGAAAAATCACATCTGGAACATGTCATTTTCTAGGTAAGTCCTTAGTATCTTGGTGTAGTAAGAAATAGAACTTTGTTGCTTTTTCCACTGCCGAAGTAGAGTATATAGCTGCTGGTAGCTGCTGTGCACAAATTCTGTGGATGAAACACACTCTTTTGGACTATGGATATGACTTTAAGCTTGTTTCAATTAACTGTGATGACACTAGTGCAATTAAAATTTCTAAGAATCCTGTGTCTCACTCTAGGACCAAACACATTGATGTAAGGTACTATTTCTTGAGAGATCATTACCAAAAAGGTGATATTACTCTTGAATTTATAGGTACTGAACATCAATTAGCTGACATTTTCACCAAACCTTTAAGTTCAGATAGGTTAAGTTACATTAGACATGAATTAGGAATGATTAACCTTGACCGGTAGAAACCTCACTGATGTACCTCACTGATGTACCTCACCGATGTGATACCTCACCGATGTAACTCACCGAAGCGATACCTCACCGAAGTACCTCACTGATGTGATACCTCACTGATTTACCTCACCGATGTGAAACCTCACCGATTAGGAATTCTCACCGATATACCCTACCAATAAGTATGCACTGTTTTAAACATCCGTCTGCCGCCAGAATCTGTATCGTTTATACTTTACTTATTATATTTTAATTACTTATTTTATGATTCCTAAATGATAAAACTACATTCTAATTACTTCTCGATCCACCACAAGACCTTTTCCCTCAATCCTTATCTCCCAAATCTCGTAAAAACCCTAAGTTCCTCGAACCAGAAATGGAAAAAACCAAAATGCCTGCTGTTAGAGATGACTTTGATGAGCTGAATGCGAAGAAGCAAAAGGTTGAGCCAAAAGCAAGTAGCAGTGTAAGTAGAACAAGGTCGGGGAGGTGACCAGTGAACCCGCATTTACAAAATAGAGTTATTGTGATCGAAAAAGAGCTATAGATGGAATGTCTGTTGTCTAGTAGATCGTTAGTTCTTGAGGTACTGGAAGATCAGAAGTGGGTCGAATGAATTTTGAATAAAAATGGACCATACTATCCGAAGCTGGTGAAACAGTTCTATGAGTTTGTAAGTTTTGAGAAATCAGAATATGAGAACCGAATGATTTCACTTGTGAATGTAAAGGAAATACCTTTTTCATCTATTGAGTGGGATGAATGCCTGAAGGTCCCACACGAAGGTGTGTCTGGATATTTCTCGAAATCAGTACTACTTAAAAGTGACATATTTTATTATGAGACTGCCTTAGAGGAGATCACTGGTAGTGGCAAGTGAAGATAGGTGGTGGATGCTGAAATGGATGGAGAGAACATATTACTGTTCAAGTTTGTTCAGCATGTTTTAATTCCAAGGAGGGGGGGCTTTGCAAATTTAAGATATCAAGATATCTATCTGCTACATCTTTTGAGACATGGTGTGAAAGTGAATCTGTGCAGGTTGCTAATGATTCAAATGGAGGATATGACCAGGCCAAAATCAAAGACCAATGCCTTATTCTTTTACAATTTGATTTCTGTTATGATTAAAGTAAAAGGGGTAGCTGAGTCTCAAGACGAGACAATGGTAGTAAGGAATAATTTTTGTATCACAAGCACTATTTGCAAATACATGAAGATAAACTGGAATCCATAGAGAAGAGAGTGGGTTAATGATGATAAGAAGCTATATGATAAATTCAATCCTAAGGATCATCATTCAAGGCCTAAGTATGTGAGGTATCTAGGTCTAGGACCTGATGAAGAAGAACCTGAGTACAGTGATGAGTTTGATGAAGAGGAGACTTCTATGGCTGATGGAAGGGATCCGGACTTGCCCCCAAGTCCTGTTGCTGAAATTATATCTTCAGGAAAGGAAACTTTATTAGAAGAAGAAACACCTGTTGATGAGGAAGACCATCCAGCCCTTGAGAATGAAGAAGAAAGAGAGAATGAATCTGAAGCCTCTGATTCAGTTTTCTTAAGTCTGATTCCATTGATTGGATGATTAGTTGTGCCTGTTAAGGATGTCGTGGGTGAGATGGAAGGACCTATGATTAATCTAGAGGAGACTTTTGCTGTTGTAGAGATGGAGTTTATTGTAGAAGATTCTTCTGAGGAAGAAAGACTTGCTGAAAATGTTGTTACTGTACAAGAGAATGCACCAGTTGAGGGGGAGTATCCAATCAAGTTTGGCAGTGTTTCAGTGGAAGTTGAAATTGAGGATTGGGCAGAAGACCCAGGTTTTGTGGTTTGTGGATTGGATTATCCAGATTATGATAATGAGACATCCCTCAATAGACCAAAAATCAATTATGATATTCATACTGAGTTGTTACCTGAAGATGTGGTCAGAATGCATGATCTGGATAAGCTCAAGTCTGATCTCAAAATCAGTTTTGTGGAAGAAATAAGGAAAATGGAAGCTTTACTGGTGTCATATATTCAATCAATTATGAATGACTCTACGGACAGTATAGTATCTGAAAGAGCACCTGTTGTGGTTGCACCTGCTGATATGATCACCAGGGCTGATCTTCAATCCTTAAAGAATGAGCTGAAAGAGTCTTTTAGTACATCTGTTGCCGAGTTAAAGCACTGATTTGTTGAAGAGATGAGCAATTTGGAAAAGTCTTTTGAACTCTCTCTTGGGTGTAATGTATCAACTTTTGTGGCAGAGATAATGGATGAAGTTACATCTTTCAGAATCATATGTCTAGCCTGGTAGAGGATGTTGAAATTTAAAGAAGTCTGTTATCTCTTTAGAATCTTATATGAGTTCTAGACCTCAAGAAGACAAGGACTTAGCTTATGTCAAAAGTGTTGTGAGCAAGATGGTATCAGTATTTGAGGGATTTAAAACCTCCATGAAAGATCATGTCAGTACCCAGAATTCCCAAGTGAAAAATCTTATCAGTGGGTTGACCAAAAACTTCAAGGAAACAATAACCTTCTCTATTGGTTCTCTTTCCTCCAGACCTTCAATAGAACTGAATCAGACTCGAGCTTTGATGAAGGAGGAGCTTGGTTCAGCATCAACCAATGGCTCTGTGGACTCATCAGATCTGACCAAAGTGGTGACTTCTACTAGAAATACAACTAGAGAGATAATGAAGATTGTTCAGGATTATATGAGAGAAACTCTTGCTTCTCAAAAAGAGGTTAAAGACAAGGTAGATTACTATTTCCAAAGGATTTATACCAAGCAACAACTTAAAAATAATTTCAATATTATGTTAGAAAACATGAAGCTACCACCAGTCAATCAAGCCTTTAGAGAACAAGTCAGCAAGCTCAGAGAGTTGACTCCTGCACTGGACAAATTCATGGAAAACAAGGATGATTTCATTTCTGCCATGGAAAGAGGAGGAGGAATTATTATGGATTTCAGAAATCTCTTGTTTCCCTTCTTACATGTCGATGATAGACTAGTTATTATACCTCCAGCTTTACCTGCATCTGCCTCTACTACTTCTCCTATTCAGATGACTCCAACCCAAGCCATCAAAATCCTTACTCCGATGATCACTCAGAGAGCTACATAGTACAGACCAGGAACAGTTTCAGTAGCTCAGCCACCTCTGATCATCTCTGGAGTTCCTAAGCCTTCAATTATATTCACCTCACCTGAATCTTCATCTGATCCCAAGGGGAAATCTCATTATGAGGATGTGGATTGATCAGTGGCTAGGATTTTTTGATAGGAATCACCTGTATTTATTTTTGTATTTCTTTGTATCTGTTTGCTTAAAGAAATATATATGATATTAATTTCTTTTACCATCTGTTACTTCTATTCTCATGTGTTTTTACTTCTTGTCTCACTTTTTTATTATCACAAAGGGGGAGAAATATTATCTATATTATTAAGGGAAACATATCTGGGATATGACAAAGTGGAGAAATACCATCTTTTATGAGCTTAATTCCTTTTCCTCTGATACATTTGTTTCATATTTTATCTTTGCTATATATGCTTCATAATACATTGTTTTCTATCATACAATTTGATCTAATGCACTATCCTCTGATACATTACTAATTATTCTGGGCTTATAATATCATAAGTTGTGATTATCAAAAAGGGGGAGATTGTTGACCTCACCTGTTTTGATAATCCCAATTATGCTTTCACATACTTTTATAATCCCAAATAATGTTTATCTATATATTAATTCCTTTAATATATGACATTCTATTACCAAGATGATAATAATGTTAAAATAATCTTTGACATATGTTAATCAATGTTTATCTAGGGTTATATTAATTTTGATATAATTCTAACCCAATCAGATATGTTTTGCATAAAGCTGATAAGTGTTAAGTCACTGATATGCTTATAGCTACTAATACAGATCTACCGGTACTTAATCTATCGATAGACATAGTCACCGATAAGCAAAGGTCACCGATACCTAGAGCTACCTATATGTATAAGTCCACTGGTAAGCATAGGCCACTGATAGATCAAGTCCACCGATATAGAGAGCTACCGATAGGAGATGAGCTACCGATAGAACAAGTCTACTGGTATGCATAAGTCTATCGATATACACTTCACTGGTACAGAATGGAGCTACTGGTATGCATAAGCTACCGATACAAAGTTCACCGATACAAATAGTCATCGATACACCAAGCTACCGATACAAGCGAGTTACCGCTAGAACAAACAAGCTACCGATAGAAGGAGTCACCAGTATATAAAGCTACTAATACATGGAGTAACAGCTACCGATACAAGGAGCTACTGGTAAAAGGACAAATAGCTATCAATAGAAGGTCACAAATATACAAAGTCCACCATTACACATATACCGACAGAAGGCTACTGATGAAAGACTGACCAGTCAAACTCTATACTCTCAATATTATTTATTTATTAAGCAACAGTAATATTTGATGATTTTAATGAAATTAATGTTATTTAATGATAGTTGTTGGCATGTTAGGGAACCCTACCTCGTACCTGTAAAAAGGTAATCATTTCCTTTTACTGGAGCAGAAAGCTATAAAAGGAAAGAAAAAGGCCAGGCATAATGCAACAAACAAGGCACATGAAGTGTGCGAAAATCAAGGGCTGAATACCATTGGAAAGTGGTGCATTCACACAAAAAGAAAGGCTACTTTCATACTGGAAGAACACTGGACATACACGAAGCCATTCATTCTAGCGAAGAACACAAGCTGCACCTTAGTCAAGGAGTGAAGAACTACAATGAGCTCTTCATGCACTCAAGCTGATAAAACTGAACTTGAAAACGAACCTCTGTTTTTTAAACAAAAACCAGAGAAGGACTCAGAGCTTCCTTTAAATCAATACAAGGAGTCCAGAGCTTCACTCACAACACACAGAGCACTCTAAACTCATATCTATCTATCTATATCTACTGTGTTTCATTCATTTACTTTTTGAGCAGTGTGTGTTGTATTTACACACTGACTCCTGGAATGAATTGGAGGATACTAAATCCTCACTCCAAACTTCTTACACATTACTATATCCCACTGTGGAAAGAGGTAGAGATCAAGTATGACCTGGAAAGCCTGTGTGCTATTGTTTTGTTTTCCCAGGAAGAAATGTGGTAGAGGTCTTAGAACCTGGACAGTCTTTGCACTGTTGTTTACCCCGATCTAGGGTGTGGATAAAATTTATATAAATTGTTGAGAGGACTAAGTCTCAGATTGAGACTGAAACTCTTGGTTATATCTTATGTGCATATTAGTTTAAATCTAAAGTATACAATATATATTTTCTATTCTGCTGTTAATTACTTTGAAATAAAATTTGTTTTAAAGTTACTTTGATAGTTAAATTAGCAAGTGTTTGTACTTATTGTAAACTAGTAAGTTAGTTTCAAAATATAATTTAATATTCTGATTAAATTTGTAAGGGTCGGTGTCCTGAGAACCAACTATTTTGTACTTTGATTACATGAATGTTCACTTATTATATATTGTTCATTGTTCTGCATGACTATAATATAATAATGTCCTGGAATATTTGTTGCATTGATAAGGTCATGGCTGATCCCCGCTATGATGAGAACCTTGAAATTCTATAACAATATTCTTAAATAAAGTTCTACAATTGGATGAAATAATATGATAGGACACATAGTATACAAACCCTCATGTGCGAGTACTCGTAAGAAGACGAGAATATCTCTCATGGAGTTCGCACTTGGTAATCTCCAAGATGGGAGATTATGAGAACAGACCCACCAGTAGCAATTCTGCATGTCTTGGTGTCATCAGACATTGCTATCTACGAGCGTGTGTAATGGTCCTTAGACTGGAAGAATATCATTAACTCATGTCATGACTCGCACACTTAGACTTACTGACGAAAACTGTCACGCAGACAGTTGGCGGGAATTAGGGTACGTTGGGTGCGTCATGAGTGACATTTTGTTAAAGGATAAGTCGAGGAAGGATTTGTCCCTTACATTTATGGAAGTTGATATCTCTTCCCTTTGATTCAAATAGAACTGTCGCATTAAATTCCATGGCCATGGTGTAAACTACGAGTTTATTTCAGGTAGTCAAAGAACGACGGATCAAGCATATAGGTTTATGACACTACCATGAAACCTGCTTGATGAGATATCGAGACAAAGGGATTAAATTACATAGTAAGCATTCGTATGAGGTGATACGTCAATGCGGCATCAACTTCTTTCTCTTGGGTGTCTTGACCCGTTGTTAGACAGTAATCTTGGACTTTAGGCAAGCTCGCCTAATGCCAACGAGAAAGAGGCCTAGAGGGTCACACCCTAATTGTATTCAAGTATCTTAAGTAGAATAAAGATTATTACTGTACGTGGTTTAATAATTATTCAAGGAAGCCTAAATTTTTTTAATGATTGGAGGAAGAATAAAATAAAACAAGTACACGTAGTGTATCAATGATTACACACCATGTAGTTTTATTTTGAAAACAAGTACACGCCGTGTATTATTAATTGTACACGCCATGTAGTTTTCTTTATGAAAAAAAATGAATAAATGAAAACAAGATATACACGCCGTGTACATTGAATGTACACGCCGTGTAGTTTTCAATTAAAAACAAGTACATGTCGTGTATTTATTAATACACGCCATGTAGTTTTTCCAGTTGGGATTTTGAGGATATAATATTGTTTTAAATGATATTTATTATAATCAGCGTGGGTGCATGTCAAGGAATTAATTATTGGACATGGGGGTTTTAAATAAGATTCAATGAAATAAATAAAACGCGTAATGTGTTTATTTATTGTCATAACTCTACAACCTCAAACCAGATTATAAATATCTTCACAACCCCAACTCCTTTCTAACACACAAGAGAATCGTTGTGTACAACAACTCTGGAGAATTCTTTCAAGGCCGAAAGAACCTCTTCCCCCAAGAACGCTCTCAAAACTGAGAGAGATCCTCTTCCATAGGATCAAGATGATCTAAGGCAGACAACACAGACAAAGGTTTCTCCACGCTAGCACCCAAAGACTCCTTTGGCGATGTCCCGAGATACGAGGTACACGTGTGGATCACCGCTAGAGGAAGTCTACACTTGGCTTCTACGAAGCAATGACGAATCACATCAGAAAATGATCAAGAACCTCAACTAAGAAAAAACACCCAAAAGGTATTTCTTTTTAATTGATTAAATTAATTATAATCAACCTGTAACGATCCTACATTGTGGTTCTGGGACTTTCCATTTCTTTGTTCATTTCTATGATTCGATCCGTGGAGACTGACCTTTATCATCATATTGATCCCAGATTGATCATTGTTAATGAGAAAAATCCAAGTGGGAACATCCACCCACGTGCTTCCGCTGCTCCTAGAACCTTCAAATGGTATCAGAGCGAGGTTTCAACGTTGATTATAGTTATTTAATTTTCGTTGATAATTTACTCATTTATATTTGATTCAATTCGAAATAAATTGTTCTATAAATCTGAATAAATGAGATCTGTTCTTCCTCCTTCGTTTCTCAATTCATATCACAGAAACGACCTTTTAATTTTAATTTTGATTAAAATAAAAACGAGGAACTCATCCGGAGGAGCCGCTCTTTCTGTCTGTACAACATGGGATTACATGGCGTGTAATTAAAACTACATGCCGTGTACTTAAGTTAAACGAATCGACAGTGGTCCACAAAACCACGCCATGTGAATTGGTTATGCCTAAGTTTTAATCACGCTGTGTTGACCAGAATTGAATGGTGCGTGGAAACTGGAATACACGGCGTGTATGTTGGAGCAACACGTCGTGTAGTCCTATCTGGCCAAGGTGAAACCGTGTACAAGGAGAAGCCGTGTTCCGCGTATATGGGACCGCCAGGCCGGTTACCACGTAACAAGGAAGTACACTCTATGTATGATTTATCAACACACTATGTTCTCCAAAATTTCCAATGTAGAGAGAACACGCCAAATCCCCCGGCGTGTACTTTGGGTAAAAGGTGAAAAGAAATACACGCCGTGTAAATATAAACTACACGCCGTGTACTTTCCAGAAATGGAATTTCACCAGGTTTCCTCCAAAAGTACAAAGACCTGTACAAGGGATATGGATGAGAAGAATCTCATGGAAATTCAGAAAGGAATTTAAGATAAAGAATTGATTAATTATAAGATCGTAATTAATTATTTTCAAGTGAGAATTATCTTAAATAATAGAACGATTAAAAGAATTTGAATGATAAATATGCGTAAATGTCGTTGCATGCTATGGATGGTCATGAGCTAGACCAAAGACCCTTTGTATGTGTGTTTGGTTTCATTTAAATTTATTTAAATTTGTTGGCCTGTGAGCCTTCTTCCAAAAAAATGTAGGGTCTACGCACCCATGGTTTCTTTAATGTAAACCCCATGTAATGGAGGATCTCCCAAGCCAGAGGAGACGGTTCAAAATCCGAAGTTGAGATGAAACCAACCCAAGAAGATACAAAGGTGGACTGGTGGGAGCTGCAAAACACGAACCATCAGGTTCAAGGTGTTTTCCCTAGGTCAGGGTTAACTTATCAAAATCTCTAGATAAGATAAATAATAGAAGCTCATGATCATTCCATCTTATTTTATTTCTATCTAATTACATGGTTTATTTATTATGTATGTGTTGTCGCGATCACATAAATAAAATGAACAAGCATGCAAAGATGGAATAAAATAAAAACGGGACTATGCGTAAAAATTATCAGAACATGGTTAATCACTTAAGAAAGCATCACTTAATATTAACAAGCATGTGATAATGAAAAACTACGCATAAAGAATAAAATCCCTCAAATACCATATTAAGTCAGACCAAGCCTTCTGTTACTTGATTAAGGGAAAGACTCAATAAAACTATGTGTTTGACCAACCCTTGTTGGACACTTAATTTTATAAAGAAAGCCCTTATGAAAGGTTTCAGGTTGACTTAACCATATTACATCAAGAGAAGTAGCCCTTTCTAGACTTGATGTAATATTTGAGGCAAGAGTTGAGGAAATCCAAGTCATGATTTTAGGATTGGGGAGTCCACTCAACAGATCAAGGAACTGTAAGCTCACAGTTGGCAAAGACCTGCCTACCTAAATACCTTCAAATAGCTTGACCAACCCTTGTTGGGGTTATGTGAAGGGGAATATGGATCCTTTCCACTAGAATGTCAAAGCAACTGGACATTCTGAGTTCAATGGTGAGGGCCATTAGGACTTGATAAAATAGTGGGAGAATTAATAAATTAATTTATTATTTCTCATAAAATGTAATCAAGAAAGTACTAATAAATCTCCTCTTTTAAATTGTAGAATCAAGATGAAAAACTCGTCAACCACATTTTTTCTGCAATCAATTCTAGACAAAGACAATATCCTCACCGACAGTAACTTTCAGGAATGGTTTAGGCACCTTTGGGTTGTCCTATTCCAGGAACGAAAGTATAACGTGATGGAGTCCTCACTTACGGATCCTCCTGCCCAAGGGGAAAGTGATGAAGATTTCCTAGTCTATGATCAACATTTGAGCGATGCACTTGACGTTCAATGTTTTATGCAATCATCAATGTCAAGTGAGCTCATGAAGTCTCATGAGGACGTGGATGCCTATAGCATGCTCGAGCACCTCCGTGGTCTATACCAAGAGAGAGAAATACAGGAAAGGTTTGAGATCTCCAAGGCTCAATTCTAGAGCAATCTTGGAGAGGGTGCCCCAGCTGGGCCTCATGTAGTCAATCTCATTGGCTACATTGAGCACTTGAAGGTTCTAGGGTTTAAACACCCTGAAGAACTTGGTATCGATATCATTCTTGCATCACTTCCCCAGAGCTTCTCAAACTTTGTTGTGAACTTCAACATGAAAAACATTGAGAAGTATTTGTCTCATCTTCTTATCCTCATTTTCCAAATGGACAATGACATGAAGCATGAAAATCCTTCTGTCCTCATGGTGAATAAAAGGAAAGGGAAGGAGAAAAGCTTTAAGCCCAAAGCTTCTTCAAGGCCCTCCAAGAAAAGGAAGATCAAAGGGGAGGCAAAGGAACATGATGCTTTTTGTTTCACATGTGGCAAGAAGGGCCACTGGAAGAAAAACTGGACCCATCCAAGGAAGCAAGGGGAAGCTTCAGGTGCGTTTGTTATCGAATGAAATCTATCTGTTTCTACTAATTGGGTATTATATAATGCTTGTGGTGCTCACATCTGTATCCAAATATAGGAACCAAGTAGATTCAGAAATATTGACCGAGGTGAGGTGGATATACGAGCAGCCAACATAGCCAGACTCGCTGCTATAGCTATCAGAGACTACCACCTTAGATTGCCTACTGGGATGATCTTGGTATTAAAGGGTTTCTATTATGTGCCTTATGTTACTAAAAACATTATTTCAGTATTTAGATACTGATGGATTCATATTCAATTTTGGAAATGAATGTTTCTACTTTTATAAAGATAGCATTTGTTTTGGTAGGGAACATTTATATAACGGCCTTTATGTGTTAGACTACACAAACCAAGTAATGGAAATCGATGACAAAGGAAATTCACATGACTCATATCACACCCAACTTTGGCATCACTAGCTAGGTCATGTCAATGAGAAACGTTTGACAAAATTACATCAAGATGGGTATTTAGATTCTTTCAAACTAAAACCACTTGGTGTATGTCATGCGTGTCTATAAGGAAAAATGACCAAAGACCCATTTAGTGGGAAAGGTGAAAGGGATAAAGAGATTCTAGAATTAGTTCACATAGATGTGTGTGGACCATTTCCAGTTGAAGCAAGGGGTGGGTTCTCGTACTTCATAAATTTTACTGATGATTTTAGTAGATATGGATATATCTACTTAATGAGGTATAAGTCAGATTCTTTTGATCGGTTCAAAGAATACAAGAATGAAGTTGAGAACCAGTTTGGTAAGAAGATTAAGAAACTCCACTTAGACATAGGAGGAGAATATCTTAATCAGGACTTCATTGTTTTCTTACGGGAGTTTGGGATTTTATCTCAACTCACTCCTCCATACACGCCCCAGTGGAATGGTGTAAGTGAAAGGAGGAACCGCACCCTGTTGGACATGGTGAGATCAATGATGAGTCATGCGAGTCTTCTATTATCCTTATGGGGATATGCATTACAAACAACAGCGCACATACTAAACCAAGTACCAACTAAATCGATAAATGGTATTCCATACGAGTTATGGAGTGGACGCAAAGCCATTTTATCGAATTTACATGTGTGGGGTAGCGAATCATTTTTAAGGCCTCTTCAGGTAACAAACTTGCACCCCAAGGCACAAAATGTATATTTATAGGATATCCCAAGGAAACAAGGGGATATTACCTATACAACCCCTCAAACAAAAAGGTTACAGTGGAAAGACACGCCATATTCCTTGAGAGGGAGCACATCTACAAAATAGATAGTGGGAGCGAGATAGACTTCAATGAAGTCGAGGCTCAAGATACACATGATTTGGTACAAGAACAAATTCCACAAATCCCCGTGGAAGAACAATCTGTTCCAGAGACACAAAAACTACGTAGGAGCACGAGAGAGGTGAGAGAACCAGAACGATATGGTTTTCTTGTCACCGAGGATGGTGACTCATTATTGGTTGAAAATGATGATCCTCTTACCTATAAGGAAGTATTTGAAGGCACAGACATTGCCAAATGGAAAGAAGCCATGAATTCTGAAATAGATTCCATGTACCAAAACCAAGTCTGGATTTTGGTAGATCCTCCAGTTGATGTAAAGCCTATTGGTAATAAATGGGTATTCAAGAAGAAACTGGACATTGAGGGGCAAGTAAACACATATAAGGAACAATTGGTTGCAAAAGGTTTTAGACAACGTCAAGGAATTGATTATGATGAAACCTTTTCACTAGTTGCGATGCTGAAATCCATCAGAATCCTATTGGCCATTACTGCTTACCATGACTTTGAAATTTGGAAAATGGATGTCAAAATAGCGTTCATTAATGGGAACCTCCAGGAAGATGTCTACATGACACAACCTTAAGGGTTTGTGACTCCAAAGGATGCCAATAAGGTATGCAAGTTTCAGAAATCCATTTATGGATTAAATCAAGCATCAAGGTCATGGAACATTCATTTTGATGAAGCTGTAATGGAATTTGTCTTTGTTAAGAACGAATGTGAGCCTTGTGTCTACAAGAGGTTTAGTGGATGTGCAGTCATTTTCTTAATAGTATATGTTGATGACATTTTACTAATTTGAAACGAAGTACCTGTCTTACAATCAGCTAAGGCATGGTTGCACAAATGTTTCTCCATGAAAGACTTGGGCGAGGCAACATATATTCTTGGGATCAAGATCCATCATGATAGATCCAAGAGAATACTGGGTCTGATTCAAAGTACATACATTGACAAGATACTGAAGAGATTCAGTATGGAACAGTCCAAGAGGGGATTGTTGCCAGTGTCACATGGCATTCATATTTACAAGAAAATGTGTCCTCAGAAACATGAGGAAATAAATATAATGGAAAGGATCCCTTATGCATCCATGATTGGGCCAGTCATGTATGATATGCTATGTACGAGGCTAGATGTTGCTTACGCATTAAGTGTGGTAGGCAGATATCAAACTGATCCAGGAGACCGCCATTGGATGGCAGTCAAGACGATCCTTAAGTATCTGAGGCGTACTAAGGTTATGTTCCTGGTTTATGGAGGAGATGAGGAACTAGTCATCAGAGGACATGTAGATGCTAGTTTCCAGACTGATCAAGATGATATGAAGTCGTATACCGGATACATCTTCAGTTTGAATGGAGGTTCAGTGAGCTGGAAGAGCTCAAAGCAAAGTGTGGTGGCAGATTCTACAGTGGAGACCGAGTATATCACAGCTTCTGAGGCAGCTAAAGAAGCAGTATAGATGCGAAGCTTCGTCTAAGAGTTGGATGTAGTACCGAGCAGTAAAGATCCTATCACACTCCATTGTGATAATACTGCAGCGGTGGCACTATCAAAAGATCCAAGGTCACATCAGTGGACAAATCACATACTTCAGAAGTATCATCTCTTGAGGGATTTTTCTCAGAAAGGTGAAGTTGCAGTGAGCAGTATTTCCCTGAAAGTCAACGTGGCAGACCCCTTGACTAAAGCCTTGACTCAGCAGAAACATGATCATCATGTAAGGTCTAGCGGACTAAAAGTCGTTGGCAGTTGGCTCTAGTCCAAGTGGGAGTTTGTAAGGGTTGGTGTCATGAGAAACAACTGTTTTGTACTTTGATTACATGAATGTTCACTTATTATATATTGTTCATTTTTCTCCATGACTATAATATAATAATGTCCTTGAATATTTGTTGTATTGATAAGGTCATGGAAGATCCCTGCTATGATGAGAACCGTGAAATGCTATAAAAATATTCTTAAATAAATTTCTACAGTTGGATGGAATACTATGATAAGACACATAGTATACAGACCCTCATGTGCGAGTACTCGTAAGAAGATGAGACTCTCTCTCATAGAGTTCGCACTTGTTAATCTCCAAGATGGGAGATTATGAGAACAGACCCTCCAGTAGAAATTCTGCATGTCTTGGTGTCATTGTACATTGCTATCTATGAGCGTGTGTAATGGTCCTTATACTGGAAGATTATCATTAACTCATGTCATGACTCGCACACTTAGATTTACTGACGAAAACCATCACACTGAAAATTGGTGGGAAGTAGGGTACGTTGGGTGCGTCACGAGTGACATGTTGTTAATGGATAAGTCGAGGAAGGATTTGTCCCTTCCATTTATGGAAGTTGATATCTCGAACCTTTGATTGAAATAGAACTATCACATTGAATCCCATGGCCATGGTGTAAATGACGAGTTTATTTTAGGTAGTCAAAGAACGACGAATCAAACATATAGGTTTATGAAACTACCATGAAACCTGCTTGATGAGATATTGAGAAAAAGGGATTAAATTACACAGTAAGTGTTCGTATGAGGTGATACGTCAATGTGGTGTCAACTTCTTTCTCTTGGGGGCCTTGACCTGTTGCTAGATAGTAATCTTGGACTTTAGGCAAGCCCACTTAATGCCAATGAGAAAGAGGCCTAGAGGGTCACACACTAAGTGTATTCAAGTATCTCAAGTAGAATAAAGATTATTCCTATACGTGGTTTAATAATTATTCAAGGAAGTATAAATTGTTTTAATGATTGGAGGAAGAATAAAATAAAACAAGTACACGCCGTGTATCAATGATTACACGCCGTGTAGTTTTATTTTGAAAACAAGTACACGCCGTGTATTATTAAATGTACGCGCCATGTAGTTTTCTTTATAGAAAGGAAATGAATAAATTAAAACAAGATATACACGCCATGTACATTTAATGTACATGCCGTGTAGTTTTCAATGAAAAACAAGTACACGCCTTGTATTTATTAATACACACCGTGTTGTTTTTCCAGTCGGGATTTTGAGGATATAATATTGTTTTAAATGATATTTATTATAATCAGCGTGGGTGCATGTAAAGGAATTAATTATTCGACATGGGGGGTTTTAAATAAGTTTCAATGAAATAAATAAAATGCGTAACACGTTTATTTATTTTCATAACTCTACAACCTCAAACCTGATTATAAATATCCTCACAACCCCAACTCTTTTCTAACACACAAGAGAATCGTTGTGCACAACAACTCTGGAGAATTGTTTCAAGGCCGAAAGAACTTATTCCTCCAAGAATGCTCTCAAGACTGGGAGAGATCCTCTTCCATTGGATCAAGACGATCTAAGGTGGACAACGCAAGCAAAGGTTTATCCACGCTTGCACCCGGAGACTCCTTTGGCAATGTCCCGAGATACGAGGTACACGTGTAGATCACCACTAGAGAAAGTCTACACTTGGATTCTGTGACGCAATGACGAATCACATCGGAACTTGATCAAGAACATCAATGAAGAAAGAACACCCAAAAAGTGTTTCTTTTTAATTGATTAAATTAATTATAATCAACCTGTAATGATCCTACATTGTGGTTCCAGGACTTTCCATTTCTTTGTTCATTTCTATGATTCGATCTGTGGAGACTAGAATTTATCGTCGTATTGATCCTGAATTGATCATTGTTAATGAAAAAAATCCAAGTGGGCACATCCACCCACACGCTTCTACTGCGCCCAGAACCTTAAAATTAACTAAGACCTAATCAATCTTTGAGAAACTAATTGACCATTTACAATCTGTATAAATTCACTACAGTTTAACTTGTTTTTAAATAGGGGTATTTTAAGAGAAATATTTTTAACAGAAATTTGAGTTAGAACTCAATTCACCCCCCCTCTTGAGTGTCCACTCTGACCAACATTTGGTTTCAGAGGATTGTTTTGTTTATTAAGGTTTTAAAAATACTCTGTTTTTTAACTGTGATTTTAGTTGTATATTAAAGATCTTAAATTTCTATTAGTTCTAAATTTTATCTCTTTAAATATATTTTCTAAAATCTAACTATGGATAATATATTAGAAGGTGATTCTAACAACAAGCCACCCTTCTTTAATGGTACAAATTATGCCCAGTGGAATCTTAAAATGAAAATTTATTTAGAAAGTATGGGATTTGATATCTGGACTGCTATAGAGACTCAATATAAAATCCCAGAAACTGAAAGAACTACTTGGGATGAACCTACTAAGAATGCCTACAATAATAACTGTAAATCAATGAATGCTTTGTACTGTGCTTTAAGAGATGAATAATTCAATCGCATATCTGCTTGTAAAACTTCTTATGAAATCTGGGACACTTTGGATATTTCCCATGAGGGAACAACAAATGTCAAAGAAATGAGATTGAACACTTATACTATTAAATATGATAATTTTAAAATAAAGCCTGATGAATCTATCTTTGAAATGTATAGGTTCAATGAGGCTGTCAACACTATGAGATCACTTGGAAAAGTTGTTCCTACAAAGGAGCAGATTATGAGAAAACTGAGATGTCTGCCAGAAAGATGGTGAGGCACATCAGTTTCAATTAAAGAATCGTGTGATATAAGTTCACTGCCTATCAAAGAATTAATTGGTAAGCTTATTATGTATAAAGAAGAACTGAAGGTAAATAAGGAAGAATATTATGAACCTAAAAGGAATTTAGTGGCTTTTAAGTCTACTGCCTCAAAGAGAAAAGATAAGGAGAAAGTTCACTTACCTTCTGAAATCTCAACAAGTGAAAGTTCAGACTCTGATAGTGATGCTGAGATGGCTTAGATATCCAGGAGATTTAATAAGTTCTACAGGAAGAATAAATTCTTCAGAAAATCAAATTACAAAGGGAAATATGACAGAAAAGGTCATTGGAAGAAGGACTGGAAGAAGCCTGACAAAAGTGATGAGATTATCTACTATGAATGCAAAAGGAAAGGACATGTAAAAGTAGACTGTCCAAAATTAAAGTTCAAAAAGAAATATGACTACAAGGAAAATAAGTATAAGAAAGCTATGAAAATAACTTGGAGTGCTTCAGAAGATAGTTCAAGTGATTCTGACTCTACTCAGGATGAAAAATCTCAGAAAGCTAACATGTGCTTTATGAAAAACACATCCGAGGTAACACTGGATACCCCTTCTTTAAATTCATATTATTCTGGAGTTGATTCAGATTCTAAATCAGAAAATATGTCTAGTGAAGAGTTATTTGAATATTGTAATATGCTAGAAGAAACTTGTAATGAGCTTAAGGAAAAGTACAAGACCTTGAAGAAACAACATGCTTTGACCAGATCTGTCAAATCTGCCCTCGATATAGAGAAAGAAAAGAATGCTCAATTACTTAAGGAAAATACTGAACTAAAATTGTCTAAGGAGCTATTAAGGAAGGACTTAGAAAAATTCACAAATGGAAAATATACACTTACTCAACTGATAGGTAAGAAAGTGGCACCAAAATATACTACTGGAATTGGCTTATCAGCCTGGAAAAAGACAGTTTGCTAAAACTAGATTTATTTCTAAATCTGAACAGAATGCTACTAGTTATAGTTCTGGAAATTCATATGCTTCAACTAGTTGCTCACATAGTTATAGATCAAATAAAGTTTATCTTTCAAAATCTATTGATTCTGCAAACCCTTTGAGACCCATAAGAAAAATCTGGGTACATAAATCTTTTCTTTCTAACCTATCTGGACCCAAGATAATCTGGGTACCAAAATCATTTTCCATCTAAACCTGTTTTGTAGGAAACTTGCTTAAAGAGTTCTCATAAGAAGTTATGGTACTTGAACAGTGGATGTTCAAGACACATGACTGGAGACTACTCATGCTTCAAAAGTTTAATCAAAGTTGATGGAGGCTATATCACATTTGGTGATAATTCTAAAGGAAAAATCATCGGCCTAGTTCATATTGGTAACACTGATTCAATTTTAATTTCTAAAGTTTTATTTGTTGATGGACTTAAATATAATTTGCTAAGTATTTATCAGTTATGTGATGATGGTTTCAATGTTAAATTTGAAAATGATTCTTGTAATGTTTTTAACTCTAAGAATGTTTTAGTATTTTCTGCATTGAGAAATGAAAATGTGTATGCTGTTGATTTGAATTATTTAGCTAAACAGAACAATACTTGCTTAAATTCTTTTCATAAAGAATCTTGGCTATGGCACAAAAGATTAGGACACTGCAATATTCAGTCACTTAGAAAACTGACTAGGAAGAACTTAGTTAGAGACATACCCAAACTTGAATTCCCATCAGACAAAGTTTGTAATCCCTGTCAAAAGGGAAAGCAATATAAAGTTTCTTTTAAATCAAAGAAAAAATTTTCAACTTATCAAACTCTCGAGTTGGTTCACATGGATTTTTTTTGGACCTTCTAGAGTTTCTAGTTTAAATGGGAATCACTATGTCTATGTCCTAGTAGATGACTTTTCTAGATATACTTGGGTATACTTCTTAGCTCACAAAAGTGAAGCTTGTTCTTACTTTATTAAATTCTCCAAGTCTATAGAAAACCTTAGTGGACTTAAGATTAAGACTTTGAGAAGTGACCATGGTCGTGAGTTTGAAAATCATGAGTTTGAATCTTATTTCTCACACAATGGCTATAGTCACAACTTTTCTGCCCCTAGGACACCTCAGCAGAATGGTGTAGTAGAAAGAAGAAATAGAACCCTTCAAGAGATTGCAAGAACTATGCTTAATGAATATGATCTGTCTATTTATTTTTGGGCTGAAGCTGTAAATGCATATCATTATATTATTAACAGAGTCTTGATTAGACCTATTCTCAAGAAGACCCCTTATGAATTGTGGAATAATAGAAAGCCTAAAGTTAGTTACTTCAGAGTTTTTGGTTGCAAAGTATTTATTCTCAATATAAAGGATAATCTTGACAAGTTTGCACCCAAAAGTGATGAAGGAATTTTTCTTGGTTATTCTTTAACTAGAAAAGCCTATAGAGTATTTAATAAAAGAACAAAATGTGTGGAAGAATATGTTCATATCAAGTTTGATGAAACTGATCCACATAAACCTAAGTCTTCTCTTGAAAATCTTGAAGAATATTTGTCTGTTTTGGACCTTAATGATAAAACCAATGAGCCTGTTGTAAAGACATCCAGTTCTGAACATATTCCAGAATCTACTTCTATAAAACCCAAACTAAGAGAAAAACATAAAATTTCTAGCCCTACCATTACTAGATCAGCTGTAATTCTAAAGAATCATCCTTTAGATGCCTTTGTTGGTAATCTTGATAGAGGGACACAGACTAGAGCTTATCTAAGAAATCAGGTTGAACATCAAGCCTTTCTTTCACAGTTAGAACCTAAAAATATCAATGATACTATCAATGATGAATTTTGGGTAATGGGTATGCAAGAATAACTAAATCAATTTGAAAGAAACAAAGTCTAGGAATTAGTAGAAAGACCTAAGGACACTTTAACCATAGGCACTAAATGGGTTTTTAGAAACACAGTTGATGAATCTGTAAATATAGTTAGAAACAAAGCTAGGATAGTTTCACAAGGCTATAGTCAAGAGGATGGTATAGACTATGAGGAAACCTTTTCCCCTATAGCTAGATTAGAAGCTATTAGGATTTTACTTGCCTATGCTGCTCATATGAATTTCAAGTTATATCAAATGGATTTCAAAAGTGCATTTCTAAATGGTTTTAAAATTGAAGATGTTTTTGTTTAAGAACCACCTGGATTTAAAAATCCACATTTACAAAATCATGTTTTTAGACTATCTAAAGATTTATATGGTCTAAAACAAGCTCCAAGAGCTTGGTATGATATACTTAGTAATTTTCTTATTTCAAAAGGTTTTACTAAAGGGATTTCTGATCCAACTCTTTTTATTAAAAGAATTTCTAAAGATGTTTTGATAGTACAAATATATGTTGATGATATTATTTTTGGATATTCTAAACATTCTATATGTACTGATTTTTCAAAGAGTATGCAAAATGAATTTGAAATGAGTTTAATGGGAGAACTCAAATATTTTCTTGGATTTCAAGTTTTTCAAAATGAAAATGGTATTATTTTGAATCAAAGTAAATATACAAAGGATATTTTAAAACATTTTGGTTTGGATAGTATTATGGAAAGTGATACACCCATGAGTAATGTTTGTAAATTGGACATTGATGAAACTGGGAAACCAGTGGATCAAACAAATTAAAGAGGTATGATTGAAAGCTTACTTTACCTTACTGCTATTTGACCAGATATTATGTTTAGTTTTTGTATGTGTGCAAGATTTCAAGCTAATCATAAATAATCTCATTTTCTTGCTGTTAAAAGAATTTTTAAGTATCTTAAACATACTACAAATTTGGGTTTGTTTTATCCAAAAGGACAATCTTTTGAATTAATGAGTTATTCAGATGCTGACTTTGCTGGTTGAAAGTTAGATAGAAAAAGCACATCTGGAACATGTCATTTTCTAGGTAAGTCCTTATTATCTTGGTGTAGTAAGAAATAGAACTTTGTTGCTTTTTCCACTGCCGAAGTAGAGTATATATCTATTGGTAGCTTCTGTGCACAAATTCTGTGGATGAAACACACTCTTTTGGACTATGGATATGACTTTAAGCTTGTTTCAAATGACTGTGATAACGCTAGTGCAATTAACATTTCAAAGAATCCTGTGTCTCACTCTAGGAACAAACACATTGATGTAAGGTACTATTTATTGAGAGATCATTACCAAAAAAATGATATTACTCTTGAATTTATAGGTACTGAACATCAATTAGCTGACATTTTCACCAAAACTTTAAGTTCAGATAGGTTAAGTTACATTAGACATGAATTAGGAATGATTAACCTTGACTGGTAGAAACCTCACTGATGTACCTCACCGATGTGATACCTCACCGATATACCTCACCGATGTGATACCTCACCGATGTAACTCACCGACGCGATACCTCACCGATGTACCTCACTGATGTGATACCTCACTGATGTACCTCACTGATGTGAAACCTCACCGATTAGGAATTCTCACCGATGTACCCTACCGATAAGTATGCGCTGTTTTAAACATCCGTCTGCCGCCAGAATCTGTATCGTTTATACTTTACTTATTATATTTTAATTACTTATTTTATTATTCCTAAATGATAAAACTAAGTTCTAATTACTTCTCGATCCACCTCAAGCCCTTTTCCCTCAAGCCTTATCTCCCGAATCTTGTAAAAACCCTAAGTTCCTCGAACCATAAATGGAAAAAACCAAAATGCCTACTGTTAGAGATGACTTTGATGAGCTGAATGCAAAGAAGAAGAAGGCTGAGCCAGAAGCAAGTAGCAGTGTAAGTAGAACAAGGTCGTGGAGGTGACCAGTGAACCCGCATTTACAAAATAGAGTTATTGTGATCGAAAAAGAGCTATGCCTGGAATGGATGTTGTCTAGTAGATCGTTAGTTCTTGAGGTGCTGGAAGATCAGAAGTGGGTAGAATGCTTTTCGAATAACAATGGACCATACTATCCGAAGCTGGTGAAATAGTTCTATGAGTTTGTAAGTTTTGAGAAATCAGAATATGAGAACCAAATGATTTCACTTGTGAATTTAAAGGAAATATCTTTTTCATCCATTGAGTGGGATGAATTCCTGAAGGTCCCACACGAAGGTGTGTTTGGATATTTCTCGAAATCAGTACCACCTACAAGTGACATATTTGATTATGAGACTGCCTTAGAGGATCTCACTGGTAGTGGCAAGTGAAGACAGGTGGTGGCTGCTGAAATGGATGGAGAGAACAGATTACTATTCAAGTTTGTTCAGCATGTTTTAATTCCAAGGAGGGGGGACTTTGAAAATTTAAGATATCAAGATATCTATCTGCTACATCTTTTGAGACATGGTGTGAAAGTGAATCTGTGCAGGTTGCTAATGATTCAAATGGAGGAGATGACCAAGCCAAAATCAAAGACCAATGACTTATTCTTTTCCAATTTTATTTCTGTTATGATTAAAGTAAAAGGGGTAGCTGAGTCTCAAGATGAGACAATGGTAGTAAGGAATAATTTTTGTATCATAAGCACTGTTTGAAAATACATGAAGATAAACTGGAATCCATGGAGAGGAGAGTGGGTTAATGATGATAAGAAGATATATGATAAAATTCAATCCTAAGGATCATCATTCAAGGCCTAAGGTTTTGAGGGATCTAGGTCTAGGACCTGATGAAGAAGAACCTGAGTACAATGATGAGTCTGATGAAGAGGAGACTTCTATGGCTGATGGAAGGGATCAGGACTTGCCCCCAAGTCCTGTTGCTGAAATTATTTCTTCAGGAAAGGAAACTTTATTAGAAGAAGAAACACCTGTTGATGAGGAAGACCAGCCAGCCCTTGAGAATGAATAAGAAAGAGAGAATGAATCTAAAGCCTCTGATTCGGTTTGCTTAAGTCTGATTCCATTGATTGGAAGATTATTTGTGCCTATTAAGGATGTGGTGGGTGAGATGGAAGGACCTATGCTTAATCTATAGGAGAATTTTGCTGTTGCAGAGATGGATTTGATTGTAGAAGATTATTCTGAGGAAGAGAATGTTGTTGCTGTACAAGAGAATGCACCAGTTGAGGGGGAGTATCCAATCAAGTTTGGAAATTTTTTAGTGGCAGTTGAAATTGAGGATTGGGCAAAAGACCCAGGTTTTTTGGTTTGTGGATTGGATTATCCAGATTCTAATGCACTATCCTCTGATACATTACTAATTATTCTAGGCTTATAATATCATAAGTTGTGATTATCAAAAAGGGGGAGATTTTTGACCTCACCTGTTTTGATAATCCCAATTATGCTTTCACATACTTTTATAATCCCAAATAATGTTTATCTATATATTAATTCCTTCAATCTATGACATTATATTATCAAGATGATAATAATGTTAAAATAATATTTGAAATATGTTAATAAATGTTTATCTATGGTTATATGAATTTTGATATAATTATAACCCAATCAGATATGTTTTGCATAAATATGATAAGTGTTAAGTCACTGATATGCTTATAGATACTGATATAGATCTACCGGTACTTAATCTACCGATAGACATAGTCACCGATAAGAAAAGTTCACCGATACATAGAGCTACCTATATATATAAGTCCACCAGTAAGCACATGCCACTGATAGATCAAGTCCACCGATATAGAGAGCTACCGATAGGAGATGAGATACCGATATAACAAGTCTATCGGTATGCATAAGTCTACCGATATACACTTCACTGGTACAGAATGGAGCTACAGGTATGCACAAGCTACCGATACAAAGTTCACCGATACAAACAGTCATTGATACACCAAGCTACCGATACAAGCGAGTTTCTACTAAAACAAACAAGCTACCTATAGAAGGAGTCACCGGTATGTAAAGCTACTGATACACGGAGTAACAACTACCGATACAAGGAGATACCAGTACAAGGAAAAATAGCTACCGATAGGAGGTCACAACTATACAAAGTCCACCATTACACATCTACCGACAAAAGGCTACTGATGAAAGACTGACCAGTAAAAATCTATACTCTCAATATTATTTATTTATTAAGCAACAGTCATATTTTATGATTTTAATTCAATTAATGTTATTTAATGATAGTTGTTGGCATGTCAGGGAACCCTACCTCGTACCTGTAAAAAGGTAATCATTTCCTTTTACCGGAGCTGAAAGCTATAAAAGGAAAGAAAAAGGCCAGGAAGAATGCAACAAACAAGGCACATGAAGTGTGCGGAAAGCAAGGGCTGAATACCATTGGAAAGTGGTTCATTCACACAAAAAGAAAGGCTACTTTCATACTATAAGAACACCAGACATACATGAAGCCATTCATTCTAGCGAAGAACACAAGCTGCACCTTAGTCAAGGAGTGAAGAACTACAACGATCTCTTCATGCACTCAAGCTGATAAAACTGAACTTGAAAACGACCCTCTGTTTTTCAGAAAAAAACCAGAGAAGGACTCAGAGCTTCCTTTACATCAATCCAAGGAGACCAAAGCTTCACTCACAACACACAGATCACTCTAAACTCATCT
Source organism: Viscum album (assembly GCA_963277665.1). Classification (NCBI taxonomy): domain Eukaryota; kingdom Viridiplantae; phylum Streptophyta; class Magnoliopsida; order Santalales; family Viscaceae; genus Viscum; species Viscum album. Next base: position 392,190,288 of record OY728146.1, read on the forward strand.
CTATCTGTTTATCTCTACTGTGTTTCATTCATTTATTTTTTGATCAGTGTGTGTTGTATTTACACACTGACTCCTGGACTGAACTTGAGGATACTAAATCCTCACTCCAAACTTCTTACACATTACTATATCCCACTATGGATAGTGGTAGAGGTCATGTATGACCTGGATAGCCTGTGTGCTGTTGTTTTTTTTTCCAGGAAAAAATGTGGTAGAGGTCTTAGTACCTGGACAGTCTTTTCACTGCTGTTTACCCCGATCCAGGGTGTGGATAAAATTTATATAAATTTTTGAGAGGACTAAGTCTCAGCTTGAGACTGAACCTCTTGGTTATATCTTATGTCCATCTTAGTTTAAATCTAAAGTATACTATATATATTTTCTATTCCGCTACTAATTACTTTGAAATACAATTTTTTTAAAGTTACTTTGATAGTTAAATTAGCAAGTGTTTGTACTTATTGTAAACCAGTAAGTTAGTTTCAAAATATAATTTAATCTTCTGATTAAATTAACTGAGACCTAATCAATCTTTGAGAAACTAATTGACCATTTACAATCTATTTAAATTCACTATAATTTAACTTGTTTTTAAATAGGGGGATTTTAAGAGAAATCTTTTTAACAGAAATTTTAGTTGGAACTCAATTCACCCCCCCTCTTGAGTGTCCACTCCGACCAACAGCTTGTTTTTCTCTACGTTTCTTATCTAGGAAGGGTTGTTGTTGGGAAAACCTATGGTTTTGGTGATGTTTTGATGAGGTAATGATATGGTTGTTGTGTTCTGGTATGGTAACAGTGTTCTTCTTTATTGTGGTGCTTGGTGGTGGACTTTCTCTTGATCCAACCTTGTGTAGTGCATTAGAAAACTTTGTTTGAGGTGGGGGATCCTTCATTTATCATTTAGTTGTATCATGTGGGAGGGGTTATGCTCTTGTTATCTTTTTTGAAGATAGTATACATCATCCTAAAAAAGATAAAGAATTTACTTAATTGAAATTGAAGGGGAGGGGTTTGAACTGCATGTTTTTATAGCTTTCGCTATTATTTTGACAATGTGATTGAATAGGCTTGATTCCTCACAGAAAATTTTGGTTGTTGAGAGATTTATTTGTGATGTGTTTTTTTCTATGGAACCCTTGTTTTATGGTTGTTTTATCACCTAAAATAGAATTTAATTACCACTTATATCTGATTAATAAATTTTTTCCCCTGGAAATTATAGATTGTGTGATAATAACATTAAAATAAAGAAGTGGAAGTGATGAAAAACCCCTTTCTAAATCTAAAAATGATACGTGAAGGTGATGTGGGATTGTATTTATAAGGTTTATTGTTGTTTATTTGTGATGTGTTGTTCTAGTTTCCTGGTTAGTAATGGAATTAATTGGTTAATGATGAATTAAAATGGTATGGGTTGAATGGTTACTGAATGAATGAATTAAAATGGGTTACATAGTTAAATGTGGGTGATGTTTAATGTGAAATAAATGGGATGGAATAATGGAATTTCTCAATGATGTGAAATATGAAAAAATAGATTACATTGAGAAAGAAGATGAAATGTGGACTGTGGATTGTGGATTGTTTGTGTGGTGTTGTGCATTTAGTGGTGGCAGCGAAAGTGGTGGTGGTTGTGAGTTTTAGTGATGATGTTGTGAGTTGGTTAGTGTTTTTTTGTGAACCCATAGGTTGAGATTTTGTTTGGCTATATATATATGTACCATGTTTGTTTTTTATGATTTTTATACTCATCCCACCTATGTCGAGCACTATGTGCCGACACCCATATATTTGGGGGGTGTTTTACCCAACATCCCAATGATGAGAATTGATTTCTAGCTACCCCTATTTCTCACTCTCTCTTCCAGGTGATGTTTATAGGCACATGATATGATGGATATAAGTCAAAAATGTGTTTTAGTGATGTTTGATGAGATGGTGAGATAACCTATGGTGGGGGTCATGCATGGTAGGAGGAGGGAATGAGGTTGATGTCCTTTATATTCAAGATACCCTACTATTCTGGTTATGTGGTTGTGGATGTGATGTGATGGCCCAGGTGTATGTGGGTGAGATGTGATGTGATGTGATGTGATAGCCCAATTGTCTATAGACGAGATGTGATGTTATTATATATGAAATATATGAGAGCGTTAGGATGTACGACATTGGGGTGTGAGAGTAGAAAAATAGTGGGAAAGTAGTGTGGGGTACCCTTTATCAATATGATTTTTATTATGTTATTATACTCAGATTCATTATTTGGTGAGTGTGCCTTGGTTAGTATGGGATTGGTTAGTTGACCTGCTTAGGTGTTGTTGGTTCTACTGTTTTATCACAGGTACGTCAGTATGATCATTTTCATATGCACACAAGAGAATTTGGGAGTGATTCTACTGAGTATACATGTATACTCACCATACATATATATAAACTATTTTTAGGTTTTTAGGAGGGCTAAATGGACTGTTCTAGACATTACTAGCTCAGACCTTTGGGTTGTTGTTGTGCTGCTACCTTAACTTTCTTTTTGGATATTTATTTGGAGACTTTTATCTGCATCTGTTTACCCCATACATGAATTGTGGGAGGGTTTTGGTTTCCTTTATATTATGTTATGTCATAGAGTTTATTGGTTACTGGTATCCTATCTCATAATCCTATTATTGTAGAGGGTAATGCCTCCCATTCATGAGATTTTCTATACCATCAATGCTAGTTTCCAACCCAGGGCTTACTGGGGGTGGGACTGAGGGGTCATTATCTCTATTCCTTTATTGCCAACCTAGGAGGGGTACCTCTAGAGGGAGGAGTTCATGATATAGTGGTATCAAAGGGTTTTGATTGAGGGATAAGATAAATTTTGGAGTTAGGCATAGTTAGGATTACATGGGTTGGTAGGTTAATGGTGTTAGTTGATCTTGGTGCATGACATAAGTCAAGGAAGACTAGTTGGGATACAAAATTTTAGGGCCCCCATGATCCAAAATAAAGAATCTGAGCCTACTAAACGACCAAGTGAGTTGGCACTGCTTGTAGGGTAGAGATCTAGGAAAGGTACATTCATCATGATTAACTCTTTTTGTTATTTGAACTATGTGTTTTTGGGAAGATTAAAATGAATTAAATAAATCTCAATAAAATTATACACTGTTAGGATTAGGAAATCTTTGTTTCTCTTTCATTTATGGATCTTGGTCATCATCCACATGTGGTTTAATTAGTGGAGGTTCAACAAGATGATCTGGTCAATCATCAAAGGATCAACCCAATAGAGGAGGATGAGGCATGACAGAGGGAATTTCATGCCTTTTAGTGGTAGATTTTGGGGAAGTATTATGGATATGTCTATGATATAGAGGCAAAGAGCTGGTTTGAGGATCTTGAGATCACCTTCAGTTTTATCTAGGCCTCGACGGAGTACTAGGTCTCATTGGCTATCAGTCAGATATGGGGAGTTGTACGTCAATGGTGGATGATGTATCTTGGTGTGTGGAAGGAGTGATATGTTATTTGGGTTGAATTTTAGGAGTTCCAAGTGGATTTACTCTCATCAACTATAAAGGACATGAATAGGAAAGATCAACTTTCTCTTCAGCATGGGAGTTTGTATGTGCGGGGTATTAGGACCAAGTTCAAGGATCTTTTTTATTTTACCTCAGACCTTTTTTTGGATGAGGAGACCCATGTGAGGAGTCTTGAGGAGGCACACCATCCTTCTATCCAGTATGGAGTTACTCCTTTTACATTGTCAATGTATATGGAGGTTTAGAACAATGTGTAGGTGACCAAGAATATTCTATTGTGTATGAGAGGGTAACAATCAAGTTTCTTTGAGTAGTAGAGTTGTTAGTGTAAGGTACCAAGTACCAGGGCCTTTGAGTTTTAAACTAGTGGGGATTAGACCTCAACAACCCCCTTTCCAGCCTTCCAAGATCAGTGGTTTTTGTGCTTTTCATGGGGGCTTGGGGACAATGTATTTTGTATGTGGGGTTCATGAACATTGCTATAATAAGTTCCTAGTGGTTCTTTGAGTTCAGTATGGTGGAGGTGGGTAGGTTCAACATCAACCTCAGTAGTAGTGGTAGAAGTATTATGAACCACCAATAGGGGATGACACATGAAGAGGCCGACATAAGGTAAACAATTTACATGTGATCATGAGGTAAAACAATAAGAACATGAGGTATAATGATAAGATATGAGAAAGAGGCATATCATAAAATTAAGAACATGAATATTAACATGTAAATTTGGATACAATATTTAATTGAGCCATTCATAGTCATATAAACAAGGTTTTTTACTGAGGTGTCATAAAAATTACCAAGGTTATTCACCAAGGTATCGTAAAACTTGTCATCTCTAGAGATTAAATTCCTTACCAATGAATTGGAGATCTATCTGGGAACAAAATTTATATGTATTAATTAATTTTATCCAAACATATCACCATAAAAAATTTCATAAATAACCCATGGAGAATAAAATAAACAGGTTTCACAATAAAATCATGCTGTTTTTAAGAAAAAAGTGCTTAAATACAAGATCTTTATGTCATTATTAACCCATGAAAATAAAGTTGGGTTTCATGTATGTTAATACCAAAATAAAATATTTATTTTATAAATATATGTGAATAAAACTAGATACTAAATAGGTTTGGGTATTCACAAAATAAAATAAGATAATTTCTTGAGGAAAATAGAGAAAATTTGAGATGAAAATCCAACAACATAACGGGTATGAAACATGGTTTTAGAAAACATTAAAAATAGAGAGGAAAATGGTATCCCATTAATAAATGATTACTAATATAGTAAATTTATATAATAAAATTTACAAAAGAACATGGTATAGAAATTTTAAATAAATATCACATAAAAAGAAAACTTGAAAGGAAAAGAGAAGTTGAGATTTCCCTTACAAAATTTCGACAGCTTAACGACATCACTTAAATATTCATAAAATGTGTTGATGAGAAAAAAGGGTCTCCCATAATTTTTAAATAATATGGAAAGTAAGGGGGATATTTAATAAAATATTTAAACATAATAAAATGGAAATTAAAAGGCATAACATAAAAAGGAGTGCTTGATTAAAAGAGGAGGGTGGTGGATTCCCTTACCTTGAAGAGTGTTCCTAAAAATTGATGATTGGGACATTAGGGGCTTGGGGACACCTTAGGAGGACTATTTTGGAGGTAAAACCATCATATCTTCTTCGAGAATGTTTTTTGAATGAAAGGAACTGAAGTAGTGAGTGGGAATTTATAGCAAAAGTGAGATTTTTTTTATTAATTTCATTGGACACCTCGTTGGTGGTATTTGCAAAACCATGGGCTTGCCCATGGTATTTGCCCATGGTATTGGCCACTTGGGACACCTATTGAGTTAATTTAACACATGATAGTTGAACATAATTTTAAATTAATCATTACATCATTATGACATAGCTATAATGTCATTAAACTATCCGAAAACCTCAAAATGTATTTTTACTATTCAAAAAAAACTAAAGTATTTTATACAATTATTATAAATTCACACTAACATAATATTGATATTATGAATTCAAAAATGACATTTATTTTATCATAATAAATCTCTAAATATGATAAATTGACCTTTTAACTATAAAAATACTTATTTATTAAAAATAATAGCAAACATAAAATGCATAGTACAATTACATAGTGAAATTTCTGATAAAAATGAGTGTTTTTATAACACTATTAAATTACCACAAACATTATTAATAATACCCTAGTTTATTATAATAATTATATGTTTCTTGAAAAGTATAATTTTTTTCTGAAAAATAAATTTATCAAAATCCATCTCAATTTTATTAAGAAAAACTATTCTTAAAACAGAAAAGATAGAACAACAATTTTATCAATATAAAGGGTTTATAATTTATGTAACTAATGACTTGAAACATAACCCCTTATAATACCAGCGTACAACCTAAGGGTAAGGTGTGCGATGGTGACAGACTCTTGGGGTAGCTAAGATAACATCACCCAAGTGGTAATCTCCACTAACTTGAACTTCTCCCATAAGCGATTTCGTTCAAGCTTAACATGTTGAAGTTTGAATTGTGTACTTAGAAGAGAAAAGGTGTGGGTAATTATACCTTATTATTTCCTCTAGTTCCCACATTCCTTCTTCATTTTTTTGTTTTATCCACAACACTTTAATGACGTGGGTAGTCTTGTTGTTTATATTATTGTCTCTACGTTCCAAGATCTCTACCTGCTTCTTCTCATAAGAGAGGTCATGTTCCAGTTGTACCACCTTTGGATTCAGTACATATGAAGGGTCAGGTATGTACTTATTTAAGAGAGATACATGGAAAATATCATAAACATGATATATATTTGGTGGAAGTGCTAGCCGATAGGCTACTGCTTCTATGCAATCAAGGATTTCATAGGGGTCGATGTACCCGGGGTTGTGCTTCCCTTTCTTCCAAAACCACATGAATCTCTTTAAAGGTGAAATTCAAAGGAATACTTTATTTCCAACATCAAACTCCAAGTCCCTTTGATGGTTGTTATCCTAGATCTTTTTCCGACTCTGAGCAACCTTAATGTGTTGTTGGATGACATGAAACCTTTATATCATCTCTTGTATAAGATCAGGACCAAGAATATTTCTCTCACCAACTTCATCCCAACAAGTAGGAGTTCTACATCGCTTCCCATATAGAGCTTCATACGGATCTATTTGAATACTTGAATACAAGCCGTTGTTGTATGAGAGATCAAATAATGGGATGTGTTGATCCCATCCACCTTTAAATTCCATAAAGCATGTTCTCAGCATGTCCTCGAGTATTTTAATAGTCTGTTTAGATTGACCATTAGTTTGGGAGTGATAGGCCATACTAAAATTCAATTCAGTACTCAGAGTATGTTCAAGAATTCTCTAGAATTTTGATATGAACCTTGGATCATGATTAGAAATGATATAAAGTGGTACTCCATGTAGCCTCACCACTTCCTCCACGTATATCTTGGCAAGTTGGTCAAGAGACAAGCCTTCTTAGATAGAGATAAAATGGGCTTTCTTGGTCAGACAGTCTACTATAACCCATATCGCATTATTTCCTTTAGATGTTTTCAGAAGACCAGTGAAAAAATACATAGTGATATTGTCCCACTTCCATGCTGGTATGGGTAGTGGTTTTAATAACCCTTTAGGAATTTGTTGATCTACCTTCACTTGTTGACACACCAGGTATCTTGCAGTATAGTCGGCTATCCCTCTTTTCATGTCATCCCACAAAAAATGATCACAGAGGTCCCTATACTTTTTAGTGCTTCTAGTATGTATAGAGAATCTAGAGCTACGAGCTTCATCCATCATCTCCTTCTTTATTTTTGGAATATATGGAACACATATCCTTGTATAAAATTTCAGTACACCTTCTTGATATATACTGAACTCAAGAAACTTCCCATCCATCACAACCTCAAACTTCTTCTGCAACGAAGGATCATCTCTTTGAGATTTCTTGATCTTCTCTAGTAATGATGGTTGAGAAATCATTTGGGATAATGTTGATGATGTCCCTTCCCTTAAAATTACCATATATTGTTTTAATAGGTCTTTGATCAAAGGATCTCTTTAAATCCTCATCATTGACAAAACAACATGGTATTTCCTACTTAATGCATCAGTGACTTTGTTTACTCTTCCGAGGTGATAATGAATTGACCAATAATAGTCTTTAATAAGTTCCAAACATATCCTATGTATCATGTTTAATTAATTTTGTATGAAAATAACTTCAAACTTTGGTGGTCTTTACATATATCACATTTCTACCCATAAATATCACTACAACAAAAGCCGGTCCTAGCGGCGGTTTTTTTCCTGTTTAGCGGCGGTTTAAACCGCCGCTATATTGTGTGGCAGCGGTTTACAAAAACCGCCGCTAAGTTTGGCGTCGGCAATCTATTAGTGGCGATTTTTTCGATTCCGCGGCGGTTTTAGAAATGTGTCGCAGATCCGTCATTTAGCGGCGGTTTCTCTTCATTTAGCGGCAGTTATATGGGTATCTGACATTTTTTATTCGCGGCGGTTTTAACCGCCACTAAATTCAGGCGTTTGATGCGCCTATTCTGCAGCGGTGAAAACCGCCGCTAAATATCAACATAATATATTTAGCGGCGGTTAAAACCGCCGCTAAATGTTGAACTGGAAAAAAAAATATGTTGGATCTGCTCCACCACTGCCCTAAATTTTCCAAAACCACATCCACATCTCACCCATCAGCCCCACATAATATCACATCCACACATCATCATCCCATAATCATGTACATGCATCACAACACATCAAGGATCATTTTATAGATTTATCAACAGGTATTTTATCACATGATACTTTATTTTAGGAGTGTTGTAACACAATCCATAATCATAGAGTATCCATTTCATTAGAAAAATATAAGTGGTTGGTTAATTTACCTTTTAGGGTGATATCACAACAATAAAAATAGACACAACAGTCACAACACATATCATCCAGTGAAAGAAAATCCCCCAATGACCATAATTTTAACCAAGGTATCAATACCATACAATCCATCATATCATAATAATATCAAAGCTGTAAAAACATGTGAATCATTCCTATTTTCCCCCTTCAGTTTCAATTAGCCAATTATTTATCTTTGATTAAGCCAGCACAACTAGAACCCATAGATGAACAAGAGTAACCCCCCATGCATGATACACAATAAAGAGAAATAACTGATTCCCTACCTTAAAGAATATTTTTCGACTCGCAGCACACCATAGGGTGAAGAAGAAATGACCATAAACCAAAAATGCATGAAAAACCCACAAATAAACCTACACTGTGCCAAAAGATCATCAAAATGTAAACCAACTCAGACCCTAGACCAAAAAGGAATCATTGTATTGAATCCCCAAGAGAATAATAAGAGGAAACTAACCAAGAAGAAGGAAGGTATTACCACCAATTTCCAACCAACATCCACCGAATCCAATGACATCCACCATGCCTAAACTAAAAAAAAATTGGTATTCCTGGACCCATTGGAGTGGTGTAAAAATTTTAAGGCCATGACATAGCCTTTTATCATTAACCTTTCATACCTTAGCCATTTATGGTCATGGGATTGGTCTTTTAGTGTGATACATATTGGATATGGATCCAATAGGGGTATGAATATGGGTTACATATATGGTATTCTCATTGGATGTGGTATCATCACATGCATATTGCATTAAGAATCTTTTTGTCAACACATGAGGAATCCAGAACACAATAAATAAAATGCATAGAAGGAAACACGAGAAATCAAGAAAATGTTAGGACATGGAAATGTTTGGTGGCAACTATGTGCCATAAATGTTACATATACAAACCAACTGTTATCATACTTGTTCAACACATCAACAATACTACTACTTATCATCTGATGCTGCATCGTCACCCTCTCCACCTTCATCTCCACCACCTGCTGCCACCTGTAAGAACATTATATTGAAAATTAAATATTTTTGCATATTTATAATAAAAATTAAAACCAATAAAAGTTTGAAAACTAAATGATTTTGATTTTTTTGTGATTTACCTGCTCACCACTACCCGATGCACTACCACCGGGGGCATATCTGCTTACATGCTGACGTATTTCAAGCAACTCTTTCTGCAAAGCAGATATCTGATCCCCCTGCTGGTGAACTGTGTTTTGTAGAGCAGACATCTCTCTCTGAGCATCTTCAGGTATGAAATGACTATAACCAGGAGTAGATGAGGCCAAAATCCCTGATGGCATGCGAAAGACCTCAGATGGTACGAGTCCCAAACCCATCCCACGCACTCTACCAGGATGCTCCTTCCCAAGGACTTGACCAACCGGGTCATCCGGGGAGACTGAGTAGGATTGCCCAGGATTGGCATCCCATATTTCTTTAATTTTTACCTATAAATCAAATATCAATATATATTAACACAGTAAAAACTGATATTAAGTTATTATAATAAATAATTGACTTCATACCCCAACTTCTCTGGCAGGTTCATTAACAAAACTTCCATCTGTTTTTTTATGAACATCCAGCCATAGTTCTGTTCGGGATGCTTCATGCCCTAAACTCTGTGACTGCATTAAACAAAGATAAATCATCAATCAAATATGTTAAATAGATAATATTATCTTATAAATATTTAAACTAATTAAAAGATTACCAATGACATTCGGCTTCTTGAAAAGCTTTTTGAACCCGCAGTGTGCGGGATTACCTGCTTCGCCCGGTTTGAAGCATTCTTTCTTGAGAGATCCTGAAATAAATAAAATTCAATTTAACAGTATTATATTCAATGTCTATCTCCTCTTCATGTACATGTATAAATGTAAAATGAGGATAATATAATAATATATATTTCAAAACCATCCGCTTCTCATCACGATGTCTATCGACAAAAACCTTCCACTGTTCTTTCGGTACCCCACTGGGTATCTTCTCATACATCTGCTGCACGGTCAACGAAGAATCGTTGGCATCACACCACAACCTCCATTTGAAATCTTTCCATTTTTTTCCAAGATTTTTCAATGTCCACTTCCGTGCTATCACATCAGCAACGGTAAAGTGGAAGAACATCTGTATACAGAAATTCATTTTGAATATATTAGTAAAATGACATTCAATTAAACCATAAAGTAATAAAATTACCTTTATCTGAGAATCATAAACTTCATTTTTCCAGTTTGGAGGCATATTCCTACAATCATCATACGAAATAGGCAGGGAAACGGGCTCCGCTGCCAGCTGACCTATAATCTGACCAAGTAAACCTGCGGCGTCATCCGTCGGGACCCCATAAGAATCAAATGGCACCACTATCTTCTTGCCATGCATGTTCCAAACATCAGAAATTTTTATGTCTTTTTCCACGGTTTCATTGTCTTCATCTGCAATGAGCAAAAAATTACTATAAACAAAATGCAATAAATTTATTTAATTAAAATTTGTACCTATGACTACGACCCTCCAGAATGTCCGTGATGAACTGGAGGGGGCGTGTCGTTGCCCCACTGCTGAAGCTCCTGTAGGGGGAGGCGATGACTCATCCTCTAATGAGGCATCCACTGATGGTGTCAGAGATGGTGCAGGGGGAGATGATGCCGTGGGGACAGACGGATCGTCATCTGTCGCAGAAGAAGAAGGAAAAGTGTACCGCTTCTTCCTTGGCATTCCTGTCATTTAATCAAATAAAATTAAGTTCAGAATATATATTTCAAAAAATTTATGCAGAAAAAAAATTAAAAATGATAATAGATGCCCAGTATTAACAAACAAAATATATATAACAATGATAATGAATGACTACAGAAATGAAACAAGTAGTTGCTGAATGAATAAATAATTGTACATACAATCATTTTCCCCTTCAATCATGTCGGTTTCCTGCTCCATTGCTTCATCCACTTCATTCATCCTTGCTAGACCAATATTTTCAATATCATGATGGACAAATAATTCTGCTTCCTGTTGTTGATGAAATTCAATTGCAGAGGTCAAATCTTCCACTTCATCACCCATATCATACAAATCTCTTTGTATTACATGAGTAACTACACTCCACCCTTCATCCACAACATCATTCACATAATATACCATTTTTTCCTGCGATGCTAAGATATATGGATCATGCAGTTCATGATCACCAACATCCATCAAGCGAGAGAAGTTTACAGAAGTAAATTGCAAGGAATCTCTTTTAACACCTCTGATAAAATCGACCCATTTGCATTTGAATAAAACAACAGAAAAATGCCCGTGGTAGTTTAATTCAATAATATCATGCAGCTTTCCATAGTATTCCACTTCAGCAAATGTAAAAATACCACTATTCTGTGTTTTCAAACCCACTTCTCGATCGACTGTACGAAATCTAAAACCATTCACATTATAAGCGTTGAACTTTCTAACTTGTTTTATAGGACCTCTAGCAAGAAACTTCAAATCTTCTGAAAATTCAGCTCGAGTATCAGTATTCATGATCTAAAAAAAAAAATTTAATAGATTTTCAAATTGTATGTGTCAAAGTAATATTCGTATTTATTGCAATATTTATAAACTTACACATCGTGCAAACCATTCTACCAGCTCTTTATTCACAGCTTTCGTTATATCTTTTTCATTTCGTGTTCGGCTTCTCATTCGTCTCTTTGTTTGTATCCTCAAATCTTCAATAAATGGATCTGCAATTTCACTATTCAGTAGCACATATCTATGTGCCTGTAATAATTCCAATTCTGTTAGTGTCGCGTATGAGGTCCTCCCAACTGATCGGCCAATAGCAGGAAATATTTTTGATTTCTGATGCATTTGAGATTGAGTTGATGTGTTGTCAACACGTCTAACTCGAGTAAATCTTGTCTCAATATCATCCAAATATCTGGAACAAAAGGTGAGACCACTACTACAAAAACGGGCAAGGGAAGCGCGCCCTTATAACAGCGCTAAGCAAAACCGCTGATAAAGGATACCCTATATCAGCGCTAAAATTACAGCGCTAACAAAGCTAATGTTTATCAGCGCTTTCTTAGCGCTGATAATAGTAATATTTATCAGCGCTAGAAAAGCGCTGATAAATATGATCTGTGTCAGCGCTAAAATTTTAGCGCTGATACAGTTGGTCTTTATCAGCGCTCAAAAAGCGCTGATAAAGGTTCGCCTATATAAGCGCTAAAAAAGCCCTGATACAGAACACCTCTATCAGCGCTCAAATTTCAGCGCTGATATAGGGTATCCTTTATCAGCGCTCAGAAAGCACTGATAAAAATTATCTTTATCAGCGCTAAAAAGGCGCTGATAAAGAGACCCTGTATCAGCGCTATAATTGTAGCGCTGATACGGGTAATCTTTATCAGCGCTTTTCTAGCGCTGATAAATCATAATATTATCAGCGCTAGAAAAGCGCTGATAAAGATAGATTTTATCAGCGCTATAATTTTAGCGCTGATAAAGGTAGCCTTTATCAGCACTTTTTTAGCGCTGATAAAACCTTAGTCGACTTTTTTATAAAGTCGGTCGCACAGTGCCCTCGTTTTATCGCAGCTAAAGCCCTCGCGGAACCGTAACCCTGCTACTCTTCTCCCGAATACCGCTGCTGTGTTCGCTTCACCGGAGCTTGCCTCCCTCGGTACACTCACCGTCCTCCGCCGCCCGCAACACCCTCGGCCGACCTCCACCGCCTGCCGCCCTCGGCTGCCCGCAACGCCCTCGGCCGCCGTTCTCTGCCGCCCTCGGCCGCCCTCTGCCGCCCTCGGCCGCTCTCCGCCGCCTCCGTCACCCTCCGCCTCAGTCGGCCGCCCTCGGTCGCCCTCCGCGGCCGCCTTCCGCAACCCGCAACGCCCTCGGCCGCCGCCTTAAGGTAACAATCTATGAAGAAGATGTATATGTTTTCATATAGATAGATTGTGTATAGCTGATTCTCTCTAAGTGTACTCATGATGATGTCCAGATGTTGGGAATGATCATCATTATTTTGGTATTACACCAATATGTCATCCATAAAACAACTACAATCTGGTCTAGGTACAAGTGAAATATTCAACTCATCAAGAGAATAAATGCCATGGGGAATTCGTCAACACAAATTTTATTATGAAGAATTCATAAAAACTATACATGATTTCAAAATTAGTTTATAGTATATCAGAATTTCTCAACCTCAAATGATGATAAACAAACCTTAGATCAATCTTAGAGAACAATATGGAACCCCTCAGCTGGTCAAATAGATCAAAAATACAAAGAAGTGGATATCTGTTCTTAATTTTCATCTGATTCATATTCTATTAATAGAAACACATATGTAATGTTCTGTCATCCTTCTTGGAAAATAAAACATGAGATCCCCAAGGTGACATACTCGAGCAGATGCACCCTTCATAATCTAACTCCTCTCATTGAGTTTTATGTTCCTGAATCTATTCATGTTTCATTCTGAAAGGCGTTATATAAAATGGCTCAACTCCACGCATCAGCTCAATCATGAACTCAAAGTCTCTTTTAGGTGGTAGCCCTGATCAATTCTCATGAAACACATCCTAGAACCAGTCTACTACTGGGGGAAATATTTCTTGTTTCAATCCATTATCATCAAGAAAAATATTCGTAAACTGGTCTATGTTCTCACCTAGTTGTGGAAGAACTGGTCCTACATGGTCTACCAAGATATCCCATTCTCCATAAAAGACATGGGATCTACCCTTATGAGGCATGACGGTCACTCATCTACGGTAACAATCAATGTGATATTGATTAAATACCAAAAATTACATCATCACTATCTATTCAATACATATCATATCAAGCATGTATAAATCCAAAATGAAACAATACTCACAAACCATGAGGGAACACCCCTTACGAAGACAGATGCCTTCTAATCACACCCCCAATGGTGTGTTGACCAACATGATCCCACAAAAGTACTCTAACACAAAACAGAAACCATTTACCAAGAGATAAGATATAAAATAATGAGAGGATCCCCTATTACAAGTCTCCTTTAGGTTCCCCTATTCGGTGCTCTGATAAAGGTATCTCTCATCGATTGGAAATCCTCTATCTCCTGTTATATCCTCCTTATAGAGTGATAGATAATCATCTTTTTAGTGAATCTAATATTCTTTTTTATGAATCTTGATTGTAGGTTAGACTACTTGATCTCCTTCCAAGGAAGTGGTTCCCTTCTACTGTATTTGGAAGTCTTATTTTGTGTACTTGAACCATAAATACTAATATTTGAGATTCAAATAGGATGAAGATGAATAAAGATTGGATGGATTCTAATCGTTTAACAATAGAGTACGAGAACGGAGTGAAAGAGTTCATCAAGTTTGCAAAGGATCACACAAAGGATCCTTCTCAAATCCTTTGTCCGTGTTTACGTTGTTGTTATTCTAGACTAATTACTCCAGAGGAGTTGGAAGAACATTTGATATGTCACGGAATAGATCGGAGTTATAAATGTTGGAATAAACACGGAGAAAAAGCGAATGTAGCTACTGGCTGGGATAAAACTGCGTTTTATGGATCGTCAGATATGAATACAAATATAGATAATGAAGAAGACCGTATGGAGGATGTGATTACAGATGTCAATGATGATGAAGATCATATTGAGGAAATGACAAAGACAATTCAAGATGAACCCCGTGATTGCCCAAAATTGTTTGAGAAGTTAAAGAGTTGTGAAAAGACGCCATTGTATGCTGCTTGCACTAAGTATACAACATTGTCAGCTGTACTGAAGTTGTATAAATTGAAAGCAGGCAATGGATGGAGTGATGTCAGTTTTACGGAACTACTTGCTCTCTTGAATGACATGCTCCCGGAAGATAATGAGCTCCCAAGCCGGACATATGAAGCTAGACGAATGCTACGCTTGATGGGAATGATTTCTGAAAGAATACATGCCTGCCCGAAAGACTGTATATTGTTTCGAAAGGAGAACAAATCACTTACAGAATGCCCAAAGTGTGGTGCTTCTCGATACAAGAAAGATAAATCCAATCCTACGAAAGTTGTATGGTACTTTCCAATCATTCCAAGGTTTAGGCGTTTATATGGAAGTGAAGAAACTGCAAGACAATTGTCGTGGCATGCAGATAAAAGAAATAAAGATGGGTTATTACGTCATCCGGCCGACTCTCCTCAATGGAAGAAAATTGATCATGAGTATCCTGAATTTGGAAAAGAGCCGAGAAACCTTCGTCTTGCGTTATCTACAGATGGAGTGAATCCTTTTGGTTTTCAAACCAGCACTCATAGTACATGGCCTGTTATGTTGCTAAATTATAACTTGCCACCCTGGTTATGCATGAAGCGAAAATTCATCATGTTATCTATGCTTATATCAGTACCAAAACAACCAGGTAATGATATTGATGTTTATCTGACTCCTTTGATCGAGGATTTGAAGTTATTGTGGGACTCAGGTGTAATGTTGTATGATGCTTATAAAAGTGAATACTTCACGTTGAGAGCGATGTTGTATGGGACAATAAATGATTTCCCTACTTATGGAAATTTGTCAGGCTATAGCATTAAAGGAACTCAAGGGTGTCCCGTGTGCGAAGAAGATACAGAATCAATTAGGTTGAAACATTCATCGAAATCTGTGTTTCTAGGACATCGTAGATTTCTACCTCGTCGGCATAAGTACCGATCTTGGACGACATCATTCAATGGAAGTTCAGAAAAACGCACAACACCGTCTCCACTAACAGGTGATCAGCTGTTTGAGAAAGTAAATGATATGAACACTATTTTTGGTAAACCATTTTCGAAAAACCTTACGAAAATCGGTTGGAAAAAGAGATCAGTTTTTTTTGAATTACCATACTGGAATTGTTTGTACGTCAAACATTTTCTTGATGTGATGCATGTGGAAAAAAATGTATGTGATAGTGTTATTGGAACATTGCTAAATTCCCCTGGCAAAACAAAAGATGGAATTAAGGCAAGGTTGGACATGGTTGACATGGGAATACGAGAAGAGTTGGCTCCCGTGAAAGGTGAAAATCAAATGTTTCTTCCTCCTGCTGCTTATACTCTTTCTAGGGCAGAGAGATATCAGTTTTGCAACTTCTTTAATGATGTAAAGGTTCCAGAGGGGTACTCATCAAATATCAAGAACATTGTGTCAATGAATGATTTGAAGTTAAAAGGTTTGAAATCACATGATTGCCATGTTTTGATGCAAGATCTAATTCCTATAGATTTACGTTGCATTTTACCCAAGAATGTTCGTCATACGTTAACCAAACTTTGTTTCTTTTTCAAAGCTATATGTAGCAAAGTTTTAGACCCGGGGAAATTGCCAGCTATGGAAAAAGAAATTGTCATCATATTATGTGAATTAGAAATGTTCTTCCAGCCAACATTCTTTGATATGATGGTTCATTTGATGATTCACTTGGTGAGAGAGATTCGACTTTGTGGTCCTGTGCACTATAGATGGATATATCCTGTTGAACGGTATATGAAGATTTTGAAAGGATATGTCAAAAATCGAAGTCGGCCAGAGGGTTGTATAGTGGAGCGATATATTGTTGAGGAAGCCATTGAATTTTTTATTGAATACCTATCTGATGTGGAAAGCATTGGTCTCCCGAAATCTCGTCACACTAGACGCATTGAGGGTGGGGGAATTTCTGGAAGAGAAGTTGTAACAATCAGTATTACAGATCGGGAGCAGGCTCATCTTTATGTTTTGCATAACAGTTGGGAGGTTGCTCCATATATTGAAACTCACAAAGAAATTCTTAGGCAGTTGAATCCATCGAGGGCTGAAAAATGGTTAGCAGATACACATAATCACCAGTTTATAGGATGGTTTTAGGACCATATTTTTAAGCAGTTGGATGAAAATCCGAATTCAATTTCAGAACGACTTCGATGGCTAGCCGCTGGACCAAGTGTGTATGTATTATCTTACAGTGGGTATGTAATTAATGGTTATACATTCTATACGGATGAACATGATGAAGAGAGTACCATGCAAAATAGTGGAGTTACACTAGTGGCTGAAGCGATGCATGTTTCTGGTAGTAAGGATAGAAATCCAATTTATGCAAATATGTCATACTTTGGCATTATCAAACTAATATGGGAGTTGGATTATACGACATTTCAATTGCCGATTTTTCAATGCAAATGGATTGATAACAATAGTGGTGTTAAAATAGATGAATGGGGATTTGTGAAAGTTGATTTTAGTAAAGAAGGGTACAAAGACGAATAGTTTATAATGGCATCACAAGCGGTACAAGTTTTTTATGTTCCAGATCCCGCAAACCGAAAGTGGTCGATTGTTCTGTTATCGTCCAAAACTATTGAGGGTTCCAATGAAAATTTAGTTGAGGACGATCCTTTTAGTGGTACGTCACAATCAATTCGGAGCGGTCCCAATGCAGATGATGTTTTGTATGTTAGAGGAGACCACAATGAAGGGATTTGGATTGTCGATAGAGGTGTCAAATCTCTTTAACCTTTGAAAAAAAGAAAGAGAGTTCAGTAAACAGGTTATATTTTGTTTGTAATATAGATCTTGTTATCTCATGTTATTATCTTATCATTACAGAATTTATGTAATTTGAATGAACTGTTCAACCACTTTTGCAGATAATGAATTCTGCACATTCTGGTGCTCCTAACCTTGAGACTGAACAAGTCTCTCAAGCAGCTGCTGCTGCGGCTGCTGCTGCTCCTGCTGCTCCTGCAGCTCATGCTGCTGCTACTGTTTCTCCTGATGCGGCTCCTGCTGCTCCTACTGCTGTGGCTCCTACTCCTCCTCCTACTGTGGCTCCTGGTGCTCCTACTGCTCCTGCTGTTGCTCTTACTGCTGCGGCTCCTGGTGCTCCTACTGCTCCTGCTGCTGCTCTTGCTGTTGCGGCTCCTTCTCTTAGTGTTGAGGTCCAACAACCATCAGCACATGCCGTTGATATCATAGTAGATGAACATATAGATGATGTTGATATCGATGAAATGGTCGGGAATGAAGGACCGACGTCGCAGAAATCACAGGTGCGTCGTAGTTTGACAGTGTTAGCCAAAATTCTTAAGGCGAAAAGCAAAGGCATCAAATTTGAAGTCGGATGGAATGCACGAGGCCAACATGTGAATCCCAACAAGGCTATGTTTAGCAGTTACATTGGAGTTGTCACTCGGCAACGCGTGCCGATTGACATAGATTCATGGCACCATGTTGTGTCCGGGTTGAAGGCTGTGATCTGGGAAGAAATTACGATAACATTATGAATTTATTTCTTTAATTAACTAGCAAATAAAATGATGAAACAATGTCTTACTCTTCTCAATCTCTTACAGAGTACATTTATAGTAGACGACTCACACAAGGATTATGTACTAAGGCTTGCAGGAAAGATTCATCGAGGTTTTCGTACTATTTTAACAAGATATCACCTGAAAGATTCTAAAGGTAAAATAAACCCGCACCCACCCATTGTCTATGCGCACCTGATATCCCAAGAAGCATGGGATGCATTTATTGGCCATCGTGGGGATGAGAAGTTTCAGGTACATTGTGAGTGATAATACGTTGTTTGAGGATACCTGTATTCATCACTTTGATTGTCAATATTTCATTTATGAAACAGAAACTTTGTACTGAAAATAAGGAACGTGCATCAAATCCAACATACCCCTATCGTAAAGCAAGGATGGGGTACGCTTCATTAGAAAAGAAAATGGTACGTATTGTAAATTTACAGTAATATTGTTAGGTGCCAATAAACAACATCATAATTATCTTTCTATGTTTATATGTAGATTGATGAATCTAAAACCAAATGCACTTCTATCCCACGTCATGTGCTATGGAAGGAGGCACGTGTGAACAAAGAAGGGAAGTTAATAGATGAGAACACACAAAAAGTGTGGGAAATATGTGTAAGTATGACACGATGATAAAAAGATTTGTTTAAAATTTCTATTACATAAAAATAATTAGTTTTTTTCCTATATCTGACAGTCACAGGAATCAGCTACTCCTGTAGCTGATACAGACCTATTATCGACGGCTTTGAAGCAGCCAGAAAAATACGGTCGTGTCAGAGGTGCAGGGTTTGGGGTGACACCCCGAGTATATTTTGAGAAGAAGAAAAAAATAGATGATACAGAGAAAAAATTGGAACAAATGAGCGAAAAAATAGCAACCCTTGAAGAACAATTGCAATGGAAGGGAGAGTTGCTAGCAACTTTTATGGGTGGGAAGCAAAGGGAGGACACAACTCAGGAACAACCACCGCATGAACATCCTGCCCCACCCCCCACCAGCTTTGAGGCGAGCTATTCACCTAAAAAAATGTCTTAGCCGTGGTAATAAATATTCTAATAACGGTTCCCATGAAATATGAATCAGACAAACACTTATAATTTATCTGTACTGATCTTCTACAGGGTGATAATGATTGTGATTTATATCTGTCAACACCCACCTATCACCTTGTAGCGAGGGCTACAGTGTTCAATATCCCAGATGCCACACTGCATAATAGACCACTTTCAAAAGATCATCTGAAAGTGACGATTACTGTAGCTCATGAGCCAAATGCAATGCTACCTATTCCACTTGATGACGATGATATTCATACGGTCGAAAAGGCTATTGGGACATTCATTGCATGGCTGGCACAACTTGTAAGAGTACATGCAGACAAAGAGGTATTTATTTCCTTTTATTTTCAAGCTAAACCCTTAACAATTAATGAAAAGAGTGTCTGAATCAATGATTGTTGTTATAGACGGAGAAAGGAAAGGGGGTGACTAACATCGGCTCGAAACCATCTAAAGGATCGACCAATCGATCCCAAGGAGCTACTAAAAGCACAATAACACCACCTGTTCTCTTTCCACATTTACTAGCATTGAAGACTCATGTGGATACGAAGCTAAAAGATGGTAATAGTCATATAGTGATTTTCGAAGATAATATATAGGGAGAGGAAAGTCAAGATTTCGTTGCTGCTGAAAATGTAAATGAAATCCTTGAAAACGGTTGGTTAGGCGTCACTGTTGTAAATGTATATATGAGGTATGTTTCCATGAATTGATTTTCTAAAAGCTGATCTAATGTGAAAATTATGACTAAATGCATTTTATATTATTGACAGACGCATTTATGAAAAACAGTTGAAGGGATTTTCCCATGAGCCAAGATTTGGACTGGTTAGTCCTCATATCACATCAACACACCAAACAAAAATAGAGTCATCAAAAAGGGATGCAATAGTGAAGGACTTGCTGAAAACATTTGAACGCAAGATTACAGATGACAGACTTTTCCTAATACCAACCATGCAGGGGTAATACTCTATGATTAAAGCATATCAATTATATTTTCACTTTTTTATTACTTATTCCTTTTTGTGTTTTTAGGCAACATTGGTTGCTAATTGCGGTGAACTTGGATACTCCGAAGATTTATTTTCTGGATTCAAAGCTAGGATATCCATCAAACCGACCATACATGATGGAGTTTGTGAATCTGTAAGACACTACATCTTACGTTTTAGGTCTAAACATCAATTTATATAATATATATTATCTTTTACTGAGGATTCTGTTATGATAGGGCGGTGTACCAATATCGTCTAAATCATGGTATGAGGACAGGGGCTAAGCATAAGGAGCCGAGCAAGTACTACGTCTGGACAAATATCAGGGTATATATAATAAAATTTCACTATCCAAACACACCTCAACACAAGTTATTTATTCTCCTAATGATCAATTTTTTTGCAGTGTCCAAAACAAACAAACGATAATGATTGCGGTTATTATGTTTGTAAATTTATGAAAGAGATCGTTTTTCATCAGCAAACTAGCATCCCTAAAGAGGTATTTTCAAAAACAATTACTAGTTCGTTTAAGTTATTTATTAATTCTTTATTTTTTTATTTTTCAGTACTACTATGACTACCGAAAAGCCTCATACTCACAAGACGATATAGATGTGTTCAGAAACGAGTGGGCCGCATACCTGATGACAGATTGTACACAAATACAATGATGATCTGACTTGGGGACATGTACAATTGGTGGTCATTTTTGAGAGGGGTTAAGGGGATCAAAAGATGAAATATTGTTGTATGTAAATGTTCGTAGCAAAATTATAATTGTTATTAAATAAAACATTCTTTCTCCAATGAGTCATTTTTCCATTTTAACAGATGATATGCACCAGCAACATGCAAGAATGTTGAACCACTAAAATGGTCTCTCTCTTGTTTAAAATGGACACCACTTTAATTGAAAACAACAACTGACCTACGGAAATCCGACCAGACGCATCTGGATTGCCTTCATCCTTTAGGAGAATGATCCACGGGTCCTTGGTGACGTGTACGAGTCAACTCCGCCTCAATCCGAGGCACGGTGTGACTGCTACCACCCAAAGGGTCGCTCTCTTGTTTAAAATGGACACCAATTTAATTGAAAACAACAACTGACCTATGGAAATTGGACCAGACGCATCCAGATTGACTTCATCCTTTAGGAGAACGATCCACAGGTCCTTGGTGACATGTACGAGTCAACTCCGCCTCAATCCGAGGCACGGTGTGACCGCTACCACCCAAAGGGTCGCTCTCTTGTTTAAAATGGACACCACTTTAATTGGAAACAACAACTGACCTACGGAAATCCGACCGGACGCATCCGGATTACCTTCATTCTTTAGGAGAACGATCCACAGGTCCTTGGTGACGTGTACGAGTCAACCCTGCCTCAATCCGAGGCACGGTGTGACCGCTACCACCCAAAGAGTCGCTCTCTTGTTTAAAATGGACACCACTTTAATTGGAAACAACAACTGACCTACGTAAATCGGACCAGACGCATCCGGATTGCCTTCATCCTTTAGGAGAAGGATCCACGGGTCCTTGGTGACGTGTACAAGTAACATGCAAGAATGATGGACCACATTTCTTTGGCCTTTGGACAAAAAAACCAGTAAAATCTCCAAAATACCTTCATATCATGCATGAACCAGTAAAATCTCCAAAATACCTTCATATCACGCAGTTCTGAAAAGAGTCACTATTTAAAAGAAAGTCACAAATTTAGATACATCTCGAGATGGTCAGTTGTTGATTTCACTTAAAATTAAGTCCATTTTTAACAAAACAGTGACACTGTGAGTGGTGTCGGCCACACCGGGCCTCAGATTGATGCGGTGTTGAATCGTACACGTCACACATGAGTCATTGATCATTGTGAAAAAGTATCAATGCAATCAGAAGCCGTTAGATCAGTTTGGCGTATGTACGTAAAATATTGTCCATTTTAAACTAAATACATACACTTGGAGTGATACCGGTCACACCACGTCTCGGATTGAGGCGGGGTTGAGTCGTACACGTCACATATAACCCATGAATCGTTGTCCTAAAGTGTCAACACAATCCGAAGGCGTTTGGTCGGTTTCCCGTATGTCAGTTGTTGATTTCTCACTTAAAAATAAGTCCATTTTGAACAAAACAGAGGCACTTGGAGTTGTGTCAGCCACAACAGGCCTCAGATTGAGGCGGGGTTGACTCGTACACATCACATTTGAAGGTGAGTATGCATACACGATAGTTGACCTTCTTAGAGAAGGGTTTCTGGAAGAGTATAAAAGACATGAAGCAATGAAGATCATTAGAGTGTTGGAGCAAATGTGGTTGCTACAAACAATGTGGAAATCGGCTTGTGCAAAGCGACCTAAGTTACAACTTTCAGGTATTGTACTCTATTTTTTTTCTGGAAGGTTTCAGTTTAAATGCATTTTGGAATGATCATTGCTAGCCATTGTCTTTTAGGTTTTTTTGACAGCCAAGGGGAAAGGGTGGGGTCTGAAGACATTGTAGGATATGTCGAAGGGTGATTTTGTGTGTGAATATGTTGGAGAAATGTTAACTCCCGTAGTTCTGAAAAGAGTCACTATTTAAAAGAAAGTCACAAGTTTAGATACATCTCAAGATGGTCAGTTAAAAGACATTTTGAGGGACACTACTAAAGACATGCTCAGATATGCACACATACCCCACTTTTAGATCGTTGTCTACTACAATGATCTTACAAACAAGATATGCATTAGAACGCTCATGATACATAGAGCAATTCACTAGCCACCTTCGAGAATGATCTGAAGCACAAACCATGACAACATTATGTTTTTAACTTCAGCACCTCAATTGAGAATGTGACACCTTTCAGGACTTGGCGCCATTGTATGTCGTTTCGTCCACTGAATGGGTCTATCCTTTTATTTAATTTTTTTAACTTCAGTCAAATATTCTAGAAATATGTCGCGGTAGATCCTTCACCATTTTGTTTTGCTGAACATATCATTACATTGTTAAAAAAAAGCAGGGTGTCTTGCATGGGCAATACGTTCCTGTATTGAAGATGATGCACTCCCATTTATTCGAACCCACAAAACCACCCCGCAATAAATGGGAGTGCATCATCTTCAATACAGGAACGTATTGCCCATGCAAGACACCCTGCTTTTTTTTAACAATGTAATGAGATGTTCATCAAAACAAAATGGTGAAGGATCTGCCGCGACATCTTTCTAGAATATTTGACTGAAGTTAAAAAAATTAAATAAAAGGATAGACCCATTCAGTGGAAGAAACGACATACAATGGCGCCAAGTCCTGAAAGGTGTCACATTCTCAATTGAGGTGCTGAAGTTAAAAACATAATGCTGTCATGGTTTGTGCTTCAGATCATTCTCGAAGGTGGCCAGTGAATTTCTCTATGTATCATGAGCGTTCTAATTAATATCTTGTTTGGAAGATCATTGTAGTAGACAACGATCTAAAAGTGGGGGATGTGTGCATATCTGAGCATGTCTTTAGTAGTGTCCCTCGAAATGTATTTTAACTGACCATCTTGAGATGTATCTAAACTTGTGACTTTCTTTTAAATAGTGACTCTTTTCAGAACTGCGGGAGTTAACATTTCTCCAACATATTCACACACAAAATCACCCTTTGACATATCCTACAATGTCTTCAGACCCCACCCTTTCCCCTCGGCTGTCAAAAAAACCTAAAAGAAAATGGCTAGCAATGATCATTCCAAAATGCATTTAAACTGAAACCTTCCAGAAAAAAATAGAGTACAATACCTGCAAGTTGTAACTTAGGTCGCTTTGCACAAGCCAATTTCCACATTGTTTGTAGCAACCACATTTGCTCCAACACTCTAATGATCTTCATTGATTCATGTCTTTTATACTCTTCCAGAAACCCTTCTCTAAGAAGGTAAACTATCGTGTATGCATACTCACCTTCAAATGTGACGTGTACGAGTCAACTCCGCCTCAATCTGAGGCCTGTTGTGGCTGACACAACTCCAAGTGCCTCTGTTTTGTTCAAAATGGACTTATTTTTAAGTGAGAAATCAACAACTGACATACGAGAAACCGACCAAACGCCTTCAGATTGTGTTGACACTTTAGGAAAACGATTCCTGGGTTATATGTGATGTGTACGACTCAACCCCGCCTCAATCCGAGACGCGGTGTGACCGGTATCACTCCAAGTGTATGTATTTAGTTTAAAATGGACAATATTTTACGTACATACGCCAAACTGATCTAACGGCTTCTGATTGCATTGATACTTTTTCACAATGATCAATGACTCATGTGCGACCTGTACGATTCAACACCGCATCAATCCGAGGCCCGGTGTGGCTGACACCACTCACAGTGTCACTGTTTTGTTAAAAATGGACTTAATTTTAAGTGAAATCAACAACTGACATACGGCAAACCGACCAAACACATTGGGATTCTATTGAAACTTAAGGACAACTATCCATGGGTCAAATGTGACGTATAAGATTTAACCCCGCCTCAATCAGAGGCGCGGTGTGACCGGTATCACTGCAAGTGTATGTATTTAGTTTAAAATGGACAATATTTTACGTACATACGCCAAACCGATCTAACGGCTTCTGATTGCATTGATACTTTTTCAAAACAATCAATGACTCATGTGTGACGTGTACGATTCAACACCGCATCAATCTGAGGCCCGGTGTGGCCGACACCACTCACAGTGTCACTGTTTTGTTAAAAATGGACTTAATTTAAAGTGAAATCAACAACTGACATACGACAAACCGACCAAACGCATTGGGATTCTATTGAAACTTAAGGAAAATGATCCATGGGTCAAATGTGACGTGTACGAGTCAACCCCGCCTCAATCAGAGGCGCGGTGTGACCGGTATCACTCCAAGTGTATGTATTTAGTTTAAAATGGACAATATTTTACGTACATACGCCAAACCGATCTAACGGCTTCTGATTGCGTTGATACTTTTTCACAACAATCAATGACTCATGTGTGACGTGTACGATTCAACACCGCATCAATCTGAGGCCCGGTGTGGCCGAAACCACTCACAGTGTCACTGTTTTGTTAAAAATGGACTTAATTTTAAGTGAAATCAACAACTGACATACGACAAACCGACCAAACGCATTGGGATTCTATTGAAACTTAAGGACAATGATCCATGGGTCAAATGTGACGTGTACGAGTCAACCCCGCCTCAATCAGAGGCGCGGTGTGACCGGTATCACTCCAAGTGTATGTATTTAGTTTAAAATGGACAATATTTTATGTACATACGCCAAACCGATCTAACGACTTCTGATTGTGTTGATACTTTTTCACAACGACCAATGACTCATGTGTGACGTGTACGATTCAACACCGCATCAATCCGAGGCCCGGTGTGGCCGACACCACTCACAGTGCCTCTCTTTTGTTCAAAATGGACTTATTTTTAAGTGAAATCAACAACTGACATGCGGCAAACCGACCAAACGCATTTGGATTCTGTTGAAACTTAAGGGAAATGATCCATGGGTCAAATTTGACGTGTAAGAGTCAACCCCGACTCAATCCGAGGCCCGGTGTGGGCGACACCACTCAAAGTGCCTCTATTTTGTTCAAAATGGATTTATTTTTAAGTGAAATCAACAACTGACATACGGGAAACCGACCAAACGCCTTAGGATTGTGTTAACACTTTAGTACAATGATCCATGGGTCATATGTGACGTGTACGAGTCAAACCTGGGGTGGATTACATGGATTTCCTACATGGAATATATCCCACTACACGTCTTTAATGAGCCAGCTACGCAGTTTATCCCTTGTACAGATACACAGGAAGAATCACACGAGATCGACGTCATGTACTAACATAGGGCAAGGGTGCATAAGAGGACACAAGATCAAAGGGTAACACGTATATGTTTTTTAACATGCCATGTAATTTCCTATTGATATGACATGTATATTCACACAGGCAGCTGAACATTGGAGTTACCCAGGGTAAAGCGACAAGGCATGTGACCCTTTAAATGACACATAATTTTATGTACCATGATTGATCTCTTTGGACACTATATCAAGGACATATTTCATTAGGGTTGGCTCCCATGATCCTTCCTAGGATGGTTTTGGTATCTTTTCCGACTTACGGTAGTACGATCGCTTCAGCAGGACGTCCTAGACATAGTTGGAGTCTCTCTGAAAGTCCTGGAGTGAGATCATATATCTATTTTTGAGGTCCAGGTAGAGTCATGTATCAACGCAACCAATCCTACCAGACATCGATCCTATATATAGAATGTTAATCTTGATGTCTCATTACAGTCCCCCAATTTATGATATGTTACCTTTTTTGTATTAATATACATAATTACTAAGGGTGATGGTTGGGAGAGTTAGGATATCCTTTTTATGTATTGCAGAATGATTCAAGGAGCACGGGCTCTGCATGATTTTTCAAAACCAAGTGGCAATCCAAGGAGAAACAATGCATAGTGGAATTTTCTAGTATTTATCTTCTGAGTTGTGTAGGAATATTTTGTGATACTATGTAATGAGGTAGTTTTGGTTTCTGGGTAGATGGTATCTAACTCATGGTAAGAACACTGTTTGGTTGGGTTGTGATCGGTTGATGACATGCTTGTGGTTGATATACTGGTTTTTGTGCAGGTCTGTGGTTGATATACAGGTTTCTGTGCAGGTCTGCTCGGCTGGCTGTACTAGTGCAGGTTTTTTATTAGCAGCAGGCAGGGATTTAACAACACTTTTTTAGCGCTGTTAAAGGTGACATTTAACAGCGCTAAAAAAGCGCTGTTAAAGGAGATATTTAACAGCGCTAAAAAAGCGCTGTTAAAGGCAACATATAACAGCGCTTTTTTAGCGCTGTTAAAGGTATCCTTTAACAGCACTTTTTTAGCGCCATTAAAGGTGACATTTAACAGCGCTTTTTTAGTGCTGTTAAAGGTAACATTTAATAGCGCTAAAAAAGCGCTCTTAAAGGACCCCCCCCTTTATCAGCACTGAGCTTTACAGTGCTTTTCTAGCGATGTTAAAGCCCGATTTTAGCGCTGTTATTGCCTGTTTTTGTAGTAGTGGACACTCCTCGGCCAAATAGCCTTCAGCAATAGAGCCTTCTGGTTGAGCTTTATTTATCACGTATGCTTTCAAATTCCCAAGATATCTGTGAAAAAAAATAATAATATTATGCATTTATTTAAATGACAAAAAATGTTTACTTAACTGGAAACATATAAATAAAATACCTCTCAATTGGATACATCCATCGATAATGAACGGGGCCTCCTAATTTAGCTTCGTCAACCAAATGCACAGTTAAATGCATCATGACAGTAAAAAACGATGGAGGGAAGATCATCTCCATTGCACAAAGGGTCAATACAAACCTCTCTTGTAGGTTGTCAAGCTGAAATGGATGTAGAGATTTCTCACATAACTGTCTGAAAAATGTGCAGAAATGGAGTACAAAAGCAGTAACTTTTTCAGGTAATAATGTACGCAATGCCAATGGTAGTAACTGTTGTAACAAAACATGTGAATCGTGACTTTTAAATCCATATAACTTACGATTCTTCAAGTCAACACACCTCTAGATGTTACTCGAATACCCATCAGATACCTTCACATTCTTTAAAATTTGAAGGAACGTATCTTTATCCCTATTTTTCAATGAAAAAATGGCCGGAGCATACTTTTCATTCTCATCTGGCCAGAGATCATGTTTTATGTTCATTACTTGTAAGTCTTTGCGAGCATTGAGATGATCCTTCGACTTTCCATGCTCATTAAGTAATGTGAAAATCAAATTATCACATACATTCTTCTCAATATGCATCACATCAAGATTGTGGCGCAAAGAATTAAATTCCCAATACGGAAGTTTGAAGAATATACTTTTTTTCTTCCATTGTTGCGTTCTGATTTCACTTGACGATGCACTTCGCACTCGTTTTCCGCTATCATTCAAATGATGAACCTTCCCAAATTCTGTTTTAACATTTTCAAGCTGTGTCAATATTTCAGAACCGGTTAACAACTTTGGAGGTGGTCTACGATCAATGAAACCATTAAATTTTGATTTGTTCAGCCGAAATCTATGAGATGCATCAAGAAATCTTCGATGGCACAAGAAGCACCATTTTCTACTGTGAGGTAGCCGTTTGGGCTCGAAATCAAAGTTACAAACGGGACAAGCCAAACCCATATAAGTGTTCCAACCAGATAAATTCCCAAGCCCAGGGAAGTCACTAATGGTCCACATTAAAGCAGCATGCATTTTAAACATTGTTTTAGAAGAAACATCAAATGTCTCAACACCGTTGCTCCATAACTCCTGCAATTCTTCAATCAAAGGATGCAGGTATACATCAATATCATTTCCAGGCATTTGTTTTCCAGGAATAATCATCGAAATGATAAAAGATGTTTGTTTCATACACATCCACGGAGGCAAATTATAAGGGATCAAAACAACTGGCCAAATGCTATAACTCGTACTCAAAGTCCCAAATGAGTTGAATCCATCGGCATCCAATCCCAATCGAACATTCCTAGGATCAGCTGAGAAATCAGGATGTAATGAATCAAATGTCTTCCATGATTGGGAATCTCGTGGATGTCTCATTAACCCATCATTGTTATTATCTACAGCATGCCACTTCATGTGTTCGACGGTTTTTGATGACATGAATAATCTTTGCAATCGAGGCTTCAAAGGAAAGTAACGCAAAACTTTTGCAGGTGTGTTCCTTTTCTTCTTCTCCGTGAAATTATGTTCAGTCATACTTCCAACATCACCCTTTGACTGCCATCTAGAAGAATAACATTTCTTACAATTCTGTCTACTTGAATCCTCTCCCCAGTAAAGCATACAATCATTGGGACACGCATGTATTTTTGTATAATTCAGACCAAGCTTATTAACAACTTTTTTCATATCATAAAACGATTCTGGTATTTTTGCTTCAGGAAATGCATCACGAATCAATTCCAATAACATGGACATTGCCTTATTTGTAATTCCACATATACATTTGATATGGTACAACTTCAGTAGAAATGAAAGCTTTGAATATTTCAAACACCCACTATACAACTCTTAATTTCCATCGTCAACTAAATCATGAAATGAATTTTCCTCACTGAAGTTTTCCCTTACATTTGGCTCCACAGAATCAAGAGGATCCAATGATATGTTACAATCTTGATCTGCTTGTGTTACAGTCTCAGAAACATCACTTGTCACGTTGCAATTTGTAGCACCCTCTTCTGGTTGTTCTGATATTTTTTGATGCTCATAGTGGTGTCTTGCAGTGCCGAATGCATCATTTATGAGGTTTTGAATTTCATTTTCCATTGTCGAAGAACTTGGGACCTCATTCTGTGGATTAACATCAGTCCTCAATCTTTCTGTATTGTTTGATTCTCTATGCCAAATCCAGCACAAATATTGCTCAGGGAATTGCTTCAGTATTAAATGTTCATAAACTTCATCTCTCTTCAACCATGTTCTAAATTTACATTTAGGACATGGACATCTTATTCTCCCTTCAACAGATCGATTAGAAATTGCAAAATCTAAAAACCCATTCAAACCCTTAACATATTGAGGTGTGTTCCTCAGTAATGTGATCCAGCTTTTATCCATGTATATCACAATGTGCCTACACAAAATATACGATAGTGTAAGATTACAAAAACATAATATAATAAAGATGAACCATTGACCATAAAGTATGCATAATATAATAAAGATGATTCATTGACCACATTTACCATTTCAGACCAACTGAACAAGTTTGGTCCATAGGAGACAGCGTCAACACCTCATTGAGGATCAATAAGAATATCGGGATACACACTTATCATAACACCATCGATCACACATTTATGTTGCCTCAAACAACACCCCATTGATGTGTGATCGAAACTGATCATAATGCATTTTAAATCAAGTTAACTACATTCCTTGAAACCATTTTCACAATGGGAAATGTTTGTTTTATTGTTCTAGGGAAATCTAAATGGCCACATTTAAGTTTTTGGGTTCATCTTGTGATGGAAGCATGAGACATGGTGTTTGAATTTCTTGAATAAATTAGTGATAATGACCCTCCTAAGGTGGAGAGAATTATGTTAGTCATGGAAATGTGGAGAAAACTGTAGAGTGGATGTGGAGGAATCAAGGTTCCAAATAGAAACCTATAAGGGACATGTTTGGGGGTTCTTAGGGAAGGCCAGGTGGAACTTGGTTATGGTGTGTGTAGGTGATGGAGGTATACCTTAAGTGAGAAGGCTTCGTGTTTGGGTAGAGGGGCGACATGCCAATAGGGGAAGTTGGGAACCAACGGAGTGAGTTAGCAGGAATGGAAAGACATAGTTGGATAGAAAGGGAATGGATGTGGTGGGCTACGAGGCACCTCAAGTTAATGTTGAAATGATAAGTTTATCCTAGTAATGTGAATGAGTTTTGAAGAAGAACCAAGTAGTCCTTGGTTGAGATATGGATGGTGAAAGTGTGACAAATCTGGGTAGTTTTGGCAGAAATAATGAATGCTAGAATTGGGTGGAGTTTTCATGGATGTTGTGAGTTGGAAAACATGTTAGGGAAGTTTTGAAGGTTGAGTTGAGGTTCTGTTGACCTCTTTTATGATGAGTGAAGTTCTCAAAACTAGAAAATTGTGGTGACAAACTAAGTAATATGGTGTTGAGAACCATGGAAGGAAAGTAATCGATTAATGGTGTGGCTAGAGTTTCAAGTTGGATGGTCTCAGGTAGGAACCATATTAGTGTATTAGTTTTGGTGATGGGTGTTGGATCAGGTTTTGGATGGTTGAATACCTTGAGATGAAGGTTATGCTTGGGTTGTGCTTTGGATGTTTGAAATGGAGTGAGGCTGTTGGGCCTTGAGTTCTGGATTGATGTAGGTCAGAGAATGTGGTTGGAATCTATGTATCCCTTCAGCGATAATGAGTTTGTGTCACCATTATAATTTTGGTAACTAGGTGAGGTGGTGCTAAGAATTTTGGGCCATGAGTTGTGGAGAGGATTGGAACAAAGGTGTTCCGATTGGCTCTCCACAGGGTAGTGTAGTGCCTTATCGATATCCTCTTGTGCGGTGGTATAGTAACATTACCTAAACCTTTAATTTTCATTTGACGTTGATAATAAATAGTTGAGGTGGATGCGTCCTCAAAGATAATTGGGTTTTAATTGTGGTTCATGGTTGGGGAAAATGTTTTCAGGTAGGACCTTTTCCTTAGTCCGAGTGTTGTTATAACATGGTTGAGTTCAAGGAGTATATTAGAAGATGGAAGTTTATAGGTGGGTCCGTGGAACTAAAATTGGCCTTAGGGGTGCTGTGATGCTTGGGAAGTTTGGATATGTGATGATATGTTATAAGGTGGGTAGGTTTTAAGATCCCAACCCTTATCCATGTGATATGATGAAAAAAATTACACCATGTAACCATAAATATCACACACCCTACTAACATGGATACCCATGACTTCTATGATGAACCTTTCCGTTACATACATTATATAAAAAAGGACCCGAAAACACCCAATGGTCAGTGTATGGTGTGAGAAAATGAATATTAGAAATATTACACCATGTTTTTCATAAGGATACATTAGAAAAATAAAACGATTATTCTTATTAAGGGAAAATAAAATAATAAAATATATATATATATATATATTAAAAAAATGGTAATTCACCCTTTTAGAATATATTAAAAAGAATAATCAAATTGATACATCATATTCCATTTAAAATAAATGTGATTAAACCATTTCATAATGTATTTATAAATAACCTCTTTGAAAAGGAAAACAATAGAAAATACTCCTATGGTATATTAGGTATAAGTTATCTAAGATCCTTTTAAATCTATGGTCAAATGACTATTTACATACATATCCCTAAAATATGTTCCCTTAAATGAGGTAATCACCCTGATAAGTGAATCCACTATGGAAACAATATTTAGTTATATTTTTAGTGTAAATTATTGATAGGTAGCCACAATTCATCCTAGAATTATTTTCTTATTATATCCCTTACTAAGTACCACATGATCCCATCTATCGTAGCCCATATTGGAAGGATTTCATTTATTAATTTTCCCACACATAAAGGATTTCAATTTCACAAATGACCCATACATGTAGGATTTAAATTAAAAATTCAAACTATTTGGAGGGAATATCACACATCAATAATCAAACTACTTAATTTCAAATAAAACATGATTCAAAATCCATTTTCAAAATCAATTCCAAATTAATAAATCATTTAATCAAATAATTCAAAAAACAAACCATTATAAGAATCATAAATCAATCTATTAATCAACTTATATAATCCAAAAAAATGATATAGCAAGTATGGATTATAAAATAAAAGATATCTTTAAAGCCTACTACCTAAAACACATAATTTTTTTTTAAAAATGAATGAAATAAATACCAATAGGATCAAAAACTAAAATAAATCCATTAACCAAGAGACCCATATAATGAATCTCATATTCAATTAGAAACAAATCATCAAGATGGATGTGATAATAGAGAAAACTCACTTTGGGGCCGAGGTCGAAGTGAGAAAGGTCGTCGGGAGAAGGGGGTTGCCGGTTGCCGGTCGCAGGCACTGCCGGAGGAGGTCACGGGGTCGCCGGAGGAGGTCGCGGGGTCGCCGGAGGAGGTCACGGGATCGTCGGGGGGTCGCGGGGGGCTGCGGGCGAGGGTTGCAGCACGCGGGGTCGGGGGAAACGGGGGTCGGGTTAGGGAAGGGTCGGGGTTTTTTTAAAAAAAACAAAGGTTTAGAAGCGGTTTATTAAAAACCGCAGCGAAACGTATTTCGGAAAATGTTTAGCGGCGGTTTTGTGAACCGCCGCCACAAAACCGCCGCTAAACACTGTTTATTTTGTAGTGTATAGTGCCTCCATATCTTCAGAGCAAAACAACCGCAGCTAGCTCCATATCATGCGTAGGATAATTTTGATCACGAGCCTTTAACTATCGAGATGCATAATAAATCACATTTTCATTTTTTATAAGGACACACCCAATCCCTTTAAGAGACACAACAATAAAAATAACAAATCCTTCTTAGATAGATGGTGGAGTTAACATGGGTGAAGTAACAAATCTCTTCTTCAGCTCTTGAAAACTTTCCTCACACTCCTTTATCCAGATGAAATTAACACATTTTTGAGTTAACTTGGTTATTAGATTAGAAAGTTGTGAAAAGTCTTTCACAAAACTCTTATAATATCCGGCTAAACCGAGGAAACCATTAATCTCAGTTACTATTGTAGGATGAGGCCACTTCTCCACAACCTTTGTCTTTGCAGGATCAACTGATATTCCCTCATTGGTTATAATGTGCCCAGAGAAATCAACTTGATGTAACCAAAACTCCCACTTTATAAAATTTCCAAATAACATCTCATTCCTTAGAGTTTTTAGTATCACCCTTAGATAATCCTCATACTCCTCATGACTTTTAGAATATATTAGAATATCATCAATAAAAACTACCACAAAGTTATCAAGGTAGTCCTTAAAGACTATATTAATCAAATCCATAAAAATAGTAGGTGAATTATTCAATCTGAAGGGCATACCAACAAACTCATAATTCTCATATCTTTATCAGAAGGTGGTATTTGGAATATATCATTTCTTCACCCTTAATTAATGAAAAACAGATCAAATATCAATCTTGGATAAGAATTTATCCCCATGAAGCTGGTCAAATAAATCATAAATTATCAGTAGAGGGTAATTTTTCTTCATCGTGATCCCATTAAGTTCTCTGTAATCAATGCATATCCACATTGATCCATCCTTCTTCTTCAAAAAGAGAACAAATGATCCATAAGGAGACACACTTGGTCAGATAGACCCCTTCTCCAAAAGATCTTTGTAAGGACTTGACCCCAGTTTCCCAGAGCTGGTACATTATTTTATTAAATTGGAATATAAACAAGGAATATTCATCCCAAAGGACCAAGTAGTTTAGTAGATTTTGGAAACAAGACGCATACATTAGTTCAACATTACAACTTGAAAATAAAAACAACATAAAAGTTACACTGGGAACAACCACTACTCTAAGATTATCCCTGCAAGTCAATCATAATATACCTCTTCATGTCCTAGGAAAAATGAAATATAAGAAGGGGTGAGATCAGATGCTCAGTAAGGGTAAACATTACAATGGAAGATAACATAAACATCATACATGGTGAATAATTAAAAACACATTCCTTTAAAAAATAAACTTGAATATAATATGGTAGGAATATGAGTTGAGTAAACATTTCCATTATAAAACATAATCATGGGTATTCTAATACTCAAATAACCACATGAAATATCAATTTATATCTTCATAATGAGGGAAATTCATATTCTGGACATTCTGAAACTTATCATTAAGGCCTCGACCAGGACATATAAAAATGATTAAGGACTCATCCAAACCATATCTCAAAATGGGCAAGGCCTCAACCAAGTCCATATCTCATGAGACCTACCGATGCATCAAGGGGATATAGCAGGCCCCACCCATCACATAATAATTCTAATTCATTCCTCATATGAATATAGATAAACATAAACAACATACACATTCATATTGAAACTAACATATGAAATGTCAATATCATTCCTCGAACATTAAGCATAAACACCAACTATTCAGAGTAAAATGGTGAATGGTTTTACGAAATCACATCTATATTAAAAATAATCATAAGCCATACAATTAAATATGGTAGATGATATCTTAAAAGATTAATCCCAATAATACTTAAGAATCAACAAGAGTGTTGAAACATATGAAGAGGCTCTCATAAAATCATTGAGTGATTCCTGAGATAAATACTCTTTTATTTTGAAAATAAGAGTTATTTTTTAGAAAATTATATGTATAAAACCAGAAGTTAATTAATATAGTATTTTCATAATAAAATGAGTGATTTTAGAAAAACAATGGTTGCTAAAAACAGATTATACAGTGCCCTTGAAAATAGGTAATAATTTGAGAAATTCCCTTGAATCAGGCTTATATTTCAGAAATAATTTTGAAAGTTCCTTTTAAAACATATAACTCCCCCATAAATTAAGGTTGGATTATGGTTGGTACACATATATAGAAAATTAAAAAATAATTTATGAGGAGTACACATTAATGGATAAGAATTTAATTGAGGTAAGTAGATAATAAAAGTAACCTGAATGAAAATGGAGGTTCGAGTAGAAAACCCTTACCTTACGTCTGAATGTGTTACACTATTGAAATTAAGGTCCTAGAATATAAAATTAGACTTATTAATAAATTAATTCATAACCTTTTAGAAATGAATTAATTTATCATAATTTTATTAAGTTCATTTATGTCCTTATTGATAAGTTTTAAGATTGATTTCTGATGTTCTGGAGTGTTCGCTTCCTTGGTTTTCATGATCGGTATATTTGTATATGAGTATGTATATTCATGTGGAAAGGATGTAATTATATAGAATTGAAATTATATATTATTTATAAACATCTATATGTGTTAATGGTTATATATATCATTTGTTTACATAGAATGAGGATGAATCATTGGATGAAATGACAATCACTAAGATTATTTAGCGGTATTTGGATTATTGTGAACTAGTTTTGTAATATGAATTAATACTATATACATATACTGATTCATGAATATTAACTAGGTTATAATACATATATTATAGTCTGGTTCAACCATAAAAATGGTTTCATGACCATTAATGAAGGATAAATTGAATAATGAAACTTCGTCGTCCATAAAGGTTGTAAATTATAACCTCACGGATGATGATTTCATTTATAAAAGAGAGAGAGAGAGAGAGAGTAAGAAGATTGATAATGGTTATTAAATCAACATGGTATAATTATAGTATATATATGATAATGAAGTTATAATTATCAATTATATATAGGATGTTTGGAGAGAATAAGAAAAGAAGATAAATTGAAATGAAACTAAATGAAAAAGAAAGATGCTTTACCTCTTGAAATAACCACCTTGAGAACCTCCTTAAGGGAAGGGGTTTTGGTCTTTTGGAAAGACCAAGAGCTCCTGGATGTGGTTAGTGACTATTTATGGGTATTTGAGTAGAACTTTGAGGAGCTTGAAGTCTTATAGGAGTGAAGAGAAGAGGGAGTGAGGGGGGTTTTTTATAGTGGAGGAGAGGAGTGATTTGTGAATATCTTATTCATTATTTTATTATTTCCCTTAAGACAACGAATAGTGACGATTACTGTGACCCCTAATAATAATAAGTGCATGTGAGTTTGAACTAAGTGTGCTTAAATCATCCATTATTCTATGAATATTTAGTTTAACTGATAATGTATATATACTGTAAATTATCGTATTTTACTATTCATAAAAAATTTGAGTATTTCAAAAAAATACCAAAAATTCACCGTAACCATTTTCGACGTGTAGAATTAAAAAATGAACTCCATTTTTTGAAAATATTTTTCTAAATACTATAAATTTAATTTTTAAATAAAATCATAGTTTATTCAAAAAATAACAATTTTAAAACTATAATTTATTGTATATCACATTGAAAAATTAATCAAGATCTCATTATCTTATTACCTTAATAAAATAAAATAATAATATTATTTACTATTTATAAGGGTCATATTACTATTAATATTAGTATTCATAAGGGTATGTTACTATTCACCAAAAATTAAGTTTTTTTTATCAAACTCTAAATATCTTACTGAACGCAACTATGTATGTTAGTTTTTTGTATTTCAAAACACAGAGAAGGAAAAAATTATGTTCACTAGCTAGGTCATAAAAAAGTGGTGTTTTGTAGAGACTTAGTGTTTCTTGCATTAAATATTTGTTTTCAAAACCTTGGGGGGTTACATTCTCCCCTCCTTACAAAAATTTCATCCTTTAAATTCACAGAATGTTACCTCACAAAAAGATTTGGGTAGGTCTTCATCATAAGCTCCTTAGGCTCCAATGTTGCCTCTTCGATTTTATGATTTTTCCAAAGTATCTTTACCAATCAATTTATCCAATTCCTCAAAACCTATTCTTTAGTGTCTAGAATCCAAATAGGCTCTTCATAGTATGATAAGTCAGGTTCCAATTCTATACCCTCATAAGTGAGGACATGTGTTGGGTCTGGCATGTACTTTCTCAATAGTGAGACATGGAACACATTGTGTACTTTAGATAGGCTAGGTGGCATAGCCAAACGATATAAAACATCTCTAATTCTCTCTATAATTTTAAAAGGTTCTATGTACCTAGGGCTCAATTTCCCCTTCTTACCAAATCTTATAACACCCTTCCATGGAGATACTTTTAAGAAACCATGATCTCCCACTTAAAATTTCAAATCCTTCCTTCGATTATCATCATAGATTTTTTTCCTGCTTTGAGCAGCTTTGATATGGCCTTTAATAGTCTTTACCTTCACTGTTTTTTCCTCTACAAGCTCTGGGCCCACAAGATTTCTTTCTCCAACTTCATCCCAACAAGTTGGTGTACGACATCTCTTTCTGTACAATGCTTTATATGGTTCAATTTGAATACTTGAATGGAAACTATTATTGTAGTAAAACTACACTAAAGGTAAATATTGATCTCACATACCTTGAAAGTCAAGTGAAAATGATCTAAACATGTCCTATAAGGTTTGGATCGTCCTTTCTGATTTCCCGTCAGTTTGTGGGTGGTAAGAAATACTCAATCGAAGCTCAGTATCCAAATATTTTTAAATAATTTTCTAGAATTTCAATGTAAATCGTGGATCAAAATCATAAACAATTGAGATAGGTGCTCCATGAAGTCTCACAACATCATTGATAAAGATTCTTGCTAGACGTTCCAGTGGAAAACCCTCCCTTATAGCAAGGAAATGTGCAGATTTTGTAAGTCCACCGACAATTACCCATATTGCATCATTATTTCTTGTAGTTTTGGGTAATGTAATGAAAAAATCCATGGTGATGTCATCCCATTTACATGTAGGAATAGGTAGAGGTTTCATGAGTCCTCTTGGATGGTGTCTTTCAGCCTTCACTTGTTGAAAAACTAAACATCTTGACACATAATCAACAATTTTCCATTTTATGTTGTCCCACTAGATATGTTCCTTCAAATATCTATGAATATTAGTGCCACCAGGATGTATGGAGAAATTCGAACTACGTGCATCATCCAATAACTCCATTTTTAGCTAGGGTATAACTGGAACACAAAGCCTCTTCCCAAATTTTAGAACACCATCTTCACATACAAAGTCAGGCATCTTCCCATCTTTCACAACATTAATTTTCTTTTGAAGATTATCATCATTATATTGTAAAGCTTTAATTATTTATAATAAAGACAATTGGTTAACCATTTGAAAAAGTTGCGATGTTTCAACTTCTTTTGTAATTAACATATCTATCCTCACTAGATCCATGTACAAAGGATACTTGTTAATCCTCATTTTATTGAGAACTCCATGATCCTTCCTGATCAATTCATCATCAACCTTGTTTTCCTTTCCTGGGTAGTAGTGTATTGAAAAATCATAATCCTTGAGTATTTAGAGCCATAAACTTTTCCTCATATTGAGTTATTTCTGTAAGAAGATATATTTTAGACTCTTATGGCCTGTATATATCTCACATTTTTTTCCATAGAGATAATGTCTCCATATCTTTAGAGCAAAGATTACTATTTCTAACTCAAAATCATGAGTAGGATAGTTTTTTTCATGATTTTTTAACTACCTTGATGCATAGGAAATAACTCTATCATTTTGCATGAGGACACAACCAAGTATTTTCTTTGATGTATCGCTATAGATCACAAACCCATCATTCCCCAATGATAGAGTTAGAATTGAATCATTCAGTAACATCCTCTTCAATTCTTTGAAACAGTCCTCAAATTCATTTTTCCATATGAACTTAAACCCTTTACGTGTAAGCTTGGTCATTGGGTTGTCTAAATGGGAGAAGTTCTGAATGAAATGCCGATAATAACCTGCTAAACAAATAAAACTACATACATCAGTTATGTTCATTGGTGTAGGCCATTCTTGCATGGCCTTTGTCTTCGCAGGATCAATAGATATTCCATACTTTGAGACAATGTGTCCAAGAAAAGAAATTGATTAAATCCAAAATTCACACTTGCTAAACTTTCCATATAATTCATTTCTTCTAAGATTCTTTAGAATAGCATGTAAGTGATTTTCATGATTCTCATAGATTTTGGAGTATACCAAGATATCATCAATAAATACCACCACAATGTCATCAAGATATTACTTGAAAACTCTATTCATTAGATCCATGAAAATAGAGGGTGCATTAGTCAGTCCAAAAGGAATTACTGTAAACTCGTAATGCCCATACCTGGATCGAAATGCTATCTTTGGAATATCTTAATTTCTCACACGCAACTGATGATATCCAGATCAAATATCAATCTTCGAAAAATATTGGGCTCAATGAAGTTGATAAAATAAATCATCAATGCGAGGTAGGGTATACATGTTCTTTATTGTTATAGCATTGATCTTCCTATAATCAACACACAATCTCATAAATTCATCTTTCTTCTAAATGAAAAGAACAGGGGCTCCCCATGGAGAAATAATAGAGCGAATAAATCCTTTATCCCTAAATTACTCTAGTTGTTTCTTCAATTACACTAACTCCACAGTGTACATTCTATAAGGGGTCTTTGATATGGGCCTTGAATCTGGAATTAAGTCAATAGAAAACTCAATTTCC
Organism: Viscum album; assembly: GCA_963277665.1. Lineage (NCBI taxonomy): Eukaryota > Viridiplantae > Streptophyta > Magnoliopsida > Santalales > Viscaceae > Viscum > Viscum album. Next base: position 392,231,054 of record OY728146.1, read on the forward strand.
CACTATGGAGGATGTCCAGGTAAGTCCCCTCAAAACACATCAACATATTCTTGCACAATAGGTATGTCCTCTATCTAAACATTACCTCCCGCACCCATAGTTATTGCATTCCATTCCTCACCGATAATTGAATTCAGTAGAGCTACTAAGGGTGGATCTAGATGAGAATCATATAGTGATGTTTCTTCCCTAAAGATAAGGATTCCACATCATCCTAAAAAATTGTATCCTCCTTCTTCTTGCAATAAATTTTCACATCATGGTTCAAAATCCAATCCATACCAATGATTATATCAAATTCAATCATGGGTATGACAATAAAATCAGCAGATAAAGCACATTTATATGCCATAATGGGGACTTCCTGACACAATTTGTTGCAAAGATACTTCCCTTAGGAGTTTTGACTGGAAACTCCCTTATTAAATCAAATTGTAAATATATAATTTTCTTTGAAAACTGGTAAGATATGAAAGAATGCGATGATCCAAAATCAAATAAAGCATTGGCTAAGTTTTAGAAAACAATTAAAGTGCCTACCACCACATCATTAGGAACTTTAATATCAGTGGTTGTGATTGTATAAGCTTTTCCCTTCTCCCTTGGCCTTTTATATGGAATGTTTCCTTGATGCTTTGGACAATCATTATCATAGTGTCCCATCACCTAAAAATTATAGCATTGAACATTAATAGATTCTTTCTTCCTCTTACAATCACTAGTAATATGGTCTTTCTTTCCACATTTTTAGAATACTCCTTTTCCTTTTAAGCAGGCACCAGGGTGTTTCCTTCCACAATTTTCACAGGGTGGAAATTAAACTCTTACCTTCTTCCCCATTTACTTATTTCCTTTTCTAGAGTTTTAATCAGACTTATTCTTCTCTTTATTTCCCTTAAAGTCACAATACTTAGAGAATTAATTTTCTATCTTGATAGTACATGAAACTATATCCTCATATGATGAAAAACTTTGGCAGACCAATGCCTGTCGAAGGAATGGATTTAGGCCATCAAATAATCGATCAAATTTTCTCCTTGGATTACCTATATAGTCCATAACATGCCTTGATAACCTTGTGAAGTTATCTTCATACTTTTCAACATCCTTATCTTCCTTTCACATCAAATTCAGAAACCGTCTTTCCATATCTGCTCGTTGTTCATGAGGAAAGTATTTCTCTAAGAAGATTTCTTTAAAGTACCTCCATTCCATCTCTTCCATCTCTTCATCCTCCTTTGTGTTTTGGATTAATGACCCCCACTGATCTGTATCTTCTAATAGATGATAAACTTCCATGATGACCTTCTCTCTTTTGTTACATCCCAAAGTGAGAAATATCTTCTCTAGAGAACTTATCCACTACTCAGCTACAAATGGGTTTATAGTCCCATTGAATAATGGAGGATATTGTCACACAAAGTGATCCAACATATATCCTCTACATTGTGGATCAGGATGCTCTATACAGGTAAGGTTATTTTTCATAACCTGAGTCAATTGTCCCAGTATAGTTATAAGTTGCTCAGCACCAGTCTTAGCTCCAGAGTTAACATCATTATCTTGTATTGGAGGGAAATCCCTACATGGGATACGCATGTTCATGAATTTTCCATTTCTTCCACTAGGTTCCATTTTTAGATAATGGAATACACTAGAGTAGTTTATGAATCATAATGTATAATCATAAATTATAAAAATACTTAGCTTAAATGGAAATCTTATGCATGGATAATCCCATAATCACAAATATGGTTTATTTGAGGAAAAATTTACATTTAAATCCTTCATAATGGATTGTAAAAAAATGTGAATTATCCTAATAATATCCCCTGGGAGTGTAAAACTAGGTGCACAGTAAGTCCCATTGTCGTGTATCAGGATACCTAGGGTCAAGCCCAACACTCCTTGTCAGAGTTTTCACTCCTAGATACATCTGTTCCAAAACCAAGTCCACTTATAGTATCCAGATAGGGATGCATTTTCTAGAAAAATCCACATAATCTATTCCTTACCAAAATATCAGGATGTTCTTGTATGTTTATCCTCAAATACTCTCTTAGGGTTTTGTTCCTTAATCTATGTTTTCTAAATCTGGTTTTCAAGTTTTCTACTAAACTTCCTCTAACACCAACTGTAAAGACCCGACCCCAGTTGCCTAGATTCGGTGCCTTATTTTATTACATTATTATATAAACAAGGAATATGCATCCCAAAGGGCCAAGTAGTTTAGTAGATTTTGGAAACAAGACACATACATAAGTTCAACATTACAACTTGAAAATAAAAACAACATAAAAGTTCCACTAGGAACAACCACCACTTTAAGATTATCCTTGCAAGTCAATCATAATATACCTCTTCATGTCCTGGAAAAAATGAAACATAAGAAGGGGTGAGATCAAATTATTATTAAGAGTAAACATTACATCGGAAGATAACATAAACATTATAAATAGTGAATAATTTAAAACACATGCCTTTAAAAAATAAACCTGAACATAATATGGATGGAATATGAGACGAGTAAATATTAACATAACAAAACATTATCATGGGAATTATACTAGTAAAATAACCAAATGAACTATCAATTTCTAGATTCATAATGAGGGAAATGAATATGATGGAAATTATGAAACTTAACATTAAGGCCTCAACCAAGATGTCTAAAAATGATAAGGGCTTAGCCAAACCATATCTCAAAATGGGCAAGGCCTCAACCAAGTCCATATCTATTTGTCTCATGAGACCTACCGATGCATCGAAGGACTATAGCAGGCCCCACCTGTCACATAATAAGTCCAATTCATTACTTATATGAATTGGGATAAATATAATCAACATACACATTCATATTGAAACTAACATATGAAATGTCAATATTGTTCCCCAAACATTAAGCATAAACACTACCCATTCAGAGTAAAATGATGAATGGTTTTAAGATAGAACATCCATAGTCAAACTAATTATAAAACATAAAATTCAATATGGTAGATGATATCATAAAATATTAATCCCAATAATACCTAATAATCAACAAGAGTGTTGAAACAAATGAAGATACTCTAATAAAATCATTGAGTAATTCTTGAGATAAATACTCTTTTATTTTGGAAAGAAGAGTTCTTTTGGAAAATTATATGTATAAAACCATAAGTGAATTAATATATTATTTTCATAATAAAATGAGTGATTTTAGAAATATAATGTTTACTAAAAAAATATTATAGAGTTCCCTTGAAAATAGGTAAGAATTTGAGAAATTCCCTTGAATCGGGCTTATATTTTAGAAATAATTTCGAAAGTTCCTTTTAAAACATATAACTAACCCATAAATGAAGGTAGGATTCTGGTTGGTACACATATATAAAACATTAAAATAGAATTTATGAGGAGTACACATGAATGGATAATAATTTAATTGAGGTAATTAGATAATAAAAGTAACCCAAATGAAAATGGAGGTTTGGGTAGGAAACCCTTACCTTAAGTCTGCATGTGTTCCGATCTTGAACTTAAGGTCTTGGAATATGAAATTAGACTTATTAATAAATTAATTAAAAACCTTTTAGAGATTTATTTTTTTTATCCTAATTTTATTAAGTTTATTTATTTCCTTATTGATAAGTTATAAGATTGAATTCTGTCATTCCTGAGTGTTCATTTCCTTGGTTTTCATGATCAGTATATTTGTATATGAGTATGGATGTTCATGAGGAAAGGATTTAATTATAAATAATTAAAATTATATATTATTTATAAAAATTTAGAAGTTTTAATGTTTATATATATCATTTTTTACATGGTATGAGGATGAATCATTAGATGAAATGACAATCACTTAGATTATTTGGCGGTATTTGGATTATTATGAACTATTTTTGTCATATGAATTAATACTATGTACATATACAAGTTCATGAATATTAATTATGTTATAATAAATATATTATAGTCTGTTTCAACCATAAAAATTGTTTCATGACCAGTAATGAAGGAGAAATTGAAGAGCGAAACTTCATCATCCATGAATGTTGTAAATTGGAACTTTACAGATGATGATTTCATTTATAAAAGAGAGAGAGAGTAATAAGATTAAAAATGATTATTAAATTAACATGGTATAATTCCAGTATATATATGATACTGGAGTTATAATTATCAATTGGATATAGGAGGTTAGGATAGAATAAGAAAAGAAGATAAATTGAAATGAAACTAAATGAAAAAGAAAGACGCTTTACCTCTTGAAATAACCTCATTAAGGGAAGGGGTTTTTGTATTTTGGAAAGAACAAGAGCTCCTAAACATGGAGAGTGAATAGGGATTGGTATTTGGGTAGAAATTTGAGGAGCTTAAAGGCTTAGAGGAGTGAATAGAAGATAGAGTGAGGGGGGGGGGTTATATTGGAGGAGAGGAGTGATTTGTGAATATGTTATTCATTATTTTATTATTTCCCTCAAGACAACCAATAGTGTTGATTCATGTGACCCCTAATAGTAATAAGTGCATGTGAGTTCAAACAAAGTGTGCTTACATCATCCATGATGCTAGTAATAGTGAATTTAACTAATAATGTATCTATACAATAAATTACCGTATTTTACTATTCATAAAAATTTTGAGTATTTCAAGAAAATCCAAAAAATTCACCCTAAACAATTTTTTATGTATAGAATTAAAAAATGAACTCTATTTTTTGAAAATAATTTTCTATACATTATTAATTTAATTTTTAAATAAAATCATAGTTTATTTGAAAAATAACAATTTTAAAACTATAATTCGTTTTATATCACATTGAAAAATTAATCAAGATCTCATTATCTTATAACCTTAAGAAAATAAAATAATAATAATATTTACTATTCATAAGGGTCATAATACTATTCATATTGCTATTCATAAGGGTATGTTACTATTCACCAAAAATTAAGTTTGTCTTATGAGACTCTATATATCTTACTGAACGCAACTATGCATGTCAGTTTTTCGAATTTCAAAACACAGAGGTGGAAAAAATTATGTTTACTGGCTAGGTCATAAAAATTGGTGTTTTGTATAGACTCAATGTTTCTTTCATTCAATATTTATTTTCAAAACCTTGGGGGTGTTACAATCTTGGAGTTATTTCTTTAATTCCTCCATCTCCACATTTTCCATTCTATATGAAGTTTTTGATATCAGCTTAGAATCGGGCATGTGTTCAATGGAGAACTCTACCTCTCTTTCTGGGGGGCGGTCGAGGCAACTCCTCAGGAAATATGTCAATGTATTCCTGAATGATGGGAACATTTTATATTCTTATACTTTCATCCCCTTATCTCTCTTTACTAATCAACTCCATAAATAAGTCTATGGGCGGTGCTTCTAGACAAAGCTCAGGTTAATATATTTCTCCTTTGATGATAAATATAGGTTGTCCACTCAAGACTTCTAAGACTTCCTTGATTCTATATTTGATCTTAGCATTAGACTTTAAGAGCCAGTACATCCCTAGTATAATTTTGTATTCTAGCATGGGAATGACTACTAGATTTGTGATAATATTATGCTCTCCAAAGTAAATACTAGAGTTTCTATATAGAGTTGATTCTTGGATAAACCCACTAGGAATCTTGACTAATAGTTATACTTCTAGCAGTTTAGGGATTGATTCTATATTCTTTGAAAACTTAAAGGAAACAAAGGAATGTGTAGTACCAGAACCAAACAAAGTACTTTCTAGCTTTGAGAGAACAATGAGAGTACCTTCCACCACATCATTTGGAGCTTCAACTTCAGTTGCCGTGATAGAAAAAGCACTAAATTTCTCCCTCGGCCTATGCTGTGGTTGATGGTGATCCCCCCCACTAACCTTGGATTTGGATAGTGATTGGAACAGTGCCTAATATTTCCCCATTTGAAGAATTTTACTTTAGGTAGATCTTGAACCATCTTCCCTTTGTCATTTATGTTGAGAAGTTGAGGCTTCACCTCACTATGACAATTTCAAGTTATGTGGATATCTCGTCCACATTTATAAAATTTCTCTCTCCCATACAAGCAATTACTGGAATACTTCTTCCCACACTTGTTACACATAGAAAGTTGAACTTTATTTCTACCTCTACCATGATCAAAGTTCCTCCCTAGGTTTATCTTTATAGATCTCTTCTTCACATTCAATTTTTGAGACCATCACATCTCACCAAACTCCAGTTTGACCTTCATAGCACTCTATACAATTTCCTTATAGCTGTCACAGTCTCAGTTGGATAAATTCTTCCATATATGAGGTCTTATTCCACAGAAGAATCTATCAACCTTCCCATTATGATCCATGACAAAGCTAGAGGTATAATGGGAAGGTCTTGTGAAGTTCATCTCACAAATTCTAATAGATTCATTCTTCTTATGCTTCAGTTTTAGGGATTAATTCTCCATTTTTTCCTCATAAAATTAGGAAAATACTTATTAAAGAAGGCTCCTCTAAACTCTTCCCACTCCATAGATTCAATCTCCCCTCTTGGCCTCATGTTTTTAATAAATTCTCACCACTGATCAACTTCTACCTCTAAAAAATACACAACTAGAGTGACATTCTCTTGTTCTGAACAATGACATACATAAAAGATATTTTTTATAGAGCTTATCCACTATTACATAATCAATGGGTTGGTAGATCCACTAAACATTGGTGGTCGTTGACGCATAAAGGACTCAAAGGAAAGTTTTTCCTTCATGGTGAAACCGTTCTCTTACATTGATTCAAGTAATTGCCCATAATTTGAGTTAGTTGATTCATCATTCTCATGAAGGTTTCCATTTTGGCTTCCATCGGAGGGTTATCACTGCATGATCCATTGCACTCACTATTTACACGATTCCTCCTATTTCCTGCCATTTTCTAAAATAAGAGAAACTTAGTGAGAAATGTGTTTCTTTTAATAATCTTACAACTCTAAAATAATTTTATGTCTTAAAACATCATGCTTAAATTTGTTATTCATTAACAACAATTATATTTTCTATAAATCCTTAATAATAGTTCATTAAAATCTTGTGATTAACCAAACATATCCCTCACGAGTGTCAAACCAGGAGTGCAGCAAGACCCATTCTCATGCATTAGTTCCCATTCGAGTCTAGCTCAAAGTAGTGTTTTTGGGTTTTACCCCTAGATACATATGTTCCAAAGCCACATCCACTTGTTCATATTTAGACATAGATTTCTTTTTTTGGAAACCACTTACATAATATTTCACAAAAATACTAGGATGTTTTCCTATATTTAAAATTTTCTATAAGGTTCTTCTTAAAGTTTTCAAATCCTAATTTACACAAATAACTAAACCATCCTTTGATACCAACTATGACATCTCACGTTTTTATTATATAACTTTACATAGCATTTTACAAACGGAGGATCTTTTAAAGTTTAATGTCTTGGAAATAAGGGACATAATACATAAAAACATAAAAAATTATTTTAAAACACTTTAATTAATTCTTCATTGGTTCATCTAAGTAAAATTAATGCATCTCATAACCTAAGGACATACATCATAGGAAATGGTGAGCATAAGGGCCAGTAAAGGAAAATAAGGGAAACTGTTTACATGTGATCTATAGTGACCCTGACTTTTATTACATTACTATTACATCATTTTAAAGATAAACAACATAATAGTATTACACATATAGGATCCAGAGGTTTAGTTTCTTGGGAAAACTAGAACCATACATAACAAATACAACATCAAGAATAAACATTTATTTAATTTCTTCTTCTCTAGCTTCTTATTGGCACTTGTCCTCTCCTTAGTACATGTAGCCACCTAAGGATATACATCAAAAGGGGTGATCTACAAGCCCAGTAAGAGAATAGATAAGAACAATATATCATGGGGTGAGCATAATCATAACATATTCAAAATATCATGAACATGATAGGAGCATAAATAAAAGACTTGAAATGTGGCAATGCATAAAAATGAAACATCATGTCTTAGTGGTTAACTACCACACATAATTGGGAACCAAGCCAGAATATTGTTCACACATCATTTCACATTTACTCATGAAATTCATCACTTTACCCAATGCATTGGAGCGCTGTATAATTCCGGGCACACCCGTCACATTTAAACATTCATATTGCGCTATATAATTCTGGGCGCACCCGTCACATCATAACATTATCATTTATCATGCATGACACAATGAACATGAATATAACTAACCCATGAAAAGGAATGGGTTTCATCTCATAATAACACATTCATAAACTTTGGGTTCCCAAAATAAAGAGGGAACAACATACTTGATACAAGAACCATTAACCTTGAATGAGAGGTAAAAGTTGAGTTCTTAAGAGAAGAGTTCTTTCAGAAAACATTTGGATTGACATAAACTTCATTAGAAAACATGTATATCCTAGAAAAGGGAAGAAAATGATGAAAAAAATAATCTTTAAGGAGTGAACATATCAAAAATGGAGTGAAATAGGTAGAACCCGAAGGATGAAAGTTGGGTTCGAAAATTTCCCCTTACCTTGTACCCGAATGATTCCTTCTCTTTAATGTCCTGTATAATGATATTATATTCATTAATTAAAAATCTAGAACCATGTGTACATTAATAGGGTTAATTCTGGTTTCATTATGTCATATTATGTTCCTTTGGATGACTTATAAAGTTTAAAAATATTGTTCGGGGATGTTCGTTTTTATGGTTTTTCTTGGGTTGTTCACTTATATTCATAAATTGAAGTTCAGGTAGAACATAGGTAAACATAAAAAAATGATATTACATGTAATTAATGATATTAAATTAGTTTTAATGATCTTATAATTAATTATATTAGATCCATGTGGACGAATCATTAGATAATAATTAAATGATGGTTATTTGGGTAAAGTTGGGCGGTTTTTGTATCACAACGAACTTGTTTTAACTTATCACTTAGTAATATGGCCATAGGTTCTTTACATAAATTTAAATAGGAAATAAAACATATAAAATATTCCGGTTCAACCATAAAAATGGTTTCATGACCATATCTGAAGGTATAAATGGAAGAAGAAATCATGTCGTTCTTGAAGGTGATAAATTAACACCTCACAAACAACGTTCTCTTTAATAAAATAAAAGGAAGAGGGAAAGGGGGTTGGATGATATAATATCCCATTATAATCATAAAATTACATTATATTTATAATAATGTAGTTACAATACAATTTGGATGAAGATAGGTGAAGAGAGATCAAGAAATGAACTTGAACTTGAGAGGACATTAAAGGAGAAGAGGGAGGGAAATTACCTCTTGAATCCTTCTCTTGAGAACCTCCTTAAGGGAATAAGATTGGTCTTTTGTGTTGGGTCGGAACAAAATGGGAAGGATGGCAAGAGGGGGGGTGAATTGCCTTTTAAAAAAAATATTAACAAATTAAAATCAAAGTTGAAATGCAGCGGAAATAAAAGAGGCAATCACACAAGAAATTGATAACGGAGTTCGGCCAAAACCCGGCCTACGTCTCCGCTCCCAACTCAACCGTTGAGAGATTCCTACCGCTTGCTTTTCAATGGTTTTAGCAAGAAACCCACTAGGCTTTGAGGTAGCACTAGGACCTATTACAGCTTGCTTTTTGTGGTTTAGCAAGAACCCACTTGCTTTTAATGGTTTAGCAAGAACCCACTAGCCTTCTTACAGGTGAAGGCTAGCTCACCTATGTCTCAAGCTTTTTAGAGGAAAAGCTTGTGAACCTCTTCACACCTTAATGGTGATGTGAAACCCAAAAGAAAGGGAGGAAGAAAGAGTTTGGGGTTTGTAGGCACAAACCCAAATTTAAAGCTCAAAATAAATAAAACAATAAAAACCGTATTTGAGGAAGTCTTGGGCGCCTTTGATTGATTGGAGATGTTGAAGGCCGCTTCCAAGCTTCTTTGATGGAGCTCCTTGGATGTGGAAGTTGTTGGAGCAAGGTGGGTTCCTTTGAAGGAAGTCCGCCGGAGGTACGTCAAAGATGGAAAATGTGTACGGTGGCTTTGTATATGATCCGGTTAGTGTCCGGGGCTTTCTTGGCCTTTCTTTATAGGCATGGAACCCTTGGGGAGGCTTCGGAGCCATTGGAGAGGCTTAAAGAGCCGTTGGGAGCCAAGTGGGCCAGCCTGGTCAAACTACAACGGCTAGTTTGACTGGCTCCACCGGCTGGCCGGTACAGTCCCACCGGCTGGCCGGTGTGTGCAAAAAGGCATAGGATTCGGGCTCAGCCTCCACCGGCTGGCCGGTGCTGAGGCCACCGGTTGGCCGGTGTGGAGACAGTAGCTCCCACTGTTCTGCTGGGTGCCACCGGCTGGCCGGTGCTGAGGCCACCGGTTGGCCGGTGGTGAGGCAGTAGCTTCCTTTTCTGTGCAGGTGCCACTGGCTGGCCGCTGATGTGCCACCGGTTGGCCGGTGGTCTGGAAATCAGTCCACTTTGAGATGCTTTCTTGGGCCATTCCTTTGCCAATCTCTTGCCTATCATCCACAACACTTAAAAACAAGGTTAGACAAAAAATAAAGTGATTGTGATCATGAAAATCAAACAACGAGGGGAACGAGATGTACAACAATCTCCCCCTATTTTGATGATCACAATCACCAAAACAATTAATGTAGAATACTAAAATTGAAAGGAAATGCTAAGCATGATGAAAAGGATTCTCCGGCTGGCCGGTGCTGAGGCCACCGGTTGGCCGGTGGTGAGGCAGTAGCTTCCTTTTCTGTGCAGGTGCCACCGGCTGGCCGCTGATGTGCCACCGGTTGGCCGGTGGTCTGGAAATCAGTCCACTTTGAGATGCTTTCTTGGGCCATTCCTTTGCCAATCTCTTGCCTATCATCCACAACACTTAAAAACAAGGTTAGACAAAAAATAAAGTGATTGTGATCATGAAAATCAAACAACGAGGGGAACGAGATGTACAACAATCTCCCCCTATTTTGATGATCACAATCACCAAAACAATTAATGTAAAATACTGAAATTGAAAGGAAATGCTAAGCATGATGAAAAGGATTCTCCCCCAATCAATCAAGAAATTTCTCCCCCTTTGTGATTATCAAAATAGCGTGGGGCATAAAACTTGATTGAGGGAAGATTGAAAATCAAGATCAATTGGAATTTTTGAAAATTGAATTGAAAAATTTGAATAACAGTTTGAATTGAAAGTTTTGAATCAAAAACCAATTGAAATTTTGGAAATAAAAATTCGATACCAAGAGTTGAAAAATTTGAAATCGAAAGTTTGAATCTAAGGCAAGGTTTTGAAAATTCTCCCCCTAAATGAAAACAATAAGTCACCGGGGATAGGAAATAAATTTTGGCCCGGAGAGACTCGCAAGAAGGGATTTTTCAATCCAAACTTGTCTCATGGCGGGTCTTCTCCTATAAAATTCGTCTGAAAAGAAAATACTTTTGGGTTGACCATACCGGGCGTTTTTGCAATCGCATTCATAAATTAGGTGCCCGAGTTTTTTACAATAATTACAAAATTTATAACAAGATCTCCCCCTTACAAAAACAGTGGGTGCATGGGAGGAGGAGGCTTGGTTGGTATAGCCAAGTCCATGGGTGGTTCTTGAAACCCTTTGAGAACCCAATAATTTGGTCAAATTTTGTTCACCTTGGGTGAACTTGGCTAAAGATTCCCTTAGGTCTTTAATGGTTGATTCCATGGAATCAACATTTGGGAAATTTTGGATTTTGAGGGACATCTCTTCCTTCTCTTTGAGAAGTTGTTCTTTTTCGGAAGAGAGTTTTTTGAAAGACTTTTTTAAAGCAACAAATTTTGACGATAAAGCATGAAAACCTTTTTCTAGTTGGTCTCTAGCGTGTGAGAGTTCTTCATAAGAAAGATGATTTAAAGAATTGGAATTTGAAGAACAAGAGGAGGAGGAGTCGGAAGATGTTACCTCATGGAATGCCATTAGGCATTTTGTACCTTGGTCGCTTGAGGAGGAGGAGGAGGAGGATGATGAGGTGTCACTCCATGTCGCCTTGAGGACCTTTTTGTTTCCTTTTTCCTTTGGCGTGGCCCGTTTTTTGTTGAGTGGGCAATCGGGCTTGTAATGCCCTTTTTGGCCACACCCGTAGCATTTTACCTTGGGCTCGGATCTTGCGGTGGGTTCTTGCTTTCGCGCCTTGCGAGATTTCTTCTTCTTCTTGTGCTTCTTCATGAACTTGTGCATTTGGCGGGCGAGATTCTCCATTTCCGAGTCGCCGCTTGAAGATGAAGTAGATGAGGAAGATGAGGATGATGAGGAGGAGCTTACTTCTTTTTGAACCTTGAGGGCAATGTTCTTTGGTGTCTTGATTGGTATGCCCTCCTTTTGATCTTGCCTCCTCATCGTGATCTCGTACGTCATTAGGGATCCGATGAGCTCCTAGACCGGCATGTTTTTGACATCCTTAGCTTCTTGGATCGCCGTCACTTTTGGTGCCCATGAGCTCGGAAGGACCCATAGGATCTTCTTGACCATTGTTTCTGCAGAAATGTCATCTCCAAGAGATTTTCTACCATTGCACACATCAGTAAATCGAGTAAACATTTCAGAAATTGATTCATTTGGGTGCATGGAAAAAGACTCAAAATCCTGACGGTACATGTCCAATCGAGTATCCTTTACTTTGTTGGTCCCCTCATGGGTAACCTCCAAAAGTTTCCAGATTTCATGTGCGGAGGTGCATGTGGAAACTCAATTGAACTCATTTCGGTCAAGGCCGCAATGAAGAGCATTCATGGCTTTGCCATCAAGCTCAAAATTTCTAATGTCGGCTTGGGTCCATTTGGATTCGTCGGGGGTAGACAAAGTGTAACCTTGCATGACTATTTTGTAAATGGGATATCCTATACTTCTAAGAAAAGTGGTCATGCGGGTTTTCCAATAATTATAGTCGGTTCCATCAAAAAATGGAGCACGACCCAATGAAAAGCCTTCGGGGGTGAAAGAGGTTGATGCCATCTAAATGGATCTTTGAATTTGAAACCTTTTAAGGTATTACTCAAATTATCCCTCTGATACCAATTGTTGGGTCGGAACAAAACGGGAAGGATGGCAAGAGGGGGGGTGAATTGCCTTTTAAAAAAACATTAACAAATTAAAATCAAAGTTGAAATGCAGCGGAAATAAAAGAGGCAATCACACAAGAAATTGATAACGGAGTTCGGCCAAAACCCGGCCTACGTCTCCGCTCCCAACTCAACCGTTGATAGATTCCTACCGCTTGCTTTTCAATGGTTTTAGCAAGAAACCCACTAGGCTTTGAGGTAGCACTAGGACCTATTACAGCTTGCTTTTTGTGGTTTAGCAAGAACCCACTTGCTTTTAATGGTTTGGAAAGAACCCACTATCCTTCTTACAGGTGAAGGCTAGCTCACCTATGTCTCAAGCTTTTTAGAGGAAAAGCTTGTGAACCTCTTCACACCTTAATGGTGATGTGAAACCCAAAAGAAAGGGAGGAAGAAAGAGTTTGGGGTTTGTAGGCACAAACCCAAATTTAAAGCTCAAAATAAATAAAACAATAAAAACCGTATTTGAGGAAGTCTTGGGCACCTTTGATTGATTGGAGATGTTGAAGGCCGCTTCCAAGCTTCTTTGATGGAGCTCCTTGGATGTGGAAGTTGTTGGAGCAAGGTGGGTTCCTTTGAAGGAAGTCCGCCGGAGGTACGCCAAAGATGGAAAATGTGTACGGTGGCTTTGTATATGATCCGGTTAGTGTCCGGGGCTTTCTTGGCCTTTATTTATAGGCATGGAACCCTTGGGGAGGCTTCAGAGCCGTTGGAGAGGCTTAAAGAGCCGTTGGGAGCCAAGTGGGCCAGCCTGGTCAAACTGCAACGGCTAGTTTGACTGGCTCCACCGGCTGGCCGGTACAGTCCCACCGGCTGGCTGGTGTGTGCAAAAAGGCATAGGATTCGGGCTCAGCCTCCACCGGCTGGCCGGTGCTGAGGCTACCGGTTGGCCGGTGTGGAGACAGTAGCTCCCACTGTTCTGCTGGGTGCCACCGGCTGGCCGGTGCTGAGGCCACCGGTTGGCCGGTGGTGAGGCAGTAGCTTCCTTTTCTGTGCAGGTGCCACCGGCTAGCCGCTGATGTGCCACCGGTTGGCCGGTGGTCTGGAAATCAGTCCACTTTGAGATGCTTTCTTGGGCCATTCCTTTTCCAATCTCTTGCCTATCATCCACAACACTTAAAAACAAGGTTAGACAAAAAATAAAGTGATTGTGATCATGAAAATCAAACAATGAGGGGAACGAGATGTACAACATTTTGATGAGACCAGAAGATCTTGGACGTGGAGGAGGGGATAGGGAAGGTGTTTGGGCAGAGTTTAGAGAAGGATTGGAGCTTGAGAGGTGTGAGGAAATGAGGGTGTGAAGGGTGACTTTTATAGTGGAGGGGAGAGGGGTTTCCTTAATATAAAATTAATTAGTTTATTAATTTCTCCTAAGACAAGGAATAGTGAGTCTTGAACGACCAAGAATAGTAATTTTATAATTTAATCCCAAACCAAGTGGTCTTACATCAGTAGAACATCACATATGACCCTATAATTAGCTTATTTAGCTTATTTTGTAAATTACGGCATTTCACTATTCATAAAAAATTCAAATATCTCAGAAAAATCCCAAAAATTTACCCCAAACATTTTTTGACGTGTAGAATCCAAAAATGAAGTCCATTTTTCAAAAATAATTTTCTAAATAATATTAATTTAATATTTAATTAAAATCATAATTTACTTAAAAAAACCGTTTTTAAGATTAAAACTGATTTATAGTGCTTTCAAAAATTACGTAGGGTCTTATAAAATTATCTAAAAACTATAAGACATTGATTAAATAATTTATGAATATATTTTAGGGAAATAAATATTCTTTTAAATTAATTAATTAATTATAATTAATTATTTATGACTTACAAAATACCAAAACGTTTACTAAGGTCAAATTGTCACTTTCTAAGATGTCTAAATTTTATTTTATTATTGATTGGTAGTGTTACTATTATGTTGCATGATTTACTATTCATAAGGGCCATATTACTATTCATAAGGGTATGTTACTATTCTTAAGGGTATGTTACTATTCACTAAAAATTATTTTTGTTTCATTAGACTCCAAAAATCATCATGAACACAACCGTGTATGTCGGATTTTAAAAATTCCAAACATAGGAGTGAAAAATTTTTGTTTAAAGGTCACTTATCACTTAGTAGTTCATTATTTTGTATTTTTATTACATAAATATAAGAAGGTAATTTTCCATTGAAAAACATTGGGTTGTTACATTCTTCCCCCCTTAAGGAATTTCACCCCCGAAATTTCACTTTACACAAACAGGTGAGGGTACTTATCCTTCATTGCCTCTTCTTGTTCCCAAGTTGCTTCCTCAAACTTATGGTTCCTCCAAAACACTTTGACAAGATGGGTTGTCTTGTTGCGTAGAACCTTATCTCTCCAATCCAGAATCTTTACTGGCTGCTTCTCATAGGAGAGATCATCTTCCAGCTGCACCACCTCTGAGTTTAGTACATGTGAGGGGTATGGTATGTACTTCCTCTGTAGTGATACATGAAACACATCTCAAACTCCATCCATATTCGATCAAAGTGAAAGCCGATAGTCCACAGATCCTATGCGGTCAAGGATCTCAAAGGCTCCAATATACCTTGGGCTTAGCTTCCCTTTCTTCCCGAATCGCATGACCCTCTTCCATGGAGATATTCGAAGGAAGAATTTATCTCCAATGTCGAACTACAAGTCCCTTTGATGGTTGTCAGCATAGCTCTTTTTCCAACTTTGAGAAGCTTTGATGTGTTTCTAAATGACTTGAACCTTCTCTGTCATCTCTTGAACAAGATCTGGTCCAAGTAGCTTTCTTTCTCCAACTTCATCCGAACAGGTTGGAGTTCTACATCGCTTCCCATAAAGAGCTTCATACAGAGCCATATGAATACTTGAGTGGAAGCTATTGTTGTATGAGAACTCAACCAATGGGAGATGCTGATCCCAACCACCCTTGAATTCAAGAGAGCAGGCTCTTAGCATATCTTCAAGCGTTCTAATAGTCCTTTTAGACTGGCCATCGGTTTGGGGGTGATAGGCCATGCTGAAATTTAATTTAGTGCTCAAAGCATGTTAAAGGCTCCTCTAGAATTTAGATGTGAACATTTGATCACGGCCAGAGACAATCGAGAGTGTAACACCGTGCAATCTCACCACTTCCTTCACATATATCTTTGCAAGTTGATCAAGTGAGAGATATTCCCAAATAGCGATAAAATGGGCATTCTTGGGGAGTCGGTCAACCACAACCCATATCGCATTATTCCCCTTTGACGTCTTCGGGAGACCCGTGACAAAGTCCATAGTAACGTTTTCCCATTTCCATATGGGTATAAGCAATGGCTGCATCATACCCTTGTACTTTTTTTGCTCAGCTTTAACTTGCTGACATACCAAGCACCTTGAAATATATTCTGCAATCTCCTTCTTCATGTTATCCCACCAGAAGTGTTATCGGAGATCACGGTACATCTTGGTACTCCCAGGATGGATATAGAAAGTTGAGCTATGTGCATTTTCCAACAGCTCCTTCTTTATCTCGGGTGATGAAGGCACACAAAGCCGCATTCCAAACCAAATCACACCATCATCGTCGATATGGAACTCTTATAGCTTCCCTTCCTTTATTGTATTCACCTTCTTTTGTGTCTCCAAATCATCCCTTTGTGCTTCCTTAATCTTCTCTTGGATGTATGGTTGCACAATCATTTGGGCAAGGTAGGATGTATCCCCTACCCTTATGATTTCCAAATCCATTCTTTGCACATCCATGAAGATAGGGTCTTTCTCAATCCGCATCATGGATAGATTAGCAGGTTCTTTTCTGCTTAGAGCATCAGCTACCTTGTTCGCCTTTCCAGGATGATAGTGAATAGAGAAATCGTAATCCTTGATTATCTCTAACCATCTCCTTTGACGCATGTTGAGCTCCTTTTGTGTGAATATATAATTTAGGCTCTTGTGGTCGGTGTATATGTCACACTTCTCACCATAAAGGTAGTGCCACCAGATTTTTAAGGAAAAAATCACGGCTGCAGCTCTAGATCATGCGTCAGGTAGTTCTGCTCATGTATCTTCAACTGTCGTGAGGCATAGGCTATCACATTATCATTTTGCATGAGTACACAACCCAAGCCTTTCTTTGAAGCATCACTGTATATCACAAAACTTTATCCACGTTTCGGTAGTGTGAGTACAGGTGCAGTGATCAGCCTTCTCTTTAGCTCCTTGAAGCTTCCCTCACATTCTTCCGTCCAGACATACTTTACCCCTTTCCTTGTTAACTTAGTTAGCGGGCTTGACAATCTTGAGAAGTTTCTCACAAAACATCAGTAGTACCCAGCTAATCCAAGAAAACTATGGATTTTTGTGACACTAGAGGGCCTGGGCCATTCCTCAATCGCCTTTGTCTTTGAAGGATCCACTGAAATTCCCTCACTTGTGATCACATGTCCCAATAAAGTCACTTGTTTCATACAAAAGTCACAATTTCTGAACTTGGCGTACAATTTCTCCTTTCTCAATGTTTCCAACACATGTCTTAGATGCTCTTCATGTTCCTCCTTGCTCTTGGAGTAGATGAGAATATCATCAATAAACACTACCACAAATTTGTCGAGGTAATGTCTAAAGACTCTATTCATCAAATCCATGAAGATTGCAGGGGAATTAGTAAGTCCAAAGTGAATCACCAAAAACTTATAGTGACCATACCTTGTATGGAAGGCAGTCTTCTGAATATCTTCCTTCTTCACCTTTACCTGATGATATCCAGAATGAAGATCCACCTTTGAGAATTATTGAGCTCCTCTTCACTGATTGAACAAGTCATAAATCCTTGGAAGAGGATACTTGTTCTTTATGGTGATCTTGTTGAGTTCCAGATAATCGATACACAACCGCATGGTTCCATACTTCTTCTTCACAAATAGCACTAGCGCACCCCAAGGTGATGCACTAGGGCATATGAACCCTTTGTCTAGATGCTCTTGCAGCTGCTTCTTTAACTCCTCTAGTTCAACAGGATCCATCCTATAGGGGCACTTCGAGATAGGAGTAGCTCCGGGTATGAGTTCAATTGAGAACTCTACCTCACGATCCGGGGGAATTTCGGGTAACTCTTCGGGAAATACATCGCCGTATTCCCTCACGATGGGCATTTCCTCAAGGTTGGCACTTTCCTTTGACTCAACCATTTGGGAGAGGTATGCTTCTTCATAGGGAATCAACACCCACATCATTGAAGGATTTTTCAAAGGAGATTCATGATCTTTCTTGAATTTGTAGAGAAGCATGGGATGGTTTGGAATATGAAAAGATATTTCCTTTTCCTAACAGTTGATATGCGCTCTATATAACGAGAGCCAATCCATTCCCATTATAGCGTCAAATTCCACCAAGGGAAGTATTACGAGATTTTCTGGAAGAATCTTCCCACATACGTCAACAGGAGAAGAGTCAAACACTTGGGTTGCAATGATTGCACCACTTGGTGTTTTTACAGATATCTCTACTTCATGGTTTCAGGGATTTGATTCTATAGTTCTAGAAAACTTGCAAGATATAAAGGAATGCATAGAACTAGAATCAAATAAGACTTTTTCCATTCTTGAGTGAATAGGAAGTGTACCTTGTACGACTTCATTATCATGCTCCACCTCCGCAGTAGTGATGGCATAAGCCTTACCTTGTTCCTTTGGATTTAGTGGTTGCTGATGCTGATTACCCTCGAGATCTTTAGGTTTAGTGTCCTAGTTTTCATAGTGCCCTAGCTCCCTATAGTTGTAGCATTGAACCATGGTTGGTTCTCTCCTTTCATCGGCTACATTATCCTTCCTTTTTGTGTCTTTTCGACACTCTTGAGCATGGTGTCCTTATTTCCCACACTTAAATCATTTCCCTATCCCTTTGAGGTAGTTCCCATTATGCAACTTCCCACATTTTTGGCATGTGGTTCGTTGATTTTTCTTCCCACCTTTATCATTAGATCCACCAGCTTGAAACTCTATATTTCTTTTCTTATCAACATAGCCATGGGACCATTCTCCAAACTCCATCTCCACTTTGAGAGCTCACCATACAAATTATTCATAACTCCCAAAGTCTCTAATTGCAAGAGCCTTTCGAAGATGTGGTTTTAATCCACTAAAGAATCTATCAATTTTGCTATCATTGTTAATAACAAAACCCGAAGCATACCTTGTGAGCCTTGTGAAATTTCCTTCATAGGTTGTGAAAGATTCTCCTTCTTTTTTCTGTAGCTCTATGAATTCTCTCTCCATCTTCGTGCGAAGAGTTCTTGGGAAATACTTATTAAGAAACATTACCTTAAAGTCTTCCCATTCCATCTCTTCAATTTCCTACCTTGTCTTGGTGTTCTTAATAAAAGACCACCATTGATCAGCTTCTCTATCTAGAAGATAAATGGTTAGAGTCACCTTCTTCGTCTCAGAACAGTGAAGCACAAAAAAGATCATCTCCATGGATTTGACCCGCTGTTCCTTAACTAGTGGATCAGAAGATCCATAAAATGTTGGTGGTTGTTGCCGCATAAAACATTCGATTGCTAGTTTCTCCCTCTTTGGTGAAGGAGGATGTTCCCCATTATTATGGTTATTATTCATAAACTAAGATAATTGGGTAAGCATCGCCATGAATTTTTGAACTCCACCTCCCAAATCATTGGGGATGTCGTTTGGGCAATCGTTGCATTTTCCCTCGCAAGAGTTGTTGGCTTGATTTCTCCTAGTTCCCACCATTTTCTAAAATAGAAAAGGTTAGAACAAAACATAAGTAAACAAGTCATGAATAACTTATTAATTTAAACAATTTATACAAAAAACATAACATATGGGATCCCAAGGTAAATACTCTTGTGTGCATATTTTTACTTAATCTCATTCTAGAGGTTTTCTCTTGGGTTCACTAATCCTAATTCTCAAATTAACTAAACCTTGCCTCTGATAACAACTATAGAGACCCTGCCTTTTCTTACAATACTATTACATCATTTTAAAGATAAACAACATAATAGTATTACACATAGAGGATCCAAAGGTTTAGTGTCTTGGGAAAACTAGGACCATACATAACAAATACAACATCAATCATAAACATTTATTTATTTCTTCTTCTCTAGCTTCTTATTGGCACTTGTCCTCTGTAAAGACCCAGCCACCGAATTCCAGGAGCCGGTGCCCATGAGGCATGATCTACTAAAATTTATTACAATCATTTACAAATAATACATCATGTCCCATTATTACAGAGGATCATAAGGTTCAGGTTCTGGGAAACCAGCTTCTTCTGAAAAACTTCTTTAGTAAAAACCCATACCTGAAATTTTTTAAAAACAAAAATGTGGGGTGAGAAAAGTATGCCCAATAATGGGTTTTAAAATAACTTTAAAATAATCTTTCTTTATTGTAAATAAAAAAAATATTCTTGAATTTAAACTTAAAACATTGCGACATTAATTTTCTTGGAATAAAGAAAACTAATAACATAACATCTAATCATGATTAGAGTACGCAGTTCCAATTAAGGAAAATTAAATGCTTGTATAAAACATGACCATTAACAACATGCAGGGTAATTAATACTAATAGCAAGGTAGTTCTGAGTGCACAAGACATAATCAAAATGCAGTAATATTGAACATAAATGGAGTACATCTCATGTTGGTCGTATCCATACCTTTTCACATGTAATAACATAAAGCTAGTGTTAATTGGATCAAGTCCAAAACTACTGAGACATAACATTTCCTTTCATCAATTCATTCTATACATACTAAAGTCTCTGAACCAGGGATGTCCTACTAGTCAGAAAATCCCATGGTTGGTCAATTAATAAAACATTAAGAGGAGGGTATAATGCCAGACTGTGTCAAGGATTCATGCCAAGACCATAATCATCTATGTCTAGGAATTTCACCTAAACCGTCTATGTCCAGGAATTTCACCTAAACCGTCTATGTCCAGGAATTTCACCTGAACCGTAACTATTGTCATGCCTTATGCCATGACTTTGTTTTGTCTCATGAGGCCTACCGATGCATCGAGGGGCTATAGCGGGCCCCGCCCATCACATAATCAGTCCAATACAATCCTCTTATGTCTTAGGGGCTATGTATCCAAGGCGTCCCATACCGCTTTGGATACCCATTTTAAAGTGATGTTATTTGGGGTGTCCCATACCACTCCAAATAATGGGTTCTTAGATTCTTTATTATTATTTGGTGTTTTATCAATCAAATAAAAATATGAAATGATATTTACGGAAGGATTAAATGCATTAATTATGACATTATAACATGCATTATACTTTCTACAAAAATAATAGTAAGCATATATGACATGTCTAATAAAAATACCTCTTGCATATGTGATAATAATTAAGGCACATAAAATGATGAATAAATGGGGTCTGCCACATGAAATGATAACTTCACAACTACATGTAAACGGATCACTTAAAGAGAATACCTGACATTAATTATTGTGATAACCATGTCATTAAACTTGTAACTAAACCATAACTAGATTGACCACTAATAATCACTGCAGCATGAATAACATCAAATAGTAAAAGATAACATAAGCCTATAAATTTCTAGTCCTTTACTTTAAAACAGGACAAAGCTCATTCTTTTTTAAAAAAATGAATTACATCGAGGGTACATGTTAGAATAATTTCTATAATTAGGCAAGCTCATTGGTGTATACTAAAACACATATAGGCTTGGAAAACACTAAAACTTTACATGTGTCAAAACATCAACTATGTTCTAATAATTATACTTGAAAATATGGTTTTGGAAATTAAATTTATAAATACATTTATACATGATCATGTACATAGAAAGTGTATATATGGGTTTTCATACAAATTAATCAAGTTCCATTAAATTCCTTAAGATCGGAAATCCTCCAACCACTGATCATTTATTTGATTGAAACCAAAACCATATAGGGTTTATTATTTATGTAACCGTATATACTTAAATATATAAAAACTATGGTTTGATACTATAACATAATAAAAATTAAACCCAAAACCTAGTTCGCATCCATAGTATTATTCAAAGATAGGCATTCATCCCTAAAAAACCATAAATGATTTGTATTGAAATACATAGATATATATATATAAGTACATAGTTATATATAAATATACAAATTTTACATAAAGGATCTTCATGTTAAAAGTGGATTCAAAATAACTTTTATACATATATAATTCCTAGCATACAACAGTGAAATATTTGGAAATCTCAGAAATAAATTTGGAAATGGAAATATAAACACATAATTACTTAAACACCCAATTACACATATTATATATATATATATATTTATATATGCAAACTGTATACACATGTTGCTATATAAAAAGGGTTTTTTTTTGTAAATTAACAACACAACATTATATCCTCGTTCGCAAAAGTTCGTATATATATATATATATATATATATTTATATACATAAAACCGTATATACAACATATATACATATGTGTATACGGGGGTTTCATAAATTAGAACCTAAAGGAAACTAAATCCCTTAAAGATATAAATAGGCTTAACATTGTTAAAATCATCCGTGTATGTAATATATATATATAACCCATAAACATACTTGTATATATATATATATATACGGGTTTGTATGGGAAGAGAAGAGAATAAAAAAAATAACCTTTACTTCTGGTATTAGGAGAGCCTCGAGGAGATGGGGAGATCCGTGGTGCAGAGCTTCGGGATGGAAAACCAAGGTGTAATCGTCCTGGATTACCGAGGTAAAAGGAGAGGAGACTTAAGGAGAGGGAAGAAGAAGCAAGTGAGGTCGTCGATGGGATCCAAGGTCAAGCAGTAAAGGGACGATGCCAACTTCGTGGAAAGAGGGGGGTGAAAATGGGTCCACTATCGGCCCAAGTAAAGACAAACAGAGGAATAGGGTATTGGTGCCTGGCATGCGCGAGGAAGAAGAAGGAAAATGCAGGAGAAGAGATCCGAAAAGGATTGGATGACCAGGATTAAAGCTGGATATGATTTGAGTATTTAAAATGAATGGGCGGCCAAGATTAGGTCTAGATCTGATCGGATGGCTCAGAAACAAAGCGATGTTTAAAAAAACTTTGAACGACTGGGATTAGATCGAAAAGGATTGGACGGTTCAAAAAAACGTGGGAGTATTCTGCAGTTGATTAAGTTTGAACCCGGGATCGGTTTCGACGACCGAGATTGCACGTTGAGAGATCCAACGCCTACATAAAAGTAACGGTCAAATTGGTGTCATATAAAACCTGGTCTCGGGGTGTCTTAAACTGAAAGAGATTAAAGGAGAAGGAGAAGATGGTTCAAGTCATTCCTTTGGTGCTCAGTACGACCGCAGTGGCCTTGGCCATTATTATGTTTGTTATGGCATATGCTAAAGACCCCCATCGTTTACTCGGGGTTCTCATTGTTTTGAGTGGTCTTCCTGTAATCTTAATAGGATTTTTAATTGGTAAATTTGGTTATCTAAGTTTTCCCATTTGATCACAGTGCATTGTAGTTACTATGGTGTTCCCTATTTGAATAAAGAGCCTTTCGTTCATTTTGTGCGTTTACTCTATTTCATTTTTATTTTTTCATTATAAGCTAGTTTATTTGATTAATGGGTGTCATAGCAAGATAAAATTTACCGTTACATAAAATACATACTCTTGGGATGTTACATTATCCCCCCTTCAAAGAATTGCATCCTCACAATTCTATTCATAAAAAGAAGAACCCCCAATCGGTCAACATTACCAAAATGGGATATTTGGCTTGTTCAACGAAATACCCAAGTTGGTACTTAGTTCCTCATCTTCACTATCCCAGATGCACCTTGAGCAGTATGTCTTGAAATCCTTCTCATGTGTTCTACACACAGGCTTCCATAGGAAGGCTCGTGTGGTAAAAAGCTTGGAAATGTCTGAATGGAAAAATTCCCTGATGAACCGCCGAATACATCACGCTTGAGATATTTGAGGGGAATGATGCGATTGAATATACTAAGATTTAAGATCTGGAACATAATCGCTGCCCTAAGGTGGCCATCTTGGGTAGCTATAAGGAAGTATGCTCTCGCAGAGAAGTTTTGCGCCAGAGTAAAACACTGAAAAAGGCCTTCATAGTATCTCCCCCTTCACCTATAGAAAGGGAGTTAGGCAGTGGAAATGAGATGGAAAACATGGTCATTCTCCTGACATGAACAAAGAATTTCGGGGCTGTTTGAGAAGTCAAGCAAGCGTTGACAAGATCCTCACAAATTGAGGAAAGATGGATAGTCCACCGTGCATGTTCTGATCAAAATATCCCCTATTATCTCATCAGGTAGAGACGAGATGTTTTTTTGTCCAGCCATCTGAAAGATACATTCATGAGAATTCACTTAACAATACAGATAAAGTAGAGACAGGAAAGGAAAACAATTAATATTTCAATAACACAAAAGTTTATATAACAGTGCCTTAGTTTCCTTAATGATTTACTAAACGAACACCACATAGATAAGTAAAACTCCTTAATTCTTCAAAGAAAACACAGGATGAACAGACGGGGTTAAACTCATGGGAACACCTGTGACGTCTCCTGAGTTTAACATGAGGGGTATGAAGTTGGGAAACGTCATTATACACCTTTTTCCTATAATACAATCGGGTGGACTCATCTTCTAACATCCCAAAGTCCATCAACTGGCCCCAGAAACCATAGTGAAAAATCTGAGAAAGGTAGGCCGCTCGGAGGTCTCCAGCCACAGCAGCTTCTTGAAAATGGTTAACGATCATAGTGCCAAATTCTTCACCAGTCAAGAATACCCAGAAGATTCCCTCATAGTACCTTCCCTGACGTGCATATGAGGGAAATTGGGTCATCATCATAAGGAGGTAATCCATTGCCAACCCCCGGTGTAGACTAAGCACCCTAGTCGAGTTTGACACATCATACAGGTGCTTTCCTGACATACGAATATGTGCATAATTAAGAAAGTTCTCTCAGCTAACTAGAGACACAATGGTCTCTAAAGCCTCAGTGGGAAGTGACAGCAGATTGGTAGATACGTTTCCAACAGCCATCTGAAAGTTTCAACATAATTACTTAGTCAATCATAGTTATATATTCATACTACCTGGTTTTCTAGAGTTTTCTGAACCCATCCTATGATACCAACTGTAAATACCCGGCCCCCGAATACCCGGCGCCGGTTCCCATGAGGCATGATGTACTAAAATTTATTACAATCATTTACAAATAATACATCATGTCCCATTATTACAGAGGATTGCAAGGTTCAGGTTCTGGGAAACCAGTTGCTTCTGAAAAACTTCTTCAGTAAAAACCCATACCTGAAAATTTTTAAAAACAAAAATGTGGGGTG
Organism: Viscum album; assembly: GCA_963277665.1. Classification (NCBI taxonomy): domain Eukaryota; kingdom Viridiplantae; phylum Streptophyta; class Magnoliopsida; order Santalales; family Viscaceae; genus Viscum; species Viscum album. Next base: position 392,256,554 of record OY728146.1, read on the forward strand.
AGCAAAGTATGCCCGGTAAGGGGTTTGAAAATAACTTGAAAATAATCATTCTTTACTGTAAAGAAAAACAGTATTTTTGAATTTAAACTTAAAACATTGGGACATTAATTTTCTTGGAATAAAGAAAACTAATAACATAACATCTAATCATGATCAGAGTACACAGTTCCAATTAGGGAAAATTAAATGCTTGTATAAAACATGACCATTAACAACATGTAGGGTAATGAATACTACTAGCAAGGCAGTTCTGAGTGCACAAGACATAATCAAAATGCTGTAATATTGAACATAACTGGAGTACATGTCATATTGGCCATATCCAAACCTTTTCACATGTAATAACATAAATATAGTGTTAATTGGATCAAGTCAAAAACTACAGAGACATAACATTTCCTTTCATCAATTCATTCTGTACGTACTGAAGTCTCTGAACCAGGGATGTCCTACTAGTCAGAAAATCCTATGGTTGGTCAATTAATAAAACATTAAGAGGAGAGTATAATTCCAGACTGTGTCAAGGCCTCGTGCCAAGACCATAATCATCTATGTCTAGTAATTTCACGTGAACCGTCTATGTCGAGGAATTTCACCTGAACCGTCTATGTCCAGGAATTTCACCTGAACTGTAACTATTTTCAAGCCTTGCGCCATGACTCTGTTTTGTCTCATGAGACCTACCGATGCATCGAGGGGCTACAGTGCGCCCCACCCGTCACATAATCATCCCAATACAATACTCTTATGTCTTAAGGGTTATGTATCCATGGCGTCCCATACCAGTTTGGATACCCATTTTAAAGTGATGTTATTTGGGGTGTCCCATACCACTCCAAATAACGGGTTCTTAGATTATTTATTATTATTTGGTGTTTTATCAATCAAATAAAAATATGCAATGATATTTATAGAAGGATTAAATGCATAAAGTATGAAATTATAACATGCATTATACTTTCTACAAAAATAATAGTAAGCATATATGGCATGTATAAGAAAAATAACTCTTGCATATGTGATAATAATTAAGGCACATAAAATGATGAATAAATGGTGCCTGCCACATGAAATGATAACTTCACAACTACATGTAAATGGATCAGTTAAAGAGAATACCTGACATTAATTATTGTGATAACCATGTCATTAAACTTGTAATTAAACCATAACTAGATTGACCACTAATAATCACTACCACATGACTAACATCAAATAGTAAAAGATAACACAAGCCTATAAATTTCTAGTCCTTTACTTTAAAACAGGAAGAAGCTCATTTTTTTAAAAAAAAATGAATTACATCAAGGGTACATTTAAGAATAATTTCTCTAATTAGGCAAGCTCATTGGTGTATACTAAAACACATATAGGCTTGGAAAACACTAAAACTTTACATGTGTCAAAACATCAACTAAGTCCTAATAATTATACTTGAAAATATGGTTTTGGAAATTAAATTTATAAATACATTTATACATGATCATATACACACAAAGTGTATATAGGGGTTTTCATACAAATTAATCAAGTTCCATTAAATTCCTTAAGATCTGAAATCCTCCAACCACTGATCATTTATTTGATTGAAACCAAAACCATATAGGGTTTATTATTTATGTAACCATATGTACTTAAATATATAAAAACTATGGTTTGATACTATAACATAATTAAACTTAAACCCAAAACCTAGTTTGCGTCCATAGTATTATTCAAAGATAGGCATTCATCCCTCAAAAACCATAAATGATTTGTATTGAAATATATATATATATATATATATATATATATATATATATATATAAGTACTTAGTTATATATAAATATACAAAGTTTACAAAAAGGATCTGCATGTTAAAAGTGGATTCAAAATAACTTTTATATATATATAATTCTTAGCATACAATAGTGAAATATTTGGAAATCTCAGAAATAAATTTGGAAATGGAAATATAAACACATAATTACTTAAACACCCAATTACACATATTATATATATATTTATATATGAAAACCGTATACACATGTTGCTATATAGAAAGGGTTTTTTTGTAAATTAACAACACAACGTGATATCCTCTTTTGAATAAGTGCATGTATGTACATATATATTTATATACATAAAACCGCATATACAACATATATACATATGTGTATACGGGGGTTTCATAAATTCGAAATCATCAGTGTATGTAAAGCCCCTAAAGGAATCTAAAGCCCCTAAAGATCTAAATAGTCTTAACATAGTTGAAATCATCAGTGTATGTAATATATATATATAACCCGTAAACATACTTGTGTATATATATAAATATATATGGGTTTGGATGGGAAGAGAAGAGAATAAGAAGGAAAATAACCCTTACTTCTAGTATTAGGAGAGCCTGGAGGAGATGGGGAGATCCGTGGTGCAGTGCTTCGGGATGGAAAACCAAGGTGTAATCATCCCGGTTTACCAAGGGAAAAGGAGAGGAGACTTAAGGAGAGGGAAGAAGAAGAAAGTGAGGTCGTCGAGGGGAACCAAGTTCAAGTAGTAAAGGGCCGGTTTCAACTCCGTGGAAAGAGGGGGGCAGAAATGGGTCCACTGTCGGCGTAAGAAAAGAAAAACGGAGGAATAGGGTACTGGTGCACGACATGCGCGAGGAAGAAGAAGGAAAATATGGGAGAAGAGATCCAAAAAGGATCGGATGACCAGGATTAAAGCAGGATATGATTCGAGTGTTTAAAAATAATGGGTGGTCGAGATTAGGTCCAGATATGATCAATTGGCTCGGAAAAAAAAGCGGCGTTTAAATTTTTTTTGAATGGCCAGGATTAGATCGAAAAGGATCGGACAGTTCTCAAAAATGCGGGAGTATTCTGCGGTTGATTAAGGTTGAACCTGAGATCGGTTTTGACGGCCGAGATTGCACGTTAAGAAATCTAACGGCTACATAAAAATTAATGGTCAAATTGGTGTCATATAAAACCTAGTCTCAGGGTGTCTTAAACTCAAAGAGATTGAAGGAGAGGGAGAAGATGTTTAAATTCATTCCTTTGGTGCTCAGTACGGCCGCAGTGGCCTTGGCCGTTCTTATGTTTGTTATGGCAGATGTTAAAGACCCCTATATTTTACTAGGGGTTCTCGTTGTTTTGAGTGGTCTTCCTCTAATCTTAATAGGGTTTTTAATTGGTATCTTTGGTTAGATAAGTTTTCCCATTTGTTTATAGTGTATTGTAGTTACTATGGTGTTACCTATTTGAATAAAGAGACTTTCGTTCATTTTGTGCGTTTACTCTATTTCAGTGTTATTTTTTCATAAGAAGCTAGTTTGTTTGATTAATATGTGACATAGAAAGATAAAATTTACCGTTACATAAAACATAGACTCTTGGGATGTTACATTATCCCCCCTTCAAATAATTGCATCCTCGCAATTCTATTCATAAAAAGAAGAACCCCCCAATCGGTCAACATTACCAAAATGGGATATTTGGCTCGTTCAACAAAATACCCAAGTTGGTACTTAGTTTCTCCACTTCACTAGCCTAGATGCACCTTTAGAAGTATGTATTGAACTCTTGATCATGTGTTATACACACAGGATTCCATAGGAAGGCTCGTGCGGTAAAAATCTTGGAAATATCTGAATTTATAAATTCCCTGATGACCCGCCGGATTACATCATGATCGAGATATTCAAGGGGAATTATGCGATTGAATATACTAAGATTTAAGATATGGAACATAAAGGATGCCCTAAGGTGGCCATCTTGGGCAGCTATAAGGAAGCATGCTCTGACAGAGAAGTTTTGCGCTAGAGTAAAACGCTGAAAAAGGCCTTCGTAGTATCTCCCCCTTCGCCTATAGTAGGGGAGTTAGGCAGTGGAAATGAGATGGAAAACATGGTCATTCTCCTAACATGAACAAATAATTTCAGGGCTGTTTGAAAAGTCAAGCAGGCGTTGACAAGATCCTCACAGATTGAGAAAATATGGATAGTCCACCATGCATTTTATGATCAAAATATCCTCTACTATCTCATAAGGTAGAGACGAGATGTTTGTTTTTCCAGCCATCTAAAAGATACATTCATGAGAATTCACTTAATAGTATAGATAAAGTAGAGACAGGAAAGGAAAACAAGTAATATTTTAATAACACAAAAGTTTATATAACAGTGCCTAAGTTTCCTTAATGATTTACTAAACGAACACCACATAGAGAAGCAAAACTCCCTAATTCCTCAAACCAAACACAGGCTAAGCAGATAGGGTTAAACTCATGGGAACACCTGTGACGTCTCCTGAGTTTAGAATGAGGGATATGAAGTTGGAAAATGTCATTATACACCTGTTGCCTATAAGACAATCGGGTGGACTCATCTTCTAATATCCCAAATTCCATCTACTGGCCCCAGAATCCGTAGTGCAAAATCTGACAAAGGTAGGCCACTCGGAGGTCTCCAGCCGCAACAGCTTCTTGAAAAGGGTTAACAATCATAGTGCCAAATTCTTCACTAGTCGTGAATACCTGGAAGAGTCCCTCATAGTACCTTCCCCGACGTGCATATGAGGGAAATTGGGTCATCATCATAAGGAGGTAATCCATTCCCAACCCCCGGTGTAGACTAAGCACCTTAGGCTAGTTTGAAACATCATACAGGTGCTTGAATGACATGCAAATATGGGCATAATTAAGAAAGTTCTCTCGGCTAACTAGAGACACAATGGTCTCTAGGGCCTCAGTGGGAAGTGACAGTAGATTGGTAGATACGTTTCTAACAGCCATCTGAAAGTTTCAACATAATTACTTAGTCAATCATAGTTATATATTCATACTATCTAGTTTTCCAGAGTTGTCTGAACCCATCCTCTGATACCAACTGTAAAGACCCGGACCCAGAATACCTGGAGCTGGTGCCCATGAGGCATGATGTACTAAAATTTATTACAATCATTTACAAATAATACATCATGTCCCATTATTATAGAGGATCCCAAGGTTCAGGTTCTGGGAAACCAGCTGCTTCTGAAAAACTTCTTTAGTAAAAACCCATACCTGAAAATTTTAAAAAACAAAAATGTGGGGTGAGAAAATTATTCCCAGTAAGGGGTTTGAAAATAACTTGAAAATAATCTTTCTTTACTGTAAAGAAAAATAGTATTCTTGAATTAAAAGTTAAAACATTGGGACATTAATTTACTTGGAATAAAGAAAACTAATAACATAAGATCTTATCATGATCAGAGTACACAGTTCCAATTAGGGAAAATTAAATGCTTGTATAAAACATGACCATTAACAACATGCAGGGTAATGAATACTACTAGCAAGGCAGTTCTGAGTGCACAAGACATAATCAAAATGCTGTAATATTGAACATAACTGGAGCACATATCATGTTGGCCATATCCATATCTTTTCACATGTAATAACATAAAGTTGGTGTTAATTGGATCAAGTCTTAAACTACTGAGACATAACAAGTCCTTTCATCAATTCATTCTGTACATACTAAAGTCTCTGAACTAGGGATGTCCTACTAGTCAGAAAATCCCATGGTTGGTCAATTACTAAAAAATTAAGAGGAGGGTATAATGCCAGACTATGTCAAGGCCTCGTGCTAAGACCATAATCATCTATGTCCAATAATTTCACCTGAGCCGATTATGTCCAGGAATTTCACCTAAACCGTCTATGTCCAGGAATTTCACCTGAACCGTAACTATTTTCAGGCCTTGTGCCATGAATCTGTTTTATCTCATGAGACATACCGATGCATCGAGGGGCTATAGCGGGCCCCAACCATCACATAATCAGCCCAATACAATCCTCTTATGTCTTAGGGGCTATGTATCCAAGGCGTCCCATACTGATTTGGATACCCATTTTAAAGTGATGTTATTTGGTGTGTCCCATACCACTCCAAATAACGGGTTATTAGATTCTTTATTATTATTTGGTGTTTTATCAATCAAATAAAAATATGCAATCATATTTACGAAAGGATTACATGCATTAAGTATGAAATTATAACATACATTAGAGTTTCTACCAAAATAATAGTAAGCATATATGGCATGTATAAGAAAAATAACTCTTGCATATGTGATAATAATTAAGGCACATAAAATGATGAATAAATGGGGTCTGCCACATGAAATGATAACTTCACAACTACATGTAAATTAATCACTTAAAGAGAATACCTGACATTAATTATTATGATAACCATGTCATTAAACTTGTAATTAAACCATAACTAGATTGACCACTAATAATCACAGTAGCATGACTAACATAAAATAGTAAAAGATAACTTAAGCCTATAAATTTCTAGTCCTTTACTTTAAAACAGGACGAAGCTCATTCTTTTTAAAAAAAATGAATTACATCAAGGGTATATGTTAGAATAATTTCTCTAATTAGGAAAGCTCATTGGTGTATACTAAAACACATATAGGCTTGGAGAACACTAAAACTTTACATGTGTCAAAACATCAACTAAGTCCTAATAATTATACTTAAAAATATGGTTTTGGAAATTAAATTTATAAATACATTTATACATGATCATATACACACAAAGTGTATATAGGGGTTTTCATAAAAATTAATCAAGGTCCATTAAATTCCTTAAGATCTGAAATCCTCCAACCACTGATCATTTATTTGATTGAAACCAAAACCATATAGGGTTTATTATTTATGTAACCCTATGTACTTAAATATATAAAAACTATGGTTTGATACTATAACATAATTGAACTTAATCCCAAAACCTAGTTCACGTCCATAGTATTATTCAAAGATAGGCATTCATCCCTCAAAAACCATAAATGATTTGTATTGAAATACAAGTATATATATATAAGTACTTTGTTATATATAAATATACAAAGTTTACATAAAGGATCTAAATGTTAAAAGTGGATTCAAAATAACTTTTATACATATATAATTATTAGCATATAACATTTAAATATTTGGAAATCTCAGAAATAAATTTGGAAATGGAAATATAAACACGTAGTTACTTAAACACCCAATTACACATATTATATATATATTTATATATTCAAACCGTATAAACATGTTGCTATATAAAAAGGGTTTTTTTGTAAATTAACAACACAACGTGATATCGTATTTTGAAAAAGTGCATGTATATATATATATATACACATAAAACTGTATATACAACATATATACATATGTGTATATGGGGGTTTCATAAATTAAAACCTAAAGGAAACAAAATCCCCTAAAGATCTAAACAGTCTTAACATAGTTGAAATCGTCCGTGTTTGTAATATATATATATAACCCGTAAACATACTAGTATATATATATACGGGTTTTCATGGGAATAGAAGAGAATGAGAAAGAAAATAACCCTTACTTCTGGTATTAGGGGAGCCTGAAGGAGATGGGGAGATCCGTGGTGCAGCGCTTCAGGATGGAAAACCAAGGTGTTATAATCCCGGTTTGCCGAGGGAAAAGGATAGGAGACTTAAGGAGAGGGAAGAAGAAGCAAGTGAGGTCATCGAGGGGATCCAAGGTTAAGCATTAAAGGGCCGGTGCCAACTCCATGGAAAGAGGGGTGTGAAAATGGGTCCACTGTCGGCCTAGGCAAAGAAAAACGGGGGAATAGGGTACTGGTGCGCGACATGCACGAGGAAGAAGAAGGAAAATGAGGTAGAAGAGATCTGAAAAGAATCAAATGGCCAAGATTAAAGCGGGATATGATTCAAGTATTTAACAATAATGGGCGGGTAAGATTAGGTCCAGATCTGATCAGACGGCTCGGAAACAAAGCGGCGTTTAAAAAAACTTTGAACTGGCGGGATTAGATCACAAAGGATCGGACAATTATAAAAAACGCGGGAGTATTCCACGGTCAATTACGGTTGAACCTAGGATCGGTTTCGACGGCTGAGATTGCACGTTGAGAGATCCAATGGCTATATAAAATGTAACGGTCAAATTGGTTTCATATAAAACCTAGTCTCGGGTTGTCTTAAACTCAAAGAGATTGAAGGACAAGGAGAAGATAGTTCAAGTCATTCCTTTGGTGCTCAGTACGACCGCAGTGGCCTTGTCCGTTCTTATGTTTGTTATGGGGGATGCTAAAGACCCCTATCGTTTACTCAGGGTTCTCATTGTTTTGAGTGGTCTTCCTATAACCTTAATAGGGTTATTAATTGGTATCTTTGGTTAGCTAAGTTTTCCCGTTTGATCACAGTGTATTGTAGTTACTATGGTGTTCCCTATTTGAATAAAGAGCCTTTCATTCATTTTGTGTGTTTACTCTATTTCATTGTTATTTTTTCATAAGAAGCCAGTTTGTTTGATTAATGGGTGACATAGCAAGATAAAATTTACCGTTACATAAAACACAGACTCTTGGGATGTTACATCCTCTCCTTAGTACATATAGCCACCTGAGGATATACATCAAAAGGGGTGAGCTAGAAGCCCAGTAAGAAAATAGATAATAACAATATATCATGGGGTGAGCATTATCATAACATATTCAAAAGATCATGAACATGAGAGGAGCATAAATAAAAGACTTGAAATGTGGCAATGCATAAAAATGAAACATCATGTCTTAGTGGTTAACTACCACACATACTTGCGAACCAAGCTAGAATCTTGTTCACAAATCATTTCACATTTACTCATGAGATTCATCACTTTACCCAATTCATTGGAGCTCTATATAATTTCGGGTGCACCCATCACATTTAAACATTCATATTGCGCTATATAATTCCGGGCGCACCCGTCACATCATAAAATTATCATTTATCATTCATGCCACAATGAACATGAACATAACTAACCCATGAAAAGGAATGGGTTTCATATCATAATAACACATTCATAAACTTTTGGTTCCCAAAAGAAATAGGGAACAACATACTTGATATAAGAACCATCAACCTTGAATGAGAGGTAAAAGTTGAGTTCTTAAGAGAAGAGTTCTTTTAGAAAACATTTGGATTGACATAAAATTCATTAGAAAAAATGTATATCCCATAAAAGGAAATAAAATTATGAACAAATGATCTTTAAGGAGTGACCATATCAAAAATGGAGTGAAAGAGGTAGAACCCGAAGGATGAAAGTTGGGTTCGAAAATTTCCCCTTACCTTGTACCTGAATGCTTCCTTCTCTTTAATGTCCTGTATAATGACATTATATTCATTAATTAGAAATCCAGAACCACTTGTACATTAATATGGTTAATTATGGTTTTCATTATGTCATATTATGTTCCTTTGTATGACTTATAGAGTTTAAAAACATTGTTCGGGGATGTTCGTTTTTATGGTTTTTCTTGGGTTGTTCACTTGTATTCATAAATTGAAGTTCGGGTAGAACTAGGGTAAACATAAAGAAATGATATTACATGTCATTAATGATATTAAAGGAGTTTTAATGATATTATACTGAATTATATTATATCCATGTGGATGAATCATTAGATAAGAATTAAATGATGGTTATTTGGGTAAATTTGGGCGGTTTTTGTATCACAACGAACTTGTTTTAATTTATCACTTAGTAATATGGACATAGGTCATTTAAAGAACTTTAAATAGAAAATAAAACATATAAAATATTCTGGTTCAACCATAAAAATGGTTTAATGACCATATCTGAAGGTATAAATGGAAGAAGAAAGCATGTCGTTCTTGAAGGTGATAAATTAACACCTCACGAACAACGTTCTCTTTAATAAAATAAAAGGAAGAGAGAAAGAGGGTTGGATGATATAATATCCCATTATAATCATAAAATTCCAGAATATTTATAATACTAGAGTTAAAATACAATTTTTATGAATATAGGTGGAGAAAGATCAAGAAATGAACTTGAACTTGAGAGGAAATTAAAGGAGAAGAGGGAGGGAAATTACCTCTTGAATCCTTCTCTTGAGAACCTCCTTAAGGGCCTAAGCTTTGTCATTTGATGAGACCAGAAGATCTTGGATGTGGGGGAGGGGCTAGGGAAGGTTTTTGGGCATATTTTAGAGAAGTTTTGGATCTTGAGAGGTGTGAGGAAATGAGGGTGTGAAGGGTGGCTTTTATAGTGGAGGGGAGAGGGGTTTCCTTAATATAAAATTAATTAGTTTATTAATTTCCCCTAAGACAAGGAATAGTGAGTATCGAACAACCAATAATAGTAATTTTATAATTTAATCCCGAACCAAGTGGGCTTACATCATCAGAACATCACATATGACCCTATAATTAGCTTATTTAGCGTATTTTGTAAATTACGGTATTTCACTATTCATCACAAATTCAAGTATCTTAGAAAAATCCCAAAAATTTACCCCAACCATTTTTCGATATTTAGAATCCAAAAATGAAGTCCATTTTTCAAAAATAATTTTCTAAATACTATTAATTTTATATTTAATTATAATCATAATTTACTTAAAAAAACAGTTTTTAAGATTAAAACTGATTTACAGTGATTTCAAAAATTACGTAGGGTCTTATAAAATTATTTAAAAACTATAAGAAATTTATTAAATAATTTATGAATAAATTTTAGGGAAATAAATATTCTTTTAAATTATTAATTAATTATAATTAATTATTTATGACTTACAAAATACCAAAACGTTTACTAAGGTCAAATTGTCACTTTCTAGGATGTCTAAATTTTATTTTATTATTCATAGGTAATGTTACTATTATGTTAGATGATTTACTATTCATAAGGGCCATATTACTATTCATAAGGGTATGTTACTATTCCTAAGGGTATGTTACTATTCACCAAAAATTATTTTTGTTTCATTAGACTCCAAAAATTATCATGAACACAACCGTGTATATTGGATTTTCAAAATTCCAAACATAGGAGTGAAAAACTTATGTTTAAAGGTCACTTATCACTTAGTAGTTCATTATTTTGTGTTTTTATGACATAAATATAAGAAGGGAATTTTCCATTGAAAAACATTGGGTCATTACATGATCACGAGTTAAAACAATAAGAAAATGAGAAAGAGGATTATTATAAAATTAATAACATCAATATTAACTTGAAAATGTGTTTTCAATATTTAATTGAGTCATTCATAATCATATCACCAAGGTTTTTCCCTGAGGTGTCATAAAAATTACCAAGGTTATTCACCAAGGCATCGTAAAACTTATCATCTCTAGAGATTAAATTCTTTACCCAATGCATTGGAGCACAATCAAGGATCACCCTTAATATGTCTTAATTAATGTGATAAAAATATATCATAATAAAACATTTCATAAATAACCCTTAGAGAATAAAATAAATGGGTTTCATAACAAAATCATGACGTTTTAAAGAAAAAGTGCTTAAATACAAGATCTTTATGTCATTATTAACCCATGAAAAGGAAGGTGTGTTTCATGTTTGTTAATCCAAAAATAAAATAGACATTTTTGACATCTAGGTGAATAAACCTGGAGAATCAATATGTTTGGGTATTCACAATAGAAAATAAGAAAATTTCTTGAGAAAAAGAGAGAAATTTTGAGATGAAAATCCGACAACATAATAGGTATGAAACATAATTTTAGAAAACATTAAAAAGAGAGGGGATAAGGGTATCCCATTAATAAATGAATCTTGATAAAATAAATTTATAAAATAAAATTTACCGAATAACATGGTATAGAAATTTGAAAGACATACCACATAAAAAAGATAACTTTAAAGGAAAAGAGAAGTTCTGATTGCCCTTAAGAAATTTCAGCAGCCTAACGATGTCACTTAAAAATTCATAAAATGTGTTGATGAGAGAAAAATGGTCTATATCAATTTTTACATAATATATAAATTAAGAGAGATATGGAATAACATATCCCAACATAATCAAATGGAAATTTAATGTCATAACATAAAAAGGAGTGCTTGATTAAAAGAGGAGGGTGGTAGATTCCCTTACCTTGAAGGGTATTCCTAAAACTTGAGGATTGGGACCTTAGGGGATCAAGGACACCTTGGGAGGACTCCTTGTGAGGTAAGAATATAAAAAAATCCTTTATTATGATTTTTAATGAAATTAAATTAAGTAATGGGTGGGTATTTATAGAAAAAATGAGGGAGTTTTTTAATAATTTCCTTGGACACCTCGTTAGTGGTATTTGTAAAACCATGGGCTTGCCTATGGTATTTGCCCATGGCATTGCCCACTTGGGACACCTATTGTGTTACTATAACAAATAATAGTATACCATAATTTTAAATTAATAATTACATCATTTTGACATAGCTATTATGTCATTAAACTTACCAAAAAACTCAAATTGTATTTTTACTATTCACGAAAAACTAATGTATTTTATAAAATTATCATAAATTTACTCTAACCTAATATTGATATTTTGAATTCAAAAAATAAATTTATTTTATCATAATAAATTTATAAATATGATAAATTTAACTTTTAACTTTAAAAATACTTATTTATTAAAAATAACTGTGTATAGAAAATGCATAGTAAAATTGCATAGTGAAATTTCTGATACTTGAAAAACTAAAATTATCTTATCATTTATAATTAAAAAGGAGTGTTTTTATAAAACTATTCAAACCATAAAAATTATTTATAATACCCTAGTTTATTATAATAATTATATGTTTCCTGAAATGTACAATTTCTATCCAAAAAATAAATTTATCAAAATCTATCACAATTTTATTAATAAAAACTATTCTTAAAACAGAAAAGATGGAAGAAAAATTTTATTAATACAAAGGGTTTACACTTTATGAAACTTAGGACTTGAAATGTAACCCCTTATAACACCCGCGTACGACATAAGGGTAAGGTGTGCAATGGTGATAAACTATTGGGGCATCTTAGATAACATCACCCGACTGATAATCTCCACTTACTTGAACTTCTCCCATAGGCAATTTCATTCAAGATTAACATGATGAAGTTCGGCTCAGGATTCGTCAAAAGTGAATCCCAATGATGCCACATTCTTCCCAAACTCCAATAAAGGGGCTTTGTATGACATGATTCTACTAGATGAGGCGATCAACTCTTCTTTATGCATTAATTAACCATTATCATTTCTATTTATAACAATAATTATAATGTTAAAATTATTATTAAGAGTATTTTTTCCACAATGGTCATATGAACCAATGGTCATAATTGACCAAAGGTCATTTAACGGTCGAAACCCAACGATCACATTTCAATTATAGTCACTTAATTATTATGGGGATATATTTTTGTTGAGTACACAATAATATAACACACATTTTGAGGAAAAAATTATCATTCAAAAAGTTTGGTACATTACAATGGGGCTTATGAACTCTATGTTTCATGAATTCTTATACTAGTTCATAGCCACATTCATCGACAATATCTTGATTTACTCAAAGTCATAGGAGGAACATGCTGATCATCTCCAATCTATTTTTAAATTTATTCGACACCACCAACTCTATGGAAATATTTTCAAGTGTAAGTTTTGGATATGAGAGGTTCACTTCCTTGGAAATGTGGTTTCCTAATGAGGTGTGTCTGTGGACCCGTCAAAGATCGAGGCCATTGTTTCTTAGGAATCACCTAATAATGTGGTATAGGTTCATATATTCCTTGGTCTTATGGGATATTAAATAAGGTTTGTGTCCAATTTATTAGGGATTATGACCCCATTAATATCTTTGACCAGGAAGGACCAGGATTTTATCTAGACCGATTAGTGCTAGAAATCATTTGACTACATGAAGGGTGAAGTCCCAAAGGATTGAATAACAACTGGGGGGGGGGGGGGTTGAATCAGTTGTTCACTTATATATGTTTTAATACCTTTTGAAATTTTAACCCATGAAACCTGTTAAATTTCATATCCTTATCATCTTTTAGTAAATACTAATGCATGAAAATGTAAAAAACCAAGTAAGGAACATGAGATTTATAGGGTTCAACCTCAATGTGAGAACTTAAATCCTTACCATAACCACTCTAGTGGGTCTATAGAAATTCAATATAATGAATAAGTGAATAAAACTTTTTCCAACTCCCAGTACACACCTTCTATGTCCTGATAGGAATGATTATACTAACTCTTATTAGTTTACGAAGATTTCTTAAAAATAATTTAAGCCATAAAATAAAAATATCACAAAACTTTTTCTCCACTAAACTCTATCTGAAACCTCAGTCTAATGACATTGGGTCTGATTGCCTCAGTTCAATGAACTCAATCCTATGGAATCATTACGATGAACCCTTTTCTCCAACTGAACTTCTCAAACTCTGCTCAATTTCTCAGTCTGATATTCCTCAATTTGATGAATTTGTTTTTTCTGATGTCCGATATTCTAATGTGATCTCAGTCCAAAAAGAAACTCTAACTTGACATCTACAGTGTTACACATTTTCCTCACATGAAAACATTGAAAAATATGAATGTACTATGAATATATTTATAGGATTCCCAAAATGGTAAAGGTGAGAAACTGAATTTTTGTTTCTCACTCACTCAAATTACAAAAGCCTGAAAATCACTCTCATTTGAAATTCAACTTTGACCACTTCAACTATTCTCAACTCTTATGGAACCTTCTTGAATCTTCTTGAGTATTCTCAATAACCAACCTTCTTGAACATACTAACTTTTCTTCAGTCATATTAGGTAAGTCTGATTACATTTTATTTTGCAACTCTGATAGATTTTTCTACCTCATAATTAGTCTGATAGACTTTCTTATAGAAAATTCATACGACAGACTTCATTATAAAAGGTACATCCGATGGACCATATTTTCACCACTTATGACTCTATAGACTTTCCTCTTGAACCAAATGAAATAATTAAAAAAATATCTAATTATGTTGATCTTATCAGTAACTCATCTGACACATCAGTGATAAGATGTGTTTGATGAATTATTATGAGGCATCCATTTGATAAATCAACTAACTAAAGTGAGTTTTATATAAACATGGTTGAAAATTATAAATACTTAAGATACCTACAAAAACTCAACACTTATAATATCTTCAAATTCTTCCTCATTACTATGGTGTTTTCATCCCGATATAATTCCTCATATAATTTTCTCAAACCGATGATTTATCAGTGTGAAAAATAATTATGAAAGATCAGTTCCTATTACTGATCCAATGGATCAGTGTCAAATTTTGGTTTGATGGTGACTCCACTTAGAATCTTTTAAATTATTCAAACTTCATAAGAAATACTCATCCAGACTTTTGAAAACTTCTATATCTGGTACTTTAGGATCCAATAGAAATTTTTTATTTTTTTTATAGAATCGATACAATCTTTTCGATTCCTCCATTTCTTAAAAATATTTTATCATGATAATGTTTCATGATTTATTATAACTCCAAGATCGACAAAGCATCTTCTGAATTTATTTCATTGTATCTACTGGTTTTCTTAAAACATTGAGTCTGATGAAACTTGAATTTCATGCCGATGAATCTGAGACTGATGATGCGTTTAATCATCAACTTCTTCTTTTTGACTAATTCAACATCTTCTTCTGCTGGGTCCAATACACTGAATCCAAAAAACAACTTTCTAAAAAAACTTTTCTCCCCTTTTGTGTTTGGTTTTGAACATTCAGAAACTTTTTCCTATTTTTCAAAAACATTATTTTACAAAATATTAGTTGTCAATAACACAAAACTTTGTAAAAAAAAAACATCACAAAGTTTCTTCAATATCCCCCTTTGGATTATTTGAAAACTTTTGTCAAAAACTTTTATAGCTCACAATTTTTCAAGAACTTAGACTTTTTTAAAATAAATTTTTGAAACAACTAATTTTTTTCAATTTTTATCAAAACACAGCCTTTCTCAAAAGAGAGTGTCCTGAAACTACACCAGTGGATAGAGTAATTGTTTAAAATGAATTCCATCCCTTGATGACAATCAAATTTTGGATCCATTTAAAGATAAAATCCTCTTCACTTTTATCTTTTCTCACTTTTCTTTTTCTCTCCCCTAGATTTTTATCTCACCCATTATCTAAAAACCACATCTTCAGATTCATAAAATAAAGATAATTAAAAAGTTATTAAAAAGTAAAAAGTTTCTACTTTATCTCCACCATTTTAAACATAATCCAAATCATGGTGAGGGACTTCCTTATTAGTTTTAGGAAGTCATTGGAGGATGATGACCATGAAGTTATAGCCTCAAATCAACAAACTTTTTTTTGGTATCACTTTTTGAAAGATATCATCAATTTGATACTTAGTTGAGATATATTATAGAAAAATATCTCCAGTATCAACTTTATCTTTTATAAAGTGAAACCTTATATCAATTTGTTTTGATATTGAATATTGGACATGATTTTTAGAAAGATAAATTTCACTTTGATTATCAGAAATTATCTTTAATGGTTTATAAACTTTTACTTTCAAATATTCCAGCTGAACTTTCATCCACAACATATGATTATAATATTTTGTAGCTATAACATATTCTAATTCCATTGTTCTCAAAGTTAATGAACTACATTTCTTACTATGAAAACTTACACAACATTCACCCAAGAAAAATTTTCCTCAAAAAGTTGATTTTTTATCATTACAATCTCTTGCCCAATTAGCATCAGCATAACCATGAAAGTTCACATTATAATTTTTTTGTATAAAATACCATGTGAATTTGTTCCTTTAACATATCTCAGAATTCTATTTACTTCTAGCATATGAGAATATTTTGGTTTACTCTAATATCTAGCACACAAAGTTACAAAATAAATAAAATTAGGTCTTAAGGCTATGAGATAAAGTAAAATTTCTATCAGCTTCTGAAATTATTTCTGATTCACACTTTTTCCAGATTCATATTTACTCAAATTTTTACTCACTAAAATAGGAGTAGAAACTTCTTTGGATTCTTCCATCAAAAAATCATTTAAAAAATCCCTAACATACTTTTCTTGAGATAATAAAATGTAATTTTATTTTTTTTAAACTTATAAGACAAGAAATAAAGTTAATTCTCCCAAAATTGACATTTCAAAAATATTCTTCATTTCCTAAAAAAATTATTTAAAAACTTTTTCTTTACCCCCAACAAGAATTATATCATCCATATACACAATAAAAATTAGGGTGTTGGAGTTAACTTCTTTCACATGCAAGTTACTATCAACCTTTCCTTTCGAAAAAATCAATATTATCAAGCAACTATCATTTTTTGAATACCATAAATTTGGGGCTTGTTTCAACTAATAAAATATTTCTTGAATCTAAAAACATTTTTTTCATCATTATCAAGTAGAAAACCACAAGGTTGTTCAATGTAAACTTCTTCCTAAAAATCTCCATTTAATAAAGATGACTTTACACCCATCTAATAAAATTTGTAATTTTGATATGAAACCACTAATAGAAACATTATAATAGTTTCTAATATTGAAACTAGGTAAAAGTTTCTTCAAAATCCAAACCTTATAAATATTAATAGACTTTGAAAAAAATCCTCTCATTGTTTATTGAAACTTCTCCATGTTCATTCAACTTGTTTCTATAAATCCATTTTGTTCTAATAACATTTTTATTTGTTGTCCATGGAATAAGTTCCCTTGTTTCATTTTTATCAATCCAATACAACTCTTCATTCATAGAATCCACCCATTCTTTGTGTTGAATAGATTCTAAATCTAATTTCAGTTCAACTTTTGAGATAGGTGAAGTATAATTTTCTAATCTCAACTTTCTTCTATTCTGAATTGGAGCCTTCTTATTACTAATTTTTTTGGTCTTAATAAGTTTTTTATAAGTTAAGAAATTTCAAAGTTTCTCTTTTAGTTGAAATTTCTTCATCACATGATTCTTATGAGTCTTGATAAGTCTGTTTTGTTTCATTCTCACTTTCATTGGAAACTTTAAGTTTATCCTCCTCAATATTATCAATAACTTTTTTTAAAAAGTTTGGATTTTAAATAACTTTCACATCATATGAGTCTACTAAATTTTGTAAATGTTTGTTCCAAAATCTGTAACTCCTTTAATTGGGTGAATATCTCATGAAAATACCTTCTTTAACTTTCTCATCAAACTTTCCAATATTCAGATTATTTATCTTTAGCAAACATGGAATTACCAAAACTTTGAAGTACTTCAATGATGGTTTTTTTGTTATACCACATTTCATAAGAAGTCATGTTATATTTCAACCTCAAAAAACATATTTTCTGAACATTTACAACAGTAATATCATGTTCTCTCCAATAGAACTTTGAAATTTTGTATTCTACTAACATGCTTCTTCCAATTTCTTCTAAACTTTTATTCTTCCTTTATGAGATTCCATTTTGTTGTGGGTATTGTAACACCCGAGACTTTTATGTTATATAAATCATCAAAGGAATCTTTTTCTACACAACACTTTCTCGGCTTGCTTTACACGCAATCGCGACCTTCCTCGATAGCTTGCGTCGTACGCAATACCGAGTTTCACTAAACAACAATATGCTATTAAAACTAGCCGTTATGAATAGTAATAACCACTTTTTGAAATTTTATAAATTTTATTTTTCAAAATGGACTTCATTTTTGGACTTAGAATATCGAAATTAGCCTAGGGTGAAATTTTGGTATTTTTCTGAAAACTTTCAATTTTTGATGAATAGTGAAACCACTAAGTGGTAGGTTAAAAACCGAGTTTTGCATAAAACTTAATTTTACCGCTTCTGTGAATGGAATTTCGAAAATCCGAGAGACACGGTTAATATCAAGGACTAAAATGTGGTTCAATGAGATGAAAATAATTTTTTGGTGAATAGTAACTTTTTACGATTTTTACCGCGGTTAATAGTAAATAGGGTAACTAAGGGTAAATATGATATTAATATTACCCTAACACATGTCCTAATTCTATTGGACAAGTGTAATTCGACCAAAAACAAACATAGGAATAAAATATGACCATTTAGGCCCACTTGGATTAGATTAGGACATTTATTATTAATTTATTTAAAGAAGGGTTAAAATAGTTAAAATCAAAGTTTAATAAGTAAATCATTTTTAATATGGGGTTATACATATGATAAATTCAATTCTAAATATTCATTAGAAAGCTAAAAAGATTTCCTACATGATGATATTTTATTTGTAATTTTTAGACATTAAATAATTTAATTTATTTATGACATAATGATGATGCAGTAATTATCTTATTAATGAAATATTGACATAATTGATGTTATAAACACCAAAATAAATGTAATTTGAGACTTTTTATGAATTCCACTAATTTTCTAGGTTACTATGATATATTAGTATTGATTTAATCAACTTGGTTCGAACATATAATTCTGTTATGACTTTCACAAAAATCATATATCAAATAGTGTCAAAATTGACACAAAATAGTTTTTAAATCAAATATTATATTATTAATTGTTATTTTATTCCTAAAAATCTAAGGTTCGGCCAAATGACTTAGATAAGGATATATATATTAATAATAAACAATTTGGGGTTCTTTTGGCATGTTATAGTAAGTGTATTAACCATATAGTGAAAGAAAACAAAAAGACACGGTAAAAGTTAAATTATTTAACTTAGAGTTAAATTTAATTGATAAGGTTAACATAATATCCTAAACTTGTCTAAATTCTATTGTTTGATAGGATTTCGACCCATCCCCACTTTAGCTTCGAAATAAGACCCTTTGGAACCATTATAAACCGATTTTGACTTTAATATAAAATAATATTTTGAGATATTCCTAAGGTGCCCCTCTCCTCCCTTATAAAAGGGCACCTCCTCCCCCTCCTCCTCACACCAATTTGAGAACTCAAGCTCGGCCAACCCCTGCCATTTTCCCTTCTCCACTTCCCTAGAATAATCCTAGAGGTCCTGGTCTTCTCCAAATACCAATCTTAGTTCCTTAAGTGGAGGATTCAAAAAGGCGTTCCAAAGAAGAGGTAATATCCATTACCGATCTTTTCAATTTCTTTCTTCTTCAACTTCTTCTTCTTTAGTTGTTTCATGATAAAGTAATAACATCAGTATTACTTACATACTGATATGTTATTATAAATATGAAACAACCCTAATTCACCTTCTATCCATCCTACGGAAAAATGAAATCACCGCGCGTGCGTACGTACGGAATACCGTCTCCACGCCGTGGTGTAATCTATTACAAGGATGGGTATAATGGTGTAATCAGTAACTATATATGATTATTATTAAGTAATATTGATACTGAAATAATATATATATATACTCCAATACAATTCCACGATCATAGGAACGATATCATCACTCGTGCGTACGTACGGAATACCGTCTCCACGATGTGATGCGACTCGTTCTACATGATCTTCATTTCATAATGATTGTATAAATGAATTGAATGAATGAATATGGTATATACTACACTAATACCATTCTGGAAATGAATTATCTATAACCTAAAGATAAGAATAAGAATTTATTCGACAAAACACGCATAAGAACAAAAAGTTATAAAGACCCGAGTAACAAGTAACAATGAAATATTACTAACAAGAAGCTAATAATATGACCATATATGATCTCATATCAATATGTATGATTCTGGAATAAGTCAATAACATTATTTAAACCATTATACAGGAGCTTCGGACACGAACAAAGCAAATCGGACCTAAGGTAAGGGAAATATCACAATCTCATTTTTATCCGAGATTGTTTATTCGTAAGTATTTACTGGGGTGTATTTTATCATCCACATCCATGTTCCCTCAATATGTAATATTGTTTCCATCCACTTGAAATAGTTTAAATCCAATTTTACCCTTAGGTGAGTTTTTGGTAAAGAATATGAAAGGAATCTTTTGTCGTTTTTCCGTACGAGGTACTTTTTGACTTTTCCGACAAAAGTACGGAGAATGTTTTTTTTAACTTATACGGCATGAATGGATTTTTAAAACATTACTTCAAAGAAGCTTCCTTTACAAGTTTTCAAGTTTATCAACTTCTTTTATTTTAAAGTTTTATGACATGTTATGAAAGGAAAAATGTTTTTGAAGAAGAAAGGATATTTTCCTCAAGAATTCAATTCAAGTGTTTTATCAAAATTATTTTCCATCTAAGATAATAAAGGGTTCTGTTTCTATCCATATTTTTACATTGGTTTGACTATGTTGTGATGGAATTATGTTTATGAATTCCTTTATCATATATGAATTGATTTACGATGTCATGATGTTTCAAGAATCCCATTTTTTTTATATGTGTTATGCGATGATGTATGTTTTATGATTATGTGGCACACATAAGAAAGGATTCATTATAAGATGGGTGGGACCTATATCTCCCTCCAATGCATTGGGTAATGACTTTATATCTCATGAGATAGACATGGCTGGAACGGAAGGTTATTTCGGTTCAGTGATACAGGACTGAAACGAGGAGTGAACTCGGTTCAGAAAGGGACTTTGTCCACTAAGATAGTCTTGGCAATGAGTCATGACTAACAAGAAATGATTTCCATGATTATGTGTGCATGCCACAGAGTTTCAAGTTTTATGTTATGATTATGGGGATCTCATTTTCACTTCTATGATTTATTCCATGTTAAGATATTATGATCTCTTTTGCAGGTTTTGATAAAGATATGATATGATTTTTATTTCCTTTATTTGCCCTTGCTGAGCATTTGAGCTCACCCTTTTATGTTTTCTTTTCCCCAGGTCAGGAAGATGGATATTAAGTAGAATATGCTAAAAGGGACCCTAGATATGATGAAATAAATGGGAGACACTGTAGAAGATTTATGAACCAGTTGTTTATGTTTCCCAGTTTCTAAAGACACTATACCTATACGGTCCTTTGTGGTTTTGTCATATGTTGTAATAAGAGTGCTTCAATTTTGAAGTATTAACAATGTATGTAAAGTGTGGGTCGTTATAGGTATATAGAGCACTATATGGATGTTTTATTCCGTAATTTCTCATATAAGTTTCAAAAGAATTACATGTTAATTCCATTTCATTATATATTCTAAACCTTTTTATGTATACCCCAATTTATTTTTAAAATCTTCTCTAAAGAATCTAAACATTTCAACAGCCTATGACTTGTACTTCATAAACATGATTCTGGTAATTTGAGTGAAATAATAAATGAATGTGATAAAGTACAAACCATATTTTATTGATTAATGTATCATCGGCCCACATAATTCAGAATGAATAAGTTCAATAGGTATGGTAGACTGAATCTCAACTTTCTTACGACCTTTATTATCCATCTTCCATTTCTGACAAGTTACATAGACATATTATTCTCTTATTTTAAATTCTAGAAAATTTGGTACAACATCAACTTTAGAGATTTTGTTCATAATTTTCTACCCAAGGTGTCCAAGTCTTTGATACCACAACTTATTCTCATATTCAGCACTTAGATAACATGAATTGTTGAGTTCTCCAATATGAAAAAGATTTCCACTGGTTCTTTCTCCACTGGTCACAACTTTTTCATCTTCAATACTTTTGATGAAACAAGAATATTTTCTGAAAAAAACTTCTTTTACATCATCACAAATTTGACTCACACTTAGTAATTTATGTTTGAGTCCATCAGAAAATATAACTTCTTTAGTTTTTAGTTTTTGAGGTTCTGTATTAGTAGTTCCTAATACTCTAATTCTCAAGGAAATATCATTTCCAAAAGTAACTGCTCCACCATTATGTTTTTTAACATGTTTCAAGATTTTTATATCACCTATCATGTGTGAAGAACAACCACTATCAAGTATCCATGGTTTGTTCCTTTTAATTTATTTCAAATATGTCTAAAAAATAAAATTTATTTCCACAATTTTCTTCTTTCTAACCTCCTTTTATTTTCTCGCATAAGAAACTTATTCCGAAAGGAGTGTCATACAACCTTTAGCATAATGACCGGCCTAATTACATATTTCAAAAACTTCTTCCTGACATTCAAACTAATTTTTGGTCAAAAAGTTTCTAATATCTTAATATTTTTCTCTTCTAACTTCCTATGTGTTAGGAAAGTTATTCATTCTACTTTCACTATTTTTTCCACTCTGTTCAAACCTTATACCAGGAAGTCAAAATTTATGTCAAAAATTATATGCCCTATGCCCATAGACTCTACAACACCAACAAAAACAATCAAATTTTGATTTTTTATTGAAGTAATATTTTTATCTGTTGAAAATTTATTGAGGTGGATAAATTCTCCCTACTCTGACATAATCTGGACATGGAACATATTTCCTTCTAAGTGAGTTTTCAACTTTTGTAGATGTGATAAGTTTATCACATCCTTTCTCCATCCAAATTTCCTCAAACTTCTTTTTATCACCAGGAATATTAGAAAAAATAGATGAAACATTATTTTTGGAGAGTGGGGATTTCAATTGATTCTTGATTTGATATTTCTTAATAACTTTAGAAGTATTATCTTTTAATTACAAGTATTTGTTGAGATTTTCATTCATCTTCCCCAAGGTACTTTCAAACTCAATAAGTTTTTATTAAAACTTTACAACTCCCTATTCTTTCCTTCCAATCCTGAAGGAAATTAATTTTTTACTTATTTTTCCTTTTTTAAGTTTGGTTAAGGGGTAACTTTTCATGGCTCATAATCCTAGAGGCACTCATGCCTAATGTACGACCCATAGGTTGAGTGGATTTTAGCCTAAAACATGACCTTGAAGGACCCCAAAACCTAACACCACTAGAACAGACCCTCCAATAAAATATTTTGATATTAAACCAAGCACCCAACCTTATAGGGATTCATAACTAACATAGACCCATAAAAAAAAGAACGAAGCTTGGTACCGTTGAAAAAATCCATACCCTCTCATCCTTCTTATATGGTAAGCCCTGAAAAGCCGGGTGTTTCTTCCTTGAAGCCCCATCTGGATCTTCATAGAGTATTAAGGTCCAAAAAAATTTCTCCTCTTTTTGAAGACCATTAAACCCACTGTAAACCTCCAAAAATCCACCAAGACACCTGCAATAGATGACGTAAAGCCGAGGGACCTCCCTCCCTCCAATGATCATGACTCCATCAAGGGACTATTGCACCATTGCACTATCAACCACCATTTAGGTACCACCGTTGAGGGACCATTGCACAACAACATTGAGGAACTGTTGCACCTTCGACGCCCAAGAAGACAATAACACCGTTGAGGAAAACTAAGGGCTGACCTACCAACACTACCGAGAACCAGTGGTCGAAGCCACACCAAGACATCACTACTACAAAACCAAACAATAACAGTGCTATAATTAACATTTATCAGTTCTAGAAAAGCATTGACTACATGAGTGATGTTAAAAGACCTGGTCTTTTATCAATTCTAAAAAAGTATTGATAAGGGGGTCCTTTATCAAAGCTAAAGAAATCACTAAAAAATGATACCATTATCAGTGCTTTAATTTAGCACTACTAAAGGAACCATTTATCTGTGCTTTTTGAGTGTTGATAATATGGACCTTTATTAGAACTTCTATGAGAAATAATAAAGTAGAAGTCTATCAGTGCTTTTAAAAGTGCTGATAAATGTGGCCTCTATTAGATCTTTTAAAACAACTGATAAATGTGGCCTCAATCAGCGCTTTTAAAAGTGCTGATAAAGGGCCACACTATGGTGTGCTGCTATTACAGTATACTGCAACACCATAAACACACCAGATACCAACAAAAATAAGTCCCAATGCATGATTTTAAATGAGATGAAATTTAAAACACAAGGACAAAACACTATATTATAGACATCTCAAACATTGGTTCATACAATTACATAAATAAAAATTATTAAATACATTAAAAAACATCAATGTTCCTTTATCTTTTAATCCGGACCCGAATCATGATATTTTCAAACAAACCACACCTACTCGAGAAAAATAATGCACCTTTATAAGAGAAAAACTCTTACTTTTTTATCAATATAAAGAAATAAATTAAAAAAGTGTTAATTTTTATAAAATTGATGCCAATTTTAAATAAAAAGACGCACTTGGAGTTATACCGATCACACTATGCATCAGATTGAGGTGATACTAATTTAAAAACATCTAAAATAACTTATGGTTAATTTTAATAAAGTATCAAAATAATCTAAATGTGTTTTCTCAGTTTTGAGTACGTCAACTGTCTTTTTTACTAAAATATAATTTTTAAATGGACACACGCACTTTTGATTCATTCCAATCACATTGTCTATCGATTTAACATGAAATTGATTCCTACACAAATAAGATTACTTATGAATAGTTCTATTGTAAAGACCCAGAAATTCCATGTAATTTTTTTAATTATATGGGAATTTTATGAGTACGTGAAAATTGACGACACATGATTCTGAGGCCCGATGTGACCAGAATGAATTTCTGAACTTTTTTTTCAGGTATGTTCAGTAAACATGCAAGTTGGTTTTTGTAAATTTTGAACCGGTGCTCGGAATTGAAATCCAAGGACACCGTTGAACTCGCTGCGCTGATATTTGCTTAAGAAGACCTTCACCCTGACGACAGTAGGTCGGGTGTGAAAGTTAGTTTTTGTGCTTTTCATGGAGGAAGAAGAAAAATAAAATAAAAAACTTTCATTTTATTTTTGAAACCTCTCTACAAGGGTTATGGAGGTGGGGACCACCCAAACTAGAAAACCCCCCAAATTAAATTCTAGTGGCGGGGACCACCCATACCCCTCTTAATGGGGGGAAAACCTCTCAACTTCCCATTAGTTTATTCTCCCTTTTAATTGAGCCAATTAATTGTGCAAACTAATTAAATTGTTAAAATTAATTTAATTTATATGGATCCCCTCCTATTTTTAGAGGATTGGTCGATGAAGTATTGGAAAAGGGGATAATTGGGAGAAAGCCGTGGAGAAACTCTCCAACGAAGAACGAGGAACCGACCCCAAGCCCAGAACGAAAGTGCCTTGCGGAAGTGACGAACGTCGACACTCTTCAATGACTTCGTCTTCTTTCTCGCACCTCCTCCTATGGAACCTTCAAGGTAGGGGTTTTATTGTTCTTCGTGGTTTGCATTGATTATATTTCTCTTGATACACCTTATATTGATCTAATGCGGAGGGTGCGGGCCAAACGAACACGGCCCGATCCCTCCACCATTATTCATGATTGTCGTGTTCTTCGTGGTGGAGAAAGGTGGTGGCCGACACCCGGGCCAGCCGCACAGAACCAGGGTGGCGCACGTCCGCGCTGCCGATAGAGAAAGAGGCTGTGAAGAGACTGGAGAAGAGCCGTGACCCATTAGCCATGGCGGTGTACAGATGGCAGACGACGTTCGGCCGGCCACGGTGGGGCGACACACGACGCACTGCCATCAGAGTAAGGGGTCGTGACTCGCTTGGCTGTGGAGGATGGCGGAGGCGCGGCCAGCGTTCGGACAACCGCAGAGTGGCGGAGCATGACGCACCACCGGGAGGACCAAGGGCCTACCGTTTTGGCTGGCCAAGCTGAGCCGAGCTGGATCAAGCGGGACCCACGACGGGTCCCGCATGCTGCTGGCGACCAAATGGCTTCGGCCGTTCAGTGTCCGAGGGTGGAGGGCGCGCGACTACCCCCACATGCAGCCAAGCTGGTACACCCAGCGTGGGTCGGGCCGAGCTAGACCTAGTGGGCCAGGCCGAAACCAGCGGGCTGGTTCAGGTCGGGTCGGTCCGATCCGGTCGGACCGAACCCGAACCCGTTTCAACCATATACGTTTTTTTGGCCATAATTTTGGCACCGGGCATCCGTTTGACAAACCGTCTGCAGCACCCTAAACCTTGGAACAAGACGGTCATTTTGGTATACCCCACTTGATATTTGGATAAAGTTGGGGAATGGTCGGGTTGGATTGGGCACAAATCCAACCGGGCCCTCGGGACTAAAAGGCTAATAACTTACAGACTGGGCGTCCGATTGATGCACCGTCTGTTGTGTTGAGACACCTTTTACATGGTGGTCCTTTGGGATACTTCTTTATAGAAATTCATGGCAGTTGGAGTATTGACCAAAAACATGAGGAGAGAACTCTTCCGAAGACGAGCAAGGTTAGTGTGGGTACCCTGTAGCTGGATCTGACGATGTACTAGGATCCTGTGTGGGTCTGACGATGTACTAGGATCCTGTGTGGGTCTGACGATGTACTAGGATCTTGTGTGCATCTGACGATGTACTAGGATTCTATGTGGGTCTGACGATGTACTAGGATCCTGTGTGGGTCTGACGATGTACTAGGATTCTGTGTGGGTCTGATGATGTACTAGGATCCTACATGGGTTTGCCTATTAACAGAGTAAGATGATTCAGTAGTTACATCTAATCATATATACTTCTGTACATAAGTTATACCTAGTGTGAGCTGAGTCCGTACCTGTGTGGTACTTTCCTTCATGGTAATACCTTGGAGGTATTTTTCTGTGTGGCGTACCTGTGTGGTACTTACCTTCTTGGTATTCCTACCATTTTGGAATAGTTAAGCTTTGGGATTTTGAGTTGTACCCTGTGTTTCCCTCATGTTTGAGATGTTTATACTTGATAACTAAGGTATATGTATGGGCATATACCTAAGTAGGGTTGTCAGATGGTTTACATGCTTTGTGGTTTATTCTTTGTGGATTTTTGTGAGACCTTGAGGGTCTCGGGGTCCCTACTGAGTATCGTTATACTCACCCCTGAACGGGCTTCGCCCTCACCTTGTTGTGTTTGGTGAAAATGATGAACAATGATGATCGAGGCTGAGGGTAACAGGACTGGACGATGCCCGGAGGTGGACCATATGGTGTGTCAGTACGCAGAGGAGACAGGTGGACGTGGAGTACTGAGGAGGTGATATGTACCTACCCTTCAGGTAAGAACCTCAGAGGATGACCCAGTAGCTGTATTTCTCTTTCTTTAGTTGTATTGTATATCATTTGTACTTGTACCTTTATTGTTGGGCTTGTATTTCGGCCCCTCTTAATTTCACCAGTCTTTTTTGCTATACTGTTTACTTGTGTTCGTATCTTATTGTGTGCTTGGTTGAGTGTGTTTATAGGTTATGAAGGAAATGCCTTCCTCGTTTTAGGGGATACGCCTTTCGGTGCTAGTCTCTAGCCCCTGGCCAATGGAAGGTGGGCTTGGGGTAGTCACGACACTGGCCCCTGGGGGACGGGTCATGACAAATTGGTATCAAAGGAGTCAGTTCTACCGTAGAAAATTGGACTCTGTTCTTTTTAATGGAAATATTGTTAAGTATAGTTAGTGTGGTTATCTGTTTAGGTAATCCAGTGTTGGTGAGGCGACTGACATATCCATACACCAGGACCCTGACTTCTGATTTTCGACTCAGTGCATGAAAACACTGATTGCATGTGTGTATCGAAAAGTTTTCTATGTGAACTCTTTGAGTTAGCTCACCAGGTATAACTTATTGACTATGAAACACCTGTTTCTTTTCAGGATGCCTCCACGCAGACAACCATCTAGGGTTCTGGGTAGAGTATGTGATGATAGACCACCAAGCGATGAGGCCTCGGTGCAGGCCCCTCTTCCAGCAGAGGCACTAACGGTACCATTACCTATTAAGCCACCGATGCCACTAGCCCCAGCAGCATAGGGTGAATACCTCTTGAGCGTATTTCAGGAGTTCTAGTGCCAGAGGCCACCGAGGTTCTGGGGCGAGACAGATCCACAGGCGGCTGAGGATTGGCTGGAGGCCGTGGTGAGAGTCTTCTGATTGGTAGGGAAACTAGCTGATCTCATGGTGATCTTTGCTTCCATTCTTCTACAGGCAGTAGTAGGAAGATGATGGAACTTGATGATCCAGGTTCATGATGAGGTGACGCCTTTTCTGGGAAGGCTTAGAGAGCCTGTTTCGAGCAGAGTTTGTCCCAGCGGCCCTTCGCGTAGTGTGCATTCATGAGATTCTTCATCTGGAGCAGGGAAACATGATTGTGGCTCAGTAATCAGCGAGGTTCACCGACCTCTCACAATACTCCACTGATATGGTACATGACCCATTTTGAGGGCCCAAACCTTCGAGCAGGGACTCAGGTGGGAGATCAGGGATTCTATGATCTCACTCAGCATCCTGACACAGGCGGGGGTGTTAGAGCGAGCCTTCTTAATGAAGAGTTTTCTTACTGAGCAGTCACCAGTAGTGAGACCCACCACCAGTCATCACGTAGTGGAGTCTTCTGCAGCTAGCAGCAGACATATGTCACAAAGGTCCAAGAGGACCAGACCTACAGGTGGACGACTGCATGACTCAAGATCGGTTGTGTAGGGTACTGGAGACAGAGCCAGTCATGCGAGGAACATATAGTGTTTCGCATATGGTGGGCAGGGTCATATGGATCGTGACTGTCCGACCCACCATATGGAGGATTAGAAGACGGTCGAAGGACTGCCCAGTCAGAGAGGGAGGTTCGACCGAGGAGGCCCGCAAGGAGAAGGTGGATGTAGAAGAGGAGCTGGTCGTACAACTGGAAGTGGGCGACGATTCAAGATGTTACTTCCCCCACCACCAGGTGGTCCACCCTGACCACAGGGAGCAGGTGGACAGGGGAGAGCTCATCTCCAGGCAGCTGAGGCCTACGACCATGGCGCTCCAGAGATGATACAAGGTACGATCTGTGTCTACTCCACCTTAGCTGCAGTACTTATAGACAAAGGTTCCAGTCATTATTTTATGGCCAATACCCTTGTTCGGAGCTCAGAGATTCTGATGGAGCCGTTGGCTCGATCCTTACGACTGGAGATTTCTACGGGAGCAGATTTGATGATTACGCACTGGTTACGATAGTGTGATTTTACTCTAGGAGGTGATAGATTTTATTGGGATCTCCTAGTAGCAGCGTCGAGGCCTTACGATGTCATCTTGGGTATGGACTGGTTATCTGTAGTCTATGCTCAGATTGACTGTATTAGGCGCAAATTGCGGTGCGTCTACACGGATGGGACCAAGTTTACCTTCACTGGCGAGAAGGGAGCATTTGTAGCACATGATGGACTTACTCAGAGGAGAGTGCAGCCGATCACTCATCAGTTGGATAGCCTTAACCTCCGAGCGGTTGATGTGGAGAGTCCGAGCTATCCTGTAGTGGTGGACCAGTACACGAATGTTTTTCCTGATAATGTTCTGGGTGTACCTCCTCACAGAGAGGTGGAATTTTACATTGAATTGTTCCTGGGATAGCACCGATATCTACACCAGCATATCAGATGGCTCCCGCAGAGCTTTGTGAGCTACGGGTACAGTTGGAGGACTTACAGAGGAAGGGATTCATTTTGCCCAGTGTTTCTCCTTGGGTAGCCCTGATTTTGTTCTCCAAGAAGGTGAATGGGAGCTTGAGACTTTGTGTCGACTATCGGCGCCTGAACCAGGTGACCATGAAGAACAAGTACCCACTCTAGAGGATTGACGACCTCTTTGATAAGCTGAAGGGAGAAAAATGGTTCTCGAAGACAGACCTCAGGTCAGGCTATCACCATCTCATAGTGCGAGGCGAGGATGTGCAGAAAATGACTTTCAGATGTCGGTACGACAATTAAGAGTTCTTGGTTATTCCATTTGATGTAACCAATTCTCCAACAGTGTTCATGGGACTCATGAACAAGATCTTTCAGCCATACCTTGATCGCTTTGTAGTAGTCTTCATCGATGACATTCCGATATACTCAGCTACTAAAGAGGAGCATGCCTATCATTTTCAGATAGTTCTGGACACACTCTGAGGGAACTAGCTTTATGGTAAGCTCTCAAAGTGCCAGTTCTGAATTCGAGAGGTTCACTTTCTGAGACACATCATCTCAGAGGCTAGAGTTGCAGTGGATCCAGTGAAGATTGAGGTGGCACTTTCTTGGGATCCACCCAAGAGTATGACGGAGGTACGAATTTTTCTAGGTTCAGATGGATTCTACCAGAGATTTGTGCCAGATATCTCCAGAGTTGCAGCACCTTTATCAGCATTGAAAAATAATGGGCAACCCTTCGTGTGGTCGGAGAGATGTCAGTGGAGTTTTCATGAGCTGAGGCAAAGGTTTACTAGTTCCCCCATCTTGAGGCTTCTATAGGAGGGTGTTGGGTACATAGTTTACTATGACACATCATGGACCGGACTCAGATGTGTCCTAATGCATGATCAAGAAGTGATTGCATATGTTTCTTGATAGCTACGACTGCATGAGTAGAACTATGCTACCCATGAATTGGAGTTAGCAGTAGTGGTCTTCACCTTGAATATATGGCAACATTACTTGATGGTAGAATGATTTACAGTCTAATCCGATCACAAGAGTCTCAGGTATATCTTCTCGAAGAAGGACGTGAACCTGAGACAATGATGTTGGCTTGAGTTTCTCCAAGACTATGACTTCAAGATAGTGTATACTCCTGGGAAGGGAAACATTGTAGTAGATTCACTCAGCAGAAGATCTAGTATACAGCTTCTAGGTGAGGCGATGGAGGAGTTGTCCGCTTTGTAGATATCCTTTGTGGATTGAGATGGAGTTTCTTTCTTCAGTCTCTTAAGTCACTCCCCCCACTTCTTTAGTGAGTCAGGGAGGCGCAGCATGGGGACATTGACTGCGAGACTCAATGTGCTCCGATATCCATAGGATAGGAACCTGATGGATTTTCTGAAGGTGGGGAGAACTTCAACCTCTTCAAAGGACGTACCATGGTACCAGTGTCGCTTCAGGAGGAAGTGATGAGGGAGTTCCACACATCCCCTCTAGAGGTACATCCAGGAGTAGTGAAGATGTACCAGGATCTCCAATGACAACACTGATGGCCGAGAATGAAGAAAGTAGTAGCATACTTTGTCTCTCGGTGCCTCACTTGTCAACAAGTGAAGGCGGAGCATTAGGTACCAGCGGGCTTAGTTCAGCCTTTAGAGGTCCCAAATTGGAAGTGGTATTGGATATCCACAGACTTCGTGATAGGACTTCGACGTACATCTAGGGGTCATGATTCTATCTGGGTGATCATTGACTGACTCACCAAGTTGGCCCACTTCCTACCAATCAGAGAGCAAGGTTCAGTAGAGAGATTGGGATGCCTCTATGTGTAGAAGAATTTTTGGCTACATGGAGTACCATCGACGATTGTCTCTGATCGGGATACATGATTGACTTACCACATATAGAATGGGTTGCATGAGGATTTCAGGATGCAGCTTTTTTTGAGCACCACCTTCCATCCCTAGAAGGATGGCCAGACTGAGTGGACCATTCAGACTCTCAAGGACATGCTACGTGCTTGTGTCCTCAACTTCGGTTGTAGCTGGGAGGATAACTTTCCATTGGTGGAGTTTTCATACAAAACAAAACTATCACTCCACTATTGGGATGACACCTTTCGAGGATTTGTATAACTGACCTTACAGATCACCTTTGTACTGGACTGACCTAGGGGAGTCAGCACTCATGGGACCAGAGATGGTATGGGCTACCACGGAGAAGGTTCAGATCATCCAAGACTGGATGAAGACTGCACAGAACCGGAAGAAGTCTTATACGGATAGGAGACGGAGACCTCTGGAGTTCGAGGATGGTGACCAAGTCTATCTAAGGGTCTCACCTTGACATGGTTTACAAAGATTTGGCTAGGGCGAAAAGTTATCTCATAGGTTCATTAGACCCTTTCAGGTCCTTAGCAGTGTCGGTGAGGTAGCTTACCGCCTAGAACTTCCCCCTCAGTTGCACTGGGTGCACGACGTGTTCCATGTATCCCAGTTGAGGAGATACGTGCATGACCCATCACACGTCATCGACCACGATGAGCTGGACATCGATTATGGGGCAACGTTTATGGAGGTTCCAGTGGAGATTGAGGATCGACAGGAGAGAGTCCTTTGTGGGAGATTGATACCTTTGGTGCACGTATGTTGGCAGCATGGGAACCTCCAGGAGAGCACATGGGAGCGGGAGGCTCAGATTCATGCTCAGTACCCACACTTGTTTTCCTAGTTTTTATAATGTGGATTTCAAGGACACAAAGCCCTGAGGTGGGGAGAATGTAAAGACTTGGAAATTCCATGTTTTTTTAATTATATAGGAATTTTAAGAGTTCGCAAAAGTAGACGACACATTATTCCGAGGTACAGTGTGCCCAGAATGAATTTCTGAACTTTTTTTCAAGTACATTCAGTAAACGTGCAAGTGGGTTTTTGTAACTTTTGAACCAGTGCTCAAAATTGAAATTCGAGGACATTGTTGAACTTTCAATGCTGATATTCGCTTAAGAAGACCTTCACCCCGACCATAGTAGGTCGGGGGTGAAAGTTAGTTTTTGTGCTTTTTGTGGAGGAAGAAGAAAAATAAAATAAAAAACTTGTATTTTATTTTTGAAACCTCTCTACATGGGTTATGGAGGTGGGGACCACACGAACTAGAAAACCCCCCAAATTAAATTCTAGCGGTGGGGACCACCCAAACCCCTCTTAATGGGGGGAAACCTCTCGAATTCCCATTACTTTATTCTCCCTTTTAATTGAGCCAATCAATTGAGCCAACAAATTAAATTATTGAACATAATTGAATTTATACGGATCCCCTCCTCTTTTGAGAGGATTGGTTGGTGAATTATTGGAAAAGGGGAGAATTGGGAGAAAGTTGTGGAGAAACTCTCCAACGAAGAACACTTCTCCAAGGAATAATGAGGAACCGACCCCAAGCCCAAAACAGAAGTGCCTTACGGAAGTGACGAACGCCGACGCTCTTCAACAACTTCTTCTTCTTCCTCGTGCCTCCTCCTTCGGAACCTTCAAGGTAGGGGTTTTGCTATTCTTTGTGGTTTGCGTTGATTATATTTCTCTTGATCTGCCTGATACCGATCTAATGCGGAGGGTGTGGGCCAAAGGAACATAGACCGATCCCTCTGATGTTCTTCATGATTGTCGTGTTCTTCATGGTAGAGAAAGGTAGCGATCGACACCCAGGCCCGCCACACAGAACTAGCGTGGCGCGCGTCCTCGCCGCCGATAGAGAAAGTGGTCGTGCAGAGACCAGAGAAGAGTCGTGGCCCGTCGGCTGCGGCGGTGGATAGAGGGCGGCCGATGTTCGGCTGGCCACAGAGGGGTGGTGCACGACGTTCCACTGAAAGGACAAAGGGTCGTCCGTTTCGACCGGCGGAGCTGGGCCGAGCCGGACTGGGCAGGACCCATGGCAGGTCCCGCCTGCTACTGGCGACCGAATTGCTTTGGCCATTCGGTGTCTGAGGGCGGGGGCCGCGCGACTCCCCCCCGAATGTGGCCAAGCCGGGCCGAGCTGCGCCGGCGGGCCGGAACCAGCGGGTCGGGTCAGCCCAAACTGGGTCGGGTCGGCCCAGGCCGGGTCGGGCCGAGTCGTTCCAATCGAGTCAAACTGGACCCGAACCAGTTTCGACCCTATATGTTCTTTTGGACATAACTTTGGCACCGGGCGTCCGTTTGATGAACCATCTGTGGCACCAGAAACCTTTGAACGAGACAGTCATTTTGGTATACCCCAGTTAAGATTTGGATAAATTTGGGGTATAGTCGATTTGGATTGAGCATGAATCTAACCAGGGAATCGGGACTAAAAGGCTAATAATTTACAGACCGAGCGTCCGATTGATGCACCATATGTTGTGTTGAGACCCCTTTTACATGGAGTTCTTTTGGGATGCTTCTTCATGGGACTTCATGGCAGTTGGAGTATCGACCAATAGCGTTAGGAGAGAACTCTCCCGGAGACGAGCAAGCTTAGTGCGGGTACTCTATAGCTAGCTACGAGGATGTACCAGGATCCTCTGTGGGTCTGACGATGTACTAGAATCCTGTGTAGGTGTGACGATGTAATAGGATCCTATGTGGGTCTAACGATGTACTAGGATCCTGTGTGGGTCTGATGATGTACTAGGATCCTGTGTGGGTCTAAAGATATACTAGGATCCTGTGTGGGTCTGACGATGTACTAGGATCCTGTGTGGGTCTGACGATGTACTAGGATCCTGTGTGGGTCTGATGATGTACTAGGATCCTACGTGGGTCTACCTCTTAACATAGTAAGATGATTCGGTAATTACTTCTAATCATCTATACTTCTGTACATAAGTTATACCTGGTGTGAGCTGAGTCCGTACCTGTGTGGTACTTTCCTTCATGGTAATACGTTGGAAGTATTCTTTTGTGTGGCGTACCTGTGCGGTACTTACCTTCATGATATTCTTACCTTTTTGAAACAGTTAATATTTGGGATTTTGAGTTGGACCCTGTGTTTTACTCATGTTTGAGATGAGTGTACTTGATAACTAAGGTATATGTATCGGTATATACCTAAGTAGGGGTTTCAGCTGGTTTACATTCTTTGTAGTTTATCCTTTGTGGATTTTTGTGAGACCTTGAAGGCCTCAGGGTCCCTACTGAGTATCATTATATTCACCCCTGCACAGGCATCACCCACACCTTGTTGTGTTTGGTGCAGACGATGGACAACGCTGATCAAGGCTGAGGGTACTAGGACTAGACGGTGCCCGGAGGTGGACCATACGGCATGTCAGTACGCAGAGGAGATGGGTGGAAGTGGAGTACTGAGGAGGCTATATGTACCTACCCTTTAGGTAGGAACCTCAGAGGATGACTCAATAGCTATCTTTCTCTTTCTTCATTTGTATTGTATTTCAATTGTACTTATACCTTTACTGTTGGTCTTGTATTCTGACCCCTCTTACTTTCATCACTCCTTTTTCTATATATTTTTCTTTATCTTGTTGTGTGCTTGGTTGAGTGTGTTTACAGGTTATAAAGGTAATGCCTTTTCAGTTTTAGGGGATACGCCTTTCGGTGCTAGTCGCCAGCCTCTAGCCTATGGAAGGCAGGCTTGGGGTAGTCACGGCATGGGCTCCCGGGGGACGGGTCGTGACATCTACTAAATTATCAAGAAAATCTAAACACGTTTGATTGATTTTTTGTGAGTGACACGTTTTGGACTAAAATGTCAATTTTAAACTGATAATAGTCACTTTGAGTCACACCAGGCACATTGTGTATCATATTGAGTTTCATATGAGTTCTATACGTCAAAAATGACTTATGTATCATTTTCATAAAGTATCAAAACAA
Source organism: Viscum album (assembly GCA_963277665.1). Classification (NCBI taxonomy): domain Eukaryota; kingdom Viridiplantae; phylum Streptophyta; class Magnoliopsida; order Santalales; family Viscaceae; genus Viscum; species Viscum album. The sequence continues at coordinate 392,292,627 of OY728146.1, forward strand.
TCAGAGTGTGTTTTCTTGGTTTTGAGTAGGACAGTTGTCCATTTTACTAAAATTGATGATAATTTTTAATAAAAAGACGCACTTTGACTCATACCGGTCAGACCGTGCATCAGATTGAGATTTGACTAATTCCTACACATCCCAAATGAATTCTGGATCATTTTTTCTAAAGTATCAAAACAATCTAAATGTATTTTCTTAGTTTTGAGTATGTCACTTGTCTTCTTTACTAAAATGTCATTTTAAAATTGAAACATGTACTTTGACTCATACCAATCACATTACACATTATATTTTTGTGCAACTAATTCCTAAACATCAAAAATGACTTATGGATAATTTTTCTAAAGTATTTAAACAATTTGAATGGGTTTTCTTGGTTTTGAGTTGGTTAGTTTGACTTTTTACTAAAATTAATGTCAATTTTAAATAAAAACACACACTTGGAGTCATATTGGTCACACCATGAATTATATTGATGTGAGGATAATTCATGAATTTATCAAATCACTTATGGATCATTTTCATAAAGTATAAAAAAATATGAATGGGTTTGTTCGGTTTTGATTAGGACAATTTTTTTCTTCTAAAATTGATGTTAATTTTAAATAAAGACACACTTAGAGTCATACCGGTCACACTGTGCTTCAGATTGAGGTGTGGATGATTCCTACATGTTCCAAATCACTTATGGATTTTTTTTACTAAAGTATCAAAACAATCTGAATGTGTTTTCCTGGTTTTGAGTATGTCACTTTTCTTTTTTACTAAAATGTCATTTTAAACTTGAAAAACACACTTTGACTCATACGGATCACATCCTGCATCGGTTTGACATGAGACTGATTCCTACATGTCACAAATTATTTATGAATTGATTCCATAAATTATAATGAAAATCTGGTTGTGTTTTCTTGGTTTTCAGTGAGTGAAACTTTTAAAAGTCAAATGTTAATTTTAAACAGATAACAAACACATTGAGGCCGTTGTATTTTTTAATAAATTATTGTCAATTTAAAATACAAAGAAGTACTTAGATTTATACCGGTCACATTGTGTGTCAGATTGAGGTGTGTCTGATTCCTATATGTCTTAAAGTCTCAAAAAAAATCCTAAATGTCAATGGTAACATGATTTCCATTGAATTTATTTATTGAACTTGAAACACTACATGAAAAGCTTTGAACAAACCACATCAACTCGAAAAAATAATCCACATGTATAAGAAAAAAATTATTATGAGTAATACTAAAAAGAAATAAATTAAACATAAATAAAAAAATAAACATTAATTCTTTGGATAAATATTTTATTGTGAAAATATAAAGATTACCTATGTGATTGAGAAGTGGGGGAACTTGAAGGAAAATGATAAATGTCAACACTAAAGGGGTGAAAGGTTTTGAGGGGGAAGAAGTTTGTGGAATTTTTGGTGCAAAAAGGAATGAAATATAGATAGAGTTCCCCAACTTGAACACAAGAATCCACCTGTATAAGAAAAAAATTATTAGATGAGTAATACTAAAAATAAATAAATTAAACATAAATATGATATAATACATTAATTATATGGACAATGATTTTACTATGAAAGCATGAAGATTACCTCTAAAATTGAGCAGTGGAAGTAGTGTTTCTCTTCCTACAAACCCAATAGAGGTAATTTTAAAGAAAATGATAAATGAACCACTGTAGGGGTGAAAATATTTTAAGGGAGAAAAAGCATGAAAGTTGGAAACAACACCCCAACTCGAACAAAAGAATCCACCTGTATAAGAATACAATTATTATGTGAGTAATACTAAAAATAAATAAATAAAACATAAATACGAAACAATACATTAATTCTACGGACAATGATTTTTCTGTGAACCATCAAGATTACCGCTGTGATTGAGAAGAGGTGGCATCGTTGATCTTCCTACAAAGGTAGTGGAGGTAATTTGAAAGAGAGTGATAAATGAACCATTGTAGGGGTGAAAGGTTTTATAGGAGAAGAAGCATAAAAGTTATACAGAGCACCCCAAATCAAACAAAAGAATACACCTATATAAGAAAACAATTATTATGTGAGTAATACTAAAAAGAAATAAATTAATCATAAATATGAAACAATAAATTAATTCTATGGATAATGATTTTACTATTCGGACATCTAGATTACCTCTATGATTGAGCAGAGATAACATCATTTCTCTTCCTTCAAAGGTAGTGGATGTGATTTTAAAGAAAGTGATAAATTCACCACTATAGGGGTGAAAAGTTTTTAAGGGATAAAAAACATGAAATTTGGACAAAGTACCCCAACTAAAATAAAAGAAACCACTTGTATAAGAAAACAATTATTATGTGAGTAACACTAAAAAGAAATAAATTAAATATAATTACAAAACAATACATTAATTCTATGGAAAATGATTTTACTATGAAAACATCAAGATTACCTCTATTATTGAGTAGAGACAACGTCGCTTCTCTTCCTGCAAAGGCATGAAACTTGAAAAAAAAATTCTAAAATAAACTAACTCTACAATGAATAATGAAAATTAAATCAACATTTAATTATATAAAATTTCAGTAAAATAGAGAAACTATATCATAACATTACCTTTGCATCTTTCTAAAGGGTTTATTTGGTCCAAATATAAGCTAATAACAAAAATATGGATTTTGTGTGCACTTCATTATGGTTTAGAAGACTGTATGGATGTCAGAAATCATGAGACAATTAATGATATTGATATCTATTTAGATTCATTGATCAATGGATCCAAAATAAGGATTTATTGTGCATCACTCACAAAGTTAATAAAAAACCAAGTATTCTCTTTGTACTTCACTACTGTTGGGTAACTACCACTTAACATAGAATCTAACCTGAAATTTCTGTCTGACGTCCCCATAGTGCTCTCATCCCACACGTTCTCACCACCATCTCTATCATATCACCATTCATCATTCACTTTTCCTTCTCTTCCTTGCAATTTTATTCATTATTTAAACAATTGGGAGTATTTTTCCTTCAAATAATTTTTTGATTCTCATGATACTTCTTTAATCATATGTGTTTCACACAAAACCTTTAAACAATGAATTAGTTTATTCTATAAAATTTTCTCTCTATGTTCAAGAATATAATTAGTTTGTTTCTCTCTATATGTTTGATAAGAGCATCATGGGGATTTCAGGCCAAGAATTTTAGGTCAGTTTCTATGCTAAGTGATAGTTAACCAATAGTAGTGAAGTGCACAGAGAATCCTTATTTTTGTTATTAACTTTGTGATTGATGCACAACTAATCCTTGTTTTGGCTCTATTGATCAATGGATCCAAATAGATATCAATATTTTTCCAACTATTCTAGACTAATTTGTCTTTGATAACAACAATGTAAACATGGATAAAGGATTTTAGAAGGGTCATCTGCATGCTCTCTTGTAAAATTGATGAACTCTTTAACTCCAAATTCATATTAGTTTTTCAAACGATTAGCGTGCATCTATTTTCGTTTCATATCCATCCTATTGGGTTTATAAAACAATAATTTTATACATCATATAAATAAATACACATAATATATTCATTATCAAAAGTGAAAGTTATAAACAATTTTAATAAGGGAAACACAACATTTTTTTGTTTAAAATAATTTCAGTATGTTGAAGAAAATGAGTAATTGAATTTAAGAAAATAATTAATCCACATAAAATATTTCTTAAATCCCCTAAACAAATACAAATATAATATAGGTAATTAGGGAGTAATATGAAACTTAAATATGATAAACAAGAATAATAAACTCTCATTCAATAAACATAAAGATATAATAATGTATTGGAATAAGTGATGTAGAAACCTAAGGAATTATTACATTTAAAATTAATGGTATATCAATATTTGAAAACATCTCAAGAATCATGGGATGTAATATCACCACACCGACCCATCCCAAGGAAATTAAAGGTACTCCAACTAGATGTAAAACTAGCATTTACTAATGGATTACATGAATAGTAATTACATTAAAAAAAATATATTTCTCATTATTTTATATGAGAATTTTGTTTGTAAATTGACAAAGGTGATTTATGAATTGAAACAAGAGATGAGATATTGGTATTGAAGGTTAGATGAATTATTAAATAAACTTTAATTTAAAAAATTAGGAATTGATCATAATCGTTACATAAAAAATAAATTTATGGATAGACTGAAAGTGTTTATCAATGTGGATTACATAACATTTAGAGGTTCAAGAGATGAATGATGATAATAATTTTCTATATTAACAATGATCAATATTTAAATGTTGATGATTAGTGAGTTGACATTTTCTTCATTTATAGGCAACTCATGGAATTCATGGGATATTTATTTCCCAATCCATGTATGTGAGGGGAGTGTTTTATATATTTCCAAAGGAAGATTAAAAACCCATGTTGAAACCCATGGAAAATTGAATAAAATTTTCAAATGTTGTGGGTGAGATTCCAATATATATCATGATAGTGTCCAAGGGTCATTCTTGATCCCCCTTAGACTAGAAACAAGCACCAGGGCATGAAAAACAACATAGTGGGAATAATTTGGCCTAAAAAATAAATAAAACCAGTAGAAAGAAATTTTAAATGAAATCTTCCATGATGAATCCATACATTGGATTATTACACCAACCCAGATAAGTAGAAAAAAGAAGATATGAAGGAGTATAATATAAAAAAGTTCCCCTAACCTACCTTCAACCCACTCACACACAAAAACTCAGTTTCAATTTCTAAAATTTTACATGTATGGAATACATTGATAAAATAAAGAATAAAAAATATGTATGATAACTTTGTGCGATCAATTTTGGAAATGAAAATAAAATAAAACAACCAACTGAAATCCATGTGACTCCAGGTATCACCATCGATTCTAGAAACAATAAACTCTCCATGAGTGATCAAGAGTTGAATCAAAATGGGAAATTGAGAAAATCGGAAGGCCTACCATGCTAACATACAACCATTCAACCACAGATAACAACATCATCGAAGAATAAATCAAAAACAAAACAAAAAATACACAATGAAAATCGGAAGGACTACCTCTCTAGGTTAAAGAAAATCCGAGACCCTCTTCAGAAACCCTAATTTTAATCAAACACCAGATGTCGAACAAGATGCTCGAGAAACTGGAGGCAGCTGAGTGGTGTGATTTAATCTTTGATTCACCGAGGAGGAGAACTAGCAGTGGGTGGCTTCTACAAAAAGATTCTGATATTGCAATGGGTTAGAAAATGGTTAGGGTTTTTTAATTAGATCAGGAAACTTTTATCACCACTTTATTAGCACTGATAAAGGTTTGTATTTATCAGCATTAAACTTATAGCTCTGATAAGTTTTCATTTTATCAATGATTTTTTAGCGCTGATAAATCTTCATTCTTATGAGTGCGAAAAAAGCACTGATAAAGATGGTTTTATCAACACTTATTACTTAAGCACTGTTAAAGGATTTATAATTTTAATTATAAATAATTTTTTTAAATATTTATATATACTTAATAAATATATATAAATATAAATATAGTAAATATATTCTTTTTAAATATATTTATTATAATTTTATATTTTTTTATAATTATAGAAATATTTTTAAAAAATAATATTTTTATCATTATATATATTTATATAATTATACATATATATTCAATAAATATATATAAATATAAATATTGTAAATATATTCATTATTTAAGTAAATTTAATATAAATTTAATAAATATTTAAATATATATAATGATTTATTTATAATTATATAAATAATTTTTTAAAAATATTTATTTATTTATAATTATAAATATATAATTGTATAAATATAGTAAATGTACATTTATAAATAGATTTATTTATAAATATTTTTTTACAAATATTGTTTTAACATTATTAGTGAATATCTAATTTTAAGTGCATATATATATGTTAAAAATGAGTGAAATTGAATAAATTAAGAATAAGTACACTTTAACAATATTGAAAAAAATGGATAAGTTTTATGTGTGTATATTGTATATAAAAATGCATTAATTATGTATATGTGAAATCAATGTAACACAAATTGGATCTATGTTAAATATAAAAATAAAATGACATTCAATTATATGTCGAGTATTATGCAATTAGTCAATATTTTTAATTCATATTCAATTTTAATTATAAACCACCATTCAATAAATATATGACTATTTAATGTAAAGCACATAAATATTTTTTAATATATAAATCCTTTTTATATAAATAAATATATATCTATAAATTTAATATATACAATTTAATAACATTAATTATCAAAATTATCTAATTAATAAAATGTTTAATATTTAATAATGTATAATACATTTATTCATTTTTATCAATAATTATTTAATTAATAAAATTTGTAATATTTTTTTAATAAGCTCATTATTTATTTATTTATTTATTTAATTATTTCATTTTATTTATTCGGACCTTTATCAATGCTAAAAAAGAGTTGATGAAAAAAATATTTATGATCGCTAAAAATAAAGTGCTAGTAAATGTAACTATTTATCAACACTAAAATTAAATCATTGATAAAGGATATCTTGTAACAGTGCTAAAAATAAAGTGTTGATAAAGGTACCCTTTATTAGTTCCAAAAAAAGTGATGATAAAAGGTTAAATTTCATAGCATTTTTCTTAGCGCTGATAAATATGCCATTTATTAGTGTCTTTTTGTAGCGCTGATAAATACCAGTTCTATTAAAGGTCGGTTTTGTAGTAGTGCATAGAGTCAAGTCCATTAAATACCCAGTGGACTAGATGTGAATGCCCAAATCCACCGCCCAACACCGCCTGCGGAGCCACGAAGGAATAAGCCGCCACACGGAGTCACTGCCGAAGAAGCCGAATGTAAGATCCTGATTTTTGGAAAGGTATGCTTTTATTGTGTTTTGGGTTGGACCCTTTGTTTTTCGGGCTTTTGAAATGTTTCCTGAAAGTGTGAGAGGCCTTGGAGGTGTTCTAGGGGCTCAGGGCACCGAAGAAAGGAAATTTAGGCAAGATAGGCCAGGGCGCACGACCTGCGCATGACCAGGTAAACCGTGCGGCCTGCCCAGGCTAAACCGTGCGACCCTTCCTCCTTCGGACAGAATCATGTGCACGGTTTGTGCACGGTTTTCCAAACCGTGCGGCTAAATCATGTGACCCCTCCCCCTTCGGGCAGTGGCATGCGCACAGGTTTCCCACGGTTTTCCAAACCATGCAGACAAACCGTTTAGCTACTTAAAGTTGGGAAAAATTACAAGTTTGCCACTCTGAGCTTTTAAACCCCAACTCGGTATTTTCCTTATTTCATCCCCTCTCAACCCTAGCGACGAACTTGGCCGACCCAAGCTTCCCAAGGGTGGTTCTCCTTCGATTATAAGGCATTTTTGGTGTCGTTGGATGCGGATCGAAGCTCCGGGTAAGGCTAATCCCATCCTTGATTCTCTTTTTGGTTTAGGGTTTGTATCTTCTCCCCCTCTTGTTTTGAAGCTCTAAAACCCTAACTTTTGGGTGAGTTTTAGGTTGAAGCTCCAAAGGTTGGCCAGATCAAGGTTTAAGGACTCGATTGAGAGTGCGTTCAACCGCGGTTTCGAGGTAGGTGGTCTACAAGTGATATCTCATAGTTATTTGGGTATTTGTGAATGTCTAGTTGTGTTCTTGCTTTCCTTTGGTTATGTTTTGGATAACCTTGGTATTTTTGGTAATAATGGTGTTTGAAATGGAAAATGGGAAGCCTCACGATCCTCGTGGGATGTGTTCGGATAGACTTGACCTAATTGGGGTCATCCATGGGATGTGCCGTCATTTCCCGGATTTAGGGATTGATATTAAACAAGTGAACTTGTTGTAATGAATTGTAGAGCCCTTGATATATGTGTTGGCATGATTGGTTGAACTTGGAATAGAAGTTAGGTGATGCACCTAGACTTGGTAATAACCTATGGGTTAAAGTGGAATTGGTTAAATGATTGATTCAAGGGAATGATGAATGGGTTAAATGGGTTATTGCATAGACATATTAAAGACCATAATGGGATAGATTATGGGTTTAATGTTGAATGATTAGTGAGATAGGCATAACACATGGGAATTGGGTGAATGGTTAAATGATGTGAAATGGTAATGTGTTAATGGGTTAAGGCACGATGTAGTTTCCCATGTGGGTTGTGGTGAATAGTGTTTGTCGAAGGGCAATGGTTTGTATGGTTGATGGTTACTTATATATAAGCATTTTCACATGGCTTCATAGAGTGGGGTATGATATGAGGATCTACGCCCATGGGTCAAGTGAAGACTGAGGTTCTAAACTCCACCCTAAATGCATGGGTTAGGAAAGGGGACTAAGGGTCTATTCTCCTAACGATTGCATCCACCCGGACTGAGGCTTCGAGGTGAGGCTATGGTTTTTATGAGGGGTTAGTCCTAGTGAGATAGGATAACGATGTGTTTACCCTCTTGCATGTTATTTTTGGCCTTAGACCCATGTAACATAGTGTATGTGATTAACCCATGGAAATGTGATGAAATAGTAAATGGTGATAATGGGTGTGTAATGAATGGTAATGGAAGTGGAATTGGCTTGGCTCTAAACTAGATAATGGTACCTTAGATAATTACTTGGCAATTATCATTCATATTCCCTTGCATGAACTATCTATTTAGACTGGATATTTTATAGACACCGTAGGTGGTAGCCTACTGAGTTGTACTCACACCCTGCTTGGGCCACCGTTGGGTACCCGAGAAGACTTCATGTCTGTAGGTCAGGAGATGGGAAAAGGTCCTTTCTAGATAGTGAGTGGACATGGGTAGCACTTGGTGGAGGATCCAGACTTGGATTCGGGACCATTTTGGGGATTTTGGCAGTTGTCTTTATTTTGGGGTTTTGTCCACCTTTTCACTTGTAGTATGACATGGAATATTTATTGTTTGGAATTGGTTGTTATGCAGGTTCCTGGATTATTGATTATTGTTTCTGCTATTGGTATATTTATGTTGTGGCATACTTTGATAAAAAGGGTGTATAGTCTCCCCACTTGACTATATAGACCCCCGCTGCTAGTTGGCAGCCTTTGGCATATGGGAAGGCACACTTAAGGTCATGTAACCACCCATATCAGAGCACTGGTTTAGTGGCTTCCAGGTCGGGGATGTTACAAAGTGGTATCAGAGGAGGTCTTTCTTCTCCTTCTCTGAGGTATTGTTATTTGGGATTGGTAGCCAAGGGTTAATATGTGTCAGGCCTTGGTAATGAGCTCGTGCTTGGGAGTAGCTAACCCAGGTACGGGGGAAACCCAAGTCACCCTGGGTGGGAAATGATGTTATTGGTTGTGTGATGTTACAGTTGATGATATTTCACCATTGGGTGACACACATGTGGTTTGATGTGATTGTTTTATGATGTTTGGATCATGGCCATAACAGCACGAGGATTTGCATTCATGCATCATTGTAGGAACCTAGGGAGATAGGTGACATGCATTGTGTTATACACACACACGGGGTGGGTGTGTGAGGCAGGAAAGTAGGGTGAATCATGCATTTCATGAAACCAAGAAATAATGAGAAGAATGAAATAAAAAAAGTGGGTAAATGATGTTTAATGGAGTAATAGGGTTTGAAACAAGTTGGAAAATGTTGTTGGGTTAGCATATGAAAAGTGGGTTGTTGTAGCTAGTAAAGATCTTTTGGTGGAGTCATGAAAGTTTATGGTATGTGTGCTAAATCACGTGCTTGGCATTGTAGAGAAATGCCACCACGACGTCGGTTACCAGTTGGGCAACGAGAGGGTGTTGCTGAGAACAATCCTCTAGTAGATGAGTAAGAAAATGTGGCAATCAATGAAGGTAGAAAAGACCAGTTCTGAGAGAAATTGACTCACCTTATGCAGATGATGGATCAGGACCCAGGGCGGGTTGCACCGAGTATGTTTGAGCTGACCAGGGAGTTCCAGCTACAGCACCCTCCGACATTCACCGGAGAGGGTGGGCCAGAGGAAACAGAGTTCTGGTTAGATTCTGTCTAGACGATACTGGATCATCTAGAGACCCCCATTGAAAAGTGAGTAAATCTGGCCGCTTATATGTTGCGGGGATAGGCTAGGCATTGGTTGGACATTCAGACTCAAATTGAGCAGGTTTAGGTAATGTCGTGGAAGGTTTTTCAGAAAAAGTTTCTAGAGCATTTCTACCCAGAGACCTTGAGACAAGAGTGGGCTTCAGATTTTATGAGCCTGACTCGGGGATTGCTATCGGTGATGGACTATGCTAGTCGCTTCACTGATTTGAGACGCTTCATCCCAGTGTTAGCAGGGGATGAGGCAGTAGTAGCAAGGCATTTCCAGGATGGGCTGAGAGAGGAGATCAGGTCTCAATGAAACATATTCTACTTAAAGAGGTTCGCAAAGGTAGTAGATCTGGTGATGATCTCAGAAGGAAACCTGAAGGGTGCTTCGGGTAGTGGGCTTGTGGTGACAGTGGGGCAGACGAGCGGTGCAGCTACCCAAGGTCAGAAGCGATGCCATGAGAGCTCACATCATGGAATAAGTGTGCAAATTGGATGGAAGAGAGGGTCAGCCTCTCAGAGTGGAAACCATGTGTTCTGCTATCAGTGTGGTAGGTCGGGGCATATGTGTGGTCAGTGTCCTCGACCTCTAGTTGAGTGCCGTTCGTGCGGCCGGATGGGACATGTGCAGAAGTTCTGCAGGAGACCTCAGTAGGTGGTAGAGTATGAAGTGTAAGGCAGGTACTGGATAGGGGAAGGGGATCAGTTGCCCTGTATCAGGCAGGTAGTTGGAGCTCCACATGCCATACTGGAAGAGGCGATGGATGTGGAACTCCAGGGCATGATTTCTCATGCCAGTAAGGCAGTGCAGCGCAGGGCGTTCAGGCTAGAGCCCATGGTTGAGGGGCAATTTAGCTTCAGGCAGTTTAGTTTGCGCCTGGTGATGGCAAGGTTGGACCGTCGACTATTCGAGGTATGATCCTTGTAGCTTCTACTTTTTCTAGTGCGTTGTTTGACACAGGTGCCACACACTCTTTTATCTCTTCAAAACTTGTTGTAGCACTGGGTTTACCTATGGAGGGGGTGTGTGGGGTGATGTCAATTGACACTCCGTTGGGGGTGCGGGTTGAGGATATCAAGTAGTGCAAGGGATGTGCCTTGGAAGTTGGTGGGTATCGTTTTTTGTGGGACTTGTTCATTCTCGAGATGTCAGGTTTTGACCTAACCTTGGGAATGGATTTGTTGGTGTTTTATCTGGCACATATAGACTGTTATCATCACAGAGTATCATTCAGGTCGCTTGAGGGTGACGCTTATGCCCACCGTGGTGAATGGGATATTCGAGAAGGGTGTGCGGGGCTGTTTTGTCAACAGATGAGTGGACACATAGCTCAAGTGGCATTTCTCATGCGTGATGATGATGAGGGAGGGGAAAAAATAATTTCCCTCCTGTGGTGGATCGGTTTCAAGATGTGTTTCCTGAGGATTTCTCGGGGTTACCCCCTTAGAGGGATGTTGATTTCATGATCGAGTTGCTACCGGGAGTGGAGCCAGTTTCTATTCCACCATACCGAATGGCACCGGAAGAACTCTAGGAATTGAAGGTTCAGTTTGAGGAGTTGGAGCATAAGGGGTTTATCCGTCCTAGTACGTATCCTTGGGGATCTCCCAATCTTTTTTCAAAGAATTCTGATGGGTCGTTAAGGATGTGTGTTGACTATCGAAAGTTGAATAAGATGATGGTGAAAAACCGGTACCATATTCCTAGAATTGATGAACTGTTTGATCAGTTTACGGGTGAATAAGTGTTTTCTAAGATTGATCTGAGGTCGGGTTATCACCAGTTGAGGGTGAGGTCTTCCGACATACCGGAGACAACTTTCCGGAGTCGGTATGGGTTGTTTGAGTTTGTGGTAATGCCTTTCGAATTGACCAATGAACCGGTAGTGTTTATGGCTTTGATGAACCAGATATTTCATCCCAATCTAGATCGGTTTGTGGTTGTCTTTGTTGACGATATCTTATTGTACTCGAAAACTCATGACGATCATTCCCAACATCTTGACATCTTATTGGGTACGCTAAGAGAGTACCGGCTATACGCCATGCTATCCAAGTGTCAATTCTGGATAGGTGAGGTACATTTTCTGGGTCACATCATCTCTGAGGCAGGTGTGTCAGTGGATCCAGAGAAAGTGCAGGCAGTTGTATCTTGGGAGCATCCCAAGAGTGTTTCTGATGTTCGGAGTTTTCTGGGTTTGGGTGGGTATTACCGAAGGTTCATTCAGGATTTATCTCGCTTGATAGCACCACTTTCGGGCTTGAACAAGAAGTTAATCAAGTTCAAATGGTCTAAGGCTTGTGAGAATACCTTCCAAGAGTTGAAGAAGCGGCTGACGACCACACCTATCTTGATCTTACCTAAGCCGGGTAAGAAGTACATCGTGTTCTGTGATGCGTCCGGAATTGGACTTGGGGCTATGTTGATGCAAGATGAGCGGGTGGTGGCTTACGGGTCAAGGAAGTTGAGACCCCATGAGTGGATTTATCCCACTCATGACCTTGAGTTGGCCGCAGTAGTGTATGCCTTGAAGTGCTGGAGGCACTATCTGTTGGGAGAATGGTTTACCGTGTTTACCAACCATAAGAGTTTAAAGTACATCTTCTCACAGTGGGATCTGAATCTTCGGCAGTGAAGATGGGTTGAATACCTCCAGTATTTTGACTTTGAGTTGGTGTACATGCCAGGAAAGGGAAACAATGTTGCTGATGCTCTGAACAAGAAGGTTCAGAATCAGGTGGTTCATGAATCCAGTACCGAGTGGAAGGTGATGGATTTGTTTGTAGAGATGCACCTGGAGGTGCCAGAGGAGAATGTTCAGGTCACTCTTGTTTCCTTAACGATGGAGTTGATGATTTTTAGTAAAGTTAAGGAAGGTCGGCTTGATGATCCTGAGTGTTTGATCATGAAGGAAAATATTAAAGGTGGGGAGCTACCTTCTGGTTGGGCCGTCGATGTGGACGGAGTTGTTTGTGTTCAAGATCGTGTGGTAGTGCCAGAGTGTATGTGGGAAGAATTGATGCGTGATTTCCATGCATAAAAGTGGACAGTGCATCCTGGTTTGACCAAGATGTACCGTGATCTATGAAGGCAGTTTTGGTGGCCTGGGATGAAGAAGGAAGTTGCGGGCTTTGTGGCACGGTGCCTTACCTGTCAGCAGGTGAAGGCCGAGCACCAACGTCCAAGTGGTTTGTTGCATCCATTTCCCATTCTAGAATGAAAGTGGGACGATGTGACAATGGATTTTGTCGTGGTTCTTCTGAGGACGCAGTGGAATAATGATGCAATATGGGTGGTTGTGGATCAGTTAACGAAAGTGGCTCATTTCTTACTGATTTTGGAGACCCTTACAATCGACCATTTGGGTGAGTTGTATGTTCAGAAAATAGTGCGGTTGCATGGTGTGCCATAGACCATAGTTTCAGACTGAGATCCTCATTTCACATCACGTTTCTGGAAAGGGTTGCAGAGGGAGCTTTGTACGCAGGTGTTTTTGAGTACGACTTTCCACCCGCAGACGGACGGGCAGTCGAAGAGTACGATCCAAGTGTTGGAAGACATGTTAAGAGCTTGTGTCTTGGACTTTGGTGGTTCTTAGGAGAGACACCTATCATTAGTTGAATTTGCCTACAACAACAGTTTTCAGGATACGATTTAGATGTAACTGTTTGAGGCACTCTACGAGAGGCCATGTAGATCTCCGTTGTGTTGGAAAGAGACCGGTGAATCAGAGTTGTTGGGGCCAAGTCTCGTGCAGGAGACTTCAGGGAGAGTTAAGTTGATCAAGAAGTGGATGGCTACGACTTAGAGTAGTCAGAAGTCGTATGAGGATCGGAGGCATAAACCTCTTGAGTTTGGGGTGGGTGATAAAGTGTTCCTTTTGGTGTCTCCAAGGTTGGGTCACCGTCGAATACGAAAGCAGGGTAAGTTGGCACCCAGGTATGTGGGACCTTTTGAGATTGTGGAGAGGATCGGACCAGTGGCATACCAATTGGCTCTTCCACAGCGGTATGGTGGGATGCATGATGTGTTTCATGTGTCGCATCTTCAACGGTATCACCCAGACCCATGTCATGTGGTTGAAATTGAGGATGTGGAGCTTGAGGCTGATGCGTCCTTTGAGGAGCATCTGGTTCGTGTGGTGGACCATAGTGAAAGGGTCTTGTGAGGCAAGGTTGTGCCATTAGTGCGAGTACTATGGAAGCATGGGAAATTTCAGGAAGAAACTTGGGAGTGGGAATCAGATATGTGGGCTCAGTGGCCCGAACTCTTCTCTTTGGTGGAGCAATGAGGCTTGGGAACTCGGCTCTAGGACGAGCCGTTATAAGGTGGGGAGGTTGTAAGATCCCTATTTTTGGAAAGGTATGTTTTTATTGTGTTTTGGGTTGAACCCATTATTTTTGGGGCTTTGAAATGTTTCCTGAAAGTGTGAGAGGCCTTGGGGGTGTTCCGAGGGCTCGGGGCACAGAAGAAAGGAAATTTGGGCAATATAGGCCAAGGTGCACGACCAGGTAAACCGTGCGGCCTGGCCAGGCTAAACCGTGCGACCCTTTCTCATCCAAAAAGAAGCTTGCACACGGTTTGCGCACGGTTTGCCAAACCGTGAGGCTAAATCGTGTGACCCCTCCCCCTCCGGGCAGTGTCATGCACATGGTTTGCACACGGTTTTCCAAACTGTGCGGACAAACCGTACAACCACTTAAAGTTGGGAAAAATTACAAGTTTGCAACTCCGGGATTTTAAACACCAACTCAGGATTTTCCTCATTTCATCCCCTCTCAACCTTAGCGACGAACTTGGCTGACCCAAGCTTCCCAAGGGTGGTTCTCCTTCGATTCTAAGGAATTTTTGGTGCCGTTGGATGCGGATCGAACCTTCGGTTAAGGCTAATCCCATCCTTGCTTCTCTTTTTGGTTTAGGGTTTGTATCTTCTCTCCCTCTCGTTACGAAGATCTAAAACCCTAAATTTTGGGTGAGTTTTAAGTTGAAGCTCCAAAGGTTAGTCGGATTGAGGTCCAAGGACTCGATTGAGAGTGAGTTCAACCACAGTTTTGAGGTAGGTGGTCTAAAAGTGATGTCCCATATTTATTTAGGTATTTGTACACCTCTAGTTGTGTTCTTACTTTCCTTTGGTTATGTTTTGGATAAACTTGGCATGTTTGGTAATAATGGTGTTTAAAATGGAAAATGGGAACCCTCACGATCCCCGTGGGATGTGTTGGGATAGACTTGACCTAATTGGGGCCATCCATGGGATGTGCTGGTATTTCCCAGATTTAGGGATTGATATTAAACAAGTGACCTTGTTGTAATGAATTATAGATCCCTTGATAAATGTTTTGGCATGATTGGTTGAACTTGGAATAGAAGTTAGGTGATGCACCTATACTTGGTAATAACCTATGGGTTAAAGTGGGTTGGGTTAAATGATTGATTCATGGGAATGATGAACAGGTTAAATGGGTTAATGCGTAAACGGATCAAAGACCATAATGGAATAGATTATGGGTTTAATGTTGAATGCTTAGTGAGATAGGCATAACACATGGGAATTGGGTGAATAGTTAAATGATGTGAAATGGTAATGTGTTAATGGGTTAAGGCATGATCTGGTTTCCCATGTGGGTTGTGGTGAATAGTGTTTGCCGAAGGGCAATGGTTTGGATGGTTGATGGTTAATTATATATAAGAATGTGCACATAGCTTCTTAGAGTGGGGTATGACATGAGGATCTACGCCCATGGATCGAGTGAAGACTGAGGTTCTAAACTCAACCCTAAATGCATGGGTTAGGAAAGGGGACTGAGGGTCTATTCTTCTAACAGTTGCATCCACCCAGACTGAGGCTTCGAGGGGAGGTTATGGTTTCTATAAGGGGTTATTCCTAGTGATATAGGATAACGATGTGTTTACCCTCTTGCATGTGATTATTGGCCTTAGACCCATGTAACATAGTGTATGTGATTAACCCATGGAAATGTGATGAAATAGTAAATGGTGATAATGGGTGTGTAATGAATGGTAATGGAAGTGGAATTGGCTTGGCTCTAAATTGAATAATGGTACCTTATATAATTACTTGGAAATTATAATTCATATTCCCTTGCATGCACTATCTGTTTAGACTAGATATTTTGTAGACACTGTTGGTGGTGGCCTGCTGAGTTGTACTCACACCCTGCTCAGGCCGCCGTTGTGTACCCGAGCAGACTTCATGTTTGCGGGTCAGGAGAAGGGAAAAGGTCCTTGATAGATAGTGAGTGGACATGGGTAGCACTTGGTGAAGGATCCGGACATGGAGTCGGAACTATTTTGGGTATTTTGGCCATAGTATTTATTTTGGTGTTTTGTCCACCTTTTCACTTGTAGTATGACATGGAATATTTATTGTTTGGAATTGGTTGTTATAAATGTTCCTGGTTTATTGATTATTGTTTCCGCTATTAGTATATTTTTGTTGTGTCATACTCTGATAAAAAGGGGGTATATTCTACCCACTTGACTACATAGACCCCCACTGCTAGTCGGCAGCCTTTGGCGTACGGGGAGGCGCACTTAAGGTCATGTAACCACCCTGCTCGGAGCATCGGTTTAGTGGATTCCAGGTCAGGGACATTACACCGAAGGCCAGGGGTCAAAACCCTATGAGAAGTAGAGAGCTCTTGGCTAAATCTGAGATTCATCATCTCTGTAAAATCCTTGTGAACTCCTCTTCTTTAATTTCCAACTTTTCACTAAGATCTTCAACTATCTTTCCCTATTCAAAAATTCTAAGTTTTTAACTTAAGATCTCTTGGATATATTATTCTTCTTTCTTGACAACATCTTTTTCAAATTCAACAACTTTTCTACTATATTTATTAATCATTCTAATTTCTTTCTTGTGTTACCTAATTTTCTCAAGGCATACAATAAGTTTTTTTTGAACTAATTGTCTTTGTAAGATTTTTTACCCCCTTATTCTTAACTATTTAAGAAGTCTTCTATTTTCTCAATTTTTCCAATGAACATTCTAAACTTTTCTAAATTTTCATCTTCTAAATAATTGTTTTTAGTTGAGTTCAATTCATATTTCTTACTCAATATACTTCTCTTGTTTCCAGTAAAATTCTTCTTATAGTTGTTGGATGAATTTTCTTCTTTAGAATTTTTTTACACTTATTCTAAATAGGTTTATTATTAGAATCGTATCGATATTATTTAACATTATTCATTTTAAAATTCATAGCTAAGTGTCCAATTACACCACATTTGAAACAATTTAGAGAAAGTTTTCCTCCATACTTTTTTTCCCACTCTGATAGTTTTTGGAGATAAGAGACATGATTTTATCATCCAACTCATCATCCTCATCATCCTCAGAATCAAAAGGGTTAGCATCTTCAATATCTTGAATTTTCATCTTTCTCAAAGCTTCAAAATCCATTTCATCCTTCATTTTCTTTTGGAACATTAGAGATTTTATCATTTCATAAGCAATAAAAAAGTTATGAAATTCATCAAGAGATAAATTATCTGTATCTTCTAAAGATGAGATTTTAGAATCAAACTTATCCAAAAAGTTTCTCATAAGTTTTTCACTATTATAGAATCTTTCAAAACTTCTCTAAATCCTCTGATGTTGCAAAAAATTTCATTTACTCTAGTGAAGTATTCATCAGTAGTCTCTTCATCTCTCATTTTATGTCTTCAAAATTAATATGCTAGATTTTTATATTTTCTTCCTTCACTTTAGTATTCCATTAAAAAAATACTTTACATCTTTTCCCACATACTCTTTGAAGTTTTGAGACCCATCTTCTTCATATAAACATTTTCTAATAGATACATAAGGATATAATTTCTATCCTTTCCATTAGATTCAATATTTATTTTTTCAACAATCATCATAGGAGTATCTTTCTAAATAGGTGGAAAACCAATTGTAGTAACATCAAAAATTTATAGGCCAAGATATAGGAGATAAGAAATCATCCTATTTTTTCAACCATAATAAATTTTTCCAATAAATATAGGGATCCCTCTACTTTTGACAGAATTGAGATTATCCATGATAAGGATTCAACAAGGGAACCTACTCTAATACTGATTGAAGTTCTAAAGGATCTAATAACAACTGAGTGGGGGGGGGGGTTAAATTAGTTGTTCACTTCTATAAGTTTCAATACCTTTTAAAAAATTATCCCCTAAAACTTTTTAAAGTTCATATCCCTATAATATTTTAGTAAATAAACATGCATTAAAAATTAGAAAATCAAGTAAAACACATGAGATTTACAAGTTTCAGTCTTAGTTTGAGAACCTACATCCTTTCCATATATACTCCCGTGGGTCTATATAAATTAACTACAATGAACAAGTGAATAAATATTGTAAAAAAATACCATTATAAATATTCTATCTCCCAATAGTAATGATTATTCTAACTGACATTAGTTTACAAAGATTTCTTACAAATAATTTTAGCCACAAAAGAAAAATATCACCAAGTTTTTTCTCTAAAAAACTCTGTTTGGAAGCTTAGTCTGATGACCTTGGGTCTGATTGCCTCATTCCTATGGAATCAGTATGATGAAACCTTTTCTCAAACTAAACCTCTCAAACTCTACTCAATTTCTTAGTCTGATATTCCTCAATTTGGTAAACAAAGATTTCTAATGCTTGATCTTTTAATGAGATCCCAATCCAGAAATAAACTTCAACTTGATCTCTACACCTCTCTACCTTTTCCACATGTTAAAATTTTTCAATGTACGAATGCACTGTGCATCAATTTATTGGCGTCCTAGAATAGTAAATGTGGGAAATTTAATTTTTTTTCCTGCTCACTCAAATTACAAAAACCTGAAAGTCACTCAGATTTGAAATTCAACTTTGACAACTTAAACTTTTCTCAACTCTTCTAAAACCTTCTTGAATCTTCTTGAGTATTCTCAAAAACCAGCCTTTTTGAAAATACAAACTTTTCCTCATTCTGATTAAGTAAGTCCAATTACATTTCATTTTGTGACTCCGATAGTTTTTCCAGACTCAGAATTAGTCCAATTTAATTTATTATAGAAAATGAATCCAATAGACTTTGTTTTAAAATGTTCATTCGATTGACCATATCTTCACCAATTATAACTCTACAGCCTTTCCTCTTGACCAAAATAAAACAATAAAAATAATTTCTCATTACGATGAACTTATCAACAACTCATTTGATGCATCAATATTAATATGTGTCCGATGAATCAGTATAAGGAATCAATTTAATGAATCATCCAACTGAAGTGAATATTCTATAAACATGGTTGCAACTTTTAAAGACTACAAATATCGATATTAACTCAACACTTCTCACATCTTCAAATGTTTCATCATTATGATAGTTTTTTCATCCCAATGGAATTATTTATATAATTTGGTGAGATCGATTATTTATTAGTGGGAAGAATCATTCTAATGGATCAATTCTATTCTTGATCTGATGGATTAGTGTCTACTTTTGGTCTAATGGTGAATCTGATCAATAACTTTGAAATTATTTAAGATTCGTCAGCTATACACATGCATACTTCTGACAGCTTCTATGTTTGTTACCTCTGGATCTGATGAAATCTTTGTCTTTCGGAACCAATACAATATTTATGATTCTTAAATTTCTTGAAAATATTATATGATGAGATTTTTTCATGATTTATGATAACTCTATGATCAGAAAAACATCCTCTAAATTTCTTTCACTACATCTACTGACTTTCTAATAGACACCGAGTCTAATGAAACTTGAATTTCATACCGATGAATCTGAGGCTGATGATGCATCTGATCATCAACTTCATCTTTTTGACTACTTCTGTGTCCATTTATTCTAAATTAGATACATTGTGTTCAGAAAAAACATTTCTCAAAAAACTCTACCTTGTATTTGGGTTTGAACATTTTGCAACTTTGACCTATTTTTCAAAAAAAATATTTTAAAAAAGATTATTTGTCAATAAATAAAAAACTTTTTAAAAATAAAAACATCATAAAGGTTCTTCAAAGGTGAATTTGATCACTTTGGTGCTTTAGTTTATTTAAGAGGGGGTGATATTCAAGGTGTTTTGTGATTCCTCCCATCTGGGTTTGAGACCTATCTTGATACAGTGGAAAAAATGATCTCTTATGGGTGTAGGTTGTTATTCCCTAGGAGAATAACTATTCCACCCATGATATGGAGGTAGTAGTAGTTGTGTTTTCACTGAAGTTTTAGTGACATTACCTCATTGAGGATCACTTTGTGTTCTTTACAGATCATAAGATCTTGAGGTGTATTTTTTTCTCAGCATGATATAAATCTGCAGTAATTGAGGTGGGTGAAGTTTCTCCAATACCATGAACTTGAGATCCCCTATACCTTATAAAAAGGGAATTTCGTGATCAGGAAGTTATGGAAGGATGTTGTCCAAGATTCAGAAGATGTTTAAAGGGTGATGGATGACTTTGTGACCCTACACTTAAATTCAAGGGTAGTCAGTGGTGGAGGTTAATTTCTTGAGATGACAGTGCAATCTACTTTGGTACAAGGAGTCTCAGTAGGGTAACTCAGAGGTAGAGATGATGTGTGATTATGTTGTACATGGTGTTTCTCTAGGGGGATGAGGATAGTCAAAATCAAATGATGTTTCATGGGAAGTTGTTTGTTATGGTAGATATTCATGAGGGGGTCCTTCATGAGTTTCATATCTCACATTATGTAATAAAACCAAGGGTATCCAAGATATATCATGGCTTGAGGATACAATTTTAGTGGATTGGGATAAAATAGGTAGTGGAAGGGTTTGTGGATTAGTATCTAGTTTACCAATAGGTTAAGGGTGAGAACCATGTTCTAGTGGTTTTTTACAGCCCTTGGATGTTCTTGAGTGGAAATAGGATAACGAATCGATGGAATTCATCACTATTTTACCCTAATATTTAGGATTTTTTTATTCTATCTGGGTAATCATTGACCGATTGATGAAATTAGATCACATTTTAGCAATCAAGGAGTTGATCACCAAGAATTTTTTGGAGAGGATATATGTGGATGAGGTGGTGAGATCGCATAGAGTCCTAAGGCCCATTATCTTTGATTAGTATGATAACTTTATATCATGAGTCTGGAAGGGATTTCATCATGATTTTAGAACTTAGTTACACCTCAACACTGCTTTCCACCCTTAAATAGATAGTTATATGGAGTAAACTATGCAGGCACTGGAGGACATGTTATGGGTATGTATCTTTGACTTTGGAAAATCTTGGAATTTTTTTTGACTTTGGTTGAGTTTTCTTATAAAAATAGCTATCATTAATCCATTGGAATGACCCTGTTTAAGGATTTGTATGAGATACCATTTCATTATCTATTTTTTGGGCCAAGTTTAGGGCATTGCCATTTCTTGGTCCCTATGTGGTGAAAAGAATGATAGAGAAACTTCAGGTTTTTTATAAGGGGATGAAGGAAGCATGGGACTTGAATAAGTCTTATTCCAATCATATAATGAGGCATTTGGAGTTCAAGGTTAGAGACCATGTTTTCTTTAGAGTCTCCCCTCGATGTGGGTAATAGAGTTTTGATAAGGGGAGTAAGATCTCACCCTAATTTGTTGGGCCTTTTGATATATTGGGATGCATTGGTGAAGTAGCTTATCAGTTGGAACTCCCACCATGACTGGACCTGATTCGTAATGTCTTCTATTTTTTTTCAGCTTCATTGGTATCTTTACAATGACTCCCATATCCTTGACTAGGGAGATTTAGATATCAAGGATGGCATAAAATTCATGGAGCAGCCAGTGGAGATCCAGGATCATCAGGAGAAGGTGTTTTATGAATAGACCATTCCTTTAGTTTGTGTGTTGTGAAGATATTATGTTCTTGAGCAGAGTACATAATATCATGAGACTCAAATTCATTCCCAGCATCAAGAGTTTTTTTGAGTTTTGCCTTTCTCTGTTTTTCTTTGATGATGTGGTGTTTGGATATTGTTGTTTTATGAGATGTGATTTTTCAGTGATGGTGTGATGTGTGATTAAATATTTAACCATACGAAGAGGGTAAAATCAATTTTATAATTAATACAAATTATACCATTACATTATTAAAACCATTCGGGCAACTTAGTACCACCCAAAGTGGATAATATCTTGACATAGGAGAGGGGATTATTTGATTGGAGTTCTTGGGGATCTGTTGTGTGGTGTTTATGGTGATTATTATCTTAGGCTTTGTGGGGGATGAGATTGTGGTGTGTGTGGTTATGTGTAAGAAATTTGTATTGAGGTTGGTGTGGTGGTGTGGTTATGTGAGGTGTTTGTGGAAGTTTTATTTTGGTTGGTCTGTTTGGTTGGTGGTTGTGTTTGGTTGTAATGAGATCATTAAGAGGAATATCATGGGATTGTTGCTTGGACCTATTTACCTATTTCCCAAAAATAGAATTTTGATTTCCTCACATCAAAATCTAGTTTTTATTAAACTCATTATATAATCATTTATAAAGTAATAATAAAAAGGGGTAAATAAAATCATTATTTTATTAAAAATAAAATATAAAAAAAATCATTATTAGGGACTAGATACACAAACCCTTATTACACCAGTGTATGCCCTAAGGGTAAGGTGTGTGATGAGGACACTTTCTTAGGGTAGTTCAGCAAACATGGTTTAGTTCATGATTTCAATAATCTTAAAATTATCCCATAAACAGTTTTTCTTGAGATTTAGTGGTTGAATATCTACTTGATCTTGGTCAAGGGAAATACCTAGTGATTCCACATTCATCGAAAGCTCCAATAAATGAGCTTTATGGAGTACGATCCCACTGGTCAAGGTTATAACTTATTTCTTCTGTGTCAATTGTATTTTTTCATCACCATTAATATATACTAATCATAATAGTTACTATAAGATAGATATATTATCAATGATTATTATTCTTAATGGTATTTTAAATTTGACATGTTATAACATATAATGGTCCAAAATAACCAAAGTAGTTCATGTGTTTTCTTTAAATTCATCACTTAATAATAAATTTATTCATTTGAAAAGTTAATTTCATTTATAAAACTTTGGGTATTTATAGGAAATATTTTTATTAGCAGGGATGACCTAGAATTTTATCAATGAACTTTACCTTCTTATAATTTTGTCATATTTAGGAATGTAGTGTAAATCACATGCACCAGATGATGAAACCAACTACATTATATTAATTTAAAAATTACATTTGGAGAATAAATATGGCTATAATAATCGAAAATATTATAGTGGGATAAAATATAGAAAATATGATAACTAAAATATGATAATTTGGTTATGATCGATCCATTGGAATAACTACACTCATGAACAACACTGTAAAAATGAAGCAGAAAATTAGTAATAAAATATGAATTTTGAAATTAAATATAAATATAAATATATATATATATATATATATATATTTGTGAGAAAATAGAATTGAATGAAGTATGAATGAAATATGAGGTATTTATAGAAAGCAGGGAACCCGTATGAATGTTACAAGTTGAAATAGTAATCTTACTGTTGGAATAGTAACCTGACCGTTGGAATAGTAATATGACCATTAGGAATAGTAACAAGACTTTTAGATTAGTATAATCACATATGTAAGTGTAAAATAATATTTAGGTATTTTATAAAATGAAAATATGATATATTTATATCATGATATAATTGAATATTTGTTTTAAAAATGATAAATTAAGTGTTTTCATTTTTGTAGAACATGAATGTTTTAATTGAAATATTATAATAAATATGATGATTTAAAGAAATTTTATTTTCATATAATGGATTTATAAATTAATATTAAGTTTTATTATAATGATAATATTATTTTAGTATAGCTAAATAATTTCTTTCAAGGAGGAAACATTTAAAGGGTAATATTCTCAATTTTCCTCTTATAAATTCATTTACTATTCTACCTTCTCCTAAACTCCCTCATCCAACATGGAATAATAACTCCAATATCATATATATACTATAATTTTATATTTACAATGGAATATTTTCCATCCTTCCCTTTCTAATCTTCACTTATTCTAAAAAATAAAATCGTTATCCCTATTATGTCGGTTCACAACCTTTATGGATGATGATTTTTCTTTTTCCACTACCACCTTGAATGTTTTAAAAAAATATTATTATGGTTAAATAATATTATATTACTTATATAAATTTATGAAATTTTTTAATGATAATTTCATTAAATAAAATGAATTTAGTTCGTGATGGTCAGTAAATCCACCTAAATGAACAAACCAAAAAACATTAACATTTTTACAAAAAGAATCATCCCTATATAGAAACATAAAAAAAATATTTTGGATAATATAAAATTTTTTAGGTATATTAATACCATTTCATTTCACTTATGGAGTTTTAGTCTCATTTTAAAATAACTTCAATAATTATCCTCAAGTGATCTGACCTTGAAACCATGAAATGAATGACCTCAAATTGATGAAATTAAAATTTACATCAAGCTTTAATGGCTGTAAATGAACATAATAAAATTATAATAAATAAAATATAGATGTAAAAGCTTCTAAATTAAGTAATTAATGAATTTAATTTTATTATTCATGATATTAAGTGCAAGCATTGAATGATTCTGGAACATAAGGTATTGGATTTCTCCGAACCACTCTTTTTCTCTAGGTCATGTCTTTTATCTCTATGAATCAATCACTCTCTCTCTTTAATGTTACTGAATGATTCTAAATTATATATATATTCCTCTAACATATATACCTAGCTTATTCTACCTTCCTTTTATGGGGTAATATATTCCTTAAGTTCATTTCTTAAATGCCTTATTTATGAAATCTCATTTGTTAATGATATTATAAAATATTATGAAACCTGTTTATTTATATGTACAATTATTATATTTATTCCATATTATTGATTTAATTTTGTAGTGCACATAATAATGTACATTTTATAAAGGGGGCACCCAGATAGTGCTCCAATGTATTGAGAAATGTTTTTGTCGCATGAGACATTATGTATGGGATTAGGGAGTGAACCTAATCCATGATGGGAATTTGTCCACCTTGTGATGTTTCTTGAATTTTATCCTTGACCTATGTTTATGTCATGTTTTATGTTGATTACACTTTCCTATATTTACATAATATTATTATTCTATACTCTTTTTGTTATTCTTCCATGTATATGAAAACCCTCCACTTTATTACAAATTAATTTTTGATTTATTACATAAAATTACACATAATACAACCCAGAATATCTATAAGTCAAGTAAATTTGAGAATTAGGTACATTACATAACAATATAAAATAAGTAATAAATCATGTTTATTAAAAACCTTCTTAACATGTTTATAATATTCCTTCATACTTAAAATTTCATGGGATAACCTGGGGATATATATAAGAAAGGGGTGATATATAAAGTCCAGTAAGGGAATAAACATGGCATGACATGAAGAGAATAGTTCATGTTATACCATAGGCATATAAATGGGTCATAAAAGGAGTAGGAATCATAAACTTGAACAATGATACATGATATAGAATGATAATCATAAAGGTAACAAGGGAAATGTGGAAACAACTTAAAACACTATATCATAAACAAAGGTTAAGGCTAGATGTTAGGAAATTATAATGGAAAAAGCATCATAAATGAATAAGGTTTACTCTATGTCCCAACATGAATTCTCATGAGACTAAACATTACTCAATGCATTGGAGCACTATATAATTTTGGGTGCACCCATCACTTTCATTTCATTCTCATGCTTAAGTGTTCCATATAGATCAAACAACATGGATTCATTCATCATCGTATTTTATTCCATGGTCAAGGAGTGTGGAATATATACATTTAAGTCCCAAATAAAATAATTATAAATGTATGAAGGTGAAAACCATTGATAAGAAATGGGTATGGTATTCACTACACAATCATTTTGTTATAGAAAATCACAATAAAATTTCAACACCATAAAAACATTAATTAAAAATCCATAAAATGGGTTGATGAGAGATAAATGGTTCTATAATCATTTATAAATAAATTTGATAGTAATAGTTACATGTAAATAGATATCCCAACAAAAGTAATTTGAAATAGAAGGCATAAGGTAATAAAGAAACTTTAATAAAGAAGAGAATAAAAGGATCCCTTACTTTGAGAGTATGACTTCAAATGATTTGGAGGAGCTTCAGGAGAGCTTGGGTTACATTTATAAGACTCTAGAGAGATCATAAAAGAGTAATTAAGAACTAAAAATATTTTTAGTGAAGAGAAATGTTAGTTTCGATGGGTTTACATTGGAGATGAGTGGGGATTTCTTTATTATTTCTAAAACTTTTGTTTTGGACTCTATATAATAAAATAACCAAAAAGAAAAACCTTACCATGGTTTTTGACCATTGTTTCTTGAAAAGGGGAGTGGTTTTAACTATTTTATAAGTAAAAGGTTCTAAATTAAGAAAATAATACCCTTGTTGATGTGGAAGTGAGTCATACTCTTAAAGAAATGATTTTAAAACCTTAAAATATATTAATGGTTTTAGAGGATTAATAATGGATTTATAAAATTAATAAAATAAAAATAAAATCAAACTATTTTAATTGAAAAACATATATTTGTATGTGTGTACCCTTTATAATATTTATTACAAATCCTTTGGTTTGTTATGATGCCATAATATATACTATATATTTATACGGTATTTATTTTTTACTAGAAAATTTGACTGTCTCAAAAAATTATGAAAAATTCACTAATAAATAATTTCAACATATGATTCCAAAAATAATATTTATTTTAAATAAATATTTTTCTAAATATATAAATATTCACTTTTAAAATAAAATTGATATTTATTTAGAAATGTTTGGTTTTTTTACAATAATAGCTTTCAAACCCTTATAAAAATTACATTTGACATCATGAAAATTATATGATCATTTATATTTAATAAAAATTATTTAATAACATTATTTTACTAAAATATTATTTATTTAAAAAAAATCAATTAATTCATTAAAATAAATGACTTTATTAAAATTTAATTCTAATTAAAAATACAATTTGATTTTTATTGTATAAAAATCAAAATCATTTATAAAGTAATGATAAGAAGAAAATATGAACATAATTCTGTTTAAAATAAAATTATGTATTCATATTATTATGGTCTTGATATATATCCCATTAATACACCAGCAAAATCTCTAATGGTAAGGTGCATGGTGGTGATACTTTCATGAGGTGGTTTGGCGTATATATTTTGGGTCATGATCTCAATGAGCTTTAAATTCTCCCATAAATGTTTTTTATCATGCTTAAGTTGCTATATATCAACTTGGTCTTGGTCAAGGGAAAATCCTAGAGATTCTATCTCCATTATAAGCTCTGATAAATGGGATTCAAAGGGTATGATCCTACTGGTTGAGGTCATCACTTTGTCGGTGTCAACTGTATTTTTTAAAACCATATATTTATTCAAATCATGTGATCACTATTCAATGACTATATAATCAATGGTAATAATTATTAATGGTCTTTTAAGTCTGATAGGATAATAAAACCAAAGAAGTGCACGCGTTTTTTATATCTATAATATATAATAATTCATTTAATTAAATCAAATGAGAAATTTTATTTATAAATGTTTGGGTCGTTACAATATTATTCCCTTAAGAATTTTTTCCCTAGAAATTTTTATTTCACACAATGAAAAAAATGAGGGTAATTTTGTTTCATCACTTACTCTGATTCCCATGTTGTTTCCTCAAACTCGTGGTTTCTCCATAATACTTTTACTAGGTGCATTGTCTTATTCCCTATAAATTTGTCTCTATGATCTAATATATTCATCATATTCTCCTCATTGGAAAGATCATTTTCTAATGGTACCACCTTTAGATTGAGTACGTGTGAGGGGTATGGTATGTACTTTCTCAAAAGAGATACATGGAATAAATCATATACTTGAGATAGGTTAGGTGGGTGTTCTAGTTGATATGACACCACTCTTATGCGATCAAGGATCTCAAAGGGGGTGATGTATATTATACTAAGATTTACCTTATTCCCAAATATAATTAATTTATTGCATGGAGATATATAGAGTAATACCATGTTTCCAATATCAAACTCTAGGTCTCATCGATGATTTTTAGCATAGATATTCTGTTGACTCTGAATAGCCTTGATATGTTGTTGAATGGTCTTAACATTTTCCACCATTTCCTCGACCATTTCAGGACCTAGTAGTTTTCATTCCCCAACTTCATCCCAGAATGCAGGTGTTTTTTACATCTTCACATAATTGGATTTTTAGGGATCCATTTGGATTCTTGATTAAAAACTGTTACTGTATGAGAACTCAACTAGAGGAAGATGTTGATCTCATCCTCATTTGAATTCAATTTTGCATGATCTCAACATATTCTCAAGAGTATGAATAGTATGCCCACTTTTACCATTAGTTTGAGGGTGATAAGTTATGCTGAAGTTCAACTTAGTATTCAGATCATGTTGGAGACTCTTCTTGAACTTGGAGGAAAATCTTGGATCTCGATCAGATACAATCCATAGTGGTGTCCCATGCAGCCTCACCACTTCTCTAATTTATATCCTTGCAAGTTGATCTAGTGAGAAATCCTCTAAAATTATAATAAATTGAGCAACCTTCGTAAGATGATCCACCACAACACATATATCACTATTTGTTCTTAATGTCTTCAAAAGACCAGTGAAAAAGTCCATGGTGCTGTTTTCCCATTTCCATGTAGGTATGGGTAATGGTTGAATCACCCCCTTTGATTTTTGCCTTTCCATATTAACTTTCTGACATAAAATACATATTTATGTATATTCCATGGTCTCCTTCTTCATATTGTCTCACAAATAGTACTTTCGGAGATCTTGATACATCTTTGTGATTCCTAGATGAATGGAGAAAGTTGAACTATGTGCATTATCCAACAGATTCTTCTTTAACTTAGGATTTTATGGTACAAATAGCCATGAACCAAATCTTATAACACCTTATTCATTAACATTGAAATCCTAGGATTTATCCTTTCTTATAGTTTCCTTTTTCTTCTGAATCCCCACATAATCTCTTTGATCATCATTTATCTTCTCCAAAAGTAATGATCAAGCAATCATTTTTATAAGGATTTATGATGTTCCTTTATTTATGATTCACATGTCCATCCTTTCCAAATATAAGAAGACCAGATCCCACTAAATTCTCATCAATGATAGAATTGATAGATCCTTTATACTTAGAGATTTTCCACCTTAGTTGCTTTCCCAGGATGATAGTGAATTGAGCATTCATAGTCATTGATCATCTCGAACCATCTTCATTAGCACATATTCTTCTCTTTATATGGGAATATATACTTGAGGATTTTTTATCTATATATATTTTACACTTCTCTCCAAAGAGATAATGACACCATATTTTCAAAATAAATATCACTACAACTAAATCCAGATCATACTTTGGGTAGTTATGTTCATGAACTTTCAACTACCTTGAAACATAGGATATAACTTTATCATTTTTCATTAATAAATAGACCAATCCCTTCTCCAAAGAATTGTTGAATACCATGAAAATTTCTCCACTTATGGTTAATAGAAGTGTATTGATAGGCCCCTTTTTTGAATCCTTGAATATATCTTCACATTCATCATTCCAAGAAAACCTTACTCACTTCCAAGTTATATTGGTTAGAGGGATTTAAAATTGTAATAAGTTTCTCACAAATTGATGATAGTACTCAGATAATCTAAAGAAACTGTGGATATCTATCACAAAATTTTTCTTAAAACATCCTTTAATTGCTTCTATATTTGAATGGTCTATAGATATCCCATTACTTTTGATGATGCGCCCAAAGAATAAGACTTCCTTTAACCAGAACTCACAATTTCTATACTTTTCATTAAGATTCTCCTTTCACAAGATCTTTAGAAAAATGCTCAGATGCTCCTTATGCTCTTCGTTATTTTTTGATTATATTATAATATCATCTACAAAGACCTCAAAAAATTTATTGAGGTAATCCCTAAAGGATCTATTCATCAATTCCATGAACATTTTTGGAGAATTAGTGAGTATGAATGGCATTAAAATGAACTCATAGTGCCCTTACCTTATACAAAAATCAGTCTTGAGGATATTCTCCTTCTGCACCATAATTTGGTAATATCGTGACCGCATATCCACATTGGAGAAGTATTATGCTTCACGTAACTGATTGAACAAGTCATAAATCCATGGAATAGGATAATTGTTCTTTACTATGATCTTTTTGAGCTCAAGATAATCAATGCAAAGACACATTGACCCATCCTTTTTCTAGATTAAGAGGACCGGTGCACCCTAAGGTGATGCACTTGGGCATGTGAATCCTTTATCTAGATTCTCTTATAGTTGTTTCTTCATCTCCTCAAGTTCCAAAAAAAATATTATATACATAGTCTTGGATAATAGTAACACCTCATTTATAATCTCGATTGAAAATTCAACCTCTCATTTAGGATAAAGACCAGAAAATTTCTCAGGAAACACATCAATATATTCTCTCATAATGGGAATGTATTCAAGGATCATATTTTCCTTTGAGTTTATCATTTGAGCTAGATACACTTTATTTTAAGACAATAATATCCATGCTTGATATGTTGGTTCTAAAGAAGATTCATCCTTATTCTTTCACTTATATAGAATTGGGGGTTGATTCGCAAAATGGAGAGTGATTTCCTTCTCACAAAAATTTATGTTGGCTCTATATTGGGAAAGACAATCCATACCAAGAATTACATCAAATTCTATCAAAGAGAATATGATAAGGTTTTAATGAAAGTTAAACTCACAAATTTTGATAGGAGAGGATTTATATACTCAGGATTCAATAATTTCCCCATTTTCATTTTCATTGATAGCTCTACTTCCGTGTTTTATAGTGGTGTTCGAAAATTTATACTATACTTTCATGATATAAAGGAACACATAAAACCAAAATCAAAAAGTATATTCAATATTATTTAATGAATAACTAGTATAATGATCACCACTTCGTTTTCAGGATCCAACTCAGTGGTTGTGATGGAAAAATATATTCCTTAATACCTCATAGGTTGTTGGTTGTCTCCAAAAACCCTTAGCTTAATGCATTTTTTGAAAATTTCTCTGGTTCCTTGTAGTTTGAGCAATGAATAATATGTTGAGGGTTAACCAAACAATTCCTTTCCTCCACTATAGTAGTGAGGTTCTCCCTTCAGTAATCATTAGTTAGGTGTCCTTCCTCCCCACACCGAAATCCTTTCCTCACCCCCTTAGGCAATTTCCAAGATTCTTCTTTCTGCACCTTTGACAAGTGGGGTGTTGAAATTTCTTGGCACCATTATATTTCTCCATTGGAGCACCAAAATTAAACTCCAATTTCTACAAATTATCCCCATAATATGATTGAGATTCATCGATATCCATTTTGACTTTGAGGGCACATCAGACAATTTGTTCATACCTATCAAAGTCTCTGATCGTTAGGGATTTTTGTAGGCTAGGTTTTATCCCATCAAAGAGGCGGTCAACCTTGAATTCAGGGGTAATGACAAAGTTGAAGGCGTATTGTTCATGTCTTGTAAAGTTTTCATTGTACTCCCCCGATGGATTTGTCATCTTTTTTCTTGAGGACAAGGAAATTGCTTTCCATTTTAAGTCAAAGAGTGCAAGGAAAATATTTATCAAAAACATTTTATAGAATTCCTTCCACCTCATTGCTTCAATCCCATCCTTAGGATTAGTATTCTTGATCAATTTCCACCACTGATCAACTTCTCCCTCCATACAATAAACAACCAGTAAAACCTTCTCTTGATCGGAACATAGAAGGATGGAGAATATCTTCTCAATATAGTTGATCCATTATTTTGTGATTAAGGGATCATATGATCTATTCAAAGTCAGGTTCTTTTGTCACATAAAGCTCTCAATTACTTCTTGTTCTTTCTTAGGGGGGTTTGGGTGATCATCCTGATCTAGGTTTAAATTCAGAACCTGAGTCAACTAAGAGAGTATCATCACAAATTTTGTGATTTCTACTCCCATTAGGTTGGACATCTCATTGGGGAAGTCATCACATTGCTCATCACATTGATTGTTTACCTAGTTCCTCCTATTTATGGCCATTGGATAGAATAAAGGGGTAATTAGGGATGGGCATTTTTAAATTATTAAACACATAAATAATATTCCAATAAAATTAAAGAGATAACTTATAAATTATATTTATTTTATTGACTTATGAATTTATATCCTTCAATCTATATTATCCATGATCTATTTCCTAACATATATTCTTATGGGTGTTTTTTCCTTAATAATGGTTTGTAATGATCTTATGAATTTACCAAAGAATATCCCTTGAGAGTGTCAAACTAGGTGTGCAGCAATGCCCATTGTCATGCACCAGTTCCTGATCAAATCTAGCTCAACACGGTGTTTTTGGGTTTTACCTCTATGTACATATATGCTAGATCCACATCCACTTACAGAATCCTGAAAGAGATGTATTTTCTTGATAAACTACAAACTCTATACTTACCAAAATTTAGGGATGTCTTATTAAACTTAGTCTTATTCTTAAGGCTTTTACTATAGTTCTCTAATCCTAATCCAAAAAATAACTGAACTTTTCCTTTGATACCAGCTATAACAATCCTGATCTTTATTCCATATTAATTATTGATTTATTACATAAAATTACACATAATACAACCAAGGAGATTCACAATTATAGTATCTTTGGGAATTAGGTACATTACATAACAACTTAAAACAAGGAATACATCATATTTATTGAAAACCTCATTAACATGTTCATACTATTCCTTCGTACTTAAAACTGCATGAGATAACCTATGGACATACAAAAGAAAGGGGTGATCTATAAACCCTAGTAATGGAATAAACATGGAGTAACATGAACAGAATAATACATGTTAAACAATGGGAATATAAATGGGTTATAAAAGGAGTAGGGATTATAAATATGTAGAATTGTACATGATATAACATGTTAATCATAAAGTTGACATGAGAAATGTGACAGAAAAATAAAACACTACATCATAAACATAGGTCAAGGCTAACTGCAAAAAACATCATGATGGAAAAAAGTCCCATAAAGGAATTAGGTTTACTCTATAAAGACATAAACTCCAGTTTCCCAGAGTCGGTGCCTTATTTTATTACATTAGAATATAAACCAGGAAGTCATATCCTGAAATAATGAATAGTTTAGTAGCATTGGAAAATTAGATACATAAATAATAATTTCATTACAACTTTAAATAAAGTACAACATATTAACTATATTGGAAACACCAATAAACTTCTAGATTATCCTTGAAAGTAATTCATAATATAAATCTTCACATATTAGGAAAAAATAAAACATAATAAAGGGTTGATCTCAGATTATCAGTATGGGTAAGTAATACAGCAAAAGTTATCATAAACATAAACATTAGGCATGTTGAATAACTAAAAACACATTCCTTTAAAAATAAACTTGATCATAAGATGACCAGAATTAAAATATGGTAATGCCATAATAAAACATAACCATGGATATTCTAGTAATAAAATAATCACATGGAAAAACAATTACTAGCTTCATAATGAGGGAATACATAATATCAGACATCATAATCGTGCCATCAAGTCCTCGACCAAGACACCATACATAATGGGTAAAAAACCTGGGTAGTTTGCCTCATGAGACCTACCAATACATAGAGGGGATATAGCAGCCCCTACCCACCACTTACTAAGTCCAATTTATTCCTCATATTAAATTGGGTAAATATAATCAAAACATACATTCATATTGAAACTAACATATGAAATGTAAATAGTTTTCCTCAATCAGTAAACATAAACACTAACCATTCGGAGTAATATAATGAATAGTATTAAGATAGCACATTCACAATCAAACTAACCATAAACCATTAAATAAAATATTCTATATAATATCATAAAATATTAATCCCAATTAAATGTAAGAATCAACAATTGTGTTTAAATATATGGAAATACTCTTATAAAATCATTGAGTAATACTTGAGAGAAATACTCATTTTCGTTGCAAAAAAGAGTTCTTTTGGAAAATTATTTGTATAAAACTAGAAGTGATATAATATAGTTTTTTTATAATAAAATTATTAATTTTGGAAAAATAATGATGTATTAAAACAGATTATATAGTGCACTTGAATATAGGTAAGAATTTGAGAAGTTTCCTTGAATCGAGCTTGTTTATCGGGAAGAATTTGAAAAAGATCCTTTAAAACATGTAACTACCCATAAAAGAAAGAAGGATTATGATTGGTATATATATATATATATATAACATTCACATATAATTTATGAGGATTAAATAATAATAATTAATAATTTCATTGGGGTAAATATAGAAAAGGAGTAACCTGAAAGAAATTGGAGGTTCGAGTAGAAAACCCTTACCTTATGTCTGAATGTGTTCTGCACTTGACCTTAACATCCTGGATAATCAAATTAAATCCATTAATTAATTAATTAATAACCTTATATACAAATATTATATTTATTATAATTCTATTAAGTTCATTTATGGCCTTTTTGATGAGTTATAGTATATAATTTTATTGCTTGAGAGCGTTTGTTTCCTTGGTTTTCTCGATCGGTATACCTGTATATAAGTATGAAAGTTCATGTGGAATGGGTATAATTATACAGAATTGATTTTATATAATATTAATGAAAATAAATAATTGTAAATTTTTATATATAACATTTGATTATATGGTTCGATGATAAATCATTAGATAAGATATTCAATGATAATCATTTACATTATTACAGCAGTTATTGATCATAACGAACTCATTTTGTTTTATCATTTATTATTATGTGAATATGTTACTTAAATAACATAATAAAGGTTTTAATAAATATATTATAATCTTATTTAACCATAATTTTTTTTATTACCAGAACTAAAGGAGAAATTGAAGAACAAAAACCTGTCATCCATGAAGGTCGTAAATCGGCACCTCACTGACGATGATTTCATTTTTTAAATAAAAGAGAGTGAGAAAGGAGTTTGAGTAAGAATATTACATTAACATGATATCATTATAGTATATATATGATATTTTATTTTTCATGATAATTTTTATATTGGAGGTGAGGAGAGATAAATAAAAGAAAAGAACTTGAAAAGAAACTAAAAGGAAAATGAAGAGGATTTTACCTCTTGAATACACCTCCTTGAGAACCTCCTTAAGGGGATTGGTTTTGGTCTTTTGATAACACCAAGGACTCATGTATTTGGGGGAGAGGCTTGGGAAGAGTAGTTTATAGAAATTTTACAAGGCTAAAATCTTGGAAAGTGTGAGGGGAAGAGGGGGTGAGGGGTGGAATTTATAGTGGAGGAGAGGGGTAATTTCTCATTATTTTATTCATTATTTTATTATTTTTCTCATGAAAACCAATAATGTTGATTATTATGACTATATATAGTAATAATTTCATATGAGTTCAAACCAAGGGTGCTTAAATTGTCCAAACATCATCGATGACTCAATAAATCATGTATTTATCATTTATTGTAATTATCATATTTTACTATTCACAAACAATTCAAGTATTTTTGAAAAAAAAAATTAACCCTAACCATTTTTTAACATGTATAATTTAAAAATGAAATCCATTTTATGAAAATAATTTTCTAAACATGAGAAATTTAATTTTTAATTTGAATCATTATTTAATCGAAAAATACAGTTTTAAATTTATAACTGATTTTATAACCCTTTAAAAAATTAACTAAAGTATCATAAAATTATACTAAAATCATAAGACAACAAAATACTGATTTTTGAATAATTTTTATTAAAATAAATTTTCTTTTAAATAATTTTATCAATTATAATATTATAATTAAATATTTATGACTTATAAAAATACCAACACTTAAATATTAATTTTTTAAAATATTTATTTACTTACACTATGATATAATTATATCATAAATTAATTTATAAGCTAGAAAAATTTTATTTATACTTTCATTGGTGATGTTACTATTCTATTGTCTAGTTTACCATTTATAAGGGTTGCATTACTATTCTTAAGGGCATGTTACTATTTCATAGGTATAGGTTCCTTGAATTCTAGAAATAACTCTTATTTCATTCAATCTTAATTTATGATGTTTGTATTGTGTTTTATAATTTATTTTAGATGATCTATACTATAGGGAGTAAATATAATAAGATAAATTTCATTGATAGAGTTTTGGGTCATTGCATTCTCCTCTCCTACAAAAATTTCATCCTTGAAATATCCCAATTGTCACCCCATAAAAAGGTCTGGGTAGTTCTTCATCATAAGCTCCTTAGGATCCCACGTCGCCACTTCAATTTTATGATTTTTCCAAAGTACCTTTGCCATCTGAGTCGTCTGATTTCTCAACACTTTTTCTTTAGTGTCAAGAA
This sequence comes from Viscum album, assembly GCA_963277665.1. Lineage (NCBI taxonomy): Eukaryota > Viridiplantae > Streptophyta > Magnoliopsida > Santalales > Viscaceae > Viscum > Viscum album. Next base: position 392,329,335 of record OY728146.1, read on the forward strand.
TCCAGATAGGCTCTTCACAGTAAGATAAGTCAGGTTCTAATTCTATTCCTTCATAAGTGAGTACATGTGTTGGGTCTAGGATGTACTTTCTTAGAAAGGAGATTTGGAATACATTTTATACCTTATAAAGGCTAGGCATAATTTCCAAATGATAATACACAAATTAGATTATCTCCAGAATTTCAAAAGGACCAATGTACTTGAGGCTCAGTTTCCCTTTCTTCCCAAATATTATAACACCCTACCATGGAGGTACTTTCAAGAAAACGAGATCCCCCACTTGAAATTAAAAATTCTTCCTTTGACTACCGACATAGATCTTTTGTCTTATTTGATCTTCTTTTATATGGGTTTGAATAGTCTTTACATTCATTGTTGTTTCCTCCACAAGATCTAGGCCTACAAGATTTCTTGAACCAACTTCATCCCAACAAGTTAGTGTTTGACATCTCTTTCCATACAATGCTTCATATGGTGCCATTTGAATACTATAATGGAAACTGTTATTGTAGGAAAACTCTACCAAAGGAAAATAATCCTCCCACGTACCCTGAGAGTCAAGGTATCATGATCTCAACATGTCTTCTAATGTTTAAATGGTCCTTTCAAACTACCTGTCAGTTTGAGGGTGATAAGAAGTACTCAAAAGAAGCTCAGTATCCAATGATTTCTGAATAATTTTCTATAATTTCAATGTAAATCTTGGATCATGATCATACAAAATAGAAATAGGTGCTCCATGAAGTCTTAAAACTTAATTAATATATATTTGTGCAAGGAGATCGAGTGAAAAATCCTCCATTATAGCGTAAAAATGTGAAGATTTGGTAATTCGATCAACAATCACCCATATTGTGTGATTATTTCTTAGGGTTTTTGGTAATATAGTGACAAAATCCATAGTGATGTCATCCTATTTTCATATAGGAACAAGCATCGGTTTCATGACACCTCTACGATGTTGTATTTCAACCTTCACTTATTGATAGACTAAACATATTGATACAGGATCAACAATTTCCCACTTCATATTATCCCACTAGAAATGTTCCTTCAAATATATATAAATATTAGTGCTACCAGGATATATAAAGAAATTAGAGGTATGAGAATCATCCAATAAGTACCTTTTTAGCTTGGGTATAGAGGGAACACATAGCCTTCTCCCAAATTTTAGAATTTCATCCTCACACATGATGTCTGGAAACTTCCCATCATTCACAACCTTAATTTTCTTTTGAAGATTATCATCATTACACTGAGAACTTTTAATTATTTCCAATAAATATGGTTGGGAAACCATTTGAAAAAGTAAAGATGTTTCACCTTCCTTGATAATTTCCATATCCTTATTTTCTAGATCCATGTACATAATATCTTTATCAGTCCTCATTTAGTTCATAACTCCATGATCCTTTATACTCAAAAAATCTGCTACCTTAATTTCCTTCCCTACATGGTAGTGTATTGAATAATCATAATCCTTGAGTAGTTTCAGTCATCGCCTTTTCCTCATGTTGAGTTCTTTATATGAGAAGATATATTTCAATCTCTTGTGATCTCTATATATATCACATATTTCACCATAGAGATAGTGTCTCTATATCTTCATAGTAAAAATTATAGTTTCTAACTCAAGGTCATGAGTTGGATATTTATGTTTATGAGTTTTTAATTGCCTTGATGCATAGGCAATAACTCTTTCATTCTGTATAAGGACACAACAAATTAAAATCTTTGATGCGTCACTCTAAATCACAAACCCACCATTTATTGACGGTAGAGTAGGATTGGAGCATTAACCAATCTTCTATTTAATTTTTGAAAACATTTTTCACATTCTTTTATCCATACAAACTTAACCCCTTTATGAGTAAGTTTAGTTAATAGGTTATCTAATCAGGCTATGTTCTTAACGAAACACCAATAATAACCTGCTAAACCAGTTAAACTATGTACGTCGGTTATGTTTGTTAGTATAGTTCATTCCTGACCTACCTTTGTCTTCACAAGATCAAATAATATTCCATACTTAGAGATAATATGGCCAAGAAAAGAAATAGTTTGAAGCCAAAATTCACACTTGATAAACTTCTTGTATAACTTGTTTCTTCTAGGAGTCTTCAGAACAATGATCAAGTGATTCTCATGATCTTTATAGATTTTTGAGTATACTAAGATATCATCAATAAATACCACAATAAATTCACCAAGATATTACTTGAAAAATCTACTCATTAGATCCATCAAAACAGAGGGTGCATTAGTCAGTCCAAAAAGAATTACTGTAAACTCGTAATTCCCGTACTTAGCTCAAAATGTTGTATTTGGAATATATTTCTTCCTCACATGCAACTGATGATATCCATATCCAAGATTAATCTTCAAAAAATATTGGGCTTCATGATTTTGATTAAATAAATCATCAATGCAAGTTCAGGGATAATTTTTCTTTATGGTAATAACATTGATTTCTCTATATTCAATGCACAGCCTCATGGATCCATCTTTCTTCTTGAAAAATAGAATAGGGGCACCCCATGGAGAAAAACTAGGGCAGATAAATCCTTTATCACTCAATTCCTCTACTTGTTTCTTCAGCTATACTAATTCCATAGTGGTCATTCTATAAGGATACTATGATATAGGCCTTGAACCAAAAATTAAATGAATAGAAAACTCAATTTCCCACTTTAGAGAATGTCCAGGTAAATCCTATGGAAATACATCAATGGATTCTTATACACTAGGTACATAATAAATTTTAATATTTCTTTTCTCACCCATATATATTGCATTATCTTCCTCCCCAAGAATTGAATTCCGTAGAGATACTAGGGGTCGATCTAGATAAGAATCATATGGTGATGTTTCTACAATAAATATAAGGGACTCTACATATTTATAAAAAATTGTAACTTCATTATTCATACAATAGATTTTAACATCATATTTTGAAATCAATTTCATACCAAGGATTGTGTCAAAATTAACCATATGGATGATGATAAAATCAGTAGATAAAGCACATTTATATTCCATAATGGGAACTTCATAACACATCTTTGTGGCAATGAGGCTTCCCTTAGGGGTTTTGACTGAAGACTCCCTTGTTAAGGAGAATTGTAAATATCTATTTTTTAATTCAAACTAGGAAGATATAAAGGAATGTGATAATACAAAATCAAATAAGTACTTATCTAAATTTGAGTAGATTATTAATGTACGTGTAACCACATTATTAGGAATTTGAACCTCCACTGTTGTGACCACATATTATTAGCCATTCCCCCTTGGCCTTCTTTGGGGAAAGTTTACTTGGTGCTTAGGAAAATAATTTGAATAATGCCCCATCACTTTTCAATTCTATCATTGAAAATTGGTAGATTATTTCTATACATTGAAATCATGGGCTTGGTGTCTTTTTCCTCCACACTTGTAACAAACACCCATGCCCTTCAGGTAAGTACCAGGGTGTTTCTTCCCACAATTATCATAGGATGGAAAATTAATTCTTCCCTTTCTCCGATTTTACTTATTTTCTTTTCCAGAGTTTTTAGCAGTCCACTTCTTCTGTTTCATTCCTTTAAAGTCATTATAATTAGATTATTCTTTTTCTGACTTGATAGCATGTGAGACTATATCCTCATATGATGAGAAATTTTGGGATACCAGTGCCCTTCAAGGGAATGGTTTTAAACCATCAAATAATCTATCGATCTTTATCCATGGATTACATATGTAGTCCACAAAATTCCTTTCTAATATTGTAAAGTTAGATTCATACTTAGCAACATTTTTATCCTCATTCTCCCTCAGATTAAATAATTGTATTTCCATATCCACTCACTGATCATGAGGAAAATATTTTTTTAGGAAAATTTCATTAAAACCCATCCATTCCATATTTTTAATTTATTCCTCCTCCTTTTTGTTTTTTATTAGTGACCACCATTGATCCACATCTCCTGATAGACTATAAACTTCCATGACAACCTTCTCCCTTTCGTTACTTCCCAAAGCAAGAAATATCTTTTCTAAGGAACTTATCCAATACTCAACAAAAAATGGGTTTATTTTCCCATTGAATTATTGAGATTTTTGTCATATAAAGTAGTCTAAAATTGGTCCTCCATATCATGGATTATGATGCTCCATACAGGTATGGTAATTATTTATAATCTGAGTCAGTTTTCCCAGTATAGTTATAAGTTTCTCATTCACAGTCGCAGCTCCAATACTGATATCATTTTCTTGAATAAGAGGGAAATCCATACAAGGGATACCCACATTCATGTGGTTTCCATTCCTTCTAATAGTCACCATTTTTAAATAATGGAATCCACTAGATTAGGTTATGAATCATAATGGATAATCTCAAACCAACACTTAACATAAATTGAAATTTTATGCATATCTAATCTTATAATCATAAACATAGTTTATTTGAGGAAAAATTTTCATTTAAATAATTCATAGTGGTTTTGTAAAGAAAATTTTAATTATCCTAAGAATATCCCCTAGGAGTGTCAAATCAGGTGCGTATTAAGACTCGTTTTCATATACCAGGTTACCCTGATTCAGGTCTGAGACACCTTATTGTAGTTGTTACTCCTAGGTAAATCTATCCCAGAACCACATCCACTTATAGTATCCGGACAAGGATTTATTTCTAGAAAGATCCACATAATCTATAATTTACCAAAATTCTATTATGATCTTTTATTCTTATCCTCAAAGACTATAGTGGGGTTATGTTCCCTAATCTATGTTTTCTAAATCTAGTATCCAAGGTTTCTACTAAACCTCCTCTGATAGAAAATATAAGGACCAAAACTTCAGTTTCCCAGAACTGGTGCCTTATTTTATTACAGTGGAATATAAAGAAAGAATTCATATCCTAGAGGAATGAATAGTTTATTTTCATTGTAAAAACAAATACATACATAATAGTTTCATTACAACTTGAAGTGAAGTACAACATATTAACTATATCAGAAACACCAATAAACTTCTAGATTATCCTCACAAGTCATTCATAATATACATCTTTGAATCATAGATGAAAATAAAACATAAGAGAGGGGTAAGCTCAGATTACCATTAAGGGTAAGTAATACAGTAGAAGTTATCATAAACATAAACATTAGGCATGGTGAATAACTAAAAACACATGTCTTTAAAAATAAACTTGACCTTAAGATGGTAGGAATTAAAAATTGATAATTCCCTAATAAAACATAATCATGGATATTATACTAGTAGAATAATCACATGGACAAAAAATTAATAGATTCATAATGAGGGAATGCATAATTTCAGACATCATAATCATACTTTCAAGGCCTCGACTAAGACACCATATATAATGGGTAAAAACCCAGGATAGTTTATCTCATGAGACCTGCCGATGCATCAAGGGGATATAGAGGGCCCCATTCATCACTTCTAATTCCAATTAATTTCACATATGAAAGGGAAGAAACATAATCAACATATACATTCATATTGAAACTAACATATGAAAAGTAAATAACTTTCCCAGATTAGTAAACATTAACACTAACCATTCAGAGTAATACGATGAAAGGTATCGAGATATCACATCCAAAGTCCAACTAATCATAAATCATTAAATAAGATATGGTATATGATATCATAAAATATTAATCCCAATTAAATATAATAATTAACAAGGTAATTAAAATAGATGGAAATGCTCTTATAAAATCATTGAGTAATACTTAAAAGAAATACTCTTTTTCTTTGTAAAGAAGAGTTATTTTGGAAAAATATTTGTATAAAACCAGAATTGAACTAATATAGTTTTTTAATAATAAATTTATTTATTTTAAAAAAAATAGTGGTGGCTTAAAACATATTATATAGTGCACTTGAATGTAGATAATAATTTGAGAAGTTCCCTTGAATTGAGCTTGTTTATCCAGAAGAATGTGAAAAAGATCCTTTAAAACATGTAACTCCCCATAGAAGAAAGAAGGATCATGAGTGGTACATATATATATAACATTAAAGTATAATTTATTATGATTACATAAGAATAATTAATAATTTAATTTAGGTAAATATAAAAAAAGAGTAACTCGAAAGAAATTGGAGGTTCGGGTAGAAAACCCTTACCTTATGTCCGAATGTGTCCTTCACTTGACCTTAACATCCTGGATAATCAAATTAAATACATTAATTAATTAATTAAGAACCTTATATACATGTATTTTAATTATTATAGTTTTATTAAGTTCATTTATGTACTTTTTGATGAGTTATAGGATACAATTTTATTGCTTGGGAGCGTTTGTTTCCTTGGTTTTCTCGATCGATATACTTGTATATGAGTATAGAAGTTCATATGGAATGGGTATAATTCTACAGGATTTAATTTATGTGATATTAATGAACATAAATTTTTTAAATGGTTATATATGACATTTTATAATATGTTATGAGGATGGATCATTAGATAAGACATTCAGTGATAATCGTTTATATTATTATGATTGTTATTGATTATAATGAACTTATTTTGTTTTATCATTTAGTATTATGTAAATATGTCATTTAAATAACATAAGAAAGGTTTTAATACATATATTATATTATGGTTTAACAATAAAAATGGTTTTATTACTATCCTTGAAGGAGAAATTGAAGAACAAAAATTCGTCGTCCATAAAGGTTGTAAATCAGCACGTCACAGACGATGATTTCATTTTTAAAATAAAAGAGAGTGAGAAAGTAGTTTGAGTAAGGATATTCCATTAATATGATATAATTCTGTTATATATATTATAATTTAGTTATCATGATCATTTGGACAGAGAAGGTGAGGAGAGAATAATAAAAGAAAAGAACTTTAAAAGAAACTAAAAGAAAAAAAAAGCATATTTTACCTCTTGAATACACATCCTTCAGAACCTCTATAAGGGGATTGATTTTGGTATTTTGATGAGACCAAGAGATCTTGGACATAAGTTAGAAGATTTGGAAGATTATTTACCATAAATTTTATAAGTCTCAAATCTTGGAAGGAGTGAGGAGAAGAGGGGGTGAGGGGTGGTATTTATAATGGAGGAGAGGGGTGATTTCTCATTATTTTATTCATTATTTTATTATTTTGTTCAAAACAACTAGTATTGTTGATTTTTTGACTATATACAATAATAAGTACATGTGATTTCTAACCAAGGGTTCTTACATCATCTAAATATCACCTATGAAACACTTCCATGTCAGTGAGGGTATTGTTTTATTAAGTTTGTAAATTAGCTTTATAAAATAATTAAAACCACGCCCCTTTTGTAGAAACCAAGGGAAAAACCATGGGAATGTTTTTGGTTTTTTTTATTTTATTATATAGAGTCAAAACCTAAGTTTGATAAATAATAAAAAAATCCCCACTCATTTCCTATCAAACTTAGGTTTTGACTCTATATAATAAAATAAAAAAAACCAAAAACCTTCCCATGGTTTTTCCCATGGTTTCTACAAAAGGGGAGTTGTTTTAATTATTTTATAAAGCTCATTTACAAACTTAATAAAAAAATACCCTCACTGACGTGGAAGTGTGTCATACTCTTAAAGAAATGATTTTAAAACCTTAAAATATATTAAGTGTTTTGGATGATTCATAATGACTTTATAAAAGTAATAAAATAAACATAAAATCACATTATTTTAAAAGTAAAATATATATTTGGTTGGGGATACCTTTTATAGTATTTATTACATCACATTTGGTGATGTCATAATATACACCGTATATTTATACGGTATTTAATTTTTACATGAAAATTTGACTGTCTCTAAAAATTATGAAAAAATATCCTTTTAATAATTTAGATGTTTTGATTACAAAAATAATATTTATTTTAACCAAATAATTTTATAAATATTTGAATTTTCACATTTAAAATAAAATTGACATTTATTGAGAAATGCTGGGTTTTTTGGCAATAACAGCTTTCAAACTCTTATTAACATTACACTTGAATTCATAAAAATTATATGAATATTTATATTTAAGAAGAATTATTTAATAATAATATTTTATTAAAATATTTTTTATTTAAAAAAATCCATTAATTCATAAAAATAAACATCATGATTGAAATTGAATACTAATTAAAAATACAATTTGTGTTTTATTGTATAAAAATCAAAATCATTTATAAAGTAACGATAAGAAGAAAATATGAACATTATTATATTGAAAATAAAATATGCTTATTCATATTATTATGGTCTTGATACATATCCCTTTAACACACCAAAAAACTCCCTAAGGGTAAGGTGCATGACAGTGAGACTTTCATGGGGTGGTTCGGCGTACATGGTTTGAGATGTGATCTCAGTGACCTTGAACTTCTCCCCTAAATGGTTTCACTCGTACTTAAGTTGTTGGATCTCAGCTTAAACTTGGTCAAGGGAAAATCCTATAGATGTTATCTCCTTTGGAAGCTCTGATAAATGAGATTTAAAGGGTATTATCCTACTGGTTGAGGTCATCACTTCTTTTGTCTGTGTCAATTGAATTTTTAAAACCCTATACTTTTACAAATCATGTGATCACTATTCAACTGCTATATTATCAATGGTAATGATGTTTAACAGTATTTTAAATACAATAGGATAATAAAACCAAAGAAGTGAATGTGTTTTCTATATCCATAATATATTATAATGCATTTAATTAAATCAAAAGGGGGATTTTATTTATAAATGTTCAGGTCATTACAATATGGTGATTCACAAGCCTCCTCTTTTATGATATCATGTTATGTTTTTTGACTTTTATTTTATGTTTTGTTATCATGTTTATTCCCTTATTGTGCTTTATATCTCATCCCTTTCTTTTATGTATTCCCTAGGCTATCCTTACAGTTTTAGGAGCTCAAATGGATTTAGGAGCTCATTATGGGGATTAAAATAAAAAAGTTTTATTTTAGTTTCATGTTGTTGTTTTATGTACCCAGTATTCCAAAGACACTTTCCCTTTCAATCCTTTGGTTGTATTTAATAGATATTTATGTTATGAATCGTGTAATAATATTTCTAAAAGGATTTGGTCGCTATATCAGTGCTTTCTAAAAAGTGCTGATAAAGATGAGTTTTGTTGACGCTAAAATGAAAAGCGCTGATAAAGATTGGTTTTGTCAGGGCTTTTTATTTTAGCACTGATAAAACCATATTTTATCGGCACTTTTTTTAAGCGTTGATAAAAATTTTTTAAAATAAATTAAAAAAATATTAAATGAATATATATTAAAAATTAATAAATTATAAAAAAAGTAAAAAAATAATTAACATTATTAATGAATAAATAATTTCAAATGCATGAATGTTAAAAATTAGTAAAATTTAATTATTAAAAAATAATAAACTTCAAAAATATTAAAAAATGAACAAGTTTAATTAATTATATAAATTATTAAAAAATTAAAAATGAATATATATTAAAGTGAAAATGAATGCATATTAATTATGTACATTAGAACCATATTAAAAACATTAAATTTTAATGAACAAATATGTATAAAAAATATTAAAAATGAATAAATTGAAAAAAATATTAAACAAATATATATTAAAAATGAATAAATTATAAAAAAGTAAAAAATAATTAATATTTTTATTGAATAAAATATATTAAATAATATTAAATGAATGAACATTAAAAAAGAGTGAAATTTAATAATTAAAAATCAATAGATTGCAAAAATATTAAAAAAATTAATATGTCTTATTAAATGTATAGATGATTAAAAAACTTAAAAATAAATATATGTTAAAATAAAAATGAATACATATTAGTCATATAAATTAAAATCATATTAAAAAAATTAAATGTTAATGAATAAACATATATAAATAAATATTACAAATCGATGAAACTACAAAAATATAAATAAATAAAAATTAAAAATGAATAAATTTCAATAATATTAAAAATAATTAACATTATTAACGAATAAATAATATTAAAAAAATAAATTATAAAAAATAATAAAAAATAATAAATAGTATATATTAAATAAAAAATAATAAAAATGAATAAAATTATCCAATTAAAAACATAATATATTAAATATATTGTGTTAATAAATAAATTTCTAAAATAAATATTATAAATTGAATAAATTACAATAATATTATGTGTGTGTGGATGTGTTTCTATATAAAATTGCATTAATTATGTATATGGGTGTGTGAAATTAATGTGTGTATATATATAACACAAGTTTGATACATGTAAAATTGAAAAAACAAATGACATTAATATGATATGTTATTAAACATCTTTCGATATTAATTAGACAATATTTTCGATTAATATTAAATTTTAATTATTTTATAAATCATTTTTCACTAGATACATGACTTAATAAGTGTAAATACATATTTTGTATTATATAAATCATAATTAATGAAATATTATATTTTGACAAACATACATACATACATACATACATACATACATACATACATACATACATACATACATACATACCTACATACATATATATGTCAATATGAATATTTTTCTATATTAAAAATGTTAAATATATAAATGAAATGTAATTGAAAAAATGAGCAAAAATTAATTAAAAAATGAATAGATTGAAAAAAATTAAAAAATAAATAAATAAGAGTTGTCAATTATATGAATTAAAAAAAATAAAAAATAAAATATATTAAAGTGAAAATTAATACATATATTAATTATAAAAATTACAACAATATTAAAAAAGTTAAATGTTAATCAATAAATATGTATAAATAAATTTTAAAAATGAATAAAATTGCAAGAATATTAAACAAATAAAAATGAATAAATGAATAAATTACAAAATTATTAAAAATTTATTAATGAAATAAATTAGAATAAAAATGAATAAATTAAACCATATAAATATCAAAAATAAATAGTATATATTATATAAAAATATAAAAAATGAATCAAATTTAATAATTAAAAAATTGATATATTAAATATTAAATGTTAATAAATAAAGATCTTAAAAGTTAATATTAACAATTTATTATTTGTGTATCTATGTTTCTATAAAATTGAATTAATTTTGTATATATATGTACGTGTGAAATTAATGAATGATATATTAAGTGTAAATACAAATTTAGTCAGTATTTTTAATCAATAATTAAATAGTTATTATTTGATATATATTATCAAATTGAAAAAATAGATGACATTGATATAAAAAAATAATATTAAATGTCTTAATATTAACCAGTCAATAATTTTAATGAATAGTATTTTTTTATTAACTTATAAAAAAATCATTAAATACATGACATATTAAGTGAACATACATATTTAGCATTATAAAATAATATTTAAGAAAATTATATATATATATATATATATCTAAATTAAATATTATTTTTAATAATATAGATTTTTTGTAAAAAGATCACCTTTTATCAGTGCTAAAACACGCGCTGATAAAGGATACTATTATCAGTGCCAGACAAAAGTGATGATAAATATAACATTTATTAGCACTAAAAAATACTGACAAAGCTGGTAATTTTATCCTCACTTTTTTAACACTTATAAGGATACCCTATATTAGTGATTTTAACCAGAGCTGAAAAAACAACCCCTTTATCAATGTTGATAAAGAACACTGCTCAATATTCACGATTTTTTAGTAATGCAACCAATGATATTTATAAGCACCTATCATTATATTTATATTCAAAATAAAACCAAAATTAAAGAGAATTAAATAAAGGAAATTTAAAAATAAATAAATTAAAATTAAACATCAAGAAATAATAAAATCAAAATAGGATATAAAATAAGTAAATGGGGACAAATCAAATTAAAGGTGGTATGTTGGTGCATCATTTGAAAGGCCTTAGTCTCAAGTCCAATTTGGTAGTACTAATATACCAGGACATGCTTCTTTAGATCTCTTCCATACATCCTTTGACCATACCCCCATAATGCCATATAATTTTCATTCCAAACCATTGAGAAGACATGTGGTTGGGATGAATTATGGTAGAAGAAGAGATGTTTGATGTTTTTGGAACATGATAAGAAAAAAGTGCCCAATGTTGTTAGGTAGATTGCAAGAGGAGTGGATGCTAGTGGTGATTAAAAGAAGGTTGTGATCAATGCTCGAGGGATAAATAGATTGTGATAGGGAAATCAGAATAATTTCTAATCAATGGTGGCGTGTGAGGAAATGTATTTTTTTGATACTAAGTTGCACAAAAGAAAATCTAATCATTTCTCTAAGTAATTCGAGGAAAAAACAAGAAAAAGTATTTTAGTATTAATGGACTAGATTCAATAATATTCAAGAATTCATTACAATTTGGTTATCCAGGGATATTAATAGTCAGCACTAAAAAATAAATCAAAAGTTTAAAAGAATTAAATAAAAAATAAAAAATAAATAAAATAAAACATCAAATAATAATGAAACTCAAATAGAGTGAAAATGGGTAAAAATTAAAATAAATAATATTAATGATTGTATGGTACTGTAGTGGAAATTTTTGAAATCACTATAGTTAAAATTTTATATCAGGAACTATAGTAGGTATTGTAATGAAATTGTAGCAAAACCACAGTGCTAGAGTTTTCTCTCTAGAACTCATTCAAGTTTCAACCGATCTTTGGGGATTCGAGTCATGAAAGGTCTCAGGGTCGTCTTCAAGTGAATCTAATCTAAAGTAAATGTTACTGAGCTATTTGGATCAACTCTTATATGTAAGTTATTTGAGTCACCCTCATATGTATGGTCTTAGGACCAACCTACAATGTAGGGATTTCACATCACCCATCATACCTATAATGTAATATCTTAAGACCATTATTTTAAAATAGTATTATATTTTTAAAGTATAATAAAACTAGTATTGGGACTTATGGGTTTACCACAATCATCATATGATCATATGTAGAGAAAGATAACCCAAACATAGGCATATTTATCTTTAATAATCAGTGTGTAAATAAATATATAAAAAAGAGTACTTGGAAAACGCCAACAACAGAACTATTATTCTTTCTCGGTGAAGAAAAATGCTTGATGAAGATCATGAAGTAGTGAACAAAATCACCTTGTCTCTGAGGGGGGTACACTAACCAATAGATCTATGATAATACTGTGAGGATACCTGAATGTTGAAGGGGTGATAGCACCTTCATCTCATATAATGAACAATAGTATGGGAGGAAGAGATAATTGAGAGGATTCCTCATAATTGGTTGTTTTCAGCAACAGGGATCACATCCCATTATATAGTCATCCATGATGCATTTATTAAATAAAACATGTTGTCCATATTTATGTATCCATATACATTTATTTGCATTTTCAATAATTCATTGAATCTTATTCAATGAATATTCAAGGCATTTAATCCATTCATAAAATATTGTAACTGATAATAAAACTGTTCGGGAAAAATAAATATACATCAATATATATATATATATATATTATCACATGTATTCATATCAATACATGCATCAAATGAATGTATTAAATATACACTTATATATATAATATCATATTATATATGTTGGACTCCTCATGTATTAATCATGTTTTAATGATCACAAATCCTATTTAGTTTATAAACTATGTTAACTCTATGTAATCTATCTTACATCAAATGTTTAGTTGCTTGGTAAAAGCTATCCAAAGCTCTTAAGTTCTATACACTCAGTTTGGTTACTATGCACTTTATCTTGATTCACTTTATAACGATTTATCTGACAAATGATTAAGTTTAATTCATTTCATAAATACTACTGATTAAGTCTGAATAGAGATATTTTCCTAAGTCATGAGACACCGTGACATCCATACAATATGATATCCAGACACCGTGACATCCAGACACCATTACATCCAGACACCATGACATCTAGAAACCGTGACATCCAGACACCTTGACATCCAAACATCGTGATATCCAGACACCATGAACAAGACACCGTGAACAAGAAGAAACCGTGAACATGAGACACCATGAACAAGACACCATGAACACGACACCGTGACCATGAGACACTGTGACCATGTGACACTGTGACCGCGAGACACCGTGACTACGAGACACCATGACCAATCCAGACACCGTGTGAAGGAGACAATGTTTCCTAATATATTTTGTCATCTTTAAATTTATTCTCTAACGGCCATATTTGAAGATTTTAATGCACTGACATAATTTATGTTTCTTTGTAGACATATCATCGGATAGAACACGGTATGAGGTGAAGAATACATGCAACCTTTCGGCCCCAACACATGCACTCCAAGATAAAATAGTAATGCGGCCCAGAAAATGTAGGAAGTAGCACGATACAAATAACAATCTGGTGGGCATGAGCGTGATAACAGAATACATTTTATAGAATTGGCTCATGAAACTTGACTCTACTGAAGAACACATGAAGCATACTGGAATCCCGATAATATCTTCTCTTTGTAAAACCCCACGAAGAATACAATCCAAATCTGTCTGACTTGAGACACTCTGTTTTCCATATGAGGACTTGAGTTCTGCATCTGCCTCATCTCAGAAGTCCAGAGCTGCAAAGACCAACACTTAGAGCACTTCTAAAACTATCTCAATATTACTTCTCTCTTGTTTATTATTTTATTAATTTTCAAGAAGAGTGTGTATCTGTATAGCAACACGCTCTGTCTTCTACATTAAACTGAAGGATACAATATATACTTACTCAAACATTCTTTTATTCTTGTTTATACCCATAGATAAGAGTGGAAGAGGTCCTTGTGTGGCCTGGTTGTCTGTACCCATGAAGAACTGTGGAAGAGGTACCTATGTGGCTTGGACAGTACTTTGTACTGTTGTTAACCCTGATCCAAGGTGTGGATCAAGTTTATTTATATAAACTGCTTGGTGGAAGGTGATCACCAAGTGAAGTGGATTAGGTCTTAGCTTGAGACTGAACCACTTGTTTCATATCCACTGTGCTGATTAAATTATTCTTCTCTATTTTACTACTTTACTATATAATTCAAAAATCTCTAAATTCAATTTGATAATTACTCTTTTAAATAAGTTAAAATTGTCTTTCCTTAGTATAATAGCTTCAAAAGTAATATTAATAACTGATATTAAGATTACTGAGAACTAATCAATCTTTTAAGAAGTTATTCAAATATTCAAACTCTTATAACAATATAACCTTGATTAACTGGGCTGTATTTAATCTTTTGGGGAAAATTTTTAGAAATAATTTTTAATCAGAAATTTTTATAGATACTCAATTCACCCCCCCCCCTCTTGAGTAATCCACTCTGACCAACATTTGGTATCAAAGGCTGTTTATTAAGACTTTGTTTAACCTACTTCAACTGTGATTGTAGTTGTACTTTAAAATATCTGTAAATTTATGTTAATTATAAATTTCTATCTCTTTCAAAATATTTATTATGGAAAATATATTTGAAGGTGTTCCAACCAAAAGACCACCATTTTTTAATGGAACCAACTATGCTCAATGGAAAGTCAAAATGAAAATGCATTTAGAAAGTATGGGTTTTGAAATTTTGTGTTCCATTATAGATGAATATAAGATTACTACTACTGATAGAATCACATGGGATGAGCCTATCAAAATTTCCTACAATAACAATTTCAAAGCTATGAATTCTTTATACTTATCTTTAGGAGATGAAGAATTTAATAGAATTTATGCTTGTAAAACTGCCCATGAAATTTGGGATACCCTGTCTGTCTTACTTGTAGGAAAATCTAGTGTAAAAGAAATGAGACTTAATACTTATACTATTAAATATGATAACTTTAAAATGAAAATTGATGAGCCTATCTCTGACATGTATCTTAGGTTCAATGATATTGTCAACACAATGATTTATCTTGGAAGAGAAGTCACTGCCAAAGAACAAATCATGATAATTCTTAGATGTCTGCCTGAAAAATAGAGAGGAACCTCTTTCTTTATTAGAGAATCATGTGACATCAGAAAGATACCTATAAAATAACTCATTGGGAAACTGATGATGTAGGAAGAGGAACTGAAAGTCAACGTAGAAGAGGAGGATAAACCAAAGAGGAAATTTGTTGCATTCAAGACCACCACCTCTAAGCACAAAGACAAATAAAAATTGGAAGCTTCTGTAGAAAGTTCTAATAGTGAACAGTCATCACTTGAAAATGATGAGGAGATGGATTAATTAGCCAGAAGATTCAAGAAATTTTACAAGAAGAAGAAATTTTTCAGAAATCCTAAATTCAAGGGCAAATATGACCAAAAAAGAAATTGGAAGAAGGACTGGAAAAGAAGTGACAAGTCTAATGAGATTGTCTTCTATGAATGTAAGCACAAAGGACATATCAAGGCAGACTTTCCAAATCTAAAGTACAAAATGAGATATAAGGACAAGGATAGGAAGTATAAAAAGGCCATGAAAGTAACCTGGATTGCTTCTGAGGATAGTTCAAGAGACTCAGAAGCATCACATGATGAACAGGCAAACAAAGCCAGTATGTGTTTTATGACAAACACATCTGAGGAAAGATGCCTAAAGAGTTCCTATAAAAGTGTATGGTACTTGGACAGTGGATGTTCAAGACACATGATAGGAGACTACTCAAGCTTCAAGAATATAATAAAAATGGATGGAGGACATGTCACATTTGGTGACAATGCCAAAAGAAAGATAATTGGCCTCGACTAAATCGGTAACTCTAACTCAGTTTTAATTTCTAAAGTAATATTTGTTGATGGATTAAAATATAATCTTCTTAGTATCTCACAATTATGTGATGATGGATTTTATGTTAGATTTGAAAATGATGCTTGCAATGTCTTTAATTGTAAGGATGAATTAGTGTTGTCTGCTTTAAGAAATGAAAATGTTTACCCTGTTAACTTAGTTTCCTTAGCTTATCAAAATTCTTCATGTTTAAGTGTATTTCATAAAGAGTCTTGGCTCTGGAATAGGAGACAAGGACACTATAATATTCACTCCCTTAGAAAGATAACTAGAAAAATATTAGTTAATGACTTACCCAAACTTGAGTTTCTAAATGACAAAGTATGTAATCCCTGTTAAAAGGGAAAACAACACAAAATTTCCTTTAAACCAAAGAAAGAAGTGTCAATTTCTCAACCTCTAGAACTGGTTTACATTGATTTATTTGGACCATCTAGAGTTTCAAGTTTAAATGGGAAGCACTATGTTTATATTCTTGTAGATGACATTTCTAGATATACTTGGACCTTCTTTTTGGCACACAAAAGTGAAGCTTGCTCTTATTTTACTAAATATCCCAAGTCTATGGAAAATATTAGTAGACTTAGAATCAAATCCTTACAAAGTGATCATGGCCGTGAGTTTGAAAATCAAGAGTTTGAATCCTTTTTCTCACAAAATGGTTATAATCACAATTTCTCTTCCCCTAGAACACCTCAACAAAATAGAGTTGTAGAAAGAAGAAATAAAACCCTGCAAAAGATTTCTAGAACAATTCTTAGTGAATATGACCTACCTATTTCTTTTTGGGCAGAAGCTATCAATACAGCATGCTAAATAATCAATAGAGTGTTGATCAGACCCATTCTTAAGAGGAATCCTTATTAGTTATGGAAGAATAGAAAACCCAAGGTTAACTACTTCAAAGTTTTTGGCTGCAAAGTCTATATTCTTAATAATAAGGAAAATCTTGAAAAATTTGCATCCAAGAGTGATGAAGGTATCTTTTTAGCATATTCTATATCCAGTAAAGACTATAGAGTATTTAATAAAAGAACTAAATGTGTGGAAGAATCTATCCATGTCAAATTTGATGAAACAGATTCACATGAGCCAAAAACCATTCTAGAGAACTTGGAGGATGATCTATCGAATCTGAACATTAATCCGAAATCCTCAAACCATTATTTGAAGGAATCTGTGAAAACTTACAGTTCTGGAAATTCCTTAGACTCAAGCCATAATGAACCTGAACCTATTGATGAACTTGAAATCACTAGTCCCTCCTTTTCTAAAACTGTTAGAACTCTTAAGAACCATCCTTTAGATTTTGTTGTAGGAGATCAAGACAAAGGAACACAAACAAGAGATTCTCTTAGAAATCAGGTTGAACATCAAGTCTTCTTGTCACAACTTGAACCTAAAAACATTAATGATGCTATCAATGATGAATTTTGGGTGATTTCTATGTAACAAGAACTTAATCAGTTTGAAAGGAACAAAGTTTGGAAACTTGTTGAAAGACCTAAGGACACATTCACCATAGGCACTAAATGAGTGTTTAGAAATAAGGTAGATGAGGCTGGTAACATAGTTAGAAACAAGGCTATATTAGTTGCACAAGGCTATAGTCAATAAGAAGTAATTGACTATGAGGATACCTTTTCACCAGTTGCTAGACTTGAGGCCATAAAAATCTTGCTTGCTTATGTTGCACATATGAATTTTAAACTATATCAAATGGATGTTAAGAGTGCATTCTTAAATGGTTATATAGCTAAGGATTTCTTTGTAGAACAACCCCCTGGTTTTACAAACCCACATTTTCCAAATCATATTTTTAAATTATCAAAATCTTTATATGGTTTAAAACAATCTCCAAGAGCCTAGTATGATCGGTTAAGTACTTTTCTTATTTCCAAATGTTTTACAAAAGGAATAGCTGATCCTACCATTTTTATAAAATGAATTTCTAATGATGTTTTAGTTGTTCAAATCTATGTAGATGACATTATTTTTGGATTCTCAAGAAATTATTTATGTGTTTATTTTTCTAAAATGATGCAAAATGAATTTGAAGTGAGTTTAATGGGTGAAATAAAATTCTTTATTGGTTTTCAAATATTTCAAAATAACGATGGCATTATCTTAACTCAAATTAAATATACTAGAGATATTATAAAACTTTTTGGATTGGATATCACTAAAAGTAGTAACACTCCCATGAGTACCACTTGTAAGTTAGATCCTGATGAAGATGGAAAATCTGTTGATCAGACCACTTATAGAGGAATAATTGGAAGTTTACTCTACTTAACTGCTATTCGACTTGACATTATGTTTACTGTGTGTATGTGTGCTCGTTTTCAAGAAAATCCTAAGGAATCTCATTTAAATGTGGTAAAAAAAAATTTCAAATACCTCAAGCATACACCCAATATCAGACTGTTCTATTATAGAGGAAAATCATTTGAATTAGTTAGTTATTATGATGCTGACTTTGGTGGTTGTAAGTTAGATAGAAAAATAACCTCTAGAACATGTCACTTTTTAGGAAAGTCACTAGTATCATGGTGTAGTAAGAAACAAAATTATATTTCATTGTCTATTGTAGAAGCTGAATACATAGCTGCTGGCAACTGTTGTGCACAAATCTTGTAGATGAAACACACATTACTAGATTATGGATATCAATTCAGGAATTTCCTATAAATTGTGACAACACAAGTGAGATTAACATCTCAAAAAATCATGTTTCACATTCTAGGACAAATAATATTTATGTAAGACATCACTTTTTGAGAGATCATTATCAAAAGGGTGATATAACTTTGGAATTCATTGGTACTGAGTATTATCTTACTGATATATTTACCAAACCATTAAATTCTAAAAGAATAGACTATATAATACATGAATTGGGAATGATAAATCTTAATTAAATGTCTTACTGTTTTATATCTTTTTGTTTCTTGTTTACTATCTCACCATAACGCTCATTTACTGTCTCACCATGAAGTTCGTTCACTGTCTCACCGTAACGCTCAGTCACTATCTCACCGTAACACTCAATTACAGTCTCACTGTGACATTCATTCTCTGTCTCACCATAAAGTTTATTTTTATTTTTAGTTATGAATTAAAAACCCTATCGCGGTAATTATTCATTCCACCTCTTTAATTTCTAGCATTGTTACTTTTGCGATGTTTGGTATTCCTAAATGATAAAATAAATGAATTATCACTTGTCCTTCACTCAATATTTCTTCAATTCACTCAATTTGAAACCCTTACTCAACCCTTCAACCTTTCTCTCTCTTGAACCTTTGGTGAATGCCCAGGATGAAACACCCTTCATCATCAACTCTTGAGAAACATAGCTCAAATAAGAAGAAAATTGCACCCAAGCTAGCACCCGAAGGTCCCCTAAACCCAAATCTGGTAAACTGAGTTGTAGTACCTGAGAAAGAGTTTTTTCCCAAATGGATTTTATCAAGTAAGTCTCTGGTTCTGAAATTTTTAAAGGATCAAGGCTGGTAAGAGTGTTTTTCGAAGGAAGATAGAGCTATCTACTCTAAGTTAGTGGCTCGGTTTTATCAATATGTTTCGTTCTCTTTTGAGTCTGAAGATGGATATGTTGTGAGAAGTTTGATCAATGGGCAGAAATGCTCATTATCTTCGAGGTTATGGGTTTCATGCCTTAGGATACCTCATGAAGGAATCAGTGAGGATTATCAGAGAGGACCTCAACCTTCTAGTGAATTATTTGTCTTAGAAGATGATCTAAAAAGCTTCACCAAAAATGGTACCAAGAGAAGCGCCATTACTGCTGAACTAGATGGATAATCAAGGCTTTTTTAAGTTTATATAGAAACTGATTAGCCCAAGAAAAGGTTATTTTGCTGTACTGAAATATCAGGATGTTTTTCTGATTCTTCTTATGAAAAATGGGCATAAGATCAACCTTTGTAAGTATATTATACACCATATGTGTGAACTAATCAAAGCCAAATCCAAGTTAACCTCCCTGTTTTACTCTTGGCTTATCTCAGCCATGCTTCATTCCAAAGGTATGGTTTGACTTAATGAGGAAGTTATCAATGATTGTGAGTACTGACTTTCAAAAATCACTATCAAGAGGATGAAAATAAATTAGAACCCTTTGAAAAAGGCATGGGTGGAAGACAATGATAGAATTTATAAAAAATTCAATCCTGTGGAGCATACCTCAAGACCAAGAGATATTTCTGATCCTGGTCTAGAACCAGATGAGGTTTTTGAGTATTCTGAAGAAGAGGAAGAAGAGGTTGTTGTGCCCCCCAGGGAAACTATTTCTATTGAGAAAGACAATACTCTCGTCCCTCATGTTTTAAGTGAAAAGGAAGTCCCTTCTTCAACAGAAGCTGTTAATCTAGAAGATCAGGCTGAGGCTAAAACAAAATTTTCTGTCAAAGAAAATGAGAAGAATGCTGTGGAAGAACCTACAAAAGAAGAATTACCTACTATGCAAGAAGCTGATCTTGAAGAAATCCCAGTGGAACAATCTATTCCTGAAGTCATTCCTTCAGTTGAGGAAAGGATGGAGCTAGATTTTTAGCTGGCTAGACAGGAAATGAGAGAGGAACTAAGAGACGAGTTTGTAGAATTAGATCAAGACCATAAGCCTCTCAGTCCTAAGAAGGATGCAATTGTTAAGGGGGAGAAAATCCCAAATCTGGAATCTACTGAAGTACCAAACCCGATTGTTTCAAGCCCTATAGACACTCAATATAAGTTCCCCAGTTTCTATGATGTGGATGACTATCAGCAAGTTTCAGTAAAAGGCCTTGACCTTTCTTCTATGTTCCAACTAAAATCTGTCTCTAATCTTTCTCTTGAGAATGAACCAGAGCCTATATCAGTCCCTATTTCTGAACCTTCATTAGAACAACCATCCTTTTTGAGTAAAGATGATCTAAAAGAATATGGTGCTACCCTTTTCTCTGGTGTTGAAAAATTCCTAAATTCCCAACCTGCTCTCGTGACACATCTAAGTGAGAAATATGCCTCATTGTTTTTGGAGAAAGTTATTTGGAAAATACAACCCAAAATACTTCCTGAGATTTAGGAAGTGAGAGTTAAAAATAAAATTCTTAGTGATGAAGTGAAGACTCTAAGAGGTGTGATTGAAGAAATGAAGAGAGAGATGCATTCGAGATCAGAGATTTCTTCTCATCATGTAGAACCTGTTGTTCCTCAAACCCCATCTAATGCTGTCTCTCAGATTCAACCTCACTTAGCTTCCTTAGCTGAAAAGGTCGTTGAAAGGAACAAACAGATTGTGAAGGAGATGAGGGAGCTAGTTGTTAAACTTAAAAAACTCACTAATGAGTATACGGGGTGTCTTCAAAAGGTGATAAACCAACAGAAATCTCTGACCATAGTTTTCAATGCTTCTAGGCATCTGGGAAATCATTTCAACCTTCCCTAGACAGTGACTTGCTCAGAACAGTGGTCAAAGAAGAACTTCATACTGTTCTTAGTGGCTTCAATAAAGATTCTCTAAATGAAGTTATCAAGAATAGTGATAGAGTTCTTGATCTGGTTAAAATCCATTCAAATATTTCCAATGATGCTCATCAAGAAGTTTCCAAAAATCTGGATTTATACTTAAACCGAATCTTCTCAAAGACTGACACGACCAATCACTTTAAATATCTTGTTGAAAGTTTAAGTATTCCTCCTGTTACTCAAGATTTCAAGACCCAAGTTCAAAATCTCATAGAGTTCAGTCATCTATTGGATAAGTTTATGGAAAATAAGGATGACTTTGAGAAAGCTATGCAATATGGTGGAGAGATCATTGATGATTTTATCAAGCTTCTGAGGCCCTATCTTCATGTACATAGTGAAATCATTGTTGCTCCGGCAGCTACCCCTCTGAAACCTGATCTGCCAACATTCACCTCTACCCTCGCCTCCACTTATATGTCTGTCAGTTAGGCACTGATTCAGATTAGGCCTGTGATCCTTGATCAACAATTTCCTAGGTCTTTTACTTCACCTACATTGGCTTCCTCTGTCTTTGAAGGTCTTCCTTTACCTTCCCTATCAACTAGCTCACTCCCTTCTTCTACCTCAACTTCTGCTCCTATGGCTTCCTCTTCTTCTACTACTAATAAAGTCAAATAGAGGACCAATTAGTGAACTAAGTACAATGTTTACTCTATTTTTATAGGAATCTTGTTTCCTTTATTTCACATTTTGTAATGCCTATCTATTTATCTAATACATTATTCACCTTCGCTTGACTCTTTTGTCTTTCTTTGTCTGCTACTTTTTGATAATCCCAAAAGGGGGAGAAATTAATGAGATATGTTTATATGGGAGATAAAAATCATTCTATATATGTTATATGATCATTAGAACTATGTGTTAGAACAAATGTACATTCTAAATCTACATGGTTTGTGATCATCAAAAAGGGGGATATTTTTGGACTCCTCATTTATTAATCATGTTTTAATGATCATAAATCCTATTAATTTATAAACTATATTAACTCTATGTAATCTATCTCACAACAAATGTTCAGTAGCTTAGTAAAAGACATCTAAAGTTCTTAAGTGCTATACAATCATTTTGGTTACTATGAACTTTCTCTTGATTCACTTTATAATGATTTCTATGACAAATGATTAATTTTAATTCATTTTATAAACACTAATACTTAAGTGTGAATACAAATATTTTCATAAGTCATGAGACACCGTGACATCCAGAAACCGTGACATCCAGACACCATGACATCCAGACACAGTGACATCCAGACAATGTGACATCCAGACACTGTGACATCCAAACATCGTGAACAAGACATTGTGAACAAACAGACATCATGACCATGAGACACCGTGAACAAGACATCGTGAACAAGATACAGTGAACAAGACACCGTGACCATGAGACACAGTGACCATGAGACACCGTGACTGCGAGACATCGTGACTACAAGACACCGCGACCAATCTAGACACCACGTGAAGGAGACACTATTTCCATGACATACTGTGACACCGTTTCCTAATATATTTTGTCATCATTAAATTTAATCTCTAAAGGTCGTATTTGAAGATTTTAATGCACTAAAATAATTAATGTTTCTTTGTAGACATATCATCGGACAGTATGAGGTACAAGGTGTAGAATACATGCAACCTGTCGGCCCCAAAACATGCACTCCAAGATAAAAGAGTAATGCAGCCCAGAAAAAGTAGGAAGTAGCACGATACAAAGAACAAGCTGGTGGGAATGAGCATGATAACAGAATACATTTTATAGAATTGTCTCATGCAAATCGACTCTACTGAATAACACATGAAGCATACTGGAATCCCGATAACATCTTCACATTGTAAAACACCGTGAAGAACACAAGTCGAATCTATCTGACTTGCGACACTATATTTTCCATACGAGGTCTTGAGTTCTGCATCTACCTCATCTTAGAAGTCTAGAGCTTCAAAAACCAACACTCAGAGAACTTCTAAACCTATCTCAATATTTCTTCTCGGTTGTGTATCATTTTATTAGTTTTAAAGAAGAGTGTGTATCTGTATAGAAACCTGCTCTGTATCCTGTATTAAAATGAAGGATACAAGATATCCTTACTAAGACATTATTTTATTCTTGTGTATACCCACAGATTAGTGTGGAAGAGGTCCTTGTGTGGCCTGGTCGTCTATACCCACGAAGAACTATGGAAGAGGTCCCTGTGTGGCCTGGACAGTACTGTGTACTATTTTTTACCCCGATCCAGGGTGTAAATCAAGTTTATTTATATAAACTGCTTAGTGGCAGGTGATCACCAAGTGAAGTGGATTAGGTCTTGGCTTGAGACCGAACCACTTGTTTCATATATACTGTGCTGCTTAATTTGGTCTTATCAGTTTTACTGCTTTACTGTATAATTCAGAAATCTCTAAATTCACTTTGATAGTTACTCTTGGAAAGATGTTAAAATTGTCTTGACTTACTAGAATAGCTTAAAAATTAATATTAATAACTGATATTAAGATTACTAAGAACTAATCAATCTTCTAAGAAGTTATTCAAATAGTCAAACTCTTATAACAGTATAACCTTGATTAACTGGGCTATATTTGATCTTTTGGGGAAGCTTTTTAGAAATACTTTTTAATCAGAAATTTTTATAGATACTCAATTCACCCCCCCTTCTTAAGTAATCTACTCTGACCAAAAATATATATATAGTGTACAAATCCAATAATCACTCACTTGCACTAAAATCTCATAAGGAATTTATGCATAACTTTTAAAACTCTTTTTGGATTAATCCAAACTCTTTTGGATATGATTTTTCATCAAAATATCTTCATTTTGAACAAACACTTTGTCCAATATTTTATCCTTATCCAATGGCCTAATTTTGTGACCCTAACATCCTTAATAGTGGTGAGAAAAACTATGAAATCTTTATTTCATATATATAAGTAAAGAGTATCCTCTAGCAAAGCATCAGTGCTACTCAAGTTACTTAGGGGTTTTGTGAGATCTCCATTAGACATACTCATATATCTATAAAAACATGTCTGTTAAAAGTTGTATCATATAAATCATATGTACCTTATATAATCCCTTTTTCTATGACATCAAGTGACCACTGGACATGGAACATGTCAATCTAGTATAGGCCGCTCATTATTTTCTTGATTCTCTGAATAAGACTGACCAAGTGGATGAATACATCACATGTCATTAATATATCTAATAAGTACATCACATGTCACTTATCCAAGTATCTAAACACATCATATGTGAAACAACTAAGGATGGCCATGTATTTCATCTGTCTAATTAAATCAAGGGCCAAATGTCTTTTCATGTCATACAAGTCTCATCTTGGTTGCACTCAAACTGATAACATGATCAGAAACATACCCAACCACACCTATATTAGCTAAGTTCATATGTTGAATTGCGTAGGTAGGGTATCAAATTATAAATGTTTTCATGACGGGTATCTTGTGAATCTTAGGAAAAAAGGATTGATAATAAGCATACACCCCTAAGTATATTTATGATCGTATGACATTCCATAAGATATACTTTAGCAAATCAGTCCAAGTAATAAGTGTCTACTTATTTCCTCAATAATATATTCTTCAATATCTCATATACATCCCCTTTCAATAGATATAAAAATCTATTCATGTTAACCTTTACATATCATCAAACCCCATTATACACTATGATGATCATCAGTTAATGACAACTCAAAGTTTGTACTTTGAGGGGATATTTATCATTTAACCATTCATGTAAAGTAAAGTTGTCACACACATGAATGAATGATAAATAGAAATTCACTTTATTATAAATAGATGATATGCTTACAACCATTAAAACCAACCTATTATAGAGATATAACATGACCCTCATGCAGTTGTTGTAGTGATGGATTAATTTTCAGAACATTACATCCATATGTAATTTCTGTCACATCCCTATGTGACCATCTAATAAAATACTCCCACTAACCTCTTAGTGAGTAATATTTATAAAGAATACAGGTTTGAATAATGGTGAGACTTAGGAATCATATTCCTTAAGTTCAAGTATTTGAACATATATTCAAACTCATTAACTTTATAACATCAAATGTTATAATGTTATATTTTATTATCTACTTTGAACTCTTTCTAAGTATGTCATCATCATCCTTGGAACCTTTTTCATTAAAAATTTCCCTTGAAATCTTTTGAAAATAATGTAACTATTTACATTATCACTTTACTAGCACATCTTAAACTCATTTAGGATAAAGTGATATCCACTGTGTTATGGTAACTAATGAAACCTTTTACATTTCTCTTTACCATTATACCCTAAACTCTTTTAGGATATAAAGTGATATACTTTGAGTATTAAATGGTATAATACTTTAGGGGATAGTGATATTCACTTATTATGGTAACCAAATGAAACTATTTACATTTTTATTTACCATCACATATCCTAAACTTATTGAAGATATTAAGTAAAGAATCACAATAATCTTAGACTAGTATAATCATTTAGTTAATAGGGATATTAAATTTCTCACAGTATTTAAATTTAACTATTTACATTTTTATCTACTGTCATATATCCTAAAATTTTAGGATATTAAGCAAAAAATCACTCAAACTCATTTTGGTATAATCTTTTATTTTTTTAACTATGAAATTATCTAAGTCCATACAAACTCCCACTTGTCTCTTAGACATCATATTCTCTTCGGAATATATTTCTAAGATTCAACACACACTACTTTATTTTTTTTAGATTAGGAAATAACATTTATTTCCTTTTATTATGAATATTAAAAAAAATAAACTATTATTTCCATATCATATATGGTATTCTATGTATTTAGACCATTATTACTTATAAATAAGACTTTATTAAAATATACCACCAATGGGTGGTAAGAACACTTTTCCACATATTTAACAAATATTTAGATAAACAATTTTATCCTGTATAAACACTTTTATCCAAATCTTCTTCTCAAAAACATGTTATAAAAATTAATGAATTATAAACCATGTTTATGCATTTAATCATCTCATAACAACCCTTTGTTATCAAACATACTATATTATCATATGAGAGAATTGAGATGAAGATATATATATTTTAATTAGATTTGTATGATCTTAACGCATTCCTTTACATTAAAATTATTGATGTAGATCAGTCAATTATTCCTTTGATTTTGAACTTTTTTATATTTGAAACACTTGTAAAATATACACTCAGTATCACATACCCTTCAAAATTGAAGAAATAATTCTTATAACATTAATACCTGACATGGAAATTCCAGGGAGTTCCCACAACCCTTCAGGAATTTCTTGGATAATTCAATCATATTTAATTATTCTATTCATTCTTAAAAAAACTAGGTTTCAATGACCTTGATAGTATTTTTAAAGAAACATTGTTGAACTTTTTCAACAAATGATTCTTATTCAAGTTTTAATTTTTACCCACTTGTACTATCTTCAGAGTACCATAATCTCAACATATTATTCCTAGTTGATCTATTCTCAACACTTTTTGAGTATTGGGTAAACTTCTCTTGAATTCATCCATATTTATAGAACATTTACATAGATAAAAATAGGATAAATTCCATAACCAGAATAATACTTATATAAATTATTTGGTCTTTCTAAACTTATTCAATATTTTTGAATATCATGGACATGGCCAATATTATTGAGTATATGAGTTATAATTCCTTATTCGATTATGAATTAAATTCCTTCAAAACCTTAAATGAATCATTCCATGCTTTTATAAGAAACTAGTTTTAGTTATTAAACAACTTCAACACTTGGTTCTTGAGGAAGGAACTGTTTTGAGGCTCAAGCACTTTTTTAAGCTACCAATCTTATGGGATGCTTAATTAAAAATCCTCATTTCAAGGATTGATATAAATTTTAGTTTGATGATGATGATGCATTTATCTACAATAGAACCTTTTATTAGATGAATATCATGTCTTATAACTTTTCATTAATGAATTTTAATGAAATTTCTCCCACTAAAATGATGACCTTGTACATCATATGCATTTATTGAGCCAAGATCCATATTTCACTAAGAAATGGGTATGTTGTGGTGTCTCTCTCATCACTTAGTTATTTAGGTTCGGAATCATTATTGGATTTGGTTCCCTAGAACCAACTTCTATGTACTTTATGATAACCTGTATTCATTATTTTGAATATTAATATACTCCTTATCACATCATGACTATTATTATGCATAACATAATATGTGATAATTTCTTAAGAGTAGTTGTCACACTGAAAGGTCATAGCAGTTCCCTGTTATGATGAGAACCCATAAGTACCATGATAGTATTATTAAATATATATTATATAGTAAGATGAAATAATTTTAGAGACACAAATTATATAGGCTATTAGGGGTGGAGACACATATGACTTTGAGGCACCTTTTCATGGTGTACGCCCATAGTAATATCCAATGTAGGATGTTATGTGAACAATATCCGCTCGTATAAAATCCAAATTTATATGGGTAACAGGATGTTTCAATCTACGGATGTGTATATTGATCCTTAGAATTTAATATTGTTATTAATAAGTATTATAAGTCAAATACTTTGATGTATTGATGAAAACTATGAAGACATATGTCCAAGGTGAGGTAGGATAAGTTGAGTGCATCATGGGTAATATTTCATTGATGAATAATGCGAGAAAGGATTTTTCCCTTCTATTTTTTAATGGAAGTTGATATCTTAAACCATTTGATGGAAATGATATATCCTAAATAAATCCATGGCCATGGTGTTCTATGGGAAAGTTTTTGTAGAGAACCAGATCTTGACGTACATGGAAATTACATTACTTTTTCATAATACTTAATACATAACGAAAACATACACATAAGGACCATAATAGTTTAGTGTCTTTGGAAACTCGGAAAATAATCTTCTAATCGTGGTGAAAGATCTTCAACATCTCCCATAAAGATCTTCCCCTTTTGTTTTATTACCTAAAACCTTTATTTAAATCCTGGGGAAAATAAAACATATAAAGGGTTATCTCAAATGATCAGTAAGGTTAAGCATAGAGAACATAAAACAATCCATAATCATTTGAATGAAAAAGCTTGAACATAAAATCTAAACATCAAAATCTTGAGAAAAGACATAAATCTTGGAAGTACATAAGGCATATATCATAAAGGAACATCAATATGGATAAAATAGCATGGGAATAAATCATGTAATTGTGGAAACCATTCATCACTTGTTATTATTTCCATAGTAGCCAAGGCATTGCTGCCAAGACCATCTTAGTGGACAAAGTCCCTTTCTGAATCGAGTTCACTCCTCGTTCCAGTCTTGTATCACTGAACCGGATTAACTTACCATTCTAGCCATGTCTATCTCATGAGATATAAATCTTTACCCAATGCATTGGAGGGAGATATATGTCCCACCCATCTCATAATTAAATCATTCTTACTTGTGCCACAAAATAAACATAAATCATTCATCATAACCCAAAGAATAAAATGGGTTTCATAAACATCATCCCATCATAACATAATCCATACAAAAAAATGGATATCATTTCATCATAAGAAAAGTGAAACCATGTAAATCATAGAGACATTATACTTGAAACATACACATATGAAATTATTTCATCTTAAATGGAAAATGGTTTTGATAAAACACTTGAAATGAATTATTGAGGAAAATATCCTTTCTTCTTCAAAATCAATTTCTTTTCACAAAACGTCATGAAATTTTAAAAGAAAAATATTTTGTTTAAAATATTCATGAAATCTTTTGGAGGAAGCTTCATGAAAATAAGGCTTTATAAAACCGTAAGAATCCTTTCATGCCGTATAAGTTAAAAAAACATTCTCCTTGTACTTTTGTCGGAAAAGTCAAAAAGTACCTCGTAACGTAATCTAAAGAAAGATTCCTTACATACCATTTAGTATAAGAAAAAATGGGTAAAAAGGACATTAAACATATATAAAAACACTTTTAGAAAACATGGACTTGGATGATAACAATAACCCCAGCAAATACTTAAGAATAAACAATCTGAGATAAGAATGAGATTGGAAAGGTTATCCCTTACCTTAGGTCTGATATGCTTCGTACGTATCCGAACATCCTATATAATGATTTAAATAATTTCATTGACTTATTACAGAATCATATTTATTGTTATGATATCATATATGGTTCACTTATGACTTTATATTACCTGTTCTTTTGTAAATTCCATGTTAAAGAGCGTTTTGGGTAAAATCGTTTCATTTGTCGTCCGTGTTTTGACTTGTAATTATTCATATGATTACTTAGATCATGATTACTTAATTCCAGAATATAAAACATGATTTATATATAATATATATTCATAATATACATATATATAATAGATTGATAAATGTAAATAAATACACCGTTCATGGAGACGGTAGGTCGTACGTATGCATGAACGCTGTTTTCGTTTCCTTATTGAATTGAATGGAATTAAGTATATGACATACATATATATGTACATAAATACAGTAGCATTATTATGTCATATATTTCATGATTACTTATTATATATACTTTATAATCATTCTTGAATTGTTAACAAGGAAAATGAATCTCATCGCGTCGTGGAGACGGTAATCTGTACGTACGCACAAGCGATGATATCATTCCCATATTTATTGAATAGAATTGGAGTGAATGATATAATATCTTAGAATCAGTATGATGTTATAATAATCATATGTATTTATTATTTACACCATTATACCCATCCAAGTAAGGTGGTGGTAGAAAAACATATTACACCACGACGTGAAGACGGTATTCTGTACGTACGCACGCACGGTGATTTTGTTTTCCTTAGGATGGATAGAAGGTGAAATGGGGTTGTTTCATATTTATAATAACATATTATTATATTATTTATACTGATGTTATTACAATATAATGAAACAACTAAATAAGAGGAGGTAGAAGAAGAAATAAATTTGAAAGAATTGGTAACAGATATTACCTCTTCTTCGATACGCCTCTTTGAAACCTCCTCTTAGGGCACTAAGATTGGTCTTTGAAGTAGACCAGGACCTCTAGGATGTTTCTAGGGAAGTGGATAAGATAAATTGTCAGTGTTTTTCCAAGATTGAATGCTCAAAGTGGTGTGAGGAGCAGAGGGAGGAGGTTCCCTTTTATAAGGGAGGAGAGGGGCACCTTTGGAATCCTCAAAAATATTAGTTTAATATAAATTCAAACCCCACATAAAAACTTCCAAAAATGACTCAATTAGAATATTAGATGAGATAGGGTTGTAATCTCATCAACCAATCAAATTTATACATGTTTTGATCTTATTTTTAAACCTTATCATTTTGATTTATCCTTATTTAATCTATTTATGTTTATTTGTGGTAATAAAATTCTAAATTTTAAATGGTTATAAATAATCACTTATGTGTTGTTAATTTTCCATAATTGGATAATTTATGACATTTTAGACTATATAAATTTCAATTTATAATTTTTAAATATATTTGTGATTTTTAAACAATTTAATAATATGTTATTTTTATAAAATAACAATAGTGTCAATTTTGACACTATTTATTTATTTGAATTTAAATAAAATCTACACAGAGGATATATTCGAACTAAAATATTTAATAGATTCCTAACATGTCAAATTTGTCTATAAAATTAGTGGATCACATTAAATAGTTCATATAATATTTATTTTAATATTTGTAAAACCATTTATTTGGTATATCTCTTAATAAAATAAGTAGTACAACATTTTTATATAATTATTTAATATACTTATTTGTTGCATAAAAATTAAAAATAAAATACTTTGATGAATATAAATATCAAGGCTTTTATAATAATAATTTTTCTCGAATTTATCATCTTAAAATAACAACATGTAAATTGTTATCTTTATTAAATTATGAAGGTGACAACTTTGGAATCATTTAAAATAAAATATTATAAGTGTCGTAATCGCCGTAATAAGGATCCAAATGGTCAACAATTAAGCCATTTGATGATTAGGGTTTATATATACATTTATAATAAGTTTTGTGCATATTTTTGGGCCTTTTCATATGTATTAATATTTCAATAAAAACTATATTATTGATTTTTCACTAAATAAATAATTTCTGCATCATTAATTTATAAGATAATAAGGTAATTAAATAACTCTTAAAAATTACAAATAAATTACCATGATAAAGAAAAACATTTTATATTTCAAATTATTATTTATAAACGAATTTATATTCTGTATAAACTTATATTAAAAATACTTTAATTATTAAAGTTGAGTGAGACATATTTCACTTTCCTTTAAATAAAATAAACTAAAGGTCTTAATCACCTCCAAGTGGGTTCCAATGGATTCCATTTCGACCCAAATATTCCTTAGGACGAAATATAAGCATCCAATTATATTAAGACAAGTGTTAGGGTAATTTTATAATATTATATTTACCCTTAATTACCCGATTTACCTTTTACTATGGTAAATAAAATTTACCGTAGTTACTATTCATAATGCCCAAAAATAAAAAGTAGCTTATTAAAATAATTTGAACCCACTGATTCCAAATATGAAATCCATTTTTTTAAATTCAATACACAAAAGTTGCAGAAATTAATTTAAAATTAATCCCGTTGTTAAGAAAACGTGTTTTAAAAGTTAAAACATTGCAAAAGATTGAAATGTTTTTACCTATGAATTCAATGTAAAATTAATGTTAATGAAATAAATTATATTAAATGGTAAAAATATATTCTATTTATACTTTAAAACCATTCAATATTATATTTTAAACATATAAATTATTGCGATGAAAAAAGTTGTTTTTAATTAAAATATAGCTTGTTTTTACTATTCATCAAAATATGAAAGTTACCAGAATAATATGAAAAATTTATCCAAAGTAAATTTTTATTTCCTGATTCCAAAGAAGAATTTTATTTTTTCAAATTGAACTTATAAACATGTCAAAAACTATATATAAAGTGGGTGCGCCATCAAAAGGCGACAAAACTGCATTTTTTGAAAAATATTTATTTTACCCAAAAAATTTACTTTGTTCTTATACCATGTTCTAGAAAATGTGTAAGATGAATACTAATGTTATAAAATTAAAAATTTAGTTAATACTATTCATAATGGCTAGTTCATAATAATATTATAACCATATATCTTTGTTTAGTAAAACCCGATATTGCGTACAACACACGCTATTGAGGAAGGTCGTGATTGCGTGTAATGCAAGTCAAGTCAGGGTTGCATAAAATGCAAGCTAATACGGTGTTGCATATAGCGCAAGATAATCTTGGTGTAGCGTACAATAGAAGACATCAATGAAATTAAAAGGAATATTTTTCATAAAATCTCGGGCTGTTACAGTTTTTTTTTCAGAAAGTCAAAGAAAGAGACATCGAACACATAGGTTGATGGCACCAATATGCAACCTTCTTGACCAGAGATATCTCAATAAAGAAATTATATTAAACAATAAGCATCCACATGATTTATTATGTCATTGCAGCATTCACTTCTTTCTATGTGGGTGCCTTGGTATGTTACTAGATGCTGAGCTTAAACTTTAGGGTATTTCACCTAATACCACTGGGAAAGAGGAAGGGTGGGTCACACACTAAGTGTATCCAGAATCCTAATTAAATAATATATTATTATTTATTATTTAACAAGTTGAATAAATAATATTCATGTATGTGGTTTAATAATTATTCATGTTTGTTTGATTGTATATATTCTATCACCAGTTATTTGAAAAAATATTATGGTAGCAGAATATTTAATAAATATTTATTTACTATTTAGTGAATATAATATTTATTTATTTATTAGTGAAAAATGAAGTGATATTTATTTATTAAATAAATATTTATTATTCAATGCCTGATAAATATTATGGAGGAATGAAGAGTTGAGTTTAATAGTCCAATGAGAAATAATATATATTGAATATTATTTGAATAAATTACATTTAATTTAATCCACGAGCTTAGCTCATATCAAGAAATAATAATAATATTATTATTATTATAGACATGGGGGTCCATAGGGATTATGGAAATAATAAGGGTGTGTGTACAATTATGATTTTCTAACCCTAACAGTATATAAACTCAATTATATTATTTTCTTATTAGAGTCAATTCATTTGTTGTGCACAATGAGATGCAAAGAGAATCCTCTCAAAGCTCTAGAGAGAACCCTCTCTAAGACTGCTGTCAAGAAGTGATCCTCCTCTACCACTACTCTCCGGTCTAGAGAGATCGAAGAGAACCCTTCCTTGATGCAATTTTTGAAGCGATCAAACACTACTAGAATTTCAAGTAGTTGCGATGGGACATTTGCGATGAACAAATTTCCTATTGCAAATAGTCCATGAACAACACCTATTTGCAACGGAGGTAGAATTTTGTCATGAATATTAACTATTTTTGATGGATTTA
The DNA here is from genome assembly GCA_963277665.1 of Viscum album. Taxonomy (NCBI): domain Eukaryota; kingdom Viridiplantae; phylum Streptophyta; class Magnoliopsida; order Santalales; family Viscaceae; genus Viscum; species Viscum album. The sequence goes on from OY728146.1 coordinate 392,364,174, forward strand.
TAAATCCGTCACAGAGATTTTTGGTTGGATTTCCCACCGTCTAGTGTGAAAATCATTTACAACAGGAATTTGTGACAGATTGAATAATCTGTTGCATATTCCCTTTGAGTTAACTGTATTTGCACTGGGAATTGAATTCCATCGAAACTAATTTTCAATGAAAACATTTTTTGAGATGGAATTAATTTTGCCACTATTATACTATCGCAAAAATTATTGGGTTTTAACAGGTCGTGCCGCTCCTTTCTTCTTCCTCTTCTTTTAATCCTCCTTCCCTCTCCCAAACGCAGCGGAACCCTACGGCCACCCCACTTCTGGCAGCCCCATAAACCTCTGTTTCTTCCGATTTTTGGGTGATTTCACAAAAAATATCCAAGGTATGGACTCTTCTTTTGTCCTTTATCAGTTTTTTTACATATTCTCATTAGATTGATAAATTGAAAAAAACTAGGTTTATAATTTTATCCTATTTTGATGATTTATTTGACATGTAGGGTTAGTCTAAATTTATTATTATAGATTTGAGTATTTTGATTATGAAAAAAATGTTTTAATTTGATTTACAGTATTTTTCACAATGTTTGATCTTTAAACTATATATATTTTTTGGGTGTTTAGGGTTGTTGAAACATTACTATTTAATATTATCTAAAATATGATTATTATTAAAATATGCTGGAAGTTGTTATTTGTTTGCAAATATACTGGTTTCTTTAACACTTAGATTTATTTTAATTTTCTTTGTGTTTTAGGGTTGCTGGAAATTATTTATAATTCTACCCACTCTTTGTTGCTTATTTTTTTATTATTCCTTTCATTTGTTTTCTGGTTCCAAATTTTTTATTATGCGCGCGAGTATGTATGTCTAAATATGTGTATGTCTAAATATTTGTTATGTTAATTTTTTTGTGCATGCTCATAATTATAATATTTATGCGTGCATAATATTTGTTTATAATTATATTTGCACGCGCATAATATTTGTTTACAATATTTTTTTTATAATAAATTTTTTTGTGCACACGTGCATGCACGCATGTATGTCTAAATATTTTTATGTCTAAATATAATTTATTGATTTTTAATAATGATGATAAAATTAATTTAAAGAAAACATTTTAATAAAACGTTATTTATAAAAAAAATTATAAAAAATTGTATAATTGAAAAACAATGACAATTTAAAATATGTAATATTTAGTAAAAAATTATTTAATAATAATTAGGATAATATTTTTTAATTATTTTTAAAATAAATATAACAAATGTAAAGAATTATTATAATTTTTTTTAAAAATATTAATTATTAAAAATGTAGTATTAATTTAAATAATTATTAAAAATCAATAAATAATTTATAATATGTAATAATTAATGATTTTTTATTATTAATAAATTATAAATATTATTTATCATTATAAAATTATAATAGTTTGTAAAAAAAATTATAATAAAATATAACAACGTCTAGAAATTCATAATAATTTATATAAAATGTTGTATTAATTAAAATAATTTGTATTAATATTTTGCATAAATATTGTAAAAACACCCAAATCATACAACTATTATAACACATCTTGGGTAAAATTTAATAATTAAAAAATTATTAATTCTAAATAATTATGAATTCAAATTAATTATTAATTCAAAAATATGAACTCAATTTTTTATAAATTATTTATATAAATTATAAATTCAAGGTAATCAAATTATATATATATATATATATATATATGGTTATATAGATTTGATATTTGTATATTTCTTTAAAAATGAGTTAGAACATATTTGATTTATTTATATTAACTAATAAATTGTGATATATATAGTAATTATTAAAATTAAATAATAATTTAAATAAATTGATAATAATAATTACATAATTTATAATAATTTAGATAATTTATCAAATTCTAATAATATTAATCATTACATAATAAAATTGTTATAATAAAATTGCAATAATAATTTAAAAAATTCCGATTTATATATATATAATCATTACATAATTTATAATAATTTAAATAATGAATAATAATCATTACATAATAATAATTACATAATTTATAATAATTAATAATAATCATTACATAATTTATAATAATAATCCTTACATAATTAATAATATTCATTACATAATTTATAATTAATTTTGATATATATATAGTAATTATTAATTAATTAATAATCATTTCATATAAATGTTTAATTAAATAAAATAATCTATATTAATAATTGGTATTGATATTGTAATATATATATTTATATATATAAATAAATTATTATATAAATAATATTAATAAAAGATTAAAAATGATACCCCCGTGCGATGTAACGAAACAGTCAATGCTAACAAGTGTTACATCGTGCCAAGGGTAAACCCTATATCCCAGACCCAACGGTGATCTTCGATTTATCATACGATACATAGCTTGAAAGATATATTGAATTTTTATAATAATTTATAATACAAATATTAAATGAATTACCCTCACCTTCAAAATAACTACCTGACGCTCACAAACCTAATTATTCTTATTCTTGTTGTTTTTAAGATAAATATGGAGTCGGGAAGTAAAAAAAAAGTGTCTATTACATGATCGTGATTGGATAAATAATCACAAAAATCCAAATGGGTCTGATTTAAATACTGTCTATATTGAAGGTGTTGAAACCTTTATATCATTTGCATCGTCAAATTCAGATTTTGTTTCTGAAGGAACAATTAAATATTCGTGTCAGAAATGTGGTCTTAGGACATTCAAAACATTTAAAAATTTTGGACTTCATCTATTGCGTTACGGTTTTTGGAAAGATTATATTTTCTTGTATCAACATTGTGAAAAGATTTCAGTAGAAAATACAATTTTTTTGGTTCCAGATCCATCATTTCAGAATTTAATACATGAGGCAGTTGGTCCATATATTCCTTAAAAAACAACTCCAAATGGCATTCCAAATCCTGAATCTGAACCTTCTCAGTTTTACAATTTGTTGCAATCCACTGTGGAGGCCTTATATCCGGGAAGCTAGATGAGAATACTTGAAGCTGTTACAAAATTTATGGCTATTAAATTAGATTTTTGAATGTCTAATAGTTATTTTGATCAGATTTTATCTTTGTTTAAGTCATTGTTGACTGAAGAAACTACATTACATTCAAGTTTATATGAAATTAAAAGGTTGGTTCCTAATTTGGGTCTAAGTTATCAGAAGATCCATGCATGTTCAAATGACTACATCTTATATTATGGTGAATATGAATCTTTGGTTAATTTTCCAACATGTGGAGAATCGAGGTATAAAGAGGCACAATAAGGAAATTTCAGAGTTCCCATGTAACAGTTTAGATATTTTCCAATTACACCTCGTTTACAGCATTTATTTATGTATCGAAGCACAATAGGATTTATGACATGGAATAAATCAAATATTTCTGTCACAGAAAGCTTAAATTAATCATGTGATGGTGACTTATGGAAACATTTTAATCAAATGCATCCTTCTTTTACTGAATAACCTCGTAACATACAGTTGGACATTTCTACTAATGGTTTTTGTCCATTTAGTTCTTACGGAGGTCAATATTCTTATTGATCTGTTTTCATTACTCCTTATAACTTTCCTATTTGGATGTTGATGAAGGAACGACATATATATTTGATGTAGTTAATTACAGGACATCCAAAGAAGAATATTGATGTTTATTTGAAACCATTAATTGATGAGTTAATTTCATTATGGAACCACGGTGTGACTATATTTGATATAACTGAATATCGGAATTTTATATTGAAAGTTGCATTAATATGGACAATCAGTGACTATTCAACGTATGGTATGTTATCTGGGTGGAGCACACACAGTCTAAAATCATGTATGTACTACATGGCTGAGAACAAAGTGTTTATACTTTGTAATGGAAGAAAGGTTAATTGTTTTGATTTTCATCAGAGTTTTTTTCCTGCGGATCACCCTTTTTACAGAAACAGAATTAATTTTACAAAAGGTTGAATTGAAATAGACGCACCTCCAGCAGTGCTATCAGTTAATCAAGTAAAGTATATTGTCTCTGTATTACCTCATGTTACTTTTGGACCAAACATAAACAAGAAAAGGATTAATGGTTTTGGAGAGATCGTAATTGGATAAAGAGGAGTATTTTTTGGGACCTTCCATATTGGTCTAATTTTTTGGTTCATCACATGTTATATGTAATGTATATTGAGAAGAATGATTTTTATAACATGTTTTATACCATGTTGGACACTCCTGGTAAGACCAAAGATAATATAAACACAAAGTTAGATCTTGTGCAGATTTGTAGACGTCCTGAACTTGAATTATTTAAAGATGAAAGATCACATAAATTAAGGAATCCAAAAGTATCTTACTCACTTAGTAAAGAAAAACTTTTATTATTCTGTTAATGGATTAGATATTTGAGGTTACCAGATGTTTATGCATCTAATTTGTCTCTTTGTGTCATAAATGGGCATATTATTAGGTTAAAAATTCATGATTGTCATGTCATAAGTGAAATATTATTGCTTGTTGGTCTTAGAGGGCTGTTTAATTCTTCAATCTGAGACATGTTTACTGAATTATCATTTTTTCCCGAGATATTTTTGCGGCAACATTGGATTATAATGTAGTGAATTCCCTAAAAAAGGTTGTTTTAATTTTATGTAAATTGGAAAGAAAATTCTCACCAAGCTTCTTTGATACCATAGAACATTTAATATTTCATTTTCCATATAAAGCTAAATGTGGAGGTCCAGTACAATTCTGGTAGATGTATCCATTTGAGACATGCATGCAAAAATTAAAGAAGAAACTGTGTAACAAAGCATCAATTGAAGGGTCCATTATAGAATCATACTTGTAGGAGGAAATCTCAAATTTATTCTCTTATTATTTTCAATCAGAATATCCTTCAAAACATAATCGGATGGGTCGCAATGAGACAAATTTTGATGATGTCACAGACCATCATTTGTTAGTTTTTAATCAATATGAGCTTGGTTTTAGTGGTTATCATGAGAAATGTATTACAAATGAAGAATTTAATAGAGATTTTACTTATGTTCTACTAAATTGTGAAGAAATGACATGATTTGTGCAGTAAGTACTACTTTTTTATTATTTCATTAAATATTTATAAAATATATGTTTATTTACATTAACTTTTTTTGTAGACTATATGATGAACATATCAAAAATTAATTTCTACAAATTACATCTTCTGATCTTGAGAAACTTTGGCAACAAAATTTTTCATATTGGTTTTAAAGACTTGTATGTGAAGTTTTTTTTCGATGGAATAATAAATTAATTTTTCAATGATATGTATTATTAATAATTTTAATTGTTTATAGCTAACACAACATGAAAATAAAATTGACAGTCAATTATGTGTGCTCAAAAACCCTCTATCGAAATTGGTAAAATCTTATAATGGGTTTGTGGTTAATGGATTTATATTCCATACACACATATACAGTGACTCAGAGAAATCAAAAAAATAGCAGTGTTCATTTGAAAGGATGCCATAATAATGAAAGTGAAGTTTATTTTTATGGTATGCGAGATGAAATAATTTAGTTATGTTATCTAGGACCAAATTATGTTAAATGTTTAAATGTCATTGGTTTGATACTAATCGGGGGTTGTAAGTTCATCTATGGCATGGAGTCGTTGAAATTAAATATAATAGTCTTCTTGAATTAAATGAACCATTTATGTTGTCACATCAAGTGAATCAAGTTTACTATGAAAATTACTGTGATGTTTTGAGAAATTTTAAGGACTGGTTGAGTGTGATAAAAATGGAATGACGTGAAAATCAGTTTATTGAAAATGAAAATGGTTTTGTGGAAGTGAAACATATTGAAATTTTTCAAGAAACATCCCAAAATATATATCATACCCAATGGGATATAAATATCGATGATGAAACCCCTCAGTTAATAGTTGTTGATATAGATAATGCTGATGAAGTAACAAGGGATAATGGGACTGAAAGTCATATGGAAGTTGATAATGATGAAGATGAGGATGAAGACATTGATGTCAATGAAAATAGCGATGAAGATGATGATTTATGTGTTATATTCAGATCTTTAGTTATAGGTAATTATCATATTCTGATATTTATTAGTTTTTAAAATTTCATATTTGTATTAACAATAATTTATAGGTAACATTATTTTATTCTGACATTCATTATTTTTTTATATTTCATATATATTTTAACAATCTCTTAGTGGTGAGAATATTTATTTCACATGGATGGAGATGATCCCCATAAAGATTTATTACGTTCTCTCACTAATGTCAGACTTCCTGATGATGAGACTGATTCAACTACTTCTCCTTGGGTTGGTGAGCCTACTAAAAGGGGGTGCAGTCTTTCTTGGTTACTGATTTCAGATCCTATTCCATAGAGACGACCATTTATTTATTTTGACCAGTATTTAAAAAGGTATGTTTAATTGTTTAATAAGAAATTTATTTTATATTAACTAAGTGTATTAATTTTTATAATGATTTTATGATTATATATTTGTTTCAATTTGCATATTTTTTCGCATTTATCCATTGTCCAGGCTGATGAAATTCTGTGAAATTATTTTTTCGAGCCATGAGTGTCATGGGACATGGTACCCATCATCGTGCATGACCATATATTCAAAAACTAGATTTTACATTATTAAATAATATATATTTTTTAAAAAATTATTTAATTTCTAAAATATTTTTTTAATTGTCTTGTAGAATTTATTTTTCTGATTTCTGATAGTCAGAGAGGTCATATCTGAAACACATCGGGTACTTATATAAGCGAGTGCTTTCGTCAGTTTCTACACAACATCAGAAAGTGAGCTATGGATAAATCTTGTACTACTATCTTCAATCAGTATTGTGTCTCCCATCATCCTGACTATATACTAACTCAAGTATGGGACGAGTTGTGATCCTTCTGGCTAGAAGAGACTTTTAGGATGAGATCAATAGCTGGATGTCAGAGTCGAGGGAGGTAAGAGGTCACCCATAGGGCCGGGAGTCTTACATTTTTCATACATCAACGACATATGGTAAATGATATTATTTATTAATATTTATTTATTTTAACTATAACATGTTTGTTATATTATATAGGCCGCTAATGACCCATATATTGTGGAGTTTAAAGTTTATAAGAATATGTATTCTAATTCCTGTATAGGAGAAGTTGTAGGCAAATGACAACATCATATTGTGGTTAGTGATTTTGTTGAACAATGTCGTCAGTATTAATTTTATTTTTATTCTAATTTGTCATTATATTTAAAGGAAACATATGAGGCTATGACTTCTCATTCATAGGAGAGTCAAGCTGAGGTCGAACAAGATGTCACTGCTGGTTTGGGTTTCGATGAGGGGGCTTGGATACAGGCGACTTCGCAGAGTGTTGAGAAAGGTCGACTGATTGGTATTGGTTCTCGACTGACACCTATGAGCTATTGTGGTACTTTTGTGATGGAATCAGTGAGAACGAAGGTGGATCCTCGAGATTCTTCATCAACGCCATCATTCACTGCACATTATGAGGAGAGGTTGAGAGCTCAGGATGAGATGATACAGCAAATTCAGAGGCAGAGGGAGGAGGAGCTTGAACAGCAGCATCTAAGAGATGAGGAGATGATAGAGTATATGCGGGGACTTTCACATGATGTTGGTATAGAGTTTCCACCCCCTGTTCGATCGAGTGATCCTCCTCCACCTGATGCTATTTGAGGATTTTTGAATCTTTTCATGACTTTTTTGTATTTTGGTATGATAGACATATTATATTTAAAATGATGTATTACTTTTATGTGTGTTAATTTTTTTAAATCTTTTTTAAAGTTTTTAAATATTTTTTATTTTATTTATTTATAAATAGTTTAATTATTTTTTTAAAAAATTATTTGTGATGGATTATTTATCCTTCATAAAAGGGTTTTGCAATGGATAGTCGCAAAAGGGTTATAAATATTATTTTGGGCTTTTTTTGCGAAAGACTGTATATCCGTTGCAAAAAAGGTTTTCTACGACATACCATCGTAAATAATTATATTTGCAATGCCTTCTTTGGCAAAGTTATATGTCACGACCCGTCCCACGGGGCCCGTACCTTGACTACCCCAAGCTCTCCTTCCATAGGCCAGGGGCTGGCGACTAGCACCGAAGGTGTATTCCCTAAAACTGGGAAGGCATTGCCTTTAAAACCTATAAACTCACGCAAACAAGCACACAACAAGATATGAACACGAGTAAACTGATATTAAAAAGAGTTTGTACGGTAAGCAAAAGGGGCCAGAATACAAACCCAACTAGAAAGTACGAGAAAACTGGAAAATACAAGTAAGTCGAACAGCTCCGGTGAACACCCACCAAGGATCCTACCTGAAGGGTAGGTACAGCTCTCGAACGGTCGTCTCTGCAGTATGCCTCATCTAAGGTCCACCTCCGAGCTTCATCCAGTCCTAGTACCCTCATCCTTAGTTAGCGTTGTCCGTCGTTTGTACCAAACACAATAAGGTGCGGGCGTAGCCTGTGTAAGGGTGAGTATAACGATACTCAATAGGGACCCCGATACCCTCAAGGTCTCATAAAACCCACAAAGGATAAACCAAAAATCATGAAAACATCTGACAACCATACTTAGGTATCTGCCCATACATATACCTAAGTTATCAAATATACCCATCTCATTCATGAGGAAACTCAAGGCCCAAATCCTTAGCCAAAGTACAACTATTTCACGAAGGAAATAATACCACAAAGGTAACACCACAAAGGTAAGTACCACAAAGTTAACACCACACAGAAGAATATCACGAAGGTATCACCACGAAGGTAAGTACCACAAAGGTACACCACACAGAAGAATACCACAAAGGTATCACCACGAAGGTAAGTACCACAAAGGTACGCCACACAGAAGAATACCACAAAGGTATTTCCACAAAGGTAAGGACTCAGCTCACACCAGGTATAACTTAGGTAAAGAAGCAAAGATGATTAGATGTAACTTCTAAATCATTTTACTCTGTTAAGAGGCAGACCCACATAGAATCCTAAATCATCACACCCACGTAAGATACTAATCATTAGACCCACGTAGGATCCTAGTACAGCAGACCAATGTAGGATACTAGAGTAGTCCCACATAGATTCCTAGACCGGATCCATGTGGGATCCCCAAACTCAGACCCATGAAGGATCCCAAAGCATAGACCCACATAAGATCACTTTATCATGTTACAGCTAGCTACAGGGTTCCCATACCAAGCTCACTTGATTCCAGGAGAATCCGCTCCTCAAGTCACATGTCAAATACTCCAAATACCACGAAGTCCCATGAAGAAGTATCCCAAAGGACCACCACATAAAATGGGTCTCAACGCAATAGATCGTGCGTCAATCGGATGCCCAATCTGTAAGTTATTAGCCTTTTTAGTCCCGAGGGCCCAGTTGGATTTGTGTTTGATCCAACCAGGTTGTACCCCAAATTTATCCAAAACTCAATTGGGTTATACCAAATGTACCATCTCGATCCAAGGTTTCTGACGCTGTAGACAGTTCGTCAAACGGACTCCCGTAGCTCATGATATGGCTGAAAGAGTGGAAAGGGTCGAAGTTGGTCAGGATCTGGTTCAACCCGGTCGGACCAACCCGGGTCTAGCCCTACGTCGGACCCAGCCCGCGAGATTCAACCCAGCCCGCTGGGTCCGGCCCGGCCCACTGGGTTTAGCCCGGCCCGCCTGCGTGGCCCGACCCTCGGAGCAGCCTACGCTGGGCAGCCCACAGTGTGGAGGCCCGCTGGGCGGCCCGTGGTGCGGCGACCCACGGTGCGGCATCCACTGGGCAGCCCTGGTTGGTCGGATGGTCAGCCTCTCCTCTACGCGACACGGTCATGCACCACGCCATCTCCGGTGGCCGGCAGCGAGCCAGCCGCCCTCCATCGCTGTGGCAGCCTCGTGCCGCAGCTCTTGTACGCTGGACGACACAAATGTGCACCACCGCCTCCCCATCACGTGGCCGACTACGAGCCAGCCGCCGCCTCCACTCTGTCGTGGACCTTCTTTGGGGGTACGGTCGCTCCGCCGCCTTCATCGCGGCCAGCCGGAGTGCCGGATGCTGTTCTCGAGTCCCACTAGTGCCAGTCGCTGGCATCGGTCTCCATCTTCCTCCATCGCGAAGAACGCAACAAAAAAACACAAAGATTGTGGAGTGGTCGGGACATGTTCCTTTGGCCCGCACCATCCGCGTTAGAGCGGTAGCAAGCAGCAAAGACATTCTTAATTCAAGAAGGATGTTAATAATGGGGAAAGTTATTCAAAATAACATTCCCTACCTTGAAGGTTCCGTTGTAAATTGTTCGCGGTTGAAGACAGATTGGCATTTGTCGATCTCGAACCAAGCCTCCTCCAAAGACATCACTTATTTGATGATCCTCTATTCTTCAGTTCCTCCTTAGTGAGAACTGATCTTCCTCAAGAGTATCCTCCAAGAACACCCTTTTCCAACGATTTCCCACAAAATAAAGTGAGGAGCCAACATAAATTAAAATAGGTTTCTAAAATTAATTTATGTTGGAACAACAGTTTAATGGCTCAATTAATTAATTGGAGATTTGGCATAATTAATTATTTGAGGTTGGGAGGTTTTCCCCACATTAAGAGGGGTTCGAGTGGTCCCCATCACCATGAATTTAAAAATGGGGGGTTTCTTTAGCTCGGGTGGCCCCACCACCGAGCATCCAAATGGGAGGTTAAAATAAAATAAAATTTGTTCTTTTATTTTATTTTTATTTCCATGAAAAACACAAAAACTAAATTTTACCCTCGACCAAATGCGGTCGAGGAGAAGGTATCCTTAAGCGAATACCGACATTGAAAGTTCAACGGTATCCTCAAATTTCAATTCCGAGCATTGGTTTAAAAGTTACAAAAACTCGCTTGCACGTTTACTGAACGTACCCAAAGAAAAATTCAGAAATTCATTCTGGGCACACTAGGAATCGGAATCACGTGCCATCAATTTTGGCGGACTCATAAAATTTCTATATAATTAAAAAAATCATGGAATTTCCGGGTCTTTACATGATATTTGCAATGGAATCCCATCACAAAAAGTTATTTGTGACAAGAATCCATTGCAAATGCACCGTCACAATTATAAGAAATTCTTTTTGTGAAAGTTAAATGATAAAAACATTAGTATCTGCCGTGATAGAACCTAAAGATTATTACTATGATATTTAGAGGTTCATGGAACACATGTAGATCTCCACTGTAATGAATCTTTTCTTTATTCGTATAATGAATCAGTAGTACAACATATAGACTTTTTCTGATACATCAACAAAGAAAAAATTTCTCACAAGTTAATTTATGGATTTCTTAAATAAATTATAAATAATATGTGATTATCCTACACTTTAGTTCTAATGTTTATTTATTTTCTATATTCTTTGATTAAATTCTATTGATCATGACATTTATAATTGTGTAAATATAATATTAATCATCGATCATGATAAAATTTTGATTTCAACATAATTCATCTGCGGCTTCCACTATTCCCAGAACCTAAAAGTGATATCAGAGGGGTCGCATAATTATTTATAATTATTTAAAGATCATGGATTGATTTATGCATTTGTCATTAGTTTTCAATTCCATATTAATCATTCATTAATTTGAGTTGTGATATCTTTTTTATTTCACTTAATTTCTTGTAAATATAATCAAATATATTAATTTTATGAATGAAATAAATCGGAAGATCTCATTCCGAGGTGCCGAGGAGTCTGACTGGACAACACGAGAGTACATGTCGTGTAACTAGAAGGTACATGAAATGTACTAGTGTTTAATACACCTTGAACTAATTCATAATTAATTCAATATGTGTGAATTTATTACATGTGGTGAATTTAATTACATACCATGTGTTGACCAGGATAGTCTAGTGCACATTCAGCCAGAGTATATGCCATGTAACTTTCATACATGACGTGTAGTACTTTAGTCAGAGAAGGTCCATGTATCATATGACACAGCCTACATGACTCATGACCATGTAACTTAGAGAGAAAAAACCGTTTAGCCCATGTAAATGACATGTACTCTAATATTTTCTATGGAATGCTTACACACTGAGTCCCTAGGCATGTGTTGTGGATAGATGGTGAGAACCATACACGTCATGTAGCTCCAATGTACACATCGTATACATTTACCAAATTATATAGAAATAAAAAAAAATTATACTGTTCAAACCTTATCAACATGTTTTCCATGTGGTCATTAAGTTGATAGTACACGCCATGCAATGAGTTTTATATATATAAATGTTTAATTAATTTTTATGTAATGTTCAGATATGCATATCATGAATAAGTTGTATTATAGTTATTACATCACACGCATTAAAGCATAATATTCTATATAAATACCATGTGTTCCATGTGTTTTTTAAATTGATAGCACATTCCATGAAATTACATGATAAGTTATGTATGCAACATGTCACAAGAGTAAACAGTATATGAGTATAATACATGTCGGGTAGTTAGAATGGGTAATCACCATGTTTCCTTCAAGGTATATTTTTTTTACACAATTAATTATAAAAAAAATTATTTAATTTGTTTAAAATTAGGATGGATGAGAATATCAAGAAAATTCAGATGATAATTAAGATAAAAGAGTTGATTAATTAAAGAATACAATTAATTGATTCAAGTGTGATTTATCTTAAATAAGAACTATCAGAATTGAATGCTAATTTTATTAAATGTGTAATTATTTGCATGCATGTGGATGTTCATGAGCCTAGACCAGACCTTTTTATGTGACTAGATTCTTTTAATTTATTATTAAATTAAATTTTTTTGGATTTCATGTAATCCCTCATCTCATTATATAAGGGTTTGCGTGCCCATGGTTTCTTTTATGTAAACCCCTTAACCAATCCTTTGGTTCCCCTCACCTGTGAGTGAGTAAAAGCATATGTAATGGATGGATCTCCAAATCTAGTGGAGGCGGCTCAAGTTTTAGATTCAAGGTGAAACTAATCCAAGACAGATACATAGGTAGATAGGTGAAAAGCTGTAACATGAACCATAAATGGTTCAAAGTGTTTTCCCCCTAGTTCGATGGTTAGTTTATCATACACTAGATAAACTAACCATTCGTAAAAGATCATGATCATACAACTTTATTATTTAATTTCTATCAAGTTTCATGGTTATTTTACTATGGATGTTTTTTATGATAACATGAATTAATGAATTAACAAGCATGCAAGATAGAAATAAAATAAACTGAATTATGTGTAAACAATATCTAAGAAATAGTTAATCACTTAAGTAAATCCACTTAATATTAACAATCATGTAATAAAGATAATAATTGGAAATTTATGCATAAGTGATAAAATCCCTCAATTATATTAAGTTGTTATATCCTTCCACTACTTCAGTTAAAATCAAACCATAGGTTAAAGTGCTTGACCAACCAAATTTGGGGTGTTTTCAATTATTGGGGAATTTTAACTTGAATTTTTGGGTTGAATTAATTTAGTTCACACCAAGGGTTGATTTCCAAATCAAGACTTGGTGTCACTAAGAGACAAAGCTTGAGGAATTACAATTTAAGAGTTTTATGAATGGGGATTCCACTCCACGGATCAAGAAATTGTGAGCTAATGCAGTTAGAATTTGGAATGTATACCTAAAACCTTTCAAATTACTTGAACGGACAAATTCAGGGTGATGAGAAGGGGAATATGGATCCTTACCACTAGGATGTACAAACAACATGATAATCTGAATCCAGTGGTGTGGGAAATTGAGTTTCAATAAAATATCAGGAGATTAATAAATATAATATTTATTTATTTGTCTAAATTTTATAAGATAAAGTACTAAAACTTGGCTCATATTATGTGTAGAAATAGTAATAAAAATTAATTTAAACATATCATTATGATCCATACTTGAGAAGGATAACCTTCTCACTAACACATATTTTCAAGAGTGAAAAATATGCTTATGCGTTATCCTATGCCCTGAAAGGAAATTGTATGTGCTGGAAGAACCTATTTCATAAGATCATGGTAAAGAGGATGTTAGTGAAGAATTATCTATCTATGAAAAACATTTGAATGATTCCATATATGTTCAGTGTTTCATGATATCATCCATGAACAATGATATTTTGATGAAACATGAGTACATGGATTGTAACACTGGACCACAGTTACCCAAATTCGGTGTATGATTATAAAATATTGGCTTGATACAAAGAATTATGTCCTGAAATACCAATCAGTTTAGTATCCTTGGAAGTACAAGATACATACATAAGTTTTACATTACATCATGAAATAAAAAAAACAACATTGTGTTCCTTTTGAACACTCTTATATCCCTTAGCCTATTCCTGTTGGTTAATTGTAATATAATTCTTTGAATCCTGGGAAAAAATAAAACATTAGAAAGGGGTGATCTTAGATGCTCAGTAAGGATAACAATATAGTAGAAACTGTCATAAATAAGAACAAACATTTAAGGCGATGTATAAGACTAAAAAAAATCCTTTTAAACTTAAACTTCAGCATAATATGGAAAAGATAAAATCAAATAATTCCATTTACTTATTCACATGGATATTCTAATAGTTTAATAATCACATACAATATCAATATCCAATTTCATAATTATGTAATTCATAATTCCAGACTTCATAACCACATAGTCAAGGCCTTATGCCAAGACTACAAATAAGATTTTGGCAAGGCCTTCTGCCAAGACACTAGTTTGTCTCGTGAGACCTACCGATGCATCGAGGAGCTATAGCGGGCTCCAACCATCATTTACTAAGTCCAATGCATTCCTTATATGAAAAGGTTTAAACATAACATAAACATTCGTATTAAAACTAGCATACAGAATGTCAATACTTTTTCCACAAACCATGAATGGTATAAAAATAACACATCCACGGTCAAAAATATCATAAAACCTTCAATACAATATAGAATATTTGTATAATAATAAATCAACCTCTATCAAGAATAATATCCCATAAAGGATGTTGAAATAGTTGAAAATGATCAGTAAAAATCTTTGAGAGAAATATCCCTTCTTTATGAAAACATTTAAAAGTTTCCCTATTTATCAAGAATCAATTTAAAATAGATTTTTGAATCAAAGTGTCCCATACCACTTTGAAACTTATAAAAGTAATTTCAATTTTAAAAAATTAATTTCCTTATAAATAAAACCTTAAAACTATTTTTTAAAACATGGACATTAATGAGAAATATTTAGAAGAATAAATTTTTAAAACATTTAAAATGATATTTTAGTTAGAGTTTTTAACCAAATGAGAGATGCTTGAATGAAAATTATTGAGGTAATAAAAACTTTATAATATCATGAGAATATAGGTATTCTTGATATACTATTTCAAAGAACAATATATACACCAAATAAAATTGAATTGGCGCATAACAACAAAGAAGTCTCAATGGAATGTAAGTTGAGATGAATTCATTTATAAAGACTGGATCCTTAGGTTAAGGATAAATAAATGACATAATTATGTGTGAAAAATATAAATACACTCAATATTATTTGATATTCAGTGTAAATCAATCATAGGACATTCACACATATTATTGTAATAACAACACCAATGACTTGGATGTTTAACTCAATGAATAGAAATTGATTTAAAATTACTCTTATCAAGTTTATATTGATGACTTGAGAAGTTATAAATGGAGTGATTATGTGTATCAAAATTATATCCACACAAATTGGAGTTGAAATTACTACATAAGTAAATAAATAGTGATTTCACACATAATCTTGGAGTAAAGTAATCAATGAAGTTTGCGTAAAACCGAATGAGTGGAAATTGATATTTGAAATTCCCTTACCGATTTGGTAACACACGAAACATACACCCCATGAAATAAGGATCATCCAATGATGATGTAAATACCCATAAATTAAATTATATTATGCAAACAATACAATCATGGGTAGTACATACACCACACAAAAGGTAATAGTGGAAAATATAGCATGAATCTCATTGGAATAAAAGTGAAATGAAAACCCCTTACAATATTGTAATCAATCGAGTCGTATGAACAAAATTTAATAACCACAAAATGAATCACAAAATTCCATGAATATAAATATAATCATGATAATATATATCAAATGGCAGTATACAATACAGCACATGCAATAAATAAGTGGTGAACATTGGAAATCTCACGGAATTAAAAGTGAGATAAGAAACCCCTTACCTTGTACTTTTCCTTAGTATAGGGTAGGTTAACCTCCTTTATAATAGTTAAATCATTGTTATTAAATTATAAAAGAACCAAATACATAAATATGATATCACGTATTATCTTCTAATATTGTTTTGTTAATAATATTTCAGTAGTATCATCATTTTGGGTGTTAACTGATACGTTTTCCTTTATAATCTTGGTTACGTAAGACATGTTTGTTATGGATATAATGTATTTGATTCATATACATAAATATATTGTGTTCATAAACATTATTTTTAATCATAAAAATTATTCTTGAATGAATACGATGGGGAATGAATCTCATCGCGTTTGTGGAGACAGTAATCCATACGTACGCACGAGCGACAATATCATTATATTGATGGTGAAATCTTATGTAATTGGATGGTATATCATATATAAAGAATCATTATCATGTTATATTTATTATTTACATCATTTATACTCATTATTTTACCCATCCAAATAATTAAGTGTTTGAATAATAAACTACACCACGACGTGGAGACGGAAGCCGTACGTACGCACGTATGGTGACTTTGTCATTTATAGGATGGATAGAATAATGAATATGGTTTTACCAAATTTATAATAACATCAAAGTATGTATAAGGTACTGAAGTTATTATTTTGGTATGAAAAAAAATAAAGAGTAAGTGGAAGAAGAAAAGAACCTAAAAGATGGTGGTGAAATTATTACCTCTTCCTTAAGTGTTTCTTTTTGAGTTGATCAAAAGGGATCCTTAGGTTGGATTTCTAATCAAAGTAAGGACTATAGGTTGATGTGAGAAAATTTGGGAGGATATTTGGGCAGGGTGTGGCCGAGCCAAATGGATTTGGAGGTGTGAAATTAAGATAAGGTGAAGTACCCTTTTATAAGAGAGGTGAGGGTCACTTTAGGAAAACCTTGAAATATTATTTTATAATAAAATAATTTTCAGTTTATAATGGATCAAAAATGATTTATTTCGAAGATAAGGTGGGTATGGGTCGAAAACCACTCAACCAATATTTTTTAGAAAAGTTTAGGTTACCACTTTAACCTTATCTTTTAGATTTAACTCTTAGTTAAATAGTTTAACTTTTACCGTGTCTTCTTGTATTCTTACACTATATGGTTAATAAACTTACTCTAAACTTCCAAGAGAACCTCAAGCGGTTCATTAATGACATATATAATATAATTTAATCCCTTTGTCTGAACCATAGATTTTTAGTTATATTATATCAACCAATAATATAGTATTTGTTTTAAAAACTAATTTATGTCAATTTTGACATTATTTAGTATTTAGTTTCTATAAAAATCAGAACAACATGATTATTTCGAAAAAAAATTATTTAATCAACCCTAACATGTCGAATTAATCTAGAAAATTAGTTTAATTCATCAAAAGTTTCAATTTACATTTATTTGGATATTTATAATATCAATTATTTTAATATTTCATTAATAAGGTAATTACTACATCATCATTGTGTCATAAATAAATTAAATTATTTAATGTCTAAAAATTATAAATAAAATACCATTATGTAGGAAATATTTTTATATTTATAATTAATATTTATGGTTGAATTTATATTGTGTGTAACCCTATATTAAAAATGGTTTAGTTATTAAACTTTGAATTTAACTCTTTTAACTCTTCTTTAAATAAAATAATAATAAATGTCCTAATCTAATCCAAGTGGACCAAAGAGGATAATATTTTATTCCTAAGGTTGATTTTGGTCGAATTATACTTATCCAATAGAATTAGGACATGTGTTAGGGTAATTATAATATCAGTTTTACCCTTAATTACCCTATTTACTTTTAGCCACGATAAATAACAGTCAAAAGTTACTATTCACCAAAAATTATTTTCATCTTATTGATCCACATTTTACTTACTGATATCAATTTTGTTTCTTGGATTTTTGAAATTAAATTCATATAAGTGGTAAAATTAAGTTTTATGCAAATTTGCAAATGCTCCTAGGAGGTGGGTAAAAGACAGTAAAAAGTTCAATAAAATGTTATACATATAATTTTATTATAAAATGGATCTAATGAATTAAATTGAACTTATATAGGTATTATATATCTATTTTTTCTTAAAATAAATTTAAATAAAATAAATAATTATTTAAATAAAAAGTCGGTTTTAAACTATAACGCAGTGTTTTTCACTATTCATCAAAAATTGAATGTTTTCAGAAAAATACCAAGAATTCACCCTAAGATAGTTTTGATATTCCAAATTCAAAAATTAATTATATTTTACAAAATTCAAAACATAGAAGTTTCATTAATTAATTTAAAATTAATTCCCGTTGTTGAAACCGAAAAGCGGGTTTTTAAAAAGTAAAATCTATCAAAAGATTGACATGTGTTTATGTCAAATTTAAATGTGAAATTACTTATAATGACATAAATTGTATTAAATGATAAAAATATAATCTAATTATACTTATGAACCATTCAAATTCATAATTTAACCCTATAAATTATTTCGATTAAAAAATTTGTTTTCAATTAAAATTTAGTATTTTTCAGTATTCATCAAAATATGAAAGTTATCAGAAAAGTACCAAAAATTTATTCAAAATATTTTTTTTCCTGATTATAAAGAAGAACTTAATTTCATTAAATTGAATATATAAAAGTGTCAAATATTGGTTTTAAAAAAGGTTTTTTATTAGAAGGTGGCAAAATTTCATTTTTGTGAAAAATACTTCTTTTATCTGAAAAAATAAATTTGTTCTTATATTATTTCTAAGAAACACATAATATGGATTCTAAAATTATTTGGAGTATATAAAATTCAAAATTCAGTTAATATATTCATAACCGCTTTTGAATGACTAGTTTGGTAAGTCGTGGTGCGCTCGAACTCAGCATTGCGTATAGCGTGAGCTATTGAATTAGTTTCAAGAAAATAACTTACTATGAAATCTTGGGGTGTTATATTATTCCCAATTTTGGAAATTGTGTCCTCATAATTTTAAAATTGGGCTTAGGAACTTCATTGAAAGTCCCACATCGGAAAAAGAGTCAATAAAACTATCACTTTAAAAGAAAGAAAGAGAAGTACAAAGGCCACCTGTGATAACCCATACTAAGATTACATGTAGGAAAACATGGATATAGAAGATAAACTAAGTGTCAAGTTCTGATGTAGAATGATAGAAAACATGATCAAGAGAAAGTTAACAATAAGAAAACCACAAACTTTTGATGGGATAAACGATCATTAGTTTCCCAGTAGCAAAAGTAAACGGACAAATTTTTTTTGTTTTAAGTTCCATTTCCTAGAGTTAAGGAATTTATTTATGAGATTGTCTAACAACATAAAGAGATATACTTACTTTTGAAGTAGAGTTTCATCCTTTAATAAATTTCTACCACTAACTCATTTTTTTTTTCAAACGATGAGTATTCAAGATGACTTGGTCACACCTAAAGTGCTAGAATCAACTTCTAGAGAATCACATGATCCAAAAAAGATAAATTATATATTTACTTTGTTTTTAGATATTAACCAAAACCAAAATGGTTAGTAAAAGATCAGATGATCCCAAAAAAGGATAATCCTTTATAGAAAGAAATACTAATCTTAATTTCTAAAATTAAACCAACAATACACAAAGTTCAATAAATACCATTCAATAAACAATTTTCCTTAAAATCCTTTAATATAATTCAAACTAATATTGAAATCAAAAACTTAGAATAATTTGATTACGTAGTCTTCTACGTTAAATTGTATCTCCAAATAACATTGAATACGCTTAAAGTCACAAACTTAAAGTAATTAACCTAATCACATATTCTCTATGATAGGTTAATCATTTCCATAAATAACCCAAATATCTATAAATTCATAATAAAAACATAGATAAAAATCTACCATTACTCCTCAAATGAAATCTCATAGTATTCTATTTTCTTTAGGCATATAGTGTTCCCAACAGAGTGAACGTCTTCTAAAATAACATTTATCATTTAATCACCAAATCATTTTCCTATACTAAGGATATCCATTTTATAATACATAAGATCCCAAATAAAATTATTATTGATCAATAAAATCATTTAAATAAAAATAATTATTCACACTAACCATGGACTTCATGTAGTCCAGTGGTAGGTGATAAATCCCAACCGCACTCTAGTTGTAGGTTCGATTCACACAGTTTTTTCCGATGAAAAAAGTTGTCACACGGTCTGCGTGTTGTTATTTTTCAAAAACTATATTTTATAACATTCCCAAAATGAGAAAAAATCTTCAAAATGATCATAACATAATTTCACCACAAATATTATCTCATACCTCAAAGTTTCATCCCAAAATTTAATAACTTGTAATTTCCTCAAATTCAAAGATCATATAAACCCAAATGGTTATTTATAACTATAATAGAAAAGATAATTCTTCCTAAAATATCATTTCCACATAACAAACAGCAGGGTTACGCATACAAGAGAAAAGTCTTCCAATGAAATCCATTAACAAAGAGCACTAATACTTTTAAACATTTTTTCATCCATTTATTTTCACATAGGTTCTTCCTTGACCAAGAGGTTATCTTAAGGAATTGGGAATTCAATCAGGTAATGCCCAGGTCCCCTATATTTACAGAAAATTACTATTAATAGATTCTTTGGATCATTTTTATTTTCTTCCATAGTACTCTTCATTTTTCCTCAGCAATTCTTTACTTTATGTCATTCTTTCCCACACATAAAGCATTTATTTGTTCCATTGAGATGATTTTATAGGTTTCTCCTTCCACATTTCTTGCATGATGGAAATTGAGATTTATTTTCTCTATGGACTCCACTGTTGGAGCTCTTATCATTCATCACCTTTCTCTTCTTTGTTGAGTCCGAGAGTTGGTTAATATATAAGTTGTTGATCATATTTTTGGCAAATTGATTCGGCCTGAACATGATATCTTTTACACCTATCAACAATACATTTCGTTGCTCATTTCCACCACTGTTCCCACCTTGTACATCATGTTCAATGTTATTATGACTTCCTTGGAATCCAACCATTGACTAACACAAGAAAGCATAATTTGAGTCATAAAATCATTTAGATAACACCATAACACTTTATTTTCAATCTAAAAAACCTTAGGATTAATAAAGTTTATTTATTATCATCTTATATTAAAATATTTTAAATCGGTTTCTAAAGAAAATGTGAATTATCCTAAGCATATCCCCCATGAGTATCGTAACCAAGAGTGCAGCAAGGCTCATTGTCGTGTACCCGGATACCCCGGGTCAAGCCCGAAACTCCTTGTCGGAGTTTTCACTCTTAGGTATATCTGTTCTAGAGCCACCTCTACCTGATCATATCCAGAAAGGGATGTATTTCTGGGAAAACTCACATAATATTTACATTACCAAAATTTTTGGATGTTCTTCTATACTAATCCTAAAAGTCTATCTTAGGGTAGTGTTCTCTAATAAGAGTTTTTATAAATCTAGTTTCTAAGGTTTATACTAAACTTCCTCTGATACCAACTGTAACGTCCCAACCCCAGTTACCCAGAGTCAGTGCATTATTATAAAACATTGGCATGATACAAGGAATCATGTCCTATAAGACCGATTGGTTTAGTAGCCTTGGAAGTACTAGATACATACATAAGTTTTACATTACATCATGAAATAAAAAAAACAACATTATGTCCCCTTTGAACACTCTTATATCTCTTATCCTATTCTCGCAGGTTAATCGTAATATAATTCTTTTAATCCTAGGAAAAAATAAAACATAAGAAAGGGGTGAGCTCAGATGCTTAATAAGGTAACAATGTAGTGGAAACTGTCATAAATAAGAACAAACATTTAAGGAAATGTATATGACTAAAAAAAATCCTTTTAAACTTAAACTTAAGCATAATACGGAAAATATAAAATCAAATAATTTCATTTACTTATTCACATGGATATTCTACTAGTTGAATAATCACATGCAATATCAATAGAAAATTTCATAATGATGGAATGCATAATGACATACTTCATAACCACAAAGTCAAGGCCTTGTGCTAAGACAAAAAATAAGATTTTGTCAAGGCCTTGTACCAAGACACTAGTTTGTCTCATGAGACCTACCAATGCATCGAGGATCTATAGCGGGCTCCACCCGTCACTTACTAAGTCCAATGCATTCCTTATATGAAAAGGTTTAAACATAACATAAACATTCGTATTAAAACTAGCATACGAAATGTCAATACTTTATCCACAAACCATAAATGGTATAAAAATAACACATCCAAAGTCAAACATATCACAAAACCTTAAATAAAGTATGGAAGATTTTTATAATAATAAATCAACCTCTATCAAGAATAATATCCCATAAAGTATGTTGACATAGTTGAAAATGGTCAGTAAAATTTTTTGAGAGAAATATCCCTTTTCATGAAAACATTTAAAAGTTTCACTATTTATCAAGAAGTTGTTTAAAATAGATTTTTTAATCAAAGTTTACTATACCACTTTGAAACTTTTAAAATGAATTTCAATTTTAAAACATTAATTTCCATATAAATAAAACCTTAAAACTATTTTTAAAACATGTTCATTAATGAGAAATATTTAGAAAAATAAATTTTTAAAACATTTAAAATGATATTTTAGTTAGAGTTCCAAACCAAATGAGAGACGCTTGAATAAAAATAACTGAGGTAATCAAAACTTTATAATATCCTGATAATAGAGGGATTCATGATATATTATGTCAAAGTACAGTATATACACCAAATAAAATTGAATTGGCGCATAACAACAAAGAAGTCTCAATGGAATGTAAGTTTAGATAAATTCATTTATAAAGACCGTATCCTTAGGTTAAGGATAAATAAATGAAATAATTATGTGTGAAAAATATAAATATTCTCAATATTATTGGATATTCAGTGTAAATCAATCAGATGATGTTCACACATATTCTTGTAAAAACAACACCAATGACTTGGATGTTTAACTCAATGAATAGAAATTGAGTTAAAATTACTCTTATCAAGTTTATATCGATGACTTGAGAATTTATCAATGGAGTCATTATGTGTATCAAAAGTATATCCACACAAAGGGAAGTGTAAATTACTACATAAGTAAATAAATAGTGATTTCACACATAATCTTGGAGTAAAGTAATCAATGAAGTTTGCGTAAAACCGAATGAGTGGAGATTGAAAATTGAAATTCCCTTACCGATTTGGTAACACACGAAACATACATCCCATGAAAGAAGGATCATCCAATTATGATGTAAATAACTATAAATTAAAGTATATTACACAAAAAAATACAATCATGGGTAGTACATACACCACACAAAAGGTAATAGTGGCAAATATAGCATGAATCTCACGGGAATAAAAGTGAGATGAAAACCCCTTACCATGTTGTAATCAATCGATTCGTATGAACAAATGTCAATAACCACAAAATGAATCACATAATTCAATTAATATAAATATAATCAGGATAAAATATATCAAATGGTAGTACACAATACACTACATGCGATAAATAAGTGGCGAACAATGGAAATCTCACGAAATTAAAAGTGAGATAAGAAACTCCTTAACTTGTACTTTTCCTTAGTATAGGGTAGGTTTAACTCCTATATAATGGTGAAATAATTGTTATTAAATTATACAAGAACTAAATACTTGAATATTATATCATATATGATCTTATAATATCACTTTGTTAATAATATTTCAGTAGTATCATCATTCTGGGTGTTAACTGATTCGTTTTCCTTTATATGATTGGTTACGTAAGCCATGTTTGTTATAGATATGATGTATTTGATTCATATAAATAATGATATTATGTTCATAGACATTATTTTTAATCATAAAAATTATTCTTGAATGATTACTATGGGGAATGAATCTCATCACGTTCGTGGAGACGGTAAATTGTACGTACGAGCGACAATATCAATATATTGGTAGTGAAATCGTATGTAATTGGATGGTATATCATATATACAGAATAATTATCATGTTATATTTATTATTTACATCAGTTAAACTTATTATTATACCCATCCAAATAATGAAGTGTTTGAATAACAAACTACACCACGACGTGGAGACGGTAAGTTGTACGTACACACGTATGGTGACTTTGTCA
This sequence comes from Viscum album, assembly GCA_963277665.1. NCBI lineage: Eukaryota > Viridiplantae > Streptophyta > Magnoliopsida > Santalales > Viscaceae > Viscum > Viscum album. Next base: position 392,388,718 of record OY728146.1, read on the forward strand.
TTTATATGATCGATAGAATAACGAATATGGTTGTACCATATTTATAATAAAATCACAGTATGTAGAAGGTACTGGAGTCATTATTTTGGTATGGAAACAAAAAATAAAGAGGAAGTGGAATAAGAAAAGAACTTGAAAGAGGGTGGTGAAATTATTACCTCTTCCTCAGGTGTTTCCTTTTGAGTTGATCAAAAGGGCTCCTCAGGTTGGATTTCTGATCAAAGTAAGGACTCTAGGTTGATTTGAGGGAAGTTGGTAGGATATTTGGGTAGAGGGTGGCCGATCCAAATAGATTTGGTGGTGTAAAATTAAGATAAGGGGAAGTATCCTTTTATAAGATAGGTGAGGGTCACTTTTGGAAAACATTGAAATATTATTTTATAATAAAATCATTTTCGGTTTCTAATGGATCCAAAATGATTTATTTATAAGATAAGGTTGGTATGGGTTAAAAAACTCTCAACAAAAATGTTTTAGACAACTTTAGGTTACCAATTTAACCTTATCTTTTAGATTTAACTCATAGTTAAATAGTTTAACTTTTACCGTGTCTTCTTGTATTCTTACACTATATGGTTAATAAACTTACTCTAAACTTCCAAGAGAACCTCAAGTGGTTCATTAATGACATGTATAATATTATTTAAGACATTTGGATGATGTTTAGATTTTTTTTAATATTATATCAACCAATAATATAGTATTTTTTTAAAAACTCATTTATTTCAATTTTGACATTATTTAGTATTTGGTTTTTGTGAAAATCATAATAGCATGATTAATTCATAAAAAATTATTTAATCAACCCTAACATGTCATATTAACCTATAAAATTATTGGAATTCATCATAAGTCTCAATTTAAATTTATTTTGATATTTATAATATCAATTATTTTAATATTTCATTAATAAGGTAATTACTACATCATCATTGTGTCAAAAATAAATTAAATTATTTAATGTATAAAATTTATAAATAAAATACAATTATGTAGGAAATATTTTTAGATTTCTAATGAATATTTATAGTTGAATTTATATTGTTTGTAACTCTATATTAAAATGGTTTAGTTATTAAAATTTGAATTTAACACTTTTAATTCTTCTTTAAATAAAATAATAATAAATGTCCTAATCTAATCCAAGTGGACCAAAAAGGATCATATTTTATTCCTAAGGTTGTTTTTGGTCGAATTATACTTATCCAATAGAATTAGGACATGTGTTAGTGTAGAGACCCAAAGCTTGACGTACATAAACATTACATTACTTTTGCAGAATACTTAATACATGACAAAAACAGATGCCCAAAGACCATATTAGTTTAGTGTCTTTGGAAACTCAGAATGTAATCTTCTAATCATGGTTAAAGATCTTCAACATCTCCCATAAATATATTACCCTTTTGGTTTTCTTACCTAAAACCTTTATTTATATCATGGGGAAAAAACATAAAAAGGGTGAGCTCAAATGCTCGGTAAGGGTAAACATAGGGAACATAAAACAATCCATAAACTTTTGAATGCAAAAACTTGAACATAAAATCTAAACATCAAAATCTTGAGCAAAGACATAAATCTTGGAAGTACGTAAGGCATATATCATAAGGGAACATCAATCATGATAAAATAGCATGGGAATAAATCATTTAATTGTGACAAAACATTAAGCACATGATATGATTTCCATAGTAGCCAAGGCATTACTGCCAAGACCATATTAGTGGACAAAGTCCCTTTCTGAATCGAGTTCACTCCTCGTTCCAGTCCAGTATCACTGAACCGGATTAACTTACCGTTCCAGCCATGTCTATCTCATGAGATATAAATCTTTACCCAATGCGTTGGAGGGAGATATAGGTCCCACCCATCTCATAATGAAATCATTCTTACTTGTATCACAAAATAAATATAAATCATTCATCATAACCTAAAGTATAAAATGGGTTTCATAAACATCATCCCATCATAACATAATCCATACAAAAAAATGGATATCATTTCATCATAAGAAATGTGAAACAATGTAAATCATGGATACATTATACTTGAAACATACACATATGAAATAATGTCATCTTAGATGGAAAATGGTTTTGATAAAACACTTGGAATGAATTCTTGAGGAAAATATCCTTTCTTCTTCAAAATCATTTTCTTTCACAAAATGCCATGTAATTTTAAAAGAAAAGGATTTTTTTGAAAACAATAATGAAATATTGTAGAGGAAGATTCATGGAAATAAGGCATTATGAAACCGTAAAAATCTGTTCATGGCGTATAAGTTAAAAAAACATTCTCCTCGTACTTTCAACGGAAAAGTCAAAAAGTACCATGTATGGTAAACAAAAAAAAGATTCCATCCATAACACAAAGTAAAAGTCAAAGAAGGGTAAACATGACTTTAGACATACATGGAATGATATTAAACACTTTATGAAAAACATTTTATGGACATGGATGAAAAATATAACCCTAGTAAATACTTACATATAAGCAATCTCGAATAAAAATGAGATTGAAAAATTATCCCTTACCTTATGTCCAATTTCTTCTGTATGTGTCTGAGACTCCTGTATAGTGGGTTTAAACATATTATTAACTTGTAAAAGAACCATAATAATAATTATGATATCATATATGATTCACTTATTACTTTATATTATCTCTTCATTTGTCAATTCCATGTTAAAGCAGTGTTTTGGGTAAAATCGTTTCATTTATCATCCGTGTTTTGACTTGTAATTATTAATATGAATACTTAGATCATGATTAATTAATTAGAGAATATAAAACATGATTTATATATAATATATATTCATAATATACATATATATAATAGATTGATAAATGGAAATAAATACACCGTTCATGGAGACAGTAGGTCGTACGTTCGCATAAACGTTGTTTTTTGTTTCCTTATTGAATTGAATGGAATTAAGTAGATGACATACATATATATATAAATAAATCCAGTAGTATTATTATTTCATATATTTAATGATTACTTATTATATATACTTTATAATCATTCTTGAATTGTTAACATGGAAAATGAATCTCATCGCATCGTGGAGACGGTAATCCGTATGTATGCACGAGCGATGATATCATTCCCATATTTATTGAATGGTATTGGAGTAGATTATATAATATCATAGAATCAGTATGATGTTATAATAATTATATATAGTTATTCTTTACACCATTATACCCATCCAAGTAAGGTGGGGTGGAAAAACTGATTACACTACGGCGTGGAGATGGTATTCTGTACGTACGCACGCGCGGTGATTTCGTTTTCCGTAGGATGGATAGAAGGTGAAATAGGTTTGTTTCATATTTATAATAACATATCAGTATATATTTAATACTGATGTTATTACTTTATAATGAAACAACAAAAGAAGAAGAAGTATAAGAAGAAAGAAACTTGAAAGAGTTGGTAGAAGAGATTACCTCTTCCTCGACGCACCTCCTTTAAACTTCTTCTTAGGGCACTAGAGTTGGTCTTTTGAGAAGACCAGATCCTCCATTATGTAACTAGAGAGGTTGAGAAGAGGAATTGGCAGGGTTTGACTGAGCTTCAAGGCTCAAAAGGGTGTAAAGAGAAGAGGGAAGGGGTGCCCTTTCTATAAGGGGGGAGAGGGGCACCTTTGGAAAAACTTAAAATATTATTTTATAATAAAGTCATATTCGGTTTACAATAGCTCCAAATTGATTTATTTCTAAGATGAAGTGGGTATGGGTTGAAATACTCTCAACCAATAGGTTTTATACAAGTTTAGGTTACTATTTTAACCTTATCATTTAGATTTAACACTAAGTTAAATAATTTAACTTTTACCGCATCTTCTTGTTTTCTTACACTACATGGTTAATAAACTTACTATAATAAGACAAACGAACCCAAAGTGGTTCATTATTAATATATATAACCTTATCTAATTCATTTGGCCAAACATTAGATTTTTAGGAATATAATAACAATTAATAATATAATATTTTTTTTAAAAACTATTTTATGTCAATTTTGACACTATTTGGTAATTGATTTTTGTGAAAATTATAACAGCATGATTAGTTCTAACAAAGTTAATTAAATCGATACTAACATGTCATATTAACCTATAAAATTAGTGTAATTCATAAAAAGTATCAAATTACATTTATTTGGGTATTTATAATATCAATTATTTTAATATTTCATTATTTAGGTTATTACTGCATCACCATTGCGTCATAAATAAATTAAATTATTTAATGTCTAAAAATTATAAATAAAATACCATTAGGTATGAAATCATTTTAGGTTTCTAATGAATATTTATAGTCTAATTTATCTTATGTATAACTCTATATTAAAAATGTTTTAGTTATTAAACTTTGATTTTAACTATTTTAACTCTTCTTTAAATAAAATAATAATAAATGTCCCAATCTAATCCAAGTGGACCTAAAGGGAATTATTTTATTCCTAAGGTTTTTTTTGGTCTAATTACACTTATCCAATAGAATTATGTCATGTGTTAGGGTAATAATAATATCAGTTTTACCCTTAATTACCCTATTTACTTTTAACCGTGGTAGTAAAAGTAAAAAGTTACTATTTACCAAAAATTATTTTTATCTTATTGAACCACATTTTACTCCTTGATATTAACTGTGTCTCTCGGATTTTCAAAATTCCACTCACAGAAGCGTTAAAATTAATTTTTATGTAAGTTTGCAAAAAGATCCTAGGAAGTAGGTAAAAGACGGTGAAAAGTTCAATAAAATTTTTATATATCTAAAATTATTATAAAATGACTCCAATGAATTACATTGAAATTATATAGGTATTATGTATCAATTTTTACCTAAAATAAATTTCAATAAAATATATAATTATTTAAATAAAAAGTCAGTTTTTAAATAGTAACCCAGTGTTTTCACTATTCATCAAAAAATGAAAGTTTTCCGAAAAATACCAAAAATTCAGCCTAAGCTAATTTAGATATTCCGAATCCAAAAATGAAGTCCATTTTGAAAAATGAAATTTAAAAAAGTGGGTATTACTATTCATAACGGCTAGTTTATATAATATTTTAATAACATATCGTTGTTTAGTGAAACTCGGTATTGCGTACAACACACGCTATCGTGGAAGGTCGTGATTGCGTGTAAAGAAATCCAAGTCAGGGTTGCGTGTAGTGCAAGATTCCTTTTTTGTTGTGTATAATAGAATCCAACCGTATTTCATTTATACATTGAATATATATATATATATATACACTCAATGTTGCGTAGAATAACTTCTATCAAACGAACTTGAAATTTTCTGTAACACGAGCCAAGAATAGTGTTGCGTATATGGTGTTGCGTATAGAACAAGATAAATTTGGTGTCGCGTATAACACAAGACATCAATGAAATTAAAAATAATAACTCTCATAAAATTTTGGGTTGTTACAGTTAGGGTAATTATAATATCATTTTTTCCCTTAATTACCCTATTTACTTTTAACCGTGGTAAATAAAAGTCAAAAGTTACTATTCACCAAAAATTATTTTCATCTTATTGAAACAAATTTTACTTACTGATATCAACCGTGTCTCTTGGATTTTTTAAATTCAACTCATATAAGCGGTAAAATTAAGTTTTATGCAAATTTGCAAATGCTCCTAGGAGGTGGGTAAAAATGGTAAAAAGTTCAATAAAATTTTATACATTTGATTCTATTTTAAAATGACTCAAATAAATTAAATTGAAATTATATAGGTAGTATGTATCTATTTTTACTTAAAATAAATTTAAATAAAATAAATAATTATTTAAATAAAAAGTTGGTTTTAAACTATAACGCGGTTTTTTTCACTATTCATAAAAAATTGAATGTTTTCAGAAAAATACCAAAAATTCACCCTAAGATAATTTTGATATTAAGAATTAAAAAATGAATTCTATTTTACCAAATTCAAAACATATAAGTTGCATTAATTAATTTAAAATTAATTCTCGTTGTCGAAACCGAAAAGCGGGTTTTTAAAAAGTAAAAACTATCAAAAGATTGGCATATGTTTATGTCAAATTTACATGTGAAATTACTTATAATGACCTAAATTGTATTAAATGATAAAAATATAACCTAATTATACTTCAAAACCATTCAAATACATAATTTAACCCTATAAATATTTTCAAATAAAAAAGTTATTTTCAATTAAAATTTAGTATTTTTCAGTATCCATCAAAATATGAAAGTTATTAGAAAAGTACCAAAAAATTATTCAAAATAAGTTTTTATATCCTTATTATAAATAATAATTTAATTTAATTTAATTGAATATATAAAAGTTTCAAATATTGGTTTTAAAAAGGGTTTTCCATTAGAAGGTGGTAAAATTGCATTTTTTTGAAAAATACTTCTTTTGTCTAAAAAAATGAATTTGTTCTTATATTATGTCTAAGAAACACATAATATGGATTCTAAAATTATATGGAGTATATAAAATTCATAATTCAGTTAAAACTATTCATAACCTCTTTTGAATAACTAGTTTGGTATGTCGTGGTGCGCTCAAACTCGGTGTTGCGTGTAGCGCAAGCTATTGAATTACTTTCAAGAAAATAACTTACTATGAAATATTGGGGTGTTACATGGATGCATATAGCATTATATATCATGTAAAACCCTAATATTTCAAAGTATGTTGTCTCTTCAAAGTAATTCAATAACTTGCGGTACACACAACATCGATTTCGAGCGCACTACGACTTACCAAACTAGCCATTCAAAAAGCAGTTATGAATAGTATTAACTGAATTTTGAATTTTATATACTCCCTATAATTTTAGAATCCATATTATGTGTTTATTAGACATAATATAAGAACAAATTCATTTTTTTCAGATAAAAGAAGTATTTTTCAAAAAATGCAATTTTACAGTCTTTTAATGGAGAAACCTTTTTAAAACCAATATTTAACACTTATATATATTTAATTTAATGAAATTAAATTATTATTTAGAAGCAAGACATAAAAATTTAGTTTGGATAAATTTTTGGTACTTTTCTGATAACTTTTATATTTTTATGAATAGTGAAAAATACTAAATTTTAATTGAAAACATCTTTTTTAATTGAAATAATTTATAGTGTTAAATTATGAATTTGAATGGTTTGGAAGTATAATTATATTATATTTTTATCATTTAATACAATCTAGGTCATTATAAGTTATTTTACATTTAAATTTGACATAAACACATGTCAATCTTTTGATAGTTTTTACTTTTTTAAAATCCTCTTTTTGGTTTTGACAACATGAATTAATTTTAAATTAATTAATGAAACATATATGTTTTAAATTTGATAAAATAGAATTCATTTTTGAATTCGGAATATCAAAAATATCTTAGGGTGATTTTTTGGTATTTTCGGAAAACTTTCAATTTTTGGCGAATAGTGAAAACACTGCGTTATTGTTTAAAACCGACTTTTTTATTTAAATAATTATTGATTTTATTTAAATTTATTTTAAGTAAAAATAGATACATAATACCTATATAAGTCCAATGTAATTCATTGGATTCATTTTATAATAATATTAGACATATAAAATTTTATTGAACTTTTTACCGTCTTTTACCCACCTTCTAGACACATTTGCAAATTTGCATAAAACGTAATTTTACCGCTTCTGTGAATTGAATTTCAAAAATCAGAGAGAGACAGTTGATATCAATAAGTAAAATTTGGTTCAATAGGATGAAAATAATTTTTGGTGAATAGTAGCTTTTGAATTTTATTTACCAAAGTTAAAAGTAAATAGGGTAATTAATGGTAAAAATGATATTATAATAACTCTAACACATGTCCTAATTCTATTGGATAAGTTTATTTAGACCAAAATCAAACTTAGGAATAAAAAATGATTCACTTGGATTATATTAGGACATTTAATATTATTTTATTTAAAAAAGAGTTGAACGTGTTAAATTCAACTTTTAATAACTAAACCATTTTTAATATAGGGTTATACATAAGATAAATTCGACTATAAAAATTCATTAGAAATATGAAAATATTTCTTCCATAATAATATTTTATTTAAAGTTTTTAGACATAAAATAAATAAATTTATTTATGACACAATGATTATGCAGTAATTACTTTATTAATGAAAGATTAAAATAATTGATGTTATAAATATAAAAATAAATGTAAATTGAGACTTTTGATGAATTCCAAGAATTTATTAGGTTAACATGACATGTTAGGTTTGATTCAATAAATTTTTTTCGAAGTAATAATGTTGTTATGACTTTCACAAAAAACAAATACTAAATAGTGTTAAAATTGACATAAATGAGTTTTTAAAACAAATACTATTTTATTAAATGATAAAATACTCCTAAAAATATAAGGATCGGACAAAGGACTTAGATAAGGTTAGATGTGTCAATAATTAATGACTTGGGGTTCTCTTTTATTTTTATAGTAAGTTTATTAACCATTTATTATAATAATACAAGAGTACATGGTAAAAGTTAAACTATTTAACTAAGAGTTAAATCTAAAAGATAGGGTTAATATGGTGACCTAAACTTGTCTAAAACCTCTTGGTTGAGGGTATTTCGACCCATCCCCACCTTATATTCTAAATAAATCAATTTGGATCCATTAGAAACTGAAAATTATTTTATAATAAAATAATATTTCAAACTTTTCCTAAAGTGACTCTCACCTCTCTTATAAAAGGGTACTTCCCCTTCTCTCAAAATCACACCTCCAAAGCCATTTGAATCAGCAAAACCCTACTCAAATCTCTGACAAACTTCCCTCACTTAAACTTAGAGTCCTTCCCTTGAGAATAATGGCAACCTAAGGAGCAATTTTGTTCAAATCAAAAGGAAACACCCAAAGAAGAGGTAATTATTTTATCACCTCTTTCAAAGTTATTTTCTTCTTCCACTTTCTTTTTCTTTGTTATTTCCATACCAAAATAATAAATCCAATAAATTCTACACACTGTGATGTTATTATAAATATGGTACATCCATATTCATTATTCTATCCATCCTATGAATGATAATGTCACCATGCGTGCGTACGTATGGCTTACCGTCTCCAGGCCATGGTTTAATTTGTTATTCAACACTATGTTATTTGTATGGATATAATTATGAGTAATATGTATATAAATAATGAAAATAACATGATAATTTATATTTACAATTAATATAACATCCAATTCCACACCTTTTAATCATTAATAAAATGATAGTGTTGCTCGTGTGTACGTACGGCTTACCGTCTCCACGACGCGATGAGATTCATTTCCACATTCACCATTTAATGATGATTATAAAAATATATATTATTAATAAGTATGTAATATATGATGTAATAATTCTACTAGATATATATATATATGTATGTATTTATGAATTTATTTAAGTACTTACATATATCTTATTCACCTACTTTCGTTCAATACGATATGAAAACGGAAATAGTATTTATGCATACGTACGACCTACCATCTCCATAAATGATGTTTTCCATTTCATATATGTATCTATTATACATATTTATATTCTAAATATATAAGATATATAAATCATGTTTTATATTCTAGAAGTATTTAAGTCATGATCTAAATGATACTATTAATAATAACAAGTTAAAACACGTACGATAAAGAAAGCAATTATTACTCGAAATGTTAATTTAACATGGAAATCATTATTAAATGGGTAGTATAAAGTCATAAATAAATCATGTATGATATAATAAATATAAATATTGTTCTATTATAATTTAATAACCTACTATGGTCATTATACAAGAGGTTAAACGTACCCTTGACCAAAATAAAGTGCAGGGTAAGGGTTAATTCCTCAATCTCATTATTATCCGAGATTGTTTATGTGTAAGTATTTTCTGGGACATATTTATTATCAATGTCCATGTTTCATAAAATAAATTTCAAAATTATTCTTTTACGGTACTCTTTAACTAAAACATAATTTTAAATGTTTTAAATATTTATTCTTTTAAATATTTCTCATTAATGTCCATGTTTTCAAAATGGTTTTAAGGATTTATTTATATGGACATGATTATTTTAAAATGTATATTCCTTTAAAAAGTTTGAAATTGGTATGGGACACTTTTATTAAAAAATCTCTTTTAAATGACTTACTTTATAAATGTGTGACTTAAATTATTTCACAAAAATGAATATTTCTCTCAAAAAGTTTTACTGGTCATTTTCAACTATGTCAACATCCTTTACTGGATATTATTCCTGATTAAGGTTGATTTATTATAATAAAATCTTCCATATTGTATTGAATTAGTTATGATATGTTTGACTATGGATTTTCTATTTTTATACCCTTCATGGTTTATGGTTTAAGTGTTGACATTTTGTATGCTAGTTTTAATACAAATGTTTGTGTTATGTTACAACATTTTTATATGAGGAATGCAGTGGACTTAGTTAGTGAATGGTGGGGCCCGCTATAGACCCTTGATGCATCGGTGGTTCTCATGAGACAAATTAGAGTCTTGGAACATGGCATTGACAAAAAAATTATTTTTATTCTTGGCACAAGGCCTTGACTATGTGGTAATGATGTCCGGCGTTAGGCATTCCCTCATTATGAAATTAATTATTACATGTGATTATTCGACTGGTAGAATATCCATGTGCATGTTTATATGATAATTTTTTATTTATTCTCTCCATATTATTTTGAATTTTATGTTTAAAAGGCTGTTGTTTTTATTATACATCTTGTATTGAAAGTTTATAGGTTCCACTAAATTATTTACCCTTACTGAGCATCTGAGCTCACCCCTTTCTTATGTTTTATTTTCCTAGGATTCCAAAAAGTGTATTGTGATTGATATGCAGGGTTAATCTAGGGGAATAATGGCGTTCTTAAAGGATTATTTATATTGTGTTGTATGTTATAAAGTGTAATGTAACATTCTTGTTTGTAATCTATTTTCCAAGACTGCTAAACCGATTGGTCCTTCGGGACTTGATTCCTTATAATCATGCCAATATATTAAAATAATGCACTGACTCTGGGCTTCTGGGGTCAGGGAGTTATAGTTGGTATTAGAAGAAGTTTAGAAATAATCTTGGAAACTATATTTAGAAAAACTCTGATTGGAGAACATTACCCTAAGATAAAAAATTTAGGATTAGTATAAAATAACTTCCTGGAATTTTGGTAATGTAGAGATTTTGTGAATTTTCCAAGCAATACATCCCTGTCTGGATACGAGCAAGTATAGGCAGATCTAGCATAGATGTACCTAGGAGTGAAAACTTCAACAAGGAGTTTCAGGCTTGACCCAGGGTATCTTGGTACACGACAACGGGCCTTGATGCACTCTTGGTTACGATACTCCCGGGGGATATGCTTAAGATAATTCACATTTTCTTTACAAACCATTATGAAGGATTTGATAGTAAATATTTCCCCAATTAAAACATTTTTATGATTATGGATTATATGAATAAAATTTTCAATTTACATTAGGTATTTTAAAAGTTTTGAATTATGCATTGTGATTCATAAACTAACATAGTGTATTCCATTGTTTAAAAATGGTGCTCAGTAGAAGGAATGAAAACTCCAGCAATACAAATGATCCAAAGAGTAAGAAGGATCATATATTTCATGGTCTTAATCCAACATTTAAAAGGGAAATATTCTCCCATGTATTCTCATAATATGAGGAAATAGTATCATGTGTTAATAATATAAGTAAAGAATTCTCTGAGTCCTATGGATTTAAAGGGAAACCAGAGAATAAAAGGATGTTAGAGGGAAAGATGGATAAAGGAAAGAAGGGAAAGTACGATTTTCCCATATGTGATAACTGTGGAAGGAATCACCTTGGTAAATTCTTGAAGGTAATGAGAGTTTGTTATAAGTGTGGAAAAAAAGGACACAAAGTATGTGATTTCAAGGGTAAGAAAAAGGTTTCAAATGTACAATGCTTCATCTGCAAGGAGTTTGGACACTACGTGAATCAATGTCTCAATCATCAGAGTATACCGCAAATGATGCTGTTAAATAATTATCAAGTTATGATACTACCACATATGAAGAGGAATGACTAGTGTTCTTATGTTGTTATTAAAGAATTATGTCATTTGAGTGTTGTATCAATGACGTACTGGTTATAAGAATTATCGAGTATATAAGGATTACACTATAGTACTTTTTCATTGAGGATTTGAGATTATATGGTTCTAAGAAGTGTGACTCAATAGCAAGTTAAACTTTTTGGAAAGTACATGGTTGAAGGAAAGATAAACCTTGATATGGTTTTGATACTGAGGTAGTGATTTTGGAATAATATATGATTGATTTTGATAAATTATATTCGATATTCTAGACTACTTTGAAACTAATTAACTGTTTGTTTATTCTATTATTGTTGGAGTTTACAACATTTTTGGATATAAGGAGTATATCCAGTATTCTATAAGGAATAAGGGAGAATGAATGTAATCAATAAGGTTTTATGGTAATTCAGGGTGTTACCGTGTTTTAAAAGAATACATGATGAAGGTATTCACATGTTATTACATGGCAAAAAATATCTTCATTATGTTTATCTTATTTATAAATTTTGGACTATGAGTTTGGACAGAAGTATTTTAGATAAGTCTAAAGGTTTGAATGGATTAATTTTTACATTGGATACTATTGTTAAGGTTAAATCATTTCTTAAGATTATTTATGGATTATTATAAAAAGGACAACCCAGAGGTCAGGCGACAACCCGTCGTGTCTGGTAAGGCCGCAAGACTTGAACCCGCAATCGAAGGGCGATAAGGGTGCATCACCTACCACTGGCCCATGTGATGTCCTAGTTTTTATAATGTAGTTTTTTTAAATAGTCTTAAAAATGAATTATAAATTCATTATTTTTGGAACCTTATATGATTAGGATAAATAGAACATTTTTTAATTCTATTATCTTTTGGAGTGAAAGATGAGTTTGTTGTAGAATTTAGTTGAAGGATGGAACTCTACTTGTCAAGTATTTTTTTCCTCTTATTCTATGAATAAATCAATTCTTAAACTTTAGGAAAGGAATCTTAAAACAAAAAATGTGTTATCCTAATACCTTATGTTTTGTTGAACCGATTATATTTTAAATCATCATAGATTGATGGCTTTGAGGCCCTCAATTTTACACTTTTTTGTGATTGATGACCTCAATCACTCCCCATAAATATTTACGTTTTTCCTCCAATTATGTGTCTCTAATTTCCACCAATGTTCTCCTAATCAAGATCATAATTTGTTGGTAACTTTTTAATTTCCCTTTCCCTCTCATTAAGACTAAATTTTATTAACCCAATTTCCAATGTGGGTTTTCTATAAAGGTATTTTTCTATTTTTAACCTTTTATTTTCAAAGAACAATTTAAAATTGTGAGGACTCAATTTATTAAAGGAGGGGAGAATGTAACACCCCAATATTTCATAGTACGTTATCTCTTCAAAGTGATTCAATAACTCGCGATATACACAACACCGAGTTCGAGCACACCACGACTTACCAAACTAGCCATTCAAAAAGCGGTTATGAATAGTATTAACTTTATTTTGAAATTTATATACTCTATATAATTTTAGAATCCATATTATGTGTTTCATAGACATAATATAATAACAAATTCATTTTTTTCAAATAAAAGAAGTATTTTTTCAAAAAATGCAATTTTATCGCCTTTTAATGGAGAACCCTTTTTAAAACCAATATTTGAAACTTTTATATATTCAATTTAATGAAATTAAATTATTCTTTAGAAGCGGGAAATAAAAATTTAGTTTGGATAAATTTTTTGTACTTTTCTGATTACTTTCATATTTTGATGCATAGTGAAAAATACTAAATTTTAATTGAAAAAACTTTTTTAATCGAAAAAATCTATAGTGTTAAATTATGAATTTGAATGGTTTGGAAGTATAATTAGATTATATTTTTATCATTTAATACAATATAGGTCATTATAAGTAATTTCACATTTAAATTTGACATAAACACATGTCAATCTTTTGATAGTTTTTACTTTTTAAAAACACACCTTTTGGTTTTGACAACGGGAATTAATTTTAAATTATTTAATGCAACTTATATGTTTTTAATTTGATAAAATAGACTTCAATTTTGAATTCGGAATATCAAAAATAGCTTAGGATGAATTTTTGGTATTTTTCTGAAAACTTTCAATTTTTGGTGAATAGTGAAAACTCTCCGTTATTGTTTAAAACTAACTTTTTTTAAATAATTATTTATTTTATTTAAATTTATTTTAAGTCAAAATAGATACATAATACCTATATAAGTCTAATTTAATTTATTGGAGTCATTTTACAATAATATTATATATATATATAATTTTATTGAACTTTTTACCGTCTTTTACCCACCTTCTAGGCACATTTACAAATTTGCATAAAACATAATTTTACCGCTTCTGTGAATTAAATTTAGAAAATCCAAGAGACACAATTGATATAAGTAAGAAAAATTTGGTTCAATAGGATGAAAATATTTTTTTGTGAATAGGAACTTTTGAATTTTATTTACCACGGTTAAAAGTAAATAGGGTAATTAAAGGTAAAAATGGTATTATAATTACCCTAACACATTTCCTAATTCTGTTGGATAAGTTTATTTCGACCAAAATCAAACTTGGGAAAAAATTATCCACTTTTATCCACTTGGATTAGATTAGGACATTTAATATTATTTTATTTAAAGAAGAGTTAAAAGTATTAAATTCAAATTTTAATAACTATACCATTTTTAATATAGGGGTATACATAAGATAAATTCAGCTATAAATATTCATTAGAAAGATAAAAATATTTCCTAAATCATGATATTTTATTTATAATTTTTAGACATAAAATAAATATATTTATTTATGACACAATGATGATGCAGTAATTACTTTATTAATAAAAGATTAAAATAATTGATTTAATAAATATAAAAATAAATGTAAATTGTGACTTTTGATGCATTTCACGAATTTTATAGTTTAATATAACATGTTAGGGTTGGTTCAATGAATTTGTTTCGAATTAATAATGTTGTTATGACTTTCAAAAAAACTAAATACTAAATAGTGTTAAAATTGACATTGATGAGTTTTTAAAACAAATAATATTTTATTAAATGATAAAATACTCATAAAAATTTAAGGTTTGGAAAAAGGACTTATATAAGATTATATATGTCAATAATGAACTACTTGGGGTTCTCTTGGCTTTTTATAGTAAGTTTATTAACCATTTATTATAATAATACAAGAGGACATAGTAAAAGTTAAACTATTTAACTAAGAGTTAAATCTAAAAGATAGGGTTAATATGGTGACCTAAAATTGTATAAAACCTATTGGTTGACAGGATTTAGAACCATCTTCAACTTAGCTTCTAAATAAATCAATTTTTAGCCATTATAAACAGAAAATTATTTTGTAATAAAATAATATTTCAAACTTTTCCTAAAGTGACCCTCACCTCTCTTATAAAAGGGTATTTTCCCTTCTCTCAAAATCACACCTCCAAAGCTATTTGTCTCAGCCAAACCCTGCCCAAATCTCTGCCCAACTTCACTCACTTCAACCTTGAGTCCTTCCCTTGAGAATAAATCCAACCTAATGATCCCTTTTGTTCAAATAAAAAAGAAACACCCAAAGAAGAGGTAGTTATTTTATAACCTCTTTCAAAGTTATTTTCTTCTTCCACTTTATTTTTCTTTGTTATTTTCATACCAAAATAATAACTCCAGTACCTTCTATATATTTTTATTTTATTATAAATATGATACAACCATATTCATTATTCTATCCATCCTATGAATGATAATGTCACCATGTGTGCGTGCGTACGTCTTATCGTCTCCACGCCATGGTGTAAATTGTTATTCAACACTATGTTATTTGGATGGATATAATTATGATTAATATGTATATAAATAATGAAAATAACATTATAATTTCTCTGTACAATTAATAAAACATCCAATTCCACAACTTTTAATAATTTATTAAATGATATTGTCACTCGTGTGTACGTACGGCTTATCATCTCCACGAAGCGATAAGATTCATTTTCATGTTCACCGTTCAACGGTGATTATAAAAATATATATTATTAACAAGTATGTAATATATGAAATAATAATGCTACTGGATATATATATATATGTGTGTGTGTATGTATGTATGTATGTATGTATGTATGTATGTATGTATGTATGTATGTATGTA
This sequence comes from Viscum album, assembly GCA_963277665.1. Lineage (NCBI taxonomy): Eukaryota > Viridiplantae > Streptophyta > Magnoliopsida > Santalales > Viscaceae > Viscum > Viscum album. The sequence continues at coordinate 392,405,031 of OY728146.1, forward strand.
TGTATGTATGTATGTATGTATGTATGTATGTATGTATGTATGTATGTATGTATGTATGTATGTATGTATGTATGTATGTACTTACATATATCTTATTCACTTACTTCCGTTCAATACGACATGAAAACGGAAACAGCGTTTATGCGTACGTACGGCCTACCGTCTCCATAAACGGTGTTTTCCATTTCATATATCTATCTATTATACATATTTATATTCTAAATATATATGATATATAAATCATGTTTTATATTTTTGAAGTATTTAAATAATGATCTAAATGATACGATCAAGAATAACAAGTTAAAACACGTACGATAAAGAAAGTGATTATTACACGAAATGTTAATTTAACATGGAAATCATTATTAAATTGGTAGTATAAAGTCATAAATGAATCATATATGATATAATAAATATTAATATGGTTCTGTTATAATTTAATAACATACTATGGTCATTATAGAGGAGGTTAAACGTACCCTCGACCAAAAGAAAGTGCAAGGTAAGGGTTAATCCCTCAATCTCATTATTATCCGAGATTGTTTATGTGTAAGTATTTTCTGGGACATATTTATTATCAATGTACATGTTTCCTAAAATACATTTCAAAATGATTTTTTTAAGGTACTCTTTAACTAAAACATCATTTTAAATGTTTTAAATATTTATTCTTCTAAATATTTCTCATTAATGTCCATGTTTTCAAAATGGTTTTAAGGATTTATTTATATGGATATGATTATATTAAAATATTAATTTATTTCAAAAGTTTCAAAGTGGTATGGGAAGCTTTGATTCAAAAATCTCTTTTAAATGACTTACTTTATAAATTTGTGACTTTTAAATGATTTCACAAAATTTGATATTTCTCTCAAAAAGTTTTACTGATGATTTTCAACTATGTCAACATGCTTTACTGGATATTATTCTTGATTAAGGTTGATTTATTATAATAAAATTTTCAATATTGTATTGAATGAGTTATGATATGTTTGACTGTGGATGTGATATTTTTATACCGTTCATGGTTTATGGTTGAAGTATGACATTTCGTATGCTAGTTTTAATACAAATGTTTATGTTATGTTACAAAATTTTTATAAGAGGAATGTAGTGGACTTAGTAAGTGATGGGTGGGGCCTTCTATAGCCCCTCGATGCATCAGTAGGTCTTATGAGACAAATTAGTGTCTTGGCACAAGGCCTTGACAAAAAAATTATTTTTAGTCTTGGCACGAGGCCTTGACTATGTGGTAATGATTTCCGGCGTTAGGCATTCCCTCATTATGAAATTAATTATTACATGTGATTATTAGACTAGTAGAATATCCATGTGCATGTTTATATGGTAATGTTTGATTTATTTTCTCTATATTATGTTCAATTTTATGTTTAAAAGGTTGTTGTTTTTATTTCACATCTTGCCTTGAAAGTTTATAGCTTCCGCTAAATTATTTACCCTTACTGAGCATCTGAGCACACCCCTTTCTTATGTTTTATTTTCCCAAGATTCCAAGAAGTGTATTGTGATTGATATGAAAGGTTAATCTAGGAGAATAATGGTGTTATCAAAGTATTATTTATTTTGTGTTTTATGTTATAAAGTGTAATGTAACATTCTTGTATGTAACCTATTTTCCAAGATTGCTAAACCAATCGGTCCTTCAGGACTTGATTCCATGTAATCATGCCAATGTATTAAAATAATGCACCGACTCCAGGATTCTGGGGTCGGGGCGTTACATATCACCATCTGGGTCTTTATCAAGATAAGGCGAGACAAGAGAGATACAAAATATCCAATGCTCTGTTTACAACTAATCTTGGATATTTGGTGCTAAATGGGCCTCATGTAGTCGATCTTATTTTCTACATTGATAGTTTAGACATCTTAGGGATTAAATTCCCAGATGACTTGTGCATAGATATCATACTTTCCTCACTACCCAAGCCCTTCTCTAGTTTTATTGTTAATTATAACATGAGAAATAATGAGAAGAGTCTTTTGAAACTTATTACTATGATTCTCCAAGTGGATAAGGACATGGGGCATGACAAACCCACAGTCCTTATGGTGAATAAGAGAAGGAAAAACAAGGCGATGGGGCATGAGACTCATAAAAAGTCAAAATATCCTGAGAATCATCCTTCCAAGAAGATGAAGATCTAGAGATAGGGTAAAGAAAAGGAAGTGGTATGTTTTTAATGTGGCAAGAAAGGACATTGGAAGAGGAATTGTACCCAAAAGCAAGAGGAAGCTAAAGGTGCATTCATTAATGAGTGTAATCTTTCAATATCTACACATTGGGTATTATATATAGATTATGGTGCTCAAATCTATATCCAAATATAGGAACCAAGTAGATTCTGAAATATTTCTAGAGTAGAGATGGATTTGCAAGCTGTCAATAGTGTGAGGATGGCTGATCTAGACATTGGTGACTACCATATTTCATTTCTAATATGAATGATATTAATTTTAAGGGATTGTTATTATGTAACAATCATTACCAAGAACATAATTTTTGTATCATGCCTAGATGCAGATGATTTTATTTTAAAATTTGGAAATAAAATTTGTTTCTTTTATAAATACAATATATAATAATGGTATTTTTGTATTGAATTTTGAAAACCAAGTATTAACAATAGATAAAAAATAATGTTTACATGTATCATATAACACCCAGCTATGGCATCACTGTCTTGGTCATGTAAATGAGAAGCATTTGACAAAGCTCTATCAAGATGGTTATTTAGACTCTTTTGAGCTAAAAACACTTGAAAGATGTCATGATTATTTACAAGGAAAAATGACCAAACCTCTATTTGGTGGATAGGGTGAAAGGTCCACAAAGATTTTAGTATTGGTACACACTAATGTGTGGGGACCATTCCCGTAGAAGCTAGAGGTGGGTATTATAACATCATAACTTTTTTGATGAATTGAGTATATATGGATATGTTTACTTGATGAGGTATAAGTTTGAGTCCTTTGATAAATTCAAATAATTCAATAATGAATTAGAAAATCTACTTGGAAAGAATATAAAGAAGCTTCAATCAGATCGAGGTGGTGAATATATTAACTAAGAGTTCATCAACTTTTTATGAGATTTTGGGATTTTATCTCAACTCACTCCACCTTACACACCACATTGAAATATTTTTAGTGGAAGGAGGAACCATAACTTATTAGACATTGTAAGGTCAATGATGATTCATGTAGATCTCTCATTATCCTTTTGGGGTTATGCATTAAAAACTATATCATACACACTAAATCGAGTACCAACTAAAGCGTAAAATAGAATTACCTTCGTGTTATAGAGTGGAAAGAAGATCATTTTCTCACACACACATGTATGAGATTGTGAGGCATTTTTTAAGGCCTTCTTAGGCAACAAACTAGCACCCTGGGGCACAAAGTGTATCTTTATAGGGTATCCTAAGGAAATAAAGAGATACTACCTATATAACCCCTCAGATAATAAAGTTATTGTTGATAGACAAACTATATTTCTTGAGAGGGAGCACATCCTCAAAAAGGATAGTGGGAGCAAGATTGACTTCGATGAAGTTGATTCTGAAGATACACAAAGTAGTTCTTGAAACATAAAGTACTTCATAGGATCACTAGAGAGATAAAATAACTTGATAGATATGGTTTACTAGTCACTGAAGATGGTGACTCATTATTTGTCGACAATAATGAACTTATATCCTATAAAGAGGCAGTAAAGAGATCAGAAGTTGCAATATGGAGAGAATCCATGAATTATAAAATAGATTCCATGTATCAGAACCAAGTTTGGGTTCTAGTTGATGTGATAATTGATGTAAAGCCTATAGGGTGGAAATGGGTATTTAATAGAAAATTGGACATGGAAGGTAAAGTAAATACCTATAAAGAAATGATAGTGGCTAAATGGTTTAAACAGCATTAATCACTACACAATATTTAATTTTTTAAATAGGGACATATATATTGGTAAAATTACATTTTTTTCGGTAAAACATTTTACCAACACATATGTATTTGTCACTAAACTATCAGTAAAAACTATGTCACTAAATGTTTTTGAGACAGATAAAATAGTTCTGTTACAATTATAATAATACCAATAGATAATATATATATTGATTAAGTGTTTACCAAAATATTCTTATGAAAAATGTTTCTATTAGTAATAATATTACCAATATATAATATCTATTTATAAATTACATTTGAATAAAAATTATGAATTTTTATTTCTAGTAAAATTTCATATTATATTTATTAATTTATCATATATAATTCATCTATTTTAATTATTAAACCAAAGATGATTTACATGAATATTAAAACTTAGAAAAATAATGATTATATTAATAATGAAATTTAATACAAAATGAAATACAAAAACACAGGATCCATCCCCTAATAGGATCCATCACCCCCCAAGTACCAGCAACCCATCCATGCCTAGGACCCATCCATGCCTAATATCCATCCATATCTCAGTACCAATGAGCCAACTCCAGCACCAGTGACCCATCCATGATGTAGGACGAATGAGCCAACTCCATCTATACCACATCCTTCCACGCACCAGCACCAACGACCCATCCATGCCCTATGACTAGAGAATCATCTCCAACACTAGCAAGAAACCTCAATTAGCTACTATACCATAGCCTTTATCTCCAAGATATCCACCACACACAACCAAAGAGAATACAAAAAATGAGCCAGCTCTAGTACCGGTGAGAAACAAATCGAGCCATCTTTAATACTAGCATGAAACCTTAAGTTGCTGATATGCCACACTCTTCATCTCCAATATCTACATCACAAACAACCAAAAAACATACCCACAAATCAGTGAAAAATATTTGTATTAATTGAAACCAAAATAGAAATAAATGGAAGTATAAAAAAATTATTTTCATAGTGTTCATTTTTCATTATCCCTGTTGACTTCTCAAGGATTTGAGAAATGGATAGAACTTATGAAAATTGGTACTCAAATAGTGAATTAGGAAGATTTAGTGCATATTGTTCAATGAAAAAAAAAACCAAACAAGTGGAATCTCATAACAATTAATATTAAAACACAAAAACTCACCCTTTTCCCATAGTTGAATGCATCAAGTACTGAAAATGACCATCTCTTGGAAGCCTTCTATAAGGGCCATTAAGCTCGGCTCTAGAGGGGTGAAGGTGATGCCCAAATTTATAACTTTCTCCCACCAAAGTTTAGTGGATCCCAAAAGCATCAGGTGGGAGTGTGTTGTAACCCACCAATTTTAGTCAGCCTCCCTACATCCATTTTTCTCTCCTCAACACCTATTAATTCATGAATATAGTTAAATTATGTAAAAATATACATGAAAAACTTGTTTGTTCATTAAAGTAATATATTATAATACATAGGGAATCACACAAAATATTTCAAACTTGAACTAAATCTTAAAAATGTTGGTATATTCATGAGTTAGAAATCAACTAACAGAGAAAAAAACTTCATTATTTTTTTTGATTTTAAATGAATATGGAATGATGAAGTTATTTTCTCTGTTAAAAGAAAATATAGAACACTAAATATGGACTGATATTAATCTACAATAAGAAATACAATGCTTTCTGTCAAGATATTTGAATTAGTGAAAAACTAATTTTATCAGTAAGTAAAATAATAAGCATCAATGGTAAGTTAAAAGTAGAAATTGTAAGTATCCCCACGAGTAAGATAATATTATTAAATATTAACCTATATTTTCAATCATAATAAAATAATTACTTTGTTGTGACAAACGTTATTTCAATCATATTAATACAAAGTGACTTGAAATTACTAATAAGTATTACATGCCTCCCTGCTATTAAACCAAAGAATCATTTAATATGTGAAGTATGGACATTTAATGTGTAATTCAAACAAAATAGGCATTACTAAATCAATATTTTCATATAAAGGTACTATGGTGACTAAACCATGGTCCCATAGATTCCATGTAAAGAATTTATAAGTATATAAGATAGATTTTAACTATGAACTATAAAACCACCCTAAATATTATGGCACTGGTAATTGAAAAAATGGTGGTAACTTTGCATGAGGAAATACAATGAACACCTAAAGTGCAACTATGAAAAATTAAAGGATCAAAATAAATAAACCTAAGCAACCATTCCTAGCATAGAGTACCAAAATGGAGCAAAAAAACATGGCAAGGACAAATAATACCAGATCAATATATAATGTATTCCTAACACGAACATGATAAAAATTTATAAACATGAAGAACCAAAATCAAATCAGATATTGAAAATTATAATGGAGGGTGATTGGGGAACCGAAGTAGATAAGTGAGATGAGAGAGAGAACCAATGAACAACCAATGTTAACATGGGGATATTGGGTATCCTATTGGAGGGTGATTCTGATAAGGGAACTTCATGTGAGGATGTAGGTCGGGAACAGGGAGGGGTTCGCGTGATGATGTTCGAGGGTGACGCCGGTCAGGAATAGGGAAGGGGTGTTCTTGCAAATATCTCAATGATGAACATCATCCAAGAACAGTGAAGGGGTTCCCGTGAGGAGGTTCATAAGGAACGCTAGCTGTGAGGAACACCAGTGAGGAATGCTAGTGGAGAATGAGGTAGGCTTGGAAGAGGGGGTCACGGGGAACGATAGTTGGGGTGGGGTGGGGGGGGGTTGGGGAACATTAGTGTGTTTTTCACATTTATTTATTTATAATAAAAGGTTATGAATTTATATAAAAAATTATATTCTATGAGTATTAAGTATGTATGTATCTATATATATATTAATAATAAATATTACTAAATTATGGATATTTTAATTAATTATATATTTTTATTATCAAAGTGACATTCTTGTAATGGGTTATATATATATATATTCAATTTTTGGTAAAATATTTGATATTATTGAATAATTTATTAGTAATAGATTGTTTTAATGGTAAAAGATTTTTTCTTAAAAATAACTAATAACAACATATTCGTTTATTGGTAAATCAATTATTGGTATTATTATGATAAGACAAAAAAATTAAATGTTAGTAAAAGATTTATGCGTATTGAACTACTAATATAAAAAATATATCAATTGGTAAAAAAAATTGTGCCTATAGTTAATATCAACAAAATTTAATATCCCTCAGAATTAATCATTTTTACCAATAGATATATTATCTATCAGTAATTTTCTACTGGAAAAGGTCGCTTTTTGCAGTGAAGGAATTGACCACAATGGTTTTTTTTACTTGTTTTTATGTTTAAATATATCAAAATTCTACTTGTTATAAAAAATTACCATGACTATGAAATTTGGAAGATGGATTTCCAAATAACTTTCCTTAATGGGAACCTTAAAGAAGATGTCTATATGACATAATGAGAAGGGTTTGTGACTTCAAGTGATGTTAAAAGGATATGAAAGTTACATAGATCAATTTATGGATTGAAGAAAGCATATAGGTCATGGTACATTTGATTCGATAAAGCTATAAAATAATTTTCTTTCATTAATAATGAATGTGATGCATGTGTTTACAAGAGCTTTAGTGGGAATGAGTTCGTTATCCTAGTGGCACATGTTAATGACATATTACTTATTGGAAATGACATGTTAGTCATACAGTCTGTTAAGGATTGGTCTCCATGAAGGACATAGGTGAAGTAGCCTATATTTTAGGGATCAAGATCATTTGTGATAGATCCAATAGGTTTCTTGGACTAAGAAAATGTACATACATGGACCATATAATAAAGTGATTTATCATGGAACAATACAATAGGGGATTGGTTCTAATGTCACATGGTATACATATGTCTAAGAAAATGTGTCTTTAGACACAATAGGATAAAGAGAGAATTATTAAGATCTCATATTCTTCAGCAATAGAATCAATCATGTATGCCCTGTTAATAACTATAATTGATGTTGTTTATGCATTGATCATGGTAGGAAGATATCAAGATGATCCAAAATAACCACATTTGTATGCTGTTAATGCTATCTTTAAGTATCTAAGTAGAACTAAGGATATGTTCTTGATGTAAGGATGAGATGAGGACCTAGTCATTAGGGGTTATACATATACTATCTTTCCAATAGATCATAATGATCTAAAGTCATATTTAATATATATTTTATGTCTCAACAGGATGAGTTGTGAGCTAGAAGAGTTTAACGTAGTCAGTTGTTGTTGATTCTATAATGGATTCTGAGTATATAATGACTTTTGATGCATCCAAGAAATCCATTTAGATACAAAACTTTGTATGGGAGTTTTTTGTGGTACCTAGTAGTAAATAACTTATCACATTATATTGTGATAATACTATAGTGGCAGCTCTTTCAAAATATCCAAGTTCACACTAATAGAAAAAAAACTACTACAAAAACGGGAAAGGGAAGCACCACCTTTTATTAGAGCTAAGAAAAAAGTGCTGATAAAGTTAATTCTTTATCAGCGCTAATTAAAAGCGCTGATAAACGATGCCTTTATGAGTACTTTTATAGCACTAATAAATAAGCCCTTTATCAGCGCTAAAAGAGCACTGATAAAGGCACCCTTTATCAATGATAAAATTTTAGCATTGATAAATGGGACCTTTATCAGAACTATTTTAGTGCTGATAAAGGGCTTCTTTATCAGTGCTAGAAAAGTGCTGATAAAAGGATCCTTTATCAGCACTAAAATTTTAGCGCTCATAAAGGGTGATCTTTATCAGCACTAAAATTTTCGCGCTGATAAAGGATCCTTTTATCAACATTTTTCTAGAACTGATAAAATCATAGTACCATTTTATAAAATGGTGTGTCCAACGCCCTCTATTTATCGCACCTTCAAACTCTCGCGGTATTGTACCCCTACGACCCCCCCCCCCCCGATCTTCTCTTTTCCAAACCTCCACCACTAGCCCTACTCCATCGCTAGCCCTACTCCGCCGCGAACCCTACTTTTTATCCTCCCCCTCGAACCCCTTCCATGGATCCTCCTCCCCGTGAACCCTACTTCTCCTCCTCCCCGCTAGACCTTACTCCCGGCCGTGAACCCTACTTCAAGTGTTTGGGATTCCTTTTGATGAAGTTTGATTCTCATCTTCCCATCTTTGATCTTTGGTTATTTCTCTACTCATCCTCATTCATTTCCTTTTGTTCTTATTCTAATATTCACTATGGTGGTTTAGTTTGGTTTAGTTGTGTTGTGTGTTTTGGCTATGTTTTGATGACTATTTGGTTCAGTAGGTTGATTAGTGGTTTCTCATGGTGCAGTTGTGGTTGGAGGACATTTCTTCTTCACCTTGAGATGTGCAATGAGTTGTAAAGCTTCATTGAGGTATGAAATCCATCATTTCTCTTTATTGTTTATCATGCGGGAGGGGTTTCTTCTCATTTTAATCTATAAAAGATGGTCTTGATGGCTTAATAAAAGTTAAGGAATTTACAAATTGAAGTTAAAGGGTAAAGGGGTTTTATTTTCAAGTTTTTACAGCCGTATTATTATTTATGATGTTATGATTTCACAAGATAGATGGTCCACTAAAAATTATGTCCATTGAGGGATTTATTTACACTCAATGATATGCTATGTGATTGCTGCTTTTGTTATGATTATTGTGATATCACCCTAATATGGAAATTAGCTAACCACTTACATTTGGATAATAAAATGGTTTCTCTTGGATTATGGTTTGTTTGATAAAGCCCTTAAAAAATAAAGTGGAATGTGATCAAAGACCCTTTGTAAATCTATAAAATTATATTGATTTGTTGTGATGTGTGTCCATGCTTGTGGGGTGGCAATGTGTGGTTGGGAAATGTGTGGATGATGGTTGTTGCCTGTGATTTTGGGGTAGTGAGGTAGTTTATTGGTGTGCTTTTTGGGTAGTGCGGTGGTTTGTTTGGTCGTGCTTTTTGAGGTGGTGAGGCAATGGTTTCTTTGTGCTAAATTATTGGGTAGAGATGGAATTAATAACTTTTTAATAATGATTTAAATGGAATGGGTTGGTTTGGTTAATGGTATGGAATCAATTGATAATTAATTAAATGGTGGGTTGTGTGGTTAAATGTGGTTGATACTAAATAATGAAATGAATTGGTTGGATAATGTGAATTTTTTGGAAATGTGAAATGAGGATTGTGGATTATTGTGTACTGTTATGCATTTAGAGGTGGAAACAATAGTGCTAATGTTGTGGGTTAGTTAGTGTTTGGTTGTAAACCCATAGGTTGGGCATGTGTGTGTGGCTATATGTATATACTTGTATATTATTCATGTTTTATGTATGCACCCTACCCACGTCAAGCACTATGTTTTGAAACCCAAATAGTCATGTGATCAGCGTTTTTCCTAACATCTAGTGAGGAGGACAGATGTTTGGGTACCCGCTCTTTCTCACTCTCTCTTCCAGGAGAGGTAGGTATTTCACAGGTTTTGATGGCTGAAGGTTTTTTAGTTCATTAGATGGTAGTTATGGTAGCCCATGTTTTTTGGGGGGACATGTGACCATGATTTTGGGGTGGTGGCCAATGCATTTTTCGACGATATGTAACCATGCTTGTGGGGCGGTGGCCCAGGTGTTTTTAGATGAGGTGTGATATGATCATTCTTATGGTGAGGCTTTAGGTAGGGTCCATGCATGGAAGGAGGAGGGAAAAAATTTGATGTCATACATGTTCACAATACCCTACTACTTTGGTTATGATAGTGATTATGATTTGATGGCCCTGGTGTCTATGGGCAAGATGTGATGTTACCGTGCTTGTGGCTCGATGTGGTATATGAAAGAGATGAGAGCACCAGGATGTTTGACATTTGGGTGTGAGAGTGTCATACCAGCAAGAAAGTGGTGTGGGGTACCCTTTATCAATATTATTCTATTCATATTATATTACTTGATATGCATTATTTTGGGAATGTGACTTGGTGAGTTTTGGGGTGGATATTTGACCTATTTAGGTGCTGTTGGTTATATTATTTTGCATGCCTATGTGTTTGAAATGAATTTTAATAAAGGAAATGGTTATTTTTTTTGTGTGTTTTAATTTAATACTTCTTAGAAAGGGTATTATGGGTTGTTTGAAAGGTGTTAAATATGTTTTCAAAGGTACTAGAGGTGCGAATGGGTTTGGGTCTAGGTTTTAAAAAGGAAACATAATAATTTAGCATGTTTGGCTAGTTGTGAATTTTTAAATATGAGTTGTAAGTTTCTCAAATTATGAAAGGCATGTTTTGAAATTATTCTTGGTTTATGTTTGATTTTGAAAAGGGGGATTGACCCATGAAGTTGGTTTATTAACTGTATGCTCTTCTTTTGTTTCATAAAAATTGAATTTTTCAAATGTGTGGGTAATGGAAAATGTATTTGAAAGGGGTTTTGGTGTGAGTAAAAATAGAAAATGGTTTGTTTTATGGAAAATGGATATTTCCTTGAAATTCTAGGCATCGAGTTGTGGAGGAGTAGGGTTCATGGAGCCTTCTTTGGATTGTTTCATATTTCAATGAGAAAGGAAAATTATTTAAATGATGTCTTGCAAATGTTTTTATTGGAAATGGTTAGGCTCTATTAATCTCTATTTTTATAAGGAAGTGGTTCTCTTCTACTGTATTTGGAAGTCTTTTTTTTATTTGAATCATAAATAATAATATTTGAGATTAAAATAATATGGAGATGAATAAAGATTGGATGGATGATAATAATTTGAAAATAGAGTATGAGAATGGAGTGAAAGAGTTCATCAAGTTTGCAAAGGATCACACAAAGGATCCTTCTCAAATCCTTTGTCCGTGTTTACGTTTTTTTATTCTAGATTAATTACTCCAGAGGAGTTGGAAGAACATTTGATATGTCATGGAATAGATCAGAGTTATAAATGTTGGAATAAACATGGAGAAAAGGAGAATATAGCTACTGGCTGGGATAAAACTGTGTTTTATGGATCATCAGATATTATTGCAAATATGGATAATGAAGAAGAACGTATAGAGGATGTGATTACATATGTCAATGATGATGAAGATCGTATTGAGGAAATGACAAGGACAGTTGAAGATGAACTCTGTGATTTCCCAAAATTGTTTGAGAAGTTAAAGAGTTGTGAAAAGACGTCATTGTATGTTGGTTGCACTAAATATACAACATTGTCAGCTATACTAAAGTTTTATAAATTGAAAGCAGGAAACAGATGGAGTGATGTCATTTTTACATAACTACTTGATCTCTTGAATGACATGCTCCTAGAAGATAACGATCTCCCAAGATGGACATATGAACCTAAACGAATGCTATGCTCGATGGGTATGATTTCTGAAAGAATACATGCCTGCCCGAAAGACTATATATTGTTTTGAAAGGAGAATAAATCACTTACAGAATTCCCAAAGTGTGGTGCTTTTCAATACAAGAAAGATAAATCCAGTCCTATGAAAGTTTTATGGTACTTTTTAATCATTCCAAGGTTTAAGTGTCTATATAAAAATGAAGAAAGTGCAATATAATTGTCATGAAATGTAGATAAAAGAAATAAAGATAGGAAATTATGTCACCCGACCGACTCTACTAAATGGAAGAGAATTGATCATGAGTATCCTAAATTTGAAAATGATCCGAGAAACCGTCGTCTTGTGTTATTTACAGATGGAGTGAATCCTTTTGGTTTTCAAATGAGCACTCACAATACATGGCCTGTTATATTGGTAAATTATAACTTGCCATCCTGGTTATGCATGAAACGGAAATTCATCATGTTATCTATGATTATATTAGGACCAAAACATCCAGGTAATGATATTGATGTTTATTTGGCTCGTTTGATCGAGGATTTGAAGTTATTGTGGGATTTATGTGTTATGTTGTATGATGCTTATAAAAGTGAATACTTCACGTTGAGAGTAATGTTGTATGGGATGATAAATGATTTCTCTACTTATGGAAATTTTTCAGGCTATTGTATTAAAGAAACTCAAGGGTGACCCATGTGAGAAGAAGATACCAAATCAATTAGGTTGAAAAATTCATTGAAATCTGTGTTTCTAGGACATCGTAGATTTCTACCCCGTCAGCATAAGTACCAATCTTGGACGACATCATTCAATGGAAGTTCATAACAACGCACAACACCATCTCCACTAATAGGTGATCAGTTGTTTGAGAAATTAAAATATGTGAACACTGTTTTTGGTAAACCATTTTTGAAAACCCTTATGAAAATCAGTTGGAAAAAGAGATCAATTTTTTTTTTGAATTACCATACTAGAATTTTCTGTACATCAGACATTTTATTGATGTGATGCATGTGGAAAAAAATTTATGTGACAGTGTTATCGGAACGTTGCTAAATGCCCCTGAAAAAAAAGGATAGAATTAAGGTAATATTGTACATGGTTGACATGGGAATATGAGAAGAGTTGGATCCCAAAAAGGGTGAAAATCGAATGTTTCTTCCTCCAGCTGCTTACACTCTTTATTGGGAGTAGAGATATCAGTTTTGCAACTTAGTCAATGATGTAAAGGTTCCATAGGGTTATTCATCAAATATCAAGAACATTGTGTCAATGAATTATTTGAAGTTAAAAGGTTTCAAATCACATGACTGCCATGTTTTGATGCAATATTTAATTCCTATAGCTTTACGTTGCATTTTTTCCAAGAATGTTCATCATACATTAACCAAACTTTGTTTCTTTTTCAAAGTTATATGCAGCAAATTTTTAGACCTGGCAAAATTTCCTACTATGGAAAGAGAAATTTTTATCATATTATGTGAATTATAAATGTTATTTCCACCATCATTCTTTGATATGATGGTTCATTTGATGGTTCACTTGGTGAGAGATATTTGACTTTGTGGTCCTATGCACTATAGATGGATGCACCTCGTTGAACGATATATGAATTTTTGAAAGGGTATGTCAAAAATCAAAGTCGGCTAGAGGGTTGTATTGTGGAGTGATATATTATTGAGGAAGCCATTTAATTCTATACTGAATACCTATCTTATGTGGAAAGCATTGATCTCCAGAAATCTCATCACACTAGACGCATTGAGGGTGAGGGAATTTCAGGAAGAGATGTTGTGACAATCAATATTACAGATCAGGAGCAGGGCCACCTTTATGTTTTACATAACAGTTGGGAGGTTTCTCCATATATTGAAACCCACAAAAAAATTCTTAGGCAGTTGAATCCATCAATGGATGAAAAATGGATATCAAATATACATAATCCCCAGTTTATAGGATGGTTTCAGGACCATATTTTGAAGAAGTTAGATGAAAATATGAATTCAATTTTAGAACGAATTCAATGGCTAGCCACCGGACCAAGTGTGTATGTATTATCTTACAATGGTTATGTAGTTAATGGTTATACATTATATACAGATGAACATGATAAAGATAGTACCATGAAAAATAGTGGAGTTACACTTGTGGATGAAATGATGCATGTTTCTGGTAGTAAGGACAGAAATCCAATTTATGTGAATATGTCATACTTTGGCATCATCAAACAAATATGGAAATTAGATTATATGACATTCCAATTACTGATTTTTCAATGCAAATAGTTTGATAACAGTAGTGGTGTTAAAATAGATGAATTGAGATTTGTGAAAGTTGATTTTAGTAAAGAAGGGTACAAAGAAAAACAGTTTATAATGGCATCAAAAGTAGTACAAGTATTTTATGTTCCATATCCCACAAACCGAAAGTGGTCGATTGTTCTGTTATCATCCAAAACTACTTAAGGGTCTGATGAAAATTCAATTGAGGATGATCCTTTCAGTAGTACATCGCAATCATTTCACAGCGGCCCCAATGTAGATGACGTTTTGTATGTTAGAGGAGACCAAAATGAAGGTATTTGGATAATCGATAGAGGTGTTAAATCCCTTCAGCCTTTAAAAAAAAAGAGTTTAATAAACAGTTTATATTTTTTTTGTAATATAGATCTTGTTATCTCATGTTATTATCTTATCATTACTAAATTTATGTAATCTGAGGCTGAACAAGTCTCTCAAGCTGCTGCTGCTGCTCACAGTGCAGAGCAACAACAAGTTTCTGAACCTGTTGCTACTCCTAGTGTTGAGGTCCAACAACCATCATCACATGACATTGCTACCATTTAAGATGAACATATTGATGATGTTGATATTGATGAAATGGTCCGGGATGAAGGACCAACATTACAGAAAACATAGGTGCGTCATAGTTTGATGGTGTTATCCAAAGTTCTTTAGGTGAAAATAAAATGCATCAAATTTTATGTCGGATGGAATGCATGAGGCTAACATGTAATCCCAACAAGGCTATGTTTAATATTTATATTGGAATTTTCACTCGACAACGTGTGCCGATTGACATAGATTCGTGGCACCATGTTGTGTCTGGGCTGAAGGTTGTGATCTGGGAAGAAATTACGATAACATTATGATATTATTTCTTTAATTTACTAGAAAATAAAATATGTAATAGTGTCTTACTCTTCTCAATCCCTTGTAGAGTACATTTATAGTAGATGATTCACACAAAAATTATGTACTAAGGCTTGAATGAATAATTCATCGAGGTTTTCATGCTATTATAACAAAATGTCACCTGAAAATTCCAAAGGTAAAATAAACCCACACCCGCCCCTTGTCTACGCTCACCTGATATCCCAAGAAGCATGGAATGCATTTATTGGTCGCCATGGGGATGAGAAGTTTCAGGTACATTGTGGATGATAATACTTTGTTTTAGGATACGTGTATTCATCAATTTGATTGTCAATATTTCATTTATGAAACAGTAACTTCATACTGAAAATAAGGAACGTGCATCAAAACCAACATACCCCTATCGTAAAGCAAGGATGGGGTACACTTCACTAGAAAAGAAAATGGTACGTATTTTAAATTTACAGTAATATTTTTATGTTCCAAGAAACAACATCATAATTATCTTTTTATATTTACATGTAGATTGATGAGTCTAAATCCAAAGACACTTCTATCCCACGTCATGTGCTATGGAAGAAGGCACGTGTGAATAAGGAAGGGAAGCTAGTAGATGAAAACACATAAAAAATGTGGGAAATATGTGTAAGTATGAAATGATAAAAAGTTTTGTTTTAAATTTCTTTTATATAATAATAATTACTTATTTTTCTATATACGACAGTCACAGAAATCACCTACTCCTGTAGCAGATGTAGACCTATTATCGACAACTTTGAAGAGGCCAGAACAATACAATCATGCCAGAGGTGTGGGGTTTGGGGTGACACCCCGAGTATATTTTGAGAAAAAAAAAACGGATGATAGAAATGAAGAAATGAAACAAATGAGCGAAAGACTAGCAACTTTTGAAGAACGATTTCAATGGCAGGGAGAGTTGCTAGCAACTTTTATGTGTGAGAAGAAAGGAGAAGACACAACTTAGGAACAACCAGCACGTGAAGATCCCACCCCGCCCCCACCATCTTTGAGGCAATCCATTCCCCTCAAAGAGCTTTCTTATCCGTGGTAATCAATATTCTAATAATCGTTCCTATGAAATGTGAATCAGACAAACACTAATACTTTTCCTGTACTGATCTTCTACAGGGTGATAATTATTGTGATTTATATCTGTCAACACCCACCTATCACCTTGTAGTGAGGGCTACGGTGTTCAACATCCCAGAGGACAAGCTGCATAATAGACCACTTCCAACAGATCATCTAAAAGTGACAGTTACTGTAGCTCATGATCCAAATGTAGAGCTATCTATTCCACTTGACAATGATGATATTCATACGATTGAAAAGGATATTGGTACATTCATTGCATGGCTGTCACAACTTATAAGAGTACATGTGGACAAAGAGGTATTTATTTCCATTTTTTTCAAGATAAATCTTTAACAATTAATGAAAAAAGGTCTGAACCAATGAATGTTATTATAGATGGAGAAAGGGAAGGGGTGACAAGAAACATGGGCTCAAAAGAATCTAAAGGATCGACCAACTGATCCAAAAGATCTACTGAAATCACAATAACACCGCTTGTTCTCTATCCACATTTACTAGCATTGAAGACTCATGTGGATACGAAGCTAAAAAGTGGTAGTAGTTATATAGTTGTTTTTGAAAAGAATATATACGGGGAGGAAATTCAAGATTTCGTTGCTGTTGAAAATGTAAATGACATCCTTGAATATAGTTGGCTAAGATTCATAGTTGTAAATTTATATATGATGTATGTTTTCATGAATTGATTTTCTAAAAGCTGATATAATGTGCTAATTATGAATAAATTCATTTTATATTATTGGTGGGTGTATATATGAAAAACAGTTGAAGAAATTTCCCTATGAGCCAAAATTCGGACTCATTAGTCCTTATACCACATCAACACAACTAATGAAATTAGAGCCATCAAAAAGGGATGAAATAGTGAAAGGCTTGCTGAAAACATTTAAAAGCAAGATTATAGATGACAGACTCTTCTTAATTCCAACCATGCAGGGGTAAAACTCTATGATTTAAATCATATCAATTATATTTTCACTTCTTTCATTGCTTATTCATTTTTGTGTTTTTAGGAAACATCGGCTGCTAATTGCGGTGAACTTGGATACTCCAAAGATTTATTTTCTGGATTCAATAAAAGGATGTCCAACAAAACGACCACACATAAGGAGTTTGTGAATCTGTAAGACACTAAATCCTACGTTTTAGGTCTAAACATCAAGTTATATAATTTATATTATCCTTTAATGAGGATTATGTTATGATAGGTTGGTGTATCAATATCATCTAAAAAAAGAACGAGGATAGGGGCTAAGCATAAGGAGGCGAGCAAGTACTACATATAGACAAGTATCAGGGTATATATAATAAAATTTCACTATCCAAACACATATCAAAACAAGTTACTTATTCTTCTAATGAACAAAGTTTTTGTAGCATCCAAAATAAACAAACGATAAAGATTGCGGTTATTATGTTTGTAAATTTATGAGAGAGATCGTTTTCTGTCAACAAACTAGCATCCCTAAAGAGGTATTTTCAAAAACAACTACTATTTCATTTAAATTATTTATTAATTATTCATTTATATATTTTGAAGTACTACTCTAACTATTGAAAATACTCATATTCACAAGATGATATAGATTTGTTCAGAAATGAGTGGGCCGCATACCTGATGGAAGATTGTACACAAATAGCATGAAGGTCTGACTTGGGGTTGTGTACAATTAGCGGACATTTTTGAGAGGGGTTCACGAGATCAAAAGATGAAACATTGTTGCATGTAAATGTTTGTAGGAAAATTGAAATTGTTATTAAATAAAACATAATTTCTCTAATGAGTCATTTTTCTATTTTAATAGATAAAATTTACCAACAACAAGCAAGAATGATGAACCACTTTTCTTTGGGCTTTGGATATGAAAAACAAGTAAAATATCCAAAATACCTTCATATCACGCATTCCCACTCACATTCAAAAAGAATATGAGTAAACGTATCAACCCTAAATTGATTGCAGTATGAGCATTGAGATTCCAAATGGATTCCCATGCGTTGAACATTTTCATTGGTAGAAATTGTGTGTTTTCTGATTATCCATAATAAGAAAATGAACATTGTTGGAACCTCCTTCCTCTATAGGGTCTCCCCCCACCACATCCATGTTTTCAATTTATCACAACAATACATGGGTCATTTGTGACGTGTACGAGTCAACCACACCTCAATCTGAGGCACGGTGTGACCGGTATCACTCAAAGTGTCTCTCTTTTGTTTAAAATGGATAAAATTTTAAATGAAAACAATAACTAACATACGGAAAACTAAACAAACAAATTCATATTGTGTTGATACTTTAGCCCAACGATCCATGGGTAATTTGTGAGGTGTATGAGTCAATTCCTACTCAATCCAAGTCACAGTGTGGCCGGTATCACTCAAAGTGTCTCTCTTTTGTTTAGAATGGACAGAATTTTAAGTGAAAACAAAAACTAACATAAGGAAAACCAAACAAATGCATTAGAATTATATTGATAATTTAGGAGAATGATCCATGGGTCATTTTTGATTTGTATGAGTCAACCCCGCCTCAATTCGTGGCATGGTGTGGCCGGTATCACTCAAAGTGTCTCTCTTTTGTTTAAAATGGACATAATTTTAAGTCAAAAAAAAACTGACAAATGAAAAAACAACCAAACACATTTGGATTGTATTAATACTTTAGTAAAATGATCCATGGGTCATTTTTGACATGTAAAATTCAACACCACCTCAATATGAGGCATGGTGTGAGAGGTATCACTCACAGTGTCTCTCTTTTGTTTAAAATGGACAGAATTTTAAGTGAAAACAACAACTGACGTACGGAAAACTGATAAAAAGCATTTGGATTGTGTTTATAATTTTGTATAATTATACATAGATCATTTATAATGTGTACAAGTCAACCCCACCTCAATTCAAGGCACGGTGTGACTGGTATCACTCAAAGTGTCTCTTTTTTTTAAAATGGATAGAATTTTAAGTGAAAACAGCAAATGACGTACAGAAAACTGAAAAAATGCTTTAAGATTGTGTTGATGATTTATTATAACGATCCATGGGTCATTTTTGATGTGTAAAAGTCAAACCCACCTCAATCTAAGGCACTGTGTGAATAGTATCACTCAAAGTGTCTCTCTTTTGTTTAAAATGGACAGAATTTTAAGAGAAAACAACAACTGACATACGGAAAACCAACCAAATGCCTTTTGATTGTGTTTGTACTTTAGTAAAATGATCCATGGGTAATTTTTGACATTATGAGTCAACCCCACCTCAATCTGAGGCACGGTGTGACCGATATCACTCAAAGTGTCTCTCTTTTGTTTAAAATGAACATAATTTTAAGTGAAAACAACAACTGACATATAGAAAACCAATCAAACGCATTCATATTGTTTTGATACTTTATTAAAACTATACATGGGACATTTTTTACATTTAAAAGTCAAAAATTTCTAAATCCAATGTACGGTGTGACTGGTAACACTCAAAGTGTCTCTCTTTTGTTTAAAATGGATAGAATTTTAAGTGAAAACAAAAACTGACATACGGAAAACCGACCAAATTCCTTTGGATTGTGTTGATACTTTAGTTCAACAATCCATGTGTCATTTTTGATGTGTATGAGTCAACTCCGCCTCAATATGATGCATAGTGTGGCCGGTA
Source organism: Viscum album (assembly GCA_963277665.1). Lineage (NCBI taxonomy): Eukaryota > Viridiplantae > Streptophyta > Magnoliopsida > Santalales > Viscaceae > Viscum > Viscum album. The sequence continues at coordinate 392,425,264 of OY728146.1, forward strand.
TCACTCAAAGTGTCTCTGTTTTGTTTAAAATGGACAGAATTTTAAGTGAAAACAACAACAGACGTACGGAAAACTAACCAAACACATTTGGATTGTGTTTATACTTTATTAGAATGACCCATGGGTCATTTTTGATGTGTATGAGTCATCCCCGCCTCAATCTGAGGCACGGTGTGACCGGTATCACTGAAAATGTCTCTCTTTTGTTTAAAATGGACAAAATTTTAAGTGAAAACAACAACTGACATATGGAAAACCAACCAAACACATTCAGATTGTTTTGATACTTTAGTAAAACTATCCATGGGTAATTTTTAACTTTTAAGAGTCAATCCCGTATCAATTTGAGGCATGGTGTGACTGGTATCACTCAAAGTGACTCTCTTTTGTTTAAAATGGACAAAATTTTAAGTGAAAACAACAACTGATATACAAAAAACCAACCAAACGCATTCAGATTGTGTTGATACTTTAGGCCAACAATACATGGGTCATTTTTGATATGTATGAGTCAACCCATACTCAATATGAGGCACAGTGTGGCCGATATCACTCAAAGTGTGTCTCTTTTGTTTAAAATAAACAGAATTTTAAGTGAAAACAACAACTGACATACGAAAAACTGACCAAACGCATTCAGATTGTTTTCATACTTTAGTAGAATAATCCATGAGACATTTTTGATGTGTAAGAGTCAACTATGCCTCAATCCAAATCACGGTGTGACTGGTATTACTCAAAATGTCTCTCTTTTGTTTAGAATGGATAGAATTTTAAGTGAAAACAACAACTGACATACGAAAAAATGACTAAACACATTCAGATTGTGTTGATACTTTAGGAAAATGATCCTGGGTCATTTTTTACATGTACGGGTCAACCCTGACTCAATCTGAGGCATGGTGTGTCCGGTAACACTCAAAGTGTCTCTCTTTTGTTTAAAATGGACAGAATTTTAAGTGAAAACAACAACTGACATATGGAAAACTGACCAAACGCATTCCAATTGTGTTGATACTTTAGTATAATGATACATGGTTCATTTTTTACATGTATGAGTCAACCCCGCCTCAATCAAAGGCATAGTGTGATCGGTATCACTCAAAGTGTCTCTTTTTTGTTTAAAATGGACAGAATTTTAAGTGAAAACAACAACTAACATACGAAAAACCAACCAAACACATTCAGATTGTGTTGATACTTTAGGAAAACTATACATGGGTCATGTGTGACGTTTATGAGTCAAAAATACCTCAATCTGAGTCACAGTGTAGCTGGTATCACTCAAAGTGTCTCTCTTTTGTTTAAAATGAACAAAATTTTAAGTGAAAACAACAACTAACGTATGGAAAACTAACCAAAAACATTCGGATTGTGTTGACACATTAGGATAACTATTAAAGGATCATTTTTGACATTTAAAAGTTAACTTTGCCTTAATAAAAGGCACGGTATGACTAGTATCACTCAAAGTGTCTCTCTTTTGTTTAAAATGGACAGAATTTTAAGTGAAAACAACAACCGACGTATGAAAAACTGACCAAACACATTTAGATTGTGTTGATACTTTAGAATAATGTTCCATGGGTCATTTTTGACGTGTAAGAGTAAACTCTGCCTCAATCCAAAGCACGGTGTGACCGGTATCTCTCAAAGTGCATCTCTTTTATTTAAAATGGACCGAATTTTAAGTGAAAACAACAATTGACATACAGAAAACCAACTAAAGGCATTAAGATTGTTTTGGTACTTTATAATAATGATCCATGGGTCATTTTTGATGTGTTCAATTCAACCCCACCTCAATCCTAGGCACGGTGTGGCCGATATCACTCCAAGTGTCTCTCTTTTGTTAAAAATGGACAGAATTTTTAGTGAAAACAACAACTGGCATACAAAAAACCAACCAAACTCATTCATATTGTCTTGATACTTTAGTAAAACGATCCATCGGTCATTTTTGATGTGTAAGGTTCAAACCCATCACAATATGAGGCACGGTGTGGCCGGTATCTCTCAAAGTGTCTCTCTTTTGTTTAAAATGGACAAAATTTTAAGTGAAAACAACAACTGACATACATAAAACCGACCAAACATATTCAGATTGTGTTGATGCTTTAGTTCAATGATCTATGGGTCATTTTTTATGTTTACTATTCAACCCCTCTTAAATTTGAGGCACGGTGTGGCCGGTATCACTCAAAGTGTCTCTCTTTTGTTTAAAATGGATAGAATTTTAAGTGAAAACAACAACTGACATACGAAAAACTGACCAAATGCCTTCGGATTGTGTTGATAATTTAGGATAACGATCCATGAGTCATTTTTAATGTGTAAAAGTAAACCCCATCTCAATATGTGGCATGGTGTGACCAGTATCACTCAAAGTGTCTGTCTTTTGTTTAAAATGGACATAATTTTAAGTGAAAACAACAACTAACATACGAAAAACCAACCAAACACATTCAGATTGTGTTTAAACTTTAGGAGAAAAATCCATGGGTCATTTTTGACATGTACAAGTCAACCTCGCCTCAATCCAAGACATGGTGTGACCGGTATCACTCAAAGTATCTCTCTTTTGTTTAAAATGGACAAAATTTTAAGTGAAAACAACTACTGACGTATGAAAAACCAACCAAATGCATTTTTATTGTGTTGATACTTTAGGATAATGATCCATGGGTCATTTTTAACTTGTATGAGTCAACCCTGCCTCAATTCGAGGCATGGTGTGACCGGTATCACTCAAAGTGTCTCTCTTTTGTTTAAAATAGACAGAATTTTTTAAGTGAAAACAACAACTGACATAGGAAAAACTGACCAAACGCATTCGGATTGTATTGATACATTATAATAATGACCCATGGTTCATTATTGACATGTATGAGTTAACCCCACCTCAATCCAAGGCACCGTGTGACCGGTATCACTCAAAGTGTCTCTCTTTTGTTTAAAATGGACAAAATTTTAAGTGAAAACAACAACTGACATACAAAAAACCAACCAAATGCTTTCAGATTGTGTTGATACTTTATAAAAACGATCTATGGGTCATTTTTTATGTGTAAGAGTCAACCTTGCCTCAATCTGAGGCACGGTGTGGCCGGTATCACTCAAAGTGTCTCTCTTTTGTTTAAAATGGACATAATTTTAAGTGAAAACAACAACTGACATACGGAAAACTGACCAAACGCATTAAGATTGTGTTCATAGTTTAAGAGAATGTTCCATGGGTCATTTTTGACGTTTAAGAGTCAACTCATCCTCAATCCGAAGCACGGTGTGACCAGTATCACTCAAAGTGTCTCTCTTTTGTTTAAAATGGACAGAATTTTAAGTGAAAACAACAACTGACATACAGAAAACCAACCAAATGAATTTTTATTGTGTTGATACTTTAGGAGAATGATCCATTGGTCATTTTTGATGTGTACGATTCAACCCCTCCTCAATCCAAGGCACGGTGTGACCAGTATCACTCAAAGTGTCTCTCTATTGTTTAAAATGGACAGAATTTTAAGTGAAAATAACAATTGACGTACGGAAAGCAGACCAAACGCATTCGGATTGTGTTGATACTTTATTCCAACGATCCATGGGTCATGTGTGACATGTACGAGTCAACCCCGCGTCAATGTGAGGCACGGTGTGACCGATATCACTCAAAGTGTCTCTCTTTTGTTTAAAATGGACAGAATTTTAAGTGAAAACAACAACTAACGTACGGAAAAAAGACCAAACACATTAGGATTGTGTTGATACTTTTGGATAATGATACATGGGTTAATTTTGATATTTAGGACTCAACTCCACCTCAATCTGAGGCACAGTGTGAGCGGTATCACTAAAAGTGTCTTTCTTTTGTTTAAAATGGAAATAATTTTTAAGTGAAAACAACAACTGACATACGGAAAACAATCCAAAAGTCATTACCTATGACATAAAACACTTAAAAAATCCTCATAGAGTCCTAAGTAGTCCTTAGACAATAAACCCCCATTAATAATTCATCACACACCCAAAATATAAACCTTTAGCCCTAGAGTTCATGGTGAGGGGTGAAAACAAAGAGGAAAGGGAGAGGGAGAAGAACGAAAGGGAAAGAAAAAAGAATAGAGGATTTAAATTAGATAAATTTTCAAGATAAAGGTCTCTTAGACGAAGTTTCGGGAAAGGGATGGGAGTAAATAGGTTTAAATACCTTAAATTATGCCACATCATCGGTAACTTTCATGGTCTGGTTGGGCAGTTTTCCAAACTGTTTGCCAACTTTTTGGGATCCATTGGATAAGAAACCCTCTTCTGCACAGTTTGGACAAACAATTAACTAACTGTGTTCCAATCGTTCAAAATAACTTAGTTAAATTGTAGATCCATACCAAATGGTTTCTCCTAACCGTGAACAACTCGTGTTCCTAATAACTCCCTCAAAAAGGTAAGTTTAAGGGTTTTTACGTGGAGTTATACAACCCATCCTTTTCCTATTTATGTAAAATAATAAAAGTTCAAAATGAATAGGAAACTTCCCCGTGAAAGTGTACCCACAGGGGTTCTTCTAAATTGTGTCCCCCAATAAAAGCACTACATGACTACTAATCAAGAGTCTAGGATGGACAAAGAATAAGCATATATCTCCCCACCATTTATAAATTCTATAAATGGCATGAAAAGAAGACAACACACCATAAGATAAAGGCATCAACCACAAGAAAACATTTCCTTAAGTGTCCCAAAAATCACCCAAATCCATCTACCATGAGGAATATACAGGGGGAACTCTCTAAGTCCTAAGGCAACATATCCCAAAAGGAACTCAAAATCTATAAAAAAATTCCATATCCAAGATTGACATGAATCTTAACCACAAAAAACATGAAGAATAACTCGCATTCATGCCTTAATCAATTTTTTCTTAAGGTTCTGACATTGAACACTCTCTATATGTTTTATCTGAGGCAATGTAAGATATCATTTGGAGGAGATAGTATTTAATTGTACCTTTTGATAATCATAATGAATAATTAGTACATCACATTAGGTATGGATTTTTTCCCATCGTTTGATCCCAAATTGACTACCACTGCATATTTTATCTGTGTGAACTACTTGTTTGATATGCTGATTTTTTTGCAGGTCTTGTTTGGGTGTGCTCCTATAGAATTTCATGTTACAGCATGTAGGGCATTTATCAGCGCTAAAAACGCGCTCATAAAGGGATCCTTTATCAGCGCTAAAAAATCACTAATAAAAGCGACCTTTATCAGTGCTTTTTTAGTGCTGATAAAGGCGCCCTTTATCAATGTCGAGCTTTACAACGCTTTTTTAGCGTTGTTAAAGCCCATTTTGAGCGCTGATAAAGCCTATTTTTGTAGTAGTGAAACACATACTTTGAAAGTATCACCTCTTAAGGGACTTTTCTCAGAGGGGTGAAGTTGTAGTAAGCATAGTTCCCACCAAAAAACACGTAAGATCCCTTAACTAAAGACCTATCTTAGTAGAAGCATGATTATCATGTGAGAGATAGCATACTGAAGCTTGTTTGCAGTTGGCTTTAGTGAAAGTGGGAGTTTATTGAAGTTAGTTTCTTAGAACCAAATTTTTTCATTGTTTTGAATATTAATGAACTCTTTATCACATCATGATTATTATTCTACATAACATAGTATTTGATAATGTCCTAAGAGTAGACGTCGCACTAAAAGGTCATAGGAGTTCCCCTCTATGATGAGAACCTAAAAGCATCACAAAAATATTCTTAAATATATGTTCTATATCCAAATAAAATCATTTGAGGGACACAAATGATACAAACTATCTGAGGTGGAGACTCGTAGGACTTTAAGGCACCTTCTCATAGTATACACCCTTAGTAATATCCGGTGTAAGATATTATGAGAATGAGACCCGCAAGTAGAAAATATGCATTTATATGTCTCATTAGATGTTTCTTTCTGTGGACATGTGTATTATTCATTAGACTTTAAGATTATTATTAATGAGTATTATAAGTCGAGTACTTTGATGCATTGATGAAAACCACAACAACATATGTTCACGGTGAGGTAAGATACGTTGGGTGCGTCATGAGTAATATTTCATTGATGAATAATGCGAGAAAGGATTTGTTGTGCACAACGATATCCGGAGAGAATCCTCTAAAATCCCTACAGAGCCCCCTCTTCAAAAATGATCTCAAGAACGGAGAGCAATCCTCCTCCTCCACCACTCTCAAGTCTAGAGAGATCAAAGAGAACCCTTCCTTGAATCGATTTTCAAAGCAATCAAAGGTGAATAACGCAAACATTAGGATATGTCGTGCTAGCACCTAGAGATTCCTACGATGACGTTCAGAGGTTTGTGGAACATGTGTGGATCACCATTGTAGGGAATCTACTCTTGATTCCAACAACCTAATGACATTACGACGTAGAGAAATTATCATATCTATTAACGAAAAAAGAAGTTCTTGCAAGGTAATTCATAAATTTCTTAAATTAATTATAAATAATATGTGATGATCCTGCATTTTGGTTTCGACATTTATCTAATTTTTATATTCTTTGATTCAATTTTGTTGATCATGACATTTATCCCCATGTAAATCTCAGACTAATCATCAATCGTGATAAAACACTGAGTTTGGTATGCCCCATCCACCACTCCACTTCTATTGTGCCTGAAACCTACAATCATCACAATCACAACAGTTATGACTCTTGGATAGTTGAGTGGATAACCCTTTATCCAAATCCATCATATGAATTCACTTAACTCTATTCCTCTGATAACGTAATCCTATTAGGGTTTCCCAGCTAGTATAACCCAAAGTAAATGCCGAAAAATAGGCTAACAAAGGTCAATCCAAGGGCACCCAGCTATAACATGACCTACCCAAGGATGTTCCAGTGTCGCATATTACTTGCTTTCCTTACATAAGATAATCCATGGGCACTCGGCTATGGCATGACCTACATAGTTGGATGATCGAGGTCTTGAAAAGTGTTTCTTTGGAAGGAACCTCACACTTAGTATTTGAGGGTTTTTTCTTTTAAAGTCTAGCCAATTTAATATACATATCATGCATATTAAATTCATAAATATTATATCATATGAAATCATTATCTTCTCATGTCTTATTCTCTTTCTGTGTATGCATGCTCCTAAAAATTTAGTTTTTGAAACCATTTTCCAACCATCAAATTAATATGTTCATAGTACATTAATGTGTTTACACAACCCACAAGTTTGTATTAATCACCCGAAAACACAAAGTGAAGTATATTCATACATATCCAAATGCATCATATGCATAAGGTATATGAACACTTCATGTAAATGCATAGAGTTATATGAGATTGACAATCTCCACATGAGTATGCCCAGAGCGATAGATAGTCAACCACATTCACTTTCCTAACCAAGGCAAGCCTCCGGGAAAGTAGGTGGTCCCACCCCAAGTCTCTCTACTCGAGAAGATTTTACTCAAGAGAGAATTCAATTAATGAAATCTTGAACACCTAATATGCAAAAAATGTGTCCAATAACTATTCTCAAGTTCATAACTAGAATTAAAAACTGAGTTTATGATAGATGAATACTAAATTTTATGATATCAAACTTAGCATGATATGCAAGGCTCTATCCTAGAGGTAATTCATCATATAAATTTTGGCATATAGTCATTCATAATATAAACAATTTGTAAGTATGATTAAAATAGGGAATAACCTTTAAATAAACGAACAATTCAAATATCTAAACATGAGATAAATATTTATGAATAATTTCATAAATAAAAACTAATTATAAATCTCTTATAATTTTAGCTTTAACATTATAGAGATTCCATAATTTTGAATATAAACTATTTGTATTCTTTCCATTATGAATTCTTTTATATTTATCATAATATGAAATTTATTTTTAAACATGTAATATTTTATAAATTATAAATTGTTTATAATTCAATTTCTATTGTGTAAACCTTTTTACATAATCTAAATATCATATACTTAATTGTTATTTAAACCATGATCATATCAATTATCAAAACACTTTTTGATGTGACTTAAATAATATCCAAATAAAGCCCCTTTAATTTGAACAATTTCAAATTAATTAATTATGTATTAGACATGAATATTAAGAAAATTTTATTAAATAAACGATTTATCTATTTTTCAAAATATGATACATTTATGAACTATTCATAAATAAATACTAATTATAACATTTTATAAATTAGAAATAATATAAATATTTAATATTCTTTTCAATATGGAAACCTTTCACATTTTACATTAAATGACATTTATATGATATTTCATGAATTATAAACATTTGATAATTCTGTATCTATTATATAAACAATTTATATAATCTAAATAACATATATGTTGGAATTTTTAAACATTATAAATCACAATTTATGATTTCTAAATAAACCATTTATTTATATATCATAAAACATGCCATTTAATTTATCAAAAGGTATTAAAAAATATTTATCAATTAACCATCAACATTTTATAGTTAATTAATTTATAAAACACTTAAAAAATTTTATAAATATTTCAAAACGTCTTTTTCATTATTTATAAACAATTTAAAAATAATACAATTCTATTCAAAATTGAATTCTCTTGATTAAAATAAATACTTTATTTATTTTCATAAAAAGAGTAACAAATATGAACCTTTTATATTTTACAAAGGTTAATAAAAAAATTATTAAGCCTTATTAATGTTATTCTTATTTTATAAACCATTTTATAAATACGAAAACATAAATAATTAAATAAACCTTTTATTTAATTACTAAATATGAATTTTCATATTTATTTTTCAGGATTGAAAAATCTTGTTATATAATTAAAACGTGTTCTTTCATAAACTAATAAACACATTGATTCATCAAATGAGTCTTCGTTATGATAACACTGATGGGTTTCGCACGATCGTCATATGATCATATGCAGTGAAAGATAGCCCAAACACAGTTAGATCTTTCTTTAAAAATCAACGCGTAAATAAATTTGTAAAATAGTGTACTTGAAAAACGACAACAACAACTGTCTTCTTCTTCCTCGGTGAAGGAGGGTGCTTGATGAAGATCAAGAAGCTCTGAACCAAAGCACTTTGCCTCTGATGGGGGTACACCGTCCAATGGATTTGCGGTCGTATCGCGAGGATACTCGAATGCTAAATGGGTGCTAACGCCTTTGTTTAAGACGATAAACAATAGTATGGGAGGAAGAGAGAATTGAGTGGCGTGCTCACAGTCAGTTGTTTTCAAAAAGAGGGATAACATCCCTTTATATACCCATCCATAACATGTTTCATTAAATAAAACATGACTATATTTATGTATCCATATACATTTATTCTCATTGTGAATAATTCATTGAATCCTATTCAAGAAACAATTAATCTATTCATAACAGGTTGTAATTGATAATAAAACCGTTCGGAAAAAATAAATATATATCATAAATATTATCACATGTATTTAATATATGCATGACAATACATGCATCGAATGCATGTATTAAATATATACTTATATATATATAATATCATATGTGTGTAGTGCATATCCAACAAAGACTTTAGAATATCCATGGAAAATGATATGATTACATGGTAACTAATAAAATCAAGGTGTTAACAAAATTTTGAATGCTCGATAAAGATATAAGAGACAATGAACACTATTGTTCATGCATGTATAATTTGAATCATTGATACGATCAAACCTGGTTTAATAGATCAAATTATATAAAAAGATGTATTCATAAAAAATATACATGTTTCAAATAATCATCCTTGTATTTTAAACATGCACAATTACAAACCATTATGTTATTAAGAAGCACACATCTACTAAAAAAATCATATGAAAAAAAAAGTATTTTAAATGTTATAGTACTTAACTCAGACATCAATTTTTTTTAATTGTTATAAAAATACTGTCAAAAGTCAAATATTATAAACGGATATAATGAATCATGTATGGACAAAAAACAAAGTGATAAAATATTTCAAGCACCATAATAATAAACTTTGATTCAACATGCATACTGTTCAATACTTGAGATTATCACGACGGGTGACAAATTTGTTTTATCAATAGGCCAAACATGCCTTTACGAGTAGGAGTTAAAATATTAAATTATTTTTTAAATTTACTTTGGTTTAAGAGGAAAATAACTTTCAAAAAAATAAAAATAAAATTAAAATATATAGCCATTTAATGTGAAATACATTGATTGTAAATGGGAAGGCACAGGAGGACCGATGAGGTTAGGTTTGGAATAACGTTGAAAATTTTGAAGGTGGATTATTCTTTTCTTTTCCCCCTTTTCTTCGTTTTTTTTATATTTTTGTTTTCCATGAAAACAGTTTTAGGGGCACCGCCCCATACAAAAAATAAAGGCTAGAGTGGCGTGTCCAACATACCCTATCCTTCCTGCAGCCCCTGCCCGCTGTCTCACTAGATCCACCCCGGCCTCCCACAGGGCAGGCTCTGTAGGGGAGGGTAAAACCGTAATATTGGAGGGAAACCAGGGGCATAAATGAGAAATGAAGAGAAAACAATCGAAGGGATGAAAGAAAAACGGGCTCATGCAGATAGGTGAGGGGGTGATCATGACGACGCTGTTCGGCCTGCTAGGGTTTTAGAGGGGAAAACAGACGCACAGGAGAGCGGGGGAGAAAGACAGAGGCTAGGTGGGTCAAAGGAAAGAAGTGGGGTTGGGGGAGAGGGCGATTCTTATAAGTAATGATTCTGGGAAGAAGATCTGAGGGTCGTGATGGGAATTTCTTCCTTTTGCAGAAGCTACAGAGATTTACAGGCCAACCAAAGGAATTTGCAGACCCGTCTCTCTCCCACCCTGTCGTGACCCGTCTCCCTCTCTCTCCAAATTTGAAGGTATTTTGTTGACAGCTCGGGAGGGCTGTAGCTCTATACTTGTACTGTCCGACGGCATAGCAAGAAGATAGCAGCAGGAAACCCTAGGTTGCAGGTTTTATATATAACCAAAGAAGAAGAAGAAGAAGCAGCAATTGGATGGTTATTGATTCTGGATGTGAATCGGAACTTCTTCCTGTTTACGTGAGTGAAGATCGAAATGGGAGGTTTCGGAAGGAGCGGAGCAGTGAGGCAATACATTAGATCGAAGGTTCCGCGTCTGAGATGGACGCCTGATCTTCATCGTTGTTTTGTTCACGCCATTGAAAGACTTGGCGGACAAGACAGTAAGCTCTCTCTCTCCCTCTCCTTATCTCCCTCTCTCCCTCTCCCTCCCTCTCTCTCTCTCTCGTGTCGTGATTCTTTGTTTTCTGTTCTTCGATCTTCTCAGAGGCTACGCCGAAGCTTGTTCTCCAGTTGATGGGCGTTCGTGGACTCACCATTTCGCATGTGAAGAGCCATCTCCAGGTTTGGTGTTTTTTCTTTTGTTTCGCCTGGGTTTGATTTCGTATGGCTGATGTTCTTCTTTCGGATTCGTCTTTAATGGCTTGAACAGATGTACAGAAGCATGAAGAGTGACCCAGGCCGACATGGTAATGTCTGTTTCATCCTCTTCTCCGTTTTTCCTCCTTCCATGAATCCTGCGCCTTCAATTCTCTGACCCACGCAGTGTTTTGGTTCCGTTCCTTTCCTTATTTAGGAATTCATTCATGCGTAAAAACAAAGCTGAGGAAGTTTTCTTGTTCACCCATCTTTCGGGCACACCTCATTTATTATCTCCTTTCTTAGAATGTAAATCAAAGCATTGATTCTTAAATGTTTTTAGAATTTCTGGAAATCATCTGTAGCTCCATGAATCATCCCCTCCCCCCATTTTCATGTTTCCAAGTCAAAATGCTGTAATGCTTTTCACACCTGAAGAACAAAACCAGTTTTCCACTGTATTTTCTTGAGATTTGTAGTAGTAATAATCTTATCCTGTCTTTGACAGATAAGAGTTGTGGTTCTACCCATCATGGGAAAAGATCTTTTGAAGATCATGATGGGTGCGTGGAAAACGATGAAACTGGTTTCGATCGGATGTCTCAAAAGACCAGCGAAGAATCCGATACTCATCGATTCATCCTTGTTCCCAAAAGGTAAAATCCAGTCTCGATGATCGACAAAAGAGAAAAAGGAAGCAGAAAGTAACCGCATGTGTTTTATAGTTCTTTTCTAAATGAAATGATGCGTGCGCAGAGCGAGTGGTTCAGCGCTCGACCAGAAGGTTCAAAACGATGAAGACGACGGTGATGTGCAGAGCGCAGCTGAAGAAAGTGAGAATGGGTTTGGGTTCAGATGGCAAATGCAGCCTCCTTCCTCCATGCCACTGCCACGGTTCTTCCACCAAAGCCACCATCTCTACGCACTTGATTCTCTGGGCTGCTCGGTGCAAGATTTTGATGAACCTTTTAAGGTTTTTTAGTTTCGTTTTATGGTCCAGTTTTCTCCATTATTAAGTTGTTTTCCGTTTCTAGAATTCCGTTTCAGCGGTGGATCCATTTACAGTTCAAATGGGGGGAAGGAATGGTCATGATGACTGTGAAATGATTATATATTTCAGTGGTCCACTGCTGCAGCAGTGGAGCATTCAAGAGCAGGGGACCTCCCTCTCTTTCCTCTTCACAGTGCACAGTGTCCGTTACGTTCTTTTTGTAGGCTCGCATTTTTTCTTTCCTCGCTTCTGTGGCGCCAGTCCCCTCTGCAACTGGTTTTGTTTTCTTCTCCCCCACGGGTCAAAATCTGTAAGCCCGGTCATCATTGCCATCATGGGGGGTTTTTAACTCGAGCACACTGTCGATTCCCTCGTTTATGTTAATCTCATCGTGAGGCAAAAGCTCTGAATCAAATGGTGGGTTTTTTGATGTTCCACAGGTGACGGGCATGGAGGACGGCTGCGCGAAGTGGCCGCGCACGGCGGCCCGCGCCTCCCCCGACGGCGGCGGGATCGAGGAGGGAGGAGGGGAGATCGGCGGTGGACTGTCGCTGTCCCTGTCGCTGCACCGGTGTTCGGCGGAGAGGAGCAACAACGCGGCATCGTCGGCGAGCGAGATCAGCGAGGCCGCCGTGTCCTCCACCGTCGGAGCCTCCGCCACCGCCGCCGCCGCCGCCTTCCAGGGCTGCATCCGCGCGTCCCAAGAACGCACCCTCAATCTTGATCTCTCCATGGCACTATGCGGTCGCTAATGTCCATGTGAATTTTTCCCGTTTTTTTTTTTTTTTTAACTTATGTTTTCTTTGCCTTTTTTAATGCTAGTGGAGAATTCCGTCTCACTTTCTATATTCATTTCTTAATTGGCCTTTTATTTTGTTAGAAAGAAGGTGTTTTTTGGTAATTAAAAAAGAAAATGAGAGAATCATTATATTTTCCATGGTTTGGAGATTCCATTACCTACTAAACGGAAAAGGAAGCTGTGTTGTCACGGTGGACATAAAAACCATTCAAACCCAATGTCAAATCAAACTGCACATGTTATTGGTTTTTAAAAAAAACATAATTTTTTTACTTTAACATAGTCATATCATGCATTGACCTTATTTTAGATTTTATTTTTCAGTCACCATTAATGGAAAAAAAATATTTTGATATCATATCGGTATCAATGATTATTTATAAATTCCGTTCAAATTATGAACCAAATCTAGAATATTGTCATAAAAAATAGGTTAATTGCAAATCCAAACTAAACCAAACCGAAAATTAATGGTTTATAACTTTTTTTAAAAAAAATTTCTACCAAATCTCTATTAAATGGTTTAGTTTTTTATGTATAAAAACGGAACCGTAAATTGTTGTTTTGTTTGGTTTTTAATTAAAACTGAACCAAACTAATATGTTCACACCCCTAGTGGTGTCCCATTCCCCACTTTTGGATCAGACTAATGGTCCAAACCAAATACGACACATTAATAGAAAAGATAACATTTTTTTTTAATTTGAGATTGAAACCTATTTTTTATTAAACAAAAGAAATAAGTCTTTTATACTAATTAGAGGGATACTCATTACATAGCCTAAAAGTTCAGGGGTTTGGAAGTCCAAATTTTATGGCATAAAGGCCCAAATTTGACCCAAATACTCATTTTGTGAATAGTGATGCTACAGTGCCCGGGCTGTTACAGTATATGCTAAAGTACTACCGCCACTACAGTATTTGCCGCTGCTATAGTGTCACATGCCGCTACAATTGTACTCCTATAAGATCCTTACTACAGTGGTGTTACAATACTGCTACAAGATCCGTGTTGTTTTTTGGGCATGTATCAAGCTCTTTATCATTGGGCATGTACGAAGCCCTATGTTGTGATGTTGTATGAATTCTTAATAGCGGATGCACTTCTCATATGATGAGAAACAACAATCTAGTCGTAGACATATATATGATAAAGACGGTGTCGATAGATTTGACAACGATGAAGTGTTGAAGATTCTTGAATCAGGAAAAACCAAATTTGGGGGCAAGGACATTATACGTGAGTGTCTTGGTTGTTGAAGGTCTTGGTTGTAACTTGCTAAGTTTAAGTCAACTATGTGACTCATGACATGCAATGAATTTCACCAAGAAGACTTGTATCATCAACAGGAAGCATGATACGATTTTGATGAAAGAGAAGCGCGCAGAGGGGAATCTCTACCTCATCGGTGAAGAAGAATATATGTGCTTTCTATCTAAGGAAGAAGAAAACAAATGGTCGTATAAAAGGCTTGCTCAACTAAGTTAACAGTCCTCAAAAAATCTTTTGAAGAATGATGGAGCACGTGATATCTTTCTTCTTAGGAAGTGAATCCCCAGGTGTGGCCTTTTCGAACCCTCCACACATGGGAACCCTCCTCCCCATGAAGAGGTCACTCCAAAGAGAGCCACAATCGGGAAGGAGTCGTTACCAGTCGAGATGACAGAGCATCCCAGAGGTTGACATCCCGATCGATGATGGTTCGACACATCAATATCCGTCACCACGAGTGGGTTGCGCCTCATTTTGCCCACTCAGTCAAGGGCAGGGTGATCTGACACGATGAGAAGATCCGGGGGGTGACATCCCGGAGGGCGACATCCCGATCATGTTATCCCTAAACTTTCACGTGATTGTACACACATATGAAATGTTTGTCTAAAGAGAAGATTATTTGGAAGGTATGCAAGCCAAAAAATAAGTCAACAAGGTTTCTTGAATTTGTGTATATTGATGTGTGTGGATCGATATCACAAAGAGCCATTGATGAGGAGAGATACTATGTGCTATTCAATGATGATTATAACAAGACGACATGGTTGATGGTCATCACCCAAAAGTCCAAGGTGTTCAATTGTATTAATCAACATTCAAGGATGGATGAAAAAATGATGGGGTAGAAGATTCTAAAATTCTGAACCGACAATGACACATAATTTACTAGCAACCAAGTGAAGGATTATCTTGAGAGGTATGAGATAAAGAACCAAGTTTCAACAGTGAGAACCCCTCAACAAAATGATGTAGTTGAGAGAAGAATTTAGACCATAAACAACATGGTCAGAATAATGCTTATTAAGAAAGACCTAAAGAAGTTTTGGAAGAAAGCAGTCTTGACATTAGTTTATATTACTAAAAGAGCTTTGCTGTGTCTAGGAGAAGAAAAGACTTCATATGAGATGTGGTATGAGAAGAAACCGACATTGAAATACTTTCAAATATTTGGAGGTATGTGTTTTATTCTCAGTAAGGAGAAACACATGAAGTTCAAGACTTATGGAGATAAAGAGATTTTTCCAGGCTACTCATCTAAGAGAAAGGTGTATAAGTGTTTCAATAAATGCCTTCGAAAGATCATTGAAATCCATGACACCACTGTAGTGAAAAATGAGTAGAATCTTCAACAAAACAATGAACAGATTCTGGAAGAAAGTGATGAAGAGTTAAGCAGCTCAGGAGGAGCATAAGGGGCCGATAATGATTCTAAAGAATACATTGATGATGAGCAGAATGAAGTTAGATTAGAACCGACATAGAATCCAAACAACAAGGTTGGAATTGATGAGCAGAATATCATCGGTGATCAGATAGTTCCAGTGCAAACGAAGAGAATAAAGTCTTTATTAGAAACTTCACTCTTATCCCAGGTAGATCCAAAGTGTTTTGAAGAGGCTTCTAAATATGAGAATTGGGTCTAGGCAATGCATGAAGAGATTGACTAAATTGTGAAAAATCAGACATGAGAGATTCTTTTAAGGATGATGAATAAGAACATCATCAAGACCATATGAGTTTTCCACAACAAACTAAATGAATACAGAATGGTAATTTATAATAAGGCATGACTTATGTGTAAGTGATACTACTATATTGAAGGTATCGATGTAGATAAAACATTTTCTCCAGTGGCTAGGATGAAAACAATTTGATTATTTTAAGTCATAACGGTGCATAGAAGATTCAAGGTATTCTAGATGGACATCAAACCAACATTTATAAATTGATTACTTGAAGAATTTGTGTGCATTGAGTAACTGGATGGTTTTCTTATACATGAAGATGAGAATAGAGTTTGTTGGCTAAAGAGTGTGCTTTATGGGATGAAGCAAACACCAAGAGCATGGTATTCTAGGGTAGATTAATATTTAAAGAAGCTCATTTTTCAGTGCGGTGGAGTTGATCATAATATTAATATGAAAAAGAGAGAGATAAAATGATGATGGTGTTGGTATTGTTGGAGTTTGTTCCCTAGAACAAACTACTTTGTACTTTCAATTACCAGTAATTCAAAGACTTGAATATTAATAAATATCTTATCACATGATGTTTATTCTTCTATGTAACATTAATATGATAACGCCCTTAGAGTATATGTCACATCGAAAGGTCATAACAGTTTCCCTTTATGATGAAAACCTTGAAGTGCTATGAAAATATTCTTAAATATGTTCTATGGTTGGATGCAATCTATTTTACAGGACACATATGATGTTTTATCATCAGGTGCTAGAGGCTTATAATACACTGAGACTTCTTCTCATGAAATTCTCGTTTAGTAATCTCTAAGAGAGGGGGTTATGAGAACATACCCTCCAATAAGAATTCAATATGTTTTATATGTCATTATATATCATATCCGTAGATGTGTGTATTGGTCTTTAGACTTGATATATTATTAATGCATATCATGAATCATGCAGTTTAATATATTGACAAAAACTGTGACGACATATGCTCGCAGCGAGACATGATATGTCAGGTGCCTCATAAGTGATATGATATTAATGAATAAGTCAAGAAATGATTTGTCACTTCAAAAACCAAAAGATGATATCTTATGTCCTTTGATTAAAAATAGAATTTTCTAATTAAGTCCACTACCATAGCGGTTTATCGATGCATTCATTTCAAAAATGTTAAAGAATGATATATCAAGATTATAGGTTGAAGACACAAATATACAACCTGTTTGATGATAGATCAAGAAAAAGAGATTATATTACATAATGAGCATGTAACATCCTGGTTAAAAGGTACACCCTCTTTTAAGTTTATGTGGCTATCCTTTGGTTTCGGCCGGTGTCAAAGGAGTTCTAGAGTTTTCTGCAAGGCTGTTGCTGGGTGTTGGTTACAGATCCAATTCACACTGTGAATAGGATTCATGATGTGAATGTCACTTGGAATAAGCCATAACGACGTGAAAATATTTCAATCCATGAATCCCATTCATGATGTGAAATTGGCGATCGAGATTTTTTGGCCCGAGGTGATGACTTTTTCAATGTACATGCAACTTGTGGGATTCACGTAGTGAATATGGGATTCATAGTGTGAATCTTTCTCAAATTGAAAGTTTTTATGCATTAAAATCTTGAATCCTAATTCATTCATTGTGCAGTCACATCCCTTGAACCCTAGATCTCTCCCAGGTGATTTTGGGTGATTCCATCCATCCCAAATCATTCAGTTTAGTGCATTGATTTTCAGTGTGGTTGGTTGCTTCTCTTTTGGTAAGCATTCTGTTATCCTTTCTACCTCTTCGTTTCTCTTGGTTTTTGGAAGCGGTGTTGGGATGTGTTTGTGGGATTAGTGATCATTTTATGATTCTTGTTTGATCCTTTCTAGATCAGTAGTGCAACAATCTTATAGGGGCTGGTCCTTTTGTTGGTTGTGGTGCGGAGCCTGGGTTCCCTGAGGTATGTTTTGTTCTAACCTCTCTATCGATCCTCATGTTTATGGAATTTGGTTATAAGATGTAGGAATTGATGAATGGGCCTCCATTTGTCGATCCACGTCCCTTTCATTCCATTGTTGGTGTTGTGGATCCCATTGCGGGTGGTGTGCAACCCAAGTTTGAGGTAGGTGGTTACGTCTTTAGCCTATGTTGGATGAACCATATTTGCTTATGATTCTATAATTTTTTTATAAATAATTGGAATGATACTAGATTGATTGATTTGTGTGCGTAAACAAGTTTTTGAGAAAAGATGGGTTTCCCCTCGTTTTGGCAAAAGAAAGACAATTTCAAAGCATTGTGAAATTTATTTCCAAATAAGTTTTCAAATCAGGTTTTGATGAAAAAGGGTGTTTGAAACTGTATTGTGGAATGTGAAAACCCTTTTGAAATGATTTGATAAATTCAACACATGAGAGCCTTAAGTACTTAGGTGTAAGGTGTAATATTAGGACTCATCTTTTGATATTGTAAGGGAATTCACCTTCAAAGGAGTTCTGTCATTCCTAGATCGAGATGCATTTAGCTCTCTGTAGTACCCCCAATTTCTGGTATGTAACCCTTACTTGATGCTTTTCATGGTTATAAAGTGAAAGGGTGAAGGATGAGAGAGGTGAGTGAACTCTAAATATGTTTTTGGGACTAAAGTAGATGTGCAAGTGCTGCACACGGTTTGTCTAAATCATGCGGATATACTAGGAGAAACCATGTGTAGTTTCATATTTGAGATAGAGAGATTCGACACGGTGTATGCACGGTTAAGGAGATCATGAGAGGAGGTCGTGCGAGGCTGTTCTGGAGGCAGTAGCTAATGCACAGTTAGCGCACTATTTGTCTAACCGTGCGAACTAACTGTGCGTGAGGTTAATACAAGATCCTATAAAATGGTTCTAGGTCAGCCTCGCCTTTAACCCACTCGTTTTTGCCTCAAACCTGCTCTAAATTGGTATTTCCCTTCTCTTAAGGCCAAGTAAGGTTCTCCCATCGATCCATAGGCAATCTAGAGGCTTCCCTTGGTGATTCAAAGTTGGATTCTTGAGATATGTGATCGTTCTTCATCGTTCTTGATTGGTTTCTTAGATCTACTTAGATATACTTCTTCTCTCTTCTTGATTTCTTATATCTACACCCATTATGGGTAGATCTAAGATTTTTGACTCCAAATATGTTTATATTTGGTATTGATCATGATATGAGAAGATATCTAAGGCGGTTTTGTGGAGAATCAACTCGTTTTCTTGTGCGTTCTTCGTCCGTTGTCGGTTTTCGTCAAAACCTTCAAGGTAGGTGGATTCACTCTCGACTCCTCTTCCTATAATTGATTATCTTAGTTTAAAATTGGTTTATTTGAATGGAATTGATTGTGAATATCATGAAATAAACCATATCTAGTGATGATTTATAGTTTTGGGTGAAATTGTGTGATCTTGGTGAATTACTGTGCAAAGTGATTTAGTTTCTTGAATTTAAAATGGTGATTTTAAATTATAGATTTTCTAGAATTGCTAAATCGGTTGATGAAAAAAGGGGTTTTCAATAAAAATGGAATTTTATTGAAATGGTTTGGCTTTGGGATGGTTTTGATGGAAAACAATTTTCAATAAAAATGTGATTTTATTGAAATGGATTTTTTTTGGCATGATCCTTGGGCATATTAGTGTGTGTGTTTTCATATTTCATTTTTGGGGATTGTTTGAAATATGGCCTTGTGCTTAGCACCAAAAGTAAACTGGCACATGAGATATAATTACCTTGTGATGACTTGGTAGATCAACGAGAAACCACTCATGAGTATGAAACTATCATCGCGTAACATGCATGGTTGGTTGTATAAATGTGTGGAATGGTTCAGGTATTCCAAAAAGGATATTGTGAAATGGTTTTAAAGTTTTGTTATAATTTTTATGGAATGTTAGCTTGCTAGAAAATTGGTTTTAATAGCACTTGTATAATTTTGGTTGAAAAAGGTTTTGGAACTTATTTATATTTGGTTCTAAACTATTTTGGGAAATTGTTTTATATAAACTATTTTATGTAAATGTTACTAACTCTTCTATCCTAATGGCGTGAGTAGGAATGTCATTGGGGAAAACCTACTGAGTGTTATACTCACCCCTGCTTGGCACTTTGGCCCTTTTGAGATACTAGAACAGGTTGGAGAGGTGGCATATCAGTTGGCATTACCACCATAGTTCAGTTCGGTGCATAATGTGTTCCATGTATGCCAGTTGAAAAAGCATCAGCCTGATCCTGACCATGTGATCAGATGGGATCACATTGACCTAGATCCGAATTCTTTGTTGGTATATATCCTGGTGCAGATTTTGGATAGGAAAGATAAAGTCTTGCATGGAAAAATCATTAGTCTAGTACAGGTTTTATGGAAACATGGTCAGATTTAGGAAGAGAATTAGGAACATGAGAAGGAAATGAAAGAGAAATGGTTGGAACTCTTTCAGGGATCAATGATTTTCTACTTTCTGAGGACGGAAAGACCAATAGGGTAGAGAATGCAGTACCCCCAGTTTCTGGTATGTAACCCTTAAATAATGATTTTTCATGGTTATAAAGTGTAAGGGTGAAGAGTGGGAGAGTTGGGTGAACTCTAAATAAGTTTTTGGGGATAAAGTAGATACACATAGGCTGCACAAAGTTTGTCTAAACCGTGTGGATATCCTAGGAGAAACCGTGCAAAGTTACATATTTGAGATAGAGAGTTTCGGCACGGTGTGCACACGGTTAAGGAGACCGTGTGAGGAGGTCATGCGAGGCTATTCTGGAGGCAGTAGCTAACGCACAATTAGCACACTATTTGTCTAACCGTGTGAACTAACCATGCGCGAGGTTAAAACAAGATCATAAAAAAATGGATCTAGGTCAACCTTGACTTTAACCCACTCAATTTTTCCCCAAACTGGCTCTAACTCAGGATTTCCCCTCTCCTAAGGCTGAATAAGGTTCTCCCATCGATCCAGAGGCAATCCAAAGGCTTCCCTTAGTGATTCGAAGCCAGATTCTTTAGGTATGTGATCATTCTTCATCGTTCATGATCAATTTCTTAGATCTACTTAGATTTACTTATCCTATATTCTTGGTTTCTTAAATCTATGACCATTATAGGTAGATCTAAGATTATGGATGCCAAATATGTTGATATTTGGTCTTGATCATGATAGGATAAGAGATCTAAGGCGGTTTTGTGGAGAATCGACCCAGTTTCTTGTGCCTTCTTCATCCGTTGTCGGTTTTCGTCAAAACCTTCGAGGTAGGTGGATTTAATCTCAAATCCTCTTACTAGAATTGATTTTATTAGTTTAAAATTGGTTTATTTGAATGGAATTTATTGTGAAAAACATGGAATAAATCTTCTCTAGTGATGATTTATAGTTTTGTTTGAAATTGCGTGATCTTGGTGAATTGTTGTGCAAAGTGATTTAGTTTCTTGAATTTAAAATGGTGATATTAAATTATGGATTTTATGGAATTTATAAATGGGTTGATGGAAAATAGATTTTAAATAAAAATGGTGTTTTATTGAAGTAGTTTGGCTTTGGGATGGTTTTGATGGAAAATAGTTTTCAATAAAAAGTTGATTTTATTGAAAGGACTTTTTTGGCATGATCCTTGGGCATATTGGTGTGTGTGTTCATATTGAATTTATGGGTCTTGGTTGAAATATAAACTTGTGATCAGTTCCAAAAGTTAACTGGCACACGATATATAATTACCTTGTGATGATTTGGTAGATCGATGAGAAACCGCTCATGAGTATAGAACTGTCATCAAATTGCATGCATGGTTGGTTGTGTGAATGCGTGGAATGGTCCGGGTATGCCAAAAAGGATATTGAAAAATGGGTTTAAAGATTTGTTAGTATTTTTATGAAATGTTAGATAGATGTAAAATTTGTTTTAATAGCACTTGTTTACTTTTGTTTGCAAACGATTTTGTAACTTTTTTATATTTGGTTATAAATTGTTTTGGGAAATTCTTTTATATAAACTATTTTATGTAAATATTACTAACTCTTATATCATAGTGGCATGAGTAGGGAAGTCATTGGGGAAAACCTACTGAGTGTTATACTAACCCCTACTTTGGCACTTTGGTTCTTTTGCAGATTCTATATTATGGGACATGGGCATAGGTAAAGTATCACATGTTTTTAGCACCACCTCATGATACTTGGGCTGTTCAGTGATTATAGAGCTTGGAGCTTGTAGAGCATGGAGTCTTGTGGTATTTTGGTAGTATTTAGTTGTTCTTCCACTATTTAATTTTATAATTGTTTGGTCTTCTACTATTTCACACTTTGGAGTGGTTTTGATATGAATAAATTAATTGTGTTGTCTTGCTTTTATTCATGCATCATTTAGTGAATGGTTTGGTTATGGTTTGTTGGTTCAGTGGTTTATTTCTTAAAGGGTAAATTAGCACCCACTTGAATTTTAAACCCTTCGGTATTTATTTACAACCTTTGGCATCTTGGGGATGTCGATTAAGGCCAAGTAATGACTCGTTGTACTCTCAATCCAATGGGAATTAGCGGATCATTACACTCTAGGACTTGATTTACATGTAAGGAGGGTTCACTTTCTAAGGGTGTTCCTATGTTCCCTAAAACTTGATGTAACACCCCAAGATTTCATATTAGGTTATCTTTTTAAAGTAATTTAATAGCTTATATTTCATGCAAAACTGACTTGTCTTTCATTATAGGCAAGATTGAGTTTCTGCGAAATAACACATTAGTATTATAATTATTTAAACGATATATTTATTTATCAATTAAATATTGTAATATGAATAGTAAAAAATAAAATTTAAATTTTATTTATAATTTTTTCACATAAATAAAACATATTTATAATGAAATGTACAAGTTTTGTTAAAATAGTTATATATTTAGAAAAACTATTTTCTTAAAAGGACTACTTTTTATGTCATTTTGTGAACAATAATAAAATTAATTTTAGAAACTCCAAAAAATTGAATTTTGTAAAATAGAATTTATTTTTGAATTCGGAATATCAAAATTAGCATAAGGTAATTTTTTTTTGTATTTTTATGAAAACATTCAATTTTTGATGAATAGTGAAAAATACTACATAGTACATAAAAACTGACCTTTTCATTTAAATAATTATTTTTAATTAAAATTTATCTTAAAGTAAGAATAGATACATAATACATATATTAGTCCAATTTAATTCATTTGAGTCATTTAATAATAATATTAGATATATAAAATTTTATTGAACTTTTTAATGTCTTTTACCCACCTTCTAGGCACATTTGCAAATTTGCATAAAACAAAATTTTACCACTTCTACGAATTGAATTTCAAAAATCTGACAGAAACAATTGTCATTATTAAGTAAAATGTGGTTCAATAGGATGAAAATAATTTTCGGTGAATAATAACTTTTGAATTTTATTTACCACAGTTAAAAGTAAATAGGGTAATTAAAGGTAAAAATAATATTATAATAATATAAAATTACCCCAAAACATGTCCTAATTCTATTGGATAAGTGTTTTTCGACCAAAATAAACCTTATGACAAGCATATGATTCTTTTTGATTCAATTGGGCTAGATTAAGACATTTATTATATTTTATTTAAAGAAGAGTTAAAAATGTCATATTCTAATTTTATTAACTAAACCATTTTTAATATAGGGTTATACATAAGATAAATTCGACTTAAAATATTCATTAGAAACCTAAAAATATTTCCTACATCATTATATTTTATTTATAAATTTTAAACATTAAATAATTAAATTTATTTATGACACAATGATGATGCAGTAATTACTTTATTAATGAAAAATTAAAATAAATTGATATTATAAATATTAAAATAAATGTAAATTGAAACTTTTGATGCCATCCATGAATTTTATGGATGACATTGACATATGAGGTATGATTTAATGCCTTTGGTTTGAAGTAATAAAGTTGTTAAGACTTTAACAAAAATAAATTATTAAATAGTGTCAAAATTGACATAAATGAGTTTTTAAAACAAATACTATTTTATTAAATGATATAAAAATCCTAAAAATCTAATGTTTGGTCAAACAACTTGGATAATGATACAAATTTTATAAATGATCCACTTTAGGTTCTCTTGTCATTTTATAGTAAAGATATTAACCATGTAGTATAAAAATACAAGAGGACATGGTAAGAGTTAACTTATTTTACAAAGAGTTAAATCTAAAAGATAAGGTTAATTTTATGACCTAAACATGTCTAAAACATATTGGTTGAGAGTGTTTCGACCCAAAAGAATATTATCTTTGAAATAAATGAGTTTGGGACCATTTAAAGATGAAAATAATTTTATAATAAATTAATATTTCGAGCTTTTCCTAAAGTGCCCCTCACCTCTCTTATAAAAAGACACCTCCCTTTCTCTTTAATTAACACATCCAAAGCCATTTGTATTGGGAAACCCTTTCCAAAATCTCCTCCAAACTTATCTAACTTCCACCTATAGGCCTTACCTTGAGCATAAAACCAACCTAATGATACCTTTTTTTTCAAATCAAAAGGAAACACCAAATAAGAGGTAATTATTTTATCACCTCTTTCAAAGTTCTTTTCTTCTTCTACTTCCAATTTCTTTGTTGTTACAATAATAAAATAATAAATCAAGTTATTTATACATGATTGTATGTTTTTATAAATATGTTAAAACCATATTCATTATTATATCCATCATATTAATGACAAAGTCACCATGCGTGCGTACGTATGGCTTACCGTCTCCACGTTGTGGTGTAGTTTGTTATTCAACACTACAATATTTGGATGAGTATAATAATGAGTATAATTAATGTAAATGATAAATATGACATAGTAATGATTATTTATATATAATATACCATCCAATTAAACACTATTTCACCATCAATATAATGATATTGTCGCTCGTGCATACATACGACTTACCGTCTCCACGATGCGAAGAGATTCATCTTCGACGACCACCATTCAAGAATTTATATATATTTATATATATATATATTGATTAAGTATGAGATATATGAAATAATATTTATACTGTAATAATATATATTTATGTAGATAATTATATGTCATTTACTTACTTCCATAATATACGATAAGAAAACTGAAACAACATTCATGCGTACGTACGGACTACTGTCTCCATAAACGATATTTCCATTTCATATATTTATCTATTATACATATTTATATTCTGAATATATATGATATATAAATCATTTTTTATATTTTGGATGTATTTAAATCATGATCTAATTGATAAGATCAAGAATAACAAGTTAAAACACATACGATATATAAAGCGATTATTACTCAAAATTTTACTTTAACATGAAAATTGTTAATATATGGATAATATAAAGTCATAAAAGAATCATATATGATATCATAAATATTATTATGATTTTTATATAAGTTAATAATATGTTTAAAAACATTATACATGAGTTTCAGACATGTACGGAGAGTATCTGATCTAAGGTATGGGTTAATTCCTCAATATCATTATTATCCGAGATTGTTTATGTTTAAGTATTTACTGGAACATATTTATCATACATGTACATGTTTCATAAACATGTTTTTAATGGAATATTTTATGGTTTTATGTAATGGAATCTTTAAACTAAATCATCATTTTAAATATTTTAATTATTTACTTTTATAAATCTTTTTAATTAATGTCCATGTTTTCAAAATGATTTTAAAGATTTATTGATATGGCCATCATTGTTTTAAAATGTTACTTCCTTTAAAAAGTTTTAAAGTGTTATGGGAAAATTTGATTCAAAAATATATTTTAAACGACTTCCTTTATAAATTGTGTGACTTTTAAATGATTTCAAGAAAAAAAGGATATTTCTCTCAAAGAGTTTTACTGATCATTTTCAACTATGTCAACTTCCATTACTGGATATTATTCTTTATTGAGGTTGATTTATTATGATACAATATTCCATATTGTATTGAAGGTTTTTTGATATGTTTGACTATGGATGTGCTATTTTTATACTATTCACAGTTTACGGTTAAAGTATTAACATTTCCTATGCTATTTTTAATACGAATGTTTATGTTATGTTTCAACATTTTCATATGAGGAATGAATTGGACTTAGTAAGTGATGGGAGGGGCTTGATATAGCCTCTCAATGCATTTGTAGGTCTCATGAGACAAACTAGTATCTTGGCACAAGGATTTGATAGAATATTTGTGAATGGTCTTGGCATAAGGCCTTGACGTAGTAGTTATTATGTCTGACATTATGAATTCCCTCGATATGAAATTAGTTATTGCATGTGATTGTTCGACTAGTAAAATATCCATATGCATGTTTATATGCTAATTCTTGATTTAATTTTTTCATATTATGTTCAAGTTTATGTTTAAAAGGATGTTGTTTTTATTATACATCTTTCCTTAAAAGTTTATAGCTTCTGCTAAAATATTTAACCTTATTGAGCATCTGAGCTCACCCCTTTCTTATGTTTTATTTTCCCAGGATGCCAAGAATTGTATTATGATTGATATGTAGGGTTAAACTAGAGAAATAATGGTGTTCTCAAAGAATTATTTATGTTGTGTTTTATGTTAGAAAGTGTAATGTAACGTTCATGCATGTAATCTATTTTCCAAGACTTCTAAAATGATTAGTTATTTGGGACTTGACTCCTTGTAATCATGATAATGTATTAAAATAATACACCAGCTCTGGGCTTCTGGGGTTGGAGAGTTATAGTTGGTATCAGAGGAAGTTTAGCAACAACATTGGAAATAGATTTAGAAAAACAATATTAGATATCATAACCCTAAGATAGAATTTGAGGGTAAGTATTTTAGAGAATCCTAGAATTTTAAAATAGAGGTTATGTGGGTATTCCTAGAAAATAAAGCTCTGTCTAGATACTACAAGTGGACGTAGTTTTTACATAGATGTACCTAGGAGTGAAAATTCCGACAAGGAGTTTTGGGAATGACCTGTGGTATCTTGATACATGACAATGTGCCTTACTGCGCACCTGGTTTGACATTCCTGGGGGATATGATTAGGACAATTCATATTTTCTTTACAAACCATTATGAAATATTTATGAGTAAATATGTCCTTAAAATAACCATATTTATGATTATGAGATTAGATATGCATTTTTTTTCAATTTATATTACGTATTTCACTAGTTTAGAATCATGAATTATGATTCATAACCTAATCTAGTGTATGATATTGTTTATAAATGGTGCCTAGTAGAAGTAATTACTATCCCAATGATGCACATGTTCTAAAGAGTAATAAGGATCCTATATTTTATGGTCTTAAGCCAACATTTATAAGGGAAATATCCTCCTATGTATTGTCATCATATGAGGAAATAATATCATGGGTTAATAAGATAAGTAAAGAATTCTCTGAGTCCTATGGATTTGAAGGTAAGCTAGAGAAGAAGAGGATGGAAGGGAGAAAGATTGATAAAGGGAAGAAGGGAAGGAAGGATTTTCCCATATGTGATAAATGTGGAAAGAATCACCCCGGGAAGTGCTTGAAAGGACTGGGTGTTTGTTATAAGTGTGTAGAAAAGGGTCATTAGAAAAAAGAATGCAAAGGGAAAAAAGAAAAGACTAATATTCAGTGTTTCAACTATAGTGAAATGGGGCATTATGCAAATAAATGTTCTAAGCATCAAGTAAATATAGCTCAGAAGAATCAAAGGGATCAAGGTCAAGCATAAGCTATTGCTACAGTCGATGTGAAATAATTAATGTATTTGTATTTCTAGATTGAAGAATTATGTCATTTGAGTGTTGTATCAATGGTGTACTAGTTATATGAATTATGGAAATGAATAAGGATTGTACTACAGTACTATTTCATTGAGGATTTGAGATTGTATGGTACTAAGAAAAGTGACTCAATAACAAGTTATTTTTTTAGAAAATACATGGTTGAAGGAAAGATAAACCTTAATATGGTCCTGATACCGAGGTAGTGATTTTGGAATAAGAGATCATTGATTTGGATAAGTTATATTGGATATTATTGACTACCTTGGAACTAATTAATTGTTTGTTTATTCCATCATTGTTGGAGTTTACAACATTTTTTTGGATATAAAGAGTATATCTTGTACTCTATAAGAAATAAGGGAGCATGAATGTATTCAATAAGGTTTTATGGTAATTCAGGGTGTTATAATGTTTTAAGAGAATACATGATAAAGGTATTCACATGTTATTATACGGTAAAAATAGATCTTCATCATGTTTACCTCCTATATAATTTTTTGGACTGTGAGTTTGGACACAAGTATTTTGGATAAGTCTAAAGGTTGGAATAGAGTAAGTTGAGCACTTGATATTTTGTTTGAGGTTAAAGTATAATTTATTGGATAATTTGACCTAACCTTTTGGATTTCAGTAAACATATAGAGGATTTAGGAAATACTTGTGGACCTTTTGATTTATCAAATACACTTCAGGTGCAAAAAAAATCATTTTTGAACATTCATTTCCTAGTGTAAGGGATGAAGTTAAAATAGATCAAAGCACAACCAAATGACAAGATTATGATTTTGACAGGTAATGAAATCAAGTATGTTTTCTTGAGTTCTTATATTGATAGTAAATTAATCACTCCTCTTCAAAAAAAATGTATCTAAAAAATGTGTTATCCTAATACCTTATTTTTGTTGAACCGGTGATAGCTTAAATCATCATAGATTTATGGGTTTTAGGCCCTCAATTTTCCATTTATTGTTCACTTGTTTTTGATTGATGACCTCAATCACTCCTTATAAGTATTTATGTTTCCCCCCAATTATGTGTCTCAAATTTCCACCAATGTTCTCCTATTCAAAACCCTAATTTTCTGGTTACGTTTTCATTTCCCCTTCGCTCTTATTAAGACAAAATTTTATTAACCTTATTTTCAATGTGGGTTTTCTACGAAGTTATTTCCTATTTTCAACCTTTTATTTTTGAAGAACAATTTTAAATTGAAAGGACACAATTTATTGAAGGATAGGAGAATGTAACACTCAAAGATTTCATAATACGTTATCTGTTTAAATTAATTTAATATCTTATATTGCACGCAACACCGACTTGGCTTGCGTTATACGCAAGATTGAGTTTCTGCCTGCCTAAATGGCCCGAAGGCCTTCATTTTTATTGATTTTTGATAACCCCCCTTTCAAGGGATGAGGGGAAACCCTTACAAGGCCTGTAGTCTCAGATATTACATGGCCTGTAGGCTTAGAAGATTACATGACCTGAAGGTCTTAAGGAATTCAACTAGACTATCTACAAGGAACCGCCCCTCCCCAGCATCTGCATCCTGATAGTAGCTCTCCACCTTTTCATGACCGTTTGGCTAGGCTTCCCGTGAAATCATAGGCTGGTACCGATGGCATAACCATACCCTCTCATTCTGACAATCCATTTGGCTCTGCTCTGGTGAGTGTACCTGCTCTGAATCCTCTTCTGGGGCTGCTCTTTTTTTTGTAGTGTGTCTGGGGCCTGCATCCATGTGGCCCGAAGGCCTTCGGGTGGCCCTAAGGCCTTAAGGTGCCCCGAAGGCCTTGAGAATAAACTGACTTGAAGGCCTTGGGTGGTCTGAAAGCCTTGCAGGACCCGAGGACCAAACCGGTGACCCGAAGGCCCAGATGGATGAATAGTTCCGGCTACTACAGTACTGAACATTGTCTGTTACAGCACTGCTACAGTGCCTGCGACAGTACTGCTACAGTAACCCATAAATATGCCTCCACCTGGATTTGATCTCGGGTCTCTTGGATGCACCTAGCGAGTCCTCACCAACTGGGCTGAGGCTCATGTGCCAAGATTGAGTTTCTGTGAAGCAACACATTAGTATTATAATTATTTAAACGATATATTTATTTATCAATTAAATATTGTAATATGAATAGTAAAAAATAAATTTGAAATGTTAATTATAAAATTTTCACATAAATAAAACATATTTATAATGAAATGTATAAGTTTTGTTAAAATAGTTATATATTTAGAAAAACTGTTTTCTTAAAAGAACTACTTTTATGTCCTTTTTTGAACAGTAATAAAATTAATTTTAGAAACTCCTAAAAATTTAATTTTGTAAAATAAACTTCATTTTTGAATTCAGAATATCAAAATTAGCTTAGGGTGAATTTTTGGTATTTCTCTGAAAACATTCAATTTTTGACAAATAGTGAAAAATACTGCATAGTACCTAAAAACCGACTTTCATTTAAATAATTATTTTTAATTAAAATTTATCTTAAATTAAAAATAGATACATAATACATATATTAGTCCAAATTAAGTCATTTGAGTAATTTTATAATAATATTTGATATATAAAATTTTATTGAACTTTTTAATGTCTTTTACCCACCTCCTAAACACATTTGAAAATTTGCATAAAACATAATTTTATCACTTCTGTGAATTGAATTTCAAAAATCCGACAAACATGTTTGTCATCAGTAAGTAAAATTTGGTTCAATTGGATGAAAATAATTTTTGGTGAATATCAACTTTTGAATTTTATTTACCACAGTTAAAAGTAAATAGTGTAATTAAAGGTCAGAATAATATTATAATAATATAAAATTACCCCAACGCATGTCCTAATTCTACTGGATAAGTGTTTTTAGACCAAAATAAACCTTAGTACAAAAATATGATCCTTTTTTATTCACTTGGGTTAGATTAGGACATTTATTACATTTTATTTAAAGAAGAGTTAAAAATGTCATATTCAAATTTTATTAACTAAACCATTTTTAGTATAGGGTTATACATAATATAAATTCGACTATAAATATTCATTATAAATATAAAAATATTTCCTACATCATGGTATTTTATTTATATTTTTTAGACATTAAATAATTAAATTTATTTATGACATAATGATGATACATTAATTACCTTATTAATGAAAGATTAAAATAAATGATATTATAAATATTAAAATAAATCTAAAATGAAAATTTTGATGCCATACATGAATTTTATGGATGAAATTGAAATATGAGGTATGATTTATCGCCTCTGGTTCAAATTAATCAAGTTGTTATGACTTTAACAAAAATCAATTACTAAATAGTGTCAAAATTGACATAAATGAGTTTTTAAAACAAATACTATTTTAATAAATGATATAAAAATACTAAAAATATAATGTTTGGACAAACAAATTTTATAGTGATAAAAATTTAATAAATGATACACTTTAGGTTCTCTTGTAATTTTATAGTAAAGATATTAACTATGTAGTATAAAAATACAAGAGGACATGGTAAGAGTTAACTTATTTTACAAAGGGTTAAATCTAAAAGATAAAGTTAATTTTATGACCTAAACGTGTCTAAAACCTATTGGTTGAGAGTTTTTCATCCCAAAAGAATCTTATATTTTAAATAAATGAGTTTGGGACCATTTAAATCCGAAAATAAATTTATAATAAATTAATATTTCAATCTTTTCCCAAAGTGCACCTCACCTCTCTTATAAAAGGGCACCTCCATTTCTCTTTATTTCACACCTCCAAAGACATTTATCTCGGCCAAAACCTGCCCAAAACTCCTCCAAGATTCCCTCCCTTCCACCTATAGGCCTTAACTTGAGTATAAACCCAACCTAATGAGACCTTTTGTTCAAATCAAAAGGGAACACCCGAAGAAGAGGTAATTATTTTATCACCTCTTTCAAAGTTCTTTTCTTCATCTACTTCCACTTTCTTTTTTTGTTACCATACTAAAATAATAAATCAAGTACCTTCTATATGATGATATGTTATTATAAACATGGTACAACCATATTCATTATTCTATCCATCATATTAATGAGAAAGTCACCATGCGTGCGTACGTACGACTTACCGTCTCCAAGTCGTGGTGTAGTTTGTTATTAAACACTACATTATTTGGATGGGTATAATAATGAGTATAATTAATTTAAATAATGAATATGACATAGTAATTATTATATATATATAATATACCATCCAATTAAACATCTTTTCATCATTAATATAATGATATTATCACTCGTGCGTATGTACGACTTACCGTCTCCATAACGGGATGTGATTCATATTCAACGATCACCATTCAAGAATTTTTATAAATATATATATTGATTAAGTATGAGATATATGAAATAATATTTATACTAGAATTATATATATTTATGTAGATAATCATATGTCATTTACTTACTTCCATAATATACGATAAGAAAACATAAACAACGTTCATGCGTACGTATGGACTACCATCTCCATGAACGGTGTTTCCAATTCATATATTTATCTATTATACATATTTATATTCTGAATATATATGATATATAAATCATGTTTTATATTCTTGAAATATGTAAATCATGATCTAATTGATACAATCAAGAATAACAAGTTAAAACATGTACGATATAGAAAGCAATTATTACCTAAAATGTCACTTTAACATGGAAATGATTAATATAAGGGTAATATAAAGTCATAAAAGAATCATAAATGATGTAATAAATATTATTGTAATATTTATAAAGGTTAATAATATGTTTAAAAACATTATATAAGAGTTTTAGACACGTACAAAGATTATCTAATCTAAGGTAAGGGTTAATTCCTCAATCTCATTATTATCTGAGATTGTTTATGTGTAATTATTTACTGAAACGTATTTATCATCCATGTCCATGTTTCATAAAAATGTTGAGTGGAATATTTTATGGTTTTATGGAAGGTACTCTTAGATCGTCATTTTAAATGTTTTAATGATTTATTTTTCTAAATATTTTTAATTAATGTCCATGTTTTCAAAATGATTTTAAGGATTTATTGATATGAACATCATTGTTTTAAAATATTAATTCCTTTAAAAAGTTTCAAATTGGTATGAGACACTTTGATTCAAAAATATATTTTAAACGACTTCCTTCATAAATTGTGTGACTTTTAAATGATTTCATGAAAAGGGATATTTCTCTCAAAGAGTTTTAGTAATCATTTTCAACTATGTCAACATCATTTACTAGATATTATTCTTGATTGAGATTGATTTATTATGATATAATATTCCATATTGTATTGAAGGTTTTGTGATATGTTTGACCGTGGATGTGCTATTTTTATACCATTCACGATTTACAGTTAAAGTATTAACATTTCGTATGCTAGTTTTAATACGAATGTTTATGTTATGTTTCAACCTTTTCATATGAGGAATGCATTGGACTTAGTAAGTGAAGGGTGGGGCTCACTATAGCCCCTCGATGCATTTACAGGTCTCATGAGACAAACTAGTGTCTTGGCACAAGTCTTTGACATAATATTTGTGAATGGTCTTGGCAAAGGGCCTTAACATAGTAGTTATTATGTTCGAAATTATGCATTCCCTTGATATAAAATTAGTTATTACATGTGATTATTTGACTAGTATAATATTCATGTGCATGTTTATATGGTAATGATTGATTTAATTTTTCCATATTATGTTCAAGTTTATGTTTACAAGGATGTTGTTTTTATTATACATCTTTCCTTAAAAATTTATAGATTCTGCTGAAATATTTACCCTTATTGAGCATCTAATATCACCACTTTCTTATGTTTTATTTTCCCAGGATGCCAAGAATTCTATTATGATTGATATGTAGGGTTAAGATAGAGAAATAATAGAGTTTTAAAAGGATTATTTATGCTGTGTTTTATGTTAGAAAGTGTAATGTAATGTTCATGTATTTAATCTATTTTCCAAGACTGCTATACTAATCAGTCCTTTGGGACTTGATTCCTTGTAATCATGTTAATGTATTAAAATAATGCATCGACTCTGGGTTTCTGGGGTCGGGGCGTTACACTTGATTCATGAGTTTTAGGGACTTGTAGCGCACACTAGTCACGATTGATGTATGAGTGTCCTAGCTAACTTGACCATAAGTTATCCTTGGATAATTTTACCATTATACTTTGGCTTTATACTATTTTGGATTTGATATACCTTTTTGATAAATGTAACTGGCTTATGGAAACTATGATTTGAAATTGTTTTACCAAGATTTTTTTTTAGATTTTCGGAAAAAGGGGAATTTGTTACCATGCTTTTGATATAAAACTATTAAATTATTTATCGTGTCTTGTTTTCTATAAATTGATAATTTTTAGATTTTTTATAGAGACAGGACATGGAACACCTGGGTGATATTCTACTAAGACTATTTAGCTCACACCCCACACACCCCTTCAGCGGTTTGTAGACCTTGTATTGTCTTTTGATGCAGGAAACAAAAAAGAATCACAGTGAGGTGGCGATATTTATATTAGCTGGGTACGAATAACTATTGGTGAAATGGTGGGATGTTACCCCCATATCACAGGGAGTAACTATTTCTAGTTTTAGTTGTCCTTCAGATGTTGGACTTATACCTTTGAGTTTTATTTTTGCTACTTTTGAGTTTTATAGCTACCATTATTACTTCTTTGGTTATGGAATATATTTATTTTAATTTCTTTTCACTATGTGTGTGTGTTTTATGTTGGTTATGGGTGTAGTGTAAGCATTGCAGTGGAGGGAGATATATTAATATTTATTTTAATAATCATTGCTCGAAACTAAGAGTGATGATATTACACATCAAATTTATAATTAATTTATTTAATTTTTGAAGAAATAAATACATGGGCTTAGGAACTTTATTCATTGATGATTTTTGTTCTTCTAAAAAGGACCTTATGGATTTCTTTCATTTCACTTTTGAGGATCCGAGGGTAGAATACCTGTAGCGGTGATCCACACGTGCTCCAATGGTCTCTGAACAACACCACTCGTTCTCTGAGTACTAGCACGACGAATTGAATGTCTTTCATTGTTCGTTATTGATTGCTCGTTCTTCGGTTTTGAAAAAAATTCTATCTTGGGTTTCTCATTCTTGAGAGGGAGAGAGGAGGAGGAGTCAAGAGAGAATTCGTTGTGTGCAACAATTCTATATTCCAAAACTTGGAATTGGTTTCAAATGAATTACACAATAGACATAGCCATCTATTTATAGATTTGGGATTTTAGTTATAGAATTTAATTGAATAACAACCATTAAATATAATTATAACCATTAGTGAAATCCCATGACACATAATAATAATAATTATAATATTATTTTGTGGTGTGCCAACTTGCGCAAAATGTATAAATAATATTTACAAACTTGTAAATAATTATT
Source organism: Viscum album (assembly GCA_963277665.1). Taxonomy (NCBI): domain Eukaryota; kingdom Viridiplantae; phylum Streptophyta; class Magnoliopsida; order Santalales; family Viscaceae; genus Viscum; species Viscum album. Next base: position 392,460,729 of record OY728146.1, read on the forward strand.
TTATCACCAGACATGGTCTTGGTCTATTCTAACTCCTATTTCATTTATTGAACACCCGAATAAATATTTTATTCTCTTAAATAAATATTTTATTCACAAACTAGTAAATAAATATTTGTTAAAATATTCAATAAAATAAATAAATATATTTTATTCACAATCTGGTGAATAAATATTTATTTAATTTATGCAATCAATATAACTTGAATAAAATTATTCCTCAGTCTTGAGAATAATATTTATTATGTTAATTAAATTCAAATAGAATTTAATCAAGACCAACAGAAACACTTAGTGTGTGACCCTCTAGGATTCATTCTCATTGGCATTAGGTGGGCTTGCCTAAAGTCTAAGATTACTGTCTAGCAACGGGTCAAAGAACATAAGATAAAGAACTTAAATTCATAATGATGAAAACCACATACGAACGATCACTGTGTAATATAATCACTTTATCGTAATATCTCATCAAGCAGGTTGCATGATAGTGTCATCAACCTATATGCTCGATACTTCATTCTTTGACTATCTAAAATAAACTCATTGTTACACCATGACCATGGAATTTAGGACGATGGTTTTATTTCAATAAAAGGGAAGAGATATCAACTTCCATAAAATGGAAGAAACAGATCCTTCCTTGAATTATCCATTAATGGAATGTCATTTGTGATAAACCCAATGTACCCTACTTCCTGCCAATATATGGAATGGCAGTTTTTGTTAGAAACTCTAAGTGCATGAGTCGTGACTTGCATTAATGATAATCTTAATGTATATGGAGTATTACATACAATCACATATAGGAATATTCGATGACACAAAAACATGAGGAATTACTACTACTGGGTGTATTCTTATAATCTCCCGTCTTAGAGATTTCCATGTGCGAAATTCATGAGAAGAAGTCTCATCTTCTTACGAGTACTCACACCCGACGATCTATATACTATGTTTTCCATAATATTATGTTATCTAACCATAGAACTATATTAAGAATATTGTCATTTCATTTCAAGGTTCTCATCAAAGTGGGGAACTACAATGACCTTATCAATGCAACAAAATACTCTTGGACATTATTACATTAAAGTCATACAGAACGATGGAAAATATGTAATAATATATTTAATTTAATATTCAATACTTCAAATATTCATGTAATCAAAGTATAAATAGTTGGTTCTAGGACACCAAATCTAAAAAACTCCCACTTGGACTAGAGCCAACTACCTATGACTTTTAGTCCACTAGACCTCACATGATAATCATGTTTCTACTGATTCAAGGCTTTAATCAAGGGGTCCGCCACATTTTCTTCCATGTAAATACTGCTCACTGCAACCTCACCTCTCTGAGAAAAATCCCTCAAGAGATGACACTTCCGAAGTATGTTCTTTTTCTGCTGATGTGACCTTGGTTCTTTTGTGAGAGCCACCACTGTAGTATTATCACAATAGAGTGTGATATGATCTTTACTTCAAGATACCACATTAATATCTTGGATGAAATTATGCATCCAAACAACTTCTTTAGCTGCCTCATAATTAGTAATATACTCAGACTCTACTGTAGAATCTGTGACCACAAACTTCTTTGAGCTCTTCCATATCACAACACCTCCATTCAAAGTGAAGATGTATCCCGTTTGTGACTTCATGTCATCTTGATCAGTTTGGAAACTAGCATCTGTATATCCTCTGATGACTAGTTCTTAATCTCTTCCATAAGATATGAACATATCCTTAGTACACCTAAGGTACTAAAGGATAGTCTTGATTTCCATCCAATGATGGTCACCTGGATCATCTTGATATCTTCCTACCACACTTAATGCATAGGCAAAATCTAGCCTAGTATATAACATAACATACATGACTGACCCAATTTCTGATGTGTATGAAATCCTTTCCATTCTATTTATTTCCTCATGGGTTTGAGGACACATTTTCTTGGAAAGATGAATTCCATGTGATGTTGTAAACAATACCCTCTTGGATTGTTCTAGACTTAATCTCTTCAGTATCATGTCAATGTATGTGCTTTGACTTAGGTCGAGAAACTTCTTGGATCTATCACGATGGATCTTTATCCCAAAAATATATGCTACCTCTACCAAGTCATTCATAGAAAATCATTTATTCACCCACACCTTAACAAGATGTAAGACTGGTATTTCATTTCTATCGAGTAAAATGGCATCAATATATACTATTAAGAAAATAACTACACTCCCACTAAACCGTTTGTAGACACAAGGCTCACATTCGTTCTTTATAAAACCAAATTTTGTTATGGCTTCATCAAAATGAATGTTCCATGACATGTATGATTAATTTAATCCATAAATATATTTTTGCAACTTGCATATCTTATTGGCATCCTTTGTAGTCACAAACCCTTCAGGTTATGTCATGTAGACATCTTCTTAAAGGTTCCCATTAGGGAAGGCTGTTTTGATATGCATTTTCCAAATCTCATAGTCATGGTAAGTCGCAATGGAAAGTAGAATTCTGATGGCTTTCAACGTTGCAACTGGTGAAAAACTTTCATCATAGTCAATGACTTAATTCTGTTTAAACCCTTTTGCAACTAGTCACACCTTATAGGTACTGAATTTTACTTCTATGTCCAATTTATTCTTGAATACCCATTTACAACCAATGAGATTTACATCCACTTAAGGATCTACCAAAATATGGACTTGGTTTTGGTATATGGAATCCATTTTAGAATTCATGGATTCTTGCTACTTGGAAACATCTGTGCCACTTACTTCTTCCTTTTAGGTTGGAGGATCATTATTATCAACTAATAATGAGTCACTATCCTCGATAACTAGAAAACCATGGCGTTCTGGTTCTCTAACCTCTCCAATACTCCTACGCTGTACTTGTGTCTCTAGAACAATTTATTATTCCATGGGTCTTTGTGGAATCTGATCCTATACCAACTCTTGTATGCCTTGAGCCTCGACTTTATCGAAGTTTATCTCACTCCCACTATCTCTTTTGGAGATGTTCTCCCTCACAAGGAATATGACATGTATTTACACCATAACATTTTTCTATGAGGGTTTGCATAGGTAATATTCCATTATTTCATTGGGGAATCCTATAAAGGTACACTTTGTGCCTCGGGGTGTAAGTTTTTTACCCTAAGAGGCCTTAACAAACGCTTTTCTTCCCCATACATGTAAATTCAATAACATGGTTTTTCTTCCACTCAAAAATTCATATGGAATACCATTTATCGACTTAGTTGTTACTTGGTTTAGTATGTGTGAAACTATTTGTAATTCATATTCTTAAAAGGATAATAAAAGACTTGCATGAATCATTATTGATATCACCATGTACAACAATGCCCAGTTCCTCCATTCTATTACACTATTCCACTAAGGCATGTAAGGAGGAGTGAGTTGGGATAGGATCCCAAACTACCGTTAGTAATCAATAAATTATTGATTAAGATATTCTCCACCATGGTATGAGTGGAGTTTCTTAATCTTCCTACCAAAATGGTTCTCAACTTCATTCTTGTATTACTTGATTTTATCAAAAGAATCCGACTTATACCTCATTAATTAAATATATCCATATCTACTAAAATCATTAGTAAAAGTTATGAAGTATGAGTACCCACCCCTATATTCAATAAGAAATGGTCTACACACATCAGTATGAATTATTCAAGAATATATTTAGCCCTTTCATCTTTCCCACTAAATGGGATTTGATCATTTTTCCTTGTAAACATGCGTTACATACACCAAGTGATTTTAGTTTGAAAAAAAAATCTAAATATCCATCTTGATGTAATTTTTTCATGCGTTTTTCATTTACATGACCTAGCCAATGATGCAAAATTTGGGTGTGGTATGAGTCATGTGAAGTAACTTCTTTATCGATTGCCATTACTTGGTACATGTAATCCAACACATAAATAACATTATATAAATGTTCCTTATCATAATAAATGTGCTCTTTATAAAAGAAGCAAAATTTATTTCCAAATTTAAAAATAAATCCATTCATATCTAGTCTTGATACATAAATAATGTTTTTGGTAAATGATGGCATATAATAATAATCCTTTAAAACCAAGATCATTCTAGTCAGTAATGTGAGGCGGTAGTCCCCGATAGCTACAACAGTAATTTTAGATCCATTGGATGCTCATAGAACTACCTCCCCTCAATCAATTTTTCTAAATCTACTTGGAAACTATATTTTAATACATATGTGAGAACCACAAGATGTATCTAATACCCAATTTATAGAAATAGATAAATTTAACTTGATAACAAACACACATAAAGCTTCCCCTTGATTATTTAGATGGGTTAATTTTTTCTTCCAGTGGCCATTTTTTCCACATGTGAAATAGACAACATATTATTCCATTACTTCCCCTTTGATATTATTCTTCTTGGAAGGGAAAGAAGAATATTTGGGCTTAAATATATTTGAATTCCCTTTCCATTTGTTAATCATAAGGATAAAAGGCTTTTCACGCTTTATATATTTATCTACTTGGAGAAGGAAGATAAAAATATCTGGCAGAGACTTCACAATGTTGTTCATATTAAAATTCACAACAAAAATGGATAAACTTTGAGGGAGTGATGCCAAAATGAGATCGGTGCCCAGTTCTTCGGGGATTTTAAACCCTAGAACCTCTAGGAACTCAATGTATCTAATGAGATTGACTACACGAGGCCTAACTAGGGAACCTAGTCCAAGCTTACACTAAAAGAGCGCCTTGGAAATCTTAAACAATTCATGTCTATCTCTCTTCTAGAAAATACCATAGAGGTTCTCAAGAATGCTATATGAATCCGTGTTTTCATGAGATTTCATGAGTTTACTATACATAGATGAAAGCATCAAACATTGAACGTTGACTGTTTCAGTCATATGTTTTTCATAGACCAGGAACTCTTCACCACTCACCTCTTGAGTAGGAAAATTAGGATTGAGGATTCTATCATGTAAGATTTCCATTCATGGTGTTGAACAACCCAAAGGTGTCTAAACCACTCCTCGAAGTTACTTCCAGTGAGGAGATTGTCTTTATCCAATATTGATCATAGGGATAGTGTGGATGGAAAGCTTGTCATTTTATTCTACAATTAAAAGAAAAGATTATAAGTACTTTTCTTGATTAAAAATTTTGTGAGAAATAATAAATTAATTGATTTTATTAAATCTCCAACTATTTATCAAGTCCCAATAGCTCTCACCATTGAACTTGGAATATCTAGTTTCCGGGACATTCTAGTGGCAAGGATATATATTCTCCTTCACATAACCTCAATAAGGGTTGGTCAAGATATTTTGAAGGTATTTAGGTAGGCATGTCTTTTCCAACTGTGGGCTTGAAGCTTATTGATTTGTTGAGTGGACTCCCCAATCTAGAAATACTGACTTGTATTTTCTAAACACTTCTCTTCAAATTACACCAAGTCTAGAAAGGGATACTCCTCTTGATGTAAAATGGTTAAGTCAACTTGAAACCTTCATAATAACTCCCCTTATAAAAGTAAGTTTCCCAAAAAGGGTTGGTCAAACACATAGTTTTATTGATTTTTGTTCCTAATCAAGTAACAAAAGGCTTAGTCGGATTTAATATTAGATTGAGGGATTTTATTTTATTATGCATAAATTTTTATCGCATGTTTCAATAATCTTATTAATTCTTATGTATTATTGGTATTAATCATTTATAATGTCATCTACCATATTTTATTGGATGGTTTATGATTAATTTTATTGTGAATGTTCTATCCTAAAACCATTCACCAAATTTACTCCGAATGGTTAGTGTTTAAGCTTAATATTTACGGAAAGTTATTTACATTTCATATGTGATGTTCAATATGAATGCATATGTTGTTTATGTTTATACCTGCTCATATGAGGAATGCATTGGAATTATTATGTGATGTGTAGGGACCACTATATCCCCTCTATGCATCAATAGGTCTCATGAGACAAATAGACGTGGACTTGGCCGAGGCCTTGCCCAATTTGAGATATGGTGTTGGATGAGGCCTTAATCATTTTTAGACGTCTTAGCCGAGGCCCTAACGATATGTTTCAGAATGTATGGCATATACATTTCCCTCATTATGAAGCTAGTAATTGAAATTTTATGAGGTTATTCAACTAGTAGAATACCCATGATTATTTTTTATCATGGAATTATTTACTCAGCTCATATTCCTTACATAATGTGTTCAAGTTTATTATTTTTAAAGGCATGTGTTTCAATTATTCACCATGCCTAATGTTTATGTTTATGATATCTTCCACTTTATTGGTTACTCTTACTGATCATTTGAGCTCACCACTTTCTTAAGTTTCATTTTCCTAGGATATGAAGAAGTAAGTTATGAGTGACTTGCAAGCATAATCTAAGAGGCATGGATGTTTCTAATGAAATAAATTAGTGTTGTATTTCCTTTCATGATGTAATATTGAACTTATATATGTATCTTTTTTCCAAAATCTACTAAACTACTTGGTCCTTCAGGATGCATATTCCTTGTTTATACGCCAATTTAATAAAATAAGGCACCAGCTCTGGGCAACTGGGGCCGGGTCCTTACACGGTGTAGTGAGAGATAATCTTAAAGATAATCCTCCTTCGAATTAGAATATTATAGAGGATATCATGTGCACAGTTCATGCCATGGACCCAAATGTACCATGAGTTCAGAACCAAGCTATTGAGGTACAACCCAGAGTTGCGGTAGATAGATATCAAGCTCATGAGTTCCTATGAAAGAATCCTCTATCCTTTAGAGGAATGAATGGACCTTAAGAGGCAGAGGGATAACTATAAAATATCGATTATGTATTCGACTTAATAGAGACACATGAGGCTATAAAGGTGAAATGAGCAATGTTTAGGCTCGAGGGTCCCCTCAAGTGGTGGTGGGATTCCATGGTTCATGAATATCGACACCTGGGATTAGATTAAAAGTTTGTTAAGACCTGTTTCTTTTAGTATTTTTTCCAAAAGTCTCTGATGTTAGTAAATTATTTTGAGTACTCTCCTTGAAGTTGGGAGAGAACTCAGTGTTAGAGTACACTAACTATTTTGCGGATCTGGTTCATTTTTCTTTAGAGGTAGAGATTGATGATCATCCAAGATCATATAAATAACTATAGGTTTTGTGAATAGATATCCGATCATAGAAATATATGATGAATATTTTTACCTATGTGGATATAGTTGACAAAGCTATGATGGTATAAATGGATATGATGGGAAATATTGTCTTCTATAGATCTTCTCTTCCACCCAGCAACAACTTTAGTGGCACATAGGGGAATAAGAGAAAGTGTAACAATTATAGAAAGAGAGGTGGAAGTAATTATTTTTAGAAGACCCCCTACACACCATCAACAACAACCAATAGTGTGCCTTTGACTTTCTATAAGTGCAGGAAGGTTGTGCACACCAGACATTATTATCCTGAATATGTGAATATTTGCAGTGCTTATGGATGTCGAGGTGATCTGTAAAAATTCTTCTAGGCCATGTACATGCCCCATTATGGTCAAGGGTCATCATTCCTAAAGTACAATGCAATGAACTCATATGATTCAAATTACAAAGGGATCCATCCACATGACTCAAAAGTAAAACACCTTTATGAAGTGGATGAGTTATTTATGGAGGTAGATGTGGTCCTAGCGAAAGTGATAGGTACTGTATTTATTGCATCATCTATAAAAACTATTTTTTTTGATACAGGCGCCTCACACTCATTTATATCTGTTCATTTTATTGATTTTATAAAACTTCTAATAGAGCTCATGTCCTTTTTCATGGAGTTAGAGGCACATATTAGAAAGAGGAAAGTTCTAGGGTTTTAATATCCATCTTTTTCTCTATCTATATCCAACAAAAAGTTAGCGTGGGATCTCTTAGTTCTCGATCTGGATTTGTTTGACAACATCACAAGGATGGATTTTCTTATTACTTATCATGATGAGATTGATTGTTATCGCCAGTATATTTTGTTATTTGTTGCCGATGGGATCTCTCTAGTGTTTTAGGGAGAGTGGGATATGATGTATGGTCATGAAAGACCTTACCACATAGAGCTTCAGAGTTTGCTTTTTTGTCATTTTATTTCATCTCAATGATGTTTCTTCTTTTGGAGATCTTACTGTGGTTGTTCAGGACTTCCCTGATGTATCCCAATACAACTTTTCTGATCTTCCACTAGAGAGTTAAGTAGATTTTATGATTGATCTGGTGTCAGGTACATATCCGATCTCAATAACATCTTATCGAATGGAACCAACAGAGATGAAAGATCTCAAGGTTTAGTTAGATGATCTACATGAGAAAGTATTTATTCATATCAATGTTTCACAGTGGGAAGCCCCACTCTTTTCCAAGAAGGAAGATGGTTCACTTCATTTTTACGTGGACTATCAAAGGTTGAACTAGGTAACAATTAAGAATAAGTACCCGTTTTCCCCATGTGGATAATTTTTTTGATCAGTTAACAGGGGAGAAGTGGTTCTTGAAAATCATTCTTCAGTAGAGTTATCATTATTTTTGGGTTCGGGTGACTAATATTTTGAAGATTTCTTTTAGTAGTGGGTATGACCATTATGAATATCTTGTTATAACTTTTGGTTTAACTAACTCTCCTACAGTTTTTATGGCTTTGATGAACAAAAATTTCATCAATATATCAATAGTTTTTTCATTGTGTTTATGGAATATATCTTGGTTTATTTGAGATCAAGGAATGAGCATGAGCACCATATGATTTTGGTTTTGGAAATCTTGAAGAACCATTGACTTATGAGAAACTTTCAAAATTTAATTTTTGGGTCCACAAAGTGAAATTCTTTGGGAACTTGATTTTTGAACATGTACTATTAGTTGATCCTGAGAAGGTAAATGCCATCTTATCATGGGAAGATCCATATAATGTCTTCGAGATGCAAATATTCTTAGGTTTGGTTGGATACTATCAGTGTTTTTTCAAGAATTTATTGAAGTCAGAATGACCTTTGAATGCTATTTCCAAGAAAGGGTTGAAGTTAAACTAAAATGCTATATGTCAAACTTCTTTTAATGAGTTGAAATGAATTCTTACATCACCTCCTATTTTGATCTTTTCTATGCCCGATAAAGGGTATGTTGTATACTATGATGCTTCTAGAATTTTCATAGGTTTTGTGCTTATATAGGATAATCACATTGTGGCCTATGAATCTTCTCATCTCTAACCGCATGAGAAAAATTACCCCACTCATGATTTAGAGATTACTGTAGTTATGTATACCCTTAAGTGTTGGCGACATTATATTTTTGGGGAGTGGTTCATGGTATTTTATAATCATAACAATTTGATCTATATATTTTCTCAGAAGGACCTAAATATTAGATATAGGTAGTGGTAAGAATACCTCCAGGCATTTGAATTTTACATCACCTACACTTGGGTAAGGGGAATGTCATAACCGATTCCCTCAATCAGAATGTCCCACCACATATTTTCTTGGAATCAAAAGAGGAGTGGAACCTGATGGTACTATTTTTTGAGATGCACCTGCACACCTAGGGGGATGATTCAAGTGTGGTTATGACCAATGTTTAGTTATCATCTTCTCTATTTGGGTCTATTATGTAGGGTTAGTATTAGGATGACAAGTTTGAATGAATCAAGGAAACCTTTTATGCCAGGGAGACCATTTATTTTTGGACTCTCACTTTTAATGGTGTTCTCCAATATGGGTATTGGTTTGTTATACCATCATCTATTATGAGTTTAGTGTTGAATGATTATCATATTTATTTGTGGTCCGTTCATCCTGAAATTGTAAAGATGTATTAGGACATGAGAGTACATTTCTGGTGGCTAGGTATGAAGTGAAACATTTCTGATTACGTGTCTCACTATTACACCTTCCAGTAGGTAAAGGCATAACACCTAAAGCCTTTTAGTACACTGTAGCATATTCCAATGATGGTTTAGAAATGGGATGGGTTTTCTATGGACTTCGTTGTGGGATTTCCATAGACTCCCTAAGGAAATAATAATATCTGTGTGGTGATCAATTAGTTGACAAAATCAGCTCATTTCATTCCAATCAGGGACACCACCAAAGTTGAAGATATGGGTATGCTGTACATGTAGAAGATTTTGAGGTTTCATGGGGATCCCTCTGACATAGTCTTGGATAGGAATTTCAAGTTTACTTTTTGGTTCTATATGAGTCTCCAGGAGGAGATGGGGACTTAGTCTAGGTTGAGTACAACTTATCATCCACATACGAACTGTTAGGTGAAGCATATTATTCAAATCTTGGAGGATATGCTATGTGTCTGTGTCTTAGATTCTGGTGGATCACGAGACAACCATCTAGTACTGGATGAGTTTTCATATAACAACAGTGACTGATTGTCAAATTGAATGGATCAATTTGAGTCTTTTTATGATCACCCATGAAAATAACCTCTTTGTTGGGCAGATATAGGTGAATCCTCTCTTATGGGACCGAGTCTTTTTTAGGATACATCAGTGAGAATTCAAGATATATGTCGATTCTTGGTTACATCTCAGATTTGGTATAAATTTTATGTGTATCATCAACGTTGTCCTTTGGATTTTTTTATTGGTGATGGGGTTTTCTTGAAAGTCTCTCCTCAATTTGGTCACCATTTACTTGGAAAGAAAGTGAAGATAGATATGAGATTTATTGGACTGTTTGAGGTTACTGATAAGCTCGATAAGACTGCTTATCATTTTAAATTACTGGTTCAGTTGATAGGTGTTCATGATGTTTTCTACATATCCCATCTCAATAAGTATTATCCCAAACCCTCTCAAGTTCTGATTTGGGAAGATATTGAGTTAGAGAAGGATGCATTTTTGTGTGTGGAGAAAATAGTGGATATCATTGATTTTTAGCTGAAGTTCCTGCCTGAGAAGTATATTCCATTGGTTAAAGTGTTATAAAGGAACATATTAGATTCTCACGAGACTTGGGAGCACGAATCATTGGTGAGGGATCAGTGGTCTCACTTCTTTCTAAAGTATTCTTATCCCATGGGAATTATCACGGAAATAAATTCCTATGGTGGAGATATTGTAACATCCTGGTTAAAGGTACACCCTTTTTTGAGTATATTTTTTCTATCCTTTGTGTTTGGGTAGTATTATAGGATTTTTTCAATTTTCTATAGGGATGCTACTGGGTGCTGGTTATAGAGCCAATTCACACCATGAATAGGATTCACGATGTGAATGTGTCTCTCAGAATAATCCATGAACCTAGTTCATGATATGAAAATATTTCAAGCCATTAATCCCATTCATGATGTGAAATTGGTGCTCAAGATTTTTTTTAACATGAGGTGATGCCTTTTTTGGAATACATGAAACACATGGGGTTTACCTCATGAATCTTGGATTCACAACATGAATTGTTACTGAATTGAAAGTTTTTATATTCTGTAATTATAAATCTTAATTTATTCATTGTGCATCCTCCACCCTCAAAACCTCGATCTATCCCAAGCCATTTTGGGTGATTCCATCCTTTCCAGATCACTATGTTTGGAACCTTGATCTTCAGCATGTTAGGTTTCTTCTCTTTTGGTAAGCATTCCATTCTACTTTCAACTTCTTCATTTCTATTGGGTTTTGGAAGTAGTGTTGGGTTGTGTTTGTGGGATTAGTTATCTTATGATGATTCTTGTTTGAAACCTTCTAGATTAGTTGTGTGATTGTCTTTTGGAGTCCAATCCTTTTGTTGGTTGTGGTGCGACACATGGGTTTATCTAGTTATGTTTTGGTTTTACCTCTCTACTGATCCTTTTGTTTATAGAATTTAATTATATGATTTGGGAATTGATGATAGGGTCTCCATTTTTCGATCTGTGTTCCTTTCCTCCTTCTATTGCTGTATGGATCCTATTATGGGTAGTGTGCGACTTGAGTTTAAGGTAGGTAGTTCTGTCACTAGCCTATGTTAGATGAAAAATATTTTATACTAATTTTATATATTTTTTTAAATAATTAGCATGATATTGGATTGATTGATTTATTTGTGTAAATGGGTTTTTTGAGAAAAGATGGTTTCCCCCTTAATTTGGAAAAAGAAATATGATTTTCAAATCATTGTGAAATGTATTGTGAAATGAGTTTTAAAAGAAATTTTTGATGGAAAAGGGTGTTTGAAAATATATTTTGGAATGTGTATAATCATTTGAAATGATTTGATAAATTTATAACATGGGAGCCTAGGGTACTTAGGTGGAATGTGTGGTATTAGGACTCCTCCTTTGATATTGTAAGGGAGTTCACCTTTTGGGGTGTTCTTTTGTTCCTAGGTAAAGATGAATTTAAAAATAGAAATTGATTAACATATAAGAGGGATTCAATTTTTGGGGTGTTCCTCTATTCCCTATACCTTGATGAATGGGTTGTAGGGACTTGTAGTGTGCACTTGTCATGTTTGATGTATGAGTGTCCTAGCTAACCTGATCGTAAGTTATCCTTGGATTTTTTCCCATTGTTCTTTGGATTTTTACTATTTTGGATTTGATATACCTATTTGATAAATGTAATTGGTTTATAGAAATTATTCTTTGAAACTGTTTTACCTTGCTTTGTTTTATAACTGTGGAAAAATGTGAATTGTTTACCATGATTTTGATATAAAACCATTAAATTGTTTATCATGGTTTGTTTTATGTAAATTGATTATTTTGGTATTTTTTTACAAATACTTTATATGGAAAACCTAGTAGGTATCCTACTAATCCTGTATAGCTCACACATTTCACACCCCTTTGGCAGTGTGTAGACCTTGTATTGTCTTTTTATGTAGGAAAAATCAAGGCGTCATAGTGATTCAGTGAGGCTTATATCAGATGGGTTTGAGTAAATGGTCATGAAATGGTGGGATGTTTCATGTATATCACACAAAGTTTCTATTTTTGGTTTTCGTTCTTCTTTGGATGTTGGAATTGTACGTCGAAGTTTTATTTTTGCTACTTTTGAGTTGTATCGCTAGCATTGTTGCTTATTTGGTTATTTAATATATTTATTTTAATTTATTTGCACGGTTTGTGTATATATATATCATGCACCTTATTTTAGTTTGGGAGAAATAATTCCATAAAGTTTGTGTTTGATTCTTGGGTACTAGTAGAAAAACCCTAGGGAATGAGAATACCCTTTGGGTATGTAGAATATTGGGTTTGGTACCGGTTTTGAAGGATATCCTGGGTTGATTCATAACAGAGCATTCATATGATTTTGTTTTTATTGTGATATTGACGTCTTTCTCTATGGGTGTCTTGACATATTTCCAGGCAATAATCTTGATATTTAGGCAAGACTACCTAATTCCATTAAGAAAGAGGCATAGAGGGTCATACACTATGTGTATCTAGATCCTTAGTTAAATTCTATTTGAATTTAATATTAGAATAAATATTATTCTCAAAATCTAAGGAATATTAATTATTCAAGTTATATTGATTGCATAAATATTTATTGAAAAAATAATACAGTGATATTTGTTTATTTAAATAAATAGTTATGATTCAAGGTTTGATAAATGCCGAAGAGGATTGATGGTGTGAGTTAAGGGTATATAAGAAATGATATTTAAATACCCATGAGTTAAAACACATCAAGAAGTAATAATAATAATAATAATAATATTATTATTATTAGACATGGGGTTCACTTAGAATAAATATATTATCTAAGGGACTTTGAGTAAAAATTGGTATCTAACCTTAAATATAAAGACCATACTATAGCATTTATAAGATAATTAATGTTGCATACAATATATTATCTAGATAATTATCTCAATATCTAGAGAGAAATTCCCTAGAATTCTTCCTAGAATGGAGATTTATCCTCCCCTCCTCTCTCTCAAGACTGAGAGAACTAGAAAAAATCCTTCAAGTTTGGAAGTAATTCTTGTTGCAATTAATGGTGAATGAAATAAGTGGTTCAATTCTTCCACACAAGCATGCAAATATCTGACCACAACGTATTGAGGTTCATAGAGCAAATGTGGATATAGCTAGAGGGATTCTACCCTTGGATCCTTCACTGTAATGATGGTATGATAAGAAAGGTCAACTAATTCAATAATAAATAAAGAATTGAAAGTGAAGGTAATTTTTATGTTTATAAATTAATTAAAAATAACATGTGAAAACATCCTCTCTTAAATTATTTTAGGGTTGTGTTCATTATGTTGTGAGGATTTATCCAAAGAAAACCATGAAAAACCATTATTGGTCAGGGACCCAAATTCTTATGCTATGCCCTAGGACCTTGAAGTGGTATAAAAGTGGAAAAAAATTAATTTATAATTATTTATCAATTGTTAATAAATTACACATTTGTTATGTTAGTATTTTGTTTCTAGTTTTTCATTTTTTTTATCTTAAAGTAAAGATATAATTATGATCTGATTTTATATAACCAAGAACTGATGAAGAAATCTTAAATATTCCATCCAGAGGTGTTGAGGATTTTGGATGGATGATACATATACATGGAATGTAACATAAATATACACACTATTTTACCATGGTCAACTACACCAGGATGAGCCACACAAATCACAACACATCATGTTGGAGAATGGTACATGATGTCATTACACGATGCGTATTAACCATAAAATGGTAGGAAGTTTGATAGGGTGTACATAATGTGTAGCTGGCGCACAAACTGTGCAACCCCATACGATTTGACCCCATAATAATCATAGAAGATGTGTGGTTAAAGTTCATAGCATGTTATTAATTCACATTTCTTAATGACTTCTAGCGGAGCGACATGAACATACTGAAAGTACATGACATGTCATGGGATGTACACATTGTGTAATTTGTAATAACCTATGTGGAAAACACATAAAGTCCCTAGGAATGTAGTGCATGTCAAAACATAGAGGAGATAATTAAAATTAAATGAACTACAAGATGTAAAGATGGATGTCCACATTATGTGATAACGTTTTACCACATAGATTATATACTAAGTATTTCTATACATTGTGTGCAATATTAAAATGATTAATTAATTATGTTTTCATAATTTTATTAATACATTATGTGTATGTTCATCATACACTCCATTTAATTCATGGGAACTGCTAGTGGTATAGGTCACATATATTCAAGGCATGTCACGTAGTCATAAATACAATGTATACTATGTAGACCAGATCATAGAACAACACATCATGCATATTGTGACATTACATGTAGGTGTTCATGTTTTGTAAGTACATTATGCACGATAAGGACCAAACAGAGTGTAAGTCACATGCCATGCTGTGTGATAGAACATTCCATGTAATAGTTAAACATCAAAAATGGGTTTTAGAAAAAAGTTTAAGGGTATGAATCATGATGCCTTTAGTACACACCACACACTTAAATATTTTTAATTAAAATTAGTTTATTTAATTTTTTTTAAAATTTTAGTGGATGAGAATATTAATGACTGTTTGGATGAACAATTAAGATAAAATAATTTTCAACTAATAAGATAATTTATTTATTAATTAAATAATTTTATCTTAATAATTAATGGATTGAAATAAATTATATCTAGTTTTAAATGTGAATTCATTGTATGCGTGGATGATCATGAGCTTGATTAACCTATGTATGTGTTGGGTTTTTATTTAATTTAATTGTTATTTTATGGGTTTTAGTGATAATTAATTATTAAATTAAATATAAAGATATGTGTATAATCCTTTCCTCCTTATTATGTATGGACCTACTTGTCCATAGTTACCTTTATGTAACCCCACACCTTGAGGAGTTTTTCCCCTAGGGTGGCAGATGACTTGCGCACAGTTAGGAAAAACCGTACACCTTGCCCATGAAATCGTGCACCAAGGTGTCATTTTTGGATAGAGTCTTATCGTATGGTTAACCCATAGTTTTTAAACCATGTGGCCTAACTGTGTGATATGTGCCTTATGGAAAATGTCGACCACATGGTTGCCGCATGGTTTGGAAAACCGTGCACCCTGTCCAGGTCATTAAAAATGTGGATTTTACTCTTTTCTCCTCTTCATATTTAATCCCAAATCCACCCCTCTTCTTCCCCACTCAGGATTTCCAGCCCTATAAGCCTTTAATCCTCTATCTTGATCCCTTGGGCATCCATTTTAGAGGTGGATTTGATGGGAAATCTCCAATAAACTCCAAGTAAGTTCCATTTCTCCTTGGTTTCCCCCTCTTTTCTAGGGGATTCTTCCTCTTTATTTGGTGTTTCCATTGTCCAGACGGCGAGGTGACATTTTTAGGGTTCGATCTTGATCTTTTAGGTTTAATATTGATTTATAATGTTTGATCTTGCATCTCCAAGGTTTGATTGAAATGTGGTTCAAGTTTTCCACTATATTCCAAAAGTTTCTTCACTCAAGGTAGGTGGTTTTGTTCTTAAAAATTATTTAATGTGTTTGATATGCTTGTATTTATTCATGATTGAGTTCTATCTACTGTGAATGAGGTACTAAATGTGTTTTTGAAATGATTCAAGATGCCGGTATGTTGAAAAATGTTTTTCTTGAAGTAAATGTGTTATGTTCCATGTTTGATTCATATATACTCCTAGTTGATGCATTTAAGGTGTTTGATAAAATGTGTGGATAGTGAAAATCATGTTTTAAAAATGTTTTTGGTGTGAGTTTGACATAAAAAGGGGTTCTGGGTGTGGAAATAGTGTTTTACCATGTGTGTTGCATTGTTTGGCTTGTGTATATGTAGAAGTGATGTTGTACAAGATGTGTGGAATAAAATTTAGAACAAAGGGAATCATAGGTGACTTGGTGGATGGACTAGGACTAGTATTCTAGTGATTTAGAAGTAAAAATTCCTGGTTTTACTTAGCTTCATTGATGTATAAAACACTAACTAAACTATGATGATTGGAGACCATTAGAATTTAGGATGTAATCCTATCTACTGGCTCGTACATGAGGAAACTATTCAGTGTGGCTGTTATACTGCGTTTAACCAAGATACGATGTTACTAGATACCCACTAGAGATAGTTCTTATAGGAATTTCCTATGACTTAGTGCTCTATGGTGATATCATACTTATCGTCAGCATATAGTACACATTTTTAGTTATTTTGAAAGCAAGCATGTTTTCCTCTAAACTGTTTTCTATAAAATTTTTTCTAGTTGTTATTTTATAAAACCTTTATGTTGATTTATCCTATAATATTTATAGCATGGAATATTTTTATTGGGTGGCATTCTACTAGGCTATGGATCACACCCTACTTACACGTTTGGGTATAAGTAGACTTGGTTGTGTTTGATATAGGTAAAGGAAATATTTTTGGAGATGGTTGTTTGGGATGCTAGTTTTTTTTAAAAGGTTGGGGCCGAAGCCTCATTTTTATTAATAAAGCAAAGAAAAGACCTCTTTTAACTGGGTAGAGGGAGACCCATTACATAGCCCGAAGGCCCAGTGGTCTAGTAGCCCATTACATAGCCCGTAGGCCCAAATTTTTTCCCAAATTCCTATTTTGTGAATAGTAACCCGGCTGCTACAGTACCGCCGCCGCTAAAAACGTGTGTAAGGGTAACGCTCGTCTCCCACTGGGGGCCTCGCCATGCCAGAGTGCGCCGCATGTTCCCCGACTAGGAAAATGGATTTGAATCGCCCTATGCATAATACGCTCGTCTCCCACTAGTTTCCAGCCTGTGGGGATCATGAATGCCCCTCAGGCTTACCACAAACCGGATCAGGTGTCAGGTTGGATAGAACTCCGACTTGGTTCGTGAAAAAATGGTATCAAAGCATGGTTACTCTCTTTGGGGTTATGACGTTTGAGATGAGTCTAGATAGAAAAGAATTAGGATTTTTAGGGATTGAGGTCCTAGTTCCATGTAGCATGCCTGGCCAGCACACCTCATGACAGATCTTACATCACTTTGGGCTATTAGGATTTTTGATTTGACTTCTCCTCCATGTGATACGTGTAGGCTATAGACTGTATATGGACACTGGGTGCGGGGGTGGAGTAGTTTGGTTTGGTTGTCATGTTATTGTGATGGGTTTGATTTGTTTGGATTTATTCAATGTTAATGTTTGTTATTATTGATGATTTTTTTGTAGAATGGTTGTATTGATGGGTTTCCTTGTGATTTTTTCCTCTTATAGATAAAATTCCTATATGAATACTTCCTGTGCAACTATGGGAAGAGGCCATAGAAATTTCTCCCTCACTATTTGATTATATACTAGTGGAATCCATGGTCCGGGATGTTCAGGATTTGGGTTAGGGAGTGGGTTTTGGTCCTTCTATGGTTAGAGAAGCTGAACCGGGTCTTGGAAATGACAAAGCTCAGGAGTTCCTCAAGAATAAACCTTCCTTTTTCTGGGGTAATGCAGGACCTATAGAATTAGATGAGTGGATTGAGAAGATAGATAATTTTTTTTTGAATTTATTGAAACTCCTGAGTTTTTCAGAGTGAAACGAGTTTTGTTCTTACAAGAAGGTCCCAATCATAGGTGGTGGGACTCAGTGGTTTAGACTGGGAAGACCGAGCAGATGAGTTGGAAATATTTCAAGATATTTTTCAACGAGTAGTATTTTCCTGTGGTATTGGCTTATGCTAGATCCTGGGAGTTTATGGATCTTGACATGGGATATAGGAAAGTGATAGTGTATGCTAATCATTTTTTGGAGTTGTTTTGGTATGCGCTCGATATCATTTCCAATGAGTAGCTGAAATCTCGAAGGTTTAAGATAAGGTTGCAGGCAAAGATTTATTCTTAGGTCTTTTTGTTCAATATGAATACCTACAATGAGGTGTTCAATTGTGCTTGCATAGTTGAGATTGATTAGAAAGGAAATTCTAGATTCCTTGGGGTAGTGTCAGCTGTGAGAAGTGGAAGCTCTTTAGAGAAGAATAAGTGGGATGAGCAGGGAAAGAAGGGTGGTGGTAACTTGGGCCATCATTATTGACTATTTTCATCAGTTGTTTCATATTTTGGATCACTTTTGTGCCATTACTGTGAGAAATTGGGGCACGTGCGGTCGGGGTGTCCATCCCCACCCAGATCATTCCATTGGTGTGGACATATGGGGCAGTTGTAGTGGTTTTATAGGGCCACTCGATCCTATTATAGTGGTGCGGGGTCTGTATCTCTCCAAGGAATATCATCCCAATCAGAGCCGTCAAGGTTAGTGAGTCCTCAGTTGGGCGGTCATGGTAGTAGGGCTAGATCATCTTCTAGGTAAAGTTATTTCAGGGTAGATCTATAGGCTAGTGGTCATTCTCAGGCTCAGGTTGAGACGAAGTATCTTCATGCAGCGGACCAGGCACCAACATGATCAGATGTGTGACCTATGATAGTTTGAGGTACCATTCTTATTGCACCATACTTGGTTGTTTCTCTATTTGATACTGGTGATTCTATTTCTTTTATCTATGCCTATTTTCTAGATGTGTTGAAACTTCCAACTGAGATTATTCCATATGTGGTGGATTTGGTAACGCCACTTGGTAAGAAGCCAGAGTAGGGTCTCAAGTGTCTATCTTGTGCACTCACTATGTCATGGGTCAAGTTAGAATGGAACTTCCTTGTTTTTGAATATGGAACTATTTGACATAATCCTTGGTATGGATTGTACGGTACAGTTTTAGCCACACATATATTGTTATAGATGAAGATTAATCTTTGTAGAACTTAATGAAAGTACCCATGTTTTTTATGGAGAATGGGATCCTCGGTCTAGTTGTGCTGGGCCTCCACTCTCAGAATTAGGTTATCTCATTTTTTGGTTATCATCGATCATGTCGGAAGACGATGATGGTTCTTCTAAGGGTGACTTACCTCCTATGGTGGATGAGTTTCGGGAGGTATTTCTAGAATATTTTTCAGGCTTTCCTCCAGAGCGAGATGTGGAGTTGTTGATTGATTTGGTGTCAGGAACACAACCGATATCTCTTCCATCATACCGTATGGTTCCCATAAAGTTGAGAGAATTAAAGGTACAACTAGAAGATTTAGAACCCAAAGTATTCATTCGCTCAAGTGTATCTCCTTGGGTCACCCCAATCTTGTTTGTGAAGAAGGATGATGGATCTCTCTAGTAATGTATTGACTACCAGAATCTGAATAAGTTAACCATCAATAACAGGTATCCCTTTCACCGTATAGTTGAATTTTTTGATTAGTTAAAAGGGTAAAGGTAGTTTTTCAAGATAGATTTTCATTCTAGTTACCACCAAGTTAGGGTGAAATAGGTGGATGTCCTGAAAATGGTTTTCCAAAGTAGGTATTACCATTTTGAGTGCTTGGTAATTCCTTTTGGGTTGACTAATGCTCTAGTGGTTTTTATGGTGCTCATGAATATGGTGTTCCACCAGTATCTAGATTCTTTCATTGTGGTATTTACGGATGACATCATAGTTTATTTTGAATCTGAGTAGAAGCATGAGTATCATTTGAGAATCATATTGGAAACTCTTTGGAACCATCATATTTATGCCAAATTTTTTAAGTGTACCTTCTAGATTCAAGAGATAAAGTTTCTGGGCCACGTGATATCAAAGTGATGAGCTTCGGTGGACCCCAAGAAGATTAGAGCAATTATTTCATGGGATCAACAAAAGAATGTGTTTTAGATTAGAATCTTTCTAGGCCAAATATTACATGCATTTTGTTCAAGATTTCTCTCATATGGATTTTCCCATGACTGCGTTCACCCATAAATGGGTGAAGTTTGAATGGAGTTCTAAATGAAATGTGTCCTTTGGGGATCTTAAGTGGAAGTTGGAAAGCACCCCTGTTTTGATATTTCTAGAATCTAGAAAGGGCTATTTGGTTTATTTATATTCTTTAGGTATGGGTCTTGGGTGTGTATTGATGTTGGGTGATCATGTGGTGGCATATGAATCTCACTAAATCCAACCAAATGGGATGAACTATCCGACCCATGACATAGTGTTAGCAGTAGTGACAATGAATTGAAAACATGGTGTCATTATCTTTTTGGGGAGAATTTTTTGGTTTATTCTAATCTTAAGAGCTTTGACTATATTTTCTCCCAGAAATATTTGAATCTGAGGTAGCACTGTTGGGTTGAATATCTTCAATGGTTTGATTTTCATGTCATCTATACCCCGAGAAAGGGTAATGTTGTGGCTTGTTCCTTGAACATAAAGGTGCTAGTGCAGGAATTGAGGAAGTCCAGTGATGAGTGGACCTTAATGGGGATTTTTTCTTAGATGCACTTGGAGAGAAAGGAGCACAATGGAGGTGCATTATTGGCTAGTGTTCAGCTGGTTCCTTCTCTTTTGGAATTGATTTGGTAGGAGAATCCTGGTGATGAACTATGCCAGCAGTCTATGAAGTATTTTCATAGTTGGGAGACACCTTGAGATTGATCATTGTCTCCCAAGGGAGTTTTATATTTCAAGGGCCTCTTTGTGGCGCCGTTATCTCTAAGAAAGGTGGTGATATAGGATAGTTACCAGTCTTAGTGGTCCATTCATCCTAGTGCTACCAAGATGTATTATGACATGCATCAAAATTTCTAGTGGCTAGGTATGAGGCAATATATATTTTACTTTGTATCGAGGAGTTATATGTGTCAGCAGGTGAAAGAAGAACACTAGAGGCCATCCGGTTTACTTCAACCACTACCCATTCCTAACTAGAAGTGGGTCGAGATCACCATGGACTTCATTATTGGCCTACCTCGTACACCCAAGGGAAAGAATTATATTTGGGTAGTGATCTACCATCTAACTAAATAAACCCACTTCATTCCTATCAAATATTTAGCTATGGTACATGAGTTGGGCTAGTTTTATGTCCAATAAATAGTTACTCTTCATGGTGTTCCATCAAAAAATGTTTCTAAAAGAGACCCCCATTTTATATATCGTTTCTGGGAAGGAATTAAGAAGAAAATGGGGTCAAAAGTCAAGTTGAGCACGACATACCATCCTCAAACGGATGGATAGATGGAGTGGGAAAATCAAAATTTGGAAGACATGCTCCGAGCTTGTGTGTTCGATTTCAGAAGATAGTGGGATAAAAATTTAGGATTGTTTGAGTTTGGATATAATAATAGTTATCACTCCTCAATCCGAAGGGATACCTTTGAGGCACTCTATGGTCATCTGTGTTATTCTCCCTTATATTGGGCTGAGGTGGGTGAGACCTTCTTACTGGGGCCGAGCTTAGTGTAAGAGACATATGAGAAGGTCAAGATAATCAAGAAATGGTTATTGACATCTAAAATTCTCCACAAATATTATTCCAATTAGATACATAAAGATCTTGAATTTTTTATGGGTGACTGGGTGTTCCTAAAAATAGCACCTTGCTTAGGTCATCACCATTTGGGAAAGCAAGTAAAGCTAATATTGAGGCATGTCGGACCTTTCGAGATTACTGAGAAGTTTGGTAAGGCATCATACATGTTGGATTTTTCCTCACAATTAACATCAATTCATGATTTGTTTCATG
Organism: Viscum album; assembly: GCA_963277665.1. Lineage (NCBI taxonomy): Eukaryota > Viridiplantae > Streptophyta > Magnoliopsida > Santalales > Viscaceae > Viscum > Viscum album. The sequence goes on from OY728146.1 coordinate 392,483,273, forward strand.
TTTCTCAATTGAATAATTACAACCCAGATCCGTCTTATGTGTTGAATTGAGAAGAATTGGAAATAGAGCCTGATTTTTCTATGTTTGAGCGGCCTTTGTAGGTTGTAGATTACCAAGATAAAGTTCTTCATGGGAAGTCTATTCCATTGGTTTGGATTCTTTGGAAGCATGATAATGAAATTCACGATACTTGGGAGTGGAAGTCATGGGTTGAGCAAGAGTATTAGTTTTTATTCTTTGATCAAGTTTTGAGTTGACTTTCCTAGGGAAGAAAGTTTTCATGGTGGAGAGAATTGTCACACCCGTGATTTATTTTTGTGGCAATTTTCTATTTATTTTTGGTATATATTTTCTTCCTTGGGTTTCTTTTGTGTTTCTTGAAAAAAATAGAAAAATTTGTCTTTGGAAGGGGGTAGCACATGGCTTACGCATAGTTAGGGGAAACTGTGCACCTTTCCAAGGAAACCGTGCACCAAAATTTCATTTTTGGATTGAGTCTTATAATTTTTTTAAACAATGTGGTATAACCATGAGACATGTACCTTGTGGATAGCGGTGACTGCGTGGTTTCTGAATGGTTTTTCAAACCGTGCGGCTATCCAAGTCATTAAAAATGTGGATTTTAGCATTCCCCACTCTCAAGATTTAACCCCAAATCTACCTCTCTTCTTCCCCACTATGTATTTCTAGCCCTAAAAACCTCCAATACCCCCTATTTCTCCCTTGGAACTCCATTTTGAGGTGAATTTGGTGGGAAATGTCCAATAAACTCCAAGTAAGTTCCATTTCTCCTTCGTTTCCCCCTTTTTTCTAGGGATCTCTTCCTCTTTCTTTGGGGTTTACTTTCTAAAGTGGGTGGGATGACATTTTTAGGGTTATATATTGATCTTTTGGGTTTAATATTGATGCCTAAGGATTGATATTTCCTCTATAGGGTTTGATTGAGGTGAGGTTGAAATTTTCCACTAGATTTCAGAATTTTCTTCACTCAATGTAGGTGGTTCCATGATTAAACATTTTTTATGAGTTTGATATGATTTCCTTGATTCATGATTGAGTTATATATACTGTGCATGAATTGAAAAATTTGTTCTTGAAATGATTCAATATGAGGGTGTGTTGAAAAATGGTTTTCTTGAAGGAAATGTGTTATGTTTCATGTGTGATTCATATATGCTCCTTGTTGACGCCTTTAAGGTGTTTGATAAAATGTGAGGATGGTGCAAATCATGTTTTAAAAATGGTTTTGGTATGTGTTTGGATTCAAAAGGGGTTTTAGGTGTGTAAATGGTGGTTTATCATGTGTGTTTCATTGTTTGGCTTGTGTATACGTGGAAGTGATGTTGTATGAGATATGTAGAATGAAATCGAGCACAAAGGGAATCCTTGGTGACTAGGTGGACGGACTAGAACTAGTACACTAGTGATTTAGAAGTGTAAATTATTGGGTTCAATTATCCAAAATGACATATAAAACACTAAATAAACTATGATGATTGGAGACCACTAGAATTTTGGATGTAGTCCTCTCTAGTGGATCATGCACAAGGACACTGTTCAGTGTGGTTGCTATACCACGTTTCACCGAGATACGATGTTCCTAGATACCCAATAGAGATAGTGCCTATAGGGATTTATCATGACTTAGTGCTCTATGGTGATATCGTACTTACCATTGGCATATGGTACACTTTATTGTTTATTTTGAAAGAAATCTTGTTTTTCTTTGAATTATTTTCCATAATTTTTTTCTAGTTGTTCTTTTATAAAACTTGCATATTTATTTATCTTATAATGTTTATAGCATGGAATATTTTAGTTGGGTGGCATCCTACTGGTCTATGGCTCATACCATTCTTACACCTTTGGGTATAAGCAGACTTGGTTATGTTTGCTTTAGGTAAAGGAAAGATGTTTGGAGATGGTGGTTGGGGATGCTATTGGTCTTTCCCATGATGGTGTTGTTGGTGATAGTGGATTGTGGGAGATGCACCTCTTGTTAGATGGACGTTTTTGGGATGTTTTAATGTTTCCCATTCATTGTAGTGTTTTGGTTTTTGTTTAAAGTTGTAAAATTGAAGCTGAAAATTGTTATGTTATGTTTGGACATATGTATTTAGTTTTGTGATGTTTATTATTGTTGTTTTTTTATGATTATAAAGTCAGGTGAAATCATTCCTAAATTATTTTATTGATATCCAAGCACTAGTTTCCTGCCCGTGGGGATCAAGAATGCCTCGGGCTATGCCACAGACTGGGTTAGGTGTTGGGTTGGATGGTACTCAGGCTTGGTTCAAGGTAGTTACATGAGGAGAAGTGGATATTTGTAGTTATTAATGGAGGAATAATGGATGAACTAGCTATAAGATACTTCCACCTTACTTTTCCAGTAAGAATGATTATGGTTTTGAAGAATTTTCATTATGTTCCCAGTTTTATAGAGAACATTATATTAGTGTGTCATTTAGATTTATTTGAATTTATTTTCATGTTTGGGAATGGAAGTTGTTAATTTTATAATGATAACATGTGTTATGGTATGTCACATATTAATAATGGTCTTTATATACTAGAATATGAAAACCAAATGTTGAAAATAGATAATGAATCAATTTGACATGACTCATATTACATATAGCTATGGAATCACCAACTTGTTCATGTAAATGAGAAGAATTTGGTAAATATCTATCAAGAAGGGTATTTAGATTCTTTTTAATTAAACAACTTTATAGGTGTTACACTTATTTTCAATCTAAAATGACAAAACCTTCATTTAGTGGAACGGGTGAAAAAGTCATCGATCTTTCTGAATTAGTTCACACATATTTGTATGGACCTTTTTTAGTTGAATCTAGATGTGGATACTCTTATTTAATAACTTTTACTAATGAATTTTGTATATATGTATATGTTTACTCAATGAGGTATAAGTTTAGTTTCTTTAAAAAATTTAAGGAATAAAAGAATGTAATAGAGGATTAGTTTATTAATAATATAAAGAAAATTAAAATATGTTGAGGTGTATAGTATCTTAACCCAGAGTTAATAAATTATCTAAGGGAGTTTTAGATTCTATATAAAATAATTACTATTTATACACTGTAGTGGAATAGTGTCAGTGAAAGTAGGAACCACACATTATTGGACATGGAGAGATTGATGATGAGTCACGTAGACCTTTCATTATCCTTTAAAGATATACATTATGAAATAAAGCACACATACTAATACAAATGCTAACTAAAGTGGAAAATAGTATCCCATATGAGTTATGACTTAGGAGAAAATGTGTGTTATCTAACTTACAAGTGTGGGGATGCAAAGCATTTGTTAATACTATTTATGGAAACAAAATTACTCCTCAAGGAAACAAGTGTTTCTTTATAGGATATCATAATAAAAAAGGGGATATTATTTATAAAATTCCTTAGGTAAAAAGGTAATAGTGTCCAAACATTACATGTTCCTTGATAGGGAGAACATCTTAAAAATAGATAGTTGGAAAAAGATTGACTTCAAGGAATTTTATAGCCAAGATACAAAAGAGTTAGCACACAAAAAAATTCTACAAGCCCCCATGGAGGATATTATTATAGAGACACAAGTAGTGCATTGGATCACTAGAGAGGTTAGAGAACCAAAGAGATATGGTTTTTTAGTCATTGAGGATGGTGAATAATTATTAGTTGATAATAATTAACCAATTTTCTATTAGAAGGTAATAAGTATCTTAACAGCTACAATGTGGCAAGAAGATTTGAGTTCAGGGATGGATTATATATACCAAAACCAACTATGGTTTTTCTTATACCCTATAGTGGATGTAAAGATTATTGGTAAAAAATGGGTATTCAAGAGAAAACTATATATTGAAGGTAAATTTATCACTAAAAAAGAGTGACTGGTTATTAAAGGGTTTAAGAAACATCAAGGCATAGACTATGATGAAACCTTTTTACCAGCCACTATAATAAAATTAATTATTATTATTCTTTATATAGTAGCTTACCATGATTATGAAATTTTTCAAATGGATGTCAAGACAATGTTTCTTAACATAAACCTTATGGAAAATGTCTATATGGAACAAACAGAAGTGTTTGTGACTTCAAAATGTTCCAATAAGGTTTGAAAGTTTCCTAAATCATTTTTTGGGTTAAATAAAGCATCAAGATCATAGATAATTTTCTTTTATGAATCCATAAAGGAATTTGGTTTCATAAATAATGAATATGAGCTCTATTTTTATAAAAGGTTTAGTGGGAGTGCAATCATTTTCCAAGTAGTATATGTTGATGACATATTTTTGTTAGGAAACGAGATACCAATCTTACAACTTGTTAATATGTGGATGAAAAAGTTCTTCTCCATGAAGGACTTAGGTAAAGCATCCTATATTCTAGGGATCAAGATCTCTCATGATAGATCCAAGAGGCCACTTGAACTAAGTCAGGGTACATACATTGATATTTCAACCCAAGACACCCTGAGAGGGGATGGGAGAATTAAGCTGTCAAAATCTTCTTTTCATTATTTAGGATCTTGTTCTCACATTGGTCGGAATGCATCATACATGTTGCAATTAGTATTCAAACCCCTATTAAAAAATGTAGAAATTAAAGCAAAGAACAATGATTTTACTTGGTTCAACCCTAAGGGCTAGTCCAATGAGAATACACATAGAGTTGATACAATGTACCATAATAGACTAATCTTAACTTGTTCAGTGGATAAGATATGTTAGCTGTAGTCACTCCATTCCAAAATCACAACCTTTATAAAAAATATTTAGGGATAAGTGCAACACCTCCCTGAGACCACTTCCATTGAATCCTCTTTACCTAATATTTTAGATGAATACTTCCTTAGTTTAATGACTTTTAGATCACTTTAATATCATTAAGAATGTACTTTTTTTGCATCATGAAGACTGAAGTACGATTCTCCAATGAAATACTCAATATTTTCTTAGATAAGTATGGCATCCTGCCTTTTTATTATATAAACTTGTCATTACATGGAACAAAATAGAGGACCTTTTAAATTTTAGTTTCTTGGAAATCAGGAACATAATACTTGAAAACATGAAAAATTATTCTAATCCATTTGAAAGGATTATTAATGGGTTCATACTAATTTAAATTTACTACATCTCATAACCTAGGGTCATACATCAAAGGAAAGGGGTGAGAATGAGTCCCATTAAGGGAATAATCAAGGGAAACAGTTTAGATGTGATCATGAGGAATATCAATAAGAACACAAGGAATATCATTATGGCATGAGAAAGGGAACGTGCGGTATATCATAATAAAAAGAACATGATTCATAATATGGAAATGTGGTTACAACATTTAAATATTAAATTCATAATCATATCACCTAGGTTTGTCACCAAGGTGTCATAAATGAAAATCACTAAGGTTATTCACCAAGGTATCATAAAAAATGTAATATCTAGAGATTAAATTATTTACCCAATGCATTGAAGCTCTATCAGGGAACTACCTTTATATTTATTTATTAATTAAATACATATAGATGATAATATATCATTTCATTAATACCCCATGGAGAATAAAGAATTAATTATTATCAAAATCATGGCATACAAAAGTTTTTAAAGACATGATAATTATGTCATTTTTAGCCCACAAAAAGGGAATGTGGACTTATTATGTTTAAATAACTGAATAAAATAAATAATTTTTACATATAGGTGAATAATCATGGAAAATAAATTTTTTTTTGTATCCACACAAAGAAAATAAAAGATAATTTCTTAAGAAGAAGAGAGAAATTTTGAGAAGTAAATTCAGCAGCATGATGAGTATAAAAAATTATTTTAGAATAGGGTAAAATTAGAGGGTAAAAGAGTATAACATTAATAAAACATAATTTTGAAGTAAGGTAATGATAAAAATGGAAATAAAAGATATTAAACATTACATTTAGAAGACATATACAAAAAGAGGTTCTTGAATTGAAGAGAAAAGAAGGATAATTCCCTTACCTTGAAGAGTTACTCCTAAATCTTAAAGAATGTAACATTGGGGGATTGCGTACACCTTGGGGGACTCCTTGGGAGGTAAAACCACCATAAATTTGTATAGGATTGATTGGGAGTGAAAGGAAATGGATAAATGGGTTGGTATTTATAGAAAAAGTGGAGGATTTGTTTAATAATTTCCAAATATAGGCTTTGGAAATCTAGGTTGTGGAAAATAAAAAACCATTGGCTTAAAAATGGTTATGGAAATTTGGGACAAATTTTAAGTTATTTTAATCCACCAGAGCTGAACATCATTTTTATTACTTATTTTGGAATGGAAAAGTTAAGTCTCCACAAATTAATGTTTTTAAAGTCAAAGTTTTTTATTTTAGACTTTATAAAGTAACTTATCAGTTTAGAAATTGATTAAAATTTATTAAAATACTTGATATTAATAAAAAAAATATTTTAGGTCATAGATTATGGTAAATTAATTTTTAAATAATTATTAAATAATTATGGAGTCATTAAACATACAGAAAACCCCAAACTGTATTTTTACTATTCACAGGAAAATAAAGTATTTTAAAAAATTCTCATAAATTCACCATAACCTAATTTATATCCACTGATTAAAAAAATTATGTTTATTTTATCATAAAAATTCTATAACTATGAGAATTTTAACTTTTAAATATATAAATAATTATTTATTAAAAAATTGAGGGTTGTAAGGCAGAGTAAAATTTTTCACACTTAAAAATTTCATAGGACATAATAAAATTATTTTATCAGTTATGTTTAAATTAGAGTATTTTTAACATACTATTTAATTAAAATAAATAATATTTAGAATACCTAAGTTTATTATAAAAATTTATTTCTTTTCTAAAAATTAAAATTTGAGTATGAAAAATCAAGTTATCAAATTTTTCTTAATAAAACATATATTATATTAAGAAAACCCATTATTAAAATGGAATAGATGGACTAAAAAATTTATTTATAAAATTTAATTACACTTTAAGAAACTAAGGCAAGTACAAATAACCCCTTATAACACCCACGTACAACCTAAGGGTAAGGTGTGTGATGGTGATAGATTAATGGGGTGGCTTAGCTAACATTTAATGAGTGGTAATTTCCACTAAATTGAACTTCTCCTGTAGGAGGTTTTGTTATATATTCAATTTTTGAAGCTCATCTTGGGATTGGTTAAGGGAGAACCTCAGTGATGGTACCTCCCTCCCATGTTTTAAAAAAAGGGCTTCATACGACATGACTCCACTAGTTAAGGCCATCACTTCTCCTTTCTACATTAATTATCCTTTATCATTACTACTTATAAATACTAATTATAACGTTCAAATTATTACCAATCAGTAAAGTTACCAATGGTCAAATTGTCCAACAATTATATTGACCAATGGTCACATTTGACCAATGTCCTAAAATGCTCGAATCCTGATGGTCACATTTCCCTTTATAATCTATAAACACGACTTCATTATTTCATTCAATATTCACTATAATTCCTCCCAAGGTTATAAATTTTAATTTTCTAAGATTTTTATTGGTTTACTAATATTTTGTTTTATTTCTGTAGTGCTTTCCATGGGGGCGATGTTTCTAACATATTGGAGCGATCCATATTTTCCCATGTTGGAATTTCTATTATATATATATTTTTGTCTACTTGTAATGTTTGGCATTTTAATTAGTTTCTTGGATGACTAATATATTGATTAGTATTAAAGAGATATGGTTTTGTTGTTTATAATATAATATAACACACATTTTATTTGGAAACAAATATCATTTAAAAAAAATGGGTCTTTACATTCTTCCATCCTTCAGAAATTTCATTCCAAAATTTCAAATCATATTATTGGTTGCGAAAAGGTGAGGGTAATTTTGCTTTATTGTTTTCTCTGGTTCCCATGTTTCCTATTCAAACTTCTGGTTTCTCCATAACACTTTGACAAGGTGGGTAGTCTTGTTGTGTAGAACCTTGTCTCTATGGTCCAATATCTCCATTGGCTAATCCTCACAAGAGTGGTCATGTTCTAGTTTTACCACCTCCGAATTTAGTACATGTGAGGGATGAAGTGTTTACTTCTTCAAGAAAGATACATGGAATACATCATAAAATTAATCTATATTTGGTGAAAGTGAAAGATTATAGGCCACTGCTCCTATGTGATCCAAGATTTCATAGGGTCCAATGTACGTGGGGCTAATCCTCCCTTTATTCCCAAGCTACATGACTCTCTTCCATGGTGACATTCGAAGGAATTTTTTTTCACCAACATCAAACTCTATGTCCCTTCAATAGTTTACAAAAAAGATATTCTACCAAATCTGAGTAGATTTTATATTTTTTTGGATTTAATGAACCTTTTCTATCATATTTTTCAAATGATTAGGCCCAAGTATCTTTCTCTCATCAACTTCATCCCAATTTGTAGGATTTTTACATCACTTCCTATATAGAGATTCATAGTGTGCCATTTGAATACTCTATTGGAAGATATTATTGTATGAGAACTCAACTAATGGGAGGTGTTGATCCCATATAAATTTAAATTCCATTGATCATGTTATCAACATATACTTGAGTATCTAAATAGTCATTTCAGATTGGCCATCAGTTTGGGGGTGATAAGCTATACTGAAATTCAATTCAGTATTCAGATCATGTTGGAGACTTCTCCATAATTTATATGTGAACCTTGGATCACGACCAGAAACAATAGAAATTGGTGCCCCATGCAATATCACCACTACCTTTACATATATATTGTCATGTTTTTCAAGAGATAAATCTTCTTGAATAGTTATAAAATGGATATTTTTGGTGAGTCGGTCCACTATAACCCATATTGCATTATTTTCTCTGGATGTTCCTGGGAGACTAGTGAAAAAGTACATAGTGATCTTGTCCCACTTCCATATCGACATGGGAAGTGGTTTCAATACCCTTATAAGAAGTTGTTTCTCTGACTTCACTTATTGACACACCAAGAACATTGTAGTGTAGTTGAAAATCTCCATTTTCATATTATCCCACCAATAATGATCATGAAGGTCCCTATATATTTTAGTTATTACATGATGTATATAGAATATAGAGATATGAGATTCATCCATCAGTTCTTTCTTTATCTCTAGAATATATGGGACACATAACCTTGTACAAAATTTCATTACACCTTCTTGATCAATATTGAACTCAGGAAACTTCCCATTCTTCATAGTCTCTATCTTATCTTGTAACAAAGGATCTTCTCTTTGATCTCTCTCAATCTTATCAAGTAATGATGGTTGATAAATCATTTGAGATAAGATTGATTATGATCCTTACCTTATGATTACAATGTCCAATCTTACAAGGTACTTGATTAATGGATCTCCTTGAATCTACATCATTATAGCACAACATGGTTTTTTCTACTTAACACATCAACGACCTTGTTTTCTCTTCTGAGGTGATAATGAATTGAACAATCAAAGTCTTTAAGAAGTTCCAACCGACTCCTTTGTCTCATGTTCAATTTAATCTTTGTGAATATATACTTGAAACTTTGGTGTTCTATGTAGATATCACATTTATACCCATAAAGATAGTGCCTCCATATATTATAAGAAAAAATAACCAAAACCAACACTAGGTCATGCATATGATAATTCTGATCACGAGGATTTAACTATCAAGATACATACACAATCACCTTGTCATTTTTAATCAAGAAACAACCAAGCCCTTTTAGAAATGCATTGTTAAAAATAATAAATCCTTCTCTGATTGAGGGCAGAGTTAACATAGGTGAAGTAACCAATCTATTCTTCATCTCTTGGAAACTTTCTTCACACTAATTTTTCCAGATTGACTTATATCCTTTTCGAGTTAACTTGGTTAGTGTATTAGAAAGTCATGAAAAGTTTTTCAAAAATATCTTATAATATCTTGATAAAACAAGGAAACTATGAATCTTAGTTAGTGTTATATAATGATGCCACTCCTCCACAACCCTTTCCTTAGCCGGGTTAACTGATATTCCTTCATTGGTTATAATGTGCCTGATGAAAGCAACTTGTTGTAACCAATATTTAAATTTATAGAATTATCCAAATAGCGTATCCTTCCTTATAGTTCTCAATATAACCATTATATGATCCTCATGATCCTCACATATTTTGAAATATATTATAATATCATCTATAAAAACTACCATAAATTTATCAAGGTAGTCCTTAAAGACTCTATTCATAAAATCCATAAATATAGATGGAGCATTAGTCAATCCAAAGGGAATAACAACAAACTCGTAATGCCTATATCTTGATCTGATGGCAGTATTTTTAATTTATTATTTCTTTACTCAATTTATGATAACCAGACAGAAGATAAATCTTAGAGAAGAATTGAGCCCCATGAAGCTGGTCAAATAAATCATCAATACTTGGGAGAGGATAATTTTTCTTCACTATGACCCCATTAAGTTATATATAATAAATGCATAGCCTCATTTATCTATCATTATTCTTCACAAATAGAACATGTGTTCCCCAAGAGGACACACTTAGTCAGATAGATCCATTCTCTAAAAGATCTTGAAGTTGTTTCTTTAATTCCTTTAGCTTCACATTTTCCATTCTATACAGGGTATTTGATATCATCTTGGATTCAGGTATTAGTTTAATGAATAACTCTACCTCTCTTTATGGGGGATGTTAAGGTAACTTATAAGAAAATACATCAATTTATTATTGAAGTATGGGGATATTTTCTATTCCTATACTTTCATTTATTTCTTCCTCTTTACTAATCATCTCTATAAAGAAGGACATGAGAGGTGATTCTAGGTAATCTTTAGGTTGGGATATATCTCCTTTGAAAATAAATTTAGGTTTTCCATTCAAGACTACTATTATTCCCTTGATTATTTAGTTTATCTTAGCATTATACTTTGAGAGCTAGTCCATCCCTAGTATAATTTTGATTTCCACCATGGCAATGACTATTATATTTTGGATGAGATTATGCTCACCAAAGGCAATACTAGAGTTTATATACACTATTGATACTCGGATAATCCCTCTAAGAGTCTTAATAATAAATATACTTCTATAAGATCAAGGATTGATTCTATATTCTGTTAAAACTTAGAGGAAAAAAAGGAATTAGTAGAACTAGAATCAAACAAAGTACTTGTTAGATTTGAGAGAATAATGAGAGTACCTGCCACCACATCATTGGAGCCTATAATTTATCCATAATGATAGAAAATTCCCAAAATTTCTCCCTTTTCCTATGCTGAGGTTGATGGTGATTTACCTCCATTATCTTCTGTTTTGGACAGGGATGAGAAAAGTTCCCAAGTTGTCCACACTTGAAGCATTGAAATTCAGGTTGGTCCTGCACCATCTTCCCTTTGTTTTTAATGTTGAGAAGTTTAGGCTTTACCTCACCATGATAGTTTTGAGCTATATGAAAATATCTTTCATACTTGTACCAATTTACACTCCCATATAATTAATTCCCTGAATTTTTCTTCCCACATTTTTTGCACATGGGAAGTTTCAGTTTCTTTCCTTATCTTCTATGAGCAAAGTTCCTCCCCGAGTTTGGATCCATAACCCTATTATTTTCATTTGACCTATATGAGAAATACATTTCTCCAAAATCCAATTCAACCATCATAACACTTTATACTATCTCCTCATATATTTCATAGTCTTGATTTTATAAATTCTTCAGAAGATGAGGTCTTAGTCTTCCAAAGAATTTATCAACCTCTCCCTTAAGATCCATAACAAAGATATAGGTGTATAGATAAATTATTATAAAGTTCATCTCATAAATTTACACTAATTCATTTTCCTTCTACTTTATCTTGAGTAATTCCTTCTCCATTTTCGTTCATAATGAAACGGGAAAATATTTATTGAAAAAAATTCCCCTGAACTCTTCCCACTCCATAGAATTGATCTCCCTTATTGGATTCCTATTTTTAATCAGTTTCCACCACCGATAAGTTTCTCCTTCTAAGCGGTATACTGATAGGGTGAATTTCTCTTACTATGAATAAAAAAGTATAGAGAATATATTTTATATATAGATAATCCATTTTTCAGTAATCAATGGGTTGGTAGATCCACTAAAAGAAAGTGATAGATGACGCATGAAGGAATCAAAGGCATGTTTTTCCCTTTGAGGTGAATTTGGATACTATACTTGATTAAAGTTATTATTCACAGCTAGAGATAGTCAATTCATCATCCTTATGAAGTTTTTCATTCTATTTTCCATCATATGGACATCAGTGCATCATCTACTACACTCATCATTTACGTGGTTCCATATATTTACCACCATTTTTCTAAAAGAAGAAAACCATAGTGAGAAAAATGTTTCTTTTAACAATCTCATAATTCTAAAGGAACTTTATGTCTTAAAACATCATGGTTAAATCTGTTATTCTTCAATAAAAATTAAATTTTCTATATATCCTTTATAATGATTCATAAGAAGCTTATGATTAACCAATCATATCCCATGGGATTATCAAATACGGAGTGCAAAAAGGCCAATTGTTGTACACTAGTTCCTGATCAAATCTTTCTCAATGCGGTGTTTTTGGATGTTACCATTAGATACATCTATTCTAGAGCCACATCTACTTGTTCATATCCAGATAGAGATTTATTTTCTTAGAAACCACTTAATAATTTACCAAAATACCAGAATGTTTTCCTATTTTCAAACTTTTATCTAGGGTTCATGATAAGGATTTATATTCCAAATTCCCACAAATAACTAAATCATCCCTTGATACTAACTATGACATCATGCCATTTTATTACATAAACTTTTCATTACATGGAACAAAATAGAGGATCTTATAAAGTTTAGTTTCTTGGAAATCAGGAGCATAATACATGAAAAAAAAACATTCTTATAATACACTTAAAATTATTCTTCATGGGTTCATCCTAAGTTACATTTACTATATCTCATAACCTTGGGACATACATCAAAGGAAATGGGTGAGCATGAGGCCCAGTAAAGGAATAAGCATGGGAAATAGTTTTTTGTTTGATCATGAGTAATATTAATAAGAAAATTAGGAATATCATAATAAATCATTTCATTAATAACCCATGGAGAATAAATAATATATTCTTATCAAAATAAGGGAATGCAAAAGTTCTTAAATAGATTATCATTATGTCATTTTTAGCCCAAGAAAAGGGAATGTGGACTTATTATGCATAAATAACTGAATAAAATAAATAATTTTTACATATAGGTGAATAATCATAGAAAATAAAAAGGTTTGGGTATCCACAAAAATAAAATAAAAAGTATTTTCTTATGGAGAAGAGAGAAATTTTGAGAAGTAAATTTGGCAGCATGATAAATATAAAATGTAGTTTTAGAGAAGGGTGAAACGAGAGGGGAAAATGGTCTCCCATTGATAAAAAATAATTTGTAAGGGTATGATAAAAAGTTTAATAAAATAGAGTAAACATAACATTTAGAATACATATAAAAAATAGGTTCTTGAATTGAAGAGAAAAGAAGGATAATTTCCTTACCTCGAAGAGTAACTTTTAAATCTTTAGGAATGGAACCTTGGGGGATTGAAAAAACTTTTGGGGTACTAATTGGGAGGAAAAAGAACCATAACTTCATGGATTATGGATTGGTATTGAAAGAAAACAGAGAAATGAGTGGATATTTATAACAAAAGTGGATGATTTTTTTTAATATTTCCAAATATAGGCCCTAAAAATCTAGGTTGTGGAAAATGAAAAACCATTGGCTTAACCATGATTTTTGACCATGTTTTTTAAAATTTGGGACAAATTTTAAGTTATTTTAATCCACAATAACCAATTTTTTTCATTACTTCCTTTTTTCTAGAAAAGTAAATTTTCCACAAATTAATGTTTTTAAAGTCAAAGTTTCTATTTTATACTTTGGAAAGTCACTTATAGGTTTGGAAATTGATTAAAATATATCAAAATACTTGATATTAGTAAAATAAAATATTTTAGGTCATGGATTTTTTTAATTAATTATTTCATTATTATGACATAATTATGAAGTCATTAAACATACCAAAAACCCCAAACTGTGTTTTTACTGTTCGTGAAAAAATTTAGTACTTTAGAAAATTATCATAAAATAACTCTAAACTAATTTTAATACGATTATTTAAAAAATGATGTTTATTTTATTAGAATAATTATCTAAATATTATAATTTTACCTTTTAAATATAAAAAACTTTATTTATTAAAAAAAAAACAGTGGGTTGTAGGACACAAACAAATTTCTAACACTTAAAAATTTCCTACGTCATAATAAAACTAATTTATAATTTCTACTAAAATAAGAGTATTTTTTAAAAATTATTTTATTAAAATAAATATTATTCCAAATAAATTATTTTTTTATAAAAATTCATATCTTTTTTGAAAATTATAATTTGAGTAAGAAAAATCAACTTATCAAATTCGTCTTAATTAAACATATATTATATTAAGAAAAAATATTCTTAAAATGGAATTGATGATATAATAATTTTATTTATAAAAATTAATTACACTTCAAATAGCTAAGGCTTGGACACATAATCCCTTATTACTTCTATGTATGAGCTAAGTGTTAGGTGTGCGATGGTGATAGATTTGTGAAGTGGATTGACAAACATTGAACAAGTGGTAATTTCTACTAACTTGAACTTATCTCATAAGTGATTTTGTTCTAGCTTCACTTTTTGAAGCTTGGGTTGGTCTTGGTTAAGGGTGAACCCTAGTGACACTACCTCCCTCCCATGTTCTGACAAAAGGTCTTCATAAGACATGACTCTACTTATTGAGGTCATAACTTCTCCTTTTTTACATTAATTATCTTTTTTCATTACTAATTATAAACACTAATTATAATGTTATAATTATTACCAATGGGTATAATTCCAAAAGGTAAAAATTTTCAATGGTTATATTTACCAATGATCATATTTGATCAATGTTCCTAAAATGGTCGAATTTTGATGGACACATTTCCCTTTATTCTGTATAAATACTACTTCATTATTTCATTAAATATTCTCTATAATTCTTCCTAAGGTTATATATTTCCATTTTCTAAGATGTTTCTAATATTTTGTTTTATTTATATAGTGTTGTCCATGGGGGAAATGATTCTAACATATTGGAGTGATCCATATTTTACCCTTTAGATTTTCCATTTTATATTTTTTTTCCATTTGTAATGTTTGTAATTTTAATTGGTTTCTTGGACGACTAATGTATTGACCAGTATTAAAGAGATATGTGTATAATATAGTACAACACACATTTTCTCATAAAAAAATATCATTTTTAAAAAATGGGTCATTACAATAAGTCTTCACCCTGGAATGAATTCACCTAGGTATGGATTTTCCTAAGTCACCTCCTTTACTCAGTTATGGTTCACCCGATTACCTTTACCCAAGTGACTTAATGCAAGTTTGGTTCATAAAAGTCTCTATTCACAAGCTCCTTTACTCTGGTCTATTCACTCAATTGTAGTTTGCACAACTCCCTTCTCCCAAGTGATTTCTCCCAAGTATACCTCGTGAAACTCTTTCACTCTACCTTATTTATGGAATAATGTCCATTCTATCTCCTTCTCTCAACTACATTTATGAAGTTTCATTCACTTAGGAATCTTTATAGAACTTCTCTCACACAACCTCCCTTTCACAAAACTCCCATATCCCAAATATTTCACTCAAGTATAGTTCATGAAAGTAGCACTTATGAAAAGGCAAGGCCCTTGATCCTCCTCTTAATCTCTTTCAGTCACAAATGAGAGGGTTTTACTAGTATTTATAAGAATAATCCCATCCTTCATGAGACTGAACATGATCAAAAACACATCTCCTCCACTTTTTCAATCCATACAAAAATCCACCAACACTGTGTTCACACAACCTCGAATTCCATGAGCATCTTACAGAATTACACAAATCACCTGAATTAATAATGCACTGTCTTTAACTAGTGTGAAATCATCTAAATTTTGTGAAATTTCCACAAATACAATGTTATGTATTTTTTTTCACCAAAATCAACAACGAATTTCCTCTAAAATTTCACACCAAAAAATTTGGCATACATTGGTAAACTTTGGTCTTTTAAATGATTTTTAATTCCACTTTTATGATTTTATATTTCAAACTCCTTGATTAAATTAGAAATGGATTGAAAAAAACATAACACACTATCAATATTGAGATCAAATAAACTTGGTTCAAATATTCTCCCCCATTGGGTTTGTTATAAATCCAAAATGAAATTTAATTCCATACATGTTTTACAAAACTTCCAGAAGATAAATAAAAAAATCCTATATCACTCTAGGTCTATGTGAGAATTTATCAGTGTAGAAAAAAAGAGTTAAAGAGATCATTCCATGCCTCCTAAAATTCATCATTTTAGAAATCCTGCTATATTCTATCTTAATAAAATCCCAATACTCCATTACCTGCGAATAGTATCTCCCCAAACTTTCATATCATATACCCCTGAATTTGAGAGTATATCTTTGAAATCACTTGTTGACTACTTGAATTTCACACCTTCTCCATTTAATTTCATGGTCATTTCTCCCCATTTGACAATAAACCCAAAATTAATGGATAAAAATGAAACATACCATATAAATAATTAAATGAAAAAGGGAGAGGGGATGAACTTATACCTCCTCAAGATGAGAGAGGCGGTTGAACAATGAGATTTAACCGATGTTTTAAAAAAATAGAACAACCAAAATCATTATCATAATGTATGGAACTTGTTCATTTTTTACAATATGATCCACTGTGATTATTATTTGACCCACATTCCCATTTATGAAGTGGTTTCTTAATTCAATATTCTTAGTATGAGAGTGTTATAGAATATTTTTGATGAGACCAATCACAATCATGTTATCATAAAAAATCACCATAGACTATTCAAATTCTTCATCAACATCCTATAACTATTTCTTCATATGGAAAATCTAAGTGCATTCCTTGGTTACTAAAACATATTCACCTTCTTCTATGCATAGTGAAGTGCTTTCCTACTTATTAATTAGTCAGATAACACATTTACTACCGATAAATAATGCACCACCACTTATGGAATTTTGGTCTTCCACATCATTGGACCAGTACACATCCAAGAATGCAGATAACTCATCATCCTTCCCAAAATAAAAAAACAATATGAAATTGAGATTACCCCAGATATACCTAATGAAACTCTTAACTAATATGATATTCTCCTCATTAGGATCACCTTAGAAATGGGCCACCAAACATGTTGCAAAAACAATATCTTCCCTTGTTATAGACAAATAAAGAAAGATTGTAATTATCCTTTTGTACAAGGTAGGATCCACTGACTTTCCATATTTAAAAGTCCCAAGTTTATTTCCAACCAAAATTAGAGTTGACATTGGTTCAAAATCAGGCATATAAAATTTCTTCAACATCTCTTTCATATATTTTGATTGAGAGATAAAAATGAGTTTCTAATTATGAATCACCCACAACACTAGAAAATATGAGTGCTCTCTAATCATAGACATCTTAAACTCCGAACCCATTATATTTGAAAATTCCTCCATATATTTATGGCTACTTCCACCAAATATTATGTCATCCACATATATCAACACCATGAATTATTATTCCTTGGATGTTTTAACTTAAAGGTTAATATTAACAACACCTCTTCTTAAATTCAAGATTCTTTGGGTTCAAGTCTACCCACACATGATATGATCACAGTGCATGTTTCAAATCATACAAGGCATTTTTAAACCTAAAAAACTTGTTTTCATCATTTATGATTAAGAAACCAAATGGTTATTCAATACAAACCTACTCTTGAAGTAAACCATTCAAGAACACTATTTTAATGTCCATATAATGAATCTTGAAACCCCATTGTATTTCCATCACCAAGAAGAGTTTAATTAAATTAAGCCGAGTGATCGATGTAAAATTTTCTTCAATGCAGACTCTTTTAATTTGAGAATAACCCATGAAAACTAGATGCGAATTATTTCAGATCAAGTTTCCATGATCATCAAATTTATTCATGAAAATATAGTTTTTTCTGATCAAATTGCAATGTTTAGGATTATTTAACATTTTCAAGTCTAATTTTTATTGATTTGATATATTTCTTAATTCATGGATATAACCCATTATTGATCCTTTTCTGCTCAAATAATGTTGGTTTTACCATTAAAAGCAGAGAATTATGATATAAATCCCTCATTCTCCTTTTCCATATGGGATCCATTCCATATTTGATTATGTTAGATGAATCAAATTCTATTATCCCATTTTTATTTTGATGCACATGCTGACTTTCTTCAACAATCATATCTTATTATTATTTTTCATTTGAATCTTAATCATTTGGAGAGATTTGTGAAACTACAAGATCTGTGTGGACTTCTTACTCATAATCATACATGTCATCAAAATTTGAACTCCTTAGATTCTTACCATCCTTTTCCTCAATTAATTTTATTTTAATAATATATAAAAATTTATTCATCCTCTTATTAAAGAATTTATAGGCCTTAATCTTTGTTGAGTTACCATGAAACACTCCTTCATTTTACACATCTCTACATTTTCCATGATTACCTTATTTGTTTTGAATGTATAATCTACTTATGAAGACCTTAAAATTTTTTAGTGTGGGATTTCTTACATGCTACATTTCATTTATTATACTCTCTTCATCTAGGTTAATAACTACTTGATTTTTCATGTACACTATAACTTGTACTGCTTATTTCTAATAGTAATGAGAGAATATAAAATAACAGGGATGAGTATTACTTCTTATGAATCAACAATATTATTTTTCATATATTCTATGCTATGTATCAGGCTTGATGTTTCCTATTACATCAAGTAAACCTAGGAGTCCAAAATTGGACTGACATGAAGCCTATACTAAATTATGAAAGGCATACTAAGGATATGTTCCTAGTTTATAGAGGATATGGAGAATTATTATTTATAGGATATACAAATTATAGTTTTCAAATACGTCAAAATGATCTGTAATCATAGACAAGATATCTTTTCTGCTATAATATAGGAGTTGTGAGTTGGAAAAATTCAAAGTAACCAATGGTCTTTGATTATATGGTAGATTATGAGTATATTAAGGTTTATGATGCAGTTAAAGAAATAGTATGGATATGAAACTTCATCTAGGATCTTTATGTATAGCTTAGTAGTAAATTTTTAATCACATTGTATTGTGATAATACTATATTGGTGGTCGTCACCAAGGATCCAAGGTCACATAAATGAAAAAAGCATATACTTTATAAGTATCATCTCTTGAGGAATTTTTAAAAAATGGGTGAGGTTGTAGTAAGTTAAGTTTTCATAGAGGAGAACATGGTGGACCCATTAAATATATCCTTTTCTTTGTAGAAGCATGCATATCACATGAAAGCTACTCAAAGTCATTAACAGTTGGATCTAGTGTAAGTGGGAGTTTGTTATACTTTGTTCCTTAGAACCAACTACTTCGTACATTCGAATACCTTTATATTAAAAAACTCAAATATTAATAAATATTTTATCATATGATGAGTGTTTTTATACATAGAATCAATACAATAATGTTCTTATTTTATCTATCACATCAAAAGGTCATAACAATTACCTACTATAATGGGAACCTTGAAGTGATATGAAAATATTATAAAATATGTTATATGGTTGGATGAAATCTATCTGATGATACACATATGATGTTTGACCATATGGTAATAGAGGCTCATAATACATTGAGACTTCTTTCCATGAATTTTTCACTTGGTAATCACCAAGAGAGGAGGTTATGAGAATAGACATTCCAATATAATTCTAGATGTTTTATGTGTCATTGGATATTAATTTCCATGTATTTGTGCATTGGTACTTATAATTTAGATTATTATTTATGCATATCATGAATTTAATTTTTTGATGTATTGAAAAGAACCATGAAGACATATGCTCATGGAAATATATGATACATTGAGTGTGTTATAAGTGATATGAAATTAATTAATAATTCAAGAAATGATTTATCCCTTATAAAATTGGAATATCATATCTCATCCCCTTTGATTGAAATAAAATTTTCTAATTAAGTCCATGTCCATGGCTATTTCTCGATGATTTTATTTCAGTAAAGTCAAATAAAGATATATCAAGATTATAGGTTGATGACACAAGTATACAAATTAGTTGATAATAAATTAATATAAAGTGATTATATTATATAGTGGGAATTTTTATGAAGTTTTTTCATTGTGAAGTAAATTTATTTCTATATGGGTGCCTTGACATGCTTTTAGATGCTAATCTTAGACTTTCGGTAAGACTGCCTAATTCCACTGATACAGAGGCCTAGAGTGTCACACACTAAGTGCATCCTGAACCTCAGTTAAATTCTATTTAAATTTAATATTATAATAAATACGATTCTAAATTTTTTAGGATTATTAATTATTTAGGTTATGCCGATCGTACAAATATTTATTGAACAATTGATACAATAATATTTTATTATTCAAATAAATATCTATTAGTCAAAGTTTCATAAATATAAAGAAGGATTAAAAGACTAATTTAAGGATCTAGAAGAAAAGATATTTAAATTTTCATGAGTTATCATGCATTAAGAAATAATAATAATAATAATAATAATAAAAATAATAATAATAATATAATTATATGTGTGGTTAAATTCAAATAAATATATTAGAAAAGGGATTTTGTGAAATAACTAATATCTAAACCAAAGTATAAAACCTATATTATATCATTTCTAAGATAGATAATGGTTTTCACATCATATTATCTAGATAATTTTTGAAATCACTAGAGGGAACTTGTTAAGAATGCTTCCAAGAATAGAGAGATATCATCACCCTCCTTCGTATCAAGATTGAGAGAACTTGTGGAAATATTTTAAGTCCAAAAGGAATTATTACTATAATGAACATAAAATGACACAAGTGGTTCACTTCTTCCATTCTAGCACCTAGAGATCTAATGATGACATTCCAAGGTTCATAGAGTATGTGTGGATACCACCCAAGGGATTATACCCTTGCCTTATTCATTGAAATGATGAAATGACAAGAAAGGTCAACCAATTTAACAATGAATAATGATTTACAAGTGAAGGTAATTATTATATTTATAAATTAATTATAAATTATATGTGAAATGACCCTATTTTTGAATCTTTTGGGGTTAAATTTGTCTATTTCTATAGATTTATCCGAGTAAATGATATTAAACCATTATTGATCATGGGATTAACTACTTTTTCTAGACCATATGAACTTCATGTATATGTTGACGACATAATATTTGATGGATCGAATGAGGAAAAATGTAATAAGTTTTCATAATAGTTGAGGAGATATTTCAAAATGTAAATGATTAGAACATTAACATTTTCCTTGGTTTTAGGGTGATATAAGGAAGACATGTAACATTCATATCACAATAAAAATATCACAAGGATGTTATAAAAATATTAAAAATGTAAGATTCTAAGGAAATGAAAACTTTGGTTTATACCAGGATGAAGTTATTAAGGGATGAGGATGGAAAAGAGGTTAACATTATGAAATATAGGTAGATCATTGGGTGAATTTTGTACTTAACAAAAATAAATAAATAAATATTGTGTTTTCCACATGTAAAGCTGTAAGGTACTAGAGTAATACCAAGGAAATACACTTATAAGTAATGAAGAGAATATTTTGATATATCAAAGGCATAGTGGATTCCAGTTTTCTTTACAATACAACATCTCAAAAAGAATTATTGGGATATAAAGATGTATATTAGGTTGGTTTTTCAGATTATAGAAAGTAAACATTAGGAAATTCATTTTAAATTATAAGGATATGCATTTATTAGCTAAAAAAGAAATAAGATTTCATTACATTGAGCACTATAGAATATGAATATATTTTAGCCAATCAAGATTACAGGAAACTATTATGGATGAAGCAACAACTTTAGGATATGGGAGTTGAACTTAGGTCTCCCATCAGAATCAAATGTGACAACTCAAATTCTATCAACCCTAGAAAAAATCATGCACATCACTCAAAGAGAAATAACATTGAAGTCAAGTATCACTTTATAAAGGATAAAATTGAGAATGGTTTAGTAAAATTGGATTATGTGCCTATACCACTTCAAGTAACATATATCATGATAAAAGCCTCAACCAAGAAAATTATTGAGAAACATCAAACGGTTCTCATATTTCTATAAAATCTCCACAATTAAATAAGTTTTTATTTAGAAACCCCACTCCCCAAGTAATATTATAGATTCCGTCATGAGTTAGATATTGTACTTTACCTTGTATCCCATAAAGGAGTGACCTTTGGGTTCATTGGAAAAGTGGTAGATATTGTTCATGAATGGGAAATATATTGTTCAAAACTTTTAATGAGGTGATTATCTTTATAAATTTGATGAAAGGGGAGAATTTTTCAATGTTTACTCAGGGGGAGAAAATGCATAGGTGTAGTTTCAAATCACCAAGTGATGGTCAATCCAAATTAAGTGATTCATCAATAATATTTTCATGTTACACTTGTTTCTCATGATAATATTGAATAACATGGGTTTAAAATATATGTTAAGTTAGTTTTTGATTTATATATAGAGTTTTAGAGAGTGAATGGTATTTTAAACAGAAAGTGTAAAATATTTTTCAAGAAGATGATTAAGGATTTTGAAGTGTTGTTAACAAACTCAAAGGGGGATAAATCCCTAAAGTTTAATTTTTGAGTTTTTGGGTAGTGTTTTTTGATAAAACATATTGATAGAGTTTCAGATATGTGAAGAATTTATGGATTTATAAAGATATGGGTTTTGAGGTGTTTGATGTTTTTTTGACATTTTTCTGAAAATTTGGAGTTAAGGAGAGTTGTGTAGTTATGTGTGAAAACTAGAGTTTCACAAACTATGCTTTACCAAAAACTAGAATTTAGATCAAATCTATGATTGGGCTTGTTCAAATGGGAAGTTTCATGAATTTTTAGATGTTAGAAATGGAGGCACCATAAAAAGGTGTTTTGCACACATGTAATAACCCAAATCTTATTTTCATGTATGGATACTATTTTTCTGGTGTTTTGAGAAAAAGAGGAGTTTATGGAAATTTAAGGAGTACATGTCGTGTACTTTGAAGCACATGCCATGTATCCGCTTGCCATGGGTGATCTTTTACTTGCCGTGTAACGGCCAAGTTCATGGCCGTGTGGGGTGACCTAATGACCACCTAAAGCGGGGCCTGATAAAGGCATATAAACGCTTTATACTTTTTAAAGACAAGTTGTGTAATTTTTTTTAATCTTTATATCAGACCAGGGTCATGTATCATTCACAGAAACCCCTTCTTCGTACGATGTATCATCCAAGAGCGACCGAGGAGCACAATTCTTCCTGGAGCCCCCAATCTATCACCCATTCTCCGATTCAACCGCCGTCGATTGCGTTGGAATCGACACAGTGAGCTATTACTTCTTCTATAGCCTCATTTCCTTATTTCTCTTCTTTCATGAGATATCCTTGGTTGAACGTTTTAGATGTGTTTATAGATATACCACATTCTAAGTCGATTCAAAGGCTGAGGTTCAACTATATCGATCATACAACACTGAGGAAGGTGTTTTGTGCCTTTCCGTAGTTAGTCTTTTAATATTATGCGCAAAAGTGATCGATACCCTAGAAATAGGTATTGCATGTTTAGGGATTTTAGCCCCATTAATGTCTGATATTCCTTGTGTACCTGAGTAGAGGTTTTTTGATTGTTAATA
Organism: Viscum album; assembly: GCA_963277665.1. Taxonomy (NCBI): domain Eukaryota; kingdom Viridiplantae; phylum Streptophyta; class Magnoliopsida; order Santalales; family Viscaceae; genus Viscum; species Viscum album. Next base: position 392,507,202 of record OY728146.1, read on the forward strand.
GGCTTATTGCCCATACTATGGATGAGTTTCCCATTTTTGTTTTGATATTGACCGTTTGGTCTAGCTTTACTGGTTAGGATGGAGTGATATTATCTGATGCTGCTATATGCTTGTATCTATTTAGCCAAGTTTTTCTTGAAAGCTGTTAGCCAAGTGGTTCTTAAGATTTAATTTGGATGTTTAACATCGTTATGAATGATTGACTTACACAGGGCTATGAGAACCTGGTGTAGTAGACCATAGGGGGAATGAATGCTGAGGGCTTCTCTAGAGTGCCTGTTTACTTTTACGTTATGAGACCATAGGGGGGATGGATGTGTGTGCTCCCTCAGAGTGTCTGTAGTTCCACATTGTGAGACCACAGAGGGAATTGGACGTTGAGTGCTTCCTTAGAGTGTCTATAGTTTACCATTGCAAGACTATAAGGGGAATTAATGATGATAGATTCCTCAAAGCGTCTTTGCTAAAGCTGAACCAGAGGGGTTAGACTATGAGTACTTCCTTGTGGGTTGCTTGTGTTTTATTGGTTGAACCATAGGGGATATGCTGTGAGTACTTCTCTGAGGGTTACTTGTATTTTTATTATCTTCTTTCTTGATTTATGAAAATGAATGCAATTGAAACTATATGATTGTTTACTTTTGAGTACTTCCTTATCTATTGTTTATTTTTTCTTATTGCCTACCATATATATTCACTAACTGTTAAGAACATATCTTTGAGTGTTTTCCTATTGGGATTCGTCTCACACCCTATTTGGGTCATGATTTTAGGCCCAAACTGATTATATTGCTGCAGGTGTAGATAAGGGAAAGCAACATTCTACTTCAGGTACTTGATTACTGTGAAGCTGGAGATCATGGGACCAAGATAAGGTTTGCAATGCTGCTGGAGTTTATTTTCTTTATTTGTACTTTGGTTTAGTACTATATTCCAGTATTGTGACTTGTTTGGCTGCTTTCCTAGACATATGTATCATTCATCATTTATATATATATATATGCTCCAGTTGTTTATTACTTCCAGTATTCCACTGTTTACTTATTGCATGTTATTACTACTTCTGCTATTGTTATCTGTTTCTTTCTGCTACATTACTATGACAATGAAGGAATAGTTTTCCCACTATCACACCGAATTCCCTCACTGCTAGTCAGCAGCCTATGACGTTTGGGGAAATGCTTTTGAGGCCATGTGACCAATTGGGTATGGGGCACCTTTGGGTGGAACCCGGAACCAAGACGTTACAAAGTGGCACCAAAGGCATTATTTTCTTATTGACTTACTATTTGGAGCCTATAGATAGGGATATTAAGGAATATGTAGTTGGTAATAAGCTGTTTCTAGGAGTAGTTAACCCATGTATTGGGAAAAGCTGATTTACCTCTTATATTGAAATTTTTTTCTCATGGTTTGAAATTTTACAATTGTTTGATTTCACCATTGGGTGATTAACATGTATTGTGATATTATTGTGATGTTATTGAGGTTCTATTTCTGTTGAAACCTGATGAGATGAGGCTATTCCATCTCATGCATCATATAGGCACTTGCTAGAGATCACATGTCATGCATTCTTTCCATGCCATTTAGGGTGAATTACTGATTGCATGATATTGTGATAAATGTTGTGCTAGATATGCATGCTGTTGTGATAGATGCCTTGATAGAATACTGGATATTTGATAAGGTATTATATTACTTAAGGTTTCATTTGAATGAATTCCAAACTTTGGTTCTTGAGGTGTTATGAAATTCAGTCTCACGAACACACCTTCATTTTTCATGGCACTGATGAACAGAGTGTTCCATCCATACTTAGATTATTTCATGGTAGTCTTCATGGATGATATCTTGGTGTACTCTCACACTCGACATGACCATGCCACAAATCTTGATATCGTTTTGAGTACACTAAGAGAGCATCAGTTATATGATAAGCTCTCAAAATTACACTTTTTGATGGACTAGATTCACTTCTTAGGTCATGTTATATCAGAGAGAGGAGTATAAATAGACCCTGAGAATGTGAGGGTAGTTGTTTCTTGGGATCAAATGAATAATTTCTTTGAGGTGTGAATTTTTCTAGGGTTGGATGGATATTACAGATGTTCCATATAGGACTTTTCATGCTTAGAAGTGCCACTGAAGGGCCTGACTAAGAAGGGTGAGAAGTACTTATGGTCAGATTCTTGTGAGTTATCCTTTCAAGAGATGAAAGGGAGGTTGACTTCAGCACCGATATTAGTATTTCCAGAGCCAGGAAAGATCTATACTGTTTACTATGATGCATCATGTATCGGGCTGGGAGTAGTGCTTATGTAGGGAGAAGGAGATGTTGCATATGGGTCTCAGTAGTTGAGGCCACACGAGAGGAATTACCTAACACACAATATTGAGTTGGATGCAGTTATTCATGATTTATGCTATTGGATACATTACCTGTTGGGAGAGAATCTTGTGGTTTTCACAGACCACAAAAGTATCAAGTATATATTCACTCATCAATATCTTAATTTGAGACAACGAAGGTGGGTTGAGTACCTTCAGTCTTTTGAATTTGAGCTTGCCTACATGCCTAGGAAAGGAAATGTGACAACTGATGCGTTGAGATGGAGGACTCAGATACAGGTAGTTTTGGAGGCCAATACTTAGTGGAAGCTTATGGCTCTGTTCTTTGAGATGAATTTAGAGGTGCATGATAGACATGGGAAGTAATTTCTTTCTTCTATGGCTGTTACCTCTACTCTACTTGATCGAGTGCGAATGAGGAATATCTTAGATTCTAAAGGCCTAGTTCTACGGGAGAGTGTGTTAGGAGAGTACCCTATTTCTGGATGGACAATAGGTGAGGATGAGATCTTTCATTTTCATGGGTGATTATGGGTGTCATCAGACATACGTGAGGAGCTGATGCGGGACTTCCATTCCTCAGTTTGGGTAGTTCATCCCAGTGTCACCAAGATGTATCATGATCTACACCGTCATTATTGGTGGCTAGGTATGAAGAGAGATGTTGCTGGGTTTTTCATGAGGTGTTCCCACCCGTCAGCAGGTGAAGGTGGAGCATCAGCGACCAACATGGCTTTTGCAGCAGTTACCCATTTCCGAGTGGAGGTGGAATGATTTCATGATGGATTTCGCGACAGGTTTTCTAAGGTCACCTCGAGGGAATGATGCATTATAGGTTGTCATTGATAGACTCACGAAGGTTTCTCACTTCTTTCTAATCAATGAGACCTTTAGTGTTGAAGAGTTGGGAAGGTTGTATGTAACTCCCCGAACCCAGTTACCTAGGGTTGGTGCATTATTTTAATACATTGGCATGATTACCAGGAATCAAGTCCCGAAGTACCGATCAGTTTAACAGTCTTAGAAAATAGATTACATACATGAACTTTACATTACAATTTCAAACATACAACACAACATATATAGTGCTTTGAGAACTCCATTATTCACTTAGCTTAACCCTTCTTATTAATCATAATACACTTCTTGGAATCCTGGGAAAATTAAAACATAGAAAGGGGTGAGATCAAATGCTCAGTAATGGTAAGTAATATAGTGGAAAATGACATAAAAATTAAGCATGGTAAATAATTGAAACCACATGCCCTTACCAATAATAAACATGAATAATTTTATGGAAAGAATATGAGATGAGTAAATAATTCCATAATAAAACATAATCATGGGTATTATACTAGTCGAATGACCACATGAACCATCAATATTATTTCCATAATGAGGGAATGTATAATTCCATACATTCTGAAACATTTTGTCAAGGCCTCGGCGAAGATGTCTAAAATGATTAAGGCCTCGGCCAAAACCATAAATCAAATTGGGAAAGGGCCTCAACCAATTGCATGTCTAGTTGTCTCATGAGACCTACCGATACATCGAGGAGCTATAGTGGGCTCCACCCATCACTTACTAAGTCCAATACATTCCTCATATGAAAAGGATTAAACATATCATAAACATTCGTATTAAAACTAGCATACGAAATGTCAATACTTTAACTATAAACCATGAATGGTATAAAAATAGCACATCTACAGTCAAACATATCACAAAAACTTCATTACAATATGGAAGTTTTGTATCATAATAAATCAACTTCAAATAAACTTAAAATCCATCAAAGGATGTTGACATAGATGAACTCAAAACCCTTTTTAGAGAAATATCTCTTTCTATTTTGAAATCATTTAAGAGTCACATAATTATAAAATAAAACATTTACTTTTAAAATATTCTTATAAGCTTGTAAGGGAAGCTTCGACGAGTTTATAATGGTAGAAAATAGTTGCACCCACCATATAAGTTAAAAAAAGACATTCTTACCTTAATTTTGTCAAAAAGGTTAAAAAAGACATTGTTTGGAAAACGACAGAAAGATTCCTTTATAAACTTCTTATAAAAAGTCAAACAAGGGTATAAATGACTTTAACCCATATTCTGTAAAATAGTAATAATGTTTTGAAATACATTTTTAAGAAATATGGATGTGGATGATAAAGAGGTCCTAGTAAATAATTACGTATAAACAACCTCGAATAATGAAGATATTGTGAAATAAACCCTTACCAATTTGGTAACTTACAAAACATACACCCCATGAAAGAAGTATCATACATTGAATATGTAAATACACATAAATTAAAGTGTATTACACAAATAATATAATTATGGGCAGTACATACACCACACAAAAGGTAATAGTGGCAATATGGCATGAATCTCACGGAAATAAGGAGTGAGATGAAAACCCCTTACCTTGTACTTTTACTTGATTGAGTGTAGGTTAAATTCCTGTATAATAGTTAAATAATAATTATTAAATTATACAAAAATCATATATATATATAAATATGATATCATATATGATCTTTTAATATTGCTTTGTTAATAATATTTTTGTATTATCATCGTCTTGGGTGTTAACTGATTCGTTTTCCTTTACATGCTTTGTTACGTAAGACATGTTTGTTATGGATAGGTTGTATCTTATTCATATCCATAATGATATCAAGTTCTTAAAAATTACTTTTAATCATCAAATGAGAATTATTCTTGAATGGATATGATGAGGAAATGAATCTCATCGCGTTCGTGGAGACGGTAATCCGTACGTACGCACGAACGCTACTTCCATTTCATTTTTCATTTTAAAAGGAATAAAAAACAAATGATATATAGGTATATTATTATTACATTATAATATAATATCTTATATATGTTACTTAATTTCATTAACACCATCCTTTATACATTCCATGTATGGTATGAACGAGTCATATCACTTTGAGGGGGCGGTAGTCCGCACTTCCTCAAATGAAATTATCGTATAAATATACAACATGAAATGAATAATGGTAAAATATAAAATGGAATTACAGAAGATTATATATAAAATAAATATCATAAATATCATATTTAATTACAGTGCCATCATAATGGCCACCATGAGAGGTGGTGGGAGATAATTAAACAATCATCGTTTCGTGAGGCGTTTGGTTTCCATCCACAGAAACATTATGTTCTTCACCCATTTGATGGAGGTGTGTGTAAGTGTAGTTATAATAATTCTCATAAAAATATCATATTATATTTATGATACTGGTTTTGTTACAAAATAAAATAATAAGAAGAGTTTAGGGGTTGGAGAAGTAAAATAAAAGAAAAGAAGCTAAGAGAAATCGTTACCTTTAATTTGGGTAACTCCCTTTGGTTTGAACCAAAAAGGACTCTTGAAGTGCCTTCTGCATAAGGTAAGGATTCTAGGAGGAGGATAGGGGTGTTTAGAGAGTATTTTTTCAGGGTTTGGATGAACCAAACGGATTTGAAGGTGTGAAGAATTGGTTAGAAGTTGGGTCCTTTTATAAGGGGGAGGAGGGGCTCTTTTGGAAAAACTTAAAGTATTAATTTATAATAAATTAATATTAGGTTTATAATGGCTCAAAATTGGATTATTAAAAGTATAAGGTAGGTATGGGTCGAAATACTTTCAACCAATAGATTTTAGATAGGTTTGGGTCATTACATTAACCCTATCTTTTAGTTTTAATTCTTCGTTAATTAGTTTAACACTTACCATGTCACTTTTTATTTTTATATTATATAGTTAATAAACTCACTATATAAATCCAAGAGACCCCAAAGTGGTCCATTAATTATACACCAATAATTATATAAGTCCTTTGGCTTAACCTTATATTTTTAGGAATAGAATATAAATTAATAATATAATATTTGTTTTAAAAACTCATTTATGTCAATTTTGACACTACCCAATAATTGATTTTTTGATAAAGTCTTAACAACTTTATTAATTAGAAACAAATTAATTTAAGAAATACTACCATGTAATATTAACCAATTAAATTCGTTTATGTCATAAAAACTTTCAAATTATATTTATTTTAACATTTATAATACCAATTATTTGATTCTTTCATTAATAAGGAAAATACTGCATCATTATTGTGTCATATATATTTTTACTTTTTAAATGTCTAAAAATTATAAATAAAATACCATTATGTAGGAAATATTTTTATATTTCTAATTAAAATTTATAATCTAAAATATAGAATATATAACCCTATGTAAAAATTGTTTTTCTAAAAGATATAAGTTTATGTCATTTTTGTATAAACTTCAACTTAATTAATATAAAGTGTCCCTATCACCTACAAGTGGCTCCATGGGGTCTCAAAATTGACCCAAATATTCTCATGGTCGGACATGTATCTACCAATAAGGTTAAGACACGTTTTAGGGTAATTTATTATTATTATAATATTATTTTTTACCCTTATTTACCGGATTTACCCTTTAACCATGGTAAATAAAATATTTACCGAAGTAATTATTCAAAATGTCTAGAAATAAAAGTTAACTATTTACACAATTTAGAAATCCTGATTCCAAATATGGAATCCATTTTTCCAAATTCAAAACACAGAAGTGGCAGAAATTAATTTAAAATTAATTCCCATTGTCAAAACAAAAAGCGTGTTTTTAAGATATAATAACTATGAAAAGATTGACACTTGTTTATGTCCGGTTTAATTGTGAAATTATGTCCAATGACCAAAATTGTATTAAATGGTAAAAATTTATTCTAATTATACTTTAAAATCACTAAAATTCATAATTTATCAATATTAATTTTTTTGATTAAAAAATTTGTTTTTAATTAAAATTTAGTAATTTTTACTATTCATCAAAATATAAAAGTTATCCGAAAAGTACCAAAATTTCACCCTAGGCTAAATTAGATATTAAGAATCCAAAAATGAAGCCCATTTTGAGAGATAAAATTTATAAAATTTCAAAAAGTAGGTATTACTATTCATAACGGCTAGTTTGATTGGTTGTAGTGTGTGTTAGAACTCGAAGTTGCGTACAACACATGCTACATTGCAAAGAGAAGCGTACCGTGGAATTCTGGGGTGTTACATTGTAAATTTTTGATGTCTCCATTCTAAATAATAAATTTATTTAGTCAAATTGAATATATAAAAGTTTAAAATATTGGATTTAAAATGGCTCACTATTAAAAGTTGGTAAAAGTGCATTTTTGAAAATTACTTATTTTATCTGAAAAAAATGAATTTATTATTACATTATGTCTAAGAAACTAATAATATGTATTCTAAAATTATAAGGATTATATAAAGTTCAAATTTTAGATAATACTATTCATAACCTCTTTCGAACGACTTGTTTGGTAAGTCTTGGTGCGCTTGAACTCAGTGTTGCGTGTAGTGAAAGTTATTGAATTATTTTGAAGAAGTAACAAACTATGAAATCTTGGGGTGTTACATTGTACATCCAGGAGATTGTACGTTTACATGGAGTTCTACACTCTATTATTTTAGATAGGGATTCCCGTTTTACTTCTCAGGTCTAAAAGGGATTTTAGAGGACTTTGGGTACACAGGTACTTCTGAGTAAAGCTTACCATCCCCAGACAGATGGCCAGTCAGAGCGTACGATACAGGTGCTGGAGGAAATGATTCGAGATTGTGTCCTAGATTTTGGAGGTTCTTGGTAGAAGCACATACCTCTTGTGGATTTTGCGTACAATAATAATTTTCAAGTAACTATTCATATGGAACCTTATGAGTCTTTATATGATAGGCCATTCCGATCACCCCTATGTTGGCTGGAGGCAGGGGAGTTAGCTATGCTGGGACCTCGTCTTATCCAGGAGACCACAAAACAGATAGAGTTGATTCAGAAGAGGATGACTACTACACAATCATGACAGGAGTCTTATTATGATCAACGGAGATGACCTCTAGAGTTCGAGGTCGAATATTAGGTTTTCCTACTTGTCACATAGAGGTTGGGACATAGGAGGATTAGGTGACAAAGCAAGATTTTGTCAAGATATGTTGGACCATTTGAGGTTTTAGAGAGAGTCGGTCCAATTTTCTATCAGCTATAGTTACCTCAGAGGTACCGAGCTATGCACGACGTCTTCCACATTTCTCAGCTACAACATTACTTCTCAGACTTGTCTCATGTTTTTCAACCTAATAAGGTTGAGTTGGAGGTGATGCCTCATTTAAAGAGAATATTATTCGGATTGCTGATCGAAGCATGAAGTTTCCCCATGGCTGGTTTGTTCCTCTGGTGTAGGTGCTATTTTAGCACGGGAGAGTACAAGATGAGACTTGGGAGAGAGAGACCAATATACGATCGTAGTGGCCGGATCTGTTCGAGGACTCTTCTTCTTCTTTTCCACCTTATTAGGGAAATCCGGGGATGAATTTCTTTAAGGGGGGAAGTTTGTAAGAACTTAGATCTTCTTTTCAGGTATAAATCCTGTTTTTTTGGTGTTTTGAGAAAAAGAGGAGTTTCTGGAAATTTAAGGAGTGCACGCCATGTACTTTGGAGTACACACCGTGTATCTAGTTGCTGTTGGTGACTCTATACTAGACGTGTAATGGCCGAGTACATGTCTATGAGGGGTGAATTGGAGACCGCCTAAAGCGGGGCCCGGTAAAGGCATATACACGTTGTGTACTTTTAAAATACACACTGTGTACTTTTATTTTTAATTGTTATATCAGACTGGGGTCACGTCTCATTCACAGAAACCCCTTCTTCCAAGAACATCTCATCTAGGAGTGATCTAGGAGAACGATTATTCCTAGTTCCCCCAATTGATCATCTGTTCTCCGATTCAACCACCATCGATTGCGTTGGAATTAGAAGAGCGAGCTCTTACTTATTATAGATCCTTGTTTCCTAATTTCTCTTCTTTCATGAGATATCCTTGGTTGAACATTTTAGATGTTTTTGTAGATATACCGCATTCTAGGTCAATTCAAAGGCTGAGGTTCAACTATATCACTCATACAATGCCAAGGTAGGTGGTTTGTTACTTTCTATAGTTAGTCTTTGAATACTTTGTGAAAAAGTACCCAATACCCTAGAACAAGGTATGCATGTTTAGGGATTTTATCCCTGTTAATGTCTGCTATGACTTGTGTGCCTGAGTAGAGGTTGTTTGATTATTAATAGGGTTATTGGACTTGCTATGGATGTGTTTCCCATGTTTGTGTTGATGTTGACCATTTGGTCTAGTTTTTTCGGTTTGGATGCTTGTTTTCCATGCTTAGTGTTGTTAGGATGGAGTGATATTATCTAATGCTATTATATGATTGTAAGTGTTTAGACAAGTAGTTATTGAAAGCTTTTAGACAAGTTTTTCTTAAGGTTTACTTTGGATGTTGAACATCATTGTGCACGATTGACTTACACTGGGTTGTGGGAACCTGTTGTAATAGACCATTGGGGGAATGGATTCCGAGGGCTTCTCCAGAGTGTCTGTTTACTTTTACATTATGATACCATAGGGGGGATGGATGTGTGTGCTCCATAAAAGTTTCTGTAGTTCCACATTGCAAGACCATAGGGGGAATTGTATGTTGAGTGATTCACCCGAGTGTCTATAGTTTACCGTTGCGATAACACATGGGGAATTAACAGTGAGTGCTTTCTTAGAGAGTTTTTTCTAAAGCTGAACCAGAGGGATTAGACTATGAGTACTTCCTAGAGGGTTTCTTGTGTTTGATTGGTTGAACCAGATGGGATAGGCTATAATTACATCCCATAGGGTTACTTGTATTTTGATTAGCTTCTTACTTAATATATGAAAATGAATGCAATTGAATCTCTAAGATTGTTTACTTTTGAGAACTTCCTTGTCTACTGCTTCTTTTTTCTTATTACCTGCCATATATATTCACTGACTATTAGGCATAGATCTTTGGGTGGTTGCCTACTGTGATTTGTATCACACCCTATTTGGGTCATGCTTTTGGGCCCAAATAGATTATATTTCTATAGGTATAAGTAAGGGAAAGTTCCCTTCTGCTTCAGGTATTTTATTGATGTGGAGCTGGAGAGTATGAGACCAAGTTGAGGCTTGTGATGTTTCTAGATTTTATTTTTTTTCTTTGTACTTCGGTTTAGTAATGTATTCCATCTTTGTGACTTGTTTGGATGCTTTACTATACATATGTATCATGTATAACATATATATATATATATATATATATATATATGATCCAGTTGTTTATTACTTCCAGTCTTTTGATGTTTACTTATTGAATGTTATTACTGCTTCCGCTATTGTTATCTGTTTCTTTCCACCGCATTACTCTGCCAATGAGGAAATAGTTTCCCCACTATCACTCCCAAGGCCCTCACTACTCGTCTGAAGCCTCTGGCATTTAGGGAAATGCACTTGAGGCCATGTGACCAACTGGGTATGGGGCACCTTTGGGTGTCACTCGGAACCAGGATGTCACAACACATGTAAGTTTCATGAATCAGATTTGCACAAGGAAGAATTTTAAAAAGTGTGGAAGGATGGGGTTTTACCAATAAATAGGACACTAATTTGATAATTTGAGAATACAAAAAGAATTAGAGGAGTGATAATTTATCTATTTTCATTCAATACATACATCAATGTATTTCTTATGAAAAGTATTTTATATGACCAACAGTCGGGTGGAGAAAGGGAATTACGTGAACAAGTGTTTATAAAAATGAGTTTTATGTGAATATCAATTGTATACAAGGTAGGTTTACATAAGATAATTTCCTAGAATTTCTATGGTGAAGTGGAAGTCATCATTTTTATGACATAATAATTTCACGATATACCAATTATTGTGTAAACATAGTTGATTTAATACATTTGAAGACTCTTACAAAGGAATATTGAGTACACTTCAGTCGAGAGAGTAGTGAGTTCTCAAATTGTGATTGGTTTTAAACTAGTGGAGACAATGAGTCTTATCTAAAAATTTTAAAAAATAAATGCACTTAGAGATTCTGGTATATTAGCACATCAACGTTGTATGCACCTTAGATTATCCTAGTTTGGGTAAACCAAGTAAAAATTGCAAGTATTTCTCTTTACTTGATTTATTACTTCACATCTGTCATGAGGGAGAGATGTATTCATACTAATTGTGGTATGTGATCATTGGAGAGGGTTGTTTGAATAAATCTACATGCATCCCTCGAGACTTCTACCCCCTTTTATTTTATTTACCTTTCTTGGGACCAATAGTTTCAGGATATCTATAATTTTATTCTGAATGAATATATTATATGAAAGGAAGTCCAAAAGTTTACCAGAAAAATACATAATGTAAATGGAAGAGGATGAAAAAATCAATGGAGAATTTAGATTGAGAGAAGTGGATCAAGTGAATGGATTAATAGTAAATAGGAAAATTTGGGTCTCACATGATAGTAGTGTAGGAAGAAAGGAAATATGTAGAAATATTGTCATGATCAAAGGGAAAAATCTTGAAGTTCATTTGAAAATAACATGAGGCAGCCCAACCTATCAAGGCCCCATTTGGACCAGCGATAAGATGAGTGTGCCTCCCAAATCCAACCTATAATAGGATATAGATGGATAAATAGCATCAAGAAGGCATAAAATACATAATATTCCTTAACCTATATCAATTTTTTACAAATATACAACCCAATTACACAAGATGCATTCATTAACCACAAAAATATATAAATAAATTGTCAAAGAATACAATAAATGCATAAATATGATAATGTGTAATGGATTGAGCCTTATTGACCTATTATTTTGTGTCTTTTTGGTGTTAAAGGTGTTGGGAAGAGGATGTAGGAAGGGAGGTGGAGTTATAGCTAAGATTTTATCTAAATGGAGTGTTCCATTACATGGGATTGGGTGTCATGGAATAAAAAATTATATAGAATAAATGGGAGTTGTGTGGTTTGGTATTTCACATCATGAAGTGTTGAGTCATGATGTAGGGTTTTGAGTCATAACATGAGGATGTGCAATGGATTATTAGTATAGACTATAAGAATTAGGTTACACTATTTTGTAGTTGGAAGTTTTATTGCAAAAAGGTGAATTAATCCATGACATGAAAACCCATACGTACGAATTAATCACACCATTATCATAGGATAAATACTGTAAGTACCTAGGGATCAAGCACATCAGTTATACCTTTTGGGTGTCATCTCTTCATGGTGTGTTGGATGTGTTATGACTTGTTTTGAGTTTCCTAATATGATGTTTGGGAATTCATATGTCACAAAGTGGTGATAGTTTTCCTAAAACAACCTTAATTGGTTATATTGGATTAAGTAGTTTGAACAAGTTTTATATTTGGGGTGGTGGAGTAGACCGCGATGTGGATTTCTAGGATTCATTTTAGATATCCACTTCACGTGTGATAATGAATCATCACATCATGACACCTTAAATTTCTATTTTTTTATAAATTATGAATCCAATTATAATTACACCTTATTCCTTAAATTTTCCCAATCCTTAGGTGAGTAGAGGCACTTCCTTAGAGACCTTTGAGTGGAATCTGATTAGTTTTGGACCTTGGATTTAAGAGATCCACCATTTTTGATCCAAGGTGAGTTATTTTATTTTATTTTGAGATTCTATTCATTTCATTTATCTGAGTAAGGTTGTGAAATCGGTTTGGTTTGGGTTTTTCTGGAATTGGGTGATGGATTGAAGGAATATTTCTATGATATAGGTTGTTGAGGATTTTCTTAGGATTTTGGCCTTGCGATCGTCCCTCTTTCCTTATCCTTACATTATGAATTTTTGAAAAACTGGCCAAGGTTGGGGATTCGAGACTTCTCCTTTTTATTCATGTAAAATTATGGGATTAATATACTCTTTTTCTATTTGGATGGATGGTAATGATTAAACTAACAAAGATAATGAAACCAGTTAAAGGAAATTGAAGAGAATGGGGTGATCGTCATATGTTTTAAATGATTCTATAATATTTCTTGTTTTTTGATTTATATTTGACTTATTACTAAGTTTTATTTACTACTATGATGAGTGTGCTTTTTCTATGAATAAACTAATGGGACAACCTCTCATAAAAGGTTAATAATTTAAATATGGAACTGAAATGATTTCTTAGTAAATATGGGAATACAGTAACCATGTTTATTCTGGGTATAAATTATTTTTAAATTGAATGAATGATAAAAGGTGATTGATTATTTTGTTATGATTATGGTTTTGTTTTTGTTGTGTGTATTTCCTATTCCATGGTTTGTGAGGTGTTGATTTAGGGTTGTGTGGATGGTTCTGGATGTTGGCTTGTATTCTACAGTGGTTTCTATGACTAGTTACCATGGTGGGCATGAGAAGTTATGGTTATTGATGTGGCAGTAGTGAATAGACTGATTGCGTGGCATGAAACTATGGTATGAATGGTTATATGGTAATGGAATGGTTTTATGTTAGTTATGGGGGTTATTTTCATGTGTTATGTGATAGTTTGTATGATGGTTGGCTGTTTTTTGTGGGTATATGTTATAGTTTCCCAACAATGTAAAGGTGAATGGTAATAAAGAATGTGGTAATAAGTGTGGTTGGAATTTATTTTGTGGTAGATACCACTAAATTATTAATTTTTTAAATTAATGGGTGATGGATAATGATTGTCATGGATTTAAATATAGAAAAATGATTGACATAATAAATGTAATATGGTTTGAAAAATGATAAGTCTATAAATGAATGAAAGTTGTGATTAAATGGGAAATATGTGAATTTTTTTGTGGCTTCTTTATGTAGAAGGTGGGTTTAGTTTGTGTTATAGAGATGAAAACTAATATAAGTGAATAGTTGTTACGGTGTGGCGATGGATGTAAGTTTAGTATAACTATTTGGTATGAACCCTCATGCTGGGTATGTGTGTGGATATATATATGTTGTATTTTACATGTGATTTATTATACACCGCACTCGTTTTAGATAACCTTACCGATAACAACTCCCACTCCATCGATCTCCTTTCCAGGTGTAGTATGAGTTGTGATGACTCGAAGTAATTATTATAATACAAGATGTAAAAAATTAAAGTTATAGTATGTGATAACATTGATTACTTAGTTATATGGAGGTGATGATGATACATAGTAGAGGTTGTTCATGGAAGGATGAGGGAATGAGGTTGATTTCCTTCATGTTCACAATACCCTACTATGATGGATATGTGACAAGGTTGTGATATGCAATTATGGCATGATATGAAGTTATTATGAAATTAAGGATATGTGGTGGTGTGTGGTGGTGGATATGTGATTATAATGATGATATGGCTATGGTATGTGGTATATGGTTGTGATATGAGATGTGATGTGTGGTCGCATGATTGTTGAAGGAATGGTGGAATAGGTTGTTTTCCATTAAGGTGTGAGAGTAGGAAACCAAATGAGAAGTGGTTGTGGGGTACATTTTTCTACAATCCCTTGATATTATAATATTATACATAGATGTGGTATTAGGTGAACGGGCCTTGGTGAGGTTGGGTGGTAGATGGCCTATGTAGGTGTGTATTAGTTATACTTCTTTTCATTAAGGCATCAATACAATTCTTACATATTTTCATGATATGTCTTAAGAAGGATATTTTATAGTATACATGTATGATCCATCATATTTATGTAAATCTATTTTTCAAGTTTCTAATAAGAATTTAGTGATTGATCTGGAAATTACTAGCTCATAACTTGAAGCTTTGGTTGGAGTTTCTACCTCAATAGTTTGCTTTTTAGTATTTTTTTGGGAATTTTCTCTATCTATCATTACATTCATTATGAGATATCAATTTATTTTTATTTATTTATATATTATTATGTTGATTTATGGTTCTATTTATATTTTCCTAGGATTAATAAGGGAGATTCCTCCCATTTGTATGTTTTATACCCTTGGTGCCATTTGCTAACTCATGTACTATTAGAGGCGGGCTTCAGGGATCACTCTCGTAATCACTACTGGCCTAGGAGGGGATCCTAGTGGGAGGAAGGTCACAATAAAGTGGTATCAAATCTATAGATGAGTGTTAGAATGAATTTTATAGTTACAAATTAGTGAATAATTTCTTGGGTTTGGTAGGGAAACAATGTTAGTCTAACCAAGAATGTGATGTAGCAAGGGAGACTAGCTAGGACACTGTAAATTACCCCCTATGATCAAACACAAAGAACTTAATCACATTGAACTCCCTAGGTGATATATTTTTTATTATAGGGTAGAGACCTAGGGTAGGTACTTGAATCATACCTTGTTGTACTTGTGTTTGAATTGGGGTGATTTTTTTGAAATTAAAATCAATCAAATTAAATGATCATTAAATAAATCCTATGCTACCGAGATTAAGAGATTCCTTTATTACTTATAGAGATAGATCTTGTTCATCATCCACATGTGGATTAGGTCGGTGAGGTGCGATAGAATGATCCAATTAACTATAGGAGGTTTGAAACATCTAAGGAGGATGATTCTTAGAGGAATATGTTATGTGAGTAACAATATTAGGTATTGGTGAAGTATGATCAAAGTGTCTTTGATTTGGAGATGGAGCACAAGTTAGAGGAGATAGAGATTGCTTTTAGTTTGATCTGTTCCCAAAAGAAGTATGGGGTCAAATTATTAGTTAGTTAGTTGAAAGGGGTTATACGCCAGTGGTGGATTATGTTCCTCATTGATTAAAAATAGTTAGTGTAGCGACCCCCAAACCCAGGGTGCTTAATGAGACATGATATACTTAACATTTCATTACATCATTTACAAATAAGATATCATGTCCCATTACTACAGAAGATCGCAAGGATCAGGATTCTGGGAAACCAGCTGCTTCTAATTAACTTCATTAGTACCAACCATGCCTCAAAAATTTTAAACAAAACGTAGGGTGAGAAAAAATGCCCAGTAAGGGATTTTAAAAACGTTTTAATAAAACTCTTTCTCATAGAAGTCTTTTTGAAGAGAATAAAACACTTTTCTAAAAACGAAACATTATCTTTTCTTAAAAAACATGAAATCCAACATTTTTGAAAACCACTTGCACAGAGAAGCACGTACTTGAAATAAGATTTAAAGTAAACATGATCAGAGAGTGCAACATAAGAAAAATAAACAATGCATAATATTAAAACAAGGTTACTTAAATTCTAAAAAGAATTCTGTGGCTAAGCAGGGAAAATGTTCATAACATGGTTCATGAGAATATACAGTTCATCTAACAGTTTACCACATGAAACATAGTTCTTGACATAAAAATTATATTTTCATAGTCATGAGATCTTTCAAATAGGGGTTGTCCTGTTAGTCGAACTAACCCCTGGTTGACCTTTATCATTACATGCAGAGGGAATGTATAATACTAGACATTGTCAAGAACTTTCGGCAAGACCGTATAACATACCTAACAGGTCAAGGCTCACTGCCAATCCCGTTTCCATGGTAGCACAATCCAAGGCTAACTTCCAAGACCATCGCACATAACATCTCATGAGACTCTTGCTTTACCCAATGCATTGCAGCGCTGTATAATTCCAGGTGCACCCATCACATCATTCTTATTACGCTATATAATTCCGGGTGCACCCGTCACATGTAAGTCCTATACATCCCTCACATATCTTGACATGGTCATTCATTCATAGGGTTTCATGCATTATTAATCAACCCCATTTTTACATACATATTCATAACTTGAAGACAGTTCAATCATAAATAAACTGAGACATTCATGCTAAAATCTGTACACCCAAGAAAATATTTTAACAATTGAAACATGGGTTTTAAGGAAAAGAAGATAATCACTTAACATTACACAATATCATAATACCCAATTAAAGCATGGTGGTTCATAACTTACACATATGCTGATAAATGGATATTGTGGGTGTTTAAAATATACATGCAGTTAGGGATACAATGGGTGAAATCAAGTCCATCTTGGGAAAACCATGTACATAATTTTATTAACACCTTAAACAACATGACCCCTTTTCTCTATAAGGTTTGTAAACACCATAAAAAAACTTGTAATTGAAAACAACATGATGATATATATACCAGTACATATTCATGGGTTTACCACAATAAACCATACTCAAAAATATTTCCCAAGTTATACATTAAACAAAAACAATGTTTGGTGGGGATCCTTTATATAAAAGAAATAAACTTGAATTTCATAAAACCCTTATGTGATAATGCGATAAACTTTAAAAGAATTAAATAAATTTGTCCTCATATATGCACATAGATGTACATGTTCATCTTATATAACCACATGTACATGTACATTTATATGTTCTATATATTTTCATAATCCTATATGTTTATACAATTTACCCACAAACTCCATTTTCATAGGGCAGGGTGAAGAATAAGTTGATTACATATAAACAGGTTGTGTATACATGCATAAAGTGTATTATATATATATTTATACATTTATACATACATACATATATATATATACACAAAGTGTATTCATGTATACGCAAACACCCAAAACCGAAGTAAAATAATACCCAAGAGCTTCTTTTACCCTGGTTTGTTTTTGTAGTAAGTGGGAAGCTGATATGGATGGGTCTTATTCCTTTGTATAATTATGTATATATATATATATACCTACACATGAAGAATATATATATATATATATAACCGGGTATTTTCCCAAACCAAAAGAAGTTTTTAAAACATGAAGGGCTCCTTCTCTTGGGTTCGGTTCTAGGAAGGAAATAATGGCATGAACCGATTCACATGGCCCCGTAAACATATTTATACAGGTTTATATAAATAGTATATTCACATATGCAATACCCTCGAAATTGAAGGGGAACAAAATAAGGGACTTTTCTTTACAGGAGCTAAGAAGAATAGTTTTTTTTAAAGCCTTGCATATGTGTATAGATAAGAAATATATACACATAGGTTCATATAAATATAAACCTGTATATATATGTGTATATATACCAGAGCTTAAAATAAAATAGGGAAGATTTTCTCCCCTAACAGATCGGAGAAGTGGAATAGGCGCGACAGATGTAACTGGGTATATAAACATAGAATATATATACATATATATAACACACATATAAGTATATATATATAAAAACCGAAACTCAAAAAAACCCAAAACATAACTCGACCCTTACCTTAGCTCGGAGAGGAGAAGGAGAAACGATGCAACGACGGGGACCGGTGGTTGGAGATCCAAAAGCTTCGGGTGCGCAACCTCTGGCCTTCAGTGCAACTTGGGGTTAAAAAAAAAACACAGAACTCAACACGAAGACGTCGACCCGGGTATCCGAGGCGAGTCGGTGCCTAACCCATGGAAAGGAGGGAGTAACGCGGGTCCACTAGCCGGCCTACGAGAAGAAAGCGAGCCACCCTAACCTACTGGTACAACGGTGTGATGAAGAAGAAGGCCGCGAGGAAGAAGAAGGATGAAAAAATGACGGACGACTGAGATTATACCGAAGGTGATCGCACGGCTTAGAAGTGGTGCAATTTTAAAAGAGATGGGCGACTGCGATCAGAGGGGAGAGATCAGACAGCCTGGGTTCGTTGCAGCGTTTAATGAAACGCGGTTCAACAGTTTTAAAAAAAGTTGTTTTATTATTATTATTTTTTTCATTAATTTATTACAGCATTTTTTTTTAAAAATTCAATTATTAATCCAACTTTTATTATTTTAAAAAAAAGAGGTCATTGGCCAATAAAATTATATATATTGATTCAATCAAAACATATTATTATATAAATATATGTATATATCTTTATTTTATTTTTAAAACACAAATAATTTATATTAAACTTATTATATTATCATTATTATTATTTTAAACCATAATTACTAATTAGTTAATATTACATTATTAAGATCAATGATTGAAAACATTGGTTAATCAAAACATTTCATATATATATATATGTTTTAATTTCCTTTACTAGCTAATTACCTTAATTTTCTTAATTAAAGATTAATATTAATTAAACTACATTCAATCACACATAAGAGTGCATTGATATAAGTATCATCACCACGAAACACATAAGTAAAAGAAATCATAGTTTGACGTAGTTTCCAAAACTGTTTATCCAAGTTATAAACATTTGCATTAATATTAGCCCTTATATTTAATTTAGAGAAAAAGAATCATTTAATTTGATGCAATATATATTTATATATATATAACTCTAGGGTTAGCACATATTTAGACAAAATAAAAACCCATCAGATTTAATATAATTCAACATAAAATTTTAATTGCTCAAATTAAGAAAATAAGTGTAGTGAATAATAATATTAATTTTCATAAAACATAATTCACATTTTTGGGAAAACAAGAAATAAATTAATTAAGTTATCATTGATGTCATTAAATCAAATTACATAGTTAATTTTCCGAACCTTCCAGGGGTAAGCCATGTTATTTCCAACGGTCAAAAACAAAACTTAGAGGTTAGGATAAACCAACGGTCATATTTATAGCCGTTTGGGTTCAACAGTTGGATTGGTGTGCTTATAAAGGGTCTGGTCTCGGGGTGTCCCTCACTCTAGGTGACTGAAGGAGAAAAGGAGAGATGGTTCGTATGATTCCCCTGGTGCTCAGCACGGTTGCAGTGGCTTCGGCCATCCTCATGTTCATTCTGATGGATGCCAGAAACCCCTACCGCATTCTTGGGCTCTTGGTGGTTTTAAGCGGTCTCCCCATTATTGTAATCCGGTTCTTAGTTGGGATTTTTGGTTAATTTATCTTCTTGTTCGGTCAGTGGAAGTTTTAGCCGAGATGCTGCTTATTTGAATAAAAGGAGTTTTCATTCATTTGATCCATTTTTCTATTTTATTATTATTTTTACCTTATAAGTTGATTGTTGGTTCACTTAACCGGTGACATTGAAAATCAAACTTTCCAAAAATCAAAACATGGTTTCTTAGGTCGTTACATTACTTCCCCCTTCAAAAAATTGCTCCCTCGCAATTCTATCATAAAAAGAAAAAACTGAAACCCCAAACATAGAACACTACCGAAACAGTGGATCTGGCTCGGTTAACAGGATACCAAGGTTGGCACACAAATCTTCCATTTCCCTAGCCCAGATACACTTTGAACAATATGTCATGAACTCCTATTCGTGCGTACTACACACAGGCTTCCAAAGGGAGGATCGTGCCGTGAAAAGCTCGGAAACGTCCGAGTAGATAAACTCCTTGATAACTCTTCTGGCCACATCACGCTCTAGGTAGTTGAGAGGGATGATGCGGTTGAGGAGACTGAGATTCAAGACTTGGAACATGTAGGCTGCACTAAGCTGGCCATTCTGAGTAGCCACGAGGAATCATGCTCTGGCAGAAAAGTTCTGTGCTAGAGTAAAACACTGGAACAGGCCCTCATGGTACCTTCCCCTTCGCCTATAGCAGGGGAGTTGAGCAGTGGCAACGAGGTGAAAGACACGATCATCCTCTTGACATAGGCGAAGGATCTCTGGACCATTTGCTAGATCAAGAAGACGCTGACAAGACCCTCGTAGGTGAAGAAAGGTTGGATAATCCACTGTGCATGCCTTGATGAAGATGACCTCTACTAGATCATCGGGTAGTGATGATAAGTTCGTTTGTCCAGCCATCTGAAAACAAACATCGAAAGGAAACTCTTAACAACATTGATAAGGTAGAGATATGAAAGGAAACAAGAGACTTCCATTTATGCAAAATTTTACATGGAAAATCCTGAGTTTACAAGACATACGCCACAAAGAGTGGCAAAACTTCCTAACTCTTTAAACCACACACAGGCTGAACAGACATGACTAAATTCATGGGTATATTTATAATGCCCCCTGAGTTTCGTGTGAGGGGTATAGAGTTTGGAAACATCGGTATACACCTCTTTCCTAAGAGACAAACGGGTGGACTCATCTTCCAACACTCCAAAGTCCATTAACTGGCGCCAGAAGCCGTAGTGCAAAATCTAGCACAGGTAAGCCGCTCGGAGGTCTCTGGCAGCAGCAGCTTCTTGAAAAGGGTTATCAAGCATCGTGCTAAATTCCTCGCCAGTTGTGAACACTCGGAAGAGTCCTTCATGATACCTTCCCCGATGTGCATAAGAGGGAAATTGGGTCATCATCATTAGGAGATAATCCATCCCCAATCCTCGGTAAAGACTAAGCACCCTAGGTGAGTTTGACATGTCATACAGGTGCTTACACGTCATGCAAATTTGGGCATAATTCAGAAAGTTCTCATGGCTAACTAGAGATACAATGTTCTCTAGAGCCTCAGTGGGAAGTGACAAAAGGTCGGAAGGTACATTTTCATCAGCCATCTAAAAGTTATAACATTTTTACCTTTTTAGTCAAAGAAATACATTTATACCACCTAGTTTTCCAGAGTTGCCTGAACCCATCCTTTGATACCAACTGTAGCGACCCCCAAACCCAGAGTGCTTAATGAGACATGATATACTTAACATTTCATTACATGTAAAATTCTAGGCGCACCCGACACATAGCGACCCCCAAGCCAAGGCTAACTGCCAAGACTGTCGCACATAACGGCTCATGAGACTCTTGATTTACCCAATGCATTGGAGCGCTGTATAATTCCGGGCACACCCGTCACATCATTATTATTGCGCTATATAATTTCGGGCGCACCCGTCACATGTAAGTACTATACATCCCTCACATATCTTGACATGGTCATTCATTCATAGGGTTTCATGCATTCTTAATCAAACCCCTTTTTACATACATATTCATAACTTGAAGACAGTTCAATCATAAATAAACTGAGACATTCATGCTAAAATCTGTGCACACAAGAAAATATTTTAACAATTGAAACATGGGTTTTAAGGAAAAGAACATAATCACTTAACATTCCACAATATCATAATACCCAATTAAAGCATGGTCGTTCATAACTTACACATATGCTGATAAATGGATATTGTGGGTGTATAAAATATACATGCAGTTAGGGATACAATGGGAAAAATCAAGTCCATCTTGGGAAAACCATGTACATAATTTTATTAACACCTTAAACAACATGACCCCTTTTCTCTATAAGGTTTGTAAACACCATAAAAAAACTTGTAATTGAAAACAACATGATGATATATATACCAGTACATATGCATGGGTTTACCACAATAAATCATACTCAAAAATATTTCCCAAGTTATACATTAAACAAAAACAATGTTTGGCAAGGAGAGTGGGGATCCTTTATTTAAAAGAAATGAACTTGACTTTCATAAAACCCTTATGTGATAATTCCATAAAATTTAAAAGAATTAAATAAATTTGTCCTCATATATGAACATAGATGTACATGTTCATCTTATATAACCACATGTACATGTACATTTATATGTTCTATATATTTGCATAATCCTATATGTTTATACAATTTACCCGAAAACTCCATTTTCATAGGGCAGGGTGAAGAATAAGTTGATTACATATAAACAGGTTGTGTATACATGCATAAAGTGTATTATATATATATGTATACATTTATACATATATATATACACACAACGTGTATTCATGTACACGCAAACACCCAAAACCGAAGTAAAATAATACCCAAGAGCTTCTTCTACCCTGGTTTGTTTTTGTAGTAAGTGGGAAGCTGATATGGATGGGTCTTATTCCTTTGTATAATTATATATATATATACCTACACATGAAGAATATATATATATAACTGGGTATTTTCCCAAACCAAAAGAAGTTTTTAAAACATGAAGGGCTCCTTCTCTTGGGTTCGGTTCTAGGAAGGGAATAATGGCATGAACCGATTCACATGGTCCCGTATACATATTTATACAGGTTTATATAAATAGTATATTCACATATGCAATACCCTCGAAATTGAAGGGGAAAAAAATAATGGAGTTTTCTTTACAGGTGCTAAGAAGAATAGTTTTTTTTTGAAAGCCTTGCATATGTGTATAGATAAGAAATATATACACATAGGTTCATATACATATAAACCTATATATATATATGTGTATATATACCAGAGATTAAAATAAAATAGGGAAGATTTGCTCTCCTAACAGATCGGAGAAGTGGAATAGGCGCGATAGATGTAACTGGGTATATAAACACAGAATATATATACATATATATAACACATATATAAGTATATATATATAAAAACCGAAACTAAAACAAAACCCAAAACAGAACTCGACCCTTACCTTAGCTCGGAGATGAGAGGGAGAAACGATGCAGCGATGGGGACCGGTGGTTGGAGATCCAAAAGCTTCGGGTGTGCAACCTTCGGCCTTCGGTGCAACTTGGGGTAAAAAAAAAACACAGAACTCAACAAGAAGACGTCGACCCGGGTATCCGAGGCAAGTCGGTGCCTAACCCGTGGAAAGGAGGGAGCAACGCGGGTCCACTAGCCGGCCTACGAGAAGAAAGCGAGCCACCCTAACCTACTGGTGCAGCGGTGCGACGAAGAAGAAGGCCACGAGGAAGAAGAAGGCTGGAAAAACGACGGACGACTGAGATTATAACGAAGGTGATCGTGCGGCTTAGAAGTGGTGCGGTTTTAAAAGAGATGGACGACTGCGATCAGAGGGGAGAGATCAGACAGCCTGGGTTCGTTGCGGCGTTTAATGAAACGCGGTTCAACAGTTTTAAAAAAAAGTTGTTTTATTATTATTATTTTTTTCATTAATTTATTACAGCATTGTTTTTAAAATTCAATTATTAATCCAACTTTTATTATTTAAAAAAAAGAGGTCATTGGCCAATAAAATTATATATATTGATTCAATCAAAACATATTATTATATAAATATATGTATATATCTATATTTTATTTTTAAAACACCAATAATTTTTATTAACCTTATTATATTATCATTATTGTTATTTTAAACCATAATTACTAATTACTTAATATTACATTATGAAGATCAATGATTAAAAACATTGGTTAATCAAAACATTTCATATATATATATATGTTTTAATTTCCTTTATTAGCTAATTACCTTAATTTTTCTTAATTAAAGATTAATATTAATTAAACTACATTAAATCACACATAAGAGTGCGTTGATATAAGTATCATCACCACGAAACTCATAAGTAAAAGAAATCATAGTTTGACGTAGTTTCCAAAACTGTTTATCCAAGTTATAAACATTTTCATTAATATTAGCCTTTATATTTAATTTACAGAAAAATAATCATTTAATTTGATGCAATATATATATATATAACTCTAGGGTTGACACATATTTAGACAAAATAAAAACCCATAAGATTTAATATAATTCAACATAAAATTTTAATTGATCAAATTAAGAAAATAAGTGTAGTGAATAATAATATTAATTTTCATAAAACATAATTTGCATTTTTGGGAAAACAAGAAATAAATAAATTAAGTTATCATTGATGTCATTAAATCAAATTACATAGTTAATTTTCCGAACCTTCCAGGGGTAAGCCATCTTATTTCCAACGGTAAAAAACAAAACTTAGAGGATAGGAGAAACCAACGGTCATATTTATAGCCATTTGGGTTCAACGGTCAGATTGGTGTGCTTATAAAGGGTATGGTCTCGGGGTGTCCCTCACACCAGGTGACTGAAAGAGAAAAGGAGAGATGGTTCGTATGATTCCCCTGGTGCTCAGCACGGTTGTAGTGGCTTCGGCCATCCTCATGTTCATTCTGATGGATGCCAGAAACCCCTACCGCATTCTTGGGCTCTTGGTGGTTTTAAGCGGTCTCCCCATTATTGTAATCGGGTTCTTAGTTGGGATTTTTGGTTAATTTATCTTCTTGTTCGGTCAGTGGAAGTCGTAGCCGATATGTTTATTATTTGAATAAAAGGAGTTTTCATTCATTTGATGCATTTTTCTATTTTATTATCATTTTTACCTTATAAGTTGATTGTTGGTTCACTTAACGGGTGACATTGAAAAGAAAACTTTCCGAAAATCAAAACATGGTTTCTTGGGTCATTACAGTTAGAAATTTCGTGGTATGATTTCCATAGGTAGTTTTTTTAGAGTTCTTTTCATCACTGAAGAGGGTATTGAAGAGTCTGTAGTTTCTCTCCCTCTAGTAAGAAAGCTTGAGAATGCATGATATCAGGATCATATTCAAGGATTTTTTTTCACTTTTCCCTTGATATTTTTCTAGACGAGGAAGACATATCATGATAATTGGAGGAGGTGTTGTGTTTAACTATTAAGTATAAAGAATCTATTAGGAGGGTGAAGCCAATTCAAGTGCCGATTTAATCTACTTGAAGGATAAGAACTTGGTGATAGCTTGGTTATGATGGTTCAAGCATGGATAGTAGGATCTCCAATGGATGTTATGTTGATCATATGAATTATTATCCAATGGGATTGTGTAGTATACTAAACGATGTTCAGTAAAAGTTACAACATTGGTCATAATTGTTTTGAAATTTTAATTACTGAGTAACATTTAATTATTCACTAGATGTTAGTGTTTATCTACTAATTTAAATAGGGAATCAACACTCAACATATTCAATGTTGGTATTTTCAAGTTTTTTGGAGTATGGTGAAATTGGATAACCGACTAGGACTTTATATAAGTTATTGGTACCACCAATACACATGGTATGACACAGATGAGAGATTAATTGTAATTAGTGATATAATTTTATGAATTGAAAAAATTCATTGTAATTATTAGATCCATTTGTAAAGAGTTTGGTAATAGTATTTTATACCATGTATAATGACTCATTTTTGAACCAAAAAAACTCTTGTGTCCTTTCCTTTATCATTTTTTCTTGAATGGTTGTGAGTCGAGAGTTTTGATTGAGTGTGTACAAGGATGACTTGGTTCCCCGAGTAGGGTGCATGGTCTTCCTATATTCCTGTACACTAATGTGAATGGATTTATTCTGGTTAAGGATGTTTTGATAATCTATGACTACTACATATTTCTTTTTGAAGATAACTTTGGGTAATTAAATAGTGAGAGACTCCTAACAATTGGCATCAAAGCTTGGGGTTGTTTTTCAAATCCCTCAGCAACAAACTCTAAGGAAACTCTGGTAATGATCACTATCTTTCCTTTATGTTACTTCATTTTTAGTGTGATATTACTATCATCAAAAGTTATGGAATGAAATAAAGTTAAGGTTCAGATAGACAAGTTTGATAGAACAAACTTCAGTTTCTAGAGAATGCATATATTGGAATATCTCATACAAAAATATTTGTAGGTTCTATTGATGGGAGTGAAACTAGATAATATACAGGTAGAAGAATATAAATGGTTGGAAAAAAATCCCTTGGGTTGGTTAGGGTTTCATTGGTATGTAATGTGTACTTTAACAACTAGGTGGTGAAGACCTTGGTGGAGTTGATAAAAGGCCTTGGAAGATATGTACAAGAAATAGATGACACTTAAGAAAGTATTTATGAGGCATATTTTGTTCATCATGAGTCTATTGGATGGTATACCTTCATTGGATCATGTGAAAATTTTTAATATTTTTTTAGGTAAGATAGAATTAGTGAACGTGATGGTTGTAGATTATATTTTGGTGCTTCTACTATAGTCATCGCTTACAGAGTCATCGGATGTGATGGTAATGACAATTAGAAATTCCTATAGAAAAAGGATTTGGTGTGTGAGGATGTTAACAACTTAATCCTTAGTGAATAACTCTTATGAAGTTAAGTCTAAACACCCTATGGAAATATGATAAATGTATAAGGAAGTGGATATTCACCACAATAGATAATTTAGAAGAAATAATTAGAAGATAGGTATCAATAGAGGAGCTAAGGTAAATCAGTTTCCCCGAGTCCTATATGTTATAAATGTGGGAATATAGGGAATTTTAATAAGTATAATATAAATTCAATGGAGAACATAGAAAGATAAATTATTAAAATTTTAAATCCCATGAGTACAATTTAGGGAGGCAATAACTTGTTACTCAGTGTCAATATTCTGATAGAGTAATGGGTGATTGACTCAAGAGCAGTATTTCACTCTATCATAGGGAAAGGGTGCATGGTTGACTATGTGTATGGGAAGTTCAAAAAAGTATATTTGGAAGAGTATGTTGCTCTAAAAGTCACGGGGAAAGGTGATTTCAACATGTGGATGAATAATGAGAGATTCTTAAGGTTGACATGGGCAAGACATATCCTTGGACTATGTAAGAACCTAATTTCCATAGATTATATAGATTAGGTAGGTTAGGGTACCCGATTTTATAGTGGTGTTTAGAAGGTGGCATGTGGATCCAAGGTGGAAGAATGATGAGTAAAGGATGAGACCTTATATCATACTAGAAGAATAGATGGATTTGTAATTACTAGAGCAACAACATCCGATGGTCTGGAGTTGTGGAATTTCTAGATCAAAAATCTTAGTGAGAAGAATATGAAAGATTTAATGAAAAAATCCACAATTAATTTCAATCACAATGAGTTTAGAAGTAGTTATAGTTGTGTTATTGGGAATCATAATGGGGTGTATTTAAACTTGAATGAATGGAATCCCATATCTTGGAAGTTTTAACTAGTTCACTCAAAAGTTTACGGGCCTACCCCAATCCAGTACCATGATAGAACACTTTACTTTGCGACTTTCATTGATATTACTGTAAGGAAAGTTTGAGTTTACTTTATAAATAAAAAGTATAATATTCTTGTAAAAAATTTTCATTGGAAAGACATGGGGGAGAGATAAAATCATAAAAAGTTAAAATGATTAAGATATGATAATGGTGGAGAGTAAAATAGAAGGAACTTCTGAAACGTCTGTCAGAAGAAGGGGATCATGCTGGAGATAATTATTCCTGGTACACTAAAACTGAACAATTTGGTAGGGAAAATAAACTAGATGTTAACAATGAAGGTGCAAAACATAATTGTACAATCAATAATTCGCAAGGATTTTTTTAGTAGTTGTAAAAATTATTATATTCCTGGTTAATAGGAGTCCTTCCGATCCTTTGAGATAAGAAATTATGAAATATCTATAGTCTAATGAAAATTCCATGGCATGTTTTTTTAGGAAATGGAGACTGAAATTTTGTATTCTGATTATGGTATAATGATTATTTAATGATAATTAGGATCCAATATGTTCCCTACAAAAAGAAGGTTCTATGGAAGGACCAAAACCTGGATGTGAATGAAGTTGAGAGTAGAGAATCAACCAAATAAATCGAATTTGAACTCAATCAGAATGACAAAAATAAATAGTTTTTGAAGAGTTCATATGTAATCATTGGATATTAAAAATAGAGACCAGTAGAATATATGAAAATATTTTCTAGGACTATTAAAGACTTTGGGAAATCCAGGGAAGTTAGAGCATTGGAAGTGGGAGCTCCAAATGATATAACATAGAAAGATGTTGTACAAGATTGAGTTGAGCCACAAGTTATAGTATAGATATCTATTAGGTTCATAAAACTTGTTTAGAGGTTTGGATATGACATAAAATTGTTACTTTTAATAAATGGAGATGAACTAGAAATCTGAGAAGAGGTATCCACTCTAAAGACTCCAGATAATGGGAGTTAGTGATCGAAGAATAAACTTCTTTATTATATACCAATAGAACATTGGAACTAACTAAGTTACCAAAAGGGAAAATAATACTAGAGAATAAGTGTGTTTTAATTTGGATTTAGGTGGGTGATGGTGAGAAGTGGTATTATGAATAAATAAAGAAGAATGGATTTTATCAAAAGAAGGGGTTGAATTCTCAAAAACATTCTAATCAGTAGTTAACCATAATATCGTACATACAGTTCTCAGTATGCTTTCATCCGATAATTTTCACCTCGTTCAAATGGATTTACAGATGTAATTTCTTAATGGTGATTTGGAGAATGAAATTTACATGAAGCAACCAATTGATTTTTTGGATTAGTAGAATGAGAAATTGTTGTGTAATTTAAAAGGAAGTTTTTATGGATTGAAACTGGAACCAAGGAACTAGAATCAGAAATTCAATGCTTTAATGGCCATGGAACATTACAATTGGTAAAAAATATATCAGTATTTCTACTAGAAGGTTTGGGATTACAGAAGTTTCATCATAATTATTCTATATGTGGATGATATGATTTTGGATGATTTAGATGTTAAGAGGATTCAAAAGATAAAGCATAATTTATCTAGAATATTTAAGAAGAAAGATCTTAGTCAGGATAATTTTTTTTCAGGAATAATTTTTGAGAGATATTGGGTTTCTAAGACTTTGTTTCTATCTTTAAAGTATTATATCTAAACGATCATCAAGAAGTTTAGAATATTTATTTATAAGAAAGTATCAACTATATTGGTTGGACAATTAAAGTTTTCCAAAGAGAAGGAACCTAAAATAGAATATTATTTCCAATACATGGTGAGATTTCTATTTACCTGAGTTGTAGGTAGCCTGATGTACTCCATAATATATACTCAACCAGAAATTTTATTTTTAGTGGGAGTGATGAGCTGTTTTATATTGAATCTAGGAAGAGAACACTATGAGGATGTGAAGCGGATTATCCAATACTTGATAAGATCAAATGATATTGATTCGTTCTTTGTGATATATGATACATTATAAGGTTATGTTGATATAGAATTTTTTAGGGATTTAGACACCTGGAAGAGAAGCATAGGTTTTATGTTTACCCGCAAATTAAAGACAATCAATAGGATATCATGACTACAACTAGTGGTTACTTTTTCCACAATAAAAGCTAAGTATGTCATTATAATGGAAGCATGGTAGGAATATTTTTGGTTAATGCACTTATTGAAGGATATAATAAGGATTTAATAGTGTGCATTGATATTATTTGATAATCAGCCTGTGATCTATTTGGATTAGAATAAAATGTTTCAACTATGAATAAAACATATTGTTTTGAAATACCATTTCATTTGGAACATGATAGAGGAAAATGTGTTGGATTTTTAGAAGAGAACCAGAAATAAAAATCCAATTGACATGTCCACCTAGGTGTTAGTTTAATAAAGTTTTAGGAAACATTATGGCCCAATAGTAATTTGGTGAATAAAGGGAGGAGATAGAGATTACTTACTTCTATTGCTATAAAAGTGGGAGAGGTTTTTGTACCAAAAAGTGTTTATAGAGTTTATAAGAGTTCCCTATAGCATTATTAAAGTGGGAGATTATTGGGAGTGTGAATCTTATTCATGTGCTGATTCAATATATTGGAAGGGAAAAAACCTGATGACAACCTAGTCTTGATGGTTTAGGCAATGGTAGCGGGATATCAAGAATGTGGTAGGTTTATTAGAAGATATTATCATCTGATGGGAATGTTTAGTAGACTGTAATATATCCAGTGTAATTTATAGTGTGTTTCCTTATAGTTTTGTGACAAAGAAATGAAAAACCTTTCACTGTTAATCAGATGTTAGTGTTCATGTGCCGATTGAAATTGGAGATTGGTAATCACAAATTTCAATGGTAAGACAATAGTTTTTAAGGGTCAGTGAAAATGGATAACTAAATGGAACTTACCATAAGTAAATGGGACCATTAGTACATGTATTATGACATGATTTGGAAATTAGTTATAATTATTGAACTAATTTTCTAAATTATAAAAAAGTGATTGTAATTCTTATATTTTACATTTTTAATGGAATATTATGAAATTTTTCTCTTGAGGATGTATGAATCGTGTTCGAACCATGTAAAATCATGCATCATTTCCTTTATTATTTTACAATTTAATACTTGTGATTCACGAGTTTTTATTGAGTGTGTGTGAGGATGACTTGGTGTAGTGGTTAGGTTTCATTTTATTTATATCTTTAAGTACAATAACACCAAGGGAGTTATTCTGTTAAAATAAATTCTTGTAATATATGTCCACTGCATATTACTTCTGCCTGACAACTTTTGGTAATCTGATAGGGATGAATTTTTAATTGTTACCCCATTTATGTTTTCTATATATCTGGAGGTTCAAAAAAAGGTAGAGGTATTTTAGAGGATGAATAAATAGATGATATCATCTCAGGAGGTGTTTAATTTGAGTTTCTTGAGGAGAATATTTGTTTATGAAGAGTTTCATATGTCAGGACCATTGAGGTTTTGAGCAATGGGGAGTTGGCCTTATTATTCATACTCATGTTTTTGTAGATATGATAGTTATCATGTGTTGATTAGGAGCTCAATGAATTTTTTATTTTCTCATGGTATTCATTGAAATTAACAATTTCAATGCCAACCCATTCTAAGTGGTCAACACAATGTAGGTGGGAAATTACCATTTCAACCTCAACACAAGTTTTCTTAGAGGTCGTATCAGTAGTAGGGTTAGTAGGATTTTTTAGTTATGGGGAGGTAGAGTAGGTAGAGGATAACCCCATGATATCCCCTATCCTTAAGGGCATATGGCTGAGTGTGGATATAGAGGTGGCCGTCAATAGGGCTAGTAAGGAAGAAGAGTTGGGCATGGTCTGTTACATACCATGGATATATTTACACCAGATAATCCATAGGTCCTCCAAGGAACCATATTATTATCTTATACCCTGAATTTTTCTTTATTTTATTTTTAAGGTTTTCACTCTTTCATTTCACCCACATTGGTTTTCACCTTGGGAATCAAGGTGGAGAGGCTTCAAGTGCCGCTGATGTTGACTATACTAGTCACAGGTCAGTTGAGCTTGCTTGATATGTGTCTGGGTTATGAGTTGATAATGGGTCATCATCAGTCTTTGGGGGATTTCTTATTATTTCATATACAAACATATTATTTCATCCTTGTATTGTATTAGTTTTATTCTATGCATGAAATCATCGATTGGTTCTAGTATATGGTTTCATTCAATGATGTAGAAGGCCACCACATGGTGCTCATAGGAGAGAGGGATCATGAGGTGGTCTATAGGAATCCAAGGCCTCTTTTTTCATAGCCAGTGGATTTTTTATTAGGTTATTAGAGGTGAAGATGGTGGTCTTCCCAAGAGTTATCTAGGATTTTTTTGAATGTTTTTCTTAAAGAGGTTACTATGATACTCTCTCGATGTGATATTGAGTTTGGTATAGATTTATTGCCTAGTTCCTATCCTATTTTGATTCCACCTTATAAGATAACACTTTTTGATCTGCATGAGTTGGGGATTTAGATCTATGATCTGATGTAGAAATGTTTTATCAAGAACAGTGTGTCACCACATGATGCTCTATTGTTTCTCTCCAAGAATATAAATGGTGGTATAAGGTTATTCATAGACCACTGATAGTTGAATTAGGTGATTATAAAGAACTATTATCCTCTTTTGAAGATATATGATTTGTTCGAGCAATTGAAGAGAGCTATCTAGCTTTATAAAATTTATCTATAGTCTTAGTATCATCACATGAGTGTGAAGAAGGAGGAGATCCTGAATATGATCTCCATGTATTGATATGGCCACTTCAAGTTGATATTTATAATATTTGGTGTCAAAAATTCCCAAACCATATTCATGGGATGTGTTAAATTTTTATTTCCCGAGTTCCTAGATTTTTTTGTGGTAGTGTTAATCGACGATATTCTTATAGATTCAAAGTTAGTGGAGGATCATTCTAAGCATCTTTGGGTTATTTTATAAGTCCTTTGACACTATCAACTCTATGGAAATCTTTCCAATTGATATTTCTGGATTCATGTGGAACATTTTTTTGGGCATGTGGTGTCTTAGTAAGGAGTGTTAGTTGATCCTTTTAAGATTGAGGTAGTTGCTTCGTTGGAAGCACCTAAGAATTTTGTTGGGGTTTGTTGTTTCCTTTTTCTCATGGGATATTATATAAGGTTCACATTTCAATTATTTTGGAATGCAACCCTATTTTCATCCTTGAATAGGGAGGACTATTTTTTTCATATAGACAATTTAGTGTTAGGTGGATTTTGACTAGCTAAAAGAGAAGTAGATTAGTGCTATTATTTTTTGGTTACCAGATGTGGGGGTTATTTTGAGGTTTTTTGTGATGCTTCTTGTCTTAGTTTGGGTTTCTTATTATTTTTACAGAGAGAATTGTTCTTGTATGGGTCTTGGAAGTTATGAACCCATGAGTATAACTATGCCACCCACGATATTGAGTTAGTAGTAGTGGTATTTTATCTAAATCTATAGAGAAAGTACCTCATTATAGAATGCATTTTGTTCTTCATGGATAATAGGATATAGTGGTATATTTTGTCCCAGAAATATATGAATTTTCATCCACAAATATGGTTGAAGTTATTATAGGACTATGAATTAGATATCTTATGCACCCCTAGAAAAGGTAATGTAGTTTCTATTGTGCTAAGTGTAAATTACAAGTAGATGTAGTTTGAGAGTATTTAGTTGATTTATGAGTAATAAAAGTTATTTTAGTTATTCATCTTGATATAGAGGAGTGTGGTAAAAGAAGTTTCCTATACCATATGATAATGAAATCATTATTGTTGTTGTAGGTGGAGGAGTATAATTTGAAAGACTCATGGGTATAGGTGATTTAGGATCATGTATTTCATGGTGAATCTCCCAAGGGATGATCAATGGATGATTGAAATTAGATGTTGTTTCATGGGATTATGTTTATTTGATTGGAAATGTGAGAGGTTTTTCTTTGTGAGTTTGATAGCTCACTCTTAGATTTGTATCTTAATATATCCAATATTTATCAGGACTTAAAGAGTTAGTTTTAGTGACTATAAATGAATTGATATATATTGGAGTTCATGTCATGGTGTTTGGTCTGCTAGAAGGTGAAGGTAGTGCATCATGTCCCTGGTACATTGTTGCATCCATTGGATGTCCAGAGGTTGAAGTGGGTAGAAATTTTGATGGATTTAATCATTGGTTTTACTTAATCCCTAGGTGGATGTGAGACAATTTATGGAATCCAAACTTGTGTCATTTCTAAGTGATCAACAAGTTGAGTGCTATGAATGTTTTGATGCGGCGGTATATGGATTAGATAGTGAAGCTTCGTGGGGTATTGAGAACCATAATATTTGTTTGGGATACTCATTATACCTCATGGGTCCAAGGGGTATTTGACATTTTTTTAGATCTTATCTACACCGTAACACTTATTTATATTTTCTAATGTACAATCATTGAGAGAGAACCATTCAAACACGGCAGAATATGTTGGATTCTTAGGTTTTGTATTTAAGGGAACCATGGATGAAGCACCCATATTTAGTTGAGTTTACCTATAATAATAACTATCACTCTTCCATTGTAATGACTCATTTAAAGGCATTTTATGGGTAGCCTTCCAGATCTCTATTGTGATAGACTAAGGTTGGAGAGTCGGTGGTCCTTGGAGTAGAGGTGGTACATGTAATGACCAAGAAGGTGTTGATGATTTAGGAGGGGATGAAGGTAGTGAAAAATTATTAGATGTATTTTACTGATAATAGGATAATAACTATGGAGTTCAAGGTTAGAGATCATGTATTTGTTAGATATTTTCCTCACCATGGTCATTATAGGTATGGCCATGGGAGTAATATTTCTACCCATTTCATTGGTCCTTTTGAGGTGCAGGGTGATTAGTGAGGTGGCATATCAGTTTACACTTCTACCCACAGTTGGAATGGATCCATGATGTATTTTATGTGTGAAAACTTCATTGATATTTTTATGATGAATCCCACATTATTTATTGGGTAGAGTTATATAAATAGGATGACATGATATTCATGGAGTGACTGATTGAGATTTAGGATCATCAAGAGAAGTTGTTGTGGGGGTGTTTCATTACCTTATTTTTCATTTTATAAAGGGATGAGAGTATAGAGAAATATATATGGGAATGTGAGTTGAAGATGAATGCTCATTATCCTGAGATATTTTGAACCTTATTTTACTATGATATTTAGATGATTATTTTAAGTGTTGCTTGATTGAAATTTTTTATTTATTATGCTAATTTGTATTTTAGTGGTGTTATCATTTTGTTTGAGAGGTATTGCTTGAGGAGTGGTTAGTTTGGTAGTTTTTGTAATCATTTTGGGTATATCATTTATTCATAGGGATGAGAATCATTTTATAGGTATCTAATGTAACATATTATAACTTCTCAATCTATTATTTTGTGTCTTTTAGGTGTTAAAGGTGAAATGAAGAGTTTGGAGGATGGGAGGTGGATTTGGATATGAGATTTCAATTGATGGGAGTGTGTCATGTATAGGACTTGGGTATTATGGAAATAAGAGTTCAATTGAATAAATGGAGTTTTTGTTATTTTTTATGTCATTCCACATAGGGTTGAGTCATAGTATGGGTGTTTAAGTCACGACATGAGGACGTGTCATAACTCAGGTGAATAAGCCATGAGATTTAGGCATCATTTTGTTATGAGGTTGAAATTTTGGTAATGGCATGGTAGATTAGGTTATAAATTGAAGACCCATGCATTTTATTTTCTTACACAGTGGTCATATGATTTTTATAATGAATACATGGGGATTGATCTCCTCAGTTCTATCTTTTGTATGTCGTCACACCGAGGGGTGTTTCTTTCCCTATGGCTTGATTTGAGGTTCCCACCATGATTTTTTGGGAATTTAGAGGTCTTGGAATGGTGATAGTGATTTTTCTTTGTCTTACCTTGGTTATATTAGATCAAATAGGTTGACCAAGTTTGAAATAAGGGAATTCAGAGTTGATCTCAATGTGGATTTTGAGAATTTGTTCAAGATATCCGTGTCATGGAGTGACCATGACTCATCATGCCATGAATCATCATTACATGA
The DNA here is from genome assembly GCA_963277665.1 of Viscum album. Lineage (NCBI taxonomy): Eukaryota > Viridiplantae > Streptophyta > Magnoliopsida > Santalales > Viscaceae > Viscum > Viscum album. Next base: position 392,543,361 of record OY728146.1, read on the forward strand.
AACATTAAATTTAAAGTTTTATTATAATTTTAGTAGTATATCCAATTCATAATTTATTCCTTAATTTTTCCTAAGCCTTTGGTGACCAGTGGTATTTCCTTTGAGATATTTTAGTTCCCTTTGATTTTATTTGTCCCTTATATTTGAGAAAACCTACATTTGTGATTTGAGTTATGTTATCTGATTTTATTTTGAGATTATATTCTTATACTTCATTCATGGAAGGCTATGGTAGTGATTCAATATAGGTTTTTCTATCCTTGGGATGTGGATTGATTGTTCTGATCTAGGTTATTAACTTTTTCTGCAAGATTTTAGCCTTATTACCATCCTTATTTCCTTGTCCTTGTGTAGTGAACCATTTAAGCTTTAGTTGAGGTAAAGTATTTGAGAATTTTCCCTTTTATTCATGTGTAATTGTGGGATTACCATGCTCTTGTTCTCTTTGGGTGGATATTAAGGATTAACCTATTGAAGATAATGAAATGGGATAAAGGAAATTAAAGGTAATGGGGTGATGCACATGTGTTTTATACCATTTTATTATATTTATTGTGTTTTAAGACTATTTGACCAGCTAATAAGTTGTGTTTGTACATTGATGTGAACACTGCTACTGTGAATAAATTGATTGGACCACATCACATAAAATAATAATTATTTAAATATGGTAATGAAATTGTTTATTAGTAAATATTAGAATGTTTTAATGATACTTATGCTGACCAAAAATGATATTTATATTTAAAAAATGGATAAAAAGTTGATTTATTATTGTGCCATGTTGCTATGTTTTATGTTGTTGGAAGTCTTTCCTTTTCAGTGGTCTCCGTAGTATTGGTTAGGGGGAAACATCTGTTGTGTAGCTAGTGCTATGGATGGTTCCATGATGGGCCTCAGAAGTTATGGTCATTGATGTGGAATAAATGAATGATTTGATTGTGTGCTATAAAATTGTGGCATGGATCATAATGTGGGAAGGGAATGGTTTTGTGATAGATTTGGGGGATGCTAGCATGTGTTATGGTGTGGTTTGTTTTGTGGTTGTTTGATTTTTGTGGGGATGTGTTCTTTTTCTCTAGAAATATGGAATGTTAATGGTAATAATAAATGTGGTAGTGAGTATAGGTTTTTATTAATTAAGTGGTAGATTCTAATGAATTATTAATTATTGAAATGAATGGGTGGTGTCTAATGATTGGTTTAGATTTAAATATAGATAAATAAATAAAAAAATGAATGTAACCTGGCTGGTAAAATTTTAATTATGGAAATGAATGAAAGGTGTTATTAAATAGAAATATTTGAATATTATTTTAGCTTCGTTGTATGGAAGGTGATGTTGGTTTGTTTTATAAATATGACAGTGGGTGCTAGTGAATAGTTGTGATGTTGTGGTGATGGTTATGGGATTAGTAGTGTTTTTTGGTATAAGCTATTGGTTTGGGTATGTGTTTGGAAATATGTATGTCTAAAATTATCCTTACGATTTATTATGCACCCCACCAGAGTTAGATAACCTTATCAACACTCAATTTTTTTGGATCTCAGGTGTTTATGATACACATCTTGGTTGGAAAGGTAATGAATGGATGACTACTCCCTCTTGCTCAATCTCCCTTACACATGTAGTATGAGCTGTGATGGCATAATTTAGGCATAATAATTCAAGCTGTAATGACTTTAAGTTATAGTATGTGATATACTGGCTATCATGGTAATGTGGTAGTGATGATGATACATGGTGGGGGTCATGCATTGTAGGAGGAGGGCGCAAGATTGATTCCCTTAATGTTTATGATTCCCTAATGTGATTGATATGTGATGAGGTTGTGATATGTAGCTTCTATAGGGTATCTGGTGATTTTTCAGTTGTGAATATATGGTGGTGGATATGTGATGATGATGATGATATGGATATGGTATATTTTTTTTATGGTTTTGATATTTGATGTGATGTGTAATGGAATAGATATAGAAAGGATGCAAGCATAAGAAATTTTTTGTTAGGGTGTGAGAGAGAAAAATTAATGGTGAAGTGGTTATAGGGTAAATTTTTCTATATTCATTTTATATTTGGATATTATACAAGGATTTAGTGTTTTATGAGTGAGAATTGGTGAGGTTTGGTGATATATGACCTATTTAGGTATGGGTTAGTTTTGCTGTTTATTTACTGAGGTATTAGAATAATTATTCTACATTTTCATGAGAGGTCTTGAGGAGGATATTACTGAGTATACATGTATGATCACTCTTATATATATAAATACCCTGTTTGGTTTCTATGAGGGATTCAATGATGAATCTAAAAATTACTAGCTCGTGGGTTGGAGCTATGGTTAGAGTTACTGCCTTAGGAGTTTACTTTTTTTGTATTTATTATGGATAATTTTCTCTATATGACATTACATGAAATATGGGATATCAGTGTTTTTATATATATTATATTTTTTATAGTTAGTTTTCTTTTTATGTTCTAAATATTAATAAGGAAAGTGAATTGTATTTGTATGTTTTATACCCTCAGTGAAAATATTTAACCCATGACTTTTTCCAGGCAGACATCATGGATCACTCTCATATTCACTATAGGCATAGGAGGGGTTACTAGTGGGGGAGGTTCATGACACAATAACTATAAAATAAATCACTATATGGTAACCCAGATACATAACCAATATAAAATAAAACATCACCCGATAAAACATATACATGAAATAGGATATCACCTCCTAGTTTCAAGAAATCCTTGGATGAGCTCACTAATAGTGACCACTACCACCAAGAATTATTAATCACCACCAAGCATCATCTACACATTAACTACTTTGGATATATGTCCCACAAAACATCATAGCATAATAAAACATCTATACAGACACAACATGCGTGGGCACAAGGCATGTATGGGGATAAGTATAAACATGTAACATCCTATGTTTTAATAGAAGAATTATTTATTTAAAAAATAATTCAATATTAGAAATAATAATATCAATAAAAAATGTAATAATATTAAATTATCAATTAAGAAAGAAAACGAATAAATGAAGAAATTATAATGACACTCTTAAAATGAAAATTTATTAAATAAGATTTTACATAGTGAAATTTATCGATTAATTTCATACAAAAAATGTTATTTCATGTTATATTAAAAAAAAATAAAATATTTTTTAATTTAATAAATATATTTTAAGACTAAAATTATTTTCATTAATCAATGTTGGTTAACATATAATAAAATTTTTTTTTATTAAATTATTGAATGATGGAATAATATTTTTTTAATGAAAATAAATAAAAAATAAGAATTATGATAAAGAAATGATGAAATGATTATAAAATACTTACTATAATTATAATAAGTGATTTTAGAAAAATTAATATTTAGAATTATATTACTATGAAATTAGGATTAAGTAGTCTGAAATTTAAATGTAATATATTTTATTATGAATATATATATATATATATATAATGTGAAATTATTCTGATATATGAGTATTATTATTATTATTATTTTTAAAATCTAGATTATAAATTGTTTTATAAAATTTTGAAATTATAAATATATTAAAAAATAGAATTAATATAATTTTATTATTATTATAAAAAACAAAATTTCATATATGGATAAAAAATGAAATGATGAAAAAAAAGAGTAGAAATCATCATATCAGAAATAGGGGGGGGTTCGAAATTAAGGTTCATTTTTGGAGTGTGGAGCGATGGCTTCTTGAGGAGCCCGAGCACAGATCGAGGGATCAATCTCAGAAGGAAGATTTGACTGTTGGAAGAAGTCTAAGAAAGGTGTAGGTTAAACACTGAGTGTAGATCAAGTTGGTATCAAACACTAGCGAGAAACAAATTATATATTTGAACACTGAAGGGGTTTTAATCTTAGAGAGGGAGTTTTAAGCATCTATGAGGGATTTAAACATGCAGTGAGGTAGGTGTTATTTTATTTTATTTTAGGTGTCCAATTTATGGTAGTGACCTATTCATATTCTTCCTCTAAAATCATTATCAATTATTCTTGTTTTCTATCTATGTCGATTCTTAAATGTAATCAAAAATAGTTTTTCAAATTTTTTGGTCGAAAATACATTTTGTTGATCTGGTTTTTGTTTCTTCCTCCAAGCATAATCAATAATTTTATATTAAATGATGGTCATAAAATCCATGGATGGTTCGATGTATATGATGTTTTTCTTTTGGTTTGAGATCAGTCTATAAACAGAAGATAAATTGATTTTATTGGTTTTGTTTTGTAGATAGAGATTAACATGATTATATATATATACATATCATCTCAAATACATTGGAACAATGTGATTTGGAGTATCTTAAAATCCTTAACAAACACCATTATTTTTTTCTATTTTTTTAAGTTTCATAATCCACTTCAGATATCTGATTTGTAGTAATATATATAAATATATATATTCCCAATCTAAGTTTATGCTTTCTTTGAAATCCATAGAAATTAGGGTATTATGTCTTGATCATGGAATTTGTTTGTTGTTTTTAGCAATCATCACTACTTCAAGTCTCCTTGTAGAAGATATAAAATAAAAATATATTACATTTCACTTCATTTTAGAATAATACCTATGACTTAAGTTTACCCGAACAACTATATATATATATATTTTCATCCTTCAAATTTTCTATAAAAAATTACCCAAATCACATATCTGAAACTATTTTTCACATTTTTCTCAAGTGTCTAGTGAGTTAAAGAAACTCGAAATATGATGGCTTAGTTCAATTTAAGGTAAGGGATATTGAGTTAAATTCCTCTTCAATGTTCATTTTAAAAAAAACACTACCAAACTAAAGTTTTTGTTTTTATTAACTTCTAAAATATATGTTTTTCAAATTTCTATATAAGGGTTTATGTCTTCCAAAAATCAATTATGATTTCGCATAATCATTTAATTTTAAATAATTTATGATTATAATTATATAAGGATGTTATATATATTATTCTTTTAGAAAACCCTTAGAAGGGAATTTATTTTGTAAAAAAAATTATTCTATGATTTTATTTAAGAAATTATACTTTCAAAGTTTATCATAAAAACTACTATTTTTATCTATGATATAAAAAATAACGAAATTTTTTTTTGTTATGGTTTCATTTTATTAAAATATATGAGAATTAGTTATTATTTTATGTGAAGAATAACCTTGAAATCAAAGGAAGTTATCATTTTATGTGAAAATGATTTTTTTTATCAATGAATGTCATCAAATAGATGTGGCTGTATTCTATAAATGTTCTTGACATATCATAAACTTTTATACACAAAATAGTTTTAATTTTTATAGTATTAATGTTTATGTATTTTAAATATAAGTATTTATTATTGAAAGGTTAATTTCTCCTAAATATTATATTTTAAGAAAATTGATATTTTTCTATGCAATGAGGTTATAAAATTATTTTCTTCTATAAGAATAATTTATGTAATATTTTTAAATGGTTTTTGGGTTTTGAATGAGAATGGAATAAACTCTATTTTTTAATTAAAATTATGCACTTGAGTATCGAATGATATGATATGTTATGAGGAGTAAAACCATGACCTTAGGAGGATATTTTCTTATATGTGATTCTTCTAGTGGTTACCTGTTTTTCTTAGGTTTTTATGAGTTTAAAAAATAATCCATAAAAGTTTATTATTTTATGAAGTTTTTAAATTAGAAATCCAAAGCTCATTTCAAAAGGTAAATTTAAATTAAATGTTTATCAAAATAATATGTAATAATATTTTTAGAAATTTTTAAAGGAATTTTTATGAATGTTTTTATGAAAGTATTTGTAGCCATTTTATTTAAAACCCATATGAGGAATTTTTTTCTCAATCCAAGTTTGAAAATATTTTTCACAGGTTTAGTATAATTTCTAAGGTGGATTGTTTCATTTAATGAGGTAGCACATGCAAATATATTTATTCGAATGTGTAAATTTGGTAAATATTTGATAAATTATATAGTTCTGTCTAATTATCTAAAACCAAGACCAGAAAAGGTCACATAATGTATAAAATTTTGTGTATTTTTTAGTTATACTTTATAAAAAAAATAATGCACAAAATTCTTAGTACTGAATCCAGAAGTGAGAGGGTTTGGGGATTTAAAAAACATACCTAGTATAATTCCCCAAAAACATAAACAATATATGAAATTCTAAGTGTAATCAATTGTCCATAGTAATATGGAATCTAGAAAGAAGGAAAAACCATATGTAATTTATAGTGAGGTAACTCAAGTAAAAAGGGAAGTATTTTCTATCTTAACTTAGCTATATGAAGGTTCATATCACACATTCGACTAGGGTTTCTCAAAATAAAAATCTATCTAGAAATTAGATGGATAAACCATAACATACATGCATATTACATCATTTTACATGAATGTTCATCACATATCATAATTAATAAGACCTAAAAACCTATAGGTTTAGTATTTTGAAGATTAGATATATAATAAACTTATTTTACAAACACTATTTAACATATCCAAAAAATAATATTTATAAATTCTTCTCTTATAAACATATCATACATAATACTCTTCTTCATTATCTAGGTAATGGAAACATAAGAAAAAGTGATATCAAAAAATTAGTAAAGGGGAAAAATAAGAGATAATAATTAAAGATCATATGTGAGCATAATATGAATACGTGGGTATGATATCATAATCATAGTTCATGAACATAATATAAGGAATTCATATCTAGTAAAACATGGATCATAAATCATGATCATGAAATAAGTCTTTCAATATAATATTTGAAATAATGCATAAGAATGTGGAATTAGAGGAAAATTATCATAATCTATAGAAAAATAACATAGGAATATAGAATAATAAAGAAACATTAAATAATACTGTGTAACATACATAAGAATAGAAAATAATTTCTTATGTTAAATATTACTACCAAGACCATCATCGCATAGTGGACATAGTTCCATATTATAACAGATTGGGTTCATTCACCATTCCTATAAAATTATTGGATTAGGTTCACTCCCCTATACCATACATGTAATCTAATGAGATATAAATCTTTACCAAATGAATTGGAGGACTATATAATTTCAGGATAACCCATTACATAATGAAATAACATACATGTATATGAGACCTGAATAAGAAACATTTACAATTCCACCATATCTTAATTTAATCATGATAAAGAAATAGGTTTCATGAAATTTTTCACAAGACATTATCATAATCCTTCTTGATAATAAAGATGGATATTATCATTAGAACTTATCCCCAAACAAAAATTTTTGTATATTGATATAGATGAAAATATCTTTATAAGATATTTAGAAAATAAATTTGAAAAATAAGAAGAAAAATCCTTATTTTTTTAAATAAATTTTGTTTTAAAATAATTTTTTATAAATTAATAGTTTTATTAAAACAATTAAAAGTTAAATAAAAATTACTTTGAAGAACCCTGGAAAATTGTAATGGAAACTTAATAATTAAAACTAAATAAAATGGCGGGATAAATAACTACATTAAAAGAATTTAAAATGATTATATCCACAATTTTATAAATAAATTAAAATTCAATAATTTTTTTCTTAATTAATCATAGAATTAGGGATAAGGAAATATATAAAATCATATGTAAAAATGGACTTGGAGGAGAAATATTACCAACTAAAAAGAAGAGATATGAAATTATCTATATTCAAGCATCCATCCAGGTGAATTATAAACTAATAAGAGAAGAAATGATGATAATACATTTAAAACCCACAAATAATCATAATAGAATAAAATATATGTGGTTTTATATATAAATAACATAGAATTTCTCCCAATGCAAATTTAGACTAAATCAATATCAGTTTCAATGTGAGTCTGGAAAGGAAACCCTTACCTTTACTCCAAACTTCCATAAAATTTATTTAACCCCCAATATAATAAGTATAAAAATATTAATAAATTATTTTATTACCTTATTCATATAGTTTTCTATTTCTAAAATTAAATTATAATAAATTATTACACATAAATTAGTTAGTTGTTGTTTATTTTTATCATCAGATATTATTTATTTTGATTGTTCTGTAAAATTTTCTTAATGGAAATGTTGATCATCATTATTTTACAATAATTTCATCATTTCCAGATTATTTAAGGTATTTTAATAAATTTTAAATGATTTATTTAGTTCCATTTTTATTTTATAGAAGGTATGTGTATGGTTTGTGAGAATGGAATCTATAACGAGCATGTTTTGAGTAATTTACTGATAATAACAAGTTACTTTATAATGACTATTAATTTTTTTCACCATTTTAGAACCATATTTGTATAAAAAATTAATCATTAATATCATATATTATCCATATTAATGTCTTTACACACATTTATGTTTGAAATGGTAGAGACAATATAACATCTTTTTTGTAGGTTTTTGAACTAACCCAAACACGAACATGATATACTAAAGAATGGGTAAGAGTATAGAGTTATATTATAATAATATCATTTGAAAAAAATAATAATTAGTTTATATAACATAATTATATTTTTGGATGATATTTATAAATATTGGATATGAGACGGTAATTGAAAAATATAGAGAAAACTAGACACTTAGATGAATTCACTATATTTTGTTCCACTAGAATGATGGATTTTGGCCTCCATTTTAGAACCAGAGGATTTCAAAACTATAATAATTATTTAGTATAGGTAATTTAGTTTGGTATTCCAGAGAGAACTAAAAGAAAAGAGTGTTTTTAGAGGTTTCCATTTATAGGTGAGTTTTGAGTGGAATTTCCACAAATACCCATTCTTTAATGTGTAAGGAAAGTCTTTTTTTATGTGGAGAGTGGATCAAAAGTTGAAAAATAATAGTCATGGGAAATTTATCCTATAATAAACACTATTTAGAGATAATTAAATATATATTTTAGTGAGTGGACCCTTAATTTAACCTCATTATCTTATTTTACATTTACAATAGTGACTTAATTTTTATCTTGATAATCTATTATTAAAAAAAAACGAAATTAATCACCTTACATAATTTTTATGTGATTATTTAAAATTTGGAATCCATTTAATATTATTAAATTTAAAAATATTAGAAATTTAACTTTTAAATTAAAACAAAAAATTTATAGATAAACTATTTTTGGATAAAAATATTTTTTTAACATAAATTGCTCTTAATATTATTTCATATCAATTTCTAATTAAATGAGTTTTAATCTATTTTTTTATGAATATAAATAACACATTTTATTATAATAATTATTTGAAAGATATAAATTTAATTTTAAAAATAAACAATGCTTAAAAAAGAAACTCATTGAAAAATATATATATTTTTAACATGAACCGATTTTAATAACATCAAATTAAAATTAATTATTTATATTCCAACCATTCAATTTTTTCAATCCATTGGTATTAGTTACCTTCATTTAATTTTATATTCACATTAAAAAATTCTTTAAAAATGATAATAATTTGTAAAATATTTTAAATATTTGTTGTATCACCTCGAATCAAGTAAATAATAGCTAGTGGTTATCTTACTACATTAACACATTATAAAAGATATCACATCCAAAAGGATCAAATAGTTTATTATTCTTAAGTAACTAGATATATATATAATTCTCACATTACATTTGTAAACATGAAATGAAAATTAAAATTCAAGTGGTAAATTTTATTATTTCTTCTTGTATAACCATGAAATCATTCCTAGATCCCTTCTTAGTATCATAGGGAAAGGAAAAAAATAATAAATGGTGAGATCAGATTCTCATTATGGTAAAGTGTACAACTGAGGTTATCATAGAATAAATAAATCATGAATAATATTTCAGAGTTAAACAATAATCAAATATTTCATATAACTAATATATTAAACATACTGTCAAGACCTCATTCTAAGATATCATAAAAAACTGGGCAAGAATAGACAAAATACCTATACTAGTTTGTTTAATGAGACCTACCAATGCATAGAGGGGCTAAAACGGGCCTCCTCCATCACTTAATATTCCTAATTAATTTATTATATGAAAGGGATGAATAATCAATATAATATGTAATCAACATAAATATCCATATTTGAAAACTATGATAAATTTTTTAATATTTTTCCTCAGGTAAAAATAAAACATCATAATCATAATACATATAGAGTAATATCGTGGATGGTATAATTAGATTATATCCCCAATAAAGTGTAAGATTCATTAATGGATATTGACATAGATGAAAACACTTTTAAAATAAAATCCAAACCTTTCTTTAAAAACATGAGAAAAATATCCTTTACTTTTATTAAAATTTTAAATAAAACTATCCAAAATATTGAGGAAATGAATTTATTTGAAAATAACTATAAAAACTTCTATAATAATCTTCAAAGAAAATAATGGTCACGAGATCAGGAATATCCATTCATTCCATATATGTTAAAAAGAACATTATTTTCACACTTTTATGAAAATTAAAAAATGAATAGTTTGAAAGAAAATTCTTTAAAATAATTCCCTTTAATCCTTTGTAAATAAAGTGAAATTTAATGAAAATCAAATTTCAATTTTTTTTAATTATATGTAAAAACATGTATAAAATATTTTTTAAGAGCATGGACATGGAAGAAAAAGTTTGTTGACCAAAGAAGAAATAAGGACAACTTTTCTTTAAAAAACTTTTCTCGATAATTTTAAGTACCAAAGAGAGGAAAGTGGTATTAAAAGATATAAATTATAGGAATTAATATAGGAGAATAAAAAATACATGTTTCTATAAGTTAATGTCATACGATTTTTCCCAAAGTAACCTTGAACATAAATAATCCCAAAAAGAAATGAGATTGAAATATAAATATTTTATTGATTTAGTAACTTTTGAATCAAAAGCAATTAAAAGAAAGAATATGAAATGTATCTATAAATACCATAAATTGAATTAATTAACATGTTAAAATTAATTCATTTGTTTTAAAGTACACCATATAAAGAAATCATGGTGCATTAAATGAAACATTTCCCAAGAAAATGATATTGTGACAAAGGAAACCCTTGCAAAGATACTAACATTTGAAGTGATAATTAATCCATAAATGGATTATATGCACATAATTAAATCCACATAAGAACAATTTAAATAAAATATAAAAAAAATTTATAGACCAATTCACACATAATCATGGCATAAAAACGTCAGTGAAGAAGTGTTATAACCTAATGAAAATAAATTGAGTTAAGAAACCTCTTACCTCGAGTTCAGAATTTTTATATATGTATTTTTTATCTTGTTTAATAAACTTATATTAATTGTTTAATTTTTTAATAAAATTTTAAAGGTTTATTTATTTTACATTAAACCAGTTATTTAATTTGTTTCATTGATATATTTAATTACTTAATCAGTTTTGTTTAAGCGAGGTGTTTTGTGGGCCCTGAGTTCATAATTGAAAAACGAATTTCATAGGTTGATCATGATAAAAGGGGTAATTGTTAAATAATATATATAATAATAATTAAATAATTACCATTTTTATACATCAAATAAAATTTTATTGTCATCCATGAAAATCAATTATGAAAAATTAAATATATCATCTCATGAGGCCGTAGTCCGCACATGTGCACAAATGATATTTTTAATTTTTTTGGTTAAAAAATTAATAAATAAAATAAATTATTTTCTTTATATAATCATTATAATGTTATAAAAATAAAATAAATTCATTCAATCCATCCACATGACCATCTATGAGAGGAATGTTTTTAAAATTGAAGTACATCACTACGTGGATACGGTAGTCTGTATGCATGCACATGCAATGATTATATTTTTAATGTTTATATATTTTTTAAAGATAGATGATATATTATATTTTAATAATCATAATTATGTCATTAATATAATATATATACATCAAATATATCGTAATTACCATCCATGAAATGTAGTTATGAGGAACAAAATTTATCGGTTTGCGTGCCGGTAGTCCGATGTACGCATGAACGATGATTTTATTTCTCATTTAATGAAAAAAAGAAGATGAATAAAGTTATTGAATTAATTTAATACCATATTATTATATTTTATATATTTATTTTATTATATTTTAATGGTTATTAGAAAATTTAATGAAGTTTAAGAATAAGTAAAATGAAAATGCCCGGTTTAGACAATTACCTCCTCTTTGAAGAACCTCCTTTGGATATCTCCTTAAGGACCCTAGTGATGGTATTTTAAGAATAATATTACCTCTATAATGTATCTAAGTAAGTTAATAATAGTTTTTAGCAGGGTTTTTTTCTAGATATGGGGATAAATAAGTTTCAGGAAGAGATGAGAGGTGGTGTCCTTACATAAGATATGAGAGGGGGAACCCTTGGAATTACGAAAAATATTAAAATACCATAACTAGATTTTCACATTAATGTAAAACAATTAATATATTTATAATATAGTATGGTTATAATTTTGAATTATCTCATAAAATAAAATTTATACAGTTTTATATGATGTTTTAACCCTTATCACTTAGTTTTAACACCCGCTAATCCTTTTAATGATTACTGTGATAACAATGTTTTTTAAAATTTAGGGGTCAATAAAGTTTAAATATATTTAAAAGTGAAAAAATAGACAATGGTTGATATTATAGACCATAGAACATTTACATGGATAAATATTATAATTTTATGAATCTTAATTCATTTAATAAATTATTATTTAACATAAAATACAATTAAATTCATTTTCTCGACTATTCACATAATTTGACTTGAAAAAATATAAAGAAAACAATTTAATTATAATATAAACTTTTGAAAGATAAATAATACATTATATGTATCTAAAAAATTATTCTAATACTATAAATCACCCTAAAAATATTACCTTTTATGTTTTTATAATTATTTACTTAATTTTTCTACTGCCTTCACAAACACTATGTCGACATGGCATAAGTTTTTAAGGTAATTATTTATTCAATAAAAAATTATAATTAAAATTAAATCATAAAATAAATTTATTCATCTAGAAAATATTTTTTTACAATTAATAAAATATTTTTATCCTCATGAAAACATACTAGCGATATTAAAATAATGAAACTGACATTTTATAATTATTCTTTACTTAAAATAATATAATGGTCTCTATGAAGGAAAAATAGAAATAGAATGAAAAAGTTTAAAATATTAGATTTGTATGGACTAATAAAACCCATAAAATAGAAAATTAAACCTTTAGGGTGATTTTAAATTCTTTTGACATTAGTTTTTACCTTATTTAACCCAATTTACCCTTTAGTGTGGTGATAAATATTTACTATGGATATTATTCATTATAACCAAAAATAAAGTTGAGATATTTAAAAAATTTGGACGTGATGATTAAAAATTTGGAATTTATTTTTTTCAAAATAATTTCCTATAATTGGTATAAATTACTTCTAAAATAAACCTGCAAAACGCGATAGAAAATAATTTTTCAGAAAAATGCATTTTTAAGTATAAAAATGTTTTTACATAAAAATTAAGCATAAATTAGATTATAATGAAATTAATTGGATTACTTTTAATCAAAATGAAAAAAATTTAATTTTGAAACCAAATTAAAACAAATTGATATTTTTTAAATGATTTAGAAGAAATGACTATTTTATATAAAATCAGTATTTTTCACTATTCACTGAAATATCAATATTTTCTAAAAAATACAAAAAATTTACCTTGATAATTTTTATATTATAATTTAAAAAATTATACCTTTCTTGTGAAATAAAATTTCCAAATTTTAAGAAATTAATTATAATAATGATTCAAAAATGCAATAAAAATCATTTTTGAAGAAAATGTATTTTTGATGCATAAAAAGACTACTAAAAATTAAGTTCTTATTTCATAAGCATTGTAACGACCCAAACTTCTATCAATGAAAATTTCTCTTGATCTAATTAAATTTATTATTATGTAAACTGTTTATATAAAATATGCACTTCTTTAGTTTTATGTTTTTGGATTTTAAAACACCATTAATAATTGTGACCGTTTCTAATATAGCTGTTAAACAATGATCACATGATTAATATAAATACAGGGCTTTAAAAATCCAACTTAATCTGACAAAGGAAGCGATGAAATCATTCAGTAGAATTGAACCATACAAATCCTATTTTTCAGAGCTTGGAAAGGAGGTAGCGTCATTGGGCTTCACTCATGACTAAGACCAATCTGAGCTTCAACACGTTAAGCTCGAATGGAACCGCCTACAGGGGAAGTGGAAGTTGATAGAGATTACTACCGAGCAATGTTATCCGAGCCACCCCAAGAGTCTATCACCATCACACACCTTACCCTTCAGTATAATGCAGGTGTTATATGAGGTTATGTAACAAGACCCTAGAACTATGATTATGTATATTATTTTGATAGATAATATACATTCTTTTTATTATTGTTACCTGGTAAATAGTTTTTAAAGCACAAATAGTATTTTTTAGTTAATATTCAATTAATAAAATATATTTTTACGAATTAATGGATTTTTTTAATTAAAATAATATTTTAATTAAATATTATTACTAAATTACATTTTATTAAATATAAATGATCGTATTATTTTTATGAATACAATTGTGATTTTTATTAAGGTTTGAAAGTCATTTTTGTCAAAACCCATGAATTTTCGATTAATGTCAGTTTTTATTTTAAATGTAAAAATTCACATATTCAGAAAATTATTTTGATAAAAAGAATATTATTTTTGGAATCAAGATGTGGAAATTATCCAACAGTTAATTTTTCATAATTTTCGGAGACAGTCAAATTTTTGGGTAAAAATTATACATCGTTTAATTATATAATGTGTTTTATGACATCATAATGACCAAATAGTGATGTAATAAATAATATAAATTGGATTTTAGAACAATATATGTTTTACCATTAAAATAATGTGATTTTATGTTTTTTTGATTTATTTTACAAATCTTTAGTGGACCGTCTAAGACTTATAAAACATTTTAACTTTTTAAATTGATTTCCTTGAGAGTGTGACTTACCTCTACATAATAAAGCCTAATATTTTAATAATTTCAGACATTTTCATTATAAAATAATGTTTTTCACTCCCCTTTTTAAAAAAACATTGGAAAAATCCATGGGTTGGTTTGTGGTTTTGATTTGTTTAATGTGTGGTTTCCAAAACCTACATAATAAAGAATTCTATCTCTTTTCCTATATAAACCCACCCAAGATCCCAATTACTATTCATTAAAATCCTTTTGAGCTAGAAAAAACTCTTCCCTCATCTATATAAAATCCTCTCAAGGTTCCCCAATCTTTTAATAATCCACTCTCAATCCCCTCCCAAGCCTGTGGGATCAGACTTCCAGGTAAGGGATTTCTCCTTTTATCAATTTTGTCCAAATTTCTTTATGTTGCTATGAAATTTTATTTTTAATTTAAAATATTGGGGTATGATTTAGAACCTCCCCCATGATACCATAATTATTTGTTAATGATGAGATAACCCCTTCTCTCTCATTAATTCCTCCCATGTACACCTGTTACCATGCCTAAATTCCATAAGTAATTTCTCTCTCCTCATTTATATTCAAGAAATTATTTTGTATTATGAATTTTAATTCCATTACATATGTTGGGAAATGTATATATATGAACCCCTTACTTTCCATTTCATTTAAATATGATTATACACCCCTTTCTCTTTCATCAACCATTTTTATGAATTCTTATGTCACGCCGTTCTGCTGCCGAAATTGCACTGCGATTTTCCAAGACAAAGTAATTATGTAGTGAATACCATGACCATTTATCTATAAAGGTTATTCAACTTTATTAACATTTTATTATTGATCATATAGTTTCATGTATGAATTCCACATTTTTTTATTGTGGAATAAATGATGATGTTTAATGAATCCATGTTATATGATCTATATAGCACAATTATGCATGAAATGAAATGATTAAAAAGGGTGCCCCCTGACAGTGCTTCAATGCATTGGGTAAAGATTAGTATCATGATACATCAAGTGAAATGATGGTTTACGCATGATAATTCATGTATAGTGATGGTTTACTAATGTTCCATGTGCAATGATCCTTGGCTCATGTTAATATCATGTTAAATGTTATTGCCACATTTCCATGTTATGATCGTGCCTTTATATTCATGTTTCTCTTATACTCCATTGATATGCCTTTTTCCTAACATGTATTGTATACTTCATGTTATGACTTTTTACTCCCTTACTAGGCATTATATCTCACACTTTTATTATGCATGTCTTTAGGTTATCCCATGCATGGCTAAGTACGAAGGAATGATGTGGTCATGTAAAATAAGTTTTCAGTAAGATATTGCATTTTATGTTTTAAGTTGTTATGTAATGTTCCTAATTTCAAAATACACTAGTCCTATCGATCCTCAGAGTTGTCTTAAGTGTAAGTTTATGTAATAAATCATGTTTAAGTGTGTAATAAAGAGAAGGGTCATTGTAGTTGGTATCCAAGGATAGGTTTAGTTATTTTTGAGATTAGGATTAGAAAAACCCAATGAATCCTTAAAGATAATAATAAGTATAATAAAAACATCCCTAAATTTTGGTGAGTATTGAGTAAGTGGTTTATCAAGATGATACATCCATATCTAGATATGATCAGGTAGAGGTGGCTCTAACATAGATATACCTTGGAGTGAAAACTTCGCCAACAAGTTTCGGGCTTGACCCAGGGTATCCTGGTACATGACAAAGGGAATTACTACACTCTTGGTTATGACACTCTCAGGGGATATGCTTTGGTAAATTAACAAGCTTAGTATGAACCATTATTAAGGGAATAAAAAAAATTCCCTTAAGAATAAATTTTGGGAAGTAGATCATGTATAACATAGATTGAATCCTATAGATTTATAAGTTAAGGAAATAAAAGTAATTTATAAGTCACCTGTTTTTGTCTGTGGATTACCCTTTATGCGTTACCCCTAATTTCAATTTTATTCCATCCAATAGCTGGTAATTGAAGGACTTAGGCTAACAACCAATGCAATGATCAACGTTAAGACATTCTAATGAGATTACCAATCCAATGAGAGTGAGAATCACAAACTTTGTCACAACACTCTCTTAGTTAACTCAAGATTTGAATAGAAACATGGGTCAAGAGGAACATTCAAACCCCCCTAAGAAAGAAAAAGTCACAATCAAGAGCTTCATGAGAAAAAAGGCCTCCTACTTTTAATGGATCATCTGATCCCTCAATCTCTGAACAATGGATCAACTCCATTGAGAAGATATCCTCTATCATTCAGTGTTCTGAACAAGAGAAGGTTCTTATGGATGCTTATCATATGGAAAGAGAAGCTGGTCAATGGTGGAGATTGATCAGAAATATGAATCCTGAGGAAGATATCAAGGCGTTGGAATAGAAGTATTTCCAAAAAATGTTTTTCGATAAATATTTTTCACGCACCCTCTGACTTAATATGGAAATGGAATTTCTTAACCAAAAGGAAAAAGATGAAAAATCTGTCAGAGACTATGAGGAAAACTTCACATGTCTTGGACAATATGACTCTGGATTTTTCATTACCCCCAAATTCAAGGTTGACCACTTCTTTGGTGGGCTAAAACCTAGCCTACAGAAATCCCTAGTGATCCGTGACATCGAGAGATATGAGGAAATTGTCCGATGTGCCCTAAAAATTGAAATAAAGATCAAAAATATCAGGGGTATCATTGGGATAAGATGCATAAGGTGGAATTAAATTATGGAAATCCTATGGATAAATCCAATAGTGCTAAGGAAATACAACACCATACTTGCCAAAGGTACGGAAAGAAGCAACCCAAAAATTGATTAAAGTGGAAGAGGAAATGATTTAGGTGTAGAAGAGAAGGGAACCAAGCTATTAACTGCCGACAAGAGATACCCGTGGTTGTGACAGAGAAGAGGAATGCTTTATTCGAACCTCAATGCATTGTTCATTACTTCAACTGAAAATAACCCGGGCACTTTGAAAATGAGTGCTGAAGCCAAGGATTTTTAGAGGCAACCAACAACCTCCAAGGTAGCAAGGGTGATATTTTCCCATCACTACCGCCAAAGTAAACCCCAAAAAACAAGTTGTGACAGGTATGATAGTTATTCATTCAAGAATAGAGAACATAATTTTTTTTTATTTTGGTTCTACGCATTCTTTTATATCCCAAAAGTTTAGTGGAAGAATCCCAAAACCACCAAAAATCATGGAAGTAAAGATGTCCATGAGTATGGAAAATGGGGAAATCGTTGCATCCCAGGAATATAACTCCTCCCCGATCATAATTTGTGGATTGACCTTCCCGGAAAACCACGACATACTACCTCTAGTGGAATTTGATAAAATTCTTGGCATGGATTGGATTTATCTATATATAGCCAACATAAATTGAGACTCTCATGACTTTTTTCATAGGTACTAATATATTTGTACCCCCTCTGTTACAGGTCCAGTGATTCTCCCTCAATTTTAGTGAAAAGAGTTTGGAAAAAATATTTATTGAAAAATATATTCTCAAACTCCTCCCATTCTATGGTGTCTATTTCTTCCTCTTTCTTCATATTCTTAATGATTTTAAACCACTAATCAGATTCATGTTACAAATGATAAAAAAATAAAACAACCTTTTCATACTCTGATAATTTGAGAATGGAAATTATCATTTCAATTGGGTTGATCCACTGATCAACAATTAGTGGATCAGAAGAGCCACTAAAGAGGGTAGATTTTGTCACATGGACACAGTGAAGATTTTTTACTACCTTGGTGCATTTGAGAGTTTGATTCGGTTCATGTTATTTTTCATAGTTTGATAAAATTAAATAACCAACACCATGATATTTTATAATCTATCCCCCAATACTTTTAGTTACTCATTGGGACAACCATTTCATTGTCCATTGAACTCATTGTTAACTTAGTTACTCCTAGTTCCATCCATTGTCTAAAAACAAAAAGGTTAGTGTAAGTATCAATAAATAATAACCAGAGTAAAAATTATATAATAAGAAAAATAAATCATATTATTTCCTAAATTATAAATACTTTTTTTCACCCTAGGATATCTTAGGTTCATCCTACATCACTTTTGGTTTAACATAGGCCGATTTAAGTTTCATCCCCTTATTATTCAAAATCTAATCCAAAAAATCAAATAAATCCCACCTTGTACCAACTAATATGAACTGACTATAAAATACTTACATATTACATCATTTTACATGAATATTAATTACATATCATAATAAATCACACCATAAACCTATAGGTTTAGTGTATTTAGGGATTAGTTACACAACCAATTAATTTTTACAATCATTATTAAATATCTACCACATATAATCTTAACATATGACACAATTCTAGACATATCATACATAATACTCTATTTTATTACCTGGGGAATGAAGACATAAGAATAGGTAAGCTCATGTGCTCAATAAAGGAAAAACATAAGAGATATAAATAAAATAACACAAGTGATAATAAGATGAACATGTGAGTATGAGAACATGATCAAGTTAAATGAACATAAAATTAGGAAATCATACCCAATAAGACAGGGATCATAAATCACGAATCATTATATAAATATTTTAGCATAATAAGTAAAATAAGGCATAAGAACATAGAATCATGAGAGATTTATCATAAATCATGGAAACATAATATAAGGATGTGGTGTAACATAGAAATATGGAATAAGAATATGGAACATACACAAGAATAGAAAATCATTTCTTATGTTAAGGGTTACTTCCAAGACCATCACCACATAGTGGGAAAAGTCCCATAACATAGTATATTGAGTTCACTCCCTATTATGATAAAATTATTGGGTTGGGTTTACTCCTCAGTCCATTACATGTCATATCATGAGATGAAAGGCTTTATCTAATGAATTATAGGGATATATAACTTCATTCACACCAATCATAAAATGAAAAACCGTATATATGTGAGCCACATGAACATAAAACATTCATAATTCCATCATAGTTTAATTAACCCCTGGGGAATAAATTAGTTTCATGAAAATTTCTACAAGAGAAGATCATATTCTATTTAGAGAATAAAGGTGGATAATATCATTAGAGCATATCCCCAATGAAACACTAAAGGATACAAACATAGATGGAAAACATTTTATAAGAGAACTAGAAAATTAATTTTAAAAATAAGAGGGAATATTTTTTACTTTTTTATAATTTTTTTAAAATAAAATAATACATACAAAAACACTTTTAGAAAATTAATAAGAAGATAAATAAAAATTACTTTAAAGAACCTTGTAAACTTTTATTATAATATTCTTAATGAAAACTAAAGAAAATGGTGGGAGGAACTAACTGTAAAGAATACGATAAAAAATATTCCTTTCAATGTTTTTGTAAATAAAGTCATATTCAATAGAAAATTACTATAAAATAATATTTTTTAGGGTACAGATATTTATAAATGTATATGAAAAATAAAGGCATGGATGAGAAAGATTCTTGATCTAAAATAATAGATATGGCTCACTACACTTATATACATACTTCTATGTTAATTATAAACCCATGGGAGGAAAAATGGTGATAATACATGTAAAAACAAAAAATAAATAGAGTATAAGAAAATAGATGTGGTTTTATGTAGAAAGATCATATAATTTCCTTCAATTGAAATTTATACATAAGAAGTTTCATTTTCAAAGTGAGATTGGAAAGAAAACCTTTACCTTTACTCTCTACTTCCACGAAGGACATTAACTCCTTGTAGAATAAAGATACAAATATTAATAAATTATTTTACAACCTTATATATATCTATTAACTTCTATAATATCTAATTATTATCATTTATTATACATATATTAGTTAGTTATTTTTTATTTTGATAATTGGATGTCAATAATTTTGATTTTATAAGTGTTTCATAATTTATTGTTGATACTTATTCATTGATTATAAGTTTATCATTACCAGATTATTAAATGTAGTAGAATAGTTTTGTTTCAATGAATTATTTAGTACCAAATTTATTTAATGGAAGTTATGTGTATGGTTTACGAGAGTGGAATCCACAACGTGTATGTTTCCGGTAATTTACCAATAATAAGAAGTTAATTTGTAATAAAAATTTATTTTTTTTCAAAATTAAATAAAATTATTTTTTCAGAAAATAATATTTAATAACATATACCACATGTATTAATTTATTGAAACTCATTCAGGTCAGAAATGGAAAAGACAATATAACATCATTCCTGGAGTTGGTTGAACCGACCCCAAAAAAATTCTATACCAAGAAATGAGTAAGAGTACAATGTTATATTATATTAATATCATTTTAAAATAATAATAATGATGTTAAAAGAAAATAATTACAGTGGTGTATGAGATTCATAAATAGTTAATATGATTGTTTCCCTAAAAAATATACTGAAGAACTAGAAGCTTACTCTGATGAATTCAGTCCTTTAAATGGGTTCCTTAAGAAGAAAGGCTTTAGGTAACCAAATTGAAATTGGAGGATAAAAAATTATAATAATTAGTTAGAAGATATAATTTGGTAGTGTAATAAATATAAAAATAAAGTAAAATAGTTTTTAAAGAGGGTTATAATAGGTTTCCTTTTATTGGTGAGTTTTGAGTGACATTTCCAAAAATACCCATTCCTTAATGTGTATGGATTGTATTTTTACATGGAAAGAGTATAAAAGTTAGGGAAATAATGGTTTTGGGTTGTGAATAAATTCATAAACACAATTTATAGATAAGGATAAGACATTATAGGTATTTACCCCCTTAATTTAACCCTTTTACCTCATTTTACTTTTTATCATAGTGACTCAATTTTTACCTCGATTACTTATTTTTTCACAAAAAATGAAATTGACCCTATTATCTAATTTTGAGTTGATGATTAAAAATTTGGAATACATTTAATCTTATTAAATTTCTAAATAGAATAAATTTAACTTTTAAAATTAAACATAAAATATATTAAAAAAACTATTTTTATAGAAAATTAATTTTTGAAGATTAATTATTCTTAATATTATTTAATATCATTTTATAACTAAATGCGGGTTAATATAATTTTTTATACATATAAAAAATTACATTTTATTATAACCAAATTTTAAAAGTGATCAATTTTATTTAAAAATAAATAATACTTAGAAAAAAATATTATTTTAAAAATATATATTTTTAACATGAAATGATTTTAATCATATCCTATTAAAATAAATTATTTATCTTCTAACGATTAAATTTTATCATTATATTGGAATTAGAATATTTATTTGAATTTTATAAAAAAATTACATCATTATTAAAATAATAATAATGATACATAAAATTTTTTAATTAATTATTATCTTTTTATTTTATATTATAATTATTTATTATACATGGATTATATTATTTCTAATTTGTTACTAAAAATTAAACAATTTCAATGTACCTATAAGATCTAAGTATACCAAATGACCACATATCTAATAAATATATATCAAACAAACATACTTCTAACCACCATATAACTAATGACTATATATATATATAATGGTTATATTACATTTCTATATGTAGCAATGCATACATGTAAAATCATACATTATATCATATAATTTCTTTGTTAATATTTTTATCATATTTATAATATATTTTATTATTTTTATAGTTATCATTAGTAGAATTATCATCATCGGAGATCATAATGATTATATTTTCAACTTTGTAGTGTTTTTATTTACTTTTGGTTTCATTACATAGAAAATTTTCTAATTATGTTTCATTTAGTTATATTGTAATATATTTGATTTTTGTTTTAATATTCTACCATAATGAAATAATGAATTTTTTATTTTAGTTTGGTGTTTTTGGTATCAAAATATATCAAATACACTTGATTTTTTAGATAAATATACATAATAAAATCATAAGATGTTATAGTAAAGTATAAAGTTGAAAACCTAACTTTCAGTCATACTGTGGTAAAAATTAGTGGTATAGAACGAATCCTACAAACCATCATAGTCCTAATCCATAAAGTTTATTTGTTTAAAGGATCCTTATAATTTCATAGAACCACCAATAAAAAAAATCAATAGCTCATAATTCTTAAGTCACTACTACAAAACCATAGAGTGTAGCTACACCCCATCAAATAAATGTATATCAACAGAGGATTACCACCACTCAGGGGTAATTTATCTCAATACATGGAAAAGAATTAAATTTCTTGATGGAGTATCATTCCAAAATACTCAAGGGAGTACATGAGTTTCATTCAATCTACTCCCAACCTTCTACAACAACTTTCTAACTATAGTGGGTGACCCACACCATGATTTAAAGGACATGTCATCCAAGGAGTATTGACCCCTTTAGAGGACCCGCATCATATGGGATGTGCATCGCTTGAGGGGTTACCAACTATATAATTAGAGGGCCTATGTACTATAACAAAAGGGGATTTACTTACTCCACTTAGTGCATAAATGATCCATACCCTAGTACTAATGTGTCTCTAGGTTGGTTATCAACTTTGTGTCTGGTCTATGTATTTCACTTACACCTAGTCACTATCTCCATAAATATCAGGAATAATAAATACCAAAAATATCTCATAAATTGTCGATAATGTATAGGAGGATAGTACCATCATTCTCCATGTGAAAAAAGCTCAAAATGTATTATTTACTTATCTAATTACAACACCTAAGGTTAAAAGATTTAAAAATCACTAAAGGATACACAATACATGACATGTACTTTTATTTACATAACATGTAGCACTGATATAAATGTATTTCCAGCATCATGCCACATGGGTTTAAAATATATAACATACAATTCTAAGACAACATTGTGTAGGCCTCATGGGGAAATTGGGTGTGTACTTCAAAACACAACTTATCCCATGTCCTCATATTACATGAAATGTACTTCTAGAGTATACACAGTTTGATATTTATCTTCCTTATAAAAACAATCCATCTCATTGTAAAAAGTTCAAAATGTGTATTTAAAAACTACACATCATATAGTTGTAAAATTTTCATAATTATAAACTTTCACTAAAATCATCTCTATTTCCACTCTTGTCCATGTCCGATGGATTGTCTACACATAATGCTACAATTTAATGGTCCCAATAACCCTCAAATAACCTTCGATCCTCTTTAAAATTTCATTTTCATTCTTCAACTTACATCTCCTCATCATATCAATTTTCAAACCCCTTTTCGTTCCTAAGATACACCATCACAACTTTATACAAATCTTAATCCGTCAACAATCATGCATCGCTGCTGCTTTCCCTTATTCCACTAAGACCTCCAGTATCCTTTGCCCAAACCAATATTTTCCTCATTGGATTTTATTTACCTCACTAACATGAACACCAAATATCAAACCTCCAACACCAAACATATTTTTTTAGAATATTATAATAAACCAAATTCAATGGAGAAAATTTTAATGACTGATAACCATTCATTTTTTTTCAT
This sequence comes from Viscum album, assembly GCA_963277665.1. Classification (NCBI taxonomy): domain Eukaryota; kingdom Viridiplantae; phylum Streptophyta; class Magnoliopsida; order Santalales; family Viscaceae; genus Viscum; species Viscum album. The sequence continues at coordinate 392,567,983 of OY728146.1, forward strand.
TTTTCATTTCATGGTGAACACAATTTCATAAAAATAATAATAAAATAATAATAATAATATTACTATTTACCATATAAAATAAATGTGTAACTGATAAGGAATTATCAAAACAAATAAAAATTGTTAAGATAAACATTCATGTCAACCCAAATATAAAAAACAGATTTATATGGTGATTAGAAAAGTATTTATTGAAATAATGTTTTCATTTTAATCATATATGATAGTCATCATATATTCAAAACATGAATATTCCCTTATTATTAATATTATATCACCAAAAATGTTGGGTGAAAAATTATACATGAGAGAATAATATTCAATAAAAAAATAGGTGAACAATAATTATGAATACCATACCTCATGGTAATTTTCAATCACTTTAATTTTTCATCCTCTCTAGGAAATTTAATATTTTTTCTTCATAGATTCATCTTTCCAATCCAATGAAGACTCCACCTTGAAAAAATGCTCTATCTCCCTCTCACTCTCCTCATAGGGTTCTTGGTTTATAATAGTTTACAACCCTAGTAAACGTCCTTAAACGTGAATTTATATCCTAAAATTAGTTTAATTGGGTAAAATAAAAAAATACAAAAAATGATCACTTCGAGGTATGATGTTCAAACACAAAAATTATACCTCACCAATGTAAAACACAATTATAGACATAACCATAATGTTATGATTTTCATATAAAAATATATTTAATATTTACTAATGTTCATATTCATGATATAAATTTTTATTTTTTTAATGAATATTAAATATCCCTTACAATTCAACAAGATCTGAAAATCATCAAAATTCAACCCAAGATTAAAAACCATGCCCCAAACTAAACATAACCATCAATTTTTTCTTAGACCCAGATCTAGGGTAAATTTACCATTTTATACCATTAAAAGACCCAATATTTGAAACTAAAAAATTAGATAGTCCTTGATCAAGGAAAATTCTTGGTTGCTACATCCTCCCAACCCTTAAACATCTTCATCCTTGAAAATAAAGTAGCTTGAGTTTCTATGCGTGATACCTCACTATCCACTTTCATTCTGATGACCTTCATCAATCTTATAACTCATCACATACATTAATCTGCTCAATCCTATCCCAAGGAAAGGCTCCAGTAAAGTATAATATCATTCCAAACAAATTTTTACCGAGAACCCTTATTATAAATAATTATATCCCAAGGTTTCATGTTTATACATCATGAAACAAAAAAAAAACCATCGTCATTAAAATTAATGTGGTTCACTGTTAAGAGTACCACCTGAGGTAGAACCATTTTTCATACCTTTGAAGAGAAACCCATAAACTATCACATGGAAAAAATTGATTTACATAAAATCCCATCATTAGGTGAATTAAATAATGATTTCACACTAAAATCATCAAGAATTTTTGAGGAAAATATTATTGAGTTCTACTTTAATTATTAAATATCACTAGGTAATGCATATAAACCCACATTTTTAACACTAAGGATTAATATTTCCTCTTCCATCAGTGAGAACTAGAAAAAAACGCTTCCTCCGCAAAAAAATTTCATCCATTTATGGATATAACTCAAACAGGTTATCATATCTCATTATAAAACTAAATGATTAACATATCAAAAGACTACACCAACCTCCTCAAATTTTCATGAAACAATATTTTGGATCATTAGTGACCCATATTGCCTTAATCCAAAGGATATCATCCTAAACCATTTAGAGGAACCTTCTCTATCGGCTCCTGACCCCAGGATAACACCTTTCAAACTTGAGTGACTAATACTGCATCCCCAAGAGAATCATATTTCACCACATAGGTGGAGTCACTATATGATAAACATTAATTATTGTATAGAACTATAGATTCCAAGGTCTCTTACATTTTTTTAATTCAAAACTACATATCACAACACCCAAAATTATCCTTATAGTATTTACACTTTTCAAACCTAGAAGTATGATGATGTACTGTCCACCTTTAGGAGAATGTTTCTAGAACACTACCAAAGAATACATCATCACACATAATACCATAGAAAATATTTCCACATTGATTCTCCCTTACTCATTGATATATATATTTTTCATCACAATCGATAAAAGACATAATATTTATACCTATTCCATTAAAACCATCCATACTAAAACTAGTTACTCAATCATTTCCACCATTTAATGAGAATGAAATTTTATATTATAGGAATTATACATCATATTGATCATTGTGCAACATAAATTGTATATTCAATAATATAACAAAACTAAATGGATACAACCCTCTACACACTATTCTAAGATAACGTGTCCACAAGTATTGAAATTATCAAATCTAGAAATCCTACTATGAGAGTTTATCACATTGATGGTTCTCTGATAGAATACTAAGAATCCACCCCAAACATCTAGGATGACTACTCTTTGATTCCTATAAAAAAGGGTTTCATCAAAGAATTATACTACTGATAATTCATTGGTTTATTAAGACGAGCATGGGTGTCCTCGACTCCCATTGGAATCAGTAATATTTTAGAATACCTTATTGACACCCAAATACTATTGACATTACAAAACTCTCAATTGTCATACTTCGGGTAAATATTAATCCAACCAAAACCCCTTATTAGTCATTGAGGTCTAAATTGGCCTGATAAAACCTTTTTCCAATAGGTATCCTGGATTCCCCATCTTCTCTCTCAGTTTAAACGGGATATTTTATAAATTTTAGAATATATCAGAATGGAACTGGTAGAAAGTGGATAAAGAAGTAGATTTCTTGGTGGGAGAATCCTTTAGAAAAAAATTCACACGATCATCCATCATCACATAAGAAACTACTCCATAAGATCCCGAGGATTCTAGGATATTCTCCTACTAGGGGATAATAAAATATTATTCCTTGAAGGATACTCAACTAGCCTGATGGTCCCACTCCCCATTGATGATGGACTTGGACTCATATGATTGATTTCACATTACTTCATGTCAACCATGAACCATCCTATTCACACAAAGGATGATATCACAAGGTCTTATAACAATAATATGGAATCCCTCATAAGAATTATCCCTCTTGAGAACAAAATCACACTCTCATCCAATGTGAGAAAATGTATGATCACCACCAATATGAGTCTCTATCTAAAAATTTCTAGCTAGGAGATCTACTGGAATCTATAATTATAGAATGAAAATATAGGTAAAACGGAATGGTTTATGCTGCCATCAATGAGTATGATGGTTAATTAATAAGATGAAAATCATATGTTAAACTGTTCCAAACACCACCTGATCAGATTCATCCATTGCATGCAATAATTTATAGTCCAAACCATTAGTACTCTATGAATAATGAGGACCACGTAAAGGTGTTGGTAGTGAAGGTAGGTTGAATTTTCATCCACCTATTTCCAATATTAAACCACTAAACACACTTATAAAATCCCAAATTAGAATTAAAACCACCCTAATATAAGAATGATCTAATTTTAAAGTTAACTCTAATCGTGAAGATATTTTCACTGTACCGATATGGTAATCACTAGGAAAGAACTATGCTATTTTAAAATTAATGTGAATCACTGGTAAAAAATTATCAGCTATCAATGCTTGTCCAAGGTCTCTATCATGGGGGATGAACAAATATGTATCTCAAACTCTAATACAATCTTTTAAAGCTACACCCAATCTACCAATACTAATAAAATATATAAAAAATAATGTCTAGGGAGTGTCATGTGAGTTCTATAAACCTCTATGCATACTCTATCATAACCATGCTGCCCTACGTAGGGTTAAACATCAACAAACCTAAAAAATTTCACAAAATCTCTAAATGAACCCCCGATATAAAAAGGAATCAAACACCAACCATAGTATAAAATTCCAATAGTGAGTTTGAGTAATACAACTTCCACTAATGGTTCTCTAAGCCATGTCTAGAAATCAATGTATGAATCACTATCTTGTTGGAGGGAATCTAAAACTAAATAGAATACATGATTCAATGACTCTATCTAATTATCAATCATATAAGTATCATGGTATACTTTGAACATAGAAATTTTTTACTACCAGAACTCATGAAACACACTAAGCTCATGGGAAATCTCATCCAGCTCAGTGGGAACTACCATACGTTCCATAAGAATACGTGCACTAAGAATAATGGGTTAGGAATCTTCCCTCTACTCATTAAGAAATGATATGACCAATATGTAGTGGATTATTAGTGACATTATTCATTTCATAAAATTAACCCATAACAATTGAAGCATATATGGGTGAGATAACAGAAAAAGAGCATGAAAGATCACAACTGACCACTATATAATTCATGAATGATCTTGAATATACCTCAAAACTGATACCATTGAGTTTTGAGTCAACTAATATGTTATCAAGTTTCTGTAAAATGGATATTAAAGACACAACATGAACACTGGGATCCTTGGTCTGATGAACAAACTAAAAACCCCTTTTAATTGTGACCCTAATTTTTAAAAATAATCCTAAAAAAATTATAAACCAAAACTCTATACCTAGACCTAAAACTACTTTGATACCATTTCGATACAAACCAAACCACCAAGGACCCACCTGGATTAGTGGAAATCCAAGTGTACCTCCATAATCCCACCTTTAATAGGATAAGGGATGGAAACTAGTACTAAGAAGGCATAATATACATAAGAGGCCTTAACTTATTTCAACCTATGATAAATATATAGCCAAAATACATTAGATACATCTATAAACCCTTTATAATAAATAAATAAATAAGTTTACTATAGAATAAATATTTTAATGGGGGAATAACAATATAAGATAATTATGCATTGAGAACCTTGATAAATAACCAATATATAAGGTAATGTCACACTATAAAACAAATATATGAAACGGAATATCACATCCACATTGTAAGAACTCCTAGTATGATCTCAAAAACAATAATTACCACCATCAGGAATCATAGAGAGACATAATGAATTATTTATTCATGAACTGATCCATCTCCATTTCCCCCCAGACCATTAATAAATAGTGAAATATCTTCCATAAACAACCCATGTGAGAATAGGTCCCTTAGAGGGGTGAGTATAAATATACTTAGTAGGGCATCCAAAAAATACACAAAAAAAGAAAAAAATATAAATTATTTTTCCAGAATAATAAGTAATTTGGTAATAAAGAAAACCCATATATTATTTACATGTAAGAAACTCAGGGACAAAGTGAAGTACCAACCATATTATCTTAGATTCATGAAGGTTAATTTCTTAAATAATACAATAGTTTCTCAAAATACAAAAAATATCCAAAATGTATTAAGTTGATAACCCAGATGTAGGTCACAACTCATTCAAAATATGGGGCAGAAGAATAATCCCACAAATCATTAATATCAATCCCCACAATGTTAACATGCTATAAGGATCCTTAGAATATAGTAAAAACCCCAATAACTAAAAAAATACACACCTCATAATTTTTATATCACTAATCTAAAACATTAGAGTATAATTTCACCTCATTGAATAAATTTATATTGATTAAGGAATACCATACCTTCTATGTATCTATATCTTGATACACTAAAGATAAATAACTCCCTTGATTAAGGATCACACACTAATACCCAAGGGAGTTCTTAAACTCTATTTACTAAGTTACCAACTTCCGACACTAACTCTCTAACTATAATGGGTGACCTGGGCCTTTTAGGGAGTACATGTCAGTCAAGGGGGTTCCAAACCCTTTATAGGACCCACATCTCATTTATTGGTAGGTGTATCATCTGATGTGGTTACAAAATCCAAAATTGGAAGACCCATGCCTCATCATAAAGGGGTTTTACTTAAGAAAATAAGTGTATAGAGGACCCACACCTGGTACCAATGTGCTGCAAGGGAGGTTACCGACTCTCTTCCTTCTCTAAGTATCTCATCCACACCCTATAATTATATCCATGAAGATAATGAATATGAAACACACAAAAATACTTTGAAATGGTCTCCGTTGATAGTAAATATCATATTACAATGTTCTATGTGAAAAAATACTCAAAATGGGATATTTTCTTGTCCCATTTCAACACATGGATGAGAAAATATTGAAAAAACCAAAGGGTATATAGCACATGAAATGAAATTTTATATGTATGATGTACATGTCCTCTGGGAGTGTATTGAAACAATCATGCTATATTGGGTCAAAATATATGGATTTTATTTTTATGTACACACTGTATAGATCTTGTGAGGTAATTTAGTGTGCACTCTAGTAAAAACCCTGTTGTGTGACTTAGCTCTACCCAAAATTTACTTCCAGAGTTCATTCTATATGATATTTTTCTTCCTCAAAAACCCTATCCCTCACAAGGGGAACAGTTAATCTTGTGTAGTCATGAACTACATGTTGTATAATAGAGAAATTCGTATAATTTGATATTGTCACCCAAACACCATTATCACTATTATTTCGACCCCTGACCATCCCTGATGTAGTTTCTAAACTTAATTTTTCCATTGAATGGGTTCAATACCCACAAAATTTCCTCCTATCTTCACTATAATTTCCTTTATAGTCATATGATTCCATCACCTCATTAGATCCTTACTCAAACTCATTTTCAGTTCAGAGCTCCGCTTTCAAAACTTTATACAAACTCAAATCCTAAAACCAGAAAACATTGTTTTCACCTTCTATAATTATTTAGTCACCTCTTGTCTACTTTGGTCCATCCATTATCATATTCTATAGTTATTTTCCACCTCTACAATATGAACACCAAATTGTAACCATTGGCCATTGATAGGGCTAAAAATGATGGTATTTTTGAAGAATGGAGGTATATATAGAAGTTAATTCAGATAATTTCAATGATAAAAACTAATAATATTTAATTTTTAGTTGTATGAAGAACATGGTTTTGTAATAAATTGATAATAATAATAATAATAAAATTTTCCGTATATAAAAAACATAAAAGAGATGAACAATTATCAAAACAAAGAAAAATTATAAGAATAAAAATTCATGCGAACCCAAATTTATGAAAAAGTGATTCACATTGAGATCAATAATTTTTTTATAAAAAATAATTCCATGTTCTCAATTTCTTAGTAAAAATAGTCTATAATCATTAATTTGTCAAAATATGAATGTTAATGATTATTAACGTTATAATTCCAAAAAGGCTATGTGAAAAATTCAATATGAGGTGAGAAGATTAAAAGAAAAAAAGAATAAGGTCAACACAAATTATGAATGTACTTCCTCATGGAAACTTTACATTACTTAAATTTTTCCATCATCTCCATAATATTCAATAGTTGTTTCTTCTTGGATCATTCTTCATAACTCAATAATGAATCCAAATAAAACAAAATTATTTATCTCCCTACCTCTCCCCTATTAGGGTTCTTGGTTAATAATAGTATATATTCCTTTTGAGAGACCCTAAACATTAATTTATTTTATGTAATAGGTTAACTAGGTAAAATAACAAAATACCTGAAAAATATCAGTATGAGGTATAATGTATGAAAAAAAACATATATTACACCTAAGTGAAACACCCCATTATAGACATAATTTTAGTGTCTGAATATACACACAATATTTTTATAGGATATATTTATGTTTTTATTCATGAGATAAATATTTTTTTAATTAAAAAATAGTAAATATACCTCAATATTTAACTAGAAAAAAAAATTAGAAAAATTTTACCTAAGGTAAAAACCTTATATTGGACTTAATAGAACCTTCATAAAAATTTTCTATGGTCAACATCTAGGGTAAATTTATCATTTTATCCCTTTAAGGGACCCAGGACTTGAAACTCAAAAATAAAATAAGTCTCAATCAAGAAAAAATATGGGTCGCTACATACCTCATTTGAGAAAGGAGAAAAAAGTTTGTTATTGAGATACACAAATTAGTTGGAGTCATAGATTATTTAATTTTGATAACCTTTTCAATCTATTTCTAAGAGAGGATGCATATTGAATTATATGTTCAGAAGTTTTGGTAAGGTCTAACGGTTTGATTATGAAACTCTCGAGATTATAAGAAAAGTTAATGTGAATGTATAAACAAATAATGGATACCTTCTAAATCCTAAAAGGGTAATCCACATACCAGGATTGAGGAATAATATTTTCAGGAATCTAGATGATATCGTGTTTTGTTCAACATTTAAAAATTGTATGTATAAAATTACACAAGGTACCGTGGTGGTGGCCAAAGGTATTAAAAAAATTATATCTAATATTGATATTAGATAGGAAAATGATTGTTGGTATATATACTAGATATTCTGAGTTGTGGAATCACCATGTTGGTCATATGGGTAAAAATGGGATAAAATTATTGGTTTCTAAATGAGTATAAAAACTCAAGAACATAGAGAATAGAACATGAAAATATTAGATCCTTGGAAAACAGAAAAGTGTGTCTTCTGTTACAAAAAGATAAAATCCAAGTTTTAGAAGATGATGCATGAGCATACAGATGTACATAGAACAAATCCAGTATGTTCATATGGTTGTTAACTATACCATGTTACCTCCATCAATGATGCTACATACAAATTTGGGTGTAATTTCTGAAACAAAAGTTATAAATGTTAATAAAATTCATAAAATGGAAATCCATGGTTGAAAAAAATAATGGTTTAAAGTTAAAATTATTAAGGTTTGAAAATGTTGATGAATACATCAATACATAATTCAAGAAATTCCACACAAAGAAAGGGACCAGGTTAGAAAAGACTTTACCCAAGAAACTTTAATAGAATTGTTTGGAATAAAATATTACCGATAAATTGAATATGATAGCCTAAATAATACAGATTCATTCTATTTTTCTGAAGAATTTTTGGGAATATATAGCTAATATCATGGTTTATATAGTTAATAATATTTTATTCATGTTTATTAGAAATAATCTACATTATGATCTTTAGACCAAGAAACTTTTGGATGTATCAAACCCAGAAGTCTTTGGATTCACCGCATATATCCATGTTAATGTTGGTGAAATAAATAATTTAAAAGTTAATTCTAAGACATGTTTCTTTATGTGGTATACTGATGAGGACATTAGATTTTGGTTTTTGGATAATTTTGTACCAAATTCCATTAGATTTTTGGAAATTATTCTTTAATTAAATTATTCTTTACATGGATATAAAATTGGTGGAAGACACTATTGAGAAAAAAAATCAATAGAATGTTTCCAAGTTGATCTGAAGGGATATCTAAAAAAAATAGTTAGTTTATGGAGTGATAATTTTATATTCGAGGTAGTAAAAAAAATAGGTATAAAGGAAGATGGTCAGGTTTTAGAGATACCAGGAAATCCATATGTACAAAAATGTTTAATGATTGCTAAATAACAAATTAGGTTTTTGGAAGAAATAGTCAAGCCACAGGTTTAGTCAATGAGGTTTACTGGGGTAAAAATACTAGTATAGAGGTTTGAATCAAACTTACACTATTTTATTCTAATGGATAGTGGATATCCGAAAATCTAAAAAGAGGTAGAAAATATAAGTGATTTGAAATTTTGGGTGTTATTAGTGAAGGAATAGATGGATTCCTTGACTATGAATGAAATATTAGAGTTAAAGGTTCTACCATTTGGGAAGCGATCACTGCAAAACAAGTGGATCTATTGGTTTAATGAAAAAATATATGGTTTGAAATGACATAAGAAGAGTATAGTTATGAATTGGTTTTAATTAAATAAATTAATTGATTTAAATAAAATATTTTTTCTAGTAGTGAAGCATAAAATAATCTAGAAAGTGCTTAGTATGGTTGTCTCAAAAGGTCTATGTCTTGAGATATTAAGTGTGAAGACAAAATTCCTTCACGGTGATTTAAAGAAAGAAATTTTTAATGAATCAATCCATCACAACCTAACCTCGATGGGACTCCCCCTGAACTGAAAATGAGATGAAGTATTTCCCCATATGCCTACGTACAATGGATTAGGGATTAGAAATTAGCACCAAGGGTATAAATTATATAATATGGGAAGCATTCCCCTATATAAATGGAATTCAATTCTCAACATTATTTTAAAAGAAAATGAAGTGTGTACAATGCCTGATAATATCATATAATATAAAAATGAAATTAAGGATCAATGCTGTTAAAATCAAAAAACATCACAAAGATAAACTTCAAAAGAAAAATAAACCCACTCCTCCAAAGTTCCAAATCTCTTTAAGATGAAGCTATCAACCACTAGTGCCTCCAAAAACATGGTGTATAAAGAATAATAATGTATTTTTGAGATGATGATATAAAAGATAACCACTAATAAGGTTCCCAAGATTTAGCCATATCTCACCAAAATCTCTATCAAAACAAAAGTGAGTATCTATATTTATATATGTGAATGAGGTTTGGGTAGTGGTATAAAATTATAGGAATCAAGGTGGGGAATCAATTTTTAGTTTCTCTAGATACTATGTGGGTGTAATTTTTTTGAGAAGCTGGGAAAGATAGTGTCTATAGGGAGATTCTTGTTAAAGTGTTAAAATGTACATATAAACCTATGTGTGAAATTACAGTCGGATTCAAAAAAGCATGATTAATGTCAGGCCTCATACCTTTGATATGTTTATTTTCATGAAAATTATAATGGATCAAACTTTTCTAAGGGAATAAAGAAAATTCCAATGGGGGTGTAACATATGTAATGGGCCTATCCTTTTAAAAATAATAATATATATATATATAATAATCACACCATGATAAATTATAAATAACAAAAGAAAGTACCCCTTGATAAAAATTCTCGCAAGCTATATCGTTGTAGCTTATAGTGTCAATTGTCATATCTCTAAATCAAGAATCTGTTCATGGGAGAGGGGCATTAGAAAATAAAATAGCTAGATTTCCAAGAACCTATATCTCCCATTATATTTTTTTTCATGAATGACCTCTATTCTCAGGGAGTGGTAGCATAATAGACGATGACCACACATCACCTCTCAAATAACATAATCATGAAAATATACTTATAATTCCCAAACCAATAATCTCCATTAACAATTTGTATCTTCCCCCCATCATGAAGCACTATTGGTAGTAATAAATACATACACAAAATAATTTCTATCAATAATGTAAATATATTTGTGATGGAAATTCATCACAAATAGCATATCACTGAAAAACTCATCCTAATTAATATTATTTATGATGATTCATCCTATTAAGAAATGGCGTGATATTTTTTTCTACAAAAATATAAATAAATTTCAAATAATATTTTCTATGGATTCTTTTCCCTTCACAAATAAATTTATTCCAAATAAATAAAATTATATAAGGAAATACCTCACAAATATAATTTGAAATGGGTATCCATTCCTATCATAAATAAGTTTAAATAAATAAAATAATAATAAAAATTTACAATTAATTAAAAAAACAATCATAATAAAATTAAAAATATTTAATACAAAACTGGTTCATAAAAAAGAAAATAATAATAAATCCACTGAGGGGGTGGGAGATTAGCTCCATCAAGAAGAGGTAACTCTATCCATAAAATGCATGAAATTAACCACATGTACTCCATTTTCTACTTATGTTGATGCTCCGATTGTTAATTGTACCCCTCCAGCTCTCTACACAATCTCTGTAGGGTCTCATACTAAGATCTCAACCTCTTGTTATACTTAACATCAACAAAGGTTAATGATACCACACAATATCCCTTAAATATAAATGATGAATCACTAAATTATCATAGTAATTGGCTGAAAATAATCATGATCCAATATTGATCATCTATCCTTTCTCAATACTACTTATAGTTTCCTATAACCAAGATTCATAGTCAAAACATGATTCACATGAGGTCTCATCATTCCCACCCATCATCACGACTTGATTCTCATATAAATAAATATTTTTCTCATATATATCTTAAAAATGTTTAAATATAAATTAAATAGGTAAGAAAATTATATCATGATATTTTTAAAAAACCATAAAATAAGTACTAACCATGATATGTTATTGTCTCTCACTAGAAATCCTCCAAGTATTATAATCATTGTATATGCTTTTGTACGAATAAAATTCCATAATAGAATGATCAAATATAACTGCATAAATTTATCATACACATTTAGAATTAAAAATATACTTAAATTAATAAATAATGTTACTTATCAAATTTTGGTATTTTAAAATAAAATTATGACTCCTAGCTACATGTGTGACATCCTTCCTCTACCAATTATATTGACTAGAAGATGATCTCGACTTGAAAGTCTCCCCTATCTAGGTAGATCATATTCCCTCCCAAGATTTGGTGGGCAAGTAGTTGGTTTTTTGAAACACATAAGATTCATCAAATGTAGTCACATACACTCTCTCCATGACTCTATTTTTTAGGTTACATAAAAACTGACAGAAATAGTCACACATGCAAGTTACAGATGCCTCCAAAGTGGAGGGTCTCATATTATCATCAACATGCGACCATAAAACCTAGAAATATTTAATAATATATAAAATTATAAATTTTCTAAATTTATAATACAAAACATTATTTTTTTAAATACCACCTAGTTCTTAAACATGTGATGATATAGATCGCTAAGAACCTAATCCCATGACACCCATAGAGTTGAAAATCAATTCCCTAGAATGAAAAAAATATGACCAACAACTTGATATAGAAAATAATGAAAATAATAACAATTAGTAAAATAATTACTAAATTAAATAAATTAACAAAAACTAAATAAAAACCATATTTGACCTAATTTATAAAATGACGATTGAAACCAAGAGATAAATAATGCTTAGGAATAGGATAAAAAACCATCAATCTAGTATTACCTTAACCCATCCTATTAACTAGTGTAGTTACACCATCCCCACTATGTGGATTTGATGATGGAACATGGGGCTCATCACTGGGTAGACCATCCTTGGTCAAGAAACACATCAGCTCATCGAAATCCTCTTAAGACATCTACAACACATAAATAATATTAAATTCAAATAATATAAATACAAAAATCAAATTTTGTAAACTAATCAATAGTTATTGGAAATAATTAATATATAATAATCATTATTGTAAGTAGAATGTAACAAATCATTCATCATCATTGTATCCATATTCAGTAGCATCATCGTCTTTATCTTCTTTCTCAACATCATTAATTTCCATAAGATCTTCAATTTCATCATCTCCCATTATTTCAAATTCCTTGATAGTTTAATCAACCACAATATCAAAAATATTAACCCTTAACATAAAATTATAATCATTGATATCTATATCCCTATGAGTAAGATATGTATTCAAGAATGTATATTAAAAAATTTAAATATTTTGTAACTCTAGAGAACCTTTTTTTATTAACTAATTATTATAATATTTAATTTTTATTAGTTTATCAATCATTTAAATATATCATCGAGGAACAATAATTTTTCTAATAAAATCTTTGTGCTTTATATGGAAACATAAATTGTTCATTTGATGAAAATTAACTTTTATTCTTATTATCAAGACTTGATTACTTATATGAACACAAAAAATTCAATTATAAAAAAACCAATGACATTTAAACATTGTTTCACAATGTTTACCTAGATAAGATTACTCAGTTATTTCATCTATAATTCCATAAAATTCAATGTATCTTTTTATTTGATGGGTTCCTATTAAAAAACACCATTGTTCATTGATTTTATATCTTTCCATATGTATGTGTATGAACTCAAAATCTATTAACAATATAAATATTATAAGATTTACCAATTTGGAAGGTATAATTATCAGTGAACATAATCAAATTCAAATTCTATTTTCATTTTGTGATACTTGGTAAAGTATAAATTTTTTATTATTATACTAAATAAAATATTTATTTAATGTCATTACTAAATTATACTTACCAATAATTGAAATGATAAAAAAATTATGTTTGTGACGTTGTTTAAGATAAGATAGGGTAAATTGTGTGAGATTTTTTAATATGATCATCATATAATCTATATAATAAATAATAAAAACTTAAATTTTCAATAATGTAAATAAAAAAATAAGTAACAACGTCACTTTCTCTTTGAATTGCGTTATTTCTTGACAATTAAGAAGAATATATCTATGAGATCTGGTTTGTTCATCCTATGAAAGTCATTGTTCATGTTCACCTTCAAACCTTAAAATGAAGAAATTAAATATTGATAATATATTTTTTATGTCATCATCAAAATATATCTCATTACGACCCTTTCAATTATGATTTGAGGAATATTATAACTAAAAATAATAAGAGCAGAAAGTTAATATTTCCTCTAACAAGTACACTTCTGAAATTGACTATTCAACTAATGATTTATTAACTACCTTCTTCTTCAATTTCTACATATATCAATCAAATTATTATATCTATAGGTACTATAATAGCCCTCCATAATTTGATTCATATGGTAAATGTATCATTTAATGTTCCATTGAGTCAAATATGACAAGTGGAATTTTTTTCTTTAATATACATAAATGTACACCAATATAATCTTATTACTTACATAATGTATCATAATATGATGTTGCAGCAAAAATGTATCAAAACATGTGATATTTCATCCAAAACATCCCAAATTGATGAATTTAATAAACCTATTCCCCTTATGATAAGAAAATCATGACTTTTTAACCCAATAATATATCCATTTTTGACACAAATAGATAAATTATAAGTATAACCATTTTATATCCATAAACATTCAATCCAGTGATATAATAACAAATGAATTTCCTTATAAATATCATATGTTACTTTCATATTCATTGAATTTTTTGATCTATCATTCTCAAATAACTTTAGGATGTTTATAAATTTAATAAAGATCTAACCTTTCCTTAACATTATTTTTAGTCTTTATTGGTGTGTCTAACACAACATAGAATATTTTATCAAATAATTACTCTTAATATGATTACATTTATCATGAAATAAACCAATAAATAAGATAAATATAGAATATCCCAAATTATAGTCCGCTTTATCCAATTATGATATATATTAAAGCCTCTTATTTTTGTTGGCCTATAGTTAGTCTAAAAGTAATAAGAGGTAAAAAGAGATGAAATTTCTCACTAGAATACTTAAATAACACTATCAGAGGTTGATATCTTTTAATTCAACCTTTTATCAAATTATTTATATTACTTCAAAAATATCATATGTAGTTATCTTTCAATTCTCACTTGTAGTATGGATAATATTTTGGACAATATGTACTCTATCTATATAACATTAAAAATGATGAAAATTCACAGATTTCTCATATTAATTCTTTTCATACTATAAAATTCTTTTTCTCAACTATATCATATGTAGTTATCCCATAACTCCCTAATAAATACAACTCATCAATAAATGGTTTGAAATAAACATCTATATTCTTATTTGGATGTCCTAGAATTAATAATACCAAATATATATATGGTTCCTCTATCAACATCCAAGTAGAAAAGTTCTATGAAGTTATGAAAACATGAAATTAATAATATAGACTACTATTATCATGAAATAGATTGAAACTATTTGTAAAAGACATAACTATATGTTATAAGGTTCTAAAGTAAAAGTAAGATTCACCTGATCAATGTGTTTTTATTAATCATGATTTTAAGGACGCTCTAAGATTCTATTTATATAAATATTGGACCAATGACATGTTATTATAGTATATATTTTATGATCTATAAACAAGAACTGCAATCAAGTTATATTTAGAAAATATCTCAATTGTTTTATAGGAACAAGCCTAAATTTTCCATATTTAATGAATTTTTACCTCAATTATATTAGGTCAGATAAGGTAAAGAAAGATGTTCTAAAAATTGGTAAATAGACCAGATTAGAAAAAATAAATGAATAAATTGATTAATTAATTTAATTATCAAAGTTAATTATTAAGGTTAATTAGTAGTGGAAAAAGTAAAGGACACATGAATATTTTTTATAGTAGTTCTATCCTAAGTGGGCCTACTCTAATCTTGTACCTCTATAATCAGTAAAGGATATGTGTGCACTAAAATGATTTTTGAGGTGGAATCACAACATAATTACAAAATCCTTTTCTAGTGGAGGGATAACCATGCCACTAACTTTTTTATGGGAAGTCACAACCCTTACAACCTAACTTTAGACCCTAGGAGCCACAACCCAAATTGTCCTAACTTTAGATATAGGGAGTCACAACCCTTATATCCTGAATCTATAATCTGGGAGTCACAACCCCAGGAAAATTAATAACAAATAATTCTTTTTTGTGTAAATTCATAAAAAGAAAAAATAGATTGTGCGTTAGAGATGAGAAGTAGCATTATAGACTAAAAAACAAGACAAGAGAAGAAAAATAATGAAAGAACTTGTACTGGTTCTTGATATTTGTATTGTTATGTCTTGTCCAGACAAATGTAGTCAAAGAATAATTAATTCAACATTTTAGAGAACATCTAGGTGATGAAACAGAGTGTCATAGGACGTTGTAAATGCATAGCAGGTTCAAAGTTCACATCACTTTCTCTTTGAAAAATAGAGTATTGAATATTTTACCCTATGTACATATTTTTTGACTATATATATATATAGAATAAGTATTCAAAAGTTGTAGTAGCTCTACTTTCTTCAAATATTAAAAATAAATTAAGTCAAGATATTTCATAAATATATCCTTAAAAAAGCACAACACGATTGCCTCTTAATTCCTGTTGAATAAATCTTAAGTAAAATACTTCAAAATAATTTGAATAACACTTGAAATAATATCTATATAATAATAATAGCACTGAATGATTTAAAATTCTTGATTAAATACATTCAAACCTCTTTATATTTAGTTAAAATTGTTCCAAAAAACTAGCACCAGAATCCAAAAGTAAATTCAAATATTTGAATTTAAATAATATTGAATCCTACAAATTTATTGTAAACAAATATTAAAATAATTTATTAATTTTTCCCTTTAAATACTGCACCAAAATCATCCAAATATCTTCGATCATAATTCTTTGATTTAATGTGAATTTATCATAAAAAAAACCATTGAAAATAATCCATATAAATATATTAGAGATCAATGTTCAACATAAAAGTACTAAGTGACATAAAAAAATAGGCTACATAATTTAGCATACAAGAAAGTATGGCTCACAAAAGTATGGTGCATGAAAGTACGGTATAGAAAAGTAGGGTGCACTAGGGTTTACCAAAATAATGTATCCTATCTATACATTGTGAAATTAGGGTTTATAAACCATGCTCTGAAAAAGTAGGGTTTCCGGACCATAATTTGTGAATGTAGGGTTTTCGGACCATACTTTGCGAAAGTAGGGTTGCCGAACCATTCTTTGAGAAATTAGGGTAGTCAAACCATACTTTTCGATAGCAGGGTTTACAAAAAATACTTTAAAAAATTAGGGTTTCTGAACCATACTTTGTGAAAGTAGGGTTTCTGAATCATACTTTACGAAATTAGGGTTGCCAAACCATACTTTGATAAAAACTGGACAACATACTTTGAAAAACTTCAATGAATTTTGAAAGGATCTTAATATAAATTACCAACTTTTTTAAATAATATTTATTCATAGAAAGACTTATTATATTTAAAAATATTCAAGAATGAAAAAAATCTAACTTTTAATGTTCATTAAATGATAAAAAAACATAAGAAGAAACATTCTGGAAAAATTGAAATTGTGAAACGACATTGCAAAACCATAGATAATTAATTGAACATTGAAAAGAACTTTTTAGAATTTGATGTAAAATAACGAAATAAAGATAAACATGTTTGATTTCTAAAAAATTAATTTTCATGAGATTATGATAACTTTAAAAATTTTAGTAAATAAAATACAATAACATTTCAAAACTGTTCACTATAGTGTTTCAAAAAATGCTGCAACAACTTCATTGATTTTTTCAAGTACTAGAAAATCATTTTTAGACTTCATCATAAATAGAAGAAGTTTAGATAAATATCTTAGATATCATATAGTATAAGGTTCACAAAAATATGTTCACTTTGTATTTTTATATCATCAAAATAGAGAGGAAAAGTAATCAAACAAAAGAAAAACTTGTACATGCACAAATAGTCTTCCCCATTTTGTTTGATTATAGAAGAAAAACATTTAAACAAAA
The DNA here is from genome assembly GCA_963277665.1 of Viscum album. Taxonomy (NCBI): domain Eukaryota; kingdom Viridiplantae; phylum Streptophyta; class Magnoliopsida; order Santalales; family Viscaceae; genus Viscum; species Viscum album. The sequence continues at coordinate 392,586,202 of OY728146.1, forward strand.
AGAATTTTTTTAAAAAGTTAAATCCAAATATATTTATCCCCCTTTTCTTAAGTAAAAAAAATAAATTATAACAAAATCCAATTAAAAAATGAAGTAATAAAAATTTAAAATTCCAACATATCAAAATCAAATTTAATTTTTTCATATGAAGCATAGTATAAAGGATTTATAAAAATATCTACTAAATGATTTTAAGAAGGGAAAATTTCTAAAGAAATATCACCCTTATTCACATTATATCTAATTAAATGAAATATAAGATCAATATTATTTTTTCTAGAATGATGTAAATCATTTTATAAAATAGAAATTGTAGAAGCATTATCACAATAAATATTCTATTTATCATGATAAACACAAAAATTACATAAGGTTTGATTAATCGCTAAAATTTGAGCACAAATAATTGAATAATATATATTGTCTTCTTTTATAGTAGATAAATAAATTGGTAATTGTTTCTTAGATGACCAGGAAATTAAAATGTTTCCCAGAAAATGACAAATAAAAAATGTTCTTTTTTCCTTCAATTCTAAATCCTCCAAAAGTAGATTAAGAATAAGATGTTAAATCAAAATAGTTATATTTTAGATAAAATAAACTAGAATCAATAGTTCCTTTAACATATCTAATTATTATTTTTATAGCTCTAACCTGAATTTTTTTAGGATCAACTTGAAATCGAGTACATAGGAAAACACTAAACATAACATCAGTTCTAGATGTAATTAAATATAGTAAGCTATATAACATGCCTATATAAACGTTAATATCCACATATTTTATAGAATAATAAATATCTAATTTACAATTAGTACCCATAAGAGTTTTCATTAATTTAGAATAATCAAGACCAAATGATTTAACTAATTCTTTAGCATACTTAGATTGATTAAGAAACATTCCATCTTTTCTTTAAAAAATTTGAAGTCCAAGAATGTACATTAATTCTCCCATTAAACTCATGTCAAACTTAGAAGACATCAAAGTAGAAAATTTATTACACAATATTTCACTAGATGATCCAAAAAACTATAGCATCAACATAATTTTTTTATAATTAAAATATTATTAGAAGTTCTTTTAATAAAAAGTGGTGGATCAAATGTACCTTTATGAAAAACATAATTTAACAAAAAAAAAGTAAATATTTCATTCCAAAAACAAGGTGATTTATTGGGATGATAAGAATATTTAGATAATTTAAAAACATGATTAGAAAATATTTTATTTTCAAAACCAGGTGGTTGAGAAACATAAACTTATTTAATTATTGAACCATTTAATAAAGCACTTTTTACATCTATTTGATATAGCTTAAAACCTTTAAGACAATAAAAATAAAAAAAATTATAATATCATCTAATCTATAAATATGTGCAAAATAATATTTAAATTATATTCCTTAATTTTGAGAGTATTCTAGAGGAACAAGTGTGTATTTGTTTGACAATTTGTTCAGATTCATCTAACTTGTTTCAAAATATCCACTTAGTTCTAATCACCTGTTTATCCTTAGGAAATTTTACTAAAGTACAAACATTATTTTAAAAAAACTAACTTAATTCATCTTGCATTACAATAATCCAGTTTTTATATTTCATAGCATCATTAACATTAATAAGAAAAAAATTAGAAAAAAATGTAGAATTGGCGCAATAATTTAAAATAGAATATATAGTTTTCACACTAGAATCAACATTTCCAATTACATTTTCATTAGTATGATATTTGTGAATCTTCTTATGATTTTGGATCAGGTTGATAAAAAGTGTCCTCCCACTCAATTGATTCATTTATTATTCTGAGGAATTTATTCACAAAAATTAATATCTCTAACCTCATCATTAATAACATTAGAATAATTTTTTTAACATTATTTTCATTAAAAATAACATGAAAGTTTTCTTCAATAACCATATTTATTTTATTATAAACTCTTTAAGATTTAAAATTATTAGAATAAACAATAAAAACACCGTCATCACACTTATCTTCTAATTTATCTAAATTATCCCTTGAATTTAAAAATAAAAACTGTATAACTAGAAACTATAAAGTAACCAACATTAGGGTTTTTAATTTTAAATAAGTAATAAGGAGTTTTTTTAACAAAGTTCTAATTATCATTCTATTTTAAATATAACACGGAGAAAAAACTACGTCATCCCAAAAAATTAGAGAAATATTATATTCATTTAACATAGTTTTATCCATTTAAAAACGTGTCATATTTTTCCATTCTACAACAACATTTTACTATTGTGTTCTAGGAGTAGAAAAATTATGAAAATAACAATTATTTTCATTTTTTTTTTCAAAATATAAATTATGAAATTCAACTCCTTTATCAGTAAAAATATTAATAAGGATAAAAAGTTTTTCCTTTTGAACTAAATTACGAAAAAGCAGTAAATATAGAAAATGTATCATTTTTATGAGCAAGAAAGTATACCCATATAAATATACTATAATCATCAAAAGTCACTAAGGTATATCTCTTTCCACCAAGGCTACAAATTTCAGTGGGGAAAAATAAATCAAGATTTTCAAACTATAAAGGCCTATCAGTACTTATATGATTGATTGGTCTAAACAATTTTTTTTGTTTCTTTGCTTTCTTGAAAGCATCACATGCATTCAGATGTTCTTTCTTATAGGAAGGAAACTATAAAATATTCTCATTTTTTGAGAGTTTATGTAACATTTTGAAATTAACATGACCTAAAAGTCAATGCCAAATTATAATGTCATTCTATTCAACATTTAAACACTTAACATGTCGAACAATTAGTTCAACAAAAATAATAGCATAAATATTTTCTTTTATATTGTAATAAAATAATAATAAATCATCTTTAAAAACAAAATAGCAATCATTTTAAAATTTAACTCTCATTCCATCATCAAATATTTGTGATATACTAATTAAATTATGTTTTATACCTTCAACATATAAAAATTTAGAAATACATGTAGAATTTAAAAAACCTTTTACTTTGACTTTGGAATTGTCTCCAAAAGTTACAGTTCCACCATCACATGTGTTTTAAGTGGTAAAATTTGACGGGTCACCTGTCATATGACTATATCATCCACTTTCCATGTACCATATATTGTTCTTGAGATATCCAAGGAATTTTTAATACAAAAATCAATTACTAGACAATTTTAATACCCAAGATAATTTGGGTCCTATAGAATTAGAAATAAATTATTTATGTACCCAAATAAAATTTAAACATGTGTTGTAAGATACTATAGATAATAAGGATTCATAAATATTGGTTTTTGTAAATCCCAAAGATTGTTTAAAACTAACAGAATAATCATTTTTCATTGTGGCCTTTCATTCCAAATTTAAAACAAGTAATAATATAAGTACAAACATTTTTACTTTTAAAAAAATGGGTTTTAAACATTTGAGGAAATATTCTATCATAACCAAAATCATCTTTATTTTTACTAGTTTTAGTCATTGATATAAAATCAGGATATTTTCATGAACTTGAAAAAAAGTAGATAATTTTTTTAAGACATTGAGGTTATTTTTTCAATTTTTCATTCAAATTTTTAGTATTTTTTAAATTGTAATAAACCATTGAATAATAAGTAAAAGTTTTTTTTATTAATTTTTCATTTTATTATAAAATTATTTTATTTTAAGAAATATGTTTCTCATTATTTTCTTTAATATTATTATATGAATTAACAACTTTGAAAATATCTTTCCTTAATATTTAAATATCCTTATTTAATTAAAAAAAATTAGGGTTTTGAAAATGATATTCAGAATCAAGAAATTAAAAATAAAAACAATAATTACTAAACTTATCTAGTGATCCATGAAGCAAAATTTAGCAGTTTCTTTATCATTTCCAGATTGTTAACTAGAATCAAATTCTTCTATAAAAATCCATATAGTTATCAACATCTTTTTTCTCTTTTTTTATATTTATTATTTAGTTTAGGAAAATCAGGTTTGATATGCCCTTTCTTCCTTCACTCATAACATGTTATATCCAATAAATTGTAATTCATTCCTCCTTTATTATCTCCCATATATTTTTATTTCTGAGGGTTTCTTCTAAATTGGTTTTAGAATCCTTATTTTTTCATTATTTTGTAAACTCCAATCACAATCTGAGCCATATCTTCCTTTTCACTACCCTATAGATCAGAATCAGAAGATTTAGTAGTAACAACATTTACTGATTTAAAAGTTACACCATTTTTTATCTCCTCATCAGCTATGTTATTCAATTCCAGTTTATATTGGAGTAGTGATCCAATCAATTCATAAAGTGTGTACTCTTTGAAAGTCTTGATTTTATCAATAGAAAACTTCTTAGCATGAAATTTATTTAGTAATTCTAGTTGGAATCGTTCAACTACTACTGGGTTTTCCAGTGCTTCTCCATGTGAATTTTTCTCATTCAAAAAACTTGGGAATCTATAGAACATTTGGTTTACTGTTTCATCTTCGCCCATCTTGAAGTCTTGGTACTCCTCACGGAGCATTCCAAGATTGTTTCAGATCAATTTGTTAGATACAAGGTGAGTGACTTGTAGAATCATCCAAATTTCATGAGCTGTATTACAAGAAGTCACATGACTTAAAACACCTATATTAAAAGAACAATATAAAATATAAACAACTTTATAATTTTAATCATATATAGTAGTGTCAATTCTGGTAAGAGTATCAAGGTCATATTCACATATTGTATACTGATTTTACATGATAGAACAATGCTCAATTCTCAACTATTTGCGGTAGACCTCCATTTGGTTTCTCCAATATCCATAATCATTGCCATAAAAGTATAGTGAATTTAGAGTAATCCATGCATCATTTGGGTTCAATCCTATCATCTTATAAGATCTTCTCCTTAGATTGTGATGTCTTGGAATAGGTTAGGACAATTAGATATAAAAGAAGACTCTATAAAGGGTTATCTAATTCTGAATGGAACAACCTATGATACCAATGTTTAGTATTGAGTAAGAGAATGAAAGAGATAAACTATTCTTAAGAAGGCTATCCACTGATATAAATTGTTATCTATGAGAAAGATAACAATAGATCCAATCAATTCTAAAAAGGATTACACTTTGATACAAATTTTTAGGTCAGATAAGGTAAAGGAGATGGTCTGGGGGGGGGGGGGGTGAATAATCCTAATTAAAAAAATTAAACGAATAAATTTATTAATTAAATTAATTATCAAAGTTAGTTATTATGGTTAATTAGCAGTGAAAAAAATTTAAGAACACAAAAATGTTTTTTATAGTAGCTCCATTCAGAGTGGGTATAATCTACTCTTATACCCCTCTAATCAGTGAGAGATATGTGTGTACCAAAATTATTTTTGATAGGGAATCATAAACCAATTATATAATCCTTTTATAGTGGAGGGATAAACATGACACTGGATTTTTTATGGGGAGTGATAATCCTTACAACCAGACTTTATACACTAGGAGTCACAACCCAAACAGTTTTATCTTTAGATACATGGAGTCACAACCCTTAGATATTGACTTTAGAATATGGGAGTCACAAATTGAGGAAAATTAATAAAAAATAATTCCTTTGTGTGTAAACGAATAAACAGAAAAAATAGAGTGCGTGTGAGAGATGGGAAATAGTGGTACAATCTCAGAAACCATACAAGAGAAGAAAAACAATGAATTTAATAGTACTGGTTCTTGAGATTTGGATTAGCATATATCATCAATGCAATTGTAGTTGAATAAGAATAAATATTCAGTAGTTTCAGAAACTGTGCTACATTCATATATTAAAAATAAATTGAGTCAAGACATTTCATAAATATCTACATAAAAAACACAACATTGTTTCCTCTTAATTCCAATATAACAAATATTAAATAAAATAATTTACAAAATAATTTGAATAACTCCTCTAATAATATCTCTAGAATAATAATAGATTTGAATGATTTAAAACTCTAGTTTAAATCCATTAAAACCAATTTAAATTTAGTCAAAATAGTTTCCAAAAACTAGCATCTCAATCTAAATGTAAATTAAAATATTTGAATTAAAATAATCTTGAATCCTCCAAAATTATTAGAAAAATACATTGAAATATTTTATAAATTTTTATCATTAAATATTGCACCAAAATATTCGAAATATATTCAATCATAATCCTTAGATTTAATGTAAATTCATCCTTAAATAAACCTTTAAAAATAATCCATATAAATATATAGCATATAAATGTTCAAAATAAAATGAAAAATTAGAAGCAACAAATTAGGGTACGTGAAATTTGGGTACAAAAAATCAGGGTACCTGAAATTAGGTTAAACGAAATTAGGGTACACAAAATTAGGGTACATAGAAGTAGGGAACATTGAAAGTAGGGTTTACAAAACTTACATTTTTAAAAGTAGAATAGGGTTTAAAAAATATGTATAGGGTTAATCAAAGTAGCATAGGGTTTAACAAAGTAACATAGATGAACCATATATTGCGAAAGTTTGGTTGTCAAACCATACTTTGTGAAAGTAGGGCTGTCGAACCATATTTTGAAGAAGCTGGTTTTTCGAACCATACTTTGGGAAAGTAGGGTTTCCAAACCATACTTTGAGAAATTAGTGTTTCCGAACCATAATTTGTGAAATTTGGGTGGCCGAACCATACTTTTAGAAAGCATTTTTGCCAAACGATACTTTGAGAATAACTAGATGACAGAATTTAACAAACTTCAATGAATTTTCAAAGGACATTAACAACTGTTTAAGGCTTCGGTAAAGAAAATTTGTTTGTAGAAAAACTTATTAGATTTAAAATGATTAAATAATAAAATAAATCAAGCTTCTATTACTCAAGAAATTATCAAAAAATATAACAAAAAAAATTCTATAAAAACTACAACTGTGAAACAAAATTAAAAAACTTCAGATAATTTATTGACCGTTCAAAAGAAATTTTTATACTTAAATGTAATCTAATTATATCAAGATAAAAATTTTTTATTTCTATAAAATCAATTTTCATGTCAATCCGATAATATTAAAACTTTCAGTAAATTAAATACTGTATGTTTTCAAAACTGTTCTCTATAGAGTTTCAAAAAATGCAGTAGCAACTTCATTAATTTTTTAGAGTACTAGAAAATCATTTTCAGACTTCCTTATAAACTAATGAAGTTTGGATAAATATATTATCAATCCCATGGTATATATTTCAAAAAAAACTATTCAATGTGGATTGATATATCTTTAAAATACATAGGAAAATTAATCAAATAAAATAAAAACACACACATGCACAAACAAATTATACACATTTTGTACAATTAAAAAAACACTCATAATCACCATAATATAGGAAACAATCATATGAATATACTTTAATATTATTTTTACAAATAGAAAATTATGGATAAAATTATCACTTTCATTTAAATTTAAAGAAACATATTTTTCTTAGGGAAAATGATTTAATAAAAAGATATTCATTTAAAAGAAGTATTTAAAATTCCAAAATATGATTTAATCACCAAAAAATTTCATCATAACTTCTAATTTTATTATATTTATTCTAATATATAAGGCTTTCCTAGTAAATTTTATTAACTTAAAAAATTGAGAGGATTTTATTTTATAATTTTAATTATCATTATGTGTTTTTGTTCCTGAAAAGACGGTCTAGTATCCAAATGTACTAAAGTTTGAAATTGTGATGGATCTAAACTGATTTTTTTTTATTTTACCATGAATTATTTTCACCATGTTGGTATAAAAATACATAATATACTTGAAAACAAAATCACAAAATATAAAATATAACATTATTGAATGTATTAAATATCCATAGACCACATTTCTTATAAGGACACTTAGTTATCCCATCTAAAAAAAATTCTCAATTTAATAATGAAAATTAAAAAAATGTTTCCAAACCCTTATTGAAGATGAGATTTATATTAGAAATGATTTTTTTTATGATTTATACAATCATGATTTTATTGTAAAAACTACTATCTATTTCATACATCCATATTTTTCTAAAAGAAGTAATTATTTTATTATTATAAAATACTCCTCTAATATTTTTCTAATTTTATATAAGCACTATAAATTTTATTTTCACTAAATTAGTACTTTTAAAAATATTATTAAATTAAAAAATTATAATAATAGAAATAATTATTTTACTGGTTAGCTATTTTTTATTAATTTGGGTGTTTAACCCCCGAAAACCTCTTTAGGTAATTTTTAGTTGACCTTTGGAAAAACATTTGGATTATGGGACTTATGTTTATCGATATACTCTTGAGTAAATACAAAGTGTATAAAAGTGATTGTATTGAGTAGATGAGGGAGATGATGACTATAACATCCCAAACTTATATATATATATATATATATATATTTAATTTTCCTTCTGAATAAATAATGTTTTTTAATTTTAGGAATATAATATAGTTTAAAAATATTTAAAACATAATGGTTTATTTAATTAATAGAAACATTAAATTTATAAAATAAATATATCTATCAAAATGTAAACTAGTACAATGGGACGATGAACACAAAAAAATACAAGTGGAACTGAATAATGTGGTTCTCCTAGAATTATCACACTTACTAACAACACTATAAAAAAGAGATTGAACATGAATAACCAAATTGGAATTTTACAGATGTAAAATGTATAACTTTGATATGAATTTAGGTTAATAAAAAACTAATGAATTAAAGGATATTTATTGGAAGTAATATAACAATTGGAATAATAATGTGATTGTTGAAAATAGTAATGTAATCATTCGGAATAATAAAATCACCAATAGAAAAGTAAATTGATCCTAAAATAGTAAAATTTCATATAAATAATATTTATCATGAATAACTGAAGAAAATATAAATATTTTAATTTCATTAAATAAATAACATGATTAAAAAATAGAATGAAATTATTATTGTTTTTTATTAAACTGCATTTTAATGTATTTCGTAAAAATGATAATTTTTATATTAAAAATTATGATTATTTTTGTTAGAAAATTATTTTCATAAAATGAATTTTATTATTATAATTTTCACTTTGAAGTTTCCTAAATTGTTTTTGGTAATTTTTTGAAAACATAAATTTTTAGGTGAATTATAAACTTATGATTTTTTCATAACTGATATACTTTAAAATATAATATTCATGATATAATAGTGACATAACCAATTATACAATTTTAGACTCTACTGAAAAAATGTTCAATAATTTAAATAATTAATTAAATTAAAATTATAAATATAAAAAGTATTTTCCAAAATATAAATATAAATTATTCCATTAATTTTTTTTATTTTTATTTTTCCAATTTCTTATTTTTTAGTAAGGGAATCCCATTGTGTGACCTTTTCAAACCCTCCACACAAGGGAACCCCACTCCCTATGAAGAGGTAACTCCCGAGTGAACCCCATTCAGGAAGGAGCTATTTCCAGCCGAGATGGAAGAGCACCCTAGAGGGTGACATCTCCATCAATGATGGTTCGACACAACAATCCATCAACACATGTGGATTGTGCCTCATTTTGTCCACCCGGCTAGGGACTGAGCGACTGAGCAAGATGAGTGGATCTGGGGGAAAGACAAATTATCCCACGAAGAGGATCCTAGGAATTAATCTCAATAACTCTTAAAAGGAAATGTTTTTTACCATCTCCTTCACCACTGTGCCACTACCAAAGAGGATTATTTTTCTACATTACTTTTTGATTAATCAATAAATTCTGTTTATATGTGTTTTTAAAGTATGAAAAACAAGTATTATTTATAAAATATAATTCATAATTTAAAAAATATCCCTATTACAAGGTTTACCTTGTAAATTATATTTTATCAAATATTTTATCCTAAAAACATTCCTCCCCTCATGTACAAATACACCATCTCCCATCCCTTAGAAAACCACTTCCATTACCCTTTTCAAATCCATAACTCTACCCAAATTTCCTATCATATTCCCCTTATCATCCTTTAGGAAATTTTTGTGTATTAAATATCCAATATTTCAATAAGTTATGGGTCATAGAAAAGGAAAAACGTTAAGAAAGGTGTAATGTGCTGTCGTCTTTTTATTTCACCTTTCTTTTTAAATTCCATATCCTTATATTAATTTCTAATACAAAAATTCTTAAAATAATTAAAAATTATGTCAACATGATATTGATAATTTTAAAATATTGTAAAAATATTATTTATAATAAAATCATATATAAAATATCTCTCACCTCCTCTTTTTATAATTTCCCTTAAATGGTCGGTTAACCACCCACACAGACATTTCCAACTCTCTACGTATCAGCACAATTATTTCTGATCATAATAAAATATTTAAAATAAATAAATATGTAAATATAATTATTTATAATATTATTGAATTAATTTTATCAATTTATAAATTAAAATAATCAAAACACAAAAAATTGGAACAATACGCAATATTTTTAAGGAAAAAATAATATCAAAACCTAACACTATTAACAAAGAAAATAAAAAAAATAAAATCAAATAATTATAACTGATCAATGGTGAAAAATTGAATATAATTAAATATTGGTTTTATATTTTAATAAATATAAGTTTATTATTTAGGAAGTAAGATGATAAAAAAATAAAATGGGAATAAAGGTAAGGGATTCTCGGACCCTACTCTTTCCTTTTGGATTATCTCATATTTATCTGTATTTTTAGTATAAAATAATCTCTAATGTATTTAAAATTTTTATTCAATATTATTTCCAATTTTTGTCTAAGGATATATATGTTTCTATCTTGTCATAATGATATATAATCCAATTATAGAGATTTTTTATAAATACATTATTTTTCCAAAACATTGCATTGAATCTTCTTGTGGTGTTTCATCTCTACTCAAGAATAACAATCTTTTGTATCGAAATATGATCTCCCATTTTAATTTAGAAACCCAAAATGTTATTCATTAATGTATTTTTTACTATATCCTTATGAAACCCTTTCATTGTCATGGGTTGATTTCATGACTGCAATTTTTATATGTTATCTTTTCTTATAGTATGCAATATTATGTGCATTTTATAATGTGATGGGTGGGTGTAGAATTATATAGATCTATGATGTATTGGGTAATATGATATATATCTTGAGATTATGTATATTATTCATTAACATGTTTCTATATTTTTTCACAATTATGTGGTTTCCATTTATGCATATATGTTATGCATAAATATGACGTAATCTTTGTTTATAACTATGTGTGGTATTTGACCACTAAGTTATTATGTTTCCTTATTATGAATATTTCACATTCTATTTCCTTTTCAAGAGATTCCTTCATGATTAGGATAATGATCCTATGATTATGATATGATGATGATGATTGTACTCACCAATGTACTATTGATTCATGAATCTTATTCTATCATTATTATTCCTCCCCTTATTGGGCTTTTAGCTCACCCCTTTATTTTATGTATATCTTTAGGTGCCTATAAGTACAAATGAGAACACGAGATATTTTAGAAGGACTATGATGAAGGATTTAAATAAGGTTTATATCTTATTATGTAAAATTAATGTATGATCCTAATTTTCTCAAGATACTAAACCTTTCGATTCATTAACATATCACTATTATGCGATTTATCTTAGAAATGAAGTAATCGTGATATAAGAAAAAGACACATCACTATAGTGGTTAGTGTTTTGGTCTTGAAGCAAGGGAAATATTCATGGATATATCAAACTTGAACCAAGCAATAGAAAATTCAATGACGGGATTAACACTGCATGGTAGTGCGCCTGAGTGGGTTTTTGGGGGTGATAGCTAGTGGGGGTGGCATACGCCAACCGACGATGAACCGACACTCGTAGTATGCAACTTCACGGGTTTGGCCACCTAAAAATGGAAGGTATGTGCTTACATATATCCAATGTTTTACATGCATGAAAAAAATTAGGGCCTTCCAAAGGATAATTTAAAATTTTAATAGTCAGAATTGATCCATTTTAAAAAGTGATAATAGATTGACTTGAAATATAAAGCAATCCTTAAGGTGGGATGTACTCTAATTTAAGCTTGGTTAATTTATTTAATGTTCCTAAGTTTTACTAACTTATAAAAAATTTATTATTTGTTAATTAGTTTTTTTAAAAATCTTATTACTTAGTGATTTTCCCCTCAATTTTATTATTTTTCATACTTTTATTTGTTTTTAATATTTTTTATAATATTTCAATAATTTATATATATATATATAGAACAAATTAAAATGAATTTAACAAATTTTATTATAATATTTTATTAGTTTTTCTAAAAATATTTTTATGATCATTTTACAATACTTTTCTGATATATATTTTTTATTTCTTAATTTTTTTTGTTAATTTAATAAATATTAATTGTTTTTACTAATTTATAATATATTTTATTAATTATTAATTTTATAAATATTTTGGTAATTTTTTTTCAAAATCTCATTACATATAATATTTTTCAGTATCTTTATTATCTTTTTTAATATTTTCCCAATATTTTACATGTTTTTTTAAAATTATAAGTTAAATACAATTTAATTTAGCTATTATTTTGTTTGGATTTGTAAATAATATTTTTTTAATAATTTCAAAAATTGTTTTAATATTTTTTATTCTTTTTAATTCTTAAAAGTTTTTGATTTAAAAAATTGTAATATGTTTTACAAATTTATAATTCAATTTATTTTTTAATAATTTTTATTTTTAAAAAAATATTAGTACTTTATAATTTTCTCCTTGAATTTATGCTATTTTTTAATTTAATGTACTATTCTTTTTAATTAAATACTAACAATAATTTACTAATTTTTATTAGTTATATTTTATTAATTAATTACCTTGGTTTTATTTTTTATTATAAGATACTATTTACTTAAATAAACACCAAATAATTTCAAAATTTTAAAAACCTAAAAAATTAAATTATTAATAACAAACTAAATAAATTAAAATAATTAATAAATTGAAAATAAATAAATAATTAATTTTAAAAATAAAATTATAAAAAATACTTATTGATTGGATTGGAATTAAAACCTAATGGCTAGATTATTATTTTAGGGGATTTTTCTTGTGAGAAATATGGAGCTGAAGAGAAAGTTTATTTTTTGTGGGATAAGTGCATTAGTTTTATTGTTATATATTGGTAACTTTTTTGTGATGGTCATTTTTTGATAAATAATTATGATGAGTTACATTATTTCTGATGGCTATTTATAGTGCATATATAATCCATCAAAAATAGTAACTGTTACATTTAACTTATCTTACATTTTTAAAATTTACTTGTAACTGATGAACCCATCACAAATAATTTACTATTTGATTTTATATGATTCCAAGAAAGGTAATTGTAATAAATTCTTAGATCTACAATAATTAATACTTATTATGATGAAATTGGGCATTTTGAACGTAGAAAAATCTTTCCCATGTGATAACACACATGCATGACTAAAATATTAGCGTTAGAAATGAATTATATCATAATAATTCCTCACTATTTAAATTATTAGAAATAGAATTGGGTTTTATTGTAAAAATATATCACCAAAAGAATTTTTTTTTGTGGACACGATATTTGTTACAAATGTTCTTTCTTAAAAAGTAATTTGTTTATTATGTTGGAATTAGAACCATTGATAATTTTTTTGTTAAGAAATTTATAATTACTTGAATTTTTTCCACCATAAACCTTTGATAATTATCTTTAAGAAGCATAAGTAATTTCAAGGAATGTCACCCATAAACACTTTTGAAAAACACTCAAAGAACTTTTGATGATTACCCAAAATAAATCCCCTAGAAATAATTTTTTTTACCCAGAATCAATATCATTAATTGTGTAGTAAGTACCATTATTAATTGCCTAGTACGTACCATTGTTAATTATCTGGAAATACCATTGGTAATTAAGTTGGAAAACAATAAATAATTTTATTGGAACACCATTGATAATTAACCGAATACACCATTGATAACTACCTGATATTATATTTCGTCTTACTACCCATATAAGTACCCCATCATATATCCACATCTATATCATTTTCCACGTCTAAAACCCTATAAATATCTGCAATAGTACCTATTATCATTATTAAATCTATATCCATAACTATCTCTATAATCAACTAATTGCTTTTTACAATCAAATTCGTTAAATATTTTAAGAATTGATTGGAATTAAGGATCTATTGGTAAATATAAACCCGTTATTTACTCAAATTTTAGTTGGAAAAATAGATAACGACACCTAGTAGTTAACCATAATTCATGAAAACTAATGTAACCACAACCTCATTCACAATTCCTATAAGATTCATCTATACCACCACATATAATTTGCAGGGAATCTATTGAAAAAATAGAAAGAAAACAACCCTTTTGTTGATTTTAGAACAACCCATAACAAAGTGTTATGAATCCATTTAATTTCTACACCACCCCTTTGTAACACACCACCAAAATTTACTTGTTTTAAAATGCAGCACACCCTGTGTTCCTAAGGGGCATGATTAGAATTTAACAAACTGCCACTTCATCTCACACAATCACCCACAATATGGTAATTTTTTCAGAGAGTATCATAGACCAATGTCGATGTGGCATGGCTCATAATAAAGTTTTTAGATATCCTTTCACTAATTAAGTTATTTTCTATATAACATCATTATTTAAACTAATTTTTTTAAGGATATAAAAAATAATCTATATATCAATATAAATATTTATTCACCCCCAAATCCAATATATCATCATATTAATAACATATTATCATGTCTAGAGTTTTGTAAATCATAATCAATAATTATATTATTAGATAATTTTTTATTTTCTCAATCAAGATATCTCTTTTTCTACCACTATCATTTTATTAAATCAATAATCACAAATCCCACATGGTAATGAAGAGACACATATTTTTTTAAATTTATTTCTCTTTGTTAATATATCCATTTAACAATATACAAATAATAAAAAAATTATTTATTCACAATGAATTTAAGAACAAGTGACGGTCTAGAGTATCCAACCTCAATTACACGATAATCCTAAATATTTAATCCTCTAATAATCATTACAAACTGCTTTTCTAATTACCATTCTTTATACACATCTCTTTAATAAGTTCTATCCCTAATTACTATGGGTTTTATTTCTTGAGATAATTGAGAGAAAAAAATAAGACCGAAATAGAATCTATGGTGGAAAATAGATCTAAATAGCTAATCCTGTACATTCTCCCCATTAGATTATGTTGTAATACTTATAAACTCTCCATATTTGTCTCTCCCTCTCTCCTTCTCTTTTCATTATTCATATTTCCATTTAATTATTGTCTAGACCACGAATCATTGTATAATTTAAATAAAATATTCACCATCAATTACCATAACATCTATTTTCTACAAACACTATTTAAAAATTCTATATAAATTATTTATAAATATATTTTATAAAAATAAATTATAAAAATTAATAATATATTTATTTATCACTTGATATTTATTAAAACTTCTAAACACCTCAAATAATTACTATAATTTATCCCATGAACATATATCATGTCTTAAATCCAATAACACACTCAAAATTTTATTTTAAGACTAGTTTAATTACCATTTTACCCTTTATAGAAAAAAATATAAAAAATTTACAAACTTTTAGTTAGAATTTCCGAGTCTCTAAACAAATGGAATGTTTCAAAGAAACCATAAAGGAGGGTATGCTGTACAGGATCAAATGAAGTTTGTATGGGCTAAGGCATGCACCCATACTATAGAACAACAAATTTAATGCTTTCATGAAAGAGAAAGAATCTACTTGGTGTACTATAAATCATTTATGTTACTTTAGGGAATTTGATGATGGAAGTTTAATCACACTTCTCTAATATATGGATTATATGATATCAGATTATTTTAATTTGGAACAAATAATCGATCTAAAGTGGTAGTTGGTCATGATATTCAAGATGTAAGATCATGGTTTGGTAAAAATGATTTTGGGGATATGGATCAGTGGAGACTAACAGACATGAACTATGATGTTATCTTTGTTGGTTTATATCCATAAGGTTTTAAAAAGGTTTGTAATTTTTTGATAAAATCATCTTTCAAATACATTTTATTGTCCCTTCATATTGTCCAAAGAGAAGGAACCTGTAATAGATGATGAGGAAAAGTATATGGAATGGGTTCTATATGAATCAGTGATCATAAGTATGATGGATTCCAAATTCTTTACTAGGCATGGAATCACTTTATTAGTTGGTTTTTTATAAGTTATATATCAAATCTTGTAATGAAACACATGGAATATATGAAGTAGATACTCCACTCTCTTAATCAGATCATGTAATTATCTTAGTGTTTTTGAATGAATGATTTTTTAGAGATACATGGATGAAAATATTGATGGAGATGCGGGTTGTAAAATAAGTTTCGCATGCCATACATTTAATTATGGGGTAATGATATTAAACCTAATATACCAGTTATAACCAAAAATTTCACTATTAAACACATAATTAGAGTATGAGAAAACAACATTTGGTGGGAAAATTTTAATTTGGATTAAGGGTTTGATTGAGGAAATCATAAGGAAACATAAGAAAAAAATGTTATTATATGATAGTCAGAGTTCAATCCATCTTAACAGGAATTTGGTGCTCCATTTAAGGAAGTAGTACATTCAAATGAAGTATCACTTCACTAGGATTATTCTACAAAGAAAAGTACTAAAATTATTAAAGGTGAGTGAGAGTGAAAATATGGTAGATATATTGGAAAGGGTTTTAATATAGAAAATTATGGGGCACTACTATACCTATATGGGACTTGGTTTACTGTTTGGTGATCTGAAGATCACTACTACAGTAGAGGAATGAAGGAGACATTTTTTCAAGGTGGATAAATGTGAAATTTTGAAATGTAATTCATATGAGATATTATTGATGAATAAATAATGATTCTTAACTCACTCATAGATTATACGGTGTCTATTGGTTAATAGGTTCATTGGTAGAGAAATCATGAGTGGTGAGCTATATAAAGTAAAATATCAATAATGAAGTGATTTTGAAAAGTGTGGGAATATTATATAAATAACTAGATGAAATTGGGAGGTGGAATTTTAGGTTCAACTATATTGGTTGGAAAGTTGGTTCAATTATGATGAACAATAACTAGTGAAGAAGGAATATTCAATCCATGTTTCAGATAGTGACTGGATAGAGGGTTTGTGTTTGACATATAAGTAAGTGGCCCTCATGGGAATGTTAATAACTTATAATTACTTCTATAATTAGTGACTAGTAATAAAATGTACTAAAAGAGAGTCCCCATCTCCTCTCTTTTAGTATATCTGTAGTGTTTCTCAACTCATATAGATAATTTTTAGATCAAAATTAAATTATATATGTGCCATTGTTTTAAATGAGTTATGTTTAATTATTATCATATAAATAATTTATTACTATATAGGGTCTTAGATGATATGTTGTATGAAATATTTCTTAGATAAATTTTCATTAAGTGCCTACAATTCTTCAGGTCTTTTTTCCTTGCTTGGAGACTAGAGGGAGATCATTGTTATGAGCATAACAAAGAAAACCGTTTCAAATATTCATTTGTCTTATTTTCAACCTAATATAGAAAATAAAATATTTCTAAATGTAATAATGAAAAATATTTATTTTCATCATATAATATTTATTATGAAAAATTAACTTTCTTGATGATCTTTTTCTTCTTT
Source organism: Viscum album (assembly GCA_963277665.1). Taxonomy (NCBI): domain Eukaryota; kingdom Viridiplantae; phylum Streptophyta; class Magnoliopsida; order Santalales; family Viscaceae; genus Viscum; species Viscum album. The sequence goes on from OY728146.1 coordinate 392,604,023, forward strand.
AACTATAAAGAAAATAACTATTGGAATTTTGTTGGAAGAATTCACTTATTCTCATCTGTAAAGGTATATTCCCCTTCTCTAAAATTAAATTCAACACCAAACCTCATATTTATTCAATTAACAATTTTTGGAAAATGTTATATATATATATATTTATGTTTTATTTTATTTTACTATTACTCAACTCTAACTTTGGGTGCTTTTGACTCATAAAAATATTTTTTGTTCCTGACTTTGGGAAATATTAATAACATAATAAATGTTGCAAAGTACCCAAAAGAATTTTTGATGAATAATTTATTTATTTTTTCAATATAGTTGTGTGAATAAAAGTAAATATTTGATGAAGATAAATGAAATACTTCCATTATAAATGAAGAGATGCTTAGAGTTTTTAAAAAACATATATTTAACATATATTTTCCTTAAATGTGATGATTGTGGATTCTATATAAATAGAAATTAATAAAAATAATTTATAGATGAATAATAACTATCTATAAGAGTTTATAAGTGTTTTCAAAGATTACAAGTTCATTGAAGAGGTTTGAAATTGATCTGAATAATTCTATAATTCAAGAGTTGGAACTGATATTTGACTAGGTCTTGAATTATATTGAATGTTGTAAAGTAAATATCACATTTCATAGTGAGAAAATGAAAAATTCATAAATCAATATCCATTATATGTAAGGTGAACCACACCTTACGAAATTGAATCTTCTTCAAATTTGGAAAAGCCAGAACCCCACCCCAAGAAATGTATGGTGAATTTAAGCCTGCATATGGTGATATTGAAAAATCATAAGATTAACCTAGAGTTGTGTAAAGTGAGACTCACAAAGAAAGTAGATGCTTTTGATAAATTCACAAAGGTAGTGAACTATACTGATATACATGGAACTTCATAAGGATAATACACTTAGTGGAATATCAGTTAAGAGAGATTTAAATCAAATGATATTATATACTAATCTTCAAGGAAATAAACATCATCTTAAGTGTTTGTGATTCTTGATAAAGTTTATAGTTCCACATCATGATGAGAATTTCCACGTCATGGTGGTTAGTGTTCTCATGTAGAAGTGGAAGAATTTAAATGTGATATTGATATTATATGGAAAAAAATATTGATATATTAATATCTCATAAATAATACATCTTATTTCACATGAATATTTAAATGAATAATTGAGAAGGTATTTTAATGACATTTAAACTAGAAATATCTAATAGTATAAAATTAAATACTTATCATCACCGAGGTTCATGGTGTTTCCATAGTTCAAACATGTAAATATTATAGAAACAATATTCATGATAATTATTTGAATATAAAAAGGTGTAAGAGAATTATAATATTAGAATTGAGAATATGATACTACTAATTATTTTATAAAATATATGTGTATCGAGGAAGAGTCGAGTCGACTATATCTAGGAGTATCCTATACATTGATGGACTAGAAGAAGAAGAATAATAAGTAAGAATAATGATCCATGTTCAAAATAAAACTAGGGTATATGAACTTGAAGAAGAACATGGACAATACACGACTTCACTAGTAAAAAGAGGGATTTGTAGGCTTGTTTGGAGTTCATGGAAGATTATTTGTACACTGGTGGGGTATAGTATAAGTAAGTGGTTAGGAGACTAAATAAGTATTTTAGAATATAGAAAATCTGGTGGGACGCTAGTATAAATATCCCATTAGTAGATAAAAGATAATTTTATGGAGATACCCATCCACGTTATTCATTTATGATTCAAAATTTTGGGATATTTTCAACTAATTTTTTGAGAGATAGATTATACTTTTACTTATTGTGTTTACGAGTGGAAATACGTGATTGAGGTTAATAACCAATAATATTCAGAAGTAGGCACTCACTATGAGGATGAATCCTAAAAATCCTTGTATGATTTTTTATAATTTCAACCACTTGCATGTAGGAATGGGCGAGATAATGTCATAAGGGAGGATAAAACTTTAACCAGTCTCATTGGTTGATTTAAAATATATAAAATCATATAAAGAATGATATCACTAATTCAGATCTCCCTCTACTAGTGATATAACCACACCTTTTCACTTCAACTGGTATCAGTGTGAACAAGGTTACTAATGAAAAATCCAACATTGAAAGAAGTTGATGATTAATATCCTGAATTTAGTCAATAGTATATGATTATCTACATTCAATGAAAAAAATTATCATCGATGGTAGAATTAGATGATCCCCTATATTATCTCTTTTAACCTTGAAGTTATAGTTCTATCCAATGTGGGAGTTCCCCCTAGGGAGAGAGCTTCTATGATGACACCCATGGATAAGAATAACTCATAAGTGGAAGGTAAATCCTATAATTCTGTCCTCATGTCACTTTTTGAACGATTCTACAAAAAGGTTATGGGACTCCAATATTCTAAAGAAATTTGGGATATGATTGAGAGTTGTTTTGAGGGGAATTTAAGAGTCATTACAGCAAAGTTATATATTTTTAGGAGAAAATATAAATATTTTAGGATGTATGAGCAATTTTTTTGACGATTAATTCACTAGAGTGAATGATATCATCAACAACATGATATGATATTGAGAGACCTTATTAGATTTTACTATTGTAAATAAATTAATAAAGAAATTACTAGAAAATATCAATGCAAATATTTCTATACTAGAAGATAAATGTGAATTAAATATAGATGAACTACACAACACGATGTTTTCCTTTGAAGTGATAAAAGATTTCGTATTTAAGTAGATGATCAATGGATTATTTGGAATTTAAATCCATGAAATTTATAAACATAAAATATAGTATAGATAATCCATTATCCGATAATGAATAGGATGGAGAAAGTGGAGAATAAATAATTAACGGGAATAAAAATGTAATGTCCCTTTTCACTAATTACATCTGAAAAGGAAGTGGAAAATAAAAAATCATCATTCCTCTAAAATTGTTCAATTGTGGTGGTATTGGGAATTTTTAAATTTATTTCTCAAATAGAAAATACAATGAAAACATCAATGAGGAAGATATAAAATCTTAGGAAGAAGAATAATTTTATTTTATAAAAATCAACATGGATGTCCTTCAATTTTTTTTGAGAAGCTGGAAGAAACTTGTGGAATATGTGATAAATAGGGTCACTATGCTATAGGTTTTATGAAAAAACTTTATGGGTACATTTTGTAGAACATTTAAGTTATAAATGATTGAAGGAATGAAAATTAACATGTACATTTTTTTCAACGAAACTCTTTTCAGAATATAAATATATATAAGGTTCAGGAAAGTGTTTATAATAAATTAGGTAAGAGGAATCAGAAGAAAAGAAAGCTATATTTAATTTTTGGACATAAAAAATTGATAACTATGAAACTAATGAGAGTCTATATAGGGGATGGAGACAAATTATCTAATATTCCAAAGATTTAATGAATATACCACTTGAAAAGGAAGGGAATATAAAGGAAAAGAAGAAAAAACCATAAATTTAATGTGTCTTTATGGATCATTAAAAGAAACAGTTACCTAAAAATGAGTTTATTGAAAATAAGAAGACCCCCAAGTTTCCAATGTGGACATATGATTTGAAATTTGGGAGACGAAGCATGAATAGTTCCCTAAATAGAGGTGTTTGATAGATTAGAGGATCTTGGTTGAGATGAAACTCTCAACCCTAATTATTCCACTAAAATGAAAGAAATAAAAATTCCTTATTCCCTTATCTATATTTTTTTACTAATATGAATAGAATTTAATGAAATGTTTTAAGGGTAAGTTAGATGACTCCTATAATCACTATAAAACAAGAAAAAAGATTTTATCATGGTATCCTACTAATGAAAATAAACCATGGTGAAAAGATGAGTTCAGACCTTAAGGGGGAGTTATTATGGGGATGAGGTAATAATATAAAATTTATGTTTTATGAATTAACACTCTATATAGTATTAAAAAAAGGAAATATGAGGTTTTATAATCACAATTTCTATCATTGAATAAATATTGTTTAATATTTTTATTAATAAAAAATATTGTTGATTAAAATGTTAAATTCAAGGAGGATTAATCTATAATTCATTTGATTTTTTTAATTTTTTTATATGAGTTTAAGATACAAAATAATAGGGAAATCAATTTTTATAACCCCTAAAATGGGAAAATTGAAGTGGTATCACATATATGATAAATTAATGGAAAAAATTATTATATTGGATATTCATTTTTGTTTTCAATATTGGGTTAGACTATGTAAACTTAGATTTGAATAACTAACAAGGATAATTTCTATGAAATACGTGGTTCCATACAAATACCAAATATTTCAAGGCATAATTTAAACAAAATAGGGAGAATATGTTTCGAAGATTATAGAAGAAGAATAAATATGAAATGTGAAGTCATTAATTTTAAATTTATATCCTTTCCATTTATTTTCAATGAGAGGGATAATAAAAACATTGACTTTGGTGTGACATGTATTAACTGAAAATCCAAAGGGGGAGATTTAAGTACACAAATGGATTTTTAAATATGAAGTTGTATTTTTTTTTTCAATATAGATGTGTGAAAAAAATTCAATGTGTGAAAAAATGAGTGAGATGATTCCATTATAAATAAATAACTACTTGAAGTTATTTAAGAAAATATATTTAATATAAAATGACATTAAATTTGATAACTTTGGATCAAATATTCTGGTAAATAAAATACAATTATTGATGGATGAATATGAACTTTCTGTAATAATTATGAAGTGTTTGAGAAGACTCTATGTTCATTAAAGATGTTTGTGATATATTTAATGAATCTTTTAATTCCAAAGTTGGAAATAATATTTTACAATGTCCATATCTATAATGAATTTAATAAGGTAAGTATTACCATATGATGTAAGAAAATAAAAAAGGCATGAACAAATCCTTGTGCAACATATGGTGAACCTCACCTTACAAAGTCAGTTCTTCCTGGAATTTAGAAAATATAGAACCATACCCTAAGGAATGTAAGGTGAATTCAGGTCTATGTAAAGTGAGCCTAGAAAACTATAAGGTGAACCCATAGTAATGTAAGGTGATCTTCGACATAAGAATTTTATGTTGTTGAGAAATTCACAATGGGAGGGAAGAAATATGATATATGGTGAACTTTGTAAGGTTCATATAGTTAGTTAAATATTAGTGAATGGAAATTTAAATTAGAAAATATCATGTGATGATATTCATTGAAATAAACATTACAATTAGTGTTTGTCATACATTATGGAGTTTGATAATTCCAGACTGTTAGATGTTCCATGTTGTTGTGACATATTTTTTCTTGTAGGTGTTGAAAAACTTAAATATGATATATATTTTTTTACTTATGAATATCATGATATTTTAATAGAAAATGATTTATTTTATCTTGAGTATCATGGAGATTTAGTTGAACGTTTTACTAGGAATTTAATTGATAATTAAGATGTAAATATCTACTAATTTAAATGAAGAGATCAACTGCTATAGAGGATAAATTAGTTTACATATTTTTAATTTGGAAATATTATGGAAATAGTATTAATGATAATTCTGTGAATATAAAAGAGTAGTATAAGGGTACTAATATTAGAATTGATAATCTGATATTTTTATTATTATTGTAAAATATATGTGTATCATGGAATACTGGTTCTAATTTCATTTAGGAGTATCCTATCATCAAAGGGAAAAAATAAGAAGAATTGTGATCAAGCCCAGTGATCCAAGTTCAAAAGAATATTAGTAAATTTAGAGTTGAAAAAGAATAAAGTTGATACAAAAATACACCAATAGATAAAGGGAGTTGAATACATGTTTATCGGAGTCCATCGAGGGCCACTTTAACACTAACATGAACCATTATAAAGAAAAAACTTTGAGAATAAATTAATTTTTTTGATGACAACTCAATTAGTTGTATTCATGTATTAATATCCCATAAGGACACGACAAGGTATTTTTGGAACATATTCCTCCAGAGTATTCACTTGTGATTAGGAATTTTGAGATATTTCCTACCAAGATTTTATAGAGGTATACTTTACTTTTACCCATATTGTTTACTCATGGAAAATCTATGTTCGAGGTGAATAAAATATCAAAATGAGGAGTAGGCTCTCACTATGAGGTCAAACCTTGAAAATTATCACAATGGATGAGTTCATATCATAAGATAGGATTAAACTTTTACCAATATTAGAGGTTTATTTAAATGATTATAAATTTTAAAATAGATGATATCACCGATTCACCCATCTCCACCTATGTGATATAAAAAAAACTAGGCACTTCATGTTATATAGATCCTTATTATAATGTTTTATAGATTAATTAAAATATTTTCTTCCCTTTGGACATGTTTTCCATCTCAATGTATTTTGTATACTTATTCAATAATGTTATGTGGTATGAAAAATGTTCAGTAATGGCCGATACATTTTTTAAAATCTCATATCATGATAAAAAAAATATTCATGATAAAAATATTATGTACATTATGTAATATTTTTTAAAGTATATATGGTTTATCTTGAGTACCCTTAACTCATAAAAAATTGTGTGTGTCATTAAATTATGTTTTGTGGTAGTTTTCAACTAAAATTCAACTTGATACATTAATCATTATGTTTAAAAACTCAAAATTTATGACATAGAAAATATTTTTAGTAAAATTTTATGTTTACTATCAGAGTTCTATTTATAGAAAGATCATGTTTTATTGTAAAACATATGATTTATGTTGTATATTCTATGCCGATGATATTATTTTTATTTTATAAAAATGAATTTTGTTTAGATTTTATATGTTTTATGCCTCAATGTTCTATAGATCCATATGTTTTATGTTTTTTCCTTTAAAAAACATTTATTTTAGAACATGAAAAACCATAGTGAACATATGTTATATTCCCTTAAATATCCAATACTGCAATACATGAAACATGTTTTTTGAACATAAAACATATGTTTTATGAACTTGTAAATGTTTTCTAAACTTTATATTCTTCAAGAATTCATACAAATATATCTAAAAAATCTTGAAATAGATACTTAGAATATGTGTTTAATGTGAGTCAACTTATATTTTGTGACCACATAAATATGTTTTGTAAAATCCCAAAAAATGTTTTTTGACTAATTTTCTGATTTTTTGTGTCTTCATGTTTCTTAAGAACATCATTATTTGAATAATCCTTAAACTGATATTTTTTTCATCATGTTATCAAGTAATATGCATTAAAAATGTTTTTTTTCTAAAATGTATTATTTATCTTTATTTGTGTACAAAATAGTTTAAATGCTTGTCAATAAATGCCTTTTAGTCCATATTACTTCAAATTACTTCCATATATATTATATACCTTCATAAAAAATTCAATATTCAATAATGTGAATCACATAAATACTATATGCATCACATTAAATATTTTCTATTTTTATTCAAATACCATTTATCATTTTTTATAAAATTATTCTTAATATTTTCCTTCACTATCTTGATACATATTGATTTAAACGAGTCTTCTTGATTTTCATATTTATTTTCTCCATCAATGGTATTTTCTTCACCCACTAATATATTCTTATTTCTAGATCTATATTTTGGTCATTAAATATTCTTAAATAATACCATGTGGCCCAATACTAATTATACACCCTCCTTTGGAATTTTCTATTAATACACACTCTTTATCATTTATAATAATTTGAAAATTCAATTCATATACATCATGATTCATTGAAAAAAATTTCAATAAATTATGAAATATATTCCTCAATTTCCCATCAAATATGACGTGGTTTCTTCAAAATATCTACTTTTCTTCAATATAAGAATCATAAATACTCACTCATATTTAACTTGTAAATAAAAATAAAATATTTCTTGATATAGTGTGTTATACTAGGACTCAAATCAATATTTTCTTTTTTATGCCATTTATGTCACTTTATTTAATCCCTTTCCCAAGGAATAAAATCTTAATGATAATTTCTCACTTGGAAACTTATATTACATTTTAAAAAATTTGAAAATAAAATAAAAAAGAAAAGATATTGGGAAGTGAGTGTAGTTCATGTCAATTCAACTCATGGTTTTCTTCTTAACCTAAACCATAGTTTAATCTCCCACCTTAGAATTAGATACAACAGTATTTGAATAGATTATTTATGAGAGTATTTAATTATTATAAAGTAAAATAATAAAAAACCACTCTATTCTTATGTGAGATAACTTATTGTTGGGAAAAGGGTAACTGACAAATATTCCATAGTTATTAATATGATTCTCATACTTATATTTTTTTAATTGAGTGTATGATACCAACTAAAAATGAGACTAACTGAATAAATATTTGGTAATAATTAATAATTTTACCATGTTCACAATTTTATATATTTGGGGTCCCTTATTAAATAAATATTTTTTCACCCCCTTTCAGTTAAATGGATCTCTAGAATTTTACTAATTGAATTGTAATTTCATAAAAATAATCCAAGAATATGTAGTGGTAATTGGTCTCTAGAACTTATTACTCCTTTACATAGAGGTATATTTCCTCTTTGAAATAACTTTGTATTTATAAAATGATCAATATATAATTTTAACCACTTTTTTATAAGAGTATATTCTCTTTTTAGCCTAAGCACAAATATTTTTTTGTGTACTTTAAAAAAATATTTTTTATCCAATAATTTTTTTAACTAAAGTAATTTACTTTTGATTTCTAATTTTTTGAGTTAATTTAATTGATTTCATTATATATTTTGTATTAAAATATGTAATATTTTTTTTATTTAAGTAATAAAATTATAATTGAAACATATTTATCATGATTCTTTATGTTCATATAGGTATTTTGAATTACAGAACACTTTTCAATTGCTCCCCTAAACGATTATCTCTCCATCATCTAATTATTCAGATATAATTAAAGATTTATTTCAATAAAATTAATCACCAATAAAATTTATTTATCTCATTTATTCCATTCTCTTTCTCATCTCTGCTTGGGAAATGATTCACCTTTCTCTTTATAGCTGGAATTGAATACCAAGAAATCTTTAATATGTGGCCAAAGTATCCACACCTCATATGAAAACCTTTGAGTTTATTTTTCTCCATATAACAAGTATTATTTAATTTATATGAGTTATTATAATTTATTATTTTTTTAGTAGAAAATATAATTTTTTTTCTTATTATAAGAGTATTTTACCCTCTATTTCTCATGAGATAGTGTCAACCAAGACTTATGCACTTTATTATTTGGAGATTAAATATTTATCTCACATTTATTCTTTATATTCTATCTATTTTTAGTGTTATAGTGTACTATTATAGAGTAAATTTTATTCTTCATCCTATTTAGTGGGATTATGTTCCCAAAAAATTATATTTTTTCTTCCTTTACCATAATATTAGACTTATTCCCATATAAATTGGATTAGGTTTGTTCTAAATTAGTGTATCAAATATCTTGGAGACACTCTGCCACAAAAGAAAATTTTATTCTCTTAAGACATTATTTTATTACATTAATATTAATTATATAAGAGTATCATATTTTCCATGGAGGGTGAACTTTAAAATGATAAACACTCATCCAATATTTTTGAATCTTGATACATAAAATATTCTAAATTTGGAAGTGTATATCCTTTGTAGTTAAAAATCCTTACAAATAATTTCTCCATACAAATTTATGTTCACATTGGAACTACTAACCGTTATTTTTATGTCCTATATCATATATTCATATTTTATAACTTTAACACTTATATATTAAATGTCCTTGTATTAATTCCCTAAAAACTTAACAGCCAACTTAGATGATTCAAAAAATATTATTTTTTCCCTATAAACTCTTTTTATCCCTATAGTTTTTGAATATCCGGTGATTATTGGAGATATGGAAGAGCCTTATGAGGTGAATTTATAGAGGGGGATCAATGTGAAGATATCAATCTAGACAAAATTATTATAGTATTTATTTTTTCATCGATAGTGGAAGAACTCTTTGAAACATCATTCTATCCTATGGTATGGTGTCTAAATAAATCTCACATTAAAATATTATATTTAATAATTCAATGAAAAAAATCTAGTCATGAGTTTTGATTTTGATTTTATTTTTTATTTATTTTCAACATCCCTTTGATGATTTTGAGTCTTATTTAAGGTGAGTTGAAAACAAAGGAATGATGTTTTCATGGTGAAGTATAAACCATGAGCTGATGTAATTATATTACATAGCAAGAAACTAAATAGTGTGTGTGGGTGGGTGGGGGTGGGGGGTGGGGGGGGGGTATATAATATAAATTTTTTGTTACAACATATATTAATTATTTTGTGATGGTTTCTTAAGGAATTTTTGGATCTACATGAGCTGAGATGCATTCTTTAATCATTCTCATTACACCCTAATGTGTCTTAGAAAATTACAAGGTGAAATTGTAATGACCCAATCTTTCATTAATGGAAATTCATATTAATCTAATTAAATGTATTATTATGGTTATATGAAGTGTGAACTTAATTGGTGTTATGTTTCTTGATCTTTAAATACTGTTAATAATTGGGACTGTTTCTAATATAGGTGTTGAACAATGATCACATAATTAGTATAAATATAGGGCTTTTAAAAATCAAATTTACTTAGACGAAGGAAGTGATGGCCTCATCCAGTAGACTTTCCCCATACAAAGCTCATTTATCAGAGTTTTTAAAGGAGGTGGGTTCATTGGGATTCACACTTGACCAAGTCCAAGCCGAGCTTGAACACGTTAAGCTTGAGCGGAACCGACTACAGGAGAAGTGGAAGTTAATAGAGATTACCACCCGAGCGATGTTATCTGAGCCACCCCAAGAGTCTTTCACCATCGCACACATTACTCTTCGGTATTATTAGGGTGTTATTAGGGGTTATTTAACAAGACCTTATCACTATGACTAAGTACATTATTTTTGTATAAAGAATGTGCATTCATTTATTGTTACTTTGTAATTAGGTTTTAAAGAAAAAATAGTATTTTTAGTTAATATTCAACTAAGAAATATATTTTGATGAATTAATGTATTTTTTAATTAAATAATATTTTTTTATTATTATGAAATTAATTTTTATTAAATATAAATTATCTTATAATTTTATGAATGCAATTGTAATTTTTATTATAGTTTGAAAGTTGTTTTTGTCAAAACCCATGAATTTTTGATAAATATCAGTTTTTAATTTAAAAGTAAAAATTAAATCATTTAGAAAATTATTTAGATAAAATGAATATTATTTTTGGAATCACAACATCTAAATTATCCAATTGTGAATTTTTCATAATTTTATGAGACAGTCGAACTTTTGGGTATACAATAGCTATCATTTAAATATATAATGTGTTTTATGACATCATAATGACCCAATAACAATGTAATAAAATATTATGAATAATATATGCGGCCAATATATGTTATAACATTAAAATAATTTGATTTTAGGTTTGTTTGAATTATTTTAAAAAACATTTGTTGACCCTCCAAGAGTAATAAATCATTTTCACTTTTTAAATGAATTTCCTTGAAAGTGTGACTCACCTCCACATAAGCAACCCTATTATTTTAAGAAGTTAGGACATTATCCTTATAAAATATTTACTTCCACTCCCCTTTTTCAAAAACCATGGGCAAAAACCATGGTATAGTTTGTGGTATTGATTAGTTTAATGTGTGGTGACCGAAACCTAAATAATAAAGAATTTCCTCTCCTTTCATATATAAACCCACCCAAGCTCCCACTTCCTCTTCACTCAAAGCATTTGGAGTTATTCTAAACTTTTCCCTCCTCTCTCTATAATACTCATAAGGTTCCCTAAGATCCTAATAATCTTCTCTCAAGCCTCCCCCAAGCCTTTGGGATCACACTTCCAAGTATGGGATTTATTAATTTATCATTGTTATACAATTTTATATAAGTTGTTGTGCCTTTTTTCAATTAAAAATGCTGGGGTATGATTTCTCACCTCACCCATACTTCCCTATTTATTTTTGGATGATGGGATATCCATTTCTCTCTCATTAATTCCTCCCATGTACACCCTTTACCATGCCGAAATTCCGTGAGGGATTTCTCACTCCTCTTTTACATCCAAGTAATTATTTTGTATTATGCATCTAAATTACATTAAGTTTGTTGGGACATGTATCTATTTTACCCCCTTACTGTACATTTCTTGTATATATAATGAGGAACCCATTTATCTCTCATAAACCATTTTCATGAATCCTTATGTCACGCCGTTATGCTGCCGAAATTTCACCACATTTTTCCAAGCCAAGATCATTGTGTAGTGAATACCATACCCATGTTTCTATCAAGGTTATTCACTTTTATGAACATATACATATTGAATGTTGATTTCATGTATTTATTACACATTACTTAATTGTGTAATAACTTGTGATGTTGATTGATTCAATGTTATATGATCCATGCGGTACACTTATGCATGAAATGAAATGTTTAAGAAGGGTGCGCCCTGATAGCCCTCCAATGAATTGGGTAAAGTATATTATCATGATACTTCATGTGCAATGGGTGTTGAATCATGTTAATTATTGTGAAATTAGGGTTTAATCATGCTCCATGTGCAATGAGCCTTATCTCATGCTAATTCCATGTAAAATGATGTTGCCACTTTTCCATGTTATGATTATCATGCTTTATCGTGCAATTATGTTTATGTTTCTCTTGTTCTCCATTGATATGCCTATTGACTAAAATTTATTGTATTACTCATTTAATTCCATGTTTATTCCCTTACCGGGCTTTATAGATCACCCTTTTCTTATGCATGTCCTCAGGTTATCACATGCAATGATAAGTACAAGAGAATGTAGTGGTCATGTAAAGGATTTTTTCAATAAATATATTGTATTTCATGTTTTAAGTTGTTATGTAATGGTCCTAATCCCCAAAGATACTAGACCTCTTGATCTTCTATGTTGTGTAAAGTGAAGTTTATGTAATAAATCTTGTTTAAGTGTGTAATAAAGAGCAGGGTTGTTATAGTTGGTATCAGAGGATATGGTTAGTTATTTTTTGGATTAGGATTAGAAAACCCTAGTAAAGCCTTAGAGACAAGACTAAGTATAATAAAAACATCCATAAGTTTTGGTGAGTATTTAATAAGTGGTCTATCAAGCAGATACATCCCTTTCTGGATACGAGCAGCTAGAGGCGGCTCTGACAGAGTTGTACCTTGGGTTGAAAACCCCGACAAGGAGTTTCGGACTTGACCCGACATATCTCAGTACACGAAAATGGGCCTTGCTGCACTCTTAGTTATGACACTCTCAAGGGATATGCATTGGAAAATTCACAAGCTTATTATGAACCATTATTAAGGGAATAAAAAAATTCCCCTAAGAATATATGTTACAAAGTATATCTGAAGCCTATTGATTCATAAGTTAAGGAAATAAAATAAATTTATAAGTCATCTGTTTTTGGATTACCCTTTATGTGTTACCCATAAATTTACTTTTATTTCATCCAATGGCTGGTAATAGGAGGAATCGATATTTCAAATGATGGGAAGATCAATGTGATGACTATGCTAATGAGATGCCCAATCCGATGGGAGCAGGAATTACAAACTTTGTCATGATTCTCTCTCAGTTAACTCAAGATTTTAATAGAAAAATGGGTCAAGAGGAATGTTCAACCACCCCTAAGAAAGAACAAGTCAATATGGAGATCTTCATGAGACAAATTCCTCCTAATTTTAATGGATCATTTGATCCCTCAATCACCAAACAATAGATCAACTCCATTGAAAAGATCTTCTCGATCCTTAAATGTTCTGAACAAGAGAAATTTCTCTTGGATACTTATCATATGGAGAGTGAATCTGATCAATTATGAACATTGATAAAAAATATGAAGACTGAGGAGGAGATCGATGTGTTGGAATGGAAGGTTACCATGCCGAAATTCCATGAGGGATTTCTCTCTCCTTATTTACATACAAGTAATTATTTTGTATTATATCTAAATTCCATTATGTTTGTTGGGACATGTATCTATATGACCCCCTTACTTTCCATTTCATTTAAATATGATGAGACACCCATTTCTCTCTCATAAACCATTTTAATGAATCCTTATGTTACGATGTTAGGCTTCCGAAATTGCACCACATTTTTCCAAGCCAAGATAATTTTGTAGTGAATACCATACCCATGTTTCTATCAAGGGTATTCACCCTTATGCACATATACATATTTAATGATACTTTCATGTATTTATTCCACATTACTTAATCGTGGAATAACTTATGATGTTGATTGATTCCATGTTATATGAACCATGTGGCACACTTAAGAATGAAATGAAATGTTTAAGAAGGGTGCACCCTGATAGCACTCTAATGCATTGGGTAAAGTATAGTATCATGATACGTCATGTGCAATGGGTGTTGACTCATTTTAATTCGTGCACAATTAGGGTTTACTCATGCTTCATGTGCAATGAGCCTTGGATCATGCTAATTCCATGTTAAATGTTGTTGCCAAATTTCCATGTTATGATTATCATGCTTTATCATGCCTTTATGTTTATGTTTCTCTTGTGTCCCATTAATATTCCTATTGAATAAAATGTATTGTATTCCTCATTTTATTCCATGTTTATTCCCTTAATGGGATTTATATATCACACTTTTCTTATGCATGTCCTCAGGTTATCCCATGTAATGCTAAGTACGAGGGAATGTAGTGGTCATGTAAAGGAAGTTTTCAATAAAGATATTGTATTTCATGTTTTAAGTTGTTATGTAGTGGTCCTAAGCCCCAATGAAACTAGACCTCTCAATCTTCTATGTTGTGTCAAGTGAAGTTTATGTAATAAATAATGTTTAAGTGTGTAATAAAGAGCAGTGTTGTTATATAAATACAAGTCCAAAATATTACACCATGATTTAATTAACTATATAATAATGGAATAGAGGTCAATTTGATATTTATATATATTAATTATTATTTTAAGAGCTATATAATCCAGGATTTTTTTTTGATATTTAGACAACTGAAGATCATGCCATAATACATGACCATGACACCATAATGTTCTTGAGATCCTTAAAATGATATTTTTTCCTAAATAATGTATGATAAAACATTGATATATTTAAACATACATTCTATATATCATTCTAGAGAGGATTTGGTAATATTTTATGAGAAGAAAAATGGTTCAAAATTGTTCCAACATCTCT
Organism: Viscum album; assembly: GCA_963277665.1. Classification (NCBI taxonomy): domain Eukaryota; kingdom Viridiplantae; phylum Streptophyta; class Magnoliopsida; order Santalales; family Viscaceae; genus Viscum; species Viscum album. Next base: position 392,619,329 of record OY728146.1, read on the forward strand.
AGAAACTAGAAAAGGGAAGGATAAGATTAATCAAATTGTTCATGATCATCAAGGTATATCTGGTACATTAAGTTCAGGTATATATTCTCAATCTATTCCTTTTTTTAACTATTAATATGATAATAATCTGGATAGTATGTTCCTAACCATATTAAACTAAGGATTACCCACTTGAAAAAAGTGTATTTTAACTTTGTAAATATCTTGTGTCATATGCATTCAAATGTCTCCCCATCTCTCATCATTGATTAGTTTCATTTATGAATCCTTTATTTAACCAACACAAGAATTATATCTTCAAGAGTTGGTGTTTTGGAATCCATTTATTTACCCTCTATATCAGTGGTTGTGCATCTCCTACATTGGAACATTATTATTTTTCTTTCAACATCACTATGTTTTAAACTTGGTATTAGTTTTATTAAGAAAGGTTTCCTATATCTCAACTTGGTAAACAAAAAAATTTAAATCATCACTATCCAAATGTATAAATTCTTTTTAAACTTAATAATAAGAAAATATATTTTTTGGAAATAATTTATTATACCAAGAATGTTTTTTATTTTTTCTTTAATTGTGCTGTTTTCTTCTAATCACTTATTAATCTTGAATTAGTGATTTTCTCCAAGATTTTTTACATTATATTTAGCCATATTATTATATAGATAAACATCCTCTTGATTATTTTATTGTGTCAAAAACTATAGTTCAAATCCATTAGAAAAAACATAATGTGATTTATATCACCCTCACAATGTGAGATTATATATTCTCTTTTGATTTATTTTCATGAGTAATCTTATAAATCCTATTTGGGAACCATTAATCAATTTTAATAACTACACTGATTGTCCCCATTCACTATAAAACTTTCACTTATATTATTTTTTATTGGAATGCCTAATTTATTTTATGTTGAGTCAATTTTCACTATTCTAAAAATTCTAATATATATCTCACTACATTAACTACTTTCTCTAGAATTATTTTTCATCTTTATGATTACTAAAGAACTTATTCTACCCCTTCATAATCTTATTTTTCATGGTGTGATCATATATTATATTTAATTAATTTTTTCATGGATCATAAAATTTATAATCTCATTTTGGGAATAAAATAAATTATTTCTCCCCTCCATACATAAAAATTATTTATGCATATATTTAATTTTGGATTTAGACTTTCATTTATTTTAACAAATGATTATTTTTACATGATTTTATGAACACTTATATCTTTATTACTCATATCAATATCACTATTGTATTTTTTTTAATCTTTGATCCAATAATTATTTTCTTTTGATAAGAACAAGTATCTCTAGTATATCCGGATAACATTACATATGTTTAGAGGATTTTTTGTATATATTCTATTTATAGGGTTTTTATCCTACAGTGGATAATGATCATACATTTTGGAGACTAGATTTTATAATTGTAATCCTACAATACATTGGAATCAATTTATTATGCATTATAAGTTGAAATAATGATCTAAATAATTTATAATTAGAGTTTTAATCTCATGTTTTTATTTTTTATCATTTTAATGTCCTATTGTGATTTTATTTATATATTAACCAAAGACTAATGGATTTTATAGATTGTATATAGTATTTATTGTTTGTTTTATATTACAGATAGTTTTCATTATTTTTTAAATCTATTAATTCTAAATTTGATCATAGTTATTGATTAATTTGTAATAAGGCATTATGTTCGAATCCATTTTTTATAAAGAGTGATGATTAGAGTATATTGAGAAAACAAAGGTAATTTTGGACATGCAAGACTTATCTTAAGACTAAATAAAAAGATAATGATATCTAATTTTCTATTTCAAGACTATGTCAATGCTATGGAGTATTGGTAAGTCAACACAAGATACATTAATCAATAATTTACTATCAAGGAATTGCGTGAGACCTGGATAAATCATGAATAGAATGATAAGATCACTTATATGAGACTATATTCTATAGAGGACACTATATTAAGAAGTGGAGGAAAACTACATTGTTGAGATAAATGTGTTATTTGGTACTAACATTTTTTTAATTCATTTCTAATATATATTTAAGTTATTCAATAGGATTAAATTTATGCCTAAATATACCGTGAATCATAACAAAATAATTGAAAGAGTAAATAGATAAATCATATTTTTAAAACCAAAACCAATTAAAAAAGAATTTGGAAACATCATGGATTGAGGCTTGAGTAAAGACTAATAGAGATTATTTTATAAATAGAGATAAAAGGTGAATATATGAACAACTATTTTTAGAGTATGATCATGACTGTCATCCTACTATAATTTACTACGAAAGATTCACTGTTTTGGAAATCATTACTCATTGTGATTGAGATGAAATATCCATTCTAGTTACACTTATTATATTTTTCCTAGTTCATTGTGTTGTAATTTATTTATATTTTCTACTACATTACATTTTCAATTTAGTTTTTTTCCTGAAAAACTCACATCTTGTACTTGTTATTCCTCTATAAAAGATATGTGTGAATTAATTAGTTCTGCCGCCTGATCAAATGGAACACCATATTTTTATTATACATCTATTTAACAGGTAAATTGTAAGTGGGGTTTAATTCACCTTGAAATGTGAGGTTCATAGTGTTATCCAAACCTCTCTAGAAGAAGATATGTTGGAAGAGTTGATCCAAAATATTTTTTATCTAAACCACTATACAAAAATATTTATCATATTTTATTTGATTTATAATTTAATTTTGTATTTTTTCAATTCACCCCCTCTTGATTCTCAACCATATTTGATTTATACTTTAATTTTGTATTTTTTCTAACTGTATATTAGGATTATTAGTTTGAGGGTAAGATCATTTAGATAGAAGACTAGGGAACGAATTATTGATGGATTCCCCAAAAACCACCCAAAATTGATGAAAATGATTATTTTTATTAATATAAAAGGATGGAATCATTCCTTAATAATTTAAGCACTAGAACTCAATAGTAAGACAATAAAAACTACTACTAGTAGAGCCGTGTTGAATTACTGGTAACGATGTGGCTATTTATGTTTTAAATTATAAGATCATGAATATTTTGTATCATAATATAAGTTAATTTTTTTTGTAATGTTTCAACTTATAATAATAATACTCAGGATATTTAGAGAATTTTTTAATTTAAACATAATGGTACAAATAAGTTGAAGGGAACTAAACTTGGAGGTTTGTGAGTTGTGTATTAAGACTTTAATATTGGAGAAAATGATACTATTAATAAATTGTTCAATAGGTTAAAAATCATTGTGAATACAATTAACATAATTAGTTAATCAAGATGTTCTTTTTATGTTCTGTACACTTAATAAAAGTGACACAATACATATTAAATTATTATTTAACAACCATAAAAATATTGGGATCTTATTTTTAACAAATTACAATCTCTCCTTCTTACTTTCAATTCCACTTTGTTTCATATTGAAATAAAGAATCATTTAAAGATTTATATTCATTACCAACAATTGAAAAAAATACAACACACATAAATTTTACTAAACAATACATATATTTATATTGTTTATCAATATCCACATTATAATTATATATCATTATGTATACCATTTTTTATATCCCCCCTTCTCATCTATTTTTCATTTCACTTTCTCCCCCCATATTGAAAGGATATAAAAAGTACTTAGGAAAGTGGTACCAATTCATTCTTAAGAAATATGTCACTAAAAAATCCACTCCAAGTCTACATGATCCATGATTGGTGTAGAGAGCATAAGGGTTTGATTTATAAAATACGGTTTTCTATTAAAAAAAGGAATATAACACCAAATGAAATAGGATACTCATTACATTTTTCATAAATATATCTAATTCTTTCAGGATAAAAAAATTTAATATATCAATTGAGATAAAAAATTTCTCATTAAATATATCGACCAAAATTTCTTGAACTCTCTTAAATAAACATATGAAAATAATTTAAGTATAATAAGAATGATTAATTTAATAAAATAACTTGAAATATTATTTAAAGCATCAGTTTTATGTAACTGATTAAATTAATTTTCCCCATTTATGTTTGTATCATTATTTTAGTTTTTATTTTAGAAATGGAACTCCCATGTGTGGAATTTTCGAACCCTACACACATGGTAACCCCCCTCCCCCATGTAAAGGTCACTGCCCTGAGGTAGAGCCCCAGCTGGGGAAGGATCCATTGCCAGTCGAGATGGCAGAGCATCCCGGAGGGTGACATCCCGATCAGCGATGGTTCGTCAAAGCAATCCGTCAGCAGATTGGGCCACACCTCAATTTTCCCACCTAGTTGAGACCGAGTGACCCAAAAAGATAGGTGGATCCTGGGGGAGAGGCTCACCCCGAAAGCAGACTCCCAGGATTCGATCTCGGAACCTCCAAAAGAATGGCGTTTTTGTACCACTCTCCTTCACCACCACGCCACCACCAAAGTGTCTTGTATCATTATTTTATTTATAATGTATGAGATACTAAGAAATCCTACCTTTTTAATGACACTTGTTTAAGAACTTTTAAAATATTTATATTTTTATGAGATAACAATTCTAGAATATTCTTGATTCTTAACGTGTATCCTTCCTCAAGGAGACACTCTAGTTGTGATGTCTTGAACCCAGGTGCGACTCAAAGGTACCCTGCGCCTGGTTTGTCACATGACCTCAAGAGCATATCCCTGAATTTCAGAGGCTTACGACTAATAGTAAGGGAAAGGGTGTGTTTTTGGGGAGAATATTCCCTTATGCCAGAGTGAAACATAGAAGATAAATAAAACAATAGGTAAATATGAGAAGTAATATGTAAACAGACAGCAGAGCAAAAGCATAGACTATAGAAACTAGACCAGTTACCTTCCACAGAGGAAGAAGACATGAATGATAAATAACTAAAGAAACTGATAATAATAATACTCAAAATATGAAAACTGAATCATATAAAAAAAATCTAATGATAATGTTTGTTGTCTCTCTAAAAAACTTGAAAATAAGTGTACATGGTAGCAGGTTGTAATGACCGAATATTTTTGTATGATAATTGTTTCCTAAAAATTTGTGCTATATTATTTTGTATTCAATTAAACTATATCCTTTTAATAATGAAGTTAGTGTAATTGAAATGTGACCATTGGTTTCTGACCATTTTATGACCATTGGTAAATTATAACCATTTTTCAATATGACCGTTGGAAACAATAATATTAATAAAAGTTTTAACGTTATAATTAGTATTAAAAATAGAAATGATAATGGTTAATTAATGAAGAAAGAATAGTTGATAGCCACATCCAGTAGAGTCGTACCATAAAAGCCCATTTTTCAGAAATTGGGAGGATAGTAGAATATTTAGTCTTTTATCTTGACCAATCCTAAGCCGAGCTTCAATATAATAAACTTGGAAAAAATTTCTTATGGAAGAAGTTCAAGTTAGTGGAGATTACCACTCGGGCAATGTTAGGTGAGCTGCCCCATTAGTCTATCACTATCACACTCTTCACCCTTAAGTCGTATGTGAGTGTTATAAGGTGTCATATTTCGAGGCCTTAGTTACTTATTATATAACTGCTTTGTATAAATAAAATTTTTATTCCATGAAATACGTTTGGAGAATGTTTTTTCTTAAAAATATGAAAAATTTGGTAAATTGATTTTTCGGATAGAAATTGTATTTTTTAGAAAAGTTATAATTATTATAATAAACTAAGGTATTATTAATAAAGTATATTTGATATATATATTATGAATAAAAACCTCTTATTTAAATTTAAATGATAAAATAATTTTATTTTTTCAAGTGTTAGAAATTTCACTATTCGTTTTATTATGCATTTTCTGTCCGCTATTATTTTTAATAAATAGGGATTTTTTTTATTTAAAATTTAAATTTATCATACTTATAGAATTTTTATTATAAAATATATTTTTTGAAATTGTCACATCGAAATTAGGTTAGGGAGAATTTATGATAATTTTCTAAAATATTTTGTTTTTTAGTGAATAGTAAAAATATATTTGTGAGTTTTCAGTATGTTTAATGACATCATAATAATGTAATAAATAATATAAAATCTAGTAAAATCTTGTGGATTATAATAACATAATTTGTTTTCCAAGTGGCCAATACAATGGGAAAATACTATGGTAAAGCCCATGGTTTTTCAAATACCACTACTGAGGTGTCCAAGGAAATTAATTAAAAACTCCATCACATTTGCTATAAATATCCACCCATTTCTTTGTTTCCATTCATTAAAAATTATTTCTCCATAAATATCTAATATTATTACCTCCCAAGGAGTCCTCTAAAGGTGTCATCAATCTCTGAAGATCACAATCTTTGAGTTTTTGGAGTTACTCTTCAAGGTAAGATAAATCTCAACTTCTCTTTTCATTTCAGGTTACCTTTTTTATGTAGTATGTATTTAAAATTTCCATACTATATTTTTCTATTAATTTTAATATATCCCATTAATTTATTAATAATATGTTATGAATTGGATACCCTTTTCCCCTCTCTTTTTAATGTTTTCTAAAACCATGTTTTTACCCGTTATGCTGTCGAATTTTCTTCTCAAAATTTCTCTATTTTTCTCAAGAAATTATTTTATTTTATTTATGTGAATTCCCAAACCTCTTTATTTTCTAGGGATTTTTGATGCTCCTTTCCATCACAGAGTCCAATTAATGGAAAAGGTAAATACCTTAAGCATAAAGAGAGTCATCCTTTGAATAACATAAAAAATTGACGAAGGCATGAACAAGGAACCCATCAAAAAGAAGCCGCACAAGTTTTCGTCTCGCGACACAAGTCACTTGCGCACCACATATGGGTCACGCAAGTCACTTGAGCTCCCTATTAAATTTTTGTCCCCAGGTGACCAGTGGCCTATAAATAGCCCCAGTGGCCCCCCCATAAAAAAAACGAATTTTCCAAAAACTCAGATTCAAGCTCTGGTCGCCCAAGTCTTTGTCTAATGTCTTCCAAACAATTATAAGGTAATTATTTACCTAGTAGGGAAGTTCTAAAGAGGAAAAATAAGGCCTAAATGTTAGAACTCATCAATACTTGTGGGCCTAAGTGTCCATCCCTTAAGGGCAATGAAGACACTTGTGTTCCGCCTTTCCCTCCCAAGGGAACTTGCACACCACCCCTCTGGAAGCCTCTAGGGATGATACTAGGGGCTTGAGTTCAAAGTCGCCCAAATATTACCCTACAAATTATTCATCGCCCAAGGTGACTCATGTGGCGCAATTATACTTGCGTGACCAGGACTTGCGCGCCAGAACAATACTTTCACACCTCCTTCCTAGTCACCTCCTTTCCTCAAATCCACCTCTCCTCTTCAAGATATAGCCTTCAAAACCCTCTTTAAATCCATTTATGGCATGGTTCCTTTGTTGGTTTCATTATTTGAAAGGAATTATTTGAGAACCTCTCTCAAAACCTCATGAGTTATAAGCTTTATGTCACCACGGTTTGGTGTTTCCTATATAACCTCATCCTTTGAGATGAGAAGATATCTTGGTTTGGGCCTCCTTCTCAGGAGTAATCCCCAAGTCTCATGCCCCTTTAACCTAGGCCTCCTTCTCAGGAGTAAGCCCCAGTCATAATTTCCTTTAACATTGGGAATCCTTCTTAAAAGTAAGCCCCAAACCTCAAGCCCCTTTAACCTAGGCCTCCTTCTCAGGAGTAAGCCCAATTCATAATTTTCTTTTAACATTGGGCATCCTCCTCATGAGTAAGTCCAGGGTTAAAATTCCAAATCTCCATAAAGTACAAATACCTTTATGGACCCTGCTCTTGGGCTTCTTTCCTAAGTCCTGGTATTCATTTACTTGGGTCATCATACATACGTATTCCCCACATCATTTCTCATGACTACATCTTTTGTGACACCATCTTCAACTTTACCGATACCTCTTGTTTCTCACACCGAGCATGACTCACGTGGGCTTAGAGTGTAAAAGTAATAAATACATCTCTTTTTGTGTCATTAACTATGCATAAACCCCATGTTTATTTTCTCGAACTACGTGGACTTTGATATCTGCCTTAAAAGTAGAGTATGTAGGAAGCCTTTATAAGGTCCAATCCCATATTTCATTAATTTTTTTCTTACCTATATGATGTTAAACTATACACATTTTATCAAACTACGTGGGTTTTGATTTCTTTTTAACAAGGATACGTAGGTAGCCCATCTACAGGTACGATCCCAACTCTAAAATAATCCCTGTCTTTCTGAACGACAATAAACTTCAAGTGCCCCACTGAGTGGCTTTAAAACTAGTGTGGTCATCATAGTGACCAATAGATTTCTATATAATATATTGAAGGACACCATTGAATAAGAATATCCAATACATATGGATGATTCTCTATCAATAAAGAACCTCAAATACATATATAAGATTCTATAAATCCCAAACATATCAATAATTGATTTCCAAATCTAAATGAAAAACAATTTTCATTCTTGGTGAATTAATAAGGATCCGTGAACATAACTTAAATCTATAAGAGAGTCCCGAAGTTAGCAGTAATTCCCCCCAAAAAGGTGTAATGAGCCTGATCTCCCATCCTCTTGACCAATGCAAATTCTTAAGCCTCATTGGTCTACAACTAATGAGCGCCTACCTTTGGAAAGTAGGTCCAAATGGATATAGAATCATTGGATCTTTCCAGTTCTATGAATAAACCCCTTAGAAACCGATTGGAAAGTTTGAACCTTAAACAAACAAGGACATCCCCATTTCTAGAAGAAACAAAAAATGGTGAACCCGACGTGAATTCTAAACCAAGTTAAATGATGTTTTACTTATTTGTTAGGCCCCTATTAAACTCAATATGAGGGAAAAAAAGAAGAAATCAAACACATATGTGCTCATCCAAAATATCCAGTCTTTCCAAACCTATCTTGATTATATCTTCTATATCAAATAGGCACTCTTTTCCAAGATCTTTCTGCAACACAAAATGACTTCTTTAATGTTCACACCTGTGAATGCCTCGGTTGCTGCTCCTACTGGATCCTCGTCCACTCTGAGGATGACATCACCTACTCAGCGTCTTCAACACTGGGTCTCAAATGCATTGGTGAGGGAATACCATCAACATGGTACCATCCCGACGCTGGAGGCCACTCGACAAGTCCTCCAAGTGAACAACTCAACCTAGTTGTCTGGACAACAATGACCAGTAGTTAAAAAGAAGGTGGTGCCAACCACCATTTCCAACCGTTTCGGGTCATTATCCCCGAAACGCAACAACCAGTCCCTCCCATATTACAGGGAGGTGAATGAAGAGGTCACTCAAGGCCTCAATTCAAAAGACAAGAGTTTCTCTTGAGGAATCCCACCAACAATCACCGCCAGACTCGTGCGGTAGTGCACCCTCAACATGATGAGGGTATCATCTCTGGATGTTCGGCTCAAGTCTCTCAGACCCGATCATGAAAGAAGAACCGTCAGAGGTGAAATTCGGATAATAGGGAGCAAGTTCTTATTTCTTCCTTCTTCAGATAAGTCCATCAATCTAACTTTATGTAAAACAATGAGCGGGCATATACACCCGTCCGTCCTGATTTTACTGCCAAACAGACTCATTTGGCAATAACACATCAATCCCGCCAAGAAATTCTGGCAGAGTACTATAGGATGACACATACAACTGTTTATAAATCATCATCCAGTTAGCAGGCTCATCTGACTGTAACCAAATAAGCTCACCAATAAAATGTGGTGACTGCCTGTAAATAGGCACATACACCTGCTTACACTCATCAATTCTGCCAGTAGTCTCGTCTTCCAGTCTTGAAGGAAGTTCATCAATCATATTTGGTGGAGAAAAATCATCAGGCACATACACCTGCGATTTATCAAGCTATCCAACAGTCTCGTTTGGTAGCACTAGGAGATTTCAATTGGAAAGATCCAATGAAAAACAGGAGGCAGACACAACTTTCTTCCCCCACACATGAGTACTGTCAGAATTCACTGATAGGAAAATGAGGACATGAGCAGGAACACACACCTAATCCAAACACGGAATGGACATATATTCCTGTTCCAGCAACTGAAGTCACCAAGAACATTGTAACAATGGTGAAAGAGTAGAAGAAAATCCCTTCCCATATTCTGGATACCTGTTAGAATATTATAACAACTTCAGCAGCATCATAGGGAAAGAATCATAAATCTATCCCTATCCGTGGAGTGACTAATCAATTTGTTACTCCGGAGAAGATACACACCTCTGTTCCAGTCCAGAAAGGTTGTGGGGGCATACTCCCCCATGTCGTATAAATAATCAAGTCAGGCACATACACCCGATTTAAATGGAGATAATCAGCCTAACCTGACCATTTCTCCTGAGTATGCACATAAACCTGACCATAATAACCACTTTCATCAAAAAGTGGTTTCCAAAGTGAGTAAGAAGGCATCCAAGAAAAAGTACCATCTAGCACAGTTGAAAAATCAAGAGCCAATCTGCAATAAGGCCTTGCTCAATGCTGGAGTTCTTGAAGCCCTCATACAATTGTCTGTTGCAACTCAAGATTCTACTCTCTCACTTCCAGATTCCAGAAGTAATAATAATAATTCTGAAGGTCTTCATTAGAAACTTCTTCACGAAGGCGTGCTTTATGACAATTTGGTCAATCTCAAAGTATTATTTTCAGATGAGAGCCACGATAACCCTCTACATGGCCAAAGGAACAAGGATCAATAGGTTTCATCTTTTATTGTAATCCACCATGGTGGTCCTCCCCATGATGATTAATTTAGCTGTGAAAGTCCTCTCTGCAGTAGTATTTAACATTGCCTAGAAAATTATTCAATAGAAAATGCAGTAATGAGAAATCCCTCTAATATTAAGGCACTTTCAAATGTGAATCCAGTCATGTCTTATGCCTTACCATTGTCAGGTGAAATACTTTCTCAATTAGAAGATAGCCCGGGGTGTAAGTCATTCTCCAAACCACCCCTGGGTCATTCTTCTTCTAATTTGACAAATGAATTCTCTACCATTCTTATTGGATCTGATGAAGTAACAAATAAGCACCATCATTGGTCCAATTAGGTAGAAGAATATTTATCAAATGACAAAGAGGAAGTGCTAAATATGAGAAAACAATTGGCGAAAGGTGAAATACCAATCATGTTTTGGCCTTTGGGTGACTCTCAATATGATATTCCATAAGCGTTGATAGAAGATTGTATTCACAATATTTATCTCAATATATGGAAAACTCTTTGTAGCTTAAAAGAGAAAATATTATCTTATGATGAATATCAAAATCATGTCAAGATAATTGAAGGGTTGCAATGCCAAACTGACTTGGAATCTCTCTTAGTTTCCCAACATCCAAAGGTTGAAAAGCAGTAGAGATCCCTTCAACGTTCATGCCTTGGTGCATTAAAAAGGTTGCGCCAGTTAATTACTAATGCCTCATTTGGTATTCATATCAGGGGATGGGGTGTTCATGGAGAATTGCATTTCACCGTGCTCTCCAGTCAACAAAGCCTACCAAAATTGGTCTCACGCAATATTATTTCCCATGACTGGCCACATCTTACTGATTTTGTGCGTAATCAAAGGCTTGCCCAAGAACATGCCTCAACTAGTTCTTCCCAAAGTCAGGCATATAAAGAACAAGTTTTCGAATTACTCTTGCATCAAGAAAATGAGAATATAGAACATGATTCTCGTTTAGAGCATGCACATAATCAGGTGATAGAAGTTTCAGAAATAATCCATCGATCATCTAAGCCAGGTAATTTGAGTGGATGTCGGATGATGCATCCGGCCAATTTCCGGACTAAGGTTCGCAAAATCAGAAGATATTTTAAGAAAGTTTCATATGTAGTAGCTTAAGAGCCACCTCATCTTGCCAGACTGGGGACTCTTTTAATCCAACCCTCAGGATCAACAGATAGGATTTGAGAAGTTGAGCAGGAAAAACAGGAACAACCCCCGTCCACCGGACTGGGGACTTTTTCAAATTTTCAATTTCATTATCAGCGAAAGTCAGTCTTCCCTTGATTAGGGAAGAAGCCACAAGAGGAACATAGGGCCGAATTATCAGGAGATTCCCTCCAAATTACGGTTCATCAAGAAGTTTCTGAGGAATCAACCAAACAAAAGGCAATGTCTCATAAAATACATGGAAGAAGACTGTATCACAGATGCACAGACAGAAGGGATGCAATGCGTTATGCATCAATAAATTTCATCAATGCTGTTGTCAATAATCCCCTAGAACATGAGGCTCACTTAGCGGGATCAGATGAAGAATTTCTTGTTCAAGAAACTATACACACAGAAACGAATAAAGGAGGTGAGCGTATTAGAAGACAAAGGGTTGCCCTGGGGAAAGACATTCTTTTGGGTAATTCCCTTCTATACTCTAGAAAGGAACATTCCAAGGAAAAGGGTAAAAGTCAGGTTACATTCCACCCTACCTATAGAGAAGGACAATCACTCTCATTAGAGGAAAGGTTCGCACAAGAAGAAGAAGAAATGAAGGAGTTAAGGAGGTTAAATTCAAAACTACTTCAAGGTATTCTTCCTCCTAAGAATACTGGAGTTAATCAATCAAGGGGATTTGTTGCAGATACTAGGATGGATCAAGAATATACCCCTTTACAAGTACACTGTCACATGTCCAATCCTATGGGTCATGCACGACAGCAACCGTCAATAATACCATCAGTGGCAGTACGGGTTGCCACATCCGTTCAAACTCCGGTAATTGCACATGCTCAGGACCAAGATCAACTAGATGTTTCTAAAAAATTAATGACTACCATTGAGTCATTAACAGCTTAGTTGGAAGCTATGGAAGGAAAGAGTGCACAAGTTTAACTAGAAAAGAGAGATTACCCTAAATGGGTGGATACAATATCTCCCCTCATCAAATTTTTTGAATACCACATTCCCAATTTTTAATGGTTTGGGAGATCTAGAACAACACTTAACACATTTTGTTTCTTTTTGTGATCATGTGATGGGAACTCCTCAACAAAAAGAAGCAGTTAAGATTACGTTTTTTGTGCGGTCATTACAAGGTCCTACTTTTTTCTGGTATACAAGTTTGAAATATCGATCAATTATCGGGTGGGAAGATCTCCGTCAAAGGTTCCTTCTTAAATCTAGTTCAACGTTGCCAAAGACAATAGTTTTTGATCTTACTAATTGTAATCAAAGGTAAAATGAAAGAGTTTCAGATTTCATTTCTCGCTGGAAGGGATTAACATATTCCTTGAGTTTAGCACTACCTCAAGAAGAATTGTTGCCAATCTGTGTGGAAAATCTGCGTGATGAATTACGCACACCGTTGATCCCTGTGAAATATACAGGAGGGTTTCGAGACCTTAATTCAATCGCTCAACATATCAAAGACTATCTTACAAAGACTAAGGATAAAACTTGTGTAATACCATCAGTTCCAAGAAGGAGAATTGGGAAAGTAGAGACTGCTATAATTACACTTTAACAAGCACCAGTACCTACTTCCACTTCAAAACCTTCATCATATCGAAGGGATCCACCTCCTGAGCGTCAAAAACAATGGCCTCCACTCCAAGATAATCAAATATATCAAAAGCAAAAGCAGTTTGAAGATTTTAAGAACAATGTTTATTCTTTCCGGAATGAACAAGTTCTTGGATACTTCATCTCGGCTCCAGAAAACAATCTGGTTTAGTTTCCAAGGCTCAAAAGGCTAAAAAAGGAAGGAGATGAAGACCTCCCCAAATATTTAACATTTCATCAGATGTTGGGGCATCCCATTAAGGAGTGTTTTGTCTTCAAAGAACTCCTGCAAAAGATGGTGGACTCTGGACAGGTAAAACTGAAAGGTTCTTCATCCCAGGTAGCATGTGTTTCTGCAACTGATCCAGAGGAAGAAGGCGAGTGGCATGAAGTCAAAAGTAAAAATGTGAAAAATATGATTATTGGATGGTCAGGAAAATGATCAACCGAACTCATGCCATTTTATAAACATAATTGAATCAACCAATTGTGTCTTCTACTTTGAATGCCACATCAAAACCCACTTCATCAAAAGGAAAATCTTCAAAGAAGCAGCATAATTTGAAGAAAGAAGAGCAGTCAGAAGAAGATGATCTCGTTTCAAAGCCTAAGTTGTCTTTGACTCTGGCAGATTTTATGCCATCTGTTTCAAAACCACGGGCACCACGCCACCAAAAAGCATAGCTTGAACTGGTTAATCAGGTAGAATCTACATTAGATGAAGAATTGATATTTGGTTATATTAACATGATTCATTTAATAGATCCTTATGCCAAAGACAGTTTCGATTATGACAAGCCTAGGTTCCATGTGCCTAACAGAGGAATTAGAGGAAGAGACAAAGGTCTTGGATATAGGGGAAGACCTGGATTTTCCAGAAGCCACTATTTCAATCCTACCCCTACTAGAACTGTATATGCGGTGGAAACTCGTGGAAAATCCCTTCAGTGGGCTCAACAAAAACAAGAAAGTTCTTCCACACATGGCAGATTCGGTCCCGACACAATTATTTTGGAAGACTGGTTAGTGGTCACCCCTTATTCCTCTCAACAAATAGATAGACCTAGTCAATCTAATCTACCGAGGCTAGGAGTATTTCCAACTCTTACCCTGATACAGGATGCATTTACTGCCAAAGCATCAACTTCCAAGGAACCTGCAAAACCACATTTTCCTGATGGGAAACGCAGACCTTTGGATCAAAAGTATAATGTCTTGAAAATTTGGCCCAAGTACCGGCCAAGTTATCATTTCTAGATTCCTAGAATCTATCAAAGGATCTTCAGGAGGTGCTTATTGATGCTTTGTCAAGTCCTCAAGAATTCGAAACTAAAATTGCTGAAGCTGAGGTCTACAATATAGAGAATGATTCTACAGAATGTCATGCAGTGATATCTTTTACAGATGAAGATGAAGATGATGTTATACATGGACATATCAGACCTTTGTATCTATTTGGAAAAGTCAATGATATAGACATCCGACGAGCTTTCATTGATAATGGATCAGGAGTCAATCTCATTCATATTCGTACACTTCATTGATTGGGCCTCACTGAATCTGATTTATCTCCGTCTACTTTGATGTTGCAAGGATATGATAAGAATGAACAAGAATCTCCGGAAAAAATTACAATCAGAATCTAGTTTGGAGACCTTGTTTCTAATTCAGATTTCATGGTTGTTTGTTAGGACAAAACTTTCAACATTTTGGTTGGAAGACCCTGGCTACATCAACATGCGGCCATACCTTCATCATACCATCAATGTCTCAAATATTGTTTCAATGGTCAAATTGGGACATTTTATGGTGACAAATCCCCATTAAAAACATGTAAATCTCAATACAATGACGCAGAATTTTATCACATGGAGGGAAATGAAAAATACATGGATAAGAAGGTCGCAGAAATTAATTCTCTAAGTGGTTTTGAAAGGATTCCAGTAAACACATTCATACATGTGAGTACAGATTATGTGTTTCCTATGAGTCAAATTGATGGGATAGACCTAAATCCAAACACTCTTATGGAAACTTCCATAATTTCAGTTACGACAATCGAGCCAGACAACATGGGAGAAATTATTGATTCACCAAGCATTGATGAAATATTAGATGGATATGTTTTCATTTCATCCACTGAAATCTAGAAATTCTACAATTCATCAACCAGGCCATAAGAAGTTATAACAATATCAGAGGAAAACAATGATGTCGATTCTCAATCCATCATCTCCTATATATTATCCAAGGAAGACCCTTAATCATCAATAGGGTCAGAAATGGCAGCCTCTTCTCCAAGATGTTAAAATTTTAAGTTCCCCCCTGACCGTGGAAATTCTGCTTCGTCATCCACTATGCAAGTAGAAATAGAAGAAGTAACACATATTGAAGAAGAAGAGGAAGATCTCAGGGATGCTCCTCTAGAATTTGAAGAAGGTATCTCCACCACTGTGGATGAACTAAGAGAAATAAATCTGGGTACAAAAGAAGATACACACCCCACTTTAATTAGTGCGGCTATGAATCTTGAGGAAAAAGAAATGTATCCTTCATTTTTAATGTAAAATCGAGATGTATTTGCTTGGAATTATATAGAAATTCCAGGTCTTGATCCCGATGTTTCCACTCATCATTTGGGTTTTCCAGAAAAACTTCGAGGATTCAAGAAAGCAGCAAGAAGAACACACCCAACTTATGCCTCTAAAATTGAAGCTAAAGTTGATAAGCTTATCAAAGAAAACTTTGTTACAGAAGATCAGTATCCCAAATGGCTGGCTAATATTGTCCCTGTGAAAAGGAAAAATAGAAAAATTAGAGTTTTCATTGACTTTAGAGATCTTAATCGGCATTGTTCCAAGGATGATTTTCCAGTTCTGATCACAGAACTCTTAATTGATGCAACAGCTAACTACGAAGCTCTTTCCTTCATGGATGGTTATTATAGGTACAATAAAATATGAATTTCCCCATAATATGAAGAGTCTACAGCCTTCATATCTCCTCAAGGTGTGTTTTGATATCGGGTAATGCCCTTTGTCCTGATGAATGCAGGTGCAACGTATCAATGTACAATGCACCATATCTTCCAACCCTTTTTAGGGAAATTTGTTGAATGTTATGTGGATGATTTAGTGGTTAAATCCAGACAACGTCCTGATGACTTGGACGATCTGTAAATCATATTCAACAAACTTCGACAAAATAATTTGAAGATGAACCCCTTGAAATTTACTTTTGGGGTAACCTCAGGAAAATTTCTCATCTTTGTTGTAAGCCATCATGGTATCGAAGTTGATCCTGAGAATAAAAAATCAATCCTTGGCATGTCACCTCATCGAAATTTGAAATAATTAAGAGGACTTCAAGGAAACTTGGACTATATTCGGCGTTTCCTTGCCAATTTTGCAGGTAAGTGTTTCCCCTTCACCAAATTAATGAAGAAGGGAGTCACCTACCAGTGGACTAAAGAATGTCAAGAATCATTCGATATTCTCAAGAAATGTCTATTGAGTCCACTGGTATTACTGCCACCTGTTCAAGGAAGAGCACTTATTCTCTATGTGATAGCTTTAGAGCGATTATTGGGTGCCTTCCTTGCCCAAAAGAATGATGCTGGGAATAAAAAAAACCTTTAATATCTCAGTCGGACTATGCTAGAGGAAGAAACTCAATATTCAAGTATTGAAAAGTGCTTCCTAGCATTAATCTTTGCAGTTCAGAAATTGAGAGACTACCTGCAACATCATGAGGTCTAATTGGTATCTCACAATAAACCTCTCAAATTTATCCTTAGTTTTCCAATGCTTATAGAACATCTGGCATGGTGGACAATTATTTTGTAGCAGTTTGATATTCAGTACGCGTCTCAAAAGGAAATAAAGGGCCAAGATCTGGCCGATTTCCTTACTGAACACCCATATGTAGAAGATACATCTCTAAATATTGAACTTCCTGATGAGGAAGTCTTCTCTATTCAAGATAATCCTCAAAAATGGGAAATGTACTTTGATGGTGCCTCCAGAAGTCCAACAGTGAAGAAAATGGAAGATCCTAAATTCAACAAAGTTGGGTTAGGAATCATTCTTGTTTCCCCAGAAAAGGAAGTGCTACCATATTCCTTCTTATTATTGGAAGGAGGTACAAATAAAAAAGTAGAATATCAATCTCTCATCGTAGGATTGGAATTGGCGCTTCAGGCACATGTGAATCACTTGAAGGTAAAAGCAGATTCAGATATGGTAATCAAACAAGTCAATGGGGATTATGCCATCAGAAAAGAAGAGTTAATCCCTTTGTGTGATTACTTCAAAGAGTTAATGGCAGTATTTCCCTCAAAACCGATATTTTTTTATGTCCCATGATCACAAAATTCCCAAGATGATGCATTAGATAATGTACCCATAGCCCTGGAAGATCCAAACTGGTTTGAAACAATCATCAGTATTTCCCAACGTCATGTAGTTTAACCTTTTGTTCAAATTAGAACAGAGGAAATCAATGAAATCAGTCTCATTTCTTAACCGTATGGTCATACTACAGGATGGATTACACCTATCAGGGAATACCTTCAAAATGGGACACTCCCACCTGATAGAGCTGGGAAAGAACAAGTCCGGCGACGTGTGGTCAATTTTACTCTTTATGATAGCCCAGATCACCAAAAAATTATCTTCAAGAAAGGTTTTGATGGAATTCTATTCAGATGTATTGATGGTGAAGAGACAATGGCTATCATGAGTGAAGTTCATGCAGGAGTTTGTGGTGCCCACCAGTCTGGACATAGACTTTATGGTCAAATTTGAAGGCTTGGATACTTCTGACCTTTAAAGATGCAAGATTGTGTTGATTTCACTAAGAAGTGTCATTCTTTCCAAGTATGTTCCAACTTCATTCATCAACCCCAAGAGTTTATTAATACAACTAAAAACTCGTGGCCATTTTCCACATGGGGAATGGATGTAGTAGGACCTTATCCTTCGGCTACATCAAAGCAGTTTAAGTGTATTCTTACTGTTACTGACTTCTTTTCCAAATGGGAAGAGGAAATACCTCTCAAAGAAGTTAGTTCTAAAGGAATTTTTAGCTTTGTCAAGTCTAACATCATTACCAGATTTGGTGTCCCTTATACCATATTGACGGACAATGGAACCAAATTCTATTCATCTGAGGTGAGAAAGTTGTATCAATAATACAACATCAAATCCAACCATTCATCTCAGTATCATGCAGTGGCCAATGGCCAAATAGAGGCCTTCAATAAGACCCTTTAAAACATATTTAAAAATATGGTGGATAAAGATAATAAATCACGGCCTGATAACCTTTTTCATGATTTATGGGCTTATCATACCACCACCCACAATGCTATGCAGTCAACTCCATATTCACTGGTATATGGAACAGAAGAAGTCTTGCCCATTAAGGTTTAATTACCTTTGATCAGAGTAGCCATTTGTGATCAGTCATCCATATATTAACAATCTCAGAAGCGATTTGATGAATTGGAATGATTAGATGAAAAAATATTGTGCACCATGTACCACTTGGAAGTCTATCAGAATAAAATAGCACAATATTTCAATAAAAATGTTCATCTTCGTTCATTCATTCAAGGAGAATTGGCATTGGTCCTCAGAACTCCAATGATACCGGGAATGAAGCCTCCAAATCTTGAACCAAAGTGGGATGGACCTTACTCAATAGATAAGGTCTAATCCAATGGAGCTTACTATTTAATCTCAATGGACAGAGAACTCATTACAACTCTAACCAATGAAAGATTATTGAAGAAGTATTTTTGTGTAACACAAATACACTCATTGTCCTTGCTGCAAGACAATAAACTGAATAGCTCCCTCTGTCGTACAACATGACGTTAAACTGTGTCCCCCCTTTTCATCCTGCATGACCTTAAACTGTAAACAGTCCCTTATACGTCCTACATGATGTTAAAATGTACAAGTTTGTCCTACATGACTTTTAAAACTGTGAAAAAGTCCCTTAATACGTCCTACATGACGTTAAACTGTGCACATGTCTTGCAAGACGTTAAAATGCACAACAATACGTCCTAGCTACATGATGCTAAACTGTAAAACACCCTTTGTCCCACATGATGTTAAACTGTTCATCATTAGGGTCGTTTCTACCTCTTGTTTCTCACACCGAGCATGACTCACATGAGATTAGAGTAAGCTTCAACCATAACACCCTGTCTGGGCTACTAACCACATGCATATCCCAACACCATCTTCGGGTCATTTTCCTCAAGTACAATTCAACCACCAATTCATTCCCAATTGAACTACACAGACTTTGATCCTTTCCTAATAGGCTGGGTACATAGGCAACCTCCCAAGGTTCAATCCCAAAACCAATATCTTCACACCGGTTTACCTCCATCTCATACAATTTTGATCCATAGAGCCCCCCCAAACCAATATCTTCACATTGGTTCACCATCATCCTTTCTATATGACGTTAAACTATACAATCCCCCATCATCCTCACTACAAGACATTAAACTGCATAGTAATACGTCCTAGCTACATGATGCTAAACCATGCAGCACTGGTCCATGCATATGACCTTAAACTATTCGCACTTTTCTCTTGTATGAAAATAAACTACAACATTCTCTGACACCCTCACCTGAGAGGGAATCATTATTGACATTTATCTATAATCATGTCATATTACAAAGACTACGTACATACATGGAAATGCCCAAACCTTTAATCTTGGGTCCAACCATCATTCCACTAAAGTCCCCTTTCAACCTTCACATGTACGAACCAAATCTGTACAGAGGATATTTCAATAACTATGTATGGCTTGATTCCCATCCTTATGGGATACGTATGAATGTTCGAGCATCCCTAGAATCCATCCCCAAGTCTTTGGGCCTAACCCCAAAATCCACTTTCAGTCCCTTGGCTGAAAAGTCCCCCTGTGAGCACATGAACGTGGTATGAAAACCCTGGTCTTTATTCACATCAAGTTTATAAAAAACACACAATGTGTCCCCCTCATTATGTTCTGTGCTCTATGACCCTAAACTAAGACCTCCTATGCTCCCGTCCCACATGACGTTAAACAATATTTCAAGAACTACGTATGGCTTGATTATCATCCTATTGAGATATGTAGTGAAGTCCATCATCTCAATTCAGGACCCATCCACAAGATGATTATGGTCAGCATTGGTCTATGTATCTCCTTCATGCATTAGACAATATCCATTTTTATGTGTCATACTCCTAACCTTAAATACTTTTAGATCTCCATAACCCTTTTCTTGACTTCTGGTCATGAAATGTCTGATATCCGAGAATTCTTTTGCCTGACCATGAAACAAGTTCCCTTAGGTGGCCTTTCATAAATAGTCTACATAATGGACTTGTCAGCCAAAAGATGCTATTTTTTGACTATGCAGCCAATGCCCTTATGTTCCCCTGCATAATTCAACCCCCCTAATGGGTTTTTCAAATAGTGGTAACTTCATTCTTGGGGGGAAAACCTCTTTTTTCCTTATTAGTCTTAACAAAGATATGTAGGGATCTGAAAAAACATCCATCCTTAAAATATTTGTCCCATACTCATTTTCATGATCTGAAAGTATTCAAGTCTATGGTCTATATTTCCCTTCCCTACGTTTGGGTCAGACCTTCGCAGGAGTGACATTCAAGAAATTCTTTGACAATCTTGATTGGGAATATCCTCTCCATATTCAAATACCTCTCTCCATACAATAGACTCTATGCTTTGGAAAATTTGAATCTCCATAAACTTTCACTAGCTTTTAGCAATAAAAAAGTAAAAATTTCTGAGAGTTCTTTTTCTTGACTATGCAGCACGTGCCCCTAGGTGGCCTTGCATAATTAGTCTATATAACGGACCTGTCTGCCAAAATATTCTATTATTTGACTATTCAGCCAATTCCCTTAAGTGACCCTGCATAATTCAACCCCCTAACGGGTTTGTCAAATAGTGGTAACTTCACTCTTAGGAAATACTTCCTCTAATTCCTTTTATCCCTTTTTTCACATCATCCCTCAGATTCAAAATTTCTTAAGTCATAGTTTACATGTTTTCCCTCATACTTGAATGTGGTAATATGATTTCAAAAAAATTATCAAGTAATTGAGTCGATTTTAATCCATTCGGTCAAAGCTATTTGCCTTAAACAACCTTTTTATGTCCTACATGCATGAATTTAAACTACCATCAAGTGACAGGGTACTCATTAAATTTATAACCTATAAAAGGAACTCTGAATAAAAGTCGAGTGCCAAATTTCTAAACATACATTTTGTATGATTTAGGCAATATTGAGCAACAAAAAGATGTAAAGTTTGTGGGGTTGTTTGTGTAATCCTAGAAAAAATAAAACTATGCTTACTAGGCCCATTGGCTTAGGTAAAAAAATATAAGAAGTTAGAAAGAGAATGCAGGTAAAAATGATTGAAGATGAAATTTCTTTTTCATTGATGCACAAGATTAGAAGAACATCCATAGATTAGAGTATCTTCTCTTTTTTTAAAAAATTAAAGAGGATTTCAAAATAACTTTTCATTTGATTTACGAAATCCCAATCTTCATTAGAATCCACTAGAAGTTCATTCACTCGACCAACTTCACTCTTTTTAGTTTAATGGAGTGATTTCTTGGCATCTGCGATGGCTTTCATACCATCTGTTTGGACTCCTTCCAATGAATTGTTGAGATAGTCAAGTTCCCCCGTAAAGACATATAACTGTTGCTGAAGGTACATCTGCTGGAAAAATTTCTCCTTGATCTTATGCTTTAGCTCCTTCATCTTTTCAGCATGATCAGCCTTAGATCGGGATAACGCAACCTCGAATTCGCCGATATTGGTCAGCAGCCTTGCTCTGGTCAGATCTTGACAACACTTTTTTCTCTTGATCCCTCTTTAAGATGATTTGTTTCACCGCAGTATGGATCTCTTGATATCCAAAACCGCCATGTCCCAGCATAATGAAAATGGATGACAGTCACAGGATATTCGAAGATATCTCATTTAGAGGCACTTCAGATATGATCTTCCATATATTCTTCCATGCCTTGCGACGTGAGAATTGGAGCGCCTTTTGTACCTCTAGGTCTGATTCAGCATCGCTATTACAAGGGGGAATATATTCTGAGATTAATTCACTTAAGCAAGTGCCCTGTTCTGCTCCTCCCCCCCTGAACTTTGGTACTTCACTTTATACTCCTGTTAGGGATGAGGCTGAGGCTTCACCTCCAGATCTATCCACTGAAGTTGATGGCCCTGCGTAGTCAATTGAAAGCTTTGGTTAGTTTCAAGGGAAAAAAAAGTTGATTAGCTGTCTTGCAAAGTATGTACAACCACAAATATTATCATCTTTTACCCAATGGTAGATTAGCAGCATGAGAAGGATCCTACCCATTTTTCCTAGCTTTAATAGGATTTTTAGTACAGGGTTCAGGAATCTCTACTGGGTTAAGCTCTACTTGAGCTAGCATCTCTATAATGATAGGGTTATCTCTCCCCCTGCCAGGCATTGGCAGATCGACACCTTTCTCATATGGAACTGTACATTTCAACCAATTATGGTCAGAGATGTAATAATTTTTTTAACAGGATGAAGGACAAAAATCACGTCCAAAATATTCTAAATCACATGGTAATTTAACATGATCTAAAATTTCTTCAAAAGACGCGAAAAGTTTTATCATTTCATCTAGTGATATCCCAGATTACTGGTTAGTCTCACCAGTGGGATCATTTGACATGTCTTCTTGGCGACCCTCCTCCTGCGACCTCTGACCCCGGATAGCTTCCTTAGAGAAAATTGCGGAGTCAGTTGGAGTGGTCGAAAAATGTTCTGGTGCAGGTGTTGAACCTAAAGAATCACATAATTGAAGTTAGTTTATGTTTTAATTTAACATTCTATGAAATATTGTTAATTTACCAGAAGCAGGCTCTTCTCTCCTTGCAGCAGAAACATGAGCAGTACTAGGAACAGACGCTAGCTCTTCTTGTCTCATCATTTTTTAGGAGTAGTCATGTCAGCATAAATTTGCGACTGTTCACCATCACCCTCCTTCATCCTCAGAGGAGGGTCAGTCCTTTCCCTCAAAGGGGAAATCGAAGAAGCCCCGCAATCCCAAGAAGTATGAGAAAACTTTTGATGAGTTAGGATTGATAAAAATACGAAGGACTTACCACTACTGATGAAGAATTTAGCTATGGAATTCTTCCTTCGATGCTTCTGATTCTTTGACTTTTTGGGTGTGTTGACAACATCACCTCCAAATACAGGTATTGGAGAGTTTAAAGCCCTTTCTAACTCCTTGTCCATGGCTTGTCGGCTTGGATATACTTCTCCTGGCTCACGAGGAGATTCAGGGACTCCAAGAGCAGTGACACCAGGGCTATACAACAGTGAAGGGACCTCAGTAGTTCCTTCCTTAACAAGCTGCAAGATAAATAATGTAATTTCCTTGAGTAACAAAGCTTTGATTGAAATCATGTTGCAAAGAAAATATGGAAAGAAATTTACATCTTCAGGAGACACGTAATCGTGCCACTCCTCGTCTACTAAAGCACCAATCCACTCAGTGGTGCCACGATTCATCATTTCCTTCACCCGCTTGGTGATAGGAATGGAATCATCAGTGGAATATATGAGAATTTCCAGCTCTTTGATGCAAGACCGCACTTCATCGGGGTTATCCACGAAGCGGAGATCAGCAGAAGCCTGGAGATCCCCCACTTAGGGGATATTTATCCCTTTGCATAAGTCCATCCAGGCAGTTTCAGCATCTGAATATAAACTCCGCCATGTCCGGACAACCTCTGGTCATAAATATTCAGAATGCGCACTAGAAGGCCGCACGGAGGGTCCTACAATATGGGAATTCAACTACTTCCCAGCTCTTGCAATCATAGATAAAGGATAATGAAATGAAACTTGTTTCTCTATAATATAATGGTGACTAAATTTTCTCAATGATATAACTCACCAGGATTCGATGGATTGGGTATCTTGACTCTGGAAGGAGGATTATATCTGGCACGAGGCCATTTTGACGCATGTCGCGCCTCATTATCCCTATCATGGGAATTCGGAGAATCAGCTCCGGGTGAGGAAGAGTCACCTTCAAGATGAAAGGTTCCTATACTGACAATTCTTTTTTTACTCCCCACCCAGTAGACAGGAAGATTCAGTACCCCTACCAAGTATGATGCTACCCAGTTCTCAGCATACCATGTAGTCAATTGACTCGCCGCTCCAACAACTGGTATATCAAACACTACCCCGGTCTTCTCCATAGCTTTCAGCAACCATAGTTGTCGAGAAACCATTGGATGCTGCTCTAACCTGATGTGCACGAGAGGGGATACAATAATATACTGCAGACACATGAATTGGCGTGAAAATCTATATGAAGTATAGGCCTCACATATAATCTCTCCGTCAATTCTGGTGACCAATACACCATCTCTGCAAGACAACATATATGAACTCAATTACAGGCTAGCTATTTCATCATCAAAAAACTACCTAGTTGGTGGGTTTCCATAAGGAAAGAAATGAAATTCCGTGAACATGCTCACCCTCACCTTCAGATCATGATGATTGAGGGAAAATGGAGAAATTCCAGAAAATTCCTGCACCAATTTCTTAAAAGAACTTCCAGGAACTTGTACTCTACTCTGTACAATGTATGTCCTGAAGTGAGTGGAGATCCATCCCCACAAAATGTGGGATGGTCCCACTATTCTAAAAGGATACTTACCCATATAGACATGGAGTAATCTCTTGTGAATCTTCACCAATACCCGGGTACCCAACCCAACCATTTTTCTCTTATCCAACTTGGCTACAACAATGAAGGTCCCTAGCCTAACGCGTCCCTTTGAATCCATAACTGGAAGAAGATAAATTCTGATCCATAAGGCTAATAAACCCTCCAGATGGGTCTTCTCTAGGATTTTTTATTCACTTAATACCTCCACTTTTCAAACTCTCCCGCTTCCAGAGTTGGCCAGAATGTTCCAAAAGCACCCCTCTTCTCTGCTCTGGGGCAGCTAGTAGGACGGGTACAGGTGGGCCCCTTCTCCATCTTCTTGATGAGAAAAATTTCTATCCACTCTTCTGGATGGATATATTTTCTAGAGTTGGTTTTAGTGGTTTTGGTATTCTTAAGCTTGTGTAAAATCTTCATTAACACATGAGCTAGAGCCGGAGTCTTCTCAGAATCATTCCAAGTCTCCTTGGGAGGGATGAATTCATCATACATGTCTCTCAAAATTGGATCCCCTGAGATCTTGTAGACATCCCACAAGATGATGCCTACTTCTCCATGAGTCAGATGGAAATAATTGGTTTCTAGGCTCCAGCGGCTGATTATCTTCGGCACAAAATTATCATTCCTATAGACATATGTATGCCCACCCCAGAAGGCTTCATCTATTACATTTCCCTTCAAATCCTCGACAAACTTTGCATAGATTTGTCGCACCCAATATGCCCACATCTAATTCGGATTCAGACCTCCTCCAGGTTAGAAATCCCAACTCTTTTTCAATCCCTTGGATTGGTCCATCTGAGAATTTCAGAAAATAGAAGGATAACAATGTGACTGCAGCTCCGGCTTGTGAGGCTTCAGATCTGGAGCACATGGGCTATGATTGATTATTTTTTCATTCTCTACTATTCCAACATTGAAAAATGATCCTGCAACTAAGACATTTGCCGAAGATAAATTGGTGTAAGTCTGAAACCAGGAATGAGGAATACAATTCTTTTCCTCTGGAACATTGACTCCTTGCAGATGACCATGGCCATATAAAGGCAAGTATATGATCTATGGAAAATTGGCATGATATTTCGTCATGTACTTAGCCAAATCTGCGAGAGTTCTATCGCATTTATAAAAATAATCATGGCCAATGATGTTCATCATGTCATCTATTCCCTTGATGGCCAACTCATCAGCCGATCCAATTCTTTTGGGAGCCATTGAATCTGCACAAAGATCAAACAGTTAACTTTTAAGTAAGTCTGTTTTTATGAAATATTTGTGAAGAAAAAAAAAAAATGCAAAGGTATTAAGGCATGGAAGTTTTTCCACGCAAGTGTTGGCACACAAGTTTTTCCGCGCAAGTGTTGGCATGCAAGTATCACCACGCAAGTCAAAATACTTACTGGAGAAGCGCGACACAAAGAAGAGTGATCGACCGAGAAAAGAAAGGCACTTGAGCGACAAGATCTCAAAAGCTTTGAAGGAAGGATGGTTTGCGCAAAGTGACTCCCATATATATAGATGATCCCATAACCTCGTGTACTGTAACCTGCGTGCCTAAGACCTGTGTGCCAATGAACCCTAGTTTCTCATTTTCCACAGAGTCAAATCCTCTTTCCTTTTTCGGATCCAACTATAAGGGGGGGATTTTGTTGAAACTCCTTTTCATCACAGAGTCAAACGAATGGAAAATGGAAATATCTTAAGCACAAAGAGATCCATCCTTTTAAGAACATCAAAAATTGATAAAGGCATGAACAAGAAACCCATTAAGAAGGATCTGTGCAAGTTTTCTTCTCGCCGCGCAAGTCACTTGCGCACCACATATGGGTCGCACAAGTCACTTGCGCGCCCTATTCATTTTTTCGCCCAAGGTGCCCGGTGGCCTATAAATAGCCCATGTGGGCCCCCCATAAAAAAAAAGAATTTTCCAAAACTCAAATTAAAGCATTGGTAACCCAAGTCTTTGTCTGACGTCTTCTGAACACTTCTAAGGTAATTATTTATCATGAAGGGAAGTTCAAAAGAGGAAAAGTAAGGCCTAATTGTTAGAATTCATCAATACTCTCACGCCTAAGTGCCCATCCCCTAATGGAAATGAAGAAAATTGCACACCGCCTTGTCCTCTCAAGGGAACTTGCACACCACCCTTGTGGAAGCCTCAAGGGATGATACTAAGGGATTGAGTTCAAAATCTCCCAAGTATTTCCCTAAATATTATTCATCGCCCAAGGTGACTCATGTCACGCAAGTATACTTGTGCGACAAGGACTTGTGCGCTAAAACAATACTCGCGTGCCTCCTTCCTAGTCACCTCCTTTCCTCAAATCCACCTCTCCTCTTCAAGATATAGCCTTCAAAACCCTCTTCAAAGACATTTATGTCATGGTTCCTTTGTTGGTTTACTTATCTGAAAGGAATTCTGTAAGAACCTCTCCTAAAACCTCGTGAGTTACAAGATTTATGTCACCAAGGTTAGGGGTTTCCTATATAACCTCATCCTTTGAGATGAGAAGATCTCTTGGTCTGGTCCTCCTTCTCATGAGTAAGCCCCAAGTCTCAAGACCCTTTAACCTGGGCCTCCTTCTCATGAGTAAGCCCCGATCATAATTTCCTTTAACAATGGGAATCCTCCTCAGGATTAATCTCCAAGTCTCAAGACCCTTTAATCTGGGCCTCCTTCTCAGGAGTAAGCCCCAGTCATAATTTCCTTTAACTTTGGGAATCCTCCTCATGAGTAAGTCCTGGGTTAAAATTCCAAATCTCCATAAAGTAGAAATAACTTTTTGGACCCTTCTCTTGGGCTTCTTTCCTAAGTCCTGGTCTTCATTTACTTAGGTCTTCATACATACATAAGCCCCACATCAATTCTCATGACTTCCTTTTTCGTGGCACCATTTTCAAGTTTACTGATACCTCTTGTTTTTCACACTGAGCATGACTCACATGGGATTAGAGTGTAAAAGTAATCAAGACATCTCTTTTTGGGTCATTAACTATGCATAAACCCCATATTTCTTTACTCAAACTACGTGGACTTTGATCTCTGCCTTAAAACTAGAGTACGTAAGAATTCATTATAAGGTTCAAGCCCATCTTTCATTAATTCTTTTCTATCCGATATGATGTTAAACTATATCCTTTTTATCGAACTACGTGGGTTCTGATTCCTTTTTAACAAGGATACATAGGTAGCCCATCCGCGGGTACGATCCCAACTATGAAATAATCCTTATCTTTCTGAACGACAATAAACTTCAAGTGCCCCAATGAGTGGCTTTAAAACGAGTATGGTCATCATAGTGACCAAGATATTTCTATATAATATATTGAAGGATACCATTGACTAAGAATATCTAATACATATGGATGATTATCTATCATGTAAGAACCTCAATTACATATATAAGATTCTCTAAATCCCATACATATCAATTATTGATTTCCAAATCTAAAGGAAAAATCATTTTGATTCTTGGTGAATTAATAAGGATTCGTGAACATAACTTAAATCTATAAGAGAGTCCTGGAGTTGGCAGTAATTCCCCCCAAAAAGGTGTGATGAGACTGACCTCCCATCCTCTCGACCAATGAAAATTCTTAATCCTCCTCGGTCTACAACTAATGAGAACCTACCCTTGGAAAGTAGGTCAAAATGGATATAGAATCATTGGATGTTTCCGGTTCTACAAATAAACCCGTTAGAAACTGATTGGAAAGTTTGAACCTTAAACAAACAAGGTCATCCCCATCTCTAGAAGAAACATGGGTATTCAAAAATATTTAAATATTATTTATTTTATTCTGTAATTTACATAAATAAAACCCTTATTCCTATTCCATGGGTTATAAATGGAATAATGATCATGTTTTTAAGCATTTTTTAAAATGCCATGATTTTGATATGAAACTCATTTCTTTTATTCTTCATCAGTTATTTAAGAATTTTTTTATCATAATATATGTGTTTCAAATTAAATAATACATATTAATGGTACACCCTAATAGTGCTATAATGCATTGGGTAAAGAATTTAGTCTCTATAAATGACATGTTTAACAATACCTTGGTGAATAACCTTGTAGTTTTTACGAAACCTTAGTGATAAAACTTGTTGATATGTTTATGAATGACTAAATTAAAATTTGTACCCACATTTAAATGTTATGATTAATGTTATTATTATTATGATATGCCTCTTTCTCATTCCTTTATGAATTTCCTCACATTCTTATTAATATTCCTCAAGATCACAAGTAATTTTTCCCTTGTTTTCCCTTACTTGGATTTATTCCCACCCTTTCCTTTGATGTATGTCCCCAATTTAGGAAATGTAGTAATTTAACTCAAGATGAAACTATGATGAAGCCTTTAAAGTGTATTAGAATGATGTATTTTTATTTTCATGTATTATGATCCTTATTTCCAAGAAACTAAACATTAAAAGATCCTGTGTTTGCTAAATTTAATGTAAATTTATGTAATAAAAGGAGGGATTCTATATAGGTAATACATGCTATAAATGATAACCAAAGATAATCCAAAAGCTATCTAGCATCCCTGACAATAGATCAGTCATCTGTTACCAAGATCCATCATAATGTAAGCAATCAAGATTAGGTGTCTAAAGTAGGACACTTCCCCTTGTAAATAACTGCATACCTATAATCTACCTAGGTACTGATTTGTGAACCAGATAGGGTGTGACATAAATCTCAGTATTCCAACACCAATGACATCTATACCCTCTAGTCTAAGAAATATAAACTTACAATGTGCTGGTTTATATATAAATTTAAAGTATTACAATAATGTAAATACCCCGATACATGCTTCAGCCTTAGCTGGTGTCTAGACATGTAATCATTTAATTAATTATATTCAAGTTTATAATAAGTGATGTTAGAGGGTATAAGGAATTACCAATGCATCGTATAATAATAATAATAATAACAACAAAAACCGAAACAAAAACAACAACTAAGTATCCAAGGTATAACAAGGCATCCCATAAAGATAAAAATAATGAAGAGAATCCAAGGTAGAAACCACAACATCGTTGACCTTAGGGGTTGAGCCAACTCATCAGTAACCTATATAATTACTTTAAGGGGTTTTAATATAATACAAAGGGAATGACCCTTGGCATTCCATTATAATTTGATTCTAACTGAATCCATAGATCTCATCCAAGGTAAAACGAGATAAGCGATGAATAGACCCAATGGGTGGAACCATGGTGCCACATGTTCATATACCTCATGCTAGATCCAATGAGTGTATCTAAGGCATTTATAATGATAATGTATGGATACTACAATTTCATGATGAGCTTCCACTGATAGAGAAGGATTGGGTTCCATGGTGATTTTCACCCATGGCAACTGTCACCCTTGAATCAGAATGACATCCACGAGTTCTCAAGGAATTCCCTCAAGAATCCAAAGCTAGATCAAGTCCTAACACTTCTATAAAGGTGAATAGGTTTTTATGAAATATTAACCTTATAAAAAATTATTTATTTAATTAAGTGTATGTAATACTAATGTATTTTTATTAGTCAAAACGTTCATTCCATTAACTTCCATACTAAGTGGAAAGGCTAAGGGGGACATGCAACCATTTATTTACTTTGACTGGTTGAACATTATTTAGGTACAATATACTGCCTTTCATTAATCATGGAAAGGTGTTCCACAGACATGAAACCATTTAATTTATTTCATTCATTTTTAATTATTAGGTTATTTCCTTTACCTTTTATAAGTATGACAAGGTGGGATAAGGAAAAGAAACCATATCTAGTTTTTTGATAAGTTACTAAGCCAAGTGATATGTATAAATATACTTTCTATTTAAAATTTAAAAGGTTAATTTATTCATTGTAACTCATAACTTAGAAGGGTCATGTTATACTATGATATAATGACCATTAACAATTCATTCATTTAATTAAACTCACACATTTATGAAGTTCAAGTCAAAGCACACCAAAATGGTGGTGCATATATTTATAAAGAAATCCTTAAGCGGAATAAACATGGAAAAAACCCTACTTGGGGTGGTCAGCATTAAGGTCAAACATCTAATGATGATGAACATATATAATAGGGGATCTAGAATATGATCATGATTAATATAAATGAGGCAAATGAATTAAATTGGAAACTCCTTATGAAATCCGTGAGTGCACAATGACATCAGTTTTTAAAATGAAAATACTTAAGGGATGATTCATATACCACCTTCCATAAGCTTATACAACTCACCTCATTTTCTATCATTCTTTTTTTGTCCTGGATTTGAAGAAAACCGAAGAACAAATAAATGCCCTAAAATTAGGGCATAAGTGCATGCTCCAAAATAGCGTAAAATATATGAATAAGAACAAAAAAAGGATCCAAAATACCGAAGGACGTACTAACAGTCTTCCCATGTGGATATCAAAAATAAAATCAGTGGTCACACAAAAGGATGATATAATAACCTTTCTTAGGGCTCCCTAGGGGGCTCTTGTTTGAGAGAGAAGGTAGAAGGGTGAGGTTCAGTCTAAAAATAGAGACCCTTTATTTAAAAAAAACTCAAGAAATTACATAACATGTAAATACTTTACAAGTTGTGTAAATATTTGGGTCTTCCTCACTGGGAAAAACCCTTTATAAATCGTGAAAGGGACTTCCCAGGCCATTACATATCATGTAATGATTACACACCCAATAATCCAATTACACATCATGTAATTGGCCTATAGCATGCCTTCATTCCTCATGTTTCCTTCTCTTCATAACAAACCAACTGACCCATATCTTGAATTAGTGTATAAGCCAAAATTATAAGTTTTAAAATAAATTTAATTGAAAATAAAAGATATGAACCTAATATTAAAATTATGTTTTACAGTCTTCCCCATTAAAGGAACTTGTCCCCAAGTTCACCTTCCAAGGGAGGTGAAACATAGTACGAGAATAACTCCCATTGATAGGCATGTACATCGGCCTCTTACTCCTAGGTCTCATTTTGTACCCGAACATTCTTACATATCACCCATGATAAAGGGATAAAATATCCTTAGGGAGACTTATTTATCTAATGAATGATTCCTATAGGATAATCCTAAAATGAAGCAACAATATCCAACTCAACATCCTCGAGATCAGAAGTATGTGATGGTTTGGAATTATAACAGTGAAGCTATGATTCATGGATGATGTCGTGGGTTGAATGATACTTATGGGGTAATAAAAACTGATAGGATACCATCCTTACTCTCTCTAGAATCTCAGAAGACCCAAAAAAATGGGGTGTCAACTTCCCTTTTCTCCATATCCATATATTTCCTATCCTAGGCGATACCCATAGGAAGACATGATCTATAACCTTGAACTCTAGAGCTCATCAATGATGATCAACATATGATTTTATTCTATAATGGGCAGTAGAAATATACTTCTTGATCAAATGAACCTACTCTGAAGTGTCCTACATGAGATGAGTACCTGGTAGCATTGCCTCTCCTACCACTAACCAGCATAACAGATAATAGAATGGCCTACCATACAAGACCTAAACAAGAGACATCTGAATCGTCACCTAAAATATATTTTTATATGAGACTCAATGAGAGGAATATGGTTCTACCAAGAACTACTGAAATGAATGATTCATGTTCGGAGCATATCCTTTAAATCCTCTATCATCCATTGTAACTAACCATCGATCTAAGGGTGAAAGGTTGTTCTTAGATGCCCCTATGTACCAATAGATTTATATAACCCCTTCCAGAACCATGATATAAAATTAGCTTCCATATTTGAAAAGATAGTATGAGGGACCCCATGTATCCATATGTTCTCATAAAAATATAGTCTTCGTAGCTTATCAACTAAGAAATTCTCCTAGATAGGATGGGAGTTGGATACTTTCTTCAATTTTCCAATGACTACCCAAACTGCATCACTACCTTGATATGGCCTTAGTAAGTTGATTACAAAATCAATAGAAATATACTCCCCTTTTAATTTCGAGATTTATATTAGTTGTAACAAGATAGTAGGTCATTGGTGCTCCACCTTCACCTACTAATAGGTGGAACATCTTGTGATAAAACCTTCTATATGACATTTCATCCCAAGCCACCAATACTAGCATCCCATATATCAATATATCTTTGAGATGACTGGATGAACTGCCTAGTAAGAAGTTTGAGACTCTCAAATTAGTTACCCTCTCATATCTATTGGAATATAGACCCACCCATGTATACATAGGATGTCATCTCTATCTAAAAACAAATATGGATATTGTTCCTCACTTGAAATACTCTCCTAGAGAACCAAGCCTTCACGATTTGAAAATTTTATACTCTTCACCTTATCTAGGAGGGAAGATGTAACTTTCAAGGATAAGAGATAGAACTTCTAATGACTATCATTAAAATACATATGCATCTTAGAAAAGAGGGACATCAATTTCCATTCATCACCTTATTCCAATGTGACCTATGATTGAGTTTTCTGACTCAGCGTATATGCTACTACATTGCACATTTCAAGGATATAGATAAGATCAAAATTGAAGGACTGAAGTTTTTTGAACCTTATTCATTGTCTAAGATTCAGGTCATTCTATTTAAAGATATATTTTTTTCTCCTATGGTCCATATACACCATAAATATTTCACCCATCAGTTAGTGTCTCTAGCAATGTATGACATTGAAAAATGCGGTGAACAGGGTTATGTGATAGGTAGTTTATCTTACGGGGCTTCAACAAATGAGATCCATACATAATGACTATATCCTTCTACATAATCACTTCTCCCAACCCAATGCCTAGGGCATCATAGAAATTTTTTATCCTATTTCGGGCTATGATATAATTAGATTAAATTCCAAAATAATCCTTAATTTTATCTCTTAATTTTTTTCTCTCACTCTTATGACCACAAGAATAGAAAAAAATTCTTTGTAAGACTAGTAATTGGTGAATAAAGTCACTATAAGTTCTCTTTGAAATACATGTAGTATCCATCCGTCCCTAAAAAACCTCTTATATCAAACATGTTCTTGGGATAATCCTAGGAAACCACAACACACAACCTCTCTGGCTCAAAAAATACTCCTGATTCCAACATAATATGACCCAATAAGTGAACCTTTTTGATCTAGAAGTGGAACTTAGAAAGATTAAAATAAACCTTATTATCTCTTAATGTATTCAAAATGGTCTCAAGATGCTTTGAGTGTTCACAATGAGAATGAGAATACACTAAGATTTTTTCCATGAAGTCCATGAAAAAATAATCCAGATGGGGGTGGAAAACCCTATTCATCAAAGCCATGAGAATAGAAAAGGTGTTCATAAGACTGAATGACATAATGAGATACTCATACATACTATAACTTATACGAAAAGTTATATGTGGTATGTCTGAAGGCCTAAATCGTACTCAATGATATCCCGATATCATTTTGATCTTTAAGAATACCCTTGATCCTCATATTTGGTCAAAGATTCCATCTATCCAAGTTCTGGGATACTGTTTCATAACCATAATCTAGTTCAACCATTGGTAATCCATGCATAAACAAAGGGTACAATGTGCCTTCTTGGGAAAAAATCATGGGTCTACTTCAGGAGAAAATTCTAGGTCATATAAAACCTTTTTCCTATAGATCATCCAACCATCTCTTGAGCTCCTAGAGCTCAGAAATTTATATACTATATAGATTAATGGACAATAGAGATGTGACAACTGGGCCCCAGTGACAGCACAACCAGCTTGCCTTAACATGGCCGTCGGGTCCTGGCCCCACCAGGTACCACCAGTTGCCCCGCAGACACGTGGGGCCCACCCCTCAGGGTCCACCCACGTGTCTGAACAGGTTATCTGAATAATGACTGCCCCACAGGCCAACACATGTCCTTTCCAGTGTGCTTTGTCCTCACTCCGACACACCCTGGGAAAATTCCCAGAAGGTCACCCATCCTGATCACTACTCCAGGCCAAACACACTTAATTGTGGAGTTCTAATCAGATAGGCTCCCGAAAAGGAAGGTGCACCTTATTGACACGAGTCATATCGTTTAGTCATTTACCCCTTTATCATTTGGGGATGTCATAATCACCCCCCTTTAGAGAACAACATCCTCGTTGTGGGCCCCACATCTCAACCTAGGTAGTGCACCACACTTAAAGCTGGGTACCACCTCTGATACCAAATGTGACAACTGGGCCCCACCCACCAGTTGCCTAAAAGGGTTATCTGACTAATGACAGTCCCCACAGGACAACACATGTCCTTTCTTGTGTACTTTGTCCTCACTCACACACACCCTGGGAGACTTCTGAGACGGTCACCCATCCTGGTCATTACTCCAGTCCATGCACGCTTAACTGTGGAGTTCTAATCCGACAGGCTCCCGAAAATGAAGGTGCACCTTATTGACAAGAGTCATATCATTTAGTCATTTAACCCTTTATCATTTGGAGGTGTCACAAGAGATACTCCTATAATGAGCTCAATCATAAACTCTACCTCTCTATTAAGAGGTAAACCAAAAAAATCATCTAGAAAAACATCCCTGAAACAATATACCACTAGAGGGAATTCATCCTGATGTAAACCCTGATCCTCCATGAAGAGATTATTAATCTAGGTCGTCGCTCCACCTATAATATGATTCCTTGGTCCATCTCTATCATCCTAGACATTACACTTACCCTTGTGAAGATAATTGCTACCCTCAAGTGATGTAAAAGACACCTTACAATGATATTTGTCCACAAAGATGTGATATGGAACCAACCAGTACATCCTAAAAATATCCTCAAATACCTTCATATCGAGGAAAAAGAGGTCTCATAAGAAGGGATAACTACCTACCTCAATGGGGAAGTCCTTACACTGGTGTATTCCCTCTGAGCACACTCCTAACGGTGTGTCCAAGGTCATCACACCACAATAATACTGCATATAAAAACTGAGAAATTCCATGATTGATAAAGAGATAAAGGAGTGTGAATCACCTTTATAAAACATTGAAGACACAAAATTAGAGACTAAAAAAATAATACCCAAAACTATTAATGGTCCATCACTCTGATAATGAGGTATCAACTCTAAAGCATGCAACTGACCAGATCTATAGACCTACTTTATAATTAGAATACCCTTAGTATAACTTCTTTAATGGCGTTGATGATCTAAAGTCTTGGTACTATTACCATGACCTCCTCCTAGTCCTATTCTGCCAATGCTACTCCAAAACCCTACTTGATATAGTGTAAAATAACATGGTGTTGAAGGTGGAGTTGGTGTGGAGTCTCTTCCACTAGAAGCTGATGGGAAGGTATGATAGAGTGTCTAAAGATTCTCTATATGGCCACAAGAATGACACGGTAGAGGGGTTTTATCACACTAAGGCTTAAAATTCCCCTTCCACACCATTGTTATATAATAGTCTTTCTAGTGTGGTTACTCTAACCACCACTACTCTAAAGAAAAACCTTGAGAGAACGGTTCCTACTCTTAGAAGAACTACTGGCCTGCCTTAAAACCGATCCTTTATGCCCAATACTATTGCCTTCCCTCAAGTTACGTTAAGTGATCAAAGATTAACTAAGGATCTCATGAAAATTAGGTATGTGAATGAAATTCCCCTGAGTATGGATGGAATTCTGAAGACCATCCGCATAACATCTATCATGCAATGGATAATCACTGTCTAGAAGTGGTGAAAAGCACAGCAACTCAGTGAAACTTGTTGAGTAGCATAAAATTGACATATCACCTTGCTCTAGATGCTTGAAGTCAATTGATCGGTCATCTCTCATTATCTGAGGAAAGAAATGATCATAAAAGTTAGTATGAAAATTTCGACCAGACCATGCCTTGATAAAGAGAAGCCTGGGTAATGACATCTCAACAGTGTTTGGTGGAATCTCGCATCATATATGCAGTAAGCTTGACCCTACACTGTGGAGGAATCTCCAAATGATCAAATATAGATAGAGTGCCCTCCATCAAAGACTTAACAACCTGCAGACCACCATCCCTAGAAAAGTTGGAAGGATTCTACTACTAGAAATCACATGTCTGATCATCCATAGTAGGTACAGGTTGTGGTGAACCCTTTATGGAATTCATTAGATGTAGTGAACTGTCATGAAGTTGAGTATTAGTTCATAGATTTGGTATAACAGGTTGTTCCTAAAGTGAAAATCCTGGTAGTAAGACTGGAATCTTAGGGCCCACCATCTATAGAGAGTGGTCATCACCACCCTCTAGACACATGAAATGAAGACGTCATGGTGGCATAGATCTAAAAATTGCAAGTACGCACCTTATAAAATGACTTAAGAATATAAATAATCACTAGATGAAGAATATTATAAGAGAAATGGATCACTATCCAAGATATACTACCCCAAATACCTGTTTAAGAGGCCAAGTATTAGTAAGTGTTCAAGTGTAAATTATAGGGGTTCGAGTTGGTAAAGGGTTAACTATACCTTTCCTCTTCATTTACAAGAAACCATTTCATTTTTTAATTAAAAATTTTCTTTTTAAGTTTCATTTTATTATATAGATATATCAAAATTTTATTAAAATGGATTTCCATTTCCTATGGCATAGGGTCCATATACCTTATCACTAAAATCGATACCCATTCAATTTCTTTAAAACCCTTCTACATTTGGTCTCAAAATTTAACAGGAAATATACGGTGACTCAAATTGTTAAATTAACCATTCCAATCCATGAGGTCCCATACACCTCATGAATTGAAACTGAAAATCACTTAATCATAGTCAAAGTGTAGCACATACATATGTAACAAGAATGGATTAGTCCAAAATCATAGAAAATACAAGCAAATTCATGAAGAGAAATACACCTATATGGAATGAAATATGCATGTAATTCTAATTATATGTGCCTATAATGATTCTTGTAACAATTATACTTTCCCTCATGTCATTGGTCTGAGAATGAAATAAATTCCTTAATCATAATAATAATTCTAAGCACCACACAATATGTGTGTCA
Source organism: Viscum album (assembly GCA_963277665.1). Classification (NCBI taxonomy): domain Eukaryota; kingdom Viridiplantae; phylum Streptophyta; class Magnoliopsida; order Santalales; family Viscaceae; genus Viscum; species Viscum album. The sequence goes on from OY728146.1 coordinate 392,657,757, forward strand.
CCCAATTGTGAAAGTATATCAAATGTAATTGAAAAAGTACAGAACACCAATTATTATTTAAGATAGTCATAATTTACACCAAACGTGGGTTTTCTATTCCCAAGCACTACTTATAACCAAGTTCATAATCATTCCCAAAATCTTTTCTATTGTTAAAAAATATTAAAGAAAGAAAGTAACTACTCTAATATGACTTTGTGATGTCCCAGACTAGGGTTCCACTCAAAGGTTCCTCGAGCCCAGTTGGCCACATGACCTTAAGATAATCTTCTTAAACACCAAAGGCTTCCAACTAGAAGAGAGGGCCTATGGTGTGTCTGTGGGAATACTATGCCCTCATTACCAGAGTGGAACACAACAAATTAACATAAAAATAGGTAAATAGTGGAATAAATATATAGACAGATGTGACCATGGAAGTAGAAGCTATAGAAATTAGACCCGTAACCTTCCATTTACTAAGAAGACATGAATAATAAATAACAAAAGAAACTGATAATAATAATAATACTCAAAATCTTGAAACTGAATCATATAAAAAGTTCGTGATATTGTATTTCATGTCTCTAAATAATTGTAAAACAAGTATATATGGCAGTAGGTAAAACATTATATACAAAATAACCAAAAATAAGCAAAAAAATATCCAACATCCTGAGTGTTGTCTCATTTATCTTCAACCAAGATGCATCCTAAAGTAAGTAAGTAATATCAGGGGTCCAAAGAGAGATGCTTCCCCTTGTCAATACCCGCATACATATAATCTACCTGAGTATTAATCAGCGGGCTAGATAGGGTGTAAGATAAATCTCAATAGGCTACCACCAATGATGTCTATAACATCTAATATGATAAATATAAACTGATAGAGTGAAATTATATATATAAATGTCAACCATTATAATAATTTAAATACCCCGATACCTTCTTCAGCCTCAGTTGGTGTGTGAATATGTAATAATTTTATTAATTATGTTCTATTTTTTAGAAGTGATGTAAGAGGATCCAAGGAATGAAAAATTAATACTATAGTAATAATATGAATTATAATAACTATGTATCCAAATTATAAAAAGTAATCTATTGAAGATGATAATAATGAAGAAGATCTATGGTAGTAACCAATGCATCCTTGACCTCATCGATCAAGGCAACTCAGTAGTAACCACTAGCCTAGCTGTAAGGGGTCTACGTATAATCCAAGGGATATATCCAAATACATTCCACTGTAATATGATTATAGTTGAGTCTAATGATCTCATCCAAGGTAAAATAGTACATGGATTGACTGGACCCAATAGGTGGAACCATGGTGCCACAAGCCCATAGATGTCACGCTAGGCCCAAGGAGTGTATCTAAGGAATACTATAATGATAATGGAGAGATCCAATGGAATCATGATAGGAATCCAATGATAGAAAAGGATTGATTTATAAGTTGGGTGTCACCCTTAGCTACCAGAACCCTTGAATTAGAATGACATCTTCCAGTGCTCAATGCATTCCTGCAGAAATCCATGGCTAGCATGAGTCTGAACACTCCTATAACGGTGAACATGTCTATATGCAATAATCACCTTAAAAGAAATTATTTATTTAATTAAGTACATGAAATACTCATGAATTTTCATAATTACAAAGGTTCATTCCATTTCTTACCATACTGAGTGGCAATGATGAGTGGGACACACAAACATTTGGCTATTTTGATTACTTGATAATTTTTTAGGTTCACTCCACTGCCTTCCATTAAGCATAGTATGGTGTGCTAGGGAAATGAAACCATTTAATTACTTTCATTAATATTTAATTATTAGGGTATTTCCTTTACCTTTCATATATATGAAAGGGAGGGAGAAGGACAAGTAACCTTATCCAATTCATTGATAAATAACTAGGACAAGTGATATGTATAAATATACTCCACATTTAACATTTAAAATTTCAATTTATTGATTATAAAAATTACCTTAGAAGGTTAATGTGATACTATGACATAATAGACATTAAAAATTCATTCATTTAATTAAACACTCACCTTTATAAATGTCAAGTCAAAGTACACTCGAAAGGTGGAAAAATAGTCATAACAAAACCTTAAGAGGAATAAATAAGGGAAATACCCTACTTGGGGTGGTCAACATTGAGGCCAAACCTCCAATGAAGATGAAAATATATTCAAGGGGCTCAAGAATATGAGAATGATGAATATAAACAAAAAAAAAAGAATCAAATAGGAAATTCCAAGGAAATCAGCACACACACAGTGATGACTGTTTACAAAATAGCCATACTTAAGGGACGAGTCATAGAAAGCCTACCTTAAGCTTTTACAACTCTCCCCATCCAATAATAGACATTAATTTTTCCTATAGTAAAAGAAAACTAAAAAATATCAATTCCATAAAAATAGGGAATAATAGACTACACAAAAATAACACAAAATATACGAAGAATAATGAATAAATGAGCCAAAAGATTTAAGGAATTACTGGTGCTCTTCCAACATGACTGATAGATTTGAAATTGGTGGTCAGATGGAGGAACAACAGAAGAACCTAGCTTAGGGATCTATGAGGGGATCTTGAACGATAGAGAAGGGAGAGGGTTGATATTCAATCAAAAAATAGAGCCCCCACCTCTATTTTAAAGATGCTAAATCTTGAATTAACACTTCATGTAAATGATTTACACGCTGTTCAAAGCTTAGGGTCTTCTTCCCTAGAAAAAACCTTTGACACATTGTGAAGGGTATTGTCTTGGACATTACACATTGTGTAATGATTAAATGTTGTACAATCCAATTACACATCATGTAATAAGTCTGAATCCTACCTTCAAACCTCTTGTTTCCTTCTCTTCAAAACAGACCAATCAGAACATGACCTAGATATATATTCTGAACCAAAATTATAACTTTAAAAATAGATTTAACATAAAGAAAAGATCCATACTTGAAGGAAAAACCCAGTTCATATAGTTTTCAATATTAATAATGGTCGATCTATTAAAAATATGTATTTTAATATCTTATATTGATAATGAAACAAAATGGATAATTTCATGAAACAATTTAGATTTGAAAGATTACTCTAGATTTATCAAACATGACCTTTTTATTCTATTTTATTTAGAATAACAGTTGAGGAATCAATCCTGGATGGTGTATTCTTTATTTTACGATCCTAGTACTGATAGAAATGACACCTTTTTTGGTTCTCTTTCCAATAACATGATTCAACATTGATTAATTATAATGTAAGCATAAATAATAAATTTTCTAGATCAATGTAAGATAACTGACATGGGGAGGTGGTGAATCAGTGATCCCCTTATTTTATGAATTATTCTCAAAACTCTACCTATGAAACTTGTTAGAGTTCTGATCCACTAAAATATATATCTAATCCTCACCTTTTATACAGTTAATACAATGAGATAGATCAACACTCAATATTTATAGGATTCGGTACAAAGAACCACTCTTTTCCATGTTCGTTATTCCCCGCCAACATGGATTTTTTTCTAACTTCTTCAGGTTTACAAGGTCACTTTGAACAACTGGTCATATACCCTAATAATCATTCTTACAGTCAACTCTATTTTTAATCCCCGTTAACAAACGCTTATATCGTAGTAGTTTATACCCCTATATTTATTTATATTCTCACCTTCCTTCTCGATTGGTTATACCCCCAGTCACAAGTCTTTTTAGCAACTGGTTATACACCATCTCTAAAATATCTTCCTTGTTATTTATTGAGCTAGTAAAGAAATATGTTATTGTTCAGATACTGTTCTTCTATAAGAATGTTTGATCACATTTTCCTATATATAAATTTTCATGATCCTCAACAGAACTCTAAAATTACTAATGGCCTTGAACTTCTTCCTAATCTGTAAAGACTTGGATAAATTAAAATCTAAAATTTCATTTGACTACCTTTAAAGTCTCTGAAACTTTAGATTTATCATTAGTCATGAAATTTTCCTCAAATATTAGTGTCAATGACATTTTAAACTTCCTTAAATATCATCTAGATTTACAAACATTAAAGAACATCTTAGAAACATAATATTTAATGACTTTAATTTTTCTTAAAAGGTCTTCAAGCCTCTATCAGCTGTAAAAACATAATGGAAGCACTATCATAAATGTATTCATAATAATTTCTATATCTTACGGACCTTATTTAGTAGACCATTAAATTTATTCATATGATACACCCTTGTTCAGTTCAATTTTTGAATAAACCTATATATGATGGACACATGATTATCTTTATGGTTATACAAGGTTTTATCTATCTGATGGATCTTTTGAGAGCATATCCTATGGAACATAATTTGGGGGTCATTGGATCTCTCTATCCAATAGACTTCATGCATCTCTATACGATGACATAAAAATTATCAATCCAATCATATTTTTCCCATAAAATTAATTTTATAGAATTAGTCTGGAAACTTCCTCACTAATTATTTCTATCTTGTGGAACTCTGTCTAGTGAACTGATGAACTATTATCCTATTGGAATTTTAAAGTCTCTATATAATCATTCTATTTCCGAACACATCCTCAATGATTAAACTTCATACATTATCTTATCCATGAATTTTCAATGGGAAATTTGTACAAACTCCCTTACTTTATTATAATTTATGCTTCTCTATCTAGTAGAATATTTTCATCAACCTCAGTATGATATCAACCAAGTTCCACCAACTTTTTCCTTCTAACAAGTTTTGGTTATGAAACTTGAATAACTTAATGATATTTTTTACTTTGTGGGTCACTGAAGAATTATCTAGTTTTTTAATTTTTCTATCAACTATGCAACTACTCTTATCTTCATATTTTCTAAGTAGCTTCTTATTACAACACATATTGAAATATTAACATCAAATGAAACCAATACATTTTGGACTAAAAAACTCCACATTTTTTTATTAATATCTCCACCCATATTCACATATAATTGTAGTTAATATGTGAGCTATAACCTTTCCCCCCACATGTGTGTGTATTTTATTTCTCCTGATTGTTGATAATAAAATGGAAAAGGATATGTAGGGGTAATCATAACTCATCTTACTTCATCTCAAAATCTTGAAAAAATTTCTTAATAGAAAAATAGTATCTCATGATTCTCTAAAAAAAATAGACTTAAATTTGAAAAATAATTGGGAAAATATGATATAGAAAAAAAGAGTGTATAATCAAGTTGATCAATGCTATCTATAAGAATTATTCAATGTAACACTTTTCAAAAACACATTCCATTATATTATATTAGGGTATATTTGAGTAATTTTGTTAAGATAAAAATTTCACCCATATGAAAAAAAATCAAAAAAATTCTAGTGTATAAATAAAACTACCACTATATATAATATTTCATAACAATCATCATTTCTCCTTGAAGATTTGTTTGATATATCAAAATAAATTATGATACTCATAACTCATCTTTATCTTTGACCCCCCAAATTCTTGTACTACTATCCTTCATCATAGTGTTCATAACATTATATGAAAAATATCCCTTCTTCTTATAAAATCACTAAAACACTCATCAAAGTCCTTTAATTATTCTCATTCCATTCCCTACAATTTTGTTTAAATAAATAATAATAATAGGAATAAGGAGGAATAACAATATTCCATAGAATTTAGTTTGAGATGAGATACTACAGTCATTCTATATTTTTTTTAATTTTTGTTCTTTGAATTAGAATTATATGTTCATTATTCCTTGTAATCAGTCTTTAAAAATGTTTTAATGGTTTTCTTCTAATCTGTTAGGTCTTCAGATGAATATATCACATTGATTTAGTTTTTTGAAATATATTAATACCATTTAGTTTGCAACATCCTTTCATGAATTCTTCTTGGGATAGTAAGATATTTATACAGTATTTAGTACCATTCCCATGTTTTGTACACCTATTTCATTTCTTATAGATCTTCAAACCACTATTTTTAGGTATCTTATCTTTAACATTGTTTTCATTTTATAAATACTATATCTTACCTTTTTCTTTATAAATATTTAATTATTCCTCCATATTTATAGACATGTCTATTTTCTCTCGACAAATAACTAAGCATTAATTCTTTCTTTGTTCATTTTTTTGAGATTCTCACATGCGGCACTTGAAACTTTAGGATTTTCAGCTTCTGAACTTTCTATTATTCCTTATCATACTTTATTGAATAATTTTTTTCTTATTTTATTATCATAGATACCCCATAATTTGTAAATATTTCTGGAAAGAGACATTTTTCTATAATGAGGCTGATTTTTGAAAAAATACTTCACAAAAATAATAGTGACCTATAAATATTATTTTTTTAGACTAATTGTAGTTCTAGTATCAAGTTTTTTATTCTTGTCTCTTTATAAACTATGGGAATCATTGTTCAAGGGGAATATTCTTAATGTATTAAAATATTTATTTATATAATATTATTTTTCACTAACCTCTTTATTCATAATTTATTAAATATTGTGTTTTGAACATAAATTGTTAGTAAAGGAAAATGTATATTAAGATGTTTTGGAAATAAAATCAGGCTTGCTCTATGGACCTTTCTTTTCACCTACGTTAGAAGATTCACCTTTAACCTCAACTACTTTGGTGAAGTCTTATATAATTTTCCTTGACTCACTTTGTTTGAAAATAAACATTTATTGTATATCAGAAATCTCTTCCTACATTCTCATCTAATAATTCCTCTTAATATTTTACCTTATTTTGAAATTTATCAAACGTCAATATATTTATCTTACATTAATTAACAAGCGTTATTTCATTATTACTTAGATTATAGTATCCATTTAGTTCTTTTTTATGATAATTCAAATTATTTTCTAGATAAAAAGCATTCACTTTATCTGATCTAATCACATTAAGGTTTGTCATATCCTTTTTATATTCTCATCATTCTCAAAATTTATCGTCTTAGTTTCTTTCATTAACTTCTTCATCTCCTTATATAGTTTTTTAATTTTATCATGTAATTCTTATATATTTTTATTTATAATCCATTCAAATTTTATTATGTTTTCTTTATCATCATTTATACTTAATGAATTACTTTTCTTTTAAACATGAGCTAAGAATTTGACTTCACCTTTAGATTCATTACTGGATGACGAACTATTCATTTTTTTCTTTTTCTCAACATATTATCCTTATAATTAGAATTTTTTTATTATGTTTCTTCATATTTTGTTTTTGAGACTTAATATCTTCCTCTTCTGACTCGTAATCATCGATATTCTGCTTAATAAGTCCTCCTTCAAAATGGAGACTATCATTATAATTCCATTACTTTAGAGATTTTTTTAATTTTATATTCCAATTTACCTTTTTATATCTCCTATAAAGAAGATCATTGATTTTCTTGAAGTATTATTCATCCTCCTTAGTATCAGAATGAAATTTTTCTTCTTCTATTTCATTATATATGATCTTCCCTTTTAACATAGCTTTAAAAGATATTTCTTCCATATATTTACTCATAAATACTATTAATTTTGTCATTTCATACACTATGATAATATTGTGAAGTTTAACTAGAGATATATCATTTAGATATTATAGGTATGAAACCTTGGCCTCAAACCTATCTGGAAAGTTTCTCATTAGTTTCATTATAATAGTATAATCTTCAAGATTTTCATTGAAACGCATGCTATTTCTGGAAATCTCTTTGACCCTTATAAAGTACTCATCAATATTTTCATCATTATATGTCTTGTTGAATTTAAATCTACTATATATTTTTAACTTGGATTCCTTGAATTCTATGTTTTCTCCATTTATTATTCTCAACTTTCCCATATTTCTTTTCCAGTTGGTAACCCTATAATTTTCACTCAATCCTTCTCAGATATATCAAATAAAATTGAATTTTTATCTTTACCATTAAATTAAAAATTTATCTTATCTCTCTCACCAATTAAAACCTAATTAATGGGAGTAAATACCACTGTATTAGTATATTTTACATATTGGAAAAGAGATAAAATATAAGTTATCATCCTATTATTCCAACTATGATAGTTATTTTCATCAAATATTGGAATGCATTTATTGTTCATAGAATTTATATTCTACATCCTCAGTAGATAGTTTGATATTTTAGTGGAAACCTTTAAAGGAATATAAATTGAAAATATAAAATTAGTTTGAGATTATTGATAGGGGATTGGGGTTAATTATAGATCCATTTATTATAGAAATTCATCTCAAAACTTGACCCCTAAAACTTGTTAGTGTTTTAATATAGTGAAAGATGTCTCTAAAAATCACTACATATGCATTAACAATAAATAGTGAGAGATCAACAAATGATATTTATAGGGTTATGTATAAATAATTAATCCCTTACATGTTAATTATTCCCACTTAACATGAATTATTTAGTAACTTATTTAGGTTTACAAAGGTGTAGAGAAAAGCTGGTTATAAATACTAGTAATCATTTTTCTAGTTGAATCTAATTCTACCCCCAACAACCATCTATTATTTTTCAGTTGGTTATATCCACCATATATCCTTATTTTATCATTTTCCTTCTTGATTAGTTATACCAATTTCTGCAAGTCTTTTTAGTAAACAGTTGAACCCCCCATCTATAAGCTCTTCCTTATTGTATTTTTATCCAATTCCAAAATATTTTCTTATTTATATGTTTCTCCTCCACATGAAATTTGGGTTACCTTTTACCATGTATATCTTATTTAATATCTCAAATAGATCTATAAAAATACTAATGGTCTCAAAACTTCTTCATGGTCTTAAAAGACTTAGATACAATTAAATCTCAACTCTTTTTAACTTTGTGTTGAATTATTCCTTGGAAAACATATTCCCATTAACACTATATATGATAGGCCATGTTATATTCTCCTTAGTCTGGTCTAATATGTCTGATACATCTTTATCAAATGAAATTTGGTATTTTTTGGATGTAGATCTATTCAATTCTACTTAGCACTACAATATTATATCTAATAAAAATAATTCCAGTACTCTAGCTGTCTGATACTTCTATATAGGATAAATGCCTTTACAACACCCTTTTGTCCTCTTATCCTATTTTTTCAACCAATTTGAATCATGGTTTACAAATAATGTTGTAAAATCAGAAAAATTAAGCAATTTTTCTCTCCAATGGAAGGAACCAATCTCAGAAAGCCTTCACCCCTTTATATAGGCATACTTTCTCCAAAATTTAATCAATATTTATGGGATCCTATTTGAATTTCCTTCTCAACTCAACTTTCCTTTGAACACCTTTAATGAATCTAAAATTTTGGTGTTAGAATTCTCCATGTGACTTTTTTGAAATATTTATGTCAATGATCTTTCAAACTTCCTCAAATATTTACTAGATTTATAAACATTGAGATACTAACTTAGAATCCTTTCAATTAATTACATTCCAATGTTTTGTAAAGATACTCTAAACTCTATTCATTATAAAAAAATAAAGATATATTTATTTGATATGTCTACTTAGTAAATCCTCTATCCAATGGACTCTACCTAGTACACCTTCAACTTTATTCATTTGATAAACCATTGTTTAGTTCCACTTTTTTTGGAAACCATTTTTTAACGGACTCATGATTTTCTATCGGATAACATATATTTTTCTCTATTTGATGGATATTTCAAGAGTTTTTCTATTGGAACATAATTGTGTGATTATAAACTCTCTCCATATGATAGAATTCATGTATCTCCATATAATGAAATAATAATTCACCATTAACTCATCTTTTTTCCAATCAAATAGATTTTCTAGACTTAGTCTGGTGACTTCCTCCCAAATTCATTCTATCCAGTGTCACTATATATAGTGAAATAATGAACTATTCTTCTATTATTGATAAAAATCCTCTATTTGATCATTCTATATATGATAATAGCTTTATTTATCAACATTTAGACAATATTACTCCATGAAATTGTAATTTGAACTTTTCACAAAATCTCTCTTTCTGGTTTATCTTATACATTTCTATTTGATATACTCGTTTCATTAATCTCAGTCTAGTATCCATTGAGTTCCAAAAACTTCATCCTTTTAAAAAATTATTCTAAGAAATATAAATTACTTAATTTTATTTGTTACATTGAATATCACTAAAGAATCATCTGATTTTGTAATGTTTCTCTAAACTAAGAAACAAGTATTCTCTCTAACTTTTGAAAGTGACTTCTTCTACCAAAACGTATTAAGAAATGGTAAAGGAATGAAACCAACACAGTTTGGACTAAAAAATAAAAAAACAAAGGTAAGGGAATACGATGGATCTTCTTGGTCCCCAATGTGAAGAGAACGATTGATAGATAATTATCAACCACGTTTCTCCATTATTTATACATTGAAAATTGATTTTAAAATTAGATTTATCTTGAGGGATATTAGAGGACTTTATATACTTATCTTCTTTTTGTGGCATATTTATATTTTTATTATAATTCATGCCTAGTGTGTTCTCTATTATTCTTAAGGATTCATCTTATGCTGAAAAAATGGTTGAATATATTTTTTTTCATTATGTCCATCCTCACTACATCTCCCACATATCTATTATTTAATATTTTGGTTATCATTTGTTGAAATAATAACATGAAATTAGGATTATTCATGTGAAATTCCCTCTTTTCCTTTATCATGAGATTCATTTGTGCTATCTCTATTTTCTTTTCTCTTTGAAAATCAGCTGTCCAAATTTCTGAAAAATATTTGGGAATATACACAACCTATTTATTTCTTACAAATTTATTCCCTTGACAAACTTTATTATAATAATTAATTTCGGATTAATTTTTATCTCAATCTTCTGTTAATTGCTTTGAATATTATTTTCCTTCTAGTTCTTTTCCAAATCTAGTTCACACTTCTTCTAAAAATTCTTGGGAGTATTCTGGTTTGGGACCTACTTTATATTTCTTCCGAAGACTATATTTTCATCCTTCCTCATCTTATATGGACTTTTATCTTTATTAATGTTTTTTACTTTCCTTGATAACCATAAAACATTTCTATGACCACACCTGTTTTAAATATAAAATATTTATTCAATATTTCCAAATCTGTTTGAGGTAGATAGATTTTTATTAATCTGTGGATGTTTCTACTTATATAACTTTCTTTACCTTAAAATTTTATTTTTATGGTCTTGATAAATTAATTTACTATACCAATAATCCAATTAAAAATTCCAAAACTTATTTCAATACTAGCTTTTGTAGCAGCAATCTCTTGTGAAAAAACTCTCTTTATTCAATAGATTTTTCAATTTTGGTATTAATATTGTTGGAATACTGACTCTGTGTGACAATTAATCAATCCAATATATTTTAAATAATCCTTTTCAGAAATAATAAAATATGTATATTAAAGTGAAAAGTCAAATTATTCAAGATATTGTATAGAAGGGTTTATTTCAATCGAGTTTGTTCCAATTGAAGAACAATTGTATGAAATTTTTACCAAGTAATTAGATATTTTAAAATTTGAAAAGATTAAAATATATCTTGGTATAATGGAAGTTTTAAGAAGTATCACTTTTGATTTTAATTTTTAAAAGTTTCAAATTTTTAAATATTTTTAGATTATATTGTGTCAGATTTGTAATGAACAATGCCTTAGGCTCTGGGAATATACTATCATGAAAATGATATATGTGTTAGTAATTGAATAAATGTTGTATCACAATAATATCTTAAGAAAGTTTATGAAATTAAATTGTTACAAAAATAAAATTTCAATTTTTTCACGACCTTACATTTTTTAACAATGATATATTATTTTGTAGAGAAAAATTTCATCATGACTATAATTCTATATAAAGTTTTAATGTCACAGTATGTTATAGTTTCAATGTTATCTGGAGATATTTTGATGTGAACACATTTTACTCCATCAGTGTGATGATATCTCAACATCAAGTAATATTTCAACACATGGAATTTTTCCTACTCTCATAGAGAATTAAGAATGATAGTGGGGGTATGATTAAAATTTATTTCATTTAATTTTTTTAGTTTTTTAATCTTTTCGGTATTTTATTTTAAATAAAAGAAGACTTTTGATCTTAAATGGGTGATTATTTTATTATTATCTCCAAGACATTTTCCACCAAACTAGGTTAGTTAACTCCTCATATTTAATTAAACTATTGATTCTATTAGACATGGAAAAAATAAATGAAATGATTATTTTATTCATAAACATGATGAATATATTGAACAAGATCTACTAAATACTTAGGTTGGAAAAAGAATGTAAATAGATATTAATTCCTCTCCGAAGAGCAAGAGATCTAAATAGAATAAATCATCATTTTAGTCACCTAATATAAGTTATGCTTTTTGATAGGATTTTGATGGAAAGTTGATGTTGTTATAATTTTTTTTTGAAAGAATACCATATATGAGTTGGTAATATAATTAAATATTGTATTTTTGAGATGAAATTACATTTACACAGTTGAATTTTTTTTAGCTGTAATGAGAAAAAGGTGGTATTTTAAAGGGAAGTATGTTAATTTTAAGAAAACTTAAAATTATAATATTAGAGTAATTATGGTTTGATGAATTTCAGATTAAATAAATTTGAGGAAATTTTTTCATATAAATATTTTTCTGAGATGTTTTGACCAGACTATTTTTGGAATTTTGAAATTAGTTTAAAATTTATTTTTTTGTGAGAAATAGTTTTTATAGGACGAAACTGAAAAATGTCTTATTAGTCTATCTTGGTACCATGGATTGCGAATATTTAAACTAATCACCAAAAAATTATTTATAGATAAGTTTATTTAAATAACACTGGAAATGATGTTAGGATATTATGAGCAAGGGAATTATTAGGATGTATACCTATTTAAAATTTTGATTTTCAATAAACCACTCAATATTGTTGGGATGTTTTTGAGGATGATAAATTTTATTTAAATGGATAAATGTTGAGTAAATGAATATATTATTAATGAAATTTTCATTAATATGATGTTATACAATCAAGATATACCACTTGATCAATAAATAATGAAAATTCTTAAGGAAGTCACATGTATAGTCAAATGAATTTTGGGATACATGAACATTTCGTCAAAAGTGTATCCTTAAACTTATATTGATGATATTTTAGAGTTTTATATGGGGTAAAATCCACTTGATAATATAGATACATATAAATTAGTGGTTATTATAGTTATTACACAATGGAAGACTCATAGGTATTTGATTTTTTCATCTCACATTGCTCAAGGAGAGAATTTAGTGAAGAAGAAGATGGTTGAACCAAAAGTTACAAATAAATTTATATCTAATTAGTATTTTGGTAAAAAGATAAATATATTAAAGAGTGAGATTCATTAGTTTAAGTATAATAATTTCAAAAGATTTTTAAATATTGGAAATATCTTAGAGGAAACTAAAAAAAATGTCTATATGAAATCAACCCTAATTTATTTTAATCTAGATGCCTTTTTTAAATAGTTTCCTTAGTAAAATAATGTTGTTAGTACCATTTAATATTTTATCATCTCACAATATAAGTGTGGCCATACTAGTGTTATTTTTCCACCATTTTTAACCAAAGAAATGAAATTACGGCTATTTTAGCCTTTATGACCAACAATTCAAGTAGAAATAGATTTGGTTGAACTATCAAGATGGTATGCAGAAGATGATTTGTTTAATTTACAAATAAAAGTTTATAAGGATATAATAATATAGGAAATAAATATAACACTTCATAAAATAAGTAAGAGTCAATGAAGAGGGATTAGAAATGTAAATATCAAAGAAAATTGTTGTGGTGAAGTTTATGTTGTTAAATAGTTATAAACTATAGGATTTATAATGAAAGAATTATATGATAAGAGAAAATTCAAGATTTTAAAAATTAAGAAGTATAAATTCTTTTGAGATTGATCCACGTCCAATAATGGAGTTGGAAGTGAATGGAAAATACCTGGAGAATGTATATAATCAATGAATAAAATTGAGAGAGTGGATGTGATTCGAAAAGATTATAATGTGGAAGGATTTGTTACCACTAAACAGATTTTTTATCATGTATTTAGTTTTCACTATAAGTTTTATATGATTATATATATTTACCTTGAGCTAATATAAGTAATCACACTAGAATTACACATAATATAGTGGTTTCTTATATATTATAGTTCCTTAACTCTCACTTGAAGATGAAATTCAAGAATTTATTGAAGAGATTAGAATTATAGCACTATTGGATAATTTATATTGTGGGGATGTTACACTTTACAACTTTATAGTATCATTTTCTATAATTAAAGAGAAAAATCCAAGCTGTGATGAAGTTCAAGAAAATTTATGTGTGTGCTTATTTATGCAATGTTCTACTAGTTGAGGATACTAGTTTATTGGATAAAGGATATTTGTTAAAAATTGTTTTACATAATTTTGAGATTATAGAGAATATAGATGAAAATTATGCTTTAAAATAAAATTTATCCACCACAGTTATTGATATTTTTTTTGATACTGATCATGATAGGTTTATGTTAGTGGATGCTAAGAAATCAGAGGAGAATACATAAGATAAAGTTTGAGATCCATTATTTTTTCTATTGTATTCTTATTCTGGACTATTTTATATTTTGCTTAATAATTTTTATATAATTTTGGATTCTTTACCCTTATGTTTTTATCATGTTTTTTTGATAAGTACAGGGGGGGGGGTGATTATTAATGTTGTTGATTTTCTTATATTTTATGTTTATAAGAATTATGTCTATTTTTTTCTATAATTTTATATCTGAAGTTATTTAATTCAAATATTTTTTATAAATATAAAAAGGGGAGGGATTTTTGGATATTTGACCTAATAATTGCTTCATTTTTGTAAAAATAGTAATCATTAATATATCTAGATTTCATAGCTTATGTTTATTATTATTTTTTCATTTGTTTTCTTTCTATGTTTTTTAGTCTTAATTGGATAAATAGTGTAAATTTTAGAGAATAAATTATATTATTGGAATCTTATAACATATTGGAATAAATATATGATATTTTAGTAGTTGAAATTAAAATCTATAGGTAATTCAGTTGGAGTTATGATCCTCTCTTTTCAGTTTTTAGATTCTTGACATATTTGTGGACTAACCAAGGACTAATGTATATCATATTCTATATATTGTATTTTTTTTTTACATTCCAAATAACTTTTACTATAACTGAAATATGGTGAATCTAAATTCAATCATCGAAATTGATGAATCAGACATTATACATGATGTTATAAGAAACAATTTATTAAAATATAACATGATAATATGTTTAGAAAACACATGTGTTATATGAACTGTGGGACCCATATTAAGATTATTTCAGAATAGCAATAGAGTGTAAACTTATATTGGGAGAATATTTTGGTGCTAATGGATCCCTAATATGTTTTCCAAGATATGTTGTTCAATAAAGTTTAATAAAGGAATTTTGGGGCTATAATATCCCATGGGAAAAAAGAAAATATCACTATCGTGGGGTTATTCCATGTAGAGAACATCATATCAAGAAGTAGTTACAACCTTTGTTTCCATTTTAAATTTACTATTAGGTGCTAACACATATTTATGATATTACTAATGTATTGTTGAGATGTTCTATATGATTTCATTAAAGAATTAATATATAATGAATCATAAAATAGGATTTTCAAGTGTCAATAGGTAACTCATATTTTTTATACCAAGACCGATCAAACTGTTGAAATAAGAATTTGGAAACAACATGGATTATGGTGACAACAAAGACTGTTGGAGATTCTTCTCAAAATATCGATCAAATGGAATTGGATTAACCAATGTTTTCGAACTATGATCACAAAATTATTCCAGTAATAATTTACTGTGAAGGATTCAATGCATTGGAAATAATTTCAAATTATGATTGAGATATAACATCTATTCTAGTTTCATATATTCTATTTGGTTCATAGTTTTTGGAGTTTTATTTTATTTATATTTTATTATGCATTACATCTATAATCTGGTTTTTGATTTTCCTCACAAAATCATGTCTTGTACTTATTTTTCGATAAGGAACTAGTCTGGAACATTACATATTCTAGTGTCTTTAAAAATGATTACAAATTCTTGAATTCCCAATGATATTTATGGTTTAGAGTTTTAGATAGATAGGTTACAACCCTTACATAAAAAACCCATTTATTACAAAGTGTATACTTCTATTCAGTATCCAATTTTCTTGCAAAATAAAACTTTTAAAAATAAACATATTTATATTTTCATGGTAAATATTCATGTCTTTTAACTTGAATTATTATTTATTCTTACCCATCCTTAAACCCTATAAAACATTTTAAAATGTGGGATGAGAATAAAAATACTAGTATGGGATATAAAAGGAAGAAAGAAACTAATTATTTAATTTTAAAACCTTGATATCAAAATGGGAGTTCACCTTTAACATAATAAACTTTGATATTGAATAATTATTTACCTATATATGAAAAATATTTTCTATACAGAATTTTTCATAAGAAATTTTATAATAAATCATAAAGGAAAAATCATAATCAAGAGTTTTTATTAAAAAAATACTAACCCAATTATTTTATTAATTTATTCATAATTTGTTTTCCATTTAATTTAGTGATTTTCAAATAAAAGTGCATAATTGTTGTGAAATACCCATATTTTAATACTAAATATAATTTTGGGCATTATTTTAATTAATCCAAATTTGAGTCAGTTGACTAATTTAATTATAACTCTCACCCTGATTATCCAAATTATGTAATTATTCTTTTTTAGAGTTCGTTATTCAATTTACTAAAACCAATTAAACTAGAGATTGATCCAATTATTCAATATAAAAGGTAATGTAGACCACAAAATAAGGCCAAAATAATCTATCCAAGAAAGTGGACCAACCACAAAGAGAGAATTTATGGGCTCATTATAGAAGCCCAAATTTTATAAAACTCCAAAATATGTTCCTAAATGTCCAAAAACATCTTGGATAATAATTTCAAGACTTGAATCTACCAAAAAGGGGTCAAAATGATGCTTTGAATTCCAACCCACAATTCTGTTTGGGAATTAAAAACAACCCAACATTATTGACTTTTATCCCCATACAATCATCCAATGTATCTAATATTTTTTAGCATGAAATCCAAGATATAGATTCCTAAATGTTTAGAAATAAATGGTTCAAATTTGAAGGAATATTCCTAGAATAAAATTCATTCATATTTTGACCAATGAAAATTTGACACATAAATGGATAGAAGAACATGGTTTTCCAAAACATCCATAACTTTGGATCCAAAAATCCAATGGCTTCCAAATTTAGACAGTTAAATTTCCACATCTCTAAATAAAACTTTAAAGAAGAATAAATCTCAATATTAAGCTATGTGAATGGTTAAATTGGATATCTAAGTTGAGGGACGGGTTAGGAATGCAAACAGTCCACCCTCTTAGGATATAAATACATCCCTTCTTATCCTTGAATTGAGTTAGAATTTTAGAGATCATGAGGATATATTATTCTGACCAAGGTTCTTACATAGGATTTGGAGGATGTTTCAAACCAAATTTTTTTACTTTATAGGCCTTTCTTACTCTCTTTGTTTTTATATTCTTTTTTTATTTTTTTAATTGTAATCACAAGTCTTTTTTTCAATTTTATTGTAATTTTAAGGCATGTTTCATAGTAATATTTTATTACAATCATCCGCCTTATTTTTTAATATTAATGTTGTTAAAAGTTTTTTAATCAAGTTTAAAATAATTATCTTATTTCTCTTTCTCATTCAATATAAATTGAATTTTTTAATATGTTCATCATTCATGTGTGTGCTCGACACCCTAATCTTATCTTAAATGGTTATTTTTATTCTTTTTTAACTCATATCCATAAAAATATTAAACCAGATTAATAACTATCTCAATGTCTAATTAAATAATCTGTTAGAGTGATTCATATTTTGGGATTGTTAATTTGTTGTGGGTTTTTTCTCTTTGAATATTCTTTAGGTTAATATTGTGTATGTTAAAATTAAAATGTCATGGATTAATGGCATGTTTTGTTTAACATGTAGATTCCATGGATTATTATAACCATAAATACACTACCATAAAAAAGTTTTTATTTATATTATAATGCTATTTATGTTAAGGCTCAGATTAATGACTCAAATCTTGGGAATTCTGATCAAAATCATCATGTAAAGTGGGTGTTAATTTAATACAATATAAAGAAAATCTCAAGGATATCAAAAGATTAAATACCAAATAATGAACTCATGCCAATATTTAAAATATTTTGAAATAAAAAATCCATCCATAAATCAATTTAATTATTCTCTATAAACAAACCCACATAAAAAAGACAAATAAAAAATAATCAACTCTAAAATACGTACCATCACCAAGTATTTGTCCTAAGTGCCACTATGTTCATTAGTAGAGAACCAAAAATTTGAATGGTTGATTGGATACAATCAATAATTCTTCAAATGGAGATGTTGTTGGGGATGGTGCAACTAATAGTCGGTAGTTTTTTATTTTTTCAAAAAAACCCAAAAAAAAAAACAAAGAAATATGTAGAAAAAGACAAATAAATAATGGCCTTCCCTTATAAATCATTAAATAAAAAACCACAAATAAAAAAACACTTTCTAAATCCTTCCAAATTCTATATAAATTCACTATATCCTCCCAAACAACCCAACAAATGTTTTTGACAAAAAAATAGAGAGTACTCTTTGGTAACTTAAAAGGGCCATTAGGGATAATTAAATCACTCTAGAACCATTCACTTACTATCCACTTGAACTAGATATGGGAAATCCTATAGAAAGAACATCAAAATAACTCTATTCCCATAATATGAACTACAAACCCCTTGGTATTAAATATCCAACTATTGTGGTTGACTTCGAGCTCAAATCGAGTTGGTTTCATCTTTTACCTCATTTCCACGAGTTAGCTAGTGAGGATCCTCATAATTACCTCTAAGTGTTTCAGGTAGTGTTCTATACCATGAATCCTCATGGGGTATCTGAAGTAAAAAATTAAACTTGGAGATTTCCCTTTCTCCCTATATGACTCCTCCAAGTCATATCTCTACTAACTACCTCCTAGTTCCATAACCATAATGCATGATATGAAGTGAATCTTCTTGGAGTTAATATTTCATGCTTCTTGAACTACTTCCATTTGGAAGGAATTTAGTAGTATCTATCAATTACCCACTAAATTACTCAATGAGTACTGAGATATATTCCAAAATATTATAGTAACTTTCCAAAACTAACAAATCCCTAACTAAATCTTGATCCAATACTTATATGAGGGGTTATTGGATATAGAGCGTACACTCATTTAGGTCACAAGTGTAAGTTCTCTTGTTGAAAAAAATCATGCAGTTTCATGAGATATCATATGAAACATGGAATAAAAAATTCAAAAATTTCATACTGAAGAACATGCTCCAGTAAAACTATTCCAATAGAATCAATCCATAGATCCCAACAAGGTGACCGGGTGGATGAGTGAGCTTAAAAGTTTTGCAAAACAACTAGCTGTAGCTACCAGAGTGTGAAAATCATCTTCTTCACAATCTCTTTTCCCTAGATCTATCAAAAAGTGTGGCATCTGTATATTAGAATATCATACAACAAACAAATGTCCACAACTTCAATATGATACATCTAATTCTTCTAGTCCAATGGAGCTCAATGCAACATATGATCATAGGAACACCAAATCTCAACAATCCGGTGGGTTCATTAAAAACATTAAACAACCCATTATAACCCCTCCTCTTCTACCTATAATACTGGCTTGTGGTATGGTAATCCCACAACACATACCCCTTAATTATCTCCTCAAAATATAAACCAATTCTAATATGGAAAAGGTGGTGGTAACTTCTAAAAACTTATCATTTTTACCTCAAACACAAAGGATAAATCATAATTCTTCTCCTCCTCAATTGAACTATCCTAGTCAACCTCCTCATTTACCAACCCAATACAATAAATTTACCAAGAATCAAAATCAAGGAAATGAAAATTAGAGACATTACTCTTCTTCTAAGAAACCAAGGGAAAGTTCTGTAGAAGATATTGCCTCATTCACCCATTCTAGACTTAAAAAAAATTGAAACCCAAACTGGTTAACTTGTATCCCATCCATGTCAGCAAAAATTAACCAATTTTCCACAAATCAGAGATTAACCATTTCCCAACCCTAAGGGTAATGTAAGTGAAAATTTACATCTATTGGGAATTTTTTCCATGCCTCATGATGGATCCTCCAATAAAGATTTGAATTTGGCGCTTTAAAATAAAAAAACATAAAGAAAGAAATAAAACATGTAGCTAATCCCTCACCCCTTATATTTCTCTAAGGAATACAATTCCTTTTAATCAAGCCATCTATATGCAATGGAAGTCCTTCAATCCTGATCCTGAAATTCTTGACATGTTTGGACATGTTGATGTCAACATTTCCATCTAACTGAAAATTTATTTTCATTTGACTTTCAAGATCCACTTTAAGGCTGACCGGGAACCAGAAACAAAGGTTACCCCAAACCTTTCAAAATTAAAAAAAATTAACATCACACCTTTAAATATTAAAAAACATCCACACCAGTCATCATCCACTATTTCCATCACCGACCATCATCATCACGAGTGCCGTTTTGTCATCAGCATCCATCACCATGTCACCCTCACCATCCAATCACCGCACTAGAGTTGTCAGAGACCTCCGGTGCTACCGTAAACCATGGCGTGAAACCCAAAATACACAGTATCATCCCTTCACCCTCATCATCTCTATCCATTTTGACATAAAACATTGCAACCAAAAAAATATTACCATAAACCGGATCACTGAAATAAACCAAGTCACCAAAAACCAGACATCCAACACTGCAAAAAAAAAACAAAGATCACCGAAACCAGATACCAAAATGACTTTTCCATTGAAGAAACATTAAATAGATTAAGAAAACACATAAAATATCCACAAAAATTCACTGATGTATTTGAGGAAGAATCACAAAAATTTGAAAAACTAGAAACCATATTCACTAGAGAAAAAAGACTCATCCCACGCATGGAGCACCAAAGGCCTCTAAGTCACACATCCCAAAACTTCATAGTTACCCCTAAATAGATCCACCTGGGAGAGGTGCAGAGGAACCCAATGTCATAGAAGGGATTTGAGCGCCAGAGGGATCTGAACACCAGCAACGTCGAAGCGGTAGAAGACCAGAATCTATCCAAGGAATAGGAAACCGACTCCGGTAGCACACGTAAACCCATCATATTCCAAACCACAAAACCAAAGCCTCTTTGAAACCTTTGCTCCAAAACTAACTTGGATTTTCACTAAGAATCCTGAGGCCATAATAGGGTAGGGTACACGAGGGAATCCACAACACACTAGAGATTTAAAAGGAATGAGATATCAGAAAGGAAGCAGGCCAAAGGAGGAGTAGAGGGGAAGATCTAACGGGCTGAGAGGGTCTCATAAACCCTAGGGGGGGATTCTGAGAGTGAGTTTCCAGAGAAAATGAGAGATATAATAGGAATAAGAAAACTATAAAGGAGGAATGCCAAATGAGGAGTATAGGAGAAGATCCATCATGCCGGGAGGGTCTCGGAATCCCTATAAGAGGATCCGTCAAGTGTGAGAGAGGATGGGTGAATATGGGACCATCAACCACATAACTAAACAAAAAAAAAGAATGTTTACTCAAAATTTCAATCTTATATGACTTCAAACAAATCCCTGAGTATGAAAATTTTCTTAGGGAATTGTGCACTCATAAGGGACAACTTAGGACCATATATAATGTCTCAACCCAACAATCCATACCCATGAAGTAAAAATATACAATGACATTTATTATTCCATGCCAAATATGAAGTTCCAACTTTGATGATTCACTAATTGGACTAGGAGCCTTGATAAATGTCATGCACAAATCCATCTTATCCAACCTTGGTCTTGGTATCTTGGACCCAATGAGTGTTGTCATCTAGTTAGCCAATCAAAGCTCAATCAATACTAAAGGAATAATTGATTATGTCCTTGTAAAAGTTAAAAATATTATATTCCTAGTTAATTTCTACACCGTTTACATGGAATGTGAGATGATATCTTCTCAATATCACCTAATTATTGGAAGACCATTCCTCCAAACATATAAAACAAAGATTCATGTCCATGTGGACATCTTATCCATGGAATTTGGAGACCAACTGGTAAAGTTTAAAATTTTTCATGCCATGAAATACCCATTTGAGTATCACCCTACCTTTTCAATCCATGATTATGAGGACACTTGTAAGAGTTAATTGAACTCTATTTAATCATGTTCATCATGCTTTGATGATAGAGGATTTTTTGAAATTTTTACGATGATTAACTAAGTCATAAATTGGGATGTTTATGTTGACCTTTTATATATATACTCCATCAATATAAAGGATCATGAAAAGTGTCTATAATCCCATATAAACTCTAATATCTACTAATTTAACTTGGAAAGTATTAATGAAAATGAATAAAAACCTACTAAAAGACATTCCTCTATTCCTATGTTGTCTAGCCCAAAAAAGAAGGATCTAACTGATATGAAACCTCTTCTTGTGCACCTAAAACATGCATTCCTTTTCCACGATCACTCTTATCATGTTACTATCTCTAATGAACTTACTGAAACTGAGGTGTCAAAAATTGTTCAGGTGTTAGATTAAAACAAAAAAGCTATAGGTTGTACCCTATATGACATATCAAGAATCAACCCTACCCTTTGCATGCATCTCATTCATCTTGAGTAATCATCAAAACCTTCAAGAAATCCACAAAGAAGACTCAATCCACTCATACTTAATGTAGTTAGGGAGGATATCATCAATATTCTTCAAGCTGGTATTATCTACCCAATATTTCAAAGATAATGGGTTAGTCTGATTCAAGTGGAACCTAAAAAGGATTGGAGAACTATTTTTACAAATGAAAAGAGAGAGGTGGTCACAACTTGAGTGAAAAAAATGGAGTGTGTGCATCAATTTTGAGAAATTGAATTCTAAAACACGAAAATATCACTACCCTCTTTATTTTCTTTATTAAATTCTAGAACGATTACCTGGAAAGTTATATAATTTCTTTCTTGATGGATACACCAGCTACTTCCAAATCCCAATTTCACCTCAGGACCTAGAAAATACTACATTCACTTACCCCTATGGAACATATGCATATAAAAAATTTCCTTTTGGCATTTTCAATATTCTTGCAACATTACAGTGGTGTTTTATGAGTATCATTTTTGAATTCATTGATCTTTACATAGACGTCTTGATGGATGACTTTACCATTTACGGTGATTCATTTGAATCCTTCTTACATTCACTCTCTTTGGTCCTACAAAAGTGTGTCAAATACAACCTTGTGCTGAATTTTGAAAATTGAAACTCCATGGTTACTGATGGGATTTCTAGGGAACATAATTTCACAAGAGGGTATTAAAGTTGATCCTTTCAAAATTTAGGTGATACAATAACTTAATGAACCCAAATCAATTTGAAACATCCATTAATTCCATGGTTATGCTAGTTTAAATCAGTGATACATCCATAATTTCAATAGGATTTACCTCCCACTCACTAGGATACTCCAAAATTATGTTACATTCCATTTAAATGAGGATTATAGAGATACTTAATTGAAATCAAAGATTTTGTTATCTCTACCCAAAAAACAACCCCCCCAGATTGGTCTTTACCCATTGAATTGATGTGTGATTCATCTGATAGGGTCATTGGGGCCGTTCTTGGTCAAAGAAGAGAAAATATTTCTCATTTCATCTATCTTGACTAAAAAATATTGGATGAAACTCAATATCACTATAATCTGTCTGAAAAGGAACTTTTAGCTATGTTTTTTCACATAGGATAAATTTTGAAACTAAATTTTAGGTGCCAAACACATCATTTTTACAGATTATTCAACTTTAAAGTTATTTCTTAAGAAAAGTGAATCCAAAAAAAGGTTAATAAAATAGATCCTAATGCTCCATGAGTATAAAATTGTAATTATAGATAGAACTGGAAGGAAAACATTGTTTTTGATCACCAGATTATAATTTCTAATTATTCTCTTTATGAAATAATTGATACTGAATTTCCAAATGAACACCACTATTCCCTCACTTATAAGTAACTATGGTATGCCTCACTTGTAAATTATTTTGTTTCTGGTGTTTTCCCTGATTTCTTTAAAAGAACAAAAATTGAAGTAGAAAAGTGATTTAAAATACTATTTTTCGGGAGATAATAAACATTGGAAAATTGGGGTTGACATGGTAATTAGAATATGTGATGTTGATGATGAACATTCCTCTTTCTTAGAATTCTACCACTCAATACCCAAATGTGGAAACTTTGGACCACAATGGACCTCTTGAAAGGTCCTCTGTTATTGATGCCTCTAGAAATCACTCTTCAAGGAATCACTTGAGTTTTTCAATCATGTCCCACTTGAAATGTTTTGGCACAATTTTAAAAAGAAATAGAATAACCTAGAAGACTTTGATCTTATATGAGATTTTTGATATATGGGGTATCAATTTCATTGGACCATTCCACCTTCCAATGGATTATCATACATTATTCTTGTGGTCGATTATCCTTCTATGTGGGTTGAGGCCAAACCCACTTGAAAGGATTACCCACATACTATTAGTGAGTTTTTAAAAACCCATATATTTCAACATGTTGCAACACCACATGTATTGAATAGTGATTTAGGAATCCATTTATGTAATCAGACCATGGAATATGTTTTTGAAAAAAATGGGGTTGTACATAAAACATAAACTACATATCAGCCCCCAAAAAATGGCATGGATGAGATTTCTAATAGATAAGTAAACAATAATTATTGATAGAATTGCGAATCTCACAAGATAAGACTATCCTAATAGACTTGGTGAAACACTTTTGGATGTTCAAACTTCCTATAAAACACCCATTGCGATGTCTAATTTTAGGATATTTTTTTGGTAATGCATGTCATTTACCAGTTGAAATTCAACATAATTCATTTTGGGCTCTGAAATATTGCAATTTTTATTTTGAAAACATTGTTGAAGAGAGAATGTTTTAGTTGAATGAATTGGATGGGATTTAACTAGATTCTTACGAGAATTATAATATCTACAAATAAAATTATAAGGAACTCCATAACAAACAAATCCTATGAAAGGTATTCCATGAAGGTTAAAATGTAATTCTCTTCAATTCATGATTTCAGATTCACATAAGTAAGCTTTGTTCTCAGTGGGAAGGCCCTTTTGTTATTACGAATGTTTATCCGTTTGGTGCAGTGTAAGTCCAATACCCCTCTTCCAAAAGAAAATTTACATTTAATGGACATTGGTTAAAGAAAAACCATTATATGGAACATATTTTGGGAACCACATCAAATTCCATGAGATCCCCAACTACAACGGTAGACCCACCATTGGATGGAGATGGTGACCCACCAAATACAAAAAAGGGGGAACATCTATACCTATAACTCTCCCTATCTGTCTCATTATTCTCCCTCTCTCATTCTACTTTTTTTTAACAATTAATTCATCAAATCCCATTTTTGTCTTTATCCTTTGTTTTGGGTGTGTATTTCATTAAAAAAACCAAAAAAACCTAAAAATCTAAAAAAAATAAAAAAAAATCATAATTACTCACCAATAAATTTTCAAATGTTTTCTAATATTTTTATGGAGTCCAATGACTTGTCTTCATCAATTTATTTTTATTTTTAATATCAATTTGGATAAATAATTTTGTTTCAAATCTAATTAATTTTCAATGGAAAATTTTTGATTTGGAAAATGAATCTTCCCCAACCGTGAGGAACAATATTAGCTATCCTACTAAGGATACCTATGTCCATGTTTTCATATTATGTGTTTTTAACTCTAATTTCAAGTCTTGTTTTTTTAGACCTTTGAGATGAATTTTATAATTTGGTGTACATCAATATGATAGAGGCATTTTCTAAACCACATGTGAATCAAAATAGCCAAATAATCTCCCATTAACCTCACATTGATCCTCCTTTTGAAATACCCTTAGAACTCACAAAAACATTTTTTACATCCAAATTAAAAGACCAAAGCCTTATCCCACCCAACATCTATATGCATTTAAATTTCATATTTTATTGAAATTTAAATGTGGGGGGAATGGATTTCATTTTGGGTACCATTTCCATAATTTTCAAAGTGTTATCATATGCCTGTGGGAAATCATACATTTAAGTGGTGGGGGAGAGGTTATTATTTAGTGACTTTTTTAAATTTATATATTTTTATGACAACTGGCACAAATGGTATTAAAAAGTGTTCAAATAAAGAAAAAAACAATGGTGTGTGTCTTGGGAGAGTAAAAAATCAATCTTACTCAACCTTTGATCTTATTATAACTATTAAAATTAGTGTTGTGAGGATATTAAACAAGAGAGGGATATGAGTGTGATATTTGTGTAAAGTAAAACTTTTAAAAATAAAATAAAAAAAAGAAACCAAAGGATCACTTGAATCATCTTTTCTTGTGTTTTTAGGATAAGTTTTGTGTTTTCATAAAAATTTCATCATTTCATCCACTTTTAATTTTCTCCCTATATTTTATTCTTTCCCAAATTCAGGACCATGTAAATATTTATCTCCATTTCTTTTAAAGTTTTATTTCAAAAAAATAAAAATGTTTCCATTTCTTTTTCCACATTGTTGTTTTACCCCTCTTTTCATAACTTTTGGGCATTAAATTCTTATGATCCCATATCTACTAAAAATCCCCTTGAAAAGACCCATGGATTCTTTTGCACTTTTGAATAGGGAATTGAAGGTTGGATCTCTTTAAAACCCTAAAATTTTAACTTTTTTTGGGTGAATAAGACAACCTCTATAAATAAATTTTTATCATCTTGAGAGGATTATGTTTCGAGTTCCTATATTTTACATTTATAATTATGAGCATGAAATATGATTTTTTTTAGAACATTATTAGTGTAAAAATTTTATTATGGAATTATTTATGCATGAGTGAGATAGTTTAGACCTCCTACGATTGGTGAAAAAAAGGTTTTAAAATTTATTAGTGAGTGGAAATTATTTTTTTAACTGTTTTTTGTATATGAGAACATGCAAAATTCTAGGTGTCGGGGATTTTATTTTACTCATTTATTCATAAATTTTTCCAACTCTATTTGGTTATTTTATAATAAAATTGCATATTTTTGTTGAATAGGCATGTTTTAATACTAAATATAATATTTGAACATCATTTGAATCAATCTAGTTTCAAGTGAGTTTACTATATTAATTAGAAAACTCACTATACTTATCAAAATTGTGTAATTCATGTTTTTCAGGGTTCCTAATTCTATTTTCTATAATTTATTCAGCTATATCTTGGGCCAATTTTCCATCTAAAGGGTCATATGGACAACATTAGAAGGCCCAAAGAATCTATCCAAGAAACCTGATCAACCATGAAGAAAGAATTTCTAGGATCAATATAGAAGCCAAAATTTTATGAATGTATATAATATATTCTTGATTATCTAGAAACATCTTGGATAAAATGTTTGAAGACCAAATATACAAAAAATGTGCTTGACTGATGCTTTGAAGTCCATCCCATAATTCTGTCATGGAATTAAAAATAGTCCATCGTTTTTTAATTTTCTCCCCATTAAATTATCAAATGGAGGTGTGATTTGGTAGTTTTAAATTCATTATACAAACTTCAAACTTTTCCGAAGAAATGGTTCGGATTTGAGAGAACATATGTAGTATAAAATTCATTTACATTTAGACCAAGGGAAACCTAGACCCAAAAATGGATAGAAGCACATGGTTTGCCAAAACTGCCATAACACTAGATCAAAAAGTGAAATGGCCTAAAAAAATCCTTCAATACAGAATTTATGAAGAATATATCTCGATATTTTTTAGTCTAAATGTTTTAATTGGTGATCCAATTTGAGGGACAGTTTTGGGATGCAAATAGTCTACCAGCTTGGGATAAAAATACATCCCCCTTGTCCTTGAAAGGAGTTGTAATTTTAGAGTATAATAGGATATATTTTCATGACCAAGGCCCTTCCAAATTCTTGGGTGGATCTTTCAAACTCGTGTTTTCACTTGAGATAACTTTCCTACGCTCTTTGTTTTCTTTTTCATTTGTGTTCTTTTCAATTGTAATCATGCAATTTATTTTCAATTTCATTTGAATTTCAATGCATGTTTCATCTGAATATATTTTTATAATCACCCAAAATCTATTTTATTAAAGTTATTTTTCTAATAAGTGTTTTAATCAAGTTAAAAAAAATTCTGTTATTTTTATTTCTAATTCAACTGAATGTGCATTTTTAACTCTCTTCATCTTTTTTGTGTGTTAGGTGAACTACTATTATAATGTACTATTTTTTATAACTTTTTAATAATCACTATAAAAATATTAAAGAAGATTAATAAAAAAATCAATGGATGAGAAAATCAACCATTGGGGTGAGTCAAATTTTGCTAATGTTATGTGATTGTTAGTTTTTTCTCATTGAATATTATTTAGGTTAACATTGTGTATTTTAAAAGTAAAATGTCTTGGATTAATGACATGTTTTGATTAACATGTGTATTATATGGATTAATCGAACAATAAATACACTACCATAAACAAGTTTTATTAGCATCAAAACCCTAGTTAATTTAAAGCTCTGATAAAAACCTCAACACTTTCAAATTTTGATCAAAATCATCTTGTGGAGTGGGTGTTAATTTAATACAATTTAAATTAAAGCTCAAGGACATCATAAGATTAAATCCACAATAATGAACTCACCTAATTATTTTTAAAATTGTTAAAAAAATCATTCATTAATCAATTTAATTATGCTCTACCATCAAACCCCCATTAAAAAGATAAATCAGAAAAAACCGAATCTAAAATATGTACCATTGCCTGACATTTGACCTGAGTTCCACTATACATATTTTTAGAGAACCTGTCCTTTGAATGGTGGATATTTGACAATCGTACATGATTCCCCCATGATTTTTTATTAAATTAATACATTTTTACCCAAAAGGATATAATCCTTGATTAAATGTTGAAATAATTTCTTTCACTAAACCTTATAATCAAACATGGAAAATTCATATAGTTTCCCTAAGAAATATTCTTCACAGAAAACCCTTAAATTAGAGTAACAATAAGGTTTACTTCTAATATAACTTCCCAATGCTCTGGAGCACTATTTGGGAACCCCTATAGTATAAGCTATATCAGGGTAACCCATCATCATGAGCTATATTAGGATGACCCCTCACAAGAAACAATTTCCAAGTACCATATCATGAGTAAAATATTTTAATATCAAACCCTTTCATCATAAAACTCCAGAAAAACTCATTGGAACCCATTTGAAAAAAATTTAAGATATAAAAATACCTTTTCTTTTAAAAAATCATTTTCACTAAAAAAATATCTAGAACAAAAGGGAAAGATGGATTTTATTTACATAAAACATGAAATCTAATAAAGGAATCCCAAAAAAAATAATAGTTACTGTGGCGGTAAAATAATTGTTTCCATATATATTACTATAGAACATTCTTTTTACCTTTTGTAAAGAAATCCAATACATTATGTAAAAAATATTATTTTGAAAAACTTTAAAATAAATTGAAATTTACATAAAATTTCAAATATAATTATTTTATATCTATATAAATACATTAATAATATATTTTTAAAAATATGGATGTGGAATAAAAATAGTTGGAAGGGAAACATTAAAATAGGTTTTTTAAAATAAATCCCGTTACCTCGAGTGTGACACATCACATACACTCTTTATTTTTATAAATAATAAAATTATGTCAATTATTTACATTGTTAATAAATATTTTTATGTTTTTTATTCTTTTTACCATGTTATAATCAATTACATAATCAATTAAATTCAAGTTGGTTGTTTTGATGATATTCAGTTCATATGCCCAAAAATAAGTTTGGAAGGTTGACTATGGTCAAATAGTTTATTATCCTATCATATCTAGAATTATAATCATGACATAATTATAATTTTTATACATAAAATTCAATTTAAAACCAATCATGAAATATTGTTAAGAAAAATGAACCAAGTTACAATCATGGAGACAATATGCCGTACATACTCATGAGCATTGTTTCCATTTTTGAACGATCATTATGGAAAGATGGTAATTATTTTTTATATATTTAAATAATGATAATTATATAATTAATATCATATTATTTATTTAAATACACTTATATATTGTAATGAACTAGAACTCTATCAATGAGATTTACCTTCTTATGTTTATTTCATATATTATAGATCACATAAAATCACTTAGAGAACATAATAAAAACATCATAAACAAAGAATGAATAATAAGAGGTGTTTCTAGATATTAAATAATCTATACTGATGAAATAGTAACTTGAACTTAGAAATTGTAATATGACCCTTATGAATAGTAAATTTTCAGAATGAATTGTATCCTCACCCTTGTATTTATTAATAAAATTTTGGAATTTTTTAATGAAATTATGATATAATTATATCATAGTATAGGTAAATGAATATTTTAAAAATTATTAATTAATTGTTGGTATTTTTGTGAATCATATATATTTAATTACATTTTTATAATTAATAAAACGATTTAAAATAAAATTAATTTTATTAAAATGAATTCATAAATAAATATTTTGTTGTATTATGATTATAGTATAATTTTATGAGACCATAGTTAATTTTCTAAAGTGTTATAAAATTAGTTATTGATTTTAAATTTGCATTTTCAAGTAAATGATGGTTATAATTAAAAATTAAATTTCTCATATTTATAAAATTATTTTCTTAAAATGGAATTCATTTTTGAGTTTTGAACATCATAAAATGTTTTGTGTGAATTTTTTCTATTTTTCTAAAATACTTGAATTTGTAGTGAATAGTAAAATACGATAATTTACGACAAATGATAAATACATATTTTATTGAGACATTGGTGCGGTTTGGATGATGTAAGAACCCTTGGTTTAGAATGAAATGAACATATTAATGTAATTAGTCACAATAATCAACACTATTTCTTAACTTGTGAAAAATAATAAAATAATGCGAAATCACCCCTCTCCTCCACTATAAATATGACCGCTCAACAACCCTTCTCCTTAGACCTTTAAAGATTTATGACTTATCAAAATTTTGGTCAATATCCCCAAAAGACTCTCCTATATGTCCAAGATCTCTTGGTCTCATCCAAAGACCCAAACCAATCCCATTAAGGAGGTTTTCATGGAAGTGTATTCAAGAGGAAAAATCCTCTTCCTTTTCATTTTAATTTCTTTTCAAGTTCTTTGATTTTATTATTTTTACTCATATCCTCTATAAAAATGATCATAATAACTCCATTATCATATATATAATTTAATTATATCATTTTATTTGTATATCCTTCATCAAACTTCTTTCTCCCTCTGTTTTATTTTAAAAATGAAATCATTATCCGTGAGGTGCTGATTTATAACCTTCATGGATGAAGAATTTTGGTTCTTCAATTTATCCTTCAAGGATGGTAATGAGACCATTTTATGGTTAAAAAAAGAATTATATTTTTATTATAACTTTTATTATGATATATAAGTATCATATTTATATAATACTAAATGATAAAATAAAACGAGTTTTTTATGATCAATAATTGCTGAAATAATGTAAACGATTATCACTAAATGTATTATCTTATGATTCATCCTCATAACATATAACCAAATGATGTATATAAACATTTATACATATTTATTTTCATTATTATCTTATAAATTCAATTCTATAGAATTATTCCATTCCGTATGAACTTTCATACTCAAATACATGTTTACCGATTGTGAAAACCCAAGAAACGAGCGCTCCCGAGAAAAAATATTGTATCTTATAAATCCTAAAAAAGACCATAAAATAACTTAATAAAATTATAATAAAAAAATACATCTATAAAAGGATCTTAATTAATTAATTAAGAGATTTAATTTTATTATCTAGGTCATTAAGGTCAAGAGCAGAACACATTCAGACATAAGGTAAGGGATTCTACCCGAACCTTCATTTTTTCCTACAGGTTATTCATCCACTTTCTTTACTGCAATGTAATGCTTCCTTATTTTTTTTAATTATTATATATTCTATGTATATGTTCCAAAATCATATATCAATATGATTTCATCTATCTTTGATGTGGAAATACATGTTTTACAAGGTTCTCTTCTCATTTCTTTTCGATACGCAAGCCTAATTTAAGGGAACGTCTCGATTTCTAACCCATTTTCAAGTAACATCTATAATCTATTTTAAGACAAAATTATTTTTATAAAATAACAACTTTTTCTATGAAAAACTATATTTTTTCATTAATGGTTTTATAAAAATAATAATAACAAATACAAATGATTTTTCTAAAAGAACTCATCTTTGCAAAGTAAAAAGGGTATTTCTCTCAAGAATTACTCGATGATTTTATTAGAGTATTTTCATATATTTCAACACATATATTTAATTTTATTATTTAATGTTGTTTATATCAAATATTTTTCATCCACCATGTTTTATTAAGTGGTTTATAATTTGTCAGACTTTAGATGTGCTCTCTTGATACAATTCACCATATTACTCCAAATGGTTAGTGATTATGGAAAGTCATTTAAATTTCATATTTTAGTTTCAATATTAATTTATATGCTGATTTTATTTCTCCCTTTTCATTAGTTCTCATTAGACATACTAGTTTGGGTTTTTTTTCAATTTATGTATAGTCTGGGCATGTGGTATTGAATGTATGTTTATGATGTCCCACATTATGCATTACCTCATTATGAGATTATTATTTGATATTAAATGTGATTATTCAACTAGTAGAATATCCATGGTTATGTTTCATTATCATATGATCACTTATATAGATTTATTTAATCAATTTTTATTCCTGCCATATTATGCTTCAGATTATGTTTTAATAACAAGTGTTTTTTGTTATTCACCTAGCTTAAGGTTTTATTTTTATGATTCAAATATATTAATTACCCTTAATAATCATTTGAGCTCACCCATTTCTTATGATTATTTTTTACCAAGATAGGAAGATGTATATTATTAATGACTTTCATGGATAATCTAAAAGTTTATGTGTATTTAAAATATAGTTACTATGTTGTAATTAATTTCAAGTTCTAATATTGAAATTATGTATATATGTTCTTTTCCAAAGATACTAAACTATTTGTTACTTCAGGATACAAAATCCTTTTTTATTATTCCAATTTAATTAATTAAGGTTCTATATTTGGGCAACTAGGGTCGGGGTCATTATAGTTGGTATCACTAGAATTTTAGTATAAACCTTGGAAACTAGATTTAGAAAACATAGATTTGGGAAGATAACCTTAATATATATTTTGACTGTATTAATAGAATAAAATCCTAGAATTTTTGTAAAGTAGATATTATGTATAAATTCTTAGAAATATATCCAAATCTGTATATTACAAGTGGATGTAGTTCTGACAAAAATATACCTAGGGGTAACAACTCCAGCATGGTGTCCCATTCCTAAATCAGGGTAACCTGGTACATGACAATGGGCCTTACTGCAAACCAATTTTGACACTCGTAGGGGACATTCATAGTATATTCACATTTTATTTACAAACTATTATGAATTATTTTAAAGTAAATGTATACCCGAAGAAACCATGTTTATAACTATGATTTTTTTTAATTTATGTTAAGTGTTTTTCTAGTTTGAGATTGTAAACTAGGATTCATAATGTATTCTATTGCATGAAATTATTTATTAATGGTGGATAATTGAATGAATAGTAATCATATCAATGCACATATACCATGTATGGACTTATCTTCTATTCGAGATAATGAACTCGGTGTAGGAGATGCGACTGGTGCCGAGCAATGTATTACTATACTTGGAAAACTATCTCAACTTATAAACAAGAACCTTACCCATATGGATCATCATGATCCATAATGTGGAGGAGCAATGTTAGACCTTTTTATGAGAAGGCAGC
Organism: Viscum album; assembly: GCA_963277665.1. Classification (NCBI taxonomy): domain Eukaryota; kingdom Viridiplantae; phylum Streptophyta; class Magnoliopsida; order Santalales; family Viscaceae; genus Viscum; species Viscum album. The sequence continues at coordinate 392,692,027 of OY728146.1, forward strand.
CACTATCATTTAATGGGACTAGAAACCGATTTGTTACTGAGCAGCGGATAATTTCTTTAGGGAAGATATTAATCACATTGGGAAGTAATGAAAGGGATATGGATGTCATGGAGGTATATCATCTATCAGGATATGGGGATCAATGGTGGTCACTAATTCAAAACACAACAGAGGAGTAAATTGAAAATATGAAATGGAGGTATTTTAAAGAAGTATTCCATGGAAAATATTTTCCTTACAAACGATGAGAAGATATGGTGAGGCAATTCTCGAGTCTAAGATAGAAAGAGAATGAAAATGATGAAAAGTACGAAGCCAACATTAGATTATTATCAAGGCATTCCATAGAGTACATACATAGTCCAAGGATCAAGATTGATTCTTTTATGGTTTAAAACCATTCCTCTGAGGGTAATTGGTATCCCAAAATTTCTCATCATATGAAGATATAGTCTCATGTGCTGTTAAGGCAGTAAAAAATTCAATAAGTAATATGAATTCAAAGTAAATAAAGAGAACAAAAGGGTTGCTGAACACTCTAGAAAAGGAGATAAGGAAATGGGGAAGAAGTAAAGAGTTGAATTTCCAACCTATAGTGATTGTGGGAAGAATCCCCCTAGTACATGTCTAAAGGGAATGAGAGAATATTAAAAGTGTGTGAAAAAGTCCACCATGCCCGTGATTTCAAAGGAAAAAAAGAATCTGCCAATGTCCAGGACTATAATTGAAAAGATATGGGACATTATGCACATTAATTTCCTAGATGTTAAGGAAACTTTCCCCAAAGAAGATCAAGTGAGAAAGGAAAAGCTTTTGTGGCCAAAACTACTAAGGTTGAAGTTCCTAATGATGTGCTGGTAGGTCCCGAGTGACCCAAAGGCCTCATTTTTATTGATTTTTTGATAAGAACCAATTCAAGGGATGAGGGGGAACCCTTAGAAGGCCCACATGATCAGTTATTACATGGTCCATAGGTTTAAGAGACATTACATGACCTAAAGGTCTTAGGGAATTCAAGAAGACTATAACCACAAGGGACTACCCCTCCCTGGAATCTGCATCATGATGGTAGCTCTTCACCTTCACATGGCCATCTAGCTAAGCATCCCATGAAAGCACACTCTAGTACCTATGGCATAGCCATACCCTCTCATTATTTTCTAATCCATTTGGTACTGCTCTTGGTGAGTGCTCCTTCTCTGAATCCTCCTCTAGGGCTGCTCCTCATTTTCTAGAGTTTTTATGGGGAACTGAATGTGTCCCGAAGGCCTTGAGGTGGCCCAAAGGCCTTAATGGTGGCCTAGAATCCCTACTGACCTGATGTAATAGGTGTCCTAAAGGCCTTAATGACTCCAATCCCATACCGGTGACCCATGGTGAATAGTTCCGGTTTCTATAGTACCGAACAATACCTGCTACAGTAACTACTACAGTACTCGCACAGTTCCTACTACAGTACCTACTACAGTACTACTACTGTTGAGTCAATAAGGTTTTCCTTATGACTTTTCCATTACTTTATGTTTGGGGGAGATTTTTGAGTTAATAAGGTCTCCTTATGACTTTGTCATTCCATCTTATTTTGAAAATCACAAACACCTTATTTCAAGGAAAATTTTATTGTACCCTGTGTTTTACTTCTATATGGAAAATTTTACTTCTGCAAGGAAATTTACCCTTACCATTTTTCTCATTGTGAATTACCTTTTCTATGTGTAATATTCAGTTTCAGTTCTAAAACCTCAGAATCATATAATAATTAGATAAAGATCATTCTATTTTCTGAATCCGAATTCAGACTCCGAGTTCTCTTAATTCAGACACCAAAATCTTCTGAGTTCTGACTTCGAGTTCTCTAAATTCAATCTTCGAACTCTTCTGATTTCTGACACCGAATTATAATGAATTCATACTATGAACTTTGTAAGTTCAGACTCTGAATTCTCATGAACTTTGACTCTGAACTTTGTAAGTTCAGACTTCAAATTCTCATGAACTCTGACTCCGAACTTTGTATGTTATGACTCCAAATTCTAATAACTTCAGAATATGAACTTTGTGAGCTCTGAATCCTAATTATCATGAAATATGACTCCGAACATTGTATGTTCAGGTTCCAAATTCTTGTGAATTCAGATTCTGAATTTCCTTTAAATTCAGACTCCAGAATTCTATAGAGTTCAGGTTCTGAATTCATTAGAAAACAGAATCCGAATATCTTTGTATTATAGACACCATATGTTTTTTTGGTTAGACTCCAAACTTTTATTTTCTTACATTCCTAATATTAGATTTTGGTTATGTAACAATATTTTTCATACACTTGTTTTTGTTATAAAACGATGTCATGCATTCAGTTACTAACTAACCGTTGTTTGAGTGACATGTGTACAGGTACCTCTGAAATTCATGGAAAAATATGACCATTAGAGGAGGGAGCCGACCGTTGGAGCTGTGCCTATAAATAAGAGCTCCATTGAAAGAGCTCATAACTTTTGGATGAACTTACTTACATGCTGTTGAAGTGATTTCTAGAGAGAGAGGCTCTTATAAACTCCCACGCTTCATGCGGAAAGTTTTAATGGATTGTTCAAACTTTCCTTCGTACAGAATTGCTTTGTGTGACTCCGAATGTTGCTGAGTACATTCGAGGGCTTTCGGGGATAGGAAGATAGAGGTTCTGACTACCTTGAAGTTGAGGGCTTCCTTACTGAGGAAGACATAGGGGCCGACTACCTTGAAGTTGAGGGCCTGTAGGGATAGCTATACAGATTCCGATATTTGTATCGAGGGCTTACCCTGGTGTAGGTAAGACAGACTTTCTTGAAAGTATAAATAAAGGGACCTTTATCCAAGGTTGTTGGATACCCTTCTCTTTGGGTTAAAAGATTTATTCCTTGTTACTTGTTTTGTTACAAGTTTTACTCTACATTTTATTTTTTGAGGAAAGTATAACTATCTTAAAATTCCTTATACTTGTACTCTGATTTAGTGTGATTATATACGCTTCAAGATAGAATCTTTATCCTTGTAAACTTTCATTAAGTTTCGTTTTTCTGAACTAGTTTCCAGATTCACTTTCTCGGAATCGTATTTCCTGAATCAAGCAAGTGTGCAGAACTAGAGGTTTTTTGAATTACCTTGTTTAACCTTGTTAAACATTACCATCTTTAAAAGTTCCAAAGGAATTTTTTAAAGTTTACAATTCACCCCCCTCTTGTATATTGAACATCATTAGATACTTTATTCAGTATCTATATTATTTTGATCTTATATATGGTATTATAGAGTATATCATACTCCACATACCATCTCAAAAATTGGCATCAGAGGTGGTGACCTGGTACCCTGAACCAATTCAACAATTGGTATCAGAGCATTAGTTCTATATGAATTAATCTCATGATTAGATTCAGAAGAGAACTCTTATTATTTTTTTTCGGACTCATTATGTTCGGATTCATATTCTGATTAGAAACACTCTAGTTTTATTTTCCTTGCTGAGGAATATTTTCCTTGTTTACAAACTTTTTCTATTAACAAGTATGTGTGGAATGATTTTTTTAAATATTACAGGAATCAATGTTGGTTCCATAGACAATCTCAATCCAACAAGATCACCTATTTTTGATGGGAATGATTACGAATATTGGAGAGATCGCATGAAGACATTTATTATCAATACTGGAGTTGATAATTTTGTTATGCTTACTGGAGGATATAAAATTTCTGACAAGGAAGTTAGTACCTTCACCAAACAAGAAAAGCATGAGTATCAACTGAATTATAAGGTACCTAATACCTTGATTTTTTCTATGACTAGAAATATATATAGCCAAATTTCATCTTGTGAAGCAGCAAATTTAATTTGGAAGAAACTCAAAGTCACTAAATTTGGAACTTCCAAAGTTATTGAAACTAGAAGAGCCATTCTCAGAGCTAAATATCATGGGTTTTTCTTTCCTTACAGAGAACCCATATGAAAAGTACAACAAAGGTTATTGAATATTGTGAATTGTTTACAATCTATGGGTGAGAAAGGACTAGGTGATGAAGCCCTTGTTGATAAGATCATAGAAATTATTCTCAATGAGTGAGAATCCAAGAGGACTGCTATTGATGTGAACAGAAAGGTTACTTAGATTTCTCTTGATGAGCTTTTTGGAACTCTTCTTCAACATGAGACCATAATGAAGAGAGATGCTGATAATGTAAAGAAGAATAATGGGAATGGTAGTGTTTCTTTTACTATAACTTCAAATCACATGAAAGCCAAGACTCATGAGAGGGTTAATAGATCCAAATCAAAGAAGATTGTTATTCAGTACGAGTATAGTTGAAGTGAATATTTAGAAAATGAGTTAGAAAATCTTTCTCGAAGGATGAAAAAGATTATAGGATAGGAGAAATTTCAATCTAGATATAAGAATAAGTAAAGGAAAGAAAAGAAAGATTCAGAAGTCACATGTTATGGATGCAAGAGAGCTGGATATATAAGACCTGATTGTCCTATGCTTAAATGAAAAGAAAGAAAGGAAAATAATTCTGAGAGAAACATAAAGAAGTAATACAAAGCTAAAGATAAGAAAGTATTGAAAGAAAATGACACCTAGAGTGCCAGTGGTGGTGAATCTTCATTTGAATCATCTGTTTACAAATCTTCTAGACATAAGAATCTTGGTCTAATAGCCATACTACCTGTTGAAAATCATTGTTTGATGGATAAGGTACACAATGCTGAATCAATGACCAATGTTTTTTAAATGAAAATTATAGTAATGATAAATATTATGAATCATCAGATGAATAATATTCTTTTTACGAAGCTAATACTTTACCAACCTATGAATAAGTTTCTAGATTTTCCAAACTCCTTGAGATTTAGAATTCAAAACTCATGGAAAGGCTTGCTAAGGAAAATTATAGGAAAAATATTATTAAGAAAGAAATATCAGATCTTTATAAATATCATGATAGGAAAATTGTTTATTTTGAAATTATTTCAAAAAATATAGAAGAATTAAATTCTTATAAGAATAAACTTTCTAAATATTTAGAAAACGTAATTTCTAAGAAAAATGTTTTCGAGATTAACACTAGTTCCAAATAAAATGTTTTGGAAGACAAGAACTTAGTTATCAAACTAAAATCTGAAATTTTTTCCTTGAGGAAGTGTTTGTCAAACTTTACCTTAGGTAAGGAAAATTTTGATAAGATGTATTCTCAAATCCAACCTCTAATGAATAGTTCTGGTTTTCGTTATACTAGTTCTAAACTGATTTTTAGCAACAATTATTTTGTTCCTCAAAGTGCTCCATTTGGCACTAAGTGTTAGTGTGGTGGAAACTGGGAAAAGAATTGTTCCTTAAAAAAAAATCTTTCTTTAGGATTTCATAAATCCTATTTTTCTAAGAAAATGTGGCGGCCTAATATTTTGCTTTCTGAAATTTCCAGATCCAAGAAAGTTTGGGTTCCGAAAGTCTAAATCTTGTGTTTTCAGGAAAAGAGAGAGAGAACCAACTGCAATACATGGTACATGGATAGTGGATGTTTCCGGCATATGACTGGTAACAAAATCTATTTTTAAAATATTATCGAGACGAAATGAGGAAAAGTAACTTTCAGAGATAATGCTCAAGGAGAAGTTATTGGTATAGGTAACATCGTTCTTCTTAGAAAAACATTGATTTTGAATGTTTTATTTTTCAAAGGTCTTAAGAAAAACCTCATCAGCATAATCCAATTATGAGATGAAGGTTACCTAGTGAATTTCAGGAATGATAAGTGCTTAGTACACAATTCCAAGGAAGAGTTTATTCTTTCTTCCCATAGGAAAGAGAATGTATACACATTAAACATAGAATACCTTATGATCTAAGATATACCTTGACTTAGTGCAATGAAAGATCATTCTTGGTTGTGGGATAGAAGGTTAGGACACTATAACCTTAAGAACCTATTAAAACATTCTAAGAAAAGATTAGTTAAGGATATACCAGTTCTTAGGTTTGATTCTTCTAAAGTTTTTGATCCTCGTCAATACGACAAGAAACATAAATCAAGTTTTAAATTAGTCAGTGAAGTCTTAACTACTGATGCATTATAGTTAGTGCATATGGATATATTTGGTCCTACACAAACTGGAAGCATTGGAGGCAAGTATTATGTATTTGTCTTAGTTGATGATTATATTAGATTTACGTGGGTCTATTTTCTAGAAAATAAATCTGAATCTTTTTCTTATTTCAAAAGTTTTAGAGCCCAAGTTAAAAATAAGAAAAACCTTCCATTGAAAACTATTTATAGTGATCATGGTGGAGAATTTCAAAATTATGATTTTGAAACTTTTTATAGTAGAAAAGGCATTAATCACAATTTCTCAGCACCAATAACTCCTCAAAAGAATGGTGTTGTTGAAAGAAGAGATAGAATTATTTAAGAGATAACAAGAACCATGTTGAGTGAATATTCTATAGCCAAATTTTTTTGGGTTGAAGGTGTATGTACTTCTTGTTATACTATAAATCAAGTTTTGATTAGAAATTTTCTTAACAAAACTATTTATGAGTTATGAAATGGTAGAAAACCTAGACTTTCCTACTTCAAGGTTTTTGGCTGCAAGGTATTCATTATGAATACTAAATATAACTTATACAAATTCACATCAAAATATTATGAAGGAATCTTCTTAGGATACTCCACAACTTCTAAGGCTTATAGACTATTTAATAAAAACACTTGTACTGTTGAAGAGACAGTACATGTCAAATTTGATGAAACTGATCCTTTTGTTTTTAAACAACCATAACCTACATATTCGAATGTGTTTTTAAAAACTAATTATCAAACTTTTGTAGAAGATCCTTCAGATAAGGAAAATTTCGAAGAAGATACTTCTGAAGCATTTAACCCAAAATATTTTCTAACCTATGTTGATGAACAAGTTTTAAAAAACCCAAATCAGTTGTTTCTTAAGAATCATACCAGTGATAGTATCATTGGTGATTTAAATCAACCCATAAGGACTAGAAGTTCCTTAAGGAATTAAGTAGAACATCTGGCATTTCTTTCCCATTTAGAACCAAAAAGCATTGATGGAGCTTTAGGTGATGATGATTGGATAAAAGCTATGCAAGATGAACTAAATGAATTTGAAAGGAATAAAGTCTAGACCTTGGTTGAAAGACCTAAGGAAACTTCTATTATTGGAATAAAATGGGTTATCAAAAATAAGTTTGAAGAAAATGGAATCATAGTAAGAAATAAATCTAAGTTAGTTGCTAAAGGCTATAACCAAAAAGATGGAATAGACCATGAAGAAACCTTTGCTCTAGTAGCTAGACTTGAATCTATTCATATATTACTTTCCTTTAAAACATTCTTAAATTTCAAAAATTTTCAAATGGATGTGAAATGTGATTTCCTTAACGGTTATGTTCAAGAATAAGTTATTGTTGAACAACCTACTTGTATTGAAGAGACAAAACATCCTGATCACGTTTTTAGTCTTTCCAAATCTTTGTATGGACTTAAGCGAGCCCCTCGAGCCTGGTATAATAGACTTACATGACTTTTGAACCAAAATAATTATGTTAAGGGAAATGAAAATCCAACCCTTTTTATTAAGAAAGATAAGAAAAATGTTTTTATTGTTCAAATTTATATTGATGACATTATATTTGGTTCAACTCAACAATCTTTAACTGATTCTTTTATAGATATAATGAAATCTGAGTTTGAAATGAGTATGATGGGTGAGTTAACATTTTCCATTGGATTTCAAATTTCTCAAAAACCAGAAGGAATCTATATATCCCAACATAAGTATATTAAAGATATTATTAAAAAGTATAGATATGGAAACACTAAGAGTATAAGTAATCCTATCGGTACCTCAAATACACTTGATCTTGATGAATCTGTGAAACCAGGAGATGAAACATATTTTAGAGGTATGATAGGAAGTTTAATTTACTTGATAGCTAGTAATCCAGACTTAATGTTTTCAGTATGCTTATGTGCAATATATCAATCCAATCCTAAGGAATCTCATTTAAAGGAAGTGAAAATAATTTTTCGCTACATAAAGGGAACCATGGATTTAGGAATCTTCTATAATTCTGGAAAAGATTTTGTTTTGAAAAGTTTTCCAGATTCTGACTTTGGTGGTTGTAGAATGGATAGAAAGAGTACATCCAGAACTTTCCATATCTTAGGAGATTCATTAGTTTCTTGGTCATGCAAGAAGTAACACTCAGTAACACTTTCCACTACTGAAGATGAATATGTAGCAGCTAGAAGTTGTTGTGATCAAGTGTTGTGGATGCAACACAGACTCACATATTATGGTATGAGTTTTACAAAAAATTTTTTTTTTGTGATAACACAAGTGCCATTTCCCTTAGTAAAAACCCTGCACATCACCCTCATAAAAAACACATTGATGTTAGGCATCATTTTCTTAAGGATCACACACAAAAAGGAGATATCATTCTTCAATTTATCAGAACGCAAGATGAACTAGATGATATTTTCACAAAATCTTTACCCTATGATATATTTGAATATATTAAATAGAAGTTAGGAATGATAACCATAAGGTAATATTCCTTGTTAACTTTCTGTTGAAATAAATCTTCTTACCGTAATAAACTCCTTTTTATAAGGGGAGTACATGTGCTTGTTAGTTTTTCAAGTTTCTTTTTTGTAATGAGGTTTTTCATGTTTTTCATAACAAAGTTTTTCACATTTTTCATAAAGAAGTTTTTCAAATTTTCGTAATGAAGATGTTCATACTTGAAATTTTGGTAATGAAAATTTTCATACATGAAATTTTCGTAATGATGATTTTCTTAATGGAGTTTTTTTCGTTTTCATTTTTTTTCATAATCAAAATTTTCATAATTTAATTTCTTCAAGAAGAATTTTACTCAATACGAATAATCTTCTTGGTAATCCGAAAGGTATGTTTTATTTCTAATGTTTTTGTAATCATCATTTACTTGCTGGTATTTTCTTTTGTGTTTTTCAATTTTTTGGAATCTCGTTTCCTTAAATCTCAATGTTTTCCTTTAAAAAATTCAAAAGACCGGATCCTACCAAATTTTACTTGTAGCTATCATTTCAACCGTCAGATCTAATTAGAAGTTTTCTCAACCGTTGGATTGTCTTTGGAAGTTCAACCATCGTATAAAACACCTATATAAAGGACCCCCGAAGGGTTTTCCGAAATCGGATTTCAAGCCTTTCCGTGACGAAGCCCTACCCCCTTTCAAAATACCATTCCGAACCTCTCAAATATTTCTCAAATCCGAATGTCTGTTGAAGTTACATCTCAAGAGATGTCAAATTTCAAGTCGATTTCTGAGTGGCAGATTTATAGAGAGAGGTTGGTGCACCCGAATTTCTTTTCCAAGTACGATTGCATTATATCCAAGAACATCAGGTCGAATGGATGAGAAATCGTTTTCATATCAAATCCAAGAGCTTAAGATGTAGTATATCTAGATCTGCTTGTGGAATTTTATTAATCTGTGTTCTTTTTCAAAGAAGAATAGAGGAGTAAATTTTCTTTCAAAAGCTATGGAAAAACTTATGCCCTTTCATAGACCAGGGCTACACTACTGGAAATAGCAGTTTTAGCGACCGCCAAAAGCGGTCGCTAAAAGGATTTAGCGACCGCCCAGCGACCGCTTTTGGCGGTCGCTGTTGCTTCGTCGGTAAAGCCCTTTAGCGACCGCCAATGGCGGTCGCTACTGTTTCACATGAAGGAAACAGGCGCATGCGGGTCTCCTCTCGTCTCGCGGCATATTGCAGGGACACAGACCTTCCCCACCGGCTATGGCGGACACACGGCGGCCGGTGGGCGGTGCGTGCGGCGGCGTGCGGCGTGCGGGAGCGTGTGGCGGGTGCGTGCGGCGGCGGTGGCATGGGGCGGTGGTCACGAGGGAAGAATCGTCCGACAGAATGAGGCGGCGTGTGGGAGCATGCGGCGGCGTGCGGCGTCGTGGGGCGGTGTGCAGCGGTGACTATTTGCAGCGGCAAAAGTATAGGAGGGAAAGAAGAAGAAGCGCGCGCGGGAAAAAAATCGCGCTGGATTTTTAGTTTCGTATTAGCGACCGCCATTGGCGGTCGCTAATAGCTTCTTTAGCGACCGCCAATGGCGGTCGCCCGCTTCTGCAGGCGCAAAAACCAGAATTTTTAGTAGTGCTACTAGCTTGGTGGGGTTGTCTTATGAAGGGGAAGCTGAATTCTGTTCCCATAAATTGCCAGATGTACAAGGAAGTTTTGTCAAGGTGAAAGCTATGGAGTGTCATGGACTTTCAGATGTCAAGACTCTGAAGATTGCTAATTTTTCTTCAAATACTCGGATCCTTGAATTGTGGGTTCAAGGTGTTATCATTCCGAGAAAAGGTGATAGGGACACCTTGAAGAAGATTTGCATGTACATTTTAGATTTTCTGGTGAATTTGAGGAACATAAATTTGATGAAGTATATATTCTCATTACGATAGAGAATATCAAGAATGAAAATCTAAAAGCTCAAATAATCTTGTATCCAACCATACTCTTTAAGATAATTGTTCGGTGGCTTGAGTCTTTCGAGATTCCTTGCAGTTCCAATATGAGGAATTGTAAAGTCATGTTAGTAAGTGATGATACATTGAAAATAATGAATATTGGTTTCTCTAAAGATTCCATAGAATTCTATGACTTACGAGAGGAAGAGGCTGAAGCTGTTCCCAAGGAACAAGAAGTTCTTGAACCATCGAAAAAAGGAGGAAAGAAGTGGAAGTTAAAAGAAGTAGTAGTTGAAGGTAAAACCCCAGAGGCTAAAGGAACCCAATTTTCACCTTCAAATCCCAAGAAGCAGAAATCTTATCCGGATGAGGTTGTATCCAAGTAGAGGGAAGACAAGAAAAACCAGAAGGAAGGAGATCCACAGTTCTTCTTGGATCCTGTAAAAGCCAAGGCATTGAAAGAGAAGATAACTTATGTGATTGAGAAGAAAGAAAAGTAAAAGAAGCAAAAGAAGAAGATGTCGGAAGCTGAGATTATGCAATACCTTCTAAGGGATACTGAAATAACATCTGAGAATATCTCTGTACCAAAATACTTCCTGGTAGAACCCTTACCTGAGACACCGTGGAAGAAATTTCTCACTCCAAAAAAATCCCAAGAGAAGGTTGTTGAAGAAAAGGAAGATGTGGAAGAAGTACAAGAAGAGGAAAGAAGTGGTGACACAGAAGGCCTCATAAAGCAAGTTGAAGAATTTCCTGAGAAGGAAAGTTCATCAGAGAAATTGTCAATCCATACTTCTAAAGACGGATCTTCAAAGCATGCTACTCCTGGGTTAGATGAAAAAGATAAAGATAAAGTGAATAAGATCTCCAAGGAATAAAGTTATAATCAACATTTCATTCTCCCTGAAGATGCTGAGGTAGGAGCTGAGAAAGAGGAGCTATATGAAGATAAAATTGTTCAACTGTCTGACACTGAACAAGAGTCTCTAGATGAGGAAGCTATTTCGAGAACTGATAAGGGGAAAAAAGTGATTGTGGATACACCTATTAAAGTTGTTTTAAAGAAAAAATAAACTGGAGGATCTTCGAAGAGGAAGATTGTCGAGCTAGAGAAAGAGCCTTCACCAAGAAAAGTCTCAAATTCAGAATCATCATCCCTAGGACATTATTTTGTCATTCAATCACTGAAGAAGATTGTTGATACCATTCCAATCATTCCAATAATTGAATCGAGATGTTAGATGCTCCAACACAACTTGAATCAAAAATTGGATTCAGTATCCATGGTGATGGATAAGTGTGTAAAGTTTGAGGATGATTTAAAGAACTTCTTCTTTAACTATGATTCCCACAAAAAATCTTGTAAGAAAGTGATTATCTGGTCAAAGAATATAGTTGAAGACTTGAGATATCTTTATGTGTTTCAACATGATGTTAAGAAAGCTTTTGATAATGAAGATAGTAAAATCAAGGATCTCATGACTAGCTTTGAGGAAAAGCTAACTCTTGAGCAGAATACTCGGATTCAAGAGGTAAAGGATTTGAATGGGAAGAAATATTCTATTGCCAAAAGTTGGAATAGAGAAAGGGATCTTCGGATCGAGATCGAAGAGAAGTTAGTTAAGAAAGATTACTTGTTGAAATCTCAGGTAGAGGCTCTGAAGGCTCAGGAAGAAAAGATCAAATCTTTAGAGAAGAAAGACGAGGATAAGGATCAAATCCTAAAGTAAGCATAAGAAGACCACAAGGAACTCAAAAAGCTGGAAACCATAGTGAATAAATTGATACACAAGGAGAAGGAAGGAAAATAGATCCAATCTTATCTATTTTTGTATTCTTTCCTTGTAAAAATTGTTCCTATATTAATGAATTTTTTGGTTGCTCGTTTTTGTTTGGATGCTTTGTACTATATTTCAGGTACTATAAATTCTTTTCCATTCCCTCAAATTCTTTTTGAAAATAACAAAGCGGGATAAAGGAAAAATAATACTAAGAAAAGGGGAAATATCTCTAAGTAAGGGCGAGTTTAACTAAGGGGAGTTTTCATTATAGATATTTCCGTACTAAAGATTATGAAAAATATCATTCCATAAATCTAGAATACAATCCTTAGAGTTCCAAAGCCTAAGGGGTATTTAGTCGTATTCATTATTATCCATGTGTAAAGGGATATAAGTTTTATTTTCAAAGTCTAGAAAAATATTTTCTAAGTCCTAATATTCTTTTTCGTAATGATGTTTGTGATTTCTAAAAAGGGGGGGATTGTTGAGTCAAAAAGGTTTTACTTATGACTTTTCCATTCCTTCATGTTTGGGGGATATTGTTGAGTCAATAAGGTCTCCTTATGAATTTATCATTCCTTCTTCTTTTGAAAATCACAAACACCTTATTTCAAGGCAAATCTCATTATACCCTATGTTTTACTTCTATAAGGAAAATTTTCCTTCCCCAAGGAAATTTATCCTTACCATTTTTCTCATTGTTCATTATCTTGTCTAATGTAAAATTAGGTTTCATTTCTAAAACCTCAGAATAATATGATACTTAGATAAAGAGAATTCTATTTTCAGACTACGAATTCAGACTCCAAGTTCTCCTAATTTAGATTCCAAACTCTTCTGAGTTTTGAATATGAGTTTTCTGAATTCAAACACCAAACTCTTCTAAGGCCTGACTCCGAATTATAATGAATTCAGACTCCAAAATGTGTAATTTCACACTCCGAATTCTCATGAACTCTGACTCCAAACTTTGTAAGTTTAGACTACGAATTCTCCTGAACTCTGACTCCGAAATTTGTAAGTTATGACTCTAAATTCTAATAAATTCAGACTCCGAACTTTGTATGTTCTGACTCCAAATTCTCATGAACTCTGACTCCTTACTTTGTAAGTTCAGGTTCCGAATTCTTGTGAATTCAGATTCTAAATTTCCTTGAAATTCAGACTCCATAATTCTATAGATTTCATGTTCCGAATTCCTTAGAAAACAGAATCTGAATATCCTTCTATTATAGACACTGAATGTGTTTTTGGTTAGATTCAGAACTTTTATTTTCTTACATTCCGAATATTTGATTTTGGTTATGTAACGATATTTTTGATAAAACTTTTTTTTGTTATAAAACATTGTCATGCATTCAGTTACTAACTAACCGTTGTTTGAGTGACATATGTACAACTCCCTCTGAAATTCAAGAAAAAATATGACCGTTGGAGGATGGAGTCGACCATTGGAGATGTGCCTATAAATATGAGGTCATTTAAAAGGTATCATAACTTTTGGCTGAAATTAATTACAAGATTTTGAAGTTATTTATAGAGAGAGAGGATCTTATAAACTCTCATGCTTCGTGTAGAAAGTTTTAAGGGCTTGTTCAAACTTTTCTTCGTGGAAAATTGCTTCGTACGACTCCGAATGTTGCTGAGTACATTCAAGGGCTTCCGGGAATGGGAAGACAGAGGTGCCAGCTACCTTGAAGTTGAGGGGTTGCGGGGATAGTAAGACATACTCCGATCTTCATATCGAGGGCTTACCCTAGTGTGGGTAAGACAAACTTTCTTGAAATTATAAATCAAGGGACCTTTATCCAACATTGTTGGATAACCTTCTCTTTGGGTTAAAATATTTATTATTCGTTACTTGTTTTTTTACAAGTTTTCTACTGCATTTTATTTGTTGAGGAAAGTATAACTATATTATAATTCCTTATACATGTACTCTGATTTAGTGAGATTCTATACACTTTAAGGTAAAATCTTTATCTTTGTAAACTTTCATTTAGTTTCATTTTCTAGAACCATATTTCTAGATTCATTTTCTCGGAATCGTATTTCCTGAATCATGCAAGTGTGGAGAACTGGAGGTTTTTTGAATTACCCTATTTATTCTTATTAAACATAACCATCATTAAAAGTTCTAAAGGAATTTTTTAAAGTGTACAATTCTCCCCCCTCTTGTATATTGAACATCATTAGATACTTTTTTCAGTATCTATATTAGTTTTATCCTACATTTGGTATTATAGAGTATATCATATTCCACATACCATCTCAAAAACTATAGTTCCTACTACAATACTACTACAGTCTGCTACAATACCAGAAATATGCCTCCTCTTGGTTTTGAATCTGGGTCTCATGGATGCACTTAAGGATACCTCACCAACTAGGATAAGGATCATGTTCATGTGGTGGTAGGTACTTTAATAATTTCATCAAACATAGAAAACAATTTATTTAATTTTGGATCATCACATTAGTTTACATATTCCAAGTTTTCCAAGAAAATTAGAAATTTAAAATTTTATTTAAAAATGTATTTTTCAGAAAAAAATCATAAGGTAAGTGTCATTTTCATAAAGATGTGTTAATCAGTCCCCTTTATGACACATAAATGTTCTTTAGTTGCTAACATTATCATCATACCTATGATTTTCTTTGATATAATTATTAGTATGGATTGAAATTCAAATTAAAATTTGAAAATCTATTTCAAGAATAAAGAAGTTATTTTTTTTGAAAATGATATAAATTTCTTTATCTTTAGAGCAGAAACCTCACCATTTGATTCTTATCCAGATCCACACCCAATATCTTATATGAAAGAAATTGATTTAGAGGAAGGAAAAATAATATACATGGGAAAGGAAAGAAATATTCAAATTGAGGATATTCTTATTGTGCAATAATACATTGATGCATTTATAGAGGATTTACCTGAACTTCCTCTGGAGTGGGAAATTGAGTTTTTTATTGATTTAATTTCTAGTTCAATGACTATATCCAAGAATCCTTGTAGAATGGACATAATGGAATTACTGGATCTAAATAGACAACTATAGGAATCGAGTTATAAAGGATTTATTCTCCCTAGTGTCTCCACATAGGGATCCTATTTTCTCTTTGTCATGAAGAAATATGGATCCATGAGGATACGTATTGACTCTAGGGAAATAAATTCTATTACGATAAAGGAAATGTATCTTCCTTCCCACATTGATGATTTATTTGATAAAATTCAAGAGAATAATATTTTTTGGAGGTTTAGATTTGATCTGGATATCAACTGTTACGTTTGAAGAAGGAATATATTCTTAAGATAGTGTTTCAAACATGGTATGGGCATTACTAGTTTATAGTAATTCCTTTTGGACTAACTAATGCCCCTTTTTTTCATGAATACAATGAATATAGTTTTAAGGAATGTCTTGATGACTTTTTTGTGTTATTTATTGATGATATCTTAGTATACTAAAAAAGAAACAAATATCATGTGAATCACTTGTGAATTATTCTAGATACTCCTAGAAGAAATGAGTTATATGGGATGTTTAAAATATGTGAATTATGGATTTAAATAGTTTCTTTTCTCAACCATAATAGCTTTAAGGATGGTATCTTAGTTGTTCCAATGAAGAGAAAGGTGGTTTAGGAATGGCCTACACCATCAAACATAACTAAGGTATGCAGTTTTTTTGGTTTAGCATGATATTACCATTGTTTCATTAAAAACCTTTCCCGATTAGCTAAATATTTAACCAAGATCACTTGTAAAGGGGTTAAGTTCATTTTAAAAAAAGAATCAGAGGAATTTTTTGAAGGATTAAAGAGTATATTTTTAATACTATGATCATGGATTTATCATCGGGAAATGGTGGATTTGTGATTTGTAGTGCAACATCAAACAAAGGACTTGGCTATGTATATATGTAGAATGAAAGAGTTATTTCTTATGAATCAAGGTAGTTAAAAACTGGTCATTAGAACTATCCAAATTATGATCTTGAGTTAGTAGCTATAACATTTTCTCGGATGTTATGGAGACACTACATCTATAGTGAAAGATGTGAGACATATACAGACCACAAGAGTTTGAAATATATATTCTCATAGAAAGAACACTACATGTGGAAAAGGAAAAGTCTCAAGCTTCTCAAGGATTATAGTTTTTTAATACACTACCACCCATAGAAGGAAAATAAGGTTTTAGATGAATTGAGCAGGATGGATCATGGTGTTGTGAAAAATGAAGATTAACAAATATCCTATGGACAATGATCAAGAATAGATAGATATGGGAATTATTAAGGAATGTGAAACATCATTTCGTTTTCAATTGTTTACCCAACCATCATTATAGGGAATAATTAAAAGTTATTAGTATAATTATGAGAATATTCAAAAGAAAATTAAAGTTGTGAATGATGAGAAGTTTCTACACTTCATGTGTGAGGATGGAATTATGAAATTTGAGAGGAGGCTATGTATTCCTTCTATACCCAAGTTGAAAAGGGTGTTATTGGATGATTTCCATAGATTTAACATCTCTATTAAACCTAGTAGCACTAAGATGTATAGAGATCTGAAGGAAGATTTATATTGGGACAATATGAAGTGGGGAATTACTAATTATGTATCAATATGTTTAGTATTTCAATTGGTGAAGGATTAAAGACAACACCCTAGTGGTGTCATGAAACCCCTGGTTATTTCTACATGGAAATGGGATGAAATCACTGTGGATTTTTTCACTTGATTTCCAAAAACCCCAAGAAAGAATGATGCAATATATGTGATTGTTGATCCTCTAACCAAATTTATACATTTTTTATTTTTAAGGGATGATTTTCCACTGGAGTGAATTTCACAACTCTATGTTAATGAAGTTGTAAGTATTTATGGAGAAACTCTATCAATTTTGTCAAACCATGATCCACAATTTACATAGAAACTATGGAGAAGTCTCCATAAATCTTCGGATACTGAGCTTCATTTGAGTACTACTTATCACCATAAAATTGATTGGCAAACAAAAAGTACGATCCAAAATTTTGAAGATATGTTGAGATCAAGATCACTTTACTTTCAAGGTATTTGTGATTAATATTTAACTTTGGTGGAGTTTACGTATAAAAATAGTTTCCATTATAGTATTCAAATGGCACCATCTGAAGCATTGTATGGAAAGGGATATCACACACCAACTTTTTAGGATGAAGTTGGTGAAAGGAAGCTTATGGAACCTGAGCTTGTATAGGAAATAAAAGAAAAGGTAAAGACTATTCAAATACATATCGAAGTAGTTGAAAGTAGGAAATATAATTGTGATGATAATCGAAAGTATGATTTGGAATTTCAAGTGGTAGATCACATTTTTTTAATATATATCCATGGAAGGGTGTTATAAGATTTGGGAGGAAAAGGAAATTTATCCCCATATACATTGGTTCTTTTGGAATTTTGGAGAGAATTAGATCCGTGGCTTATAATTTGGAAATACTACCTAGACATTCTAAGGTACCCAATTTGTTCCAAATCTTATTTTTAAGGATTTACATGTCAGACCCAACACATGTACTCATTTATAAAATAATTTAATTGGAACACAAATTACATTACTATGAAGAGCTTATCTGGTTTCTAGACACTAAAGAACAATTGTTGTGGAATTAGAATACTTATCTGGGAAAGGTACTTTGGAAAAAACATAAAATTGAGGTGGTGACATGGGGGCCTGAGTAGAATATGTTGATGAACTACCCATATCTTTTTATGGGGTGACAATCTAGAAATTTTGAGGATGAAAAGTTTGTAGGAGGGGAGAATGTAATGACCCAAACTCTATCATTGAAATTTCCCATCTTATGTTTATTTCATATATTATTGATTAAAACAAATCACTTAGAGAACATAATAAAAACATTGAAAATGAAGAATGAATGAAATATGAGGTGCTTATAGAAGTAAAAGAACCTATACCGATGAAATAGTAACTTGATCTTAGGAATTGTAATATGACACTTATGAATAGTAAATTAGTCAAATGAATAGTAACCTCACCCATGTACGTATAAATAAAATTTAGTCATCATGAAACTTAAAGTATAATGTAATTATATGATAGTATACGTAAATGAATATTTTAAAAATTATTAATTAAGTGTTGGTATTTTTGTGAGTCATAAATTATTATGTACATTTTTATAATTAATAAAATTATTGAAAAGAAAATTCATTTTCATAAATTTTTTCCAAAAATAAATATTTTGTTTTCTTATTATTTTAGGATAATTTTATGAGACCTTAATTAATTTTTGAAAGTGTTATAAAATCAGTTATGTATTTAAAATCTACATTGTTTGAGTAAGTGATGGGTTTAAATAAAATTTAAATTTTATATCTTTTAAAATTTATTTACATTAAATGGCATTCATTTTTGAACTATACACTTTTAAAAATGGTTAGGTTTATTTTTTTGTATTTTTCCAAAATACATTAATTTTTGGGGAATAGTATTGTACAATAATTTACGATTAATGATAAATACATGATTTATTGATTCATAGGTGATGTTTGGATGATTTCAGCATGCTTATTTCGAAATAAAATGCACTTAGTACTATAATTAGTCACAAGAATTAACACTCCTGCATATATTAAGAAAAATAATAAAATAATGAATAAAATAAGGAGAAATCGACCCTCTCCTCCATAATAAATACCACCCCTTCTCCTCGCACTTTCCATGCTTTGAGCCATGTAAATTTCTTCCCAATATTTTCCCAATGCCTCTCCCCTACATCCAAGATTTTTTAGCCTCATCAAAATACCAAAACCAATCCCCTTGAAGAGGTTTTCAAGGAAGAGTATTCATGATGTAAAATCCTCTTCCCTTCCCTTTTAATTTTATTTTGAGTTATTTTATTGTAATATTCTACCCTCACCTCCTATATCCAAATGATCATGATAACTCTAGTATCATCTATATATTGGAATTATATCATTTTAATGTAATATAATTCATCAAACTCCATTCTCTCTATCCTTTATTTGAAAATTTAAATCATCATCTGTGAGGTGCCGATTTTCAACCTTCATGGATGAAATATTTTCATTCTTCAATTTCTCAATAGAGGATGGTAATGCAACAATTTTTATAGTTAACCAAGACTATAATATATTTATTAAAACATTTTATTTTAATTCTACAACCCTAAAATCTTTTTATTTCTTTATTTTATAACAACACCAGTATCCTCATTATACTTGGTTGTTGTTATGAAAAGGATTCAAACTACACTTACACATACCTCTATCTAATTAGTAAATAACATACAGTTTCTGTGGACGACGAACTACTGCCTTACGAAACGATGATTGTTCAATTATCTCCTACCACCTATTATGGAAGGCATTATGATGGAACTATATTTATATTTAATATATATTATATTTATATTATTTATATGTTTCTGTATATTTCATTTATATCATACCTTCATGGTTTCCATAATGGGTAAACGCCATAATTTCATTGGAGGAAGTGCGGACTACCGTCCCCTCAAAGGTATATGACTCGTTCATGCCATCCTCAGAACATATAAAGGATTTATTTAATGAAATTATATATTATATTATATTGTAATTATAATATAACTATGTATCATTATGTTTTCATTCCATTAAATATGAAATAGAAATGAAAGTAGCGTTCATGCATACATACAACTTACTGTCTCCATGAATGGTGCATTTCATTTCCTACCTCCAAATGTTAAGTACTATTATAAATACATATATATACCAGATATATCATATATATGATGTCTAAATCATGAATATAAATCTAGATATAAAGGAATTTTCACCCCATGGACAACTTGTAATTATACGGAGTTCATTTTTTACTCAAGTACCAAATATCGACAAGACGACCATTATTAACTTAAATGATTACATAATGTCTATAAAATGGTAATAAGTTATATAAAAGAAATAATAAACTTGAAAAATGTTGTTAAACACGTAGAAATTAACTTTAGTTTATTATTCAGGAGATTAAAGAACGAATGGTTCAAGTCAGACACGAGGTAAAGGACTTCGTCTCAGTATACTTTCATTGAGGCATCCTTTGATTTATAAACGACTTTATTTTGTACAGTGTATAAACCCATTTTACTTTTCATTTCATTAAAAGGGAATATTTTTTTATGAATAATTTTACAAAATGAAAAAAAGGGAATGTTTATTTTTAACGTACACGGCGACAACGACCTTTCCGCCATCGAGAGCATTATTTGATATTTGTCTTCCTTTACAAACTGTAATGTTTTTAAAAGGAAAATAAATACCATATACTATTTTATGTATTTTAGTATTGGAAATGGTTTTTATAATTTATTTTTTATGTTAATATATTTAAACGATATATTGTGATTGAAATGTGGAAATTTGATCTTTACTTTATGTTTGTTTTATGTGTTGTGAATATGTTATGTTTCTTGGGAATTGTTTATGTATATGGGTGGTTCTGTGATAAAACTAGGGAGGGTGTTCCTGAGATAGCTTTCTAATGTAATGGTAATGTGACGAAGGTACATGTGAATATTTCTCCAAAGATATTTTGGGAATGTACTGTGATGGGTATTCCAAAAGTTACTCTCTATGTTGCTGTGATAGCTACAATGTAACTATGATATGGATGCCACAAGTTACCTTTATGATTATTGATTACTATGTGTCATTCATAAATCTTATGATTTTATGAGGTATGTTAAAGAGCATATGTTATGTATGTATTGATAAAATAATTTTTTCTTTATTTTTTTTAAAACCGTTACTGTGCTTTTTATGCTCATACTATGTTTTGAAATATTTTTCATAGGACTTAAAGATGAATAAGGCCAAGG
The DNA here is from genome assembly GCA_963277665.1 of Viscum album. Lineage (NCBI taxonomy): Eukaryota > Viridiplantae > Streptophyta > Magnoliopsida > Santalales > Viscaceae > Viscum > Viscum album. The sequence continues at coordinate 392,713,240 of OY728146.1, forward strand.
ATGTGATCAAGGAAAAATCATGATGTCTAATACTTGAAACTAGACATGAATATTTTTTTTCAAGAGTTTTTATCTTATGAAAAAATGGAAATTGAGTAGAATTGTCTACTTTATAATTTTGAGATGTAATGTAATAGTTATGGCCTAATTCTCTAAAACTCTAAACTTGAAAAGATCCTCAGTGTGAATTATCCATTTAATTCAAGATTATGTAATGTTTTAAGGCTAGGTCCTTATAACTATACTATTAGTTCTATTTGGATATTAATTCCTTGTTTATTATGAAAATTTAACGAAGTAAGGAACAATATCTGAGAAACTGGGGTAGAGGTCATTATAGATATATCATCCATGTATCATGATTATGTAAAATGAATCACATCGCTTCCTGGAGGTGGTAGTCCACATGTACGTACGAATGACATTATCATTTTTCTTGGAATGGAAAAGTGATAAATTATATGATATATTATTTTATAATAATTATACATATGTCTTGAATATCATATATAATCATTTAATAATATATTATATTTTATAAAATAACATTAAAGTAAATTTTGGAACTATTATTTCAATATGACTTTTAAAACTGTAAGACATAACTATAATTAAAATATAATAAATTAAAATATATATAACAAGAAATTTTATCTACAAAATACATGGAATACAAAATATCACTCAAATATTTTTTTTGAGATTTTAATATCATTTTATTTATTTTTTTGCTGCTTCCACAAGCACACTGTCAGTGTTTTATAAGAAGTTAAGGTAACTATTTCATCAAAAGATATCAAAAATAAACTACCATGATAAAAATTAAATCATTTATATTTTAAAAAAACCATTCAAAGCCTAAACTATCCTCTATTTATCCCAATTAAAAAAATTAGTGTTAAATAAACAAAGAGAATGACATTTTGGAATTTTCTTACCTACAATTATATTTAACTAAAAATTATTTACTAGTGAAAAAATGTCATATATTCAGAATTTATATATTTACGGTTAATATATAATCAAACAATAAAACTACATTAAGTTTTAGGGTCATTTTTTGGTCGTTATCATTTTATTTTTGACATAAATTACCCGATTTACCCTTACTAAGGTGAGATAAATTTACTAAGGTTACCGTTCATAAAAAATAAAAATAAAAGGGATATTTTTAAAACAATTGGAACTCCTGATTACAAATTTGGAATCCATTTAAATATTTAAAACATAGATTTGGTAAAATTTAATTTAAAATCAATCCTACAAAACCTTATGTAGAACATTCTTTTGAAATATGCCTTTTTGAGTACAAACATATTTATATTCATGTATAAAATTTATTCCAAATACTATTATGATATTATTTTTAATTAAAATTATATAAATTATTTTTTAAACTGATGAAAAATATAATTTTGCTCTATAAATACATTAAAATGAAATTCCATTTTCAAATAAAATCATTATGTTTGACTATTCACTTAAAAATAAAACTTTTCAGAAACATTTCATAATTTTAACCATAAGAAAATTTTGATATGATAATTTCTGAAATTATAACATTTTTATAAAATATTTTTTTAAAATTTTTAAGAAACTAATTATATTATTCTTTCATAAATATAAATAAAGAGTTTATTTGAAGAAAATGTATTTTTGAAGAATAAAAAGTCTTTTCTAATAACTGAGTGCTTATTTTCTAATAATTAATCAAGAAATTTTATTTGTTAAGAAATTTTTATGTATTTTATGATGTGTTTAATCATATTAATATCCACTAATTCAACATTTATGTTAAAATGGCCATATTTTAATAATAGTATTTAATGGTTCATTTTAGATCGGTGTTGTGTGTCATACATGTTGTCAAACATAATATCCTTTTAAATTTTTCGGTGTTACATTTACATATGTAAAACATATATGTTTTATAATGAATTCTTCCATATAATTAAAATGATTACTTTTTTCTAGTTATTCCATTACTAAAAATGGTATCTTATAAGTTGGTTTTGACTCCCATTGAAAAGTGAGGTTCATTGTAATATTTATACCTATGAAGGAGAATAGAGGTGTAAAGAGTATAAATAATGATTTTGTGATCTGAACTACTATATATATCTTGGGTTTATCATTTATATTTTATTATTTAATTATATATTTTTTCAATATTCCCCTTTCTTTAATATCGATATTCTTCACGTCTAGGAAAATAGACTCATCTTTCTTCAATCCGACTAATAAACCCATGTCTATATAAAAATAATTTGTTTAATATTAGTAATAAATCTAATGATATTTTTTAATTATGGATCTTTAAAAATATTCAACCATACACCTTGATAACTATTTAAGTTTAAAAATACCAATAAAAAATATATGTCTATCAACTCAAGAGAGAATACTATTTGAAATTATCAGTAGAGAATATATCATATAACACTAAAATAATTTTAAAAAATATAGAGGTCAAATTTCTATTTGATATCAGTAGATGTATATCTAAATAAATAAAATAAATAGAGGGAATTCACTTCCTATATTCTAATTTAAGTGGTTGGATAAATGCGATGACCTTTGAGAGATATGGGTGGGTGGGTGGTTGGGGGGGGGGGGTAAATCAATATTCATTATTTTTTTTATAATTTTAACCTTTTTTTTGATAATTTAATTTTATAAACATTTTATATATGTTAATATATTTATTAATATTATTCTATTTTCAATAAATATCACCTATATACATAAATTAAATATATAACATAGAAAACACATAGATTTTTACACGGTTCACCCCCATTGTGTGTAACTATATGCTTTCCATTAATTTGGTAACAATGAGATCCCCAATAATCTATGCTTAGTTTTTTTATAATAGAAATTTTATTATCTTTAACACCTTAAAATTCATCATGACCATCCTTGAGAATTACATTTAAAATATAAAAATCCTTTTTATCTTCTTATTGTGCAGTTAAACAGTGGAGATGATGAAACTCTTTAATGAACACAATATATTATTAAATAATTAATGATGATATTTGATGTCTTAATAAACAATTTAATGAATCTTACATAAAATTATAATAATTTTTCTCTTATATCAAATCTATGAATTAAATTACATGGGAATAAAAGCTTCAAAAACTCAAGTAAAACCCTTTGACACTTATTTAAATTTAGTTGACTTCTTCCTCTTCTTAAAATTTTCAACCTCTTGGTATTTTTTTGGTTTACCCGCATATTCCTAATCATATTTTTTATTGAGAATCTAATTACTTTTATATATTGATAATTATAAGTTTAATAACATCCAATGTAAAACTCAAATATCTCAAGTGAAGGTTCTCATTTTATTCTTATATGCAGTAGAGTTCCTTTTTATTATTTATTATAATATATCATGATCAATAATAACTCTATATTAATTTTATTCCACTAATTTTTTTTCTATTATATGTATTTCACATTTAAATATCTAAATATCTTAGTCAAATTTGATTCAAAATACCTCTATGTGAGGATAATAAAGATATCCCATGAAAATAGTAGTTTCACTTTTTAGATATGGAAATAATATATCTTATCTTAACTCAATAAATGATAATTAAAATAATATCCTAGAACATATTTATGTTATCATCTTCCTCCAACACTTCATATAATATCCCATAATACCATCTATGATACGCTTTTCAACCTACATCGTATTATTTTATTATTTTATTGGGAATTGGATAAGTTGTCATGGATTTCTTTACCAATGATATTTGTGTTAGTGTTTCTTACAAAAAAATTCAAAGCTAGAAAGAATATAAATTTGATAGTGATATTTTCATTAGAATAATAATTAGGTATGCTTGGAGTTTCCATTTATATATTTATTTGTGGGAAAATGAAGTATGGATTAAAGGATACAAAAGGATGGAATATATCCTCTGAAGGATAATAATATCAATGGGATATTTTTATATAGAGTTTAAATAAATTTTTTGGGAGATAGAGGGTTTCTATCTTTCATACGAAGTGTGTAGATATGTAATATTCACTCATTTATTTCGAAGTATATATAATATAAATTTGTAAGTCACAAAATAAACATAAGAGTTTAAATCCTATATTATGAAAATACATTATATTAATCCTGGATATACGTAATATTAACTTAGAGGATGAACTATTTATGTATGCTTAATTCAGGATAGTGTATAAGAATAAATTGTAGTTACAACTATGTTTTTAGAAATGCATACAAATTCATAAGAGTAAACTAGAGACTCACCAAGATATTTAAGAGTAATTTAAACTTGTTTAAGTGTAATATATAGAATATGTAATGTTAAAAAACATATTTCTGTATTTAATTGCATGTTTATTATTGTGAATATATAAATGGAGATATTTATAGAATATTTTGGGGGAGCTGGACTTGAGATATCTATGTGATTAAATAGCTGAATCTATTTCCATTTTTAATATTAAAGTTATATATTTTTATAGGAGAAATTAAAATGTAAATCTATAAATGATTATAGTGATTTGACATATTTTAAAATGGAAATAGAAAAAACAAATATCCTTAATTTATTGATCTCTCTTAAAAAATATTAATTTTCTAAATTATGAAAATTATCGGAGATTAATTATAAATGAATTGATTCCGAACTAATGGGAGATACACCTTCTATATTTGTGGTTTCCACGAAATATTTTAGATCTTGTCATGATTTTATATTTGACTAGATATTTTTAAATATATTAATGGAGGATCCATGGAATGAAATAAGATCATTTTATTGATATATTATTGACTATTAAAAATATAAGATATAAATATATTTATCTATATAAATATGAGGAGTTTGATTCTATGAAAAACATGTAAAATCAATGATATTCAAAATCATAAAGAGAATAGAGATTTTAAAAAGTAGATGGACTATGGAGATATTTTAGTAGTCATAAAAGTTATTATCCAAGGAAGATATAGTTCTTCCATCAAGATATATTGAATGTATTTCTAAGGAAAAGAAAATTTCTCTTAATTCCATTATTCAAAAAATTCTTGTTAAAGTTGAGAAACACTAAGAGATTAATGATAACCTTTATTCAATTAGTGAAACATATAAAGGGTGATTTTATTCTTATATTGGATTTAATTCCAAATAGTTTTAATTTCATGAGTAGTGTGAAAAAAAGGAATTAAGGGAGTGATACTTTAGTGGTAGCACACTACCCTTAAAACTTGTTAGTGGAGTGACCCATATTCTGGAGTGAACTTTCCTAAACCCACCAATGAATAGTTTTTTAGTACATTCTAATACATTTAAAAAGTTCCATATATACTCCTTGGATTAGCCTAGCATGAGTGAACCAAGGAAAATTCTTTTGTGAGGTGCATGTGAATTTTGTTATTTAATACATAAATTGGTGTGTTTGGGTTAAGTAATTATTATTTAAATTGGACTATGGAAAATATTTAAAAAATATTAATTAGATCATTATCAAAAGAATATTTTAAGAGTGACCTATTAGCAATGAGGTCAAGATCATTTAATGTGATTTCAATTGGAACAATTTTCATACCCTAAATGGACACCCTATTAAGGAATCAATAATTTAATAAATTTGTGGACTTAACAAGTGGCATCAAAGTATATGTTTTATCTATTGGACTCATTTTTTTATTAATTGATATGATTTTTTCTTTGAGTAATTTTTTTTATTTATATTCCACCCACACAATATTTTTAAGAAATTATAAAGGAAAAAATGTAAATAATTATTAGAGATATAATAGAATTATATATTTTAGGGAATTAATTTTTGATAGTGAGATTTGAATTAAATATTCCCTTATTATTTTAAAGTAATTTATGGATGATTATAATGTTGAATCCATTAATTCCTTAAATGTTTATACAAGATTAGCCGAGGAATGGGTGATGTTTCTATGGAGGTTGGATTGACTGATGATAAATATATATCAAGTAATCCAATGGAGTAATGCATCTAAATAATTGAGGATAAATATAAATGATTATAAGAATTAATGTTAAATTTATTAATATTTAATTATTCAGTTGGTTTTTTTTATGAAAATCATATAGATTGTGATATAAAAATTTAAAATCTTGATCAAAATATTGGCATATATAAATACTAATAATAAGAAGAAGAATAAAATCATAGAAAATGTGTCAGAAGGGTTGTCTTCAATGACTTAAAGGCTCTCAACTGGTCTTAAGGATGAGGCCTTCATCTCAAAATTAATTCACAATTTAAAGGCTAAAATATTTGTATTGGAAATACATATAAAAAAAGTGATTAGGAAAATCAAAGGATTATGTAAGAGAAGGTATACCTTAAGGACATGACTACATGAATGGACACCAAAATTAAGGAATAAAGTTACATATTAGATAATATTTCCCATGAGTTTGTGGATGAAATTTCAAAGGAAAAAAAATACTCAGAGGTCACATAAGAATAAGTTCCTTAGTTGTTTTGAGAAATGGGAAGAAAACGTATCATTAATGTAATGAGAAAATATTGAAGGTAATGAAAAAATTATAAAAGTTTCCAATAATAGGTAAGGACAAATTGATGTGGTTTAGGAGATTCTATAGAGTCATATTCTATTATAATGGAATTAATGGTCATGTAGATACATTTTTTACAAATCATTTGAATAGGTTTACTACTATTAAGCTGATGAAAATGATTCAAGAAAATTTCTCAATAATAGTAATGAAGGTATAGATTTCCATACATTAATTCTTAGCATACTAATTATGTATCTAGTGAAGATAATAATATAAGTTCAGTACAAATGAAGATATAAATATGACATGTGTCGAATGATAAATAAATTATTTTGAGATATGTAATTCACCAAATAATTGAATAGTATTTCAATGGTTAAATAATTTTAAATAACCATTCCAAACCTATTATTAAATAAAAACTTTATGTGAAGTATTAAATGGGGATTTGGGTAATTTAAGGGAGTAAAAGTGTTTCTAAAAACCATTTGAAAGGAGTATAATGAATAAAGGAGTGGATTAAAAAATCTAATGAATATTTAGGGATAAATGAGGTTGTAAAATAGTTTTATAAGATAAGGATTAATCAATGATGAGTGAAAAAATCCTTTATAAAGGGGGAACATAAGTAAGATACAATTTATAAGTGGTGCATTTATATAAGAATAATCTACTGAAATATAAAATTTAATTGAGTTATATCAAAATAATTTTATATTTCATGATGTATTCCATGCTGAACAAACAAGGAAAAATGGTTTTCCTTAATGATACAACATATTCCATGGATTATGGAAAATTGATTTTCCCCACTCCCCATATATTTAAAGTCTATAACAATTATTTAATTGGTTATGGTATAAAGAAAATATAATATCCTTATTGTCATCCTAAAGGGAGAATAAACCTAGATGAATAAGAATTTACATTCATAGAGGATTATGTGATTTAATTTTTTTTATCTAAAATATGATATCATCTAACTATTTTCAAGATATAAAAAGTTATTGGAGATAGGTGAATCTTGTGATGAATATAAATTATATATTTGGGGTTAATTTTAAGAAACTTAGGGGTAGTTTGGATCTAAATATCCTAAAGGTGTTATCCACATCAACTAAGGAAAGAGAATAGGTAGTGGGAAAAATAAATCTAGTTTTTAAAATTGGTTTCTAGATGTGAACATTGAAAATTTAAATTGGTTTGAATCACAAAATAAATATTTCATAGTTATTCTATAATGGTTTTTTAAAATGTTGTTGATATTATAGTAGGAGTTCCTTGGTAAAATCTTAATGCCATGGATGATTGAAGCATATAGAAATAAGTTAGTGAAATAGATAACAATTGTGTATTTAACTTAAACATTTGTTTCCAATATTGAGTTCTAACACAATAATCTTTGAAATTTTATAGATGAGTCTTTACTAAGTGGTAATATTTCTTACTAAAAAACATTGAGAGTTTTACCACAATTGAAATCAGTTTTTGGATCTTTATCGTCAAATATAGAATCATTGTGAACATGTTAAGGTAGATATTAAAATTGAAGGATCCTTGAGTGTTTTTTAAAGGTTAGTTTTGTATATATAAAACCGATGTATGAATTCATTGATAGGGGGGATCTATAGATGACAATTTATATTCTTCACATATAAATTATGAATAACCCAATGCAAGAATTTCCCATCAATTGATATCAGATGATAAAAGTTTTTATTGTTTAACCCCAAGGAGATAGGCAGAGAATGGTTTCGGGGTTGTATAATGGTTCCCATATATCTCAAAGTAAATGTTTTGAAATATTACACATTTTTTTTTCTTTTGGTGGATATTTTGAATTGTATTTGATGTTAAATGGGTGGAATCATAAACATCATGAATCTAGAATTTGATTGGTTGTATCATTTGAGATTTATTCGTATCATAGAAGGAAATATCTGGGTGATAGATTCATGATGATTATTTCCAAAACATTTTAGGTGTTGATTGTTTTTATTATGTTATTTTAGAGTTGTTATCAGCCATGGATTTTATATCAATCACACTGAAAATTTAAAATTAAAATAAATCTTTCTTTGGAAAATTAACAAAATATGTTTGGAATTTCCATTTATTGTGTAGTTTGTATAAAAGTTTAATTTTGTACAATATATAACAAATAATGTGTGATATAATTCAAAGGATAATTTTATCATTCCATAATTATTACATAGATTTCTAAGAATCTTGGAGGGAACTTTTGGTGTTATATATTGTGTAGGAAGTATAAAGATATGTATGATTAACTCTGGGTTTTAAAAGGGCATGTAAGTGTAACTCAGATATTAAACTATATATGTAAGAGTAAAAATTTGTAAATATGGTAATGTGTAAGATTAAAATTAGTGATACAAAATGTTCACTTGGAGGATCAACCAGTTATATAATATTAATATTCTAGGTATATAAGAATAAATTTACAACTATGTTTTTTTAAAGTATAGAAATGTATAATAGAAAATAAAAGAATCATTAGGATATTTGATGTTAATCTAAACTGTTATAAGTATTAGAGAATGAAAATGTAAGAATAAGATAAAAATGTGATATATTTATTCCTAGGTTTATTTTTTTTATAGAGATTTAAATGGAGAAATTAATAGATGATTTTGCAAGAGATTGGATAGGGATATATTGTGAATTTAATATAATGATTTTTTTTTTAAATTTTAATATATTGAATATGTAGGTTTTAATTAGATAAATTAAAATAAAAATCTGAAAATGATTATGGATATTTTACTTGGGAGAAAAAGGAAAAATAAAAATAAATTCATAATTTATGGATCTATCTTTGACAAAGATTTATCTAGTCAATCATAGAAAGTCACGGTGATTAATTGAATGGAAATTAATATTTTAATGATACGTGGGAACAGTTATATATTTGAGTTTTACATGAAATAATTGAGATATATTCATAATGTAATATTTTAAAAGATAACTTTGGAGATATTGATAGATGATCCATGGAAAAAAATAAGAGGATTTGACTATGATATGATTGATTATTAAAAATAGATATATAGATATATTTATATCTATAAATATGAGGAGGATTCCAATGTGAAAAATTTAAAATATGATTAAATTTGGGAGATTGAAAAGAGAAGAGATATTTCAAAAAATTGTAGAGGAAAAATATAAATTGGCACTCATTGAAGATCTTATCAAAGAAGGAATGAGTTATCCATGATGATGCATTAGAGATCTTATTGAGGAAAAATAAATATGTATCCATGGTGGTATTCATAATTTTTTTAAAAGTGGAGAAACACATGGAGATAATCAATTAAATTTTTATACTTGGGAGAACCGAGGAAATTTCATGTTTTCCTTGTATTGGATCGCATGACAACGTGTTTTTATTTCATGATAATTTTTCATTGAGAGAGGAGTAAGGGAGTGGCCATTGGAAGGTAGTGTACCGTCTCTAAATTTTAAAAATAAAGTTAAATATATATTTTAGTATAATTTTCTAGACCAACAACTAAACGATGTTTTTTATTATATTCTAGCACACTAGATAATTTTCATAGTTCAATCCTTGGATTTTCTCAATTTGGGTGAATTTTGTAAAATTTTAGTGTGTTTTGTAAATGCTTTACTTAATTTCTGAAAGACATAAATTTGTTTGTGTGGATTATTAAATTGTTGATAAAATTGGATCAATCAAAATATAATAAAAATAATAATTAAATTATCTTCCAAATAATAGGTTAGGGTGATCCAAACAACAATAAGATCAAGATCATTAAGGGTGGGGATATATTGAGGATTTAGTGCTTTAAATTGCAACAAGTTTTATACTCTAATTTAAACCTTTATTAGGGAATATCTCATCACCCATAAAGAGTCCAAAACCAAGATATTTCATAATTTTATATCATATAATAGTCATATATGCATGCCTTTCCAATACTCATTCATGACATTTTTTGCTCTGGCATCCCACTACATGAATTTATTTTTTCCTAGTGTTTACTACTTATCTTTGGAAAATGACTCATGAAAAGAGAGTATATATACCCTTACTATAAATTTTATCTAAAAATACCCCCACACCCTAATTTGGGACTCATGATACAAGGTAATAACTCATATTTAACTATAAATTGGATGCAAATTAGTCAATTTTCAAAAATCTACGGGCATGTGATATATGTGGTTCCAAGATTTTTGTCATTGTGAGAGATATAAATCATGTTTTATGTGTTTTTATATCATTTTAAACAATATTAATAATGGCCTATGTCTAATTTCATCACCATCTTCGACTCACACAACTACAATAAAGATGCTACATCACCATTTTCAATGATCAATTCATTCATGATAAGATAAAAGAACTTCATTGTGTTATTTATTCTTCATAGTATGGTCTCACAATTACTTTTTTTCCTTTAATTATTTTTAAATATAACTTAATTTTTACTTAATTTAGGATCCTACTTATTTTCTTATACATATTCATTTAGATATCAAAAATTATTATTATGTTCATTAGAAAAATAAAATAAAACCCACATTCATTAAAATAATGCCATTACTATAAAATCCCAAAAGAACACCCAATTCAATGTCAACTTTAAGAAATCAATTTCATTTGACAAAAATAGTTATCTTGAATGAAATTTATTTAATCATAGTAGAAAAAATCTTTATAAATTAACCTAAAATAAAACTCGATTACCACAATTTTTTTATTATTAATAATGGATATGATTGATGATTTATTACTTCTTTGACATTAATGTAGAACAATAATAGACTCTTGTTGGTAGGATTCAATCATTCTAATATACCAAGGGATATTACTCTCCCCTAAAAATAATTCTAACATAAAAATAAACAATATTCTTGTAAAGTATTCTTAGAATTTTTTTTCCTAATGTTTTGTATTTAACTTTATTTCTTCTAATAATCTCAAAATATAAGAGTCTTCATTTCATTGTCCTATTTTATGCTCATTTATTTGAAAAATATCAACACCCAAACCCATATTTTATGGATTCTTATAATTTTATTCCACCCTTTAGACTTTTTCTTCCTTATAAATATCATATTAACAACTATTAAAGAATTTGTTTTAACATTAATAAGTGGTAGTATATATATTCTATGCATAATAATTTCAAAAAAATTCTATTTATGATAAATGTTTTGGGTATGGTATATTAGATATTAAAAATCTATATATTCCATATTTATTTTCCTTAACTCCAGATAAATTGTTTATATTATTTCCTTATATTATAAGGTTGTCTTCAAATCATATTTTTCTCAGAACCTTAACTATTATATCTAGAAACTGAAATATTCTCCCATATAAAATGTTGTGAGACAAATATTATGTATATTCTATATGTTCTATGGAAGGATTTAATGTATATAAATATTATATTAGGTGGCCTAACATATAATTTGAGTTTTATATTTTGTGTTGGACTTATGCTGCATATTTTACAAACAAATATTATTTTCAGATGGTCTGTGCAAGCACCCTAAAATTATTTGGAGACCTATATTTTTTATAATTTTTCTATTAAACAAAAATCAGTTGACCAGATGATCAAAAACACAAGACATGTATTTTTTTCCTATGAAAAACAACATTTTGATAAAAAAATATGTATTCTACAAACATCGATCATATTTTTTGTAAAATAATAATTTTTTTCCAACATGATATTCCAAAAGAGAAAATACATCGTTATTAAAGAATACTCTAATTGATAATGCCTCCACAAATGAAAGATTTAAAATTTTTATTTAATTTCCCCCTTTTAAACTAGTTTTAAGGGTAACATTAAATGGAAAGAAATACTAGAGGAACTTTGGGCTAATACATAACCTAATGTCCCCAAATACCTAACACCAACAGAAAAAAACCTCATAATAATTTTTTTAACAATTGACCAAGCTTCTGACTTTGTATGTCTACGCATTGAGAAATTCCCCAAAAAGAGATTCACGGTGCCTGGTACTGGTGGAAGATTTCGTACCCTCTAATTATTTCAATATGTTATCCCTAAAAAGATGGGATTTTCTATTCTAAATCCCATATCTAGATATTCACTATTAGATATTAAGTCCCAAGAAAAATACCCTATAAAAATTGATTCACCTCAATACTTCTGGTTAGGTCAACCCTCAACTCCCAATGTCACTGAGAACTCCTCTTCTATCACCTGCAAGTGATCCATCCATAATGAATGAATTCACCAACATCATAGAAGGATTACAAAAAAGACATCCCACTAGCAAAAATGTGCTGTAAAGTTGCCAAAATAGAGGTTGGGACACTGTAGCTTGCCTCCACTAAAAATCCCACAGTCCCCATCAACAAAACTCAAGAAGTGATGTAGCTGAACCCCTGTAACCATCACCACTACTTCTTCTACTGGTTTCTTTGGCCGAGATCCAAATTATGAGAGAAGTGATTGAGAGCCTAATTCTGACATTCGTGAGCATGACCCTATAAACAAAAAGAGTGATCCAAACGAAAATCATATACTCCATAAACTCAGTACTATATTAATAATGTCATTAAACCCAGTAACAAATACAGTGTTAGATCAATACCCAAAATTTAATCTATACCTAGTATCAGTGATCCTCCCCAATGAGTCGCGACTGCCCTTGAAGTTGAATCCCCCTCTATTTTTTGAATGTTATGTGTCTAGTCTCTTTATTTGTCTGAACATTACTTTAAGAGGGTTTTAAATAATATTATATACACCAATTTATAAATTAATATGTGTAAAATAGGTTACATGAAATTTTTTTTATATTATCTATAATGTTTTGTGTGGATCATATTCCTTAAAATACATATGATGTTTACTTCTCAAAAGAAATTCAGTATTCCCAATTTATTTAAATTTCCACCACATATGTTATATGATTTTAAACTAATTTCACAATTCATCAATGAAAAACAATCAAATGATTTACAAATCATGAATCACATGATCTATAATTATTCAAATGTCTCATTTAAATCTTATGATGGATTACTATTAAAGTTTTTATTATTTTTTTTTGAGATAGTTTCTTATAAAGGGTTAACTTTACGCTAGTTTTTTTCTCAATACATCAATGAGAGTTTTTTCTTTTCTTCACAAACCTTGTTACTTATTCTTCTTGAGTAATCATCTACTCATGGAGTTTTCTTGAATAATACTATGTGTCAGAATACCTGACATCCATATTATCTTAGAATTTTATAATAATATATTCTATACCAATTATGATTATTTAACATTTAAGTTTATTTAAATTATGATATATTAAAAAAACTAAATTAAATCATGAAATTTTTTCTTTAATATCCAATAAATAATTTTATAGGATCATATATGTATAATGTATAATGAAATAATAGGACTCCAATGATATAGTATTTTGTCTAAAAGATCTGTCTAAATTTTATAGATAACATATTATTAGTTATGTATAGTTTTTAAAACACTTTATTTTCATATATACATATAGATATATTTATTAAATGATTACACATGTGTTTTAGTTATTTTACAATTAAATCTAATAACTATCACTTTAGTGGTTGTAAAATACACTTAAAAAATAGAAATAATTTTATGTTAATAAAAACCAAATTAAGTCATATTAACTATCATTATGAATATAATGGAAATGAAATTCACAATAAATATTGATATACTAATAGGAAAATGGATTAAGAGTATAATATAAGTGAATATTATGCTTTAGACTTTATAGATTAGTAATCTTAGTAGCCAAAGTCCCCTAATTTTTTTATTAATTTCATTTTATCCTTATTTTGGTGTTTAAGAGTTATATGGGGTAGAATATATCAACCAAGAATAAAATATAGTTATTGGGGTATCATAAAACTTAAGAGTTGAATTTCAAGAAACCCACCTCGAACCTTTGGTCTTAAAACATCATAATTTATATGGTGATGAAAATAATATATTCTCTTTTTTAGATGAATAGAGTTCTAATATGGGATATTGAAGTTAATGTTGTACCAATGGAGGTCAACTCACTGATATACATTTCTCTGGTGAACTGTATAATGAAATGGTCTTCTATTCAACCCACCAAAATTTTATAGGGATTTCACTAAACATATCATTCTAAGAATTTGAAAAATATCTAATTTAAATTTAAATTTAATTAATGGGATTATATATGAACATAAAATTAAATATTTATTTTGAGATTAAATATTTAACCAAAGAGACACTCAAATGTATTTTTTTTGATAAAAAATTGTGTGTTTGTTACTATTAATGGAAGAAAAAAAAAGATAGATACATTCACAATAATCCACCTCTATTTGATGAGTATAATAAATAAAATTTAAAATAAATATTAAAAGAAAAATGGGAAGACAACATAAATTAGTAACATTATAAGATAACATCACGTCATTTTATGTGTTGTAAATTGGATTTTTGATTTTTATGTCCCAAGAATATCTTAAAATTTATATTGAAAAATTATTGATAGAAATAGAATACATTATTATGATCATTTTAAACTATTTTATTTTCTTAATATGATATTTATTGAAGAGAAAATGAATGAAATATTTATGAAATTGAATAGTGGAATAACTAAAAGAAGGATATATAATGATTTTACTCATTCATAATTTAATATTATGATATAGATTCTTTATAAGGTAAAAACTACCACATTAAAGGTACAGATTTTTAGAGGTCAAGTAACTGAGAAATTGAATGTGAAATAAATTAGACATGCAAAGTAGATTATTGAGATTTTATAAGTATTTGAAATTAATATCAGAATGTAACATGTGAATATTATAAAGAAAATAGTGGATTTTTTTAACAAGTGTTTTAGGATTATTAATCTATGAAATCCTATAAACTAAATTTTTATGAATGTTATATACAAACTGAGATCTTATTTCCAAGACCACATCATTCTTTATCTCAAAAGGTCGGTTGAATGTAGTACCCCAACCAAGATACCCAATATAATTCTTGTATTAGGGAGCATAAATTGGAACCAAATGAATTCCATTATCCAGTGAGGTTTCCAAATAGTGTGCAAGGATAAAATTAAACCATTAGAAATAAATATCACTTGAAATATAGTTAAACTCCTTATGATAAGAATTTACTAAAAGTCCAATATAAAGGATGAGTGTAATTAACTTTCCTAAAAACAATCATATACAAATACATATATTCTCTTACCTACTATTAAGGAAAATATACTAATCACCCAAGTTTATCTTAGAGATACTTATAATTCAACATGAAATTAAAACAACCCCACTACCTACATGTAATGAAAATTCAATAATAAACAAAAAACCCACCATAAATAAAAAATAACCTTATAAAATATGTAAAAGCATATAAAATATTAAAAAAGGCTTATAGAGTTATTAATTATATCAAATTGAAAGAAAAAATCCATTATCCTCTAAGAACAACAGTATTTTCCCTTGGGATATGTGAAAATACACCTGCACACCTTTCCTTATCCATGGTCCATCTTTCATGAATATGGGATATTATTTATAAACAATACTTCCTTATACTTAACTAAATAATCAAAAATGATATTTAAATACACAAAAAATCATGAATAAATGGGGTGAGTAAAGTAAACCTAGTAGGATATCACTAGAAGAATCAAAATAGTTCCAAAGTATATGCCATTCATGTAATCTCACATGTTTGGAGGAAAAATATTATTTTAACCTATGAAATTTTAATGAAATGGGAATTTAATGAAGTTTAAATATAGGTCAGCCAGAGAATAGGAAATAAATAATAATACTTCATGTAAAATAGATAACAACAACATAAGTCGTTTCTATCCATTTACGAATGCTAATCCAAAATCACCAGAATAAATAATATCCTTTAATGCACTCAAAATAAAGAATGTAGTCAATCAATAGTATATAAATACAATAATACATTAGAAATTATAGAGGCACACAATAAGAAAATTATGACACCATGTCATATCATAATAGAAACCACTGATTCGATCCCTATTATAATGAATATATGGAGGCATGTTTGGGTTATTTTTACTAAAAATGGTTGAAAAAGACCCCTTAAATAACACATATTGGTATTTATAAATAATTATAATGATGTTAACAAAGTTAAAAATAAATATAGAGGAATTTTTGTTGGATAATGAAAAATGAAATCATGGTTGTTTGTATTATGTCATGGTTATTCATGTGGTTATATAAAATAACTTTAATACTTATCATGGTTTATTAGGGATCATCTAATATTGTTAATTTAAACCATTAATTAAAAACATGTAATGGTTCGTCATATGGAGTGATGTATTTTTTGAAGAATATCTCTTTAAAATGAGATGTAGATGAATCATTATTGAAGTTTATAATCCATTATGAATGTTTTAGGAAAATAATTCAAGATAAATAGACTGTATCATGGTTTCTAGGTGTTTTCAAGGATTTCATTAAAAAAGTTTAGAAATTACCAAAAATCAATATAGAAAATAATTTTTTATGTTTTTTGCGGTTAGTTTTTTGTTTTACACAATATTTTCTCATAATTGGGAGTTTATCACAGTTAAAAGTGCGAGGTTAGATAAATTTTTATAGAAATATACCTAAGTTATCTTATTGAAACTCTTATATATACAATTTATGATCACATCATGATTATTCCTAGATATTATATTAAAAATTATTAAAATTTATAAAAAATCGTTAGGCTAATCATTTGGAGGGTACAGTTTTTGGATTCAAGGGTTGAAAAAAGAAACCACATATTTATTTAGAAAAATACACCATAGTTTGAAACATATCATTTCAAAATTATTAAAGAAGATGTATTTCTAATAGTTAAGATAAATAATTTAATTTTAGGATTTAACTTGAATTTTTGTTGACTATTTGGGTAGATTTTACGAACTATAATAGAAAGAGTGATTCTTTAGAATATTTGGAAGATATTTAATGTCTATTTTAATAGATAACATGATTAATGGCCATGAAATTTAATTATAGTGGATATTCTATGAGAATCCAAATTATAATGTCTATAATTAATTGAAATATTTTACCAAAGATGGAAAAATGAGATTTATTTTATCAACATAATTAATATTTCAATCAATGCTATAATTTTTTTTTGTAATTACTATCTTATTCTTGATTAGTATTTTTTTATATTATTTTTGAAAATATTCCATAAATTATTAATGGATTAGTGAGATTTTATGATTTATGGTTCCAAACAAATAGGTATAGTGAATCCACATTAAACATTGTAAAAAACAACACACTTAGTCAATTTATACATTTATAAATTTCTTTTGTGTACTCCTTATATGTATCCCAATAAAGATTAAATATTTAAAATTTCATATATTGTGTTTTTTATTTATTTCATAAATGTAGTATAATAGATGAGTTTTCTAACAAATGAAAAACATATCATTGAAAATATAGGTTTTAATCATTTATACCTCGATTCTCCCTCTCTTGATATATATTTCATAGTGAGTACCACATGTTATATTAAATATAATTATTATTTTAAATAGTTTGCTCTCTATATTAATTTAATGTTAAAATAATTTACAATCATAAATTTATTATAATATTACATAAGAATATTTCAAAATTATGAAAAACATTATATACAACACTATTTTTAATCACATAGAATTTATGTGTACACAGATTTAATACTAGGTATTTACATCAATAGGTAAAGTGAATTCCTCTTTAAAATGAATTAAGGTGTTGGATATGGATTAAAAGACATTAAATTATTTTGGAGGATAAATATTCAACATAATTTATTTTAAGGAGATGTTTTATAATCCTTAATGTCTATGTGGAAGGAATTATTTAAAATATATGAGTGTGATTTGATGGTGAAAGAGGATAATATTTATGTCATTTATAACAAATATTAATACTTGAGGATGCACTTGATAGAAACTATTTATGTATTCTTTGATTGGGATAATATTATTTTTGATTATATACAAAAACTTGGATATATATTAGAAAGAATAAATATTTTGAACAGAATATTAAGAAGGCTATATCCTCATTTTAATTTGAGGTTATTGGGGATTTGGTAATGGGATCTCAAGATGGTACCCTTGTATAATTTGAGAATAATATTCATTGATCAAGATATTTGGATAGAAAATGATGATATGAGATCAATGAAGACATCATGGAAAATTTATTTCAAACAAATTAAGTATCTTACCATAGATGATAACTTGGAAAAAAAGTTTGGTGTGATAATGCCATTATTTTACTCAAATCTCAAAAGAGGATAATTAAAGTTCATAGGGGATCTTCCACTCATGTGTTTAAATATGTAAAGGTTAGGTACCTATCTATAAAGTGTATAATTATGTTATGAGATAATTGGTAGGAAAATACAGCAATGAATAATTCCTTAAGTTATATGGAAGGAAAGGAAAAAGTAAAATTAATTAAAAAAGAATAAATTGGTATAATAAAAATATAATTGTTTAGAGGAACGATGAGTTTAAGTGATGAATGAAAATGAGGATCTTAATGATTTACTTTTAGTGTCATTAATTAAAAAATAAAAATCTTAAAAAGATAGTTAAGAATATAAATTATAAGTTGATGGAGTTTTGGACCAAAAATTTGAGTTAGTGGATTAATTTCAAGAGATATATACTTGGAGAGTGAATAAAAATAAAAAAAATACATGTAAACATGACTCCAAACTATATATGAAACCAAAAACTAATGATAAGGATTAGTTGATGACCAAGATAGGAAATATAAAATCATAAAATACATATGAATCGATTAAGTTTATTTATATAAATATCAAAGTAGAGGAGAGAACTTTAATAATTGATTACATGACAACTATAATGAAGGAAAAGAAAAACAATTATGGGGCATAAAGGTGAGGTAATTGGAAGGAAGAAAAACCTTGATGGTACATAAAGAAATTTAGATCCCAGCATAAAAACTAGAAATTACATCTATTTTATAATTGATAAAGTGAATGAGAATCATATATAATTATAAATAATCTGGATTTTTATATACATAAGTAGTGATTACATCATGATTATAAGGTAGGATTTGGGTTTTATATTAAATAGTAAACCCTCTAAGTTAAAGGAAGGAAGAAATTTACTATTCCAAGGTGAAAGATTAATTTGGGTGGGACCTAAAAGGCCTTGGTTCCACTAATGAAGATGCAAAAGAATACACCTCATTTTTGGTATCATTGTTATGGAAATACCATACACTGAAAAAGTGCATTCTATAAAAATGTTATCTTTCATGGTAGAAGAATATTGAATACTTATAATTAGAATTAAATATTTTTATTATTTTACCCAAGGATACTATTTTTAATGTAAGGGATGTTGACCAAAATTATTGTATAACACTCCATAGAAACAAAGGTGTGTGGCAAAGGAGATAAAAAACCTACAAAGTTATAACTCATGGAGTCATCTTATTATATTGAAATAAAAAATAATTTTTCATTTTTGAAGATGTTGAAAATATATCATATCTGGAAGAAAAAATTGATTATTAAAATATAATGGATGTGAAATTATACATTTGGATTAGGATAAAAATGGTAGACTTTTAAGATCACCCACCTAGACTAAGCCTTGTTAGGATCATCATATAATCCAAAATAGGGATCCATACTAAAACCAATTGGTTCTATGAGGAGTATCAAACTAATATTATATGTTATCAAATAGTATTATCTCAAATCACTGTGTTATTGGGATAATGTCCAATGGCATTCCCCATTCATCAAATAATACACATGTAGGTTTCTCATTCAATGATAATCCACCAAATCCAATCATATTATATGACTATTTTTCATCACATAGAAACATTTACCAATGATTCATATCAATATGAGTCCAGAACCAAGGCACCACATGAATATACATGACTCAATAGGGATGACATTATTATTTCATTGTCAAACTAGGGGTTTACTATCCACATCATCTTTGGTCTATACCGTGGCTGTGACATTACTTTATAGTATCCACCTCCTATCTTAAACCTTATCGTGACCAACATATGATATCAAATTGGGTTTCATAACAAAATAAATTAGTGTTAATAGGACTATCCCACGAATATTATTTTTTATGTAAAATTTTATCTAAAAATTATACAATATCAGTTATAAAACTAGGACTAGGATGTTTACAGAATAAAAAATTAATCTAAATGAATGAAATAAAGTATGTTTTTTGTTTCTTGATATTGGGTGCACAACTCATATAATGGAAATTGAAAATTGATTAAAAAATTTCAATTATAAAAGTGGAATATTGTAAATAATTTGGTACAAATTAAGTGTTAAATATCCTTTCCTCTTAAAAATAAAAAATTATAAGAAAATACCCGACTAATATAGAAGTCATAGAAATGAAATGAATTGTCCAAAATTTACTAAGAATAATATAATTGTGTGATCCATGATATTCAATTAACTTTACCAATAATACATATACAATTAATTTATAAGACCATTCAATCATTTGGAATGTAAAATTAATGAATGATTATCTATTCCTATTGAGTGGAGAAAAAGAGATGTGTTTTCATCCTAAGGAATATGAAAATATATTTTTATGAAAATGAATTAGACGCATGTGGAAACAATAATTTTAATAATTAGAGAAGTTTGATGTTTAATTGGATGTTCCTAAACTCAGAAATGAAAATTATCACACATGTAAATCTTCATAGTAATGTAATATTTATTTGGAATACATGCCCATCATAGAATAAGAAGTCAAAATATTGTCTTAATCGGTTCATGTGGATGTTTTTAGGTCAGTATCTATAATATATACTGGTCAAAAATTAAATATTTACTCTTTTAGATGATTTTATTTGGATATAATGGATAGTTATGATCACTAAAAAATATGAGGTGTTTAATATTAAAACCTGACATTCTAGTTTGAATAAAAGAATGGATGAGTAAAAAATTATAAAATTTAGTACAAAAAATTCTCTAAGGATTATTAATGTCTAAGTAAATGGTCACCATTAAAAACATGGGATAATGCATGATTTTTTAGTGGTAATAAATCCATAAAAATTAGTGTTGTGGATAATTGGAACAAGATGGAAAATAATAAGACACAAAAAATGTTATTTGAAATAGATATACTAGATAAATTTTTGGGTGGAGATAATATTGGTAGTGATTTATATATTAAATATAGTATTTTCATATCCTAGTCAAGAGATGAATTGATATAATATGTGGAATGGTAAGTATCCCACTTTGAAATAATTTAAAATATTATATGATATATTTTACTACCAATAAATATAATATCAATAAAAAATTTTAATCTTGAGGGGATGAAGGGGTATTTCTAAGACACTCATCAATGATAATGTATTATAAATACTATGTTAAATAGATGGAGTGAGTTATAAAAAGTGTTAGAAATATAAGGCCAAAAATGAACTCATATATTTTTGTTTAATTAGGCTATCCAAATTCTATTTATCTAATATATCTTAGACTCTTATTTGAAATAATTAATTGAAAATATGAATGATAATATAACATAAAAAACTTACAAATATGAAAACTAAGTGTGATAAAACAATTATTTTACTTACTTCACCTAAAATATCTACTTCTCTACAAAAAAAGTGTCAATATATCATTAACATTACTAAAACACATTTTTGATTACCATGGTTGTAGTTCAGATCCTTTATAATACTCTAGATCACTCTCTCATTCTACCAATCCATTCACTATTTCAACACAAATCATTAAAGAAAAGTTGACATACATATTTCTCTTGATGAATTTAAAAATAATATAAAAAAACTATGCTAGATAGCGCGTTTATCTCTTATTTTATCTTCATAACCATATCTAAATATTCAAGAGTGATCATATTATTTATATAACATTTCTAAAAAACAATATATATTGTATATTTTCTTAATTTTCTATTTTTATAAAAAATTATTCTAATATTCCTTCTTAATCCCTCCAATTTTTTCTCATAGAGTTGTCTCTATTTATATGCCGCATGTCTCCAATTTATTGGCATCTAAAAATGTCTTTTATGTCCAGTTAAATTCTCCCATAAAAGTTTGTATCTTTTTATAATTTTAAACTATATTATATATACCAAATCATCAATAATAATTCAAAACATTTCATAGTCAATTGAACCATGACATGATTTCTTGGACAATTCTTTAACTCCAAACCCCCTGACATAGTGTTCTCTAGAATATAATGTAATTGTGTGCATGAAAATTTCAATAGCTTCCTACTAATATATTGTGTAAAAATCCAATCTCCAAGGTTTTTAATGTGATCAATTTTAAAATTTCCTAAAATATGGATTTTTAAAAAACCCATAATATGGATTTTTAAAAAACCCATAATATGGTCACTCAATGTTTTGATCAATAAATATAGAAAAACCATGTTTTATAAATGAAAACTACCATGACATAGTTTTATACATCTATCCATTTGTCATTTATACATATATTCTTTGGCCATTCCTCCACCCGAGACTTTGAAAAATATTTATTTTAATTAGAACTATAATCTCAATAGTGATATAGTGTATATGTCCCACAGAATCCATGAATTTAAAGAATTTACTTATCTAAAATGGTTTCTAACAAAGCGGTAATTTCAAATAATATAATGAGGTTTAATGAGAAATGTTTTTTCTCTCTCTTTTAGTGGTCCCATAATTGTGGTTTAATAAGCACGATATGGATAACCCATTACATTGTAGGTTTTATACCTTCAAAAAAACTCCAGACCTGTCCAAATTTGATATAAAATCTTCTTGGATTTATATAATGTCATATTACACCCTTTAAAATTAATTTCGACAATCAAAACAATATAGAACCAAAATTAATTAATTTAATCATTTGTAAAAATATAATTCATCAATATTATCCTCAATAAACTAGGATCCGACATTACCCCCTTTGGGATCCAATCTAAAATTATGGATTCCTCACCCTAAAAAAAAATACATATCCATCACTCTATTTTTATGTTATAAATATTTGGTGATGAAAAGAGTGCCCAATGTGTAGATATATTCTTTCCTTGAATATCCATCTCTTAATCAATCACTTATTAACCCATGATTTTTAACTCCCCCTCTATGAATCCTTGATGCTAAAAATCAATGGATTCTATTTCCCATGATTCTTTTACCATACAACGATTCGTGACTAGATTTACTCCCTTGATATCAGAGTAATTCTTAAACTCTAGTTATTTAATTCGAAACTTATTTTCCAAATTATATATATTAAATTAATTTATACTCTATTTAAAATATACCCAAAAGGTGACGTATTAATAACATTGTATAACTATGTTATAAAATAAATTCATATTAGGAGATGGGATATTTCAAGCTCATTAGGATTTGGGAGGTAGTTAAACACTTGTAATAATTTAGTGTTTTTTAAATTATAATGTTGATAATTTTTTTATGGTAATACTATTCTAGAATTTTTTTTAGCTTAATAATAGTTTTTTCCTCAAAAATTAACCATAGGAATCTTCAATTCCTCACTAAAATCCTCTAATTTTAAATCATCAAAATGAACTGAGTACAATTATTCATTTCTATAATTTACTCCTATCCAGTTTTGATAGAAAATATGCTTTCATATTTTTTCTAATCATGAAAGCACATTTATTTCCAATAAATTATTCTTCACTAGTTACAGATTTTCTATCCACAATATACCTAAAACAATAAATATCTAAAAATGCCATAAATATTTATTCTTTTTTTTCACTATATATTTGGATGTTATCAAGGATACCATAACAATATATCAAGACTTATTTAATGTTTTTAGATATTATGTTCTACTTCAAAACCATTTGGAAAAAAAATTACATAAAAAATTTAGGAAATAATCAATATAATATAAAATAAATTTCCAATAATTATCATATATAAGGTTAAATCTAAATATTTTCTATATTTATGCTACCCAGATTCAGTTCTATACATTATTAGAGTTGAAATTAGTTTTCAATCATGAATTACAAATTTTTTATAAAATTATATTCTTATTTTTGTTGCAAAATAAAATTTTAATAACCCTTTGAATGAGTTTTATCCTATTAAAATAAGTAATTTCACCTATAAATGACATTTAAAACATAAATTTTATAAATTTAACAAAATCCACTACTAATTTAACCTTTCTAAAAATAAAAATTGCATCATAAATGAAAATAGGTACCCTGAATGGATCATCCTTTGATGGTTACACATAGAGGTTGTGATTATCACCACCACCCTTTGAATCCTATATTCCTGAGGAATGAATCCAAAAAACAACACCATGAACATGGTGCTGTATTCAATCCCTATAAATAATTTTTATAGTGACACAAATTTCCTTTATCTTCACTAATTTGAAGACCGACTGAATATAGAATCATTATTGAATCACTTTTTTGGAATAATATTGTAAGATCACGACCTTTTCTGGAGATGTATCGACCTTATTTATAGGTAATATTTTTCCTATTTTTGCGTAAGTTTTTTTGGGTTTTACATTGGGGTGTGTTTGGGTGAAAATTGAAAATTTTGGCAGGAAGTGGGAAAGTGCGTGGTTGTCGAATGATTTTCCCATACTGTGTACCATCAAAGGAGAAACCATGAACCCTATAGAAGAGGGAAACATGTAAGGTTCATAGTTTAGAAAACTGGGTGCCCCTGCCCAGAAAATTGAGTACATGTTTTTAATTCCCCCAAAAACTAGATTTAAAATTACATAAACCCATGAAACTTACCCAAATTGACCCTAAAAAGATCCAACTCTCTTTATCTAATTTTGGAGGTCTCAAACGCAATCCAAGCCCTCTTGAAATCCATTCCTGGTGAACCAATGGGTGGATTTAAGATCTTCACCTCCCTGGTTATGTGGTTTCATGTCATTTTAGTTTATTTCCCTTATGCTCATATTCCAAGTTAAAATAGGGATTTTTATCTAATGTTGGTTCTAGATATAGATCTAGGTTTTTTAGATATTGATTCATTTGTTCATGGATTTTGGATTTTGATGAAAATCCTATTCCTCATCATGTTTTTCATTGTTCCCCTCAAATTGGGGATTTCCGTTGTTAAGCGCTTATCATCAATGATGAGGTTGATGGTTTATTATTAAAATCCCATAGTCATGATTTCAATTCCATTTATTAAATTATAGAATTTTTAGGTTTTGTTTATAAATCTAATTTCTTATTGAATTAATTAATTTGGTAAATTAACTGATTTAAATAATTATGTAATTGGGGATAATTAATTGTTTAATGAATTATCAGAATACTGAATTGCGGGATTTGGGAAATAATTTATTTTTGAGTTAATTATTTGAATATTGGATTATGAATTGGAATAATTAATTGTCAAATTAGTTATGGGCTATTGAGATTCCAGAATTGTATTAATTAATTGCTGAATTAATTAATAGTATTTTTTGTGATTATGAAATTGTAAATTGTAATATTTAATTGTTAAATTAATTATGGGATATTGAAATTAATGAATAGTATTAATTAATTATTTAATTGATTAATGGAAACTCTTCAAATTAATAAAATGATTGAGTTGTGTTAATTAATTATTGAATTAACTAATTGGTCATTTTTTTGTGATAGGGGAATTGATGGAATTGAATTAATTAATTGTTGAATTAAATAATGAAATATTATGATGGTGATTTGTGATAAAAGTTCCAGTGTTGATAAATCCTGATTAATGTGATATCATGATATAAATGATATTATGATATATGTGAGTGATTGATATACGAGTATAGGGCACATACTGATGCTCCAAATACAAACATGTGAGTGATTAATATGTGAGTATGTGACATAGACTGATGGTCCAAATACCCATGCGTGATTGATTGATATACGAGTGTGGGATGCAGAATGTTTCTCCAAACACTGATAGAGTTCTAAGTGAGTGGATGTGAACAATTTTTTAGGGGACAAACACCAACGATCTAAATACATATGGGGTGTGGGATAAGGATTGACACTCTAAATACCCACATAGTACTTGACATGATTTTCTATGTCCATTTGTTGTCATTGGATGATGGTTATAATTATATGTTTTATGAATTTAATGGATATTGATAATGAAATACCATTTGATATAAATATTTTGATTTTTTATGTGATATAATTCAGAATTCTGCATGAGACGAAGAGGGTATTGAGATTTTGGGTGTCCACAGAAACCCAAAGGTTTTATGGTTTAAAAAATAGTAATTGAATAAATGTAATCTATTTACTTTGTTGTTTTTATTTTATTATTTTTACAACGACATACATTATATTGAATGAATATTTTTTTAGACACCGTTTGTGGTGTCCTACTAAGTTTTACTCATGACTTACTCGGGCATCCTGATCGGTACCCAAATAGATTTCATGGTTACATGACAGGCTAAGGGAAAAGGTCCTATGTTAGATGGATGATTCATGATGGAGCATGGATGAGGGAACCAGACATGGTTTGGGACCATCTTGGGAGTTTATAGTTTATTTATTTATTTTGGGTTTTTCATATTGACACTTTAAACTTACATTTCCATGGCATATCTATTATTCCTTTTTCATATTTGATTTTTTGTTTTGGTCGTCCAGTGATACTAGTATCATTCTAATTATGGTTATACATTTTGGTTACTGTTTATTTGTTTCTACTAGTGTATTACTCTAATAAATAGTTTACAGTCTCCCCCTGATTGATATTCGACCCTCATTTCTAGTCAGAAGCCTTTGGTGTATGTGGAGGTGCTCCTGACATCATATGACTGACCAACTTTGGGCACCAGTTCGTAGAAACTGGGTCGCGAAATTACGAAGTGGTATAAAAAGGTTTTTATTTTCTTTTAATATTTCTTAATATTTTTGAAAGGTATATAGGATACTAGGAAGATTTGGGCCTTGGTGATGAGATTGTGCATGAGAGTAGCTAACCCATGTATGGGGGAAAATCCAAGTTCCCATGGTGCGATGTTATTATTGGTTTTTACTGTTGCAGTTGGATGTTATTTTACCTTGGGATATATACTTAATGTGTGATGTGATAATTATTGTTGGGATTTTAAAATAATTGACTCATGGAACAGAATATAAAGGGAGTTGAGTTTTCAAGCATCATTCAGGGTATTTGAGTTTATTTTTTGTGACGTATCATTTTAGGCATACATCAAAAAATAGGTTTTGGTAAAGTTTCTAAATTTGATTTTTTTTTCATTTCTTGTGTGATTTAATTGAATAGGTGCCTAATATGAACATAAATTTTTTAAAATGATGTAATATGTGAATAATTGGGTGTCTAGTGTGAAACCTGAATAAATTGAATCAATGCCTAATATGAACATAAATATTTTAAAATGATGTAATATGTGAATAAGTGGGTGTCTAATGTGAAACATGAATAATGAGAATGAGTTTACCCTTTGATAACCATAACCTAGATGTAGGATGGTTAAGAGTAGTGATTATCTCTCAATTTGGACTATATGGTGGGGTTTAGTAAAATAATTTTTGAGGTATTTTGGTTTCCCTATAAATTTTTTAATTTTGTGAAATGTGTCGTAAGGTGTGTGTTGGTAATTTTAGAGTTATTCCACAAATATTATTCATGTTGTGAGGATAGCAGGTGGAAATGGATATGGATGATCCTCTAGTGGTGGAACCTGAGGCATCAATAGTGCCATGTGAGGAAGTGGGAGATAAGTTCTATGACAACTTTTCCTGGTTCATGAAATTCATGGAAGGATACCCAGGGCGGTTTGTGAAAAGAATGTATGATGTTACATAGAAGTTTCAGTTGCAGCACCCTCTGACATTTACTGGAGAGGTTGGACATAAGGTAGATGAGTTTTAGATTGAGACTATCCAAACTATACTTGACCACTTGGATACTTCTACTGAGAAGAGGGTAAAGGCTTATTATATATTACATGGTTGAGAAAAGTGTTGCTGGGACATACATACTCAGGATCGAAATATGGTGTCTATGGATTGGGAGGAAATCGAGGATAAGTTATTGGGGGTACTTTTACCCTAAGACACTTAGGTAGGAGAGAGAAGATGGGTTCCTGAGACTTACTCATGGGAGTTTTTCTATGATAGATTTTGTTGGATACTTCATAGATTTGCAATGATTTTCTACAGCATTGACAGTATGTGAGGCTACTTTATTAAAATTATTTTAGGATGGAATTAAGTTTCAAATTAAGTCTTAGGTGAATAACACGAGCCTAAAGAAGTGTAACACCCGAGATTTTTATGAGAAATATTTTGTTTTTATGTTATATACATCATCAAAGGAATCTTTCACTACACACAACACTAGCTTGGCTTGCTTTACATGCAATCACGACCTTCCTTGATAGCTTGCGTTGTACGCAATACTGAGTTTCACTAAAGAGCGACATGCTATTAAAATATTATTAAAAATAGCCGTTATGAATAGTAATAAACACTTTTTAAAATTTTATAAATTTTATCTTTCAAAATGGACTTCATTTTTGGATTCGTAATATCGAAATTATCCTAGGGTGAAATTCTGGTATTTTTCAAAAAACTTTCAATTTTAGATGAATAGTGAAATCACTGGGTTATAATTTAGAAACCAACTATTTATTTAAATAATTATTTATTTTATTTAAATTTATTTTGGGTCAAAATTGATACATAATACCTATATAAGTTCAATGTAATTCATTGGAGTCATTTTATAATAATTTTAGATATATAAAATTTTATTGAACTTTTCACCGTCTTTTACCCACCTCCTAGGAGAGTTTGAAAATTTATATAAAACTTAATTTTATCACTTCTGTGAGTGGAATTTAGAAAATCCGAGAGACACGGTTAATATCAAGGACTAAAATGTGGTTCAATGAGATGAAAATAATTTTTGGTGAATAGTAACTTTTTACTTTTATTTACCACAGTTAAAAGTAAATAGGGTAATTAAGGGTAAAAATGATATTATTATTACCCTAAAACATGTATTAATTCTATTGGATAAATGTAATTTGACTGAAAACAACCTTGGGAATAAAATATGACCATTTAGGCCCACATGGATTAGATTAGGACATTTATTATTTATTTATTTAAAGAAGGGTTAAAATAGATAAAATCAAAGTTTAATAACTAAATCATTTTTAATATAGGGTTATACATAAGATAAATTAGAATATAAATATTCATTATAAATATAAAAATATTTCCTACATAACAGTATTTTATTTATAATTTTTAGACATTAAATAATTTAATTTATTTATTACACAATGATGATGGAGTAATTATCTTATTAATAAAATATTAACATAATTGATGTTATAAATACCCAAATAAATGTAATTTGAGACTCTTTAGGAATTAAAATAATTTTATAGTTTAATATGACATGTTAGTATTGATTTAATTAAATGTTGTCGAACTAACCATGCTGTTATGATTTTCAAAAAAATCAATTACCAAATAGTGTCAAAATTGACATAAAATAGTTTTTAAAACAAATATTATATTATTAGTTGTTATTTAATTCCTAAAAATATAAGGTTCGGAAAAATGACTTAGATAAGGTTATATATATTAATAATAAACAACTTGGGGTTCGTTTGGCTTGTTATAGTAATTTTATTAACCATATAGTGTAAGAAAACAAGAAGACATGGTAAAGGTTAAATTATTTAACATAGAGTTAAATCTAAATGATAAGGTTAAAATAGTAACCTAAACTTGTCTAAAATCTCTTCTATGAGAGTATTTCGACCCATCACCACCTTATATTATAAATAAATCAATTTGGATCTATTAAAAACCGAATATGACTTTATAATAAAATAATACTTTATGTTTTTCCTAAGGTGCCCCTCTCCTCCCTTATAAAAGGGCACCTCCTCCCTCTCCTCCTCACACCACTTTAAGACTTCAAGCTTGGAACAACCTTGGCAATTTATCTTATCCACTTCCCTATAAATATCCTAGAGGTACTAGTATTCTTCAAATACCATCTTTAGTGCCCTAAGAGAAGGTTAAGAAGAGGCGCTTCAAAGAAGAGGTAATGTCCGTTACCGATTCTTTCAAATTTATTTCTTCTTCAACTTATTCTCATTTAGTTGTTTCATTATGAAGTAATAAAATCAGTATCACTTATATAATTATATGTTATTATAAATATAAAACAACCCTATTTCACCTTCTATCCATCCTACGGAAAATGAAATCACCGCGCGTGCGTACGTACGGAATACCGTCTCCACGCCGTGGTGTAATCTGTTTTCCACCACCACCTTACTTGGATGGGTATAATGGTGTACAGAATAACTATATATTATTATTGTAAAGTTATATTGATTCTGAAATAGTATAAATACACTTCAATACAATTCCATGATCATGGGAACAATATCATCGCTCGTGTGTACGCACGGCCTACCGTCTCCACAATGTGATGCGACTCGTTCTACATGATCATCATTGCATAATGATTATATAAATGAATTGAATGAATAAATATGATATATATTACACTAATACCATTATGGAAATGAGTTATCTAGGACCTAAAAGAATAATAAGAATTTATTCAACAAAACACGCATTAGAACAAAAAGCAATAAACACCCGAATAACAAGTGACAATGAAATATTACTAATAAGAAGATAAGAATATGACCATATATGATATCATAAAAATTAGTAAGATTCTGGAATATGTCAATAACATTATTTAAATCATTATACAGGAGGTTTGGAAACGTAAGAATCAAAGAGGACCTATGGTAAGGGAAAATCTCACAATCTCATTTTTATCCGAGATTGTTTATACTTCATAATTTACTGGGGAATATTTATCATCCACATCCATGTTTACTCAATATGTAAATTTATTTCCATCCACCTACAATTTTTTAAATCCAATTTTACCCATTGGTGAGTTTTTAGTATAAGATATGAAAGGAATCTTTTTTCTTTTTTAGTACGAGTTATTTTTTTTTGACTTTTCCAGCCAAAGTACGAGAAGAATGTTTTTCTTTAACTTATACAGCATGAACGGATTTTTAGAAAATTATTTCCATGAAGTTTCCTTTACTTGTTTTCAAGTTTATTTTTAATCAATTTATTTTAGTTTAAAATTTTATGACATGTTAAGAAAGGAAAAATGTTTTTGAAGTAGAAAGGATATTTTCTTCAAGAATGGAGTTCAAGCATTTTATCAAAATTATTTTCCATCTAAGATAATATAGGGTTTTGTTTCTATCCCTATTTTTACATTGATTTGATTATGTTATGATGGAATTAGTTTTATAATGTCCTTTTATCTTATATGGATTATGTTATGATGGCATGATGTTTAAGAATCCCATTTTTATTACATGGGTTATGATATGATGTATGATTTATGATCTTGTGGAACACATAAGAATGGTATCATTATGAGATGGGTGGGATCTATATATCCCTCCAATTCATTGGGTAAAGATTTATGTCTCATGATATAGACATGGCTGGAACGACATGTTAAACCAGTTCAGTGAAACAGGACTGAAACGAGGAGTGAACTCGGTTCAGAAATGGACTTTATCCGCTAAGATAGTCTTGGAAATGAGTCTTGACTACTAAGAAAAAATTCTCTATGATTATGTGTGTATGCCACAAAGTTTCATGTTTTAAGTTATGATTATTGGGATTACATTTCACTACTATGATTTATCCCATGTTATGAAATTATGATCTCTTTTGCAGGTTAAGATTTCCAAAATGTTATGTTATTATGAATATGATGTGATTGATATTTCTTTTGTTTACCCTTACTGAGCATTTGAGCTCACACTTTTGTATGTTTTCTTTTACCCAGGTCAGGAAGAAGGATATTAAGTATGATATGACAAAAGGGACTCTAGATATGATAAAATAAAAGTGAGACAATGTAGATGTTTTATGAACCAGTTGTTTATATTTCCCAGTTTCTAAAGACACTATAGCTATACGGTCCTTTCATGGTTTTGTTTTATGTTGTAATAAGTGTGTTTCAATTCTGAAGTAATAGCAATGTATGTAAAGTATGGGTCGTTATAGTTGGTATCAGAGGAAACGTATAGTCAACCTTTGGAAACTAGGATGTGAAACCCTTAGTAAGAACCCTAAGGATATGTCTAAGCATAGAACACAATATTAGTGTCTTAAAAATGGCCATGAACAACCTTTGATGAGACCTTAAGTGTGAAATTTTATTCTTGATTATGTGGTTTACCTATTATAATTTGTGTTACTCACACTATTCTTTTTGGTTTCAGTCAATGGATGGAACCCGAAGGAACCGTGTTAATGCGGAATGCGACGGGCAATGCAATGATTGTCCCCCCGAGAAAACAAATGTTATGGGAGCTGGAATGGAAAATCTTGTAGCCATGATCACACAACTTTCTCAAGCTATGAATAATGCAGGACTTCCAAACGAACAAAGGAAGGAGAAACATTCTATTGAATCCTTCATGCGGCAGCGTCCACAATCATTTAGCGGGTCTACTGATCCATTAGTGGCTGAACAATGGACCAGTACCACTGAAAAGATATTTTCAGTTCTTCAATGTTCTGAACATGATAAAGTCATCTTATCAGTCTATCATTTGGAAGGTGAAGCTGATCAATGGTGGAATCTTATCAAGAATACGATGCCAATAGATGAAATTGAGTCCATGGAATTGGACGAGTTCAAGAACTTATTTTTCAATAAGTACTTCCCTCGTATTCTTCGAACAATGATGGAGAAGGAGTTTCTTGATCTAAAGAAAAAGGATGATGAATCTGTTGGTACCTACAAAGAAAATTTTACAAGACTTTCAAGGTACGCTTCTGGTATTATTATCCAACCTGAGAGTAAGATCAATCAATTCTTTAGTGGATTAATACCAAGTCTTCGAAGGTCGTTAGCCATAAGGGACTTCAGTAGCTACGAGGAAATTGTTTGATGTGCTCTCAAGGTTGAGATGGATATTGGAGTAACCCATCAGTCATTTGTGTTTGATAAAAAGGGGAAAATGCAATTCAAAGGAAAATCTAAAGAGCCTACTGAAAAGATGATGACTTTTCCATTATTCTCAATGTGTGGAAAGAAACAAGGAGATATTTTTCTTAATGGGACAAGTAAATGTTTCAAATGTGGAAAGTAATTTTATCAGGCATTTGAATGCTGCAGTTATGGAAAGCAGATGTCTAGTGATGCGAACAAAGAAAAGGATACACAGAGTGAACCTCCTACACTTCAATGTCACAAGTGCAAGTAAATGGGTAATTATGCTAATCAATGCCCTAATCCAAGGGTTGTTGATGGTGATCGACGTCAACAAACACTTAAGGCTAAAGATAAAGGAAAGTCACATGAAATTTCTATCAATGATGTGGAGTACGATAACGAAGTTGTGAAAGGTATACTTACCATCCAATCTAAAGTAGAAAATGTTTTTATTTGATTCTGGATCCACCCACTCTTTTATTTTTGAATAATTTTCTAAGGGTATCACCGTATTACCTCAACAATTAGATGTTGAGTTATCTGTGACAACCCCTAATGGCACAACAGTCGCATTAAAAGTTTATAATTTTTCTCCGATTGAAGTTTGTGGGAAAGTGCTTCCTGAAAATCTTGTGATCCTTCCTATAGTGGAATTTGATGTGATTCTTGGCATGTATTGGCTTTCTTTATATGGAGATCATATCAATTTCCAAAGAAGGGAAGTCACATTTCATATTCCAGATCAATCTATGATCGTCTATCGATGCAAGGATGAATATAACCTTCTAGTGGAAATTTCTTCCATCTTATGGGTCTTGATTCCACTAAATGAATTCTATTTATCTCAAATGGTTGGTGAGAAACTCACGATTAAGAATATGCCCATTGTACGGGAGTTTGACGATGTATTTCCAGAGGAATTGCTGGGTCTTCCACCAAATCGTGAAGTTGAGTTTTCAATAGAACTCATACCGGGTGCTTTGCCTATTTCAAAGACACCTTATAGAATGACCCCAATTGAGTTGCAGGAGTTGAAGAAGAAACTCCTAGAGAATCTTGATAAGGGATTCATACGCCCTAGTGCGTCACCTTGGGGAGAACCTGTTCTATTTGTTAAGAAGAAAGATGGATCAATGAGACTCTACATTGATTGTCGAGAACTTAACAAGATCACTATCAAGAACAAATATCCTCTCCCATGCATTGATGACTTATTTGACCAACTACGAGGAGCTCAATACTTTTCCAAGATTGATCTTCGTTCAGGGTATCACCAATTAAGGGTCAAAATGGAGGATATACCAAATACGACTTTCTGTACAAGGTATGGACACTATGAATTTATAGTGATGCCATTTGGTCTTACTAATGCCCCTGCTATCTTCATGGATCTGATGAATAGAGTCTTTAGAGACTATCTTGATCAGTTTGTGGTAGTCTTTATAGACGATATTCTTGTGTATTCAAAGAGCAAGGAAGAAAATGAAGATCCCTTGATAATTATATTGAAGACCCTGAGAAAGGAGAAGCTTAATGCCAAATTTACCAAGTGTGAATTTCAGCTTCAAAGAGTTTCATTTTTGGGTCACATAATCTCAAAATAGGGGATATCTGTGGATCCAGCAAAAACAGAGGTTATCGAAAGATGGTCGAGACCAACAACAGAAACTGAGATCCGAAGTTTTCTTGGTTTGGATGGATATTATCGACGTTTTGTGAAAGATTTTTCACGATTATCTAATCCACTCACCAATTTGACTCGGAAAGGAGTTAAGTTTGTCTGGACGGTGGAATGTGAAGAGAATTTCAAGGAGTTGAAAAGAAGGTTATCCAGTGCACCTATGCTCACACTGCCTTGTAGTGGAGAAAGGTTTGTGATCTACAGTGATGCATCCAAGAAGGTATTGGGGTGTGTTCTTATGTAAAATGATATGGTGATAGATTATGCCTCACGACAGTTGAAAATCCATGAGCAAAATGACCCAACTCATTATTTGGAGTTAGTTTCGGTAATCTTTCCATTACAGATTTGGAGGCATTACCTTTATGGTGAAAGGTGTGATATTTATACTGACCCAACTCAATCTATGATTGTCTATCAATGAAAGTATGAACATAACCTTTGAGGGGAAATTTCTTCCATCTTATGGGTATCGATTCCATTAAATGAAGGTTATTTATTGCAAATGGTTGGTGAGAAAATCACGATTAAGAATATTCCCATTGTACGGGAGTTTGATGATGTCTTTCTGGAGGAATTGCCGGGTCTTTCACCAAATCGTGATGTTGAGTTTTCAATAGAACTCGTACCGGGTTCTTTTCCTATTTCAAAGAAACCTTATAGAATAGCCCCAATTGAGTTGCATGAATTGAAGAATAAAATCCAAGAGAATCTTGATAAGGGATTCATATTCCCTAGTGCATCACCTTGGGGAGCACCTATTCTGTTTGTTAAGAAGAAAGATGGATCAATGAGACTCTGCATTGATTATCGAGAACTTAACAAGATCACTATCAAGAAAAAATATCCTCTCCCATGCATTGATGATTTATTTGACCAACTACGCGGAGCTCAATACATTTCCAAGATTGATCTTCGTTCAGGGTATCATCAATTAATGGTCAAAAGGGAGGATATACCAAAGATGGCTTTCCGTACAAGGTATGGACACTATGAATTTATAGTGATGCCATTTGGTCTTACTAATTCCCCTGCTATCTTTATGGATCTGATGAATAGAGTATTTAGAAACTATCTTGATCAGTTTGTGGTAGTCTTTATAAAGGATATTCTTGTCTATTCAAAGAGAAAGGAAGAACATGAAGATCACTTGAGAATTGTATTGAAGACCCTGATAAAGGAGAAGATTTATAAAAAATTTACCAAGTGTGAATTTTGGCTTCAAAAAGTTGCATTTTTGGGTCACATAATCTCAAAAGAGGGGATATATGTGTCTCCAGCAAAAACAGAGGTTATCGAAAGATGGTCGAGACCAACAACAGTAACTGAGATCCAAAGTTTTCTTAGTTTGGCTGGATATTATCGACGTTTTGTGAAATATTTTTTCACGATTTTCTAATCCACTCACCAGGTTGACTCAAAAAGGATTTAATTTCGTGTGGACAGAGGAATGTGAAGAGAATTTCAAGGAGTTGAAAAGAAGGTTATCCAGTGCACTTGTGCTCGCACTGCCTTGTAGTAGAGAAAGGTTTGTGATCTAAAGTGATGCATCCAAGAAGGGACTGGGGTGTGTTTACAAGAAAAATGATATGGTGGTAGCTTATGCCTCACGACAGTTGAAAATCCATGATGAAAATTACCCAACTCATGATTTGGAGTTAGATGCGGTAATCTTTGCATTAAATATTTGGAGGTATTAAATTTATGGTGAAAGGTGTGATATTTATACTGATCATAAATGTTTAAAGTATATTTTAACACAAAAGGATATGAATATGCGCTAAAGAAGATGGTTGTAGTTGATTAAGGACTACGACTGCTCAATTCATTACCACCCTGGGAAAGAAAACAAGCTAGCAGATGCATTAAGTTGACAAGACCATGCTAGATTATCCATGATGAGGATCACAAAAGATCCAATATTTATGGATTTACAAAGGATGGACCTTGGAATTATAATGGAAGGGGGAAAATATTATCTTTCTCAAATAAATGTTCAACCATATATACATGTGAAGATTAATGAGGAACAGAAAGAAGATGTAGAGTTACAAAAGAGGGTGATAAATGTTTCTGAATTTAACCTTGATTGTGATGGGATAATAAAGATCAGGAATTGGGTTTGTGTTCCTCCCATCCCCGAATTAAAGAAGGAGCTGCTGGATGAGGCTCATAGTTATTCATTCTCTATTCATCCTGGAAGCACGAAGATGTATAGGGACCTGAAAGAGTACTTCTGGTGGGATGGAATGAAAAGAGATGTTTCTGAATATGTCTCTCGATTCTTGGTTTGTCAGCAAGTTAAAGTGGAGAGACAGAAGTATAAGGGGATGTTACAACCATTACCCATACCCGAATGGAAATGGGAAAACACCACTATGGACATTGTCACCGGACTTCCTAAAACATCCAAAGGAAATAATGCTATCTGGGTTATAGTTGATCATCTTACAAAGTCTGCACAATTCATTTCCATTAGAGAGGATTTCTCTCTGGATCAGATTTCCGGGATATATGTGAAGGAAGTGGAAAGATTGCATAGAGTACCACTTTCCATTATATCTGATCAGGATCTAAGGTTTACCTCAAAGTTCTGGCGAAGTCTTCAGCATACTCTGGATAGAGAGTTGAGTTTCATCACTGCTTATCATCCTCAGATAGACGGTCAGTCTGAGATAACAATTCAAACTCTAGAAGATATGTTAAGTGCCTGCTTATTGGATTTCAATGGTGGTTGGGATCAACACCTACCTTTGGTGGAATTTTGATATAATAATAGCTTCCACTCTAGTATTCAGATGGATATTTATGAATCTCTCTATGGAAAGAAATGCAGGACTCCAACTTGCTGGGATGAAGTTGGGGAAAGAAAGATATTAGGACCAGATCTTGTTGATGAGATGGAAGAAAAGGTCCGATCTATTCAACAACACATAAGAGCAGCTCAGAGTCGAAAAAAAAGTTATGCCGATAATCGAAGAAAAGACCTTGAGTTTGAAGTGGGTGATAAAGTGTTCTTACGAATATCTCCATGTAAGAGAGTAATGAGATTTGGAAAGAAGGGAAAGCTGATCCCTAGGTATATCGGTCCTTTCGAAATACTGGATCGTGTTGGGATGGTATTTTACCGATTGACACTTCCACCGAATCTCTCTCAAGTTCACGATGTGTTCCATGTATCTCTCCTGAGAAAGTACATACCCGATCCTTCACATGTACTCAGCTCAGAAGTTGTACCGCTGGAGAAAGATATTTCTTATGAAGAACAACCGATAGTGATTCTGGATCATAGCAAAAAAGTACTACGGAACAAGACCACTCGCTTGGTGAAAGTTTTATCGGGGAACCACTAATTAGAAGAAGATACATGGGAGATTGAGGATATGATGAGGGAGAGGTATCCTCATCTGTTTGTTACAAAGTGACGAATTTTGGGGCGAAATTCTTTTTAAGGGGGGTAGAATGTAACACCCGAGATTTTTATGAGAAATATTTTGTTTTTATGTTATATACGTCATCAAATAAATCTTTCACTACGCACAACACTATCTTGGCTTGCTTTACACGCAATCGCAGCCTTCCTTGATAGCTTGCGTTGTACGCAATACCGAGTTTCACCAAACAGTGATATGCTATTAGAATATTATTAAAACTAGCCGTTCTGAATAGTAATACCCACTTTTTGAAATTTTATAAATTTTTTCATTCAAAATGGACTTCATTTTTGGATTTGGAATATCGAAAATAGCCTAGGGTAAAATTTTGGTATTTTTCTGAAAACTTTTAATTTTTGATGAATAGTGAAAACACTAGGTTACTATTTAAACACCGACTTTTTATTTAAATAATTATTTATTTTATTTAAATTTATTTTAGGTCAAAATTGATACATAATACCTATATAATATCAATTTAATTCATTGGATTCATTTTATAATAATTTTAGATATATAAAATTTATTGAACTTTTCACTGCCTTTTACCCACCTCCAAGGAGAGTTTGAAAATTTATATAAAACTTAATTTTACCACTTCTATGAAGGGAATTTAGAAAATCCAAGAGACATAGTTAATATCAAGGACTAAAATGTGGTTCAATGAGATGAAAATAATTTTTGGTGAAGAGTAACTTTTTACTTTTATTTACCACGGTTAAAAGTAAATAGGGTAATTAAGGGTAAAAATGATATTATTATTATCCTAACACATGTCCTAATTCTATTGGATAAGTTTAATTCGACCAAAAACAAACTTAGAAGTAAAATAAGACCATTTAGGTCCACTTGGATTAGATTAGGACATTTATTATTAATTTATTTAAAGAAGGGTTAAAATAGTTAAAATCAAAGTTTAATCACTAAATCATTTTTAATATAGGGTTATACATATGATAAATTCGACTATAAATATTCATTAGAAATATAAAAATATTTCCTACATAATGGTAGTTTATTTATATTTTTTATACATTAAATAATTTAATTTATTTATGACACAATGATGATGCAGTAATTATCTTATTAATTAAATATTAACATAATTGATGTTATAAATACCGAAATAAATGTAATTTGAGACTTTTTATGAATTAAAATAATTTTCTAGGTTAATATGACATGTTAGTATTGATGTAATTAACGTTTTTCGAACAAATCATGCTGTTATGAGGTTCACAAAAATCAATTACCAATTAGTGTCAAAATTGACATAAAATAGTTTTTTAAAAGAATATTATATTATTAGTTGCTATTTTATTCTTAAAAATCTATGGTTCGGGCAAATTACTTATATAAGGTTATATATATTAATAATAAACAACTTGGGATTCGTTTTTCTTGTTATAGTAAGTTTATTATCCATATAGTGTAAGAAAACAAAAAGACACGGTAAAGGTTAAATTATTTAACTTAGAGTTAAATCAAAATGATAAGGTTGAAATAGTAACCTAAACTTGTCTAAAATCTATTGGATGAAATTATTTCGACCCATACCCATCTTAGCTTCTAAATAAATCTATTTGGAGCTATTAAAAACTGAATATGACTTTATAATAAAATAATACTTTATGTTTTTCTTAAGATGCCCCTCTCCTTCCTTATAAAAGGGAACCTCCTCCCTCTCCTCCTCACACCACTTTGAGCCTTCAAGATCAGCCAACCCCTGAAACTTTATTTTATCCACTTCCCTAGAAATATAATATAGGTATTGTTCTTCTTCAAAGACCATATTTAGTTCCCTAAGATAAGGTTAAGAAGAGGCGCTTCAAAGAAGAGGTAATGTCCGTTACCGATTCTTTCAACTTTATTTCTTCTTCTACTTCTTCTTCTTTAGTTGTTTAATTATGAAGTAATAACATAAGTATCACACATATACTTATATTCTATTATAAATATGAAAAAACCCTATTTCACCTTCTATCCATCCTACGGAAAATGAAATCACCGCACGTGCGTACGTACGGAATACCGTCTCCACGCCGTGGTGTAATCTATTTTCCACCACCGCCTTACTTGGATGGGTATAATGGTGTAAGGAATAACTATATATGATTATTTTAAAGTGATGTTTATTCTGAAATAGTATACATACACTTAAATACAATTCCACGATCATGGGAAAGATATCATCGCTCGTGCGTACGCACGACCTACCGTCTCCACGATGTGATGCGACTCGTTCTACATGATCTTCATTGCATAATGATTATATAAATGAATTGAATGAATAAATATGATATATATTACACTAATACCATTCTAGAAGTGACTTATCTATGACCTAAAAGAATAATAAGAATTTATTCGACAAAACACGCATAAGAACAAATAGCAATAAACACCCGAATAACAAGTAACAATGAAATATTACTAATAAGAAGCTAAGAATATTACCATATATGATATCATAACAATGAATATGATTTTGGAATAAGTCAATAACATTATTAAATCAATATACAGGATTTTCGGACACATACGAAGCAAACCGGACCTATGGTAATGGAAAATCTCACAATCTCATTTTTATCCGAGATTGTTTATACTTCATAATTTACTGGGGAATATTTATCATCCACATCCATGTTTCCTCAGTATGTAATATTATTTCCATCCACCTAAAATTCTTTAAATCCAAATTTACCCATTGGTGAGTTTTTATTTAAAGATATGAAAGGAATATTTTTTCGTTCTTAATACGAGGTACTTTTTTGACTTTTCTGGCCAAAGTACGAGAAGAATGTTTTTCTTTAACTTATACGGAATGAACGGATTTTTAGAACATTATTTCCATGAAGCATCCATTACAAGTTTTCAAGTTTATTTTTAATCAACTTATTTTAGTTTAAAATTTTATGACATGTTAAGAAAGGAAAAATGTTTATTAAGTAGAAATGATATTTTCCTCAAGAATGGAGTTCAAGAATTTTATCAAAATTATTTTCCATCTAAGATATTATAAGGTTCTGTTTCTATCCCTATTTTTACATTGATTTGATTATGTTTTGTTGGAATTATTTTTTTGATGTCCTTTTATCTTATATGGATTATGTTATGATGGCATGATGTTTAAGAATCCCATTTTTATTACATGGGTTATGCTGTGATGTATGATTTATGATCTTGTGGAACACATAAGAATGGTATTATTATGAGATGGGTGGGACCTATATATCCCTCCAATGCATTGGGTAAAGATTTATATCTCATGAGATAGACATGGCTGGAACGGAAGGTTAAACCAGTTCAGTGAAACAGGACTGAAATGAGGAGTGGAATTGGTTCAGAAATGGACTTTGTCCACTAAGATAGTATTAGAAATGAGTCTTGACTACTAAGAAATGATTATTTATAATTATGTGTGTATGCCAGAAAGTTTCATGTTTTAAGTTATGATTATTGGGATTACATTTCACTACTATGATTTGTCCCATGTTATGAAATTATGATATCTTTTTAGGTTAATATTTCCAAAATTTTATGTTATTATGAATATGATGTGATTGATATTTCTTTTGTTTACCCATACTGAGAATTTTAGATCACCCTTTTGTATGTTTTCTTTTCCCCAGGTCAGGAAGAAGGATATTAAGTAAGATATAGCAAAAGGGACTCTAGATATGATAAAATAAAAGGGAGACAATGTAGAT
The DNA here is from genome assembly GCA_963277665.1 of Viscum album. Classification (NCBI taxonomy): domain Eukaryota; kingdom Viridiplantae; phylum Streptophyta; class Magnoliopsida; order Santalales; family Viscaceae; genus Viscum; species Viscum album. The sequence continues at coordinate 392,755,799 of OY728146.1, forward strand.
GTTTTATGAACCAGTTGTTTATGTTTACCAATTTCTAAAGACACTATACCTATACGATCCTTTAATGGTTTTGTTATATGTTTTAATAAGCGTTCTTCAATTCTGAAGTAATAACAATGTATGTAAATTATGGTTCGTTATAAGAAGTTTTCATAAGTGGTGAATTAGAATCTCATATATGAGGGAAACCTATAGAAGGGATCCAATGGAGGATAGGTGGTTTACTCCATTAAATCAGGAGGTACATCTTCTAGGGGTTGGAAGTGTCGATATAAGAGTGTTATCTAGAGCAGTGGGAAGTAGAGTGTCCAGGGAGAAGGATCAGTTACTCAGGATCTTACTAGAATTTTTTGCCACCTATGCAGTGAGACAAGGCAGTTTTGTTAAAATTTTCCCTAACCACTAGTGGAGTGATTATCTTTAATCAAGATGGGACATCGACTAAGGTTTTGCAGGAACTTTCACCAGACGGGTAGTGATAGACTAACTAGATAGGTGTAGAGTGTAACACCCCTACCCCTCTAGACAGGAGCCAGTGCATTACTTGTGATATTGGCCTGGTTAGAAGGAATAAAAATCCCAAAGGAATGATCAGTTTAGTAGTTATGAAGAAACTAGATACATTGATTTAACATAAATTACATTGGATAAGGTTAAAAGATACAATACATAATGAAAAACAAAAATAGCATCCACAAGCACTCACTAAATGACCTCATCTTCATAACCTATTGAAGGTAAACAATGAAAGGGGTGAGATCAAATGATTAGTAAGGGTTACAAATAGCGGAAGCATGATTACAATAATAAATGAATCATAATCAATCTGACATAATCAAAATGGCATAGTGAAAAAATGAACTACTAATTCCATTAATAAACTAAGAATGAAACTGCATCCATAGATTTTGTCATAGTGCAAACCTCATGGATACTAAAAATAACTGATAATGACTAAATATAATTCTTATTAATTGGACATCATGTATCTGGAACATGAACCATAACACCATAAAAAACGGTTTAGTTCTATGGGTAGAAACCCGTATGATTTTTGGAAACTAACTTGAAGTGTCTGTCACCAAACTGTTTTGTCTCATGAGACCTACTGATGCATCGAGGGGATGTAGTGGGCCCCACCCACCTCTACATCGAAATATTTATTTATAAATAGATTCAATACAAGAGAAATATTTATTTACATTATCTGTATAGAATAGAGGATACAGATTCATCAATATTTCCACAATCAAAACAACATTCAAAATAAAAACCGTATGTAAAATGGTATAGGACTTAGAAAATAATAATATCCATGATATGAGAATATGGATATTTAAATGGAATATAATTTCAATTGAAAAGTGATCTCAAATGGGCATTAGGTACACCACATAAGAAAGAGTAGGTTCCCAATTACTAAGCAAGTCACAACAAAGTCAAAATTGAGACAAAGCTCGTTACCGTGTTGTATTCAATTGAGTCATATGACCAAGAGTTCATAACCACCAAAAGAGTCACAAAATAAAATGAATATAATGAGAACCATGATAAAATATGTCAAATGGTAGTAAACCTATACCGAATATAATAAATAAGAGGAGAACAATGAAAATCCCACAGAATTGAAGGTGAGATGAGAAAACCTCTTACAAACATTTTGGCACGGTAACGAGTGTTATTGAAAGGTCTTAATGAGAGGTAAATGGGTATCATTATTTATCTTTCAAAAGCGTAGTATGGGGTAGGTGAGATAACATACCACATCAATAGAAAATTAAAAACAAAAGCACATAAGAAAGGGTGGATTCTTGAATAAAAGTGAGAGAAAGGATCCCTTACCTTATGCTTGAAGGTGTTATTGACTTGTTATTAAAGACCTGAATATACAAATTAGGATTATTAATTCATAAGTCCAGAACCTATTTTATATGTAAATTATTTATTATAATCCTTTTTAGTTCATTATTGTCCTTTTTGATTGGTTATATGGTTCAATTACATTGTTCGGGCTTGTTTGTTTACTTGGTCTTAAATGATTGGTTCACTTATATTCAAGTTCGGATAAACATACAAGATGGATTTGGTTGTCCCGAAATGAAGTTATACACTATTAGTGAACATCCAGGAGATTAAATGGTTTTAAATTTAATTCAGGTTACTTAGATTGAACTCAAATTTATATATATATATATAACCTTAGTGATAAGCGTTTTGGTTAATCGGTGGGTTTGATTACGATGAACATTTTTTTCTTTATAACTTAATACCATTTGTACAAAATTATTACAGAACTAAAAATATGATATATTACATAATAATCTGGTTCAACCATAACACAAATGGTTTCCTGACTAGAATTAAAGATTATAATAGAATTCAATAAACTGTTGTCCTTGAATGTGCTAAATTAGCACACTCAAACGGTGCTTTCATTTCGATCAAATAAAAGTGGGGAAAGGATAGAAGATAATGGAATATATACCATTATCATGAAAACATTCTAGTACATGTATGTTACTGTATTTATCATACAATTTTGGGAATGGAGGTGAGAAAAGAAACAAAAATAAAAGAACTTAAAAGAAAAGAAGGGATTTGAAAGAGGAATTTACCTCTTGAGACTTCCTCCTTTGAGAACCTCTTAAGGGGAGAGGTTTTTGTCGTTTTATGAGACCAAAGCTTGCTGTACGTGGGGAGGAGGTTGGGAAGGTATTTGGACAGAATTTGGAGAATGCACAAGGCTTGAGAGGAGTGAATGGATGGGAGGGGGGGGGGGGGGTAAGAGGGGGTTTTTATAGTGGAGGAGAGAGGGGATTTCTTAATATAAAACTCATTAATTTATTATTTCTCCCCAAGACAAGGAATAATGAATATTCCATAACCAAGAATAGTAATTTTATCATGTGATCTGGAACCAAGTGGGCTTACATCAGCAGAACATCACACATGACTCTATAATTAGTGTATTTAGCTTAATTTTTAAATTTATGGTATGGCACTATTCATAAAAAATTCATGTTTTTTAGAAAAATACCAAAAATTCACCCTAACCATTTTTCGATGCGTAGAATCCAAAAATGAAGTCCATTTTTCAAAAATAATTTTCTAAATATGATTAATTAAATCATTATTTAATTGAAATATATAAACACTTAGAATATTCATCTTCATCTTTAGGGTGTCTAAATTCATTTATACACTCAAGGGTATGGATACCATTCATAAGATTCATATTACTATTCATTATGGGAATTTACTATTCCGAAGGGTATGTTACTATTCATAAGGGTAGGTTACTATTCACAGAAAATTAAGTTAATTCTATCAAACTTTAGGCTACCTAATGAATACAATGTATTTTTGAGAAACATACCACAATATGATTGGGGTGCTACATTATTCCCTCCTTAGAAAATTTCATCCTCGAAATTTTATGTATAAATACCACTAGAAATATGTGGGTAGTTCTTCCTCATAACATCCTTAGGTTCCCATTTTCCTTCCTCCATATTCTGGTTTCTCCAAATAACCTTCACTAGGCGAGTTGTCCGATTTCTCCATATCTAATCCCGTGTTTCAAGAATCCCAATAGGCTTTTCATAATATGAAAAATCAGGCTCCAGTTCAATTTCTTCATATGTGAGAACATGCATTGGGTCTGACATGTATTTCTGTAACAATGACATGTGGGACACATCATGAACTCTAGAGAGATTTGGCGGCATCGCTAGATGGTATGTCATAGCTCCAATTCTTTCCAGAATTGTAAATGGACCGATGTACGTGGGGCTCATTTTCCCTTTCTTACCGAACCTTAGGACACCCTTCCCTGGAGATACTTTCAGAAAGACATGATCTCCCACCTGGAATTCCAAATCCTTTCTAGGATTGTCAGCATAACTCTTATGCATACTTTGGGATGCCTTAACATGGGATTGAATATTATTCACCTTTTCCTTGGTCTCTTCAATAAGTTCCAGGACTATATGTTTCCTCTCACCAACTTCGTCCCAACAAGTTGGAGTTCGACACCTCTTTCCATATAATGCTTCATATAGAGACATTTGAATACTATAATGGAAACTATTGTTGTTGGAAAATTCAACCAAAGGTAAGTATTGATTCTACGTACCTTGTAAGTCAAGAGAGCATGACCTCAGAATGACTTCTAAAGAATGAATAGTCCTTTAAGACTGTCCATCAGTTTGGGGGTGATAAGCAGTACTCATACAAAGCTCAGTATTTAAAGCTTTCTGGAGAGTTTTTCAGAACTTTTATGTAAACCTGGGATCTCGATCAGATACAATTGATAGAGGTTCACCATGAAGTCTTGCAACTTCATTAATATACATTCTTTCCAGGCGCTCGAGTGGAAAATCCTCTCATATTGGAAGGAAATGTGCTGATTTTGTGAAACGATCAACACTTACCCATATTGCATCGTTCCTTCTAGGTGTCCTCGGTAGTACGGTGATAAAATCCATCATAATGTTATCCCACTTCCACATAGGAATAGGTAGAGGTTGCATCACTACTTTGGGATGTTTTCTCTCTGCCTTCACTTTTTGACAAACTAGACACCTTGACACGTAGTCAGCAATTTTCTGCTTCATATTATCCCACCAGAAATATTCCTTTAGATCTTTGTACATCTCGGTGCTACCTGGATGTATAGAGAAATTTGATCAATGGGAATCATCTAATAGTCCCCTTTTAACTCAGGTACTGATGAAACCCATAACCTCTTCCAAAATTTAAGAACTCCTTCTTCATACATGAAGTCAGCCAGTCTTCCATCCTTGAAAACAATAATTTTCATGTGAAAATTCTCATCATTAGATTGAGAGATTTTTATTATCTCTAATAAACATGGTTTAGCAATTATTTGAAAGATAAAAGATGTTTCCCCTTCCTTAAAAATTCCCATATCCATCTTCAGTAGATCATTGAATATAGGATCTCTTTCAGTCCTCATTTGAGTCATAAGGCCATGATCTTTCCTTTTTAATGCATCTTCCACCTTATTTTCCTTTCTTGGGTGGTAGTGTATTGAAAAATTGTAATCTTTTAGTAACTCAAGCCATCTTCTTTGCCTCATGTTAAGTTCTTTTTGTGTGAAAATGTATTTCAAACTCTTGTGGTCCGTATAGATCTCACATCTCTCTCTGTAGAGGTAATACCTCCATATTTCTAGGGCAATGATTACAACTGCTAACTCAAGATCATGAGTTGGATAATTTTTCTCATGAGTCTTCAACTATCTTGATTCATATGCAATAACTTTATTGTTTTGCATAAGGACGCAACCCAATCCATTCTTTGATGCATCAATGTATATCACAAATCCATCATTTCTAGATGGGAGGTTCAAAATTGGAGCATTGACGAATCTTATTTTCAATTCTTCGAAGCATTATATACATTATTTTTTCCACACAAACTTAACTCTTTTACGTGTGAGCTTGGTTAGCGGGTTAGCCAATCGGGAAAAATTCTGAACGAAACACCGATAGTAACCTGCTAATCCAATAAAACTACGTACCTCAGTTATGTTTGTTAGCATGGGCCAATATTGGATTGGATTTGTCTTCGCAGGATCAACTAGGATTCCATCCTTAGAGAAAATATGGCCTAGGAACGAAACTGATTGAAGCCAGAATTTTCACTTGCTAAACTTCCCATATAATTCATTTCTTCTAAGAGTTTCCAGAATAATCCGCAAGTTATTCTCATGGTCTTCATAGCTTTTTGAGTATACTAGGATATCATAAATGAAAACCACAATAAATTTATCAAGATATTCCTTGAAAAATATATTCATTAAATCCCTGAAAACAGAGGGTTCATTAGTGAGTCCAAAAGGCATCACCGTAAACTCATAATGCCCATACCTAGTTCTAAAAGCTGTATTAATAATATCGTTCTTCCTCACACGCAGCTGATGATATCTGGACCGAAGGTCAATCTTCGAAAATTATTGGGCTCCATGGAGTTGATAAAATAAATCATCAATCCAAGGAATATGATACTTATTCTTTATTTTAATAGAATTGATTTCCCTATAATCAATACATAGCCTCTTGGATCCATCTTTCTTCTTGAAAAATAGGACTGTGGATCCCCTTAGAGAAACACTAGGTCGAATAAATCCTTTGGCACTCATTTCCTCTAGTTGTTTCTTTAGCACCACTAACTCCACAATGGCCATTCTATAGGGGGTCATTGATATAGGTCTCACATGAGGAATTACATCAATAGAGAACTCGTATTACCTCTCTTGAGGATGTCCAAGTAAATCCTATGGAAATACATCAATGTACTCTTGCACTATGTGCATGTCTTCAATTTTATGATTTCTTTCCTCGCCCATAGATGTTGGTTTATCTTCCTCTCCAAGTATTGAATTCAGTAGAGCTACTGGGGGTGGTTCTCAATAAGAATCAGGTGGTGATTTTTCTGCCCTAAAGATAAGGGATTCTATACCATTTTAAAAAACTGTAACTTCCCTATTCTTAAAATAAATCTTCGCATCATAATTTGATAGTCAATACATGCCTAGAATTATATAAAATTCAGTCATTGGTATGATGACAAGGTTAGGAACTAAAGAACATTTTGGTGACTGGAGGGGGACTATTCGACATGCCTTTGCTGCAAAGATACATCCCCTGAGAGTTTTGACTGACAACTCCTTTATTAAATCAAATTGGATATATCTAATTTTCTTGGAAAACTGAGATGATATAAATTAATGCGATGATCTAGAAACAAATAAGGTGTTGGCTAAGTTTGAGGAAACAGTTAAAGTACCTGCCACCACATCATTTGGAACTTCGAACTCCGCAGTTGTAATCGTATAAGATCTCCCTTTCTCTATTGGCCTTTTCTAAGTCATGTTTCCTTGGAATTTAGGATAGTCAATTTCATAGTGTCCCATATCTCTTCAATTGTAGCATTGAATATCATTGAATTGTTTCTTCCCCTTTAATTCATCGGATAGATGACCCTTTTATCTATAGTTATAACAGACTCCCATGCCTTTCAAGCATTTCCTGAGATGATTCTTTCCAAAGTTCTCACACAATGGGAAACTATTCATTCCCTTGCTCTTCTTTGTTGCTTCACCTTTTCCTTTGTTATTAGAGTACCACTTCTTATCTTGATTTCCTTTGAAAATATTTGATCTAAAAACTTCCCTCTCTGTTTTGATGGCAATTGATACAATTCCATCATATGATGAGAATGTTTGAGAAGCCAATTCCCTCCGAAGACTTGGCTTAAGACCTTCAAAGAAATGATCAATCTTGTCTGCCGAGTCACATACCTAATCTATGGAATACCTGGCCAGCCTTGTAAAAGTAGCCTCATACTATGCAACACTGTCTTCTTCCCTTTGTTTTAAGATAAGGAATTTCCTCTTCATTTCAGTTCGTTGCTCATGAGGGAAATACTTTTCAAAGAATATTCCCTTAAAATTCCTCCATTCTGTATCTTCTATTTCTTCTTCCTCTATGGAATTCTGAATCAGGGACCACCCTTGGTCAACGTCACCCTTGAGACAATATACTACCATCACCACCTTCTCATTCTCATTTCATCTTAATGACATGAATATATTCTCAAGTGACTTGATCCATTGCTCAGCTACCACTAGATTAGTAGTCCCACTGAAATATGGGGGCTTCTACCCCATGAAATGATCCAACACAGGTGTGGAATGGTTATTCATTACATCTTGAGTAATTTGTCCCAATATATTCATGATATGATCTCCTCCAACATTGACTATGTTGACTTTCTCAGTTGGGAGATCCCAACCTTGCCCATGAGTATTGATTCCCCTTCTTCCATTAGACGCCATTTCTAAATAATGGGATAAACTAGATTAGTTTATGAATCTTAAATAGAAAATAACTCAACATAGATTTAATTTCTATGCATAGATAATCTTATAAACATGGTTTATCTGAGGTAAAATTTACATTAAACCCCTTCATAAAGGGTTGTAAATAAAATATGAATTATCCGGAGCATATCCCCTAGGAGTTTTGTAACCAAGAGCGAAGAAAGTCCCGTTGTCTTGTACCAGTTCCCGTTCGAATCTAGCTGAAAGAGGAGTTTTCGGGTTTTACCCCTAGATACATCTGTGCCAGAGCCGCCTCTACCTGCCTATATCCAGACATGGATGTATTGCTTGAAATATCCACACAATCTATTCTTTACCAAAATACCAGGATGTTATTTTAACTTTTTCCTCAAATACTACCCTAGGGATTTGTTCCCTACTATATATTTCCTACTCTAGTTTCCAAGTTTCCTACTAAACTTCCTCTGATACCAACTGTAACACCCCGACCCCAATAGGGTAGAGTCGGTGCATTACTTGTGATATTGGCATGGTTCGAACGAATGAAATCCCAAAGGAACGATCTTTTTAGAAGTCTTGAAGAAACTAGACATATATATTTAAAACAAATTACATTGGATAAGGTTACAAGATACAATAAATGATGAAAAACAAAAACTGCATCCACAAGCACTCAATAAATGACCTCCTCTTCATAAAATATTGAAGGTAAATAATGAAATGGGTGAGCTCAAATGCCAGTAAGGGTAAAAAATAGTAGAATCATGATTACAATAATAAGTGAATCACAATCAATCTGACACAATCAAAATGGCATAGTGAATAAATGAAAAACTAATTCCATTAATAACCTTAGAATGAAACTGCATCCATAGATTTTGTCTTAGTGAAAACCTCATGGATAATAATAATAATCGATAATGAATAGAGATAATTCTTATTAATTGGATGTCATGTATCTGGCACAAGAACCATAATACCGTAAAAACGGTTTAGTTTTATGGGTAGAAACCCGTCTGATTTTTGGAAACAAACTCGAAGGGTATGTCATCGAATTATTTTGTCTCATGAGACCTACCGATGCATCGGGGGGATATAGTGGGCCCCACCCACCTCTACATCCAAGAATTATTTATAAATAGATTAAATACAAGAGAAATATGTATTTACATTATCCGTATAGAATAGAGGATACTGATTTATTAACATTTCCACAGTCAAAACAACATTGAAAATTAATACCATATGTAAAATGGCATACCGCTTAGACAATAATAATATCCATGATATGAGAATATGGATATTTAAATGGAATATACTTTCAATTGAAAAGTGATATCAAATGGTAAGTATGTACACCACATAAGAAAGAGTAGGTGCACAATTACTAAGAAAGTCACAACGAAGTGAAAATTGAGACAAAGCTCGTTACCGTGTTGTATTCAATTGAGTCATATGACCAAGAGTTCATAACCACCAAAAGAGTCACATAATAAAATGAATATAATGATAACCATGATAACATATATCAAATGACAGTACACCTATACCACATATAAGAAATAAGAGGTGAACAATGGAGATCCCACAGAATTGAAAGTGAGATGAGAAAAACCCCTTACAAACATTTCGGCATGGTAACAAGTGTTCTTGCGAGGGATTAATGAGAGATAAAAGGTTATCCCATTATTTATATATTATAAGGGAAGTATAGGGTATATGAGAAAACATACCTCATCATTATAAATTTAAAACAAAAGCACACAAGATAGGGTGGATTCTTGAATAAAAGCAAGAGCGAGGATCCCTTACCTTATGCTTGAAGGTGTTCTTGACTGGTTATTAACGACATGAATAAACAAATTATGATTATTAATTCATAATTCAATAACCTATTTTATATGTAAATGATTTATTATAATCCTTTTTAGTTCATTCCAGGCCTTCTTGATTGGTTATAAGGTTCAATTTCATTGTTCGGGCTCATTTGTTTACCTGGTTTTAAATGATTGCTTCACTTATAGTGAAGTTCGGATAAATATATAAGATGTATGTGGTTGTCCAGAAATGAATTTATACACTATTAGTGAACATCCAAGAGATTACATGGTTTTAAATTTCATTCGGGTTACTTAGTTTGAAGTTGAATTTATATATATATATGACCTTAGTGATAACCGTTTTGGTTAATCGGTGGGTTTGATTACGAAGAACATGTTTTGATTTATAACTTAATACCATTTGTACAAAAGTATTACAGAACTAAAAATATGATATATTACACAGTAATCTGGTTCAACCATAAAACAAATGGTTTCCTTACCATAATTAAATATTATAATAGAAATTGATAAACAGTTGTCCTTGAATGTCCAAAATTAGCACATCTCAAACAGTGCTTTCATTTCTTTCTAATAAAAGTGGGGAAAGGAGAGAAGATAGTATAATATATACCATTAGCATGAAAACATTATAGTAATTGTATGTTACTGGATTTATCATATTATTTTGGTGAAGGGAGGTGAGAAAAGAAACAAAAATAAAAGAACTTAAAAGAAAAGAAGGGATTTGAAAGAGAAATTTACCTCTTGAGACTTTCTCCTTTGAGAACCTCTTAAGGGGAGAGGTTTTGGTCCATTTATGAGACCAATGCTTGCTGGACATAAGGAGGAGGTTGTGAAGGTATTTGAACAAAATTTGGAGGAGGCACAAGGCTTGAGAGGAGTGAATGGAAAGGGGTGAGAGGGGTTTTTTGTAGTGGAGGAGAGAGGGTATTTCTTAACATAAAACTCATTAATTTATTATTTATCCTCAAGAAAATTAATAGTTAGTATTCCATGACCAAGAATAGTAATTGTATCATGTGATCCCGAACCTAGTGGGCTTACATCAGCAGAACATCACACATGACTCTATAATTAGTGTATTTATCTGAAGTTTGCAATTTATGGTATGTCACTATTCATAAAAAATTCAAGTTTTTTTTTGAAAAATACCAAAAAATCACCCTAACAATTTTTCAACGTGTAGAATCCAAAAATGAAGTCCATTTTTAAAAGAAAATTTTCTAAATATGATTAATTAAATATTTAATTAAATCATTATTTAATTGAAATATATACACTTAAAATATTCATCTTCATCTTTAGGGTGTCTAAATTCATTTATACACTCAAGGGTATGGATACCATTCATAAAAGTAATATCACTATTCATAAGGGTATGTTACTATTTCTAAGGGTAGGTTACTATTTATAATGGTAGGTAACTATTCCTCGAAAATTAAGTTAATTCTATCAGACTCTAAATATCATCTGGAACACAACCATGTATATCAGAATTTTAAAATTCAAATCTTAGATCTGGTAAATTTAAGTTTAGTGGCTAAGTTATGGCTATATCCAATAAGTAACCATGTTTTGTTCAATAGGGGCTCGGTGATTCATGAAATATAGGATACCTAATGAATACAATGTATTTAAGAGAAACATACCATAAAATTATTGGGGTGCTACATAGAGTGTGGGACGAGGACTTAGAATGCATCATAGGGAGGAGGGGTAGAACAATTACATGATCTGTAGCCTACACCTGTGGATAGCGAGGCTGGACCATCGATAGTAACAGGTACTATTATTATATATTTTACTCTAGTTAGTGCCTTATTTGATATCAGTTCCTCTCATTCTTTCATATCTATGAAACTTGTTAATGGTTCAATCCTAGCGATAGATCTTGTGAGGGCGGTCCTGATGATAAATACACTTTTGGGAGTACATTAAAGATACATATACTTATTCATGGGGTTTTCTCTGGAGGTTAAGGAGTATCATTTTTAGTGGGATCTTTAAATCCTTATCGTGTTAAGATTTTACTTGATTTTGAGTATGGATTGGTTAGTATCATACTGAGACCAAATAGATTATTACTATAAGTGAGTGAATTTTAATTCTCTTATGGGTGATAATTAAATCCATCATGGAGAGTGGGTATCCAAGTGATCTAAGAGGGGAATGTTTATTAGAAACTAGGAGAGCTTACAACCTAGGTCTCTAGTATATTACTAGATTATGGGGGTGAAAAGAATGATAGTATTCCACCTATAGTGGCTTGATGTCAAGATGTTTTTTATAATGGATTCTTAGGGTTTCCACCTGAGGGAGATGTGGAATTTACTTTTGAGTTCATGCCAAGAGATAAGAAAGTTTCAATTAAACCGTACATAATGGTACTAATAGAGATTCAAGAGATCAAGAATCTACTGGAGGATTTGGAGGATAAGGGGTTTATCTGATTGAGTTTGTCTCCTTGAGGTTCACTAGTGTTATTTTCTAATAAAGATGACATTACTTTATGCTTATGTTTCAATTACCAAAATCCAAATTAGATGAATGTGAAGATATGATATCATCTTCCACATATTGATGATTTGTTTGACCATTTTAGTTGTGATTTTTCCTTCCAAAATATGGATGTGAGATCTGGGTATCACTAGTTTAGAGTTAGAACTTCTAATATAACTCATAATAATTTTAGAAGAAGTCTTGGCCTATATTATTTCTTCATAATTCCATTTTGTTTAATAAATTTAACAACATTCTATATCCCCTTAATGAGAAAAATTTCAACCCATACAAGGACCATTTTGTGAATGATATCTTAGTGTACTCTAAGATTCATGATGATCATGAAAAATATATTGACATCATCTTGAGTACACTAAGAGAGTATCAGCTATATGCTAATCTATATATGTGACAGTTTTGGATTGACCAAGTATACTTCTTGGGTCACATCATCTCAGAGGAAGGATGGTCTATGGACCTAGAGATGGTCTATAAAGTTGTTTCTTGGGAGAATCCAAAGTATTTTTTTGATATACATAGATTTCTGGGATTAGATGGATATTATTAAAGAATCATCTTGGAATTTTTCCAATTGGTAGTGCCACATTTTGGCTTGATCAGGAAGGGATTAAAGTTTTAATGGTCTGGATCATGTGAGAATGATTTTTAGTAGATGAATAAGATTTTGACTATGAAACCATCCTTTATCCCACCCAATCTAGGTGAAGAGTATACTATGTTTTTTGATGATTCTGAAATAGTTATTTAAGCATTGTTGATGCAGGGAGATTGAGTTGCAGTGTATGGGTCTCAGTAGTTGAGGAGACATGAACAAAACTACCTTACACATGACCTTGAGTTGGATGTAGTGGTTTAGGATTTAAAGTGTTTGTGGAATTATCTATTTTGTGAGAAGATTACTATATATACTGATCTCAAGATATCAAAGTATATATTCTCCCAAGTATATTTGAATCTCCAACAGAAGAGATCAGTGAAGTATATGCAGTGATTCTATTTTGATCTAGAATATATGCCCAGAAAGGAAAATAGTGTTGATGATTTTTTATGCAGGAAAACTCAAGATCAAGATATTCAAGAGTCAATCACTGAATAGAAGACGATGAATTTACTAGATAAGATGCAAGTAGAGGTTAACGAGTGTTAGGAGTAGATTAATATCGTATTAGTTTTCGTGGAGTCTACACATTTGGGACAAATTAGGGACATACCTTATGGGGATCCTAAATTCTTGACCATGATTGAAGTCCTTAAAGGTGGGTAAACACCATCAGATTGGGGAATATATAAGGATGAACTCATCTATGTTATGAATAACATTTTTGTGCCTACAAACATACTGGATGAGTTTATGTGTTAATTTAATGCCTCAAATTGGGTGGTGCATTCAGGTGTGACCAAAATGTACTGTGACCTACATTAATGGATTTGGTAGTCTGGATTGAAAAAAGAGATTACAAGGTTTATGACATGATGCTACACTTTCCAACAGGTGAATGATGAGTATCAATGACCAAGTCATTTACAACATCTATTGGAAATTCTATAATGGTAGTGGGATGATGTGACCATGAAATTTGTAGTGGATCTCCCAAGAATACCTTGAAAGAATGACATTATTGGGGTGATTGCAGACTAGCTAAAAAAGGTGGCACCTTTCTTACTAGTACATGAGACTTTCTCATTGGAGATGTTGGGAAAGTTGTATGTTTGGGAGATAGTCCCTCTACATGGGGTTAAAAAGAAATATTGTTTTCGACCATTAATTTCACTTTACATCACACTTATGGTAGGGATTGTAGAAGGTGGTTTGTAAAAAAGTTTTGTTGAGTAAAAATTTCCACCCACAAATAGATGGGAAGTCAGAGCGTACAATACATGTACTTGGGGATATGCTACAAGCATGTGTACTGAACGTCAGAGTGTCTTTGGAGAAGAAAATAGCTTAGGTAGAGTCTGCCTATAACAACAGTTATAAAAACTATATAGATTGTAACATACAAGGATATTTATGGTAGGCCATGCAGATAACTTCTAAGCTGAATAAAGGCTGGCGAGTTAGAGTTATTGGCACCGAGTCTCATGTTGGAGACGTTTGACCAGGTTCAGTTTATATGAAAACATATGTATATTAATTAGAGTAGAAAGAAGTCATATAATAATAGAATTTTGATTACCTCTAGTGTTTATAGAGGGTGATCATGTATTCCTTTGGTTGTCTCCTAGGTTGGGTCATCGCAAGATGCAGAGACAGGGCAAGCTGGTGCCCAGGTTCGTTGGACCATTTGATTTTGTAGGGAGAATCTGGTCGGTGGCCTACCAATTTTCTCTACCATAGATATATAGTTCTATTCATGATGTTTTCTTTGTTTCACAACATTGGCAGTATCACTCCACCCTTCACATGTGATCGATGTGGATGATGTTGTGTTTGAGATAGATGCGTCCTTTTAGGATCATTAGATACGTGTGTAGGATCGTAGTGAGAAAATGTTGCGGGGGAAGACCATGCCATTATTTCTTGTTTTGTGGAAATATGGGTATGTTCAGGGGGAGACATGGTAGGGAGAGATGGATATGAGGGCTCAATTTCCTGATCTTATAGACTCATAATCTTAAATATTCTTGGAAGTAGAGCTCGAGGATGAGTTTCTATAAGGATAATAATTTGTAAGATTCCATCCTTTTCTAGAGATGTATCAGGCTAGTTTACAGGTAAGATTTTTCTTATTTTTGAGTACATTTGTTTGGGTAGTACTTTGGGGAATCGTTGTCTGAAAATTGTGAATTTTGGAAAGAAATGGTAAAGTGCATGGTTGGAACAAAGTTTTCCCAAACCATGCAGTCTGACCTAGAAAATTAGGTGAGCCATGGTTGAGGAGATTCACATAGTTGGAACATGATTCATGAAACCATGTTCCTTAAAATGAGAAGCTATTCAACCCACCTAGAATAGGTTCATGGTTTAGGTGCATGTTTTGGAAAACCGTGCGCCCCTACCCCGCAAACCATGTGTGGGTTATTAAATCACCCAAAAATTAGATTTAAAATTATCCGAACCTTTGAAACTCACCACATTGACCCTAACATTAACCAACTAATTTTTTATCATTTTTATAGGTTCCTATATTCATTCAATGCCTTCCCATCCTCTGTTCTTAGAGAATTTACGGGAACATTGAAGGTTAACACCTCCTTGAGTATGTGCTTTCTTTCCATTTAGATCCCTCTCCCTCCCCCGATCTTCTTCCTAGTTATAAGAGTGTTGTTTATCCAAAACTGGTTCTAGATCTCATTATAGGTTTTCTATATATTGATTTGTTTTATCTTTTATTTAGTATTTGGATTTGAATTCCGTTATTCATCATTTTTGTCATTATTCCACTCAAATCAGAGATTTATGTTGGTGACTATTTATCATCAATATTCAGGTATGTGGTGTATTATTAAAATACCATAATCATGATTTCAATTTTATATATGAAATTTTAGAATTTATAGGGGTTTTCAGCAACCTAATTTCCCATTGAACTAATTAATTAAAGGAATTGTGGAATTGAGGATAATTAATTATTGAATTAACTACACGAATATTGAATTGTGGGATTTAGGAAATAATAAATTACTGGGTTAATTATTGGAATATTTTAATGTAAATTATAATAAATAATTATTTAATTAATTATTGGATATTGATATTGTGGAATTGTATTGTTTAATTTTGGAATTAATTAATGTGATTTTTTTGTTATGAAATTTTGAATTAGAATAATTAATTGTTAATTTAATTATGGGATATTGACATTATTTAATTGTATTAGTCAATTATTGAAGTAATTAAAGAGAATTGTTGTGATTAAGAAATTTATTGAATTAGGTTAATTAATTGTTGAATATATTAATTGGTAAGTTTCTTTTGATATAGAAATTGATTGACTTGGATTAATGAATTGGTGAATAAATTAATGAAAATTATGATATGGATTTATGATAGAAGTGTTAGTGTTGATTAATCCTGATCGATGTGATATGATGATACATGTGATATTTTGATACATGTGATTTTTTGATACATGTAATTGATTGATATACAAGTATGGAACACAAAATTATGCACCAAATAGCTACACATTATTGATTGATATACAAGATGGGACACAGAGTGATGGTCTAAATACCCATTTGTGATTAAATGATATACAAGTGTGGGACATGAACTGATTCTCCAAATATCCATGGATTTCCAAGTTCATGCATGTGAATAATGTTGTTTGGGATAAAGACCGATGTTACAAATACCCATGGGATGTCAGATAGGGACTAACACTCCAAATTCCCACAGGGTGATAGACATGATGTTCTACAATCATTATTTGGCATTGTAATTTGGTTATAATTTTCCATTTTGTAAATTTAATTGAAAAGGATAATTAAATCGAATGTGATATAATGATTTTGAATTGTATATGAGATATGGTTCAGACTCCGACCTAGGTTGAAGTATGTAATAAGAGTTTGATTGTCTATAGGAACCCCACAAGTTATGTGGTTAAATAAAGAGAAATTAAATTATTATAATATATTTAATTTAATTTTTTATTCTTTATAAAACTGCATAAACTATATTGACTAGATATTTTACTTAGACTCCATTGACAGTGGCCTACTGAGTTGTACTCATCACATACTTAGGCTGTGTGATCGGCACCTGAATAGATTTCATGGTTGGAAGAAAGTATAAGGGAAAGGGACCTATGTTAGATGGATGAGTCGATATGGAGCATGGATGGGGGAAGTAGTCATGGTTTAGGACCAAATTGGGAGTTGTCAGTGTCTATTTATTTGGGGTTTTCATATTGAAACTTGACATGTATATTGGCATTGAATATCTACTATTCAGTTTTGATATTGAATTTCCTATTTTGGTCATCTTTTGATACTAGTATCATTTTGGTTATAGTTATACCTTTTTTCTATCATTTATTTATTTCTACTAGTGTATTACTCTAATAAAGAGGGTATAGTCTCCACATGATTAATATTCTATCCTCACTACTAGTCGACAACCTCTGGCGTATGGGTAGGTGTGCCTGAGGTCTTGTAATGGACTAGATCGGGGAACCGGTGTGTGGAAATTGGGTTAAGATGTTACATCTATTTTTATAATTTCTTGGGTTATTTAAAATCATATTTTAATAGAATTACATAATAATAGTCTAATTAAATCAAGACTACCCCCTTGTTAGAAACACTCTTCTATATCTATGACTTCAATTTGAGAGTAACCACTACATACATACAAATATTTTTTCATGATCACCTTCAGAAAGTTCATCTTATTTATTTTTAAACCCCACATTGTGTTGATTACATTATGATGATTCAGACTCTTTATAATGGAAATTATTTCACCAAAATAAATAGTATAAACATGTAATATAATTCTATAAAATTATCAAATGGTTCATCTATAACAGCTATTCCCCATTGAATTAAAACATAACCTTCCTTTTTAATATGGGGATCGAGTCTTGTGTCACCAAGTACACATAGTTTACCAGCATACACATGTTGGTCCCCCCGTGTCCCAAACACGTGACTAGATGGGTCATTAGACTAATGACTATCCCTATAAGTCAAGAAATGTTCTAATAATGCTCTTTTTACTCACTCCCAAACCCCCTAGAAAACTTTATAGGTGGTCACTCATCCTCACACTACACCATTCCATGCCCGCTTAACCATGGAGTTATAATCAGGAATGCCCCCAAAGTGAAATGTGGAACATATTAATATTGGTAGTAATAATTATCATTTTTAAACCATTAAAATTATAGGGTGTTACATTCTCCCCCATTAGATAAAAAAATCCTCTTCATTGACCCTATATTTCAACCCAAGCAGTGCCACTGCATTTATGGATGGGTAATTCTATGATTCCAAAGTAACAAATGGGCCTCACGGATAGTAAAGAAACCCTACCTTTTTAATATAACCATTTTTTCTTATATCACCAATAACCCCGGTTAAACCATATACTCTTTTTGTCCCCTACTTGGGGCCCACCCATATTTAAAAATGGGTCATCAGACTAATGACATTCCCCAGAGGCCGATAAATATTCCTTCAATGTTCTTTATAATCACTCACACACGCCTTGGGAAACCTCCTAGGAGGTAACTATCCTAAAAATATTCTAGTACATGCTCAATTTACCATGGATTTATAATTATTTTTTCTTATGAAAATAAAGTTTCACTTTGTTTACATTGGTAGTAACATTTATCCTTTTTAACCCTTTATCACTTTGGGGTTTTAAAGATTCCATGAATTTGAATTTCATGCATAATAAAAAATATCTTTGAAACATCATAAAAAAAACAAGGCATAACTAAAAATAATCAAAATCCAAATCACATTAAATCTAAAAACACTAAATCAATATCCCACAATATAAAAGAAAAGTCGAGATGACTAATTCAAACGCAACCCTTAATAAATAAAAGAACCCCACATGCTATATTTCAACATTCCCATGACCAAAGGTCAATATACAACATCCCCAACATGATCCACCCTGTGAGAGATCATAGATGTAAAAATCACATATAAGAATCCACCCAAAAATATAAACTTCAACCTATAATAATCCACTTAGTCTATTGAAAATGAGTGGTGTAAGTAGGGTGTGAGCTTGATATCCCAAAATTATTTCACCAAAGATTCCCTAAAATTCATTTGACAAAATATTACATTAAATAATTTTTAACTTATACAAATTAGTAGTAAATAATTTTAACTTTTATAGAAATAAAAACCTAAACATTTCTCAAAAACATTTAAAAACCCATATATTTTCTTAAACATGACATTTAACTTCACTTTGGAAATCCATTTTAATTTTTTTTATAAAAATAAATTTAAACCAGTTTTAGAAACACTAAAACATAACATCATAAGTAAATAAACTAGATATAAAATGGGTAAGAAAAATAAAATGAAAAAGGTATAAAGTTTTCATCAAATAAAACCAATACGAAGAATAACTATAAAAAAAGAAACACCCTATAATAGACCAAAATAAGTGACTATGAAAAAAAATATTAGTGAGGAAATCATGATGGAAATATAAAATATAACTATAAACAAAATGATGAAAACAATGGGTGATAAGTAAATTAGTACTAATTCAAAGGCAACTCTAATGGTAGCTATAACTAAGGTACTCTATAATCATCATACAATATAGCGATTAAATCAAAACCATATTACTACCTATAGGCTATTTGGGAAACACTTCATGATGTATAAAAATAAATAAATAATCACCCAATGATAGTAAGGAGAAATATCATTTCCCTATAAATACATGAAATTTGGATAATTAAAGTATAAGTGTTAAATTAGTGTGTCACAATACAATTCTATGGGGGTATATCTGATAACATAGTAGTACTTATAAAATGTCACCAACAAATAACCTAATGTTACCTTGAAGTTATCTAGTGGGGATGGGGATAATATTTTATGAAACATAAACCATATATCAAAAACATATCTCATAGAAAAGTATCATAATACCATACCTCATCCCACCTCCACACACCCTTTTTATATAAGACCCTTTTTTAGTTCACATAAACATTAAAAATAGTATTTTTAATTCAAAATATTCACAAAACCATATCAAATAGAGTTAAATGGAGCTTAAAAAATGGGTGCATATTATTTTATAAGAAACTTTCTCACATGATACTAAACATGAATTTTGTTTGATATTACTCAAACACTTTTAAATCACTTCTTAAAAATCATTTTAAAACCACATTTAATTTTGAAACCTTATCTTGAAACAAAGGGATACCTTAAGTTAAATACACAAATCAAACATATCATGTTATTTATATATATTTAAACAAAAAATCCTTAAAAAAATATATAAACATAAAGCATATTTGAGATACATAAGATTATATCAATGAAACACATTTTAGTATAATAACAATGAATTAATAGCCACAAAAATACTTCAATGAGGATTAGGAATCACCTGAATGCATAATTATTAGTTTCAATATTATAGAAACTAAATTCATAAAATCCCTTTTTATTTTGATACCTATAACCAATGAGGCTTTAAAAATTATTTTATATACTCAATAAGGTTTATAAAACTAGAATTATTTTTATGAAAATAAATTTAAAAAACCTAAGATTTACTTGGAATATAATAAAAAATAAATTTCATTGAATCACCTAACTTAAATACATGGATTTTTTGTGTTTATACAAAACATTAATGATATAAAATCCTTTAAGGGATACATGTGAACACTAAATCATAAAATCTATAAATTAATATATCTTTATGAAAAACTCTAGGTTTCTGATACTATAGTTTGGAAAAAACATATGATAGAAACAAGGGAATAATGGATAAAAAAATAAATAGAGGTAAATGATGATATAGTTTGGATAAATCAATAATAAATCAAGGATAATTGATTGATCCCATCCCAGATCACCATTTCAAATAGGAACCTTTGTCACCCAACACATCCAACACAATTATCAACTGATTCCCATAGTCTAGACTAAACACTTAACAAACATAGGCCTCAATGTTATAAATGTTATTTTTATATTTAAGTTTCCAAGCATACACCAAAAGCACCAAATAACCCAACCTAAGTGTTTTTCCTATCCTAGTTTTCCACTAAGAAAAACCCATGGAAAAGTACACTTTGTAATAACTATTTTAGAGGTGATATATCCATTTCGACCATCCTGACCTACACCATTAAGATATTTTCTATGGTCATGACATAGTTTGGTCACTCATACCCTATAGAGTGATCAAATTTAACAATAATAAACAATGTGGATATTCAAACTTAAAAAATAACTACCCATCATATTATATTTTAAGTGTACCAAAAAATATCATAAAAAACTCATCAGATTGCCTTTATAGTTTCTAAATTAATGATTGATAAAACTCTCCAATAAGTAATCAAATATTTATACTTTAAATGGGTCTCCCCATTATGTAAAGGTAACACTAACATGGTTTATTATTAGTATGATTCCATTTGTAAATAACCACTATTCAACAAAACTTGAATTCAAAAGAAATAAAATTAGGAAACACATTTAATTGAGTGAACATACATAAACATATAGAAATAATTTATTCTTTAATAAAATGAGACCAAGTTATCAAATTTCCCAAAAAATAGTTATAGACCAAAAACTAGTAGTGATAAGAGAACAATAAGGATAATAAACAGAATAAAAAAACCTCATAATCTCTACCAAATCATTATCATGGCCATTGAGATGACAGAGACATATTGCTCTTCCAAAATATCAATTTAAATAAACATTACAAGTGTATCAACCATCTATAATGATAAAAAGTCGTTGAAGTTTTGACCTAGAGTTCTTAGAATGCACGATCCTAACACATTTAAAACATACAAAATGAGAATACTCTCCAAAATCATTCCAACTATATAACTTAGGTTATTCTAGATTCCATTTATTGAAGGGTAAGACACATGAACTAATAAAATAATTCAAAGGAACCATTCATTATAGTAAACTTTACATATGATTATTCTATGATCTCAATTTTATTAGATATATTCATAAATTAATCAATGAACACATAGAATAACTTTGTATAAAGTATTGATAATGTTCAGGAAATACTAGAAATGGTTGAATCAAGAATTATTGAACAATTTCCACACACTATGAATAGTTTTTATCCAACACTCCTTCATCCCTAGAGAATATATTAACAATGAATGATAGGAAAACACTGAGAAAGATCTAGTTCTACCTCTTTACAATGGGTCTGAGTGTAGACAACAAATAGAATACTGACACACAAAATCCGAGAAAGATTAATATTAGAAGAAATATTTAATATATACTTGTTATGATCGAACATGACCTTTACGAGATTCAAAATATAGATAATAATATAAACATAAAACTCATTCAATATCTTCCAAAAATTTAAATCACTCTAAATAAAAAATCAATCTCAATTCAAAACATATCGAGAGAGTAAGAATCCATTTCTAAAATTCAATTTGAAAA
Source organism: Viscum album (assembly GCA_963277665.1). Classification (NCBI taxonomy): domain Eukaryota; kingdom Viridiplantae; phylum Streptophyta; class Magnoliopsida; order Santalales; family Viscaceae; genus Viscum; species Viscum album. The sequence continues at coordinate 392,778,146 of OY728146.1, forward strand.
TCATTTCAAAATCACAGACTTCAGTATTGAAATATTGAAAACCCATTTTATAATAATTTTAAGACTACACACATATTTTATTAAAAATATTCACATATTTATAACCATTTAGCTCATTTCAATTATTTTTATAAATATTCATTATTAATCATTAAAAATAACATTCAATATTAAAAATTAAATTTGAAATTTAAAAATACCATTGAGATCAAGCCTAATAATGAAAATAAAAATTGAAAATGAACTTTAATTCATCTAAAATAATAGTTAAATATACTATAAATCAATCTGGAACCAAAATTAGTCCAACTAAAAAAACTAAAAAGGGGTTAGTGACCTTACATAGGTGATCTGAATGGTTTGACAGACCATGTGATGATGAAATATATAACAAAGAGAGTCTTACAGAACAATGTACTAAAGATAGACATGGTTTTATACAAAATATTGGTTCACCATGTTCCCCCTTATAAACTCTCATTTTCATTCCCAAAAATAGGAAATCATTTTTCATCTCCTATAATTCTAAACCAATTTTTAACTCCATCAATCAAAAAACAAATTATACTAAAAAATATTTAGAACATAAAGATAAATTTAGGAGTCCAAATCCCAAATCCCCTAATAACTAAAGTATATTATTGAGTAATATATTTCAAGTATATCCACATATATACCTATTGAGTTCTAATATTCATATTTCTAATCCACCATTACACCCAAAAATACCGAGAGAACATCATTTTTTTTAAGATACTAACCTTGGTCACCCCTTAAATGGGCACATGATATAAGCTTCATAAAGGTAAAAAGTGTGTTCATGATCCTTATAGGTTTGAAACTACTTTTAGGGAATCCTAACATATATAATGGTATTAATTTCTAAAAAAAAAATAATATTAACATACAATATAATTAAATTAGAATTAATGCATGATATGTAATTGTATTGGAATTCCATGGAAAATAAAATAAACATATCTAAAACATCATGAGAACTAATCGACACATTATTAAAAATAGTTACATTCCCAGCCAATTTAAATCTTAAAAAACTAAAACCAGATACGAGGCCACCAAAGTAAATCTGAGTTGTATGATAGAAATTCATCCCAAAATTAATAAAAGAACCCAACAAACCAAAATATAGTATCTCTATGACCTGATGTCACTATCCAACATCCCCAACAAGATCTACTACATGAGTGATCATAGAATTAAAAATTAGATTGAATAATCCACTAAAAAATACTGAACATAAACCTATGAGAATCCACTTAGTCTATAAACATAGTGGTGTATGTTGGGTTTAGGGATAAAATTTATATAGTATTTCTCCAAATAATATATGAATTTAATTTAACAAAACATTCCATTAATTATAGTTTGGAATACATTACTTAAAATAAATTTCCTTTTTCTTTTAAAGAAAAAAACTCATTACCATTTCTAATACTCTTTTAAAAACCTAGATATTTCCTTAAATAATAATTCTAGATTCAATTCAGAAATCCATTTTAAGACATAGTTTCCAAAATACCTTTTAAAACACTTTCATAAATATAAAAAATGTCATTAGAAGTAACTATATGATCCATTAAATGACTAATAAAAAGTAAATGAACAAGGTAAAAAGTTTCAATCAAATAAAACAAAGACTAAGAATAAATATGAAATAAGAAATACATTATTTAAAACCAATATGGTGAAAATGAAAAAATATAAGAAGTGAGTAAATAATGAAGGAAAGAAAACTATAACCAAAGTGATGACAATAGAAAGGTTTATGTAAACATAAAATTTCTATAAAAATATAATAACATATATAAAAAATATATTTAAGTCAAATAAAAATGAATTAATAAACGAAAAAATATTCTAAACCATATAAAATATCCCAAAGTAAATTATTTGATTCTCTAAAACACTAATTTAGTCATGAAACCTTTTTAAGAAGACTCATAGGAATTTTAGAAAACATAAGGGAGTATAATTTGTATTTTTAAATTTATAGTAACTAAATTAAAACAACCCATTTATTTTGAATCCTAAAAAAATGCCCCCTTAAAAATTAATTTTTATACTTAGTAAGGTTAAAAATCAAAAATAACATTAAGTAATTTTTTTTATAAAACTAAATAATTACATGGAATATTATGAAAAGAAATATTATTAAAACACTTACCTTAAATCCATTTTTTATACCACTCATGGTGTCAATCCTATAGAATAAGACTAGAAAATATATTAAAGGATTTATATAGATCCTAAATCACAAAAACCCTTAATTAATTTTTGGGAAAATAAAAACCCTTAGCTGTTAAGATCACATTAGGGAAAGAAAAGATGAGTGAAACAAGTTAAAAATAAAATTAAGAAATAAAATAAAATGAAGTAGTGGTTAAAATAGGCAATTAATTAAGAAATCAAGGTTATAAAAAGTTGGTTACTCAATGGAACAATGAGGGAGATAACTAGAGATCCTTTCACACCGCCTCATGTAGACGAGGTAAGAAAAAACCCAAAAGGGTTTTTTGTTGATATGGGAAAATAAAAAATTTATCCATTGAAAAAAAACTGAACGTGTCCTCACCATACCCACTTGTCAAGGTATGACACACTTCAAAACATCCCCATGATCCCTAAATACAAAACTACCATAGAATAATTTAGTCATAGCTCACCATTTTGGATATGAAGTGTGCCATAGTGTGGTTAATGGTATTTTTATCCCTAATACCCTGGAATGACACAAAATATTACCTGATTCATGACCTAGGTGTTCCTATCATAATTTTCTTTCATAGGGAAACACCCATGAAAAAATGGCCTCTTAAATGAGAATTTTAAAGGCGATCTATCAATTTTAACCATTTTGACCATCACCATGCCCATATTTACTATGGTCATAGAATAGTGTGGTTACTCACACCTTAAATTTTCCTCCATAAATCCCACCATTCTTTATTTCTCCTAGGTAATGGAATAGTGACCTATAGGAAACCTTAGAACTCCCAACCCAACAAGAAAAACCACGAATTCAAGTGGATAGTGTTAAAAATAAAAAAATAGATAAAATAATCAAAATAAGAAAGGCCATAGTGTTAAAATATTCAAACAATATGAAATAGTTTTCTCTTAATGATCTAGATAGATACATTGGATCACACATAGTGGTGTGAACAAGATCGAGTAAGTATGAAAATAATATTTTCTTTTTTACTATAGGAATTTTTAACTATATTATCCCTCATAAAGGTATCACACATATTTTCCATATATATTTTTATATTGGGAACATTAATAAAATACATAATCTTAGTGAATTTTCCATATTCTTTTGATGAATGTGGCCAAGATATCATCCCTATTAGTGTTTATCCCCTTCCACTATGAGAGGAAATATGTTTAGTTTCTTTTTCACTTGATAGAGGTTACTATTTACGCTATAAAACCGAATTAATGAATTTATAATTTTTATTATGATAAATAACCCCGTAAAATTAAATTTTACTTATAGTCTTAAGTTATAATATTAACCTTTTCTCAATAGGTCGTATCAATTCCCATCCCCATAGACTGATCCAATTTTTTTGAATTCATTTCCCAAAATCTTTATTTTATAGATCTTCTTAAGATATAAAACTTTCTAATTTAAAAATTGTACTACTCCATTTATATTTTCCTTTATATTTTTCAACAAGTTGACATTACTATCCATATTGGATGAAAAACCAATACCTAGAATCCATGTACTGGTATTCTTCATTTATTTATTGGAAATAATTGCCAAGACTCCCTTCTCATTCTTCACTATTTTACTCTTCATCATCTTCTTATTTTAATTCCATGACATTTTGGGGTGATTTGTGATAAGAGTGTTACATAATAATTATTTCCATCATAAGAAGTGATATAATATTAATCTACCTCTTATAATTGGGAGAACTTGTTTTGAAATAAAATAGAGTTCATTAATATCCTTTAAAATAACATTTAGCCACTAATAAATTTATTTCAATTGCTTATTTTCCTATAATAACATGATTTGTGGTCATATTTAGAATAATAAAAATATTATCCATAAAAATAATTTCTTATTACATGGATAATATTTGTTTTTATTCTATTTTATTGATTTTTTGTGTGGTTTTATATATAGTAACTCATTCATTCTTCACAATATATCATAGTATCACTTATGTATATATGGAATTATCAATTCATTATAGGGAATATTTTTTCACTTTCACTCCACTTTTTTTACTTCTTGTGAATAGCTCATAAATTTTTTATTAACTTACCATGATTATTTTATGAAAATTATATATCATTTTTCTCTCCATTATACTTTTTTATTTATATCCCAAATTTAGACGATTCACTAAAAAACTCCAATTTTGTAATTTCACATAAAGATGGTATATTTAATATTCACTCCAATTTCTAAGATGAATATATATATTTATGTGTGTTCCTTGAGTTTTTCATTAGGAAATTTTGAAAAATATAACTTCATTTAAGAAATTACATATTTCAATTATGTTTTATTCTTTTTTATCAATTTAACCAAATATTTTTTGAGAGTTTCAAATTTTTACCTAATTTTAACTTAAAAACAAAATTTCATTGGCCACCCAAGATTTTTCCTCAATTTTAATCTTAAAATTGATAATATTTCAATATTTTTATTATATATCTAATTGATCATTCAAAACCTTCCCCATTTGAGTGATTTTTTATTCCAGATTGTAAAAATATTTTGGGGGCTCCGTTAACTATACACAAATTTTATTCTTTTTTCCATTTGAATATCCAACCCCTAAAGTGTACCTTTGAGGTTAACCCTAATATAAAAAAATAATTCTAGTTAAATTTTTTATTCATTTTAATATTTTAAATTTTTTACCATTTCCACAATAGAATCCTTCAAATTTGATTTGAATTCCATTTCACCATCTTCAAGAATCATATCATATTTGAATTTTTATTTTCTAATTAAATGATTTCTTTGAAAATTTATTTTGGATGAATTTATATATTTACCATTATTTCTTCGGGAAACTTTTTTTTTTAAATTTTTGAGTAATCAAATACACCATCAAAACCATTGAATACCCTTAAACACCTTATATTTATGTCTCCAAAATTTCCATAAATAAAAAAATAAAATGTAATATTTCCATATGATCTTTATTTTACAAATTTAAACTTAATATAAAATAATTAAATAAATCAATCACTCATATATTCTCCTCCATCTTTAACATAATTGATGTTATCTTTTTTCGATTTCTTTAAATTTAACATCCATAGATAAGTGGTTCATCATACATTACTATTTAAATAATAACTCATAGGTAACCAAAATATTTATAAGGTCATAATGTTAAATATATAGATATTTAATATACTTAAGTGTTGTCTCCTTTAGATTATAAAATGGTGACAATATCTTTAGGATCTTCTTCAAAATTTCAATATCCTTTATCTCATCACCAATTCCATAAATGTATCCAAGATACTTAATGATATATTATAATAAACCACATATATTTTCATATATATATATATAAATTATTATACTTATTATAAATTAATTTTAATTTTACTTCTTTACTTTGTTATCTGCTTTTTAGATATTTGGAAACTTAACCCATATATCTTTAACTGATGTATAAATTAACCCATTCTTTGAAATTTACTTGATAATTATTTGGATAATATATTTTTTGGTTTTCCACAATATTTTTAGGTTTATTATCTATTTAATTTAGAGACACTTTTTTGGTATCACTTATTTGTATTCCATGAATCGTAGTAGAGAAAAAATTGATCCTAAGTGATCACAGATGAGTTAAGATATGTGTTTTTCAAAGTTCATTATTGAAACCATCCGAGGGTATCAATCCCTTTTCGTTTAATGTTTTGTCCATGTCAAAGTTCAATTTTAGTAATGTTATTCAAGAATTAACCCTTTAGATTTGATACCACTTGTTACAACCTAAACGAGAAAAATACCATAAGAGGGTGGGAGGGGGGGGGGGGGGGGTGAATTAGAGTGTCTAAATTTCCCACTTCAATGAATTCCAAAAAATCCTTCATGGTCCATTCAATAATCCTATAAATGGTTATATATTTTAATAATTTCAAATGGTATAAAATTTTCCAAATATTCAAAAACCATGAAAAACAAAGAATATTTGACTAAATCAAAATATGGTGTCTTGATTAATACATTGAAACTAAAACCGTGGACTCAAAATCTACATATCTTGGAAAATACTACACTTTACTTATTTGAAATTTTATATAAAAAATATTAATTGTATAGTGTTATCTAGAATATGGTGTGGTTGTACCCTCAATTCTAGTATCATAAAACCTATACCTCAAATAAAATGCCAAGACATATGGTCATTACCGTGATTGAGTTAACTATTTTATATGGAAAATGGTTTATAAAAATTTGTATAGTATGATAATTCTCTATTTTGATCAATAAATTTAATGAACTCAATTATTAAATATGATGACAACCAAACAAAGGTTTTGTAGTTCTATCCATCTTTCTAAAGAAATTTATAGACCATGACTAGTACAACACCTAAGACCAGGATGAATCTCATTTTAATCTGAACCAAAACATCCAGTATAACATGGTTTGGATATTCCATGGCATCTGTGTATTTTTGAAAATTTACTTTTTGAAAATAGTTTCCACGTTGATGGGGTTTTCCCAGAATATGACATGGTTTTATTAACCTTAATGTGTTTTTTCTCCCCATAGCAACTTTTTCCCTTTATATATATATATATATATTTCAATCCAATATATTTATTTTTACAAAATGAACCGTTCTTACCATGATGGTTTTTTGTGGACCATAATGTGACATAAATTATTATGGAATGTTTTTAATTTATTTTAATAAAAAATATCTCTAAAAATTGTAAAATCAGGTCCACACCTCTATAAGAAAAAAATTTATCTATATTTTATCCCTAGAGTTAATTTATAGTAAAAAATATCTATAACCATTATTTATCAATCATATTCATTGATAAAAATTGACGTCATCATTATTCTATAAAATGGCCTACCCTCTAAAAGAGATATAATACATCTCTATTATTGAGAATGATTAGATTTTAAAACAAAAAAGTGGTGAAAATATTTATTAAACTGTTTATAAATTTCATAGTTCAGGGTGATAACCAAAGATAGACGATTAATAGAGGTGAACACTAATAATAATGAGTTTAGTTATTTTCATTTTCTCCAATAAAATCAATTTGAATATTCGATTTGAAAACATTTTTTTTCTTCTATTTTCTGGATAAAAACATTTAAATAAGGCTTCTCAAGATGGGTGTTTGGTAAAATATATAAATATAGAGCTGACCAAAATCATTAAAATTCATACGTTCAATATTTTTACATATTTGGAGGATTTTTTTATCAAAACCAAATGGTTTTTCTGAATAAATATCAATAAATAAGTCATGGTGATATAGAACAAATAATGTGTAATATTCAAGATCTAATACCAATATGTATAAATTTAAATTGATATGATAATTTATCCCATGGGAATATTAGAGAGAATATAATTATTATTTACTTTTATAGGCATAAGAAGGTCCATATTACTACAAATGGTTATAAAGTATGTTTTTTAAAATTAATTCCTTTAAGAAGATATTTTTATTGAAAAACTGAATGTATTTATCTTACATGAATATAATAATGAGATATATTAATTGAAAAAGGAGCTATACAGATTGAGATTATCCCCATGAACATGATATTCAAGACTGAATATGTTTTTAAAGAATAATAGAATCTAATATAGAAGAGTTGATTGAAATATTTATATAAAAAATAATAATGCGAAAAGAATGGAGATGCTTATATATGTGAGTGAAATAATATTTACGTTCATGATTTAATGTCTATTTAAGGAGTTCACTAAAATCATTAATTGAGAATTGGATATGTGTTTCATCAATGAGTTTCATTTTTTCTTTTGTTTATAGGTTACTCATGTAAATCATGGGAGTTTTATTCATCAATATAAATATTAAAATAAGGTGCTAAAAAGTTTTCATGGAGGGTAAAAATATGATAACAATATAGGGTTCATCAATAATGAAATAAATACCTCACTATATCAAAGGAATGGTAGAGTTATAATTATTATATATAGAGATATTGGAGAAGGATTTTTTAGATTCACATATACTGATTTCCCAAATTACATTGATGCAATAAATATGACTTCAAGAGTTGAATATTATCTGGAATTATTTTATATTTATTGACAGGGAAATAATTAATATTGTATCTCATTGAGTACCATGCAATATTATTACATAATACAAACTTAATATTTTAAAAAATTCATATATATGTATAAGAAACTTTTAGGAATATTTGAAGAGGAATTTTCTTATATTATATTTAAATATATTAACTCAAGTTCTATTAGTTTGAGGAACTATTCCAATAAAATATAAAATAAAAAGTAAATTGATATGAAATATCACTTCATCCAATATAAATTTAATCATATAACCATAAAATCTAAATTTTATTCTATAAAACAACATGTTTTAGATATTTATAATGTTGACACTTTCAGAGGAGAGTTTAAAAAATCATCAATTTAATGTTTCAGTTCAAATGTATTCACCAACATGATGGTTTAGCGAAGGACCCCAACAGCCCTAATTGTTTTTTTCATGTAGGTTATGGATAAAAAATAACTATTACATTCATTCCCAAAATGGGGTTTCAATAAGTACTATCACATAACGTATGATATAATTTAATACGTTGTTCATAGAAAAGTGTTATATCAATAAATTAAGAGTTTTAGATATATTTATTATATTGAAATCCATGATTAAGTGTAATTTTTTTCTTCAAAAAAGGGTATATTTATCCCAGATTCTCTCATTAATGAGGATATATATGACCAAGGAGAGTTTCAACTTATAAAGGGGAACAAAAATATCAAAAAGAGTGTCGATAATCAGGGAGAAAAATCCAATGGGTGAGACACAAAGAGGGACAAGTATAGAAATACAAATAGATCAGATAATGTGTGTGGTTAATATAATTAAGATGTTATAGTATTCCTTAATTACATGGGGAGATACATTGAAGTGGATAATGATGTTAGTGAAGTTAATTTTAATTAAGTATCTTTTACACTTACTTCTTAAAATAATCATAAATCATATGGGACGTAATTTAATGAATATGGTTTTATCTAAATAGCTTTAAACAATATTTTCTTGAGGTTTTTGTATTTTTTCAAATAGTTTTAGTACTTGGAAGTGGGTTTTTTATAGGATTCATGAACAAACACAAAGGGGGGAGGATTGCTAAAACAACCCAAGGGTTATTTATTATTGGGTTTCATAACAAAAAGGTACAAATACCCATCAAGTTAATCAAATTTATATTAATAAATCAATATATAAGTCTTTAAATAATTTAGAGTAATATAGAGGTGTTTTTGTTCAAGAACCGAAAACTATAAGTGGTTATATATACTACTTCATAGTTGTATATTTAATTCAATATAAATATATAGAATGTTTATAGTAGTATACTAGACATCATAAAGAATTTATACTATATAATAAAACATTTAATCACATCATGGTTCATCTCAATGGGTGAAGAATATTTAATATAATCTTTATTTGAACTATGTTATAGAGGAATCAAACTAGTGTTTGAGAGGTTATTTCAAAAATTATAAAAACAATTAAGAAAATATACATACTATATTCATGTTGGTAAGTGTTATAATGGATAGATTTTATAGAGTTTCTATGTTCCACGAATTTAAGGAAGAAAGCATATATTTGTGTGTTCCACATTTATATTTATGTTTTACTAAATATCTATTCAAAATGGTGATTCTTTTATGGTTATATGTGTGGAGATTGGAAATTTTTAGGAGTAAGAAATTGGAGTTATATTAATGAATTTGTACCATAATTTATTTGATACCACATCAAGGACAATATTATACATGAAATTCAAAATAAGTTATCAAGAAAAATATTAGGTGGATGAATATTTGGTGACTATTGATTTTGAAGTCAATAATTGATAAGGAAAAAAGTTATGGTTTAGAAAACAATTTCATGGTATTAAATATATCAATTTAAAATTAAATATCAATATCTATACCAAAAGAGTTATGATATAGATTTTAATTATACAATTTTACACTAATTATTATTGAATATTTAGGTAGTATTTACTAATAATATACCTTGGAGTGAAGAAATGTCATATTTTTAAGATATATGGGTTATGTTTTAATAAATAACATGATTGAGGATCCAAGAGTTGAATTTGAGAGAATTTTAGTTGAGAAAATAAAACATAAAGAGTTTTAAAATAATTTATATATTCAACCAAAAGTGGAATAAGGATATGAATTTAAAAAACATTATGATGATGGAGAATAATTGTATAATAATAAAATTGGCGTACTGGTTATTTTTTTTCCAGTAATTCATTTTTATATTTCTGTAACGAACCAAAGTTTTTAAATGGAAATTCCCTTCTTATATTTATGTCATAAAATAACATGAAAACAAAACACAATGAACTACTAAGTGATAAGTGACCTTTAAACATAAGTTTGTCACTTTTGTGTTTGGAATTTTGAAAATTTGATAGACACAGTTGTGTTCAAGATGATTTTTGGAGTCTAATGAAACAAAAATAATTTTTGGTGAATAGTGATATACCCGTATGAATAGTAACATACCCTTATGAATAGTAATACTACCCTTATGAAGAGTAAATCATCCAACATAAGAGTAACATTACCTATGAATAATTAAATAAAATTTAGACATCTTAGAAAGTGACAATTTGACCTTAGTAAATGTTTTGGTATTTTTTAAGTCATAAATAATTAATTATAATTAATTAATTAATTTAAAAGAACATTTATTTCCCGAAAATGTATTCATAAATTATTTAATAAGTTTATTATTGTTTTTAGATAATTTTATAAGACCCTATATAATTTTTGAAAGCACTATAAAATCAGTTTTAATCTTAAAAATTATTTTTTACGTAAATTATTATTTTAATTAAATATTAAATTTAAAATATTTAGAAAATTATTTTTGAAAAATGGACTTCATTTTTGGATTCTACATGTCGAAAAATGGTTGGGGTAAATTTTTGGGATTTTTTTGAGATACTTGAATTTTTTATGAATAGTAGAATCTGATAATTTACAATAAATGCTAAATAATGGATTAATTGAGTAATCGATGATTCTCTGCTGATGTTAGCCCACTAGGTTCAGGATCACATGATAAAATTACTATTCTTGGTCATTCAAGACTCACTATTCCTTGTCTTATGGGAAATTAATAAACTAATGAATTTTATATTAAGGAAACCCCTTTCCCCTCCACAATAAAAGCAACCCTTCACACCCTCATCTCCTCACACCTCTCAAGCTCCAAGCCTTCCATAAACTTTTCACAAAAACCTATCCTATCCCCTACCCCACGTCCAAGATATTCTGTTCTCATCAGAAAACCAAGCTTAGACCCTTAAGGTGGTTCTCAAGGGAAGGATTCAAGAGGCAATTTCTCTCCCTCTTCTCCTTTAATTTCCTTTCAAGTTCAAGTTCATTTCTTGATCTCTCCCTAAATATCTTCATCCAAATGGTATTGTAACTCCAGTATTATACATATATTGTAATTTTATGATTCTAATGGGATATTATATCATCCAACCCCCTTTCCCTCTTACTTTTATTTTATTAAAGAGAACGTTGTTCGTGAGGTGTTAATTTATCACCTTCAAGAACGACATGCTCTCTTATTCCATTTATACCTTTAGATCCTGTAATGAAACCATTTTTATGGTTTAAACATAATATGTTTTATGTTTTATTTCCTATTTAATGTTATTTAAAAACCTTATGGCCATATTACTAAGTGATAAGTTAAAACACGTTCGTTGTGATCAAAAAACCGCCCAAATTGACCCAAATAACCATTATTTAATTCTTATCTAATGATTCATTAACATGGATCTAATATAATTTCTTTCAAACTCCTGTAATATAATTAGTGACATGTGATATAATTTCTGGATGTTTACCCATGTTCTACCCGAACTTCAATTTATGAATACAAGTGAACCACCAAAGACTAACTGAAAATTAACTTTTTTTTATTTTTTTTTATTATCAAATCACTTTAGAGGAGAAAGAGAGAAACCACAAAATCCATCATTAAGACAAAAAAAACCATAAAAAAGATAAATTATATTTGTGATACATAATCTACCCCTCCCTAGCAATTAAACCTTGGCGACAAGCTTTCACCATCACATGACCATTCAGCAAGAAGTCCTGTGGAGAGTTGCACGGGCACGGAACCGATGGCAGAGCCATACCCTATCGAACTTCCAATTCCAAATGGCATGTGCAGGTGAAAGCTTCTTGCTTTGAACCTCATCTGGGGAGATACATGTAGAAATCCAATTGCAAGGACATAAAAACTTCATAGCAGATTCGAACAGGATTCATCCACAAACAGATCACCTGACATCGGAGACAGTAACCCACCATAACCTAGTACACTAATTCACAACAACGTCACTTCCTCCAGAAGATTCAAAAAATTCAAAACAAATGCACTCCCAAAAACCAGTTCATCATGAGAAGAAAATCCAAAATGAAGCCTCTCCAACCTTTACTACCTCCAAAGTCTTTAAGAAATTCAAAAAACAATGAGAACCCAATGGCCAGAAACAACCGCAATTGCGAAACCACAGCAGTTCCAAATCCAAAACCACAGAATAGCCTGAAACCAAATCACAAACCTCCAAAACTATGCCCCTCAAACATAAATTACTAAAAAAAACACATTAATATCAGCAAACTCATCCTAAAAACAATCGAAGGAAAAATTTTAGTAGAAGAAATCCATCACCATAATGTTAGCAAGCCGAGCACCAAAATCGTCGGAAAATAACCCCACTGCAAACCAGAATCGATGTCCCATCGTTGCCATCCAAAAAGCCCTCAGATACCACAACATACCACCCAACGAACCCATAGAAGACGATGCTGCAAGCCTCAGTTGCAGAACCTGGATCTCGGTCGCGGAACAATCTTCACGCTTCCAGAATAAGCCCTATCCAGTTGATGAAGTGAGGAGGGAACATTCAAGCAATGAAGATAAAGGTCATTCCGGCCAAGTCCATGAGGTCACTGATGCCTCTATTAAAGATGAACAGCAACCACCATCATGTCGAGTAAATGTCGAAGAGGAGATATGAGCTGCACCGAGGCATAGGGAGGCGGCGGAGGAGTGAAACCCTAGTGAACCACCAAAGAAAAACCATAAAAATGAACATCCTCAAACAATGTTTTTAAACAATATAAGTCATCCAAAGGAACATAGAATGGAATAATGAAACCAGAATGAACCCTATTAATGTATAAAAGGTTCTGGAATTTCTAATTAATGAATATAATGTCATTATACAATACATTAAAGAGAAGGAAGCATTCAGATGCAAGGTAAGGGGAAATCTCAAACCTAATTTTATTCCTTTGAGTTTTCCCTCTTTCACTTCATTTTTGATATGGTTACTCCTTAAAGATCAATTTTTATAATTTTATTTCCTTTTCTGGGATATACGTGTTTGTCACTAGTTTTTATTTCACACCAAATATTTTCCAAAAGAACTATTCTTTTAAGAAAACACCTTTTACTTCTCACTCAAAGTGGACGGTTCCTGTAACATGTATGTTGTTCCCTCTTTCTTTTGGGAACCCAACGATTATGAATGTATTCTCATGAGATGAAACCCATTCCTTTCCATGGGTTAGTTATGTTCATTTTTGATATGTGTTCTATGTGGAAATCATGATAATGATAATGTTATGATGTGACGGGTGCGGCCGGAATTATATAGCGCAATATGAATGTTTGAATGTGACGGGTGCGCCCAGAATTATTCAGCGCTCTATTGCATTGGGTAAAGTGATGAATCTCATGAGTAAATGTGAAATTATGTGTTGAAAAGATTCTATCTTGGTTCACATGTATGTGTGTTAGTTAACCACTAATACATGATGTTTCATTTTTATGCATTGCCACATTTCAAGTCTTTTATTTATACTCCTCTCATGTTCTTGATCTTTTTCCTATATTATGATTATGCTCACCCCATGATATATTGTTCTTATCTATCCTTTTACTGGGATTCTTGCTCACCCCTTTTGATGAATATCCTCAGGTGGCTACATGTACTAAGGAGAGGAAAAGTTCCAATAAGAAGCTAGAGAAGAAGAAATTAAATAAATGTTTATGCTAGATGTTGTATTTGTTATGTGTGGTCTGAGTTTTCCCAAGACACTAACCCTTTCAATCCTCTATGTGTAATAATATTATGTTGTTTATATTTGAAATGATGTAATAGTAATGTAAGAAAAGGCCCAGTCGCTATAGTTGGTATCAGAGGAAAGGTTTAGTTAATTTGGGAATTAGGATTAGTGAACACCAGGGAAAACCTATAGCATGAGACTAAGTACAAATATGAATTCAAGAATATTTACATAGGGATCCCATATTTAATGTTTTTGGTATAAATTGTTTGAATTAATAAGTTATTCATGACTTGTTTAATTATGTTTTATTCTATCCTTTTCTATTTTAGAAAATGGTGGGAACTAGGAGAAATGAGGCCAACAACTCATGCGAGGGTCAATGCAACGATTTCCCAAACGAAATCCCCAATGATTTGGGAGGTGGAGTTCAAAAATTCATAGAGATACTTACCCAATTATCTCTAGTTATGAATATTAACCATAATAATGGGGAACTTCCTCATTTACCTAAGAGGGAGCAACTGGATATCAAATGTTTTATGCGGCAACGACCACCGACGTTTTGTGGATCGTCTGATCCACTAGTTGCGGAACAGTGGGTCAACTCCATGAAGAAGATCTTTCCTGTTGTTCACTATTCTAAGACGGAGAAGGTGACTCTAAATGTTTATCGTCTAGATGGAGAATTCGATTAGTGGTGGGATTTGATTAAGAATAACAATCCAAGGGAGGAAATTGAAGAGATAGAATGGGAAGACTTTAAGATAATGTTTCTTAAAAAGTATTTCCCACGAACTCTTCACATGTAGATCGAGAGAGAATTCATAGAGCTCAAGAAAAAAGAAGGAGAATATGTCATAACCTATGAAGCGAATTTTACAAGGCTCTCAAAGTATGCTTTGGGTTTTGTTATCAACAATGATAGAAAAATTGATAGATTATTTAGCGGATTAAAACCACACCTTCTAAAGGCTCTTACAATTTGAGACTTTGGGAGTTATGAAGAAGTTGTTCGATGTTCCCTCAAAGTGGAGATGGAGTTTGTAGAATGGTCCCGTGGATATAGTGATAAGAAAAGAAAGATGGATTTTCAAGCTGGTGGATCTAATGATAAAGGTGGGAAGAAAAATCAACAACCCACATGCCAAAAATGTGGGAAGTTTCACAATGTGAACTGTCTCAAAGGGATGGGGAAATGCTTTAAGTGTGGGAAAGAAGGACACCATGATCAAGAGTGTAGAAAATACACAAAAAGGAAAGAGAATGTAACTGATGAAAGGAGAGAACCACTCATGTTTCAATGCTACAAATGTAGGGAGTTAGGGCACTATGAAAACCAGTGCACTAAACCTCGATTTCTCTAGGGTAATCAGCATCAGCAGCCACCAAATCCAAAGGAACAAGGGAAAGCTTATGCCATCACTACTGCGGAGGTGGATCATGATAATGAAGTCGTACAAGGTACACTTCCTATTCACTCAATAATGGAAAAAGTCTTATTTGATTCTGGTTCTATGCATTCCTTTATATCTTGCAAGTTTGGTAGAACTATAGAATCAAAGCCCTGAAACCTTGAAGTAGAGATATCTATAAAAACACCAAGTGGTACAATTACTGCAGCCCAAATGTTTGAATCTTCTCCTGTTGGTGTATGTGGGAAGATTCTTCTGGCAAATCTCGTAATACTTCCCTTTGTGGAATTTGACGCTATAATAAGAATGGACTGGCTCTCGTTATATAGCGCGCATATCAACTGTCAGGAAAAGGAAATATCATTTCATATTCCGAACCATCCCATGATTCTATACAAATGCAAGTAAGACCATGAATCTCCTTTGAAAATTTATTCAATGGTGTGGGTGTTTATTCTCTATGAAGAAGCATACCTCACCCAAATGGTTGAGTCGAAGGAAAGTTCAAACCTTGAGGAAATGCCCATCGTGAGGAAATACGACGATGTATTTCCCGAAGAGTTACCCAGAATTTCCTCGGATCGTGAGGTAGGGTTCTCAATTGAACTCATACCTGGTGAAACTCCTATCTCAAAGTGTCCCTAATGTATGGCTTCTATCGAACTGGAGGAGTTAAAGAAGCAGCTACAAGAGCATCTAGACAAAGGGTCCATGCGCCCTAGTGCATCACCTTGGGGCGCGCCAGGGCTCTTTGTGAAGAAAAATGATGGAAAAATGTGGTTGTGTATCAATTATCGGGAACTCAATAAGATCACCATAAATAACAAGTATCCTCTCCCAAGGATTGATGAATTGTTCAACCAATTAAGAGGAGCTAAATATTTCTCAAAGGTGGATCTTTGTTCAGGATATCATCAGGTAAAGGTGAAGAAGGAAGATATTTAGAAGACTACCTTCCGTACAAGGTATGGGCACTATGAGTTTTTGGTGATGCCCTCTGGACTTACTAATTCCCCTGCAATCTTCATGGATTTTATGAATAGAGTCTTTAGACATTACCTCGACAAATTTGTGGTAGTGTTTTTGATGATATTCTCATCTACTCCAAGAGAAAGGAGGAACATGAAGAACATCTAATACTTGTGTTGGAGACATTGAGAAAGGAGAAGTTGTATGCCAAGTTCATCAAGTGTGACTTTTGGATGAATCAAGTCACTTTCTTGGGACATGTGATCACAAGTGAGGGAATTTCTGTGGATCCTTCAAAGAAAAAGGTGATTGAGGAATGTCCCAGGCCCTCTAGTGTCACAGAAATCCATAGTTTTCTTGGATAAGCTGGGTACTACCGACGTTTTGTGAGAAAATTCTCACAATTGTCAAGCCCACTAACTAAGTTAACAAGGAAAGGGGTAAAGTATGTCTGGATGTAATAATGTGAGGGAAGCTTCAAGGAGCTAAAGACAAGGCTGATCACTGCACCTGTACTCACACTACCGAAAAGTAGAGAATGTTTTGTGATATGCAGTGATGCTTCAAAGAAAGGCTTTGGTTTTGTACTCATGAAAAATGATAATGTGATATCCTACGCCTCACGATCATTGAATATCCATGAGCAGAACCACCCGACACACGATCTAGAGTTGGAAGTTGTGATTTTTTCTATGAAAATCTGGCGGCACTTCCTTTATGGAGAGAAGTGTGACATATACACGGGCCACAAGAGCCTAATGTGTATATTCACACAAAAGGATTTCAACATGTGTCAAAGAATATGGTTAGAGATAATCAAGGATTACGATTTCTCTATTCACTATCATCCTGGTAAGACGAACAAGTTAGCTGATGCTCTAAGTAGAAAAGAACCTTCTACTCTATCCATGATGCGAATTGAGAAAGACATTATCTTCTTGGATATGCTAAAATGGATTTGGAAATCATAAGGGAAGGGGATACATCCTACCTTTCCCAAATGATTGTGCAACCATCTATCCAGGACAATATTAAGGAAGAAAAAAGGGATGATGTGGAGATACAAAAGAGGGTGAATGCAGTAAAGGAAGGAAATATGCAAGAGTTCCATATCGACGATGGTGGTGTGATTCGGTTTGGAACGCGAATTTGTGTGCCTTCATCACACAGGATAAAGAAGGATATATTGGACAATGCACATAGCTCAACTTTTTCTATCCATCCTGGGATTACCAAGATGTACCATGATCTCTGAGAACACTTTTGGTGGGATAACATGAAGAAGAAGATTGCGGAATATATATCAAGGTTCTTGGTATGTCAGCAAGTTAAAGATAAGCGAAAAAACTCCAATGGTATGATGCATCCAATGCCTATACCCATGTGGAAATGTTAAAATGTTACTATGAACTTTGTCATGGGTCTCTCGAAGACGTCAAAGGGAAATAATGCCATATGGGTTGTGGTTGACCAACTCACCAAGACTGTCCATTTTATTGCTATTCGAGAAGATCTCTCGCTTGAAAAACATTCAAAGATATATGTGAAGGAAGTCATGATATTGCACGGTGTTCCACTCTCAATTGTCTCTGACCATGATCCAAGGTTCACATCTAAGTTCTGGAGGAGCCTTCAACATGCTTTGAGTACTGAATTAAATTTCAGCACGGCCTATCACCCCTAAAATGATGGCCAGTCTGAAAGGACTATTCAGGAGATTGAAGATTTTCTATGATCCTGATATCTTGAATTCAAAGGTGGTTGGGATCAGCATATTCCATTGGTTGAGTTCTCATACAACAATAGCTTCCACTCGAGTATTCAGATGGCTCTGTATGAAGCTCTTTATGGGAAGCGATGTAGAACTCCAACATGTTGGGATGAAGTTGGAGGAAGAAAGCTACTTGGACCCTATCTTGTTCAAGAGATGACAGATAAGGTCCAAGTCATCCAGAATCACATCAAAGCTACTCAAAGTCAGCAAAAGTGCTATGCTGACAGCCGTCGAAGGGACTTGGAGTTCGACGTTGGAGATAAAGTCTTCCATCGAATATCTCCATGGAAGAGAGTCATGCAATTCAGGAAGAAAGGGAAGCTAAGCCCAAGGTATATTGGCCCCCTTGAGATCCTTGAACACATAGGATCCGTGGCCTATTATTTTGAACTTCCACCGAATATGGATCGAGTTCATTATGTGTTTCATGTATCACTACTGAGGAATTACATACCAGACCCCCCACTTGTACTAAACTCAGAGGTGGTGGAGCTGGAAGATGATCTCTCCTATGAGGAGTAGCCAGTAAAGATTCTGGATCGGAGAGATAAGGTTCTACATAACAAGACAAACTATATTTTCAAAGTGTTGTGGAGGAATCATAAGTTAGAGGAAGCAACTTGGGAACCAGAAGAGGCAATGAAGGAGAAGCACCCTCACCTGTTTGTGTAAAGTGAAATTTTGGGGGCGAAATTTCTTAAGGGGGGAAGAATGTAACGAACCAAAGTTTTTCAATGGAAATTCCGTTCTTATATTTATGTAATAAAATAACATGAAAAAACAACATAATGAACTACTAAGTGATAAGTGACCTTTAAACATAAGTTTTTCACTTCTGTGTTTGGAATTTTGAAAATCTGACATACACGGTTGTGTTCAAGATGATTTTTTGAGTCTAATGAAACAAAAATAAGTTTTGATGAATAGTGACCTACCCTTATGAATAGTAACATACCCTTATGAATAGTAATATGACACTTATGAATAGTAAATCATCCAACATAAGAGTAACATTACCTATGAATAATTAAATAAAATTTAGACATCTTAGAAAGTGACAATTTGTCCTTCGTAAACGTTTTGGTATTTTGTAAGTCATGAATAATTAATTATAAATAATTAATTAATTTAAAAAAAATACATTTCCCTAAAATTTATTCATAAATTATTTAATCAATGTCTTATAGTATTTAGATAATTTTATTAGACCCTACGTAATTTTTGAAAGCACTATAAAATCAGTTTTAATCACAAAAACTGTTTTTAAGTAAGTTATGATTTTAATTAAATATTAAATTAATAATATTTAGAAAAATATTTTTGAAAAATGGACTTCATTTTTGGATTCTACATGTCGAAAAATGGTTGGGGTAAATTTTTGGTATTTTTCTGAGATACTTGAATTTTTTATGAATAATAGAATCTGATAATTTAGAATAAATGCTAAATAATGGATTAATTGAGTAATCGATGATGCTTTGCTGATGTAAGCCCACTAGGTTCTGGATCACATGATAAAATTACTATTCTTGGTAATTCAAGACTCACTATTCCTTGTCTTAGGGTAAATTAATAAACTAATGAATTTTATATTAAGGAAACCCCTCTCCTCTCCATTATAAAAGCCACCCTTCACACCCTCATTTCCTCACACCTCTCAAGCTCCAAGACTTCCCTAAATTCTGCACAAAAATCTTTCCTAGACCCTCCCTAAAGTCCCAGAGCTTCTGGATGCATCAAAAGACCAATCTTATGCCCTTAAGGTGGTTCTCAAGGGAAGGATTCAAGATGTAATTTCTCTCCCTCTTCTCCTTTAGTTTCCTTTCAAGTTCAAGTTCATTTCTTGATCTCTCCCCACCTATCTTCATCAAAATGGTATTGTAACTCCATTATTATACATATATTGTAATTTTATGATTATAATGGGATATTATATTGTCCAACCCCCTTTCCCTCTTCCTTTTATTTTATTAAAGAGAACGTTGTTCGTGAGGTGTTAATTTATCACCTTCAAGAACGACATGCTCTCTTCTTCCATTTCTACCTTCAGATCTGGTCATCAAACCATTTTTATGGTTGAAAGATAATATTTTATATGTTTTATTTCCTATTTAAAGTTATGTAAATAACCTATGGCCATATTACCAAGTGATAAGTTAAAACAAGTTCGTTGTGATCCAAAAACCGCCCAAATTGACCCAAATAACCATCATTTAATTATTATCTAATGATTCATCCACAAGGATCTAATATAATTTAATTCAAATTAATGTAATATAATTAGTGAAATGTGATATCATTTCTGGATGTTTACCCATGTTCTACCCGAACTTCAATTTATGAATACAAGTGAACCACCCAAGAAAAACCATAAAAATGAACATCCCCGAACAATGTTTTTAAACTCTATAAGTCATCCAAAGGAACATAAAATTACATAATGAAACCATAATGAACCCTATTAATGTATAAACGATTATGTAATTTATAATTAATGAATATAATGTCATTATACAGGACATTAAAGAGAAGGAAGCATTCCGATACAAGGTAAGGGGAAATCTCGAACCCAATTTTCTTCCTTCGGGTTCTCCCTCTTTCACTTAATTTTTGAAATGGTCACTCCTTAATGATCATTTTTTCATCATTGTATTTACTTTTTTAGGATATAAGTTTTTGGCACTGGTTTTTATGTCACACAAAATGTTTTCCAAAAGAACTCTTCTTTTAAGAACACAACTTTTACTTCTCACTCAAAGTGGACGGTTCTTGTAACATGTATGTTGTTCCCTCATTCTTTTGGGAACCCAAAGCTTATGAATGTATTCTTATGTGATGAAACCCATTCATTTACTTGGATAATTTATGTTAATTTTTCATATGTGGTCTATGTGGCAATCATGATAATGATAATGTTATGATGTGACAGGTGCGCTCAGAATTATATAGCGCAATATGAATATTTGAATGTGTCAGGGGAGCCCAGAATTATACAGTGATCCAATGCATTGGGTAAAGTGATAAATATCATGATTAAATGTGAAAATATGTGTGAAGAAGATTCAAGCTTGGTTCAAAATTATGTGTGGTAGTTAAACACTAATACATGATGTTTCATTTTTATGCATTTCCACATTTCAAGTCTTTTATTTATGCTCATCTCATGTTCACGATATTTTTCCTATGTTATGATTATGATCACCCCATTATATATTGTTCTTATCTATCCTCTTAATGTGATTCTATATCACCCATTTTTATGTATATCCTTAGTTGGCTACATGTACTGAGGAGAGGACAAGTCCCAATAAGAAGCTAGAGAAGAAGAAATTAAATAAATGTTTATGCTAGATTTTGTATTTGTTATGTGTGTTCCTAGTTTTACCAAGACACTAAAACTTTGTATCCTTTATGTGTAATACTATTATGTTGTTTATATTTGAAATTATGCAATAGTAATGTAAGAAAAGGCCCGATCTCTATAATTTCACTTATAATTAATAGCATGATATAACTCGTAATGTGATATTTTATATTTCTATAAAAGAGTTTGTAAATAAATAGGGACATTGAATCTACTATGATCACTATAAAAATTAGTGGGATTAATGAATTTGGTACATAGACACATTGTTATTGTGCACTCCTTGGATATATCTCACAACAAATGTACTAATTTAAATTGATTATTCCTAGTAATTTATTTCTTTAATTAATAAAGATGTTGAGTGAATAGTTCTAACTAAATAGTTGAAAATGATCATTTAAAAGGAAATTTTTAGAACATATTACCTAGATTAAACCCCTCATATCTGGTTATATTCCCTAGCGATTCTAAAAATACCTCACACCTAAAATAAAGTATAAAAAATAAATATCAGAAATATTGAATCTAAACCTAACCACTACATCCTTAAATAGAGTATCATAGAATTTATGGTAGTAGGGATATAAAATCGGGAAATATAATCCAAAAAAACATAAATAAAAATAATCATAATCAAAACATAACCTAGAATTTCTTTAAATAATTCAATAAATATTAAAAACCATAGTTTATCCACACCTTTTTAAAACTGGTTTTAGTTCACTTAATTCATTCTCAAAATCTTTTGGAAGAATGATTTTCTATCATAAAATAATATTTTATTCAATAATATTATTTTCACCATAATAATAAGTTAACTATTTCTATATTTTACTATTATAGACCATGACCCAACCAAATACCAACTTGATTAATATTGGAAGTTAGATTTGTATGATTTTACGATGAAAATAATTCACTTTAGACAAATAATTAATTTCAAGTAATGAAGTGTCGACTTAAGATATATTAAAATTATTTAAAAAGATTTTTCAAAGCTTTCACCTGATATAATTTTTTTCACAAGTATGAGAAATATATTAAGGACCATACATTATGGTTTTCATTGAAGGTCATATGAATTTTTTTAATCCTATATCTCAATTCCATTTTAGATTCAATAATCCAAGTATTAAAATCCCTAAATTAATTGAATGGAATTGTAAATCATCTATAAAAGTCTCCACATATTTCTTTTTAGAAGTTGAAATAAAATTGTGATGGAAAATAGATGATATTAGTGGTGGATTATTGTTAATCCAAGGTTGAAACCTCCTAAGACAAGAGATGGGAGATAATTTTGGGTGAATGACCTATGTAAATCATCCAAGGTGATCCCTAATGTCTTCCCTTTTAGTGGGAGTTGGGAAATGAAGGTCCTAGGGAAGATAAATTTCAATTAATGATATTTTAACACATGTATTAGATTACTAAATGGTGAATATAAATGATATATGAACTATGAACCATTGTGATCTGAGGTCACTTCCTTTAGAAAAATGGGATAATATAGTTAGGTTTCAAGAACTATAAACATTTCACCATAGCAATTCATTAGTCAATATTCTTCCCCAATTTTCCATTATAAACTCAAAATAAATTAAAATTATATTAATTAATCATATTTGAAAAATTATTGTGCAATAATTGATCATATCCCATTGTCCAACAAAGAATCAAACACTATGTATGAGTAGTGATATATTTACAAAATGATATTAAGATAACAATATTTAATTATATAGTAACAACAAAGAGGGTAAAGTTGGAAAATTTGGCATTTAAATATGTGTTACATTTTTAAGTAATTAACATAAAATAATATTTTGTTGAATACATGAAGGATTATGTTATATTTATTCTTAATACATGTGGATGATTTGTTGACTTATTTTATATGGATGATAATATTTAAAATAGTTCATGAATGTGTTTTGAGTTGAATTTTATTTTCGTTGAAATCATATGTAATATCCTTGACTAAGTTGAAAATTAGATAAAGCATATATAATATCTAATAAGTGAAGAATTGTAAAAGTATCATAAAACATACATTTTAATATAAAATAACCATTTTTTGATGCATAATGTCATTCGTGTAATGACTTGGATTTTCCTAGTTTTATTTTTAGAAAATTTATAATAACATCTTGAGACCATATGCTGAGACGACATGCAATTACACGGCCCAGTTTTCTTGGAATGGTTTGAATAAAAATTTTATGTTTTTAAAAGCACGTGTGAGTTGTTTTCTTGAAAAAGTGGGACAACCCTTAAAGAATTGTCTATATCAGAAATTTGAGGGCACAATTATGTTTAAGATGGTGGGTTTACCCTAGGGGTGACTTAACTTTAGTCGACATAGGTCTCTAGTGAGAAAACAAAAAAATGGGATAACCGTAAATTAAATAATTAAATAAAAATATTTTATTTTTCAGGTTATTATAACTCATTAACGGTGACTTGGATTGAAAATACAAGACCACCATTGAGTTTTTAGTGGGTTATTTTCCTTAGTTAGATCCTAATATTTTCTAGTGTGGGTCAACTGTGGACATTTTTTTGGGACGTAAATATAAATAAAATTATCAAATAAAACTTATTTTAATTTTAAATCCTATTAATCATTAGTGGTATCTTGGATTGGAAATCCAAGAGTACCGTTGAGCTCATTATGGTGTGATTTCCTTAGGTGGGGCATAACCTCGACTGACATAGGTCGAGGGTAAATGTTATTTTTTGGACGTTTTAAAAGATAATAATATAAATTAAAAAAATATTATTTTATTTCTTTTAAAGTTTCTTAGTGATGATGCGGCACTGTGACCCATTCCTTTCATAAATGAAACAGCATGGCGACACTTCTACACACTGAAATAATGATGCAAAAACATGTTTCTTCATTTAACAACTTGACAGAGATATGATATTTGTGGAAAATTCTGGATAAACTCACTAGAAGCTCTGGAGAATAAAAGTCACTGGAGAAGCCTCTCAATGGTGAAAAAAAGTAGTGAATAATGTCGATGATTCATGGTTCATGAATCATGGATCAAAAATCACGAATCGTGGTTTGAGGATCGGGGATTGATGAACGACGGTGGTGAAACTCTTTTCTTCACCAATGATCGATCTGATCCTTAAGGTAGGGGTTTTATTTCTATGTGATTTCATTTCCTCATTCTTGGTTCCAATGAAAAATGAAAACCATCCCAGAAAATGGTAGATTCGCGGTTCGATCGTTTATGCGGTATGAGTACTATTGTTGTGGGATAAAAAGGGGGTTATAACTTTGTGGCTAAGAGTTTATTTTTGTTTCCCTTTTTTTCTAACGGGATGAATGAAGGCCAAATGATCAATGAAGACGTTCATTATTTGGGTGTTAATGGTACTCTATCTTTCCTTATTTTGCATTTTTAACTAATGGACCCCCATGGTTGCATCAGATTCATGCCTAGATGTTTTTAACGTTGATCAACCCCCGTATCGATGAACATTAAATTAAGAGCACATGGAAGTGGAGACAACGATACATGGATAAAAGGGTGCAATAAGTTAAGAAAATAGGTCACCACAATGACTGTGGTGGGTGAATGTGAGACCACTCGGTAGCAGGGATGACCAACTTGAAATCCAGCTGCAGAGATTCCCGCAACAACCACCTTGGGGCTGCAGGCTGGAGCTATTAGTAAGAGGAAGGGGGCGAGATTGGTCAGACATGGTGCGAAGCCATGTCACATGGAGGAGGACCATGGTTAGACCCCATGGGAACCTGTGCTGGGTGTTTCACGTGGGGTCCAACCACATTGAACATGGAGGTCGGTGGCGTTGACCTGGAAAGGGAATGACATCCGCCACATCCGTGTGGACGAACCGGCCCGCTATAGCGGGCTAGGCTGGGTCGGTGACCTGGCATTGGTCCAGGTTAGCGTAGTGTTACAGAATGGTAGTGTGATGGGCGGGATGCGGAATGGGCCTAGTGGGTCCAGTTAGGTGGGACCGGGAAAGGTCGGACCTGACAAAAACCCAACTAACCCCTTTTTACAAAAAGACCATAACTCTCAAACTGTATCACTGATTGATGAGTTGTTTGTGGCATTGGTACCCTTGAAACAAGATGGTCTTTTTGATATAATCATTGTAGGTTTTTTGGAAGTTTAATTATGAACTTTGGATTGAGGTTTTAGTTCTTCCTGAATAAGAGCACTATGAGTGGGAATCCTATGGCTAGCTGTGATGAGAAGACTATGACTATGGGTCTAAGTGACTCTGTTTGTGTATGTGAATCAGTGGAACTAAGTTACTTAGTGTTTCTAGGTGACTCAGTGGGTCTAAGTGACTCAACATGTCTAAGTGACTCAACATGTCTAAGTGACTCAACATGTCTAAGTGACTCAGTGAGTCTAAGTGACTCAGTGGGTCTAAGTGACTCAGTGAGTCTAAGTGACTCAGTGAGTCTAAGTGACTCAATAGTACTTAGTGTCCTGTGATTAACTTTGATAGTATTTCTTTTCACACATTAGATTTATACCTATGTGTGTTATCTATAGTGACTCTTTTGATTGTACTTCTTAGAGGCTATACTTCATATACCTCTTGGGTAGTCTACTTGGTGCATTTCGCAGTGATTCCTTTATGGTAAATTTATTAGTGATTCCATTATGGTAAATTTCTTAGCGATTCCTTTATGGTACATTTCATAGTGATTCATTTGTGGTATATTTCTTAGTGATTATTTTATTCTCCATTTTTTAGTGATTCCATTGTGGTATAATTTTTAGGGACCCCTTGTGGTATACTTTGTGTGTTTCCTTTGTGGTGTAATTCATGTATTTTCTTAGCGGTGTTACCTTTCTGGTTTTGGGGTCCCTACCGAGTATTGTGTTAATCAACCTTGCATGAGATTTTTAGAAAAAAATCATGGCTTATGTAGATGATCAACTACTTTGACAGAGTCCTTTGTGGGCCGAGGATATGGGGTGCTTCATGGTGACCCGATTACATAGTACACTTCTGTGACGTTCAGACAACTTACAGAACCTACCCATCAGGAAGGGTTTTTTGCAGATGAGATCCAATATCTTGTAATTTTCTTTTATGTGGGGATTGTATTCTGGACAGTTTACTTTTTTAGTTTGTCATATTACTCTTAGTGGTTGTCTTTGTGGGATGCATATCTATTTGCCCAGTGTTTTCAATTTCAGTTGTTTTTCATAGGGATGGGTTTTTGTGAAAAGGTTCTTTGGAGAATGCCTCCCATTTGTGGGGTATTCCTACTTGATGATAGTTGCTTGCCCCTATCCTATGGGAGGTGGGATTGGTTTAGTCACATCTTGGGTCGCATGGGATGGTCCATGATAGAGTGGTATCATAGGGAAGTGAGTTTTAACCTTCTTTTGGGGAAACAATGTTAAGTGTTTTGATTTCATATTTCAGGCTAAGGAACCCAGTGTTGGTGTGGCGGTTGAGGTATCCATACACTAGGACATTGAATGCTATATTTCAACTTAGTAAATGAAAATTCCAGTTAAATGGGAAATCAATGGTCCATGCATAATATTGGAATTGATTGTGTTATGATATTCATATTGAGTCAGATTCAGCTCACTAGGTATACTATTTTGACTATGGTTGATCTTGTATTACTTCAAGATGCTTCCATAAAAATAGCCATCCAAAATTCCATCATGTGATCTAGAGGATGATCCATGGGGTAACCTGATATGGGTAAAAATATTTGTACAAGAGACATCACCTCTAGGTCATGTACCAGCTAGAACACTAGCTGTAGTGTAGCACGCGGTACTCGTAGTACCTGCGGATGAGATGCACATGCTGAGGGAATTTTGCGGGTCCTAGCGGTGTGCCTTCTACATGGCTCAGCAGGGTGATTGTGGTGTTTAGATTACATTATCTTATGATGAGGTGGATTTTCCATGGACAGATTTTGAGAACCTTTCTCAGAGTTGGGGATCTGACCAATAAAGCTAAGAACAATGCAGTCCCAAGAGATTCTGTGGATTCAGTAGGACGACTTGTCGGTTTTTGAGTATTCATCGAGGCATTCTGACCATTACAGGTAATCTATGAATACAATATATCCAACGATTAAAGGCTTAGACCTTTGAGTGAGTTTTTTTAGGGAAATTTAATCCATATTTATTCCTCTATGAATTCCTAAATATTCTAGGATTCTTGAGAGAACCTTTGTGGTTGAATGTATTTTGGATGAGTAGATACCACCAGTGGGTGTTCGTAGTGGGAAACCATGAGCAGAGACCTCAGAATCCAGATGCTGACTTTAGTTACATAGTCTAGGTATGTGAGATGTTATGAGAGGAGGTACCAGGATAAGGGATCTAGAACTTAGGGCTCATATGGTGAGTCCAGTTAGCCTATAGGGAGGTAATTGTGTTCATGAGACAACATGGGACATCTCACTAGAGATTTTACAGCCCATCGTGTTGCTGACAGGGAAATGGGGGATGTGGCACCAAGGAAGAGATGGTGATATGAATAAATGGATCTGCATGATGAAAAATGTGGTAGAGGAGTTGGGAGAGATGTTGGAGGTGGTATACATTTCAACATGTTTCCACCACCACCCCCATGTGGTCCACAGGAGGCTTAGGTAGTTGGAGGATAGGCGAAAGGGCAGCTACATGCGGTCAAGGAATATGAGAAAATGGCTCTAGGAATGATTTTAGATACAATTTTTGTCTACTCTTAGCTTCCATATTAATAGACACATGTGATAATCATTGTTCCATGTCATGGATCTAGTTCGATACCTATAGTTTCCTGTTAAACCATTAACTTGACCGTTACATATGGAGACACCTATTATAGGAGTCTCGATAATCAAACTTATAATAATGGTGTGATCTGACCCTTGAGGTGAGAGTTTTGGTTGGAACCGCTTGGTAGAATTGTTGAGGACTTATGAAGTTAGTCTGGGTATGGACTAGTTATCCACAATTCATGCTCAGATCAACCATTTTAGGAAAAATGATATGGTATATCTACAATATTTGAATGTGGTTTTCCTTGGTTGGAAAAAAATAATCCCACGAAGCTTGGGATAATATCATGCCTAAGAGGGTGCAACTGATCACTCTTGAGTCGACCAGTGTTTCCCTTATTATAGTGGATATTTTTATTTTTCATTTCCTGATAGTAGTGGCAGAGTACGGGGACGTCTCTCCAGAAGATGTTTTTAGGTTTACCTCCATATAAGGAGACAAAATTCTGCATCATTATACAGCTCGACATGGAAGCGATATCAACATTAGTATATCATATGGCTTTTGTAAAACTTCATGAACTGAGGGTGTAGGTGGAGGGCTTGTAGATGAAGGGCTTAGTAAGACCCATCATTCAAGGTTATATGTGGATTACCAACAATTTAACTAATTGTCCATGGATAAAAAGTATCCAGTACCAATGGGTTAATCAACACATCGATCGGTTGATATGGGATGCTTTTCACATGGATGGAAAGGTGCTATCATTATTTTTATTTGTTAATATAGAGTATGAAGAGTGCGGTGATCATGAGTTTTCTGGTGGATGGAGTCGATCACATAGTGTCCTACAATGCATTATGGACAAAACTTAGTTGTTTCTTTATGCATAAGAAAGCAGTGATTGCCTATGGTTTTCATTTATTGAAACCACTTTAGTAGAACTATATGACCCAAGATCTTGATTTGGAATCGATAGTCTTCGCATTGAATATGTGGTGACACTACCTGATGGGTGTGTAGTTTATCGTCTACTCAGACCACAAGATTCTCAAATATATCATCTTCCATAAGGTTTTGAACATGAGATAGATACGTAGGCTAGACTTATTCTAGGACAATGACTTGGATAGATTCTATAATCCTTTTAACAGAAATGTGGTAGTGGATGCTCTCAGTAGGATATCCAGTTTGTTGTTTCGGAATGATGCAATAGTGCAGTTGGGCTCATTACAACTATCCTTGGTGGAATGAGATGATGTATCTTACCTATATTCGATGGTTTTTACCCCTCTAATCTAATAGTGAGTTAGGGTGGCACAACTTGGTGACATAGACAACAAGACTTTACATACACAATTGTCCATGGGGAATGCCCCTGATGGATATTCAAATGGTGGGGAGCATATCGTTCCATTTATAGGATACATAGTTGTAGAAATGGATGCATGGATGGGAAAGATTAATTGAGATATTCATGTGGGTGTCAAGGTGGACACTAGGGATAGTAGAATTTGTTAAATATGGTCTTACCTATTGATATAAAAGATGAGTTCTTGTTTGAATCAATTTCGTGGTTTTTCAACTCACCATGTCGAGCCCCTATTCTTGGAATGGGTTTTTCTTTTGTTCCTTGGGTTACCAATATGGAAGTGAGAGAGGACATTGACTGAATTCATGACAGGTTTATCACATATGTCCATTGGACAAGATACCATCTGGGTGATTGATGACCCACTCACCAATTCACCCACTTCTTATATTTTTGGGAGAAGAGTTTAGTAGAGAGCTTGAGATGCCACTATATGAAGAAGATAACTTGAATACATGGAATCCCAAGTATGATAGTTTCTAATCGAGATTAAAGCTTTGCATCCGGGTTGTAGAGACTGAGTTTTAGAAGGAGAGGACCCTTTGTGGGTATAAAATTCCTTTAGAGTGTGTTGAGTGGCAGCACGAGAATCTCTAGAAGAGGTCAGGGGAATGTGAGGCTGAGGTTCATGATCGTACCCTGATCTGTTGGGGTATCCCTTGGATTAGACTTTAGAGACATAAATACTTAAGGTGGGGAGAATGTAACGACTTGTATTTTCCCTATTTTATTTTTAAAAAATTTATGGGAAAATTTCAAGACTACACGTTGAGATGGCATGCAATTATGAGGCCCGGTGTGCCTAGAATGGTTAGAGGAAAAATGTTTAGTTTTTAATAACGTGTGTGAGTGGTTTTCCTAAAAAAGTAGAATAAATATCAAACGGTTTCCCAGATCAGAAATCTGAGGGCACCGTTGCATTCAAGAAGGAAGGTTTACCCTAGGCATGACTTAACTTTAGTTGGTGTGGGTCTCTAGTGAGAAAAACCAAAAATGATATAACTGTAAATAAAATAATTAAATAAAATGATATTATTTTTCAAATACTTATAACTCATGAATAGTGAATTTGATTTAAAATACCATTCCACTTTTGAGTTTGAAATGGGTTTTTTTCTATAGGCGGAGCTTCACATTGGCCTATGCAGGTCACCTGTGGAAAGTAGTTTTTGGGACGTAACGCGGATTATAAATTTGAGAGTACCATTGAGCTCATGAGGGTGTGATTTTTTTAGGTGGGGCATAGACTTGACGAGCACAGGTTGAGGGTAAAAGTTATTTTTTTTACGTTTAAAAAAAATAAAAGAATAAATTTGAGAAAGTTTGTTTTATTTGTTTTTATGTTTTTAGTGATGAATTGAAATTGAAATTCCACTACCAAGTAGTTGTTTCCTTTCATAAATGAAATAGATTGGCGACACAAAAACTTAGTGAAATGATAATGCTGAAATGGGATTTTTCATTGAACAGCTTGACAGGGATATGAGATCAGTGGAAAATCCTAGAGAAAATCCCTAGGTCCTATGGAGAAGGAAAAACGTTGGTGAAGCCTCTCAACGACAAAGGAAAAGTAGCGAAGAATTCCAATGGTTCTCAGATCACGAATCTCAGATCAAGGATCGAGGATCCAGGATTGATGAACAACGGTGGTGTAACTATGTTCTTCACCAATGACTGATCAAATACCTGAGGTAGGGGTTTTATTTCCCTATGATCTAATTTCCCATTCATGTTTCCAATTTTGAAAATGGAACAACCCTCAAATAGGTTGATCCACTGTTCAACCATTTATGTGGGATGGGTACGATTGCGGTGGTATAAAAAGGGGGTTGTTCCTTAGTGGTTAACAGTATCATTTAGTTCCCCCTTTTCTAATAGGATGAGTAATGGTTGAATGAACGAGGACAATGATTGATCCTTTGGTGTTCATTGTGATACCTATTTCATTCTTTTATGTTCTTCGCCGACGGACCCCCGTGGTTGCGTTAGATTATTTCCAAGAGGTCCTGATCATGGATGGACCCTAGATTGATGAAGAGACAATTAAGAGCATATGACAGTGGAAACAATGACCCATGGATCACAAGGGTGATTAGAGTTCAGAAAACGGGTCACCACAGTGATAGTGGAAACTCATGTAAGGAGGGCCACCACTAGAGGTGGTGTGTGGCGGCGCAACCACCTGGAAGTAGTGGCCTCCAGCTTGGAGATATTCATTAGAGATCATCAAGACAACTTCTGTGGGGAAGAAGATATGAGAATATGATAGGAGACTGAAATATAGCTCATCCAGACATGACACGATGCCACATCACATGCTGTAGAACCGTGATGAGACCCCGCAACAACTTTCTTAGGGTGGTTCACATGGTGGCCGACCCCATTTAATACGATACTATCCATGTCTAGGCATACGAACTGGCCTACACTAGTTTGCTGGGATAGGTAGGTGTCTTGGCACTGGGTCGGGTCGGGGTTGTGGGCCATTCTAGAAGTGGGCAGGGCCGACCTCGAGCCGAGATGACAATGGGCCAGGCCCAATGGGTCGGGTCATGTGGGACTCAGATCCAACCATCTCTGGTTTACAAGAAATCCCATAACTCTCCAATAGTACATCAAATTGACAAGAATTTTTCTGTATTGGGACCCTCACGATAAGATTTTACTTTTGAGATACTCTATGTGGGTTTTTGTGAAAGTCCACTTAAGACCTTTGCATTGATATGTATGTTCTCCCAGAGTAAGCACATTATGGGTGGGAATCCAATGGCTAGATTTGATGAGAAGACTATGAATACGGGTCTAAGTGACTCACCTGGTCTAAGTGACTCAGTAGTTCTAAGTGACTCAATGGGTCTAAGGGACTCAACCACTCTAAGTATCTCAGAGGGTCTAAGTGACTTAGTGGGTGTATGTGACATAGAGATTCTATGTGACTTAGTGGGTCTAAGTGACTTAGTGGATCTAAGTGACTCAATTGGTTTAAGTGACTCTGTAGGTCTAAGTGACTCAGTAGTTCTAGGTGTTTTTTATTACATCTGATAGTCGATTATTTGATACTTTAGATTTATACCTATGTGATATTACTCTTGTGACTCTCTTGATTATACTTCATAGATTATTCACTTCATGTACCTCTTGGGTAGTCTACTTAGGGAATTTCATAGTGATTCATTTGTGGTACATTTCTTAGTTATTCCTTTATGATACATTTCTTAGTGATTCTACTGTGGTAAATTTCTTAGTGATTTATTTGTGATGTATTTATTTGTGGTATATTTATTTTTTATTCATTTATGGAATATTTCTTAGTGATCCCATGTGGTATACTTAGTGTGTTTCCTTTATGGAATACTTCTTGTATTTTATTAGTGGTGTTACATTTTTGATTTCAGGGTCCCCACTGGGTATTTTGTTGCTCACCCCTACACGGGCTTCGACCTCACATGTCATGTATTGTGTAGATGATCAGAATATTTGGTAGATTCCTTAGTGGGATGGTGATATGGGAGCTTCAGGGTGAACCTACGGATGTGGTACACTTCAGCGATGTTCAGACAACTTACTATACCAACCCTTTAGGTATGGTTTTCTATAGATGAGATCCAGGAGCGTGTACTTTTCATTTCAGTGGGACATTTATTCTGGCCCATTTACTTTTTAGTTTATGATGTTACTCCTATTGGTTTTCTTAGTAGGATATATATCTATTTATTTAGAATTTTTAGTTTCTATACTTATTCTTGGGGATGGGTGTGTGTGCACAGTTTCTTAGGAAAACAGCTCCCCTTTGTGGGACATACTTACTCAACACTAGCTGCCAGCCCCTAGGCTATGGGAGGAGGGCGTGGAGTAATCACGACACAGACCCCATGGGATGGGTCCTCAAAATTCAAGTAATATATAATATTTTACAGAGTATATATAATAATAATATCATATGATTACAGAGATATGGATGTATAATATGAGGCTAAGTTAAGTTTTTACTAAGATACGTAATATTTTTCAAATCATATATAAGGACAAAACTGATTTTTCAAGACATATGTAATATCCCGTAGAACATACTTAAGATTTACTTAGATCATATGAAATATTAACTATGATGTATGTAATAGTAACTCCAAGGTTTCAAAGGATATTTAAGATAATTTATCATGTTATGTAAGAGTAACCTGATTTTTTGAATGGATACATAAGATTTAATAGATGGTTTTTGATGTGAAAATTAAGGTCAAATATGATGATGCTTTATTGTTATAAAATGATTAAAATATCATGATTATTTAAATTAATCAGGCTTCTAGATGAAAATATTATTTTATGGAGTAATGTTTTGTTATGTGAATGAACCTTTAGTTTGATTATATTCATACATGAAATCATTAACTTGTATAATATTTTATATGGGTTTTTTGGAAATGTAAAAGTGAGTAGAACCTGAGAATTATGGATATTTATTGGATAACTAAATGAAACAAATACATGGAATTATATTTATTTGAAGATGCCGAAGGGAGTCCATGAATAATGGAAAGTCAAATATGGAGAACCTTTTTTTAAAGTAGTCACCATTTTTTATAATTCTTTATTGGTGATTAATTATTTAATGTCTGATTATCAAGAAGAATATCCTGGGTGCATCTCAATCACTTACCCAATAATTTCATTTTAGAGAAATTTTATCTGTGATTTATAAGGGATTATAATGAACGTGGAATTAAAATGTGAGATGAGGTTGTTAAGAAAGGTGAGGAGGTAATTATAAAAAAATTACATGTGTGAGATATAAGAAAGGTGTGATAAATAAAGTACAAATAGGATAGACTATAAGGATTACTATAAAGATGAGGAGTAAGAATATGATCATCATTCACACCTTTATTGGCTTGATCTTTTAACTAAGGATCATTCTTTATAAGGTTTATTTTATTATTATATTTGACAATAGATTGTGTTTTGGAATAGTTGGATGCAAAAATTATACATGGTTTATATACATACCCTTGTATATTGGTCCGTCTTGATAATAAAATAAATATTTGGTATAAGTGGGATAATAACTACCCTATACAGGGGAAATAATTGTCCAATTTGAAGGACAACATCACCAAAAAATATATTATGTTCCATATTTATATTTCTACAAAATGGATATTTTGATTGGTTTATGTTTAATTACCAGGAGATATTTTTTATAAATTAAAAAAGTATCAACATTTATTCACTCCCATCTTAGTGTTGATTACATTATAATGTTATCCTGACAATTAGAATTCGAGCCCAATTTTCACTCTATATATCTCTTAATATTTACATGGATTAAAATTTCTCAATAAATAAGAATCTAGTTACAACATTTTATGGAATTGGTTTTCATATTTCAAAGGAATTAATGGAACATTACCTTATCTATCATAGTCTAGATATCATAAATAATGTTCTTCAAGGTTTTACCATACATGATGATACTATTTCTTGGTCTTTATATGATATAAAGTATAAAAAAATGATTATTTATTTATTTGAGTTAATATGATTGATAATACGATTACATGATATGGATATACTCTTGAAAACATCATAGTTTTAAATTAAATGATGAGAATTATTATTGAAACAATTAATGAAAAAATATTTTCTCTTAAAGATATATTTCTTAAAGACTTTACAATTGATCAATTACACACCACTATAATTAATTATGAGATAATAGGAGAACCTAATATAAAAAAAAGGCCAAGAAGGAGAACTAAATTTATTTTTAAGATTTCAACCATTTGATGATTTAAGATAAACACATTACCTCCATTTTAGAATAGATTATGAAAGGATTTGAGGAGAACTTCTCCCAAATTTAATTATTTTTTTGGAATGTGAAAAGGTAAGTACAAAAAATAAATTGTCTTTAAATTGTTTAATTTTTGTTAAAACTAGTCACTTTTCTGCCATGTTTCTTTAATGAATCAAAAATGTATATAAAGAAGAAGAATAAACTAAGAGATCATTCAAGAATATAGATTCCTTTTTTAGAAATCAATCTTAGTAAAAAATTAAGAAGAGGGTTCCATACAAACACAATAAAATCCAAATAAAACCTTTTTTAAAGAAAATTAATTCATTTTAACACACATCAAATTAGTGTCTTATAATTATACAAACACAATTATATCCAAATATGATATATGAAAATATAAAAAAATGTTATCAATTCTAAAAATAAGTACTTATTTTTTGAATTTTCTTTTAAGGAAAACATATTACAGAAGGCATGAATTATAGATATTGGTTTCTATTCCACCTGATAAATGATTTAAATAACCCAACTAATATTGAAATATATGAAGTTGGTTATGTTACCTTTTGAAATAACATTTCATTATAGATCAAGGATGTTACAGTGTATATAATTGAGAAATATGAGATTAATCCTTATATAGTTTTTTTGATGATGGATATATAGTAATTTTTAGAAGGAATAGATATTAGTGAAGAGAAGGAAAGATGAAGTTTTATTATCCAAAGGTTTGAAAACACATGGAAACATTTTTTATGTTTGAGATTCTAAAATAAGTTGTTACATGAGTATATTACCTAAGAATAATTTTGGGCATAAAATATTTGGCTACCTTTGGAAAAAGGGAATAAAGAAGTATACTAGAGAATAGGATATAAGAAATATTATAGTTTTTATTGACAACACCATCACCATTTTAGAATTATAATAAAAAGAGAATATATTGAATAAAAATCTCTAAGGTTTTGAGATCCCAACTGGAAGCTGGTTCACAATATTGTTTATGGATGCATGGGATATAAGAAAAATAATGGATATAATTTTTTTCACACATTTATTTAGGCATTTACTTAAATGGAAGGAATTTTGTTAATGTATCTGAAATCTCAATCCTTGATCATATATAAGAGTTTTTTGATACTAAATCAGACGAAAATTGGGATATCTTTAAATATACTATAATCTGAAAATGGAATTGTATATTCCAAAAAATAATTTTTAGAATATCTTGATAAACATAGTCTAAGACATTATTTAAGGGTAAATTAGACTCAAAAAATAAAATGGACTAGATAGAATGTAAAATTATCGTATTTTTTATATGGTTATAATATTATAACCAAGCATGATAATTCGTGATATTTCTATTTTCAAGGTATGGGCATTGATAGGATTATTCAAAATAGGGTCTTATTATGGCCAAATTTATATATGAATCAATATGATATGCGGTTTAAGAAAAAAATGAATCTAAAAAACATATAATTGTTTGAGAGTCCATTAATAGTTTAGAAGAAATGAAAAATTGGCATAAAAATTAATGGGAAAGAAGAACATGGAATATTTTTTGGTTATCCACCACATAAAAGTTCATATAGATGTCAGAACAAAAAACAGAGATAATAATTAACTTTGATGATTTAATAGTATTTTAAATTTAATTTTATATAACAAATCATAGATAAATTATTCTGATGATTATGTTTTAACTATTTAACTATCTTCACATATTAAATGAAATGTTAAAATCATGGTTGATTCAACCTATTGAAGTGATAAAGCTGTAGATTTGAAAACTATTGAATATCTTAATGAACCACATTATTTTTTGATAATTATAAATATTTATTTGTATAACTACCTTGAATATTAATGGATTATTACCTTAAAGAGTAGTTTTTTATTAAATGTAATCTTAATATTGATCATATCATTATATTAATTGCATAAAATATCTTTTTTTTTCATATTTATATTTTTTATAACATATTCTACAAGTGTGTTGAAGTTCTCTTAGGATAAATAATCCATTTGGGACCTTCAAATATCATTTATACTTGTTTTTAAAATTACCACACAAAAAATATAATTTTCAACATGTTTTTCCAAATCATAATCCAATTTTATGATTTGTGAACCACAAAGTCATTTTATGATCCACATTGTTTATTTTCTAGTTTCAATTACCTTCAATATTTGTAACATATATTTATCTAAAGAAATCCAAATAAAGTGATTATGTATAGTTTCAGTTACCAATTTTATTCACATATGTGAATTCTGTTATGTCAATTTCTTTATACCGATTCACCAACACGATCAATTTGATTATGTAAAGAAAAATTATTGAGTGAAATTCTCTTATGAGAATTTGGACATAATGTTCATATAAAACCTATAATATATTATACCCTATGATAAATTGTGTTTCAAAAATCAATATTCTCCATTTTTTATTTCAAATATTTAATGTTTTCAAATGGATTTAAAATTCACATTAATCTTATAGAGTTTATGTGAATTGTTTTGAATGTTTTTAAACAACTTTTTTAAGAAGATCCAAGGGTGTTTTACTATTACACATGTAACATATAACTTGAAATTGATTTTTCTTATTTTTTTTCTGTCTTCTTGAATTATTTTGTTTCTAAATTAAAATTATTTGATATTATACTCATTGAAACTTATTTTAATATATTTAAGTAAGTGTTATTATTTTTTATTATTCTCCACATGTTTACTTCTTATTTCAAACACAATATTTTTTAATTTCATATTTACAATTAAAATTTTCTATTTTCATGGGATTTTTCATTGGACTATTATTTTAGAGATTGATCAAATTATATAACAGATGATTTAAGATTAGTTTCAGTCAGTCTTTATTGTTTAAAATGTTCGTCATGAGCTGAGAGATTATTGTGAAATTATAATACAGATTTCTATTTCTATCTCTCTGACAATCCAATATTTTTATGTTTCAATTTTAAATTGTGTAATGGATACTCAATTATGTTAAGTATAGTTGGGTTAAAAGGGAATCAATATTTTCTATTGTGAATAGGTTACTAAGTGAAAGAATTATGATAAAATACATCTTATATGATCTCTTTCATCTTAGAAGTGATACATTGGAAAGAGTGTGGTAGTGTTGATACTGTAAATTTCTATACATTCTGCATATGAGAAACATTTATCACTACAAATGGAACATCCCTCAGTAGATGAACAATAAATTCTATTACTATTTATACCTTGATTAGACTTCTATATCATTCACTTAAGAACTATAACCTGTGATTCATTTATTTTATTGATCCTTTTTTTCTAGTCTCTTATTTCTGTAATACTATTTCCCTTCCCTCACATGCTCTAAATTTCTCATTATGATTTTACAAATATTTTTTTGTTATAAGGTTGTGACATGTACTCTAAATTTGGGAACATTTTGGTTTTGAATCCCATTTTTTCAAGTGAGCATTTTATTTTTGTTGTGGCTCCCATAAAGAAGTTAGGCTTCTAGTTACTATTATCTTAAAAAAAGTAGTTTGTAATTTGATTGTGATTCCCCCTCTAAAATAATATTCATGAAGAATATTTATGTTAATGAGTAGATAATTATAAGATTTGACTTGCTTCACTTTGAACTGAACAACTATAAAAAACATCCTTGTGATCTTTTATTTCATTTACAATTTTTACTTCTTATTAAACCCATTAATTAAATTTGATAATTATTTTATATAATTAATCCAAATTTTTAAAATTTTAATTTTTTATATTCACCCCTATATACTTTCTCTCATCACAATATCCAACCTAACAATTGGTATTAGGGGTTATTCATTTATGAAATTAGGAAATTCTTGTAAAGAGATTATGGTTTATATTTTATTGTGTTAATCTATTCATATAACGT
Source organism: Viscum album (assembly GCA_963277665.1). Taxonomy (NCBI): domain Eukaryota; kingdom Viridiplantae; phylum Streptophyta; class Magnoliopsida; order Santalales; family Viscaceae; genus Viscum; species Viscum album. The sequence goes on from OY728146.1 coordinate 392,817,907, forward strand.
GTAGTCTAAGATCATGATATTTATGATGGCCAAAATAAATTCAAACAATGGATGAATTCCACTGACACCACCTTACTTTGATGGCCACAAAAATGTTTATTGGAGATCTAGAATAGAGGCATACCTCAAAAAAACTAAGCATAGAACATTGTTCTATCATAGAAAAACCATACCAACTACCAAAAGCTTACCCATGTACTCTTAAAATAAATTATTATTCAAAATATTTTTTAAATTTCAAAGTTGTAAATATTTTATACTATTCTATTAACAGAAGTGTGTTTATTCATATGTCTATTTGTAATATAACCCATGAAATATGGTATATTATAAAAGTTACTCATCATGGATTAGATAAGATGACTAAAATAAAACTTATAATGATTTGATTGGAGGTAAAATACTTCTTTATGGGAGAATATGAAAGAATAAATCAAATTTTTATATTGATTCACAATAATTTCTAAAGGAATGAATTCCATTGGATAAGATTTATATAACCCCATAATTATTCAAAACATCCATGGAGCACTACCCAATAAGTGACATACACAGAAGGTTCTTATTATTGAGAGTTCAATTTTCAAAGAATACACATTGGATGAACCCATCAGATAACTTATTCGATAAGAAATTGAGTTTTAGAAAATCTTGGAATAAGAAACTTAAAAGAATAAAGATACTGATTTCAAATCACATATAAAATTTATTTTAAATATTTGGAATGTGAGGATTAATAAAATGTATAAAGTGAAATTATGAATATAGGTAAGGGTATTTATATTTTGAGGAAGAGAAAAAACAATTTCCAGATGAAACCAATTAATTATCAAAACAATGATTAAAAGGATAACTAGGTCACTATACATGTTCCCAATTTGACATGTTAAAAATGTAGAAAGATTGGAAATAGCCACCCTAATTTCCAAATGTTTAAAAAATATTGTAGACATAAAAAATATAAGAAGTCACTTAAATGTGATTATTATGCTAAATGGAATTTCACCAAAGAATATTATTCAAGTGATGAATGTTGAAGTAAAAAATCATCAAAACGATATTTGATGGTGATAAATAAAAATGATATTTATAATAATTATAATTCTATATATTATTCTGATAGTGATGGTTATAGATTTGATGAGTTATATTAATAAAAGGAAAGGATTAAAAAAATTTTTAGAGTTAATAAATTATAAAAAATTAAAAGAATAAAATAAGAGGCTTATTAAAGAATTTAGTAAGTTAAATAAGGAGAAAAATTATATTAATTAAGAAATTAGAAATTCTACATCATGTTATAAAGAAATAACTTTAATGATTTTGATTAGGCTCAGAAGGGAAATTATATTCATAGTAAGGATGTTGTAATATTTAAATAATAGTGATACTTTTTTTTTCAAGGAAAATAAAAATATGAAAATATGGTATCTATGATGAAAGAAAATAAGGATGAAATTGGTTTTAGTTATAATCCAGAGATTCCTAAGTTATAAAAGTATAATTTTGTTAAATGTTTTTTAGGAATGTTTATTCTTGTACATGCTATAAATGTTGTTTTCAAGGAAATTATGCTAATGAATGTTCTCTTAGATACCCTCAATCTCTTATTTGTAACAATAATTTTATTTCAAAGAATTCATCCACCGAAGTACCTTATAATAAATGTTTTAAATCTGGTTGGGTACCTAATAATTCTTTTGCTAACCTGGTTGGACCCAAAATAGTAATGGGTACAAAAAATTTCATGTAATTTATTTTTGTAGAAAAAATTCCTTAGATGTACCTATAAAAACACATGGTATATATACAACAGATATTCTCGACACAACATCAATGAATTATCAAAGTTTATCTCATATACCGAATTTGATGGATCATTTATCAATTTTGGAGAAAATTGTAAAGGAATGGTTAAAGGATTTGGTGAAGTAAGTATTTCTAATATTGTTTTAATTTATAAAGTTTTATACATAAAATGTTTAATGCACGACATAATTAGAATTTCACAATGATGTGATGATGTTATTTATGTTAAATTTGAAGATAATAAATTTTTAGTTTTAAAAAATAATTTTTTTTATTTTATGGTAATAAAAATGATAATATACATTCTATTCATTTTTTGGATTATCTAATAAAAATTTAAAGAATCCCAATACTATAGAAGAAAAAACTGAAATTATTTGGAATAAAATTCTTGGACATGTTCATTTGTGAATGATACACAAATTATACTATCGTTACTGTGTTCTAGAGTTACCAAAGTTGAAGGAAAGTAAATATTTTGTTTGTGATTTATGATTCAAAGGTATGAAGAACAAGGAATATTTAAAATTTATCAATCATGCCTCTAATTAAATACCTATTAAATTATTAAATCTTTATTGATTTGATCCAATGAAAACTAAAAGTTTCGGCAACAATATATATATTTTCATTATCGATAATTATTTTAGTAAATTTAAACAGGTTTATTTAGTCTATAAAAATTATAAAAACATAATTAGAATTATTTTCCTTTTATAATCATGATGAAAATAAATTTTTTTTGAACAGTTTCAATTTTAAGTGATAATGTATGTGAATTTATTAAATTTAATTTTAAAAAATTATGTGAAAAAACTTATTATTATCATAATTTTTAGGCTCATAGAACACTGAAAGAAAATTGTGTTGTAGAATGAAAAATAGATATATTCAAGAATTGGATCAATCCATGATTAATGAATATAGTTTATAAAATTACTTTTGGGTTTAATATTTTAATACTTTTTTACATGTTTTGAATAGAGTTTTTGTTTGATGTTTTTTTTGAATAAATCCCCTTATGAATTATTTAAATATAGAAAAAAGGTTAGTTATTTTAAAGTAATTTGTTGTGATGTTTTTTATACTGGATATGAAATTTAATTTATATAAGTTTTATCATAAAATTTTTAATGGTATATTTCTTGGTTATTCTCTGAACAGTAATGCTTAAATAGTTTATAATAATCATATAAATAAATGTTAATGAATATATTCTTGTAAAGTTTGATGATTTTTGTGATGTTCAGAAATAAATTTTGGAAAATTTTTATGATGATTTTTGGGATATAAATTTTAGAGTATAAAAACCTCTTGTTATTTTATATATTTAAGGGAGGAAAATTCTTCTCAATCTGATCCTATATCATTGAGTATTCATAAATATAATTCCATTGAAAATTTGATTATTAATGTTTGTTATAGTATGGAAAATAGAATATTTACTTTAAATTTCTTTGATAACTTTGATTTTATTTATAATTATGTGAAAAATAATATTATTAACACTTTAAATGATCTAAATTAGATTATTTATATGCAAGATTAAATTTATCGCATTTTGAGAATTGATGTTGGTACTTTAGTAGAATTTTCTAAGTATAATAAAGTAATCGGAACTAAATGGATAATTGGAAACAAGAAGGATAAATATGGATAGATTGTCCGAAATAAATCTAGATTTTTTTCCCAAAGTATACTCTTAGAAGAATGTATATATTTTGAAGATAAATTTTCACATGTTCCTAGGTTATAGGGTATTATAATCTTGTTAAAATTTTCTTATTTTTATGGTTTTAAATTGAATCAAATTAATATTTATAATAATTTATTAAATGGTTATACAATTGAAGAAGTTTATGTTAATAAACCCATTGGTTTTGAAAATAAAATAATTCTCTATTAATATTTTTAAATTATTTAAGTATTGGTATGGTCTGAAAAAACTCCAATGCTTGGTATAAGGGGTTTTATTTATTTCTATCAAATTATAGATTTTCTAAAGGTAATTTCGATCCAAATAGTTTCATTAAAACTAATTTTTAATGATATTTTAATTCTGAACAATTATGTTGATGATGTAGGTTTTGGTTATTCTATTGAATTTATTTTTAATGAATTTATATGTTTATATAATACAAGTTTGAAATGAGATAATGGGAGAATTAAAGTTCTCTATTGGGATTCAATTTTTTCTAAGTAAAGATGAGATATTTCCTAATCAATCTAACTATACTAAATAGTTTTTTAAAATGTTTGGTATCAATTAATGTAAGTCTATGAAACCTTTTATGACTACTAATCATAAATTAGATGTTGTTGCATTTGGTAAATCCATTGATATTAAATTTTATAGGGGAATGATTAGGATTATTCTTTATTTAACAATTTCTAGACTAGCTATCATGTTTATTGTTTTCTTATGTACATGATTTATAGGTGATTTTAACAAGAGTAAAATTCAAGATGTCAAAAAGAATATTTAGATATGTTAAAGGAACTATTAACTATGTTGTTTATCCTAAACCTAATTGGGTTTCCTTAATATATTACCCAAAATATAATTTTTGATGCTATAAAATTGGTAGGAAAATTACATTAGATATATTTAATTATCATGGAAATTTTTTATTTTCCTATCCTTCTAAGAAGTATTTATATATTGTTATATATTTTACTAAAGTGGATTATATTTTAGTTATTAGTTATTTTGTTAAATTTTTGTATATCAAGAAAACTTTATGTGGTTTTTGTATTTATCTTAATTAATTTCTTATTTACTTGGTAATATATCTTCAATTTTTATTTCTAAGAATTATTTATCAAATTCCTGAAAAAATAATATCGAGGTGAGATTTTCTTTTATTAGAGACCATGTGAATAAGGGAGATATTGTTTTAGAGTTCACCCCTTTCAAAAATCATATTGATGATATATTTACCAAGACTTTAGACATTGAATAATTTCAAAAGAAATTAAATTTGATATTTGATTATTGTAATCTTAATACTTTTATGATTTCAAATGTTTAGGGGGAGTTTTAATTTATTTAAAAGATATAATTTTCAAATTCACATGGAATTTATAAAATCTAAAATCTTTTTCATATATCACTACTTCTTAAATTATGTAAATATTTGTTCACTATATTATTGTTTTAAAAAATCTCACACATACTAAATGAAGTTAATTTACTATGTAAAACTTTGGTTTGTATAAAATACTATTTTATAAAATATTTTTCATTATTTTTTATCAAAAGAATTTTAAAAAATTATTCTCAGTACATTTACTTATAATTTTTAACAATTTAGGACTTTATAATCCCCCCTTGATACATTTTTTAAAATTTCTTATTTCTGAAAAGTTTTATAAAAAACCTGTAGTTGTATTTATGTTATTATAATAAACTATATGATATATATATATATATATATATATATATAAGTTTTAAAACCAAATCTTTTTGATAATTTCAAAAAGGGGGAGAATATTTTGAAATTATAGTTGGTTAAGTAATTATAAAAAAGGGGGATAATATTGAGTGGTTCCTTGAACCAATTTATGTTTTGATCATTAAAAAGATTTAATTTTCTTATTTATATAAAAAAATATTATATAATTACCATGATTAGTAGTTTTTTAAAGTATATTTAATCTAGATTATATCATTTTATCCATTCCTAAAAATATATTTAATTTTCACGTTTTGATTTATCATAATATGTTATACAAGTGTCTTATAGTGTTCCTAGGATATATTATTCATTTGGGACTTTATAATATTATTTATAAGAGTATTTTAATATTCCCATAAAACAAATATATTGTTTACTATATAGTTAAATCACAAACCTCATAACCGATTTATAAACCACATAGCTGTTTAATGATCTATATATCCCACTTTCTTATTTCTGTTACCCAATGAATTTCCACCATATTTTTTGGATAAAGAATTCCAAATTCAGTGATACATTTATTTGGGAAATATAATAAGATTATATAAATTTTATTAGCAGACATAAAATGATGAATTAATATTTATCAGGTCTAAAATTATAATTGAAGTCATTGTATATTTTTGAATTATTTTTAATGTTTTTGAGAAATATTTTTTTACTATTTTTATGATAAATTATGTTATAGAAAACCAATTAAGTTGATTATGGATTATTTGAAATGATAATGAAAATTTAAAATATAATTCTTTCTGACATAAATATGATTTTCCCTTAAACATGTTCTGTTTTTCCTTTGAAATTTAAAAATTCAATCATTTTTCAGTTTTCAAGAATTCCCTTACATGAATCACCTACATCATAAATTTATATTCATGATTAGCTTACATAGTGAATCACCTACATGATGAATTTACTTACAAAAATGACATACAATATTTTACTATAAGAATTCAGTTATGTTGATTTGATTATATTGAATCTCCTACATGGTCTATTTGCTAATTTAGAGAAAAACACTTAATCGAAATTGACCTACAAGAACTTGGATATATAGTTCAGTGATATAATATCTGAAATTACACTAGGTATTATGTTGGGTTTCATATATTGATTTTTTACATGTTTATTTCATATATATAATTTTTTCAAATGAATTTATAAATTCATGTTAATTATCTAGAATCTATTCGAGGTGTTTAGCATTATTTAAATCTTTTTTTAAGAATATCAAAATGCATTTTATTGTCCCGTATGAAATGTACATCTTGAAAAATGAAAATTAATATTTTTTATTCATTGTTATTTTCAGAGATTATATTATTTATAAATTAATATTAGTTGATATTAAGCTCATTCAAGCTTGTTTTAAATTATTTAATGTGGTGTTATTAATTTTTATTATTCTTCACATGTTCACTGCTTGTTTTAAATATAATCTTTTTGAATTTCAAATTTAAATTTAAACATGAAATTTTCATGGGATATTTCATTGAACTATTATTCTTGATACTATTTAAAGTATTTAACTACTGATATCAAATTAGTTTGAATTCGTCTTTATTTTTTCAAATATCAATCATGAGTTTAGATATTCTTATTCAATTATAATATTTTATTTTTCTTTCCCTTCCTCTCTCTCTGAAAGTCTAATACTATTATCTTGGTATTTTAAATTATCTAATGACTACTTATCTATTATAAGTTAGTTTATTTTACAAGGGTGTCAATCTTTTTTGTAGTAAACATGTGTAAAAGTGAAAGAATTCTAATACGATATATATTTGACAAGAACTTTCATTTTTAGGTGATATAGTGAAAAGACTGTGGTAGTATTGACACTATAAAGCAATTCAAATTCTAACTATACAGAAAATTTATCACTACTATTTAATGATCTCTCATGGGATCAAAGGAAAATTACATGACAACTAATACTTTTATGAGACATCCGGATCCATTACTCAAGAACCTGTGCCTATTCTTCTTTTGTTTTATTTATCTATTTCATTATAGTCACTTGCGCACGTGACATAATTTATCATATCTCACACTCACTCTCAATTTCTATTTATGATTTTAAAAACTAAATCATTTTACATCATAAGGTTATGATTATAGGATTATAAATTTAGTATTTTTGAGTTTGGGACACCCGTTTTCTAGAGGAAGTGTTGTAATTCGGTTGTGGCTCTCCAGATAAAAGGTAGGCATCTGGTCATTATTCCACTAGAAAAAGTATTGTGTAATTAGGTTATGATTCCACTTAAAAAAAATAATATTAGTGCACAATGTATGTATTAGTGGGTAAAGAGGTATACAAGTAGACTATTTCTAATTTGGACCAAACTACTTTAAAAGTCATCCATGTCTTATTTTATTTCCTTTACTTTTTCTACCATTATTTAACTTTGTTAGTTATCTTTGATAATTAATTAGAATAATTAATATATTTATTTAAAATTGTAATCTAGTTTATTCATACCCATATAGACCTCATATCATCACTCTATCCAACATAATAAGTACCATAGTGAAAATCTAAATAATTAGAAAGAAATATAATGCTGAGAAAATCATTTGAGATTCATATTTGGGGCTGAAATAGGAATACAAATGGTAAAAAATAGTCTCACTTTATTTAAAAACATAAACCCTAAACTATTGATGAGTAATTTGATCATAAATAATGGATTGAAGTAATGAATAAAAAATTAAATAAGACAGAGAAGAGTGAAATATAAGAACTTGTACCCAGTTCTAAAGAAAAGAATATCATTGGAATAAAATGGAGTTTTAGAAACATAGTAAATAGAAAAGGTGTAGTTACAAGGAACACGTTAGATTAGTCTACAAGGGGTATTGGAAAATTGAATGATTTTTTTAGGAAAACCTTTTCTTTATAGTAATAATTGAAACCATTGTATCATTTATATCCATTTATATAGTGGAATTATAAAATTTACCCACTTTATAAAAAATCATTTTTTAAATAGTGATCAGAATAATGAAGTTCATTTGGAGAAACCTAAATTTTTTTATGTTTGATGAAGATGTTAACCAGGAATTTTAATTGAATGAAGATCTATATGGGTTGAAATATGGAATGATATTTTTGTATTTAATTCTACATGAGCACCTCAGAAGTATGAAGTTTATGAAAGGATGGGTGGATAAAAAATACATGTAAATAATACTAACACCACTTTGAATATGAAAATGTAGAGAGTCTTAGAAACAAATGAGGAGAGAATGTGTGAAGATTTTTACATGAAAATGATAATGAAATTTGGGTTTCCCTTTCTTAGAAGTATGGAATTATTTTTGATTTTAAGAATCACCAAAAGTGATTTTCTCATATTTATCTATCAATAAAATATTATTTGGAGTTATTGAACATACTTTTCCTAAAAGAATTAAGAGGACTTTCTCAACCAATTCATGTGGATACAAAGTTGAGTAAATATTATAAAGTCATGGTTATTAATGAGAAAACATTTTGAAAGATTATTGGAATTATTTTTATTAGACTACCTCAAGACTGGATATTGTTTCTTATATGAATCTTTTTCCTTGGCATCAATATTACTAGAAGGAATAATATATTTTTATAACCAAGAAAATTATAAGATATGTCAAAATTTATTACCATTATGGAATATTATATAAAAATTGAGGTTATATTTACTTATAGGTCTTCATAGATATTTAAAGGGCTTACCATAATGATGACCAAAATTCCACCCAATGGATAATGTGTGGCATGGAATTCTAAGAAGAAAATACCATTAATTATGAGTTATATTAATGTTTAGTGTGTAAATTAACCATAAATAGCTATAAAAATTATTGGAATAAAGAATTAGATTTAGTATATTCATATTATTATAGAGTATACAATTGTCATTCGTTATTATAAAAAAGTCCTATAAGTCAATCCAATAATCTAATGTAACACTCAACATAAAATAACATTGATACTAATTACCATTTTTTTAAGGAGAGGGAGGATGGAGGAATATTGAATCTATAATTCATTATATTAAGGTAAAATATTGTTGATATTCTTTGGAAATAATTTCCAATAGAGTCTTTTGATAAGTTTATGCTCTAAATGGGAGATCATCCCATTACCCAACAAAACTATGAAATGTTTTTTATTTTCCCTAATCTTTTATGTATGTTTTATTTTGAAATAAATATATGATATGACCAACAGGAATTCTAGAATAATAATATATTTTTATGTTTTTCGATTTTGAAGAGTATAAGAAATTGTTTAGAAATATATTTATAATTTTTTGAAAAAATATTTTAGTTGGTATTAAATGGTGAACTTATTTATAAACAACTTTGATGATTGAATTAAACACTATTATTTAATTCAATGATTTATTTAAAATAAACCTATTTATTATTAGTTCATGACTCATTTATTTTCAAAGGATGATACTACTGCCATAAAGATAAATTTTTCAATATTTTCAACAATGGGGAGAAAATAAATTTCAAATTTAAGTTTAATTAATTCAGGGTAAGTAAAAAATATTTCAGAATAATGTTTTTGAAAATAAGATAAAACAAAAATGTATGATATTAAAAATAAATCCAAAGGGGGTGATTATTGAACTTATTGAGGATGATGTTATATTTGTTTTCAATACATGTGGATGAGTGTTTAATAATTTTGAAATGGAAGATATGTGTGGAAATGGGACTTTAATTAATTTTATGTTAAATATTGTTTATTTGGAGGTCATACATAAAAACTAGAGTAAGAAAAATGGAAAAGGTGTATGTAAGATATCATTTATATAGAATTGGAAAAGAACTAAAAACATACATTTTGATACAGAACATCTATTTTATGATGCAAAAGATCTTCCATGAAATATATTATATTTTTTGATAATATATAATAATAATATAGATTTCTATATAATATATAGAATTTTAAATATGTGGATAACTCGTTTCTGTATTGAGATATGTAAGCTCTATTTGAATATATGTGAGGATAAGTCTATACTTTTTAAGGGATACATAATATCCTACCGAGGGTACATAATATTTTCTTAGATCATATAGAATATTTACTTTACAACACATAATAATAAATCTATGTTTCCAAAGGATATGTAAGATTATTTATGATGAAATTTAAGGGAAACCCGAGTTTTTCAATGGTTAGGTATAATTTATTAAATGGTTTCATTGGTGAAAAGTAAGATTAAATGTGATGTTTCTATACTGTTCTTAAATGAGCCAGACACCATGATTGTTCATATTAACCTTGATTCTATCTAAGTTGATTTTTTATATGGAGGTAGAGTTTGTTCCTTGAACAAAGCATCACATCACAATTCTTCAGGCATAAAAGCATATACTTTTAAAAGATATGATGTAGGTTTTTTTGAAAATGAAAACACGAGTAAAAATTAATTTTTTTTTGATATTTAAATGATAATTAAATAAAGAAATATTATGGTAAGATTAATAAAGGAAGATACCAAGAGGATTTATAAGTTAATAGGATGTTAAATATGGGGAATTTAATTATAAAGTAGTCAGCATTTTTTATTTTCTTATAATGATGTTTAATTATTTTAAATGTTGACTATAATGGAGGATAGATTAAATTTATATCAATTGGTTACCCATTAGTTTACCATTATATATATTATCTTTGTGATTTAGTAAGTATTCAAATGGAAGGGGAAATAAAAAAGGAGATGACGAAACTGGGAAAGGTGGGGAGAAAACGCAATAAATAGTTAGTGTGTGAGAGATATCAGTGGTGACTTAAAAAAATAACTAAGAAAAGGATACCACATAGGGATTACATTATAGGTGAGGAGGAATGATATCATATCATTCAACCATGTTTTTCTATTCTTTCAGTTGATGATCATTATTAAAAACGCATCCTTCATTATTTCTTAATACAAGTTGATTATAATTATAACTGCTTTGTTCTATAAATTATAGAATTATTTTATAAATACCATTAATTGTAGATTTATCTTGATAATAAAAAGTAATTTTTTATGATTAGTTTATGAACCACTATAAATCGAGGACATATTGATCCATTTTATAGTCGACCCTTATTAACAAATATTCTTTGTTTCTTATTTACATTTCTTCACCATGGCGTGTTTTATAGATTTTTTTGAATAATTAGGTGAAAATTATTTTGAAAAAAATTATCAGCACTGATTCACCCCGCTCTCTGTGTTGATCACATTTATAGGTGATCCAAAAATAGATAGTTCATAGATACAATAAGAAGGAAAAAAAAGAGAATGAACTTGGAACAATATAAAAACATTCACTTTTAGAGGGAACCATGTGAGATCACTAGAGAAAACACTTGAATGATTTATTATTGATTAATATTTTTCATATGAACCTATGGACCATTTATATTGGTTTTATTATTATGACTTATTCATAGGCAATTTAAGATCTGATTTTCAAAAAATATATTTTAAATTTTTTTTGTTGACCAAGCAATTTATAAGTGATTAAGTCCTTTTAATTTACTTTACACAGATACATCCTTTAGAGTTTCAATTACTTTTAAGTTAGGTAATTGTAACTTAACATAATAATATATATATATATATATATATATTATTTTCCAAGGTCTTGTATATGGATTTTTATCTGTTTATTTATAATGTATGGATGAAGTGAAGTCCTAAGAGTTATGAAGAAATGATAAATAGACGTCACATAGAAAAATATACCTTATCCACATTGTATATCGATGTTTTTTATAATTAGTTAATCCCATAAATTTATCATATATGTATTCAAACTAGTATATAGTCATTAATTTCATGTAGATTTAGAATAATTATAATTAATCATTAAAAACACATAATGAACTTTGTTATATAAACATGAAAAAATGTTGTGGTTATTAAAATAAAAAAATATAATGAAATAAATATGATATTTAAGAAAAATATATATTCTTTTGATGAAAAAAATTCATATTAATTTTAAGAACATACTAGAGAATATTGAAGTAAATTTTAAATGATTTAATATATAATAAATTTTGTATAAATACTTTAAATATTTCAAAAAAGTAATTTTGTACTTAAAAAGGATTAAAAATAATTTTGTTAGTATTGGATAAATTTTAATCAGATTAATTGAATAACTTATATAATGTAAAAAAATCAATCCCCTCACACTAGGGAACTATCAAACTTCTCACCTTCCCAGAGGACCATGATCCAAATAAATAAAACACCATTAAATATCAATTTTAGTATCTACAATGGTTAAAAACCCCTATCCAAGAGGTTAAAAAATAATAATAAAAATATAAATACTTAAAATATAATAATACATGAATATTATATATTATTTTATAGCTATTAACTTACTCAAGAAACAATAATTTCAAAAAAATTTACATTATGCAATATTTCCCCCAACCATACATTTTAATGTTGTTTTATTAATAGAATTCATGAAAGAAGAGAAGAGTTATTTGATGATGTAACATTTATTTATTACATCTGAAAAATTAATTATTTTAAGTCCTAAAATCTTAGTAAACTAGGTTTCACTATAAGACTTACATTTAAATAAATATTGAACTAGATATTAAGGTCATACCATACCATCTGAAATCTCGATTCAACCTTTAACAAGAACATAATTTTCTCATTGAAATGATAAAATGGTAACTCCCATTAACCAAAAACATTCCACCACATCCTAAATGTATAACTTAAATGAATCACACACCCTAAATGAACTTCTAGGTAGTCAGGGATCTCATCTGAACTTGTTTCACCTAATTTTTTTTATAAAACTAAATAATTAGTAAAAGGTGTCTATTATTCCAACCTAAGAAATAAAAAGAATCATCCTAGGACACACCCAACATATTTAAATAAGAACTTTATAAGATGAAAATCCAACTAACTCAAGGTAAAATCCTTAAACCATCACCTAGGTGAAAAAGGTAAACCACATCAAATTACACTATTTTTATATTATAATCCAAAACTATTCTAATCAATAGAAAAAATATTCTATTTTATTAAAATGATCATACCCCAAAAAACATTGAAAAAAATATCTTTTATTTCTAAAATTGTTATAAACCGATGAGTATCATTTTTAAATTATTTTTTTTATCTCAATAAAAATTAGACCAATATAACAATGATAAAATGTTAAAATAAAACTTAAATCCAAATAAAAATAAAAATTAAATCTTTATTATATTGATTTATAGTAACTATTAATGGATAAAAGTCCCCTTCACTTACTCAAAACCTAAGTACGTGATTAAAATATATACTTTACTGTTGAAAAATACTAGTAATAAAATAAATGGATAAACTTTATCAAGAAACCTCCAATAAAGAAAATTCCACCCACCAATTTTCATGTTTATAGAATAATTTTATCACTTCTTGGTGCATCGATAATCATATTATACATACAAAAAAAACCCAATAATTTATACTAAAAAACTAATGAATATAAGATACCCAAATCAAAAGATATTGAGAAGCCTTATCATAAGAAAATTAATTAAAAAACCATCATTGAACACGACACACCATATTTATTTAATAGTTTACTAGATATCACATGTAAATGACCCATTGTTTGAGTGATTTTCTCATGATATAATGAAACCCACATCATGAAATCCCTAGAACCACAATACAATAATTAAAAAAAATTTGAAGTAAGGTAGAAAGTTTAAAAATTTAGATTAATTAATGACCTTCCAATCAATAGAGAAAAATAATGAAGAAAAAGCCGTAGAGTGTAAAAGTGGAATGAATTGGAACCATTTTGGGGGACATATGAGTTACATAATATGATAAGGTAAGAGAGGCAAAGTTATAGGGGTAAAAACCTAAAATAAAAATATGTTTTTAAAGATGATATTATTGTTGTGTGTGATTTCTCAAACCATTCATAGAAATTGTATATCTATAATGTCCATTTTAAGGGCACCTACATGATTTTATTTCATGGTTAAAAAACCATGAAAACTTTCCATGTATTAGCCTTAATACTTTATATACAATATATCATTCTTCTATATTTCATAAATTCTTCCTTACTTACAAATACACTATCCTTGGATCAATTTAGTTACTTATAAACTCTAAAAACCCTTAAAACATTAACCCATTATATTTAAAATAAAACAAGAACAATTTAACCTGTAATTTAATAGCTCAAAATTTTAGTTAAATTGAAAAATATAAATTTAAATAAAAATAGACACATAAGGTGTTACATTTTCCATACCAAAAACTCTTTTCTTCATAAAAATTTAATTAACTTTTTTATATTGAATCTACTTGGACATTTATTATTACAATATAACTTCTTAACTTGATCTATCATTACCAATTCCATCATTTAAATTGAAATAATCTTCTTATACCCCATATTAAATATTCAAAATTCATGAAATAAAAACAACTATGCGAATCCCTATTGAAAAAGTTACCTACCCCATTGATAAATTCATGAATGAAAATCTTGTTTTATTCAACTAAAAAACACAATGATTAAAAATTAGGAAATAATTTCAAATATGAATTAGTGAGAGACAATAAAAATTTAAATTTTAAATATTTCCATACCACACACATTCATTACAATACTCTATAATTACTTTAAATCAATCAGTAAAAAAGTATAAAACCATTATTTAAATATTTCAGGTGTTCTAAAAAATAGTAAAGTTTTTTTATAATTACCATGACATTTGAGTTAAAATATACCCCATAAAAGTTTACCAATACCATAAAATTTTAAACATTTATTTTATAAAATAATCATTACCTTGGTTTTTATAAGAAAACATTAAAATTAGTTTTCATATTTCTAAAATTGTTTTAATTGAATTTGTATTTTACTTAATATTATATTTAAAAATAATTTATTTTATATTCAGTTTAAATACATAAAAATATTTGAATATCATATCCCATTTTTCATTCACAATTAATTATATAATTTATTTAAAATATTTTAATACTTAACCTATCAACTTTAGTTTTCTCTAAAAACCAAAACTTTTAAAATTTAAAATTTTGAAAACTATTTCCTTGTTATAAGAAAATAAATCCAAATTATCAATTTACAATATATATGTGTCACATATATGTGTTGTAAAATTATGCATGAGACCAATGAAATTAAAAACACACACTTGATTCCTCTGACAATTATTGTGTCTTAATCTATTTTATATTCAAGGTTTATATAATAATACCTCATTAACACCTTAGGTGACTATTTCTAATGTTTTACTCCCCTAGTAAATTGGGTTCCACTTTTGAATATCCTATATAAACATGTACTCATTCAACCTTTAATGTGTTAATAACCTTTTTCTAACTCTAACTAACAATAAATCAAATTATCAAAATCCAAAAAATACTATTTTTAATGAAATCACCTAAGTTATTCATAGTCATGATCAAGAATTTCATTGTATTTATGTGTGTATCACTATTTGATTAAGGTTATCAATGATTGGAGTGTAATAAATCTAATATATTAGGGAGACTCTGACCTTGAAAACCTTTGTAATAAGACTTATTGAACTCTAATTTAATTTTTTCACAAATTATACATATATTAGTATTACCAAAAAATAAAAAGAAGCCATAACAACTATATATAAGACTACACTAGATCAGATAAACTCAGTATAAAACAAAAAAATGAATAAATATATATATAAAATATAGGTACTAATAAAAAACAACCCTAATACCTAAATATATAGAAAAAAATCCATATGGTTGATACTGTTATAAAATGAATAAATTGGAAATTCACTTAATTCCAAACCCTATTTCAGCAATCGACTACCATAACCAACTATTTATAATACAAACTCTATATTATAGGGGAAATATTTGTGCATATATATCCAAAATAGTTTACCTATAAAAATTTAGGTAAGGGTTGGGTAAAAACATATCGACATGATTTATCCTATATCCTTAACACTCCATAGGAAATATAATAAATGTGTATGAATATGAAAAAATTGCATTGAGAAATAATCAACATACAATATATTATAAAAGTTAATAATTTTAAAATATATTCACAACAAATGTGTTCAAAATGTAAATATTGACTGATCCAAAATTTGATATATTTTGATATTGTGTGTTAGTGAAACATGAAAATTTCCCAAATAAGTCTATGATATATTTGAAATCCATAGTATATGAAGTAAAAATCACTACCATAAGTTCAATGTTCCAAATTATATTAGTCCAAAATGGGTCTAACTAGCAAAAACATGTAGGATCGAAATAATGATGTAGATGCTCAATTTACAAGAGGGGGGGGGGGGGGGTGAATTGTAAACTTTAAAAATTCCTTTGGAACCATTAAAGTTAGTTATGAATAACTATGTTTTACTTAAGCAAAGGAAATGGCTAAGTTTAACAAAATTAAAATTAAGAAAATTCACAACACCTCTAATACCAAATGAAAACTTGGAAAGAGATTCCGAACGTGGGTTCCTAAAATATGGTTCCGGAAATTGAAACTTAACAAAAGATTACAATATGAGATTCTACCTTAAAGCGTATAGAATCTAAATGAAACAGAGTACAATTAAGGAAGTATAAGAAAGTTATACTTTCCTTATAATACAAAATGCAGTGAAAATAAACAAGTAGTAAAACTACAAGTAACAAGATATAAGTCTTTTAACCCAAAGAGAAGGGTATCCGACAACCTTGGATAAAGGTCCCTTGATTTATACTTTCAAGCAAGTCTGTCTTACCCACACCAGGGTAAGACCTCGATATGAAGATCAGAGTGTCTCTGTCTTGCTATCCCCGCAAGCCCTCAACTTCAAGGTAGTTGGCAACCTCTGTCTTCCTTAGCAAGGACGCCCTAGAACTTCAAGGTAGTCAGCACCTCTGTCTTCCTATCACCGGAAGTCCTCGAATGTAATCACCAACATTCGGAGTCGCACGAAGCTTTGAGAGTTAATAAGATCCTCTGTCTCTAGAAATCACATCAACAACATGTATGCACAATAACCAAGTTGTTTATCCATCCATCAGTTATGAGCTCTTTCAAATGAGCTCCTATTTATAGGTAAGGTCGGCCTACTTCCCAACGGTCACATTTTCCTTAAAAATCGGAGGAACCTGTACATGTGTAACTTAACCAACGGTTAGTTCATAACAGAATACACGACATCGTTTTATAACAAAACAAGTGTATTAGAATATACGACACCGTTTTAAATCTTAACTAAAAAGATTCAGAGTGAAGGTTCGGAGTTAAAGTTCAGAGTGTAAAGAAAATAATAAAGAGTAGAAAAAATATAAAGGCATAACAAAATGAAAGTTCAGAGTGGAAATTTGGAGTCTGAATAAATTCAGAGTGTTTAAAACAAAGATGATCAGATTCTATTTAATAGTTGAATTCGGAATGCGAATTTGGAATGAGAATTCTTCCCCAGAATTCATAGTGAGGATTCCTCATCAGAATTCATAATGGGAATTCATCATCAGAATTCGTAATGAGATTTCATCTTAAGAATTCTTAATGAGAATTCGTATCCAAAATTCGGAATGAGAATTCATCATCAAAATTCGTAATGAGAATTCGTCATTAGAATTCTTAATGAGAATTCAATGTCGAACTTCATAAGGATTCGTATCCTGAATCTGGAATAGAACTTAGTCAGAGTTCGTATCCGGAATTCGGAATAATACTTTATTACAGTTTTCATCTAGAATTCGGAGTGAAACTTCCTTACAGTTCTTATCCAGAATTCGTATCCTAAAACAGAATACTTTATATCAAAGTTTAAAACAATTCTAAGAAAACAGAAATGTATCTGAATTTTATACTTAGGAAAAATATGAATGAAAATATGATAAGAAATTTTTTTCTTACAAAAGTGATTTTCCTTATAAAAGCGATTTTCCTTATAAAAGCAATTTTCCTTATAAAATCAATTTTCCTTGTAAAATCAATTTTCCTTATTAAAGCAATTTTCCTTATAAAATCAATTTTCCTTATAAAAGCGATTTTCTTAAAGATAAGGTGTCTGTGATTTTCAAAACAAGAAGGAATGGAAAAGTCATAAGGAAAACCTTATTGACTCAATAATCTCCCCCTTTTTGGAAAGCACAAACATCCTTGAAAAAGAAATTCTAATAAGAAAGAAAAACATTAAGGCTTATCTCCCTTTTCTTTAAGGATATTGATGAATATGACTAACTCCCCCGTAGGCTTTGAAACTCTAAGGATCATATTCTAGATTTCCGGAGTGACATTTTATTACGAATAAGAAAGTATTCTTTAATGAAAAACTCCCCCTTAGATAAACTCTTATTAGAGTTTGTTTTCTTTCTCACCCTTTGTTAGGATTCTTTTTCCCTTTAATTAGAGTTCTTTTCCTTCTCCCCCTTTGTGATTTTCAAAAAGAATATAAGGGAATGGAAAATATAACAAAGTACCTGAAAGATTAGTAGTAACAACAAAAAGAAATGAGCAAGCACAAAAATTCATTAAGATTGAAAAGTTCAACAACAAAAGAGTTAAATTACAACAAAAGATCGGATCTGTGTATTTGGGATCTTTCTCCTTCGCCATGAGACCCTTTAAAACAGTCTTTATCTTCTTTAAGTCTTTATGATCTTCTTCATCTTTCTTCTCTAAGACCACTATTCTTGCAGATTGGGCTTCAATCTTTTCTTTCTAGGCTTGAAGATTTTGTTCCTGAGCATTGATCTTTTCTTCATGAGCCTTCATCATTTATTGAAACTCAATACGATGATCTCTTTCAAATTTCCAGTTTTGAGAGACAGAATTTAGCTTCCCATTCAGATATCTGACTTCTTGAATCCGAAAGTTCTTTTCATCGGTCAGCTTCTCTTCAAAGGAAGAAGTCAGCTCATTTATCTTCCTGTCCTCAGTCTCAAAAGCATCTTTATCATTGTCTTGAAATTCATCGAATAACCTCATTTCTTCTACAGTCTTCCTCGACCAGTTTGTCATCCTCTTGCAAGATTTTCTATGGGCTTCGTATCCAACAAAGAACGTTTTGAACTGAGCCTATATTTCAACACACTTGTCCATAACCATAGATACAGAGTCTGTTTTCTGATTCAAAGCATGTTGGAGCATTTGACATCTTGAATGAATGCTTGAGAAGGTCTGAATGGTTCCCACAAACTTTTTCAAATACTGAACAACAAAGTCATGCCCCACCGAAGATGACTCCGAATCCGAAACTTTGCTTGGAGAATTTTCTTCTTCAACAGGGTCAATCTTTCTCTTTGAAGAACTACCAAATTCTTTTCTCTTCACCACTACCGAACTCGGAGTATCAGCAAGAATTTGCTTTCCCTTGTCTTTTTTTCGGAATAGAATCCTGTTCCGGAGTTTTCTTTTCACTATCAGAGACTTGGACAACATTATCTTCCTCATCAGCAACTTCCTGAACACCAACCTCTACGTTTTCCATCTGAGCAATATCATGTAAAAGTTGTTCTTCTTCTCCATGATAAGCTACTTCTTCTTCTCCTTTCTCTTCTTCCATTGCTGGAGTAACTAGCTTTGAAGATTCAGCTTCTGAAGTTCGGAGCGATAAGTGTTCCGAAGGTGTCCCCTTATAATCATCTACTTGTTTCAACACATCTCCGGTTTCACCACTTCCTTCAGAAACATATTCTTCTTCCTCTTGCTCAACTTGCTCACCTTGTTCAACCGGCTTAGCCATTGGCTCTTCCGGAGCAACAAATTCTCTTCCTGGAGTCTCAGGTAGAGATTCCAATGAAAAGGATCTCGGAATAGGAATATTCGCAGAAACCATCTCATTGAATTTTAACAAATCCTGAGCTACCTCAGCCTCAGACATCTTCTTCTTGAGCTTCTTTTCTTTTTCTAGTTTTTCTAGCTCATCGACAGTTCTTTCCTTCAAGGACTTAGCCTCCGCAGGGTCCAAGCCAAACTGAGGCTCCCCTTTCACTCTCTTTTCTTTCATCTTCCTCCATTTAGAAGCAACCTCATCTGGGTAAGATTTCTTCTTCTTTGGTTTTGGAGGTGTGGAATGAACTTCCTTAGACTTCGGATCCTCGGATTCTACTTCCACTTCCTTCAACTTTCTCTTCCTTACCGGCTTAGAGGATTCCGGATCAGCAGCTTTCGGAACTGATTCTTTTTGAGAAGGTAGATCAATAAACTGTCCAGAATCCTTGTCAAAAGATACATCCATTCTTTTGAGTGTACCATCACTCACCAGAATAATCTTTCAAACTCTTGGCTTAGATTTGCAAGCCTCCTTGAAAGACTCAAGGCACTGAACTTTCAACTTGGAGAGGATTGCTGGATGCATAATAATATGAGCTATGAGATTTCCTTTCTTCAAATTCTCAAGAGTGATAAGAATATGCTTCATTAAATTAAACTTCCTCAGATTTATCAGAAAATCTAGGATGTAGATCTCACTCTTCTTCAAGATATCTTTGTCACCTTTCCTCGGTACGATAAGACCCTGTACCCATAACTTTAGAATCCGGAAATTTGTAGATAAACTAGAAATCTTCGGAGCCATGTCATCAGCCAGTCTGAGAGTTTCTAAGGATTTTTCCTTGTCGAAGCTACCCTTAGAATCTGGCAACACATGAGAAACAAACTCAGCTTCACCTTCATTCTTTAGCCCTACCATGCTGGCTGCCTTGGCATATGAAAGTTTATAAGTCTTTCCATAAGACTTAAAAGACAATTTGTCCTTTCCATCATCCTGAAGAAAAGAAACCGTCTCATAGAATTCAACCAGTAAGTCTGAATACAATTCATCTTGGTTCCCGTGTTTTGACACCGCAACATCTTCCCAACCATTAAGCTTGATATTCTTAGAAATAAGAGAGTCGTACTTGTTGAAGAAATCCGGATGGACCAGCCTCTCTTTGTATACTAACCACTTCGAAATCGGCTTGGAGGAAGACATATCTTGCGAAGCTACTTCCACAGACATTCGGATCTGAAGACCTTTGAGAAGTTCGGAACTGAGAAAACTGAAGTTCGAAATGGCCTTAAAACAGATAGGTAGAGCTTCAAGACTCTGGAGCTTGAAAACCGATGTGGGACAACCATTTGGGGTCCCCTTTATATAGGAAACGAAAAAAATTGTTCAACTTCCACGTTTGATCGAACTGTTGTAATAAGCTAAGATCAGATCTGACGGTCGAAAACCAATTCACTTGAATCCGATCTTTTGAGGTTTTTGTTAAAATAAAGAATTAAGAAAATTATAATCCGAAAACAAAATATAGGAAAATGCCAGCAAGTAAAGTATGACTACGAAAACTTGAGTAAGGAAATCGTACCTTTCGGATTGGCTTAGGAGGATTATTCGTAATTGGTAACATTTTTACGAAAACTAAGAAAAAAAATATTTACTACGAAATAGTTCGCAAAACTCATTACAAAAAATAAAATCCTTACGGAAAACTCAGTACGAAAAACAAACTTATTAAGGAAAATGTTAGTACGAAAATTTCATTCCATAATTAAAAAAAACTCATTATTAAAGCTTCGGTACGAAAATCCCATTATGAAAATATTAGTACAAAATTTTCCATTCCGGATGTTTTCAATACGAACACATCCATTCCAGAAGTATTCTGTACAAAAATATCCATTCTGGAAAGTTTTTAGTTCCGGAAATGCCATTCCGTGATTTTAGTTCCGAAAAGTTTGAAAACAAATTTTGAAAAACATTGTTAAACTAACAATAAAATGTACCCCCCCCCCTATGAAAAGGAGTTTATTGCAGTAAGGAGACTTTTTCAACAGAAAGTTAATTAAGAGGGATTACCTTATGGTTATCATTCCTAACTTCTGTTTATTGTATTCAAATCTATCAGAAGGAAAAGGTTTTGTGAAAATATCAGCAAGTTGATCTTGCGTTCCGCCAAACTGAAGAATAATATCTCCTTTAAGTGTGTGATCCCTAAGAAAGTGATGCCTAATATCTATGTGTTTTGCACTGGAGTGATGTGAAAGGTTCTTACTGAGGTCAATGGAACTTGTGTTATCACACAAAATTTGAGTTTTAGTAAAACTCAAGCCATAGTTTGTGAGTGTGTGTTGTATCCACAACACTTGAGCACAACAACTTCCAGCTGCTACATATTCAGCTTCAGCAGTGGAGAGTGCTACAGAATGTTGCTTCTTACAGGACCAAGAAACTAATGAATCTCCTATGAAATGACATGTTCCGGATGTACTTTTTCTATCCATTCTACATCCACCAAAGTCAACATTAGAAAATCTTTTTAGGATAAAATCATTTCCAGAAGCATAAAATAATCCTAGATCCATGATTCCCTTAAGGTAGCGAAAAATTCTTATTACTGCCTTTAAGTGAGATTCCTTAGGATTGGATTGATATCTTGCACATAAGCATACTGAAAACATTAAGTCTGGTCGACTAGCTGTTATGTATAGTAGACTTCCTATCATACATCTAAAAGATGTTTGATCTATTGGTTTCCTAGCTTCATCAAGATCTAAAGAGTTTGAGGTACCAATAGGAGTACTTATACTCTTAGTATTATCATAACCATACTTTTTAAGAAGATATTTAATATACTTATGTTGACATATGTAGGTTTTTCTGGTTTTTGAGAAATTTGAAAACCAAGGAAAAATGTTAACTCACCCATCATACTCATTTCAAACTCAGATTTCATTAGACTTGCAAAAGAGTCGGCCAAAGATTGCTGAGTTGAACCAAATATGATGTCATCAACATAAATTTGAACAATCAAAACATTTTTCTTATCTTTATTTATAAAAAGGGTTGGATCTGCATTTCCCTTAACATAGTTAATTTGAAGCAAAAATCCAGTGAGTCTATCATACCATGCTCGTGGGGCTTGTTTAAGGCCATATAGAGCTTTGGTAAGTCTAAAAACATAATCAGGATGTTTTGTATCTTCAAAGCCAGGAGGTTGTTCAACAAAGACTTCCTCTTGAATATAACCGTTTAGAAAATCACATTTCACATCCATTTGGAAAAGTTTGAAATTAAATAATGCTGTAAAGGCAAGTAGAATACGGATAGATTCAAGTCTAGCTACTGGAGCATAGGTTTCTTTATAGTCTATTCCCTCTTGTTGATTATAGCCTTTAGCAACAAGTCTAGCTTCATTTCTTACTATGAATCCATTTTCATCACATTTATTTCTGAAAACCCATTTGACTCCAATAACAGAAGTTTCCTTAGGCCTTTCAACCAAGGTCTAGACTTTATTCCATTCGAATTCATTTAGTTCATCTTGCATGGCTTTAATCCAATCATCATCACCTAAAGCTTCATCAGTGATTTTAGGTTCTAATTGGGAAAGAAATGCTAGATGTTCTACTTCATTTCTTAAGGAACTTCTAGTCCTTACAGGTTGATTTACATCTCCAATGATACTACCACTGGGATGATTCTTAAGAAACACCTGATTTGGTTTTTGAAAAGTCTGTTCATCAACATAGGGCAGAAAATCTTTTGGGGTAAATGTTTCAGGAATATCTTCTTGAACATTATCTTTATCAGAAGGTTCTTCTATCAAAGGTTGATAACCAGTTTTTGAAAACACATATGAGGATGTAGGCTGAGATGTTTTAAAAACAAAAGGATCTAACTCATCAAATTTTACATGTACTGTTTCTTCAACAGTACAAGTGTTTTTATTAAAAACTCTATAAGCCTTAGATGTTGTGGAATAACCTAAGAAAATTCCTTCATTAGATTTTGGTGCGAATTTATGTAAGTTATCTTTAGTATTAAAAATGAATACTTTGCAAACAAAAACCTTGAAGTATGATAGTCTTGGTTTTCTACCATTCCATAACTCATAAGGAGTTTTATTAAGAAAAGGTCTAATCAAAACTCGATTTATAGTATAACAAGCAGTACTTACAGCTTCTGCCCAGAAATGTCTAGCTATAGAATATTCACTCAACAAGGTTCTAGTTATTTCTTGAAGAATTCTATTTCTTATTTCAACTACACCATTTTGTTGAGGAGTTCTAGGTGCTGAAAAATTGTGAGTAATACCTTTTTTACTACAAAAAGTTTCAATATCAGAATTTTGAAATTATCCACCATGATCACTATGAATAGTTTTCAATGGAAGGATTTTCTCATTTTTAACTTGAGCTCTAAAACTTTTGAAATAAGAAAAAGCTTCATATTTCTTTTCTAGAAAATAAACCCAAGTAAATCTAGTGTAATCATCAACTAGAACAAACACATAGTATTTTACTCCAATACTTTCAGTTTGTGTTGGACCAAAAAGATCCATGTGCACTAACTGTAATGCATCGGTTGTTGAGACTTCACCGATTGATTTAAAACTAGATTTATGTTGCTTTCCATATTGACAAGGATTACAAACTTTAGAAGAATAAAATCAAAGCTCCGGTAGATCCTTAACTAGTTTCTTCTTAGAGAGTTTACATAGGTTCCTAAGGTTATAGTGACCTAGTGTTCTATGCCATAACCAGGAATGATCTTCTATTGCACTTAGGAAAGGTAAATCTTGGCTTGTAAGATCTTCTAAGTTTAAGGTGTAAACATTCTCTTGCCTACTGGCTGAGAGAATAAATTCTTCCTTGGAATTGTGAACTAAGCACTTATCATTCCTAAAATTCACAAGGTAACCTTCATCACATAACTGAGTTATGCTAATAAGGTTGTTCTTAAGACCCTTAACAAAAAGAACATTTGAAATTAATGTTTTACCAAGAACAACAATATTACCAATACCTACAATCTCACCCTTAGCATTATCTCCAAAAGTTACTTTTCCCACTTTCGTTTTGATAATCTTTTCAAAATAGCTTTTGTTACCAGTCATGTGCCGGGAACATCCACTATCCATGTACCACGTATTGTTGCTGGTACTCTCTTTATTTTCCTGAAATCAAGAAGAAAATTAGACTTTCGGAATCCAAATTGTTTGGATCCGAGATTTCCAGAAAATAAAATTTTAGGTACCCACATCTTCTTAGAAAAGTAAGCTTTGTGAAATCCTAAAGATTGAGTTTTGTTTAAGGAACAATCCTTTTCCCAGTGACCACCATATTGACACTTGGTACAAAATGGGGCAATTTGAGGAACAAAATAATTGTTAGTGAAAATTGGTTTTGCATGGGTATAACCAAATCTGGATTTATTTCTTAAAGGTCGTATTTCGGAATACATTTTATCAAAATTTTCTTTCCCATGGGTAATGTTTGATAAACACTTCTTTAAGGAAAAAATTTCGGACTTGAGTTTTACAACCAAGTTTTATCCTCAAAATCATTAGTTTTAGAACTAGAGCTAGGCTCAAAAACATTTTTATTAGAAATTACTTTTTCTAATTATTTAGAAAGTTTGTTCTTCTCAGAAATTACTTCCTCAAGATTTTTTGAATTACTTTCAAAATCAGAATTTTTCTTATCAAGATCTTTAGAAAGATCTGATATCTCTTTTGTAATAATAGAATTCCTAG
The DNA here is from genome assembly GCA_963277665.1 of Viscum album. NCBI lineage: Eukaryota > Viridiplantae > Streptophyta > Magnoliopsida > Santalales > Viscaceae > Viscum > Viscum album. Next base: position 392,843,735 of record OY728146.1, read on the forward strand.
ATTTTGCCTTATCAATTTTTTATTGAGTTTAGAATTCTCAATCTCAAGAAGTTCAGCAAACCTAGAGACTTCTTCATAAGTAGGTAAAGTATTTTCTTCATCAGAAGAGGATTCTTAATCAGAAGAGTCATAATACTTACTCTCATTAGAATTTAAAGAAACATTGGTCAGTGATTCAACATTTTGTACCTTAGCCATAAAACAATGATTATCAATAGGTAATCATGCTATAAGACTAAGATTCTTCTGTCCTGAAGATTCATAATCAGAAGATTCATCTGAAGAGTCACCACCACTGGCACTCTAGGTGTCATTAGCTTTCAGAACATTCTTAGCTTTTGCTTTATAATACTTCTTTCTGTTCTTGTCTGGATGACTTTCTTTCCTTTCTTTATTTTTGAGCATAGGGCAATCTGGTCTTATATGTCAAGCTCTCTTGCATTCATAACAAGTAACTTCTCCATCTTTCTTATCTTTCCTTTCCTTTTTCTTATATTTGTATTGGAAATTTCTCTGGCCAGATATCTTGTTCATCTTTCGAGAAAGATTTGATAATTCATTTTCAGATATTTCACTCTCACTAGAATTTGATTGAACTATCATCTTCTTAGACTTGGATCCGGTTACTCTCTTAGGAGTCTTAGCTTTCATATGATTTGATGTAGTTGTAAAAGAAACAGTACCATTTCCATTTTTCTTTTTGATGTTGTCAGCATCTCTCTTCATTCTGGTTTCATGTTGGATAAGAGTTCCAAATAACTCACCAAGAGAAATCTGAGTCACTTTCCTATTCTCATCTATAGCTGTTCTTTTGGATTCCCACTCATTAGGCATGATATCAATTATCTTATCCACAAGAGCTTCATCATCTAAACCTTTCTCTCCCATAGACTGTAGGCTATTGACAATAGTCATAAATCTCTGTTGAACTTTACAGATTGGTTCTCCATAAGGAAAATTGTAGCCATGATATTCAGCTCTAAGCATAGCTCTCCTAGTCTCAATCACCTTAGATGTTCCAAAGTGTGTAACCTCTAACTTCTTCCAGATACAGTTATTTGCTTCACAAGAAGAAATTTGGCTATATATATTCCTAGTCATTGAATACAGTAGAGTATTTCGTACCTTATAGTTGAGTTGATATTCTTGCTTTTCCTGGTTAGTGAATGTTCTAACTTCCTTGTCAGAAATTTTATAATCACCAGTAAGCATAAAAAAGTTGTCCACTCCAGTATTGATAACAAAAGTCTTCATTCAATCTCTCCAGTACTCATAATCATTACCATCAAAGATTGGTGGTCTTTTAGGATTTAGATTATCAATTAAACCAACATTAATTCCTGCCATACTAAAAATAACCTTCGGCACACAAACTTGTTAGTAGAAAAGATTCGTAATAACAAAGTTCGGAATGGAAAAGTTCGGAATGAAAAAGTTTGGAATGAGGAAGTGAGTAAGAAAAACTTATACGTGAGTACAAGTATTTCAGAGACCTCCTCTGATACCAATTGTAGGATCGAAATAATGATGTAGATTCTCAATTTACAAGAGGGGGGGGGGGGGGTGAATTGTAAACTTTAAAAATTTCTTTGGAACCTTGAAAGTTAGTTATGAATAACTGTGTTTTCCTTAAGAAAAGGAAAGGGATACGTTTAAAAAAATTAAACTTAAGCAAATTCACAACACCTATAATACCAAATGAAAACTTGGAAAGATATTCCGAACGCGGGTTCCAAAAATATGGTTCCGGAAATGGAAACTTAACAAAAGATTACAATATGAGATTCTACCTTAAAGCGTATAGAATCTAAATGAAACAGAGTACAAGTAATGAAGTATAAGAAAGTTATACTTTCCTTATAATACAAAATGCAGCGGAAATAAACAAGTAGTAAAACTACAAGTAACAAGATATAAGTATTTTAACCCAAAGAGAAGGGTATCCAACAACCGTGGATAAAGGTCCCTTGATTTATACTTTCAAGCAAGTCTGTCTTACCCACACCAGGGTAAGCCCTCGATACGAAGATCAGAGTGTCTCTGTCTTGCTATCCCCGCAAGCCCTCAACTTCAAGGTAGTTGGAAACCTCTGTCTTCCTCAGCAAGGAGGCCCTCAAACTTCAAGGTAGTCGGCACCTTTGCCTTCCTATCTCCGGAAGTCCTCAAATGTAATCACCAACATTCGGAGTCGCATGAAGTTTTGAGAGTTAATAAGTGCCTCTCTCTCTAGAAATCACATCAACAGTATGTATGCACAATAACCAAGTTGTTCATCCATCCATAAGTTATGAGCTCTTTCAAATGAGATCGTATTTATAGGTAAGGTCGGCCTCCTTCCCAACAGTCATATTTTCCTTAAAAATCGGAGGGATCTGTACACGTGTAACTTAACCAACGGTTAGTTCATAACAGAATACACGACATCATTTTATAACAAAACAAGTGTAACAGAATATATGACACCGTTTTAAATATTAACTAAAAAGATTCAGAGTGAAGGTTCGGAGTTAAAGTTCAGAGTGTAAAGAAAATAATAAAGAGTAGACAAAATATAAAGGCATAAGAAAAATGAAAGTTCAGAGTGGAAATTTGGAGTCTGAATAAATTCAGAGTGTATAAAACAAAGATGATCAGATTCTATTTAATAGATGAATTCGGAATGCGAATTTGGAATGAGAATTTGTCATCAGAATTCATAGTGAGGATTCCTCATCAGAATTCATAATGGGAATTCATCATCAGAATTCGTAATGAGATTTCATCTTAAGAATTCGTAATGAGAATTCGTATCCAAAATTTGGAATGAGAATTCATCATCGGAATTTGTAATGAGAATTCGTCATTAGAATTCGTAATGAGAATTCAATGTCAAACTTCATAAGGATTCATATCCTGAATCTGGAATAGAACTTAGTCAGAGTTCGTATCCGGAATTTGGAATGATAATTTAATACAGTTCTCATCCGGAATTCAGAGTGAAACTTCCTTACAGTTCTTATCCAGAATTCGGATCCTAAAATAGAATACTTTATATCAAAATTTCATACAAATCCGAGAAAACAGAAATGAATCCGAATTTTATACTTACGAAAAATATGAATGAAAATATGATAAGAAAAAATTTTCTTACAAAAGCGATTTTCCTTATAAAAGCGATTTTCCTTATAAAAGCAATTTTCCTTATAAAAGCAATTTTCCTTATAAAATCAATTTTCCTTATAAAAGCAATTTTCCTTACAAAAGCAATTTTCCTTATAAAAGCGATTTTCTTAAAGATAAGGTGTTTGTGATTTTCAAAACAATAAGGAATGGAAAAGTCATAAGGAAAACCTTGTTGACTCAAAAAAAAACACACCCTCATTAAATCAAGTCCAAGTATCATTGAATCTATCATTAAATCACAAGACATTAGCCTTCTGTTTCCTTTCATAATCCTATTCAACTAGTTAATATTTCTATTTTATATATCACCCTTCAGAAAATTCTTAAACAAACCTTGGAACCTATTATTTATATGTTCATATTATATCAAATTATTATTGAATTTATAGTTCAGGAATAGTCTATATACAATGAAAATAGAAGGCCTAAAACTTCAGTTCAATAATCTATTTTGTTCCCAATATTTCCTAAAAATGTAACATAACCAAGTACTAATATAATTTGAATAATTACCACCTTTTTACTTCAACAATGTTAAAAAATATATATGTTTCTTAATCCCAACATACATCACTAGTGCAATAATTTTATCAAAGATGTGAATGAAAAGGAAATAAGTACCATCAAATATGATAGATATAATCATTGGAAATGAAATTTATTGAAGTTAAAATATTTTTGTTATATTATCTACACTACAAAACTCTATTTATAGGTATGTAGTGTAAAATAATAAATTTCAATGAAGTTATGAAGATTAAAATATTATAGTTATATGTTCTAGAACAAATGTTTATTAATAAAAATTAAAAATGAAATCATGAGTGTTTTTCCATAGAAAAATATACACATGTTATTCAATATAAAATGTGATATATTTTTATGCTATTATGTATAATTATAGAAGTTACGAGTTATGTTATGTTTATTGGATTCCTTATGTTAGTTTATATGGTATGTGATGGGAGAATTTTTATAATGGACAAGATATTCAAAAAAGAAATATGGCACTCGTCATTGTTAATTATGACAAGAGTTACTTAAAATTAGAAATATAATAACATATTATGGTATAATAACATAAACAATAATCCATAAAACTCTATTTTATGGGGGTTGAGGAGTAGTGAATGTGCATGGAATCACCATTCATTAAAATGGCTTATCTATTTCAATAACTAAGGATGGAAAACATATTGAAGTTTATAAGATTTTATGACTAATTAAATGTGATACTATTGGAAGATGAATAAGAGGATAAAGGATAGTCGTATAATTTGATATGTTGATATTATAATAGGTGGAATAATAGAACAATATTTCATAGATTATGACTAAGCTAAAATATAATGATTGATGAGGAATATGAAGTAATTGAAATATGTAACCAATCTGATATCCAGTTTCCATAAACACTAGAAATCTGTTTAAAAAACTATAAAACTATCACCAATACTTAAATTAATGATCCATTGACATTGACAGAGTAGTAATGACACATGTATAACATTCACAACCAAATGGTAAAAAAAATTCCCAATACATACCTTCCTAATAAAATTAGGTAATAATTTAGAAAATGAGAGACATAGAGTTTGAACAGGATAAAGAAGAAGGAAGTGGATTATGGGTCTATGAATTGAATTTAATACTACCCTAATATTAATTATAAAGGAAGTATAAGATCTTATTTCCCTTGTAGTATGATCAAATGGGATACTCAAAGAAGTATCGAGGGACATCTCTTCCCTTTGACACAATATAAAACAAATAGGAAAAGGTATCAGTGAAAAGGATTTGGGTTCATCTATATTTTCAATAGTTTAGATTACATTTTCTTTATTTCTATATTTCATTTTATATTCACCATGTTCTCCTTATATTTTTATTCAAGTCCTATAGAGGCATAATCATATATGGTTACTTTATGGGACAAACACTATAAACTTTTCAAGTTTATGTTAAGACTATTTCTATTAATTCTAATATTTTATTTTCTTAGTTTGGGTCTCACAGTTTTATATGGTGGTGGTGGGGGGGGGGAGAGGTAATAGTTATTACCCATTGGTCATTACAATTTTTCTTCTCTATACTATTGATAACTTACAAGTTTATTCTGTGATAATTCTATTTCATTAATATACTCACAATTTTTCGAGTGAATAGACAATGACATTGTTTATATTAGCATGAGTGTATTTTTAGGACTCTCATTAATTGATGCATACCATGATAAATGATATTATTTTGGCAGATTTGGGGTGTCACTATGGGCCTCTGAAGTTTATAAAAGTCTTAATAATAAGGAAAAGGATTCCTCTAATTGTGAAAATAGTACACTAATTTCTTATAAAAAAATATTGGAGATGGAAAGTCTAAAAAGAATCCATTTAGGATAGAATATATTAGGAAAATCATTAAAAAATATTATGGAATGAAGAGAGTAAAATTATATAGACTAAGAAACACCTCATCCTAACGTTCATCTAAATTTTAATTAAATATATTTTTATTTTTATTCTGCCAAAAATAAAATAATACTCCCCTATTTTCTTGGTCCATCATAAAGAATAATATTGCACACTAGTATTTACAAGTTTTTTTGAACCATTTGTTTTTGTAATCATAGGTTTTTATAAAATTTTATATGTTATTGATGTATCCTTAACAAATTCCATCACTCAATTAATTTTTGACACTATTTTTTATGAATCCAAGAATTTTACATCATTTTTCCCTTTGTTTGTTTTTATATTTACAAGTTTTGTTTTCTTTTCCTTCAATCATATTTATTAAGATGACTGCCACCAATTAAATTAGAAGAGTATATCATTGGTAATTGTCCCATTTTTTTTTTATTTTTTGGATTTTATGAATAATATACCTAGTATTACAATGTTAATGAGGATAGGTTAACTATATACTATGAAAAATCAACAGACCCAACTATTCCAATAAAAACAATCTAATTTTGTTAACTGTGGAGAAGAATATCCAGAACTATGTAAATATTATGGCTAAGATGGTTCAAGCTATCTAATGGAATCTAACTAGACAAACCATTGTTCCCAATATTTTATCAAAGGTTATATTCAACCATCTAGATTTGGATGATTCAATAGAGGATATCTTTAGGGAGATGAAAGAATATATTCCATTACTTAATCCTCCTATAAGATTCTTCTTGGAGGCATTTCATGGGAAATAATTATATTGTAAATCATGTTATAGGTATGAATCTAAAAAGGACTTATTTTTTATTAATTATTTTAAAACTACTTTTTTGTAAATCTCCCTTGTTGAAATTGAATATTTAGTGGAATTGTATCATTCCCTTATCGATTTGAAATAATATTCATAGAAGTAATGGAAATATTTAAATACAAGACGTAGGAACCTATTTTTTTCAATGAAATATATGCGTGATATAATATCACAATATTTTTAAAGTAAAACCATGTTTGATATCGTATGCAACAAAAAACCCATAGCTTAAAAGAAACATGATATATAAATATTTAACTGTTATAGTTAGAACCTAGTTGTTATATTGGAGAGTATAAATAAGATTATATGAGTTATTATATATATATATATATGTATATACATATATATGGTTCTAAATCAAGAAAAATTTATCGATAAATTCTTAGTATATAATTACTAAATTAATAGTAAAGTCATTTTATGCATTAAATATATATTTTCTTCAAAAATGACTTTAAATAATTTATGGGAGTGAATATAATAACTAGTTTCTGGAATATTTAGAAATTTTATTTAATAAAAAAAAATATTTTTTTAAATCATCATATCAAGATTTTCATAGCATGAAATTCATTGATTTTTCTAAAAAGATTGATTTTTAAATATTAGTTGAAAATATCGTTTTTTCTAAAAATGTTGTTATTTTTATTAAATAATGTAATTTGAAAGTACCATTTTTAATTGAATTTTTTTATAAAAAACATAATTATTATTTACTTAGATATATAGTAATTAATTATATTTTAATTGTCTTTATTCTTGATTTTGGTATATGTTCAATTTTAGGATTAAAAAATTTATTTCTCTAAAATCGGTTTTTGGTTGGGTTTTTAATTTTAATATTGACTTAATTTATTCACTTATAGAAATTTTATTTTAATAAACTTGTTCCAAATTTGGAATCTGGTGGGACAAAATTTTGAAATACACCCCTTTTATTTTTTGTGTTTAGGAATGTAACGTCCCAGATCTGGGTGCCTCCCAAAGGTTCCCTTTACCCGGTTTTTCACATGACCTCAAGTGAATTTTCCCAAATTCTATAGGTTGCATACTAGAAGCGAAGGCCAACTTGTGATAATGGAGAAACTATGCCCTCATTGGAAGATTATACTCATGAGAATGAAAATGGTAAATAGTAGCAGAATTAGTAATACCCTACAACAAAATTAAACAACAGAAGACTGATAGTAATAAAAAAACTAGATAAAATATAAATGATTCATGTCACATGTTTCTAAGAAAGTACCCAAACAATTAAAAATTATGGAAATACAATACAAAAACCCAAGTACAAAAAATCAAGTAAACTCCAATAACATTGCGAGCCTCATCTTGGTCCCATGCTCTTCAGCTCCAACAACAATCATGTACTTGATGAAGAGGGGAACTTGACCTTATCTATACCTATGATCATATTATTTGTTTGGGTCCAAAACATGAACCAAATAGGGTGTGAGATGAATCCTAGTCAGCAATCACCAAAATAATTGTGCCTAATGGTTATTGAATTATTTATAGTAGGTAATATATAGAAATTAAGTAATAAACTAAGAGGTACTCAAAAGTAAACCATCCTATAGTTTTCGATTTCATTAATATACATTTAATATTCAACTTTGAAACATGTAAACCTTGGGATCTATCCTAAGATCTGTATCCCCAATATAATAGTAACAAGAATACATCTCATAAGACCATTTAACGATCAAGTAGGACCGTGTCTAGGCTTGTGATTTGCCTAGGAAGACTTCTCACAATCATTCAATTATTCAATAACAACCCTCTATGATATTTCTCAAAGTATAATCACTCTGGTCCAGTATAATAACAATTAAATTTATAATGACCCTTTGGGTAGCTCTCACAGTCTAACCCCTTGGGTCTAATATATCACTAATCATTTACAAACAACCACGTATGTATCTCTAATAGTCAACACCCCTTGGTCAACATAGCATCAATAAAATATAAATGACCACCTAGCAGCTTTCACGGTCAATTCCCTTGGGTCCTACATTTCTTTAGTAAAATAATAATGATCACCTCGACGACTCTCATGGTCTAACCCAACTAATTATAAATGACCACCTAGGAAGGTCTCATGGTCTAACCCCTTTGGGAACCTCTAACAGTACCATCCCCTTTGGTGAACAATCACAATGCATCACATAGGAATTTTTTATAATAATAAACTCCATCCTAACAAAACAAGTATACCCTACAGGAATCCTAGACCAAACATCCATAAATAATCAGACAAGGGAATTCACCCATGGGATGTCCCATAAACAAGGTATCCAACCCTACACATAGGAAAATAACCTTATTCAACAATCAAACCATAGCAGGTAATAAATAAGGTTCAATTCCAAATTAAGAAATACCCCTAACATGGGTATGAAATACTTTTAGAATATATAATGCAAAGGTGAACAACGAAGGGAAAAAAACACCTACCTTGATGTAGTATAATCAATACTCTTGAATGCCAGCCCTAGAATCGTTCTAGATCAACGTTGATCTAAAAAAGGTGAAAAAAGTTCAAACTTGAATAACTCATGAGAAAAAAAGAATTAGGAAGAAGGGATCAAGAGGAATTGATAAATCCCTAGTAGTATTCCAACACATAAGACGACGTCTGAATTAGAGGTTGGATGGAGAAATCGGGGCTCTATCTTTGTTCGTCGTTCCCGAGCACTCTTGTATGAAACAGAAGGAGAAGAAGTTAGTTATGGAAATGAGACGTGACCCCACTTTTTTATATCAATTAAAAAAACTACACGGATTGTTCATTAAATGAAGATGCCATGTAATGTCCTTAATCGGCCTCTACCTTAAGTAGTTTTCTAGGTCACCAAACGACCATGTACTCGGATGCTACACAGACAGTACAAGGTAGTACATAGCTACTAGGTACATGGAATGTATTCAAGAGCACATGGAGTGTAGATAAAAAAACCTCATTTTTCCCTCAAAACAACTAAAAAACAAGATCCATACCTGAAATAAAGATTCAGGTTCTTATAAGCATACCCCCTTAAAGTAATGCGTCCCCTATTTTCCCTTCCCTAGGTGGTGAAGAAGAAACTGTAAACAACTCCAGCCACTAGGATCGTACATCAGCCTCCCTACCCCAAGTTTCGTCCTATACAAGCCCATGCTTCCATGACACCCATACCAGAGGAAAAGACCACCCACAAAGAACCTTCGTGCTATGATCCACTATCTGAATATTGTGCTCCTCGAAGTTTGAATCCACCTCTAAATCAACCTCCTCAGGTTGAAAAACATGATACAAGTATTATAAGTAACGTTGTAGTTGAGAATGATGAAAAATTTTGTGCATATCCCAATACCTTTGAGGTAACTATGACAGGTGGGAAACTAAAATGTGAATAATAAATGTATTCATTGACTGTGGGTTTTTTTCCATTATTACTATTTTTTTTATTTTTGGATTCCATTACATGATTTCATATTTTATTCATAGAAAAACCATCTTTTTGTTTTTTTCTTAGTATTTTGGTTTTGAAAATGGGTTTTTAAAAGGAAAGGTTATTTATACATAATAAAGTGGTTTTAAAATGTTTAACACCCTAATAGGGTTATGAAATATTTCACATTGAATAATTTTATTTCGTCAATAGCTAACATTAAATGCAACGATGAGTTTAGAAGAACTGTGTAACATTATTAAAATATTATGTGTTTGTTATCACGTGACTATTGGATTGGTGGGTATGAATAGTAATAGCTAAATTATGAAAAATATATGGTCAAAATATTTATAAACCTATTTTACTATTTATAAAATTATTAGAATTAAAAAAATTATTCGGAAATAAAAAAGATGTTTTTCTTTGAATATTGCTTTTATGCGCGTAAGTTTTTATATTAATAAATTAAATTAGTCACTATTTGTGAATGGTTTTATTAAAATTTATATATTATTTACTTGGTAATTTTTTTTAAACATTCAAAAAATATTTTTCTAGGCATGGTATAAGAATAAATGTAGTTTTAAGGTTGAGAATGTTTTTTTCTTTTAAAATGACGTGTTTTTCTCATTTTGGTGATTAACAATAAAATGAATTTCTACCACTTATAAAAATTAAAATTAATAATATTTATTCCAAATTTATAATTAGGAGGTTTCAATTTAGTAAATATGCCTCTTTTATTTTTTGTCAACTTAAAAAGTAACCGTAATAAAATTTATCTCGATTGTAATGGGTCAATCAGGTTAATCTAGAATAAAACTAAGTGAAAAGGCCTTAATTTTTAATATCTGTTATTATTGGATAAATTTCATTAAAAAATTATCACTTTATTCTCTAAATTTATTATTTTAATGGACACTTTTCCATGAAAATGATCTATATATTATTTAAATCATAGAATTTTTCAAAGCATCACTATCTTAGATTAAAATATTTTTTATCTGTTTCCCTTAGAAGAAAATAGATATGAATGAATATTATGATACCTTTTGTTCGCAATAAAATTATATTAATTATTGTAGTTTATTTATAAATTTCTTAGGTCATAGAATTACATTAAATGGTTTCCCAATGTAAAAACAATATTTATTCAATTTATGGAAAAATGTATAAATGATTTTACAAATACTAAAAGTGATGTATGTTGAGTAATTTATTATTTTCCATGAATTTTATAGGTTTATATGACATATTATTGTTTTTTATAATATTATATTCAAATTAAAACTTTTTAATAAATTGTTTTAATTCAAATAATATAAAGTGTCAAAATTGATAATAATGATATTTTATCAAAAAATTATTTAATTAAACTATTTAAAAAAGATAATAAAATTGAAAAAATGAAATTTGGATATTATATAGTCTAAAATGTTATAACTCATAAATTTATGGTCCCATTTTTTCATTATAAGTAGAAATTACAACACTTTAGTATTGAAAAACTGTTATCATAGTTAGAATTAAATTTTTTTATTTATGGTTAATCAAAATGATAACGTTTAAAATGAAAGAAAAACTTATATATAATGTATTGGATGATGGGATTACATCCTTATACTACCTTTTATTTTAATAATTATCCACTTTGAGTCATTTTTCTTGAGAATATTTTTTTATAATTTTATCTTAGGTGAAATTTCAAAAGTTCCCCTCACCTCAATTATAAAAGTTCACCTCATACATCACTTAATCAGAAAACTTTGGGACTTTTAACTTTAAAAAACTCTACCTATTAGTCTTTTAAACATCCCTAGTCATATTATAGAGGTATTTGTTTCTTCCTATAAGTCTAACCTGAGATCCCTTAAAAGGATGTCTAATGGGCTCATTTCGAAGAAGTGTTAAACACCATAACCGATGACTTTATCTTCTAATAATATTTACCTCATATAAATATATGTTATTTATATTAAAATAATAAGTTAAGTAACCTTAATATTATAAAATTTCATTATTATTCTGAAAAAACTGTTATACACTGTCTTTCCCACCAAAGAGAAGTGAATGTATTACTCATGCATATATATAGTTTACCGTCTCCATGTAGTGATAAAATTCTTTTTTATTCACCATATTTTATAGATGATTATTATGATGTTTTTATTATCTATATATTATGTTTATTATAAAATTATACTTATTTAATGATAAAATCATTTCTACCTTCTTACCATATAATACTTTGGGAAACAATAACATCGTTCATGCGTACGTGTGGACCACCATGTCCATGAGGTGATGTGACTTATTTTCACTTATATTTTTATTGTATGGTATTTAGGATTATTTTTATGAATATTTATGACATAATAATTATCTTATAAATATGATTTATATTTAACTTTATTTTGTTCAATCCTTTGTTAAATGAGAATAACGTTCATGCGTATGTATGGCCCACCGTTTCCATGAATGCCGTAATTCATTTTTCAATCTATTAATTTTTTGGTTGAATATAAATAGGTATATAATGAATATTTTTTATATTTATTTCATGATTAATATTTTAAATACTATGTAACAATGATAAATTTTCAAGGACTAGGGCTATTGAGATAAAATATTCATGATAAATTAAATAGTTAACACCCAAAAATGAAAACTTTAATAAGGAATAATTCATAAAAAGGTGAACTTAGATGTTATAAATGGATCCTATATGATATTATAATAATGAAAATTTCTATTTTGTATAATTATAATAAATTTATGTATTGTATACAATATGTTCGAGTGATTTTGAATCAAGGTGAAGTCGAGGAAAGGAGATTTATATTAAAATCTCATTGTTTATCGAGATTATTTGTGATTAAGTTCCGAGGATGAAATATTATGATTTAAAACTCAATAAAACTCCTGAATTTTCACCCAATTTTTTTATTATTTTATACATAAGTTTTTAATTTATCTTACTAATATTTAGTATGAAAGTGGCTGAAAATATATTTTTAAACAAAAATCGACTTTATTTCTCCCGTTGGTTGAAAAAACATTTCCTTCCATATAAATTGATTATAAAAATGTTTTAAAAATGGTTTTTATTATTATTGGATGATTTTTTAGATTCATTTTGTTGCACATTTTATTTTTTAAATTTTTTTAAATGAAATATTTTTATAATTTTGTTGATGAGTTACTTTGTAACCTTTCTTATAAAAACATGGAAGGGAGTTTTTTAACTTATATGACATGAATGAATTTTTCCACTATCATGAATAATATTTGGTTTAAAGCTTCCAAAAAATTTGTATAAGGTTATTTTGAAATAAATGTTTTTCATTTATATGCCAGTAATTTTTCAGAGGTGTCATTTCAGAGAAAAAAGAATATTTTACTAAAGAATGTTTGATTAATTTTTTTTGTGTTTCTATTTATCAAGAACTAAAACTCTTGATTTCACTGATGATTTAATGTAGATACGATCCAATGATACCGCACTTATTATTTATCTATATGTTTTATGTTTATGATGAAAATATTTTTATGAAATTTAATCTATTTTAATGGCTTATTCTATGGTGAAATGATGAATAGTGTATGAAACCAATTTATTTTCATATGTTCTAAAGAGATAAATGTTTTGTGATATTATGGAAGAAATATGTAGGATTATCATTATGTTATGGGTGAGACCTATACCTCCTCTAATGAATTGGATAAATATTGATATCTCATGAGATAAATTGGACTCAAATGGGGAGTTGAAATAGTTTAGTGAAGGACATGGTCCACTATCTTAATATTGAGAGTGCACCTAGACAATTGTGACGGTTTGAGTGTGAAACCATTCTAATATGATAGCCTTTTAAATGATCCTTTAATAATAAGTAAATTATTGTTTAGGATTATGTATATACCAAAAAGTAATGTTTTATGCCTATATTAAGCTTTCATAGATCTCGTTCTTTTATAACATTGTAATTAACGTATTATGAACTACCATGATTTTTTAAATGACTTAATATTAAAATTTGTGATATGTAGGGTATGGTTTTAAAAAGTTAATATCATGTTCTTATACCCTTATTCCCATGTTATGATTATGCGATCATTGATATTTACCTTGTTTACAATTACCGAGAATCTAACCTCACCACTTTCCCATGATTTCTTTCCCCAGGTTATGAAAAAACATGTTTAATATGACATGTATAAAAAGGGAGATAGTTAAGAAGAAATAAGTGTGAGATGATGTAGTTATTTTCTAAAACAATTGTTTATGTTTTTGAGTTTTTAAATATAATAGACCTAAAGGATTTTGGAATGTATTGACGTGTAATGTAATGAATATTCATATACTAAGATGTGATATCAATGAATGAAAATTATGGGTTACTATAGGTGGTATCAGAGCAAGGTTTAGTTATCCTATGAAACTAGGATGTGAAAACTTTAGTATGATCCATAGGGATATATATAAAATATATGACAAAATCCTAAAGTTTTGGTAATAATCATGAATAACCTAGGTTAAGGGGACAATGTCATAGAATAAGGTATCATGATTTTGACATCCTATAAATGATTTGTTCTGGATTATGTGGTTTCATTTCATGATTATTATTGGTAACTATGCTTTTTGGTTTTAGTAAATGGATGAAACCTGAATGAATCATGTTAATAATAAATGAAATAGATAATTCAATGATTTTAATCTTAAGGAACTGAATGTTTTCGAAGTTATGATGAAAAATCTTGTTTCCATGATCAAAAAACTTTCTCAATATATTAATGATGATGATCTTATAGAAAAGAAAAGGATGGAACATCATTCCGTTGAGTCCTTCATAAGGAAACTTCCACCATCTTTTAGTGTGTCCATTGATACACTAGTCACTAAGAAATGGATCAGTACCATGAAAATCTCAATTGATAAATACTTTTGATGAGGTTTATGATAATGATTTGGTGAAAGGTACACTAACTATCCACTCTATAATTGTTAATGTATTATTTGATTATAAATCTAGAAACACTTTTATATCTAAATACTTTCAAAGGGCATCAAAATACCACCTAAATAATTAGATATATTGTTTAAAGTAAAAACCCCTAAGGCATGATGATCGCATCCCAAATCAATGATTCTTCTCTGGTTGATGTTTGTGGGAATTTGTTTCAAGTATATCCTACCATTATTCCTCTAAAAAAATTCTATGTTATTTTTGTAATGCATTGGATTTATTTATATAAATCCCACATAAGTTTCTATGGAAGTGAAGTTACATATGATCTTATAAACCAACATAGAATCACCAATAAATGTGATGATAAAAATGAAGTGACTTTTGAAATTGTATCCATAATATGAGTCAGGATTCCTATTCAAATGGGACATTTATCTTAGATGGTTGGGGAGAAACTCAACATTAAAGATATTCCTAATTTATAGGTGATTCTTTATATCTTTTAAGAAGAGTTTCCATAACAACAACCTAATCATGATGTTGAGTTTTTAATAGAACTCTTTAATGGTGCTGCACTAATTTACAAGACACCATATAGAATGGATCTGATTGAGTTGTATTAATTGAAAAAGAAACTCTAATAAAATCTTGACATGGGATTCATTCAGCCTTGTAAATCACCATGGGGTGTACCAATTTTATTTATTAATAAGTAATATGGATCAATGTGACCCTATATTGAGTATAATGAACATAAAAATATCACAATCAAGAACAGTCATCCTCTACCATGTATTGTTTACTTGTTTGAGAAAATCTAAAAAACTCTGTACTTTTCCAAGATTGATCATGATTTTGGATATCAATAATCTATGGAAATAAAAGAGAATATAATCAAGATAATTTTCCATATAAGGTATGGACACCTTGATTTTTTATTTATCCCTATTTTTTTATTAATTCCTCATATATCTTCATGTATTTGATGAATAGAGTCTTTAGAGGTTACCTTGATCAAGTTTTGGAAGTCTTAATAAATGATATCCTTTTTAATTCAATGTTAAAGGAAGAGACTGAGGATCATTTGATAATTATGCTGAAGGCCCTATATTAGGAGAAGCTTTATGATAAAATTTCCAATTATTGATTTTCGATTTTATAAAGTTAATTCTTGGGTTATAAAATCACAGTTGAGGGTACATCAGTAGACCCTTAACAGATATAATTTATTAAACATTGTTAAAGAACAAACACTATGACTGAGATATGTAGTTTTATTTATTTGGATGGATTTTATCAACACATCGTTTAGAGTATTTCATGGCTATCGAATCCACTCAAAGAGATAACTTTTAAGGGTGAAAATCTTCTTTGGACATATAAAAATGATGAATTGTTTATGTAATAGAAGAGAATTCTATTCAGTTCACCTATGAATACACTACCTTATAGTAATGAAGGGTTTGTAATATATATTTATAAATTAATAAAAGGATTAGGATGTGTCCTCATGAAACTTTTATTGTTATATTTTATATGAAGGTCCATGATTAAATTACCCAACATAGGATTTAGAGTTATCTATGATAATTTTCGAATTAATGATATAATGGAATTTGATCTATAGAGAAATTTATGTTATATTTATCGATCATAAAAGTTTAAAGTATACTTTCACCCAAAAATAAATGAACATTCCCCATAGAATATGGTTTAAATGATTGAATATTATGAAATCTCAATACATTACCACCCTAAAAAAGAAAACAATATGGAATATTTCTAACTCGAAAGGGTTTTGCTAGCTTAAATATGTTGAGGATTCAAAATGATCCAATATTTATGTATTTTCAAATGGTTTCTCTATAAATATTAAAGGGAGGGTAGAAATTATATTTGGATAAAATGAGAATTCCAACTTCTATACAACTGATGATTAAAGAGGCATAAAAGGAAGATATCGATCTGCAAAAATAAGGTGAGAAATATTCCTGAGTTCAACCTTTATTATGATTAAATTAAAAGATTATGGAGCTGAATATGTGTTTTATCCTTACCATATTTGAAGATGGAGATGTTAGAGGAGGCTTATAGTTCTTCATTATTTATTCATCTGGGAAGTACAAAGGTGTGTTGAGATTTGAAAGATTATTTCTAGTGGGATGGTTTGAGGAGAGATATTTAAAAATATGTTTCTTAGTGGTTGTTTTGTTATAATGTAAAGTCTAGTATAAATAAGTCTAAGGGAATGTTACAACTAATACCAATATTAGAATGGAAATGGAAATGAAAAAAAAACCCTGAATTTTGTCATCAAAATCCAAAAAAAAACTAAAGCGAATAATGCTATTGGGGTTGTAGTTGATCACCTTAAGAAATCAGAAATATTCATAACTATTAAATAAGTTTTATCTCTTGTTCAACATACTCAGTTATAAATTATGTAAGATTAAATATTTCATGGTATACCATTAATAATTTTATCTGACCAGGATATGAGGTTTACCTAAATGTTTTAGAGAAGTCTTCAATAGGATTTGTATAAAGAGTTATGTTTCAGCACTTCTCATCAACCTACCACAAATATTTAGTATAATAGTACCATTAAAACTCTATAAGTTTGGTCAATATCATTTTTTATGCATTTAAATGGTGGTTGGGATTAACACCTTCCTTTGGTGGATTTTTTTTCAACAATAGCATTCACTCCAACCTTAAGATGGCTCTTTATGTAGCCCTTTATAGTAGGAAGTTTATAACTCTATCATGATAGAATGAATTTTGAGAAAGAAAGCTATTGGGACCATATCTAGTTGAGGAAATGGTAATAAAGCTTATCCTCATTTAATAAAATATAGAACCTCAGTGTTAAAAATAAGTTATATTAAAAATCAATAAAAAAATCTAGAGTTTGAAGGTGGTGATAAGGTATTCCTATGAAAATATCCCTGGAAGAGGGTGATGAGATTTAGAAATAGGGGAAATCTAATAATTTGTTTTATTAGTCCTTTTAATCTTCATGAATTAATAGGATGGTAGGTTATGGATTGGTGCTTCCACCAAATCCATCTCAAGTACATGATATGTTTCTTTTACCTTTCCTCAGGAATTACATAATTGATACTTCACATGTACTGAACTTAGAGATCATACCATTGGACTAATTTATTTATTATGAAGAACAACCAATACAGATTCTTGATCATTTATATAACGTTATATGAAACAACACCGGCCACCCTTTCAATTTTGTTTGAAAAACATGACCAATTTGAGGAAGCTTTGTTGGAAAATGAGGATGTGGTAAGGCAGAAGTATCCTCAAATTTTTTTCACTTGAGTGATTAATTTATAGGGAAATATTTATTTTAAGGGGTTATAACGTTAAAATCTGATATATTTATGAAATATTTTTCTTTAAATAATTTTATTTCATCTATATCTTGCATTATACACAATAACAAGCTTAGATGATCCACATATCATTGTTAAAATTTTACATGCGTGTTATAATCTAGCATATGTATTAGAGGGTATGAATTGTAATAACTAAATTATGAAAAATATATGGTCTATACATTTATAAAATTAATTCATTAGTTGTCAAATTATTAGAATTAAAAAAAAGAAATAATAGATAAAAAATTGTTAATTTTTTTAAAAAATTGTTTTTATGACAACAATGAATTTTCATATTAATAAATTAAATTAATCACTATTTTTGAATTATTTTAATGAAATTCATATATTATTTAAATGGTAAAATTCATTAAACATTCAAAAAATATATTTCTTAGCATGTGATAAAAATAAATCAAATTTTTTTCTTTTTTTTCTAAAAATATATTTTTTCGCATTTTTTGAAAATACATTAAAATTAATTTATCCCAATTATAAAAATTGAAATTGATAAAATTTATTCCATATTTTAAATCTGGGGGTTTAAATTGGGTAAATATGACCCTTTTATTTTTGGTCAATCTGAATAGTAACCGTGGTACAATGTTTCTCCATGGAAAATGGTAAATAATGTTAATATAGGATATAACCAGGTGATAAGGACACAATTTTTCATCATACATCATATTAGATTAAGGGAATTAGATCCATATCACCATAGGATTGAGATTTATTTGTTTCCCGGACACTTTTACATGAAAAGGATTTATATATTATTTAAATCAAGGAAAGTTACAAAAATTTCACTATTTTAGTTTCAAATATCCTTTGTGTACACATAGGAAAAAACTAGTTATGAAGGAATATTGAATGTAAATTTATGTATAATAAAATTATATTCATTATCGTTTTTATTTTTTATTTTTAGGTATTATATAATTAAATTAAATGTTTGTTGAATACGAATAAAATATTTATTCAATTAATGAAAAAATTAGGGAAATCATTTTGAGAATATTAAATGTGATATAATGTGGTAAATTTATTGTATTAAATTAGTTTTATTGGTAGATATGACATGTCACTTTTTTTAAGCTATTATATTTAAATTCAAACTTGTTATTTATGTATTTTTAAGCCAAATTTAATCAATAGTGTCAAAGTTGACAATAAAGATATTTTATCAAAATAATATGTTATTAAATTATTTAAAATTAATAAAATTGTTGAAATAAGAAAACATAGACACGATACAGTTGAAAATCATAACATGTCCATTTATGGGCCAATTTTAACCTTATAAGTAAAAATTAAAACCCTTTAATGTTGAAAATGTTGTTATTGTATTTGAAATTAAAATTGGTTAACTATGGGTTAATCAAAATTAAAATGTTTTAAAAGACACAAATCTTTTATAAGTTATATTTTATGATGGTAATACAACCCAATCATTCTTTATCTCCAAATACATACTATATTTAGGTATTTTGATTGATAATGAATTTAGAAAAATTTAATCATTTGTGAAATTCCAATTGCCCCTCACCTAAATTATAAAAGGGAAGTTTATTCATCACTTCCTCACACAAAATTAATACTTATATATTGAAAAAAAACTACCAATTTCACTTATCAACTTCCCTATAAAGATTATAGTGTTTTTTTCTTCACAAAATATCAACCCTGGAGGCCATTAGGGGAGATCTAAAGGCATCATTTTGAAGAAGAGATAATCACCATAACCGATAAATTTAGTTTATACACTTATTTACCCATAATAAATATATGGTATTTATCATAAAATAATAAATTAGATATAAAAAATATGTTAAAATTTTATTATGATTATTAAAACACCATAATACACTCTCTCTCCCATCAAATAAGAAGTGAAGGTATCGCTCATGCGTTTGTATTGCTTACCAACTGCACACAGGGAAGCAAATAATTTTTAATCACCACCTTTTAGGGACGGGTATTATGATGTGTTTAATAATTATATATGATATTAATGAGGAAATTATAATTTTTTAATGATAATATAATGTCTACCTTTTTACCACCCAATATTTTTGGGAAATGATAACGTCGTTCATGAGTACATGTGGACTACCCCCTCCATGAAGGGATGTGATTCACATTTTTACATTTTAATTGAATGGTAATTAGGATGAAATTTATGAATATATATGATATATATGTTATAATAACGTTCCTTTAAATTCAACTTAATATGTACATTTCTTTCATTCCATCCATTAAATAAATAAAAACATCATTCACAAGTACATATAACTTACCTTCCCCATTAATTATGTTTTTCAATTTTATATCTATAAATTTTTTGGATGAATATATGTATGTATATAGTAAATATTTATGATATCTATATCATTGTTAATATTTTGGAGATTACGGAACTGAGGTAAATGTACAAGGACTAAAACTACTAAGCTGAAATACTCATGACAAACAGAACTGTTAACACAAAGAAATGGGGATTTTAATAAGAAAATATTGATACAAGGGGGTGTTGAAATGTAATAAATTGATAATATATTATATTATTTGTATTGAAAGAAATTTTCCATATAATTATAATAAATTTAAATTTATTATACTGGTTGTCAGTGTGCTTTCTTATTAAGGTAAACTCGAGGTAAGGGGTTTTATGATACAATCTCATTGTTTATCAAGATTGTTTATGGTTAAGTTCCAAGGATGAAATATTAAAATCTACCATCAAAAAAACTTGTGAATTTTATTTTCATTTATTATTATTTAGAATACATAGTTTTATTTTTTTTCCTCATATTAAGTGCACAAGAGACCGGAAATATATTTTTATAAAAAATCAACTTTATTTCCCTTTTCTGTAATTATTTTTCTCTAATATCTATAAATTTAAAAAATGTTTTAATGATAATATTTACTATTATAAAAATATTTTTTAAATTCATTCTTACCCATTTTTTATTTTTTTTCAAAATGGTTTGAAAGGAATATTTTTTTTCGAATGACATACTTTTTATGTTTTTCAAAAAAAATATAGAAGGAATTTGTTTTACATATAATATATAAACTATTTTCCTATAATCCTGAATAATATTTGTTTTTAATATTCCTTTATAATTTTACAAGGTTATTTTCAAAGAAATTTATTTTGTGAATAATTTTTTTAAAGAAATGATTTCAAAATGGAATGTTTATTTTACTAAAAAATGCTTAATGATCTTTTAATATTATTTCTATTAATCAAAGATAAAACTGTTGATTTCAATTACAATTTTATTGGGTTTCAATTCAAAGATTCCATCCTTATTATTTCTCTAGATTGTTTTTGTTTAGGTTGAAAATATATCTATAAAATATACTTCTCCATGAGTTATTATTGGTTGAAATGATGAAATGTTTTTGAAACCCATTTATTTTCTTGGGTTACAAAATGATGAATGTTTTATAATCTTGTGGAACATATATGTTTGATTTTTATTATGTGATGGTTTGGACTTGTATATCTCTCTAATATATTGGGAAACATTTCATATCTCCTGAGATAAATAGGACTGGAATGGGGAGTGAACCCAGTTCCAAAGAGGGATTTGTCTACTCTGATAGTATTGAGACCTTACCTTGACTTCAATGATGGTTTAGGGAGTAAAAAAATTCCACTATGAAAACCATCAAATTGATACTGTACTACCAAGTAAATGATTTTATATGTTTATGTGTATGACAAAAATTAATGTCTTCTTCCAATGTGAAGCTTTTTTAGTTCATGTTTATTGATTTACATATGATTCATGTCTTATGAACAACCTAGATTTATGAAAAGAATAAATATTATGATAACTGATTTGTATGGTATGGTTTTCAAATGTCAAGGTCATGTTATTACACCCTTATTATCATGTTATTCTTATATAGTCATTAATATTTACCTTATTTACCCGAAAACTGCATCTGAGCTCATCGTTTCTTTTTTTTTTTCCTTTCACAAAATTATGAAGAAACATATTAACTATGACATGTCTAAGAAAGGTGAATTTTAAGACTGAATAAGTGGGATATGAATTAGATATTTTATAGGACATTTTTTAATGTTTCCACATTTCCATGGATAATAGACCGAAACAATTGTCCCATGGATCAAAATGTTATGTAATTAATAATTATTTTTTAAGATGTAATATCTATGTATGAAAAGTATGGGTCACTATAATATGAGATAAAAATAGTGTTTCATGGGTTTTATGATACAAAGGTTGAAAGAATATTTTTTTATACATGATATTGTACTAGATCATTATATATGATTAGTGGATGTTCTTGATACAACTTATACAAATATGAAAGATAGTTATAGCTTATACTATGGGGGAGCCCCATTATAGTTCCCCAATTCATAAGGTAATGTTTCCTTTCTTTACAGAAGTAAGAAGGAAGTTAACGAGGTTAGTTTCTACCATGGATTTATCTATCTCTAAATTCCTTTCTTTAATTGAAAAAAGAAACTGATTTATGGGGGAGTGGGTGCAATAAAAAAAATCATGAATAAAAAGAGACACCAATAAAAAAATCATTAAAAGAAAAAATAAATCATAAATTAAATTAGAAAAACAGAATGAACTTTCATAACCACTAATTCCTTTTCACCATTAATAAAAATAATAGCCTCTACCCATAGGTTTCCATCAATATTTCCATGAGAGATAAAGTTTAATAAGCTCATTATTTCTTTGTTTATATTAGTGTGGGGGAAATGATAAATGGATTAGAGCTTGACCTTTAAGGGCCACCTAAATCTGTTTATTAGTCTCCACAAGGACCTATGAAGAATCCATTTGGAGTGTAGTTGAGTTTTGTGTTGACTTAATTATATCATGATACTTTATACCCAATTAAATGAAAAAATTAATAGAATATGGGGTGATTTCCTCTTCGAACACATTGAGTTTGGAGAAACCATTGGCTCTGGATTTGGATCAGAATCTATTTTCCTTCCAGGATGAGATCCTACAAAGTCTTCATTAAGAAGGTATTATTGGTACTCTTACAAAGCATACTAATCCTTTTATATTACACTTTTCTAATACATCCTAATATCATTGAGTGATTTCTTTTACATGAGGGATTATTTAATATAAGATATCATAACTTGTGGTCTGGGTATATTAGAGTAGTCATTATGAGTCTGCATCCTCCTCAAATTCTTGGAGAATTCCTATAAATCCATAATGATTTTACTGCATGTCTTAGAAGAGGAATAAATATAAACCTCCTCTTATTCAACTTCCTTACTCTCGGTAGGCCTTGTATCCGTGTCAGAATACATCCCAGCTTGAAATTTTTCCCTACTTCCTCCCTGAGAACTGATCCATTAATGTCCTTAATTCTCACAATTCCCTCCTTCAAATGGAATTATGTTATCATCAAAAAACACATGAAACCTATTACTGTTACCTAAAATGGAGTTTCCCTTGATTATCTTTCTATACTAGAACATTTCCATATTCGAATCATGAAAATTATACATGACCTTGTTTCCCATTTCCTAACCATTAGAAAAACTCAAGTCGACAACTAGGATAATTTCCATTGATCTTTCATATCTAGTCTAAGCTGAATTGTCTCCAACTCTCATAGCCGAGGGGTATGATTGAATCACTACATCTACTAATAATGAATATTGAAATCAATTCAATAATTTCCCTCATCCGCAGAAGTCTCTGTAACCATTGTCACCTTTTCCAGTGTAGTCACATTTTGATGTGGGAAATCATCAGTCTGCGTATTTTATTCATATAGAGTAGCTCCCTTATGTTCAAATATTTGGGCTAGATTCCATTGGAGGAATCCAGAGAAGAAATAGTGAGTCCATGGATCATATATAATAAGAATTTCATATCTCAACTATATATATATATATCTTGATCTAGATGAAATATAAAGGTGGTTTTGGTATATCAACCTTAAAAAATATTCAGGGATCAATTGGATATAAATATTCTTAGGTTTTGAGATATATAACATGGAAGAGACCAAAAATATTACCTAAAATATGAAAATTTGAGGGATTTTGGAAAGAAGTAGAAAAACATAAAAGATGAATCCATATCTCCTTGGTCTCTATATCATGAATCATGTGTAATGAAAAGGACCATATGAGGAGTATAAAATGAAAGTTATTGATGGAGCATGAGACTATAGACTAATCAATAGTTATTCATTCTTCATTAGATAATTGAACCATTATTTTTCAATAATCAAGAAGGCCAAAAACCACTAATTGATGGATAAACTACTTAGTGCTGAAGATTCTGTCAGTGACATAAATAGAAGGCTTTTGGAGACTGAAGAGGGAAACTGAGGTGATCTTGAGCAAGGAAGAAGCTTTTGAGAATTTTGCGGGGGACACCCTAAGTGATAGACCTCCATTAGAAAACCTTTGTAACATTGGAAAAAACGTAATACTAGGGAAGACAGTGAGATACCCTGGGTTGTTAAAAGAATAAAAATGATGGTAATGATCATCATATGAAAATAGATCGGAAGTTGTGACTCCCCCATTAAGAGGGGAAGGAATCACGGGGATGGATAGAACCGATAGAACCCTATATATGACCAAAGTGAGAGAGCTCACCACTACTTTACAAAATTCCTAGGGATTTATCTTGAATCAATTAATTTCTAACATTATTTTAACATGGGGTTTAATATAATGAACTATGTAATTAGAAGGGGTTCTTATTTTGTTTTTATGAATTTTAAAGGTTTTATTTGAGTTAAAAATGTATATTTTTCATGTGGATATTATTTATTTCAAATTGTCATAATTTATTGTAAAAAATGTAAAATTGTTATTGGTTTTTTATATTTTTCATTAGAATAGAGAATTTATTTATTTTACATACTTTATCGAGCTTGGTTTTTATCATCCCATGTTTTCAAAAGATTTTTTATATGGTTTAAGGATTAGTAGAAACGTTAATAAAGTCCATGTTCTAGATATGGATGTTTCCTTGAATGAATAAATCATGTATTTATAAAGAACTTTTTTTGATGAAAAAATTTACAATTTGTGAAAATTCCCACTTGAAAGAGATTTTCTTAATTTTCTAAAACTTTTAACCTAAAATTTCTTTTAGGAGTGTATGTGATCCAATATTTTTCTTTGATTTTGTATGTTTTGATTGATAAAATTTGGTCTCATTAATTGGAATAAATTCGAAAAATATAAAGATTATGTTTTTTGGATATGATCTGAGAGCATTGTTTTGGGGTTGTTAAACATTTTATTAGAGAATATTTTATCCAACAATTGCTATCAGGATGGTTCCATGAGAGGTTAGCTTACGATTTATGGATACCATCATGAGGTTTTAGGTTTATAGTTTTCTAAAATTTAAATGGATTAGACACTCCCCTTTTATTTTTAAGTATTGGAATTCAAATTTTATTAAGAGTATTTTGGAATACAATTATGTTAAAATTACCCTTGGTTTTAGTAGGGTTTTAGTGAAAAATTTATTTGAGGGATAATGCCTTTGAATTTTATTCGCATATGATTAAAGCCATTAAAAACCTTTGAGGTTTATAATATATTTGATTTTAAGGTAATTGTGGGTTATTACAATTTGGGCACATATATTTTATAGGTAACCATTGGGTTGAAAAGTGATTTTATGATTAAGTGATTAATGTTATTTCAGAAGTGGTTCTCTATTTTTAGAGCCTTATATGATTAAGGTAAATAGAATATCATGGGATTTAATTTTGGGAATAGATATATAATTATATTTTGTAAGAATATATTATTTTAATATGAATTTATGGTAATTTAGGTTATTTATGGAAATTATTAGCATATTTTTGGGATTATATGATTTGAGAATATACATATTTGGGTGTATAACTTTATGAGTGACTAAAATTGATTGAAGATAAATGTCAAATTAAACATATAAGAATATTGGATTAAATACTATTGATTTTTGGGTTTCTAACTTGTTTAAGGATATTTTGAAAAAATTTATGATTAGTTATTTATCAAATGATCTAAGTTGAACTTTGGGTGTTATTGTTGAGTCAAAGGAGATGAATTTTGTATTGCATCATATAGAAGTTTAATCATTTTGGAAATTATCTTACCATGTGGTAATGAATTTTGTTTTTTTAATGTCTAAAACCGTATGATTATCTTATTATAATTTTGTGGAATTATGTGATCCATTAGAAGTTAATTTTAGAGCTCCAGGCTCAAAAAATTCATCTTTAATACTTATATTTTTAATAAGAAGATGATATTGTGGTGGTAATTTATTAAAGGATGAAATTATTCTTGTCAAGTAAGTATATATTTATATAATCTTATTATTTATATTACTGAAATTATTCCAATCAAGTAAAGGTATCTTAATTTTTTTTATAATATTCTATTCATTTATTATGAATTGATAGTCATTTTCACCCTTGGGTGGTATGGAAGTAGTTTTGAGGGATTCTATATGTATCCAATTCGTTAGACCACCTTGAATTTGATTTCCTATTTTTCTTTCGTTATTTTTTTCTTTCTTTACTTATTATTGTGTAGCCTTGCTTCTTCTATAATAAAAACTAATCTATTATATTATCATTAAAAAGTAGTCATTTTTTACACCTTACTGGTTTATGGGTTTCTAGTCATTATGTTTCTCTATAAAATTCACTTTGTAGTGATAAATGTTAATCATCACGCTCTATAATTTTGAGGACATTATTTTTTACTTCATGATAAATTTTACACTTCCCAGTAAGTTTCTCATATTTGAAAACCAAGTTTTGTGTTATTTCATACGTCCTTCATAATTCCCTTTACCTCTTCTCAAGAATAAGTTTTATTTAACCTATATTTAAGAAAGGCATTAATCAAATACTAATCCCAAAATTTCCTACATAATGTTCAAATTGAGAGGGAATAATTTATTAAAAGGGGTGTGGAAAATTTAATAATTTAATATTCTAAAGAGTACATCATGTTCATTAGAGTATATGACACATAACATCGAGTATAAATGAAACATGATATATTAATATTTGAATGTAAAAGTTACAATATTTCCCTCAAATTCGAAGGATTGAATAATATTTTAGGAATTTTTAAATATATATAATATTCCTAATAAATTAAAATAAATTTATAAATATTCAATAAATAAGGATTTAATTTTTTGTAAATTCATTTTATGCTTTAAAAATATGTTTTAGTCAAAAATGATATTTATTTATTCTGAGTGAATATTTTAAATAGTTTATATTAATTTTTGGAAATAAATTTGATAAATTTTTTCAATTTTTGAAATAATTAAATCAAAATTATCTTATAGTAAAATTTGGGGATTTTCCAGATAAGGCCTATTCTTCAGTGAATAACGAAATAACCAATTTTTGGAAAACAATGTTTTTATTCATTAAATAAAATAATTTAATATCCCCTTTTGATTTTAATTTTACATAAAAGTAAAATAAGTATTATTTAATTATATATATTATAATTCATTACATTAAAATCATTTTATACCAGATTTTGGTATTAATACATTTTTGGGCTTAAAAAGGCATTTTTTCTTCTTCAGAAAACTATTTTTGGTTGTGTTTTGGGTTTTAATAAAAAATTAATTTAGGCCACATATAAAAATATTATCTAGAAAAAAAATATTTTATATTTGGACTCAGAAGTTCCAAATTTGGTAAATTGGCCCCTTTTATATTTGGCCATTATTAATAGTACCATGGTAAATAGTTTTCACCTCACCAAGTGTAAAATGGGATTATCAGGGTTAAAACCATGAAATAAGGTCTCAAAATCAACCCAATAGTTTAATTAATTCTATTTTATGGGGTAAATCCAATATTACCAATCCCATTTTTGAATATATGGTATTTTGTTTAATTGTCTCTTCATAAATATATTTATATTATTATAAGTAATGAAAATTTTAAAATATCACTTTCTTGATTTTTAATATAAAACATTTTCTCTAATGGGGACAATTTTTTTAGTTATAATTGTTCATTTGAAATATTAATTTTTTATTCTGGTAAGAAATTTATAATTTTTATTGATGATATAATTACCTTAAAGGCTTCGGCAATGCCGACGTAGTGCTTTTGCAAGCCATAAAAAAATCAAGTAATTAATTTTAAAACTCTAAGTGTAATATTTTAGGGGTAATTTTAATTATACAAAGAATTTTTATGAGAAATATTACATATTATATTTGGGTTAAAGATTTATATTTTAATTCCATTTCTAACATTTTTTGTAGTCAAATTATGTGTACAATTATTAAAATAAAATTAATAGTATTTTATATTAAATTATATTTTTTGATTATTTAAAAATCATAAAAATATTTAAATTAGAAAATTTGAATGCTAAATGGTGAAAAATTACTTAAATTTTCCATTTATGTGCAAATTGTCTCATTATATGTAAAATTATAACCCTTTCATATTGAAAAATTCATTATCACACCACTACTACAAATATGGATTTTATCAGTGCTAAAAATGGCCATTAACAGCGCTAGAAAAAGTGCTATTAATGTCGGCGAAGATAAAGGGGGGGGGGGGTCCCCTTTATCAGTGCCCCAAAAAGTTCTGATAAAGACCCCTTTTATCAGCACTGATAAAAGACCCTTTTATCAGTGGTTTTTTTAGCGCTGATAAAAATAAAAAAAATTAAAAAAAAATAAAAAAATACTGCCAATCTCGGGGGGGGGGGGGCTTTTTACAGTGCTTGTGCCCCCCTTTATCAGCGCTTTCCTGCACCTCCAGCACCCGTCCGCACCGCCTCCACCCTTAATTAGTGCTAGTCCATTAAATCACCCTTGCGCGCGCACCCGTGCCTCCACCCGGATTTGATCTCGAGACCTCCCCCCTGCGCATCTAAAGCCTTTTCCACTACTCTATATTGATTTGTTCTCTTATTCATGATATATCTATTTATATATATATATATATGTATTTAGTTATATTTATTCTTATAGTAATATACATTTATATTAATATATATAGTTATATTAATATATATATATATATAGTCATATTAATATATATAAATAGTTATATTAATATATACATATAGTTATATTAATATATATATAGTTATATTAATATATGTATAGTTATATTAATATATAGTAGTTATATAAATATAAATATATTGGTATTTTAAATAAAATGGATATTAGTTATTATTTATATAAAGTTAATATATTTTATATGTAAATAGGTGTAATTATTTATTTAAAAAATTTAATTTTTAGGTGTGAATATATAAAAAACGTGTACATATAGTTATATATTTGATTATAAATAGCAGTGAATTATAAAAAAGGATGAAATTTTAAAGACATAATATCAATATGAATGTAATACCTTGGAATAAATTCAGTCCCCACCAAAAAAAATCCAATAATACCCCCTTAAACGAGGCTGAAAATTTACAAAATGTTAAAAAATCTGGGTACCCTGACTCAAAACTCAGTTTTGGAGGGCTTCTGGGCCTTTTTTGGCCTCTAAAAAACGCTTGACTGGGGTACCACCCAATTATAGCGACGTAGAGCTCATCACAGGATTTGATATGATATGTAGTAGAGCTCAAACAGACACCCAGATCAAAAGTTATTGCCGTTTGAAGTTCCAGTTGGGTTTTCAACATATTTTGGATCTTTTTTTTAATTTTTTTTATTTTTTAGTCTTCAAATTGTTATTAAATGACTATTACTCAATAATAATTAGAAAATTATGATTTTTTAATTTTTTTATAATCCATTTTCACTAAATATTATATATATTAAGTATAATAAGTGTAAATGTACATTTATACTTATCTAAAATATATTTAAAAATTATATATTATCTTTATATCAATATTACTATATAACTATATTTATATATTAATATTTTTTTTTAAATTTTTATTTGAGGTCGACCCTTTATCAGTGCTTTTAAAAAAAGCACTGATAAATCCCCCCTTTATCAACGCTACTAAACAAGCGCTGATAAAGGGGGTCCCTTTATCAGCTCTAAAAAAGGGATGATAAAGGGGTGCCTTTATCAGTGATAAAAAAAGCGCTGATAAAGGGGTAATTTTATCAGTGATTTTTTAGCGCTGATAAAGGCACCCTTTATCAGCGCTTTTTTGAGCGCTGATAAAGGCTCCCCCTTTATCTGCGCGTTTTCCTTAGCGCTGATAAAGGGGTGGCGTTGGCCTTGCCCAGTTTTGTGGCAGTGCATGTGGGGTTAAAAACTAGTTAACCAATGAGTTAAACATAAATAAAAGGTCTAAAATGATATCAAAACCTATAAAATTTTTATTTGGCGATTATATAAATACCATAGCCTCATCATCTAAGAATAAATTCCATTTTCAACCATTTTACTCTAGTTAGACACATATTATATTATAATATTTCATGTATTTTCAACAATGAAATTAGAGATATTTTATAATAAATAATATTTTATTAAATAATATATAATATATAAAATCCTATATTCAGAATTTTTTTTATATGGTCCAAAATATAAAAAATGGTCCATTTATGGGTCAATTTTCATTTTATAATATATTTCTTGACCCTTGAAGAGTAAAAAACATTTACATCTCGATATTTGTCAAAAGAGTTTAAAGGTTGTTAAAAATAAACTATATGGGTAATAAAAAAACCGAAACATATCCAAATTTTTTATGATATTATTTAAAATAATATCCAGAATATATTCTAATTATATCATTTTGGTATATTTTTTTGTGAAAATTAATTTATCTTAATCTAATACTTTATGCAATTCCTTGAGTGCCCCACCCCCAATTATGGAGCCCCCTGTCCTATTCTATTCAAACATCAAGAATTTATTATTTTATAAAATACCTACCCAAATAAGTTAATTAAATGTATCCCCACATCTTATATTTTGTGTTTTGAGTTGGAAATCAACCTAGGAAGGAATTTGGAATAAACTTAAAGAGGTTGTCTGAACAAGTGGTATAATTCTTAACCAAGTATTTCCATTTTATTTCTTCTTCTACCCTCTTAAAATATTATTAATCCACATTGAATTAATATCATCCTTATATTATATAAAATTATATTTTATTATGTTAATTTCATAATCTATATTTATGTCCTCTTCAATCAAATGGTAAGTTAAACCATTATTCGTGTGTACTGTGGACTACTGAATCTCAAAAATATATGATTTGTTTTCCACTGCCACCTATAATGATAAGTTTCAATGATTGATTTAATTTATATAGATATTTGATATTTTTGATATATTTATAATTATATAAATATTTTATGTTGAACCCTCTGTGAAATGGTTATTTAAATAATCACAAATCATTGTTATTTGTGTTTATAAGTAAATTTAGTAAACTATTCATTCTATTATAAATGTGTTTATATATGTTTAATCATGTTTACATATGTTTATCTATGATTATTTATGGTTTTCTATTGATCTGGAAGTGTTCCGGATTGAACGAACACATGGTGTGTATTTCATGTTATTGAATCAACAATAGATATTTTCTTGAGTCACCGTTAGTTCGCACCAATGACAACAGTCGCACTGATGACAATGGTCGCACCGATGAGAATGGTCACACCGATGGCGAACAGTCGCACCGATGAGAATGGTCGCACAGATGAGAACGGTCACACCGATGAAGAACGGTCGCACCGATGAAGAATGGTCACACCGATGAGAACGGTTGCACCGATGAGAACAGTCGCACTGATGATACCTACCAAAACCAATGATGATCCAATGACCTTCCGAAAAAGATTCTGATCAAATGACCTACCGAAACCGATGCTGATCGAATGACCTATCAAAACCGATGCTGATCAAATGACCTACCGAAACCGATGCTGATCAAATGACCTAGTGAAAACGATGCTGGAGGAAAATGAACTGCTGAAACTGATGCTGATCAAATGTCCTACCGAAACCGATGCTGATCAAATGACCTTCCGAAACCGATGCAGATTCAAGTGACTCACCCATCTCATGACTCACCGATAGTCATGAAAACTGTTTAATCCTTATACTAACCCTTTTAATTCCAATGGTCATATTTTCTTAGTTAAATGCACCTGATATTTGTTAATGTTGGTTATTGGATGTCAGGAAACCGTACCTAGTACCTGTAAAAAGGAAAAGAATTCTTTTTTTCCAAATCTCAAGGTATGAAAAGGGAGATCTGCAAGTAAAACATAAAGCTGAATGAAGAGAAAGAAAAACACACGAAAGAAGGTGCACGTGTATGAAGTCCTACAGAACACAAGAAGAACTTGAAGAAAACACCTGGAAAAATCTTAGAGCTTGAAGAAGATATTTCACCTGGAACAAACACAAAGACGAGTAGCTGTGCCTTACTGAAAATCATATGCACAAGTACAAATAGCTGTGGCTGAGAAGAACAATGATACTCTATTTTGATTCACCCTCACCAGAAAGGACTAGATTTCTATCTGCAACATCAAAATGAGTCTAGGGCATATCTATAAATACAGAGAACTTTCTAAACTCTATTATTTACTCTATTATATCCCTTTGCTTAACATTATGAGCAGAGTGTGTGTACATATGTCTACTCTAGATACACATTATCACCTCACCTGAACTGGAGGATATTAAATTCTCACACCAAACTTTCTACACCTTCTTGTATCCCACTATGAGTTGTGGAAGAGGTCAAGTGTGACCTGGACAGCCTAAGAGTTGTTGCTATAGTTTTTCCCACAATGAACTGTGGTAGAGGTCTTAGGATCTGAACAGTCTCTGTACTGTTGTTTTCCCCAATCCAGGGTGTGGATCAAATTTATATAAATTGGTTGAGAGGACAAAGTCTCGGCTTGAGACTAAACCTATTGGTTATATCTACTGTGAATCTTAGATTATGTCTAAACTATATTATATATATATATATTGTATTATGCTACTATT
The DNA here is from genome assembly GCA_963277665.1 of Viscum album. Taxonomy (NCBI): domain Eukaryota; kingdom Viridiplantae; phylum Streptophyta; class Magnoliopsida; order Santalales; family Viscaceae; genus Viscum; species Viscum album. Next base: position 392,876,975 of record OY728146.1, read on the forward strand.
TACTTTGAAATACAAATTGATTTTAAAGTTACTATGGTAGTTAAATTATCAAGTGTTTGTAACTTTTTTAAATCAGTAGGTTAGTTTCAAAAGCTAATTTAATCCTCTGATTAAATTAACTGAGACCTAATCAATCTTTTGAGAATCTAATTTAACCTTTACAGATTTACAAATTCACTACAGTTTAACTTGTTTTTAAATTGGGGTATTTTAATAGGAATATTCTTTAATAGAAATTTTAATCTGAACTCAATTCACCCGCTATTGAGTATCCAATATGACCAACATTTGGTATTAGAGGGTTAAATTATTAAAGGTTTTTCGAATACTCTGTTTCTCAACTGTGATTTTAGTTGTATCTGAAAGATCTTAAATTTATGTTAGTTCTAAATTTTATCTCTTTAAATATATTTTCTAAAATATAGTTATGGATAATAGACTAGAAGGTGCTGCAACCAAAATTCCACCTTTCTTCAATGGTAACAATTATGCTGAGTGGAAACTGAAAATGAAAATTCACTTAGGGAGTATGGGATTCAACATCTGGACTGCTATAGAAACTCAATATAAGAATCCAGACACTGAGATAACTACTTGGGATGAACATACTAAAACTGCTTATAATAATAACTATAAATAAATGAAAGCCATGTATTGTTCTTTAGGCGTTGAATAATTTAATTGTATATCCCCTTTCAAAACTTCTTATGAAATTTGAGATACTTTGGGTGTTTCTCATGAAGGAACAACCAATGTCAAAGAAATAAGATTAAACACTTAAATTATTAAATATGATGATTTTAAAATGAAGTCTGATGAATATATTTCTGACATGTATTTCAGGTTTAATGATATTTTCAACACTACAAGATCACTAGAAAAAGATGTTCCTGCAAAAGAACAGATCATGAGGATATTAAGATATTTACCAGAAAAATGGAGAGGAAAATCTGTTTCAATTAGAGAATCCTATGATATTAGTGATTTACCTGTGAAGTAATTAATTGGTAAGCTTATCATGTATGCAGAAGAACTTATAGTAAATAAGGAAGAAGATGATGAACCAAGGAAGAAGTCAATAGCCTTCAAGACATCTGCTTCAAAGATCAAAGATAAGGAGAATGTTCACATACATACTGAAAGCACACCAAGTGAATGTTCAGATTCTGACAGTGATGCTAAGATGACTCAAATGGCTAGGAGATTTAAGAAGTTCTACAGGAAGAAAACATTGTTCAGAAAATCAAACTACAAAGGTAAATATGACAACAAAGGTCATTGGAAGAAATATTGGAAGAAGTATGATAAGAGTGATGAGATTGTCTGTTATGAGTTCAAAAGGAAAGGACACATTAAGACTGACTGTCCAAAGTTAAGGTTAAAAAAAATATTACTACAAGGACAATAAGTACAAGAAATAAATGGAAGAAACTTGGAGTGATTCAGAAGACACATCAAGTGATTCTGATTCTACTAAGGACAAAGACTCTCAGAAGGCTAACATGTGTTTTATGACAAACACATCTGAGGTAACACTGGACACTCCTGATTTAAATTCAATTTTTTCTAGAGTTGATTTTGATTCGGAATCTGAAAACTTTTCTAGTGAGGAACTATTTGAATATTGTAATATGATAGAAGAAACCCGCAATGATCTTATGGACAAGTATAAAACCTTGAAGAAACATGATGCTTTGACCATCTCTGTTAAATCTTCCCTTCATATAGAGAAAGAAAATAATTCTCAATTACTTAAGGAGAATACTAAATTGAAATTTTTTTAATGAGAAACTAAGGATGTACATAGAAAAGTTTACTAATGGAAAAGACAGACTTACAAAAATGTTAGGTAAACAAGTTGCACCAAAACATACCACTGGAATAGGCTATAATCCTGGACAAGCATAGATTACTAAAACTAGATTTATTACTAAATCTGGACAGAATGCTGCTAGTTCTAGTTCTGGAAATTCATATGCTTCAACTCATTATTCACATTGCTATAGATCAAATAAAGTTTGTCTTTCAAAATCTATTGATTCTGTAGATTATATGAGACCCATGTGACAAATCTATGTACCTAAGGCTTTGCTTGCTAACCTATCTAGACATACCAAAATCTGGGTACCAAAATAATTTTCTGTTTAAACCTGTTTTGTAGGAAACTTTCTTGAAAAATTTCCATAAGAAGGTACGGTACTTGGATAGTGGATGTTCAAGGCATATGACTGGAGATTACTCATGCTTCAAGAGTTTAATCAAAGTTGATGTAGGCCATGTAACTTTTGGGGATAACTCTAAAGGAAAAATCATCGGCTTAGGCCAGATTGGTAACACTGATTCAGTTTTAATTTCTAAAGTTTTATTTGTTGATGGACTTAAGTATAATATGTTAAGTATTTCTCAATTGTGTGATTATGGCTTCAATGTTAAATTTGAAAATGATTCTTGTAAGGTTTTTAATACTAAAAATATTTTAGTATTTTCTGCCTTGAGAAATGAAAATGTTTATGTTGTTGATTTGAATTACTTGGCTAAATAAAACGTAACTTGCTTGAATGCTCTTCACAATGAGTCTTTGTTTTGGTATAGAATATTTGGACACTACAACATTCATTCACTTAGATAATTGACTAGGAATAACTTAGTTAGAGACCTACCCAAACTTTAATTCCCAACTGATAAGATTTGTAATCCTGATTAAAAGAGAAAGAAACATAAAGTTTTATTCAAATGAAAGAAAGAAGTTTTTACATCTCAACCTCTCGAGTTGGTTCACATGGGCTTGTTTTGACCTTCTAGAGTTTCTAGTTTAAATGGGAAGTAATATTTCTATTTGTTAGTAGATGAATTTTCTTGATATACTTAGGTATAATTATTAGCTCACAAAAGTGAATCTTGTTCTTATTTTGTTAAATACTTCAAGTCTATAGATAAACTTAGTGGACTTAAGATTAAGACCCTAATAAGTGATCATGGTGGTGAGTTTGAAAATCATGAGTTTGAATCTTAATGCTTACACAATGGCTGTAATCACAACTTTTATTCCCGTAGGACACCTCACCAGAATGGTGTAGTAGAAAGAATAAATAGAAACCTTCAGAAAATTGCAAGAACTATGCTAAACGAATATGACCTACCTATTTATTTTTGGGATGAAGATATAAATACAACTTGATACATTATCAATAGAGTCTTGATCAGACATGTTCTTAAGAATACCTCTCATGAACTGTGGAATAATAGGAAACCTAAAGTTAGTTACTTCAGAGTCTTTGGTTGAAATTTTTTTATTCTTAATACTAAGTATAATCTAGAGAAATTTGCATCCAAGAGTGATGAAGGAATATTTTTAGGATATTCAATTACTAGTAAAGCCTATAGAGTCATTAATAAGAGAAAAAAGTGTGTGGGAGAATCTACTCACATCAAATTTGATGAAACTGATCCACATGAATGTAAAGCTTCTCTTGAAAATCTTGAAGAAGATTTGTCTGTTCTAGACCATAATGATAAAATCAATGAACATGTTGTAAAGACAACCAACTCTGGAAATGTTCCAGAACCTTATTATGATGAATCCGAACTAAGAGAAGAACCTGAAATTTCTAGTCCCACCTTTACTAGATCAACTAGGATTCTAAAGAATCATCATTTAGATGCTGTTGTCGGTAATCTTGATTGAGGGACACTGACTAGAGCTTCTCTAAGAAATCAGGTTCAACATCACGCCTTTATTTCACAGCTAGAACCTAAAAATATCAATGATGCAATCAATGATAAATTTTGGGTAATGTATAATGAAGAAGAGTTAAATCAATTTGAAGGAAACAAAGTTTGGGAATTAGTATAAAGACCTAAGGACACATTGACCATAGGCACTAAATGTGTTTTTAGAAACAAAGATGATGAATCTAGAAATATAGTTAGAAACAAAGCAAGGATAGTTGTACAAGGGCATAGTCAAGAGGAAGGAATAGACTATGAAGAATCATTTGCACCTGTAGCTAGATTAAGTGCCATTAGGATCTTACTTTCCTATGCTGCTCATCTGAACTTCATGTTATATCTAATGGATGTTATAAGTTCTTTTCTAAATGGTTTTATAATTGAAGATGTTTTTGTTGAAAAACCACCTGGATTTACAAACCCCCATTTTCAAAATCATGTTTTTAAGCTTTTTAAAGGTTTGTAAGGTTTAAAACAGGCTCCAAGAGCTTGGTATGATAAAATTAAAATTTTTCTTATTTTTAAAGGTTTTACTAAAGGAATTACAGATCCCACTCTTTCTATTAAATGAATTTCTGAAGATATTTTGATTGTACCAATCTATGTTGATGATATTATCTTTGGATCTTCTAAAAATTATTTGTGTAATGACTTTTCAAAAATTATGCAAAATGAATTTGAAATGAGTTTAATGGGTGAACCTAAGTATTTTATTGGTTTTCAATTTTTTCAAAAGAAAGATGGTATTATTTATATCAAAGTAAATATACAGAGGATATTTTGAAATGTTTTGGTTTGGATAGTAATAAGGGAAGTGATACATCTATGAGTACCACCTGTAAGTTGGATGATGATGAAACTGGGAAATCATTTGGTCAAACAAATTATAGAGGTATGATTGGAAGCTTACTTTACCTTACTTCTTGTCAACCAGATATCATGTTTGGTGTATGCATGTGTGCAATATTTCAAACTAATCCTAAGGAATCTCATTTACTTGCTGTTAAAAGGATTTTTAAATATCTTAAACATACTACCAATTTAGGTTTGTTTTATCCAAAAGGGAAATCTTTTGTCTTAATGAGTTATTCAGATGCTGACTTTCCTGGTTACAAGTTAGATAGGAAGAGCACATCTGGAACATGTCATCTTTTGGGAAAGTCCCTGGTATATTGGTGTAGTAAGAAACATAACACTGTTGCATTGTCTACTCCTGAAGCAGAATACATTACTGCTGGTAGTTGTTGTGCATAGATTTTGTGGATGAAACACACTCTGTTGGACTATGGATATCAATTTAGACACGTGTCAATAAATTGTGATAACACTAGTGAAATTAGCATCTCTAAGAATCGTGTGTCAAACTCTAGGACCAAACACATTGATGTCAGACATCACTTATTGATGGATCATAATAAAAAAGGTGATATTTTTATGGAATTTATTGACTCTAAACATCAATTAGCTAATATCTTCACCAAAAACTTAAGCTCAGAAAGGTTAAATTTTATTGATCAAGAATTATGTACGATCGATCAGTAAAAATGATCAGTGAAATCGATCAGTAAAACCGATCGGTGAAACCGATTGGTGAAGTTGATTGGGGAAACTGACCAGTGAAACCGATCAGTGAAACAGATCAGTGAAACCGATTAGTGAAACCGATCAGTGAAACCGATCAGTGAAATTGATCTTTTTGCTACCGTTTGTGTCTTACAGTATTTAACACTTTTAGTGTTTATCAAAACGATGTTGTTTTACTTAATCGATATTATATTTAGTATTGTAACCCTAAATGATAAATTTAATTACCCAAAACTATTTATTTTCCCAAGAACTGTGACTTTCCATCTCCCGCCAAACCATAATATTTCTGAAACTTGATCCTCTTGAACCTCTCAAACCTTTTTAAATCCTTCAAACCTTTCAAACCTCCCAAACCTCCAAATGGAAAATAAAAAGCGACGAAGAAAGGAATATGAAGGTTCTTCTCCTGTGAAATGCCAATGAGGAGAATCAAGTAGCACGAATCAGAGGTCAGTAAACCCAGAGTTGGAAACTCGGTTGGTTACAGATGAAAAGGAAGTAAGTTCTGAATGGGTTTTAACCAGCAAGTCTTCTCTTTTAAAATATTTGGAGATGCAAGGATGGAAAGACTGGTTCTGTGATAACAACCGAGTCTCCTACCCAAAGTTTGTGCTTGAGTTTTATTTGAACATAACTATTATATTGGATAGAGAAGAAGCTGCAAGACTCTCTTCAGTGGTTAAAGGGAAAAAGATATCTTTTTCTTCAAAGCGATGGGCTGAGTGTTTGGGAGTGCCTCATAAAGGTAGATATGAAGACTATTCTAATAATATTCCTTCTACCACTGAATATTTTTCATATAAATGTGCTCTAAAGATACTGACTGGAAATTCTGAATCCAGAAGAATAGAAGCTGCTGAGTTAGATGGTGGAAGTATATTTTAAGTTTATTCAGCACCAAATCTGTCCCAGAAATGGTGATTTTGCTGTTGTGAAGTATCAGGATGCTTGCTTATTGTTTTTATTGCTAAATGATGAGAAGATAAACTTATGTATATATAATACTGTCCATATTACAGAGATGGTGAAGCCATACAAGAAAGATACAACCTTGTTCTGATCTAAGAAAATCTCTTCTATGTTGAAGTTTTTGGGATGTGTTAAAGATGAAGATGAGTGTCTATAATCCAGTATTAGTTTTTGTATTAACAATGATATCTTCAAAAGAATGAAAATATACTGGAATCCATGGAAGAATGCATGGGTTGCTGATGAAGATAAGTTATATGACTCCTTTAATTTGTCTGATCATCCTAAGAGACCAATGGGGATGAGAGATCCTGGTTTAAAACCTGATGAAGAAATTGTTTATTCTGATGAGGAAGAGGAGATAGAATTTCCTAAGGAAAATGATGAGTCAAGTAAGAAAGGAACAAGGGAAGTTGAGGCTGGTGATGATGTGGATACTGAAAAGGAACCTAAGTCACCTCCTGATGACATGAGTGATCCTAATATAGTAAGTCCAAAGAAAATAAGAATAGAATTTAGACCAGCTAGTCAACCTCTCATGTTACCAGAGTTATAACCTCCTCTAGGTGATGAAGAAGTAGCTAGAACTAATGAATCAAATTATGAGTAGTATGAATCCAGTAGAAAAGATAGTACCGATGAAACTACCTTAAATAATAATGGAAATGATGACGGTGATGATGATAATGGAAATAATGATGATGTTGATGATGATGATGCTGCTTCTCGACAAGTAGATGGTCAAAATGTGATCCAAGATGATGTACGACCACCACAAGTTGAATAAGAAGTTGTTACTGCGGCTGAAAGAACAATACAGACAAAGACTGATGTTGGTGAATAAATCTCTCATGAAAATTCAGGAAGAGCTGATTTTCTAAAGCCCCAGTATACCTCTTGTAAAGATTCATGGGAGGAACACCCATGTTTTGCTGTTCTTGGTATGGATTATTCAAAGGAAGAAGAAGAAGGGGTGCGCAAAGCAAGGGAAAGCCTCTCAGTTAAGGCTAGACTAGTTACTGAGAATGTGAAAGTGACAGCAGAAAGACCTGGTCCTTCAGTTTCTCGATCGGATTCAGACAAATTTATAGATGAGTTTCTCCATGCAGTTAGAGAGACAATGAAAAAGGAATTATCTCATGCTCCTGATCCTTCTCTTGTGAATTTATCTGAGGTTGCTATAGATGATATAACTCAAAGAGTATAAGGTATTATAAAGGAAGACCTGTTCAATACTGGTGAAATTATTGGAAGGCACATTAAATCTCTAAATCAAGCTCTCAAGGATTTAGGCAATGACTTAGTTTCTATGTCAGGAAAATTTAGATCAACCATCACTGGTATGATGGAAGTTCTGAGAAATTTAATAGAACTTCTGAAGAAGTCAGATTTGAGAAAGTTAAAGGCTGAGATTAATCAGATTTTTTCTCAAGCTAGCTCCTCCAAAGTGACCAAGATTACTGGTCATGATATCAATTCTTTAAAGGATGTTATAAAAGAAGAGTTAGCTACACTTGGACAGATTTTGGATTTGGACTCATTGAAAAAGATAAAAGAAAACAATGATCATATTCACAAGATGGTGATTGTAACAGCCCTAGATTTTATGAAAAATATTCTTTTAATTTCATTGATGTCTTGTGTTGTAAGCTACAACAAGATTGCCTTGCGCTATACGCAACACCGTATGTGCTTGCAGTATACATAACACTATTCTTGGATCATGTTACACATAATGTTGATTGTAGTTATTCTACAAAACATTGAGTGTATATATATATATATATATATATTCAATGTATAAATGAAATATGGTTGGATTATGTTATACGAAACAACGGAGGAGTCTTTCACAACACGCAACTCTGACTTGGCTTGCATTACACGCAATCACGACCTTCCTCAATAGCGTGTGTTGTACGCAATACCAGGTTTCACTAAACAATGATATATTGTTATAATATTATTATGGATAGGCCGTTATGAATAGTATTAATCACATTCTGAATTTTATAACATTATTATTCATCTTACACATTTTCTAGAATATGGTATGAGAACAAAATAAATTTTTCGTGTAAAATATGTACTTTTCAAAAATTGTAGTTTTCCTCCCTTTTGACGACGCGCCCACCTTAAATCTTGTTTTTGACATGTCTATAAGTTCAATTTGACAAAATAAAATTCTTCTTTGGAATTAGGAAATAAAAATTTACTTTGGATAAATTTTTCATATTATTCTGATAACTTTCATATTTTAATGAATATTAAAATCACGCTATATTTTAATTAAAAAAAACTTTTTTCATCGCAATAATTGATATGGTTAGATTATATTTTTAATTGGTCTTAAAGTGTAATTATAATATATTTTTACCATTTAATCCAATGTTGTTCATTGGAATTAATTTCACTTTGAAATTGGACATAAACATGTATCAATCTTTTGATTGTTTTTGTTTCCTAAAAACACGCTATTTGTTTTGATAACGAGAATTAAATTTAAAATTAATTAATTCCACTTATATGTTATGAATTTGGAAAAATAGTCATTAATTTTGAATTCGGAATATCGAATAATGATTAGGCTGAATTTTTGGTATTTTTCTGAAAAACTTCAATTTTCGATGAATAGTGAAACCACTTTGTGGTAGTTAGAAAACTGACTTTTTTTAATTTAAATTAATTTTTAGCACTTCTGTGAATTTAATTTCAAAAATATGAGAGACTCGGTTAATATCAAGGACTAAAATGTTGTTCAATGAGATGAAAATAATTTTTGGTGAATAGTAACTTTTTACTTTTATTTACAACGGTTAAAAGTAAATAGGATAATTAAGGGTAAAAATGATATTATTATTACCCTAACACATGTACTAATTCTGTTGGATAAGTGTAATTAGATCGAAAACAACCTTAGGAATAAAATATGACCATTTAGGCCCACATGGATTTGATTAGGACATTTATTATTAATTTATTTAAAGAAGGGTTAAAATAGTTAAAATCAATGTTTAATAACTAAATCATTTTTAATATAGGGTTATACAAAAGATAAATTCGACTATAAATATTCATTAGAAAGATAAAAATATTTCCTACATAATGGGGTTTTATTTATAATTTTTAGACCTTAAATAATTTAATTTATTTATGAAAAAATGGTGATGCAGTAATTATCTTATTAATGAAATATTGACATAATTGATGTTATAAATACCCAAACAAATGTAATTTGAGACTTTTTATGAATTATAATAATTTTCTAGATTAACATGACATGTTAGTATTGATTTATTTAACTTTGTTAGAACTAATAATTCTGTTATGATTTTCACAAAAATAAATTACCCAATAGTTTCAAAATTGACATAAAATAGTTTTTAAAACAAATATTATATTATTAATTTTTATTTTATTTATCAAAATCTAAGTTTCGGCCAAATGACTTAGATAAGGTTATATATATTAACAATAAACAACTTGGGGTTCTTTTTTCTTTTTATAGTAAGTTTATTAACCTTATAGTGTAAGAAAACAAGAAGACACGGTAAAAGAAAAATTATTTAACTTAAGGTTAAATCTAAATGATAAGGTTAAAATAGGAACCTAAACTTGTATAAATTTGATTGGATGAAAGTATTTCGACCCATACCCACCTTATCTTCGAAATAACTCAATTTGGAGCTATTAAAAACCGAATATGACTTTATAATAAAATAATATTTTTAGTTTTTTCAAAGGGGCCCCTCTCCTCCCTTATAATAGGGCACCTCCTCCCTCTCTTCCTCACACCACTTTGAGCCATCAAGCTCGGCCAAACCCGGAAAAATTCTCTTCTCCACTTATATAGAAACATCCTAGAGGTTCTGGTCTTCTTCAAAGACCAATTTTAGTTCACTAAGAGGAGGTTTCGAAAAGGCGTGTAGAAAGAAGAGGTAATATCTGTTACCGATTCTTTCAACTTTATTTCTTCTTCTACTTATTATGCTTTAGTTGTTTCATTATTAAGTAATAACATACGTATCACTCATATACTGATATGTTATTATAAGTATGAAACAAACCTATTTCACCATCTATGCATCCTACGAAAAAAGAAATCACCGTGCGTGCGTACGTACGGAATACCGTCTCCACGCCGTGGTGTAATCTATTTTCGACCAACACCTTACTTAGATGGGTATAATGGTGTAAATAAATAAATATATATGATTATTGCAACGTGATATTGATTATGAAATATTATATATACACTTCAATGCAATTCCACGATCATGGAAATGATATCATCGCTCGTGCGTACGTACAGACTACCGTCTTCACGACGCGATGAGATTCATTCTGCGTGTTAACCATTCATGAATGATTATAAAGTATATATAATAAGTAATAATTATATATATGACATAATAATGATACTGGATTTATGTGTATATCATCTACTTAATTTCATTCAATTCAATAAGGAAACGAAAATAGCGTTCATGCGTACGTACAACCTACCATATCCCTGAACGGTGTATTTCATTCCATTTAATCGATCTATCATATATATATGTATATACTGAATATATATTATATATATATCATGTTTTACATTCATTAATTATGTAAATCAGGATATAATTAATAATATCAAGAACAACAAGTCCAAACATGCACGATAAATAAAACCATTTAACCCAAAATGCTGCTTTAACATGGAACTTACAAAAGAACGAGTAATATAAAGTAATAAGTGAACCATATATGATATCATAGCAATGAATATGATTTTGTAAGAAGTCAATGACATTATATAAATCATTATATAGGAGGTTTGGAAACGTACGAATCATATTGGACCTAAGGTAAGGGATAATTATTCCAGTCTCATTCTTATCCGAGATTGTTTATGCGTAAGTATTTACTGGGGTTATTGTTCTCATCCATGTCCATGTTTCCTAAAAATGGTTTCATGTATGTTTAATGTCCTTTTTACCTATTTTGACTTTTACTACATGGTATGTATGGAATATTTCTTTTACGAGGTACTTCTTGACTTTTCTGGAAAAAGAAGGAGAAGACTGTTTTTTTAACTTATATGACACGAACTGATTTTCTACGGTTTTATGAAGGCTTATTTTCATAAAGATTCCTCCAAAATATTTCATGAATATTTATTAAAAATACTTTCCTTTAAAAATATCATGACATTTTGTAAAAAGAAAATGATTTTGAAGAAGAAAGGATATTTTCCTCAAGAATTCATTTCAAGTGTTTTATCAAAACCATTTTCCATCTAAAATGACATTATTTCATATGTGTATGTATAAAGTATAACGTCTCCATGATTTACATGGTTTCACTTTTCTGATTATGAAATGATATCCATTTCTTTTATATGGATTATGTGATCATGGGATGATGTTTATGACACCCATTTTATTCATTTGGTTATTATGAATGATGTATATTTATTTTGTGGCACAAGTAAGAATGATTTCCTTATGAGATGGGTGAGACCTATATCTCCCTCCAGTGCATTGGGTAATGATTTATATCTCATGAGATAGATGTGGCTAGAACGGTAAGTTAATCTAGTTCAGTGTTACAGGACTGAAATGAGGAGTGAACTCGATTCAGAAAGGGACTTTTTCCAATAAGATGGTCTTGGCAGCAATGCCTTGGCTACTATGGAAATCATAACATGTGATTAATGGTTACCACAATTACACGTTTTATTCCCATGCTATTTTATCATGATTGATGTTCCCTTATTATATATTCCTTAGGTACTTCCTTGATTCATGTCTTTTCTCAATATTTTGATGTTTCGATTTTATGTTCAAGTTTTTGCTTTCAAATGTTTATGGATTGTTTTATGTTCTCTATGTTTACCCTTACTGGGAATTTTAGCTCACCCCTTTTATGTTTTATTTTCCCCAGGATATAAAGAAAGGTTTTAGGTATGAAAAAGGGGGAAGATATTTATTGGGAGATTTTGAATATCTTTCACCATGATTAGAATATTTTATTCCGAGTTTCCAAAGACACTAAACTATTATGATCCTTGTGTGTCTGTTTTTGTTGTGTACTATGTATTCCGCAAAAGTAATGTAATGTCCATGTACATCAAGCTTTGGATCTTTACAGTGAAGCTTTATTCGGATGATGCTACTCAGGCTCAGAAAGAGAGCAAAGCAAAGGTGGATCACTATTTCTCTAAAATCTATACCAAACATGAGTTGAACCATCGGTTTAAAGTCCTGGTTGACAATTTGAGGCTTCCTACAGTCACTCAAGCCTTTAAGGCTTAGGTACACCAGTTTTATGATTTTACTCCTACTCTAGAGAGCTTCATGCAAAACAGAGATGATTTTGAGAAGGCTGTGAAATATGGTGGTGAAGTCATTCAAGATTTTATCAGTATGCTCAAACCCTATCTTCATGTGCAAGCTAAGGAAATTGTTTTTCCTACCCCTAAGCCTCTCAATCCTTCCGGTGTTTCTCCTGGTCAGTTATCAGTTTCTCAAGCTCTCTCTAATATTCGTCCAGTCATTCAGAAGCCTCCCTCATGGATATCTTCTACTCAACCACAAGTGACTTTAGCACCCACTCTGCTTCCATCCAGAGCTGTGCTTCCACCACTCTCCATTCACCGAGATCAACCTTTCACAAAGCCACACTATAGCCCATCCATTCCTCCATCTGCCAAAGGAAACGCTCCTCTGCATCCTAAGAAGTACCCATGCCTTTCATTTTTGATAGGGTGTCTTTTATGTGTTTTTTCTAGTACCCTTTTCAGTGGTTATTTCAATGAAACTTTGTTCTGGTTTCTCTCTCTACAATCTTTTTCTTTTTTGATATTCCCAAAGGGGGAGGACATGCATACAATCAGACTATATGAAGTAAAGGGGAGAAATGATGAAAAATGATGACTGCTTAAATGATGACTACTTATATAAATGAATACATAGATAAAATACATTATATATAGAGGAGAGCTATCTATAATCTGATGCTATGTTGATATACTCTCACCTTGTTTATGAACTGGTGCATTTTCTAATGATCTGTTTATCTTTGGTTTTATATTTTGTTTATATAGGGGGAGAATACTGAATGTTACATCCTTTCCAATCTTTTCTTTTATGCCATAGATTTTTGATTATCAAAAAGGGGGATATTGTTGAACCCTCTATGAAATGGATATTTTAATAATCACAAATCATTGTTATTTATATTTATAAGTAAATTTAGTCAACTATTAATTCTGTTCTAAATGTCTTTAAATATGTTTAATAATGTTTACATATGTTTATCTATGATTATTTATGGTTTTCTATTAACATGGAAGTGTTCGACATTGAACAGACACTTGGTGCATATTTCATGTTCTTGACTCACCGTTAGATATTTTCTTGAGTCACCGTTAGTTCGCACAGATGATAACAATCACACCGATGAGAACGGTCGAACTGATGGAGAACGGTCGCACCGATGAGAACGGTCGCACCGATGAGAATGGTCGCACCGATGAAGAACGGTCGCACCGATGAAGAATAGTCGCACCGATGAGAACGGTCACACCGATGAGAACGGTCACACCAATAAGAACGGTCACACTAATGGTACCTACCGAAACCGATGCTGATCGAATGACCTATTGAAAATGATGATGATCAAATGACCTACCAAAACTGATGCTGATCAAATGACCTATCAAAACCGATGCAGATCAAATGACCTACTGAAACAAATTCTAATCAAATGTCCCATCGAAATCGATGCTGATTAAATGACCTACCAAAACCGATTCAGATTCGATTGACTCACCGATCTCATGACTCACCGATAGTCATGAAAACTGTTTGAACTTTCTACTAACCATTTTAATTACAACGGTCATATTTTCTTAGTTAAATGCACCTGATATTAATTAATGTTTGTTGTTGGATGTTAGGAAAATGTACCTCATACCTGTAAAAAGGTAATCATTCTTTTTTCCAGATCTTAAGGAATAAAAAGGAAGATCTGTAGTAAAAAGATAGAGATGAATGAAAAAAACACCCGAAAGAAGTTTCATGTGTATGAAGTCCTATGGAACATAATAAGAACTTGAAGAACACCAGAAAAAATCTTAGAGCTTGAAGCCGATCTTTCACCTAGAACAAACACAAAGACAAGTAGCTGCTCCTTACTGAAAATCATATGCACAAGTCCAAATAGCTGTAGCTGATAAGAACAACGATACTCTGTTTTGAGTCATCCTTACCAGAAAGGACTAGAATTCCATTTGCAACATAAAAACAAGTCCATAGAATATCTGCAAATACACAGAGATTTCTAAACTCTATCATTTCCTCTGTTGTATCCTTTTGCTTAACATTTTGAGTAGTGTGTGTGTACATCTGTCTACTCCAGATACACATTCTCTCTTGAGCGGAACTAGAGAATATTAAATCCTCACACCAAACTTTCTAAACCTTCTTGTATCCCATAGTGAGTTGTGGAAGAGGTCAAGTGTGACCTGGATAGCCTGAGAGCTATTGCTATTGTTTTTCCCACAAAGAACTATGGCAGAGGTCGTAGGACCTGAATAGTCTCTGTACTGTTGTTTTCCCCAATCCAGGGTGTGGATCAAATTTATATAAAATTTTTGAGAGGACTAAGTCTCAGCTTGAGACTGAACCTCTTGGTTATATCTGATGCGAATCTTAGATTATGTTTAATGCATATTATATATATATTTTGTATTCCACTGCAATGTACTTTGAAATAAAAATTGATTTTAAAGTTAATCTGATAGTTAAATTAGTAAGAGTTTTTAACTTTTGTAAATAAGTAGATTAGTTTCAAAAGATAATTTAATCCTCTGATTAAATTAATTGATACCTAATCAATCTTTTGAGAAACTAATTGAACCTTTATAGATTTACAAATTCACTACAATTTAACTTGTTTTTCAATTGGGGAATTTTAATAGAAATATTCTTTAACAGAAATTTTAATTGGAACTCAATTAACCACCCCTATTGAGTATCCACTCTGACCAAAATTTTATATCATCACATTTCTTACCTTTACATCCATTTAAAAATGATGACATCGTTCATGCGTATGTGTGGACTACCACCTCCTGGAGGTGATCTAATTCGTTTTTCATGACCACATCACATGGATGGTATATAAAAGTTTATTTAAATAGGTAATTAGTCATTTATGATATAATTATACTTATATAATATTAATATAATACTTACCTTCTTTATATAATAATCTCTGAATGTTGGAAACGGTACGCCCTCATATGTGCAATCTATCATTTCCATAATTTTATCATAGTTAATTACTCAAAACCACATTTAATAGTTGGTTCTAAAATTATATTTTTTATATAAAAATGATAATTATTTCATGTTAATTGTTCTATATATAATGAGATAATGAATTCAATGACTATAGTCAACCCACCAAAGACATAATTTCTAGAATGTATCAATCAAGGAACCTTTATCCAAGGTTTTTTGATACCCTAGTCTTTGGGTTAAAAGATTTCATACTTGTTATTTTTATTGTGTCAAGTTTGTTTTCCACTACATTTTTATTGATAAGGAAAATATAACTATCTTATACTTTCTTATACTTGTATACTCTAATTAGTGAGATTCTATATGCTTTAAGGAAGAATCTTTGACTTTGTAAACTTTTCTTAAATTTCACTTCCGGAACCATATTTCCAAAATCATGAATGTTTGTAGAAATAAGAGGTATGGGGAAATTACCTTGTCTAACTTTGTTAAACATTACCATCTTTACAAGTTACCAAATAACTTTTGAAAGTATAAAATTCACACCCTCTTGTATTTTGAGCGTCTGCATCATTAATTTGATCCTACAATTGGAATCAGAGGAGGTCTCTGAAATACTTATATTCACATATAAATTTTCTTGCTCAAGTTTTCATTTTTCTATATTTTCCTTTCATAGTATATTTTTATCCTTGTTTACAAGCATTTATTACTAACAAGTTTGTGTGGAAAGTTTTCTTTTTATTTTATATAGAAGGAATAAATGTTTGTTCGATTGACAATCTTAATCATACTAGACCACCTGTTTTTGATGGGAATGATTATGAACATTGGAGAGATCGTATGAAGAATTTTTTCATTAATATTGGAGTGAACAACTTTGTTATGCTTACTGGAGATTACAAGATTCCTGATAAAGAAGTTATAACTTTTACTAATCACGAAAAGTCAGAATATCAACTAAACTATAGGGTACACAATAATTTATTGTGTTCCTTGACCAGGAATATATATAGCCATATTTCTTCTTGTAAAGCTACAAATTGTATTTGGAAGAATCTTAAAGTTACTAATTTTGGTACTTCAAAAGATATTGAAACTAGAAGATCTATTATTAGAGCTGAGTATTATGGTTTTTTTCTTTCCTTATGGAGAACCTATATGTAAGGTATAACAGAGATTCCTAAAAATTTTCAACAGCTTAAAATCCATGGGTGAAAAAGGTTTGGATTATGAGGTACTTGTAGATAATATTATAGACATCATGCCTAATGAGTGGGAATCCAAGTGAAAAACAATTGATGGGAATAGGAAGTCTCACAGATTACTCTTGATGAGCTTTTTGGAACTATTCATCAACATGAGACTAGAATGAAAAGAGATACTGATAATGTTAAGAAGAATAATGGGAATGGAAGTGTTTATTTTACAACTACCTCTCATCATATGAAATCCAAGACTCTTGAGAGAGTTACAAGATCTAAATCAAAGAAGGTCACTATTTTATCAGAATCAAGTGAAAATGAAATTTCTGAGAATGAACTGGCTAATCTTTCTCAAAATATTAACAAGATAGTTTTGAAGAAATACTTTCTCTATATATATAAGAATAAAGAAAGAAAGGATAAGAAAGTCTATAAAGTCACTTGCTATGAACGAAAAAGTGATGGACATATAAGTCCAGATTGTCCTATGCTTAAGAGAAAATATAGAAAAGAAAATCATTATGAAAGAAATATAAAGAATTACTACAAATCTAATGATAATAATTTTTTGAATGCTAATAACAGCTGAAGTTCTAGTGGTGGAGACTCTTATGATGAATCTTCAGAGTATGAATCTTATGGTCAGAAGAATCTTGGTTTACTGACCAAGTTACCTATTGAAAATAATTGTTTTATGGCTAATATACACAATGATGAATCAATAACCAATGTATCCTTGAATACTAATTATAGTAATGGTAAATACAATGAATCCTTAGATGAATAATCTTATTCTTTTGAAGATAATATTTTACCTACCAATGAAGAAGTTTCTAGGTTTGTTAATCTCCTTGAGAATAAAAATTATAAAGTTAAGAAAAATATTGTTAAAGAAAATTATTGGATTTCTATTCTTACTAAATAAATATCAGATCTTTCCAAAGAACTTGATAAGAAACTTTATGATTTTTAAATTATTTCAAAAACTCTTGGTGAAGTTAATTCTAACAAGGATAAACTTTCTATGGATCTAGAAAAAGTAATTTCTAAGAAAAATGTTTTCGAGCCTAACTCTAGTGATAAAACTAATGTTTTTGAGGATAAGAACTTAGTTTTTAAGATAAAGTTAGAAATATTTTCCTTGAGGAAGTGTTTGTCAAACTTTACCTTAGGTAAGAAAAACTTTGATAGGATGTATTCTCAAATTCAACCTCTAAGGAATAATTCTTGTTTTGGTTATATTAGTTCAAAACCAATTTTTAGTAACAATTATTTTGTTCCTCAATGCGATCCTTTCTGCACTAAGTGTCAGTGTGGTGGTATTAGGGAAAAAATTGTTTCTTAATCAAAACTCAGTCTTTAGTTTTTCATAAAGCCTTTTTTTCTATGAAAATGTGGATTCTAAAAATTTTTCTTTCTAATGTTTCTGGATCCAAGAACGTTTGGGTTCTAAAAGTTTAACTCTTTTAGTTTCATGAAAATAAAGATAGTACCAACAGAAATACATGGTATATGGATACTGGATGTTCCCTGCATGTGAATGATAACAAAAACTTCCTTCAAAATATTATCAAGACAAAAGGAGGAAGATAATCTTTTGGAGATAATGCTAAAGGAGAAATTATTGGTATTGGTAACATTGTTCTTCTTGGAAAAACTTTGATTTCAAATGTTTTATTTGTTAAGGGTCTTAAGCACAACCTCATTAGTAAAAGTCAATTATGTGACGAAGGTTACCTTGTGAATTTTAGGAATGACAAGTGCTTAGTACAAAATTTCAATGAAGAGTATATTCTTCCTGCAAATAGGTAAAATAATGTTTACACACTAAAAAAAGAAGTCCTCAGAATCCAAGATATACCTTGCATTAGTGCAATGAAAGATAATTCTTGGTTGTGGTAGATAAGGTTAGTACACTCTATTCTTAGGAAAATATAAAAACTCTCTAATACAGGACTAGTTAAGGAGCTACCAAAGCACATATTTGATTTTTCAAAATTTTCTGATCTTTTTCAATATGGAAAGAAACATAAATCAAGTTTTAAATCAATTACTGAAGTCTTAACTACTGATGAATTACAGTTGGTGCATATGGATATTTTTGGTCCAACACAAACTGGAAGTATTGAAGGCAAATATTATGAGTTTTTCATAGAATATTATTACAATAGGTTTACATTGGTCTATTTTCTAGAAAATAAATCTGATGATTTTTCTTATTTCAAAAGTTTTAGAGCCCAAGTTAAAAATGGGAAAAATTTTCATTTTATAACTATTCATAGTGATCATGGAAGAGAATTTCAAATGCCTGTTTTTGGAACTTTTTGTAGTGGAAAAGGCATTACTCATAACTTCTTAGCACAAAGAACACCACAACAAAATGGTTTTGATGAAGGAAGATATAGAATTCTTCAAGAGATAACAAAATCCATGTTGAGTGAATATTCGGTTGCCAAAAAGTTTTGGGGTGAAGTTGTAAGTACTTCTTTCTATACTATAAATCATGTTTTGATTAGAAATTTTCATAATAAAACTCTTTATGAGTTATGTAATGGTAGAAAATATAGACTTTCCTACTTCATGGTTTTTGGTTTCAAGTTATTTATTCTAAATACTAAAAATAATCGACAAAAATTTTCACCCAAATCTGATGAAGGGATTTTCTGAGGCTACTCTACTAAATCTAAGGCTTATAGAGTATTCAATAAAATTACTTGTACTGTTGAAGAAATAATACATGTCAAATTTGATAAAACTGGTCCTTTTGTTTTTAACTACCTCAACCAACATTGTCAGATGTGTTTTCAAAAACTGATTTTATATCCTTGTTAGAAAATCCTTCTGAAAAGGAAAATGTCCAAGAAGGTGTTTCTGAAACATTTACACCAGAAGATTTCCTACCATACGTTGATGAATAGGTTTTATAAAACCCAAATTAGGTGTTTCTGAAGAATCAAACCAGTGATAGTATCATTAGTGATATAAATCAACCTATAAATACTAGAAGTTCCATAATAAATTAAATAGAACATCTAGCATTCCTCTTCCAATTAGAACAAAAAAGAACTAATGAAGATTTAGGTGGTGATGATTGGATAAAATCTGTGAAAGATGAGCTAAATAAATACAAAAGGAATAATGTCTGGACCTTGGTTGAAAGACATAAGGAAAATTCTTTTGTTGGAGTAAAATGAGTCTTTAGAAATAAATGTGATGACAATGGAATCATAGTAAAAAATAAACCTAGATTGGCTGCAAAAGGCTATAATCAACAAGAAGGAATAGAATACGAAGAAACCTATGCTCTATTAGCTATATTTGAATCTATTTGTAATCCAATTGACTTTGTGGCATTCTTCAATTTCATAATTTTTCAAATGGATGTTAAATATAATTTCTTTAATGGTTTTGTTCAAGAGGAAGTTTTTGCTGAACAAACTCCTAGTTTTGAAGATAAAAAACATCTTGAACATGTTTTAAAACTTACCAAATCTTTGTATGGACACAAACAAGCCCCTAGATCATGGTATGATAGGATTACAAGACTTGGGATTCACAATAATTATGTAAAATGAAATGCTGATCCAACCCTTTTTATAAAAAAAAGATATGAAAAATGTTTTGGTTGTTCAAATTTATGTTTATGACATTATATTTGGTTCAAATAAACAATCATTGACTGATTCATTTGCAGATCTAATGAAATATGAGTTTTAAATGAGTATGATGGGTGAGTTAACATTTTTCCATGGTTTTCAAATTTCTCAAAAACTAAAAGGAATATATATATCCCAATATAAATATATTAAATATCTTCTTAAAATGTATGGATATGACAACACTAATAGTATAAGTACTCCCATTGGTACCTCAAATTCACTAGATCTTGATGAAGTTGGGAAACTAGTAGATCAAACATCTTTTATAGGTATGATAGGAAGTCTACTTTACTTGACAGCTAGTCGTCAAGACTTAATGTTTTTAGTATTCTTATGTACAAGATATCAATCCAATCCTAAGGAATCTCATTTAAAGGTAATGAAAAGAATTTTTTGCTACTTAAAGGGAACCATGGATCTAGGACTCTATTATATTTCTGGTAATGGTTTTGTTTTAAATAGTTTTTTCGGATGCTGACTTTGGTGGATGTAGAATGGATAGGAAAAGTAAATCCAAAATTTGTCTTTTCTTAGGAGATTAATTAGTTTTTTGGTCATGAAAAAATCAATACTGAGAAGAACTTTCCACTGCTGAAGCTGAATGTGTTGCAGTTGGAAGTTTTTGTGCTGAAGTATTGTGGATGCAAACCAGACTCAGAGACTATGGTATCATTTTTACCAAATCACAAATATTGTGTGATAATACTAGTGCCATTGCCTTAAGTAAAAACCCTTCACATCACTCTCGTGCAAAACACATAGATATTAAGCATCAATTTCTTAGGGATCACACACAAAAATGAGATATCATTTTTTAATTTATCCAAACACTAGATCAACCTGCTGATATTTTTACAAAATCATTACTATCTGATAGATTTGAATACATAAAACAGAAGTTAGAAATGATAGACATAAAGTAATCTTCCTTATTAACTTATTATTGAAACCTATCTCTTTACTGTAATAAACTTCTTTTCATAGGGGGATTAAATTTCCTTGTTAGTTTAAATAAAATTTTTTCGTTGTCAAATTTTTTGTAATCAGATTTTCTAAAATTTTTCGTAGTTTAAAATTGTTTTCGTGGTCAAAAATTTAATAATCAGATTTTCTAAAAGTTTTTGTAGTTTAAAATTTTTTCGTAGTCAATCCTTTTATAATCATATTCTCTAATATTTTTTTAATGAAGATTTTTGTACTTAAAATTTTCGTAATGGAGATTTTCGTACCTAAAATTTTCGTAATAAATATTTTCATAGTCAATGTTTTCATAATAATAAAATTTCAGAATCTAAAGTTCTTCAAGAAGAAATTTATCATTACGAATAATCTTTCTAGCTATCCGAAAGGTTTGTTTCCTTTTCTAAATTTTCATAATCACATTTTACTTGTTGGTTTTTTTTTATTTTAAATTTTTTCATATTCACTTTTCCTTAAATCAGAATGTTTAAGAAAAAACCTCTAAAGATCAGATTCCACCAAAATTCTCTTGCGGCTATCATATCAACTGTCAGATCATTTGAAGAAGTTATTCAGCCGTTGGATCATTTAGGGAAGTTGAATCGTCACTTCAATTGCCTATATAAAGGCCTCTCGATGACTGTCCCACATCGAACTCTAAGCTCTTGCATGCTGAAGCTCTTCCCTTCCTACATAAGCCCGTTATGATCTTCTAAGATCTTCCTTACTTCCGAATGTATGCTGAAGTCTCTTCCCAGAATGAAATGTCAACTGTAAATCAAATCATTGAATGGAAGATTTACAGATAATGGTTGGTTCATCCAAGTTTCATTACTAAGAATGATTGTATTATCTCTAAGAATATCAAGCTGAATGAGTGGGAAAGTGTTTGTATATCGAATCTGATGGTAAAGGATCTAGTTTATCCAGACTTTTAGGTTGAGTTCTTTAAGTCAGTATTCTTTTTCAAGGAAGAAGGAAGAAAAAAGTTTTTTTAAGTGCTATAGGAAGACATATTCTCTTTCATACATCAAGACCACCAATTTGATTAGAATTCTTTATAAAGGGGAAGCTGAGTTCTGTACTCACAAATTACCTGATGTATTAGGATCCTTTGATAAGGAAATATATTTACCTTGCTGTGGTCTTTCAGAGGTGAAGACTCTGAAGATAGTTCATCTATTTACAAACCTTCTGATTCTTAAATTATGGGTTCTGGGGTTTCCTATTCCGGGAGAAGGAGACAAGGATACTTTGAAGAAAAGTGATATGTATATTTTGTATTTCTTGGTGAATTTAGTAAAGATAAATTTGGTTAAGTACATTCTAGTTAAAATTGAGAATATCAAAAATGGGAATTTTAAATCTCCAATTATAATGTACCCATCCATTCTATCAACGATTATTGTTTGGTGTTTATAATCCTTAAAAATTACTTTCAGATCAAATTCAAAAAATTGAAAAGTCATGTTGCTAAGTGATGACACCTTGGGAAGGATAAAAGTTAGATTTTATAAAGAATCTGAAGAATTAAATGATTTTCCAGAAGGGGAAGTATAATCCATATCAATGAAATAGGAAGTGGCTGAGACTTCCAAAAAGGGTGGAAGGAAGATAAAGGTAAAGGAAGTCGAAGACAAAGAAAAAACCCAAGTGGCCAACGAAACTCAATCAACACCTCTGATCCCAAAGAAGCAAAATACTTATCCTGATGAGGTAGTGGAAAAGTGGAGAGAAGACAAGAAATAATAGAAATAAGGGGATCCTAAGTTTGGCTTGGACCATGCTGAGGCAAAATCTTTGAAGGAAAAGGTAGCTGAAGAGCTTGAGAAGCAATAGAAAGAGAATAATCAAAAGAAGATGTCTGAAGCCGAGGTTGTTCAATAAATTCTTAAGGCTTCTGAAAATGTCTCTAAATAAATTCTGGTACCAAAATATTACTTTATTGAACTACTTCCAAAGACTCCAGGAAAGAATTTTGGGACTTTGGAAAAAGTTCAAGAAGAAGAAATAGTTCAAGAAGAATAAGTGGAAGATGAAGAAGAAGATAGTGGTGATACCGAAGACATGATAAAGGAGGTAGAGGATTTTCATGTTAAGGAAAGTCTCTCAGAATGGTTATCAATCCGAAATTCTGAAGTCAAGTCTTCAAAACGTGCTACCCTAGGGAAATATGAAAATGGTGAAGAGGAAATAAATAAATTGTCTAAAGAAGAAAGCTCCAATAATGGTTTCATTCATCCAGGGGATGTTGAGGCAGAAGTTGAGAAAAAAGATGTTGATGAAGATAAAACTGTTTATCTATCAGATTGAGAACTTGAATCACCTAATCAGGAGGAAATCTTTCTAAAAGCTGATAAGGGAAACATGTGGTAGTTAATACACATAGAAAATATGTAGTGAAGAAGAAATAAGTTGGTACTTCATCTAAGAGGATAACTGATGAGTTAGAAAAAGAAATCTCACCAACCAAAGTCTCAGATTCATAATCATCTTCTCTTGGACATGATTTTGTAGTCCAGTCTTTGAAAATGCTGATTGGAACTATCCCTCTATTTCCAAGAATAGACTCGAGATTCTAGATGCTTCCGCATACCTTAAATAATAAATTGTATTCAGTGTCCAAGGTGATGGATAAGTGTGTTAGTCTCGAGGCAGAATTCAAATCATTTCTCATTGTCTATGAGACTCATAAGAGATCTTGCAAGAAGATAACAAGCTGGTCAATGATGAAAATAGATTAAATGAGAATCTTTGATGAGTTTCATGATCATGTCAAGGATTATTTTGATACCAAAGATGTGAAAATCAAGGATATCCCAAATGGATTTAAGGAAAAACTAACCCTTGAACCGAATTCTCAGAAGCAAGAATTGTATGATCTAATTGGAAATTTTTTTTAAGTTGCTTAGAGTTAAAAGAGGGAAAGAGATCTCAGAATTTAGATGGAAGAAAATCTTGCTAATCAAGATTAAGTTCTAAAGACCCAGGAATAATCTCTTATGTCTCATGAGGAGATAATTAATGACTCAGAGAAGAAAACTAAAGATTAGGATCAGTTTCAGAAACGTACAGAAGAGGATCACAATGAGATTATGAAATTGAAAACTATAGTGAAAAAGATGATGCTGAAGAAGAAGGAAGGATAACATTTTTTAAAATATGATCTTTTGTTGTATTTTCCTTATTTTACATATTCTTCAAATCGTAATGAAATTTTTGGATGTTATTTATTTTTGGTTCTCTAGTACTAATGTTTCTAGTAACATATTTCCTTTTCCATTCCTTGTATTTCTTTTTGAAAATCACAAAGGAAGAGAAATGCATTTCAAAAAGAATACTCAGTAAAGAAGAAATTTCCCTAAGTCAGGGGGAGTTCATCTAAGGGGGAGTTTTGATCATGAAGATTTTTGTATGAAATAAAATGAAAAATATCATTAAGGAAATTCAAAATATGATCCTTAGGGTTTCCAAGGCCTAAGGGGGAGTTATTTGTATTCACTTTGATTCATAAGTAAAGAGAGATAAGTTTTTCTATAATCCCATTAAATTTCTAAGTCCTTATATTATTTTTCTTAAGGATGTTTCTGGTTTCAAAAAAGGGGGAGATTGTTGAGTCAATACAGTTTCCTTATGAATTTCCATTCCATTATGTTTTTAAAATCACAAACACTCGATATTTAGGAAAATTTCTTTTTCCATAAGTTTTATCTTGACATGGAAACTTTTTCTTCTCCATGGTAATATATCCTTACCTTGTTTTCATTGTTCATATTTTTAGTCTCTCTAAATCTAACTCATTTTATTCCTAACTATAAAATTAGATTTCACATCTAAAACTGTGGAATTATATAAATACTTAGATATAGAGTATTCTTTTTTTTTTTGGATCTGAATTCAGGTTCCAAATTCTCTAAAATTCAGAATCCAAAATCTCTCAAATCCAAAATCCAAATTCTATGAAACTCAGAAGCCGAATTCTCTAAAATTGAGAATCTGAATTCTCTGAAATTCTAAATCGGAATTCCTTATAATTTAGACACCGAATTCCTCAGAATTTGGACTCTGAATTCCTCAAAATTCGGACTCCTAATTTATTATAATTTAGACTCCAAATTCCTATTAATTCTGACTCTGAATTCCTTAGAATTCCGACTCCAAATTCCTCAGAATTCAAACTCCAAATTCCTCCAAATTCAGACTCTGAAATCTATAGAATTATAATTCATAATTCCTTGAAAAATAGAATCTATATACCCTAGTAACATAGATGTCGAAGGCTTACTCACTTAGACTCTGAATTCTATTTTTTCCTT
Source organism: Viscum album (assembly GCA_963277665.1). Lineage (NCBI taxonomy): Eukaryota > Viridiplantae > Streptophyta > Magnoliopsida > Santalales > Viscaceae > Viscum > Viscum album. The sequence goes on from OY728146.1 coordinate 392,902,696, forward strand.
ATATTCTGAAAAATTGAATTTGATTGAGAAACCATATTTTTCTCACTCTTGTTTGGGATATAAAATGATGTTGTACATTCTGTTACTAACCCACCATTGTTTGAGGGACACATGTACAGGTCCCTGAAAAATTCAAGGAAATATATGACTGTTGGCAGAGGGAGCCGACCATTGAAGACGTGCCTATAAATAAGAGCTCATTTGAACGAGCTCAACAACATTGACCAATCTAGAGATTACATGCTCGTGAAGTGATTTATAGAGAAAGGGACTTTATTAATTTGTGCGTACTGAACATATTATTCAGAATTTATTTTTGCAACTCCAAATGTTGCTAAGTACATTCGAGGGCTTCCAGGGATAGGAAGAAAGAGGTACAGACTACATTGAAGTTTGAGGGATTTCAGGGATAGCAAGACAGACTCCGATATTCATATCTAGGGCTTACCCTAGTATGGGTAAGACACAATTTCTTGAAATTATAAATCCAGGGACCATTATCAATGGTTGTTGGATACCCTACTCTTTGGGTTAAAAGATTTCATACTTAATACTTTTATTGTTTCAAGTTTGTTTTCTACTGCATTTAGATTGATATGGAAGGTATAAGAATATTATACTTTCTTGAACTTGTATACTTTGATTAGTAATATTTTATACACTTTAAGGTAGAATCTTTGACTTTGTAAACCGTTCTTAAGTTTTACTTCCAGAGCCATATTTTCGGAATCAAGCATACTTGTAGAACTAAAAGGTCTTGTGAATTTTCCTAGTTTAACTTTGTTAAAAATTACCTTCTTTAAAAGTTCCAAAATAGTTTTTTAAAGTATAAAATTCACCCCTTATTGTATTTTGAGCATCTATATCATTATTTCAATCCTAAAATTGAATATAAAATTGTAAGAAATAAAATAAAATAAATAATAAAATTAAAAAATGTTATCAAGTCCAAAAATAATTAAAATATTTTTATTTTTATGAAATATTAACAATATATGTGCTGTTTCATACTCGTGGTAAGAGACACTTTAACTTAAAAACCTCATTTTAAATGTTTTAAAGATTTTTTTTCTAAATATTTTTCTTTCATGTACTTATTTTTTAAATTATTTTATGGCTGTATTTATATGGAAAAAATGAATTATAAAGGTCATTTTTTTCTCTTTTTACTTTCTTTCAAATGGTTTTAAAATATAATATTTTTATGGAATCTTTTTGAAAAAAGGAAAACTCAATGTTTTTTAACATATATGGTTTTAATGCTTTTTAACACCACCAAAATCATTATTTAAGGTTTTTATACCTTTAAAATATTACATGTTTTATTTAAAACACCCAATTTTGATTTTTATGGGTATTTTTGGTTTTATAAATGGTGTTTTGAAAGTAATCAGTATTTTGATATTCCAAAGTATTTTTTATACTAGTTTAAAAGAGTTTTTCGATGGTATTATGGAAAAAGTGTGGAATCAAAAAATTATTTATTCATGTTATGGTACCTGAAAATTATTGATCATGAACAGTTGAGACCAATATAGATTTAAAAAAAATTTGAGACTGATATAGCTTATACGATAGCTGAACCCCATTATATCTCTCCAGTGCATTGGGAAATGTTCGTTGTCTTCAAAGGAAGGAAATATGGAGTTAATAAACGTGGATTAACCAATTGATTTGACTTGAATCTTGTTATTTATGATATTATTTTAACATGGGTTAGGAGTATTTTTCTCTATGTTTCCAAAATAGAATTTATATTTTCTAGGTATGGTATTAAATTGTTTTTTTGAGTAAAAAGTGTGTGTTGTTCATGTGAATATGGTTTGTTTCAAAAAATAAGAAGATATTTTAAAAAAGGTAAATAAATTATGAGGTTTAATGCTTTTCACTATGATTAATAGATTTGTTAATTTTATGTCACTTACTAATATTTTTATTACTCAGACAACCTTTTCAAATGATTTTCATTAGGATTATGGATTATTAGAAAAATTAATTAATCCCAAGTTCCAAATATTGCACTTATTTCCACTTGAAAGAGTTTTCCTCGATTCTCAAAAACTATAAAACTAAATTATTCTTACGTATATAAGTGGTCTAATATTTTGTATGAAGTTTTGTGTTTTGAATGATAATATGGGGTTAAATTTGTCAGAATCAAATATTGAAGTGTAAATTTAGTGTTTTTATCATAAGATAACAATGTTCAGTTCTATATATATTAAATATGAGTTGGTATAAATATGGTCTTTCATATATAACATATAACTCATTATAATGAATAGGATATACTCTCTATATTTGATAAAAATAGTTTTTGAACACCAATAATCCTTAATCTGAAGAGCAGAATCCATTCATCTTTCCATTACTCATGCATAAAATGATAATGTTTAAATTGGGGTGGTGATATAATTTTTTGAAAAGGATCCCTATATATATGCTGATATTATAAGGGCATTGGAATTAAAATCATGTAAGAATTCTGATCAAGTAACACACATCAATATTTTGAGAAGAGATTACCACAATGACCATTTAAATATAAACAGTGAATATGCAAGGCCTGTTGGGTGGGGGGGGGGGGGTAACCCAACCTTTATCCACATTCATTTTAATTTACATAAAAAATCTAATTTAGTAGTTATATTTATTATAGGTTTCTAAAAGATCAGTTGATAATAGATAGTTCATCCTGATGTCCACTAGAGAATAATCCATGTTGCATCTATCCTTCAAAAGTTATTATTTACTACCACAACTTTATTTTATAAAATAATATAAATGATCACACCTAAAATTAAATTATGATATTAACATCCAAATATGGATAAGGGGTTCTAATTTGTTGGATATATTTTTTTTGTTTATTTTTTTTCAATTTTAGTATTTTACTAAAAATATATATATCTTCAGATAAAATACAAATTCAATTTTAAAAACCAATTCACTTGTGAAGTGCTATTTTTATTTGAAATTTCAATGTTAAATTATTTTTGATATTACTTTTATTCTTTATATTTTATTATCAACCATTTTAATTATTATTAGAAAATCACAACATTTTATGCTCATAGAACTTTCGAATATTAATTATTTAAAAAATATTAATGTATTTTATAGATATTTGATACACTCTTTCAAATAAATTTATTGATGGAGATAAGTATTGGGTTATTTTTATTATTCTAAAACATTATATAATTCTCATTTATAGACGAGTTCATTAATTTTACTAAACGAGATCAATCATAATTTTGACTAACCTTTTATCTATTTTTAGTTTCCTTTTTATATTTATCCCCTATTTGAACCCTTAGTGTCCATGAAATACCTTATAAATGAGACACAATTCACACCCATAAAATCTTTTCTACACATATCTATGTTAATTTTACATTAGTATAATTCAATCTATATCTATGTTTGTAGGTGGGGGTGGTTGTTGTTCTATGGAATATTTAGTAAGAAATTATCAATTTTGTAAATGTGAGGGTTGTTTTAATTTAGTTATGGGGTAAGATGGTTTCATAATTTAATTTTAATTGTTATATTATTGATATCTTATTCTCCAAAGAGAAAAACATACATATATAATAATATTTTATATAAAAAAGTGAATAGGATTTAAAAATGTAGAGAATAAATGGATAAAGTATTAATTGGTATGTATTGTGAATATTAAAATGAACAAGAAAAATAAAGGCGTAATGTTTGATATATTTATAAATATAATATTAATATAATATTTCATTGACCTTGAATTTATACCATTCATTTGAATTTATGAGAACCATAATCTGGAGAATTTTTTTTTTACAAAATCACCTACCTACCCTTTCCTTGAAAAAGTCCATGATAATACACCATGACAGATAAATCTTATTACCTTTTTAGTGAAAAAATTATAATCAATGTATGAATATGGTATTTCTCTTAAAGTTTTCACTTCATACAATCCTCAAACCAATGGTTAAGCTGAGTTAGTGAATCGAGAGACTAAGAAAATTCTTTTAAAAGCTGTCAATCCTTCTAGAAATGATTGGTCTGAGAAAATCTTCGATTCCCTTAGGTCGTGTCATAAAACATTGAAAACTATCCTAGAAAATTCCCCATATAGTTTGGTTTATGGAAAATCATACCATTTACTTGTTGAAATTTAATATAAGGCCTTTTGGGAAATCAAAAAAATAAACTTTGACATTTCTTGTGGTGAAGAAAAGAGGAAATTATATCTTAATAAATATGAGAAACTTTGGATGGATGATTAAGAAAATTCAAGGTTAAATAAATTTAGAGTTTGAAGCCTTCCAATCTTGGAATATCAATGTCAGACACTTTGAACTTAGAAAATTCATGCTCTTGTATAGTTCAAAACTTCATTTATAACCAATAAAGTTACGTTCTAGACAGTCAGGTCCTTACATAGTTCATCATCTATACTCTCATGGGGAAGTAGAGATTCTAGGTCCTACTAGTGGTCAAATCTTGAAATTCAATATGCATTGGTTAAACCATTCATTGTGTCATTAGATAAACTAGAATCAAATTATTCGTTAACTGGGCTGACCTATAAACCAAAAAAAGTTGATAGATTTGGGGTTCATGTGAGGCTAATGAAATTAAACAACACGCTTTCTAGAAGGAAAACTAGAATCAACATGATTTTTTTATTTTATTAATTTTTTTTATATTTTTGTATTTTTGGGTTAAAAAAATAAATTTCAATTAAAATATTTTTACCCATTTTATTTCGTTTACCTTTTTTTGTTTCTTCTTTTATTTTCTTTATATTTAGTTTATTTGTCTTCTATGTAATATATATTTTATTTTATGTTGTTAAATATGTATATGTATTTTTATATTTAAAAAATAGGAAAAAAATAGAAAAAAAAGAAAATAAATATTTATATTTCTATGAAAAAGGACGCCTTTCATGTAAAATTCGAACCAGACGGGACTTGAACCCACAACCTTTAGGAAAGATTCACATGCGCCTTCCCCTAACTTATGAGACATACATATTTATATTTATTCTTTTTTAATATAGATACTAAAAAATTAAATAATAGTAAAATAATATATATACATATATATATATATATTCATAAAAGGGAAAACTGTTGGTCAAGGTGGAAACCCCCTCACAAGACATGAACCCACGACTTCAGGGTGATAATGGATAACCCGTTGCATTTACCTAGAATTTTTTTTTACAAAAGTCATCCTTAATATATATATATAAATATATATATAAATATATATATATAAATATATATATGATAGTGTTTTAATGTTTTTAGTATATATATGTATATATATATATATTTAATTTTTTTATATATACCTCAAGTTTGAGTTAAGTATGCTAAATTTTACACGTGGATTTTTCCTTTACTAGTTGGTTTTGTTTATTTTTATTCTAAGGGACCACAAAGGGCTTCCATTATATTCTAATTGTATTAGTGTGTATGCTTCAGTGGTTACTATTATTGATGAATTTTCAGGAAAATCACAGATATACAAACATAAAATACCTTCATTAATGAGGCTTCTTTGAGTTGTATAGAGATCAAAGGGATAATCAAAAGAATATTGAAATTTAACTTCAAAACACAAGGTGACGTTATTATATAACTCAATTTAAACATTTAATTTTGGACCTCCTCTCCAACACCTGTACCCCCTTCTAAATTTTATTTTCTATAAACACTAGGGAAATTTTTATTTTATGTTGGGGGGGATATGAAATAAAAATATTTATTTTTTTTGTATAAAAAAAATTAAAAAATAGACTTGAAATGTAAAAAATGTGTTCTCTATTGGGAAGAATTTTTTTTAAACCATTAACATGATAATTCACATTGTAAACTTTGAAATTTAATATTAAATAATTTTTCATGCATTGATTTTTATTTTATTCCATGTTTATGTTCATGAAAATATATTTTGTAAAGTGTTGTTGTCTAATGTTAATTTTCACCATTTACATTTTCACATAATGAATAAAAAAATTCACAATGCATGTTTGTTGGATTTTGGGGTATTAGTTTGAGTTCTTACAGTACCATAATAATTAGAATTGGTTTGGTGATCTTTTTAATTTTAATCAGGGTATTCCAAAAACTAAAAAAATCATAATAATAATACAGTTACATGTAGAGAAATGGATTGACCTAATGCATGGATTTTAGCACTTGGGGATCATGGTTATATTGTTTTCTGGCCCATAGTTTGGAATTTTATCTCTATTTATGGCAATTTGAATTTTTTTTTGTTTGAGTTAACTTGAGATGATTCCTTAGTATGTGGGCTTCATGTGGTTTCCTATGGTCTTTGATCCTGAGAGTCATCGACAAAGTCTCACTATACGGGTTGCCTTGATCGAGTAAAATATCAATTAATATGGAAAAATTTCAATAATAAAAGGATTAATACTCATTTTAATATTAAAATGTGATTCACCCTAGCTCTTCCATATTTTACCCCTTGAATAAAAATTATCCCCCAAGTCCATTGTGACACAGAACACATCATCATGATTAATTGAAATTGGATGAAATAGGAATATAAATTTGAAAAAATTAACAGAATTTGGCTTGTGATATTCTTGTGAACCTACCGTGTATTAAATATTTTTTGGTTGGTTTCATAAGTGTTTGGTATGATGTTTTTGGGGAGAACTTTGTATTAAAATGTTTTCAGAAAAGAGAATATGAATATCATATTATTGAGATATATTTTTCTTGGGACAAGAAAAACTATAGTTTGGGGGTGTGAATAGACACTGAAAGAGGATAATATTTATTATATATATAATAATATTCAGGTTATTCATTATTCATAAATCCCATTTTTATTTCATTTTATAAATTGAAAATTATTTCACATTATGATTATAAGTCCTTAAAATGCACTATTACATGGTACATATTTGAACACCTCATAAGACACACAATGGTATTGATTTTATATTAATATTTTTTCATCCTCTCCCATAATATAAGGAAAAATTCATCCTTTTAGTGCACTTGGATATTTATACTGGAAGACCAGAAAAGTGGGCCTTTAACTAAAAACATTTTGTGTGAAGTGAACTGGACAACAACCCAATGCATGTTCTGTATCATTCATGATACAAGTCCAATGATCATAAAAATTGAAATTCATATACAATAAATAATGGATAAAATTAATTTAATAGTGTCTAATTCTAATTAATACATTTTAATGCATTTTTAGGCAACCCATGTAGAAGATGCAATTCTGGGCCAGATTCTCTGGTGCAGAAATAGTAGCCCACCAATTTTATCATATCTCAACAACCAAAATTCAATTTGGGATTAAATTTTACTGTATATCAGGGGAAATTAGTATCTTCATATTTTTATTATATTTAACACCCAACTATGTCCATGTAGATGATCATTTGGACACATATGTTAGTGGCATGTAAGTTGGCTCAAATTTTTGGTCATGGGTGGAAAATTCCACTCTCCCTTAACATTCCTTCAACATAGGCCTACCACTATTAATTGAGGAGACTTATTCTATTTTGGGCTCAAACCAAGCCTATTTAAATTAATATTTAAAGTATTGGTGGTAAAGGATATATTTATCCATGTTTCTTTGTTTCATTGTAATGTTATGTTGATTCTTTGTATTTGTAATCATATTTCTTTCTCATGTAAGTTAATCAAATAACCTTAATATCTTAATAAAACATCATTTTCTTCTTATTTTATATTATTTTTACTAACATGTTTATACTGTTTCATTGTGGTGTGAATTTATTTATATAGTGAAGAGATAATACTTCACACAATGGTGGAGTGTTTGTTATTTTTTTTGTTTTTACTTCTTCAATTCTGCCCTCATGATTGTAATTCCTGCTTCCATTGAGATCATAGAATCATTTCAGGGATAATAATCTTATGGGTTGATCCTAGTGAGTATAAATGTGTTGGATTGGATGTTATTTCTCAATATATTAACATCTAAACATTTATTTTAATTGATAATTTTGTTTTATGATCTTTAAACTCCTTCATCCTTTTAGAATTTATGGCCACAGACTTCAAGTTCTAATATGAATATTTACCTTGGAGTGATCATCAATATGACACTCTAAGTGTATATGTGATTTGTTTTAGGGTGTGTGGTTATTAAAATAATAAGTTATTATGGTAGTTTTATTTCTCTTAATGAACCCATATCAAATTTAATAAATTGAAATAGTATAAAAATAATTCATCCAATCCAACAAAGTTATAACCTAGGACAGACTCATTAGATTAAATTGAATTCACTTAAGTATGTTAGTATTCATTTAAAACCATATAAATTCAACACATAATTTAATACTTGATAGCAAAAAAAATCCATAGAATGTACATGTCTATAGGTTTCTTCTTCGGTCTCTGAGGATTCAACATCCCAAGATACACTACAAGCAACCACTTAACCCAAAAAACTTGGGTAAATTTTGGAGAGACCAATAGGAATCGATATGTTATTTTAATTATTTGGATAAGGAGGTTTACTAAGTGAGTTTTTGTAGGAAGCCACTGGAAACCATGTGATAGTCCACTAAAGATATGTTGGGCTTATTGACACACAATTTATGTTGGGGTATTTTGATATTTTTTAGGATTTTTCTATTAAAATATCCTTTGAGTTTGGTGATCTTTAATAAATAGTGGAGTGTAAGATATTATCCTCTTATATCCTCCTCCCAATTCCTTACATACCTTGAATCCATGGTAATATAATGGTTATGTAATGGATAGATGCGGTAGGTTTCTCTCTCCTCCTCTCATAATTTATCCAATTTAAAATTTCCCTCTAACTATATAATGTTGATTTATGAATTAGAGAAAATATTTCACCATATCATGGTGAAATTATCCTTCCTTGATGCGTATTTTGATATTGGAGGATAGAAGAATCTTAAGCAGGTTGAACACATGAAATTTATCATTGTTTTAATGGTTTTAAGACACTATATTGTTTTTTTGGTTTTTCAAAAGTACGTATTAATTTATGGATAAATAGACTTGAGTGTTTTAGGGTATTATATTGTACATGGTTGACTAATTCTAAAGAATTATCCCCACCTAGTTTCATGAGGATGTTTTGAGAATACATCAACATGTGAGATATTATTAAATTATTCCTAAAGAGAGTAGTTTTTGAAATTATTTACTTAATTTATTATAATAATTTTATAATTATTTAACATTTATTCTTGATGGAGATTGATCCTTGTGATCTTATGTGGTAGATAGTATGAGATTAGATGATAAATTTCAATGTTTTTTGAGAATATCTTTATATATTAAATTTATATTTTAGGTAGGTGGACTCTAATATTATCTCTTTATATGTGTTTCATACTTTGTGTGAATTATGGGCATGGGTAAGAATGAGTGAGTGAGTCAAAATGGGACCATAATTAATTATTTATGTGTTGGGGTGAGTAATGTTTTTGAGACTCTTAGTGGGTATTTGAGTTTTATGCATTTATTAGATAAGTTTTGATGCCTTTGTCACTCATATGGGGGGATTTTTTGAAGTGGAATTCGAACCCAAGTAGGGTGTTTACATTTGATCTAGAAATCTAATAACCTTGTTAGGAGTTTTTTAGTATGCCAATATCACTTAAATAGATGTATATGGGTGGTCGTATAAGATATTTTAAAATTAGATGTATGATACGTGGGAATTAGATATTTAGGAAAATGATCTAGAATTTAACCAAGTGTCTTGTCTTTATTTCTTAAATGATTAGTATTGACCATTAAAACCTTGATAAGCCATGTAAACCTTTTTTGTTGATTTAATGGCCAATATTTATGATTTTTTCCGGGGGAAAATTGGTGATTATGTAATATAATGGCACCATATGGGTTTTCCTTATGCCTAATTTAAGTTAGTGGTCTATGTGTGGCATATTTAATAATTTCCTTTCAATGAGAATCTTATATTTGGTCAGGTTATTTATGGCTTGCCCTAGTAATGTGACATTATGATATTTAGTGAATGATATGGTTTGAACCTTGTGAGATGTGTACTTTAATGGGTTCCAAATATGAACAAAAAAAGTCTTATATTTACTTATGAGTCCTTAGTGTACAACATCATGGGTTTTGGTGTTATAGTGAGTAGAATGTAATTCAGTGAAATAATTTATGGGGTAACGAATAATTAACCATGGGAATTCTTATGTTTTGATGATGTTATGGGTTATTATAATTTTATAGAAAATTTGGTTTGTGTTATTGATTATTGTGATTTTTCACTGAAAGTTTCTTATGTAGTTGATTTTGATGATTATATTATCACATTTTCATATGTTCTTGAATATGGTGATTATGTGTTCTCTATTTCATTCATTATTGAATATAGTTATTTTTTTCTATCACATATTGTCCTACCGAAGGCCCACCTAGGATGGTAGCATGACATAAGTGATAAACCGTGCTCACCTTCAACAGAAAAGAGGCTGGGGACTAGCATTGATGGTCATAACACAAATATGGGAGGCCCTAGTATAATAAAAATATATATATATTAAAATGTATCTCCATGAACTTCAGAGTAACATAGATAGTAAACAACTAGTATAATAAATGCATGGAAAATATCTAATATCCGACAAAAGTGTACAAAAAAACAAAATCAATATAAATAAGTCAAAATACAGGCAGAAAAACTAGTAGGTAGGTTCCACCTAACAAGAAGAGGGAATACAGTCTCAACACAATACCACCGGTCTATCAATATTTCTACTACCACACCTTCTAAGTGCCACAAAGAACCACCTACACAATATCCCCTAGATCTCCATCAAACAACCTATCAAATTCACAAGACATGACTTGTACTGTAGGATCCCATGCATGGGTGAGTATATACATACCCAGTTGGGTTCACAAAAAATTACCCAACAATAAATCATTAAAAGAAATAGTAATATAAAAATTACTACTAAGAGGTTAAAGGAAATCTAAAACCTATATATTCTCGACGATGGTACCCATGTTCCTGAGTATAGTCTCAAACTCATAGACAACCAAATTACTGTGTATTCCAAACATTAGATCTAGAAGTCTCAAGAAACCCTCATGGTTACTTCCTCAGTTGATGTTGGGGGATCCCTTCCCCTTGATAATAGGTGAAATAGAAACTCCTGTAGAGAATATATATTCCATAACATCTCTATAAATGAGTAAAATTATCCTTTATATGTGGATCCCTGTCCTACCAACGACCTATGGCTATGTGAAATTTCACTCCATGATTATAGGATTCCTCCCCATAAGTGGGTGAAATACTATCTCTTTTGAAGGATCCCAATCCCAATGAGTGAGATAACAACTCCCGTAATGAATAATGATGGGTAAATACGTATTTGAAATAAATAGTTGAAGGAAAAGAAAATTACATAGTGTGTACTTCGCGTGAACAACATTTTGTCCCAATTCAACAACTTGGTCATGTTTGGTTTCCAACAAGGCTTATCCTAAACCAACTACATTATTTTAATAGAGGATACACAATATGATTTTTCGACAAGTTCACTCACTTTGTACCCCATTTAACTAAACCTTATACCTCTAATGGTATATGATGTGTGACCCAACACACAAGATGGGTGGGGACACACAAGTACCTATTCATATACTTCTTGTATACGCAAACCTATCAAGGCAGGGTCAGACGACATCCAGATAAGTGAAATGACAATATGATATCTAACTATAGTCGAAACCCAATTTCCCCATCATGAGGAACAAACCATGTGTTATTCCAAATTATATGCTGTTTAGTTCTAAATTATATATAAGGGAGGATTCCACTTGTGGCTTCACCTGAGGTGCTATAGCTACTGCGATCTCTCCATAGAGGCCACCTGTAAACCCTGCATCCGTGTTGAACGTCATTAGTTCCTCACTAGAATTCAGATTCCATCTATTGTTTTTCATAAAATTTAATTGAAATCCCCACCCATGGAATGAATTCAATCCCACATGTCCATTCTCTAGAATCTACTATCATCATAACCTTTCCAAGATTTCCATATTCACTGACCAACCTCTTTAATGTAAAATTCTACATTGAAAAACAACCATCATTGATCTATAAGATAATTTATTGATCTCAAAATTAACTAGTTCAATGGAAATGGTTGAACCACTGGTCAAACTAAACACCAGTGATGATATCCCATAGAATAGAGGGGGGAATCTACAAAAAACAAAAGTAAGGCACAAATGAATTCCATGTTCACATTAGCTACCATCATTTATGGAAATAAAAGACCCGAAGATGAATCTTAGTGGTCAAGAAAAAAATATTCTCAATTCAAAATCTATGAATAAAATCTAATAAAAAAGGGTCATAAAAAGAAGAATACAAATTTAATTGAAGATGAATTATCTATTTTTACAAAAACTAGTATAATGGGGACAACACCCTACCTCAAGAATAGATTGATATTTTTGCGAATAACACAATAATATCCCCCCAAATTATTGTCTTGGGATAGGTTTGAGGTTATACAGACTTTTGGGGACATCCCTATGGAAAAAAATGATGAAAATATATGGAGAGGGAAAAGTAAAAAATAATAAGATTGTTTTATGTTAAGAAAAAAATACCCTAGAAAGATAAATTTCAAATAACCAATCCAACTATATTATGTATCAGTATAACATTACAGCTCAATTGAAAACCAATTAAAATAATTATAACATGGTAGCAATAATAAGGTGTAGAAAAATACACAAGAAACCCAAAGGATATCTCAACAGAGTAACACCATTGTTGCATCACTCCAATGATTATAAAAGAGAAAACTACAAGATAAAAATCTATATGAAGGAACTATCCAAAATATTCTACACTAGATAAGAATGCAACCATTCCATTATTCATGTCATGAATCAAAATGTTTTCATGCCCAACAAAGTTAATATGTAAGGGGTTAATAATCTCACCCAATAATATTTCCCTAACGGACTTCCCATCAAATTCCACTTGGACTAGAAATTATTTATCTCGTAGTTTATATAAATGAGAGATCACTAATATCAAAATTTTTTACTGTAAGAATTTTTTTAATAAAAATAAATATATTAAATCACATTATTATTTATTTCCTCAAACTTGGAATACTCCTTCCATGTTTTTTAAACAAAATGGAAGCATACCAATTGAATATCCCTATACTCACGAACAATGATCCATCCTTTACCAAGATATCACTTGGTGGTATACCATCATTCCTAACTAGCACCGAACATGAAGTTACTACCAACAAGTCCCTATATAAGTGAAACATGATCACACAGTACCTTTTATTCTATACACACCACCATTTATTCCAAGACCGTATTCTAAAATTTATTTTATCAAAACTAAAACTCTATATTCAAATATTTATTTTATCAAAATTAAAATATTTCTTAATTTTCACAGAAGCATTAAAATAAAAAATTAATTTCTCAATCCCCCAAAAACATCTTCCACAAGGTTTATTAAAACATATTTTAGGAAAAAATATTTAAAAAACAAGGAGTATAAATTATTAAAATCCATGCGAACCAATATTTTCAATCAAAAAAATATGTGGGGGGGTTCTATTTAAAATCACAAGATGATAAATTAGAAATAAAATCCTTTCAATTCAAGAAACAATAGAGTAATAAATACACCAACTACATCAATACAAATGTTCCAAAAATATGGGGGGATAAAAATACTACAAAAATAAAAAAATACTCATAAAAACATTGCAGACAACCCAAGACCTCCCAGGGTGAATAAATATGAAATAAAATGGTTAAAAGAAGGTATTTATACTAAAAACTGCATTAAAAGACATCCCAGGGTGAATAAATATGAAAAAATGACTCATCCCCAAATAATAAATATATGTAATAGATGATTAAAAATAGATTTGACTGTCATGAAGACTTGGGGGAGCCACCATAGCCTTTTCCCCTTCGAACACCTGACATGAGAGATATAAAAAAGGCCAGTAAACATGACCTAGTGAAATTATATTTTTCTTTTGTGGCTCACCATTCCCTAGTCCATAGTTTAGAGAGACCTCTCTGGCCATTTTTAATAGCACGTCTTCCAGGGAATCATGACCATTACCCACCATGTTTCTAGGTTTTTGGTTTTCCTATGTTGCATAGGGATAAGCCTTGTATAACATTCTGACCACCATAGTGTGTTATTGAACTTGGTGGACCCCAAAAAAATATAAAATACTCCAAAACGATCCCCATATATATCTCAATAGCTAACTAAAAATAAAAAAATGCTTAAATCACAAGGAGAAAATATATCATAGATCAAACAGTGGGTGTTGAATTCTCCCAACCATTTTTTTGTCCTAGGAAAGATGAAAATTTTGGATTCTATGGAAATGTTTTGGTAATTATTATGGAATTATTTTTTCACATTCACAAGACTCCTCATGGTTCTGAATATGCTTATGTAAACATCAGAACAAATGAATACTCTTTTTCTATAACACTTTGTCTTGTCTTTTCCAAATGTGTATCGACATGTGTATCAAAGTAGTACCTAGTGTAAGATCGATTTTGTCCCATCAAATCACATATTCAGGATTTGGATACTCGTTCTTAAATTTATATTCAGGAAATAAATTGTGTATAGAGATAAATCATGGTGAAAAATCCAACCAATAAGATACATCACCTATGTGTTCTGGTATTTAAAAATGTTCAATGTACAGAGGATAAAATTTAACTTTATCTCTTAATTGTCGATACACTATCCTTTAAGTGACATTCAGGAACGCATGATCTACCACATTAGATAATGATACATGATGATGATTAACAAAAATATTTCTGATGACTGTAATCCTCACCATCCTTTTTCTAGTCTTCTAATTTTTCACAGTCATCAGCTGAAAAAGACTACGTTCCAATTGAGAATTTTCTATAGTCTCTACAGAACATAGTGGATACTTAGAAGTTAGACCGTGCAATGAATCCCAATGTTACATATATATTAGAGATTGATACTTTTTATTTTATAAGAACATCAATAATAGTATATAATCCTCTCATGAGAATCCAAAATCCATAACACAATCTCAGAGCATATGTTCTAGTGTATTAATTATTTTTTTGGACTACCCATTAATTTGAGGATGATAATCCGTTCTCTTGTTCAACTGGGTACCAAATGATTCTATAAAGACCAATAAATATAATATGTAAAGTTAATAACTCAATATGATATTATTGAAATTGGTGTTATGTGAAACATTACAATATTCTCAAATGTTGAGTTTTTTCCATGTCTTCTACTATATTGGATTTATTAATAGGGATGAAGTGAACATGATTTATGAGCCAATACATAATAACTAATTTAGAATAACATCTCTGATCTATTTTTGGAAGAATTGTGACCAAATATATAACTACTTTATCCCATTTCTAGATAAAGACTGGTAACTATTTCCACATACCAATAGGTAGTTGGTGCTTAGTCTTGACCATTTAACTCGTGATTTATCTCAAGACAAACTCAACCACATTATTTTTCAAGCTAGCCCATAAAAAAGGAGTTCTCAACACCTTATACACATTTTAAATTCTAATTTGAACAACCCTTTATAGTGGTTATATACAAAATGGAGTTATTCCCAATGAGATAGTAAAACAACTATTTTATCCCAATTTTTGGGAATATAGTTACCATTTTATCTCCATCCATCAATGGTATCATTATCATCAAGATTTGTGATATTTGTAAGAAAACAAGATTCAAAACTTTTAGAACCATTGAATTGGACAACTTAGTCCAGAATAAGAGTCACCAAAACGAAAATTGTAACTTTCTTCTTCTTAGGGAAATCCAAGTAGATATCTATAACTATACTCATCATCAACCACTTATCACAAGACTGTTCTGCTAATTAAAGGTTCAAATTTTGTCTTTATGAATCTTCCATGGAATTCCATTTCCTAGGTGTATAAACTAAATCAATGATGAACATCTATATATATTCTGTCCATCATCATTTTATTAGGTTGAAATATATTTACGAATATTTGTGCTTAAAGATTTTATTATCTGTGAATGTAATAAATTTCACCCCAAAGAGTTAGTGACACTATGTTTTCAGAGCATGAAATACAACAACCAATTCCATGTTATTTATTAGATAAGTCTTGTCAAGAATTTATAACTTACTGATCCATAATATATGAAATTATCTCCTTATATGATAATATGACCAATTAAGGATCTATATGAATCAAAATAAACCACATAACCCTTCCCTTGTTCTAAAAAAATTGGGTGCATAAGTTGGCCTTACTTAAAGTTCCAAAAAGGATTGTTGATAATCCTCACTCAAATGGAATGAAGTGCCATTTCTCATGAGTAATGTCAGAAAGAATGAAAGTCATAATAATTCCAAAACAAAAAATGATTTTAACCTGATAAGCATAGAGAGTTTTGTATCTCAAATATTTTTTTGGTGGTTTCTAAGAGATAAAAACTTTTATGTTTTCATGGTCCATCGATATACCTTTCTTTGGAATAACATAGACAAGGAAGATGGAATCTTGTATCTAGAAATTATATTTATAGAACTTTTCATACATATATTACAATTTAAAACCTCTCAAAATAATCTCTTAATGTACATTATTTTATTTTGGAGTTTGAGAATACAACAGAATGTCATCAAGTAATACCAAAATGAAAGAGTCTAGGTTCTGATGAAAAAATTGATTATTAAATGTAATGAAAACTACTGGTGCATTTGTATAACCAAAGGTCATGGCCACATATTCATAATGACAATAAAGACTCATGATTTTTTTTATAATATCATCTTTCCTAACTCATAGTTTGTGATACTATGAGAAAAAATCAATTATATTACACTATCACTGTTTGAGAGCTGTGCAGATACTCATAATGAATGGAATCGTCTCGATATGCAATCCAATTTCAGAGAAAAAACACAAATAATTAATATCATGGGATCCAGTGGTATCAAACATAACATTCATAAGAGTTGAGTTAAGTAGAACACTACCACATGTAGTCAAGGGACTTTTGTGGTCTTACATGATCATTTACTCAGCGCCATACAACAACTTACTTAATTCCTCTTGTTTCTTATTTTCGTGCTAAGAATGCATTTTATGAGGAGTCATGGTGTCCATGTAATCACCATGATTAATTAGATCATTTATGGAATGATTTTTTGGTTTAAACAAAGTATTTCCGAGACACATGAGTTGTGTTTCTGGTAACCAACATTAAAGAAATATGAATGTAAAGTTAGAGATGTATCAACTTATTTTAGTTGGGGAATTATATTTAGGGTTCCATACAATAATTATTCAAATGTTTTAACCAACCATATTATAAACATATAGGCATAATAATAGTATTAGGAGGAATATTTATCGATTTAGCGGATTGTTTCAGTGATTCTACATCACCTTAGAAATAAGAGTTCCTCTTCTACATGTTACCAGCATTGGATTTAACATATGTTTTTGTAAAGAAAAAAAATATCCTCCATTCATAATTTTAATGATATCCCTTTACACCACTATGAATCTATTAATCATCTTTATAAAATCAGTTATAAAGATAAAAAATATAATATATAGAATCTATAGTCTTATTAAAGACAAAAAGATCCCTACCCTCTTGGAAAAGTGAAAAGAAGCATCTAAAACAAAATAGATTAAATTTATAAACATATATAGATAATCTTTAATTGATAGATTTATTTACATTAGGATAAGTTAATGTACCATTCTTTCAATATTGAAGGTGTGGTGGTATAATTTTTTATTGAATGATTCTTCAATGTAATTTCACATAAGGAGTTGGTCATATTTATCTTGGAAAGAAAAATATAAACATTTTTGAGAATTTTCCACTGGCATGTATAATTATAACTTGACCTTTAGAGAATGTAGGGATCTAAGGAAATACAAATCAAAGTTATTTTCTAAGCTACACTTGTGCCTTTTCAGGTTCTGAATCCCTTTGAAATATTGGTGGGTTATGTTTCTGAAATGTCATTTAATAATATGATTTTCATGGTTATTAATTTTGATTTTCGAAATCAATATATTGAAATTCTTAAACAATTATATGACCAAGATATTAGTTCATCATTGGATAAGATGAAACCATGTTTTCTATAGCCTCCTCTAGTGGACTTCTATATAATCTATCCGGTTCCATTTATCTATAAACAAAACACAACAACACATATCCATAAATCAATAGGAAATTAAAGTCATAGATTATGAAATATCATAAAAAACAAAAATCATTTCAGAAAATTTCTTAAAAAAATCAAACATAATATGAATATTTAATTCCTATTGGGAAGTTCGACTAAATATTCATGATATTCTATCCTAATTAGATAATCTCTTCATTATGAGATGAAAAAACACATAGAAGTTTCTTATAACACTTTTTATACTCTAAAAACCTATTAAATTGAATTTTAACACAAATTGGTTTTCTATATCATCTATGGTATACATTTCATGTTCCAAAATTATCTATATCCTTACTACCATCCCATGATGATGGACTAACCAAGAAGGATACTATTCGTAACATCCCTACCCAACCCATTGGATTATTATAAGTAATAGGTTTTAGTGAATTTGGGTGACCACTCCAAGAAACTAAAGGATGTAAATAAATTTCTATGGATTATTAAAATGGTAAGGGATGATTTTGTTTAATGAAAATACATAACTTGAAAAAATAAAATACAAACAGCCAGACCAACTATATGATGCCAGAGTACAACATTTAAAATCATTTGAAAACCAATTAAGAAAATTATATGGGAGTATAAATAGAAAATTATAGTGAATGTATCAAGAATAAAAAAGGGAGTCTAAATGTAGAAAAACCAATACAAGATCACTCTAATGAATCTGAAAGAGAAACACCCAGATCAAAATCCATACCAATGAACGATCATCATGACTCTCTACTAGAGTATCATGAGACATTTCCTTCAATAGTTTCAGGAAAAAAACGTCTATATGTGCACCTAATTGTGTATGAAGGGGGTGAGTAATCATACCTAATAGGATTTCCCAAAGAGACATTCCAATACATGGTACTAGGAACAAAATTACATTATCTCACAACTTATATAAAACAAAGTAAGAGAATATCTAAATGTTTTCAATAAGAAAAAGTGATTAACTAAAAAATGACATTTTTCTTTCATTCTTTAGTCTTGGCATTTCCATTCCTTTTTTCACACATACACAGTCATGCATGCAGAATGAAAATCCCTAAAAATGTGAGTGGTGATCCTTCCATAAAAAATCCATCCTTTGGTGATAACACAACATGCCCAACTAGAACCTAGAACTAATTATTTACCAAAAAGTCCAAATAAAATGTAAATATGAATGCACACCACCATGTACATGAAGACCATATTCCAAAATCCATTTTTCAAATCCAAAACTCCATATTCCAAAATTCAATTTATCAAAACCATGAATTTTAATAATTTTCAAAAAAATAATCGAAATAAAAAGTTTATTTATTAAACAACTAAAATAAGGATTTTGTAGGTTTGATAAAAACTTCTATGAGACACAAACCATTTAATAACCACATATTATGAATTATTTAAATCAATGTAAACAAATCTTTTCAAACAAACAAACAATGAGTGTATTATAATGAAAATTAGAAAAAGATAACTTTGAAATAAAATCTTTAAAGTTACAATAATGGAATACTAGAAAATTTAGGCACCTCAATAAAAACATGCTATAAATTAAGGGTGAGAACAAAACAACAACACAAAAAACAAACCTTACGAAAACTCCAATGATAACCCACATGAAGTCATCAAGTACTCAACATAAACAACTAGACAGGAAAACCAAAACAAAGGGGAAAAGATAGGGGTTAAAAGAGAATATTTATTCTAAAAGCTAAACAAAAATAACTCCCAAAATAGTTAGATATAGAACCATAACTCCACCCCCATAATTTAGTGTGTGAAATGATAGATTTAAAATGTATTTATAGTCACAAAAACATGTTGGAGAAACCAGAGACTTGGTCCCTTCTAATGGGTGAAATGTAGCAGATGTGACCTGAATAAGGAACTCAACTTGGTGTAATATATTTGGCCATTTTAGGCTCACCACCCATAGACAATGATATAGTGAGGCTTCTCAAGATGTTTTCCATAGTGGGTTTCCTAGGGCGTCACAACGTCAAATATGCCCAATAACAAGGGATTTTAGTCTACCCATGATGGTTAGGGATTAAGCCATCACAAAACTCATACCACTACAACATTTTTTTTTCATTATGGACTAATGAAAATACAAAAAAATACTAAACACTCACCAAATCTCTCTGAACCCATCTAAATATAAAACAAAGGATTAAAACACATAGAGAAAATAGAACATATCTCAATATAAGGGTTTTAAAAATAATTTTGATAGTGGTAACTTTGAGGAATCTGATAAATTATTCATTTTATATATGATGATCCATGATCAATTGATGATTAAGAGAAGTTCTCATTGTCTCCAATAGTGATTCTTTGATCCCAAGGGGTCTATCAACTCAGTACCCCCACCAGGTACTCTTTCACTTTCTCTCTAAATCTATAGGGTTAGATGGATAACATTATAGGTTTGACATAAATAGGTTTATATTAGAAACCCCTATGTAAGTGGTGACAATAAATTAATTAAATCAATTATTTAACTTATTCATTTTATTTTATCCAATGATTGAGCACCATTCTGAAACCCAACACTAATAAAAATTATGTCACACCTAGGGTAAATATCGCATCCTAAAATCTACCAAAACTCTAGTTTCGTAATTCTATAATCCAATTAAAATATCGAGAATAAAAAACTCTGCAAACAACAAATATTTAAATATTTCTAAATACTCAACACTAGGTTTCAAACAACCCCTGATAAACATGCCGACTATAACAACCCTGCTCTTCATTTCACACTTAAACATAATTTATTACAAAAAAAAATAACTTTATAGAACATATAATATCAATTGGTCTAGTGTATTTGGGGATTAGGTACATTACATAACAACTTAAAACATAAAATGCAACATCTTATTAAAAACATCCATTACATGAACACATCATTCCTCTATACTTAGCATTGCATTGGACAACCTGAGGACATGCATAATAATAAGGTGAGATATAAATCCTAGTAAGGGACTAAAAAAGAATAACATGAAGAATACAACACTTTTTAGGCAATAGGAATATCAATGAATCATAAGAGAAAAATGAACATAAAGGCATGATATAGCATATTTATCATAACATGGAAATGTCGAATCAACGTTTAACATGATATTAGAATGATCAGAGGTTCATTGCACAATAAGCATGAGTAAACCCTCATTGAACATGAATTATCATGATTAAACCCTCATTGCACTTGATGTATCATGATACTAATCTTTACACAATGTATGGGAGCGCTATCAGGGCACACCCTTCTTAATCAATTCATTTCATGAATAAGCGTGGAATATAGGTCATGCAACCTGGATTCATTAAACATAATCATTTATTCCATGATAAATGAATGTGGAATTCATACATTAATATATATAATCAATAATTAAATTTTCATAAAGTTGAATACCCTAGATAGAGAAACGGGCATGATATTCACTATCCAATGACTTTAGCTTAGAGAATCACAGTGCAATTTCGGCATCATAATGGCGTGACAGAAGAAATTATAAAAATTGCTTATGAGAGAGAAAGAGGCAGCGCCTCATATTTACAAGTAATGGAAAGTTATGGGGTAATATGGATACATTTTCCAAGATATGTAATGGAATTTAGATGCATATTATAAAGTAATTGATTGAATTTAAATGAGACGAGAGAAATTCCTTGCCGAATTTAGGCATTGTAACTAGTTTATATGGGAGGAATTAATTAAAGATAAAGTGTTATATCATAATTAAAAAATAAGTATGGAAGGTTGAGGAAGGTTATAAATAATAACCCAACATTTATAATTGAAGAAAATGTTTTAACAACAAAATTAAATTTGGACAAAAATGAGAAAGGAAGAAATCCCTTACTTGGAGGCGTGATCCCAAAGGCTTGTGAGAGGCTTGAGAGTGGCTTCTTGGGATATTGGGCCGCCTTGGGAGGATAATAGAGAGGGGAATACTGAGTAGGGACGTGATCTAAGGAGTTTTTAGTGAAAAGTAAGTGTGATATTGTGTGGTTTTATATAGGAAAAGAGAGGGAATTCTTTTTTATTTATGTTTTGGACACCACATATTAAACTACTAAAAAAAACCAAAATATGGTCTTTTACAATGGGGTTTGAATAAGGGGAGTGTAAAACATTATTTTATAACTAAAATGGAAGAAAATCTTAAAATATCTGGCTTGCTTATGCGGAGGTGAGTCATACTCTCAAGGAAATCATTTTAAATGTTAAAATGTTTTAATAAGTCTTGAAGGGTATACTAAGGCACCATTAAATTAACTAAAAAAATATAAAATCACATTATTTTAAAGGTAAAACATATTTTGGAAGAAAAATCATTTATAGTATTTTATTACATAACTATTGGGTTATTAGGATGTCATAAAACACATTATATATTTAAATGGTATTTAATTTTGACCCAAAAATTTGACAATCTCAAAGAGTTATGAAAAATTAACCATTGGATAATTTCAATGTCCTGATTCCAAAAAATAATATTAATTTTATATAAATAATTATTTAAATATGTTATTTTTTACTTTTAAAATAAAATCTAAATTTTAACAAAAATTAATGGGTTTTGATAAAAACGGCTTTCAAACCTTAATAAAAATCCCAATTGAATTCATAAAAAATAAATGATCATTTATAATTAATAAAAATTAATTTAGTAAAAATATTTTTCAAAATATTATTTAATTCATAAATCCATTAATTCATACAAATAGATTTTTTAATTTAATATTAACTAAAAATAATACTTGTGATTTAAAAACTACTTACAAAGTAACAATAATAAAAGGAATGTATATTCCTCATTCTATACAAAAAATAATGCAAATATTCATAGTACTAGGGTAATGCTACATAACCCCTTAAAGCACCCGCATAAGACCTATGGGTAAGATTTTCGATTGTGACAGAATCTTTGGGTGCCTTAGATAACATTGCTCGAGTGGTAATCTCTATCAAATTCCATTTCTACCGTAGGTAGTTCTATTTGAGCTTAACATGTTGAAGCTCAGCTTGGGAATGGTCAAGAGAAACAACCAGTGACTCCAACTATTTTATGATCTCTGTAGAATGGGCTTCGTATGGATAAATTCTACTGGATGAGGCCATCACTTCCTCGGTCTGAAAAAATTGGATTTGTTATGCCTTATATTTATACTAATCATTTGATCACTATTGAACATCTATATTAGAAATTTCCAAAATTCTTAATGGTATTTTAAAATCCAAAAACATAAAACCAAGGAATTGGATATGTTATATAATATTTTTACAGATTAATAAATTTAATTAGATTAAGAGTAATTTCCATCAATAAATGTTTGGTTCAATAAAATCTTTCCCCCTTAAGAAATTTTTCCCTCGAAATTTCAATTTCCCACACTAAAAAAAATGTGGGTAACTCTGATTCATTAGTTCCTATGATTCCCACATCGATTTTTCAAACTTTTGGTATCACCAAAACACCTCGATGATGGGAATTGATTTATTTCATAGAAATTTTCCCTACCATCTAAGATCTTCACTAGCTTATCTCCATAGAAGAGGTCATTCTCCAATGGTACCACCTATGGATGGAGTACATGTGATGGGTCTGGTACGTACTTCCTAAAAAGTGACACATGGAATACATCATGTACTTGAGACATGTTTGGTGGGAGTTCTAGTCGATAGGATACTGCTCCAATGCGATCAAGGATCTCTAAAGGACCGACGTACCTTGGACTAAGCTTTCCATTCTTCCCAAATATCATATCTCTCTTCCACAGTGATATGAAAAGCAATACCATGTCTCTAAAATCAAACTCTTGGTCTCATTGATGATTATCAACATAGCTCTATTGTCGACTTTGAGAAGCTTAAATGTGCTGATGGATGTACTTAACCATATGTAAAATTTATTCAACCATTTCTGGACCTAAGAGTTTTCTCTCCCTAACATCATCCCTCCATGCCAGTGTTCTGCACCTCTTCCCATAATAGACATCATAAAGATCGAGTTGGATGCTTGAGTGAAAAATGTTATTGTAAGAGAACTCAACCAGAGGAATATATTGATGCCATCATCTTTTAAAGTCCATTGATTATGTACTCAACATGTTCTCAAGTGTCTGGATAATCATCTCAGATTGTCCATCAGTTTGAGGATGATATGTCGTGCTGATGTTCATCTTAGTATTTAGATAATGTTGAAAAATATTCTAAAACATAAAGGTGAATCTTGGATCTCAATCAGATAAAATAGATAGTGGTACTCAATGCAGTCTAACCTCATATATAATGTATATCTGTGATAATTAATTTAGTGAGAAATACCACTGAATTGCAATGAAGTGTGTAGTCTTTGTAAGACAATCCACAAAACCCCAGATATCATTGTTTCCTTTGGATGTATTCGAAAGTCCGATGACAAAGTCCATGATGATGTTCTCCCATTTCCTTGCTGGTTTGGGTAATGGTTGCATCAACCTCTTAGACTTTTACCTCTCAGCCTTCACTTGCTGACATACTAGGCACTTTGATGTATACTAAATGATCTCCTTCTTCATGTTATCCCAACAATAATTCTCTCATATATATCAATGCATCTTTGTGTTTCCTGGGTGAATGGAGAAATTCAAACTATGTGCATCGTCCAAAAGTTCTTTCTTTAACTCTAGATTTGATGGAACATATTTTCTTGACCAAAATCACCCAATTCCTTATAAATTAACATTAAACTATAAGGATTTCCCTTTCTTGATAGTTTCCTCCTTTTTTTGAATTCC
Source organism: Viscum album (assembly GCA_963277665.1). Taxonomy (NCBI): domain Eukaryota; kingdom Viridiplantae; phylum Streptophyta; class Magnoliopsida; order Santalales; family Viscaceae; genus Viscum; species Viscum album. The sequence goes on from OY728146.1 coordinate 392,927,804, forward strand.
CACACCATCCTTTTGGGCATCAATTAACCTTTCCAAAAGTGACTGTTGAGAAATCATTTGTGAAATGATTTATTATGTTCCCCTCTTTATGATTCCCATGTAAATCTTCATCATATCTAAGAATATTGGATCCATTTCAATTCACACCAATGATAGATTTACTGGGTCCTTTCTACTTAGAGCATCCGCCAACTTATTCTCTTTCCTAGTGTGGAAATTGATTGAGAAGTCATAGTCTTTGATTAGATTTAACCATCTTCTATGGCGCATATTCCACTCTTTCTATGTGAATATATACTTGAGCATATTGTGATCCGTGTATATTTCAGACTTCTCCCCAAATATTGAATGTTTCCATTTTTTTAAAGTGAATATTAATGCTTGAAACTCCATATCTTTTGTTCGATAGTTTTCCTCCTGAATATTCAATAACCTTAAATTATAGGCAATTAATTTGTCATTTTTCATCAAGACACAACCTAGTCCCTTCATCTAAGGTTCACTAAATAACACAAAAGTTATCCTCTTGTTGGTAATGTGAGCACAAGTGCAGTGATAAGACTAATTTTCAACTACTTGAATCTTTCTTTACATTAATCACTCCCGGAAATCCTTACTCACTTCCGAGATATCTTGGTAGGAGGGTTGTACAATGGTGACAAATTTCACACAAATCAACAATACAATCCAGCTAACCCCAGGTAGCTATGGATATCTGTTAACGATGTTGGCCTCATCCATCCCTCAATTAAATTTTTCTTTGAGTGACCAACATATATCCCATTTCTTGTTATGAGATGACTCAGGAATGAGACCTCCATCAACCATAACTCACACTTTCTATACCTTTCATAGAGTTTCTCCTTTCAAAATGTGTCTAGTATAGTTCTTATATGCTCCTCATGCTCCTACTTAGTTTTAGAGTATATTAGAATATCATCTATAAATACAACCATAAATTTGTCAAGGTAATCCCTAAGACTCTATTCATCATGTCCATGAATATTTCTAGAGAATTTGTGAGTTAGAAAGGCATTACTATGAATTCAAAGTGCCCATATCTTGTAGGAAAAGTCGTCTTAGGAATATCCTCATTCTTCACCCTTACAAGGTAATATCCCAGCCAAAAATCCACCTTGGAGAGGTATTGTGCTCCGCGTAGCTGATTGAACAGGTCATCAATTTAGGTAGAGGATACTTGTTCTTTATCATGATTTTGTTAAGCTCACAATAATAAATGCAAATGCGCATTGAACCATCCTTCTTTTTGAAGAAGAGGAAGGGAGAACCCCTTGGTGAAGCACTTGAGCACATAACCCCTTTATCAAGATTCTCATATAGTTGTTTATTCAGCTCCTCAAACTCCACAACTGCCATTATATACAGAGTCTTGGATATTGGTAATGCCCTAGGTATAAGATCAATTTAGAATTTAGCATCTCTTCTAGGAGGAAGACCAAGAAATTCCTTAGGAAACACTTCCACAAATTACCTCACAATAGGCATGTCTTCAAGGACAGTTTATTCCTTAGACTCAATCATATAAGAAAGATACATGTGCTCTAAGGGCATTAATATCCATGCTTGAGATGATGGTGCTAAAGAATTTTCATCCTCCACCTTGCACTTGTACAGAATCGGGGGCTGATTCACCATTTAGAGAGTGATTTCCCTCTTATGGGAATTTATATTATTTATATATAAGGAAAGGAAATCCATGCCAACAATTGCATCAAATTCTACAAAAGGGAGTATGAAGAGGTTTTACAAGAAGTTTAAACCACAAATTATGATAGAGGAGGAGTTACATTCAGGGGTTGCAATGATTTCCCAATTTTCCATACTCACTGACATCTTTACTTCCATGAATTTTGGTGGTGTTTGGATTGTTCTACTAAACTTTTGGGATATAAAAGAATACATGGAAATGAATAAAAAAATTATATTCTATATTCTTGAATAAATAACTAGAGTACCTTTCACCACTTCATTTTCGGGGTTTACTTCAGCAATATTGAGGGAAAAGCTCTCTATTTCTCCCTTGCAGGTTGTTGGTTGCCTCTAAAAACCCTTTGTTTAGGGAACTAGTTTTCAAAGTGAGATGGTTACTTGCATTTGAAGTAGTGAACAATGCATTGAGGGTTATGTGGAGCGTTCCTCTCCTCTATCACAACCAGAGGTTTTTCTTGCTGGTATTTAGTGGTTAGGTTCCCTTCTCTTTCACACTTAAAGCATTTCCTCATCCCCTTCAAGCAATTTATAGGGTGATTTTTTCCTCACCTTTGGCAAGTGGGGTGCTGTATTTTCATAGAACTATTGTATCAATCCATCAGACCATTAGAATTGAATTCCACTTTTCACTTCTTATCCCTGTAATACCACTGAGATTCACTGATCTTCATTTTAACTTTGAGGGGACATAAAAAAAATTCCTCTTAGCTTTAGAAGTCATGGATTGCAAGGGATTTCCATAGGCTAGGTTTTATATCACCAAATAAGTGGTCAACCTAGCATTCAGGGGTAACAACAAATCCAGAGGCATATCATATAATCCTTGTAAATTATTCCTTATATACTCCGAAGGATTCTTCGTCTTTTTTATTGTGGTCATGAAAGTCCCTTTCCATCTAAAGTTAGCGGGTGTGGGGAAAATATTTTCGAATTTTTTTTATAAATCCTTCCATTCCAACACCTTAATCTCCTCCTCAGGATTCATATTTTTTGTCAACGTCCATCATTGATAAGCTTCACCCTCCATATGATAAGTAGCCATAAGTAACTTATCTTGTTCATAACATTAAAGGATAGAGAAGATCTTCCTAATGGAGGTGATCCATTGTTTGGTGATTGAGGGATCCGATGATCTATTAAAAGTTAGAGGCGTTTGTCTAATGAAGATCTTGATTGTGACATGTTCTTTTTTAGGGGAGATTGAAAATTTCTTTTGAACCATGTTTCTATTAAAATCTTGAGTTAACTGAGAGATTGTCCTGTAAATGTTCGCGATTCCTGCTCCCATTGGATTTGGAATCTCATTAGAACAATCTTCACATTAATCTTTGCATCAGTTGTTCTCCCAAGTACTCCTTTTATGAGAAAATGGCTGGAATAAAAGGAATTCTAGAAGTAACACATAAAGGGTAATCCAAGGTCAAACATAGTTGACTTATAAAAAACTTTTATTTCCATAACATCTGAATCTATAGGCTTAAATCTAAGTTATCCATGATCTTCTTCACAACTTTTATTCTTAGGGTAATTTTTTTATTCCCTTAACTATGGTTCATACTAAGCTTGTGAATTTACAAAAGAATATCCTCCTGGAGTGTCGTAACCAAGAGTGAAGCAAGGCCCATTATTGTGTACCAGGATACCCCGGGTCAAGCCTGAAAGTCCTTGTCGGAGTTCTTCACATGAGCCTGAGCCCAGTTGGTGAGGTCTTTGTATGTGAATCCACGAGACCCATGTTCAAAAATAGGTAGGAGCATAATTTAGGGTTACTGTAGTAGGTACTGTAGTTGGCACGATAGTAGTTACTGTAGCTGTTACTGTAGGAGACAGAACATTTCACATTGGGCCACCGGTTTGGGATTGGAGCCATTAAAGCCTTCGGGCCACCCAGGCCTTCGGGTCAGTAAGGCTTTCTGGCCACCTCATGGCCTTCGTGCCACCTCAAGGCCTTTCGAACCACCTGATTTTTAGTTGCACGGACAAATTCTACAGGGAACCACTCCAGAGGAGGAAAGAGAAGGGATCATTCACCAGATCATGGCTAAATAGAATTTTTAAGAATGAGAGGGTATGACATTTTCCATCGGTACCGTGTCTGTTCACCTCTTCACATGTACATTTTAGCCGAACAGTCATGCAAAGGTGGAGAGCTGATCATGATGCAGATGTTGGGCATGAGAAGTTTCAAGTAGTTGTAGTTTGTATGATTTCATTAAGACCTACGGTTCATGTAATGTCTCAGAGCCTATGAGAAATGTAATTCCTAAGGCCAAGTTCCTTTTAAGGATTCCCCCTCATCCCTTGAATGGGGGTTTATCAGAAAATAAATAAAAATAGAAGTCCTTTGGGCTTGTCGGAGTTTTCACTCCTAGGTATATCTGTGCCGGAGATGCCTCTTCCTGCTTGTATCCATATAGGGATGTGTTTTATTGATATACCACTTACGCAATACACAACAAAAATTAGGGTTGTTATTATTATACTTAGTCTTATCCTTAAGGGTTTCACTAGGATTTTCTACTTCTAATCCCAAAAAAAACTAAACCTATTCTCTGATACTAACTATAATAAACCTTCTTTTCATTTCACACATAAAAATAATTTTTTACATAAAACCTTCACTTGATAAAACATCAAATAAGGATAGGTATTTTCTATTTAGGGATTAGGAACATTACATAAAAACATAAAACATAAAACACAACATCTTATTAAAAACTTCCTTTACATGACCACATCATTCCATCATACTTAGCATTGCATGGGATAACTCAGGAACATGAATAATAAAAGGGTGAGTTAAAAATCCCAGTAAGGGAGTAAGAAGGAATAGAATGAAGAATAAAATACATGTTTGGTAATATGCATATCAACTGAGCATAAGAGAAACATGAACATAAAGGCATGATATATCATGATTATCATACCATGGAAATGTGGGATCAATATTTAACATGATATTTTAATGATCCAAGGATCATTACAAATGGAGAATGAGTAAAACCTCATTGAAAATTAATTAGTATGAGTAAAACCTCATTTCATTTGATGTATCATGATACTAATCTTTACCCAATGCAATGAAGAACTATCAGGGCACACCCTTCCTAATAATTTCATTATATGCATAAGTGTGCCACCTAGATCATACAACATGGATTCATTAAAAATAAAAATTTATTCCATGATAATGGAATATGGAATTCACACATGAAAATATATAATCAATAATTTAATATGCATAAAGGTGAATACCCTTTATAGAGAAATGGCCATGGTATTCACTACATAATGACTTTGCCTTGGAGAATCGTGAAGCAATTTCGATAGCATAATGGCATGCCATAAGAATTCATAAAAATGGTTGGTGAGAGAGAAATTGGTATCTCATAATATTTACATTAAATTCATAGTAAAGGGGTCATATAGATAAATTTCCCATCATTTTTAATGGATTATAGATGCATAATATAAAGGAATATATTGAATGAAAATGAGAAGAGATAAATTCCTTACGGAATTTCAGCATGTTAATGAGTGTGAATGAGGGAAATTAATGAGATATAAAGTGGTATATAATCATTAAAAAATTAGGAGGGAAGTATTGGGGAGGTGTGAAATCATACTAAAACATTTTTAATTTAAAATAAAAGGGTATAACAACATAATGAAATTTGGGAAAAAATGAGAATAGATGAAATCCCTTACATGGATGTGTGATCCCAAAGGATTGGGAGCGGCTTGGGAGAGGCTTCTTGGGAGCTTGATGCACCGTGGGAGGATACTATAGATAGGAGGACATAGTAGGGATGTTATCCAAGGGTTTTTATTGAAGAGGACGTTGGATATTGGGTGGGTTTATATAGGAAAATAGAGGGAATTCATTATTATTGAGGTTTTGGACACCACACATTAATCTAATCAAAAGCACAAACCAACCCATGGTCTTTGACCATTGTTTTTACAAATGGGAGTGTAAAAATTTATTTTATAAGGAAAATGGCCTAACTGTTTAAAATATTTTTCTTTCTTTTGTGGAGATGAGTCACACTCTCAAGGAAATTATTTTAAAAGTTAAAATGTTTTTTAAGTCTAGGAGGGTCCACTAAGGTTCCATAAAATTAACTAAACAATTTTAAAATCACAATATTTTAAATGTAAAACATATATTTTCCGAAATAATCATTTATAGTATTTTATTAAATCACAATTGGGTCATTATGATTTCATAAAACACACTATATATTTTAAAAATATTTAATTTATACCCAAAAATTTGACTGTCTCAGAAAATTAGGAGAAATTAATGATTAGATAATTTTGACATACTGATTCCAAAATTAATATTAATTTTATATAAATAATTTTCTATATATATTATTATTTTACTTTTAAAATAAAAAATGGCATTTTTAAAAATTTCATGGGTTTGGATAAAAACAAAATTCAAACCACAATAAAAATAACAATTTTATTCATAAAAATTATTAGATCATTTTTAATTAATAAATATTAATTTAATAATAATATTTTATTAACATATTATTTAATTCCAAAATTCATTAAATCATCAAAATAGATTTTTTAATTTAATATTAAATAAAAACACTATCTGTGATTTAAAAACTACTTACAAGCTAACAAAAATAAAATGAATCTATATTCTTTATTCTATAAAAAAATAATGCACATAATCATAGTGCTAGGTTCTTTCTACATAACCCCTTATAACACCCCCATAAGACCTAAGAGTTAGGTTTTCAATGGGGACCGAATCTTGGGGTGCCTCAAATAACATCGCACGGGTGGTAATCTTTATAAAATTCCAATTCTCCCGTAGGCAGTTCTGTTTGAGCTTAACGTGTTGAATCTCTACTTGGGATTGGTCAAAAGAGAAGCCCAATGATTCCACATCGTTTCTGAGCTCCGGAAAATGGGCTTTATATGGAAAAATTCCACTAGATGAGGCCATCACTTCCTTTGTATGAGTAAATTGGATTTCTTAAAACCCTATTTTTATACTAATCAAGTGATCACTGTTTAAAAAATATATTTGTAATGGTCACAATTATAAATGGTATTTTAAAATCCAAAAATATAAAACCAAGGAAGTGCATATGTTATATAAAAATTTTACAAAATAAGACATTTAATTAGATCAAGAGGAATTTCCATTGATATGAGTTTGGGTCATTACACCATCATTGAAATTAAATTTTAGGATATTCAAAAAATATTTGAAGGGATATAAAACCAATGACTAGGTTTGTTACACTCTTCCCACCTTAAGTTTTATTGTTCACAAAATCATATCACTGAAAAAAATGTTTGGCTACTAATCTTGTATCTGGTCATCATGCTCTGATGATCTCTCCTTGATATTTAAATGCATCCCTAGGATATGAACTTGGGTGATCACTCATGCACCTACTGATCATATATAAATCCTAGATACTCCATAAAGGGTCTGATGACATCAATGTTCGTCTAACCCCATTTGATAATGTGTGTACTAAATTTCCTGCATATCCTCTGATGTAAAAGATGTAAGATATCATTGACTCTGTATAATTGTGGGGGGTAAAGCCATTTGTTATGGAAGATTCCAAAAAGTTTAAATAATACAGAACATACCTATATACCATGAAAATAGCTTTCCACCTAGGCGAAATCTATACAAGATACATTATGAGGAGATATTCCAGAACTCATGATCACCCTACTCAAATGCAAGGGGTTTCTATGAAACCACTTCATTTGAATTTTCATGACTCTACAACTACCACAACTATTATTGAATTATATTAAACTTCTATGTCGATTCCCATACCAACACTAGTCCCATGTGTTTAGACTCTCTAACTTTGACCAACACAAATGTGGCCTATAAGGCCTCCTATAAGTGTCTCAAATTGCACCACCCAAATCATGAAATGATAGGACATCAATCTATGGGTGAAATGTTTTTCTCATTTGCAAATATTTCCCAAAATCCTTTGAAAAAATAAACATAAAAAATATATAAATCGGTAGTCGTAGTTTCAGATAATAATCGAGGGTACTCAATATATTTGGGTGATCTTTTGCACATAAAAGTGTCCCAATATATCTAAAAACTCTACTCTTGGATTGTAAGAATGTAGGGATACATAGTTAGTCAAGTAAAATATCCCCTAGATACCATTATAAACTCTCACTAATTATATAAATATTATTGTAAATTATAGGGATGTGATATCCCATTTCCACTTGAGAACCTTGAGGGGTTGTATAAAACCTATGGGAACCTAATAATTTTCATTCATGAATATACCACTAAAAGTGATGTATAAAACACTATCACCACCTCCTATTGAAGTGAAACTAGAATCACCATCTAACTCAAAAGAGAATTCCACATTCCACACTATTATAAAGTCTATTAGGAATATTCTATGTTAATATCTAATCACCCAATAAATCAAAATCATCATCATTATGATGTTTTTACATCATGAACCAGAGAAGTGTGTGTGGGGGGGGGGGGGGTGACAACCAGAAATTTTTAGGTTTGATACTCCTTACCCATCCACCAAAGATGACTACAATGATTTCAACTTCTCTAAAGGATTAGATAGAAACCAAGACTTTTATTTCTCACTGAGATCATCCACCACCCCATTATCCACTATATGATTAAAAAATACCACAAATTTATCATCCTATAGTAATTTTATCCATCATCTATATCTCAGGATATCTCATACTGTGTAGATTAACTTGAATTCATTATGGTTAAAGTAAATGACAAAGAATTCACTATGAGGGTAGTGTTTCCATGTATTCATAGAACAAACCATACATGATACCGCTAAGTCATGGGTTATGCGATTCTTCTCATGGAGAGTTATCATGTTGGATTAGTAATCTATCTCTACATACCTATGGGTAAACACACACATGGTCCTGGTTCTAGATAAATCAAATAAATCTACCTAATTAACCCCCCCATTTTAGAAACCTTGGTATAGGAGATATATAAAACCTCTTACAAAACTATTGAAATTCATTGTAGAATTTATCCATCCAAACAAAAGGATACACCTTATGGATAAAGGTAGTCAAAGGAATCAAAATTCTATTGATTTCAGATATGAAACTCTAATAATAGTTTGACAAACTAAGAAAACTCTAAACCTCAATCTCACTCTTTAGCGGCTCCCAAGATACCATTACATTGATCCATACTAGGTCAACATACACTACATCCTTTGAGAAAATGATTCCCTAGAAGTGGACCTTTATAATCTATAACTTCTACCTATAAAGTTTTCTATATAGTTGATTCTCTCAAATAAGGACTTTGACCATACTTAAACACGCTATATTAAAAGCCTTATATTTAAGGGAAATAATAATTTAATTGATAAATACCACCAAGAACCGAAGTATGAAAAGATACAAGATATAATTAGTGATATCCATAATCATCGTTTAGGTGTTCATGAAACCAAATGGTTTCACAAGATACTCAAAATGACCATATAGGCATCAAGATTCCATATTCAGTATATCATTCTTATGTATTCACAACCTGTGATATTCTGATCCAATATTATTCTTAGAGAACAATTTGACCCCTCTTGGATGACCAAATATGGAATCAATACATGGAATTAGATTTTTTTCTGTATATTCGCCTAAATCATCTGATGATAATCCACACACAATCTATACTACCCATCCCCCTTATTTGATTTTTTTTTCGATGCTGCTAAGGGGGGAACACTGGGTTAGATAAATCAATTCCTTAAGAGGTCCTTTAACTACACCCTTATATGTAAAAGATCAGTGAGAGATAATTGATATGATACTGAATATTTCTTCGTGGTATCATGGTGTAATACAATATATAAGTTAACGTATCAATAAGGAGGTAAGATAAGAAATTCCTCATGGAATCTATTCTTGTAATCCTATTTTGCGATAAAGATTCTTACTTATTATGTGTATATTTCACCAAGCTTAATACTATCCAATAGATATGATATCATCCGTAATCTATTTCCCATGATCCTAGACATCCCTTCCTAGAATTTCTTCTCACTAGGGAAGGAGAATCTCAACTCACTTTCTCAAGTCCATCAAATCCTCCATCAAAAAAAATCTTGGCATGGATGGTGCATAGAAAGTATATGTAAATAATGAAATGACACATTCTTATCATTTATATGAAAAGTTCCAATGAGAAGTTATCTCCACCAAGTTCCAATTCTCACAACCAAAAGAATTATGTGATCATAGAACAACCATTAGTAGGGGATTGTAGCTATGAGGGTCAGCCTAGAGGATCATATGGAATCAAATGTTATTTAATGAGGGATAATTATAGAAAATAAAGATGCATATCCATGTCTATAAAAAGTAAATATAAGGTAGAGAAGACACATATCATACCCCAAATCATGAAAGGAGCGTCTTTCTCTTAATCCTCAACTACCTACAACCAATCATGTCTCTCCATGGCTACTTCCTAATCGTGAATGGATCTACTTGGATGTTGTGGGGTTTTTATCATACAATAGTTCTGACCATATCCAAAGGTCTTCTAGATCCTCTTCCATGACTACCACCTTATGAACCATACAATCCACATAGCTTCCACCACCACAATGGCCCATTCATTGACATTATATTTGTGGTTGTTTAGAGGTCCATAGATCAATATATTTCCATCTATCCTAGGAATATCATTTTATATCCAAGGGATATCTGAATCCTCCTTAATATTCATATGTTTATCACGACCTCTTGTTCCATGATTTTCATGTCTTATGTCATCCGTTTGTTTTCGATGGGTTTGGATCTCCCAGAAACCCAACTAAAACCTTCCTATAAAATTCAGAAAGACCACTCATCCTATAAATTTCTTTATATGGTATCTCTGAAGCCAAAATATCCTCATTATAATGCTTTCTATGCACCTAAACTACTAGTAGTGGGTCTAAAAATTTCCCCATGGATGGAGGAATCACTCGTTGTCCACCCAAATAAATCATCTTGTGATCATTTCCTACCACTTAGACCTCATTACATAGCTAATAATCATTGCAATTCTATCATAAAATCTAGAAAAGTTGTCTACATGGGTGCATCCTAATCTTTTTAGGATGTAACATGGTCAAAAGAGAATATTTGTGGAGTTGACATAAGAAGTAAAATAAAATGAAAAATCAATCTTACAGGATGCATATACTCTTGTTTTACCTATATCTGTTGTCTTAGTGTGCTGAGTAAACAAGTAGCATATCTGAATCCTTCTGTATAGATACATATAACACCCCACCACCCCTGGGTTCCCTCAATTGATATCTTAACTCGAGACATTGAATCATTGAATCTCTGAATACCAATCCAATGCACACAACTATTCTATATCCATACTCTATCCTAGGAAAAACTATGATTTGATACCACTCTATCACATCCCTATATACCATGGACACACTGAGCCTAGAATTTTTTTGGAAGTGTTAGAACAAGCTTGAATCTAATAGGGTTGGGGTTGGTAACTAGCACCGAGTTGGGATAACACACATATTGGATTCCTCAGCCGAATTCACCTGTACACATGAACACATATGTCTATACACATTAGGGTAATGAATAAAGTAAACAAATGTAAAAGTAATTTCATGAAAAACCTATAATATCCCAAAACCAAGTATAAAAAAACATAATAAAATGAAATTGGGGAATACAAATATCTAAAATCTGGAAGGTATACCAAAGCTAACAAGAATAAGGAAAACTATATCAGCACATAACCACTAGTCTTCTAAAAATCCTGCTATAAAAACTCTTAAAAATACTAAGAACCACCCCCACTAGAACCCCATATATATCTGTTGAATATATTATTATCTACATGTGGTATATTATGTGTTGGGAGAGCCCAGTATGTGGTGAGTATATACATACCTACCAGGTCAACCGAAAAACATCCACCGATAAATCATAAAAAGAAAGAGTTAGGGCCAAATCTCTACTAAGAGGGTAAAATATAGAAAAAAACAAAATATTCTAATATAATTTACCCAAGATACTTATTATATTTTCAAACTCATACCTAGGTAAAGAATGTCAAATTCCCAGCTTTCAATGCAGAAGTCTGAATTAACCCACACAACCATTCCCTCAGTTGATGCTAGAGGAACACTTCCTCACGACTATGAGTGAAAAATAAACTTCAATAGAGGATCCCAATCCCATACATGATATATGAATTAGAAAAATACTACTTCGATGGTGGGTCCCAATCACTTACAAGAACTATGGATAGATGAAATTATACTATACGGATAGGGATCCCTACCCCATAAGTGGGTGGAATATAATTCTCTATCTCAGTCCACTAATAGGGGATCCAAAAATCGATCATAGTTGGGATAAATATTGACTATTAATATTGATCAATTCCCCAAAAGGTGAAATACCAACTCCACCTCGGAATAATGATGGGGAAATATATAATTGGAGGATCTACTCCCAGGAAAAGGAAAGTACATGGAGTGTACTTATGGTACACGGAATGTTTTCCCAAGTCAGCCACCTAGAGGTGTTCTACCATCTAACATGGTGTGTCGAGGTTTAGCTATTAGGAATTTATAGGGAATATAAGAAGTTCCAGTTTTGTGGGGGTTCTCAAACTACACACCCTTTCTTCTTGAGCTATATACCTATGATGGTATGAAGGGTGTGGTACAAAACATATTATATGTGGGATCACACGGGTCTATAGGCATATACTACTAGTAAACAACTGTTTATCCAGGTAGGAGTGAGACAATATATGAATAAGTCACATGAGAGTGAGATATTGAACTCCAACTGAAAATGTAGCGATGAATTGTGAGACACACGGTGTGTGTTCTTCTTAACTACAAATAGTATAGACATAAATTTTCTAAAAAGATAACTACCTCCCGAATCTTTAACAGATGAACCAATTCTATTAAGATATCACTTTGATTTTCACCAGTGAATCCCCCAACCATATTTAAAATTATTAGTGCCTCACCAGAAGTTTTATTATGGACATATTTTGTCATAAAATTTAATCGACATTTCCTCCCATAGATGAAATTCCATTCGACATGTCCCATATCATAAATACACCATCATCTGAACCTCCCTTGTATTTTTAATAATTTTTCTACCTTTATCTCTCTAAATTCCAAATAATAGAAAAACTAGATTAATCTCCCAAACCTTAGATCAGTTACATAATCAATTGGTTTTATGAAAATGGTCAAACCATTGTTAAAACTAGACACTCGTGAGGAAAAATCAATGAATAGAAGGATAAATATTCAAAAAAAAAATTAACGAACAAAAAATTCAATGTTTAGTATGGAGAATATCATTGAAAAAATAGAGATACAAAGATGAACTAAAAAAATCCAAAAAAAATTATTCTCAATTCTAATTATTGTAATAAAATTTAATTAAACAAGGTATTATAAATATCAATAACAAATTTATTAAATAATAATTAATAAATGTTAACAAAAACTATTAGAAAAAAGATTAGTAACATAGTCCTACCTCAAGAATTGATCAATTATTTGTACAGAAGACATAATCAATGGATTCCATGGAAGAATCCGACACATTATTTGTTTTTTCAATAAATATTCTCGATCAATTATCAAAGAAGTGTATTTCATATTATTACTGTTTGTGATTTCTAGATCTTATGAAATTTTCCATGGTTAATGATCACTAAATGATCTCTAACCTTCTATAATAATATATAGGATTAGGCTACTTAATAAAAACTTTATTGGTAAATAATAACAGTAAATAAATAAATTTAATTATTGAAATTATTCACTTTATTCCATCCTATGACTATGAATCATCCTAAAACATGATACTAATGATACTTATGTAGTTCCTAGTGTAATGATGGTATCCCGAAGACAACGATGGTCCCCATTTCACTATCCAAAACCGTAATTTAAATTCATGGAAGATCACGTGCTTGAGAACATTAAATATTTAAATAAATTTTTAATACTCAACATCAGGGTTTAAGTTACCCATAATAAACACCTCATTTCCAAAATGAAATTTTTGGGAATTTATAAAAAATTTAAAAGGGTCCAAACTCAACTAAAGGGGTTGTTAAATGACCAATTATTTTTTATGTCGATTATAGTGATTATCTATTCAAATTTTATTGTATTGTTGATTATGAGGTTCACTATTTTTCTTTATAACAACTAAAATGGCACCCTTGGCTGTGCTCTTTTCCCACCAGTTGTTAGTGGTATGATTTATTGGATGTGGTGATTTTTTACACCTACATGATTAGTGATAGACTATTCACTATAGGTGATGTACATTTCACCAAGATCATTCATAGTGTAGTGATAGTCGTTAACCCATTCTCCCACTTTTATTGGCAATAACCCATTCACTATAGATGATAGTTTAATAACATAATTTGAATATAAATGGAAAATGTTTATTGATTTGGGGATTAACCATTCAACCACAATACAATTGATAATAGGGATATCATGTTAATTAAAGGTGATATTCAATTCACTTTATTTAACGATGATTGGTGAAAGATGAATTACCATTTATGATTTTTTTACCTCATTGGTTATTTTTAGGGAGGAATCATTCACTTGATTATTGACCGTAGTGGTGACTAGTTCTTAGAATGTATAATGGTTTCAACCCATTAAAACTCACTTTGTATTGGGATGTGGATGACCTATTCACCCATACTTCATTGATATGGAAAAAAATCTAGTCACCTATTGTATTATTCTTATAACTTGCGATAGATTGTTTAACCATTTACTCTATATAAGGGAAGAGTTGATAACCCATTCACTCTTTCTCGGTTGTGATAGGTTTTTTTGTAAATTACACTCCTCTTCCATAACTAAAGGAAATAGGTATGATTAGACTCTTAGGGTAGATACTTTAGTTACCCAATGGTTTGACAGTTGTATTTATATTATGTTTATGGATTCAGCTTCAATCAGTATACAGATGAATACATATTTGAGTTTTTATAATGGAATTTTATGTGCCTAGATATTATATTTTATTCTCATAATTTATACATACATCTTAGGGTATATGAATATTTTTTAGAATATAATTTAGTGAACATTCATAGATACAAATGAGTGGGTTTAATGCGATCAATAGGGTTATAGTGTTTGATATGAGTTGATTTCAAGGATTATGGTTGGGTATGTTTTTTGACAGATAGTTTATTTCTATTATTTATATGATCGTTCCACGAATGATATTATTGATCATGTACTTAATTCCATTAAAAATATAAATTTTATAATTTTATTTTATTCTTTTAATGGATGTTTAATTATTTTTTTATTATTGGGTATGCTGATAATGGAGGTATAGTTTATCTTTGAGTTATTCACCATACCACAATATTATTCACAAGGATTTGGCATAAAAGGATGTATATTGATGTGACAAGAAATTCCTTTATTGGTAACTAATTGGTTAGATCATTCTAGGGAAATTACACACAAATGAAATCTCTAACATATAAATTCCATATACATCGAATTGACAGTCAAGTAAAAACGTTACTCTTCCCAATATATTCCATATATTCTACTAAATTAAAAAATAAATTATTTTAATAATTTATTACTTATTTTATCACATAAAATAATAAAAGTAAGTCAAAATGACAACCTCCATAAAATTGATAAAAAAAATTACTTTGTCCCCTTAACATACTAGAAACTTATTGCCACATAAAAAAACCAGTACTCATATAATAAAAAAGAGAAAACACACCATATTGATTCTATCTTATGTTATAATACAAGACCATAAGATCCAATACAAATTTTATTCCATTTTTATTTTAAAAATATCATGTGAAGGATATGAAACACAATTGAAAAAATCCCTATTTTATCCAAAAAAATTAAACAATCTATAAGAATTATTTTTAATCTGTAATTTACAATAAAATTGATTTAAAATAATTAAAGGAATATAACCACATTTAAATAAAAATCATAATGAATTTATCACATTTTTTTTAAACTAATTATCCCATCTTTTTATCCAAAAATAAAATGGACAACTAAGACACCACCCAAAATAAATTATCTAACCTTTTAGTGATTGACACTCATACGTTAGTACTAGTGTAACTGGACATAGCAGTATGTGTGCTATAATGAGTTACTATAGAATTTGTTTTATCATGAATGGATTTTGAGCCATAAAAATTATCCTTATGGACATAGGTTCATCAAAGGTCTTCAAGACCCATGGCCTCTAACGCAAGGAGCATATTAGGTTTGACTATTCTGAAAAAACTCCATGTTTATAGATTAAATAAATAAAAATCACCATGTAGAGTTAGTTAGACACATAAATAAATAATGGATATTGTAGACATGCCACTAGGTTTTTAACTCAATTATCTATACACAAGGTAATGAAATCTGCACACGTCGCCAGGTAGTGAGATATGGGTATTCACTTAAAGAAGGTGTTGGATATGGGTTTGTTTAATAAAGGCATGTCAAATCTTTATAGAGGTATTTGTTTTAATAGGTCTTTAGGCCATATTATTCTATCTCCACAATGCCTCTAGAACTTAGTGGATTACATATATTCCCTCTCATCCAAGTTTAAAAGGGGTATTATCTGAATTAAAAAAATATAATTTTCAATCATATTCATGGACAAACATAATGATCAAATGTTGTTCCATTATGTGATTCCCCAATGTAAGAAGTCCTTTCCCTCAAGTGATGATGCCTCAGTCTCCCCTCAAATGGCCATTAGAACTCACTCAAAGTTGTTCATTCCTAAAAAATATCCCCCCCTTCACCCTGTTTTTGTCACTTCTCCCTCAAGATATGGCTCTAACAACTATTTCCCTCTCAAGAATCCGCACATAAAAATGATCTATATGGGATCCATTTAAATATATACCTCCATAAAAAATATAATATTTTTAGTCCTCATGGAACTAAATTAATCAATCATGATTTTGTGTCTACTTGAACATTTACCATTTATTTTAAAAAGTACATATTTTTATTGACTTTTAATAAATACAAATCCCTTTTGATAAAATGCGATCCTATTATATGATTTTCTAAAGTAAAATATAATTTCAAACTTGTAAATAAACTATCAAGAAACTGGATTTTCCACCCTTTATCAGAGATCTTTATGAATAATAGTGGTGATATACCTCATGTAAGTCTTATAGAAAAAATTCAAAACTTCATGAGACAACAGTAAACAAAAAAAATTCATAAAAATCTGAAAATCTAAATTAAAATTTAAATTCAATGCCTAATAAATTCCAGAATGAAAAAAATATTTATATAACCTGACTTATTTGGAATCCAATCTTATACCAAAAAAACTTCTTACAATATCTATTTTAACCCTTCCCCTACCACTGCATGAAAATGAATTATTATTTAGGAGTATTTAACCTTGAATATTGAAACACTTATAAAAAATACCTATAAAAATAATTCTATTAAAAAAAATAAATTTAATGAAAGAATGAGATAATGGATGGAAGAATTGAGGTGTATATGCTTGATCCTTACAAATTACAATGGGAAATCCATGGATAATGAAGATGAATAAAGGAAAAAACCCTATGGGGGTTGTACAACTTGTAAATAATGAATGAGGTTGTGAAAAAAAGTTAAAAGGATAAAAAACCTATAATAACACCCCATTTTAAGATTGAGATAGTTGTTGTACATAATTTTTTAATCATAGGATGAAAACAATGATTATTTAATTTCTATTCCTTGTTAACCTATATGGTTTGATTTTATGGTTTAAACATTGTATAACCTATCCATATACACATTCAAAACCTTCATTGAATAGAAATGTTTCATGATGAATTTTTGAGAAACGTTTTTACATTCAAATCAATTATTCCATCGATGAAGTTAGTTATTTTAATGATCAAAACTCTAACAAAATAACAACCCAAGATCCTTAAAAAAATATAATTTTTCCCACATTGATTATATCAATTAGATTTAATATAGTAATAGTAATAATAATAATATAATTAATAACATTTGTTGTAAAAATAATTATAGAATATTATTTATCCATAAAACATTCTTTAATAAAAAAAATTATATTTTTTAATCTTATGTGAGTTTAACTATAAAAATGTAGCTCAATGACAAAACAAAAAATATTCCTTAAAGAAATATTATTCCTAGTATAATCCCATATAACTTAACATAAGTGTTTGATATAATAAACATTTGTATTCCAATAGAATTTACAATAATGTAGTCAAATAAATTTTATCTTAGTATATCAATAGAGATTTTTCTCCAGTCATAATATATTTAGATCTAAGTGTAAAAAATTGAACTCCATAAATCACACACATATAACATTTTTTTTATCATACATATATAAAACTATAATATTTAAAACCTTTCAGTATTTTTTTGTTGCTTATTTTTTACAATAATTTATATACATTTATATATCATATCCCAAAAACCTCAAAACATAAAAAATAATACTTTTTAAAATATAACTCTAATTAAAATCATGGTTTTAAAAATTTCCAACATTGGATTTTTTGGAAACTTCTATACTCATTTTTATTTTTCACTACTTATTATACTATAATACCCCTAAAAATATATCTGTTAATCATCCATTTTCATATAATCGGTCCAAAATTATTTCTACCCCGATTTTTTGTAAAAAATATATTTCTTAGAAAATAAATATCAAAATTCATTTCTATGCCCACATAAGCTATTATATGTTTTGGAAATAATATTTAATAAACAATATTTTAAGGTTTTGAATAATTTGTACATAATATGAGTTTTAGTTAAATTATGTTTAGTACCCTCTATATATGAAAACTCTTGTACCCATTTAAATATATAAATAATAAAAAAAATTATGTGGGTATTGAACCCCAATATTTTGTTTATGCATGCCATTTGATGGCCTTGGATGTTCCTTTTATAGAATCTTATCAAATATTTTCTTAGTTTTTAAATAATCTATATTGATAAAAATGGCATGAATTTTAATTTTATTAACGATATATTTGATCTCAGTTTTTTTTACTTTCTATTATTTTGAACTTAATATATTTTTATTTTGTCGATAAAATTATTTCATGATGTGTTCAACAGATCACTAATATATTGTATTATTTTTTAAAGGTTAAATAATAAAATAAAATCTTGGTTTGTTTTATAAAATGTGTTATTAATTGTGAAAACACACTAAATATTTTTGAGAAGTCTTCAAAATGAAAAAACAACATAGATATTCAATTATTTAATGGATGTTGTCTTTATAAGGGATACAAGAATGTTTTATGACTATCTAACAATACAAGACTATGTGTAGCTAAAGTTATTCTATACACCATCTACCTTAAATTTTTAGATTAATAAAATTCCTTAGTAACTAGGGAGATCTTATAGTAATGAATCGCCACTCATTTGGATGGTATATTACCTGTCTACGTAGTAGTCTATATTTTGGTTGGGTGATTATTATTAAATTCATGAAAGATATTGATTTGGACTATTAATGAAGTGGTAAATTCCATTGATGTTCTTTATTATAATTTATTTATATAAAATCTCTACAAATGAATTCTTATTTTGATTGTTTTGTATTATAGTAAAAATAAAAAATATCAGAAGCCCCTAAAACATTTTTTTAGGTTCAAATGAAATATGCTATTTTTTTGGAGAAATATAATTTTTTTTCTTCAGAAAAATGAAAATATGTGATGAGCATGACATATGGAGGAGTTATATATGGATATCACTAGTGGTGAAAAGGTTGATAATTTTTTTTGTTTAATATTGGTTTTTTTGAATGAAATATCATAGGGAGTGATATGGTATGTCTTATGGGGAGACACGAGTTCTATATTATTTAATAATGAGAGAGTGTTTCACTATAAGGGATACAATTATATCATTTGGAAAAATTTAGGGTAAATAATTGTGTTAAAAGTTATCAATTGATATTAAATATGAAACCATAGAATGATACACCAAGATAAATCCAATGGTATATTCCAATGAAACACAAAAATGAGGATTAGTTATATTACAAAGTTTTATATAAGATATGTTTTTCTATGTTATGGAGTGGGGATATAGGATATTGTTGTGATATTTTGGAATATAATACCAGTTTAATCTTCTAAGAAAAAATATTGAGATATTATGGGTTGCAGCATAAGTTTATAAAAACTCATTAATTAATGTAGTGAATAAAATTTTATAATTTTTTAATAAATTATAAAATTTAGATGATTTAAAATTATTTAAAATGTCTCCAAATTCCATTTAAATATAGAATTATTTTCAATTTATATGAAATTTCCAATAATAGTAATTATTCATATAGTACTCTATAAAATACAAATGAAAAATACCTAAAAAATGAATTGTAATATTTAATTATGGTATAATGTAGATATTTACATAGAAAAAATTATGAAAATATTTAATTTTTAAATAATGGGAATTTGTTAGATTTTAATTTATATGACGTATTCATAAGGGTTGAGAAAATTTAAATAATTTTTATTTCTCATTTATTATAAATTTTATAAAATTTGAACGACTCATATTAAATGTTTAATTTATTAACATCATGTTTTCATATATATATCTTATATATGGAATCTACCTATAAACTATTTTGATGGAAAATGTATTTTTTACATTCATGTTATATGAAATTTTTATATATAATGTTCATAAATCATGAAGTCCTTTAGAGCCAATGTTAAATATTTATGAACTCATCCCCGAATGAATTTCACAACCTAACATTAATTTATATCCTCCCATAAAATCATATAAAACATTTAGGATAATTCAATGTGTAATCATAAATGATTTCTTGGTTATAAACACATATATTTAAAACAAATCACCCCTAAATGATTTCCTATGTCTTCCCAAGATATTAGGTGATATTATAACATGATTTTATTATGAATTAGTAAAACCTTTTAAATGATATCTTATGTATGTCATGGTGATTTTAAATTAGATATGGTCTCACGAAATCAAAATAATCTCTATATTTTTTATTAAAAAATTTTGAATTTCCATGTACTAAAATTTTAGTATATAGAATAAGAAATTACTAGTTCTTATTCAGAATATTCTAACTTTTTCCTTCCATAAAAACAATTTATTCTCAATGATATTCTCCACAATTTGTTTTATTTTGAACATAGAGTGAGGTATATCAGACTCTTAAAATACAACCTCAACCATGATGGTGTCTTATACATTTACTATATTATTCCACACAAAGTCCATCCTACCTCCTTGGTTAGGGATCTGACCAAAAATGTTTTAGTTACTCATGGATTATGGAAGCTTCCCATCTCTTTCCTTGAATATTATTAATTGATTAAAAAAAATATTCAAAAAATATATTTGGGAGAATTAATTTTTTTATAAGAACAATGAAATGTTTCTCCATTCCATGAAATTATTTTATAATTCAATATATAAACTTTACTAATTATCATCAATTACTTATATAATTATCCAATATTTTTTAAAGTCATTTTCATGATGAAAATATCAACAATTTTTATTAAATACTCTTAAATAAATCACATAAATTAAAAAAATTAAAATTTAAAAGATAGATATTAGATAAACTGATTAAAAGGAAACCTCATTTTAGAATGGTTTTTAAAAAACCAATACCAGATAATGATTGGTTTTTAGAGACCCTTATCTTTTGGTAACAAGTATGCATACTCTTATTTAAAATAAAAATGAAAATTATCAAATGTTCTATTTAATCTCTAATTTTAGTTCTTTTGGAAACATGTTAAATCTAAGTCCACTAGAATAAACTATCCTAAAAATTTACATCAATTTTCATCTTTATAAAATATAATTTCCCCAACTTACTCAGGCATTTTCTAAATCATTTACTCTCTCGCTCCCTCTATCATCTTCCCCCCATTTTATAAAATTTCAATAAATGGCTTCCACATATTTTCATATTTTCTCACCATTTATGATCAAATCCAAAAAAATTAAAGTGAAAAATGAATGATAAATTCTCATAGATATTTTCTAGTATTTAGATCTAAAAAAATATTAATTTAAGAAATGATTCATTAGGTAATAAAATTTTCAAAATTCTATCTACTAGATATTTTGTATAAAAATATTCCATATTTGTCTATTGATATTTTGAATTTAATGATGAAGTGGTATTTAATATTTATTTTCTTTAACCTTTCATATTTTATTTAATTTTTTATATATTGATAACACTTTGTTATTACATAAAATATAAAATGGATGTTCCATATTAACTACTATATCTTGATGTGTATACTCCATTTTCATGTTTTGTATGATGGATTTTGATATATCCACATACTCAAACATTATTGTTCTTAATTTAATATAAAATATTTCTTAAATTTACTTGAAATTTATATTCAGCTAATAAATAAAGAATCACATGAAGTAGAATTATGACTATCAAGATTATTAAACCAATATATATCTATGAAACCATATATATGAAGTTATTAATATCTATGATAAAAAATACCATAGTAAAGTATACTTATAAAAAAATATTTGGATTTTATTTACATTCTTAAGATAATATTCCTTTTTATAGAGTTAGAATATTTCATTTTCATCACTTTAAAGAGTATGTCAGGTCATGAAGCTATCAAATACAACATAATATCAACTAATCATCTACAATCATTTAGATTTACATCACTTCCATCACCCTCATTTAAAAATTTTATGTTAATTAATACAATACTAAAATCATTCTTTGAATAATTAATTCTTAATAATTTTAGAAACTCATAAACAAATTTACCTTTTGAGATAAACGTTATTTATTTGGACTAGGTTATTTTGAAACCAAAAAAATAAGTTATCTCACCTAGCATGGATATATTAAAATTATTCTTATTTTATTCATATGGACACCTCCCATGAACGAGATTCATATCTTAGGAACATCATATCATATAAATATATGATAAAATGAATGATGTCATATTATTTTATTTTAAATAATTTTTTCACCCCACCTTTAATGAAGATGATGTTTTTAAGAAGATAACTAACTTTAGGTAATAATAATAAGGATTATTTTAATTAATATAGTAGCTTATTTATCATGAATATTATATTTCCTTAAAATTTGCGTGAAAACAATCGTTTTCTCAGTTTACACCTGATATTCAAGATCTCTATTTTAGAATGTCAATTTAACATCCATTTAAAAAGTTATTTAAATAATTTACTCTATTTTATTTTTGTGATTTTACATCAATGAAATCATAAAAAGATTCTCATTTAATTATTTTTAATTTAATTTTGAATACTATTTTCATTGAATTCATCCATATTTCAATAAAACCTCTCATTTATAATTTATTTTTTTAATGAAAAGCCGAATTCATTCTAATTATTTTCTATAGTTTTTTATTAAGAAAATATTAAATGAATTAATGTTTTAAATTTTATATACTCTACATTTATAGGACTAATTTATTACATGTAATCAAGAGATTATTTTATAATCTTCAACTCTATTTATAAAGTCAAACTAGTTGGGCATGCTTTCTATTTTTTTCAGTTTGAAAAAATTCAATATTATTTTCAATTATATTTTTGTTTTATAATTATTTTATGGGAATTTAATTATTATTAATATATTGGACCACATCATTATCATAATTAGAATACACTAAATTATCATCATCATTGTTTATTTTTTCAATGATAAAATAACATTCATCATTATTTCCTGAGCTTCTTTCTTTAATTTTATTAATTTATTTAACAACGTTGAGTATTTTTAATGGTATAATGAATCTTGAATTACTATAAAATCATATCCATAAATTATATATCCAAATTTATTATTATAATTGAGATCAGATCATTAATTTTTAATATACACAAATAATATTCTATTGTCTGCTTACTCCTAAAAGTTTTAAATGTTCTCCCCTTAATTATAGTCAAACATAGAATTTAAAAGACATGATAATGTTTGATGTTTTTTTATTTTTTTACCATACTTCTTATAATTACATATCTAAAATTTTCCTTACTATATAACTTTTTAATGATCTAAATATCGATATTATTTTATTATAATATTATCTTGAATTATCTTTCTCTATTAGTATTTTTTTAAATCTAACAAGATTCAATTTCAAATTTTAGAAATTCAATTTTTTTGTGGTTTATACGATGAAATAAACTGATATCTTATTATATACATTAATAGATTTTTTTCAAAGAATTTTAATGTAATAATGTTGTAATATCCCACACCGGTACAATAGAGCCACCAAAGTGAAATTTCACATGGCCCCCAGTGCGCTACTTGATCAAAAACATTAGTTCCTATTCTCGAGGACCTAAGGAAATTTATTCGGGAGATATTTATCCTTAAATGGAGAATCATGTCAACAAGAAAGAATTACCAACTAAATGATAGTAAACTGTTAAAGTAATAAATTTTAACTTAA
This sequence comes from Viscum album, assembly GCA_963277665.1. Classification (NCBI taxonomy): domain Eukaryota; kingdom Viridiplantae; phylum Streptophyta; class Magnoliopsida; order Santalales; family Viscaceae; genus Viscum; species Viscum album. The sequence continues at coordinate 392,952,153 of OY728146.1, forward strand.
ATTATCATGGTAAAATCCAAACACTCAAAAACATTTCATACAGTCGAACATGACTTAAAGGTTAGTGACACATATAAAAATGAATTAGTAAAACTAAATTATACTATATAAATATATGTAAAAATTTGAAAACACTAGACTTCAAAAGCATAAGATCATAGATCTAACATGTGTCTTGAAGTAAACTCATTATTGTAAAGACATACTTCCCTTTACAGACAAATAAATCATATAATCTGTATTCACTTGAGGGGTATGTGTGTATTTTGTTAGAATATAATCCTTACCAGACACTACTATATCCCCTAATATTTATTGGAGACATTCCAAATCCTTTCGAAAAGGATCACCATTCCAAAGGCATGTCCATGAAATTGATCCCCTTAAGGCCATTACCTCACCTTGGTATCAATTTTATTTGGTACCAACAAGATAAATCTTCTCTATCACAAGACATATCAATTTCATAGGACCCCTTATTCTTAAAAAAATATTATCACACCTAGACTACGTATAAGTTACAAACATCATGGAACTTTTTAAATAATAACAGGGATTACAAATAAAAAACACTAATAAATATTTAATTCCATCACAAAAATACGTACCCCATTTATTCATTCATTACTTGTTAAATTAATTTATAAATTATATTAAACCACAAAGAATCACCCATTCCATTTATAGCATTAATTCATGAAATTTAATTAAGAAAGTACATCTAAAATTTCATGTTTAAGACTCCATATCTTATTTTATATCCTAATAGTCATTTTAAAACCCTTTTCCATTTTAATATCACTTTATTACATTTATAAATTTGTTATTGATCTGTATATGTGTTCATATGATTTTTCAATCACACACATGTCCTTTACAAATACAAGTTTCACTTTACAATAAGTCTATTTGAGTATACATTGATTTAACCATTTTTTAAAACAAAATCATTCTTATTAGAATAAAATATTTATATATAAAATTCATTTGACCATAGAAAAAACAATAAATAAACATATCCAAATTCATATTATTATCTTTGGAAATTATTAATTAGTATTTGTAACTAAACACACAAATTATAACATTCTGTGATATTTTCTTGAAATTAGATTTCCGTATTTAATCACTCATCACCATTAACGTTAATTTTATAATTTATATAAGAAAATTCACTTATAAATACATAAATTAATCATGGATAACCAACATTATTTCCTTTATACACAAATTAGGGTCAAAATCACCATTTAATAATTTATAGGAAATTATATGCTCAATAATCATTTTAATTTCCAAGTAAAATGATATATATGAATGGTTGAATCATTAAATTAGTTGAAATTTAATATTTAAGCACATTTCATGTTTGAATATAGAGAAAAAGGACACCTACCTTATAGTGGATGAATAATTAAAAAAATATTCAAAGTTTAAACTCCTTGATGAAAATATAGAAATTCAGAATTTAGAAACATAGATGAAAAATAGATAGATTAGAACTAGTCAAAAATAAAAACATTGTTAGATTCACACATATAATAAGAATCATGAAAAAATTATCATGTCAGAGTGAAAAACTCAATTAGATAATAAATTAGAGATCAAATAGACGAGAAATTGAACATCAAATATTGAGGATGTAATTTGGAGATTTAATATTCAAATATTTATTTAAATCCATCTAAATGACATTGAGGATAAATAAATTACTTTTTATCCCCTAAATCTCTCATATCAAAAAATTGGACTTTTATATTAAAAAATACCACACAAGAGAGAATCAGTACCTTGTCACCCACCAATGGGTACCTAGGGGTGAAAAAATCTCCCTAGGATGAAAACACCATAATTGGTTAAAAAACACCCACATTGATTACATGGTATAGAAGTAGTTAGAATTCATACAAATTCCACCTCAAACTCGGCCTCTAATTATTTCCCGTTCACATAACTTCCTCCAAGTAAAGATAATGATACAAATTTAATCAAAATAAATCAAATTATAATTTTATATGTACATTGATGGTGAGGGTCATTATAAAATACCTATCATAGGTATTCAAATACTAGAAAAATTTCATATAGAAATACCAATAATGAACACTATCCTGTAGGAGCTTATCTCAGATTCTCATTCACATGTTTCCTCTTGAGATGATCTTGACTACAATAAAACACAAAAAAGTGGAAAAATGATTTCTACAATCTAATTTTCACTGTGATAAAAAATCCACATCATCTTCCCCCTAAAATAGTGACCGTCACTAGTTCAACACTGTCACACTGGAGAACACGATATGAACACTATTAACTCATCCTAAAATGGGATAAAAGTGAATCATCATTCATAACACCGTAATTCAGAGGTTGTTACAACCAATGAGAATATCTACTGATCCTTTCCATGATTTAAAACATCACAATATACCATGAATCCTATGTAGGTCGATGTTTCCTACCATACAAATCCTAAAATGGTAACATGAAAGTGGATTTATAATAGCTATTATTTGAAGAAAACAATTCTAATGGAAAATGATCCTCCCAGAAACTACAAATGGAAAGAAAAAATACTCCAGACATATCCTAGAGTGTCTGGATAGCTCACTCAAACTATCCATTGATCTATGTATGACATGATATAATCAACTTCATTTGAGAATTAAATGTTTTCCCTTTCCTTTTTAGAACATAAATATGAATATCACACAATGATTCAAAACAATGGTTTTGGGAATCCCACACAGTCTCTTGATCTCATCAATATAGAGTATCCCCATCTCCTCCATCATGTTCGTCTCCATAATCTGTAAGAAATTCATAGGTTCTTTCCATCGATCAATAAAAACTTATACAATGTCTTTCCCCTAACACGAGATTATTAATTTCATCACAAAATTTAAGGTTATATCATCCCATTTCCATTATGAAATGGGAAATGACTAAACCTCTCATGTTGTCCTCTGAACGTCACCTTTTAGCCACTAACACATGCTAGTAAAAAGTGACACATCCATATCTTACTTCATACATGACCACCAAAAATATCATCAAATAATATGATAAATTTTACTTAGTCACACAAAAGTGTCTCCTAACACTACCTTCAAGCTAAAAAGTCCGATTAACATTTCAAAAAAATTAATTCATATAATAGACACACACACATGAACACACACATGGTGTATAAAAATAATTAGTGATAATTTAATCCATAATGGAAACCACCATAACCAATATCATCAGATGGAGTCTTTATGTGAAAATATACAAGTTGTACAAATGTTAAATGATTCAAAAGTAACCATTTTTAGAAATAAATCATATATTATGTTCATCTATAAAAACAGATTAAACTATACTTACATTGGTCAACTATATTTCTCATATACCAATAAATCCATGAACTTGGATTATCCCATATTTTAGGCCTCACCTAATGACAATATTACTTTGGCCATATCAATGAAACTATTCTCATCAAGGCCACACCATCCCCATGAAATCATTTAAATATAGTTTCCTCAAGTACAACCTTCCCATCACATAGAATATCATATTCATGGATCCCCTCAGGGATAAACATATATTATTCCAACTATATGAATGAACATAACTGTCTTGATGCTTTTGTAACTTGAAAAATGGTTAGGGATAATCAATGTAACCATTACTTTAATTAATTATGAAAACAACCATTTAAACCATGAATTCAAATTATATTAGTTCAATCTTTCGAAAATCAAATTTAGACACTAATAATTAACCAATATATTTCTAGAAATAATATAGGAAATTGTTTACAAGAAATTACACTTCAAAAGTTTTCTTTTAAGCCTTGTTATCACACTTTTCACTATCATAATTTTTTTAAAACAATTTCTTCTCTTCCCGTAACTTTATCCCTTTTATACATTGTTATAAAACTAAACATAGAGTATTTTTGGGTCACATTTGTTGAAGAAACTGATGGAGAGACTTCCAAATAGGTTCAAATATTCAAGTTATGGGAATGATTGAACAATTTCACAATGATGATTTTAGGCATGACATAATAGATCTTAGGTATGATTGGAAAATTGCACAATGAATATTTTAGGAATGGAATAATAGATCTATTGAAGAGTATATCAGAATGTACATAAGCCATGGTTGAGGGTATTTTAGAATAACTCAAAACTATGGATGATTTATTGGTAATAATTTTACAATAATGAGTTACTTCATTCCAAAATTAAGATACATTAGATTAATATCTTCTAGAGGGTGGTTATTTACATATTTAAAGTGACCCATATGGAAGATAAGTGTAGTATCATCTTGAGTTGGTAGTTTATATACCCCATGTAAGATAGGTTTCACACTGTAAAATTTCTTACGTGTGATAAAATAAAAAAAACATAAAATGATAAATTTACAGTTCTCAATGGTGAATCAGACCAGAATAAAATATACTCTGCTGTGAAAATAAGATGAAAATAATTAGTGATCTTCATAGAAATGAAGATCAGACTATGGGGTAAATATAAAAATATGAACGCAGAAGTAAAATATGTATCAAATACTTTCTTTATATAGTAAATATTTGATTCTGATCCTTAAAATTTGGTGGAGAAGGGATTTGAATTGTGGAGGAAGTGTTCTTGGTTGGATAGTTTCAAAATTGGTAGTTGAATGAATTTGAGTTTTCTAGATAAGGAAGTAATTATGTCACAAAGATGATGATCACACTAGAGCACATTCAAGTAAAGTAGAATATCTAGAATTAAAATTTCCAATATTTTATGGAATTTGTGAAACTGATTTTATAGAAGGTTTGATTAAAATACAAGGTATTATTTGGAATATTTTTTCCATAATAATTAAGTTATACTAGAGATACATTAAACAGGAAGCATTTAGATTCTATAAATGTTGGAGAGATATAATAATCTATAAAAAGTGAAAGAATACTGTGAATTAATGAGATGCATTTCATGATTTGTATTGGAATTAAAGAGATATTAATGGAGGAAAATACATTAATCCTTATAACTAGTGTATAAGAAAATTTCATCATGTGGATTACAGATACCCAATATTTTTACACATATTATTATATGATTTTAAGATAAAAATCTATTAAATTACATCCCAAAGAACATGATGCCTAGTGTATTATTAATACTTGGTTCATAATACATCATAGTGCTAGTAAGGAAAAATACATTTATTTTATTCCCCATAATTAGCTCATTTATCCTTTTGAACTCTAAATTCATCATGTGATAAACTATGGAATACATATAGAATATGTGTAAGATAAAAATCATTGTAGGGGAATAAACATGATAAGGAAGCATAACTTTTCAGTCAAAGTTATAAAATGATATCGTAAAAGTGAAGGATCATGAGTAATCAAAGAAAATAATATCATATAAATTAAGGTATCAAAATACCATGACATAATATGAAATGTTGCATTGACATATAGAATGACATAAACATAGGGAAAGGGAAATTTACTAAAAAATATCACATGGATTATAATGTCCTATAATGAATTAGGTTTTCTCCCTAATCCTATAAATGATGCCTTATAGGACTAAATCTTTACCCAATGTATTGGATCACCATTTGGGTGCACCAATTATAACATGTTTATGATTATATGTTCCACAAAAAGAAAATTAATAAAAATTCATAAACATAATAATTACATATGGAATAAAATGGGTTGAATAATCTTGTCTCATATCATACTAAAAATAAATTTCATAAAAATGTAATTTGAGAAATTAACACAATAAATTTATTAAACTATTAAATTAATGTAGAAAAAGGTATGTATATATGTTTGAGATATATATACAAAATTATGAAGCAATCAATATCATCAAATGTAATAATCATTGATGAAAATGTACTTAAAATATTACATGGAATATTTCTTGAGGAAAATACAATTTCACTTTGATATCATATCTTAAAAATAAAAAAAATTCCAAAATACCATAAATACATTTTCATCAAAAAGAAACATAGAAAATTATAAAGTAATATTAAAAAAAAAATTTCATCATGATGGTGGGTAATTATATACATTCCTCACTAGTTAAAAAATTCCTTTCACACTATTGTAAAAAGGCTAAAAAGTAACTCTATTTGAAAATTATTATATGATTACTATGTATCCATTTTATTATGAATCAAACTTTAAGTAAAATGATTTTGATAACTAATTTTAAGAATTAAAAAAAATTGAAAACATTTTTAGAAAACATTTTTCTGACAAATGGAGGATGATATATTAATCACAATGATCTAGAGTAACACAATCTAACAACCAGTAGGGGAAATAATCATAACCGAGGTTATTCTCTCCAGATAGACAATGAGAATCTAGGTGATGTAATGCTTTATTTTCCCCCCTATTGAAGAAGGATAATGAATAAGTGGTGATGTTGTGGTTGAGAGACTTCATTTTTCGGATGAGGATGCTATAAAACTGGAGACCAAATTAATTTGTGTTGAAGGTGTTAATGATTTTTAGACAATCCAATTAAATTTGTATATAATTTCTTCAATTTTTTTTTCAAAGGCCAGACTAGTAAGGGAAACATGGACTTCAGAAACAGCCGGTTCCCATAAGTCATGGTTTGATTCTTATCTGGTAGTAATGATCATACCACAATGGCATGAGATCGTTAATCCGATTAAAAAAACATCCTTGGATATAGAATCATTGAAATTGATATTAAAGATTCCTTCCAGTGGGGAATCCATCTAGTGTCAACTTAGAGCGAGCCAGGGAACCCATTCTGGTCATGGTCTAGATTCCACCCACCAATCCAGAAAGATGCTCATTCAATCTAGAAACCACAGGGTTTTGATGTGTGATTAAAAAAATAAAACATTCCACCTAACCCAGATAATCCTATCCACGATTTACAATGATGATACCATATCCGTAGTGAATTTGGAAGACCACATTATCAGCAATGATGGAAGATCTGGCGCCGTATCCATCATAAGATACGTAAGAGATCCCTAATCAAACCCGACCTCCATGTACCATGGAAAATGAATGATAGCATGCATAGGATATTCCATTTCATCTGCGAAAAAGGGACATTGATGGTTATTCGTAACATGGTGATATGAGAGGAAATTCAAGTTAGGAAGAATAAAATTAAAAATATGCTAATAGAAGTTACATATCTTTAGGGGGACATCCATTTTCCCAAGAATATACTAGATCCCCTCCATGTCTTTAATGTGGACATCAAGAGACATTTTTTAACATGATTTCCTTGAATATGATCATGAGATATCATTTCACCAAAATATACAATCCTTTCAAGCATCCATCACACAAGAGATACTATGAATAATCCTTTTATCCCATTCCTTTCACCAAGTGTTAATTTTATTCAAACACAAACCATTACCAGCATCATAAAAAAGATAGCATACAAAGGAATACACAAATCAAGGAAAGGTAGGGGAAGTATTTGGCATGCTATCTTAATCAATCAACTACACATAATTCCAAATGATTACTTTTACTCCATCCCTGATCCTCCAACCTATTACATTATCATGAAATTATTGTGATCCCCAAATATTTCTATATAGAAAGATGGGAGGGATCCAAGAGAGGGTTTCTAGAAGTTTGAGAGGGGAAGATATTTTTCTCAAAGAGTTTTCACACAAATTGATGAAATTTGAGTCATAAGGTTCAAGCCTTAATCATCAATAAAGGAGTCATTATAGAGGAAAAGGTCCCAAAATTCTATTCACCACCCACTTTTGGGGTGTAGAGTGACTTCCAAGAAATCTAATAAATTATAATTCTCCTATTATTATGGCCCCACCATGAGTTGGAAATTTAGGAGTTAATATAGTCAGTACTCACGCTAGGAATCTTGATCAATGACATGATATATCTAGGCATAGATTGAAGAGAATCCATAATGGTAGTTTATTTTCCCACTTCATAAATTCTTTTCAGAGACCAAATATTGAATTTTTTTTCAATTATTTCTATAGTGGATGAGAAAATTTATTTTTTGGATAATCAATCCATGGTAGGGAGTGCAAGATATTTATTATGCTTGTCGACCATTTGAATACTGGTAGTGGGACAAATCTCCACTCTCTTTTTTGGTGGAACACTAGTACTGATTTTTCTTCCAATTTTTCATAGTTAATTTTCTATCTAGAATCCCACTAAAAAGGTTTATCACATTGAATATTTAATGGAATTCATCATGTGTGGATCTTGAGAGGTTAAAACAGTCATTTTAATAAAAAGATAACAAATAGATCGACTAATCTGAAACACCTTTTTCCCATGAATCAAGTTAGAGGATGCTTCTATAGAAGTATTGTTGTAAAAAAAGAATCTACTAAGATGAAGAGAAATGGGGAGAGGGGGTCTTCTTGGGGAAGGACTCATATGTGGGATAAGCCTTGGGATTTTTCCATCATTAATATTGTTCCTAAATGAAACTAATGTTACATAGTGCATGATCATGTGTATCCATTTTGAACCGAAACCCATTTTGGAATTGAAAAACTGAAGAAAATTACATTCCACTTTATTAATCACCTTAGTCATATCCATTCTCCAAGACATGGTACCTATTCTCTTAGTAGAGTGTATTTTTATAGAATAGAAATCCTCTTGGGCCACAATGGCACTGTTCATGATTAGTATTTTTCCAACAAAGGCAATTTGATTTTTGAAGATGATGGAGGGTATCCATACACACAGTCCATTAGGTAAAATCATTGAGAATATTTTTCAACAGACATTTCATAAGCTGATTGGACTGATGTTTGAATCCAAGGGGGTTTCTTAGTCTTGGGGATGAGGGTTATAATGGTCTCATTAAGAGATAAAATATTGATTTTTCATACCCTAATATCATTCATAAGATAAGAAATGCTAATGCCTATAATGTGCCAGTATTTCTTGAAGAAGAGAGCATGGAGTTCATCAGGGCCCAATGTTTTTGTGGAATGGATATATTTTAGATCCTCTATTATCTGATCATCTGAAAAATCCTTTGTGCCGTTTTGATTCATTTCATCAGTGGTCAGAGTTTTGAGGCATGAATCAACATCATTAGAAATGTTAGAGTCCCATGTAATATAATCCTTCTAAAAATAATAGGAAATAATATAATGAATTCATTCCACAATGGATGTAGTTCTGCCATCATGATACGAGAGACTATAAATATTGTTTTTACAAATCTTAGCAGAATCTTTATGGTGAAATTAAAAGGTGCTTTTGTCCCCTTATTTAATGAGGTCTTCAGAAGCACACATTTCTCAGAAACCTTTCTTAATAAAAAGGGCCGCAAAAAATTCACCTTAGATAATGTTGATCAAAGAAATAATATAATTAGTATAAGATTGTGAAATAATTGCACTTAACTATCTCTCAATTGAGTCACAATTCAAGTTGGTTTGATAAAACTTACTGTTTCTCCAGGAGGTCAGATTAGAATACACATACTGGTGGTTAAATATAATGCATGGGTTTCCACCGTTCCAACATGAGAGAAATAACTATTCATATTAACCATATTTTTCACAAAAACTTTAATATTTTAATGGTTTACCATATCTTTGATTGATAATTCTATGAGAGAAATAAATGGAAATAGGGAAGTGGACTGATGAATTCATTTCCAAGTGAGAGATATGGAACATGATGAAACTGCTAGTGCATTATATCAAACTCATAAATCTTTACAGACACAATGCAATGCATGTGCATCCTGAGTTCCCTCTAAACCATGTAAAGGGACTTCCTTTAAATCCAAGATCACACAAATCCTCCCTAGAGATCACATCCTAGAAGCCTGACATCATGACATAAGATCGAAAGACCCCCCTTTCATTCTGAAATATAATCTTGTTGAAGTCTTCACAAAAAATGATAGGGATAGAATATCATCATCCCAGTGAGCAGATGAGATCAGAATATTTCAATTTCCCATATTGTGATGTCCATCCACAGAACCCCATGAAATTCCATGTCAGAGAGAGGGAATCGTGAATAGATGAAGCCACAAGATTTAAGGATTAAGAGATGATTATAACATAAATGTTATCATTCCATAAATGACACATCCCCCTCATGTGGCCTTAGTGCGGGATTGGGAAACAACAATGTAATCTAATTTTGTTCGCAATACTAGTGTTGTCCTTATTTTTCAACATGGTTTCAAACAATAAATCCACATCAGGGCGAATTTTAGCGCAATGGATCTGGAGCATGTTAACCATTCATGGGTTTCCAAGTCGATGATATTTCTAGCTTAGGATAATCATTTTAATCTGAAAAGCTGGTTTATTCGAGCCTTCACCTCTTGATGTTCAAGAAGGGTTCCATCATCAGCAACATTCCACCTTTTGGGGTACCATAAATTTTCTAATGGTTCATGATGATTTATCCTTGATCAACCTGCTTCCATTGAGATTATGTTACATCCAAAAACACCTCATGGAATTCAATTCCACATATGTGGTACTTTAGGTGTAGGAGAAGAAGAATAAGGGGAAATGTACACACCTTGTTGAAGAGCACATAAGGTGGGAAATCCCCTAGGAATACTAAAGGTGTGTGTGGGGGGGGGGGGGGTCAGAGAAGATATGTTTAGGGCTGGTCGGTGGGTAGGGAGGATCCATAATGGGTGCAAAACTCAAGCCAATAAACATGCCCAATATTTTTGAAGGGGCCATTTGGGGTTTATCATAGATTGTAGTATCCACTGACGATATATTTGATAGACGTTTCTGTGCACCACATGACATTTTTGGGTTACATGAGTTTTCCTAGGGAGGAAGAGGTTCCACATAAATGATCTGGCTTTGTGTGGGGGCCTTCTATGCATAAAGAGATTTCGTGAGCCTTTCACAATCTCTTTTCTTTTTCACTTCAGGAATTAAGGAAATTCACATATTTTTGGCATGTAATAATGAAATGTACTACATCGTCATGTTAGCTAATTTTTTGTCACTTTTTTGCAGAATATTTTTTTTGAATGTCTAAGATAACCGTAGAAGAAGAAAAAACTGGGGGATATTTATATTCAAAGGATATACAGGATTTTGATCTATCACGTTTCAGGAAGGTACCACTTCTAAAGGATTTTTCAACCTCAATCCTCCCTTCAATTCATACTGAATACCCCCAGTGTATGGGGTCTGATCGATCCCATTCCATGAACATACCAATACAATTTTTGATTTGATACATCACCAAATCTAATATTCCACTAGAGGGGAAACCATTTAGTAGAATCTAGATTGGGGAATTGGAATCATATGTATTGAGGATATATTCTTCACTCTATAAATCTTCCAACATTAATATATTGTTATTGAATGACCACGACCTCCCTTGAAGCGATTTTTATTTATCTTTAATGTTGAAGAATTTGAAGATTAGCCACCTCTTTCCTACTTCTCTTATTTCCACTCTATTATCTAGTCACCATAACAATTTCAAAGTATTATTCAGCACACCTAGGTTGAATGTACTTTTAGATATTGATTTCTTGATTAATAACTCGGACAGACACCACAAAAGCAAGGAATCGTTATCATTGTTGGTGATAATTTTATTCTTTCTATTTTCCTATAAGTGAGAGATTTTCTCACCTATCAATCAGATCCTTATCCGTTGTTTTGTTAAATACCATATCACTATGTTCGTGAGCATAAAAATCCCTTGGAAAATAGTACTAGTTGAGGAACTAATCCCTCAATGAGTTGGGCCTTCATGAGTAAACTAAATTATTCCTCCATAAGTAGGTAGCATCATGAGGGAAACCTCTATTAGTGGTGGCCTTCAAGGGATAGAAACAATGCATTTCATCGAAAATAAAACACCCTTTTCATATAACACCTCCACAAACCATGATCATTATCCACTTCATGAGTACACATTTGCGATCAGAAAAAGAATAATCGATGGAGACTCCACGAGGATACCCTTCACAAGAGAACTCTCCACAATCCTTGAAAGACAAACTCTTCGAAGAGTAACATGAAAAACTACTATCATGAGAAGCCTATGATGGATATATAAAATGGATTAATGAACTCCTAATTGAGTAGAACTATCACCTTCCATAGAAGACGGAGTAGTGAAGCCTTTCGTGAGAGGAACTACCCCCATTCACAAGTGATGGAATGATTAAACCCTTTGCAAATAGACCCACATATTTTCAAAGAATATGGGTCAATGATAACCTTCACATGTAAAACCACCTATATTCTATGAATATAGATCAATGATTCCCATCATGATCAGAAACCTGGCTGACCATAGTGGACTGAACAATGAATACTGATTGACGAAGTTCTTCGCTTGGAGGCCATTGAATGGCTGTAAGCTGTGGAAGTATCAGACGCCACAGACCTAGAATAGTCAGAATCCATTTAAGTATTGGAACTGTGATGGTTTTATTTGACTATGATTAAATAATTCCCAGAAATGTTAATTTAATCATAAAGAATCTAAAATAAAATGAGATTTAAACATAAAACCTTACTAATTTGGTAACATTTAAATTATAACTCCCATGAATGAAGTAAATAATTTTTACTTAAAATATCATAAAGTGAGAATTATTGATGAAATAATATGTAAAGGGTCAGTATATACACAATTTAAAATAAATTTGGTGCATAAAAGAACATGTGTCTTGAAATAGGATGTTTTGTGAATAAACCCTTTACCTAAAGTCCACACATTGTCGTGTATATCATTTCTCTCCTATGTAGTAAAATTATATCAATTTTTTTTTTCTCCAGAAAATTTTATAGGTTTAATCTATTAAACCTAAACCATTTGATTCATTTATTTTAATGACATATTTAATTAATTATTCTATTATGTTTATTTAAGGTTCTTTGAGGAAGCTTTGTTCATAATTTCAAAACGACATCGGTGTGTTAACAATGGTAAAAGGGGTCATTGTTCCACCATATATATAATGATTGTTTTTCAAAAATATAAATTTTGTATATAAATTATAATTTTAATGTCATCCATGAAATATTTTTATGATAAATGAACTACATTACAATCACCTAGATGGTAGGATGTACGTATAAAAGTGTAATGTTTCCATTTTCCAATGATCCTGATGTATAAAAGGTAGGTGATATTTAATCTATCGAAAATTATATATATATAAAAAACATTTCATTATTTATTTTAATCAAATTACATATACCTTACATGTCATTCAGAAATGAAAGATGGATCACAATGCATCGTAAGTTGGTTGTCTACCGTACACACGAAAGACGTTATCAATTTTAAAAAGATGGAAAGAAAGAAAGTATATGATATAATGAATTTGTATAATGGTAAATATTTCATGAATATTTTATTAAAACATTAAATCATTCATCCAAATTTTTTTAGAGGTGATGATATAAAATAAATTTCATCATTTTTCATTGTATTGGTCTTCCTTACACAAGAACGAAGATTTTTCCCCATTTTATGGAAGTGGAGATCTATAAATATTATGAAATAAAAATAATAAAATATAATTATATAGTACATAATAGTTTTATTATATTTTAGTTTTTAATAAATAATTTAAGGGCAAAAAAGAATAAGTAAATAGAAGGATCTTGTTGAAGAACAATTACTTTTGCTTTGAGGAATGATGTTTGGATATCTTATTAAGGAATATATGTTTGGTCTATTAGAAAAAAACTAATCTATAGAATGAACCTAAGGATTTTTGGTAGAGATTTTGGTAGGATTTTGTTGATCCAAATGGATTTATAAGTGTGACTAATTTAGGGGAGGAAGTTCCCTTTTATAATTGAGGTGGAGTGACATTTCTTTAAATACCCAATACTATTAAACAATGGGAAATCACTATCAAGACAAGTGCCTCCAAATTTGATAAAAAAATTATTTTATTAGTACTAAATATGATAAAAACATACAAAAGAAAAAATAATCACGTTTTAAACTTGTTATTTCATTTACCTCTATAACTACTCACTTATATCATATTAATTATGTTACCATGGTTACTGGTTTATTTAATGTTTTTTTAATATTCACTTTTCGCAAAAATTTAGTTGAAAATATTATATAATAAAAATTATAATGTTTAAAAATATTGAATTTATTTTATAAAATTAAATTCAATTAATTGGTATAATTAAATTTAAATATAAACCTGAAAGAATGATGAAAACGTAGTTTTTTGGAAAATAAATTTTCAAGGAAAAGATGATTGTCATTTAACTCTATGGCTAATAATATTTGTTATATGAATTTTAATTAATAATATTATATTTATGATATTTTTACCTCATTTATAGAATTAATCATTAGGGTTTATTTTATTTAATTAAAAAGTGAAACATTATTCTCTTTAAAACGGGTTTCAAAAAATGCATTTTTAAGCCTAAGAAATAACTAATAAAATTTTTCGATATAATGGAGATTAAAATATAATTTTTTGGATTATATATAACTATTGAATAATTATGTAAATTTTATATAATATTAAAAAATTAATGGACCTTTTAAATTACTTAATTTATTAAAAATAAATGTCAGTTTTACAAAATCTCATATTTTTCACTATTTACATAAAATTTAACATTTTCCAAAAAATCCAAAAAATTAACTTTAAGTATATGTTGATATGCTGATATAAAAAAGATTTAAAATTTTAAAAATAAAATTTCTAAAAATTACATAAATTATTTATAATATTTACTCTCGAAAGAAATAAAAATATTTTTTGATGAAAATGAATTTTTTATAGAATAATATATCTTTATTAAAAGTTGTGTTCTTATTATGAATTTCTCAATAAATTTAAACATTAATTTTAATTATATTTTATGAAGTATTTAAAACTATTAATTTCATCCAATTTTACAACCATTTCAAATTATTCATGTTTATATAATATTATTTTAATATTTAATCGTGTTTCATTTAAAACTAGCTTTACATATTGAATACAATATGAAACATTGTTTTATTTTAATATATAAAGGTGATGTGTTATACCGCTTTCAAATAAATCAAAACCACACAACTGGAACTTGATATCATTAATCAAGTGTTTAATATTTTGAAAATCATTTGAGGAAATCCTATATCCTAAAAAGAGTTAATAAAATTTCCTCTAAAAGAGGGAATGGTAAATATTAAGGTTATCTAAAATAACACATAACTAGGTGTCAAATATGGAGTAAATTGATGGAAAGTGAAGATATGGACACGGAAGAAAACTCTAAAGAATTATTGAGAGTGATAGAGACCATTTAACATATGAAGTTGTATATTAAATAGAATGTCAACAACCACAAAACCATAAATATGAGATTAGTTAAAAAACCATTGATTCATCAGATTTGAAGGTAGTTGGATAAGATTATTGTTTTAAGATCCTATTCCTATATTTGATGGATTGTTTTACTAATTATAAAGATAACACTATAAAAAATACATAATTTACATCTTATTTATTTTATAAATATAATTCCACACTTTGGTTTTGAATCGATCACTTTAAACATCACCTATTACTCCAAGGAATCCTTATCCAAAGTGATTTTTTATATTAGGAGAACTAAAATTAACTTTTAATAAATTAGAAGATCTATAAAAGGTTAAATATATATTCGTCTTGTCTTTATTAAAAACAAAATGGTTAGCACAAATAAAGGTAATATCTAAAATGAATTTGATTATATTAATCTTGAAAATTGAACTACAAAGGAAATGGTTTAACATAGATTATTCCTTAATTCAATAACAATATATCCCAAATAACCTCTTCCTGAAAGATGTTTTTAATGTAATTGGTTATATCATACTCATTAAATTACATATCCACTAACAGAATCACATTATTCTCAAATAACCCTTTACATTAAACCTAAAGGCTATATATATCTTAACGCAATAAAAATTTTCCCAAAATATCATTAATCACCTCAAAAAACTAAAAAATCAAAAATATTTGATCCTATTATTTGTTTCTAAATGTCAAATTATTATTTATCAATTGAAAAATTTACGTAAAAACACTAACATACTAACTAGTACAATACATAGGCCAGTGTTAGGCACTACACCTTTGTTTCACTTTGGTAGTTCATTCGAGACTCACTACCTTGATGGATGCGATCAGCAGTCTCCTAACATGCATGTTCTCATTTTTATAAAACCATATTTATATAATTCTTATAACATTCCCTAAAATATGATGAAAATACTCAAAATAAAAATAATCATCAATTAATTTTATAAAAACTAATCTCATTTATATAACTTATTTTTTCTACAAAACAAAAAATTATGTATTCACAATAATTAATGCATCATCACGAACACATCAAATAATATATTTTCCTTAATAATGAATTTTTTTCCTAAAATATTACATTAATATTAAAAGAAATTTGGGTGAAATTAGTAGCATTAATTTTATTCTAGAAAATACATAAAGAAAAAAATACTATAGAATATTCCTTAGATGTTTCATGATTATTATAAACAGAGTTCCATTAAAAAACATTTCAACAATATGATTCTTTAATTGAAAAAAATTAAAAACTTTATCCATTCCCCTTAAATTATTTACATAACATTGGCCCTTAGGAATCAATCCTTGGATTAGGGTATGGACTCGGATAATGACCATGTTCTCTATATCCACAATACTAAATGGTTTGTGGTGAGTTTGGATGAAATTTATTTATTAGCATATTTTAACTAGAGTATTCATTTTTATTTAGAAATTAGAAGTATTATGGCATCATTTATCACAAATAAATCATCTAACTATTTCTTTAATGAATTTTATATAGTGCCTCTTCTTAAATTTTTGACATGCAGGAAATCAAATATTGTTTTCTTTATCATCTTCAACACTTAAGCTTACTTGAGATGCTAACCATCTCTTTAATGTTTTGGAAACTCAACTTTGATTCGTTTCTTAATAAAAATTCAACATGACTCATCTATAATTCCACTAGAGCCTAGCCTAGTGGAAAATCATCCCGTGGTGTGTTAGGGAGGTATCAGGTTTGAGTCTCCCATACTTCCTTCGTGTGTGTGTATTTGTGCTTCTTTAATATTTTTAGTTCGTATTCCCTTGACATTTTTAATAGATAGCCTATTTGGAATGATAAAAATAAGTTTAACTACCATTACTATCAGGTCATGAATCTTTTTAGGGAAATCATTAAATTTCCAATCGCATGTTTTATTGGGATGATTTCTCATTTTTATCACCAATAAAAAAAATAAAAGGAATAAGATGATAATGAATTAACTTACAAAATGGAAACTTGTAAAACTATAAGACATAACATATATCTTATAATTATATCCTGAATTATTGGTCACTAGGTTTCAATTTATGATATCCACGGAAATGTGTCATATTATGATTTTTAATATAGCTTTTGTGTTTAAGTCCTTTATAATATTTCTTAAGGAGATTGGGAATTTACAAAAAAAATATTTCCCAGACGTGGCAATCTAGGGGTCAATCAAGGTCTGTTTTCACACACCAGGTGATAATTGAGTCTATAAAATTGTATAGATTTCAGAGTTATTTCCATTAGGTACAACTGTGTCAGATCTACATCCACTTATACTATATAGATAGGGATATATTTCATTGGAACCCTCTTACCTAATAATTCATAAAAATTCCATGTTATTTTCTTACACTTTGAGTAATTCCAAGTGTTAGAACTAAATTATTATATTCCTAATATAAAAAATTAGCTATAACTTCATCTCATTCCAACTATAGTGACCCAAGTAATTTAAACATATTATTATATGATTTTTTAAAATAAATATCCATTAAATTAGAACCTATAGATCATGAGGCCTAGTGTATTTGTAATACTAGGTTCATAATACATCATAGTGAGACAAAAATAAAACTTATTTATTTTATTCTTCAATATAAACTCATAAATACATTAATACTCCCAAAAATACATTGGATAACATGGGGAATACATATACAATATGGGTGAGCTAAAAATCCCAGTATGAGAATAAACTTGATTAAGAATAATAACCTGTGAGTTAAAGGTAGAAAAAAATATCATGAGAGAAAAGGTTAATGAGAAATCACTTTGAAGAATGAAATTTATAATATGGGATCATAAAATCATGGAATTATTGGAAATGTTCCATAAAAAAATTACATAGGTTAAAAACGTGTCTTGGATAACTGCATAAACAATATCACACAGTGGATTAATTCACACAATAGAGTATGTTTATTTCCAAATCTCATATATGAGGCCTCATGAGACTAATGATTTTCCCAATAAACTGGAGTTCTATCTAGGTGAACCCATAATAACATGTTATGGATTATGTGTGCTAAAAATGAAATCAATCATAAGGAATACATATGGGAATTACCCTTGGAATTAAATGAGTTGCATAATCTTGTCACATATCACACCCAAATAAAATTTCACCATAATGGTATTTGATAAATGATTATAAAAAATGTATTACCCCATTAAAGTAAGGGACAAAAATCTAAGTATATATGTGTAAGAAATATATACATAACTTTGATCTAATATATATCATCATAAGTTTTAATCATTGATGAAAATGTCCTTAAAATATTACATGGATTATTTCTTGGGGAAAATAAAATTTTACTTTGAAATATATTATTAAATATATAAAAACTACCAAAATATTATATAAAAAATTTTCATTAAAAATAACCACATAAAATTATAAATGAATCTTCAAATAATTGAGTGTTAATGATTGGAGTTAATTCAGTACATTTTTTATATGTTTAAAAAAATTCCTTTCACACTCTTGTAAAAAGGTTAATAAGTGCATCTATTAAAAAATTATTAGAATATTACTATGAATTTTTTTAACAGAATGTAAAAATAAGTTTAAATTTATATAATTTATAATTTTTGGAATTTTAAAAAAAGTTTTAATCTATTTTTAAAAAATGTGGATATGGAAGAAAATAGATTTTTCGATCGAAGAGAGAAATAAAGGCATATTTTTTTTCAAAACATGTTTTGAATCATTCTATGTAACAAGGAGAGGAAAACAAAAATATTACTTGAAAATTTGTTGAATAAATAGAAGATAAGAAATTTTAATGGTTTTATTAGATAATGATAAATTTATTTCCTAAAATGGAAATTTAAGCATAAATAATCGTGATTTAAATGAGCTTGAAACATGAACCCTTAACACTTTGGATACTATTGAATCATATCTACAATAAGTAGAGTAATTGAATTGGAAATTAAATTATCATGAAATATGAAGGATTCAAGTTATAATATTTAAATTGGATTTATATACACCATTTAATATAAATCATGTGAAAAAAACATGTTTCTCAAAAAGGATATTTTGAGATGAAACCCTTACCTCGAGTCCAAACATTATAATGTTTTTATTTTATCCCACGAGTAAAACACTTGTATAATTTTTTAGTTTTAATAAGAATATTTTATAGTTTTAATAAATTATACTAAAACCATTTACTTTATTTATTGTAATGACGTATTTAATTAGTTATTTAGTTATGTTCATACTAGGTGTTTTGAGGATGCTTGGTTCATAATTTCGAAACTACAACCATGCATTAAACATGGTCAAAGGGGACATTATTACATAATCTAGAGAATTATAATAATGAAATAATTATAATTTTTATAAATAATTTATTATTTTTAAACCAACCATGAAATATCGTTATTATAAATGAACTATGTGACATTCATAAAGACGGTAGGCCATACAAACACATGTGTAACATTTCCATTCTCAACGATTGTGATGGAAATAATTTAAGAGTTATTGTAACTATTAATAATGATAATTAAATCATAAATATATTTTTCTTTATTTAAATTTTCTTACATTTACCATCCATCGGATGCTGTAATAAAATTAGATCACATCACTTTGCGAGGTTGTATTCCACCGTACACATGAACTACATTATCATTTTTCCTTGGATGGTAAGGTTTGAAAGTATATGATATATTAATTTATATAATGTTTAATATTTCATGAATATATTATAAAAAATAAATCTATCATCACAAAAAGTTGTGAAAGGTGAATATGGAAAATGAATTACATCAATTTTCAATGTGGTAGTCCACCTTTCACACGAATGATAGTTTCATTTTCCATTTGATGGAGGGGAATAAGGATAAATATTATAACATAAAACTATTAGAATATAAGAATATATTGTATAATTATTTTACTAAATTGTAATTTTTAATACATAATTGAAGGTGGAAAAGGATATTGATAATGAAGGATTGTAATGAATACCATTACCTTCACTTAGAGAAACCTATTTTATATTTCATATTAAGGATGGTAGTGTTGGTCCGTTGGGAAGAAAACAAGATCCAAAATGTCAATAAGGATCATCAGGAGAGTGTTTGGTAGGGTTTTTTTGTCATACATGTCTTCATAGGTGTGAATAAGTGAGTGGATTGGCTGCCATTTTATTATTGAGGAAGAGGGAAATTTTTATAAATACCCAAAAATATTAAATAATAGTTAGTCACTATCAATCTAAGTGCCTCCAGAACTGATACATAAATGAGAGGATGAGTGATAAGGATGGAAAAACATCCATTACTAAAAATAAACATGTTATAAACATGTTATAACCCTTACCTCTAAGATTACTCATTTTTACCATTTTTATTTTTTTCCATGGTAACATGTTTTTTTACAATTTTTACTATTCATTATGAAACAATTAGTCTAAAAATTTTATATATTGTAAATTATGATGATTAAAAAATAATTATACCATTTTATCATATTTAATTCACCAAATTTCTAGATTTAATTTAATATAAAACCCATGATAACAGTGAGTTTTTTCTTCTAAAAAATGAATTTCTCAATGAAAAGTAGATTTTACATTAACTTTATGAGTAGTAATATTAATTATATTGATTTTAATTAATAGATATATATGGATCTCAAATATATTTCATTTAAATTTTTTCACAATAGGTTTTTTGTTTTTAAATTAAAATGGATATACAATATGCACTTTAAACCAGCTTACTATAAAATACATTTTTAATATGAAGAATAAAATTATATTAAAATACTATATAATGATGAATAAAATGTAATTACTATGATTAAATATATTTAAATAATATGTATATTACAATTATATACAATTAAAATAATGATTGGAATTTTAAATCACTTAATTTTTTAAAATGAAATGATAGTTTTACAAAAAATGTGAATTTTTCACTATTCCCTGAAAAATCAATATTTTAAAAAATACAAAAATTTACCCCTAAGTAAATTTTTATATTTTAATTTCATATATTATTTTAATTTTATAAAATATTTTTTTAAAATATTAATAAATAATTATAATAATTTATCTCATAATGAAAAAAAATCATTTTTGAAGGAAACACAATTTTTTAGAATAATATATATTTATTAAAAGTTAAGTGATTATTAAGAATTTATAAATAATTTCATATAAGAATTTTATTTATATTTCTTAAACTAGTTAATACAATTCATGCTCAAATATTTAAAATCTAGGTTTAATCAATCAGGTATATATAATAATAATTTAATATTATATCCTGGTTTATTTACACTTAGTGTTGCACATTAAATACACTAGAAAATATAGTGTTGTTTTTAAATATAAATGAATTAAATGAATGAATTAGTATTTTATTGATACTCTAATAATGTTATAATCTCATTCTTATTATATCAATATTATAAAATGTTTTCTTAGAGCAGTAGTAATCCTCATGAGAGAGTTAGGGAAGAAAGTTATCTACTTTGTAAGGGTTATAAACCTAGATAGTCAGTGAGACCACTCTAAATTGTTATAGAATAGGTAGAGAACATAGTTATTTTGGTATATCAACAGACCACCATTGTGTTCTCCTTGTATGTAACTAGTTTGTGAAATAAAATTAAAAAATTTCAGGTGCACCACTTTACTTGCTTTATAACTTCATATTCATTTTCTGAAGAAACTGAAGGGAAATTAATTGAGTATTTAAAATACATTGAAAAAAATTCTTGTGGCTATAATAGAAAACTATTATATAGGAAAAATAAATTGATGATGATTAAGTTTAGGAAAGAATATACGTAAAGGTTAAATAATAATTTTTTCATGATGAAACCGATGTTTAGATCCAAAAAAATAATCTCAATGGAGTTATTGCCAATTCATAACTTTATATACCAAAAAAGAAGAATAAAATATGATTTAAATGAAGAAAATGAGATTCTAAAATACAGAAATAAGAAAAAATAAAAAATTCAGTCATGATCAATATCAAGAATATAAAATAATTATTGGATTATTTATTATTTGATGAATTCTATGAGAGACCACGATAAAAAGATTGGGGTCCTTTTGGAAAATGTAATCAAGATGTTAAAAAAGTTCAAATATTAAGAAATACTTCTCAATCCTAACATTAAATTGGAAAGATAAATGGTATTCATTACTATAGGCATTAATGAGGAACATATGGAGTGTGTATAATATTTAGAAAAGTGTCCACATGTAGATGATTTGAAAACTAATAGAAAAAAATTAGAGCTTGATTCAAGTCAGAAAGAAATACTCACCATAATAAGATTGATTATGGTAACTCACAAAACACCCAAGAGGTCAAAAGTGTAATAGTAATGATACATAATAATATAACAAAAATATATTAATATATTTTTAAATAATGGCAGATAATCTGAACGTATGTTCCATATTAAATAGAAATATTTTAAAATAAGAGAAATAATAACAAATGATAAAAATTTTCTATACAAGGAATATTTTTAATGGATATTTTTTTTAGTGTGAAGGTTATAGATACAAATCTAGTAATTTCTAACTTATGGAACATTAAGATATTTCAAATGGGAAATAGAATAGGAAATTTCACCAATTGGATGGATTATAATGTTGGATGAAAACATATATTCAATTTTCATCCATGAAATATAAAAGTCACTTAATTAAACCATAAATGGAATGAGAACATTTTCTACCAAATTAGGGGAATACGTAGACATGGATCAAGAAATAAATAGTTAAAAATGATATTTTTATGATGATATCTCTATAATAATGAATACATATAGAGTGTTTATTGTGAACATCATATGTGCCTACCATGTGGTGGGAAATCAATATATCTTCATGGGAATCATGTACATAAATATATGCCATTTTTTTCAATGATGAATTGTTAGAGATTATTATTTTTGAAAAATATAAATTCGGGGTAAATGATTTTATTTTCATTGATTTCAAGGAAGTTAATTATAGTTTTCATAATTTTCTTATTATAAACCATTTTTATGACTGTTGGAATCTGGTGAACATCAATAAAATGTCCTGGATTTTTTAAAAACCTAATGGTATAATTATAATACTATGAAAGTAAATAAAGGGTAATATATATAAAAATATGATATATAATCATTGCCCATTTGCGAAGAACGGAATTGGAAAACTTGGTAAAAAATGAAAATGTTCATGATTGCTCCAATCATTCATGTGGTCATACTCACAAATATGTTAATTTTATAAAGTTAATTTTAATGTTGAAGATACACTAAATAAAGTATATGAAGTTGTAAATGTTACTTGAGTTGGTGAACATAGATTTTTATGGTTAAATATCACAAAAACCCCTGAACAGATTATGGTTCTATGTTTTATTCATTGATAATAACTGCACTATAATATGTATAATGTTTATATTTCACAAATATTAAGTGTTATAGTGTATTACACCATATTTGAGATTAGAAAATAAAATGATTTATATGAATATTCATAAATTCCAAATTTACAATGACAAAGAATTTACTAATAATAAAGTGTAATAATATATCAAGAAGAGTGGGAAAAGGTACCATATTTTAGTGGTATGAACTACTCAATAAAATAAGTTTGTGGAGTGGGGATACCATGTCATTAATAACATTTCATCGATGATGATCCTTGAAAATGGAATCATATTTAAAGGACAACGTTTATGACATCAAAATTATTTTAAATAGGGATTTTTTTGATCTATATAAAGAGAATAAACATTACAAGATGTTTATATCTCATGGATATTAAAAGGAAACAATTTTTTTCTTCTGTAAAATAAAAAATAATGCACTATATAGTGAAGATGAGTTGTTTTCTCCATTGTAATGACAATAAAGTATTCAAAAAAATTTAACTATTAAAGTGAAAATTGAATTCATTTTATTACAGATGGATTACAAATCATTATTCCATAATGGATTTATTTCATAATAAGTGTTATCAAGAAACAAATATTATATTATTATTAATGAATATGAGATAAAGACACTACCATTTAATAAGACATTTCATAGGTTGAAGCAAGCACAAATTTCATGGTATTCAAGACTTGATCAACACTTGAGAAACATTGGATCCCACTAAGAAAGAATTAATGAATATCTACACATCAGAAAGGATAATGGTCAAAGAATTATAGATATTATTTATAAGTATGTCATGATTTTTATTGGATTGAATGATGAAAAAGGAAACAAGTTTATATAATTCAAGAGTCATAATTTGAATATGTTTTTTATTATCATGTTAACAAATTTCATTGGTTTATATGTGACACAGGGAAGCAATTAAACATTTACTTCTCAACACCAATTTATTAAGGAGGTGTAGAATAGAATTTCAATAGGGGATTCTTGGGATATCATGATATCGGTGGAAGCCTATATGAAATTGTTAATGAATTATGATGAAAAAATGATGATATTATAGAATATTAGAAACTTACTAGAAACTTATTGTTTGTAATAGTTACAGACATGAACTGTGTTTACCACTAGAAATTAAAATAATAACAAAGAAATCTAATAAAAATAATATCACAATTAAAATTAATTTTTAATTATATGAAGGGTATAATATATATTAGGTTGTTTTCTTATGAAACATAAAATCATGAGTTATTGGGATTTATTAATTTTTATTAGGCTAGTTTGATAGTTGATCAAAAGTTTACATCTTACGGTTCTTTCTATATTAGAGTAATATGTATTTATAGGAAATTAAAGATGCCTTACTAAATTTTTTAAGAGGTTTGGATGCTTAGTATATTTGGAGTACAAAACCATATAGTAAATTACTATGGATAAAGAAAGTATCCCTTCATAAAGGGGAAGTTTGAATAAGGTCTAGTAATGTTGGAGTATGTGTAAAAAAATCATATTTTTGGTATCATAATTAAGGTACTCACCAAGAGTTTTTTTAGAGGCACCATTTTTCTCTTGGAGTCTAATCATTCCTATCTGTCTAGATGTATTCAAATAGGGAACCACTCTACCCAATAGAATTTTATATTTCAAGATTGACATGGTGGTTATCATGAATTAATTATTTGTATTTCTAATACAGTATTTTGAACATTGAAATATGTCTTCTATGGGATAGTTTACATAGGTGGAAAATTTAGTTTAGTTTGGAGAAGTTATATATGGAATTAATTGTTATATTTTGTTAAAAAAGTGAATTGTTTCATACTAAAGATTTGTATATGTGTAGTGTATTTGAATGTTTATTCAATGTGAGAATTATGTTTAAGAAGTTATGACGAATATGATGATCATGTAATTTGTTTCATCAGGGAAATTTCATTTAACTCTTCATTATCACAGTGATATCAATTCGTATAGTCTTAGAATTGATGACTGGTGAATCATTGATACACTATTTGATAGAAAAATCATTTTATAAAATGTTAATAATTGATTCTAAAAGCGGTAAATAATGAGATATTTAATAATTTTGATGTATTTTAATAAAATAAAAATGGGAATATTGTTTGAAAAAAAATACAATTGTATTATTTTTTTCTGGCGTTAATTGTGAAAGATGATCAAGGGGCTTCTGAAGGGGCTCTAGAAGTCATTTCATAATGAATAGTAGAATTTTGTGAGAAGTTGGAGGAATATGTAGAAGTTATATATCTAACACATTTGGTTTTTATAATTATTATTAGATTAAATAAATATTTTGATTGATAACTTGTATGATTGGTAAATTGACCCTAAAGAAACTACAAAATTAGTATATAAATGTGGGCGTTATAACCCTACCGTGCAATTAGAAGGTATGAATTGGGGAAACTAAAAAAATGAAATATACGCATAAAAGTTTCCCCAAGAGAAATTTAATGATTAATTACTATAAAGTAAGTACTCAATTTGGAATGTTAATATTTAAATAATATAAGGTTAAGAAATATTAAAGGTTAATGGGTCATTTCTTCAATACAAACAGATTTTCTGTGTATTTAATTTGATTCATTCAAATGAAAAATTTCTATTTTTAGAATATAAAATTTATAATTTTTTTATAAATTAAAACTAATGAATATTCATTCATACAATGATTATTAAATTTTTATACATAAATATAAAATCAATTAATGATAAAAATATATATTGTTTAGAAAACTGATTTTAAGTGCGAAATTAATTCTTTGTTAATGAATTTAATTAGTCACTAATAATAAATAATTTGTATGAGATTTATTGATAATATATTTAGTCAAATAAGTTAACAATATTTCAATAGTTGCTAAAAGTCTTATAATAAGAATCAATTTATTTTATGATTTCAAAATACATTTCTCCAAACAATGACTTTTACACATTTTATTTATGGAAATGATAATTATTTGCATAAAATTTTAGTATTTTAATTAGATAAAATAATACTATTTTGTATGTTAAAAAAAATTAATTTTTCTTAGGTTGAATTTTTGTTATTTTTCTTAAATTTTTTCTTTTTGACTGAAAATTTGGAAAATCATGATTTATTTGTTGGATCTTATGTTATAATTTATTCAAATTGACAAATATATTTGGTTATTTTCATTTACTAGTGGGGTTGGAAGGTTAAATTAAATTTTGGTATGGTAATAAATAACCTAAATTTGTTAAATATAATTTTAATTTTTTCATATTAATCCTAACTCTTCAATATTTTGAGGCTAAAGTGATAAAATTATCAATATTTTAACCCTTAACATGCCATCCTCAAGTATAAATATCTCTCCCATTTCCATTGTAAATATTGAAACATTTAACTTCAAAACAAAAAATAACTTATAGAATTACTTTTTGAATCTCCCCCCCATTTCTTAGAGGTTATGGGCTCTTTGAAATAAAATTCTAGAATTCATAAGGTTTAACCCAATGGAGGTCTTCGAAGGAAGAGATATATCTCTCAACCATGTTCTTCAATATTCAATTCTTATTATAAATCCTTAAAAGCTATAATGAATATAATAATATAATGACATAATTATATCCAATATAATTAAATTCTACTATATTTTTGTTACTACCATTTTTCATCCCATGTTCCATCATATGATAATTGAAAACATCATTTATGCACATAAGTGGACTACCTCCTCCACAAAGTGTTGTGTTTCATTTTTCTTACCAACCTCATTTAGATGGTTATTATGATGGATATAATAAATTTATATTATATTTATGATATAATTATGTGTTTTAATGAAAATATAATATCTTCTTTCATAAACTACTAGAAATATTTTTTTAACTACATATACCAACGATTTTATAGAATCGTTGGTATAAATTTTCATATTAATTATACCAATGGTTTTCACAAAATCGTTGGTATAGACCTATCCTCACGAATTACTTGGCAATTTTTCTCCAAACCGTTGGTATATGCTATAAAAATGGTTTAGAGGACTATACCAATGGTTCCAAACCTCTGGTATATGGTATTTTTCTAGTAGTGGTACCCTCCCACCAATTTAAAAATGGAAAATGTGGCCCACACGTACATTCAGAATACCGCCACCAAGAATGACACATTTCATTTTTTTCCTTACCACCTCACATGGTCAGTCATAAGGATTGAATTAATTAATTAATTTTATATTAATAACATATATATTCATATGTAACTATAATACCTTATCTATTTTCTTCTAATCAATCTATTCAAAAAATGGAAATGTCACTTATGTGTACATGCGGACTACCGTCCCCATGATAGAATGTTTTTTAATTTTCATGTTTGACTATATTGTATTTTTATAAAATTTATCAATTATATAAATAGGATAATAACTTCATTATCAATATTTTATATATTATGTAACATTGAAACCTTTGAACATGGTTATCCTATTTAATTGTTTTTGTCATTATGAACCAAATGTCCTAAAAAAGCCCATCATGAACTTAACTGATTTAGTAACTATATATGACAAAGTAATAAATAAAAAATAATGTATTATGATATAATATTAAACCAAAATATGATTCCTAAATAATTTTATATTTAATAAAACTTTATTATATTAGTATTAAAGATTCTATATGGTGAGATAGACTTGTGGTAAGGGATTTTCATTAAAACATTTTAGAGAATGTGTTAACATTTTCTTTCTAAAAAATTTTCTTCCATATCCGTGTGTTATAAATTATTTTTAATTATTATTATTATAACCAGAAGTATGTATAAATTAATTTTTAAAATATATTTTAAATTATTTATATTGGTTTAAACATATTTTTTTCATGTTTATTAATAAGTGTTATTTTTGATAAATCATGAATAAAATATTTTTAATATATGCGACATGAAATTTCTCATAATTACATAAATTTTTTTTTAATAATCATAATGTATATTTTTTAAATTTCATTAAAATAATCTCCTTTCTCCGATTACTCTCTTAATTTTTCATTTTAAATATTTTCATAGGGAAATTGTTTTTTATTTTTGCATGAAACCTTGAAGTGTGTCTGCATATTTGTTATAAAGATATGTTATGATATTTTGTTTTGAAAAATAACTATTATATGTGTTTTTTTGTATGTTATAATATTTCTACATTATTTTTAAATATTTTTGAGCTAGGTATAACCCTTCATTCTTTCACTAATTATTTTTTTCTTCAGATAACTATGTTGGAATTAATTAAGTTGGTTATTCCCGATGTAGGTGTTCATATAAGTGTTATATGAATATGATGTCCCAAATAATCTCAATTAATTTTATATAATTTAAAAACATTTTTTATGGAAATATTTTGATTTTACATGTAAATAAAATGAACTTATGTTTTTAGAAATTTTATAACACTTCTAATTGTGAAAGGATTGTTTTTCATTAAAACGTTTTTCAAGGTTTCTCATACTTTATAAGAAAATCTAATGAGTATGGTTATTTATTAATTATTACATGAAATTTTTATATATAAAACATTGGGAAAATAAATATAATTTCATGAGTCCATAGATGAATATTTTTGTATAATTTATCTTTATAAGTGGTAAAAATTTCAAGTTTTTCAAAATTTTCAAATGGAATAATGGGTTTAAATACTTTTTATATAGATTAAAAATATTTTTTTCTTATTACATGTTTTAAAAAACATTTCACACAACCTAAGGATGATTTTAAACTTTAATATAACCAACCATTTGTTTATAGTGTCTCATTTTTAAATAATTCAATGTAGACTCTAATAAAACATATGTTTTAATTTAAGTATCCAGTTTTTGTTGAGAAAATGGATGTTGAGTGAATTTATCCACATTATAATATATGGGTTTGATATATAATATTTTTTCTTAAATCTATGAAACTCTAATCGTAAAAGATCCTGAGGATGTAAGAAAGTGAAATCATTTCCATTATACTTATAATTATGGGTTCTTAATGGCATATTTCTTTATAGTTGGATTCATAGATTGGGATTATATAATTTTAAGTGTTATGTTTTTATTTAACCATAAGTTATAAATCTTATTTAACCCCAATTATTAGTATTTAAAAGATAATTTTATTTATTTTTAATTAAATCTAATGCGTTCAATTGATTATGAAATATTTAAGTATATATTACTATTTATCCTCCTCATAATATGGGACATTTTGATTTTTTATGATATAATCACACTAAATATTTTTTGTTTTATATGGCATGAATATTATATCATGATGGTGATGAAGGTTCTATATTTGGTGGTCTCTATATCCTTTTCATTTTTTTATTATTATGGATATCGATATAGGAGCATCAGCTGAAGGTTTAGAATGATAGAATGTTATTTGGATTAATTTCTTATGAATTATTTGTACTAAAGGATTTTATTTGTTTGGGATGGTTCTTGGTTTATTTATTTTTCAGTTGTTTTCCAATGGGATTAAATCTCCAATGTATTAGTTTCTTGGGGTAATTTTTTCTATTTTTTTAATTATGTTGTGATGTTTAATTTTTTTAATTGGTTGGGGTTCCATAATGGTGTTTGATTTATCACCGGTGGTGGGTTTTTATTGGAGATTATTTCAGTTTAGGTATGAATGTTTCTGATAAAAAACATTGTGATGAAGACATGTGATAGTGGAAAATAGTTGTAACCTCATTCGATGAGTTGTATGGTTCATGGCCCATTGCGATTTTCTTTAATTTGGAATTTATGGTGTGGCATCCATGCCAAGACATTGATGTTGTTTAATTTTAATTTATTTGTTAAACTTAATGCAGTTATGACCCAACCATTAAAAGTGGTT
This sequence comes from Viscum album, assembly GCA_963277665.1. Taxonomy (NCBI): domain Eukaryota; kingdom Viridiplantae; phylum Streptophyta; class Magnoliopsida; order Santalales; family Viscaceae; genus Viscum; species Viscum album. The sequence goes on from OY728146.1 coordinate 392,982,854, forward strand.
TTGGAAAATTAAAAAATTACTTGGTTGGTAAGTAAGAGATATATAAATAGTAGATGTCAAAGATAATGTGGTGGTTTTTTGAATGAGAAATAAAACATGACGAGAGTTGTAGTGAAAATTATTTTGGTTACAGTGGATGAAATATGTCATGCTATGATTAATAACTTGAACATAGGTGAGTGTTTTATTGATCTAAATATTGGAAATATATATTTTCATGGAATTTCATATAACAAATATCATGATAGTAGAAGGAATAAACATCCTATGTTTCATGAATGTCGGAATAATTAACTAGATTAATTTTCCAAAGGAATGAGAAGTTGTTTTATATGTGTTAAACTAAGGAATAGATAAATAGACTACCAAGTAAAAAGGAGGGCTTTAGTTAAGACCATATTAGGGAATAAAGATCTCCCTAAGGTATCAACTTCATTTTTTAGATGAGGAATGTATGGCCATTTTTAAAATTGATTCCCTAGGAGAAAATATTGAGAAAAAGGGTCAATATATTCTGATAAATAATTGTTTACAAAGGTCACATGTTAAATATGATGAAAACTATATATAAAATAAAAACATTATGAGTAATTTTTATAGTTTTTTAATGTTTAAAGTAGGAAAATTGATTATATTGAGACTTAAAAAATCAAAAGAATTGATTATTTTTTCTGATAGTGGTAAGATTGTATTAGCGAATAAGATAAAAAATCATGGTTAAAATCTCATAATAGAAGTTGAATGATTTAAGGGTTTACATATAGGGTATAAAAATTAATGTTTTAGTGGTATATTATTTAAGGATTGATAATATTTAAGGGTGAACAAATGTTGAAAATTATACATACACTTTTGATGTCTTATGTGATTGTTCTCAAAGATGATTAATTTTATTTTGAGATATGTTTGTTGGGTTTTAAAAATAATAAATGATTGAATTATAAAACAAATATTTGGATTTATATTATATTTTTATGTTGATGTTATTGTGGTTAATTAAGAAAAATTGTTAATATATTTTGGGAGAATATATTCTATCACATTTAAAAATGGGTATTGTTCTAGGGGAATGTATTAGTGATAAAGACCCCATAATACTATATCAAAAAATGGGGGTTCAAAACGAATAGGATTTAGGTTATTATAGTAGTACTATAATGTACTCTTGTAGTGGTGGAACTATTGTTCAACAACACTATAGCGGTGGTAGACACTGTAGTAGGAATTGTAACTGATGCATCACTATATGAGCCTAGGTACTACAGAATAACTATTCACCAGAGGTCCTTTGGGTCAAAAAATTGGTTTTTTGGGCCATGTAATGGTATTTCAGGCTGAACAAGAATATTTTCCCACAAATGGGATCTTTCCCACATGGTCTATATGCCATGTATTGAATAAATATGGCTTGGTGGGTGGGATATCCCTTGGGGGGCTATGGCCTGCCTTTCCAGCCAATACATGAGGCGTTTATGATTTCAAATGTAATTCTGCCCCCAATATCCTAATATATAATATAGAAAAGAATGGGTGGGAATAGTGAATTGGGGAAAAAGAAATTTATGATATTTTTGATGTTTAAAATATTGGGAATATTATACAATTAATTTAAATAGAATATTATTAGATAAGATGAGATTTTGTTTTAGGAATGATGGTTGAGTTATAATTTTGAATCATATATGATTTTAATGTGGATATACGATGAGTTATGTAATTTTAGGGTGTTTTTTATTTTTTGGAGAATATATGATTAGGGTATGAATATTTTTATTATATGAATTTATGATTAATTTATTTTGTTTGAAGATAATTTTTTTGGTAGAATATTCAATCAAACAGTTCTAATATTCATGTTTGAAATTTTGGTAAAGCATATATTGATGAGTTTTATGGTATGTTATTTGTGGGATGATTTCTGTTTAACATTTTGTGTTAATGTTGATGTTTTGGATATTAATGTACTATTTCTTATTTTTTTGTATGATCTTAAATTGTGAAAACCATTTTAGAAATAATAAATGGATAAAAATAGGAGTGAGATATTTATATCCTTTTACGGATCTGACGATCAAATAAAACAAAATTTTAGAAATTTAGGAAAGAAAATATGATAATGGGAATCTATCCTCAAGAATATGAGATGTATCAGTGGTGGAAAAAAATTGAAACACAACCAAAGGATAAAATTACACTTATGGTATACTATCAAGTTATGTAAGTATATATTTTCACTACATGATTGGTTAAATAAGTCCTTAGGTAAAAAGAATATATATCTATTGAGTCTTTAGTGAAAAATTTCCTCAAATAATATTGCATACTTTTTTAAACTCTTTCACTAATATGAGTCTCATTATGGAAAATTCATTAATTAATAAATATTTGAGAAATGATAAGTTTCATAGTCATATTAGTAGAATTGTTTTTTCAAATGGTAGTGTTATCTAAATGGATTAAAAGGTATTTTAAACTTATCACTATTAATCTTCCACTCCATGGAATGGAATCCAATAGTGTTTTTGTTTCTTTATCAGACCTGACCTAAAATTTTGATGATGTCATTTCTCTATGGGGGTATAATGAAGCACCCTGACATTTTATAGAAATTTATTATAGGAAGTGTTCATTTTTACCCATGTAAAAAATATTACAGGTATGTAGGGAGTAATATAACCTCCCATTCCTCCCCCTTTTGAATAGAATATGAAAAAATTCAAACAGTTCCAACCCCAATTGAGGGTTGATCCCTGAATTTCCCAATTTTATGCAAATGGAATGTTCTAGAAACTCATGGGATAATTTAATAAAAAAAACTAGAAAAGTGAATTTGATATGGCACAACAAGAATCATGGTTCAAAAACCTAAAGTTTCATGTAGTTCAAATTATTATAAATATAGGTGTAATAGATAAAAGAAGGGTTCCATGTAATGATGAGATTAATCATAATGATAAATTATTGGATGTTATTGCTTGGAGTGGTTTCAAAACTCTAGGGGATTTTATATTTGACACTAGGAATGACCAAAATGATCTTTGTTAAATATGGATGTTGAAATCTAAACAGAAACAAATTTTGGACAATTGGAAATTAATACTGCATATCAATAGAATCAAGATTTTCCATCTCAAAATCAAGAAGAAAGAGTACCTAAAATAAAAAAGAATAAATGGAGGGAAAAAATTGCTGAATAAATATGTTAAATGCCTATAGTTATCTATAATTTTATTCCACCCATCCCTTTTTCTAAAATTATGAAACCACAAATCAAAAAATATGATTTTCTTAAATTCCTTAGGATTTAAACAAGATCTATATGATAATTCCTTTCTTACACGATTTAATTTAGATTCGATTATACCTTAAATCTCTCAAAAAAATTGTCTCAATTAAAAAACATTAGAGGAATTTTCAGAATTCACCACAATAAAGAGTGTAGTGTCATTCTTCAAAAGAATACCCCCCAAATAAAAATGATCTAGAGTGTTTTAAAATACCTTAAATATTAAGGAAAGTATTCCAATTGAATTGTATCTATGATATTGGGGAAAGAATAAATATACTCCCTTTTTCATTATTCCAACATTTGGGGGTAGGATAAATTAAACCCCACACCATGGTCTTGTAATTGTATAACTAATCCTATGAAATAAATTGACCTATTTTATCTAGATCAATAGATAAAGACAAACCATCATGAAAAATAGTACTTCAAACCAACCATGGTTTCATATGTATAAAATAGTCTTCATTAAACCTCTATAATCAGTTCCTCCATGGTCATCCTTTTAAATATAATCCTTCCTCCTTCATTAAAGGTATATGGTGAATATGGTAGGTGGAACATCCAATAGTAGAAAGTTTCAATAGATCTTTGGAAATTCATATCACTTTACAGGTATTTTTTCTAATTTCTTTTGTGATTCTCACATTGCATATAATTTTAGATGTGAGTCATATAGGTGTGAGAGGCTTCAAACAATTTGAAATTGTCCAACCTATCATGATCATCCTCTAAGGTGAGCATAAAAATTTTTGGATTGGAAAAGGATGGATGTGTCAGCTTCCCTAAGCTGCTAATTAATTTTGGGGAAGTTCAAATTCCAAAGATTTCTAGGATAATTACAAAGTGCAGATGACTCAGATAAAAAATATTGAAATAGGGAATTCTCCACCTCTTTTTTCATTTTATTATATCTGTAATAAAATCCTAATTGATAATTTCTATTTTAACTCATATAATTAATATTTTTCTCTATATCATTAGTTAAATTCTTATATAGAAAACAGAGATAACAAGACTACCTAAATTTTTTTTTATAAAAACCAATGAATAAAAATATATAGAAGAAATGTTGCAACATTATTAATTATCCATTATAATACTAATTATAAGTTAAACACATTTAATGAAAAAAAGAGATGTGGTAAATTGTGAAATAAGGGTTACACATGAGTCATATATTCTATGTTTATGCGATGAGGACCTTTATAGTTATTTTTAAGGTTATATATTAATTTATTAATATATGATATTTAATGTCTTGTGGTGTGGACTAGTAGGTGTTGGTGGCTAAAAATGGGTTAATGTAGGACTTACGATGATTCTTACTCTTATTGTTCAACCCAATAGATGATTGGGCAGAAAAGATTTCCGGTCACAAAGTGGAGGATCTCGACTCGTAGATTCTGAGGAAACTGAGAGGGGAATCTCAACTTGGAGAATATTTAGTAAGAAACAAAATATTGACTCATAGAATTTTGTAAACCAAGTGGAGGATCTCAACTTATGAAATTTTAGTAAACTAAGGGGAGTATCTAATGGTAGGTAATATTTAGAATCAAAGAGGTGTATCTCAACTCAAAGAATCTTTGTAACCAATAGGAAGAAATTGTATTGATATATTTTTATGTGGTTCTTATTTATTAACCAGGAGGATAATAAATAATTCATGATATTGAATAACCTTGATAAAATATTATATGAATATAGTATTTTTAAAAGAGTGAAAACATAGTTCATGTTTCTAGAATCCCATGAAATATTTGGTTCATGAAAAATATGGTTTTTATAGTTTATGTGTAAGGATTATTTGTATAGAAAGAGGCATGGACCACTTTAAAAGTAATATTTTGTGTACGGGGATACCTATGGTCAAATATGATGTGGATTTTGTTGGATATATTCCCTAAATCCATACACATTTTTGTGAACTTAGCTGTAAAATATAGTAAGAAATGGTTGAATTATAAATAACATGTGTCTTACCAATAATTGGGTATGCCATAGAAAATGTTTAGGGTATAGTGAATTATATTGTACAATTATTATTACACCATATGATTGGTGATGTCAAATCAATATTAATTATGAATTTTCAATTATACTATCCCTGTAATCTATCAATTATTAAAAAATTTATAAGAGGAATCATTAGAAGAATTAGATGGATGAGGGTTAATAGTATTAAAGCCGCAATCCATTTAATCATATATTATAAAACTTATGCGTAAATTGATGAAGGTTTGGGTAGAATACCTTAGGACTATATAAATACATATTTTCTATTAAAATTAATTTTGAATCTTTTTGAAGCCTTCTATAAATTCTCTTGAATATATCTTCCTTATCATTAGTTATCCATGATGAGATACTAGTATATCATGTATGTGATGAGGATCCCACTGATATTTTGGGAGATTAAATAAATAAATGGATACAATCTTGTGGGAAGAGTCTTTTCGATATTCCCAAGTGACATTTATCAAGCATCAATGATTGAATATGGAAGGTTTGTCCAATTATTGTTAAAATAGACATGTTTTCTATTATATATATATATATATATATGATTTTTTCTTTTCAAAGTTTGGTTTTATTTTGATTTTTGTTTTCAATTTTCTCCCACTACCTTTAGAAAGTGTTATTATTTCTATATTACCCAATTAGTTGAATTATAGAATCTTTATTATTCTTGATTCTCAAAATCAGGATTTAAATAAAGATTTTTTTTCATAATCTATATTTTTTTGGCCATCGTAAAATATGGTCAAAAATTGGTATAATGGATGTCTTTATGATATATGATATCATAGTAGGTGATATAAAATTTACTTTATGGTTTGTTTTATAATATTTGATATTGTAAGATATGATATGATTTTTCAATATGAAATAGGATATTCTAGCTAGTGACCGTGTATAAATTTATTAGTGTTCAATATATCATTTCGCACTGTATGAGTTACCATATTTGATGATAGTGTTGAATCATTTCTGTAAAATAGAGCATCCAATCATATTTATGATATATTGGATATCATGACATTCAAAATCCCTAGAAGCAATTGTTACATCACACCCATGTGTTATTATTTATCATAAATAATATGGGAACATTGTGAATGACTAAATATTATTGTTCATTAACATGATATATGAAGAAAAGTTATTATTTTTAATTTTTTATGATTGAATTATATAATATAAAAATTATTGTAAAAAAGTGTTTTTGGGATATTTATTTAATTTATAAAATTTTTATAAATTAATTATTTATAAAATATTTATAATTAATTTTAAAATGTTTGTAAAACATTTTTTTATATAATTATCCATAATATTATGTATTAATATTAATTTTTTTTAAATATATATGAGATAACATATAATTTGGATATAAATGGTTTATATAGAAATTAAATGTCATTTTTGAATTGTTTACTAATTATCAAATCAATCAAAAATCAATTAATGTTATGAAATTTTAATAATTAATTTGAAAATTTCAAATTAAAATGAATTTTTTGAGAAAATTATCTAAATCATATCAAATTGAGTTTTTGTAATTAATATGATCATTTCATAAAATAATAAATATGAAATATATTGGATACATACATAATATATATTAATAGTTTATATATATAATGTTAATAATTAAAATCTTTTTTATTAAAGTAAAATACAAAATAAAAGTAATTAGGAATGAGTTCATATTAAAAATAAATATAACATGCGTATATATAATTATTTTTAGAATGTCCTTAATGATGACCAAATTATAAAGTGTTGAAAATATATTTATTTATAATTTATTTGAATATTGATAATCAATTTTCTGAATACATTAATAGTTAATTTATTTTTTTCCCTTCTACATTGATAAATATAACTATAATATTTATAGTTATTGTATTCTTCAGTTTTAAGTGTGAAACTGCTTTTATAAATTGGCAGACATGAATCTGAAGAGTTATACGGTAGGTATATGAATTGATTTAATTTTCTTTTACCATGACCTTGGATTGTATTGGCTTGTGAGATTTAACGTAATGGTTAATTATAGTATCTAAAATTTAGGTGTTAATATTTGGCTGAAATTTAGGTCTCTGTTGAGTAAAGTGACCATGGGTAGAGGGAATTTTGGTCTGATTTCTCAATCACCTACCAGATTTTACCTCATCTTGAAAAGTCTATTTCTACAATATGTCACTCCAATATTAATCTAATTTAGATTATTGGTTTTATATTATTCTAATAATTTTACATTTATGGGTTTCAAATACCTTATATGTTAGATTCACTTGGCTATGTATGAATATAATTGTATTTAAATTTATGTTAGTAACAAAAGTTATGAGTTGTTTAAAGTGATACACATCAATACAGTTTGAACTTATTGATTTTGTTGCTAAAATAAGGATTCCATACTAAATATTATAGGCATGAATAATTTTAAATGTAATAAATTAGATAAGGTTTTGAGATTTATAAACCCTAAGAACATGAAGTGTTAAATTTATTCCAATAAAAACACCTGTCAAGGCCTTGATCAATTTACATGGTTGGTCATGTTAAATAGGGATTCCTAAAGATGTTCTTGTGTAAATATAAAACATAATGGGAAATACTAAAAGCCTCAAAGTCCTATTTTTGAATTTTATATAGGTTATAATTAGTTAGGAGTCCCTAATTGGATTATGTTTATAATGTAATGGGGTTGAGTGAATATATATAAAGTATAAGGATAAATATTCATCCCCTCAATTATGCAATAATAATATATTATATTATTGACATGATTTTGTACCTAAATTGCTATGTAATGGAAGAAATGTTAATGAAAAAAAAAATAATATTAATGATTTAAAAAGAAGTGGGTTTCCTTTATGTCTATACAAGATATATAATTTATTTTATAAAGTTTTTTTATAGGAATATATTTTCTAAGAGGCAATTGGTTGTATATTTTTGTTTTGAAAAGAAAAAGTTAAAAAAATAAAACATAACTTGAATCAAAATAAAAAGAGAATGTCACTTGATATGATAAAAGTATTTTGTGTATATTAGTAAAATAAGTGTAATGAGTTAGTTTTAGTTAACTTATTGAAGATAAAACCACATTGTATATGAATATAGTTTTAAATATACTGGTAGAGAAATATGTAAAGATGTATATATTGTGTCCAAAATTATTTCATGGAATTTTTTTGATAGAAAATGTTATAAGTATATTCACAATTATGAGTTTTGAAATGTTTTAAGTACTTAATAAAACATATTAACATGGTAATATTTGTTTCTATGGAGAAATGGATTTTTAATATTGTGTCAAAATTGTTGGAAATAAGAAATATGATTCATAATCCTCACAATTATTCAAAGAGTCTTAATTTATATATTTTAATCATTAAATAAGCCGAGTGGGTGGGTTTTATTAGATGTTAACTTAGATATTTAGAAGGGATTTTATAGAGACATAATAAGTTTAATAAAACATTAAAAGTACAACAATAATAAGAATACTCTGGTGGTATATTATATGGGATATGGTTAGTTGAGAACTTACATATGGGTTTATATTTAGGCTTATAAGGTTGAAAGAATTATATATTAACTAAATGTTGGATAAATTAGATGGAAAGTGTTGTATAATTTGTAAAAGGGAATAATGTTTTATAGTGCATACAAGGCTTTTCAAAATATAGAATCCGTTATGGGAAACTCATTTACAAATTATGAGCGCCGGTCTATGAACTTCCGACTCCGAAATGGGATTTTTAATTTATGTAGGAGGAATATTTTTATGGCCTCCAATATATGAGTTTTATTTCCTAAAATTTGGAAAAGGTATGGTTTTATGTAGTGCTTTTATCCCTTCAAAAAGCGACTTATCCCTCATGAAAGTATCATCTTCATTTAGGGGGTTCTTTCAGTGACCTTTGATATATGAGTTTGGGTTCCCGCTATTTAGAAAATGAATGGTGGATGAATAGTGTTTAAAAACCTTCAAAAATAACCTTCTCTCATAAGAAATTTATATTTATTATAAAGAGGAGTATTTTTATAGAATTCCAAAAACCATTTTCACCACATAGCTCTTTGTGGAACAACTATCAGGACTATAAGGCCCATTATGGGAAATTAAATTCAGTAAGAAACCTATGATTCATCAAAATCTAGGTGGCATTATAATTCCAAAAATAGTTGACCAAGAAATGAATATTCATGTTAAATTGGAAGAAAATGATATGATGAGGAGAAAAGATGATGAATAATTTACCATATAGTAATCTTGAGGCTCGAAACAAGCCACTAAATTAAACTTACGTAATTTTCACAACTAAAAATGAAGAAAGAACCCAAAAAATAAATAAAGTGGAATCCCTCTATATATGTGTCCCTTTATTAAGTAATTGACTCATGAATATTCATGATATAATTCCATCAAAATACCATTATGAAGGAATATTTTTAAAATCTTTTGTGAAGGAGTCACGTCGGACATGAACCCCCTTTACACAGCCAATTTAACATAGAAACCCCCTATATGAAATGGGGTGTCACTGGGTAATTTATTACTCCTATCCTAATTTTATCATCGGAAATAATGTTTTTCTTCACTATAGCCACGTCAAAAATTATCCAAATTGTAAAGAAAGATACCCTAGTGGACCATAGCTTGTGGTTACATTATTATAATGAAACTAGATATAAGAGATCTAATACCAAGGGAAACAATTGTTCAGTAGTCTTCATAAATTAGATACATGCACGATTCTCATATTAAAATACTTTTAAAAAATAAAATATTTTATTTTATTTCAGAACATCATCATTACATATGTCACATATATGAATATCACTCATAGTACACTTGTTCACATCCTAATGAAAAGAAACATAAGAAATAGTTTATTTAAAATGCTCTGTAAGGGAATGTTTATGGATTAATCTATCATAGAATAAATAAGGCATTCATAATACGGTGGAAAAACGTGATGAAAAAATAATTCAGTATAAATAATCATATGATTTTAAAACTTATATCATGATATCATAACTATTAAATTATTCATATTGACATTAATAAATGATTTCAAAATAATGGAATGCATAATTTTATACATATTAATTTATTTATTTAGGCCTCATGAAAATATATAATTGAGAAATTTTTAATTCATTATACAAATAAAAAACCAATATTTTCTCATGAGACCTATAGATAAATCACGGGGATATGTAATTTCTCAACTAACGAATTACTTAATAAGTTTTCTTCATGTATCACATGAATAAATAATACAACTTAATATACAAGTCTTAATAATCAGTAACTATATATATTGGATGTTCTATAATAGATAATATAAATTATTTATAGAGTAAAACTAATGATAGTCAGTTAATCAAAATATTGATGATTTTATCTTTTTATTACATTCTTAGTAAATTATAATATTCATAAAAGGATTTTGAAATAGATGAAAATACATTAAAGATATCGATGGATAATTTCTTGAGGAAATTATACCTTTCATTTGGAAATCAATTATTCAAAATCTATTTTTTTCAAAATATTTGGGAAAAAAATTCCTTTGGAATGAACCGAGGAAACCAATTAAGTGTGTCTCAAATCAAAGTGTATCCATGATTATGTGAAAAATCATTCGTTCCAAGTTTGTTAAATCAAATATTCTATTCAAACTATTGGTAAAATTTCGACATTTAGAAAATGAAAAGGAGATTACTTTGAATGCTTTCTATAAATTGTAAAAAATAAGTAACAATTAATTTAATAATTAATTTTAAAATAGTAAAATAATTCTTCAAAACATATAAAATTTAACATGGAAAAAAATATCCTAGTTGTATTCGAGAAAAATCCAGTTTCCTCAAAAATATTATTTCAGTATCTTGGGTACATAATTAGAGGAAAAATTAAATATTTTTTTATTTTTAGTAATAATTAAAGAAAAATAAAATACATGGGGTTTAAGATAAAAATGTCATATAATTACCTCAGTTGAAACTGAAAACATAAAAAATCCCAAATAAGGATTATATTGTGAAATAAACTCGTACAACTTTTGTTAATTTGATTCAAAACACCATGGATGGAATAAATTGAATTTCAATTTAAATACATTGAAATAATAATTATCCATGATATAAAATTTCAAATCAGAGTTATATATATCTCATAAACATAACTAGGTGCATAACATCAAACATGTCACAATGAAACAATATTGACCCAAAGAACACTTACCTCAAGTATAACTTGCTTCATAAGTTATTTTAATGACTTATATGATGAATTTAAATATGTTTTAATTCTATTATATAATAATATAAATATTTATATTATCATATATGATCCACTTATAACATTTCAATATCCATTTATTAATAATTTTTAATTGAAATCATTGTTTTTTATTGTTCTCTATTTCATTTTTCATGTAAGTTTTATTTCGGTAGATTTGTTCCTTAAAACATGATCATGGTTTTATAGTATCCTAATTTCTAATAAATATATAAAAAACATATATATAAATATTTATAATTATTATTTAGAGGAAAACATGAGTAATGAATTACATCTCTTCATGGAGGTGGTAGTCCATAAGAACACACGAGCAACGTTGTAATTTTTAAGGGGTGGAGTGGGAAGAATTTAAATGATATATTATATTTAAAGAATATTACTTTTATATTTCTATAATAATTATTTACCTATTTATAATCTTCCATGTAAATTGGTGATTTAAAGAATTAACACTACTATGTAGAGATCATTGGTCGTACGTACAATGAGCAATTTTTTCATTTTCCATGGGATGAAAAAGAGGTGTAAAATGGTTATCCAATAATCATTGTAGTATAATAGTTTATTGATGAAAATAGATTCATTATTTTTGGTTGATTATAATAAATTTTGAGGATGTATATGAATAAATAATCTCAAAATTGTTTGTAAATATGATTACCTCTTCTTTAAGTGACTCATTGGGATTAAAATTTGAACCATGAAAGATTTATATTAGGATATGACTAGGGGTTATAGAAAATCTATTAATGAATAAATGTCATATTTTTTAGGTATCTTCTGTGATATTGTACTCAATGTTTGTGAATAAGGGAGGAGTGGTAGTACCCTTTTATGATCGAGGGAATGTAGACAATTAGATTTACGTAAAGTATTTCGTTAATATAAATTAATTCTAATTTAAAAGTGACTCAAAATTGATATATTTAAAATATAGTATTATTTTAAGTTGAAATAAATTTATAAAATAATATTAAGATAATATTATGTTATTTTTAACACTTATCTTCTAGTTCTGACCCCGCATTAACCCTTTTGATGATTCCCTTGATATCAACATATTTTATTCTTTCAGGGTAAAGAATTATACTATAAAAGGACAGGTGCCCCATAAATAGAAAATGGAAAATATTTTAAACATTATGCCACTAAATTTTATAAAGATATAATTTTATTTAATATTAATTCCTTTAATAAATTATTAGTCAACATATGGCACCACCAGAAACATCACCAATACACATAGTTCGGAACCGTGGGTATGACCCTAAAAACCATAGTTGTGGGGTATAACCACGGTTCCACAAACCATGTCATTGGGGGGAATAAATATATAGATATACCTAGAGATTCTATAGAAACCTTGAATATGGCATGGAATATTTCTATAATACCCATGGTTTTCTGTTAAACCTTGGGAATATATTTATGCCCATAGTTAAAAAAACTATGGGTATAGAATATCGCACCAAAAATAACACACCCATGATTTATTGAACCATGGGTATAAATACCTATCCCAAACAAGAATTAGCATCCTTTCTACCATCCTGAACCTGTAATCCTAAACTTAAAAAAAATACAAACCACATAAAAACCACAATACATGGTATATATAATGAGTGAATGGAAATATTTTCCATACAAACATGTATAGGAATTAATCTATATATTAACATGGGTAAAAAAACCTATTCAACATATCAACATGAAATAGTTTACCAAAAACTCATTTTATAAACTAGTTAATAAATTAGAAATTAAAAATAATAATATTATACAAAGAATTGTGTAATAATTATTATAAACATCTTGGGAACAAATAATCATCTTAAACACATTAACCACCAATGAGAAATAAATTCAATAGGAAACATGTTCCTCTATGAATGGTGGAAACAAATAAAAACTTCAAAACTATATTTTCAAATATTAAATTACTATTAATTAAAAATTACACTTCTAATTAATGGAATATAATCAATTTTGATGTAAAATAAAAATCATAAACAACTTTAGTAATGAAGAACAATAACAAAAAAGATTATAATAAATATGATAATTCATCTAATAAAGTTGATGGATGTAAATCCATTTGATTTCATCCCTAAAATTTTTATTCTTTTACTTAAATTTTTTTATGATTTCAATTCCCTTATAACAAATCAAAGGGGGAATCAAATATATGTTCCTTAGTTTGCCCCTAATTAACTGAGCAAGTGGTATGAAACATCTTATTTATATAGATAGTCATACCTCTGTTGTGCTCTCATGGATATATGTAAAAAAATATTAGTAATAAAAATTTCTAATTGAGAACACATGTTTTTATCAAAAAAATTATACACATAATAATGAGAAAGTAGTGTCTAAAATTACACCATCATTTTAAAATATTCAAGGTGTTGTGGAAGTCCAATTGCATGATCCAAATATAAGTGTTTAATAACTATTGAAAAAAAACTGATCTATTAATACAATCATTTTAAATCTACCTAGATGATGAATAATAAATTCGAGTACTCAACTAATCAAAATGGATATGTATCTATCCATATCTAACTAGATGAACCAGTCCATCAACCTAGAATAGATGAGTGATTTTTCTAGTTGATTTATGGTCATATTAGTGCTTAAAAATTATGAATGGTGAATTGAAGTAAAATAGTTGAAATAATATTTGGATAAAACCTTTGGTAGATTAATGAAGGTTTTCCTGGGAATTTCATACAAAACAATCTAGTGTATGATAGAGTATTTTTTAGACCAAGTATTTTCTATAATCATTCACTACAATAATGTACATTAGCTCATTATTTTATATTACATTATCAAATGGTTATGAATGTGTATTTTCATTAATATTCCCAATGAATTACAATTTCACCACCTTTTCTACCCCTTGAATTTACAAAATAAAAATATATTGCATGGAATCCCACATATCCTCATTATAAATTCCAATGTCTTCAATCCCTATTATAGAAAATTCACCATTCATTCATAGACATTCCCAATATATTCACAGTTATTCCATGTTTCCTAGGACCTCGCATGGTTCAGAAATTTTAATGACCTCTTTGGACTCTAATATAATAAATATTAGGATGCAATAAGGTGGATGTGATAATCCCTCAGTCTGGAACAAGTGTCTAGGAATAAAGGAATCAACATTTGGGAATAATTTCACCAACAAAAAATAAATTAAGAAACAATGGAAAATAAATAAAATTTCTACAAACCCCATTTGTATGTTGGATTTTTAAGCTATAAGAAAAGATAACAAATAGGAGAATCATAATATAAATACATTCAAAAATGAAACACACTAATTAATCCATCCACTACCTCGATCTCTCTCCCCTACAAATCAAACTGCATATACACCTCTAGTTCCCTTTTGGATTATATCAAAGAATATAACTACCCTCTACTAGAAGAAAGCAATAAAAGGAATAAGTGGCTGATGCAAAAAATAAAATAAACTAAAAAATAAACTACAACATACCGTTTTTCAGTGGACATAATATTAACCAAACAATATATAAGAACCACAAAACCCTATGGGTCAAAACATATTCTAGCATGCAAGGGGGAAACATATTATATTAGTTCAATAGGATATGGTTCCATCCATTTTTCCATTTTTTATATAGGATTGATTTTTCTTTGTTGCGTTATGTATAGTTTTACTCGTTTTGGGTTTTCTAATCTTTATCTATGTGGTTTTGTTTCTTATTATTCATCTTGGATCATTATGTTTGATGCAATCCTAACTGATTTAGGCCATGAGATGTCTAATTGGACTATAATGATTATGTTTCATTTACTTTGTTATAAACTTATATGACTTGTTTTAGATGTCGTTATTTTTAATTAATCTATTTGGTATAGTCTAATTTAATTTTTTCTATACTCATTTAAGAATATTACGTTTTAATCATTATATGTTAACACAATTAAGATTATTTTTATTTTTTCTACATATATTATTTCTTATTTCCATCAATTTAGTATATTTCAATGTATCTAAATATTTTGTAGTCTTTTTTTTGGATTCTTTGATTATATTCTTTAAAATTATTATTTGAAATATATATCACTGTTGAGAGAAAAAACTTAGCTTTAGATAATAACAATCAATGATTCTTTAAATTTAAAATGAAAATTTATAAGGGAACCTACCTTAAACTGAAGTCGCATTGCTTATGGAGACGATAACTCTAATCTTCCATTTACTCCCTGAACACATATTCACTTTCACATATATATATATATATATATGGAAACCATTCATCCATGTACATATTCTCAATAAAAACAATGTACAAGGGGATCCTTTCATATATGATTATACCTGAACATATCCCTTTACCTTACACACATATGAAATCTACACGTATATTCATAAGGAAACCTATCTGAAATATATATATATATATTCGTATCACCATTAGTAAATATATATATATTTGGGAACTTATATATTCATATTCATACCTATTCATACATGTGAAAGTCACTTTTGACAATGAAAACCCAAAACCACCATAATTGGTCCATAATACTCTAAAGAACACAAAAAACTAAAAACCCAAAAAACCCTAAATTTAAAAAAGTAATAAAATTTAAATGGAACAATATATACCTAAATCCATCAAAAACCCACTACCGTTGATGGAAGTGGCTTTCACTATCTTTAATAGGACCCAAGAGCCCAAAATATCAAAAACCAACCAAGAGAAAAACCAAAAAATGAGTTAGGGTTCAGTTGAAATAATTGAAAATGAAATGAAAGTGAAGAGGAAACCAAAAATGTCACATAAGTCGAACCATAAAAAAGAAAAAACATTCTAAAGAAAACAATAATACCATAAGAATTTTATCCTATGGAAAAAAATAGGAGCACCCAATAACATGGATTCACTAAACATAAAAAATCATTAAGAGGATTGTAGAAAAAATACCACCAATAAAAAATTCTATTGAAAAATTTGAATTAAATATACCCTAATATCTAAAAATGATAGCATGAAATAGTAGTCTACATGTTATTCATATGAAAATTATATTTGGAAATCATTTTTAAACATGTAATATAGAAAACGTATTTTAAAACATATAAATTGTATTGTAATTTTTTTTCAAAAAAAATTATTATTGAAACTAACAATATTTTAATATAAACCAAATAATCAATAATTTTGGTACGTTGATTTTGAATTTGATATATGTATTTATAAGAGAAATTACTTTGGTAGATACCCAAATTTGTGTATATTCATATACATTTCAATGAGATATACCAATATATGGGAATGAAAATTAATGAAGGTCATGCACATTTATTTCAGTACGTTTGTTTAAATGTGATATATAATAAATCAATAAAGTATTAAAAAAATGAATTTCTATGATTTTTTAGCATTTACATACATAAAAATAAATGGGAAGTTCATCCATTGAAAATAATAATATCAACAACACCAGGTATTTAAAAACAAATATAGTGTATAATAGTATGAAAAACGTTAAATAGGTAGTTTATTACTATAGAGAGTATTTAATGATATTGTATAATATTATACACTATTAAATGAATGTTTATTATATTAGACATTACAAAAATTAAAGTGTATAACTGTAAATTATATTAAATGACAATTGGTTTTCATTAGACACAAAATAATTACATTATATAACAATATATATTGTTAAATGAAAAAGTTTAATAGTATAAATAAAGTATGAATTAATTAGAAAAAATAAAACCTTCAATAGAGTATATTGGTTATGAAAAATATATTTTCAAATCTTATTTTTGTTAAAACAGTCCCTTAATGATATTGACAATGAGTCTATTTGATATAGGAAGGCATAGATTTTTGTAAAATATGTGATGTAGGATAATATCACAGATTAGAGAGAATTATAAAGTTTATATAAATTATTATACAATAAAAAAATCAAATTAGAGATTTTCATAAGTGCTGAAATTATATTGTTAATAAATGGAAACATTCAAAACACTATTACTTCTTGGAGTTTGAGACACCAATTAGCTAATCGAAGCTCAAAAATAAGGTTATCTCTTTTTCTGTATAACTACAATAGAAAAATAGGTAAATAATAATGAAGCAATACATCCAAGAGAAGTGGTACCAGGCAGTGCATCCAAAAAAGTTAATTTTAGTCAGAATTAAAAATCAATGAAAAAAATCAAATGAGACACAAAAGGAAATAAAATACAAAGTTTTATAATAGCTAGAGAAATGAAGATTAAATAGTAGATGGAAGCATCATGTGGAGTCCATGATAGAATGGGATACACCGATATTGGAGATGGAGATGAAACAGGATGTGGAGGCAGAGGTGGAGGAGGATGTGGGGTAGGATGCAACCAAGGATGATAGGGCATGATGTTAAAAATTTAGCGTTAATGTGGGGGGGGGGGATCTGAAAGATAGAGCATCATAATCAGTAGGAAGTGGAGTTTTGTTTTAGAGTTTTGTCTTTGAGTGGGATGAGAAGAATGGATGATAAAGGAATCAGTGAGAAGTGGGTTGGTGATGCAAATGAGAGTGTTTTCATGTGCGATGAGCATGATCGAAGATTTAACAATCAAGGTAGAATAGGGTTGGTAGGGGATAAGAGTGGGTTCTCAGAGGTGATGAGTGTGATGGAATATTGAATAATTAGGGATGTATACCAATAGTTTCTTTAAAAACATGGGAATATATCACCATATCCATGGTTCTAATAAAATCTTGTGTATTTTTTTTATCTTGGGGGGCTATACCCACAGTTTCATTATACTGTGTTTTTAGGTGTATAGAGATCACTATTTTACAGTCGGTCCATTAATGTACTTTACAATCAATTCACCTAGTTTACATTAAATGAAATTAAATTTAAATATAATTTGAATTTTAAATACTAAAAATCACTAATATGTAGTATTTTATTATAAAATTATGTTATCACAGTAATCAATCCAAATTTTATTTCTTTTAGTATTTTTAAAACCATTTATTTTATTTTTCTATTACTTTAACATATAATGTATCAATATTGTATTATAATTTAATCTGAATATCCCTTCACTAAAAATTAAAAAATAAATTACAATGATAAAAAATTTAATCCATTTTTTGAATAACTACTTATAACTAATCATAATTGTTTTTATCATAGTAAAAAAAATATTAGAGTTTTCAAATTAAGGAGATTGAAATTTTGTATTTATTATTTATTTAAAATAAAATTACGGTTATTATTGAAGATAAATGACAAAAAATTTATTTACCTTCAAATATTGAATGAGGATAGTTGAAATAAATTCATAATATAAAAATAAGGGATGTGTTAGATAGATTTTAAATAATTAACATAATTTTAACCTAAATTAGCAGATTTACACTTATCGAGGTGAAAAATATTTACCATTGTTAATATTCTTAATAAATCAGTAATAAAGGGGAAATATATAAAAAATTAAAACATTATGATATTATATATGGAATTAATTTTTCAACATTAAATTCCTTGAATAGGAATAAATCAATTTTAATATAAATGAATAAAAAATAATAATTTTTTAAGAGAAATTTATTTTTTTCCTAAAAAAGTACACATACCAAAATAAAATATAATTTTGTTTACTATGAAATTATTTATATTATATTACATAAAATTGTTCTTAATTTAATTTAAAACTAAATAAAAAATAGAAGGAGACTTTTAAATTCCCTGATTTAAAAAATAGAAATTACTTTGTTACAAAAACTAATATTTTTCACAATTTAATTCAAAATAAATGTTTTGAGTTCCATCACAAGATTTCAAAATAATATAATGTTGAAATGATATTTTTAAAAATAATATTCATTTTTTCAGATAATATTTATAAATTTTAAAGAAATTATTTTTAATATATACACAAAAATGAAATAAAACATATTTTTTTGAAACACATTTTTAAAGCATAAAATGAATTTTATGGAAATTTAGTACTTATTTAATAAGAATTAATCAACGAATTATATGGAGTATGAGCACTATACATATATTTGATAATTTGGTTACACCTAATCATACTCCATGATTCAATGGATGTAATATAATCGTCTCATTTAAATAATTATATTTTTATTGTATATTCCAATTCGATTAAAGCTCTGTGCTACGTGTTAAGAAATATATCGATCATATTATTCTTTTGAATTATATTTTAAGGTTGTTTCATTCCCCATAATAATTAAATTATTTCATTATAATATTTATCATGGATATCAAAGGTTTCTTATTTGAGAATACTTTAATTGATTACACATATTTTCAAAGGGTTGATAAAACATCCTTAAAAAGGTGAATTGGGAAACCCAAATGTCATCTAAAATGACACATAATTGGGTTACCAAATAAAGAGATAATTTGAGGTATGTTTTAATATATTCATGGAAAATATTTTTTTCCAAGGACCAATAGAGGGTGATTGAGTACATGGTTCTGAAATGAATATTTAAGATAAATTTTCAATTTTTGAAGCGTAAAAATTATCTTTTAATAGACCATAGGGTCCATAAAAGAACGAAACATAATTATTTATATATGTAGATATTTTCCAAAACCAAAATGTTTTTTTATTTATTTCTTAACTTTTTAATCTCTAAACACTCCCAAATGACCCTGAAAGTTTTATTTAATCCATTTCATAAATAGTTATCCAAAATAATTTGCTATTTTTTTTGGATCAAATTCAAAACAGAAAAAATTTAAAATATTTGATCACATATTTTCTCCAGTATCAAATTTAACATATATCTCCAAAAAACATGAATTAAATCATAATTTTTTAAAACAAACATGTTAATACCTTGATCATAAATTATCTGAAAGCATACAAATAAACTGAATCACCATCAAAACTCAATGAAAACATAAATGATTAAAAAAATTTACTACATCCATATTCAAACAAATAAAATCACAAAATTATGAAGACAATACATATATCTAAAAATTTAATAAAATTCATCACAAATTTCATTGTAATAAAATCACTAATCATTTCAAGGTCACCAATACTATCAGACATTCATTATTAATATCAATTATATTTTAGTCCCATATAAAGAATATTATATTAACATTGGAAACATATTTGTGGTAATTTATACCTCCATCATGCATTTTCCAAAAAAAAATAATCTTTTTAGAAAGTAACTTTATTAATTTATCACTACCTTTAAAAATATTATTTCAGATAATTATGAAAAAATACTACAAAAAATTCCTCAAATGTTTTAGGATTATAATGACGAGAATATCATTGATAAAAAAGAACTTCAAAATAATTATAAAATCACAATAAATAAACACTTCAATAATTACACTTCAATTATTGTAAGAACATATTCCATTATATTCCTTAGGATTAATCTCTTGGATTATATAATTTACTCAAATAATTAAAATATTCTCCACAGATAGGACAAAAAAATCCTTGGAAGTTAATTTCTCTAAGACCTTTACTTCCTAAACCAAAACACATTCCTCTTCCTTTGATACTTTATCTTGGGTGTTTTTCCTATATTCATGACATATTGGAAACCAGATATTCTTTCCTCAACAGTATTAAAAAATCTCAAATTTTTTATTAATTAGTTTATTTGGAAACTAACATATTTTAGGTTTCTAATAATATATTTAGTTATCTATTTAGGAATACTGAATATTTTTTTCATTCCATCTCACATAACATTTAGTTTCTTAAGAGTATAATCATAGTGGGGAAATAGATAGTCTATAAAATATTTTATAATATGTGTAAATCATGAAAATTTCATTGTCAAACTATATCACCTTAGGTATCACCTAGCCCATATATAGTGATTTTTATTCAAATACTTAATAATGGTTCACTAATATATTTTTAATAAACACAAGAATATCCCCCAGGAGTGTCAGAACAAGTTCATAGTAAGGTCCAATTCATGAAACATCCAAATTATTGATGATATGTACTAAAACTACTCTTTTTTGGGTTAT
Organism: Viscum album; assembly: GCA_963277665.1. NCBI lineage: Eukaryota > Viridiplantae > Streptophyta > Magnoliopsida > Santalales > Viscaceae > Viscum > Viscum album. The sequence continues at coordinate 393,004,525 of OY728146.1, forward strand.
TACCCATAGATGCATCTATGACATAACCATGTCCACTTATAGTATCTTGAAATGAATTTATTTCTAGAAAAAAAATATAATTTTACCCTAACTATAAACTATATTATATTATCAAATAACTATGCTTACCCTCATGGAAATCCATTCAGATATGTTCCCTAATCTCGATTTCTTAAATCATATTACCAAGGATTCTACAAAACGTTATCTATTATAAAATTTAAATACCCCAATCCAACAATACTGAACATGGTGGTTACATTATTAGAATCGAACTAGAAAAAATTTATCACATCATATGTGACCAAATAGTCTTATTGTTTTAGTTCAAAAGATAAAATGTTTGAATATAAAAATTAAAATGAAAAAATAGAAATAGAACTTAGTATTTTCATTAATAAAGTAATTATTTTCTCAAAGACATCCTTACATATGAATCATAACACACTCCCTAAAATATTAAAGAAAATGAACACAATAAATTTATGTGTTAAAATGATCAGTATGTGAATGCGTACATGGGAAACTATTATATAATAAAAAATGAATGAATATTGTTATAGGAATAAATAACGATCAAATATTTGCAAATAAATAGTCACATGAATTTGATACTAATCCATTGATATTTGAACCATTTTATTAATAACATGGAAATCAATAACTAATTTTTTAATGATGTAATTCATAATGCTAGATATCAAAAAAAATTTGTTGAGTCCTCATACTGAGACATCTTATATAAATTTTTAAAAAATTATCCAAATACCCAGCCTATTTAGTCTCCCGATTTCTATTCATTTTTAGAAGATTTTTAATTATTAAACCCAACCATCACAAAATAATTCCAATGAATTAATTATATTAATAAAAAAATATCTTAATTAATATTCCTTAGTAATGAAAAACAATCTCTATTGGATGAACGAGTATATTGAATTTCATCACTTTCTATGATAAAATTGACTATAAAACCCATATAGATATATGGTAGAAAATATATTTGGATTATATCCCCATTAAAGCATAATATTCATCAAATGATGGTTAAATAGGTGAAAATACATTAAAAAATCTCTAGAAATTTTATTGATGGAAAAATATTTTTAGTTTGAAATAACTTATTCAAAATATAAAAAATTATGAAATATAAGGAAAATAATTTCCTTTAAAACAACTATGGAAAATTTTAAATGAATTCTGAAAGTGGTTATTAGATATTGATGTGGAAAAATTCAATAATATCACATAAATTATATTAATTATTCTATTAAAACCATCAGTAAAAGTTACTTATTCATATATATAAAAACATTCCTTTTAGAGATTTTTTATAAAAAGTAAAAAACAAGAAAAAATTTTATTAAATCTATATAAAACAATCCAATTTTTTTAATTAAATTTAAAATAAAATATGGACATGGAAGAAAAATAATAATGACAGAATAAGCAATAGTTGGTTTTCCTTAAAAACATTCTTTTAGAAAATTGAGTCCTTCAAGAGAGAAAAAATGAAAAGAAAAATAAATTAATTTATATAAAAAATCATAAAAGAAGAAAATATATGTGGTTTGAGATATAAATATTTTATAATTCCCTCATTTTAAACATAATACTTATTCAACCATGAATAAGAATGAGATTGTGAAAAAACCCTTACCCATTTGGAAACTTTTGAATTAATCCCCCAAGATGAAGTAATTTGACATGTAATATAAAATACTATAAATTAAGATGGATAAATGGTATTAAATTTCAATTTGGAATTATATATACCTTATAAAAACAAGCAGGTGGATAACATTAAATATGTCTCAACCAAAAATTATTGAGAAATAGAACCCTTACATCTAGTCCAACATTCTTTGTATGTGGTTTTAAACACGTCAATATTGAATTTTAGTCTATAATAACTATATAATAGAAACTTATACATGCCTATAATGTCTTATATGATCTATTAATAACAGTTAAAATTTATTTTATATTTATTTTTAAAAAGATTCATTTCGGAGGGGTTTCTATTTCATTTTTCACGTAAGTTTGAGTTTGAAAGTTTCATTCCTTATAAATTTATAGTTGTTCCATCATCTTCAAAATTTTAATACTAATATATATATAATATTTATTCATTATATATATTTTTATGTCCATTATTTAAATGCATAAATTACAAATGATTCAAATTGATTTGTTGAGGTGGTATTTTGCATCTATTTCTCGGAGACATTATCATTTTCTAATGGGTTGAATGGTATAAAAGAAAATTATATCTTATATTTCAATAATATTAATTTTTTATTATATATAATTTATAATTATTAGTTATATATCTCTAACCATACATGTATGTTGGTTTTATAATTTTAATAACGTCTCAGTTATGGATGATACATTATTCATTATTTTAGGATGGGTGCAACATATTTTTTGTAATTAGATGAAAAAATAAACTAGAAATATCCATTATTTATGAATAAATATTCTTCATGATACGTCATTTCTATTACAACTTAATCCTTGAAATATTATTTTTAGTATATTAACATGGGTTCTTAGAGAAATGGACAGAATCGTGGATGTTATATAGTCATGATGTACCTTTTTTTATAAAAAATGTTTTGTATTAGTTGAAACATAATTGTTATGATTTTTTTAATATGTTAGAAAGGTAAATGTTTTTTAAAGGAAATTTGTTGAGAATGGTTGGTAAGAATATTTTTTATAAATATTCTTGAGTAAGTGAGGATGTTTTTTAAGGTTTATTTACTTTGTTAAGAATGTTTCCTTACAATTTGACAGGATGATATACTCTTTGTTCTGGCTCCTAAGTATCATATCAGTCAGGATCCAAGATAATGTTTTTATAGGGGTAAATATATACAAATATATTTTGGAAAAAATATTCAGATGAACCAAATAAAATAAAATTATGAAGACCAAAACATATATGTTATCAGATACTGTTGTTGCAAGAAGAAGTTGGCAGTTAAAATGGATGAGTTTGTACGAAGGGAGAGAAGATCAACTGCCCATAAAACAAAACTTCTTTTGACAAATCTTGTACATTTCCATCAGACTTTCAATATAATGACCATTAGATAAACATGATTATACATAATAAAAAAGGTTATTTTTTTATGAGTTTCTGTGGTTTTGAAAAATGAGAGATATAATATGTGTCACAAAAAGTTAGATTTCGATCAGTATGAAAATTCAAAGGGATAAGTTATTGTCAGAAATCATAGAATGGCATTATATGAAGTAGTTATAGATGATAATATCATTATATGTAGCAATAATGTATTTTATCATCTTAAATTAACTAAGATCAATGGATAATGACATATGTTTTTTATTTTTAAAATGGTAAAGAGAATTAGATAATGGAAGTTGATGTTTCCAAACATCTAGTTTGTATGATGCCACTATTCACACATAATTTATTTTAAATTAATTTTTAATTTTGATGTTGTGATGTTATGAAATGTTCTACTAATAAATTATATGAGAAAAAAATTATTAATTTACATTTTATAGAGTATATTTATGAAGAGAATCAGTTGAAAATAATTTAAGTAATTGGATTTTAGAAAAAGATGAAATTGATAGATAATTTTTCATGAATTAATCCAAAAAATGTCTCATTTGGAGAAATAAAATTCTAGTTGTGATGTTTTTTGTTCATATAGTGAAGGCCTCATCTAATGGATTATTATAATATGATCATTTTATATTTCATTAGATGATATTTTCAGAAACAAATTGTGTTTATAAATGTTTGGGATGAGGAAGTGTGATCCAAAAAACTACTGGAAAAATATTTCTAGTGCATGAAAAAATTCAATAAGTAACATTTCATTATCAAATAAATAAAGGTCTATCAAATAGATAATTTATAAAGAAGCTATGGAATTTTTTTCCAGACATAGGTATTCCTAATAATATTAACATAAATTTATAAATCTTTAAATAATGACAATGATGTGATAGTATTTATTACTTGTTATCATGAAGAGATTAATAAATCTAGTTAAATTTTATTAACATTGATTTTAAGGAAAATAGAACAGTGTTGTGGATTCTGGATATTAAAATGAAGATTCATGAATATTCCAGAAGTGTTAAAAAGAATATATGTTATTATAAAATAGTTTGAGATCTTAAATTTGAGTTTAAGTGACTAGGAAAGTGAAATGTGTTCCATTATGTTTCTACTATGTTAGAACCTATATAGATGGGAGGAAAGTACAATGCTTTGGAAAATGTTAATATATGAAAAATTAAAAAAAGTAAAATTTTATCAGTTTTAGATTCCATCTAAATATTAGTTTTTTGTTGAATAATAGTTAGAGAGAGGATTGACTTAGATTATTAGATGGAGTTCTAGTTTGGGGAAATCAGATAGAGAGAAAAAAATGAGGTCTTGAGTAAGTATTTCTTGGTGTATCTTTTTTTTAATTGGATAGAATAATGTTTATAAACAATAATAATTTTTAATGTAGAGCATCATACAATGTTTTACCAGACATTGAAAGAGTTCACCAGAAGGACATTACAATAGATAAAGCACGATTTTTTTTGGAAAAAATATTTGGAGTTGAATTTAAAATATTTTATATTTTTATGGAACATGTTTTCTAATAATTTTTTTTAAACTGATGGGTCTCAATATAACCATACTTATTATAAGATATAAATATTTTGATAAGAGTTGGATCAAATTTGTATTCACTAATTTCTAATAATGAATTTTTATGGTTCCATGGGAGTGGCCATGATAGGGATATATGTTCTCACATTGAGACTATTCATTGAAAATATTGCATGCCTTATTGAAATTATTGTCATTTCATGCTTTCTAGTTTCTTAAATAGTTGATTATGAAAATTACCCAAATAGGTTGCAGGGGTTAATTGTTATAAAACATGAAATTTTAAAATGTTATATAATAATTCCAAATTTCATTATTTATGGTTCAATGATCCTTCAGAACATCATTTTTATTATATAGAAGGTTTCTCTATTAAATACATATCATAAAAAATACCAATTTAGTGAAAAATGTCGGTATTACAACATTCGTGGGAAAAAAATATTCTAGAAAAAAAATGATACCCTATCTTCTATAAATTTTCCCATAGGTTATTAATGCAGAAACTATATGGTATCTACCTATTGAGATAAATAATCCAATGATTTTTTTTCTAAAAAAAGATACATTGAGGTTGATAGAAAATCTATAAATTATATTCTTTTTCCTTTTACAAAAATTATTTTAGGAATGGGATGGCTATCAAAAAAGATAAGTAAATATGGTAAAATATCAAACTTATCTTATAAGGTAACACCAATCTGAAACAGTTAATGTTATGAATTTTGAAAATAATGTATATCGATTTCAGAATGAGAGAAGAATAAACTATTGATGAGTATTTAAATAGATTCAATTATGTTATTTGCAATATTAGAGGATTTGGAGATGTCTTGAAAAATTCAATCACTATTTAGAATATCATGAGAAACATCTAGGATTGTTTTGACTCTATATGTTTTTTTTATTTAGAAGGTAAATATGATTTAACTCATTATGGACTACATAACTTTTTTGTTCCATAATCAAAGAGAGAAAATCTAGAATTTAAAAATAATTTAAAGGAATAAAGGATTTTTGAATATATTTTTAGTTTAAGAATCCAAAATATTGAGACTATTGAACTTTGTCATTCTAAGAAAAAATTGAATAAGTAAATGAATATAAAGATCATGTCAATTATCTGAAACAACTATCAAAGTGGTAGAGGAAATTATGAAGACTAATCTCCACTCAAAGGTTTTGAGTGTTGAGGAATAAAAATTTTTATTACGAAATACACATTAAGAAAGTTATTGAATATGAATATCATTATGAAGAAAATTAATGGTGAAATAAGTTTAAAAAAGGATTTATGGATGATAATAATTATACTAGTGGTAAAAAAAAGGTCACTAGAAATATAAAAGTATGTTGAGTATGAATGTATATAATAAGTCTTTAGAGAACAATTCCTCAGAAGATGAAAGAAATGATTTTTTTGAAACTTCTTAAAAAATGTTGAGAAAGAGGGAGATTCCTAAAATATTAATGAAGATAAAGGGGGTTAATAATATTATAATGAATATAAACTAATATTTAAAATTATATCATGTCTTGCGAAATATAAGAACCTCTCAAAGATAATAATAATAATGAAGTAATAAATTGGGAAGGATGTTGAAGGATGATAAACGTTCCTTAAATAAAATATGAGTATATTCAAGAGGTCATAAAAATTTAAATAAAAATTTCTAAATAAGTAAAGATAGTGAAAGATCTCTGTAATAAACATTATATTAATGAGTATAAGGTTTATAAAACCAAATAAAAATATTTCATGTTTAATGTATCATAATAGAGGTGAATAAAAATTTTAACAAGGATTTAGTGGTAAAATATGAATCAACTCAAGCTGTTGAGATGTCAAAATTACAATAATAAAAAGAAATATCCACTCAAAAAATGGATGTTTTATATGATTTTACGAACTATAACAGTGATAATAAAAATGTTTTTAAAGCATGGATTTAGAAAGGATGTGAGAAATTGTTCACATTTAATAATGTTAAGAGAATACTATGTCTAGGAGATCCCCCCCACAAGGAATAAATAAAGACATAAATATCTTACAACCCCAATAAATTGATTATAGAGAAAGATTTTATTTCTACAGAAGACCAACATTTAGTGGATATTATTTGCGTTGCAGTATTTATGACAAAAAATATTATTATTTATGTCAAAACATGCATAATTCTAGAAGTAGGTTTGAAATGAGATAGAGAAACATTAGAAGAAAATAATTAACGTTATATTCCATAAGAAGTGGGAAACCAAAATCTCAATATTTTATAAAATTTCTGTTGAAAAATCAATTTTCATTCCTGGATGAATTTTTTAAAAGATGTAACCAATTAGTATAATTTTATGAAGAATGTATTAATACTCTCTCATGAAAAGATTAGTGAGTTAGTAAAGTAAAATAATATGGAAAAAGAACGTTGAAGAAAATAAATTCATTGTTGAGACAAATCTAAAGGAAAGAAAAAAGAACAAGCCAAGGTTTCTCGATATTGGTTGTTCCTCACAAATGGCACGTAATACCAAAATATTTAAATATGATGAAAATCATGATAGTTGTGTAGTTAGTACCATAAATAATAACTAATTATAAATTATAATATTTATAATAGTTGAGATTGAAGATGAGAAATTGAAATCTAAGGGTGTTTTATATGCTGATTGGTTTAAGAGCAACTTACTTAGAGTGATACAACATTATAATCATGGAAAGGAAGTTATTTTCATAAAAGATTCATTCTTCTTCAAATCTATGGATAGATGGTAAAATTGCCACCATGGAAAAAATGAACAGTAGAAATATAATTCAAATTTGAGAACCTGATAACTCATTTTATTTGAGTGATGAAGATAAGAACAAGTTATTGAATCATAGTCTAATGCTTCTTTTCCAGAAATGTATGACCATAAATTCTATTGTAGGTGTTGTATGATGATTTACAAAGTTGAAAAGGAAAGAATAATATATTTTCAAAAGTATTAGAAGGTGTTGATTATTGGAAGAATATATCAAAAATTGGAATGGATGCCCTAGTACCATGATAATTGATCCCATACTGACAAAAGATATAGAGAATTTTAGATATCTAGGGGTTGGACACTAGAACCTGGCTTCATAAAAGATAAAATCTAGGGATTATTTTTCCAAGAAAAGTGGAATAAATATATACATATCATTATTATCAAAATAAACTCAAAAATGAGACAATACCAAAAGACAAAGTGATATCAAAACCAAAACCATACAACCATATAAGTACTAAAAATAAAACATGGTAAACAACAAATATCTTCAAAGAAAGAGAACTCCAAGACTGTAAGGGTAAAAAATATTTGCCACCACCAAGTGGCACATTCCTCATACCCGAAACATATACGAGTAAATCTAAAAAAGCATAAAAAAATTAGGGAGTGAGCTATAGGCCAATTGGGGTCTCACCAACTGTTGAATATAAGATGGAAATAATAAACAATCCAAATAATGAGTTTAGTTTCAAATAAAATAGGCATGAAAATACAAGGTCGTTTTTAAGAAAAAACATGATATTTTTTAATTGAGGGAAAAATTTCATGTAATAGCTTAAGTAAAGATTACATAAAAAACAATTTATATAAATACCTAGGCATACACAAAGATGTTTTACAAATAATGGAATATATAAAAAAATAATAAAAAATGTGAAACAAGTTCCTATTCTAAGAGGAACAATAGTTTGAGTTTATGGGATCATCACACACTCATATAGGTGATCAAGGGATTATATGTACCCACATATCTCACACACTAGTCAAAGAGGTCTAATAAACATCCAATTGACAATTAGATCAGTGGCACTATCCGTTAGTTAGTCTCATAAAACGTCAATTCATTGAAAGGAAATTACCATTATCACATGTTTATCCCAAATAACTCACTAACTACTTAGGATTTCATGTGATAAAACAATCAATGAACACTAGGTAAATTATTTTAATGTTGTTTAAAATAAAATCTCCCTATTTTTAGTTTCATTCGGATAATTTCCTTTTTAAAACCGAATCTTGTTTTAATCAATTCATGAATTTTTAATGTAAAACAAAACATTGTTTCTCATCAAGTCCATTTAGACCATTTAATTAAAATAAGAATATCAAAAATCAATTTCACAAATAAATTCCACAATTATAGTAATTTCAAATTACATCGCTATTTAAAATTCCATTAGACTTGGTGGTTTCCCCCAAATTCCAACACCAATTCAAAAAAATTCCCAATTTTCAAAAAAATTGGGTTTTCCAAATTTAATTAAAATAAACATAAAAAATGAAGCAATTGTAGTGTTATACAAATGGCCCAACCTAGATGGAACCACCAACATTTTATCATGAAAATCACGTATTACAACACCCATAACGGTAAACTACAATGAATAAAGATGGAAATGGAGATCCATGAGTCAATCATAGATTAATGATATGAAGAAAAAGAGTTTTAGATCTCTAAACAATAGAAATATATAACAAACCATATGAAGGAGAGAATTAGAGAGTTGGAGAGAAGTAATGAGAGAATATCTCTAACTATAGAGGAACTGGAAAAGGTAAAAATTATTTGATCAACTTTGGAATGTTTGTGGTGGAGGGAAAAAGGGTCATTCAGAGCTCTAAATACCTTAGAGAACATTCAATCCTTGGTTGTAGTCAAGTGGGTGAATAAATTGGCATTCAGTTATATTTAAAATAACTTTTGAAATTAAAATAATTCTTCGCGCATGATTTCCCAGATGGGGCACATGGTCTTCAAACCATAAACCATAAGCATATACCCCTCTAATGTTGTGCACAGTTTTTTCCACTTTTAAAAAACCATAAACACCCCTACTATTTGTGTTTTCATTGATTTCCCAAGGTGGGGGTATAGTTTTTAAAAAATGTTCCCATACTATGTATAACCAAGAACCTCCTTAAAATTAAAAAAATTTCACCCAAATCATCCATAAATGAGACCCCACCAAAGAATTACAAAAGGTTTGGTCTAGGAGGACCTAAAAAGAGTAATAGTATGTTACAAACTCAACACCATAGAAACTTTTTCCCATGAAATCCTATCAAGAAGACTCAATGTCAAAAATATGATGCCACGCTCTTTTATGAGAGCCTCTCTCTACCACATCTCATGAGTATCAGTACTATTCTTCAAAATATCTCTAACCAAATCTATCATCCTCCCGTAACATACCCTAGTTTCAAAATAAATAATTCTAACTAAGTGCTTAGTAATGGATAAATATGTATCAACATCAAAATCACTCTATCTCAGGATAATTCAAAAATATATTTTTGTATCTCTGAAACACGGAACATGTTATGTATCATGGTCAACTATGGTGGAAGTGGTAAAAATTAAAAAACATTCCCTACATACTCAACAACCTCAAATGGCAGTAAAAAATGAGGAGTAAGATTCCCTTTCCTCACAATCTATTGATTCGCCGAACAAGGTAAAATATGGAAGAACATTAGATCACTAGGTAAAAATTTTAATGGTCTAGTGTGATGTTCAACATAGACCTTATATCGAATCTCTTCCCTAAACATTCTCTAATGAATCAACTAAATATTTTTATTTTTTTCCTGAACCTAGCTCTATCCAGCCAATTAACTTTCACCAGTATCTAATCAAAACAAAAGATATTTAAAAGACAAAAATAAAATGACTCAAAATAATACATTTTCTTCATGGATTGGTAACCATTTTTATACCAAACTAAACTAATCCAAAATGGTCAGATGAAGATCCACCAAAATCAGCGACATTTCATGAAGCATATCCTCATGAATATATTTTTCTCTGTTATTCTATCCATCCATATATGGATGATATGATACAATCAAATGAGCCTAAAATCAAAAAAAATCCTCCATAAGGACTCTCCAAAATCTATAAGTAGAATAGTGATTTCGATGAGCGAATATAACAGATGGAGATCAGTGAAAATTAACAATCAATTTACTATATATATTTCCTAGATCCTCAAATTTAATTGTCTCATGAATGGGTATAAATTGATCTTATTTGGTAAGACTATCAATTACAACCCATATCACATTATTCTTTCTATAGTTATATAGTAACCCAACCAAAAAGTATATATAAATATCATCCCACTTTCATGTTAGGACTGGAAGTGGATACAGCAATCCTGAAGGTCTTTGTTACTTAACATTGACCTTTTGGGATGTATAACAATGATAGACAAAATAGATGATTCTTCTTCTCATACCTTATCACTAGAATCATTGCAGTACGCCATATAACATCTTAATGGTTCTTAGTTGCACTACCCAATGAGAATTATGGTTATCCCAAAAATTTCTTCCTTATACATAAAGGTATAATGTATGATCTATAAAAACATAGGATTCCCTTCGTAGATAATGACCACTTAGAAATGGTCTCCCCACCATAAATAGAGTTCCTAATACCATGGAGTTCATCACCCTATTGTTGTTCTTAAAGAATCATCTCAAGAAGAGAGAAGGTATACTAAACACTGTCCATAACAACCATAACCCTTATTTCTTGAACTCCTATACTCTATAGGGATAAAAGATCCATCAAGTTACACTATTCAAAATATTATTTCATGGCCTGGGTTTGATGTTTCTTTCTCAAATCATCTGCATTTAAATTTCCTTTCCCTAGGGTATATGGGACGTCAAAATCAAAAGACTTTAGGTACTCAACCAAAAACCTCTTGAAAAGTTTCAAATATTTTTTATATAGTATATAAACCAATATTTTATGATCAGAATACACACTAAACCATTATTTGGAGAGATAATTTCAGAAACTCTTATGTCCATGAATCAAAACTATGATTTCAAGATCTTTGGTCTAGTATTTATTCTTATGAGGCCTAAGATAATGAGATCCATAGGTAATGACATGACTAGACATTATATGAACACAACCCAAACCCAAATCAAATTCATATAAAAGACCACATATCCCTACCCAACCTCTGGAAGAGTCAACAATTGTGTTGTTGTTAAAAAAATTTCATATCAACCAAAGAACTCAAATTATTATCATCACGAAAAAGTTAATATTTTTCAAGTTAGTCTAGTCATCAGAGAAACCAGCTTTGAAAAATCCTTTACATACCAGCGATAATAACAGACTAAACCTAAGAATATATGAATATGAAAAAAATATTATGCAGTTTCCCTTATGTCATAAAAACTTTCACCTTTTCTCAATCAACTAAGAAATCATGTTCCGACACCACATTTCCAAAAACATTTCTTCTCAAATTTAGAAATCACATTTTTTATAACTTGGAATAAAGTTATTGGTTTCTAAATATTTACAAAAACACTCTCACATGACACACACATTCCTCCTTATAAATAGAGTTAACATGGGTGTCATCCAAAAAGACCACGATGAAGGTATTGAGATACTCATGGAAGATCCTATTCATTAAATCTATAATAATTTCATAAGTATTTCTTAGACCAAATGGCATGAACAGGTACTCATAATTTCCATACCTTCAATGGAAAGTTGTTTCAGGAATGAAAAATTCATTTATTCTCAACTAATGATAACCAAATCAAAGTTCAGTCTTCAAAAAAAAATGATGACCATTTTTACATTTCAAACAGATCATCGATCCCTGCCAATGTATATTTTTTCTTTATAATACCTTGATTTTTTTTCAAAAATTAACACTAAGGAGATGGGACCCATCATATTTCTAAGGAAAGAGAACCATAACCGCCCAAGGTGAAACACTTGAGAATATAAAGCCTCTCTCTAGAATATCATCCAATTGAGTCATCAACCCTTTCATTTCATCTAGATCCATGAAATAATATTGAATAGATTCTGGGTGAGTACCAGGTACTTAATAAATAAATAACTCAACCTCCCTTTCTGGTGGGAAACCTGATAAGTAGAATGGAAAATCATTGGTAAACGTGATGATAATTAGAGGAATATTATCACATAGGGATTCCTTCTCCTCATCAAAATTGAACAAATTTATTACTCTACACAATTCTATATATGAAGTTCCAACTCCAGTTGACCTTGGCCCCCATTCTACAAAAAATATAAGACACACCCCATCTGATACAGGAAAATGTGCCCCTGAAATATAACAATAAAATTCAGGCTTTATTAGAAATGAGAGAATCCATCCCGAATATGACATCAAGAGGTTTCATGTAGAGAACTATAAAATCCCATGTAAGATCGATATTTGTTAAAGAGAAGGAATGTGGGACAATGTAGACTATACTCTCTATTTTTTTGAGGGGTGTAATATTATCCATCGCATAAGATAAAATATTTATAGTATGGTCTAGCAGATTTACAATATGATTTTAAATGAATGAATTAGATTTAATTGTATCAAATAAAGTAGACACTAAATATTAGGAAATTGTGATGGTTCCTCTCAATGTTTCTAGACCCATATGTACTTCCCCTAGAGACTGTTCCAATATTAGAAGAATCGTTTTTTGGATGCCTGTGGTTGGAACCACTTTGTTTTCGAAGCATATGATATCACCTCCCTTCATTTAAGGGATTATGATTCCATGCCACTATGTTGAGTAGAATAAATAGAAATTGCTTCTTCAAGTAACCTTCTTGGAAATAAAAACCGCATAGCTTGGGTGCCTTAGTGAAAACTTGTGTTGAATTCCATGGATTTTCACACTAGTTAAAAATCCAATGGCCTCTCCTTGAAACTATAGGAGTTCAAAAAGGACCCTACAATCGAGAACAACCATGGGACTCATCACAAATCCTTTTCCCTAGATTAATCTCACCGAACTACCATTTGGAGAAAAAATAAACCTCTTCAAGACTAGAATAATATGTAGATCAAGATCAACCATCATTTCTCTATACAACACATAAGAATTAGATGAAAAATTAATAAAGGAAACCAAATAATGAATATCATATCAACGTACCATCTCAAACTCTTGGTTCTACATATTATTATTCAGGAAAATGTCATGTGAAAATGACACAAGATTTAATACAAAATTTTCATATTCATTCATAGTCCTGTCATTTGACTATAGTATGAAAAACTCTATAGCCTTGAAAAACGCCATAATATTTAGATAGAACAAGTCATTGATGAGGAAAATAATTTCTTTACAAAATAATCACTAATTATTATTTTTTATCACCGTTGTGTCCCACCATCTCTTATTATATGTCCCTCAAGCTTGTAGGTGGCGTATTTTCGCTTGATAGAATCCTTCATTTCTATGAAATAAAATAAAATATCATTTATCCTCAAATAATCCTCAAAAACCCGAGGAAAATTTGAGACATGTAACCCAAGTGGATTTGGTGAAGGGATTTATTAGAGTGAATCCTTGGTTCATCCCTCTTAGGTTCTATAGCTAGAGCCTGAATGGGAATAGGTGTTGGTGCCTGCCCCGGTGTTGGGATATCACACACAACAACTACAACGAGATTTTGGTCTACAAGAGGATTGCCTAACTATGTGTCCTCAACAGATTCTTCATCCATTCTATTTTATTTTCTTATCAGAGTAATGTTGCTACATAAAATTCTAAAAAAAACCCATTAAAAAGGTTATTCGGGTCTATACTCAAAAATGAGAAATTGTGAAATTAATCCCATCAAATAGATAAATAAGATTTTTATTTCAACTATCCAAATAAAAATAAGGTATAAAACTTGAGCTAATCCTAAAAAAAATATTTACCAGACCACCACTATTGACATAAGGATAATTATGGTGATATCTGACCATGAAATAACTCACTAATATCTCTATTTATAGACCAGATCTCTCAAATTACATTATGACATCAAGGGGAGATTCTTAACCCATACATTTGATACCACATTATGATGAGCCAGACCTGATACCCTAGTACCGTTATAACCAATCCAATTATAACATATCTTGAAGGGAATTCTGAGTATCTATAGGTTTGTGACTAGAACATTCCATCGTACATGATAAAAAATGGTAATGATTTTCCATTAAAAAGAAAAAAAATAGATACAATCCAGTATTCTCAAAAGAAAATCCCAAAGGATATAGTACCAGAAGTCAAATGGGTATCAAACCCAAAAATTATAACAATAATGTACTAGTAGAGAAACAAGTAAAAATACCCAATTCACAAATGACATGACACTCCAAGACCAGAAGAGTCGACAACAAATGACCCCATTAAGTGGTGCCTTCACCTTGCTCAAACTAGGAAGGAGTAAATATAAATATGCCTTAATGAAAAGGTAAAGTGGGATCTTGAATCACAATTGGGTCTCACAAAGCATTGCACACTAGATTCCAAAAATATATAAACAAAACCATGCTTTCAATTTCAAATAAAACATGCATCAATGCACAAAATCATTTTTAAAACAAAACATGCTTTTCATTTCAGTTGAGGGAATCATTTAAATCAATTATTTATGTTAACATTTTATATAAAAAAATCTATATAAATGCCTAGGCATGTGTAAAGAAGTTTAAAAAACCAATTTATATATATCAAAATAATAATAAATTCAAAACCAAGATATCTTCTAAGAGGTAAACTAGTTATAGGTTATGAGATCCTTGCACACTCATACTGGTGATCATTGAATAATGTTTACACACATCCCTCAGATATTGGTCAATGGGGACTAATAAATATCTCAATGGGGATAAGATCTACAACACATTTATTAGTGTTGTAAAGAGTCAATCTGGTGTGGGGGAATTAACATCTTATAATGTTTATCCTAAGTAACTTACTAACAACATAGGCTTTTATTTGATCAAAACAAAAACCATAAATAATGTAAAAATTATTTTAAATCATTTTAAAATACACCTCTCCCATCTTTAGTTTCATTATTCTAATTTTCATATAAAAACAAAAACATGATTTTTTAATCAATCCTTATTTTTTTCAATATAAAACTAAATATGGGTTATTATCAAAACATATTTTTTCATTTATATCAAATAAAAATTTCATGAATCAATTTCACAATATCAATTTCAAAATTCCATAAATTTCATATCACACCAAAATTTCCATTTCCATAGGAGTTGCAGGTTTTCACAAAATTTTTACAACAATTCAAATCAAATCCTAATTTTCCTAAAATTGATGTTTAAGAAATAAATTGAATTAAATAAAAAAAATAAATCAATTTAAGGGTCATAAAATTGGAAAAAATTAGAAGAAACCACCTAACAGTTACCTGGAAATCATGTATTATAATTTTCACAATGTGAAACAACAATGAAGAACGTTGAAAATGGAGAACCAATAATCAAACCTAGACTCAATATCTAAAACAAAATATTTTTATATCTCTCAATAAAAAGAAGGTATGAAAAAACATAAGTAGTAGATAAGAAGATAGTGGGAGATATGGAACAACAAAAGATCTCTTACTAGAAAGGAATCAGAAAATGTTCACCAAGATTTGACCTACCTTGAAAAGGGTTTGGAGGATAAAAAATGGGTACATAAGAGATCCAATGTTCTAGGAGGTTGTCCAATCCCAATTTGGGGTCGAGTGGGGGAAGAAAAAAGGGGTTTGATAATATTTAAAATATTTTTAGAAATTAGAAAAGTTCACGTGCATGGTTTCCAGGAGGGTGCCTCATGGTTTCTCAAATCATGCACCCATACTATGTGAACCTCTAATGGGTTTAAAAGTCACTACAAGGTTGGTGAATGATTTTTAAAACTATGTTCTAGTAGTGAAAATTCCCAATGATTCGGATTTCATAGTTTCTTATGGGTGGGCATATAGTTTAGGAAAACTGTGGGCCAGTCGTGCACAATCTAATAACTTATAAATATTT
Source organism: Viscum album (assembly GCA_963277665.1). Lineage (NCBI taxonomy): Eukaryota > Viridiplantae > Streptophyta > Magnoliopsida > Santalales > Viscaceae > Viscum > Viscum album. The sequence continues at coordinate 393,021,043 of OY728146.1, forward strand.
TCAAATTTTCACATGAAGCACCCCTAAATAAGACCCAAACAATGAATAATAAAAATTAGGGTCGAGGTGTACCTAAAAAAATAAGAGGACATTACATACGCCCCACGATAGAAATGTTACTCCCCCACAAATCATATCAATAAATCTCCTTGTCTAAATGATGAGGCCCCTACTCTCTCATCGTTGCCTCTCTCTCTCCATTATCTAATGAGTATCATAACTACACTGCCATGGAACTCACAAGAAATTTATCATCCTCCCCCAAAATACCATGGTTTTGGAAGAAACTACGAGGACTATGTCTTTAGTCATGGATAAATGAGCCTCAATATCAAGATTACACCATATCATAACTTGAGATGGATCATAAAAGTATTTCCATAGCTGGGATAGGTGAAAAATGTCATTTTTCAATGTCAGCGATGGAAGAAGTAAAAAATTGAAAGTCATTTTATCCACCAACTCAATAACCTCAAGAGGTCTTATAAGACGATACAAAAGATTTCATTTCATTCCAATCCATCAATGACCCAAACAAGGTGAAACATTCAAGAAAACCTGATCACCAACTAAAAATTCCAACGTTCTATTGAGACGATCAACATAATCCTTATATCATCGTTTTTCCATCAAAATCATATAAAAAATCATTTGAATATTTTCATTATTCTGTTGAAAAAATATTGGTCAAACTAATGAAATTTACCCAATCTCTAGAAAACACAATAGAGATTTATAAGGCCGACCATTCAAGACCTAAAATGGTTCCATTATAATAACAGAATGGTAACTATTATTATAGTAAAACTCAAAAATACCTTAGTGGTTATACCAACAACGACAAAAAATCAAGGTTATAGGTATGAATCATATCATTAAGAATCTGTATAGTTCTCTATCTCTATCCATCTGTTTGTAGATCATAAGCCCTACTCCAATGGATGTGAGATCCAAGTGCCTCCTGAATAACTATCTCAAATAGAGAAGTTAAATTGGGATCCCTATAAGAGACTATGGTAGATGGTACTCTTTTCTAATGAAGAATCTATTTCACTTAGATATTTTTTTATCACCTCATCTTTGTTTTCATCAATAATGTCTATAAAACGATCTGATTTTGTTATTCTATAGATCACAATGCATATCACATTATTCTATATATGGTTTCACTAGAATGCAATAAAAATTTCCATATAAATACCATCCCGCTTCCAATTCAGCATTGGTTGTGGCTTCAGAAAACCTGAAGCTCTATAGTGCTCAACCTTTAATTGTTTAATCAAACAACAATGAGAGACAAATTCAGTGATGCCGAATATCATACCCGACCACAAGAATCGTCGTTGTATGTCATAAGTTATCATCATTGTTCCTGGGTACACTACCCACTATGAATTATAAAAATTACCCATAATATCTTCCTCATAGGTAAAGGTATGACATACCGGTTCCGAAAACACCAGATACCCTCCGTGGAGAAATAACACTCAACAACCGTCATCCCACTAGAATGAGAGTTCCTAATTCTAAGTAATTCATCGTCAAGATGATATTCTTGATGAATCATATTGATAAGAGAGTAGGTAAAATTATCATTGGACAAAACAAACTCATCCTAATTTCCTGAACTCTTATATTCCACTGTGAAAAAAGGTCCATCAATTTTTTCTCTTCTAAAGATTATTTTATATCTTGGTTTAGAAGTTTCCGACTCAAATCATTTATAAATTCATTACCTTTCCCTAGGGTATAAGAAATTTCATAATAAAAATACTACATGTACTCCACCCAAGATCTATGTGGAAGATTTAATTATTTTTTATATAATATATATATCAATCTCTTATTCTTGGAAATCGTGATAATCATTTACCTGAATAGGAAATGTTTTCTAATCTTTTGTTCATGCCTCTAGAAGCATGTTAGCGTTCATAGGTTGGGTAATTCATCCCATGATGCCTAAGATGAATATATTTATAAGAAATGGAATGATCACCCAATATAATAATGAAACCCAAACCAAAATGTGATGAATTAGAAAAGACCACATAGCCCTGCCCAAAGAGTCAACACCGACTTAGTAGTTAACTGAATTTTAAGTTCAAAAAAATCACCCAATCTTTTATTAGCGCAAATAAAAATTACTCCCATCCAGATTAGTGTAATCATTAGAGAATCCAACTTTGATAAATCCTTTAAAAACTCATGATAATTACCAGTTGACCCAAGATGTTATGAATCTCAAAAACATTATGCAGTTTCTACCAAGTCCTTACAAAGTTCATCTTCTCAATATGAACATAGTTACTATGTTTTGACACCATTTGGATCAAGAAAAATACTTTACAAATCCAAAAATAAAAATGAAAAATATTTTCATAAATTTGGTGATTTATAAACCATTCCAAAATTGATCGGAGGACACATATGATCCTACTAGGACTTAGGGTAAATAGGGATGTCATTCAAAAACACCACCATGAGAGTAATAACATAATCATATAAGATAATTTTCATTAAATTCATAAATACTCTTTGAGCCTTAGTTTCACCAACAGGAATGAAAAGGTACTCATAATTGAAATAACTTATGTAGAACGAGGTTTTCTAAATGTATGATTCTTTTACTCTCAACTGATGATAACCACATTGCAGATCAATCTTCGAAAAACAATTTTCACCTTTCAAATAGTAAAAATAATCATTGATACGTGTAAACATATTTTTTTCTTTACCATAACTCTATTGAGTTTTCATTAATCAATGAAAAGGATAAGTGACTCATCATATTTTTTAGCAAGGATAAGATTTTCCACCTAAGGTGACACACTCAAATGTATAAATAATTTCTCATGAAGATAATCCAACTAATTCATATACTCTTCTATTTTTGATAGTTCCATGTGGTATGAAGGAATAGATACGAGCTGAGTTCTAGGTAAAAAAATCAATGGATAGATTTACCTCCCTTACTAGTGGGGAACCAGAGAAGTAAGAATGACAAACATATGGAAACACAATGAAAACTACAGGGATATCATCACAGAAGGATTCTAACTATAGATTAAAACAAAGAACATATATTACAATTCTCCAGCATTAGATAAGATGGTCTTTCTGTACTCACCCTTGGGCTCATTATCCTAGAAAGATATGGGACATCCTATATTGTGCAGTAAAGGAGAACTGTTAAGGATAACAATCATGTTGGGATTTATTAGAAATGATCCAATTCAACATGAATATGACGTCAAGAGGATTCATGTTAAGAACTAGAAAGTTCCAGGTATGATCGATATATGATAAAGAGAAGAAAAAAACTACATAATGAAGATCATACTCTCTGATTGTTATGAGGGGTGTAGTAAGATCCATCACATTATATAAATATCTATAGAAAGAGTTATCTTCTTTACAGTAAAGGTTGAATTGAATGAATGATATGCACTGATATCAAATAAAGCAGTCCTTAAGGATGAAAAAATAGTGATGGTGACTCTCATAGTTGCCCTACCGATATCTTCTTCCATTGGAGATTATTACATTGTGTGAAGAATCTTAATTCCAAATTCATGTGGCTAGAACCCCATAGTTTTAAAAGCACATGATTACACCATAGTAATTTTAGGAACTACGGATCATGTGCCACTATGTGGAGAAGGATTCATATGATCTATCTTTTTCAAGTGACATGAGTGTCTATATGAGCCACATATCCTGGGTGCCTTAGTGTAAAATCCTTTTTGAATTTTTGGGATTTCCACCCTCGTATAAAATCAACATGACTCTACCAATCACAAAAGTAGGTCTATAACAACCATGAATTTAAGAACCACAATGAGACTCATCACATTTTCTTTTTACCTTGAAGGATCTCACCGAGCTTCCACTTGGGGAAAATGGACCTCCCATAAATTCTAACTTACCTACCAGATCAAGGTACCATCAATGGTCTATAAAAAACACAATCATAAGAGGATATATTTTGAAAGGAAACATAAGAATGAAAATCATATCAAAGTACAGTATCAAAACATTGGGTCTTCATATTTTCATTTTATAAAATCTTAGGTTTAAACTACACAATATTTTCATAGTGATTTTCATATTATGTCGTGGTCCTATTAGCCTTCCCTGGTTTGAAAAACATGATATCCTTGGGAAACACCATTGTATGAGGATAGAAGAGGTTGGTTAAATGGAATTTAGAGTCTTTCCAAACAAATCCCACATTCTTCTATATCATCACCAATATCTCCCACCATATCCAACTAGGTTCCTCTAGCTTGAAGGTGACAAATTTCACCTTGATAGAATCTTGAATTTCCAAGAACTCAAATAAAATAACTACTATCCTTAACTAGTCCTTAGCCTCTTGCGGTTCATTTGAGAGTTGGAATGCTAGTGGATTATGGTGATGAAATACTTGATCATGAATCATGGTTTCATCCCATTTAGGTTCCAAAGGATGATATTTTACTAGAATAGGTGTAGTTTACATTCATGGGGCTTGGAAAACACACACAACAACCTCAAACAGATCCTAGTCTATGCGATGACTTTCTCGATGTAGGTTATAATAAAGATTCTAGTGGATCTTGCTCACATGTATTCTCAAAAGTATAATTATACACAATATAATAAAAAAACATTAAATTCACTATAAATGTTATTCAAATCAACACTCAAACAAGTGATATAAGGAAATTAATCCCATTAGATATATAAAAAGGATTTTTATTTCAACTATCAAAATCAAAATAATGGAAAATAATAGAACTAGTTCTCAAGACTTATTTCCCAAACCACAATAGATGACCTAACACTCATTACAATGAGAGATATCAAGACACTAACTTGAAACAACCTCCTAAGTCCCAATAGGATCACTTGAACTACATATTGTCATCAAGGAAAGATGATCAACCTACACCTTTTGTACCACTTTATCAGGAACCAGAATGGATACCATTGTAACCTAATAACCGAGATGATCCATACAGAGAGTAAAGGGAATTATAGATCCCCACATGTTAGTTAATATCTCCTCGCATCATACAAGATAAAAATTGGATCGATTTCTCCACTAAAATAGTGTAAGAAAAAGATTCTTTTCAGTATTCCCAAAAGAAACTCCCAAAGGATACAATACCAAAAGTCATACATGTATCAATACTGAAATAATACAACAATATAGTAACAAAATTAAAAATATAATGAAACTAAGTCTAAAAAGTCACTACACTCCAAGAATAGAAGAGACAATAATATTAACCACCTTCAAGTGATGATTTACCCTTGCCCGAACATGATAAGAGGAAATATACAAACAATATAAGGAAGAGGTAGGGTGTGATGTAAAACCTTATAGGGTCTGACCATTTGTTCCATATTAGATTAAAATAATTAATAAAACAAATCACACTTTTAATTTAGAATTAGATAGGAATGGTAGTACATGTGCATATTTAAAGCAAAACATGATTTTAATTTCGATTGATGGAAGTGCTTTAATAAATTTATTAAGTTAAAATTTTACTTAATTTTTTTATATAAATACATATGAATATGTAATGATGTTTTAAAAATAATGGAATATATATAAAATAATTAAAAATGATAAATTCAGTCATATTGCAAGAGGTACGATTGTTCTAGTGTAAGGGATCCACACATACTCGTGTACTTAATCATGAAATTATGTGTACACATGTCCTTAGGAGACTTGTAAAAGAGAATAAACAAACATACCATTAGGGATAAGATCTACTACACTATATATTTGTTAGTTTTTTAAATAATTATTCCATTTCTAGGGCATTACCATCCAAACATGTTTTTTCCCAAATAACTCACTAACTTCGTAGGATTTTATGTGCTCAAATAGCCAATAAACAATGGGAAAGACATGGGTTATTATGAAAATATTTGAAGAAATTTATATTAAATACAAATTTCAGGAATCAATTTAAGAATTCAATCTCACAATTCTACCAATTTAAAATCACACCCCAATTTCCTATTCCCTTGGAATTGGGGGTTTTCCTAAACTTCCACACCAAGTAAAATAATACCCAATTTTTACCAAATATGGTTTTCAAAATGGAATAGAAAATAATATAAATAATAAATAAATTTTATGGATATAAATTTTATCAAACATTGAAAAAATCATTTACTTTATCACATATACCACTTATGAGAATACCCACAACAGGAAACCCCAATGAATAATGTCATCAATGAGGATCCAAGAATCAAACCTAGATTTAACATCTTAAAAATGGATTTTAAGATATCTAAAAAACAAGGAGGTCTGAAAAACCCTAAGGATGAAATAATAAAGAAGTGAGAGATAAGTAATTAGAGAAGATCTCTTACTAGATAGGAATCATTTTAAATTATTCATTATATGATCCTAATTGGAAAGGGTTTGAAGGATATAAAATGGGACCTTGATAACTAAAATGATATTAGAGGACATCCAAGCTTTAGTTATGGATGATCAGAGGAAGAAATAGGGGTTTTAGAATTTTTAAATTTTTTTTCTAAATTTAAAAAGTCTACAGTTCTGGTATCCTGGAGGGGGCCTCAATATTTTTAAAATTGTGCCCCCTCACTGAGCACCAATCTAATGGGTGCATGATTTTTACTGGGTTGGTGAATTTTTTTTTCAAACCAGGAAAAAGTTGTGAAACCCTCTCTATTTGGGTTTTATGGGTTTCCCTAGACAAGCACATCATTTTAGAAAACCATGCTCTGACCATTTACAATAGAGAAACCTCCTAAATATTCAAATATTTCACCCAAATAACCCATTAATGTGACTGAATAAAAAAATGATCCAATAAAGAGTTATAGAGTACCTAATAAAAGTAATATGATTTTAAATAATCCATAAGAAATTTTAAAATCAGTATATAATACCTCTTTAGATTAGTCACTCTGATTTTATATTATACTGATGTGACATTAATTAGTTAAAGGTGATTTTTTACATTATCCATTTTATTAATAATTTCACTCAAATGGCCAACATAATTTTTATGAAGTATAAATTAGAATGTTTTAAAATGTTTATATTTTTCTGAATATATGTAGAATAAGATTTATGTGTTTATATATTAAAATTGATAAAAGATAGTGAAATTTTGTACACATGTAATTACTTTGAATCATATTTTCAGAAAAATGAAATTAGAATTCCGTACAGTGCTCTGTACACCTCTAAAAAATAGAGTGGTAGAAAGGAAAGTAAAAAATTGATGGAAAAGGTAAGATTAATTTTGGAAGGAAATAAAATTCCATGTTTTTAAAATAGAATCTATTCATAAATAAGCACATGTATAAATTAGTTGTTTGTTATGTTTGGAATGAAACATTACTTCTTATGAGATGTGGTACAAGAAAAACTTCAACGAAATATTTTATGGTTCATGGAAGTCATGTTTTATTAACGATCATCGTTTTGGATCTTTGAAAATTTTATAGAAAATTCAAGGATGGAATTTATATGTGGTATTTACCCAATGTAAGAAGCTATAAATGTTGAAACAAACATTTTTAAAATATTGTTTATTCCTATGATCAAAATGTTTTTGAAAATCAAACATACTTAACAAGGTTTGTTGATAATATTTTGGAAGATAAGTTAAATTATTACAATGATAAAATAAAAATTGAAGGTAAAAGTGATCCAAAACAAGTGAATAAAGATTCTGAAGAACATGGTTGTGAAGAAAGTGATGATGAATAAGAAAATATTAGCAAAATAAAATATAACTCTTCTCACAGGTCAAATTGGAATCAATTCTAGAATTAGTATAATATAAATAATTGGCATATTATATGAATTAATATTTTGAATAGTTTGAGAAAAATGACATCTGGGAAGTTGTTCTAGGACCACGGGGGAAGAATATTATTTGAAAAACCGAGCGTTTAGAAAAATTTAATTGTACATTGGATGTTTTGAGAAACAAAAAATGTTGTATTTTAATGGATATTCATAGGTAGAGGTTTGTATATTAGGATGAAACATTATACCCTATTTTGAGACTAAAATCTTTTAGAATGTTCTTGGAAATGAATGCATAATATTTTAATAAAGTTTACCAGATGGATGGAAAGTCAAACATCTAAAATGAGGAGTTTGACGAAGAAGCTTATATTGATAAAAAATTTCAGTTCCTATATTAAAAATATATAAAAAAGTTATATATGTTTAAGAAATACTTTTATAGGTTGAAGAAACCACCATTAGACTGGTATAAAAAATCCAATAGTTTCGTAAAAACAAAAATTATTCTAAAGAGAATGCTGAAAAATTTATATTTGAAGGAGGTGAAACCATTTACCGTAACTGTTATAGATTTTGATGATGAAAAAAATATTCATATTGGATATAGAAAATGAATTTAAAATATTTTATGATGAAAGGAATTTTTTTAAAATTTCAATTCTTAGGGAATAAAATTTCTTTTTTGGGATTACAAATAAAATATAGGGAAATATATATTTTTGAATCACAAGAGATGCACCCTGCGGAATTTTTACAAAATTTTATAATGAAATATTCTAAATTAGTTTCTAATAAAATTTTTATTATCATGATGATGAGTAAGGATGAAGATGATAATTTTTTTAAGAAAATTGATTTTCAAAAGCACATAAGAATTCTTCTCTATCTTATAGCTTCACAACATGAAATTGATTATACTATTACTTTTTTGTTCAAGATATCAGAGTGATCCAAAAGAATCACATTATATGGAAGAAAAAATAATTTGATATATTTTAAATGAACATATTTTCATGGGCGGTTTTATAAAATAAGTATTGATATAAGGCTACATGGATATTATTAAGTTGATTGGGATAGAGATTACAATGATTGAAAATCAACTTCTGGGGGAATATTTTTATTAGGAATATACTATGTGAGATAGAATATTAAGAAAACAAGCTTAGTAACTTCAATAACAATTGAATAAAAATATTATTTTTCTAAAAATTATTGAACACAAATGATCAAGATAAAAGTAATGTTTGGGGATTTAAAAATGTTGTTTCTACAATATTGAAGATACTGTGTGATTATCAAAGTTCCATTGAAGTTTCAAAAAATTTTGTCCAATATTATATATAAAAACCATTATATAATGTATCAATTCATAAAATATAAATTATTATTTGGACATATTTTGATGAAATATATTTCATTGAAGTATCAAATTGTGGATGTTTTTACTAAATCTATAACAAAAGAATGATTTTTGGAATTAAGGCTATATGTTCATGTTCTATATCTAAAAAATAATTCTTGAAACATTTATGTAGGTTCCCCCAATTTTATTTGGGTTAAATTTTCAAAAGGGGAGGACATTTATATCCTTTTCATGAAAATTGGAGTGTGGGTACAATTATTTTAGAAATTAATCTAATGATTTGGTTCTTAAAAAAATAGATAGAATATAAATTGAGATAAGAAAAGTGTGGGGGAGTTTATCATAAATGAAAAAAAAATCCATACCAATGAGGGTTGGAATTATATTAAAAAAGTATATTTATTTAGTCATGTGGTCTAATGACCCTCTATTTTAGAATGGATGTGTTTCGAAAAAATTTAAAAAAATTGTTTTTGAAAATTTTGAGTAATGAAAAATGATGCTTTATATATTTTTTTAGAGAATTTTGTCAACAAATCCCATGGGGGGAATGAATTTAATCTTTGTTTTTTCCTAGAAAAGTTTTATATCTATGGAAAAATCACATAGTTTAATAATGTTTTTTAATAAGTGGGACTATTGCATTAAGTTTTTATAAGAACATTATTAAGAGTGTTTGGTGAGAAATTTTTGTTATGAATAATCTTCTGGAAGTGAGGAAGTTAGGAAGTTTCATTATCTTCATCAAGAATCATTCCCTATAAGATCATACATTTCCATAATTATAATTCAATTTACTAAACATATTTTTGAATTCATGATCCAAGATGAGTATTGTAGAATGGGAGATATATACAACTAATTTATGGATAATCATCTCTCAGAGAACCAGATCAGATGAAATTCACCATAAAAACAAAATTCAAGTCACTAGAAAATGATTTTGTATGAAGAAGAAGACAATAGTGAAGGTGGATGAGTTTGTACAAGGGTAGAAAATATAAATTATGAATGAAATGAAATTTCTGGTGATAATGTTGGTATATTTCCATAAAACATACTAAATAGAGACAAATAGACCAAACTAATAAAATGTAATTCAAAATAAGATCTTGTTATAGAATTTTTGAAGTTTACAAAAATGGGTAAAAAATAAAAAGTATAAAAAGATGTATTTTTTTAATATTTATGAAACTTAGAAGGGATAAATAAAATTATGAAATATGACCATTCTACAATATCAAAATGCTTTATTTACAAATTATTTTGAAGTTTCCATATTGTTGTCAATGATATTTAGTGGGAATAATGTGAAAAAAGAAGATGTTTTTTTTCAAATGGGTCAAGAGTAATGGATATACGAAGTTAGCATTTCTATAAATCTAGTATGTATGAATTTTACATTCTCAAATAGTTTCTTTGAAAGAAATGTTTAGAAATCGATGTCTTTCTATTATAAAATTTTCTACTAAGAAAGTAGATTGATAAATTATTTCTTAATTTTTATATGGTAGTGGATATATATGAAGAGTATCTATTAAAAAGAAGTTGAGTAAGGATGATTGGGAAAATTATATTTAGATATAAAGTTTATTTTGAATTAATCTTTTAAAAAAGCCATCCATACAAATCAAATTAATATTGTTGATGTCTTTAGACAATATAGGAGGAATATTGTTGATGTCTTTAAACAATATTTTTTAAAATATTTTTCTTACAAAAGTGAGGGATGTGATTGAGTAATCATAAAATATCATTGGAAAAATATTTTTATCAAGTGAATAATGTCTTGATGATTTGTTTTTTCACTAGTTATAGAGTTCCCCATTAGACATAGTTTTCTTGGGTATGTTTTGAATATTTTTTTTTTCAAATAGTGTTTTCCCTAATAAGTCGTACATAACTATTTAAATCTATCAAGAATTAAAAAACTAGGCCACTCTTTAATTACTTCGATCACGTAGTTTTTAAGGAAGTTTTTTGAAGTTCCTTAACATCACAGTTAAGGGAATTCGAAAGAACCTTTGGGAGATGGAGGAACAATACTTCCTATTTTTTTATTGTGGATCAAGATATTTAAGAAAAAAATAATAAATTGATAGTAATTAGTATAATCATAACTATCAATAGTTATAATGAGTCTTACTAGATCCAGATCAAGGTTATACTCACTACTTTCTAATAATGAATTTTCATATACCAAAAAAACTGATTTTTGAAAGGTTATATGTTTCCACACTCAGGCCTACCCTTGTAAATATGGTTTTCCTAGTTTAGTTTCTAACCATTTAATTCTCATGATTTAATTAAAAAGTTGATATGTAAGATAAATCTATCAGGGTGTATGGGTTAAGTTTTCTAAATCATTAAACTTTTAAAAGCTATCCATTGATTCAACCCCACAATTTTTAGTGGTTAAACAATCCTTTGGAACATAAGCTCTAGTATGGCTAGAGCTAGAGATCTCAAATTTGTGAATAAGGGTGGAGAGAATGTGTCATTTTATTTGTACGGGAGGGGAACCCTGGGAAGTACTTAAAGTATTAAATTATTATAAATTATATTTCATTTTCAAATGTCTATAAAATTATATATGTATAATATATAATGAGAATAATTATAAATTATATATTTTAATAATATATAGACAAGTTTAGGTGATTCTTCAACTCTAATCTCATTTCTTTAACACCTGTTATCCCCTTTTATGATTACTAAGATATCAATGTTTTTAGTCTTTATGTGTCAATGATGTTACTATAAAAGGACAAGCAACACATAAATTCTCAATAGATTATATTTTGGACTATATCAAATTTAAAAGGAAAATGATAATATTTTTATGAAGTTTAATTCATTTGATAAAATATTTAATATAATATACCATTAAGGATAATTCTAAACTATCCATATAGATGGATTTTAAAACCAATAATATAAAAATGTATTTTGAAAATAGAAATTAAACACATCACTAATATGAAATATATCTCTATTAAATTTATAGAACAAAATAATTAATATATATTATAATTGTTTTAATATTTTTAATTCATTTATTTTATTTTTATATAACTTGAAGAAGTACAATGTCACTATTGCATAACAATTTATAGTAATTATTTTATCACTAAAAATTAAAAAAAACAAAATGATAAAAAAAATTAATTCATATTTCAAATAATGATTTATAACTAAACATAATTTTTATCCTTATGAAGAAAATCTAGAGATATTAAAACAAAGAGAAATACATTTTTTATATATTCTTTACATAAAATAATATTAAGGTCACTACCCAAAGAAAATGTCACATAATTTCCCATTCATTAAATTTTGGATGATGGTAGTCAAACTGAAATCTTAAAATAGAAATAAGGCTGGTGTTTGAAATATTTTAAATGATTGTCACATTACTTTTAGCCTCAATTATCTGATATACCCTTATAGAGGTGATAATATTTACCACTGTTAAAATTCATAAAGAAAAAAATTAAAAGGGGCCTATTTACAAAATATAAAACTTTGGATGAGAAATATGGGATCCATATTGAATTATTCAATTCCAATAACTAGAATAAATAAATTTTTATATAAATTCATAAGTCATAATGGAAAACAATTTTTAGAAAAATCTTTTTTAAACCTAAAAATGAGCTTATTCTAAAATAAAATATAATTCTGATCCATATGTAATTATTTATATTATGGTAAATAAAATGTATCTTATTTTAATTTAAATCCAAATTCAAAATATTATGAGACTTTTTTGTTTCTGTACTTATGGAAAAGAAATATCAGATTTACAAAAATCGGTATTTTTTCACTATTAATTGAAAAGTAAATCTTTTTAGAAAAATAAAACAAATTCACACTAAGATAATAATAACTTGATGATTTAAAAAATGATATTATTTTTCATATAATATTTTAAAAATTTGAATAAATTTATTATAACATCTCTATAAAAAATTTAATAAAAACATTTTCTAATGAAAACATTTTTTGACGAATAAAATTGATTTGGTGAAAATTGAAAGGTCATTTTCTAAGAATTAATTAATAAATTTTTATTGGGTGGAAAAACTATGCATATTTTTTATAATTAATTTACTAATATTAATACCTTCTAATTTAAGAAATATGTCATAATGCATAAATCTAAATAATAATAATTTTATAGTATATCAAAATTCACTTAATGGTCAGTGTTGCTGGTGAAGAAAGATACCGAGCATAATATTCATTTAAACTAATTTTTCTCAGTTTTACATAAATTATTCTCATATATTCGTTTTATTAAGGTCAAAATCCTAAAAAGGGTAACTTAAGGCCCCCTCTAAGGCCACCACATATACATGATAAAGGAATGCACACCAGCATACACCCCCTCGACCATGGATTCAATTGATAATAGTAGGATCATGAATTATCCTCCAATATAAGTATAAACCCTAAGGAAATGATGAAATTGGATTCCCATGATAAAATTGATCCCTGTTGAGAGGGTCCTAGAGCGATCTATCCAAGAAAAATGGTGTATTTCTTATCTACTTATTAAGACAGGTTGAATTGGGAATCCCTTATAGAGAATGCCCCTTGTCATTATTTAAGGATTATATCTTCACACCCTACACAAGTTTAGAAATAGAAAATAACACGAGAATACGGTTTGTGTCATCCTTATATAGGGGACATACTAATCTTTTGTATCCCCTCCCTTCTCCATCACCAGAAAATGAGTTGATTCCATCTTTGGGCATGCTCTTCAGGTGTTAGTCCCATCCAAATTTGATTGTGCACTGTTATTGGTCCACTATCATCTATTTTTTATCATACCTTGTCATAATCATGTGGTATTAGATATATTATTTGATTACACCATCAGTATAATTCAATTACATCCTTGGGACCCCTCCTTAGCTATAATTCTAAAAAATTATTTCATCCTTGGACCTCTTACTTAGGTTTTCTCTCCAAGAAAAACTTCATATGGATCATTTTATAGTTTATGTATTTAAGGGAAACACCAATGCATAATTATTTGAAAAATAAACTATTTCAGTTATGATTCCAATCATACGAGATAGGATAGATTCTTATTTGAGGGCCAACCCCCAAATTGAAACCATCTATATATCGCTACATAGAGTCACACTCTCGTGAGTCTAGACACGATTACTCATTGTTCCATATTCCTTATAATATATCATCCAATTCCATCAAGGTCATATTTTCATTTATCATCCCTTTATCAAGATACATTCATCATAAAATTATTCTCTTACTTAGAGGTTTATATTCTCTCTAGGTCCTATTACATTATTCTCATCAGGCCATATCCATGATGGGATCTATCTTCACATGTCCAAATTTCTCATGGAACCCCCATAATCGCATTGGTACATATTCACTGTGAGGATGATAAGAAAGTTCCATTCATGTTTATGTCCCAATCTAACTACTTTTAGGTATGTTTCCCATGGTTTTTCATACCATATAATGTTAGACTACACAGATCGATCCTTGTCACCTGACCTTAAAAGGTACAATGTGTTCTCTAATGTGAAACCGAACTCTTTGGATTATGATTTCTTTTACATTATATATAGGATGACTATTGAACTAGATTTATCTCAACACCACAACAACCCAAAAATTCTCTAAATGGTGATGAAATATACTTTCCAAACTATGTGGCTTTGAACCATAGTTCTTGAATACAAGAAATCACACAGTAATAATCAAATAAGATGGAGAGCCTTTGATACATGTTGATGTCACCCCTAATAGAGATAATATGATATATTATATCATTTCCACTAGTGTATAACATCTGTTATACATATTTGGGTCTATTGATAGTAAATACACATTACATATAGTTTTTCACATGGATAAGATACCTCTGATATGTATGAATGTTCACCTCGACACATACTAATAAATTATTTCTATCATGGGGCTACCTAGTCCTATAGTTTGATTTTGTATAGACTCATGGTCATGAGTTAAATCTATGATAGAGTCATATAGTAGGAAATAATTCCCCCCAATAAGGTGTGATGATACTAACATACCATTTTCACAATCAATTTGAGTTTGTAATCACAATTTATAAGAAACCTAAATGATCACATTGATATATAATGTAGGCATGATGAGACTCCCTTTTCAAAAAATTGGTATCCATTGTCTGTTTCTTGTTCTAGGGATAAACCCTACTAGAAAATTTTATACAGTAAAAAATAATTAATGTGAAATGAATCTAAATATAATAAGATAACTATGTTACCCACAATCAATTATTTATTCATTTTTTAGTACTTTGGATGCCATATTTAAGAGTATATTTTTTGTATAATTTTCATTCACTCTGACTACCTTTATCACAATAACATAGTTTAACTCAAATGGAATCACATAAATGATAATCATATATACTAGTAAATTCAAAATATGTATCCCCATAGAATCTTAGGACTCTATAACCCACCCAGCACCTTCAATGCTATTTAACAAATATAATTACATATGGGTACCAATTGAATGATACCGTTTCAAAATTGGAGGTTTCAGAAGAATTAGTGCTTGAAATGAACCCTCATTGAAATTATTTAACATTATGTTTCATTATGGAGAATGTTTCACCTTTCTACAACTTGAACTTCTTTAGGATTCTCTCTCTAATGATTAATGAAACATACCCATTATTTTATAGAGGCTGATCAAGAGTTTGATTATGAATTCACTTTGATTGAGGTGCCACCGAGGAGGGATATTGATAACTACCACTATCATCACCCTATAAAACATATCCCTAATCAGATGTATGAGAATAACATCCTAAAAACACTAGACTTGGTTACTTTGTACTGAGAATCTAAGAGATCTCAGAAGGCTCGTCAACCTACTAGTCACATAGAGTGGACTGATATCCACACCTCTACTAAGACATCCTTACTAAATATATTAGAGGAAACTATAAGGCATGGACATATAATTTATTTCACATAAAAATATTATCATCATACTCTAGAAGCATTATGAGAATATTTCCTGTATGTCAAAATAATTACCAGTCGGAAGACACACATTCTCTTTACTACATATCAAGCCTATTGACATGAATCGACAATAACTTGACGATATGATCATGTTGATATCCCATATCCCAAAAAGGCATGGGAACATCTATGAATTACTTATTTAGAGTACCACCATCACACTTTTATATAAATGAAATGTATGCCTATATTCCCTTCAGGGGATATGCTCATATTCCCACCACAACTACTAGAGCAGTTCTTCAAAACATATTGAGGGATAATCCGTACAAGGTAAACAGAATTTCTCCTACTTTGGAGGATAAATGATATAGTTATATGAATAATTATAACCAATATTGGGAATACAATCCAATTACAATTGGAGATCAATGGACCATATCAATAGACACATATGTGTATTCACATATTCCTATCAAATCATTAATGAATTTCTAGAATACTCTAGAAATTTCCCAGGATTATCCACATATTCAAAATATCGTCCAGGGAACACAGTTTTTTCATTATATCCAGAGGGTAAGTAGGAGGTGGGCACATAATCCATATCATTTTTAAGATTCCGTTCATCCCATTCCAATAGTAATAAATGGTTACCCAGAGAATATATAATATATGAAAGTAGTTCTGTACGATACATAATTTTATCCACCTAATAGATAATATCCAAAAATAAATCTCACTAGGGTTAGCCTAAATATCAGTAGCTGGAACTTATCTATACTCTTCATGATTATTTATATCTTGATGCCCTTGAAAATTTTTCAATGGCATCCCAAGATCTTATTTAATCATTATCAGAATGAGGATGTTAAAGAAATTATTAATGTCCTTCCCACAATATTACCATAAATAGAATTGGAGGTCCTTCCTTGTGCACTCTCAATGAAGGACCTCCCTGTGGTGGTATTATGATCGATTATATGAATATTTCTAATTATGAGCACTATGACCATCATTATCATGTCTAGAAGATAAAATGAAACGAAGGTTCTCCCAATGCCACTGTCCCCCCAGAATGTGATATATAGTGTATATTCTATAAGAATCATTACTAAAACAATAAATTTGAATTTAATGGATTTAATAACCACTATGAAATTTACTATTATGGTTCTCCTTATTGTGACATACTACATTGAAAGGAAAGTACCCCCCCCCCCATTGAAGAGACTTTGATAAAGCTCTAATATCATGTGATAGTAAATAGTTTGAGACTAACAATACAAATAAACTTATATATTATGATAAAAATACTTTATGAAATGTAATAAAGTGAATAACACCTCAAGATTTTGTTATCATTTCTTTTCTAATAAATATTTTTTCTTTGAAAGCTTAATTTATACACAACCCCGATCTAGATAAACTATGATATATTAGTCCATTATAACACCTACATTGAATTAGTGGGTAAGAATATGATTATAAAACATTTAAAAATGTTTCTAAAGTTTTTATATAATTCAAATTCACATATTAATGAATAATGAATATGTACTAAATTTTCATTAAAGTAATTTTATTCTTTCGAAATCAGTTCGCATAGAAAATTTTTTTTATAACATTTTGGACGAGGATATTATAATTAATTTTTTAAATATTTTCATATTTTATTTTATGAAATTAAATATATTTTTAAATAATACTATCAAAATTATATTGTGGGTATATTTTGTGATTTTTTGAAAGGATTAAAAGTTCAAGTAATTGTTAAAAAATAATGATTTTATAAAAAATTATATTTTCAATAAATTATTTAAAAATACCCATTTTGTTTTAAAATTATTTTAAAATTTCAAAAATTAATTTTCATTAAACATAATCCAGTCAATTCACTTTAATTAAAAATTATTATTAATGTTGTTATGAAAATATTTTTGCACTTAAATATAATTTTTTATGGAAAAAAATTGTTTCATTGCATATTGTGTGTTTATTTGAAAATTAATTTTACCAGTCAAAGAAATTCAATCATTTAAAATATATTAAATATTTCATGTTATTTTAAATAATATTATTCAATAAGGTCAACTTTTTTTTCATTTTTAATATTCACTTTGGTAAAAAGGCATCTACCCCGGTAAGAGTTAAAAAGAGTTAAAATTGTTAAAACTAAAATGATAATGGATAAAATGACCAAAAAATTTATATAAATCCTATTTATGGTTATATATCAACCCTATGTTCTTTTAAATTATAATATTTCTCAATTTTTATATATTTTTAATGAATATTTCATTAATATTTTTTAATCTTTTCCAAAATTCATAGTTTGTCCTCTCCCTATCTTATAAAGGGACACCACCTCTCCTCACTTTCTTACACTTCAAGATCCAATTACATCTACCAATAAAAATAGAAATAATTTCACAAAATCCATTCCCTTTACTTGGATATCCTTTTTATCGTAATAATATCCTTTCTCATCTTTTGTTGTAAGCTAAAGGAGGTTTCTCAACCAAGAGGTATAACTATTAACTGAGTACATTCTATTTTATTTATTATCACACATTTTATGAACCAATTTTATCTAAAATAAATTTTTTAATATATTGTAAAAAAATATAATGATATTATATTATGATGATATAAAAATTATTTTTCACATCCTTTCCATAAAACATGGAATATAAGTATCACTCATGCATATTTGTGGACTACCTCATCCACATAACGATAGAATTCACATTTCATTATCATATTTCACTGATGGAAATTATGAATGATTTAATTAATATATATTATATTTGTGAAATATTTATTATTATTCACTTATAGTACTATATATACCTTATAACTATCTCATCTTTTGGAAAAGGATAACATCGCTCGTGCAAATGTGTGGACTACGACCTCCATAAAGTGATGTGATTCATTTTTTTCTTTATATACATGGATGGAAATAAAGATAGATTTAGTGAATATGTATGATTTAAATTATATATTTATGAATCTATAATGGTGAATTATAATTTACCTTTATTTCATTCAATTTATCAAAATGTGAAAATATCACTTGTGTGTACATATACACTATCATCTCCATGAAGTGATATAATTAATTATTCATCAAATATTTAGGTGAATGAAAATAAATGTGTTTATGATGAATAAATATTATACTTATTTTAGTATTAATATTCTTTATATATTTATAAAATAACCAAGGTTTATGGACCAGTAAAGTCAAATAGAAAAATGCATGGAAAACAAATCAGCTTTTACCAACATTTCAATTTTAATGAATAAATTTTCATAAAAGAATAATTTAAATTTAAAATTTATGGAACATAATATTTTATGGATTAATATTTTCATATAATATTTATAAAATAAATATATATTTATTATTTAATATTTTTGAGCACATACAAATAAATACAAGATTTAAGGTAAGAGATTTAGGTTACAATCTCATTTGTTTTTGGGATTGTTTATAAAAAATTAATTTCCAAGAAAATTATATGGATTTAATCCTTAAAACCCAATATATTTTATTTTATTATGGATATTCATATTATTTTCAATAAATTGTACAATTTTACCTTTTTTGGTACTTAAATTGACCATTTTTTAGGAATAACATACTTCTTTTCTCTTGTTTCAAAAAAATTTTACATCCATGTTCATATATTTTTTAAAATGTAATTAATAATGATTTTTTGTTATAAAATTATTTGAATAATGTTTTAACCGTATTTCAAATTCTATAATTTACTTAAAAATAATCTTATTATCATTTTTTCAATGAGGTAATTTTTACCAAAGGTGTTAATATAGTATTTTTTAAAATATATTGAACATAAAAACATTCTCTTGATCATGCATACTCTTTGATTTGAATATTAAATTCTAATTTAACATGTATTCATAAAAATAAATAATTTTCCAAATATTTTGGTATTTCATAGATTTTAAATGTGTTTTTTTTAAATTAAAATTATATTTTTCTAAAAATATATTCTTGTGATCTTATTATGAACCAACTAGAATAACCCACTTAAATGACATCTAAATAAATTATGAGATAGACCAAAGAGGAATCTTTATCCCCATGGGATGGTGAAATGTTTCAAGGAATAAATTATATATAAGACAAAATAATTTCACCACAGAAACAAATCAAAAATTTTAGGAAGAAGATAATAAATAATAGTAAATCTGTATTCCAAACACTCCCCAAGAGAAAAGTACCACCTGTATACATATATATGTCTTAAATTTTTTTATTTAACAAAAATTTTCAAATAATAGAGTCAAATAAAATTTCATATTATCTCCATGCAATAATTGGATCACATGATTTACTAGTCACTGCCAACTTCAAATGTACCACTAATAGAGAATATCATACAATTCCAAGAATTGTGTTTCCATTCATTGGACCAGAAATAAGAAAGTATAAAAACTCATAATGGAAAAAACTGGGCTTATGAATCAAATTAGAGTAAGATCTCAACTTGTGTACCATAATAAATCCCTAGTAATTAAACCTAAAATGATAAATTTTTTAATGAAATGTGGAATACAATAACATTCATAAATCATATTAAAACATTATTTCAAAAAAATTCAATGGATAATATAAAATAGTAAAAAAAATCATTTCCTTAAAATCAAGAATATATAAGAATATTTTTTAAAACTTACATGAATTATTTTTTCCAGGAGAGATGAAATGTATAGAATATAAATAAAAAATATTCATGTATAATAATTTTCAATTATAGAACAACTGTAATAATATGCACTGTTAGATAGTTGTAGCCACAAAGTTCCACATAATATCAGTGAATTATGGATATAGGATTCCTCACAATACCTAGACTTCAAGGCTTGGGGGAATAATAGAGAATCACTAATAATAAACTCCATAAACTCATGATAGTTTTTTGTTATTATTATCATCAATACATTTCTAGATAATAGTTTACCAAGTAAGCATATAATGCCACCGAACTATCTCGGCCCCCACGTTCTTCAAGGTAATCAATAATATCATGGTACAAGTGTTTAGAGTTTTGTAAAGATTAATATAAAAAAATTATTATATTACCAGGAAATTTCCCTTCCATATTTGTAGATTCCCTATTGTTTTCATTATAGGATAGAGAATTTTATCAAGGAATATTTTTGGAGCTTTGGACTAAGACAATATGAAATTATGAGGCCTACTTTTCCCAAATATAATTTTATAAAAATATTAAATATATTTTAGATAACATGCACACAAATTTTCCAAAATAATGGGATATATCATAAAACAAAACTCAAAATGAATCTATGAGACAACAATTTAACATTAATCATGTGACTTACTATAGGCATAAATAAAAATTTATTGGAGGGAGACGTTCATATTGGGAGACCAATGGTGGGAACCTTAATGAAATCATTAAATAAAATATTTAAATTATTCATTTAATATATAAACACATAATTTACCTTATAGTTATCTAGTTATGGTGAATTTATTTTTTTAGCTGCATAACCCTTGGAAAATTGGGAGGTGGATAAAACACCCATCATTGGTGAATTGAGATCAGAAAATTATGAGCTTCAAGATCCTTGTGAATGAAGGTGTAAAAAATGATTCACAAGTTATCCCATCATTATAAAGTCTATTATTAACCAATGATCAATCATATATTTATGTATTACTCATCATTTATTGACTGACACTTAGGATTAAAATATTGATCATGTTCTAAATAATATTCTTTGATTTTCATTTAAATTGAAATTTTTCATGATCCTATGGATTGTATTTAAATTTTTTATTCAATCAATCATCATTATTCTACGTTTTACACCTAGGATTTCCAAATCCGTATTAATTTTCTATGAATTATTGTAAAATTATTTTTACCCTTTTTATGTTCATTTCCCACTTTATTCTTCACAATCTACACCATTTCCCTATAGAGTCACAATTCGACATTGATGGGAGGGATGAAGCAACATTGAGCCCCCTTAGTTGTGATGAATTCACAAGATACGATCAATTTGATTACTTTGAGATTTATTGAGATTATTTTTGAGATATGGATGATAATTCTAGTGGACCTAGGATCGAGGACCATGCGACAATGATAGGAAGTGGACATGGAATTCGATGGACCATTGTGGATCCACGAATACTGATTTCCTAACACCGAAGTGATGTAATAAATGATAATTGGTCTTAAAAATATTTTTTTGGTGACCATTATATATGATTTTACTTTCAAGAGTTAGATATGGAAAATAAATTTCTTATCTAACATTCTGGGGAATTCCAACTACACGACAAGTATTGGGTTGAACACATGTTGTGTAGTGACCCTGTTACGAGGGATAAGGTTTCTTGATATGTTAAGTATCAAATTTTATATGGGAAATATACATTCTATTTGACATGGGGATAGAATCCTAACATATACTATGGGATTATATAAATATGGAAATGGCCACATACATGTCATGTACAATCGTGGGTATTGTACATGAATATGACAAGGAGAAAAATGATCAGCCTTGAGTGGCTGAGACATAATTTATAGTATCCTTAAACACCAGGTGGTACTAGTTGTCTATATATGCATGGAATGGAGATGAAACAACCAATTAGAGGTGTGGGGACACACACCCGGTGGACCCCATACACACTATATAACCACTTTTGTATAAACTTATATATCTATAATCACTTTCATCTAGACTTGAATTTTTGATCATGAGTATCCTTCCTGAGTGTTTTTCTGTGTAGAACATGATGGTTTCCTTAATATTGGATATTTAGAGACAATTTGATATTTTACAAGTTTGAAAATTCTTTAGGCATAACTAAACGATAATAGAGATCAATCAGGATCATTAGAGTGGTACCCTTCTATAATGTCAAGGAATGGGTCATCAATCAATTGACGGGAATCCACCCATGGATTCAGAGCATGGGTCCTCCATCTACTATGTTTCACCCTCCTGTGATGTGAGGGCATGAGTCCTCTATTGATCAAATGGAACCCTCATATCGAGTTAGTACATGTTTCCTCTACCTACTGAGTGTAACCCTCTTATGGATTTAGGTAGTGGGTCCTCTATTTTCTGGGTGAAACCTTTATATTATATAAGGGAATGGGTCCTCTACCTACAAAATGAAACCCTTATATTTTACTAGGGTAAGAGTCCTATACATAGATATTGTTTCCCCATGACTTTGTGACACTGTTGAATGGTGTGGATCAGCATGGATACTTATTTGTATAGAAACATGAGATGTTGAAATTCATTAATAGATATAATGGAACTATTGGCATAATATTTACCTAGTTTTCAGCTATAAGATGGATATCCCCTTCCCCTATCATATGGGTTTCTTTTTGAAGAATATATATATACAAATATATATATACATACAACCTTATTATTGGATTTAATTTTTTTTATGCTTCAAGTTATCTAATTCTATAGTGTCCCTTATTCCCCTCCAATTTTTTGGGCATCCTACTGGGTATGCATATACTCAAGATTTCATGGTCTTTTCCTACAATTGTCATGTCTTATATAGATGATGGACATGCCAGTGGTGATTTCAGAGGTGCATTGGGAAAGCAAGTTGAATTTGACCACATATAGTTGTTGGGGATTTATGATTTGGAGTTGGCATCTATCATCATTTAAATTAAAATTTATTTATAGGTTGGGACATCATTTCTTGTTAGGTGTGTATTTTTACCCTTTAGTCTTAAGATTTCACTATCACTCTGTTTTATATTACCTATAGGGTTGGTGCTTGCAAGGTTATTACTCTAGATGTTATTGTCTTTATATTTAGTCATATGGACTTCATTATGAAGATGGTTGAGTGTGCGTGAATAGGTTTGTTCAGAAAAGTCCTCCCATATTATTCATTCATTTGAAACTTTTCTCCAACCCTTGGCCTATGAAGGTAGGCTTGGTGAAGTAGTGGATTAGCTATCCATCATCTAGGAGGACCCCGATGGTTCAGTTTATAAAAAAATTTGTATCAAAGGTGGTTCGATCATAGAGTGATGATTTATGTTTTCCCCTAATAAGTTTAGGTTGGTAATTTAATAATATAATGTTGAAGTATCCCGAGTGATTCTTCCAAGATAGGGAATCCAATGTTGGAGTGTTGGATGACATATCCATTTACTAATAATTCTTCCAACGTATTGTAGTATCAGTATACTAAGACATTGGTTGTAGGGAACACTGGTGAATGCATCATATAATAATGAGTTTTTTTGAATGTTCTTATTGAGTAACACCCATATATATTTCTCATCTAATCATTACACTTCATGATTACTTTCAGGTTACCTCCATGAGGAAATCTAACTAGGAAACTGAATTGAATTTTTAATGATAATATGATGAGTGGTAATGCCTTAGATCAAGGGCCATCACACAATATCTTTCCTACAAGTGGGTAGGTTGAAGACCCCCACCTATCTATTAGGATATTATATCAACAGATAAGGCTGAGGATGTGCGTAGGCTTAACACACTATGTGAGTTCTATTACGAGAGGCTCCTGAGGTTCTTCTGTGAGCTTGATCCCCAAGAAATGGAGGATTGTCTGGAGTATGTGATAAGTGTATTCAGACATATTCATACACCAACTGATCAGATGTTTTCACTAGTATCTAGTCTTTTCAATGGTGAAAAAGGGTACCAGTGGGGTCTAGTCATATAGATTCATAAAGCATCAACACTCTCATGAATCAACTTATAGAAGACATTTTGTGAGGAGTATAATCCCATATCCTAATACTCAATTCAAAATCAGTAACTATTATAGATATAGAAGGGAGGGATCTCAATTCTTGAGTATGTTGTGTTTTTTAATGAAATCATGTGGTACTACCTCAATAAGATTTGAGATGGCTACTTCCAGGCATGCAAGTTTTGGTAGGGTCCTCAAAAAGAAATACATTCCTAGTGTGGTACCCATTTTATACCCATGTATGATTTAGTGTTATAGTGTGAATTAGGGATGGAGAGATTCATTTTAGAGGTAAATAACTAATATTGGGATCATAGTGGTATTTATAGGGTTTAATCTTCTGTAGAAGCTAGAAAGCTATAGTCGACATGATACCGATGTTGGAGATCTTCTTTGGACTTGTCTCAGGAATGTGGTATTGTGGAATAGGGACGAAACAAGGGACCAATTAATCCTAAATAGGTGTAGTTTTATTCATCTTATGAGAACGGTAACATTGAATGCGATTTCAATACGGAATGAGCTATAGTGGGAAGATACATAATGGATTGACCACTATGATAGTGGAAGTTCTATGATCATGGTTCTCCGAGGCATAGAAAAGGTGGAATGAAAGGAGGTAGAGTTGGCATAAGAGAAGGTGGGGATATTAGAGGAGGATATAATGGTTTGGAAATTTCTTGATATCCTTCCAACAGTACCACCACCAGGATTCCCACGTTATGCTCATGGAGCCAATATTTGAGGTCATAGGTAGCTACAGGAAATGATGGATTTTGACCAAGTGAATCTGGATACCACTAATGTTAAGATCTATGTAAATAATAATTTTTCTTATGTACTAGTATACATAGGTTAAATCTATTCCTTCAACTCACAACTCTTCCCAGTTGAGGCTTTGGCCCATTAGCTTTTACATGAGGTTCCTTTAAGTAACTATTCTTCAATATCTTTTATATGTCGGTATTGAAAGTTGTCACATAGTGGGGAGATTTTCTCATGGAAACTTCTTGTCATCATGATGAGACCATAAAACATCATATTGAGTATAGAATGGTTGTCCATGATCTAGGTCCATATTTACTATGAATGCATATGAGTAATATTCTATCACAAATCTGGGATTAGATTCTCCATGAAAAATGAGAGAGATATCAAGGTAGGTTGAGTGGGTTTTTTGATCAAGTGGCGACATACCATCACCATTCAATTGTAATGCTTATCCGTTGGTACAATGGGATCTTCATGCATCTATATTCCTTAAATCAAGAAGTATTATTTGGATATATTCCCTAAGAAAATTTTAGGACTACCTATGAGTTGGGATATAGAGTTTTACATCGACCTTCACCCCAATAATATTCTGATTTTTTATGTAGCATATCAAATGAATGTTACTTGGCTCCTTGAGATATGGTTGCAATTGGATGACCTTTAAGAATATCATTTCATCAGACCCAATGTGTCCACCTGGGAATGTTCTATTTTTTCATGAAAAAGGGAAACAGGAGCATGGCGATTTATTTGGATTATCATCAACTAAACTGGTATAAGACAAAGGGATGGTATCTATTTCTATGTATTGAAAACCTCTTTTATTAGTTGTGAGGTGTGAGATGGTTCTCGAATTATGATCTCATGTCTGACTAGTACCAATTGAGTTTTCATGAGGGTTATTTTTCAAATATGGATTTCCAATGATTCTATAAAACATATGAGTTCTTGTCGGGACCCTTTGATGTGATGAATTCCCCCACTATGTATATGGTGTTGATAATACAAGTCTTCTAGCCATAGTTGGAATAATTTTTTGTTGTCTTCATTGACGCCATGCTCATATAGATTTTATTATATGTGGATCATGAAGAGTAATTGAGGATAGTACTAGGCTTACTTCAGAGGCTCTATATTTATGGTAAGATCCTTAATTCATATTCTGGATCCACGTGGTAAGCATTCTTAGGAATGTCATTTCTGAGCGTATATTATCTATATACCCATTTAGGATTGATAGAGTGCTTTCTTGGGATCCACCTAAGAATATATTTGAGGTGTAGAGTTTTTTGGTATTAAAGGGTACAATAGAAGGTCTATGTTAGACTTATTTTGTATTATGTATACTTTGACATCAATGATATGTAGATGGAAGTTGTTTTCCTAGACTGAATAGTACTTGAGATCATTTGATTATTTTAGGCATATGATAATGGGTGGTAAAATTTTGATACTATAAAAGGAGGTCATGGAGTATGTAGAAAATTAAGATGCCTTGGGAGATGGGATTAAATTCATGTGGATTCAGATATGGAAGTGATCACATATGGGTTAAGATAGTTGAGACCCCATGATTTAAACTACACAACTCACGACCTTGAGCTAGAAGTAGATGTCTTCAATATTACGACATCGATATATGTTTTTTGGGAAAATGATTTATTTCGTGTTCATACTATTAGAGTCTAAGGCATATTTTCATGAATAGTAACCTAAACCAACGATAGAGGAAATAGTGAGAGTTCTTGTAGGAAAATTATTTTGAGATTGTATATACTCATGGTAAGGGAAGCATGCTGGAAGATTCTATTCACAGAAATCCCGAGATCTCATAGTGGAGGAGGTGTATGAAGGGATAGATTCATGGTAGCTGACTATGGTAGAGGGTGAGGGTGTGACTTTTCTTCAGTCAACATTTTTTACCCATACACTTCTTTAACATGTGAGGGAGGATTGGATTAGAGAAATCCACTGTGAGGTTCTTAATGACTAGATATCCTCAGGAGATTCACTAAATTAATTATGTGAAGGTGGTATTCACATTAAAAATTTTCTGAGATGGAAGGTGGCCCCAATCATGATATAAGAGTAGGTGATGGAAGGGTTTCACAAAAATCATTTGGCTGTACACCCCCATGTTTGGAAGATGAAAAGAGACCTTCAATGTTAGTTTTGGTGGGATTTAATGAGGTGGAGAATGGATGATTTCATCTCTCAGTGCCTCACATGTTATTAGGTAAATGCAGGGAACCTTATTCCAATAAATTTGTTATAGCCTCTTGAGATACCAAAGTAGAAATTAGATGGAATATCCATGGACTTTGTGAAAGGTCTTCTGTGGGACACTTGAGGCCATGATTCCATTTGGGGTGATTTTTGAAAAACTAACTAATATGGTGCACTTCCTTTCAATCATGGGGAAGAGTTTAGTGGATGGTTTGTCGATGTTTTATGATTGGTAGATCATCCACATTCTTGGGGTTCCCTTGATTATTTTCCCTGTCCGTGATTAGCGGAACACATCATTGTTGAGGAGAGGCTATCTATTAGAATTCAAGACCTAGAAGATGATGAGTCCAATATTTGACCCCAAGATAGAAGTCCAGACTAAGTGCATTATCTTGATGCTAGAGGATATTTAGAGGGATTGAGTGTTACATACTGTCTATAGCTTGGAGTATTACTTACTATCAAGAGATTTTTATTATAATAACTACTACTAATCTATTATTTTCATGGAATTTTTTGAAGCCCCGTATGGGAGACCATGTAGGTCCCCCTTATGTTAGATTGGGCTTGTTGATGCATCTCATATTGGGATGAAGATAGTATATAAATTTATAGAGAAGTTCTAGGTGATCTGTATATAGAGGAGGAAAGCCTATATGAGGTATAAATCATATGGACACCAACATCATAGGCCCTTGGAATTTGATAATGGAGAAAATGTATCCCAAATATTCTCCTCACAATGAGTATTGGGGATATTTGTTTAGGGAGTGATGTTATCCACAAGGTTCATCAGCCTATTAAATATTTTTCTTAGGGTTGGTGTGGATGGAAACTTCCTCGACATACACATAAAGATGGATCAATTTCATGATATCTTACTTATTTCTCAACCGAGGAGATACACGTGTGATCCCACACACATTATTAACTTGGGTGAGTTCGAGATCGAAGATGGATTTACCTTTGTAGTGAACCTGGTAGTGGTTGAAGATCATCATGAGAGAATCCTAAATGAATTTACTATTACATTAATTAATTTGTTGTGGAAACATGGGAGCATGAATGGGAGCAACTGGGAGTGGGAGATCAGTATAATAGCTCAAAATACCACCATTTTTACTGAGTTTTTTTCTAGGATGAAAAGATTAAAATATGGAATAATGTTTATACTCTTGTTTTACATTTTAAGAATTTAAAATATATAATGGAATATTTTTGGACCCAGGCATCGAGACAGATTGAGATTCTGAGTCCCAGTGCACCATAAAATAATTATATAAAAATATTAAAAATATTTTATATAAAAAACTACAATTTTTTCATAAATAATGAGATAATTACTAAATAGAGTCTCAAATAAAAAATATTATACCACGATTGAATCTAGAGCATGGGATTTTCTATTTCTGGGACCTAATGTTGGTCAGAGTGATATTTCCAGATTGGGGGACTGTTGGTGGGTATGTTATGTGAATAAATTAATTAATATAGTTAATTAATTAATTAAATATTAAAAAAAAAATTCCCTATATAAGTAAATTGATATGAAGAATCTATAGGGTCATCCACATAACCCTAGGATCATCAGGTGGAGGTTCTACTATGCATCATTGGGGAATTGAGATCAGATCATGACGAGGTTCATAATACAAGTGAACAAAGGTGAAATGAATGAAGAAGGTCTCCCCCATTAAAGGAGAGTGAATTATTCACCAATGATCTAACAAATATTGAGGTAGGAATCATTAAATTTGGATTACTACCTTATGATTTAAATATTTATCATGATTAAAATTATATTTATTTAACTACATTAAAATTTAGCCTTCGCAAGAGCTCATGTATCAGATTTCAAAAGATTATTCAATCTATCACTGTTACACCATGTATCTCAACATGGACATAACCAATCTATATTAATTAGAAAATAATTATTGGAAAATTATTCTTTTCACTTTTTATTTTTTTATTTTCCCCCATTGGTTTTTTGAGATCTTAACCATTGGACTATAAGGACATAATTAGACATCTCTGGATAGGATCAAGCTTGATCGAACCCCCATAGTTTCATTGAATTCACATATGATGAATGGTTTGATGATTTAATGATGGATCATAATGATTTGATTGATATAGTTGATGATTCCCTTGGATTTGGCCTTTTAGGATAACTGACAATGACTGGAGGTGCACAGTGTGTGTGATAGACTATAGTGGATCAATGAATACATATTTTTTACACCAGTAGGATGTGACTAATGAATGGAGTCCTTAACCTTAAATTTCAAGTGAATATAAGGTATGCTTCGATATAGAAGAGGTTGATCTAGAACTCATAGAGTAGATATAGTTTTCTTCCAAAATCTTAAATACAAGGAGTATACAAGGATGAACACACATTTTGTAGTGACTTATCTATGACCTCTAGGGATTCCATGAATATTAATAAGAACACGTCATGTGGGACATCCAAACACTACATGAAACAGTGATGGTGGATTGGTGTGTACTCAGGGATTACCCATACATGGACATTGAGAGACACCCATTGAGGACGAGACCTGGTATGTGTACACAGACATGACCAGGAGAAAATGACTCGGCCTCGAGTGAACAAGGAACACTATGTAGTATCATTACACACTATGTTGTACTACATGGAAAGAAAGTTGTGTGCTGGTGAGGACTTAACTAACAAGAGGAGCATGGATGCATTGTTCCCGGACCCCCGACACACTATTTACGTCCATTTGAGAAAAAATATACCTCTCGTATCTACTTTATTTTATCTCCTATTTTTCTTCATGAGTAGCCTATCCCAATTGTTTTTATTATTATAATTTGATGGTGGGATTTTTAGTTGATTATGGGATATGTTTCAACATGTTTCAAGCATGGTGACTCTTTTGGTGTCACTCTACGAGGCCAGTGATCAAGCGTGATCATCAAAGTGGACCCATCATACGGAGTAAGGGAATGGGTTCGATATCTACTATGTCGCGCCTTTTTTTGGAGTTAGGTAATGGGTCCTCCATATACTATGTGGAACCCTCTTGTGGAGTCAGGGCATGGGTACTCTATCTACTGAGTGTCACTCTCCTACATAGTTAGGACATAGGTCCCCTATATACTAAGAGGAACCCACCTACTAAGTCAGGGAATGGGTCCACTATCTACTAGGTGGAACCCTCATTTGGATCTATGGAATGTGTGCTATCTCTAAAATGTGGCACCCTACATATATTCACAACATGGTTCCTCTATACACAGAGTGATACCCTTCTATCAAGTCAATAAATACATCCTCTATCTAGCTAGAGGAACACTACTATAGAGTTAGTTCATGGGTCCTCTACTAATAGAGTACAAACTTCCAAAAAGATAGGGCATGGGTCCTCTACTATCCACATGAAACCTTCCTATTGGATCAATGCATGTGTCTTATACCTATGGAGTGGCACAACCCTTTTTTACCAATATATGTGTTTTATACATATAAATTTTTTCCCCTTGACTATGAAAAATAGTGGTGACCTGTTTCTCAACATAGAAACTTTTTAAGAAAGACATGGAAGATACTAAGTATCCTTTATGGACCTCTTAGATTCATTGGAAGACTATTTTTTGTTGGGGTTGTGAGATAGAGATAACCTTTCTCAATCATTTATGCTTCCTTTATAAGGATGTATATACATGTGTGTGTGTGTGTGTATAAATATAAATATATACACATACTTGTTGTTAGATTTTGTTTCTTTCCATGGGTTGAGATACCTAATTATATCGTGCCTCATATTGTCCCCCTATTTTTTTTGGGTGTCTTATTGGGTATGTATATACTCACACCTACATGGGAGTTTCCCACAATTTTTTTCTTATTCAGGTGACAGACAGTTCGAAAGTGATATTTGAGGAGTGTAGGGATACGTGGGTGTATAAAACTCACATAATGGTATGGCATTAGAGACCTGGAGTTGGGATCTCTCAACATTTACCATACCAACTCTTTTCAGGCTAGGAAATCATTTCGAGTTGGGTGTGTTATTTTCATATTCACTTTTCTTATTTCACTATCTCACTGTTTTGTATTCCATATTGGTTTGTTACAATCATTATTATTACTCTAGATGTTATGGTATTTTATATTTTTTTATCTACACTTATCCATAGAGATTGTTGGGTGTGTGGATACATGCACATTAGGAAAAGGCATCCCATATCAGTTATTCCTTTTCGCTCTTGTCATAAGAACTTTTCCAATGTAGGTGGGCTTGGGGTTATTTGAGCTGAGCTCTTTTCCAAACAGGAGTCCCCCGATTGGATAGGTCAAGAACACTTTAGTGTCACCAACTAGCCACTAACTTCCACTTTTTACCCAATAGTTCTTGAAATAATTCACAATATTATCAATGTCCCACTTATAGGACAACTATCCAGATAGGACTCATACTCCACTGAACACTCCCCCAATGGGATGGTGGGATCCTAACAACTAGAAAAAAGAGTTCCTATAGGAACTACCCACTTGATCATATCACCATCCAGTTGGTGGTCCTCAATGATGAGAATGCGGACCTCATAGTGAAGTATATATCAACCGTACCATATCTACTCTCATGATAAACACTATATAAAACTCTCATTATTGGAAAACATGATCCAAACAGTTTCCCAAGTCCCATACATGGCTCAAAAATGTGAAACAGCCATGAATAAAAGATTCTATATAGATATAAAAGCAAAGAACAAGAAAATCCAAAAAAACCAAGGAACATACTAGAAATCTGGTGTTGTAATTTTATAGTTATTCCCACTATAAATTATTTCCTCTATTAAAAAGAAATTCAAGGAGACTCTAAAGTAAATATGTGATGCCACTTATCTATTATCAAAGCATCTTGCTCCAACATCCTATGAGTATTTAAAATTTTATACTATATCACTTAATGAAAGGGTATGAAATTTTCAGTAGGAACCATTATATGATAATAAATCATCCAAACTGTTTACTAAGTCATTGACATATCCATTTCCACATCAAGGTCCTACCAACTCAATTAATGTGACTAGTCTAAAAGATACATATTAATCATGAACATGTGAAATTATCCCATTAAAATTATCTTAAAGATCATTTGGATCTTTGTTTCCATCTCCTTTACCAAAAAAATGTTTCACAAGAGAAGCTTCACCAATCACTTACAAAAAAGTGGATATTTACAAGGTTTGATAAAGAACGCCTCTAAGGGTACCATATTTATCGACCAATAGAAACTATTATTATAGGGAAACTCAATCATTCATTTTTGTAACTCCCAAGAACCACCAAAGTCAAGGACACAAGCTCAAATCATATCTTCAAGAACCGGTATATCCCATTCCATTAGAATTACTTTTTGGGGATCGTATTCCATGCCCAACTTTACATGGGACCCCAAAAACAATTGGAGGCCTATCTAAAAAATAGAATATAACAAGGGATAACTATTAGAAATAATAGAATATTTAAATCAACGAAATTTTAAGACCTCCTACATAGATATATTTCCCAATTCTATAAATTTTGTTGTGTCATGAATGGGAATAATGTAATCTCATTTTTTCAATAAGGAAATCACTACCAAAATCACATTACCTTTTCAAGGATCATATGATAACCTAACAAAAAATCCATCTGATATCATATCCCATTTTTCATGTCAACACAATAAGTGTTTTATGTAGACATGAGGCCTTTTGGTGCTTGAAAATAATTTTATAAAAAGTATACTAATGAGAAAAAAGTCAACAATGTCTTGCTTCATGATTGGGAACCATAAGTGATGCCTGATATTATAAAAAATATTCATTTTTCATGGGTGTACCACCAACTAAGAATGATGATAATCCCTATAAGATATCCTTTCATGTATGTGATGAATCAATATAACAATTATTTTTGAAAAGGATACACTCATAAGATAGAGAGTATTTACTGATTGTCGCCCCACAAATTAAATAATTTATAATTCCTCAAAATGCATCATAAATATACTGTTATTCGAGAATCATCTTGCGAAGTGATGATGTAAACTGAACACTCATAAAAAATATTTAGTTTCCTTCTCTTGAACTTACAAATTTATATGGGAAAAGAGATCTATAAAATTTCGTTCCCTAAAATAATATTTTATGGTATGAGATGAAAGTTTCCCACTCAAAGAATCAATAAAAATGTTCCACTTCTTGGGGGGTGAATTAAATGTCAAATTAGAAATATTTTAGGTACTCCACCCATGAAATATGTAGAATAATGAAATATTTTTGGGGAGAAGATATAACTCAAGGTTTCAAGATCGTATTTGATGGTAAGATTTTCTCTCAAAAGGAAATGCTACTAACTATTGAGTGAGGGAATAATATCTATGACTTCAAGATCATGAATTGGAAAGTTATTCTCAAGTGGATAAAGTTTACAAGAACCATATACCACCACATGAATACCTTTCATGAGAAAAAAACCAAAACTCAGTCATGATACATCACAAAAGAACACATAACCCCACTTATCCCCAAGAAGAGTCAAAACTGGGGTAAATGTTAAATGTATCTTCAAATCATAAAAGGAAACATAAAATTTTGAATACCACAGGAAAATTACTCCCAAATAAGGATTATTATTATTATTAATCATTCACGAATCAGTGGAAATACTATTCTAATCCCAAGAATCTCTGAATGTCAAATACATTTTGTGATTCCTCCTATGTCAAAATATACTTCACCTTATCAAAAACAATAAAAATACTATGTCAAACAATCACATCTACCAAGTAATTTCATTCCAATATATAAGAGTTTCACTTAGAAATAATTATATAATCTTAGTGAATCCTAAAGTTATAAAAACTTCTCTGAACTAACATACATAGTCCTACTCAATATTAGCATAAACTAGGATGTCATCCAAAAATACCTATTTTAAAGAACATAGTATCTAGTTAAAATTAATATCTATCAACACCCTAGACACAGTAAGATACTTGTTCAAAATAAATGGAATAAAAATGTACTCACAATATCCATACCTTCTATTGATGACAGTTTTTGAATATATACAACTCCTTGATCGTAAGCTAGATTTAACTAGACCAAAGATAAAATTTTTGAGAAAAAATTCACCCCTATAAAATAGTTACATAAATCTATAACAAATGGGAAAAGATACATGATATTTACAGTAACCCAATTGATTTTTGGGTATTCAATTTAAAAGAGAAGAGTTCCATCGAATTCATGGGAAATAATCATAGGCTTTGACCATGGTTATATGATAGGTTAAAAATTCCTTTGAAATAAAATCATCCAACTAGGTCTTTAACTCATTTTTTTCAAGTAGTACCATTAGGAATGATGGAATATGAACATTCCGTGTAAGAGACACCATGTAGATAGAAAATTATACCACCCACCACTAGTGGGAAACCAAAAATATTTTATGGAAACAATTAGGATGCTCAAAAAATAGTTGTGTATGATCACCATATTTTGATTATTTCTCCTGTTCAAAGGCCATCATGGGTATCAATATATAAAACCCTAAAAGAGGAGGTTTGAATCAACCCAACCAATGATTCTATTCCCTATGAAAACACAAAACACCCTTTTAGGGGAAGTAATTAAAACCTGTCAATGTTAACATTTGATATGAGAGTTATGAATGATCAATAAATCTATCCAAATAATTACATATATAGGTTTCCAATTTTAAACCAAAAGGTCCCAGGTGAGATAAATTTTTGAGAATGATATGGTACAATAAATTAAATCAAGATACTACTCTCTCTTCATGTTGAGATGTGAATAATATCTATTAAAAAAATATGCGATCTTCTTATAAAGATTCATGTTTTCCAAAACATGCATTGATATAAAGGAATGATAGGCACCGATAACAAATAGATTAGTCACTGAAGACGATTATATTTTAATGATACATCTCACTATCAAAGGACCCATAATAACTTCTTTTGGTAACTCATCCTCTATATCAAGAAGGTTTATTCTAGATACTTGATGTTGGAACCCCTTCTCGCTTAATGAATTTTAATATCACATAGATCCTACAAATACAATCAATCTTGTACCACTAATAATATAAATAAAAATACAAGAAAACCTCTTCATGTTACTTGAGTGGCCATATGGGATATAGATCATCAGTTTCTTTTTAGAATAATTCCTTGAGTTCCCAATTTTTGTACATTGGAAACAAGTTATTGGTTCTTTATTGGCTATTGTAGAATATTTATGTGAAGTCTATTTATGACCTTCATAATAATATCTCCCACATACTCATTGGATTAATAGGGTGGTGGAATGTTACATGATGTTAATAGACACCGAAAGGCAATAAAGGATGAAAATAAAATCCTAGGGATTCATTAACGGGGGACGGGTGATGATTTTCCATTAGTATGAAAACACCCAACAATGGAGATGATACGAGCCAAACTACGTGATGCATGTCAACGATGTTTCATTATACAATAATACCAAAGGACAAATACAACCAAACCACAATAATCCAAAATCAGAGTACCAAGAAGAATACTGGATAAGAAAATCCAAATAGACCAAGAAAAAACTCTACATCTCCATAATAAACTCTATGCTCCAAGAACCACAATACTAGAAATCATCATGATGAACCACTAAAGAAATGAGAAGCTATACCCTTACCTTTTTCCCATAGTACAGCATCTGAAAAATCACCAATGTGCCAAAGCAAGGGGAGAGTAATAGTACGTAGTAGGTTTTCTCTAAATTAATTACCTACACATGCCACTAAAATATAACTAGTTATCACAAATATCTAAAACAATTTTAATGAATCCTTTTATATAGATCAATAATTAACAACAATCCAAAACCATCTTTATGAGAAATCAATTCACCCAAATAAAAAAATCCACAGAAAGTATCCAACGATGTCATTACCCATTTTATATTGGCATAACTAATGTCATTTCATGTGTTCCCAGGCCTATCAAAACCATACCATCACTTTTCCACATGATCTCGATGTTACCCTTGATGGTGAAACTTCACATCCAACCCTATCCCCCTATTATATTGTTACATCATGTTCAAATTATATTTCTTTGATGGTGGTTTTTCACACACACTATCCATCCATTTACAACCTTTTATAAACACATAAACCAATATACAAGCCAATCACATTTAACAAGACCATAAAAAAAAGGAATGGAACAATTTAGAAACTAAAAAATCCCCTGAGAACATCAAAAATCCCAACAATATGTCGAATAACATAAAAAAACCCATTTATTGAAAACTACCATAAACCATTTTCTAGGGCAACCAATTATCAATATAAATTTTTTTGGATTAAAATATATCTTTAATAAACTATTATACATAAATCAACCAAGACCCCAGTTTTAAAATAAAATTTTTAAAATAAAACAACAAAGACAGTATTGTAACAAATACCCATTTTTATAAAAATCACTAAATAATCAAAAAATGGGTCTCCACCAGGCATCACACATCAAATCAGAATCATTTTCATGGAAACTTATTTAATTTAAAAATAAGCCTTATAGTTATAGTCAAATGGAGTTGAGATAGAATCCACTAACATTAGGGTTTGGTGAAATCGACCCACCGAACAACCACACACAAAAACTGTGGGAACCATCCACAAAATCCCCTTAGATCCCTTTCCAAAATATAAAAAAACCCAAATATCACCATTTTCTGTAACCAAAAGTTTATATCTACATGCGATCGATTTATATCTTAAAAACTGAGATAGAGGGAGAACTCGATATAAGGAAAAACTAGAAACAACCAATTGAGAAGACTTATCAGTTGAGAATAACCTTTTCTATAAGGACCTGACCTTAAACATTACTTAATCATTAATTAAATGAATAATTCACATTTAGGTTCTTTTTAGGTTTATAGTTTTAGAGAATTAGGACACAACTATTACATCTCAAAAGACTATAAAGTAGAAACATCTACTCAATTTCCATTTTTTTACAAAAATAAAACTCTTGAACAAAATAGCAATGTCTAGTTCCATGTTTTAGACAGCATGAAATTTCCTTAATCCCATCCTTGACCCTATTCCACTTTATGTCCTATGGAAATCATTTCAAAAACTTGGTATGAGCATAAAAAGATCAGTAAGGGACCTAAAAAT
This sequence comes from Viscum album, assembly GCA_963277665.1. Taxonomy (NCBI): domain Eukaryota; kingdom Viridiplantae; phylum Streptophyta; class Magnoliopsida; order Santalales; family Viscaceae; genus Viscum; species Viscum album. The sequence continues at coordinate 393,059,233 of OY728146.1, forward strand.
ACCGAAAGAAAACACTAGTCTATGTATACATAACAATTAATTAAATCCTACATTACTCATAAAACATAAGAACTTTAACATACCTCATAAAATCATAAGATTTATGAATAACTCATTGAAATCACAAGACATAAAGGTAACTTGAGGCACTCATAACATTATTATGTAGGGAGTAACCCTCATGTTTACATTTGTAATACCCATCATAGTATATTCCCAAAATATCTTCAGAGAAAACTTGGCGTTTAAATCCATCGCGTTACCCAATGCATTGGAGAGCTCTCTCGGGCTCACCCACCCTAGGTTTATCACGGAGCAAACCAAATACGTAAACAATGACCAATAACCATAACATAATCATAACAAATAACACATGTATAAAATAAAGATAACATTTCCACATTACAATATATCAAATGAAGATATTGAAATAAACAATGTTTTGTCAAATCATTTTGAAAACCATTTAAAAAGATATTTTTGAAACAAAGTGTCCCATACCACTTGGAGGATTTTAAATGAATTATCATTTGAAAAAATTAATGTTCATATAAATAAATCCTAAAAACCATTTTGAAAACATGGAAATTAATGAGATATATTTAGAAGAATAAATCATTAAAACATTTAAAATGATATTTTAGTTAAAGAGGTTTTAACAAAAAGAGAGACGCTTGAATACAAATAATTAAACAATAAATTTTAATCATAACTTTATAATATGATGAGAATAAAGGGTTCATGATATAATATGTCAAATCACAGTATACACACCATATAATAGTGAATTGGTGCATAACAACAATGAAGTCTCAGTGGAAATGTAAATTGGGATGAAATCCCTTATAAAGATGGTATTCTAAAATTAAGGATAAAAAAATCACATAATTATGTGTGAAAAAATAAATAAACCCAATATACGTGGATATTAAGTGTAAAACAATCATAGTTCACTCAAACATACTCATATTATGACATATTCAAGAAGTACAAGTTGAAACCAAATAATTGAAATTGGGTTAAGAAGTTCCCGTGTAAAAATTTGATAGCCTAACAGCGTCACTTTAAAATTCAGAAAATGAGTTGATGAGATAAAAGGGGTATATAATCACTTGGACATAAAATTTACATCAATAATGATATATAAGAACATATCCAAACATAAGAAGATGTAAATTAAAATACCTAACAAAAAGATTTCTTTTAAAAAAGTGGAGGGTGAAAGGTTCCCTTACCGATTTGGGTAACTTTCGAAACGTACACCCCACGAAAGACGGGTCATACAATGAAGATCTAAATACCCAAATAATTAATTTATATTACATAAAGAATAAAATAAGGGGAATTACATACACCACATGAAAGGAAATAGTTCCAAATGTAGCATGAATCTCACAGGAATAAAAAGTGAGATAAAAAACCCTTACCTCATTGTAATCAATCTATTTGTATGACAAAAAGATAATAAAAACCAAATAAATCACATAATTCCATGAATATACATATAATAATGATAATATATATGAAATGGAAGTATAAAATACACCACATGCAATAAATAAGTGGCGAACAATGGAAATCTCAGGGAATTAAAAGCGAGATAAGAAATCCCCTTACCTCAAGTCCGACTTGTCTTGTTCGTTTATTTATATTCATGAATAATAGACTTTGGTCAATTTATAATTGAATAAGGAATTACATTAAATTTTATTATTAAATTAATGTCACATATTATCATGTTATAAAAATTAGTTAATTATGTGAGTTCATAACATATGTTTTGTCGATGTTTGGTACATGAGTCAAAAATGAACTTGTTTGAAAAGAATTTACCATGTAGTTATAAGTACATAATATCCAGAATTGTGGTCCTGATTTAAATATCATATATATTCAGTATATATGTATTTAATTATATTCCATAATTTTTGGAGATATGAAATTAAATGTACCGTTCATGGAGACGGTAGGTTGTACGTACGCATGAACGCTACTTTTTTTTCATATTAATGGAATTAAAAACTAAATGAGACATATATATATACATATATTATAAATCCAGTATAATATATATATTATATAGCTAACATAATTTCATTAATTACATTATTTATAAATTCCATGTTTGGAATGAACGAGTCACATCACTTGATGGGGCGGTAGTCCACACTTCCTCAGATGAAATTATCACATTTGTACAACATGCAATGCATAAAGGTATGTTTTAATAATAAAATACAGATGCATTGAGATGACATAAAGATAATATAAATCATATCTAAATATAGTGATATCTTAATGGACACCATAAAAGGTGATAAAAGAATATTTAACAATCATCGTTTCGTGGGGCTCTAATTCAAGACCCATAGAAACAATATGTTCTTTAACCATTGGACGAAGGTGTGTGTAAGTGTAGGTAGAATACATATCATAACATCATCCTAGTATATTGAGTACACTGGTGTTATTATGGGATCAAATAATAAGAATATAGTGGTGAGTGAAGAAGGAAAAAAAAAAGAAATAAACTCGAGAGAAGACATTACCACTAAATCGGGTAACTCTTTTTGATTTGAGCCAAAGGCTTCCTTGGGAAGACTTCTGCCCAAAGTGAGGCTTCTAAGGGTAAGAGAGGGATTTTTAGAGATAATTTGAGTAGAGGTTGGATGATCCATGTTCTTGAGAGGTGTGGGTAAGGGGGTAGAGCTGGGGGCCTTCTATAAGAGGGAGCATGGTCACTTTTGGAAAGTCTTGAAATGTTACTTTATTATAAAATGGTTTTCGAATTTTAAAGGTCCCAAAATGATATATTTCTAGTATAAGGTGATAATGGTTTTAAATACACCCATCTAATAGGTTCTTGACAAGTGTAAGTCTTATATTTTACATTATCTTTTCCTTTTATTTAAATCATTCATTAATGAGGTAATCACTACATCCTCACGGTGTCATAAATAAATTTATTTATTTAATTTCTAAAAATTATAAACAAATACCATGATGTAGGAAATATTTTTATCTTTACAATGACTATTTATAGGCTAATATATCATTTAATTAAAAAAAATTAAAATTTTTTACTTAAGATATACAATCCTTTTTATATTTCTCTTCTTTTTAAAAAAATAATATCATAAATGTCACTATCACACCCATGTGACTCCATGGGCCCTGAAGTTGGGTAAAAAGCTTACCATGGTCGGCCATGACTCAAAAAAAGGATTTGGACACATTTTTGGGTCATTTTATATTATTATGATATTATTTTATTACCCTTAACTACCCGATTACAAATTAATCACGATAATTAAAGATAATTACCGTCATTACTATTCATAATGTCAAAAAACAGAGTCATAATTAAATTTTTTTGACTTTATGATTCCAAATATGGAATCCATTTTACCAAATTCCAAACACAGAATGTTCAGTAATTAATTTAAAAATAATTCCCATTTTCACAACAAAACACAGGTTTTTAAGAAGTAAAATTTATCAAAAGATTGACTTGTTTTTACATCCAATTGAAAAATGAAATTAGTTCCAATGACCAAAATTTTATTAAGTGATAAAAACATAATTCAATGAAACTTCAAAACCAATTAAAAGGACAATCTAAGTATAAAATTAAATTAGATGAAAAAGCAGTTTTGAAGTAAAATGCATTATTTTTCACTATTCATTAAAAATGAACATTTGTCAGAAAAATACCAAAAATTTCTCCAAATTGAATTTGATATTAAAAATTCCAAATTGATGTCAATTTTTCCAAATTCAAAAAAATTAGTTGCATTAATTAATTTTATAATTAATTCCCGCTGTCAAAACAAATATCGTGTTCTTAAGAAACAGTATATATCCAAAGATTGAGACTTTTTTTGTCCAATTTCAAAGTGAAATTAACTCCAATGACCACTATTGAATTAAATGGTAAAAATATATTCTAATTACACTTTAAAACCAATAAAAAAGATAATCTAACTATATAAATAAATTAGATTAAAAGAACGTTTTGAATTAAAATACAACATTTTTCAATATTCATTAAAAATGAACTTTATCAGAAAAATAACAAAAATTTACACAATGTAAATTTTTATGTCCTGATTCTAAAGAATAATTTTATTTTTTATAACATATAAAATTGACAAAAATTTGTTTTCAAAAGGGTTCTCCATCAAAAGGAAGTTAATCGACCTTTAAAAAAATATTAGAAAATTTATGCTTTAAATTGAATTCATTTGCATTTTAAGACTCTATCATTTATTGGGTAATTTTGAAAATATATTAAAAACATATATAATCATTTTTTAGTTAGTTCTGTTAATTACCTCCATTACAACGACTAGGCATTAACTACCATTTAAAATAATATTATTATATTATTAGTGTGCGACATAAGATTTCAAAAAACTCGTTGTTGCGTATTGGGTGTGCCATCAAACATAGTATTAACATTAAATTAATATTAACATTTTATTTTAGAATATTAATAAATATGAAAATGTTATATTCTTTATTTACTTGGGATTTTACATCCTTCCCCCCTTTTTGGAATTGCGTTCTTGCAATTTTAAAATTGGGCTCGAAAACATTATTGAAAGCCCCACATCGGAAAAGGAGTCAATTAAACTGTCACTTTAAAAGAAATAAAGAGAAGTATAAAGGTTATCAGAGTTAACCAATACTAAGATTCCATGTAGGAAAACATGGATATGGAAGAGATAACAAAGGTTCAAGTTCTGATGGAGAGTGATAGAAAACATGTTTAGGAGAAAGTTAACCAGCAGAAAATCACAAACTTGTGATGCGTTAAACGATATTTGATTCCCTAGTAGGAAAATTTAACCGACAACATTTTTTTTAATTTACTTTTCATTGATGAATTTATTTATGATCTTAACTAAATCATAAGGAAACATACTTACTTTCCATATAGACTTTCATCTTTTACTATATTTCTTACACAAACTCATACTTTCTCCAAAATATTTGTATTTAGGACGTCTTGTTCATATTAAGAGTGCTATAATCAAATTCTTGAGAATCCCCTAATCCACAAAAGATGAACTATATATTTTCCATGAATTTAGACCTTAAAATAAACTAAAATTTTTAGTACAAGATCAAACAATCCCCAAAAGAAAAATATTTTATAAAAAGAATTACTACTCTTAATATCCAAAATTCAAAAAAAAAGAACCCAAGTTTCAAGAAAGACCATTAAATATACAGCTATCTATAAAATACTTCAAAGTAATCCAAACTAATATTGAATCCCAAATCTCTGAAGGATTTAATCACACAGTATTCCAAGGTAAATCTTAACATTTATCTCCAAATAACACCAGTTACTCTTAAAGCCTCATACTGAAAAGTAATTAACCTAATTACATATCCTCCATGATAGGTTAATCATATTCCAAAATCAACTTATTCCTGATTCATAAGATCATCTAACTAAAAATAATTATTCATACTAACCAGGGACTTCACTTAGTCCAGTGGTAGGTGATAAATACCAGTCGCACTTTGCTTGGGGGTTCGATTCCCACAGCATCTTCCGATGCGACGGGTTGTCACACGGTTTGTGTGTTGTCCCTTTTCAAAAACTACATAATTTTATAACATTCCCAAAAAGAGATAAATTCATCAAAAATAACCATAACATATTTTAACCACAAAGGTTATCTAATAACTTTCATTTTGCATCCTAAAATGTATTTACCAGTATTTACCTCAAATTCAAGGATCACATAAACCCGAATAGTTCTTTATAACTATATCCACAAAAGAAAAGATAATTATTCTTCGAATAAAACTTTCATATATCAAACATCAAGGTTACACATACTATAAAAAGTCTTCTAATGTAATCTCATCATCAAAAGAGCCTTAATAATTTTATGAATTTCACCATCCTAAAATCTATCATAACTCATAAATCCCTCATATATTGACTTCTTACTCATTCAATATTCTTCATGATCCATTAACTATTCCTTTCCAACTTATCCTGAAATAAATATTTCCTACAAAAAAAATCATGAATCATATCCTAATATTTTAATAATAGGAAAACATATGTAATAAAATAATCCATACCTTTCCTTGGTCATTGTTAGTTTGTTCATCCTCAATCAAAATGACATTAGGTATTGGGAAATGAATATTTGTACAATCCTGGAGATCCCATTCCCGAAACATCTTCGTAGGACATTTTTTTTGCAAAATGAACATGCACACCACATTTAAAACATTCAATTGATCCTTCAGAAAGAACTTCTTTCCCTTTCCTAGAGTTAACTAGATGCTTCCTTTTTCCATGGAAGGTTCTTACTTTATGACCTACATTTCCACATCTATAGCTTCATTTTGTCCCTTTGAAACATTTTCCTATGTGTTTCTTTCCACATCTTTGACACATAGGTTTTTGAACATTTTTACCCTAATGATTATTACCTGATCTTCTGTAGGGTTTTGTTTCTCGCATATATTATGCCTTATAAAAATCACTAAGGTTCTGGTGGTCAATCATGACTCCAGGTAGTTTTTTGAGAATAAGAACAAGAGTTCTCATTGTAGCTCCCATATCATTCAGTTGCTCGTTCGGAAATACGTCACCGTTTTCTTCTCATCCACTGTTACTTTGGTTCCTTCTAGATCCAGCCATTTACTAAAACCAAAATGGCCAGTGTGAGTATATCAGTAAAATAATCATATAATACTAAGACATAATTATTCATGTTATCTTAAACTCATTCACTTTATCTAAAAAAACTACGACTCTTTCTGAAATCCTAGCCATTATGGTAATGTCACTTATGATTAAAGAATTCCCTAAACTCTAAAGTTATCTAAACCTCCCTTTGATACCAACTATAAGGACCCAAAATTAAACATTACTTAATCATGAATGAAAGGAATAATTCAAATTGAGGATCTTTTCAGGTTTAGAGTTTTAGAGAATTTGGACATAACTATTACATCTCAAAAAACTATAAAGTAGACACATCTTCTCAGTTTGAATTTTTTCACTAAATAAAAACTCTTGAACAAGAGAGTCATGTATAGTTCCTTGTTTTAGATATCACGAAATTTCATTGATCCCATCCTTGACCCTATTCCACTTTATGTCCTGTGAAAAACATTTCAGAAACTTGGGATGAGCTTAAAAATATCAGTAAGGGATATAAATATATGGAATGAAAACATTAGTCCATGTATACATAAGAATCAATGAAATCCTACTTTACTCTTTAACATAAGCACTTTAACATACCTCATGAAATCATTAAATTTATGAATAAATCATAGAAATAATAAGACATAAAAGTAACATGAGGCATTCATAAAATTCTTACGTAGGGTGTAACCCTCATTGTTATGTTTGAAATACCCATCATAGTATATTCCCAAAATCTCTTTAGAGAAACCTTAGCGTTTAACTCCTTCGCGTTACCCAATGCATTGGAGAGCTATCTCGGGCTCACCCGCCCTATGTTTATCATGGAACCACCAATATTATAAGGCCCCAGCCTTAAACCTTACTTAATCTTGAGTTATTACAAGATTAGACATTGGGGATCTTTTCAGGTTTAGAGTTTTAGAGAATTAGATCATAAAACTTGAATTACATTCCACATATAAACAAAGTGGTTACATAAAGATAGTATTCTTATTTACCATCAATGGAAACATATTTAAAAAAACATGGATTTTTTCTTGACACTTCCTTGACACTATCATCATATCATGTACCTTTCCCTTGACATGTGAAAAACATTTCAAAAAAACTTTGGATGAGCATAAAAAGCTCAGTAAGGGATATAAAAATATGGAAAGGAAACATGGGTACATATATACATAATAATGAAATAATACTTTACCCACAAAACATAACCACTTTAACATACCTCATCAAATCATGAATAAATCATAGAAATCATAATACATAAAGGTAACTTGAGGCATTCATAACATTTTTACATAGGGAGTAACCCTCTTGGTTACGTTTGGAATACTCATAATAGTATATTCCCTAAATCTCTTTGGAGAAACCTTAACGTTTCACTCCTTCGCATTACCCAATGCATTGTAGAGCTATATCGGGCTCACCCACCCTTAGTCTATCACGGAACCACCCGTCTTCATAATAATGCCCAAGAACCTCAACATAATCGTATCACATAAAACATGCATAAAGGAAACATAACATTTCCACCTTTCAAACACAAGATATTAATACAACACATTGATATAAAAACATTATGAAAACCATTTTCAATACCAAAATAAAAGAAAAGTAAAACATGGTATTTATTTTTCTTTAAAAAAAGTATGGCTTGTAGAGGAAATCGAAACTACAATAATGGTCACAGCGGCAGAGAAGTCGTTGACGCCGCATACGTACGACAAAAAACATTCTCTTTTGTTGTTTAGTAAACTATTCGTATAAAAAAGATTCATTTTGAATAAACGTAAAAGTCAAAGGGGTTTATACACCGTATAAAATAAGGTTGTGTATAAAACAAAATATGCTTCAATGAAAGGAGATTGAGACGAAGTCCCATACCTCGGGTCTGACTTGACTCGGTCGTTCTTTAATCTCCTGAATAATAAACTTGAGTTAATTTCTACTTGTTTATAAACCTTTTTCATGTTCATTATTCCTTTTATATAACTTATTGTCATGTCATGAACACTATGTAATTATTTAAGTAAATAACGGTCATTTTAACGATCACTGGTACTTGAGTAAAAAATAAGCCCTTTATAATTACAAGTTGTTCATGTATCCATTATATTCAGAATGGTATTCATGATGTAGATATCATATATTTCATATATATCCAGTACATGCATGCATTTATAATATTACAAAATCATTTAGAGGTAAGAAATGAAATGCACCGTTCATGGAGACGGTAAGCCGTACGTACGCATGAACACTTCTTTCATTTCTATTTCGTATTTTATAGAATGTAATCATAATGATATAAATTTATATTATAATTCCAGTATAATATCATACATAATATCATAGTTCCATCCTTTATATGTCCCACATATGGTATTTAATGAATCAAATCACTTTGAGGGGGCGGTAGTCCGCACTTCCTTAAATAAAGATATCGCGTTTACCCATAATGGAAACCATAAAGGTATGCCCAAAATGAAAAATACAGAAGCTTAAGGAAAACATAAACATATTATATATCATATATAAATATAGTGACATCTTAATGGCCACATTTTAAGGTGTTAAAAGAATGTTGAACAATCATCGTTTTGGGAGGCATAAATTCACCATCCACGGAAATAGTATGTCCTTTAACCATTAGATGTAGGTGTGTGTAAGTGTATCTAGAATCCTTCTTATAACAACATCATAGTATATTTAAGATACTGGAGTTTTTACAAAAGAAATGAATAAAAAGAGTTTAGGGGGTTAGAGAAGAAAAATAAAACAAAAGGACTCAAGTGAAGACATTACCTTAAAATCGGGTAACTCCCATTGGTTTGAGCTCAAAGGCTTCCTTGGGAAGACTTCTGCCCAAAGTGAGGCTTCAAGGAGTAATATAGGGAAGTGGAGAGACAAAATGAGCAGGGGTTGGCCGAGCCAAAGGCTTTGGAAGTGTGGGTAAGGAGGTAGAGGTGGGGGCCTTTTATAAGAGGAGAGGAGGGGCACTCTTGGAAAGTAAAGAAAAGTCACTTTATTTTAAAATGGAATTCGGATTTAAGAGGTCCCACATTGATATAATTCGAGGATAAGGTGATAAGGGTTCGAAATATACCCACCCAATAGGTTTTTGACATGTTTAGGTCTTAGATTTTACATTATCTTTCCATTTTATTTAAATCCTTTATTAATGAGGTAGTCGCTGCATCATCATGATGTCATAAATAATTTAATTTATTTAAAGTCTAAAAATTATAAAACAAATAATATGATGTAGGAAATCTTTTTATAGTTCCAATGACTATTTATAATCAATAATCGGACTTGTATAACCCCTTGTAAAAATTGTTTTAGTAAAACATCTCATGTTTGTGTCATTTTTTCTTTAACATTAAATAAAAAGTTATTTATGTCATTTCCCAACCAAAGTTCCTCCATGGGGTCCCCAAGTTGAACCATGGATTTTATCGATTGGCCATGACTCATCCAATGAGGGTAGGACATGTGTCAAGCTCATCTCATATTATTAAAACATTATTTTTACCTTAAACTACACTAATTACCACTAGTCGCGATTAAGAACTTAAAAGTTACTATTCACCAAAAAATTATTTTAATCTCATTGAACTACATTTTACTTCTTAATGACAACCATATATTCCGGATTATTGAAAATCAAATCACAGAAGTGGAAAAGTTTCATTTAAACGAAAAATCAGTTTCTTTAACTACCACTTAGTGGTTTCACTATTCATTAAAAATTGAAGTTTTTCAGAAAGATACCAAAAATTCACCCTAAGATATATTTGATATTCCGAATTAAAAAATGATGTATATTTTACAAAATTCAAAACATTTAAATTACATTAATTAATTTAATAACTAATTCCCGCTGTCATGGCAAATAGCGTGTTTTTATGAAATAATAAGTATCAAAAGATTGACACTAGTTTAAATCCAATTTCAAAGTGAAATTGATTCCAATGACCACCATTGGATAAAATGGTAAAAATTGATTCTAATTTTACTTCAAAACCAATTAAAAATATAATCTAATAATATAAATAAATTCGATCAAAAAGAGGTTTTGAATTAAAATACAACATTTTTCACCATTCATTAAAAAATGAACTTTATCAGAAAAATACCAAAAATTCACACAAAGTAAATTTTGATGTCCCAATCATAAATAATAAGTTTATTTTGACAAAAATAGCTTATATAATTGTAAAAAGATAGATTTAAAAAGGGTTTTCCATCAAAAGGCAGTAAAACAATCTTTTAAGAATATTAGTGTATTCCATGCATAAGATTGTATTTATTTTCATTTTAAGCCTCTAAAACACTATCTTAATCATTAATAGACATAGATAAAAATATATATTATTCATTACTTACATGGGATGTTACATCCTTCCCCCCTGAAAGAAATTGCGTCCCCGCAATTTATTTACTTATCGAATAAATGGCGGTACTTATCCCTCATTGCATTTTCATATTCCCAGGTTGCCTCTTCCATAATGTGGTTTTCCACAAAACCTTTACCTGATTAATCACCATATTCCATAACACTTGCTCCCTTTGGTCAAGAATCTGGACTGGTTGTTCCTCATAAGATAGGTTCTCTTCCAGCTAAACTACCTCTGGGCTCAAAACATGAGATGGATCTGGCATGTACTTTCTCAGCATCGAAACATGAAAAACATTGTGTACCTGAGATAAACATGGGGGTAAATCCACTCTGTATGCAACTAATCCAAATCTCTCAAGAATTTCATATGGTCCAATGAACCTTGGACTCAGCTTTCCTTTCTTACCAAATCTCATCACACTTTTCCATGGTGAAACCTTGAGAAAATCATGATCACCTACCTCGAAAGATAGATCCTTCCTCCGGTTATCCGCATAACTCTTCTGCCTGCTCTGAGCTGTTCTTATGTCGTTCTGAATCAACTAAACTTTTTCTGCCATCTCTTCTACTAATTCTGGTCCCATCGTCTTCCTTTCACCCACTTCATCCCAAAATGATGGAGTTCGACACAACTTCCCATATAATGCCTTAAATGGTGCAATCTGTATACTGGAATGAAAACTGTTATTATAAGAAAACTCAACCAAAGAAAGATGTTGGTCCCAACTTCACGGATAATCCATAGAACAAGCTCGTAGCATATCCTCCAAGGTCTGAATTGTTCGTTCTGACTACCCATCTGATTGCAGATGAATAGCTGTACTAAAATTTAATTCAGTACCCAACAACTTCTGAAGGCCTTTCCAAAAGTTATAAGTAAACCTGAGATCACAGTCAGATACAATGGAGAGAGGAACTCCATGAATCCTGACTATCTCTTTAAGATACAAACGGGAAAGTTGATCTAGGGAAAAATTATCTCGTATAGCAAGGAAATGAGCATATTCAGTCAAGCGATCAACAATAACCCATATTGCATTATTACCTCAAGATGTCTTTGGTAATCCCACAACAAAATCCATGGATATATTCTCCCATTTCCACTCTGGCACTGGTAAAGGCTGAAGCATCCCTTTCGGTAACTGACACTCTAGTTTAAACTGTTGACATGTAAAACACTTCACAGTAAAATCAGGAATATCTCTTTTCACTCCACCCCACCAGTAATACTCCCGCAGATCTCTGTACATCGTAGTACTGCCATGATGAACTGAAAATGGAGAACTATGAGCTTCACATAACAACTATCACTTCAACTGTGAATTACAAGGCACACACAATCTCTTCCCAAATCTCAAAACACAATTACTATCAATTTTGAATTCAGGAAACTTACCTTTCTGAAATAGCTCTACCATTTTCAGCAACTCACTGTCTTGCTACTGTGCTTTCTTGATTCTGTATGATAGAGAATATTTCACTGATACCTGAAATAAAATAGAAGAACATCCTGCGCCAAAAACTTCTATGCCAAAGTTAATCAAATCCTTAACCAAAGGATCACGTTCCAAACACAACATTGTTAATGAAGCATTACTTTTTCGACTCAAAGCATTAGCCACTTTATTTGCTTTTCCCGGATGGTAATGAATTGTACAATCATAATCCTTGATTAATTCCAGCTATCTCCTCTGTCTCATGTTTTACTTTTTTTGGGTGAATATATACTTTAAACTTTTGTGATCAGTATATATTTCACACATTACTCCATACAAATGATGCCTCCAAATTTTTAAAGCAAAAACAACAGCAGCTAATTCCAAATCATGTGTAGGGTAATTTACCTCATGAGTTTTCTACTGTCGTGAAGCATAAGCAATTACTTGATCATTCTACATTAGGACGCAACCAAGTCCTTTCAATGAAGCATCACTGTATATAACAAACTCACCATTCCTGGAAGGATGTTCCAAAACTGGAGCTTTCACCAATCTTCTTTTCAATTCCTGAAAACAATCATCACATTCTTTTGTCTAGATAAACTTAACACCCCTACGAGTTAGCTTAGTAATTGGACTAGATAACCGTGAAAAATTTCTAACAAACCTTCGGTAATAGCCTGCCAAACCAATGAAGCTACGAATTTCAGTTACATTTGTGGGTCTTGGCCAGTCTTCCTCAACTTTTGTTTTTGCAGGATCAACAGCTATCCCATCTTTAGAAACAATGTGACCAAGGAAAGAAATTTGTTGCAACCAAAACTCGCACTTGATGAATTTTCCAAACAGCTTCTTTTCTTTTAAGGTTTGGAAGATAACCCTTAAATGTCTTTCATGCTCCTCTTTACTTTTAGAAAACACCAAAATATCATCAATGAAGACCACAACAAACTTATCCAAGAACTCATGGAAAATTATATTCATTAAGTCCATGAATACAGCAGGTGCATTGGTTAGCCCAAAATGCATTACTACAAATTCATAATGGCCATATCTTGTACGGAACGTGGTCTTCGGAACATCTGCTTCCTTTACCTTCAGTTGATGGTACCCCGATCTCAAGTCAATCTTTGAAAAATACTGAGCTCCCTGGAGCTGATGAAACAAATCATCGATATGAGGCAAAGGATATTTGTTCTTAACAGTGATATTATTCAAGGCTCTATAATCAATGCAAAGTATCATTGAACCATATTTATTTTTAACAAATAAAACCGGAGGACCCCATGGTGATGTGCTAGGTCGAATGAAACCTTTCTCTAATAAATCTTGCAATTGCTCCTTCAACTCTAAAAGTTCAATTTGAGCCATTCGATAAGGGGGTTTTAAAATTGGCTTAGCATCAGGAACTAAGTCAACGGTAAACTCAACTTCCCGATCTGGTATTATTCCAGGAAACTCATTAGGAAAAACATCAGGATACTCATTTACCACTGGCACATCATTAATCTGCATAGTTCCTTTATTTTCAACGATGTGTGAAAGGTAACATTCATTTCCATCTTTTACAAGTTTCTCGGCCTCTCGATATGTTATCAACAGTAAGGGTTCATTCTTGTACTCAAACTGAAAGTCTTTCTGAAAAGAAACTTCTTTAGCTCTATAGTCAATCTTAGCATGGTAAATAGAGAGCCAATCCATCCCCAAGATAACATCAAACTATACTAGAGGTAGAACAATAAGGTTTGCAAGTAGGTTCTTTCCACATATAAGGATAGGAAGATTCTTATAAATTCTTTTTTCCTCAACACTTCCCCCATGTTTTTTTACCAAAAGTTCAGAAGTCATTTCTTGAGATGGTATTCCAATTTTACTAGAAAAGTTTTCAGAGATGAAAGAATGTGTAGACCCCGAATCAAACAACACACTGGCATAATCTGAAAAAACAAAGTACCTGATACAACTTCATTTGATAGCCCGACATCTGCTGATGTAGTTGCAAAGGATTTCACCACCCCTTTCTGCTTGTAGTCTAACTGCTTCCTATCACTCCATATCTTTGTCCGACACTCGTTTGCATAGTGACCCATCTCATTGCACTTATAACATTTCACTAACTGTAAATCAAATTTGGTCTTACCTTCACCTTGATCCTTTTCAGTGCAATCACGAGCCTTATGTCCCATCTTACCACATCGATAGCACTTTCCAGAATTCAGAAGACATTCCCCAGCATGCCTTTTGCCACATTTATCACAAACTGGAAACTTAGTTTTCTTACCATCAGACTTTTTTGAAGAATTCTTACCTTTCTCCTGCCACCTCGGTCTCTTCTTCTGTTGGTTGTTATAGAACACTTGATCATCGGGAAACTCCATTTCCACCTTCTCAGCACATCGAACAAGCTTTTCATAACTTTTAAACTCACGAGAAGCTAATGCCCTTCGATATTTTGGATTTAATCCTGAGTAAAAACAATTGATTTTACTATCAAGGTCTCGGATAAAATTTGGAGCATACCTTGCCAATCGAGTGAACCTTTCTTCATAGGTAGCCACTGAGTCTTCCTCTTGCCTCAATTCCAAGAATTGATTTTCCATCCTAAGTCGAACAGCCTTTGGAAAATACTTCTCAAGAAACATACCTTTGAATTCATCCCAGTCAAGAGTATCAATCTCATCAGCATCCCTGATATTTTTAACCATCGAGCACCACTGATCTGCTTCACCCTCCAAACGGTAAATAGAAAGACTAAACTTTTGATTATCTGAACACCCCATGAAATCGAAAATCTTCTCCAGTTCTTTAATCCACCCTTCAGCTAGCACAGGGTCAGATGATCCTCTAAATGGTGGGGGATGTTGCCTCATGAAATGTTCCACCACTGACATGTTCCTTTGCGGTTGATCTGGCTAATCTCGTGCATGGATACCACCACCATTTATCGCTTTAGTGAACTGCGCCATTACTGCAACAAACTGTTCAGTTCCAATTCCAACCATCTCAGGATGCTGATTCGGAAGGTTATTTCCTTCTGCATGCCTTCCTAGCACTACTTACATGTTTCCTCTGCGGAAAACCATTCTGAACAAACATGTCTTAGATGAAGCAACATAGTAATCTTCAAATGCTACATCACTTCAAAAAAAAATATTTTTGGATAAACATTTAATAGAATTCTGACTCCTAAAGTTATCTAAACCGACCCTTGATACCAACTATAAGGCCCCAGCCCTAAACCTTACTTAATATTGAGTTATTACAAGATTATACATTGAGGATCTTTTCGGGTTTATAGTTTTAGAGAATTAGATCATAAAACATGAATTACATTCCACATATAAACAAAGTGGTTACATAAAGATAGTATTCTTCTTTCCCATCAATGGAAACATATTTAAAATAAAACATGGATTCTCTCTTGACACTTACTTGACACTATCATCATATCATGTACCTTTCCCTTGACCTGTGAAAAACATTTCAAAAAAACTTGGGATGAGCATAAAAATCTCAGTAAGGGATATAAAAATATGTAAAGGAAACATGAGTACATATATACATAAGAATGAAATCATACTTTACCCATAAAACATAAGCACTTTAACATACCTCATCTAATCATGAATAAATCATAAAAATAATAAGACATAAAGATAACTTGAGGCATTCATAACATTCTTACGTAGGGAGTAACCCTCTTGGTTACGTTTGGAATACCCATCACAGTGTATTACCTAAATCTCTTTGGAGAGAATTTAACGTTTCACTCCTTCGCGTTACCCAAAGCATTGGTGGGCTATATTGGGCTCACACGCCCTTAGTCTATCACAAAACCACCCATCTTTATAATAATTCCCAAGAACCTCAACATAATCGTATCACATAAAACATGCATAAAGGAGACATAACATTTCCACCTTTCAAACACAAGATATCAATACAAAACATTGATATAAAAACATTATGAAAACCATTTTCAATACCAAAATAAATGAAAAGTAAAACATTTTATTTATTTTTCTTTTAAAAAAAAGTATGGCTTGTAGAGGAAGCTGAAACTCAAATAATGGTCACAGCGGCGGAGAAGTCGTTGTCTCCGCATACGTATGAAAAAAAACATTCCCTTTTGTTTTTTAGTAAACGATTCGTATAAAAAATATTCCTTTTGAATAAACGTAAAATTCAAAGGGGTTTATACACCGTATAAAAGAAGGTTGTGTATAAAACAAAATATGCCTCAATGAAAGAAGATTGAGACGAAGTCCCATACCTCGGGTCCGACTTGACTCGGTCGTTCTTTAATCTCCTGAATAATAAACATGAGTTAATTTCTACTTGTTTAATAACCTTTTTCAAGTTCATTATTCCTTTTATATCACTTATTTCCATGTTCTGAACACTATGTAATTATTTAAGTTAATAACGGTTGTTTTAACGATCATTGGTACTTGAGTAAAAAATAAGCCCTTTATAATTACAAGTTGTTCATGTATCCATTATATACAGAATGGTATTCATGATGTAGATAAAATATATTTCATATATATCCAGTACCTGCATGCATTTATAATATTACATAATCATTTTGAGGTAAGAAATGAAATGCACCGTTCATGGAGACGGTAAGCCGTACGTACGTATGAACGCTACTTTCATTTCTATTTCATATTTTATAGAATGGAATCATAATGATATAAAGGTATATTATAATTCCAGTATAATATCATATATAATATCATAGTTCCATCCTTTATACGTCCCACATATGGTATTTAACGAATCAAATCACTTTGAGGGGGCGGTAGTCTGCACTTCTTTAAATGAAGATATCGCGTTTACCCATAATGAAAACCATAAAGGTATGCCCAAAATGAAAAATACAGAAGCTTAAGGAAAACATAAACATATTATATATCATATATAAATATATTGGCATCTTAATGGCCACCTTTGAAGGTGTTAAAAGAATGTTGAATAATCATCATTTCGGGAGGCATAAATTCACCATCCACGGAAACAGTATGTCCTTTAACCATTAGATGTAGGTGTGTGTAAGTGTAGCTCGAATAAATATTATAAAAAAATCCTAGTATATTGAAGATACTGTAGTTGTTACAAAAGAAATGAATAAAAAGAGTTTAGGGGGTTGGAGAAGTAAAATAAAACAAAAGGACTCAAGTGAAGACATTACCTTAAAATCAGGTAACTCCCTTTGGTTTGAGCTCAAAGGCTTCCCTGGGAAGACTTCTTCCCAAAGTGAGTCTTCAAGGAGTAAGATAGGGAAGTGGAGAGACAAAATGAGCAGGTTTTGGCCGAGCCAAAGGCTTTTGAAGTGTGGGTAAGGAGGTAGAGGTGGGGGCCTTTTATAAGAGGAGAGGAGGGGCACTCTTGGAAAGTAAAGAAAAGTAACTTTATTTTAAAATGGAATTCGGATTTAAGAGGTCCCACATTGATATAATTAGAGGATAAGGCGATAAGGGTTCGAAATATACCCACCCAATAGGTTTTGGACATGTGTAGGTCTTATATTTTACATTGTCTTTCCATTTTATTTAAATCTTTTATTAATGAGATAATCGCTGCGTCATCATGATGTCATAAATAATTTAATTAATTTAAAGTCTAAAAATTATAAAAAAATACTATGATGTAGTAAATATTTTTATATTTCCAATGACTATTTATAATAAAAAATATGACTTTTATAACCCCATGTATAAATTTTTTTAGTAAAACATCTCATGTTTGTGTCATTTTTACTTTAACATTAAATAAAAAGTTATTTATGTCATTTCCAAACAAAAGAGGCTCCATGGGGTCCGCAAGTTGACCCATGGATTGTCTTGGTCGGCCATGACACATCCAATGAGGGTAGGACATGTGTGAAGCTCATCTCATATTATTAAAACGTTATTTTTACCTTAAACTACACTAATTACCACTAATCGCGATTAAGAACTTAAAAGTTACTATTCACCAAAAAATTATTTTAATCTCATTGAACCACATTTTACTTCTTAATGACAAACATGTATGTCAGATATTTGAAAATAAAATCACAGAAGTGGCAAAGTTTCATTTAAACAAAAAATCAGTTTCTTTAACTACCACTTAGTGGTTTCACTATTCATCAAAAATTGAAGTTTTTCAGAAAGATACCAAAACATGACCCTAAGATATATTTGAAATTCTGAATTATAAAATGATGTCTATTTTACAAAATTCAAAACATGTAAGTTGCATTAATTAATTTAATAACTAATTCCCACTGTCATGACAAATAGCGTGTTTTTATGAAACAATAAGTATCAAAAGATTGACACTAGTTTAAGTCCAATTTCAAAGTGAAATTGATTCCAATGACCACCATTGGATAAAATGGTAAAAATTTATTCTAATTTCACTTCAAAACCAATTCAAAAGATAATATAATCATATTAATATATTAGATTAAAAAGAGGTTTTGAATTAAAATTCAACATTTTTCACTATTCATTAAAAAATGAACTTTATCGGAAAAATACAAAAAATTCACATAAAGTAAATTTTGATGTCCCAATCATAAATAATAAGTTTATTTTGAAAAACATAGCTTATAAAATTTTCAAAAGATAGATTTAAAAGGGTTTGTCATCAAAAGGCAATAAAACAATCTTTTAAGAATATTAGTGTATTCCATGCATAAGATTGTATTTATTTTTATTTTAAGCCTCTAAAACACTATCTTAATCATTAATAGACATAGATAAAAATATCTATTATTAATTACTTACTTGGGATGTTAGACATATACTAAACAATGCCCAATAACCATAAAATAATCATAACATATAACACATGTATAAAGGAATGATAACATTTTCACATTCCAATATATCAATTCAAGATATTTAAATAAACAATGTTTTATAAAATATTTTTCAAAACCATTTAAAAAGATATTTTTGAATCAAAGTGTCCCATACCAATTTGAAGATTTTGAATTAAATATCATTTGAAAACAATAGTGTCCATATAAATAAATCCTAAAACCCATTTTGAAAACATGGAAATTAATGAGAAATATTTAGAAGAATAAATCATTAAAACATTTAAAATGATATTTCAGTTAAAGAGTTTTTTAAAAAAAGAGAGACACATGAATACAAATAGTTAAAGAATAAATTTTACTCAGAACTTTATAATATAATGATAATTAAGGTATTAAAGATATAATATTTTAACGGATAGTATATACACCATATTATAGTGAATTGGCGCATAAAAACAATAAAGTCTCAGTGGAAATGTAAATAGCGATGAAATCCCTTATACAGATGGCATCCTTAAATTAAGGATGAATCAATCAAATAATTATGTGTGACCAAAGTAAATACACCCAATATAAGTGGATATTAAGTTTAAAACAATCAGAGGTCATTCACACATATTCATAGGATGACATATTCAAGAAGTACATGTTGAACCCAAAGAATTGAAATTGGGTTAAGAAGTTCCCTTGTAAAAATTCGACAGCCTAACATCGTCACTTTAAAATTCAGAAAATGAGTTGATGAGATAAAAGGGGTATCTCATCACTTGGAATTTTTTTTTACAGCAATAAGGATATATAATAACATATCCAAACAGAAAAAGATGTAAATTAAAAGACCTAACAAAAAGAAGTCTTTTAAAAAAGAGGAGGGTGAAAGGTTCCCTTACGGATTTCGGTAACTTTTGAAACGTACTCCCCATGAAAGAAGGGTCATACAATGAAGATGTAAATAGCCATAAATTAATGTATATTACACAAATAATACAATCATAGGAAGTAAATACACCACATAAAAGTAAATATTTTCAAATGTAGCATGAATCTCACGAGAATAAAAAGTGAGATAAAAACCCCTAACCTCGTTGTAATCAATCGAGTCATATGACCAAAAGATAATAAAAACCAAATGAATGACATAATACCAGTAATATAAATAGAATAATGATAATATATATGAAATGTCAGTACACAATACACCACATGAAATAAATATGTGGCGAACAATAGAAATCTCGCGGAATTAAAATCGAGATCAGAAATCCCCTATCCTCAAGTCCGACTTGTCTTGTTCGTTTCTTTATATTACTGAATAATAAACTTTGGTAAGTTAATATTTTTTTAAGTAATTCCATTAATGTTTATTATTCAATTCATATCACATATTATCACATTATAATAATTAGTTAATTATGTGATTTCATATCATACAGTTGTCGATGTTTGGTACATGAGTCAAAAATGAACATGTTTGAAAAGAATTGCCCATGTAGTTTTAATTACATCATCTCCAGAATGGTGTTCATGATTTAAATATCATATATATCCAGTATATATGTATTTAATAATATTTTATAATTTTTGGAGATAAGAAATGAAATGTATCATTCATGGAGACGGTAGGCCGTACGTACGCATGAACGCTATATTCATTTTTTTCATATTAATGGACTTTAAAACTAAATGAGACATATATATATTATAATTACAGTGTAATATATATTTTATATAGGTAAAATAAGTTCATTAATTAAATTATTTATAAATTCCATGTCAGGCATGAACCTGTAACATCACTTGAGTGGGCAGTTTTCCACACTTTCCCAGATGAAATTATCACATTTGCACAACATGCCAAGCATAAAGATATGTTTTAAAAATAAAATACAGAAGCATTTAGAGGACATAAATATAATTTATATCATATATAAATATTTTGATATCTTAATTTCCACCATAAAAGGTGTTAAAATAATATTGAACAATCATTATTTCCTGAGACAGTAATTCACCACCCACAAAAACAGTATGTTATTTAACAATTAGATGGAGGTGTGTGTAAGTGTAGGTAGAATCATTATCATAAAAAAATCATTTAATATTTAGGATAATTGTGTTATTATGGGATAAAATAATAAGAAGATAGTGGTGAGTGATGAAGGAATATAAAAGAAATAAACTCGAGAGAAGACATTACCTCTAAATCAGGTAACTCCTTTTTATTTGACCAAAGGATTCCTTGAAAAGACTTCTGCCCAAAGTGAGGCTTCTAGGAGTAATAAAGGGATGTGGAGAGATAATATGAGAATAAGTTGGATGTTCCTAGGGCTTAGGATTTGTGGGTAAGGGGATAGAGGTGGGGGCCTTTTATAAGAGCGAGGAGGGTCACTTTGGGAAAGTCTTGAAATGTAACTTTATTATAAAATGGGTTTTGGATTTTAGAGGTCCCAAAATGATATATTTCTAGGATAAGGTGATAAGGGTTCGAAATCCACCCATACAATTAGGTTTAGTCAAGTTTATATCTTATATTTTACCTTATCTTTTCATTTTATTTAAATCGTTCATTAATGAGGTAATCACTGCATCATCATGATGTCATAAATAAATTTATTTATTTAATGTCTAAAAATTATAAAAAAAATATCATCATGAAGGAAATATTATTAGATTTACAATTACTATTTATATGCTAAGAGATAATTTATGTAAACAAAATTAATTTTTTTTACTTAGGATATACAAACCTTTGTTTATTTCTCTTCTTTTTCAAAAAATAATGTCATAAATGTCACTATCACACCCATGTGACTCCATGGGCCCTCAAAATGGGTAAAAAGCATCCCATGGTCGGCCATGACTCAAAAAAGAGGATTTGGACACATGTTCGGGACATTTTATATTATTATGATATTATTTTATTACCCTTAACTACCTGATTACTAATTAATCACGATAATTAAAGATAATTATCGTCGTTACTATTCATAATGTCCAAAAGCAAAAGAGTTTTAATTACATAATTTGGACCTTCTGATTGAAAATATGGAATCAATTTTACCAAATTATAAATACAGAAATTTCAGTAATTAATTTAAAAATAATTCCTGTTGTCACAACCAAACACGAGTTTTTAAGAAGTAAAATTTATCAAAAGATTGACTTGTTTTTACATCCAATTGAAAAGTGAAATTACTTTAAATGACAAAAATTGTATTAAGAGATAAAAACCTAATTATATTACACTTTAAAAAAAATTAAAAGGATAATATAACTATATAATTAAATTAGATGAAAAATCAATTTTGAAGTAAAATGTAGTATTTTTTACTATTCATTAAAAATGAACATTTGTTAGAAAAATACCAAAAATTTATCCAAAGTTAATTTTATATTAGAAATTAAAAAATGATGCCCATTTTACCAAATTCAAAACATAGAAGTTTCATTAATTATTTTTATAATTTATTTCCACTGTCAAAACAAATAGCGTGTTCTTAAGAAACAATATCTATCAAAAGATTGACACTTATTTATGTCCAATTTTAAAGTGAAATTTATTCCAATGACCACCATTGAATTAAATGGTAAAATTATATTATAATTAAACTTTGAAACCAATTAAAAATATAATCTAACCATTTAAATAAATTAGATTAAAAGGTGGTTTTGAATTAAAATACATCATTTTTCACTATTCATGAAAAATGAACTTTATCGGAAAAATAACAAAAATTTACACAAATTTAATTTCGATGTCCCAATTCTAAAGAAGGATTTTATTTTGTATAACATATAAATTTGAAAAAAATATATTTATAAAGGGTTCTCCATTAAAAGGCAGTTAATCGACCTTTTAAAGAATATTAGAATATTTATGCTTAAAATTGGATTCATTCACATTTTAAGCCTCTATCATCAATTGGGTAATTGTTAAAATATTTAACAAACATATATAATAATTTTTTAGTTAGTTTTTTCATTCCCGCCATTACAACAACAAGGCGTTAACTACCATTTAAAATAATATTTTTATATTAACTGTGTGCAACATAAGATTTAAAAGAAACTCGTTGTTTCTTATTGGGTAAGCCATCGAACATAGCATTTCTTTGAAATATTTATTAAAATTTTATTCACAAATATTAATAAATATGAAAATGTCATATTCTTTATTTACCTGGGATGTTACATTTACTACACCTTGAAAACCCTTCGAATTGCCTCCAAAATGAGTGGGAGAGGCCTTCTAACCCTTAAAATAAGAAATCATGAGTTGGGTTTGATTGGGAGGATAAAAAAGTGATTTTGGTTAAATCCAATTGTGGCCCATTTTTAAACCCCATTTTTAATTCTGCGCACAGTTAGCTCGTACGGCTAGAAAAACTATGCAGTAACTATGCTATTGATACTGCCTCAAGAGTGATGCCACACAGTTGGCCCACATGGTTTGAAAAACCATGCATTGGCCATGTGAAAGCCCACTAACTCAAAATTTAGGGTATAACTAGGCTAGAAATAGCGTTTTGAAACCATGCTCTTTAACTGTGCACTGTCTCCTAGGTCTATACCCCATATTTGATGGTTACATGGCTTTGTCGCATATTTTACACTTACTGTGATCAAACCATGAACCCCTAGAAAAGCATCCAAACCTTCCCAAAACCATTACTGAATCGCCCAAACATTACCCATCCACTTTAAACCTATAAAAATTCATAAAAAAGGATTCATACCTGAAAATGGGGATAATACATTCTCACCACCACCAGAATTTCTATCCTTAGAAGTTGGGGAACCATTGATTTGTCGAAATATATCGGGTCATTGCTTGACCTCCTCTTTCCCATGCTCCCAAGTCTCCTCATGAATCTAACCATGTTTCCATAAAACCCAAAACAGACTGATGATTCTTCCGTGCAATAATTATTCTTGCCTATCCATAATCTGCATTTAAACATGCACCAACGAAGCATCTGGATCTAGCTCAACATGACCCCAATGAATCACTTGGTCACAATCCAAATATTACTTTTTTCAACTGGGAGACATGAAATACATTATGACGTGCACTAAAATAGGTGGAATGACAAATGATAAACCACCTCTCCAACCCGATCAAGTATCTCAAAATTCCCAACATACCTAAAATATAACTTCCCCTGCTTTCTAAAATGATTATGTCCCAACCTCAAAGAGATTATTTAGAACACATGATTTCCCTCCTTGAATGATAATGACCACCAATGATGGTCTGCGTATAAATTATGATGACTCTACGCCATCTCCATTCTTTTTCTTATCAACTTAATATTCTCTATCATCTCTTGGAAAAGGCTCAGCCCAACCATCGATGTCACACATATTTCCACCCAACATAGTGGAGAATGACACAGAAACCTATACCACTCTTCAAATGGATCCATATTTAATGAGTTCCGATAACTATTATTATAGGATAACCACACCAATTGAAAGTCCCCCTCTATTGATCCTTCAAAATCCATCACACAATACCACAACATATCTTACAATGTTTGTATTGTACTCTCGGATTGACCATCCGTCTAGGGATGATACATCATACTCCTCCTCAACCGAGTACTATGTTATTATTTCAAGGATTCATAGAAATGAGATGTGAAACTCAGATATCTATCTGATACAATTGAAATAGGAACACCCTGTCAATTTACTCTTTACCAGATATAGATTTTTCATAGGTCCACCACTTTATGAGATTCATGAATCGAGATTAAATGGGATGAATTTGTGAGCCAATACACTATTAACCATACATAATCGTGCTTCGTGGTCACTGAGAGACCTCTATCAAAATCCATTTATAGCCACTCCCATTTCAACACTAGGATAGGTAGAGATAGCAACATACCCGCAGGCCCCGGATTCTCCACCATGACTTGCTAGAAATACAAGAATCTAGATACGAACATAGACATTTTCGTTTTCATTACATTCCAAAAAAACCATGATTTCAACTCCTTATACATTTTCTAAGTTCTAGGATGAAAAACCCATCTCAAATGATGATAATAATTAATGATTTTCTCCTAACAAGCCACTATTACAACCATCCGATTCAAAAATCACAACACATAATTCCCATCTAGTTTCAATCCATCAATGTTCTCCCCACCATTGAGTTCGACCTCATAGCCAAAAACCTTGAATAAAAGTTTCTCATATATAACCAAAAAAACTAAGTGAGGAATCAATGATAACAGAAAGAAAATGACTACATCACCTCAGTTTTCATATTCTAACATCATGACACCTATAAATGACATCAACTGCCACTGACCTCATGCATGATTCACCACTTGAGAAAATAACATTCTACTTAATGCTTCTGCCATCGAATTCCATATTACTGGTGTGTATATAAAGTAGATGTTAAAAATTTTGATATACTTTATCCATCTCATCTCCCTCAAATTGAAATATATTTTTGACAAAATATGCTTCAATCTCGTATGATCGGTATACACTGTGATTTTCTCATTGAAGAGATAGTGGTACCATATTTTCAAAGCATGAACTACTTCCTCCAAATCCAAATAATGTGTTGGGTAGTTATTCTCATCAAACCTCAACTACTATGACCCATACAAAAAAATATTACCCATTAAATGAGAACACACCCCAACCTTGATCCGAATGAATCATGATACACCGCGTACTATTTCCTTAGTTCTGGATAAACCAATATTAGTGACGATGTAATAGGATCCATAATATTTTCAAAAGATTTCGGGAACTGGTCATTCCATTGAAATGAAACATTCCTTCTTGTCAAAGATGTCATCGGTGAAGCTAATCCTTAGATGTCATGAACAAAGAGACGATAATACCCAGCTTCACTAAGGAAGATTCATATCTCAAAAAAACAATTTCTGCAGTTTTTAAGAGGTAACAACCCCAATCTTCAATTGATCCACTGAAACACCTAACATTGAAATAACATGTCCTAGAAAACACACCTCTAAAATCCAAAAGGCACATGTTGAAATTTTTTCAAGTAACGAATGCTCCCTCTCAAGATTCCCAAAACTACATTAAAGTGATTCTCATGCTCCACACTTGTCCTTGAATACACAGGTATATCAGCCACAAATGACACCATAATAGAATTTAAATATCTTTTAATTATTCAGTTCATCACTGAAATAATGAAGGCTAGTGTATTTTTAAGGCCAAAGGGCATAGCCACATATTCTTAATGTCCATATCTAATTATGAAATATTTTTTGAAATATCCTCCTACCACACTCACAATTAATGATATCCTGATTTCAATTCAATTTTAGAGAACCACTGAGCTCCCCTCAACTAATCGAATAGGTCATCAATGTGTGGAAGTGGATATAAATTATTTATCATGACTTGGTTAGTATTAAAATAATCAAAACCAAGCTGAAGAGTTTAATCTGCCTTTTTAACGAAAAAACCGGCACTACCCATGGAGATGTGTGAGGCAGGATGAACCTATTTTACTTTTAGCTCCTCCTATTGCACTATCAATTCACCCAATTCTTCTGGTACCATCAAGTAAGATGAAAGAGAGATAGTACCCATACCCAGAAGGAGATAAATCATAAACTCCACTTCTATAATGGGTGCTAACGTTGAGAATTATTCAGGAAAACATCCCTAAACTGATCAACCACTTTCAAAAAACTACTTCTCATAACCTCATCCATTGATTCCAAATACAAATTTTATAATTGATATGATATCATCCCAACAAATGGTTCCAACAAGTTCGTTTCTCCCACCTTCACATTTTTATATTCTGTAAAAATATTATTGATGTCATTACCCAATTTAAAAATATTTGTTCACTCATAATAGTCAATGTGGGATGAGAAAATTTCCAAACCATCTAAACCTAGGATTACATCATACACATCCATCTCAAACATTGAGAATTACCACATAAAATCAACATCATCAAATGATATACCACATTTTCTACATAGTAATGATCAAAAATATCTTTAACCTAGAGTAGTTTGATGTTTTAAAATAGAAGGCTCATTTCCACACACAAACCCAAAAAATCAACAATATGAGAGGCGATGAAAAAAATGAGAACCTCCCATAAAAAACCTTCATTAAGGTCAAATTAAAAATAATTATAACTCACACTATGGATGGTCCTAAATGATCATTCACCATATCCTACTCGGCTCTAAACAACTGTTTGCTTGCTGTAATGTACTTTTTATTACCCTACTGAAACTTCCCTTTTTAAGAAGTAATGGGATTACAAGAATCACCATGATTATCTCATCTATACTAATGAGGGTTGTGCTGCTTCCACTATCCTGTTGTGGCATGAGACCCCAATGACACTTGAGTAGTCTCACGAACACCTAATCTTAGAGCATTATTAAAATTATGCTGAAGATACACCATTTTCTTGTAGTTATTACTTGATCAAGGATGTGCAATATAATCCCACATTATGTGGATTGTAGAACCACATTGAAAACATCCTGTTTTACTTTGAGGATTTAGAGAAAGATTCACCGATCATATAGTCTGATTATGACCCATACTCCTTCCTTGGAAATATGTGTCCCTCTTCCACTTGATCCTCACGTTAGAGTTTCCATTGTTCCCTATTGGTAGTAACATGATTCCCCTGATTTTGGCCACCCAATATATCCCTTTATTCCACTTATACCCTATTCACTATTTCCATATAATCACATATACATAGAACCAAATTTTTTTAATGAACTACTTGTCTCAAGCCTGATTCAATGATCAATGCCTTCCAAGACGCACGAGCTACCGAGGTATGACATGGTATATAAATGTTCTGCGAATAGTTTATTAGCCCATTTTCTCTTTAAACAACCTAGACCCCTTTTAAAGATTCTCAACTTAGAAAGAAATCATGAAACTCTTAACCAATTTATACCTAGACTCTATGAATTGAAATAAGAATACATACCTAAAATTTAAGTTATTTTCCCAAAAAAAGGATATTCTTCTCCAAACAAGACTTGGTCACCAAGGCTCAAACAAAATACTCAAATTGGTACATGGAAACAGATGGGATCTTACACAATCCCTCCATTTGATCCAGAAACTTCTTGGAATGATGTCTCAACATAAAATCCTTACATCTATGAAATGAAAGGATTGTAAACTTATACGGTTTTTTAGTATTAAAACCACATAAAAGTGTGTCGTATACCATCATTATGAGTAATCCTTTTGTTATTCCTTAAATAAGAATTATGAAACCTACTTATTTCTCATGGTTTTGATCATGCTTATGATTTATGTATTGTTTCTCTTCCACATGGGGCACACATATGTATGATTTTCATTTTGATATGGGTGGTTCCATAATTATATAGTCCTATAATGCATTAGGTAAAGCTTTATATCTCATGATATTCTTGGTATGGGATTAGGAAGTGGACGTAATCTACCATGGTTCTTATTTAACATTATGATTATGGTCTTGGGAGTGACCCGTGACGTAAGTTTATGATAACATATCTTATGTTGTTGCTATATATTATATGATTTCAGGATCTTATTATTTTCCATGATTTAAGGAGATTATGTTTTATTTTTCTTATTATATGTATCTATGCTCATTATAATTATCTATACAATATTCTCTTATGCCTCTTGACTCTCATGTTATGATTTATTGAATTGTTTATTTCCTTACTAGGCTTTTTAGCCCATCCTTTTCCTTATGTGTTTTCCCCAGGTTATCATAAGCAGTTTTATAGGATCTATAGGAGTTAGAATCACTATTTAGAGTTTTAAATAGTTATGTTTTTTTAGGTTTAATATGGTGTATTTGTGTGCCTAATCTTATAAAGTCACCACACCTCTAGATCCTTAGTTTGTCTTTATTAGAAATGAATGTTATTTTTTTCAAACTAGTGAAATCCATTGGGTTCTGAATTTTGAACATGATAGGGTAGAATTGATCATTAAGAAATTCCTCAAAATACTCCCATTTGATACCTTTGTCCGTTCCAGCTTGGACTACCAACTCCCACCACTTCCGTGAAATATAATCCAGAAATTACATTACTAAATTCACAGTGAATTATGCCAAAATTCCTAGGAAAAAAATATTTTATTCAACATATTAAACCACACGTCTTCCCTTTTTAGTTTGAATCACTCTTAAATATGGGTGGATTATCCTTCTCAAACTGAATAGAGGGATCCACATGCCTTGGCTCATAACATGTATTCACACCTTCCAAATCATGGAAATCTTGTATTATGATTTAAACTGGATATAGGTTCACATGTGGTTGAGGTTCAACTAGATTTTCAGCAGCGTCCTCCAATTGGTCTCTGTGACACCAACATGGTACCATTTCTATCAACCTAGGAGTCACCAAACATCTCACTACCTCGCAACTTAGGGAATCAAATTTTAAGTTCAATTACATTGAAACTATAACAACAATGATTTAAAAAATCTTTCATTTTCATGATTCAAACATTTTTGAAATGTCAACCTTGTATTTAAAATCGACCATATTAAAAATAAAACAACCATTCATTTTTCAAAGTCGCACATTTTATTTTTTGATTAATATTTTTCAAAAGTCTACATATTCATAGCCAAAATATAAATCAATATTCCAAATAAAATATTAAATTCTATTGGGAAGTCATTTATAGCATGCATTCCATGATCGTATCACACACTACACCAATGAAAATGAGACCATGCTCCTATAATTGTCATCAAAACACTTATGTACACAACTCCCCAGTAACTTGATGTTCAACATAAAATTTTTAACAATATACATTTTTTCTATACATTTCATGTCTGGAAAATCCAACTACATTCTATTATCCTAGATCATATAATAATTCCAAAACGAGTGTCAAATATAAGGACAATCACCAATTCCAAGACTATAGAAGATATATTTAACATGAAAGTGAACGATTGAACAAAAGGATACCACTTGTAACATCCCACCCCTCTTTATTGGCTTGAGAGGGTAGTTGAATGCTACTTATCCTAATGTGACATACCCAAGGTGCCAAAGGAATGAAATAAATGTCAACATATTCATACATCCAACAATAGTTAAAATTGAAAAAAAACTACATGATTCATGTCAACAATGTTTCACAATTCAATTACACCAAAGGACCAATACAACCAAAATAAAATAATCCAAAATCAGTGCTCCAAGAGGAAGACATGAAAACAAGACCAAAGAGACAATTATGTGACTCCAAAACTATAAACCAATATCTAAGCTCCAAGAACCACAATACTGTCATATATCATAATGAACCACTAAAGAAATGAGAAGATTTACACATAGTTATGTCCCAGAGTACAACATATGTAGAAGAACCAAAGTTACAAAGCATTGGTTGAGTAATAATACTTAGTAGGTTTCCCCCAAATGAATTCTAGGCACATGAAACAAGGTTAAAAAATGTTAGAATAATAATATAAAACAATTTATATAAATCCATTAATACATTTGAACAATTAACAACAAGACAAACACATCCTTACCCCAAAGGAATTCAACCAAATCCACACAATTCAAATTAAAGAAACCTAACATGTAATTACCCATTTCAAATTTGCATAACCAAAGTAATTCTGCATGTCTGCATGCCAACCACAAACATAGCCACATTTTCCCACATTATCTAGATGTTACCCTTGATAGTGGAACTTCGCATGCAACCCCATAACCCTTTTATAGTGTTACATCATGCCCATATTCCATTTCATTTATTTTTGTTCTTTATGCCCACTATCTATACATTTTCAACCGTGATTAACCACCCTATTCAACAAACAAGAAAATAACACTTACCAAAACCACAACAATAATAAAATAAAAAATTTCCAATCCAAAATATCCCTTGAGAACATCAAAAATACCAACCACATGTAAGATCCCTTCAATAAATCACAAATTTATTGAAAACTCCCTTAAACCATTTTATATTCAAACCACTTTTCAATAAAACAACATTTTTATTGCAAAAATTATTTCATAAACCATTTCCTATAAATCTACTAAGCCACTGATCTTAAAATTAACATTTTAAAATAAAATGACAAATCCCCTTTTAAAATGAAAACACATTTATCAAAAAATTACTAAATCATTACAAAAGGGGTTTCCACCATGCATATCACATAAAAATCAAAATAAATTTCTAGAAAAACCATTTAATTTGATGTTAATTCTTCTAGTTCTAGAAAAATGGAATCAATAGATAATCCATCTGCCTTAGGGTTTTGAAAAATCCACCCACCGCATAACCCCACACCAAAATTATACAAGATCGCCAAAAAATAACCTTAGATCACTTTCCCTAACATCAAAAATCCAAAATATCACCATTTTAGGCAATAAAAACAATATATCTACATGCAATAGATATAGATCTAAAAAACTGAGAGATATGGAGAACTAGATATAAGTAAAACAAAGAAACAATCAATATAATGGATTTTACTAGAATATAATTTCCTTTACCGAACCTGGAAACCCCTTCAAATTTCATCCAAAATGTGTAGGAGAGGCCTCCTACCCCTTGAGGAAAAGAAGTATGGGGTTGGGATCAAGTGAGTGAATAAATGAGAGTTTTATGGTAAATCCTATGTGGACCCATTTTCAAAACCCCATTGGTAATTCCATACATAGTTATCTCACATGGTTAGAAACTGTGTGCTAACCGTGCTCCTGTGGATTCCTCAAGAGTGACCATGCATGGTTGGCCTGTAAAATTAGACAAACTATACACCAACTGTATAAAATCTCATTTCCTGGACATGCACGACTTACCTGGGTTGGATGCATGGTTTGGTAATTGTGTGCCTTCACCATTCACCACCTCCCTTTCCCCTGCCCCACCATTCACAGTTACCTGGGTTTGTTGCACGTTTTACACAGACCATGATCTAACCGTGCACCAGAAGAAAAGCTTCCAAACCTTCACAAAATCTTTTCAAAATCTCCCAAACATTACCCAACCAATTTAAACACATAAAAGGCATAAACAGTGGAAATATAACTTAAACTAAGGGTAATACATCCAAAACTATGGTTTCCACCAATAGTTTCATCTTATTTCCACTTCCCATTAAAGGAACTACTCAAGCTACCATTGGGAGTAATTAGAACACCCACTAACTCGGACATGCCATCTTAGTCACATTCCATCACCAAATTCATATCATGTACATGAGAATATGAGGTTATATTCATAATGAACACCTGATATTTGATATATTTTATAATATTTATCTCTAAATTCTAGGTTTTAGTTTCTCATTTGATGCTTTCTAATGTGAGAAATGAACTAGTTCAAAAAATAAAGGTTGACATATTGAGTCACTATTCATTTAACATTTTGAGGGTAAAATAACTCCATCAACTTAGAAACTACCTTTGATTCTAGATATAATTTTTACATAAAAGTGCCTTGATGTATTTAAAACTGAATAAAAAATTATTTCCTTCTAGTCCTATTGATTCATACCACGTTCTACTAAGACCATCAAGATTAATGATGAAATATTTAATATTTATGGAATATGAATTTTGTAAAACTCAAATGAGTTTCTCAATAATTTTCAACCAATATTATTCATCTTGAAGATCATGAAATTCCATAAAAGATGGTGGATTTAGATGAAGAAACATATTAGAATGATCTCTATTATCTTCATTCTGATGAACAAACTATGTAGCTTGAATGTGAATATGTGCATCCACTTTTCCTAGATCTTTTTCTACTAACATAATATATTTTATAGGTTTTGGTCAATTTTAGGGTTCACTTGATATACATATCTTGAATTTCACTTTGTAGGTGTGTAGAAAATTATTCATGTGGTCATGGTTCTACAAAAATGTGATATATAATAAGGGAAATGCTATCCAGGACAGACATGATCATCAACTTCATCAAATGAAATTACACCACCTTGAATAATTTAATTTCATTTAACTAGACCTCAAATAATGAAATCACAAAACAACAATGGTAAAATGTAAGGTGTGAGAAAAAATTTCATGTAGCATCTCACTAAATTTTCAATAATAAATCCACATTATTAAAACCAAATATGCTGATATTCTAAATAAAACATAGAATGTAAATATTTTTATAGAACAAATAAAAGCGTTCTTTTGAAGAATTTTTATGGATAATATAAAACATGTTAAAGAGTATATTTAATTCAAATAAAAAAAATATAATTGTATTTTTAAAAAATTCATGAATAATCACATAAATAAAAAATGTATGAATAAATATTTTAATATAAATCAAGCATGGAAAATCATTTGCAGTAATAGAACCATAGTAATAAAACCTGAGGTTAGTTATTTTAGAAAGTATGGTTCTACAAACTATCAATAAAATATTGATCTAGGGGTGAAAAAACTCTATAGATCCCAAGACTATTAGGAATAAGATAGAATCCCAAATAATAAACTCCCCACCCTCATGATAGTTTAGTAATGTCGAAATCTGGAATTCATTTATAGATATTAGTTTTCCTAGAATGAATATACTCCTACTTAACTACCAATGATACAATGTTATTTAAGGAAATCAATAATACTTTCGGTTATCATTCATTTATATAAATCTCAAATAATTCCAATAAGTTCTTCCATCATCCCTAATTATATGTTTCAAAACCTATATATTGATTCAAAAACAAACATCAAATGGGTTTTATAAATAACTCATTCCATTCAAATAAATTCAACCCATTTCAAAACAAAAAACAATTCATTCCATTACAATCAAAAGTTACCACAAAAATTCATACCTAAAATTATTTATTTAATTTCAATTACAATACTATGGGAATCAACAATTTATTTCAAAAACCATTATCAAAAAAATTTCATCACACAAACCTTACCATTTCAAAATAATTTATCAAAGAGTAAAATATATATTTGGAAATAAATCCCAAATCATTATCAAATTAAATAAGAAACAATATATTCAAATGATTGTAATTCCCTTAAAAATCCACCTACCACAATCAATATCAACAATCATAAAATTTTAAACCCACCTATCGAGATTCGATGTCTTGAATGAAAAATGGATAATAATTCAACAAAAATTTACCATGTTAAGATACAGATATGGTAATAATATGACAATCCACTACCCTGAACGAGGGAGAAATAGGAGGAAAATAGAATTCAGGATAACATTATGATTACACTTACTGAAAGACATCATACACACCAACCAAAACTTCGATTCATGAAGAAAAAACATTGGAAAGTTAAATTATCCTCCAAAGAGAATCCAACGTGTTTAATGTCATATTTGGTTCTAGGGAGAGTTTTTTTGAGTTAAACAAGACATTAAAACAAATATTATGATATAACCTTATTTGGTTTTCAACATTGGCATTATCGAATTGATTTTAGATTACATTGGAAAGATGGTGGAACTTGGATGAATACCCAACATTCTAGAAGTAATACCAACCATAAATGGGGATTCCACCCATAATCGAGTGCACTAGTAAAATTTTATCATCTTTGGTAAGATCCATTGGTTGGACAGCAGCCCTTAAAAATGATATAGTGAACCTCCTCTGACTATTTGGGCTATAGGTCCCTATCCACCATCATGCAAAACTCCCCAACCAAGTCCTGACTGATAAAACAAGGATAAAAAATACATTCCCCTTACCCTTATAAGGATAAAACTATGTTAAAGGACCAATAATCTAATGGATCATCAAAAGATAAAACTAATGTACTGGTAAATCCAAAAAACCAAAGTACATACCTGAATGATGGAGTCAAGACGCCATAAATAATTTAAATGATTTTTTCATCTATGAAAAAATCTATTAAGGTTTCAAAATATATACCTAGGAGATGACACTGTGATACTATCCTTGTTTTAACATAGATTCTTTTTGACTGTGATGATGAAATCTTGATGAAACCCATTTTCTTTTTCATGGGTTAGGCTACGGAGAGTGATAAATATTTTCATGAACATGGTGCATATATATGAATGTAATATGATTATGTGATGGTATGGTGTATTATATAACTCTAATGTAATGGGGTACATGGTATTTATATCCCATTATATGATAATGATAAGGGATGACTAGATTGTGAATTACTTTGTTCAAATTTGTATGTGCGAGGAGGATGACTCTCCCTCTTCTCCCATTATTATTCATGGAAAGGGTTGTGAATGAAGATATCAGTATTTGGATGTAGGATTGTCCTCTATATTAGACGTGATCAAAATATTATTAGTGTATTTGATTAAAAATATCTCTGTTTATGTGAATATTTTTTCATACAGTTATGATTCCACACACCTATTTTATGATAATTGAAAAATGAATACTATTTTGACACACTTTAATACATGCCTTTGTATATGAATTTAATTTTGAGTTAATGATCTAATGTTTTTATAGGTTTGAATATTTTATAATAATAACATGAACTTGGTTATGTTATTATACCCTCATGGAAACCTTATGATATCATAAGACTAATATCTCTCATGTTTACCCATAAAGAGCATCTAATATCACCCTTTCCTATGTGTTCCTTCCCTATTCTTCAATGGAAGGATCATCGTATAACGAGTATTAAAGGGTACCTTATGTATAAAATCAATTTTGAGAAAATGAAGACTTAACTTAAATAACATTTTTTTATATATAGTGTCCACAAGCAGAAAAAATTTGTTGTTCTTGGGAATGTTTATTTGACAGATATATTGAATAATCATTAAAATATTTAATATCTATGTATATTATATTTTGATAAATATAGGTGGATTTATTTTATAGTTTCATTATTTTTGGAGATTAGGTTATGGTAAATATGGGTTAAGAACCTAGGAAAACCTATAGTGAACCAAATGAGATATTGTATACAACATAAAATATCATAGTTTTTTAAGAAGGTGTCAAAAATTTTAAATATTAGGAAATATTCCATTATGATTTTTTACTCTATATTTATTTATTTTGGAATAAATATGTTAAATATAATTGGATTTAGACAATGTATAAAACTAGAAAGATTTATGCTAAAAATGATTTTGATGAGAAATGTTGTTACTACTATTATAAGAAGAAAAACAGATTCAAAGCTGGGATCTAATATCTTATGACAATTCTCAATAAATTATGTCAATGATGTTGAAATTTCATGAATCATGTTGAGAATCCTTGTGAACTAGGGAAGGGAAAACAGGATATTGAGTCTTTTAGGTAGCAACATCCACCCCCTTCTACGGATCTTATGATCTAATTGTGGATGAGAAATGTATCGATTTAATGGAAAATGTTTCTTCCTTTATATAAACCATGGTCCAAGATAATTTTTTCCTAGTTTTCTATATATTTGAATGAAAATAATATTATTTGTTCTCTCTTATCAATAATATGATTAAAGATGAAGAAATAAACTCGATGGAATGTGAGGAGTTAAATAATGTATCTATTAATGAATACCTTGATATAAATACTAATACTAATATGGAATAGTACATTATGGAGACAAAATATATTGATAATTAATGAATTAGTACCTAATAAGAAAAATATACAATACATCCACTCTATTATTATGGATTTATAGTTGACTATGCATGTAAAATTTATTGATTCTCTATAATCCTATAAAAAATCTTCGAAAGAAGATAGACATAAGGGACACTTGTAATTATAAAGAAATAGTACTATGTGATATGAAGGTAGAAATAGAGAGTGGTAACTCTTACTATTATTTTGATTTTATTAATAAGAAAATAAAAATGGATCACTATGGAAACATGAAGGGTAATTTCCTTGTTGGTATGAATTTTCAACCAGCTAGTTTCCAAAACATAGGAGGAATTACTATGATGAATGTATTTAAGCGGAACTGAGAAATTATTCTATAATGAAAATTATGGAATCATTATAGTGATTGTTTTAGGGAATGAAAATTTCAAAAAATGATAAAAAGGATCATAAGGATTCATCCAATGAAGTTCAATGTTTAGTAATCGGGAAATTCATCATTTTTCCAACCAATTCTTTGATAAAAGAGTCAATGAGGGTTGTAGGCCTCAACAACCCTATAAGAAAAAAGATAAAATGAATGAATTTTCAATCATAACTGAAATTGGTTAGGATAATTTCATAGAAAAATGCATTATTATCATCCAATTTAGGACATTGAATGTCTTGATTGAGTTTGGATGAAGCCCTAATTTTATATATGAAGAATTTGAAAACAGTATCGCATCACCATTGTAATTAATAGATGTTTATTTGTTAGTAAGACACCTCAAAGAATAATGATCACATATCAAGTCGAAAGACCCTCTATGATAAAAGTTAGTTGGAATGTGGTACCTGAAAACATTATCCCTATAGTTGAATTTGATGTGAGTTTCATAAATTATTGGATTCTTATATATAAATCCTATATCAATTTTTGAGGAGGGAAATTTTGGTTTTATACTGCAAATCAACCTATGGTTTTGTTTGAGTATGAGGATGAACATACATTTAAATTGGGAATTATTTACATTTTATTTTTCTTAGTACCTATTGATAATTAATATTTATTTCAAATGGTTGGGAGAAATTCAACATTAAAGTTATTTATATTGTTGAAGAATACATTGAAGTATATTTTAAATCATTTTCTAGTATTTCCTCAAATAGTGATGTTTTTTAATAGAACTCGTACCTAGTCTTAAACCTATTTCAATGAAAATATATATAATGGACCTAATTGAGTTCTAGGAATGAAGAAGAAACTCTAGGATAACCTGTATAAGGTATTAATACACTATATTTCATCCCCATGTAGGGAACTAATTATTATTTAAGAAGAAATATGGTAAAATGTGCATTTTCATTGATTTTCGTGAACTTAAAAAGAGAACTATCAATAACATTTATCACTGACATTGTATCGGTGAATTGTATGATAAAATGTGAAGAATTAAATACTTTTGAATTATTTGAATTCATTTTAAATATCATCAATTTAGGGTCGGGAATTTGTATATACGCAAGAAAGCCTTTCATATGAGGTATGGTCACTATGAACATTGAGTGACACCATTTAGGCTTTAGAAATCACTTGATATCTTATTGTGTGTAAAGAATAATGTACTTTGTGATTCCCTTGATCGATATTTGGTGGTTTTTATATATGATTTTCCTATATATTCAATGAGAGATGAATGAAATGAAGAACATTTTTGTAATTCAGAGGAAGAACCTGATAAAGGATAATTTGTATACAAAATTAACTAAATATTAATTTCATCTGTAGAATGTTTCATTATTCGGTCATATAATATCATGTGAGGGTATATTTTTGGATCATTAAAAGTACTATAATATTATAAAATGGCCTTGAAAAACAATGAAAACCAATATCCATAGTTTTATTTGGATTGCTGGATACTTCTAGTGATTTTTAAGGTATTTAACATGGATATATATTCCATTAACAATGTCAATTTGGAAGAGATAAAAGTTTATTCGTATCAATGTATCGGAGGAAAATTTCATGTAGTTTGGGAGATGGTCAGTCAACACACTTTTACTTACACTACCTTGTTTTGGAGAAGTGTTTTTCCAAAATGTGATTCATTGAAAAAGTGACTAGGATCGTTCCTCATTTTCAATTATATAGTGATATGTTATCAATAATTCCAATAGATAAATCATGAGAAAAATTACTTTACTCATTATTTGTGGTTGGTAGTAGTAATTTTTTCATTTTAAATATGTATGAATTATCTTTTTAGTGAAAGGTTTGGTTTATATAAAAATTATAATAGCTTAAATTATATATTCATATATAAATATATAAATATGTTCCACTTCAAATAGTTATATTTTATTAAATATTATGATTGTTCATAACAAAACAAGGATTAGAAAAAACAAGTTGGTTGGTGATTTTAGTGGGAATGATCATGTATGTTTTTCGATGAAGAGTATTGAAATATATCCAATATTTATGGATTTTTTTAATATGGATCTTGAAATCATAAATAAATGGGATAGATCATATATTTCTATGATAAAATTTCATCAATACATCCATATGAGGATTAAAGAGGCATAAAATGTTGATGTGGAACTGTGGAAGAAGGTTCCTAATATTCCTAAATTCAAATATTATTTTGATGGAATGATGAGGTTAAGAAATAGAGTATGTGGGTTGATAATATCAGATTTAAAGGAACTATTGTATGAAGAACATACTTCATCATTATTTATTTATCCTGAATTTTAAAAGGATTTATAGTTATATAAAAAGTATTTCTGTTAGGAAAACATGAAACGAGATATTCCATACCATATATCTCGATACCTAATATTTAAGTATGTTAACAAATATGGATTATAGTATAAAGGGATGTTATAACCATTATTGACACTATAATGGAAATTAGAAAACCATTCCATGGATTTCATCATCAAACTTCTGATAACATCTAAAGTGAACAATACTATTTGGGTTGTGATTGACCACCATATGAAATAGACACACTTCATTATAAATATAAAAAAAATATTTCATTATCTACTTTCAGAGATATATATTTCAGAAGTGTTAATGATCCCTGGGGTACACCATTCTATTGTTTTTGATCAGGATCCAAGGTTTAACTGGATGTTCTGGAGAAGTATTCGGATTGAATTAAATATGAAGTTGAACTTGAGAACTATATATTAACCTAAAACATATGTTATATGGAATAGAATGATTTAAAATATTAAAGATATTGTGATATCCTGTTCTAGGGATTTTGAATGTGGTTGGAATCATTAAAATTGATTTTTCTAGTTTTTGTACAAAAATAACATTTACTCATGAATTATGATGGATAATTATGAAGCCCTATATGGTAGATTTTGAATAACACTAATGTGAGGAGATGAAGTTGGTGAACTAAAGAAATCAAGACCCATGATAGGTGAGAAAATAATAGAAAAGTTCAGGTCCATTCATCAATATATAAGGGATTCTCCGTGATTATAGAAACCTTATGTTAAAACCCATCAGTGAGATCTAGAGTTTGATTTTGGTGATAAAATATTCCTGTCAATATCTCCTGGGATAAAGCTTATGAGGTTATGATAGAAGGTAAATATGATACCTCATTTTATTATTCCCATAAAAAATTATTGATCATATCATTATGTATTCTAATCGCTTTATGCTTCTACCAAGTATCTCTCATGTTCATAATTTGTTCCACGTATCCCTCATAAACAAGCACATACTTGATGCTTTAGTTATATTGAAATTAAATTTCATAGAATTAAATGAATTAATATCTTATTAAGAATTACTAGGGGAGTTTCACAATAAAAGATAGAATAATCTATGTAATAAGGGCACTCACCATGACAATATTTTTGTAAGTGGCTAAAAATTCAATTATTTTTATCAAATAACTTTTAAGGAAAAAGTGAGAAATCACCACATACAGGAATATTTTTAAGAGACCAATGATGTGAGGAGGAATAATTATCCCCATTTATTTTTATTAGAGTTATGTAACATTGAGGGAATTGTTTCTTGGGGGTGTATAATATTACACCCAATTTTTTTTATATTTTATTTTTTAAATAAATTTTATTTCTTTGAAATGTTTATTTATGCTCACCAACAAGTTTAAATGATCTACGATTCAATATAACTTTATATAATAGTCATTTAATAGATGGATGTTAATAGGATATTCCAAATGAAATGAAATATTTTTAATTTTTTTATAAAATTAAAATCTATTTATTCATTCCTAATAAATAAGTACCCACTACCCAATAAATTCATTTTATGCTTTAAAAATCCATTTTCTTGAAAAATGGGTTTTATAAAATTTTATGAGTAGATATTATAATTCATTTAAACAATATTTAAAAATTTTATTTTATAAAATGGATATCCTTTTAAAAATTATAATTAAAATTTAGATTATGGTGAAATTTTAGGATTTTTCTAAACGGATTCTCTTTTATGTGAATTTTGAAAAAAATACTAATTTTATGGGAATATATCTTTTCCATTTTAGTATTTATGAAGTCAAATTTTAAGAATTTATTTATAATTTGAAATATCTTTTTTTCATTAAAAACAATTCAACAGTTTTCTTTGGAATCTATATTATGATTAATTTTTATATCAACACAGTTTTATTATTAAAAATGTATTTTTTTCGGAAAACGTTTTTTCTTCTAATTTTGGGATTATTTTAAAATTATTTTCTATTAATTATTGAATTTAATTATTTTAAAATGTATATAAAATTTTTAATTAGACTAATTTAAATTATGTAAAATGTTTAACAAATGTTTTGCTTGTTTTGAACACTAAAATTTATAAAAAATTCAGTTATCGTGGTTAGTGTTAAAAACGGAAAAAACTAAATTGTTTAAGGTTAA
The DNA here is from genome assembly GCA_963277665.1 of Viscum album. NCBI lineage: Eukaryota > Viridiplantae > Streptophyta > Magnoliopsida > Santalales > Viscaceae > Viscum > Viscum album. The sequence goes on from OY728146.1 coordinate 393,101,086, forward strand.
TTGAACTAAAAACATTTATAAATTCTATTTTTGGAGATACATATACCATATTTTATCTCATCATTTTATTGTGAGTAATTTTAGATCTATTCAAACTGAATAAGAAAATAATATATTTGAATATTTTGAAATATTCCAAGTATGTCCTCTCCATCCATTATAAAAGGAAACCACATATCCATTGTTAATAATAATTTCAGATCCTAATAGCTCAGACAATCCAAAACAAAATAATTTACTAATATCTCACCCAAATTTATTTATATTCTGGTTTGACCTCATTTATATCAAATGTGAAATGAAACCATCAGTTGTGTGTATGTGTCGAATACTGCTTCCACGTAGTGATATAATTCATTTTCCATAATCATATTTAATGTTTGGTTATTATGATTCATTAATTACTTATATATTATATTTTTTTTGTAATAAAACTTCTAAAATTATATTATATTAGATACCTTATAACCTTCCCATCCATTAGAAAATGATAACTTTTCTCGTGGGTACATGTAGACTATCTCTTGGACAAAGTTATATGATTATTTTTTTATTTGTCCTCAACATAGACTGTAAAATGGATAAATTTATAGAATATATGTCATTTTAATTATATAATAATTACTATATAAATTTTAATTATAACATACCATTTTGTTCCATACATCAAAATGTGAAAACATCACGAGTGCGTACGTACGAATTACCATCTCTTTGAATTTATGTAGTTCATTTTCATAAATAATTTATATGAATAATCATAAATGTGTATATAAATAATAAATATGATACATATTTTAATATTAATACTAGTTATATGATGATATCATGATCATGGTTCATGGACCGGAACAATTGAACTGAAACATGTATGGAAAACTGACTAGTTTAAACAATAATATCTATTCTAAAGAAGAATTTTCTTATAAAAGGAAAATTAGAAATTATAATAGAATATTAATTAGTATGATATGAATGAATATTGTTTTGGACTGTATTTATATTATTTATTTATTTATTTATTTATTATACTAGATATTTTAACATATACAAATAAAGATAAGACTTGAAGCATGGTATTTATGTTATAATGTCATTTATTTTCAGGATTCTATACAAAAAATGTATGTTGGGGGAAATTATATAGTATTATCATTTAAAACTGATATATTTTATTCAAATATATTAATTCATGGAATTTTCAATTAATATTACAATTATTTCCCCCATTGGTACATAAAATGACCGAAAAAAAGTTTTCACAAAAAACTGACTTCATTCCCTCTTTCATGAGAACTGTTTTCCCCAATGTTCATATTTTATTTAGAATATATTCAATAATTTTTTTTATTATAAAATTGTATAAATACATTTTTATCCATATTTTAATTTTTATAAAATGGTTTAGGAGGAATCAATTTTTTTTCCAATGAAGTTACTTTTTTACCAAATGTGTTATTATAATATTTGTCTTAACTTACAGAACATGAATGAATTTTCCCTCCATCATGAATAATATTTGATTTTTATATTAAATTATAATTTTCTACGGTTATTGGAAAATAATTTTTTTACTTAATATTCTATAAATTTTTATTTTTAATGTAATTTACTTCTATATGATATTTTTATTTTCCTTAAGAAAAATTCCAGTGATCTTTTAATGTTATTTTGGTCCATGAGAACATCCACAGATGTTACTTTTTATTCACCAAGGACATTATCCAATGGTAATATCCATGTTTCTCTCTTAATTTCTAATGAATATCTTTATTAAATATGGACGAAACACATCATATGGGGTGTACATGCAACATAACATTTCACCCCACTGTCCAATCATTAGAGGCTTCCACGTGTGATGTCTTGTAACATCATTGTTAGAAGGAAATCCCCATTCATGATAGCTGGTATTCTCAATAGGGTTTTGTTTTGTCTAAATATATAAAAAATTGAACATGTAAAGGGTGAAAAATTGAAATAATCTTACTTTATGATTAAAAAAAAGTTGAACATGCATCTTCTTTATGAAATTTTGAAACATTGTAAATAGTGTTTCCAATAATTGAAGGAAACCAACACTTAGAGTATACACACAATCATAGTCCTGATTAGATGAAACCCATGAAATTAAGAGGGTAGTAATGAAGGATGGTGTTGCATCTATTTTTTATAAATCCCATACTATAAGGAAATTTAATTTTTTTACTACTATTACCTACCCTATGGGCAACAAATTTTTAGCGGGTCCAAAATATTACATTTATGGTACCAAATAAACCCCATCCCATTGGGCTGGGGGCATTTTTCCATAACCTCTTTCTTCCCAATGGAAATAAATATTTTTTATATTGCAATATACATAAAAATAAAATCCGTTATAATTTCAAACATTTCATGACCCTTAGTTCACCTTAAGGATATGTAAAAAATGAGTTTCTTGGGATTATCTCCATATTACACTCCACAAATTAGAAATAGGGGTGTCATGAAAGTAGAATGAAAATAATTATAGAGTCTAAAAACCAATGAACACCCTCAATTGTATGAACATAAATGGATTTTGGACACATTAATCAACTGATGCTCCAAAATAATCGAGTCCCCTAATCCCTTTCATGACTATATGATACCAAAAATGCATTATGAATTGGTAGAAATCAATATTATTTGTCCTACAGATGATTCATAAAATGATGCCAACATAGGAAATAAATATGGGATGTTTTTATATATCGTATAGTCTACATATAAATTCTTTGGGAAGGTGTCCATACCAAAACCAAAAGTTACCCAAAAAATTTTGGATCACCCTTAAATTCGAGATACCACTTCTTCAATGCGATTTAAACAATGAAAAGGGAAATACCGTGGTATGTCCAACCAATCACCTAAAGAAGATTAACCATATAAAATTGATGATAAATTATAGAAAAATAATAAAATGATAAAGGATTTAATAAAACTAAATTAGGAGTTACACATTGGTCATATCAATATTGAGAATACTTCCCAAGAAGAGACTATATTTCATCTTTCAATAGATCTCCCTTGACAAAAGGAACCCAACATACCAGTAAGACCAGAGAAAAATATTATTACTAATATGGGAACTAGAGAAATAATTTTCGATATAAAAATGTGGAATAAAATTGTGAATTCCATCTATTTGGGAGGATACCTGAAGCATTTCAAATAAGATACCCAAGGATAAACCATACTAGTTTCAGCAGAAAACCTAGGAAGACACATAATTCCATGCTCTCATTTTCACTTCCCATTATCTTATATATATCCCATTGACTATAATATTAGATATTATTGAAAATATTTAGTAATTTGAACCATTAATGAAACAATTTGAGGGGTGGAGTTTACCAATGCATCTAGAAAGAAAGACATACCCCGAATTAATGGACATGATTTTCCTCAACCAAACATTGAAAATCCAAAATTCCCAATTTTAAAAAGAGATAAGAAAATAAAATATTATTTTATGAATTTTGAATCTTTTTGTGGTACAATGATGGTTACCCTACATAGTAGAGAGGTACCCAAGCTCTGGTGCTTTATACAGAGCCAATACAGGCATGGATTTGCGTGGTGTCACAATTTATTAGCCTGGTTGATCCGAATATGGGAAGATTAATTTTGGTAGTTCTTTTATGAATAAAAATTGATGTTAAAGAAAAAGGTAGTCATATAAAGATAAATATAAAAAAGTTAAAAAATGATAATGTAACACCTCATAAATTCAGTATAAAATAATTATATGATTGATAATTTTCTAACCATGAAACACCATGGTTTAAGTGAATATATATATATATTTATATATATTTGAAAAATATTTATAATTAAATGAGATCAATCTATTGAAATGGAGGTTATCGATATGGGTAATGTTATTAAAAAATAAATTTATAATTTTCTTACTCTCGGAAAATGTATTTTTTTTATCACTTCGTAAGTAGGAGGCCAATTTTTTGTGAATCAATTTTATGAATCAAAAATATATTTTCATCAAAAACTAATTTTATTGAATTTTGTGAATGAAAATTATTATTTTGTTTTGTAATTTTTGAAATTTTATTTTAAAAAATTAACAATATTTTGGAAAATATAATATCAAAACTATCCCAAGGTGAAATTGTGAGATATTTCATGAATGGTTTATTTTTTAGTTAATAGTGAGTAATAACAATTTTTCACACTCTCATTTATTTTCATTATATCAAGTAATTTTAAATTACTATTATATTTTGTATTTTTTTATTATGATAATATTACCCATTTATTTTCAATAATATAATTTATTCCATTTTAGTAAGAAATATTCAAGATTTTGATATTTTTAATCTTTTTTCATAAAAATCACTTTCACGAAATAGGGAAAGTGAAGTGCTTCATTTTATCAGCACTAAGTAGAAAGCACTAATTAAGGGGAGGTTCTTTATTAGTGATAGTTAAAAGTGCTGATAAATATGACCTTTATCAGCATTAATAATAGAACTGAAAAAATTTTATAATAAAAAATTTTATGAATTTATAAAAATTTATTATATTTATAGTCAAATATAATGTTTATTTGTATCCATTAAATAAAAAAATGTTTATAATGTTTATATTTTTTAAAACAATTAAAATATATATATATAATGTTTTATTTGAAAAAAGTATTTCTACGATTATAATTATATATATATATAATTAAATAAATATAAGATTATAATAAATTAAATTAAATTAAATATATATTTATTATATTTATTAGATAATTATTAGATTGATTTGTTATATTTATTAGATTCATTGGATGAAATAATTATATTTATTATATTTTTTATATTTAATATATTTTATATTTTTATTTTATTTATAAATATATAATAAGTATTAATATGTATTAGATTCAATGGATGAAATCATTATAAACATTACGCTATCCATTTATGAGGTATATTGATTAATTCATAATGTTACCCATATGAACTATATATGATCTAAAAAATGTACTTATAAAATTGCATTAAATATATTTCAATAATAAATATTTTTTTTTATTTTTAATGATATATATACATACTTTTCAAATAAAATTGTGATTATAATTATATCTATATATATAAATAATTATAAAATTATACATATAATGTTATAATTTTATTAATATATATATATTAACAATTATATACAAATATTTATAAATACATACAGTTTACTTTTATAGTTATAATAATATATATATGTAAATAATTATAAAATTATAATAAATATATTTATTATACTACTTATAAAGTTATAAATATAAAATTAAATTGATATATTTATCAATATATAAAAATATTTATAAATAAATACTAATAAATTTATATTTATTTAAATAAATAATTAATTGGTTGTGAAATTGTTATGATAACGACGCCCTTTATCAATGCTAAAAAAGTGTTGATAAAAATGGACTTTATCAGTGCTAAAAAATTGCTGATAAGGAAAACCTTTATCAACGCGTTCAACTACCACTGATAAAGGTTCTAGTGGGTTTTATAAACGAACCCAAATAGGTTCCTCCTCCCTCGCACCCTTCCAAGCCTTCACAGAAGATGGCCCCCATGCTGTTGAGCACTCCGCCACCATGACCCCTCTTCCGCCACGACCCCTCCTCCTCCCTCGCCACCGCTACCTCCTACTCCTTCTACTCAACCTCTGCCTCCTCCTCCTCCACCACTATGACCGATCCTCCACCACGCCCCCTTCTCTTCATCCTACCCTACCATTATAGCCTTCTTCACCTCCTCTGCCGCTGCCTCCTCCTCCTCCTCCTCGGCCGCCGACTCATCCTCCTCCACTGCTTCCATGGCCTCCTCCTCCTCCACCTCCTCCACTGCCTCCATCTCCTCCTCCTCCTTGCGCACCCCCTTGTCCATCGGACCTTCTCCAGCATGGCCAACTCATCCGAAGACTATCTCAACATCCTTTTCTACATCGCACAGATTCCCCCAGTGAGTCTCTATTGTGGTTTCTCTGGTTTCAATAGGGTGTGTAGGATTTAGGGGCGTTTTTCATCTAATTTTGGTATATCATTGAGTTTTGGTGGAGTTTTTATCTATTTGATAGTATATCATTGAGTTATAGGGGTGATTTCATCTAATTTTTGGTATATCTATTGAGTATTATTGTTCACTCTTGGATTATTATTGTTTTGTGTTATTTATTATATAACATAAGTGGATATTCTTATTAGATATATTTCATTCCCATTGTATTTTAATGCCTCAGTTTATATTTATTTTCAATGTAAAACTCCTAAGTTTTATATCTTTTTTTCAAACAAAAAATGTTAGATATACTCAAATTTCGGGAGAGTTTATTAGATTTGGTAATTATAAAATTTGTTGAAAGGTTCCTTGCCTCTCTATCTCTGTTTCTATAAATTCATAACCCATATCAATTTTATTATTTATATTTTGACAATTAATTATTCATCTCTTATTTTATAGTTTATTATTCTTTATTATGGTGGATATTCTTATTAGATAAATTCATATCCCCTCTAAATTCATATGGTTATTCTATCAATTATGTTTCCACATGCTATTTCTACCTACAAAGACCTATTCTAACTATTTATACTCTCATACATGATACTTTTGGATAGATAACACCTTTATTCTCAGTGAGAAGCCTCTATGATGGATAAATTCTCTAGTAGTGTGTATCTGTTAGAGTTCGACAATATTTTCACTTTATCTTCTTTTCTAAAATTATAGAGGATTCAATAAAATAATTAGAACAACCTTTTTAGAAAATATATATTTATATATATATATATATATACTATATTTATTATCATGAGTTTTAAATTTTTTAAATAGGTCTCTTTCTTTTTTGGTCATTATAAATAGTAAATGTGGTAAAAAAATTTCACCTCTGTGAGGTTAAAATGGGAATAATAGGGTTAAAACGATTTGACAAGGACTTAAAATCAATCCAAACATTTCAATATTTCATTATATGAGGTTAGGTTATCCAAAATAATCCATAATTTAAAAATGTTCCCTCTTTTTCATTTATCATTGATTATGAACTATAATATATTTTCTGTTAGGAAAAAAAATTAAAATCCAATCTTCTGATTTTAAAAATATTTTATTTGTTCGCATTGGGATAAAAATAAGTTTTTAATGAAAATTATATACTATTTTTATCGTAATGGAATTATTTTATTCATGGTAATTGTTTTATAATTTTAATGATTATATAATTAAAATTAACACTTATACAACCCTAACACAATTCTTGTGTAAGTAGTAGAAAACCCAATGTAAATTATCAGGAAAAGATCAGAAGAAATATTTTTCCAATGAATTATAATGTAATACATATTTTATGGTTAACAATAATTCAAAATTTATGGTTAATGTGCATATATTAAAATTTATTGGTTATTTTGCTGTATTTAAAGTGAAATTAAATGAATAGGGTTAAAAATTATATTTATGATATTTTATAAAAATGTATTTTTTGATAAATTAATAAAAAATTGTTTTTTTGAAATATGAGAATATGGATGATAAATAGTTTGAAATATCACAAATTTTATTAATTTGACCAATTTTTAACTTATATGTAGAATTATATCCCTTTAAGATTTAAAATGTTTTTACTATGGTCAAGGTTAAATTTTTTTATGCAAGTAGTTAATCCACAATATTAGGTTTAAAATAATATCTATATCTATCCAAATTTAATTGAATGATTATTTTACTACCTAAAATCCAAAAAATTGAATCCATGTAAATTTTGACCCATTTCACATGAGTTATATACATATTATAACATAACATTTCATGAATTTCCCAAAGTGTTCCTTAACCACTAATAAAAGGACCCCCTCCTTTCTCTTCTTCAAACCACTTTTATCCACCTTGATAAACTAAAACATAATAAAATTATCTTATAAAATTATCTATTATTTAATCATAGGTCTCAGTCTTCATAAAATACAATTTCAAGGGTCCTTAAGAATGATATTAATGGAGGTATTCCTAATCATTGGTAGTCATGTGTACTAAGAGGGTCAAATTTATTTCTCCATATAATTCTTATAAATATATTTTAACTATAGGAAAATTTTAAAAAGAGTATAATAAATATAATAATATGTTATTATGAATATGGGGAAACCATTTTTATCATATTTTGCACCCTATATAATGCAAAAACATCGCTCTTTCATACGTAAGACTTACCATCTCCGCATAGTGGTGTAATTTGATTTTGATCACCCTTTTAGTAAGATTCTGGTAAATATGAAAATAATGAGTATATATTAAATTTATGAAATTATTTTCATTATAGAAAAATAATATACATTTACCTTGTTAAATTTCCATTCATTGGAAAACAATAACTTCGCTTGTGCATACATGGGGGCTACCACATCCACAAAGCGATGTGATTAATTTTTCATTTCCACTTCATGTGGATGGAAATAAATATATATATTTAACAAATATATTTTATAGAAGAATGATTCTGAAATATTGGGATATTATTTATCTTTATTTTTTTCTTTCCATAAAAAAGTGGAAACATCGTTCTTGTGTATGTAAGCCCTATCATCACCATGGAATATGTAATTCGTTTTTCTTTCTCCACCACTAATGAATTATTATAAAATGTATATAATGAATAAATATTAAAGTTAAAATATTTATATATTTTTGGATATAATAATATTATACACTATTAAGAATAACCAACACATCCGTTCTAAAACATACATTAGAAAACTAAACACTTAACACTAAAAACAATGATAAAAATTAAATTTAGTTGAGAATGGGTGATAATAAGTTATTTGAGGATAATTTATGATATTATAAATACGCTTATGATTATGGTATAAATTAATAACATGTTTAAAAATTTTATACACGAGGATAATGTAGGTTCCACAATAAGGAAGCGTAAAATAAGCAGTTTCTTAACTAAATTTCTATTCATTGGGTTATACTTATACTTCATTGACTATATTATCCCATGAGTATCTGTGAAATAATTTTTTATTTTATTATGTTTTATTTTCACTCGTTTTTTTGTGGATTTAAAATTTTCACTAATATTCATTTAATTGATTAATTTTTTACTTTAGTGATATGATATTTCTATTATATTTGTCTCAATTTCAACTCCATTAAGACATATTTGGTATTATGCAACAATTTTATTTTATGAAGATTATATGACACCCCATTGATGTTTTTTGATGAATATATTTTTATTAAATATGATTAAATTTTTAAATATAGTTTACATATTAAAGGAGTTATAATTTAAAAGTTACCAAATAAGAAAGAATATATTTTACCATCTCCAATGTTTAAGATTGACTATATTTATTGTTATAGTAATCTTAAAATATATCCTTCATAAACACCATATTTTTTGGTATCATCTAGTCATTCTTAGGGTTTACATTATTTTTTTCCAAATTTTTCTCTCCTTGGGGCTTGATTCAATCAAAGAATCTTAAAGAGAAAAGTTGGTCTTATTTCTATTTTGATTTGTTTTATTTTCCTTCTATATCCATATTTTTAATTTTTTTCTAAAAATTTCTTTTTTATTTACTGAAAATTTTAATTACTGTAATTTTATGTTACCCTTGATTTTTTTCATGGATTTGAAGGAATATTTCTATTTGTTTCCAAAATATTCAATTTCAATATTATTTACAAAAGATAAAAGAAATATTTCTCTCTAAATTTTATTGAGTTAACAGCTCAATCCAATATAAATACAATGATACAACAATACCCAATCCTATTCTTTAAAATCATGATTGGAATTTTGGATCCCCTTTGGTTAACGACTAGTTATTGACATCAACCAGAAAAAACATAGGAAAATTTTCATTAAAAATATGAAATAGAACAACAAAACATTGACAATATGAAAAAGAATCCTCAAGGAGAAACTTCCACAAGATGAAGACAAAGATCCCAAAATAAAACATCACCCAAATACTACAGAACACCTAACAAAAAAAATTATAACAATACTTATACAACAAGTAAAACCTAGCTTTATATTTACCCACCATCTCTCCAAAATCCCACAGATCATGAACACTCACCACTTCCAAGTGCCTCTTTAACATTCCTAGGACTTGGAATAAAAAAAATCAAAAAAAACTAGAACGAAATTTAGGGTTTGATCTAAAAATCCTTCCAGGGTCTCACAATGTGTTCCATAAAAAATTCTATAAGAATAAAATAATTTAAGATTTAAATTAAAATAATTCTTGGTATTTATCTTAATTATAAATATTTTATATCAAATAATGATTTAAAATCAATTTTATGGAAGATATATCACAAAAGGGTAAAATAAAAATTTCTATATAAAAAACATATATAAAACAACTGACATGAATTTAAATATTTTACAAGAAATGGTAAGAATGATCAGGACAGCAAAAAATCACCATGGTTATATTCCCTGAGTTACATTACTTCTCAGCTCTAATATCCCTAGACTAATCAATCACGAGTCACAACTCAAGTATGTGTGTGAATGTATCTAAGGATTAGGTAAACAGATCTAATCACCCACTATCACATTATTGATAATCACGAAGAACATGGTTTAGATAGAGTTTTCATCAATAAACCATCTTCAGGGAGTCATAGACTTATCATGATTTTCCAAATCACTCACAAACTACTCAGTATCACATTTGATTCAACCAGTCCATAAAACATTGGAAAATAAATCATTTCAAATTATTTAATCTTGAATAGTTAAAATTACCAAATTCAGGATTCAATATTCCTGGTCAATTTCGAAACCAAATCATAGGTTTTAAAAAATTTCATTCTATTTAATTCAACTTTCATGTTAATCCAATTTTCTAAAGAGTCAACACCTACTTATTTTATTATATCATTTATCATTTAAATCCATAATTTTTCACAAAATATTCCTAGTAAATTTCATTGCTAATGAAATTGGGTTTTTTACAAATACCATTCCCTTTTTAAATAAAACATCCAATAATTTCAAATCATAGTTCTATAAATTCATTTAAAACTCATTATAAAAAAATAAAGATATTTAGGGTTTCAATTGTAGGGTAATTTCTTGTGGAGCCACAAACCATTAATCACATGATCAACCAAAAAGACACATATAATGGAGAAACACCAACAGAGAGATGAAGGTGAATACGATAAAGGAAATAAACCTAGAGTGAAGATAAATAAAATAAGATATGAAATCGAATAACACATGGGGATTCAAAACTATAATAAGGGAGTGAAGTAAATGAGATAGAATAACCAAATCAAGAGTGAAACTATATACCAAAGAAGAATTAATATCTTTCACAAGCACTTTTATTCATAAGATAGAATGTTTGAGTAGACAAGCTATCGTGTGGATAGCCTAAGATATCCATGGTATTAAATTTTCATTGAATTGGGGAGGGTGTGTTTAGAGGTTAATATAGGTGTTTTGATAATATATTTAAAAATTTCACGAGATATTAAAACTACATACAGAGTTTCTTTGTTGGCCCACATGAGTAATATTAATCATTTTCTCTAACCATGTTCCCTTACTGGGATTTTTTAAAGGGTTTAGAGTTTTGATAAAAACAAATTATATAACCGTGTACCAACATCAAAATCGATTTTTTCTAAGGGATAATCGTTTGAAGGGTGTAGATTCATGGTTTGGACATGCCGTGAACACCCCTATATGGCACCACAATTGCTATATTTTTTGTTCCAAACTACATTGTTTTCCCTAACCATTCCTTAAATGTGTATATCCCCGTACATTAAAACATTTATAAAAAGTTAAAAAAAATTCCCCAAAACAATTTTCAATAAAAGGAATGATATAATGGGCATAAAATTACATGATAAAAACTAATATAACATTATAACATCCCCCTGATAAACAAATTTAATCCCTAGAAATCTTGTTAAGAAGAATCGATATCAAAGATATATGGAAACTCTAAAGACCCATGCTTGAGGTACAAGGAAATTACATTTCTCTTTCAGAATACATAATACATTACTTACATATATTCCCAATGACCATATTAGTTTATTGTCTTTGGAAACATGGAACATAATATTCTATCTTGTTGAAAGATCTTCAATATCTCACATAGAGATATTCTCATTTTATTTTCCTACCTAAAACCTTTCTTTATATCCCAGGGAAAAGAAACATATGAAAGGACGAGATAAAATGATCTGTATGGGTAAACATGAAGAACATATAACAAAACCTTAATATAAGAATGTGAAAACATGAACATAAATTTGGAATATTTAAATCACGAGTCATGAAATAAATTTTCGTAGTGTGTAAGGTATAGATCATAAGGGAACATTAACCATGATAAAATAGCATTGGAAAGTAACATGGTATTATGGTAAATAAATAAGTACAAAATAAGTTTTTCATAGTATCCAAGGCATTTCTCCCATGACCATCATAGTGAAAAAGTCCATTAACGAACCGTGTTTACTTTCCATTCCAGCCATGTATTACAAAACCAGATTTACTTACCGTTTCGACCTTGTATTACTAAAGTAGTTTTAGATTTCATTCAAATCATTTCTATCTCATGAGATATAAATATTTACTTAAATAATTTTTGGGATATATAGGTCCCAGCCTTCTAATAATGAAATCGTTCTTACATTTTCCACTAGATCATTATTTATTTATCATAGCATAACCAAAGACACAAAATGGGTTTCTTAAACATCATTCCATCATAAAATAATCCATAAAAAATAAATGGATTTTATAAAAATAAGTCCATATTTAACACAATAAAACAATAGTAATAATAAAGATAGAAACATAAACCTATGACATCATATATTGAAAATAATTTGGATAAATCACTTGAACATAATTCCGGAGGAAAATGTCCTTTCTTCTTCAAAAACGTTTTCCTTCCACAAAATGCCATGTAATTTTCAAAGGAATTATTTTATTTGAAAATAAAATTATATGATTGTAGGGGAAGCAACAAGTAAATAAGTTATTATGAATTCATTTAAATTAGTTCATGTTGTACATGTTTAAAAACATTCTTCTCATACTTTCATTGAAAAAGTAAAAAATCACTTTGTATGGAAAATGAAAGAAGGAATTCTTCCATACCATTTGATAAAAATTCACAAACCATTAAAATTGAAATAAAAAATTGTATTAGGATATAAATAACATTATATATTTTAGAAACATAGATGTGGATGATATATATAACCCTGTAAATACTTACATATAAACAATCTGAGAAAATAATGAGATTGCTGAATTATCACTTAACTTAGGTCCAATTTTTCAATATGTATACCAAACTCCTCTATAGTGGGTTTAAACATATTATTAAATTGAAACAGAATGATAATAATATTTTTCATATCAAATATGATTCAATTATGAGTTTATATTACCTGTTCATTAGTCAATTCAATGTCAAAGAAACGTTTTGGGTAATAATTGTTTTCTTTATCATACATGTGTTTGACTTTATGATTGATATTATTAATTAGATCATGATTTAATTAATTATAGAATTTAAAAAATTATATATATATCATATATATTCATTATATAAATATATATATGATAGATGGATAAATGAAATAGAATACGATGTTCATGGAGACAGTAGGTTGTACGTACAATTGAACGCTATTTTCGTTTCCTTATTTAATTGAATGTAAGTATGTAAATGAAAAAAATATATTTACATAAGTCCTGTTGAATTATTATTTAATATATTTCATTTTTATCTATTATATATACTTTATAATCAATCTTGAATGGATAACGTGGAGAAATAATCTCATTGCGTTGTGGAGACAATAGGCCATACGTAAGCACGAGCGATGATATCGTTCCCATAATTCTTGAATGGTGTTGGAGTGTATGGTGTACTATATTTCAGATTCAATATCAATTTATGAAAATCATATATAGTTATTTCATCAATTTTTATACCCATCCATGTACGGTGGTGGTGAAAAACCGAATACACCATGGGGTGGATACAGTAAGATGTATGCACGAAAGAGTGGTGATTTCATTTTTCTAATGTTGGATAGAAAGTTGAATATCGTTGTTTCATAATTATAATAACATATAATTATATAATTTCTACTATATTTATTATTATATAATGAATCAACTCATTATGTAGAAGTTGATGTATAAAGAAATATGAAAGAATCAGTAGAAGGGATTACCTCTTCTTTGACGTACTCTCTTTAGATCTCATCTTAATGAAACTAGATTTAGTCTTATGTGAAGGCCAGAACCTATAGAATGTAACTAGAGAAGTTGATAATATAAATTGATAGTAACGGATAAAAATAAAGGCTTAATTAGGAGTGAATAAATGAGGGAAAATGTTCTCTTTTATAATTGAGGTGAGGGGACCTTTTTGAAAACTCAAAAATATTAATTTATTATAAAATAAAACCCCACTGAAAAACCTCAAAATGTCACAATTATGAAGATGAGATGATATAATATTGTAATATCATGAACTTAATTTTTTTATAAAAGTTTCGATGACCATTCAAACTTTATATTTTCAATTTAACACTTAGTTATTTTATTTCATTTTAACCAGGGTAACAATTATTTCAACAATAAAAGGGTAAATAATTTACTCATTTGATGTCAAATAGATAATAAATAAAAATTTTAGAACATTTTGAGCATATTTTAATAATTATATATTTTAAAAATGTTTTATGATTTTTTTAAATTATTTAATAAAACACTATTTTGATAAACAATCAATAGTGCCAATTTTGAGACTATTCAATTTAGGGATTTTAAAAAATATAAATATAAAAAGTTAACTTTGAACCAACTATTTATTTCCATATTTTTAATTATATTTATTTGATATCTTCATTAATAAAATAATTATTACAATGATTTTGTGTAGTTATTTAATATTATTATTTGCTGGGAAAAAATTAAAAATAAAATACTATAATAAAGATAAATTTTATATCTTTCATTAGAATATATTTTTTTGAATTTATCTATTATAAAATAAAACACTATAAATGTTATACTTCTTAGAGTATGAATATGAAAATATTAACATTACATTTAATAAAATCATATAAATATCATAATATATTCTACAAGGATTCAAATGGTCACTATATTGACCATTGAATGATTATGGTCGATATATACTTGACCAATAATAATTTTTCAGGTGTTCTGACCTTTTTATGGTCATTATGATTTTAATAAAAATTGTTTCACTGATTTTTCATTAACCAATTATGTTTTACGTCATCAAAGAATAAATCGTTATGTTCATTATTTATTTCTTAAAAATAAAAAATAAATTACCACATTCTAGGTAATTATTTTATCTTTCCATGGGCTATCTATTTTCTAAGATATCACCTGGTTATACCTATATTCAAATTATTATGCTTATTAGAAATGCAAGTTTGGCGTTTTGTCACTATCATTGGTTTTATTAATATCTATGTCATTTTTATTATCATGTGGACATTAAAGGACTATGTTTATAATACGTTAAGGGAATACTTATATTAATAAAATATGATTTTTAATGTTTTTGGATAATTTTAATGTCCTTATAATATTATTTGTTTCACTAATTTACCTGATTTTCCATTAACCATGTTAAATTAAATTTAATGTAGTTACTGTTCACAATATCAAAAAAATAAAAGTAAAAATTAACATAATTTTTACCCACTGATTCAAAATACAGAATCCATTTATCAAAATTCAGAACACATAATTTGCAGTAAATAATTTAAAACTAATCTCGTTGTTAGAATAATAGAATGGGGTTTTGTATAAAAGTTAAAAAATTACAAAATATTGAAATGTTTTGACATATGAATTCAATTTAAAATTAAAGAAAATGACATTCATTGTATTAATTTATAAAAATATATTACATTTACAATTTAAAACCATTATATAATTTATTTAACCATATAAATTATTTTGATGAAAAAATATTTTTTTCAATAAAAAATTAGAGTATTTTTAATATTCATCAAAATAGAAAAGTTATCAGAGAAATATGAAAAATTCATAGAAGGTAAATTTTAATTTTCGTCTTCCAAAATATAAGTTTATTTATTCAAATTGAACTTATAAATGTGTAAAATTACAATATTTAAAAGGGGTTCTTCATCAAAAGGCAGAAAAATTTCCTTTTTGGAAAAATACTTCTTTTATCTGAAAAAATAAAGTTGATATAATATCATGATCTAGAAAATATTATAAGATGAATTCTAATGTAATAAAAATTTCAAAATGTAGTTGATACTGTTCATAACCATTAGTTTATATTCCATTAAATAATAATATTTTATTAATATATCGTTGTTTATTGAAACTCTGTATTGCATACAACACAAGCTTTCAAGGAAAGTCACTTTTGCATTTAACACAATCCATGTCAGTGTAGCATGTAGTGAAAGATTCATTTGGTATTGAGTATAAAATAATCCCAAATTAGTTCATTTATATGCTGGACAAAACATATACTCAGTGTTGCGTGAAATGAATTCTATCAAAATAAATTGAAATTGTGTGTAACATAAGCCATGAATTGTGTTGTGTATACATCAAACTAATAAGGTGATGCACATAGTGTAAGATAATGTTTTTACAAAACAAGGCATAAATGAAATTGAGAATAATCTATCACATAAAATCTAAGGGTGTTACAGACCCTACTTTTGCCTTAGTGTCTCACACTAAAAATTGTCAAGAGAACCAGGATGATTCTTCCATATAATGAAGTAAAACATTTATAAACATTCCATGAATACCATTTTTCTCATAATCCAAAATCATGTACCGATGCAAAGACGTGGATAAAATAAGTTCCACATCAAGATCATTCATGAATATGAAAAGACAATGGTCTAAATGATACTTTCAAAGGTATTATATGTGAAACTCATAATGGCTCAAAGTCATTTGTAGTGGAAAGGATAAATGATTATAAACAATTCAAACCCACTCATTAATAATAATAGGACCCTCAAATTGTTGTACAATATTTCCCAATTTTCAAGGATTTTATTGTACCAAACAAGGTGAAACTCTAAAAATCACATGGTCACCAACTAAAAAGTATAAAGGTCATATTAAATAGTTAACATTAGATCTATACTATGTTAGTTCCACCACCATTATCTGACAAGTCAACAGAATCGTTGTTGTCGTCATTTAAATCATGGTAGTCCAAACCAATGACGCTTCACCAATATTCGACATACATAATAGATATATATATATAACGATGACTAGTAACTATTATAGTAAGACAACCAAACTTGTCTCAAATGGACATCCCAAGCTCCACCAAAATTAAGAACACAAGATCAGAGTATTTATTTAAGAATTTGTATAATGATTTCTCTTTTCTATACATATATTATTTATAAAATATACTCAATATTACCTAGGATCCCATCACCTCCTAGATTCTGTTGGATCGAATAGTAGATATAAAAGTCTATTAGATGGAACAATACAAGAGGGGGGGTGAATTGTAGGTTTAAAAACTTTGAGTTTTAGTAACAAAGAGATTAGTTTAAATGAACTTAAACTAATACAAATACAAACACCCACAATTGTATTGAAAGTAAAAGGTAAGATATATTGTAATACTATTGTAAAGTAAAACAATTGTATTCAAGATGAACACAATAATCAGAGTAATACAAATATGATTGATTCTACCTTAAAGCGTATAGAACCAATTGATACAATATGTAATAGAACAATTGTAATTGAAACAATTACAATTGAATATGTAAAAGAAGAAAGGAAACAATACAATCCCTTTCTAAAACAAACAGCGGAAATGTAAAAGTAATACAATTCTTTTAACCCAAAGAGAAGGGTTATCCTTTCACCTAGGATAAAAGGTCTGTCTCACCAACACCTTGGTGAGCCCTCGATACGATTATCGGCACGTCTGTCTGCCTATCCCTGGCAGCCCTCGATACGATGATCGGCTCGTCTGTCTGCCTATCCCCGGCAGCCCTCGATACGATGATCGGCTCGTCTGTCTGCCTATCCCCGGCAGCCCTCGATTTTGTAGGTAATCGGCACCTCTGTCTTTCAATCACTTGAAAGCCCTCGATACGATGATCGGACGCACAAAGCTTGATGAGAGAAGTCAGAGTCTCTCTCTCTAGAATCTTCGTAGTTCACAATCTCTTTATTCAATCTCTTTGCTCATCGTTGTCTACTCAGCTTCAAATGACCTCCTATTTATAGGCCTCGGGTTCCAACGGTCATATTGCCTCCAACGGTCATCTTGAAACAGAAAGCACGACATCGTTTTGATTAGTATATAACTAACTCAACGACATCGTTTTGTTAGGACAAGAGATATATAGAAAAGTAAAACATGAGTATGATTCATATGCAGAGAGAGTATTTTTGACAAAGTACCAAAACAAATAATGATTATCTGAATAGTAGTCAGTATGATACGATCGACAGAGTCAGTACGATACGTTTGACAGAGTCAGTACGATACGTTTGACAGAGTCAGTACGATACGTTTTGGTCGATACGATCAACATCGTACGATACGATAAACATAATAAAAGACAATTTGTTATTTTACAAACATATGATATAATACATTCGAGATTTCCAAAACAAGACAGAATATATTTGTGATTTCCAAAACACGATGTAAAAGCCAAAAGGGGACTTTTGACTTAACAATCTCCCCCTTTTTGGAAAGCACAAACACACAAAGTAAATGAAACAAGAAATACTTATCTCCCCCTGAGTTATTGAAAACTCTTCTGAATAAGAATTTGAATACAACTAACTCCCCCTTAGGTATTGACTTTCCTAAGGATTGTATTCATAGATTTTCCTTAAGAGCATTGTATTGCATTCTCCCCCTTTGTAAAAACAAACTTTGTAAATATTCTCCCCCTTTGTGATTTACAAAAAGAAAGGAGTATTCTCGAATTGTCTGAAAGGATTAGTAAAGTAAAACAAGACAATTGGATAAAAGAGAGAATTATAAGAGTTATTACAACACAAAGTTTCAAAAGAAACAAATACAACAATCATTTCTCTCTTTCCTTCTCCTTCTTTATCAGCTCATGAAGCACGGCTTTCATCTTCTTGATCTCCTTCTTGTCTTCAGAAATTGATTCACCCTGAGTTTTGAGAAGCTCCTGTTGATCCGCAAAAATCTGATCTTGATTTTTGATGGTTTCCTCCTGAACTCTGATTACCTCTTCAAGGGTATCAATTCTGCTTTGCAAAGTTTTGTTGTCCTTGGCCAACTCAGAATTTTGTTTCTTCAGTAAAACCATTTCATCTTTGAAAGATGAAACCTTCGAAAAATCAGATTGGAAAGCATTCATTCTTTCTTGCAAGTCTTTCACTGAAGGGACATCGGCTCTTTGAGAGGATAAAAGATTCAGCCTTTCAACTGTTTCTTTATCAAGCTTGTTGAAAGCAATTGCAAGATCATTTGATAACCTTCTTATGTCTTCAATAGCAATCTCATGGTCATTGATTGAGCTCTCTGTTTTGTACGACCACTTAGTCATCTTATTACATGCCTTCTTATGAACAGCTGAGCTTTCTGAAAGAACTTTTAAATCGGCTTCAACAGATAAAACTTTCTTCCTCAACTCTTTCACAGATCCAAACTTCTTTCTCTGATTTTCAGTGATAAAATCAATTTTTCCTTCCAGCCTCGGGAAATAAGGAATTGTTTTCTCCATTCTCCTCAAAACATGAACAATGTAATCACTCTTCTTGAGAGAGATTGTATTCTCTGAATCAGTATCATCATCGTACGATTCTAGTTCATGTGATTTGCTTGATTCAACAACTAGCTGTTTGCCTTTCGCCTTTTCTTTCTGTTTTCTTTCTTCTTCTACTCTATCACTGATGACAACAATTTTATCAGTCTGAGAAGATTGAGTATCTTCCTTTTCTTTAGATGACATCCTGTTCGGTGACCTTTCCTGATCGGCGTGAGGAGTTTGTTGAACTCCTTCGCTCAGCTTTTGAAGTGATTCCTCTTTACTCTTCTTTGAACTTTGAAGATATTCTAAAAGAAAATCCTCTTCTTCCACTTCTTCCATCACTTGTTTCCCTTTCTCTTTCTCAGGCAAACTCTGTACGATAGGCTCTTGATGGACTTCCACGGTTAATTGAGCACTTGCATCTTCAACAGCTTTCAAGACTTTAGAAATATCAAAGTCCTGAGCCTTTCTTTTCAACAGAGTCTTCTTTTTCTTTTCAGCTTGAAGGGTTTCTTCTACCCTTATCCTTTCTGCAAAGGCTTCAGCAGGGTCAAGTCCAAACTTTGGATCACCCTCTTTTCTCTGTTCCTTGTCCTTTCTCCACTTTGCCACAACTTCTTTACTATACTTCGGCTTCTTCTTCGGCTTTGAACTAGTCTGTGGATCAGACTTTCGAGTAACACCGGCCGATTGATTATCCTTGGCTGGCATAGGTGCCGATTGATTTTCAGGCACTTCAGCTTCTACATCTCTGACAAAAAGTTTTGAATTTGAATCAAAACAAACATTCAGCTTTTTCATCGTACTCTTATTAATCAAAGATGGCCATAAATCCATAGGTTTTCCTTTCAAAGGAATATTACAGAACTTCATACTCTCAAGAATGAATTTTGTGAGGATGGCCGGATACATTATTATCTGGGATTTAATCCCTCCTTTCTTGACATTCTTGATTGTTTCAAAGATATATCCCATGAGATTTACCTTTCTCATATTCACAAGGTAGTCAAGCATAAAGACATCAGAGACTTTAAGGGTTTCTCTATCCCCTTTCCTTGGAACAAGGAAACCTTTCATCCATAGAGTTACAAACCTATTGTCCGGTGAAAGATGATAAACTTTTCTCTTTCCCTCATTAACAACAAACAAAGACTTTTCAGCATTTTCTCTATTGAAAGTACCAACTTCCTCTGGAAGTTTATGAGATGGACAGAATGCATCACCTTCTATAGAAACATTTAGAAAATGCGCCGCTTGTTTCACAGACATAGATAACTTCCTATCGTACACAGCGAAGTTAATATTCATATCCTTGTCAAAAGAAACGGTTTTGTAGAATTGACACACTTCGTCAAACAGAACTGGATCTTGAGTATCAGGCTTTTCCACACAGAGATGTTCCCATCCTTGAAACAAAATAATCCTCTTGATTGTAGAATCGTACGCATCAAAGAATTCTCGTGATACTAACCTTTCTCTGTGAAAGTCTTTCTCTGTAAAGGTCTTTGAAGACATATCAGCGGGAGTGTTGGCAGAAGATTGAGACATAAAGATGATGCCGATTGAGAAGATCGTACGATTGATTATAGCCGGTTGAACAGAGCTTCGCCTCAAATCCTTGGACAAACGATGTGGGTTTGGGGAGGGGAGGGGGGGTATTTATAGGCAAAAAGATATGACGGTTGATCTTCTACGGTCAGGATTAAAGAAAAATAGATCAACGGTTAGAAATAAAAGAATAAAAAATAATGAAAAAGAATACCTGTCGAAGATCGTAAGGTGATTGCTGGTTTTGGTGACATTACGATGGAAAACAATCTCAATACTATCATCGGTCGATTCAAAAATTATTTGAATGGTACGATGGAAAAGAATTTCAATACTATCATCGGTCGATTCAAAAATTATTTGAATGGTACGATGGAAAAGAATTTCAATACCATCATCGGTCGATTCAAATAAAATTTGAATGGTACGATGGAAAAGAATTTCAATACGATAAACAGAAAACTAAAAATGTCAATACGATAAACAGAAAACTAAAAATGTCAATACGATAAACAGAAAACTAAAAATGTCAATACGATAAACAGAGAGAGAATCATAAAAATAGTTAAATAGTTAAATATCAGAAACATAAAGACATAAAGAAATGTCCTCCCCCTTTCTACGAGGAGTTTCTTATTATTAGGAGAGATGTAAAACAGGAAGTAGATATGAATGATTATTTTAATGTAATCATTCCTAGCTTCTGTTTTATAAATTCAAATCTATCGGAAGGTAAGGGTTTTGTAAAAATGTCAGCAAGTTGTTCTTGTGTTCCGATGAATTGTAAAACAATATCTCCTTTTTAAACAATATTACATATACCAACAATAATTCCTTGAGCATTATCTCCGAAGGTAACCTTTCCACCTTTTGTTTTGATAACCTTTTCAAAGAAATCTTTGTTTCCAGTCATATGTCGAGAACAACCACTATCCATGTACCAAATGTTCTTATTGGTACACTTCTGATTCTCCTGAAAAAGAAACAATTAGATTTTTGGAATCCAAACTTGTTTGGATCCAGAAGAGTTAGATAAAAGAATTTTAGGAATCCACATTTGTTTTGCAAAATGAGCTTTATGAAATCCTAAGGATTGAGTTTTGTTAAGAGAACAATCTCTTCTCCAATGTCCACCACATTGACACTTGGAACAGAAAATGGTTTTTTGAGGAACAAAATAGTTATTACTAAAAACAGGTTTGGAATAAGTATAACCAAGACCAGAACGATTTCTCAATGGTCTAATTTGAGAATACATCC
This sequence comes from Viscum album, assembly GCA_963277665.1. Lineage (NCBI taxonomy): Eukaryota > Viridiplantae > Streptophyta > Magnoliopsida > Santalales > Viscaceae > Viscum > Viscum album. The sequence goes on from OY728146.1 coordinate 393,123,762, forward strand.
TATCAAAGTTTTCTTTTCCATGAGTGAAGTTTGACAAACACTTTTTCAAGGATAAAATCTCTGACTTTAGTTTTAAAACCAAATTCTTGTTTTCTAAAACATTTGAATTTGAACTAGAGTTAGATTCTAATATATCTTTCTTTGAAATAGCAGTTTCAAGATCCTTAGAAAGTTTATCCTTTTCAGATTTGACTTTCTCAAGGGTTTTCAAAATACTTTCAAAATCAGCAGTTTTCTCATCAAGATCTTTAGAAAGATCTGATACCTCTTTAGTCAAAACAGAAATTCTAGAATTTGCTTTTTCGAATCTCTTTTTGAGTTTAGAATTTTCATTTTCAAGTAACTTAGCAAATCTAGAAACTTCTTCAAAAGAAGGTAATGTATCATCTTCTGATGATGAGGGTTCATCATTTGAAGATTCATAATATCTATTATCAGCATAATTTGCATTTAAAGAGACATTTGTAACAGCTTCAGCATTATGTACCTTAGCCATGAGACAATGATCTTCAATTGGTAGTCTGGCTAGAAGTCCAATATTCCTTTGTCCTGAGGTCTCATATTCTGAAGAATCATCTGAGGAATCACTACCACTTGCACTCCATGTATCGTTAGCTTTCAAGACCTTCTTTGTCTTATAAAACTTTTTCTTGTTTCTTTCAGAGTGTTTCTCTTTTCTATCTCTCCTCTTTAGTAAAGGACAATCAGGCCTTATATGTCCTGCTTTCTTGCACTCATAACAAGTTACCTCAGAATCTTTCCTATCTTTCCTGTCTTTCTTTTTGAATCTATATTGAAAATCTTTCTTTCCAACAATCTTGTTCATCCTCCGAGCAAGATTAGCTAACTCATTATCTGAAAGATTACATTCACTTGAATCAGATACAACAACTTTCTTGGATTTAGACCTCGTAACCCTTTCAGGTGTTTTGGCTTTAGATGCAAAAGCTACACTTCCATTCCCATTCTTCTTCTTATTGAAATCAGCATCTCTCTTCATTCTTGTCTCATGCTGTAGAAGAGTTCCAAAGAGTTCATCAAGAGTAATCTGGGAAACTTTTCTATTTTCATCAATAGCTGTTCTTTTTGACTCCCATTCATTTGGCATGATATCTATAATCTTGTCAACAAGAGCTTCATCATCAAGACCCTTTTCTCCCATAGATTGTAAGCTGTTGACAATTGTCATAAACCTCTGTTGCACTTTACATACTGGCTCTCCATAAGGAAAAACAAAACCATGATACTCTGCTCGAAGCATTGCTCTCCTTGTTTCTATAACTTTGGATGTACCAAAATGAGTGACTTCTAATTTCTTCCAAATACAGTTGGCTGCTTCACATGAAGATATCTGACTATATATATTCCTGGTCATAGAGCATAATAAAGTATTGCGTACCTTGTAATTCAGTTGATATTCTTGCTTCTCTTGATTGGTAAAAGTACTAACTTCCTTGTCAGGAATTTTGTAACCTCCAGTAAGCATAATAAAATTGTCTACACCAGTATTGATGACGAAAGTCTTCATACGATCTCTCCAATACTCATAATCATTCCCATCAAAGATTGGTGGTCTAGAAGGATTCAGATTATCTATTGATCCGATATTCATTCCTGCCATCTATAACAAAAACAACTTTTCCACTCCACACGTTAGTGTAGTAAGTATTTAAGATAAGAAATAGAGCTAGTAATACAAATCAGTGGAAAACCTCCTCTGATACCAATTGTTGGATCGAATAGTAGATATAAAAGTCTATTAGATGGAACAATACAAGAGGGGGGGTGAATTGTAGGTTTAAAAACTTTGAGTTTTAGTAACAAAGAGATTAGTTTAAATGAACTTAAACTAATACAAATACAAACACCCACAATTGTATTGAAAGTAAAAGGTAAGATATATTGTAATACTATTGTAAAGTAAAACAATTGTATTCAAGATGAACACAATAATCAGAGTAATACAAATATGATTGATTCTACCTTAAAGCGTATAGAACCAATTGATACAATATGTAATAGAACAATTGTAATTGAAACAATTACAATTGAATATGTAAAAGAAGAAAGGAAACAATACAATCCCTTTCTAAAACAAACAGCGGAAATGTAAAAGTAATACAATTCTTTTAACCCAAAGAGAAGGGTTATCCTTTCACCTAGGATAAAAGGTCTGTCTCACCAACACCTTGGTGAGCCCTCGATACGATTATCGGCACGTCTGTCTGCCTATCCCTGGCAGCCCTCGATACGATGATCGGCTCGTCTGTCTGCCTATCCCCGACAGCCCTCGATACGATGATCGGCTCGTCTGTCTGCCTATCCCCGGCAGCCCTCGATTTTGTAGGTAATCGGCACCTCTGTCTTTCAATCACTTGAAAGCCCTCGATACGATGATCGGACGCACAAAGCTTGATGAGAGAAGTCAGAGTCTCTCTCTCTAGAATCTTCGTAGTTCACAATCTCTTTATTCAATCTCTTTGCTCATCGTTGTCTACTCAGCTTCAAATGACCTCCTATTTATAGGCCTCGGGTTCCAACGGTCATATTGCCTCCAACGGTCATCTTGAAACAGAAAGCACGACATCGTTTTGATTAGTATATAACTAACTCAACGACATCGTTTTGTTAGGACAAGAGATATATAGAAAAGTAAAACATGAGTATGATTCATATGCAGAGAGAGTATTTTTGACAAAGTACCAAAACAAATAATGATTATCTGAATAGTAGTCAGTATGATACGATCGACAGAGTCAGTACGATACGTTTGACAGAGTCAGTACGATACGTTTGACAGAGTCAGTACGATACGTTTTGGTCGATACGATCAACATCGTACGATACGATAAACATAATAAAAGACAATTTGTTATTTTACAAACATATGATATAATACATTCGAGATTTCCAAAACAAGACAGAATATATTTGTGATTTCCAAAACACGATGTAAAAGCCAAAAGGGGACTTTTGACTTAACAGATTCATCTCTAAAAACCGATAAGTGATAGAGGAATCCTTATCAGACACTATAAAATATGGAACTCTACAATCTAATGATATATTTCACAAAGTTACCAATAAATTCTTTAACAATTCCCATATCTCTAACAGTAAAAATATGATAGGACTTAGTCATTAGATCAATAACTATGTTTATATCATTCGAAAACCCAACCAGAAATTCAATAGAGATCTCATCCCACTTCAAAGTCAGTACACGAATGCGCTGAAGCAAAACCAATAGTTGTTTTGTGCTAAAATATGATGTGTTGAAAAGTTTCACAATGAGAAAAAAATTAACTGATATATCATCTCATACTTAGGCAGTGAATCCATCATTACATATCATCAAACATCTTAATCATACAATGGTGCATCACCCACAGGGATTTTTGACAATCCCACATCATGGATTTTCTAACTGGAAAATGAACAATTTATAGGTTTTAGAAACATAAGAAACCATCCAAAGATAATAAAAACTCACTAATGTTCTCCCCAAAATAGATTCAATTACCTAATTCTATGTAATTCATCATATAGATTTTTCTAATAAAGAATTATATCTCAAATTAAGGAGTTCAACCTGATGTTTTTTAGAACAATTTTAATCACAACCTCCCAAAATTGAAAATTCAATTGATGAAAGAGGGACAAAAGATTCTAATTTTGTGATGATTTTTTCATGGAATTGTTCCGATTTTTCCTTATCAAATAATCAATAACAAAATTACACTTACTAAAGAAATATGAAATTATAAAATAAAAATATTATAGGAAATACACTCACCATCTCTGTATAAGGTTCAAATTTTGTTTAGAGAAGATATAACTCAGACTTTTGTGGTTAGGAAAGCGGGTAAACCTATCTATGAAAAAGTAATACTACCAATTCTAAATTGAATGCATTAAAATTGTGAGTTTTATATCATGTGTGGGATTATTATTCTCATTAATCTTAATATACATAGAAGTATAGGCCACCACGTGATAATCATATAAGATAACATAGTCCAAATATGAACCTTATGCAACACAAAATACTACATAGGTCTTTGTAGATTCTATAAGAGCCAACACTAGGGAATAAGGGAAAAGATATTTCAAATCATAAAATGAATTTTGACATTTCAAATCTGAATAATACATTATCGTTGTTTGAGTGATGTTAGTCATAAGAGAATCTATCATTTTGAAATATTTAATAACAATGTTTTAATACCATGCTAATCCTATGAATATTTGAGTCTAGAAGACATTTCATAGATTTCACCATGGCATTAACGTCTTCACCTTCTCGATAAAAACTATAATAACAGGTTATGAGAACATGTGTGGTAGGAAACCCATATCTTGAACCTAGAAACTAAATTTCAAAATCATTCTGAAATGTTGGTGATCTCTTTTGGTTTCTAAAACTACTCACTGATGAATCACAAAATACTATTCATTTTTAGAGTAACTAAAAATTTTATCTATAGAACCACCATGAATGAATTTAGATAATCTTGAAATTTCATTTTTATTTGTTCTATAAAAAATAAAAGAACATTGGTTGGACCAGAACGCGTAACACGACACTCATAAGAACCACACCTAGTCTAGATGACAGACTTTATGAAATTGAATTCTTTTTTAATAGCTGTTAACTAGAAAAAAGATCAATTTTTGAAAAATAGTTTTCCCTTTTAAAATAATAATAATAAACCTATTTTAAGGAAAATATATTATTTTGTAATTATAAAATGATTGAGTTTTATGTAATTAAAACAAATTTGTAGTTCTCCATTGGATTTATTTTCAAAATAAAAATGATTTTCCCATGTTAACAAATTTGGTCATATAAATCCTTTATCTCAAAAAATCATGCAACTGAATTTTCAGCTCTTTGGACTTAGCAGGTTCTATACATTAAGAGGTAATGGGCCCTAGAAATTAAATTGGTACCAAACCATTGGAAAAATATCCCTCCCTTATTAGTGGTAGGATATAAAAATTAGATTAAAAAACATTAGGAAACTAAATGAAAACCAGAGAGAGGTCACCACCCAACGATTCCTATTCTATGTCAAAGTAAATTGCCAATATTAACCTACCCATCTCCAAATGAGGAAGTACATCATTACCTGACCTTATCTCCAATTCTCCTTGAAAAACATTTCACACACCATCAAGCACAATAACAGAGACCTGCTAGATATAAATTTAAATCTTATCTTTATTATAAATCAACCAATCCATCCTAATATTTTCATCGAGAGATTTAATATTAGTAACTATATATTTTCAAATGAACTCAATCCTTGATTGGGAGAAAAAGAAAAAGGTACACTAGACACACTGATCTACCATTTTTCAGAGGGGAATAATAGTTATTAATGATTGTGTTGAAGCAATAACAAATAGATCTATCACTAAATATGAGTATATTGTGATTTTTTCTCTCATCATCACTGGAACCACATCAATTTCCTATAGTGACTCTTCCACTATGTAATGATTCTTCATTCAATAATCATGTATCTATAACCCATTAGTTCTTAATGTATATGATTATAAGATAGAACCATTAAGAGTGTATGAGCCTTTTCACTAGATTCAATGGGCGTATTTTAGTGTCACACCCTGATTTAGGTTTTCATCATTCGTTACAGCTCAAATTTGGATCCTAGTTTTTCTCTCAAGCTTTAGGTGTGACATGTTTTGAATTTTTAGGAACTACCTTTGTTTATTTTCTGCCTACTATTTTCTCATAGAATCCCCAATTGTGTTTTCATTTAAAATGGAAAATTTGTCTTGGATGGGGTGGTGCATAGTGTGCACATAGTTAAGGGAAACCATGCACCTTGACAATGAAACCATGTGCCGAGGTTTTATTTTTTGAATGACTGGAATCACACTATTAGTGCATGGGTTTTAAACAGTACGGGCTAACTGTGTGGCATATCTCTCTTTGACATTAAGGTGAACATGTTTTCCACAATGTTGGGTAAACCATGGGGAGAAAGCATATGGCCTTTCCAGGTCATTAGAAATGGGGTCTTTATTTTTATCTTATTCAACTTTTTATCACTAAATCCTTTCTTTATTGATCTATTTGGAATCCCCAGTACTAGGAATGTCCCTCTAATATTCTATAACCCTTGTTCTCCCTCATTCTGGTGGGTTTGGTCGTGATTCTTTAAGGATACATCAAGTATGTGATTAATCCCATGATTTCTTACTCCTTATAGTGTTTATCCTCCTCCTCCTTTGGGGGTTTGTTTTCCAGGGGTTTGGCTGACGTAAATTTTGTCTTATCTTGTGTCGTTGAGTATGATCTTGATGTTTTTTTATTAAATTTAAATTTATTAGTGTCTTGTGTTTGTGCGTTTGCGGTTTCATGACAATTTCTGGATGTTTCCAACATTGAGGTGGGTGGTTCCATGATTTTATACTATTAGATGATTTTAACATTCTCAATTTATTTGAATGTTTTTATGGTTTTATTGTTGAGTGAGAATTATATTTTGGAAGAGTGTTGATATGAATATGTGAGGGAAATGGGTTTTACGAATGAAAATGGAAATGTTTTTGTGTGTGCTTTATCAGAGTGCTTCAAGGAACTATTTCAGGGGTTGCTTAAAAGGGTTAAAATGTGTTTTCAAAGAGATATATGGGGAAGGTGTGTTTTAATGAGGGGTTTCGAATGAAAGATATTTCTATAGAATAATAGATTTCTTGTTGTGAACTTTTAGTTATCCGGCTAATTTTGTTAAATGTTTTGAAGCATGATTAAAGTGAAATTGGTTGTGTGATGATTTAGAAAGGGGATTGGCCCAACGAAATTATTGAATTTATCATGTTATTGTATTTTAATGTTTTATAATAGGTTTGTTATATTATAAAAGTTGTGAAAAATTTTATTTCCCAATGGATAATTGGACCAAGGAAATTATAATAGATCATGTATGCTACTGATTTAGAAGTTGCTTAACCCGGTTCCACATAACATGTTTGACTCATACAACAATAACTAAACTTTGATGTTTTTTCGGAGACCATTGTGCCCATGGGGTGTCCCCTCATAGTGGATCATTTAAGGGAATGTGGGGATTATGGTTACTACACCACCCTTCACTGAGGTATGAGGTTCTAGTGTCTCATTTGATCTAGATTTCCCTTATGAATTTACCTAAAGTACTCTCTTGTCCCACGAGACTTATTTATGTAGTTCAATCCATTGACATGATATGGACATTATGTACGCTTTATTTACTTTAAAGAAAGTATATTTAAGTAAGGTTACTCTTTTGGAATGTTTATTTCAATGTATTATTATGAATTTAATCTTTTTTAAATGGGTTTCCATGAAAGTGTTCCCTTGAAAATGGTTCTTCTTAAAATGTTTTCTTAAAAAAAATTAAAGAATCATTCACGAATGTGAATATTCATTTTCCTTTTGATTATATATCATGGAATCCTTTAATTTTTTGTGGCATCCTACCAATCATTTTCTCACAACCTATGTATATCTTTCGTTGTACGTATAACTTTTTTTGTATGACGTAGGTAATTATAAGGTGTGTCATGATCACATTGGTGAATTTTGGTTTCTAGTGTCCCATATGTTTTAGGTAACGGTGGTGGGGATTGAGGGTGATTCACCTAATGTTACACAATGGTTTTTGGGATGATTTTGTCTCATTTACTTTTTTATATTTTTGGTTTTGGTCAAAATTTTAAAAATGATGGATTTGTAAATTATTATTCCATGTTTAGTTATGACTACTCAGTTTTAGTGTATTTATTATAGTTTTTATTTATTCTTATCATAGTGGGTGAAATCATTCCCCATGCATAATTTTGAAACTTGGTCACTAATTGCTAGACCATAGGGATTGGGAACTCCCTTTAGGCCATGTCATAGACTGGGTTCAATGATAGTTAAGATGAAACTCTAGCTTGATTTGTGAAAAATTTTATTATAGAAAGTACACTATTTTGGGTCATGTTATTTGGGAAAGAGTCTGGGTAGACCATAGTTAGGATTTTCGTGACTTGATGTACTCATTAAGAATAGGGTGCCTCACCAGAACACCTCATAACGAAACTCAATTTTCCATTTAATGTAATGTTTTGTTGGGTTTTTAGGGTTTTTATGGATGTTTAGTGTGTTTGAAATTAAAAGAAAGTGGGTTCAATGGTCTTCGTGAGTTCACGGGGTCGGGAAATACATGTGTAGATGGTGACATGATCATAGAATACATTCTATAATAATGGTATGATTTTCATATGGCAGCCAACCATATAGAAAAGTAACCCATTGATTCAAGTTTCCCATTATGATTTTTTTAGTTCTTTGAAATTATAAAAACTGTTTGAGAAACTTGTTCCAGAAACTAAGAAAACTAGAATTTAAATAGGTAATGGTTTAGTTTTAAAAATATGGAAAATGATTTTTCAGTACCATTTAATGTAAGCCATAGTAAAGTGTATTTTTATGAAATGTTATTCTGTGAAACTAGGATGATTTTAATGAAATTTGAATTTTATGATCGAAATATGTGGGTTGTTGAAATGGTTTGTTTGAGAAACAAGACATGATTTGGAAAAAGGATTCAAATAATTATTTTAAATGAGAGGATGTGAGTCTTAAATCAAATAGTATTTGGTGGAATATGTTTTGTTTAGTTGCTGAAAATATTTTGGAAAAGGGACGAATTTGTTTTTCAGGTAAAATTTGTTGGATTATATTTTGATAGAGAATGCAATGGTTTGAGGGGATGAGTTGGAAAATGTTTGTGACTTGGTGGTTGGAGGGATTTGAAAAATACTTTCCGTTCTAGAAATGGGTATCTATTTATTGAACTTTGGAATTTCCATGGGTGACCTCCTGCATGGGTATCTATGAGAGCGCATATGGTGAATGGAACAAGGTGATGAGTGGTTAGATCGAACCGAGATTATGGGTCACTGATATGTATTGATAGTATGAATCTGTTAGGCTACATGGAATTAATTTGGTGAGTGTTTAAACCACCATTCTTATTCTACTTTTCAAAATGTATCTTAATGAAAGTATGAGAATTTTTAATAACAAATGGTTGTACGGTGTGCGTCATTGTGTTTTTAGAATGTTCCTTGCGAGGTTTTTTATGTTTTTGAACTCTTTGTACTAGAATGATGTTTTATGTATCAGTCCCAGTTGAGGAATTCATTTTGAAATAATATTTAGTGGTTCCTTTGAAAAATTTTTGAGAAGCCATTGAGTTGGTTACCTTTATGTATTCAGAGTTTATTAGTGGTGAGTTTTGGATGATAGATTATTTTTATTGGATCATCAGTTTCCTTATAGGGGAGTTTACTCCCCCAAAATGAATCAAGAAATATTTAAAGTGTGGAATTGGGTTGTTCACCAATGGAAGAAAAACTAGTGCATTAAATAAATGTCTCTCTTCTTGAGTTTTTGAATAGTATCCACCTCTATCTATCTCTCAGTTAAACAGATCCTGTCAATGGAAAAAAGAAGTTACAGAAAAAATGAAGGATGACTTAGTTTCCTTGAGTCTTTGAGTCATTAGAGATGAATTTTATCACCTCAACGTTCGAAGGTCCTATCTAGATGTGGTGATGGGAATTTTATCAGGCATTATAGATAGTGGCATGAAGTTGTTGGTGCTCCCCGTGGTTTTAAAATGCCTCTCGGTACTTCATCACCTTCATTCGAGCATGAGATCATGCTGTTCCTTTGGTCTGACATGTCTGGTCATAAGAACCCATCATGTCCATTTTAAAAATTTGTGTGATGTTTGGATCTTAGTTTAAACACCTTTCCTATATGTGCTTTTTTTTGTGATGACTGTTTAAAGTGATGTGTTGTGGTGTATTATTTTTCTTTTAAATGTAAGAGTGGCTATTGTGGAATATTTTAAGAGCTCGCATTGTAGTGGATGTGAGTTTTTATTTCAAGAATTAATAATTCATCCATTCTATACAAAAGTTTATTCTTTGTACACCTCATTTCGATTGTTCCTCATTATAGGTGAGTTTTGATGATGCAGGTGTAATTTATAAGTCCCTATATTGGGGAGAATTCAATGTCGGAGCAAGTGACATTCGCGGGGTGTTTTTTTCTTTCAGTTTTTCATAGTTGGTTTTGTGGTTTTTGGTGAGACCAAAAAAAGTATTATGATAATGATCATTACTTCTGTATGTGAGTTAGAATATGTTTCAAACATATGGTCTCCAACCATAGTCCTTGGAGTAAATCTCGTGCGTTATTAGGAACCCCCGAGGTGAGCGGGACCATGGTCCAGTTTTTGTCCTCTGTGTGGGAAATAGAGAGATTTTATGATTCTTGGGAATGCGTTTCATTATAAATGGTCTTATTTTGGGGAAATAGATATGGGGACCTCATGTTCTTATTACATTCATGTTGTTTTAAAAATACTATTTGGTTCTGAGGTGGCAGCGTGGTCTAGGGTTACTAAAATTAGAGTAGTCGAGGTTTCTGGATGTGTGTCCCTATTTGGTTATCCATGTATATTTTTCCATTATCAAATTAGTCTTATTTATATCTTGTATCATGGGTGGGTGTTTCCTTCATCAATTCCCCCCTTGTAGTGGGGGTTTGGTTGGCCTATGTGGTAGAGTTCCATGTTTTCCCAAGTCGGGTTTCCCATATTGGTTTAATAATGTCGTTTCCTAAATGTTGGGGTGACCCGCCATGTGTCTTGTTAATAATTCATCTAGAATAAATCGGTTCTAGTTCATTCTTTACGCTGGGGAATTGGTTTGGGCCTCCTTGTTTTAATAATTAGGTTAGGATCCTAGGTTTATCTTCGATGTGGGTAGTCTTGTTTGGATGTATTTAATTCCGAGTTCCTCCTTGGAGTAAACAATGGTGTTGGAGTGAACCTTGTGGTTTGTTGAAGAGAAGTTTTGGAAGTGTTTTGTAAGTTGTTTCATTAGTAGTAGTTGTATTTCGGTCTTCCTTCCATGAGAACATTGGAATTTCTTTAAAGTGCTCCCCAACTCATTGATTTGAATAATTAATTTCAAAAGCTCTCTTTGGAGTTTTATAACGTTGTTTGGGAAGTGGTTTGGGATCATTTATTTATTTCAGGTAAGAGATATGAGTTTCATTTAATTGTGTCGGAGGTGATATTGGTTTGAGAGGTTGGATTATGTTGTTTTGGGGTTTTAATTTCTTTATATTTCTCAACTAGATGTTTTTTAGATATCTAGGGTTGGAAAAAATTATGTAGTGGAGAATTATCACAACCGCGTTTTTTTAATATTTCCATCAAGCCCAAATTTGGAACCCAAATTTTCTCCAAAGATCTGGTTATGACAGGTTTGAATTTTGAGTTATTCCCTTTATTTAATTTTATAATAATGCTTTCCCATTTTCCCCCAATCGAGTTTTCACAAAAAGTTTAAATATTTCCCGTGATAGGGGGTGGTGCATGGCGTGCAAACAGTTACGGGAAACTATGCACCTTGCCCAAGAAACTATGTGCCATGTTTTCATTTTGGATAGAGCCTAATTGCATGGTTAGTGCAAGGGTTATACACCATGCATGATAACCATGTGGTTTGATCCTATTGGATATTAAGGGGAACACAACTTCCACATGATTTGGTATACCGTGGTGGAAAACCATAGAGCCTTCCTAGGTAATTAGAAATTTGATTTTTATATTTATCTCTCCCCGATTTTTACCCCCAAATCAATTATTTCTCATCCCATTTGACCTACCCATACCTAGGAACCTCCATCTACTCCTCTTTTATCCATTGGGATCCCTCCTTTGTGGGGGGGTTGGTGTTGATTCTTTAAAGAAACAACAAGTAAGTGATTTATCTCATGGTTTTATTCTTCTATTATGTTTTCTTCTCCTCAATGTTTGAGGTTTTTAGCAGGTGGGGTGACCTAATGTAGGACTGATCTTATGTTGTTGAGTATGATCCTCATGTTTTTTTGTCAAATCATTCCTTTTTGGTTTCTTTTGTAGGTTTCATTGCGGTTTCACCCCAATTTCATGAAGTTTCCATGCTTGAGGAAGGTGGTACATTGATTTAACATTATTATATGATTTTAGCTTTCTTACATGATATTATTAAATTGTTATATGATTTTACTATGGGGTGGAAATATATTTTGTTCGGGTTTCGATATGAATATGGGATGGAAATGGGGTTTACAAAAGAAAATGACGATGTTTTTAGGTGTGTCTAATTAAAGCACTTCATGGAAGAGTTTCATGGGTTGTTTGAAAAGGGAGAGATTTTTTTAAATGACTCTTATGGTGTGGGTGTGTTTTAAATAGGGTTTCCAATGTAATGAGATTTCTATGGAATGATGGATTCGTTGTTGACCACATTTAGATTTCCTTGTTAATTGTTTAAATGTTTGGAAGCATGATTAAAGTAAACTTGGTTTGCATGAGGATTTATAAATAGTATTATCCAATGGAAATTGTTTAATTAATCATTTTATTTTCTTGAAATGTATTAAAATGTATTTCTTAAATTGTTTATGGGGTGGAAAATGTATTCCCTGAATGTTTTATCATGTGTTTGTAAATTTAAAGATGAGTGTTTAGAGAAACTGGTCACTTAATTTTGTGATATTATGGTTTGTCAAGTGTTTTTAAAAGTGGATGTTTATTGACATGTGAAATGAGAATTCAGGTACAATGGGAATATTAGGTATCTATGTGGTTTGACTTCATAGAGTTTTCTAGTGATTCAGAAGTTTCTTATAGTATTTTCACATAGATTGAGTAATGCTTACAAAACAATCTAATCTGTGATGATGATTGGAGACCACTAGGCCCATGGGGGAGTCCCCTTCTAGTGGCTCATTCATGAAGAAGAATTAAATTTGGTTACTATACCAACCTTCACTGAGGTACAAGGTTCTAGTGTCCCATTTGATTTATGTTACCCATAGAAATTTAGCCATAGTTCTCCCTTGTGATGTGATAATTATATGACATGGTTCTATACCTCAACATATAGTTTACCTTATTTATGATTCATTTACAAATGATTATTTTTGTAAATGTTTTCTTTTGTAATGTTCCTTTAAAAGTGTTGTTCTAAAATTGTTCCTTTAGAAATTGTTTTCCTGAATGTGTTCCCTTGAAAATGGTTCATCATAAATTGTTTTCCTAAAAATGTTTTAAATAATTCTTCATGGATGAACATTTAAATTTGTATTTTATTCATATTTCATGGAACCCTATTCTTTTAGCTGGAATCATACTAGACTTTGGCTCACAACCTACATACATATTTTGCTAAATATAGATCTTCTTTGTATAACCCATGTAAAAGAAAGGTGTGTCATGGTGATGTTATTGAATCAAGGTTTCTAGTGACCCTCTTTTTAAAGGTATTGGCAGTGGTGTCTTGAGGTTGATTCCCCTCATGTCACACAGAGGTTTTTGGGACATTTTGGGATTCTTTACCTTTGTTATATTTCTTTTTTTGGACATAATTGAAAAAATAATAGATCTATAAAGTAGTATTCCAGGTTTGGATGTGATTGTTCAGTTTTATATTTTTATGGTGGGTTGTTTCTACTTATTTTAATGGTTGAAATGATTCCCAAATCATAATGTTGATACCCAACCACTAGTTTCCAACCCTTGGGGTGTGAGGATGCCATTTTGGATATTCCAAGGACCGGGAGGGATGTCTATTTGGATGCCACTTTGTCTTGGATTGTGACATTCGGAAACATAATGAGGTCTTAATGAAGTCTACAATCAATAACCCCCATGAGTATCATCCTTATTTCATTTTCCTCTGAAGGAACAAACCAAACTGTGACTGGGGGTAAGTGGTACTCTTATCATCCCTCACATACCAGCTAGTTGAAGATCAACCATTAATGATCTGGCTGACACATTCACATGAGATGTAGATTCAACATGAAAACATGATATATAATATTAGAAAAAATACCCATCTCAATAATTTTATACTTCAGATTATAATTTTTTAGAAACTTAGAAGAACCTAAATTGGTTCAGAGAATCATTTTACATTCCAACTCACAATTTTTTACCCATTTTTATATCATAGAAACTCAATGAATTTTTAAAAAACCATGATTTCTAGATAGAATTGACATATGAAAAGATCCAAAATGACTTTCCAATACATGAACTCATGTTTCTTCATTGTAGACATAAAGGGCCACCATCTATTACTATTCCCTTCTATATTGACAGTAAATTTTTTTTTTATTTTAATGAATCATACATTTACAAGAACCCCAAATGTTGATAAATATATTTCAATAAATTTTATACCTTTATAGGATCATTTGAGCCCTGAAAAAATAGAGGTTTGTACTTAAGAAACTCCTGAGCACATTCTCAGGTTTCATCCCTTAGACATTCTAATACTAGAGCCTAAACAAAAACGGATGGAGAAACCTATCTCTGATATTTGAAAACACACACCACGATATCAATTAGACTTTGGTAGTCTAGTGGATTCAATTTCTATGGTTTAAAAATAACATCCCCTAATGGACTATTCAAACATCTCCTCAGAGGCATAATTCTACACAACGTCAAAATTAAATATTAAAACATCATTAGGATTTCCCATATAATCAATTAAGTCAAGATACATAATATCATAAATTATATCATATAGGAATTAGATATTTGATATTTAAAATCACTAAGATCAAGTGTGGAGAATATGAGAATCTGTTCAAATTACCCATTAATTTTTTTCCCAAACAAACATTGTGACATAAGGCTTGATAAGATGAAAACTATAAATGCAATATCTTGTAAATATCTTATAATACCTTATAATTCTACCTCATGTATACTACGAATATCCCAAAACTTCATAAAAAATTAATGAATGTTTCAAAACCTAAATGAGAACTATTTTTTCATTAAAAACCAAAGATAACCTAGTACCCAGATACCTAATCTAGTCCTAACATAATACAAAGTGCATTCAATATCCTCATGACTTGGTTGTTTTCACATGGAATTGACAATAAAAAGGAGGGGGAATGATTTTTCCAAAAAATGATGCAACAAGAAAAGATAAAACCAAACATATTTTCTATTAAAAAACCTCAAGAATAAATTACCATAAGAATATTTATAATGATTCTAAAATAAAACATCACTAAAATATAACACAACACCCAACATTAAAAAGTCTCACAATACTTGTGTAATAAAATCGACCTATCTCTATTAGTCTCCACCATTATCCTCGAGCCTAGAATATTAAGAAAACACCCCACTTATATGTGGTAATTTCCCTTACCTGGTTATACCATAATAAAATCTTCAAAACCTCAAAATAAAAGGTATGTTTTGAGGTTAACATCCTAGTATGGTCTCAACCTCTATTCCATAATTAATTCCCCAAAAATTAAAACATTTATTCTTTGAATTTAAATAAGAATGGCCGTGGTAGGTCATTTTAGATATTTTGAATCAAAAAAATATTTAAAATAACGAAAATGGTATATATATATAAGAAAAAGAATTATATTATCATTTTTATACAAATAAATTATAAAAATAAACTTGAACAAAAAAATTAGTTTTATAAATAATCCACTGTTAGCCCGAGTCAAAAAGAAAAGAACCATTGACATATGCACTACGTTACATTATTTATTAGCTTTAGGATCCCAACACAACTTAATCATAAATCTACGTTCATGTGTGTTTACACACTTCTATGAGGATAACGAATATGGGACTAATCAATAAACATCCAATCAGGGAAAATCATGCCAAATTTCTTTTAGATAGAGTTTTCATTATTAAAAAAATTACTTGGGAGTCATATTTATAGATTTATTGTCCAAATTAGCCACTAAATTCTTAGGATAACAAGGGATTCAATCTTTCAAATAAATATAGTAAAATAAATCATTTCAATTCAAACCATTATTCATAGTTCAAAGGTCCATTTTTTTTCAATATGACATTTCAATTTCAATAAAAAATAGTGGATTTTCATTAATTTAATGACAATAAAATTTTCTTTCATTTAATGAATTCTTTAAAATAATCAATATCAATTCATTTCATCATATTATTTCTCATTTTAATCCATCATTGTTTTCATAATTCTCTCGAGATGTTTCAATTATTTTGAAATTGGGGGTTTTGTAATTTCCATTCACTCTTTAAGTAAAACATCAAATTAGTTCAAATCATGGTTTTATAAATTAATTGAATACTCATTTCAATCAAACAAATAAATTTAGGGATTTAGTTATAGGGTAAAATATTATATACCCACTTACATTTAATCACATGATCAACCATATCAACACCCATAATCAGTAAATTCAAATAAATAGAAAAAGGTGAAGATGATTAAGAAAAAATAGCTAGAAAAAATATCCATAAAATCATAGATAAAAGACTCCAAAAAATTGAATATTCACAACAATGAAAATAGAGATAATGAAAAGAGTATGATAACCCAAGACAAGAGTATAACCACATATTGAAGAGTGTAAGAACCCGAGCCTTATTTTCAGGTATGTGTTTTCTTTTATAGTGTTTTAGAGAAATAGAGGAGAATCTAGAAATTTAAGGAGTGCATGATGGGTACTTTGGAGTACATGATGTGTACCTTGGAGTACACACCATGAACTCGGTTGTTGTGGGTGACCATGTACTGGCCATGTAACGACCATGTACATGGTCGTGTGGGGTGACATAAGGACCGCCTAAAGCGTGGTCTTATAAAAACATATAAACACCGTGTACTTTTAAATGACAAACCATGTAATTTTATTTTTTTGATTTATTAAACAGATCAGCTTTCTTTCTAATTGGCAGAAACCTCTTCTTCTAACGGCGTCTTGTCCAGGAGAAACCAAGGATCACAATTCTTCCCAGAGCCTGTGATTGATCTTCCATGCTATGAATATACCACTGTATATTGCATTAGAAATGACATGGTGAACTCTTCCTTATTATAGATACCCATTTCCTGATTTTTTACCTTTCGTGAGATATCATTCATTGAATGTTTTAGACATTTTTATATATCTACTCCATTTTAGGTCGATTCAAGGGCCAATGCAGGAGTATATAGATCATACAATGCCGATGTAGGTGTTTTGTGACTTTCCGTATTTATTGTTTGAATATTAAGTGAAAAAGTTCCCAATACTCTAGAATGAGCTATTTTGAGTTATGGGATTTTAGTCATGTTAATGCCTACTATGCCTTATGTGATA
Organism: Viscum album; assembly: GCA_963277665.1. Lineage (NCBI taxonomy): Eukaryota > Viridiplantae > Streptophyta > Magnoliopsida > Santalales > Viscaceae > Viscum > Viscum album. Next base: position 393,141,013 of record OY728146.1, read on the forward strand.
GAGTAGAGGTTGTTTGATTGTGAATAGGTTTATTTTCCATGTTATGGATGTGTTTCCCATGCTTTGATATTGACCGTTTGGTCTAAATTTTCTTGTTATCTTGCTTGTTTTCAATGACTAGTGTTTTTAGGATGGAGTGATACTATCTGAAGATGTTATATGCTTGTAGCTGTTATCCAAGTAGTTCTTAAGGATTACTTTGTCTATTTAACATCGTTGTGAATGATTGAATTACAAATGGTTTTTGGGAACATGGTGTAGTAGACCATAAGGGGAATGAACACTGAGGGCTTCTCCAGAGTGCCTGTTTACATTTATGTTGCAAGACCATGGGGGGGCTTGGTTCTCCCTCAGAGTGTCTGTAGTTCCATCTAGAGAGACCATAGGGGGAATTGGACATTGAGTGATTCCTCAGAGTGTCTATAGTTACCGATATGAGACCATCAGGGGAATTGACGGTGAGTGATTCCTTAGAGAGTCTTTGATAAAGCTGAACTATATGGGTTTGACTATGTGTACTTCCCATAGGGTTTCTTGTGTTTGTTTTGTTGAACCAGAGGGGTTAAGATGTGAGTACTTCCCAGAGGTTAACATGTGTTTTTGGGTTGAACTAGATGGGTTAGGCTTTGAGTAGTTCCGAGAGGGTTACCTGTGTTTGATTAGCTGCTTACTTAATATATGAAAATTAATTCAATTGAAACTATTGGATTGTTTACTTTGGAGTACTTCCATATTTACTGATTCATTTTTATTATCGCCTTACATATATATTTATTATCTATTAGGAACAAATCATTGGGTGGTTGCATACTGGAATTTATCTCACACCCTGTTTGGGTTATGCTTTTTGGACTAAAAGGATTATATTGCTATAGGTGTAGGTAAGGGAAAGCATCCTTCTATATCTGGTAATTGACTACTATGGAGCTGGAGAGCTTGGGACCAATATGAGGCTTGCAATGATGCTAGAGTTTATTTGTTTTCTGTGTACTCTGGTTTAGTACTATATTCCAGCATTGTGAATGGTTTGGATTCTTTCGTAAACACATGTATAATGAATCATTTATATGTGTTCTCCAGTTGTACATTACATTAAATCTTTTTCTGTTCACTTATTTAATGTTATTACTTCTTCTGCAATTTTTATTTGTTTATTTTCATAGAATTAATATGCCAATGTGGGCATAGTTTCCCTATAATCACACCCTAGGACCTTACTTCTAGTTGGAAGTTTCTAGAGTATTGGGAATAGTGCTTGAGGACATGTTACCAAACGGGTATGGGGTACCTATGGGCGGAACCCAGAACTGAGAAGATACAATGTGGTATAAGAGGAATTCTTTTTTTCTTGAAAAACTATTTTGAGCCTATAGATAGGGATTGGATGGAATGTGTAGTTGGTAATAAGCTGTGCCCAGGAGTAGCTAACCCGTGTATAGGGAAAATCCAATTTACCTCATATATTATATTATTTCATGTTTTGAAATTATTACAGTTGATTTGATTTCACCATTGCATGATTTACCTGTTTTGGGCTCTTATTGTTGACATTATTGAGGTTTTATTTTTGTTGCAACCCGATGAGATGAGTATATTCCTTGTGATGAATCATATAGGAACTTGCTAGAGATTACATGTCATTCATTCTTTTCATACCATTTAGGGTTCATTACTGATTTCATGTTGTTGTGATAGATGTTTTGATAGATATGTGTGCTGTTGTGATTGATTCCTTGATAGAATAACTGCTATTTTATAGGGTATTGGATTATATAAGGTTTCTTTTGAATGAACAAATAAATTTGGTTCTTGAGGTGTTATTGGCCCACATGGATCAGAATTTGTTGGATATCTTCACTGTTCTTATTGTATATGACACGAATATGACTCCAAGCTTGGATTCGTGGGTAGCATGGGACCCCATAGATCTGAATTTGGCACTTTCATGTTTCATTTAGTGTTTTTTGGGATTTCAGAGTAGTTTATATGGTTTACTGTCCTGAAAAACCAAGAATACATGGTGTGTATTGAAGAATACACACCTTGTTTCCTTCTGCTCAAGAAGAATTGTTTTTATTAAGTACATGATATATATATTCTAACCATCTCAATAGTTGTGTGGGAAGAGAAACGGGAATGGGAAATTTTTTGTGGGACACGTTGTGTACCCTATATGCGTTCTGTGTATTAGGATCCATATGTTTGGACGCGTGACTGATGACACAGGTGGATTATGAGTAGTTAGTACACACCGTTTCTGGCACAAAAACACCGTGTATATTCAGTCATTCAACCGACCATGTGACTAACAACATGGTTCAGCAAAGTTCTTTCTAGTACACGCCATGTGTTGCACAAGCACGTCGTGGAGTCTTTCTCTAGGGGAACCCTGTGGGTTAGTCGTGTAGAATAACATAGGTAGGGGAACATGGTTAAAGTACACACCGTGTCTAGGGAGAACACACAGTGTGTATGGGGTGTTACATGACCAGGGTTAGCAGGAGTACATGAAAACCTAAAGGCTTAAAGGAACACATCGTTTGGGGGTTATACACGCCATGTATCCCAGTTTTTTAAAAACATGAATGCCTTTCTCATCCTGTTCCTTTATCATACATCTCAGTTTAAGTCCCTGGTAAACATGAACTAAGGTGTTCCCTTGACCTTGCAGAGTCATGCCACCGAGATATCCTTCGATTGTACACCAGATACAAGGCAGTGATTAGACGTCGGACAACACAGATTCGGTACTACCAGCAGATCCTCTAGTCTTTCCCATATTGGCACCAATCATCATTCCAGATACAGGTGATGATGCACAATTCTGAGTAGGCTCTATGAGGCTTGTGTAGAAATTATAGGGAGCACCAGATCCTGCCCCGTTTATGGAAGAGTTGAAATGAGTCTTTTAGCAGAACGATCCTCCCGCATTCTCAATGGATGTAGGTCCTCTGGCTACCAAGTCATGGTTAGAAGCCATGCTATCTATCTTTGAGCATCTGAAAATGCCTCCAGAAAGGAGGGTAAAGCTATACATATATGCTTCAAGATTCGGCCAAGATATGGTTGGATGTGATCTCACAGTCTGGACACCAGTAGGTTATGGTTTCAAATGTGTTTTAACATACCATCTACGATTACTTCTACATAGATACATTGAGGGTCGATCGAGCCCAAGAGTTTGTGAGTCTGGAGAAGGGTACTCTTTCAGTCATGGATAATTATTCTTGATTGATAGTGCTTCAATGATTTACAATCTTTTCAAGAGGTGATGAGTTATTTTTGGAAAGGATAATTGAGGATGGTCTCAGGCATGACCTCTGATCTTAGGTGAACATCTTTAGGTTGACATCCATCACATCTATTGTCAACCAGGAACTAATAACAAAGCATAATATGAGGGATTTTGTGGCTGTGAGCTAGGGTGGTTCGAAATCCAGAGTTTGTACCCATTCAATTTACAATAGGAAGCACCGTAGGGAGTCTACGCGTGGAGATCTGAGGAAGTGGGATACTTCTTCTGGGAGCCAGGTGGTGTGATTCTAGTGTAGGAGGAGAAGGAATACAAGGACGGATTGCCCGAAAGACCCATTGGAGTGATGATATTGTGGAAAGATGGGATATCATCAGTAGTTCTGTTAGTTTTTATCCTTAGTAGCTAGTGATAGTGGTTCCTCTAGGACTCCTCAATCAGGAGTAGCACCACCAGTTTCTCATCAGTCTAAGAACTGGAGTTCTTATGGACTTTTAGGACGAGGTGGAGGTTACAACCACAGTAGCCAATAAATAGGCTTTCAGTGAAAATATGGTGTATTAGCTCAGGTTGGTTAGGTTTGGTCATAGGGCAATGATACAGTCCATAATTTTGCAGTGGAGTAGACCTAGCCAGAGCAAGATCTTAGACTCACTACCATTTGAGGTATGATTCTTGTTTACTCATATCTAAATTCTTTACTTTTCAATATAGAGTCTTCCCATAGTTTCATATCTGTTGCTATTGTGGAGAGCCTTGGGCTCTATATCTTTACTTCTACTAATATCTTGATTCAAGGCACTCTATTGGGGACAAGAATGACTATTGTACATTAGTGCAAGGAGTGACCTCTTAAGTTTGGTGGATGTCACTTCTTATGGGACCTATCTGTATTAGAGATGACATGTAGTGATGCCATTCTCGGAATAGACTGGTAATTTACCTTCCATGTAGTGGTCGATTTATATCTCTATAGGGTATGTTTTACGTCCCCAGAAAGAAGATTATTTCTATACAAGTGTGAATGGGATGTCCAGGCAAGTAGAGCTGGACCCGAGCATCATGGGTAGGTAGGAGTTACTTCCCATATTTCTAGTCTATATATGGATGACTAGGGGACTTCACAGTTGTTATTTACTCTAGTGGTAGATCGTTTCATTGATTTCATTCTAGAGGACTTTTTAGGTTTTCCTCTGGAGAGAGAGTGGGAATTGTTTATAGAGCTTGTTCCATGAGCAGCACCGGTGTCCATTCATCCTTATAGGATGGGTACATGAGAGTTTTAGGAGATTAAGATTCGTTAAAGGAGTTACAGGTCAAGGGTTTCATCCAATCCAGTACTTCTCTTTGGGGTTCTCCTATATTGTTTGTGATGAATATGGATGGTACCCTCTGACATTGTGTGGCTTATCTGAAGTCGAACTAGTTGACGGTAAAGAACCGATATCCCTTGTTGCGGATTGATGACCTCTTTGATCAACATTGAGGAGCTCGGGTGTTCTCGAAGATTGAATTGAGATCCTATTATGACCAGTTTCATGTTAGAAAATATGTTATACCATTACAGCCTTTTGGAGTATGTATGGTCTATACAAGTTTATTGTTATGTTTTTCGGTCTAACAAACATGCCTACAATTTTCATGGAACTAATGAACTGAGTATTCCATCAAAACATGGATTCTTTCAAGGTAATTTTTGTGGATGATATCCTGGTGTACTCTCAAACTCCATACGAACTGGCCACACATCTTGAGATATTTTTCATTACATGAAGAGAGAATCACTAATAAGCTAATCTCTCATTATGACACATTTGGAAGGACCAGATTCACTTATGGGGTCATTTTATCTCAAAGATAGGAGTATTAGTAGACCCATAGAAATTGAGGGAAATAGTTTCCTAGGAGTAGTCGAAGAACTTTTTTGAGGTATAAATTTTTCTAGGGCTGGCCTATTACTACAGACATTTCATACAAGACTTCTCACACTTAGCAGTGCCACTGACGGGCCCGAATAAGAAGGGTGCAAAGTACTTTTGGTCAGATTCTTGTGATTCGGCCTTCTAGGAGATGAAAGGGAGGTTGACTACAACACCTATACTAGTATTTCCAATTTCGGGGAAGAGTTATACTGTTTACTATGATTCATCATGTATAAGGCTGGGAGTAGTGCTTATGCAGGGAGAGGGGGTTATTGTATATGAGTCTCTACATTTGGGGCCACATGAGAGGAATTACCTAACACATGATCTTGAGTTGGAAATAGTTGTTCAGACATTACATTGTAGGAGAAACTATCTTTTGTGAGAGAATATTGTGGTTGTCATAGATCAAAAAACTCTCAAATATATTTTTACGCAGTGAAATCTGAATTTGAGACAATCATGGTGGGTTGAGTACCTTCAGTACTTTGATTTTGAGATTTCTTTCACACCTGGGAAAGGCAACACAGTAGCTGATGCATTGAGTAGGAAGAGTTAGATACATGGAATTTAGGAGTGTAGTAGTGAGTGATAGCTTATGTCTCTGTTCTCTGAGATGAATTTGGAGGTGCATGACAGACATGGGCAGACAATTCTTTCTTCTTTGACAGTTACCTCTACTCAAAATGATCAAGTGCGATTGAGGTAGCTACCCAATTCTGATGGCATAGTTCTATGGGGGAGTGTTTCAGGAGGGGACCCTATTCATAGATAGACAGAAGGTGAAGATGAGATCTTGAATTTTTAGGGGAGTATATGGGTGTCAGTAGACATACATGTGGAGCTAATGTAGGTCTTTCATTCCTCAGTTTGGGAAGTTCGTCTTGGTTTCACCAAGATGTATTGTAATCTACACCATCTATATTGGTGGCCATGTATAATGATATATGTAGATGGGTTTTTCAAGAGGTATTCCACCTGTCAGCTGATGATGGTGGAGCATCAATGACCAGTAGGGATTTTGTACCAGCTACCCATTCCCGAGTGGAAGTGGAATGATGTCGCAATGGATTTAGTGAAAGGATTACTAAGGTTTCCTCGAGTGAATGATGTAATATGGGTTGTCATTGATAGACTCACAAAGGTTTCTCACTTATTTATGATCAACGATACCATCAAGGTTGAAGATTTGGGAAGGTTTTACATCCAAGAGATTGTGTGATTACATGGGGTTCCACACTCCATTATTTTAGACAGGGATGCATGTTTTACTTCTCGGGTCTAGAAAAGACTATAGAGGGATTTGGGTACATAGGTAAATTTGAGTACAACTTACCATCCCTAGATAGATGGCCAGTCTAAGAATACGATACATGTTCTAGAGGACATGCTTCGAGCATGTGTCATATATTTTTGAGGTTCTTGGGAGAAGCACATACCTATTGTAGAGTTTTCCTACAATAATATTTTTTAAGAAGCTATTCAGATGGAACCTTATGAAGCTTTGTACGGTAGGCCATGATGATCTCCCCTATGTTGGCTAGAGACATGAGAGGAAACTATGTTGGGACATCATCTTTTCATTGAGACAACATAACAAATAGAGTTGATTCAGAATAGGATGACTACTGCACAATCATGAAATAAGTATTATGCTGATAGATGGAGACAACCAATGGATTTCGAGGTCGGAGATTAGGTTTTTAAAAGTGTCACACTACGGTTGGGACACATGAGGATTAAGATATAGGGGAAGAATTCACAGTGATACGTTGGGCCGTTTGCGATTTTGGAGAGAGTCAGGCTGGTTGACTATCAGTTGATGTTACCTCATAGGTATCGGGATATGCATGATGTTTTCCACGTTTCTCAGCTATATCATTACTTGTTCTACCCATCTCATGTTTTTCAACCCAAGGTGATTGAGATGGAGGTGGACGCATCATTCGAGGAGCATCCTATCCTGTTTTTTTATCACAATTCAAAGGTTCTTTGTGGATGGTATGTCCCTCTAGTTTTGAATGCCATGGCAGCACAAGTGAGTACATGAAGAGAATTGGGAGAGGGGGGCTGAGGTATGATCATAGTGGCCAGAGCTGTTCAAGGATCCGTCTTTATGCTGCCTTGATAGGGAAATTCGGGGGAAAATTTATTTAAGGGTGATGTTTTTATTAAACCAGGCCTTCTTTTCAGTTATGGGTTTTCTTTTCAATTTTTTTGAGAAAAATACAAAAATCTATAAATTTAAAGAGTACACGCCATGTACTTTGGAGTACAAGCCATGTACCCAGTTTCTGTGGGTGACCATGTATTGGCCACATGGGGTGACGTGGAGACCACCTAAAGAGAGGCATGATAAAGGCATATACACACTGTGCACTTTTAAAAGACACTCTCTGTACATTTATTTTTTTATAGATTAAAAGGACCAGGGTTATGCCTAATCAACAGAAACCTCTTCTTCTAACAATGTCTTATCAATGAGAAACTGAGGAAAAAATTTCTTCCCAGTTCCCCCAATCGATCGTCCATGCTCCAAATCAACCGCCGTCAATTGCGTTGGAATCGGCACAGTGGTTTGATCCTTTCCATATTTAGTCTTTTAATATTATGTGAAAACGTACCTAATACCCCAGAACATGGTATTGCATGTTTTGGGATTTTAGCCCGGTTAATGCCTTCTATTCCTTTTGTGCAAGAGTAGAGGTTGTCTGATATTGAATAGGGTTATTTTCCATGCAATGGATGTGTTTCCTATGATTGTTTTGATATTGACCATTTTTTCTGGCTTTTCCAGTTAGGTTTTTTGTTTTCCATTCTTAGTTTAGTTAAGATGGAGTGATATTATTTGATGTTGTTCTATGATTGTTGTATATAGCCAAGTAGTTTTTAAGGTTTTATTTTGGCTTTTGAACATCGTTGTGCCTGATTGACCTACAAAAGGCTGTGGGAAACTAGTATAGTAGACCATTGAGGTAATGGATGCTAAGGACTTCTCTAGAGTGTCTGTTTACTTTTATGTTGTCAGACATAGGGGTGGTGGACTTTGTGCTCCCTTAGAGTGTCTATAGTTCCACATTCAGAGACCACATGAAGAATTTGATGTTTAGAGCTTCCTCATAGTGTATATAGTTACTGATACAAGGCCACAAGATGAATTGAAGGAGAGTGCTTCCTCATAGAGTCTTTGCAAAAGCTAAACTAGAGGGGTTAGACTGTGATTACTTCCCAGAGGGTTGCTTGTGTTTATTTGGTTGAACTAGAGGGGTTAGGCTATGAGTAATTCTCCGAGGGTTTCATGTGATTGTTTGTTTGAACTAGAGGGGGTTGGATATGAGTACATCCTATAAGGATACTTTTTTTATCTTCTTACTAGATTTATGAAAATTAATGCAATTGAAACTGTAAGGTTGTTTAATTTTGAGTGCATTCTTGTTTAGTGCTTCATTTTTTTTATCGCATACCATATCTATTCAATAACTATTAGGAACAAATATTTGGGTGGTTGCCTACTGGGATTCGTCTCACAAATTGTTTTTGTCACGCTTTTGGTAACAAAGAGATTATATTTCTCTAGGTACAGATAATGGAAAGCTCCCTTCTATGCCAGGTACTTGACTGTTATGGATCTTGAGAGCATGGGACCAAGATGTGGCTTGTGATGCTGCTGGACTTTATTTGTTTTCTTTGTAATTTGGTTTAGTAATATATTCCATCATTTTGACTTGTTTGGATGCTTTCCTATACGTATGTATCGTGCATCATTTACATATGTGCTCTAGTTGTTTTTTACTTTTAGCATTTCATTGTTTACTTATTCAATGTTATTACTACTTCTACTATTGTTATCTATTTATTTCCACTAGATTAATCTGAAAATGAGGGCATAGTTTCCCCATGATCACACCCAAGTCCCTCACTACTAGATGGAAGCCTCTGGCATTAGGGGATTTGCGCTTGAGGTCATGTGATCAACTAGGTATGGGGGCCCCTATAGGTAGCACCCGAAACGAGGACATTACAGTGAAAGATTCATATCTTTCAATGACTCTTAGATTTGCAAGAGTGGAGTATTCAGAAGCCATTAGACCACCAAAAGAGCCTAAAAATCTAAATAATTTGATCATAATTGAATTTGTGGTGTTTATAGGTTAAATAATAGTTGATGTGATTTTAATTAAAAAATTTAGGGAATAAAAAACAGACACACAGTTTCTATGTTGCACCAAATGGTTTATAATAACCGTAAACCCTTTAAAGGATTATATAAAGAGTTCCTAGTTTAGCATAATGGTTAAACTAATTTGGTTCCCCCAGTTAAAATACCTCTATCTAGGGGTGATTGATTTAGAGGTGTATCCATAATGTCGGAAAAAACCATGCAACATCTCAGAGAACTGATATAGGCCACATTTGTTTTGGGAGACACCGCATGGTTTTCCATAACCATGGTTCAACCATGAATAGTTCCAAAAATTCCAACATTTCAAAGAAGTCACCAAAAACAACCTTCGATCATGATATAATGAAAGGGAGGTAATAAATGGATAAAATATACCTTTAGTCATGTAATTATATATTACAAGGGCTTTCATGTTACCATAACAATCTTATAAAATATAGATTCATTTACAAGTATAATATGGTTATCCAAAAAAAACATTAATGTAAAATTATTTCAATTTTTATTCCATTTTATTTTATTTTCTAAAGACATGGATTTATTTAAAAATCATAAATTTCTAATTAATTGATGGTCATATTTTATGTATTACTAGTTTTATGGTCATTATATTTCTCTTGAAACCTTTAATTTCATGTGTTTATTTTTCATTAGACATTAAATTTATCATAAATGTCCATATTGTTTATATAATTGATATAATTAAATCATTAGTAGTAAACCATGTCTAATTAATTTGTTTTTCTATAAAAATTATTTGATGGATTGGGGATATCTTGGTATTCTTTTTATGTTATTCAAAAAATATATTTATTTCTAAGTCATATTTTTTATGTATTTAATTTTCCGTTCAACATAAGAAGAATAAATTGGAATTATTATGTGATCGGTGAGTCTTGGAATTATATAGACCCTAAATGAATCAGTTGGTCACATGGGAAAGGACTACTAGAAAATTACCCTATACCTACAGTTCTCAAAAAACGATGGGAACAAGTTTTGAATGGGAACCTATACCGATAATTTTGGAAAACTGTGGCTATAGATCATGTAATGACCTAAATTTTTATAAATGGAATTCTATTCTTATAATAATATTAAGAAGCACAATGACATATAATGATACTAATTACTATGTAACCATTAAATAAAATTCTTTCACTTCAATGTTTCAAATTTCAAAAATCTGACATACATAGTTGTGATCAGTAAGATGTTTGGAGTCCCATAGGAAAAACATATTTTTTTGGTGATTAGTAACCTACCCTTATGAATTGTAATAACACCCTTATGGATAGTAATTCATCTAAAATAATAGCAACCTTTACCATGGATGATTAAATAAAATCTTGGAATCTTATATGTGACAATTTGACCATGGTAAATGTATTGGTATTTTTTTAGGTAATAAATAAATAATTATAATTAATTAGATAATTTACAATAATATGTATCTTACTAAAATGTGTTCATAAATTAACATTATTATTACTTCTAGTTATAAGATAATTTTATAAGAACTTAGGTAATTTTAGAAAGCAATATAAAATCAGTTTTCATTTTAAAAATAGTATTTTTTTCATATAAATTATGATTTTAATTAAAAATTAAATGAATAATAATTAGAAAATTATTTTTGAAAATTTAATTCATTTTTGGATTCTACATGTCGCAAAGTTATTAGGTTAAATATTTTGGATTTTTCTGAAATATTAGATTTTTTAATAGTAATGTACATCAATTTACCGTATAAATACATTAAAATTTAAATCCAATATTATTGATATCACTAGTTATATAAGCACCCAAATCTCAAAATCAAATTCACCATTTCCTATTCTTGGTCCTGGAATCATATCTATTTCTTATCTTGGTGGAAATTAATAAACTAATGATTAAAATATTTAAAAACCCCCTCTCCCCTCCACTATAAATACCACACTTCACACCCTCTTTTCCTCACACAACTCAAGATTCAAAACTTGTATAAAATCTGACCAGAAATATTCCCTATCCCCTACATCACATCCAAGAACTTTTGGTCTCAATAAAAGACCAATCCTAGGTTCCATAAGGAGGATCTCAGGATGAGGATTCAAGAGGTAATTCCTCTCTCTCTTTTCCTTTAATTTCATTTCAATTTCAAGTTCTTTTCTTAATCTCTACCCATGTATCCCCATCCACATGGTATGGTTACTCCAATATCATATAGATAATAAAATTTTATAATAGTAATGGGATATTATTTCATCCAACATCCTCCTCATCTTCTTTTTTATTTTAGAAATGAAAATGTTGTTTGTGAGGTGTTAATTTATAACCTTCAAGAACGACATGTTTTATTTTTTCCTTTACCAACTTTAGGTAAGATAATGATACCATTTATATAGTTGAAAAATATTATATTATATTCTTTATATCATATTTAATGTTCTATAACTTACTTATTTAAATATTATGAAATTATTAAACAAAACAAGTTCATTGTGGTTGAAAAACGACCCGAATTAGCCGAAACGATCATCATTAAATTATTATCTAAAGATTCATACACATGTAATATAATATAATTCATTATAAGATCATTTAAAATCTTATAATATCATTAATAAAATTAAATATAAGTTCGGTATGTCTTTCTCTATTCCACACAAACTTTTATTTATGAATACACTTGAACCGCTCAAGGGAACCATAAAAAACAAACTTTCTCGAACAATGAATTTAAACTCTATAACTTATCCAAAAACCCATAAATGAACTTAATAGAAACTTAATGAATATTATTATGGTATAAAGGTTCTAAAATATTTAATTAAATAATATTTTTTCATTATTCTATACATTAATGTGAATACAGCATTCAGATACAAGGTAAAGGGATGTTATCGAACCCAACATTATATATTCACGTTCTCTATATTAAACTCCATGTTTGGTATGGATTCTCATTAAAAATAATTTATTAATTATTATATTACGATTTATGTGATATAAATTTTTAATAATTTATTTTATAAAAATCAAAATTTTTTCCAGAAGAACTATTCTTTTAAATAAACAAAACCTTTTTACTTATTGAATATTGATTCACTTTTCAGTCATAGTTAATGGTTCTATATCCAGAATGATATTCCCAATTTATTTTGGGGAATAAATGTTTTGTGAAAGTATTATTTATTATATGAAACCCATTTATTTCCATGTCTTATATTATGTTAATGTTTTACATATTATTAATGTGGCATGCATGATAATGTAAATATTATGATGTAATGGGTGCACACAGAATTATATATCGCAATATGAATGTTTGAATGTGATGGGTGTTCCTGGAATTAGACAGTGCTCCAATGCATTGGGTAATGTTATGAATCTCATGAGTAAAATAGAAATAATTTTTTAACATGATGCTAGCATTGTCCACAACTATGTGTGTTAGATGACCACTAAGACATGTAGTTTCATTTTATGGATTTCCACATTTCAAGTATTTTATTAATGTTTCCTCTCATCATTTTGATGATGAAGTGATGATTATGATCACTCCATGCTATATTTTTATTATCTATCCTTTTAATAGGAATTTAGATCACCATTTTTTGATGTATATCCTTAGGTGAACACATGTACTAAGGGGAGGACAAGTGATAATAATAAGCTAGAGAAGAAGGGATTAAAAAAATGTTTATACTTGATCTCATAAATGTTATATTGGGACCTAGTTTTCTGAAGACACTAAACCTATGGATCATCATGGTGTAATACTATTATGTCATTTATCTTTATAATGATGTAATAGAAATTGAAGAAAAATTTGGGTCACTATATTTGGTATCAGATGAAAGGTTCAGTTAATTTGGGAATTTGTATTAGCGAATGCTAGAGAAAACAACTAGTATTAGGCAAAGTTCAAATATGCACAAAATATGATTTACATAGGGATCCAATAAGTTATTCTTTAGTGAAAAATGTAGAAATGAATAAGTAATTTATTCATGTCCTATTGAATTATTTTTTTTATAACATTTTCTATTTAAGAAAATGGTGGGAACCAGGAGAAACAAGGCTGAAAACCCATGCGAGGGACAATGCAACAATTTTTCGAATGACATCAGTAATGCTTTGGGTGGTGGAGATAAAAACTTCATTGTGATTAAAACCCAACTATATCAGGTTATGAGCAATAAATAGAATAATTGGGAATATATTACTTCACCAAAAAGGATGCAACTGGTTATCGATTATTTTATGTGTCAATGCCCATCGACATTTAGTGGGTCTTCTGACCCACTAGTTTTGGAATAGTAGGTCAACTCCATGGAGAAGATATTTTCTATGCTTCACTGTTCTTAGATGGAGAAGTTGAAATTATCTATTTATAATCTAGAGGTAGAGGCTAATAAATTGTGGTATTTTATTAAGAACACCAATCCAAGAGAAAAAATTTAGGTGATTGAATTATAATAATTTAAGATCATTTTGGCTAATAAGTATTTCCCATGAAATCTTTGTATGTAGATAAAGAGGGAATTAATAGAGCTCAAGAAAAATGACATAAAGTATTTCACGAACTACAAAGATAATTTCACAGGGCTTTCAAGGTACGCTTCATGTTTTTTTTATCAAAAATGATAGATTCTATAGTGAGTTAAATCCACACCATCAAAAGTATCTAGAAATTAGAGAAATTAAGAGTTATGCAGATGTTGTTCGATGTTCTCCCAATATGGAGATGGAGTTTAGAGAATGGTCGGATAGCTATGGTGATAAGAAACAAAAGATAGAGTTTCTATCTGGAGGGTCTAATGGTATAGGTGGGAAGACAACTCAATGAACCACATGCCAAAAATGTGGGAAGTGGCATCATGGGAACTACCTCAAAGGGACGAAAAAATGCTTCGTTTGTGGGAAAGAAGACCACCACGCTCAAGAGTTTCCAAAAGATATGGGAAGGAGGAAAATGTTGTATAATAAAGGGGAACACCACCCATAGTACAATGATAAAATTGTAAGGTGAAAGGGAAATGTGTAAGACAGTGCACTAAACCTCGAGTCCTTGAGGGTAATCATTTTAAATAGCAACCAAATCCCAAGGGACAAGGGAAGGATTATACCATCACTACTATGGAAGTGGAGAAAGAGAATTATTTCGTACAAATTAAACAACTTATTCACTCAAGAATGGAAATTGTATTATTTGATTCAGGTTATACTTATTACTTTATATTTTGAATGTTTTATAGAACTATAGAATTCAATCCCCAAAACCTTGAAGTAGAGATATCTGTAAAAACACCAAGTGGTGCAATCATTGTAACCAAAGTGTTTGACACTTCTATTATTGGCGTATGTGGGAATATTTTTCTAGAGAATCTCGTAATACATCCCTTGGTGGAATTAGATGCTATAATGGGAATGGATTGGATCTATTTATAAATAGAACATATCAACTTTCAGGAAAAATAAATATCTTTTTATATTTTGAAACATCCCAAGCTCCACTAAAAATGTAAGGAAGATCATGAATCTCCTTTGTGAAATACTTCAATTGTGTTGGTGTTGATTCCATATGAATAAGAAAACCTCACCCGAATGGTTGAGTTAGAGGAAAGATCCAACCATGAAAAAATACCCATTGTGAGGGAATACTGTGTTGTATTTCCCAAAGAGTTACATAGACTTCCCCTATATCGTGAGGTAGAGTTCTCAACTGGACTAATACACAAAGATACTCTAATATTAAAGTGTCCTTATAGGATGGATCCAATAAAATTGGTGGAGTTAATGAAGTATCTACAAGATAATTTGAAAAAAGGGTTCATGCACCCTAGTGCATCGCCTTGGGGTGCGTCTGTGCTCTTTGTGAAGAAGAAGGATGATGCAATATAGTTGTGTATCAATAATTAGGAACTTAACAAGATCACCATAAATAACATGAATCCTCTTACAAGTATTGAAGGCTTGTTCTATCAATGAAGAGGAGATGAATAAGTCTCAAAAGTGGATCTTTGTTTTGGATATCATCTACTAAAGGTGAAGAAGGGAGATATTCAGAAGACCGCCTCCCGTACAAGGAATGGGCACTATGAGTTTCTAGTGAAGCCCTTAGGACTTAATAATTCCCCTACAATATTTTTAGGATTTTATGAATAGAGTCATTAGACATTAACTCTTCAAATTTGGGTTAATGTTTATTGATGATAATATCATATAATCTAAGATCAAAGAGGAACCTGATACACATCTAGGACTTGTGTTGGCGACATTGAGAAAGGTGAAGTTATACGCCATGTTCATAAAGTGTGAATTTTAATGATGAAAGTCACATTAATGGGTTATGTGATCAAATGTGAGAGAATTTTTGTGGACCCTTATAAAACAAAGGTGATTAAGGAATGACCAAGACCCTCAAGTGTCAGAGAAATCTGTAGTTTTCGTGGATTAGCTAGGAAGTACTGATGTGTTTTTCTTAATTTGTCATGATGATCAACACCTATAACTAATTTAACTAGGATGGTGGTAATGTATGTCTAGAAAAAATAATTTTAGGGATGAATCAAGGAGCTAAAGAGAAGGCTAATCACTACACCTATACTCACGTTACCAAAAAGTGGAGAAAGTATTGTGATATATAGAAATGCTTCAATGAAAGACACGGGTTTAGTACTCATGAAAAATTGTAATGTGATATCATATGCCTCACGAATGTTGAAGTTCAATGAAAAAAACTACCCAACGCATGATCTTGACATGGCAGCCATGATTTTTTCTTTGAAAATATGGTTGCACTACCTTTATTTGGAGAAGTTTAAAATATACACCAACCACAAGGGACAAAAGTATATATTCACACAAAATTAGATCAACATGCATCAAAGGAGATGGTAAGATCTAATCAAGAACTATTATTTCTGTATTCAATATCATCATGGAAAGGTGAACAAGGTAATTGATTATCTCAGAAGAAAATAACCAACTTCTCTCTCCATGTTTCAGATTTCAAATGACCCTGTCTTCTTGGATATGCAAAGGATGAATTTATAAATCATAAGGGAATCGGATAAATCCTACCTTGACCAAATGATTATAGAAAAATAAATCCAAGATATGATTAAGGAGGAACAAAGGGATGATCTATAGTTATAGTAGAATGTGAATACAGTAAAGAAATGGAAGCTTCATGAGTTCTATATCGACGATGATGATGTAATTCTGCTTGGAACATAGCTTTGTGTGCCTTAATCTCCCAGGATAAATAATGTCCTTTTGGATAATGCACATATCTCAATATTATCTATCCATTATGGTATCACGAAGACATATTGAGATATCTGAGAATACTTCTAGTTGGATAACATGAAGAAGGATATTGAAGAATATATCTCAATGTTCTTGGTATGATAGCTAGTTAAAAAAGAGTGAAAAATTTCCGAAGGGATGATGAAACCATTACCTATAACCATGTGGAAATGGGAGAATGTCACTATTGACATGGTCATTGGTTTTGTAAAGTCATCAAAGGGAAATAATGCGATACAGGTTGTGGTTGACAGACACACCAAGACTGCCTATTTTATCGCTATTCGATAATATATCACGCTTGAACAACATTCAATGATATATGTAAAGGATGTAGTGAGACTACATGATGTTCCAATATTGATTGTCTCTGGTCATGATCCAACGTTCACATATAAAATTTGGAGAAGTCTTCAATATTCCTTGTGTTTTGAATTAAATTTCATCATGGCCCATCAACCCCAAACTGTTGGCCAATATGAATAGACTGTTGATATTCATGAAGATATGGTAAGAGCTTGCTCTTAGAATTCAAACGTGGATGGGATAATCATCTCAAATTGGTTGATTTCTCATAAAACAAAAGCTTTGACTTGAGTATTTAGATTACTCCATATGAATATTTAAATGGAAATCAATGTATAACTCCAATTTGTTGGAACGAACTTAGAGAAAGAAAGATACCTGGACTAGATATTGTTTAAGAGATTATAGAGAAGGTTCAAGACAACTAGAAACATATCAAAGCTTCTCAGAGTCAGAAACGACCTATGAGGACAACAATTGAAGCAACTTGGACTTCGATGTTGGAGATAAATTATTCCTTCCAATATCACCATGGAAGAGAGTCATCCAATTTGGAAAGAAAGGGTACCTAATCCTGAGGTACATTGGGCCCTTTGAGATCCTTGAACTCATAGGAGTTGTGGCCTATCAACTTTCACTTCCACTAAATAACACTCATTTTTATGATGTGTTTCATGTATCACTCCTGAGTAAGTACATACTGGACCCCTCACATGTACTGAACAATGAGGTGGTACATCTAGAAGATGATATCTCTTATGAGGAGAAGCCAATGAAGATTTTGGAACGGAGAGATAAGGTTATATGCTACAAGACAAACCTCCATGTCAATGTTTCGGCGAGTTACCATAAGTTTGAAGAAGCATCGTGGGAACAAGAAGCAGTGATGAAGGAGAAGTACTGCCACAAGTGTGTGTAAAACGAAATTTTGAGTGTGAAATTTCATATGGGGGAAGAATGTAATGACCCAAAGATTTATAAATTGAATTCCCTTCTTATTATCTCATTATGAAGAACAATGAAATATAGTTATACTATGTATTAGGTGACCATTAAACAAAATTTTTCCACTTCTATTTTTTCAGATAATTTTATAAGAACGTATGTAATTTTTAAAGAAATATAAATAAAGTTTTAATTTAAAAAATAGTATTTTCAAGTAACTTACGATTTTAATATAAAATTAAATTAATAATATTTATAAAAAGATTTTTGAAAAATGGAATTCATTTTTATATTATACACATCAAAAAACAATTCGGGTTAATTTTTTGGATATTTTTGAAATACATGAATTTTTGGTGAACAGTTAGACATTAATTTACTATATAAATACATTATAATATAAATCCACTATTTCTGAAATCACAAGTGATATAAGCACCCAAATCTCGAACTCAAATTTCCTATTTACTATTCTTGGTCAAGGAATCATCACTATATCTTATCTGGGTGGAAATTAATAAAATAATGAATAAAATATTAAGAAAACCCCTCTCCCCTCCACTATAAATACCACCCTTCACACCATCATTTTATCACACCTCTAAAAATTCAATCTTTGTCTAAAATCTGCCCAAAAATCATCCCTATCGCCTCCCCAATGTCCGAGAGCTTTTGGTCTCATCAAAAGACCAATCCTAGTTTTCTTAAGGGGGATCTAAAGAGGAGGATTCAATATGTAATTCAACTCTCTCTTTTACTTTAATTTCATTTCAATTTCAAGTTCTTTTCATAATCTCACCCCACCATTACTCATCCACATTGTAAGGTAACTCTATTATTATACATATATTGTAATTTTTTAACACTAAATTTATATTATATCATCCAACCACCTTATCCACTTCTTTTTAATTTTGAAATGAAAATGTTGTTCGTGAGGTGTGAAATTTTCACCTTCAAGAAAAACATGTTTTATTTTTTTCTTTTATCGGCTTTAGTTCTGGTCCTGAATAATTTTTATGGTTAAAAAGATTAAATTTTATTTATTATGTAGTATTTAAAATTCTGGAACTAACTTATGTACATTTAACTAAATGATTAAACAAAACATGTTTCTTTTTGTTGAAAAACTGCTCGAATTAACCCAAACGATCATCATTAAAATTTTATCTAATGATTTATCCACCTGGTATATAATATAATTAATTATAAGATCATTTTAAATATTTTAATATAATTAATAACATGAAATATCCTTTTTTTATGTTTATCCATGTTCGACACAAACTTCCATTTATGAATACAAGTGAACCGCTCCAGGGAACCATAAAAAAACATTCCCAAACAATGAATTGAAACTCCACAACTCATCCAAAAGCCCATAAATGATCATAATAGAACCTCAGTGAATATTATTATGGAATAAAATGTTATATAATTGTTTATTAATGAATAAATGTCCATTATACATGAAATTAAAGTTAATAAATCATTCAGATACATGGTAAATGGAAATTGTCAAACCCAACTTTCTTTCATTGGGTTCTCCCTTTTTTACTCCATATTCAGTATTGGTTATCCTTAAAAATAAATTTTACATTATTATATTACTATTTATGGTATATACATATTCTCAAATCTATTATCTGAAAATACCAATGTTTTTCAAAAGGAGTTTTCTTTCAAATAAACACACCCATTTTTTCTTCTTAAATATCGTTTCACTCTTCAGCCGTGGTTAATGGTTCTTTGTCAAGAATGAAATTATATCTGTATTTTGGGGAAATTTTTTATTTATTAATAATTTATTATGTAAACCCCATTTCATTCAATAGGTTATGTTATGTTCATGTTTTACATATTTTTAATGTGGCATGCATGATAATGTAAATATTTTGATGTGACAAGTGCACGTTGAAATATATAGTGCAATATGAATGTTTGAATGTGACAGGTGAACCCAAAATTATAAAACCCTCCAATTAATTGGGTAAAGTAATGAATCTCATGATTAAAAGGGAAATTATGTGTGGACATAATGTTATCATTGTTCACAACTATGCGTGGAAGGTAACCACTAAGATATGTTGTTTAATTTTATGCATTTCCACATTTCATGTATTTTATTAATGTTTCTTCTCATTGTTTTGATGATGATGTTATGATAATGCTCACCACATGATATATTTTTATTATCTATCCTCTTACTGGGATTTTATATCAACAATTTTTGATGTATGTCCTCAGGTTACTACATGTACTGTGGAGAGGTTAAGTGCAAAGAAGAAGATAGGGAAGAAGGGATTAATTAAATGTTTATTCATGATATTTTAAATGTTAAGTTTGATCCTAGTTTTTCAAAGAAACTAAACCCTTGGATCCTTGAAGTGTAATAATATTATTTGTTTTACTTATAAAGACATAAAATTAATGTAGGAAAAGATAGGGATGCTATAGATCACCCCTGTACCCCTAGGTTTTTTACAAAATCATGGCTATAGAATTTTTTTCAAGACCTATACCCACATTTTCTAAAGAAACCATAGAGATAAGTTAAACCTATACCCTCTGTTTTTTTTTTGATTAGTTTTTATAAGGGGTTTTTAAAAACTTATACCAATTTTTTCTAAAAACCATGGGTATATGTGATTTCTATACCCTTAATTTTCCAAAATATTAGTTTAGACTTCCCATGTTATTGTGGAAAAAAAATTCCACATGATAATAAAATGCAGGAACTCCTATTTCTACAATTTTCTACATATAGCCACGGTTTAGATAAATATATATTAGTAAATATATATTAATATACGTCAACCAATGGGGGGAAGTGGTTAACACATGAATTGTATATAGGTGGTCTGAGGATCAATACCCATGTTCGGGATTTTTGTTAAATACTATAGCTATGGTTTCAAAAGAAAGGATGTAAGGTCAATGAAATAGTGGCATAATCATATTCCCATGGTTCTAAAACACTGGATAAAGAAATTTCAAACCGCGGGAATAACATAGGGATATACAAATGATTTAAGCTCCCACAGTTCTCTAAATCGTGGGTATAGCCTAAAACCATAGTTTTATAGGCTATGACCACAGTTCCAAACCATGGGGATAAGTTCATCTTCTAGTAGTGAAAAACAAGTTAACTATTTGGTAGAGACCTTGATTATTTATGTAAGATATCTGAAAATGAGGGCTCAACAGTAAATTTTAAAATTCCAAAAAATTCCTTTACATCATTTTCAAATAAATTATTGATTCCCATGCAATTATTTGATTAGTTATATTATCAATTGATTTGTTTCAATGTCATGTGACTATTTAAATGAAATTATTTTATGATTTTTAATTCCTACAATACTATTCTTCCTTACCACGATATTGATTAAATGACATGTGATTTTAGTTATTTACCTTCCCAATATTACTATTTCATATTTAATAAATAAAAATTACACTATATGTTCCCCATTATAAGGATTTTATCTCACCATTATTTTGTTTTCTTTCTTTTAGATATAAAGAAGAATATTGAAATGTGTTCAATGAATAAGAATTTTTATTTTAATTATGTACATTTTATTTCCAAAATAATATGTGGAGCATGTTTTTTTAGTTCTTCAAGAATACTAAACTTATTGACCTTGGTGATGTGATCAATTTTATATTATTATAATGTAATAAGGTAGAAAATGACTTAGGAATACAGTAAAATTGGTTTCTACATAGAGTTCGTGAAGATTTATGACCAGATGGAATGGTTTGAACAATTTCTTAAACGTACAACTCTGTTAAACATAGTTATTTTGTATATGAATTTATGATATCAACAAAGAGTTCCAAATACCACACCTATCAATAAAGTACCTAGGAGAATTTCTTGATCTTTATATATTTTAAAAAATGTTAGAAGATTTCACCTAGAAGATCAATACTATTCCTTGTCCAACACCAATAGCTCAAGAAGACAACAATTACACGTAATCTAGCTCTAACCCTATCTATAGAACCAAAAACCATGTCATATATATGATTTTCCATTTTTGAACAGAATCAATAAAAAAACTACTTAATTTGGTAGGATTAATATAGAATATGTTTACACTATATGAAAAACAATAGAATAATGTTTACTATTTCCAAAATTACCAATTCCCAAGATATTTCATCACAACTATTTGAAAATTTTATAATGCTAAAAAACCTGAGTATCCCGATCATGTTGGCCTCACAGATCACACAAATTATTTTCCATACCAATTAAGGTTGTAGATAAATATATAGTAATGATTTTTTAATTAAATTATCTAAAATATGGTAGATTCAAGAAAAATTTAGATGGGAAAGACACCAGTTCAAGTGGCATGCATTTTGGAAATATACAATGGTTTATTAGGTCCTCATACATATCTAGAAAAATGGGTGATGACAATGGCTAGGAACCTAGGTCATTACTAGGTACAATGAAAATTAAATATTTATAAACCCTATTAGAAACTGGAGTGGTAGTGAATAGGGGTTGTTATATATTTTTGATTTATTTTTTATTTATTCATTAATGCATTAGGGTTTCTGGTTCTGGTTAAAAGTGAATGCTCAATTCTCTCAAATGACTTACAGATAAAATAAGGGAACCTATGGATTATTAACAGAAAAACCCACTAATCCAATCAGTGAGAAAAATGTTAACTCAGAAAGAAATTATTATTTGTTCCTCATGTGATACCCTTGAATGATCATTCCTCTTCTTATACGGACTTTTAAATGGTAGGAAGATATAAACCCATCTGAAAACATATATAGTTCTCACAGATTTCATATAATTAAAGGATATCAACTACTTGAAAATGAGAAAAGGGAAGTTTCCTTCCACTCATTTCGCATTAATGATGTAACTATAAATAATAGTTAAATCTCATTCTCCTATATTAATTTATCTAAAAATAAAAAATAAAATGTTTCAACATATTCAAAAAATTCACTTAAATTTATTATAAATGAAGAAATCGAAAATAATGAAGAAGCACTCGGTGAGATCTTCTAATCTTCCATAAAATATTCAAAAGAGATGATGCCTATATCTTACTCTAGCTTGTGGCTCATTGAATTAAACTATTTATTAATTCCCTATATCCCATATATATTTCTTAATTATACTTTACTTTCTCATTAAATAGAAACTCACATCTTTATTACCAACTCCTTCATTGGAATGAGTTATTTTCATACTAACTCTATATGCCCAATTCATTATAAAAGTTTAATGTTCATATTCGTATCATCGATTACCAAAACATGGATATTTTTATAGTATTAAATTTTCTGATTTAGTGAATATAAAATCATTCTTATAAAACAAATTTTCTTTCATGATAATGATCTAAAATTTTGTAAAGAAATAATTATCTACATCAGAGGAATGACATATAAAGTTTCACATATTGAATCAATAGATAGAACTTTTTTCATGGTATTGGGACAAACAATATTGGGACTTTTATATTTCGCCTCATGAATAGGCCTATCTAGAACCTATATACAATTCAAGGCCTTTCACATCACACATGAATAACTGTTTTAAAATTTCAAGTGTTAGTGGTGTCTTAATAATGAGTAGTGTATCTTCCACAGGGAGAGTTCATAGCACAGAGTTGATATTCATGAGATTCATTATTGGAAATATAAACATATCTATCTCATATTAAAAATGGGTGTGTCCGTCAATTTCCACAAATAGAGACATGATGACTGATTCCGGGTGGATACATTGATCTCCCTTTATTTTTCTCAGGCTTGAGTTGAAGTCATTGATTTTGAAAATTTCACGAGGCCTTCTGAGGATATTTTCTCATGGTGGGTTCTTGTGTGTCTTGGAGGCTACTTTAGTGTTAATAGAGGATATGAGTCTTTAGGTTCTAACTTGGGTAGTGGTTCCTCATTAAAATGATGTTCCTATACTAAAAGGGGAGGAAATATATTGGAAGGGTTCATCCTACCCGTTGATTTGGTTTGTGTAATGTTCAATAGTGGAGGGAGATACTATACTAAAATTCTTTATAATCTATCGTGTTGGTTTGGATATAGTATTATTGTGTTATGGAAGCATGTGTCATTAATATTAGATTGAAAATTAGTATAGTTATTTGACTTGGACGAGCATAGAGAGGTAGAGGATCATGAGGAATGATTATGCACAGAGGTGTAGACACATCCCCATGTTGTTTTTAAAATTTTAAGTGTATACCCTTATCAATTTTGGTAGTTGGGGTCAATGGATTCTTGAATTTTGGTCAGTTGAAATTTTTGTAAGGTCTATGCACTAGTTTTGTTTCGGTTTTACATTTTGAGGTCACAAAAAGATAAGTTCTTTTCTTGTAATTTAATGAACTACCATGTTTACTTTATCATATAAATGGTCACTCCATTTTGACTTGTGTTTATATCCATTAGTCTTGTGTTCAGTTGGGTTGACACAGAATCGATGCATAAGATTAATACACATTGAGATTTTTAAATATATTGTTAAAGATAATTAGAATAGATATGTTGTCTATCCATACTAGGAACGATCACTGAAATCCTATGTGATAATTTCATTCTAGCATCCTAAAAATAATATTTTTTTAATCTATCATCATTCAAATTTTCAATTTAAATATTCCAAAAATAAAGCGTCATAAAATTTTTAAATGATATAAAATCATACACCAATATAATCGGTCAATTAAAAAC
This sequence comes from Viscum album, assembly GCA_963277665.1. Lineage (NCBI taxonomy): Eukaryota > Viridiplantae > Streptophyta > Magnoliopsida > Santalales > Viscaceae > Viscum > Viscum album. Next base: position 393,165,659 of record OY728146.1, read on the forward strand.
CCAAAATAGACATTTATATTAAAATATTAAATAAAATAATTTCAACAATGTTTGTTATAGATTCAATGATTCTCCATTATAAGAACAATTTTACATTTCTGACCCATTTGTTTCACTAAAATATATTTTTGAAAGCATGATAAAAAACATCCACATAAAACTGGCCTCCACTTAAATTATTTCCCTCATATGTAATTAAAATCATTCAATTCATTTATTTACAAAGAATCCTAGGAATAATTTTTGATCATCCTTCATAGATTCAAATGTATAAACTCAAATCAAGGAGAATCATTGAATCATCAGTTGATAAGAATTTCATGACACCTATTTGATTCAATCTCACATAACTAATTCAACAATATGTCAAATTCATGTTAAAATAATTTATTTCAAAAATATCCATGTAAAATTAAATCAATAATAAGATAAAAACGATCTTTCACTCCATCCTATGTTTCTCAATACAAAGTTACACATTCCCCTTTATTGATAAAACATACAATATTTTATTGTAAATTAATGCTTTCTTTATTCATTTTAGTTCAACATTCCCCTCACCTTAATGAGATAATTTTTTTACATATGCACACTATTTTAATTTTTTTTATCCCAAAATTTGTCTGGGGCACTAAATGAGGAACTTATAGTATTTGGATTTATTCGCATAAACAAACCTAGTTTACTTGTCATAGAGACTCACCATGGGATCATAATATCTCATTTCCCTCAAGATTCAATGGATTTATATTACTAATGACTGATCTATCTCTCTAAGAATCTATATTTTACTAACTCTATGTAACATGGTACATGTTAAAATTAAATATTCCTCGTGTTTTTTTATCAATTCTATAAAAATGTGACCACTAAAACACCATTTTTTTAGTTTTTAAAAAGTATCTCTAAATGAATAGTGGAAAGAATAAACCATAAATAAATAAATCCTCAATAAACAAGTCTTAGTGAAATTCATTACAAAGATTATGAAATTTTTTCCTAGGTAAGATAAAAATAGTTTTAGTTTTACTGTCCTAAACAAACACAAACCACTCATTTATATACCAAAACTAGATTCAATGGAGGCATTTTGTAATACTTTGGGGGTGTTTGGATGCATAAAAAATCAATTCATTGGTAAATAAAAAATAATGTACCCTATAAACCACATACAAATTTTTACATTGTTCCCAATGTTATATACTACAGTTGAGAAACAATTAGATTTAGTAGCTCACGATTTATTGGTAGCCTTAACATGAATGTTAAAAAATCACCTTACAAGACATCGAAAAAAGTTTGGTCAAAATGTTTTATTATTTTGAAATTTTTTTTATTCATCATCATGATTGTTATGACACAAAAAATACTTTCCCAAATCTACTCCAACATAAGTATGATAAATAAGAAAATTATAGTAACATAATATATTTTATCACTTCAACTAAGTTCGAAATGTGGGATCAAAAAAAATTTAAACTCTCTAGAATTAGAAAATGTTTGAACCAAATTAATAACATAGATTCACAATTTTGACCTAACACAATAAGGTTTATTACCATAAATTTAATCTTAAGAAGCATACAATATGAGATGATCTGAATTAAAGTAACCTAAAATTATTCACATAACTCCCTTGAATAGGAGAATTTTATCATTGAAGTTTATACATATGCACTCTACCATTTTTATTGGAAAAATTGGTATTGGTTCAATTTCAGACCCTACAAATTTTATATAGAAATATGAATAATATGAAACAAATAAAATATTAGAAAGTAATTAATTTGAAGAAAAAATCATGTGAGTTTTTTAATATATAAAATTCTATCAAGTAACTCTATATTTTACTTTAAGATCAGTTGAAATTTTGATTTTTTTTTAATTAAATAGAAGGCTCCTAGTCATAAAATAAAACAAAATGATCTAGATTAGATGAAAGAAAACAACAAGAAAGAAAAAAATTTATTCAAGGAAACCAAAAACAATGAGGAAAAAATAATAAAGAATGGGTAAACTCGAATGAATTGTTAGGTGAATACTATTGGGTTAGTATTCATTAATGGTTCAAATATTATGTAAGGATATGGAAGAAAATCCCTTCTGATAACCCCCAGAGAAATTATTCACTGATTTCAACATGATCCAAAATTTAATGTTATCTTTTCCAAATAACTCGACAACCCAATTTACTAGTACATGCATAATGGTGAATTTAACAAACAACTTGGTTTTGAGTTTACATGGAAAAATTTACACCTTGAGTTGAAAATTTTCAGTTTCTAATCCATTTTTAAGTTCCTATTTTTAAATATTACATAATGAAATGTTTCTTTAGTATTTTTTATAAATCAGGGCATCGTCATTAGACTCTCTCCAAATTTAATCCAATTTAATCAACTAATGAAATCATCTATTTCATGCCGACATGAAATTAAAATTTAAATCCTTAATCTCCCCAAGGGACTTGTTTTATAGTTCAACAATAAAATTAAAGGCATCCCAAGAAGCATCCGATATAAAGATATTCATATTTTAGTTTTCAAGGCAGTCCTATAAGCCCAAAATGAATCATCCAACATTGAAGAACAATATTTTCTAGAGTTTCTCATATTTTTATCTAATGTATTTTTAATTAAATGTTCATGAATTAATATTGGACACTTTAATGTAGATGGCAGGTTAAACCAAATTCTTTTACACATCCTTACATTTTCATTAAATTTTTATACTTTATTTTTTTAATGTGATTTCCATTGTTTGTAATGAAGGCCCTGAGTAGAAAAAACCTTGAGAAAAAGATCACCTTGAAGATGTTTTTAGAAATAATAGCTCGGTTGTGTGTAAATTACACTACCAGAACACAAATTGAAATATAATCAATCAAAATAAATATATAACAATTCCCACATTATATAGAAAAAATTAAATGAAATTATAGCCACCAAACAAAACATATTCCACCTATAGAACACACTTTTGGGGAAATTATTGATTCTTACCCATATTACCACATGGTTATTTTTTTCACATTCTGAAATAAGACTATATTAATCCTTATAAATATTTTACCAATAGATATGTGATTAAAAAAACATAAAGTTTATTTTATCACTTCAATGTTGTCATACCCAAGAGTAAAACTAAAAAACTAAAAGAATTGAAAACATATCTTCCTCAAGAACACCTATCCTTAGAATTACATTAGAACATATTATTAATAATAATGTTTCATCCCAAAAATAATATTTAAAGACAAATGTTTTCCTATGGTTCTGAGAAATTAACTTGGAAAAAATTCCAATAGAAAAGAAGTTAAAAAAATTAAGAAATCATGGTACTTTTCCCATGATATTAGTCTGTATTTTTTTATCTAGAAATGAAATATTTATTTGCCTTGGTTATTAATTTTTTGTATTGGATATCCTAGACTAGTTAATAAAAAAATAATCATTCTATTTCTTTTCACTTATTTCAAATTTAAATTCTTATAATATAATAACCTATATCATTAGTGTTGTTTTGGATTGTTTTTTTGAAAGTATATATGTATGGGATGCAAGACCAGTAAAGATAATGATTTTTTTAATATCAAGTATTTCTTAAAATTTTCTAAAAAAAAGACAACTTCCAAAATTTCTATCTCTATTGTGGTATAATTTATTTGGGAATCAGAATGTAGCCTACAAAAAAAATTACACAACATATAACTTCATATCATTCATCTAGAGTAAAAAATATTCTACAACAATTTCACTAGGATTAGGTGTAACATCAAATGGTATTTTGTAGTTTGGGGTTGTTACAATGGGTTATGTTATGAGATTCCCCTTAATTAAATAAATTGAATCTATGCATCTATAATTATAACTATTGAATATTTCCTTGAAAATAACAGAACACATTAACCAATTTATTTTAAAATGATCATTGATGAGTCATCAATAAACTCCTATTTGGCCTAAAAATATTAAACTACCCTAATATATTCACGTATTGGATGATTTTGGATTACCTATTTTTTTCATTTTCAACCTTCAGTGCCCTATTAAAAAACTTGTGACCCAAAATAACTCATCCATTAGACAAGAAATGAGACATTTCACAATTTAAAATAATATTTTTCTCCTATAATACTTGATAAAATATTTCTATATTTTCAAGGATGTTATCAAACTAACTCCCAACAACAGATAAATCATCCTTAAAAACATCAGTTATAATTTGAGTCATATATTAGAATGTTTACATCTAGTATATATGAAAAGTCGATAGATTACCAAACAAAACAATGGGTATTAATGAGTTGGAAAAAATCCCAAAAAGAAAAGTGTATGTTCTTTTCATCTGATTATTAGGATGAATGGATGTTTAGTATTAACTTGAATAACCATTAAGGAAGAAAAATAAATCATTTCTATCCAGCATTTCTAGAATTTTCTCGAAAACTGGAAATTAAAAATTGTACTACCTTGTGGAAGTATTATGTTTTATATATTCTATATAGAACCTCTATTGGTTAAATGTTACAGTTTATATTTTCTCATTACTTTCATTGGTTTTCACAATCCATCCCTTATTATTAGAAAGTACCCATATAAGGCTCAACCATGGACTATATAAAATGGGAACAATTATTCCAAAATAAAGTAATATGATCAATTATTCTTAAATTACATCTTTTATATTCATGTTAATCCTTCTATGTTCTGACACTATATATTTACATTGACATTCCAGAGGGATTTTAGGCATTTAGAATAATGGAGTTATACCTTTAATATCATTAATAGTCTAACCAATAAGAGACTTAAAAATATTGAAGACACCCTACAGGTTATCATCCCAAATCCATTCAAATTTAGAAGATATAATGATTGAAAATGTTTAGAAATCACCTATGAATGACTATTTTTGAGTATATGGTGGTGGATTGTGCTCCAGATTGGGTGGAGCTTTGATTGAGGGAAGATACTTGGGACTAGGAGTTCCAAGACCCTCAAGTTTTCTTATACATAAGTTACTGTAGAAATATTCCTTCACAACACTATTGTTGGTTTAATAGTTATCCACATATAAAGATTCCATTATTGTGTTCAAAATATTTTCTAAACTCATCTTTGTTCTTGATAGTTCCCCATAAAACTCATAAAAATGTTCATTTTATTTGGATTAAAAAATTATCATGTAGGTTTTATCATGGATCTCTAGGGAACCCTTAATTTCTTCTAGAATCCAAAAAAATATTATTCCTCCTCAAATAAATCATCAATTACTAAAAATTCAACTCTATAGAAGAACTATTCTAGGGTGGGTTGTATAGTTATTTTTAAAATATTAAATTCTACATTTTGATCATCCATATTAAAAATTAATTTTCCCTTTGACACATTAATTATAGCACCCTATGTGGATATAACGGGACAAATAAGAATAATAGATACCTCTTGGACACATTCTATATCTAATATTAAAAAAACATCAGGTAAAAAATACCCTTCTACTCCAATAAATAATTTACCACCTACCAATTAGGTGAGTACTGGATTGGTCTTCTAGTTGTAAAACAACCATGGGGGGTTGTGGAACTCCTAACCAGAAGTGATGAAAAATGGAAAATAAAATCAAACTGATTCTTGATCCAAGACCAAATATATAATTAAACTATTCACCTCATTAAGCCAATGTGATAGGGATTAAAAAATCTCTAGATATTAATTATTAAGTGGTATTCTATTCTATAAGATGGCATTACACAACTCTGTGAGACTATAATTAGAAAATTATTTAATGATTCATTAGTTAATATATTTTCTTATGTTATTTTGGATAAAATTGGAATTGAATTAAATACACAGGGCTGGGAATGTGAATTTTTAGTTTCTTGAGAATACTGATAAATTTTAATAATTCCAAATTATTATTTTAAATTCTATGTGGAAAAGGAATTATTGGACCAAAATTCTTCACAATTTGAGAAATTACTAAAAATTATTCATTACTCATTTTGTTCACATTATATATCTATTTTCCAACCATTTTCATCGTGTTTTTTGTTGGGTTAGTAGTGCATATGGTATTATTAGTGTCATCATCAAGAATTTCATATTTAATTGTTTATAGAGTTGAATTTACAATTTCAACCAATTTATCTTTTTAGTAGTTTTCAGTACCTACTTAACTGTTTGGTGGGGTTTAAGACCACCCCTAATTAACAAAATTACAAAATTCTCTCTAGGTTTTATTTTAGTAGTTCTTGGATGTTTAATCATATCACTACATCCATCATCAATAGCTAATTACCCCATTTGTAATTATAGGGTTTAAACCAAGAAACTATTTGGGCATTATAAAAATACATTTTTATTCTTTTTGTCTTCAAACAATCAAATCAGTTATTGGAATATACCCTAGAATTCATGTTATGATCTGGAAGTATGAACCATTGGTTGGCATTGGAATTATTTTCTAGGTTATTCCTCAAAACCGTGGGAGCATGTAGCAACCCGAGACTCACACTTCTGAATTCGATGTAAAAAATGCTCTATATTTTTCTTTAAATATAAAAGATGACTAATCTATCATCCATTAAAATAAATAAAGATATTTTACGGTCTAGGTTTTGGATGAAAAGGTAATATTTTATAATATATCATACTTTAGTAAATTAATAAATCTATAGTAATGTTGGTTTTCTCAAGTTAGCGTCTTAAAGAGGATAAACTGCTTTTGTACACAGAATGAGCCGATGAAAAACATTTTAAAATGAAGGGTGCACATACAATTTCTCAGTAAGGGGTTTGTTAAAAAAAACTGATGAAAATACTATTTATAAATAGGGTTTAATAAAGATGTCAAAAATATTTTATTTTATATAAAATATAAACATTTAATAAATATCTTTTAAAATATAAATCTCATGATTTCAAAATACATTGTTCAAAGCCTTTAAAAATAAATATCATTTTGAAAATATTATTTGGAATTCTTTTTATTTGTATTAAAATATTTGATATCGTAAATATTTTTTCCAAAATATAATATTAGGGTTTTTAAAATAAACCCATAAAATATTTTTGAAAATACATATTATTTAATAAATATTGTTTTAAATTTTTCTTGCTTTATATGACAATGTTTGATTTAATAATTGTTTTTTCAATAATATACAGTTAGCGTTTTCAAAATACAATTCAAAAATCCTATAAAAAATAAATTTTATTTCGAAAAAATTTTCAAAATATAATAAAATTTTAAAGTAGGTGTAAATTATATCTTAATAAAAAAATCATGCTATTTTTCATCAAATACAGTGCTAGCTCATGGAAAAAAACTTTCTTCCACTTGGATCATTGATGGATTTTGAGGGGCAGCCTATATTAGAGGGTTGGGATCACTTCCTTGATCCCTATCATGTTTACAAAGTCCATGTAATGACCTTGAAAAAACATTTTGATTTTTGATATTTTTTTTAATTTTCACTAGAGTTTTAACCTTTTGAGCACATGACAACAAATGCTTACATATATATAGGAAGAAACAGAACCGCATGAGAACAAATCATTGTAAAATATTAACATATTATTATTGATATTAATTTTCCATGTCCATACATATAAATATGTGGAAAATCCATAATTTTTCAATGAAAATTTGTATATAATTCTATTTCATTATTATTTCAAAACAACTATGAATTTTTTAAATAATATTTTGATATTAAAACATTAATAAATTTTTTTTAAAGTTGTATTTTGAAAATATTAAAATTCATTTTTTTAAAATAATACCTTTTAAATATATATGTCTTTTAATATTAATCCCTTTCATAAACAGGTCTTAAATTTATAAGTCCCTATGTTAAAAAATGGTGTTTTCTAAAAATAATAATCTCCTAAAAAGGAAACCTTTATAAAATATATTTTTTTATAAAATAATAATTTTTTTTCAAAATATATTAATAAAAATAAAATTTTAATAAAATTTTATAATGTAATTTTAAAATAATATTTTTTATTATTTATAATTTAAATTCAAGGTTTGGAAGTCTCCACTATCAATGATTGAACAAGAACGAAATATCTTGAAAGAGAGGAAGAGCATGGGAAATGTCTTCATCCATACAAAGAGTGTATCCTTGTTAGTAGAAACATATTTATATTCAGGGGTTCAGAAATCAAGTATGATTTATTGAATGTGATAAAAATTTTATATATATATATATATATATTCATGTTGAAAATTAATAGGGTATAACCATACCTCAATAAAGAATAGGATCTTATTTTTTAGGCTCGAAACATCATGGTATTTTATAGTGGAGAAAGGTGGGACATCATTTCTATTATATGTATATATATAATTTTTTTGAGCACATTATAAATTTATTTCAATATATATATATATATTTGGATGTGTTTATGAGTATTATATTTCCAATCACCACTTTTAATGAACTTTATGTTTTCTTAATCTTTGATATTGTGGATATCTACAAAGGATAAATATAGGTTTTCTGATTTGATGTGACACCAAAATTTTAGTGGTAGTACACCGTGTGTAGGTCCGATAAATTGCATTTTTCTTGCAGAAAGAAGAACATATGTCAATGTGAGGATGGAGATAATGAATTTAGTCTGGCATGCGAGAGATATAGGATGAACAATAAGGATTCATAGATTAAAGAAGACACTTTGATAGATTGATAAAGAGAGATGTGGTTGAGCATATAGATGTGATAGAAAACACAATTTCATAATGCATGAAAGTGACTGAAAGATGCACCCCACAACGAATTACACTTTGGATGAGCATTAGTATAACACATAAGAATTTTTTGTTTAAGTGAATAAGTGGGTAAACATCGAATGACCCGCCCATCTGAATAAGTGGGTAAACAACGAATTACACTTTGGATGAGCATTAGTATAACACATAAGAATTTACCCTGATGTTGAACTGTTGAATGACCCGCCCATCTGAATAAATGTGAAAATAAATGGCCTTATGAGAATTCTCCCCAACTATGCTACTCTGCCTCCATGTGAGGTGACTTATCTTCTCTTACAACTATTTTGGATGGATAGGTCTATTTCCCCATTCATGGTTGACCTATGGTTCCACAATCCATCATTTTGAGATAGCATAGTAGATAGATACGTTGGTGAAATTTTTTTGAGTTATATTTAATTTAAATGTCATATAATAATACATTAAAAATTTCAAAAAAACATTATCATTAATATTAAAAAATTACAATTTTCATTTCACTATTATAATTAATTCTATTATTATTTTTATATATTAAAAATTTTAATTTCAATTCTATGTAATCCTTAAATAATGAACACTATTCGAAATTATACATTATTACATTTTTATCATGATAAAATTATACCAATGCTTACAACCAAATTTATCCCTGGAAATTAATATTGTCATGAAATTAAAAAGTAATTATATTTTCCCCATATTTTTCAAAAATATCATAAACACATAAAACAAAGGCACACAGACAAATGATTCAAAAATACATAATAGTTTTATTATTTTCATCATTAATAATATCTTTTACTTATAGAAACATAATAACTATAGATTAATGTTCAAATAATTTATCCTATATATATTCCACAAACAAGATATGTCTTACAAAAAAATCTCCACGTGTTTGGAAATTTCTCACTCATGAATATGGTTCTTATCTTTACATTACTATTTATTATCACTCTCATTCTCTTTATTAGAATATTATGTAGAGAGGATAAAAAATTATGGTTATAATTTTTTATCTAATATTAATTAGAGATTTTCCCCATTTATAACTAGTAGGTTTTTGAAATTTAACTTCATCTTAATTAGTTTCAATATTTTGTATAGAAGTGTTCTTGTATCAATTCTTTTATTATTATATTCGCATAAAAAATTTACACTATTCTAATTTTAGTTTTTTTAAATATTGTAATGATTTTTAAAGGATATTTATCTAAAAATAACATGATGTTACATTATTCACCTATAAGAAGAATTTATCCCTCAAAATTTTTTCACACTCTACATTTCAATTCCCATTCTTTAATCTGGTAGTTCTCCACCCTTACAAATTAACATTATTAAATTACTAAAATAGAAAATTTTATTTATAAATTATCTTAAAATCACTCATTCTATAAACAAGGTCATAAATTTTTGAATCACTCAAGAAGATAAAGGGACAATGAATGGTAATTGTGCCTCATGGAATTTTTAAATTCCATTATTTATCATTCACAAATGAAACTTATGTAGTTTGGATCAAATTTATGAACACTTCAAGAATAATTTAGAATGGTTCTATTATTAATTTATAATTTTAGTTCATCAGTTTTAAACTTATTTTCAAAAAATTAAATCATTGAATTTTCTAAAAAGGTTTCAAATACCTCTTTGATACTTTAAAAAATACAATTAATTACGATTTGAAACATATAAATTTCACTGAGGTCACCCTCTTCTGATTCTCTTTAAATATTTATGATTTATTCATATGTTTTAGTTATTATGAAGAATTTTAAAATTCATGGATAGTTCATTCTATTGCTAGTATAGGAGGAAATATGAGAATACAAGACTTGTTCTTCTACAAAACATGATCCTAGAAATAATTGGGGAAGAGATGAGGTATTAGATGCCTCGTTATTTTTTTATTCAGGTTACTCGAATTTTGATAAATGTTTTGACATCATATTAGCAGGAATTCATGATTATACATGAAATTAGATTTTACATAAGAATGAGAAGAGTAATTAGAGACCTTTATCCTTGCATTTTTAGGCTTCTCCATAGCTCAAAAAATAATAGAATAAGGGATTTTCTAAAAGGAAGTATAATTTAGAAAATTAACCAATTTTTGAACAAGTCATCCTATTTTCCAATGATATCTAAAAAAGTTTTGATGATACCAAGTGTAACGACCCGCGACACACACTTCTCTCTCAATTAAAAAAATTATATATTATTTAATAAAAAACATAAAAAATATATAGTCCATTATAAGACCATGATATTTTCCAGCCAAGGTTTTAGATGAAAAGGAAATACTATTACAATATATCAGAGTTTGATCTATTAAAAAAGAATATCCATTTTTAATTTTCTCTTATTAGCTAGTTGAAAATGATTTAATCCTTTGAAAGAAAAAATGAGACTTTTTAAAACATTTTAAAATGTTGGGTGAGAATAAAATTTACTAGTATTGATTTTTTGAAAAGCTAATAAAAATCCATTTCATAAATAATATTTTAAAACATTATTAAACAAATTTTCTTTCATATCATATATAAGCATTTTATAAGTAATTTTCATAATATAATTTGAGGGATTTCAGAATACACTTTTCAAATACATTAAAAATATATATCATTATGAAAAAATTTATTATTTATATCAAAAAGTATAATATAAAAAATATTTTTTCAAAAATATACACTTAGGGTTTTGAAAATATTGTTTTAAAATCCATTTAAATATAAATATAATTTATGAAATTTTTTTATGAATGTATTTTTCTTTTAAAACAAACCATTTGATATAATAAATATGTTTTTAGAAAATATACATGCAAGGGTTTGAAAATACACTATTTAAATACTTGGAAGAATACATGTAATGATTACAACATTTTCAAAATATAATAAAATTTTAGAATAACTCGAAATTATTTTTTTAATAAATGATTCAAGTCATTTTTTGAAAATAATATTTAATTTAGAAAAATAAAAAGTTACAGACACATTGTACATTGTTGGTTAAAGAGGTCCTACATATATTAGAGGATTGGGTTCACTACTCAGATCACTGTCATATTTAGAAAATCCAAGTGTTGAACCTTAAAAATCATTTTATGGTTTCTGTTTTTTATTTTTCAATGGTTTTTTATACTTTTGAAAATGTGAGAATGAATATAGTCATATATATATATATATAATGAAACTTAACAACATGACAATAATAAGTTGAAAAATATGCATTGATTGTTACTGAAACACATAGTTATTTACATACCTAAACATATGTGAAATATCTCCAAATTTTAAATAACAATTTTCAAATAAATTGATAGATTTCATATTTCAAACCTCATTTATTTTATAAATAATATATCAAACATAAAAAATTTATAGATATAGTTTTGAAATACGATTTCGAAAATAATAAAATTCTTTTTCATAAAATAATTTCTTTGCAAAGATAGAATTTTTTAAAATAAATTAATTACATAATAGATGTTTGAATTAATAAATCATTTACAAAAGAGGGGTTTTTTGGAAAATAATAATAGCTTAAAAATAGAATACTTTTAAAATATCCTCTTATATAAAATAATATATTTTTTAAAATATAATCATTTATATAATCTTCTGAAAAATTATAACCTTCTAATTTGAAAAGAATATATCTCCTTACCTCCAACTATAAACTAGGGTTTTAAAGTCTCTTATGAATATGCATAGACACAGTGGGAAGTTGGGGAAAGATAGGGAGAGCTTGGGTAGGGGCTTCTTTCCAGATATAAAGGGACTCCCTATAATTATATACATACATACATACATATATATATATATATATAAATATATATATCAGGATTTAGATGTTATGAGAAATTTTTTGAAGGCTATAATGGAGTTATTTATAAAAATAATTCATAGGGTATACCGTTACCTCAATAAATAAAAAGTGTCTATTTTGGATTGTTTAACCATTATGTTTTTATTTTATGGAGAAATTAGAGACATAAATTCAATTATTTTAATTTATATATATATATATATATTATATCTGTTAAAATGTGATTACAATGTATATAATCTAATTTTATGATGAGTATATTCATGCCATGATTTATTTGGAAATTTTTTTTGTTTGTTTAATCTTTGTTGTGGACAATATCTACAAAGGATGGATCTTAGTATTTATATTATTCACCCTAAAAAATAGTAGCAATGGTATGCTATTTGAAGGTTTTCTAAACTGGATTTTTATTGTGAATAAAAGAATATAAGAGGTAGTGAGGATAGAGAAGATGGATTTGTTCTGAAGTGTGGTAGAATGATGTTGACCAGTATGGCATCAGAGATAAAGGATGACACTTGCGGATATTGAATGAATAGGATAAATTCAATCAAAAAACGTGATTTAAATTTTAGTTTTAAAATGCACGAACTATAACTGATATATGAATCTCACCTTAAATTATCTATTAGAATAGAAATTGTATTTCAACTAATCACTTTACATTGATTGATAAAATTAAGTAAATGGGGTCCACTACTGGGATACACATTGCTTCTAACCCAAAGAACTACCCACCCATCCATATAAATAGTCCTACACACGACCCTAAAACCACTTAGCTGAAGCTATAATACTTCGCCTCCTTGTTAGGTGACATGACTTCCCCTACTACCATGCTAGCTGGACCAGGTGGGATCGACATGTATGTTTGATCTCTGGTCCCCCAATGATTGGGTCGAGCTATCCTAGACAGTTTCCATGATGACTATTTTTTTATCTTAATTGAAATTTTGATGTTTTTTAACTATTATCATTACTATTATTATTGATTTTTTACATTAGACATTTTCATTTAAATTATGAGTATTCCTATAGTAATAACCACCATTCTTACTTTTATGTTATACCATTTTATTCATGCTAACAATATATTGATTTTTATAACAAAATTTATTAACTAAAATTAATATTCTCTTGAAACAAAAGAAATTATATTTTAACTATTGTTTTTACCACACATATTTGACACACACACACCAACACACATATGTTTCAAAAAATCACTAATTTCCATATTGTTTTGATCATTACAAACATATTTTATTTAAAGAAACTCAAAATATATAAAATAATAGACAAATCCCCTATCACACATATGTATCCCATATAAAAAATATTTATTACAAACCTATATCCATATGTTTGAATATTTATCAATCATAAATATTGTTATTTTATTTCCATTATAATGTATTCTTAATCAGTTGCAACTGTTTCAAAATATGTTTTGTTGTACCATGGTTAGAATTAGGTTTATCCTGAATAATATGTACCCTATTCTAATTTGATATTTTTTTGAGGCTTTTATTATTTATTAAAACTAAATTTACATTAAAAATATTTCTATTTTATTGAGAAAATGGTCTCATCACTGGATTCTCTCTCCAAGAATGGTTGTAATGGTTATGATTACCCTAGTTATAAGTATTCAAGAAATGATAATCTGTTAGTTTTATTTTGGGGAAATTACTAGTAAAATTTTAAATATTAGGACTTTGGGAATACATTTCAAAGTTGGGAAACAGGATTATTAGGGCCTAAACATGCAACCTTGGTAAATTTGTTCCCAAAGATTTGTTTTTTCATATTTTCAATGGATAATATATTATAGTTAACTTCTTCCTGGTATTTGAGTATTGTTTCCTTCCAAATAACGTGTCACCTTATAGTGATTTTTTTGAGTTTTTTTGCAAGATAATTAGAAATAGGTTTCATCTCATAATCGATTTAGTCAGAGAAGTCCCCTTTACAGGACTGATCGACAAGTTATTGGCAGTATGGTGAGATACTATTTTAGAATGTATCCATGAGAAACTTTGATGTACACTGGTGGTTGGGGAACTGATTAAGAAATTTGTTTAACCAATGACAATCTTAATGGATAATTTATCACTTATACTGTAAAAATATAGAGATTTGTTTGCCTCATTTTTGATGTAATTATCCTAGTATAAATATTCATCCCCAATGTATAATACAATTTTTCCCATTAATAGAATATTTAATATTCAATTTTATATAACAAAAAAATCATTCCTTTTTAGGAAAATGTGAAAAAACATTAAATTTCACTCTACCTTCCTTAGTACCCTCACTGGAGGTTGTTAAAAAGTATGGGAAAAAATCTATAATGAAGTATAGATAGTCTTCATTAGTAAATCCATGGCAAGATGGATTAATTGAAAAGTTAGATTTCATAATCTCAAAGTTTCAATACCTTTGTGTTTTCCTCATACATGATGGGTTGTGTGAATCTATAGGAACCTAAAACATCATTTTAATGACTTTATTTATTATGCCATTACGAGGTTATAATAGATTCAAATTTTCATATTTGATGGTATATTCATTTTTATGATTTCTTTATTTTCATGAAGATCTTACATTTCAATATTCTTCTTGAAAATTAATTAATTCAAATTTTTTAAATTTTTTGTCATAAATTCCAATAGTTTTTTATAAGAGGACCACATTTCCATGCATACACTTTTCTCTTTACTATTTTATTTATTTTTTCTATCAAATTTTATTTGATTTAGTGTTTGATTTTTTTTTAAATTTGCCACATTTGACCTTCTCCAGTAATGAATCCAAAGATTTCTTGAGAACCTTATTAATTACTAAGTTCAAGGAAAATTAATTATTCATAACTCTTGTAAAAAATAGTATGGAAGTGATTTTTTTTTTATCCATAGGGCATGGATTCTTAAAATTTAATGCGTGTGTGGCCAGGTAACAGGGAGAAAATGAAACAAAGGTGTAATTAGGAAGGACTATGGTGAAGTGATGAGAATTAAATATGGTGGTGAATTGTTTTAAAAAAATTTATGCTTATAATTTCTAGATTGGAAGAATAATATAATTTTTCAGTTTAAAGTATGTGATCCTCGTCGTGATAGATTATGTAGACCTGACCTTAAAGTTAAATTTTTATTCCAAAGCAGATTTGAGGAAAAACTGGAAAACCCGCATGTGTCCAAAGTAAAGGTGTTAACCAAAAAATGATCCCACAATGTTGTTAAATACAAGACAATGTATATTAGAGTCAACCACCCTATAAAGCTTCCAATTAAGAGTGGATACCTGCATGTACAGATCATTCCTGAGAAGATATTCAAAATAATATACCATCTTGTCCCATGCCAGGATTAATTTTTCAACAGTGATCTTCATTTAATTAAAACCCTATGCCAGGATGCAGTCTTGTTTGGTGATCCACTCACTTTGTTCTTCATTAGTTTCAACACATAGAGACCTCTCATAAATATTGTTGATAACCTCCTTCGAGGAATTGATCTGTAAAGTTCCATCTAACATTTCCTCCTCATACTGTAAGACAATCTCTAGACATTCCCCATTACCCGCTTCCACCTTGTCTACCAATATGATTTCAGTACAATCCGGTATTGGTTCAGTGTTTGGTGACATGATTTCACCATCAGAGGCCTTGATTTCCTTACATAAAACATGCTCTCCCAACTCTCCAGACAAATGCCTGTCACTTTCAGCAATTGATGGGAACCTCGATCCTTCCACTGTCACATTATGTCTAAACTGCCCTGAAGATCTAGTAACAATTGTATTTGGGGTATTCGATTAGTCATTGTCGGGCCTTTCCTTTTTCCCTCCCTTGTGGACTTGGATATTCTCAGAGACAACATTTCCTTGCTTTCCCTTTCTCGAGCTAGGCCTAACCATCATTTGGCCTTGAGGGTTTTTCTCATAATCTGTTGAAACCAAGGATATTTCTCCATTGCCTCTTGGTTCAGTATTCTTGGAATCCCTTTTCAATCCCTGTTTGCGTTTCCACCTTGGCATGTGTGTTTTCCATCCTTATGGGTTGGCATTTTCCTTACCCTTAACACTCAAACATGTGAACCGATTGTTGTTCTGAATGGCACCTGGAGGATCTTGTTGATCAATTGATCGCAAACTCAGAGAAGGAACTATGTTCGGACCCAAGAGAACATGAAACTCAGATAGAACAACATTCGTAATAGAAGAAACAAGCACCTCAGATAGCCCACATGCATCTGCATGGGCATCATCAGCATTGGAGTTAGCAGAGGGAATGACCTCGTTTCCATATTTCGTATCACCAGACTTCACCTTATCAACATAAGAAGGTCCAACCCATGAGACCTGCTTTTCCTTCCTACCATCATCTTGATCACTCCTCATTTTGGAAAAAATATCCACGACTCTTGGGTCAGGGATCCTATTTCACAGTTTAACGGTATGGGTGTCAAGATTGAGATCAAACTTGCAAGCCTGGGGATCAGCGGAGGTGTCCTCAATAGTTGTCCCAATTATAAGGTGTGGTGATTTCATACCATTAAAGTTTTTGATCCCACTCCGGAATGAATTAATGGAGTGGCCCAACCACCTGCAAGAAGAGTAAAACTATGTCCAATTCTCAAAAACCACCCTCTACTTGCACAAAAATTCTTCACCAACCGAAATCTAGAGCCAATCAATCACTGGTTTGGATAGATCAACCTCGACACAAATCCGAGGAGAAATAGGGTGACAATACATGTTTGTGACATTTTTATTTTAACATTAAATAAAAAGGTATTAATGACATTATCTTACCCAAGTGGCTCCATGGGGTCCCAAAATTGACCCATGGTTTTTATTGATCTACCATGACTCATCAAATAAGGTTACGACATGTGTAAATATATTTTATATATTTTTATAATATCATTTGTACCTTAAAATACCCTAATTACCTTTAATTGCGGTTAACAAAACTCAAAAGTCACTATTCACCCAAAAAAAATTTATTCCCATTGAACCACATTTTTATTACTAATGACAACCTTGTATGTCAGATTTTTGAAATTCAATTCATAGAAGCGGTGAGTTTCATTCAAATGAAAAATCAGTTCTTTAAGTATCACTTAGTGGGTTCACTATTCACCAAAAATTAATGTTTTTTAGAAAAATACCAAATATTAACCCTAAGATATGTTTGATATTCCAAATTCAAAAATGATGTCTATTTAACAAAATTCAAATCATTAAAGTTGCATTAATTTATTTTATAATTAATTCCCATTGTCAAAACAAATAGGGTGTTTTTAAGAAACAATATTTATCAAAAGATTGACACTTGTTAATATCCAATATAAATGTGAAATTAATCACAATGACCACCATTGTATTAAATGTTAAAAATAAATTCTAATTACACATTAAAACCAATTATATAGATAATCTAACCATATAAATAAATCATATTAAAAGGAGGTTTTGAATTAAAATACATCATTTTTCATTTTTCATTAAAAATTGAACTTTATCGGAAAAATACCAAAAACATACAAGAAGTAAATTATGATGTCCCGATTCTAAAGAAGAATTCTATTTGGTCAAATATAAAATATAAAATTGAAAAAAAGTGTATTTAAACATGGTTCTCCATTAAAAGGCAGTTAATCGACCTTTTAATGATTATTAGAATATTTATGCTTAAAATTGGATTGATTCGTATTTTAAGCCTCTATCATTTATTGGGTAATTGTTAACATATATAATCATTTTGTAGTTAGTTCTGTTCATTCCCGCCATTACAATGGCTTAGAATTAACTAATATTTAAAATAATATTATTATAATATTAGTGTGCAACGTAATATTTCGAAGAAACTCGTCGTTGCGTATTAGGTACGCCATCGAACATAGCATCCCATTTTAAGTAATATTAATAATTTATTCACAAATATTAATAAATATGAAAATTCCATTTTCATTATTTACCTTGGATGTTACATCCTTCCCCCCTTCTGGGAATTACGTCCTTGCAATTTAAAAATTTGGCTCGGAAACTTCATTGAAAGCCCCACATCAGAAAAGGAGTCAATAAAAATATCACTTTAAAAGAAAGAAAAAGAAATACAAAGGTTACCTGTGATAACCCAATTTAAGATTCCATGTTGGGAAAACATGGATATGGAAGAAAAAAACAAAGTGTCAAGTTCTCATGGAGAGTGATAAAATACATTATTAGGAGGAAGTTAACCATTATAAAATCAAAAAATTATGATGGGTTAACCAGTTTTTGATTCCCTAGTAGGAAAAGTTAACAGACAACATTTTTTTAAGTTACTTTTCATTGAGGAATTTATTAATGGGATTAACTAAAACTTAAGGAAACATACTTACTTGTCATGTAGACATAATCTTTTACTAGATTTCTAACACAGTCATATTTTCTCCAAACGGTGAGTATTTAGGATTACTTGTTCACATTAAGAGCGCTAAAATCAACTTCTTGAGAATCACATAATCCAAAAAAGATGAACTATATGTTTCCCATGTCTTAGACCTTAACCAAAACCAAAATGGTTAGTTCAAGATCTGATTATCCCCAAAAAGGATAACCTTTTACAAAAAGAAAAACTACTCTTAATTTCCAAAAATTTTCCAACAAAACCAACAGTTCATCAAAGACCATTCAATAAACAGTTGTCCATAAAATTATTCAAAGTAAACCAATATAAGATTGAAACCCAAATCTTTGAAGGATTTAATCACATAATCTTCCAAGATAAATCTTAACATTCATCTCCAAATAACATTAGTTACTATTAAAGCCTCATATTGAAAAGTAATTAACCTAATCACATATCCTCTATGATAGGTCAATCATTTCCATAGATAACCCAAAATCAACTTATTCTTGATTAATAAAATCATCTAACTAAAAATAATATGTCATACTAACTAGGTACTTCATGTAGTCTAGTGGTAGGTGATAAATACCAGTTACACTTTGGTTGTGGGTTCTATTCCCACAGCTTCGTCTGACGCGACAGGTTGTCACACAGTCTGCGTGTTGTCCTTTTTCAAAAACTATATAGTTTGATAACATTCCAAAAAATAGTTAATTTCATCAAAAATAAATATAACATAATTTTACCATGAAGGATGTCTAATAACTTTCGTTTTTCATCCCAAAATGTATTAACTAGTAATTGGATCAATTTCAAGGATCATATTAACACAAAATTGTACTTTATAGCTATATCTACAATAGAAAAGAGAATTATTCCTTGAAAAAAAAAATCATATACCAAACATCGGGGTTACACATATTATTAAAAGTCTTCTTATGTGATCTCATTATCAAAAGAGCATTAATACATTTAATAATTTTACCATCCTAAAATCTACCATAACACTTGAATCCATTATACATTGACTTCTTACTCATTCAACATTCTTCATGATACATTAACCATTCCATGCCAACTTATTCTAAAATATCACTTTCCTATAAACAAAACTGTGAATCATGTCCTATGATTCAATATTAGGAAAACATATGAGAAGAAATAATCCATACCTTTCATGGGTCATTGTCAGTTTCTTCATCCTCAATCGGAATGGCATTAGGTATTGGTAAACGAATATTTTTACGATCCTGGTGATCCCATTCCCGAAACTTCTTCATAGGACATGTGTTTGCATAATGACCATGCACACCACATTTAAAACATTCAATTGATACTTAAAAAAGAAATTTTTTCCCTTTCGTAGAGTCAACTAGATGCTTCCTTTTTCCATGGCAGGTTCTTGCTTTATGACCATTATTTCCACATCTATAGCATCTTTCTGTCCATTTGAAACAGTTTCCTATGTGTTTCTTTCAACATCTTTGACACCTAGGTTTTTGAACATACTTACCTTTATTATTATTACCTGAACATCTGTATGGATTTGTTTCTCACATATTTCATGCATTATAAAAATCACTAAGGTTCAGGTGGTCAATCATGACTCTAGTTAGTTGGTTGAGAATAACCACAAGAGTTTTCATTGCAGCTCCCATATCATTCAGTTGTGTAAAAACCTAAGATTTTATGAGAATTATTATTTTTAATTTCATTGATATCTTGTGTTTTACACTACACCAAATTTATCTTGTTCTATATACAACACTGTATTGTCTTGTAGTATACACAACACTATTCTTGGCTCGTGTTACACACAATTTGAAGTTCGTTTTGTAGAAACTATTCTAAGAAAAATGAAGTATAGATTTTGTTTAATTTATAAATGAAATATGTTTTAATTATGTTATAATCCACAACAAAGGGTGCTTAAACTACACGTAACCTTGACTTGGCTTTCGTTACACGCAATCGTGACCTTCCTCGATAGCCTGTGTAGTACGCAATATCGGGTTTCACTATACAACGATATTTTGTTATAATATTATTATGGACTAGCTTTTATGAATAGTATTAACTACATTTTTAATTTTATAACATTATTATTCATCTTACACATTTTCTAGAACATCGCATGAGAACAAAATAAATTTTTCGTGTAAAATCAGTATTTTAATAAAAATGCATTTTTGCCACCTTTTGATGACGCATCCACTTTAAATCTAGTTTTTGACATGTTTATAAGTTTGATTTAACAAAATAAAATTCTTCTTTGGAATCAGGATATAAAAATTTACTTTGGATAAAATTTTCATATTATTCTGATAACTTTCATATTTTTATTAATAGTAAAAACACGCTATATTTTCATTAAAAACAAAATTTTTTATCGTAATAATTTATATGGTTAAATTATAATATTTAATGGTTTTTAAGAATAAATAGAATATATTTTTACCATTTAATATAATGTATGTCATTATCATTGATTTTACATTGAAATCATGGGTAAAATCATTTCAATCTTTTGCAATGTTTTAACTTTTAAAACTCGTTTTCTTAACAACAAGATTATGTTTAAATTAATTTCTGAAACTTCTGTGATTTGAATTTGGAAAAATGGATTCCCTATTTGGATTCAGTTGGTACAAATTATGTTAATAAGATACTTTTTATTTTTAATCATTATGAATAGTAACTACGGTAAATTTTATTTACCATAGTTAAAGGTAAATCAGGTAATTAAGGTTTAACATAATATTATAAAATTACCCTAACACTTGTAATAATATAATTGTATGATTATATTTTACCCTAAATCATACTTGGGTCGAAATGGAATCTAATGTAACCCACTTTTATTTGCTTAAGAACTTGTTTTTATTTTATTTAATGGAAAGTGAAATGTCTCACCCAAACTTTAATAATTAGATTATTTTTAATATAAGGTTATACAGAATATAAATTCGGCTATAAATTCTCATTTGAAATCTAAACAATTTGTATTTATCATGGTAATTTATTTTTAATTTTTAAGAAATAGTTAATTACCTTAATAGCCTATACATTAATGATGAAGAAATTATTTATTTAGTGCAAAATCAATAATATAGTATTTATTATAGTAACAATACCTATCAAAAAGACCATAAACCTGACGAAACATTATTGGTCGAGTATATATATACCCTAAGCATCCAAGAGTCATTTTTTGGACCATTTGGAGCAATAAAAAACTGATTAGGACATTTATATTATTATATTTTAAATCATGTCAAAGATGCCACCTTCATAATTTAATAAATATAACAATTTAAATGTTTTGATTTTAAGATGATAAATTCGACAAAAACTATTATTAGGAAAGGTACTATATTTATATTTATCATAGGATTTTATTTTTAATTTTTATGCAACAAATAAGTATATTAAGTAATTATACAAAAATGATGTAGTAATTATTTTATTAAGAGATATACCAAATAAATGGTTTTAAAAATATTAAAATAAATAATATATGAACAAATTAATGTTCCCAATGAATTTTTTTGATTCATATGACATGTTAAGGATCTATTATATTTTTTTCTAACATATATTCTCTGTGGTTTTTATTTAAATTCAAATAATAAATAGTGTCAAAGTTGACACTATTGATATTTTATAAATATAACATATTATTAAATTATTTAAAAATCACAAAAATATTTAAAAACTAAAAATTGAAAATTATATGGTCGAAAAGGTTATAAATTATCCAATTTTGTAAAATTGACAACATTTAAGTATGTATTTATAATAATTAAAAATTTATAATTTTATTACCACAAATAAAATTAAATAGATTAAATAATGATAAATCAAGTTGATAAGATTTAAAATAAACTTAAAACGTGTATAAATTTTATTTTTTTATGATATTGCAACCCTCTATTATCTCATATTTGAATTTAGTCACTTTTGGTGGTTTTAATGTGGGGTTTCATTTTATTATTAATTAATATATTTAAGGTTTCCAAAAGTGCCCCTCTCCACTCCTATATAAGGAAACCTCCTTCCCTCTCCTCTTCACACACATTTGAGCCTTCAATCTCAGCCAAACCTTCAAATTTCACTTATAAACTTACATAGAAACTTAATATAGATCTTGTTTCTCTTCAAAGACCAACTTTAGTGCCCTAAAAGGAGGATAAGAGGAGCCGCGTCGAAAAAGAGGCAATCTCTTCTACCAACTCTTTCAAGATTCTTTCTTCTTCAACTTCTTCTTATTTATTTGTTTCATCATAAAATAATAACATCAGTATCACTCATATACTGATATGTCATTATAAATATTAAACAACCTTATTTCACCTTCTATCCATCCTACAAAAAATGAAATCACTACGGGGGCGTACGTACGGAATACTGTCTCCACGCCATGGTGTAATCTATTTTTCCACCACCACCTTACATGGATTGGTATAATGGTGTAATGAATAACTATATGTATTTGTTACAACATCATAATAATTCTGAGATATTATATCATCCATTACAATTCAATTGAATAATTATGGGAACAATATCATCGCTCGTGCGTACGTACGGATTACCGTCTCCACGACATGATGAGATTCATTGTCCATATTAACCACTCAAGAATTATTATAAAGTATATATAATGAATAATAATGAAATATATGACATGATAAAGCTACTTTATATATATATATATATTTCATCTACTTACTTCCATTCAAGTCAATAAGGAAATGAAAACAGCATTCATGTGTACGTACGGCCTACCGTCTCCATGAACGGTGTATTTCGTTTCATTAATCTATATATTATATATATATACTAAATATATATGATATATAAATCATGATTTATATTCTAGATGTAATTAAATCAGGATATATGTTATAATAATATCAATAACAACAAGTCCAAACACGTATGATAAATAAAACGAGTTTACCCAAAACACTGCTTTAACATGGAATTTACAAATGAACGGGTAATATAAAGTTCTAAGTGAACCATAAATGATATCATAACAATGAATATGATTCTATAATAAGTCAATGACGTTATATATATCATTATATTGGAGGTTCAAATACGTACAAAGCATATCAGTCCCAAGGTAAGGGAAAATCTCGCAATCTCAATTTTTATCTGAGATTGTTTATACTTCGGTATTTACTGGGGAATATTTATCATCCACATCCATGTTTTGTAAATATGTAATATTATATATAACCTCCTAAAATGTATTAAATATAATTTTACCTATTAGTTAATTTTTAGTAAACGATATGAATAGAATATTTTGTTGTTTTCAGTACGAGGTACTTTTGGACTTTTCCGGCAAAAGTATGAGAAGAATGTACATTTTTAACTTATACGGTGTGAATGGTTTTATATGATTACATAGAACATTATTTACAAGAATATTCATTTAAAATTTTTCATGTTTATTTTCAAATAACTTCTTTTAATTTAAAATTTTTATGACATGTTGAGAAAGGAACAATGTTTTTGAAGAATAAAGAATATTTTCCTCAGGAATGGAGTTTAAGTGTTTTATCAAAATTATTTTCCATATAAGATAATATAGGGTTATGTTTCTATCCCTATTATTAAATTTCTTTCATTATGTTATTAAGGAATTATTTGTATGATGTCCTTTTATGGATTATGTTATGATGGCATGATGTTTATGAATCCCATTTTTATTACATGGGTTATGCTATGATGTATGATTTATGATTTTGTGTCACACATAAGAATGGTTTCATTATGAGATTTGTGGGACCTATATATCCCCTAATGCATTGGGTAATGATTTATATCTCATGAGATAGACATGGCTGGAATGGTAAGTTAATCTGGTTTAGTGATACAGGATTGGAACGAGGAGTGAACTCGATTCAGAAAGGGACTTTGTCCACTAAGATGGTCTTGGCAGAAATGCCTTGGCTACTATGGAAATAATATCATGTTCATAATGGTTTTAAAAAATTAAATTTTTTATTACCATGCTACTTTATCATGATTGATGTTCCTTTATGACCTATTCCTTACGTACTGCCATGATTTTTTTCACAACTCAAGATTCTGATGTGTAAACTTTATGTTCATGTTTTGAAGTTCATATGTTTATGGTTTGTTTTATTTTCTCCATGCTTACCTTTACTAAGAATTTGAGATCACCCTTTTTATGTTTTATTTTCCCCAGGATGTAAAGAAATGTTTTAGGTAAGATAAAAAAAGTGGAAGATCTTTATGGGAGATGTTGAAGATCATTCTCTATGATTAGAAGATTATTTTTCCGAGTTTCCAAAGACACTGAACTAATACGGTAATTTGGTGTCTGTTTTTGTTATGTATTATGTATTCTACCAATGTAGTGTAATTTCCAGGTATGTTAAGTTTGGGTCTCTATAGTTGGTATCATAGGAAAGGATTTGTTAACCTTTGGAAACTAGGATGTGAAAACATTAGTGAGATCACTGGAGATATTTATAAAGTATGTCTACGGATGTCCCTAAGGTTAAGTATACGTATAGGTTATAGTCCTAGAATTATGGTAAAAATCTTATAATTAACCCTAATATGTTAAATATTGAAGGTACTCCCTCTTTATTATGTTATTTTCCCTAGCATGATTTTTTCCTATCACACTATTTTTTTGGGTTTTAGACGATGGCTGGAACCCGAAGGAACCGGGTTGATCAATGTAATGGACAATGCAACAATTTTCCTCCTGAACAAACAAATGTTATGGGAGATGGAGTGGAAAATCTTATTGCTATACATAGACAATATATTAATTATTCTGGACATACAAATGAGCAGAGAAGGGAACAATATTCTATTGAGTCCTTCATGAGGCAACATCCACCTTCTTTTAGGGGGTCTTCTGATCCAGTTGTCGCTGAACAATGGATCGATACCATTGAAAAGATATTTTCCATACTTTGCTGTTCAGAACATGAAAAAGTCATTCTGGCTATTTAACGTTTAGAAGGTGAAGCATATCAATGGTGGGCTCTAATTAAGAATACGAGGCCCCGAGATGAAATTGAATCCATGGAATGGGATGAGTTCAAGAACTTATTATTCACCAAGTACTTCCCTCGTATTCTTTGAACAAATCTGGAAAAGGATTTCCTTGAGCCTAAGAAAAAGGATGATGCATATGTTGGTATATACGATGCGAATTTTATAGGGCTTGCAAGGTATGCATCTGGAATTATCATCCAACCTGAGAGTAAAGTTGATCGACTCTTCAGTGGCTTAAAAACAAATCTTCGAAGGGAATTAGCTATAAGAGACTTCAGTATAAATGGAGAAATTGTGCGTTGTGCTATTAAGCTAGAAATGGATGTTGGTTTTACATATCCATCTCATGGTTTTGACAAGAAACGAAATATAGTGTTTAAGGATAAATCTCATAATAATGGTGAAAAGAAGATGAATGTTTATTTATGCTAAATTTGTGGAAAGAAACATGGTGGAGATTTTCTTAAATGGAAAAAAAATGTTTTATGTGTGGAAAATAAGGTCATCGAGCAGCTGAGTGTCGATGTAATGTAAAAAGGGTTGCTAATGATGTGAATAATGAAACGACTGCCGAGAACGCACCACCAACACTTCAATGATTCAAGTGCAATGAAATGGGGCATTATGGTAATCAATGACCTAATCCAAGGGTTAATGATGATCAACGTGGGAAACCTATTAAGGAAAAGGAAAAAAGGGAAGTCACAGTGGTCACTATTTGTGATGTTGAGTATGAAAATGATGTTGTGTAATGATTAAGTGTTTATGTAATGGTATTTCAAAATAGTATCATGGAATCTCATTTATGGTATTGTGAAATTTTGGAATATCTATGTATTGGTTTTTGATAATTAAATGGTACCAGTAACCATGAAAAGTGCTTGAAGTATTTTTGGAAAGAAGATGATATGTGAAAAATGAAGGGATAAAGTAAAAATTAAATGAGCTCATCAATGATATAAGGACAAAGCGATATCATGGTTTGAGTATATAGAAATTCTGGTATCATTCTTGTTTTCAAAAATATTATATGGTTATACATGTTTCAAGAGAATACATTATTAAGGTATTCACATGTTTTTAATTTGACCAAAAAGATATATCGTATGATATATGGGGGATAGATGATGGTATTCACATGCTCGACAGATGACATTTATAGTAATTTTTTTCATTATACTATGAGTTTGGACAAAAGAATTTTGAATAATCCTAAATATTGGAATGGATTATTTTGGGCATAAGTAAGTATTTTTTAAGGAAAGAAATTTTTTCGATATTATTGATGAAATGTTATAATAATGTAGTTTTACAAAAACGGAAACCTGCAGGACGGGTGACAACCCGTCGCGCCGGGCGAAGCTACGGGTATCGAACCCACACCCGAAGTGCGGCAAGCCTTTACCGCCTACCACTGGCCTACAAGAAGTCCCTAGTTTGTAGAAACTAGTTTTCTTTTATTAACCGCTATGATAGACGAAGTATAAGTCCATTTTAGCTACCATATACGATTAATCTCAGCATAGATGGACTTATGTATATTTAATAAATTGTGGTAAAAGTTTTTCTATAGAAACAGATGGAATGACCTATCATTCTATCACAATATCTTCTAACACTTCACGAATGACAAATTCAACTTTATTTCTTTAATAGATGAAGTGGAAATTGTTCAAGGCACGAACAACGGTGAGATTGTACCAAAATCAACTAAGTATTTCTTTTAATTCAACAATTTTTCAACATTATAGAAATGATCTTGAGAACTAAAAACGTTGTCCTAGTACCCTTATATCCGACGAATCAGATGGTACTGTAGATCATCACAAATTTATGGCTTTGTGATTGTTGGGTTTTTCATAGAAATGTTCTCTAGAACTCTCTATCAGAACATGATGGTTATATTCATATTTTCTCCTATATTATCCTATGAGAAACTAAAATGGTTACTGAATTTGGGTATCCATTATATTTCATACTTCACTTTTTAATATTATGTTTTAGTATTCCATTTTACGATGTGGGTTTTATGAAAGAAACTTTCAAGTAGTAAACCATTTATAACCCCAATGAATTTTGAGGGAGAAATTCATTTTAAGGGGGGTAGAATGTAACAACCCGATATTTTATGGGAATTATTATTTTTAATTTCATTGATGTATTGTGTTGTACGCTAAAAAAAATTTATCTTGTGCTATATGCAACACTGTATTAGCTTGCAGTATACACAACACTATTCTTGGCTTGTGTTACACACAATTTCAAATTAGTTTTGTATAAATTATTCTATGCAACATTAAGTATAGATTTTGTTTAATGTATAAATGAAATATGTTTTAATAGTGTTAGACTCCACAACAAAGGGATATTTCACTACACACAACCTTGACTTGTCTTGCGTTACACGCAATCGCGACCTTCCTCGATAGCGTGTGTAGTACGCATTATCAGGTTTCACTAAAGAATGATATATTGTTATAATATTATTATGGAGTAGCTGTTATGAATAGTATTAACTATATTTTGAATTTTATAACATTATTATTCATCATACACATTTTCTAGAACATCGTATGAGAACAAAATGAATAGTTCGAGTAAAATAAGTATTTTTCAAACAATGAAGTTTTGCTGCCTTTTGGTGGCGCATCAACTTTTAATCTAGTTTTTGACATGTTTATAAGTTCAATTTGGAAAAATAAAATTCTTATTTGGAATCAGGATATACAAATTTACTTTGGATAAATTTTTCATATTATTCGGATAACTTTCATATTTTAATGAACAGTAAAAACACACTATATTTTAATTGAAAACAACTTTTTTCATCGTAATAATTTATATGGTTAAATTATAATATTTAGTGGTTTTAAAGTATAAATAGAATATATTTTTACCATTTAATATAATGTATGTAATTATCATTGATTTTACATTGAATTCATAGGTAAAATCATTTCAATCTTTTGCAATGTTTTAACTTTTAAAACTCGTTTTCTTAAAACAGGATTAATTTTAAATTAATTTCTACAACTTCTATGATTTGAATTTGGAAAAATGGATTCCATATTTGGAATCAGTAGGTCCAAATTATATTAATAAGATACATTTTATTTGTAGTCATTATGAATAGTAACTATGGTAAATTTTATTTACCATAGTTAATCTAAATCGGGTAATTAGGGGTAAATATAATATTATGTAATTACCCTTACACTTGTCCTAATATAATTGAGTGATTATATTTTACCCTAAATCATACTTGGGTCTAATTGTAATCTAATGTAACCCACTTTTATTTGATTAAGTCCTTTTATTTATTTTATTTTAAAAAAAGTGAAATGTCTCACTAAAACTTTAATAATTATATTATTTTTAATATAAGGTTATACAGAATATAAATTAGGTTATAAATACTCATTTGAAACCTAAAATGTTTTTATTTACCAAGTTAATATATTTTTAATTTTTAAGAAATATTTAATTGCCTTAATAGCTTATACATTATTGATGAAGAAATTATTTATTTAATGAAAAATCAATTATATAGTTTTTATTAAAATAACAATACCTATCAAAACGACCAGAAACTTTACCAAACATTATTTTTAGAGTATATATATTAACTAATCATACAAGGGTCTATTTGTGGACCATTTTAATCCTTATAAAACCGATTAGGACATTTATAATATTTTATTTTAAATGATGTTAAAGGTGTCACCATCATAATTTAATAAATATAACAATTTAAATGTTGTGATTTTAAGATGATAAATTTGAGTATAAATATTAGTAGGAAAGGTATTATATTTATATTTATCATAGTATTTTATTTTTCAATTTTATACAACAAATATGTATATTAAATAATTATACAAAAATGTTGTAGTAATTATTTTTTAAGAGATATACCAAATAAATGTTTTTAAAAATATTGAAATAAATAATATTTTAACAAATTAATGTTACCGGTGATTTTTTTTGATTAATATGAAATTTTAAGGATCTATTATATATTTTTTTCAAACATATATTCTATGTGGTTTTTATTTAAATTAAATTAATTAATAGTGTCATAATTGATAGTATTGATATTTTATAAAAATAAAATATTATTAAATTATTTAAAAACCACAAAAATATTTAAAAACATCAAATTAAAAATTATAAGGTATAAAACGTTATAAAGTATCAAATTATGAAAAATTGAAAACATTTATGTAATTATTTTTAACAATTTAAATTTTAGATTTTTATTATGACAAATAAAATTAAATAGATTAAATAATGATAAATCATGTTGATAAGGTTTTAAATAAACTTAAAACATGTCTAAATTTTGATGGTTTATTAGATTACAACCCTATATCATCTCATCTTCTAATTGAGTCATTTTTAGAGGTTTTAAGTGGGGTTTTCATTTTATTATAATTAATATTTTTAAGGTTTCCAAAAGTGCCCTTCTCAACTCCTATATAAGGGAACCTCCTTCCCTCTCCTCTTCACACATATTTGTGCCTTAAAGATCATCCAAACCCTACAAATTTCACTTATAAACTTCCATATAAACCTACTATAGGACCTGTAATTTTTAGAGACCATCTTTAGTGCCCTTAGAGGTGGATTAGAGGAGCCGCGTCGAAAAAGATGTAATCTCTTCTACCGATTCTTTCAAGTTTATTTCTTCTTCAACATCTTATTATTTATTTGTTTCATCATAAATTAATATAATAAATATCAATCATATACTTATATGTTATTTTAAATTTCGAACAAAACTATTTCACCATCTATCCATCTTACGAAAAACGAAATCACCACGCGTGCATACATATGGAATACCATCTCCACGCCGTGGTGTAATATGTTTTTCCACCACCACCTTACTTGGATGGGTATAATGGTGTAATTAATACCTATATATATTTATTACAACATCATACTGATTCTGAGTTATTATATCATCCACTCAAATTCAATTCAATAATTATGGGAACGACATAATCGCTCGTGCGTACGTACGGATTACCATCTCCATGACGCGATGAGATTCATTTTCCATGTTAACCACTAAAGTATTATTATAAATAATATATAATGTATAATAATGAAATATATGACATCATAAATCTACTTTATTTATGTATATATATATATGTCATCTACTTACTTCCATTCATGTCAATAAGGAAAACAAAACATCGGTCATGCGTACGTACAACCTACTGTCTCCATGAACGGTGTATTTCATTTCATTTATCTAACTATTATATATATATACTGAATATATATGATATATAAATCTTGATTTACATTCTGGAAGTAATTAAATCATAATATAAGAAATAATAATATCAATAACAACAAGTCCAAACACGTACGATAAATAAAACCATTTTACCCAAAACGCTGCTTTAACATGGAATTTAAAAAAGTATGGGTAATATAAAGTCATATGTGAACCATATATGATATCATAACAATGAATATAATTTTTTAATAAGTCAATGACATTATTTAAATAATTATACAGGATTTTTGTATACGTACGAAGAATATCGGACCTATGGTAAGGGAAAATCTCGCAATCTCAATTTTTATCCGAGATTGTTTATACTTTGGTATTTACTGGGGAATATTTATCATCCAAATCCATGTTCCGTAAATATGTAGTATTATTTATACCCTCCTAAAATTGATTAAATCCAATTTTACCTATTGGTGAATTTTCAGAAAATGATATGAAATGAATCTTTTGTAATTTTCAGTACGAGGTACTTTTTGACTTTTCCGGCCATAGTACGTGAAGAATGTTTATTTTTAACTTATAAAATGTGAATAGATTTTTATAATTTCATATAACATTATTTACATTAATCTTCCTTTAAATTTTTCATGTTTATTTTCAATTAACTTCTTTTAGTTTAAAATTTTTATGACATGTTGAGAAAGGAAAAATGTTTTTGAAGAAGAAAGGATATTTTCCTCAGGAATGGAGTTCATGTGTTTTATCAAAATTATTTTCCTTATAAGATAATATAGGGTTATATTTATATACCTATTATTACATTTATTTCATTATTTTATGAAGGAATTATTTTTATGAATTCCTTTAATGAATTATTTTATGATGGCATGATGTTTATGAATCCCATTTTTATTACATGGGTTTTGCTATGATGTATGATTTATGATTTTATGGAACACATAAGAATGGTTTCATTATTAGATGGGTGGGACCTATATCTCCCTAAAATGCATTGGGTAAAGATTTATATATCATGAGATAGACAAGGATGGAACGGTAAGTTAATATTGTTCAGTGATACATGATTGGGACGAGGAGTGAACTCGATTCAGAAAGGGACTTTGTCCACAAAGATGGTCTTGGCAACAATGACTTGGCTACTATGGAAATCATATAATGTGATTAATGGTTTTCCACGATTAAATTTTTTATTCCCATGCTATTTTATCATGATTGATGTTCCTTTATGACCTATGCCTTACGTACTTCCAAGTTTATTTCACAACTCAAGATTTTAATGTGTAAACTTTATGTTCATGTTTTGAAGTTCAAATGTTTATGATTTGTTTTATTTTCTCAATGATTACCCTTACCGGTCATTTGAGCTCACCCTTTACATGTTTTATTTTCCCTAGGATATAAAGAATGGTTTTCGGTAAGAAAAAAAAGGGGAAGATATTTGTGGGATATGTTGAAGATCTTTCACCATTATCAGAAGAGTATTTTACGAGTTTCCAAAGACACTAAACAATTACGGTACGTTGGTGTCTCTTTTTGTTATGTATTAATTATTACGAAAAAGTTATTTAATTTACATGTACTTCATGTTTGGGTCTCTACAAGTTTCTTGTTCAGAAAACCGTCACAGTTTTCTTCACATCCACTGTTACTTTGGTGCCTGCTAGATCCAACCATTTACATAAACCAAAAAGGTAAGTGTGAGTATATCAGTAAAATCATCATATGATACTAAGATATAATTATTCATTTTATCTTAAACTCATTCACTTTATCTAAATAAAATATGACTCTTTCTGAAATCCTAACCAATATGGTAATGACACTAATGCTTAAAGAATACCATAACCTCTAAAGTCATCTAAACCGACCTCTGATACCAACTGTAAGGCCCCAGCCTTAAACATTAGTTAATCTTGAGTTATTTCAAGAATTCACATTGAGGATCTTTTCAGGTTTATAGTTTTTGATAATTAGGCCATAACTATTACATTTCAAAAGTTACAATTCAGACACTTCAACTCAGTTTCCATTTTTTCACAAAATAAAAACTTTTTGAAAAAAAGAGTCATGTCTAGTTCCATGTTTTAGACGGAATGAATTTTCCATGATCCCATACTTGACCCTATTCCACTTTATGTCATGTGAAAAACAATAAAAAAAACTTGGGATGAGCATAAAAAGATCAACAAGGGATTCACAAATAAATAAACTGTTAGTTTTTTCAAAACAACAAGTAAACCATGAATACTTAAACATAATTAATAATTTTCACCTTTATGAAGTAGTAAACACTCTTCAATGAATAGAATATCAGTAATTTCCCTTTTGTAACAAAAATATTACCATGAAACCCATATAAAGAACACATAACATATAAAGGTAACATGGAACATAAACATACTTAAATGGAATGACCATACGGTCAACTTCCACACATATCACTAAATGGAATAGCCATACGACCGACTTCCATAACCAATGCGTTGGAGGTTATAACGTAACCACTAATTCTGGTTTTCATGGCACCACCCGTCATTTGGTTTATCACGTAACCACCCGTCAAATGTCCAAGTACCATTATAAAATCATAACACATATAAAAAATATAAAGGAAATAAAACATTTCCATATTTCAATCACAATATATTGACATATCAAATATATTATCAAAATCATTTTCAATACCAAAATAAATAAAATAGTATATGGTATTTATTTTTCTTTTAAAAACATTACGTCTTGTTAAGGAATCCAAAGATCAAATAATACTCGTGGTGGCGGAAAGTTCATTATCACCACGTACGTTAAAAAGAAACATAATTTTTGTTGTTTAGTAAAACACTTCGTAGAGAAAAGATTCCTTTTTAATAGAAGTAAAATAAAAAGGGGTTTAAACACCATATAAAATAATTTAGTGTATAAAACAAAATATGCATCAATGAAAGGAGATTGAGACGATGTCCCTCACAAAGATGGTATCCTTAAATTAAGGATAAATCAAATACATAATTATGTGTGAAAATTATAAATACACCCAATATAAGTGGATATTAAGTGTAAAAAACCAGAGGTCATTCACCCATATTCATAGAACGACATATTCAAGGAGTACAAGTTTATCCCAAAGAATCGAAATTGGGTTAAGAAGTTCCCTCACAAAAATTCGACAGCCTAACGACGTCACATAAAATTTCAGAAAAAGAGATGAAGAGAGAGAAAATGGTATCTAATCACATGGAAATATTATTTATAGAAATAATTATATAGAAGAACATATCCCAACATAACAGGATGTAAATTAAAAGACATAACAAAAAGAAGTCTTTTAAAAAAGAGGACAGTGAAAGGTTCCCTTACCAATTTGGGTTACATTCAAAATGTACACCCCATGAAAGAACGACCATAAAATGTTGATGTAAATACCCATAAATGAATGTATGCTACAAAAAGAGTAGAATAATCTTCATTAAAAACACCAGTCAAAGGAGATGGTGAAAAATATAGCATGAATCTGACTGGAATAAAATTGAGAAAAAAACCCCTTACCTTGTTGTAATAAATCGAGCCATATGACCAAAAGATAATAATAAAAAAATGAATCACAGAATACCATAAATATAATCATGATAATATATATCAAATGGATGTACACAATATACCACATGAAATAAATAAGTGGCAAACAATGGAAATCTCACGGAATTAAAAGTGAGGTAAGAAATCCCCTTACAAAATTCGGCAGCCTAACAGCGCCACTTAAAACTTCCAAAAAAAGGATTTATGAGATTAAATAG
Source organism: Viscum album (assembly GCA_963277665.1). NCBI lineage: Eukaryota > Viridiplantae > Streptophyta > Magnoliopsida > Santalales > Viscaceae > Viscum > Viscum album. The sequence continues at coordinate 393,200,790 of OY728146.1, forward strand.
GGTCCCTCATCATATGAACATAAAAAGTACAGTATGAGGAATATAAAATAACATCCCCCAAACATAATAAATAGGATATTAAAATAAGTGGCATAAAAGAGAGTACTAAAAAGAAAAGAGAGAGGTAGGATCCCTTACCTCGTGTCCGACTTGACTCGATCGTTCTTTAATCTCCTAAATAATAAACTAGAGTTAATTTTAATTTATTAAGAACCTTTTAAAGTTCATTATTCCTGTTATATATCTTATTACCATGTTATGAACATTATGTAATCATTTAAGTTAATAACGGCCGTTTTGTTGATCCTTGGTACTTGAGTCAAAAGTAAACTTTTTATAATTACAGGTTGTTCATGTGGTAGAATATCCATCTTATCCAGAATTATATTCATGAGGTAGATATCATATATATCATATATATTCAGTATATACATACATTTCCAATATTACATAACATTTAGAGGTATGAAATGAAATGCACCGTTCATGGAGATGGTAAGCCGTAAGTACGCATGAACACTACCTTCATTTCTATTTCGTATTTAATAGAATTAAAACATAATGATATATATTTATATAATAATTAAAGTATATATTCATATATAATATCATTAAATCCATCCTTTATATGTACCACATATGGTATTAAAGAGTCATATCATTTTGAGGGGGCGGTAGTCCACACTTCCCCTAATGAGATTATTGTGTTTACCCATAATAGAAACTATAAAGGTATGATATAAAAGAAAAATACAGAAGCATAAAGTAAACATAAACATAATATATATCATATATAAAAATAGTTTCATATTAATGGCCACCATGAAAGGTGTTAAAAGAAGATTGAGCAATCCTCGTTTTGTGAGGCAGTAATTCCCCATCCACAGAAACAGTATCTTCTTTAACCATTAGACGAAGGTGTGTGTAAGTATAGCTCTAATAATTATTATAAAAACATCCTAGTATATTTAAGATACTGGTGTTGTTACAAAAATAAAATAATAAAAAGAGTTTAGAGGGTTGGAGAATCAAAATAAAACAAAAGAACATAAGTGAAGTCATTACCTTTAAATCGGGTAACTCCTCTTGGTTTGAACCCAAAGGGTTTCTTGAAGAGATTTATGCATAAGGTAAGGATTGTAGGATTAATAGAGGGATATTGGGAGATTATTTGAGTAGATGTTGGACGAGCCAAAAGGCTTGAAAAGTGTGATAGGTGGGTAGAGAATGGGGTCTTTTTATAAGGGAGAGGAGGGGCTCTTTTAAAAATATTGAAACTATTATTTTATTATAAAATGACATTAGGTTTCTAAAGCTCAAAAAATAATTAAAGTAAAAGATAAGGTGTCCCATGTTCGAAATAAAATCATCCAATAATATTTTGACATTTGATGGATATTATTTTAAACATTATCTTCTTATTTATTTAATTTATTCATTAATGACATAAACACTACATCACCATTGTGTCATAAATAATTTTATTTATTTGATTTCTAAAAACTATAAAAAAATTACCATGATGTAGGAAATTATTTTATATTTCTAATTAATATTTTTAGTCAAAAATATAACTTATATATCCCCATGTAAAAATTGTTTTATAAAAACAATACATGTTTGTTACATTTTTTTTACATTAAATAAAAAGGTATTAATGTCATTATCTTACCCAAGTGGCTCCATGGGGTTCCAAAATTGACCCATGGTTTGTATTGGTTGGAAATCACTCATCCAATAAGGTTAGGACTTGTGCAAATATATTTTTTATATTTTTATAATATTATTTTTACCTTAAATTACCTGTATTACATTTAATCCCTATTTACAAAACTCCAAAGTTATTATTCACCAAAAAAATATATTCATCTCATCGAACCAAATTTTACTTACTAATGACAACCATGTATTTCGGATTTTTGAAATTCAATATATAGAAGCGGTAAAGTTTCATTTAAACAAAAAATCAGTTCTTTAACTATCACTTAGTGGTTTCACTATTCATAAAATTGATGTTTTTCAGAAAAATACCAAAAATTTACCCTAAGCTATGTTTGATATTCAAAATTCAAAAATAATGTCTATTTAACAAAATTCAAAACATAAAAGTTTCATTAATTAATTTTATAATTAATTTCCATTGTCAAAACAAATAGTGTGTTTTTAAGAAACAATATCTAACATAAGATTGACACTTGTTTATGTCCAATTTCAAAGTAAAATTAATCCCAATGACCACCATTGGATTAAATGGTAAAAATATATTATAATTACACTTTAAAACCAAATAAATATATAATCTAACCATATAAATAAATTATATTAAAAGGAGGTTTTTGAATTAAAAAACATCATTTTTCAGTATTCATTAAAAATTTAACATTATCGGAAAAATACCAAAAACAGATACAAAGTAAATTTTGATGTCCTAATTCTAAAGAAGAATTTTATTCGGTCAAATATAACATATAAAATTTACAAAAATTATATTTAAAAAGGGTTTTCCATTAAAAGGAGGTTAATCTACCTTTTAATGATTATTAGAATATTTATGCTTATAATTGGATTCATTCATATTTTAAGCCTCTATCATTTATTGGGTAATTTTTAACATATATAATCATTTTTTTGTTAGTTTTTTTCATTCCCTCCATTACAAAGGCTTGGTGTTAACTACTATTTAAAGTAATATTATTATATTATTGTGCAACGTAAGATTTTGTAGAAACTCATCGTTGTGTATTAGGTACGCCATCGAACATAGCACCCCCTTTAAAGTAATATTAATATTTTATTCAAAAATATTAATAAACATAAAAATTTCTTATTCATTATTTACCCGGGATGTTACACATATACATGAATATTTCATTTTTATATACCACACATATACACAAATATATACATAATTAACAAAAGATTATATTGATACACATACACCTAATATCTTGTGTAATTCATTCCAATTTTATTACTAATTTTAAATTTTCATTTAGTAACATAATAATTTTAATAAGTTATTTTTTTAATCAGTGAATTTTATTTTGCAATTTTTAGTATTATTAATGTTTGGTAATATTAATTAATTTTTATTATTATTTTTTGAATCTAATCATTATGTAATATTTATTTTAATATATTTATTTACTATGTTCTGATAATATATATATATAATTATTTTTGATTAAATATATATCCATATTTTTTTCTAGATAATTTATATTTAATTAATAAAATTTATCAAATTTTTGAATATTTTTAATGTCTAGTCAATTTGAATTATTCAATCTCAGTCATTTCTAAAATATATGAATTTATGATTATATATTAAATAATAATGTTAAAAATATATTTTTTAATAAATATATTTATATTTTATAATTACTATATTTATAATTATCTAAATATATAATTATAATTCAATTCATATTATTAATTAAATGTATTTATATTATTATATATATTTGTAAATAATTATAAAATTATAATAATTTTATTTAAATAATGAAATTATTTTCTATATATATATGTAGACATATATATCTATAATTATATATATTTATTAAATATATATATTTATTAAATATATATATTTATTAAATATAAATATTTATTAAATATATATAATTATATAAATATTCATTATGATATAAATATATCAATAGTTTCTTTTAAAATTTACTTACATAATTTGTAATAAATAATTATCTATTTAAATAATAACAAAATTATAATAAATATATTTAAAAACTGAATATACTCACAAATTTTTTTTTATATTTTTATATATTTATTAAATAAGTATAGATATTTATATAAGTATATATACAGATATAAATAAATTTATAATTATATATAAATAATTATAAATATATTTAAAAATAAATTTATTTATAAATACATTTTGAAATATATTTATTTATAAATGTGTTTACAATTATAACAAAATAAATATAAATTATGAGAAAAATGTTTCTATATAATTATAAATAAATGATTAGATATATAAATAATATCCAAAGTATAACAAATATATTTAATACATACATATATACAACTATATAAATATATATAATGATATATATACCTTTATAATTGAATACAAATACATTTAAATATATTCACTAATATTTCTATTGATAAATAAAAATATAAAACCCTTATTAGTACAAAATTTTTAGGGATAATAAAGATTCCTATTATCAGTTCTCTTATAGAACTGATAAATTAATAACTTTTATAAGCACTAAAAAAGAACTGATATAGATATATTTTATGAGTGATTTTTTGGAAGCATTGATAAATCCCACCCCACACAATTTAAATGAACCCCAACTTCATTTATTTCTATTTTGATTCTCAATTTTTCACAAAACTGCACTATTTTTGATGCTCCTTCTTGAATTTACCTCAGATGAATCATGCCTTGAATCCAATGTATGATATTTTTTATCCTCCTCTCTCGTTGCATAATTTTTTGGGTACCATAGTTTCTGTTACTACAATGTTTTAATGATTTGGTACTATCATGGGTTATAAATTTAGATAATCTACTCCTTCCAATTCAATTGTTGTTGATATTCCATGTATGTATGATCAAACCCACTCCCATATAGTACAATGATCCCCTTGTAGTACATTTAGTTTCATTCCTTAGAGCATCAACAAGCCACAATATTTTAGAGTGAAAATGCTAAAATGACAGGTATTTCTCTCCAACTTGGTGCCATTCGTTGCACAATTTTGAATTGGAGGTAAAGGGTTGTGCCATATTTAGTGATAAATTATAGAAGTTCTCTTTATATTTTGATTATTTCCCTTTTTAAATTTAGATTAAGGTTCAAATTTGTATTTATTTTTATAATCCAAAAATTAAAACATAAAAAATGTTGCATCGGTTGGATACCATGTCATGGTATCTATGATTTTTGTGATGTCCAAGACCTCTCTAGTAAATTTCCTTATTAAAATCTGGTGTTTGAGGTGTTCTGGGAGGTTAAGGTGACTCATCCCCATCATATTTCAAAATTTTTATTTCTGTGTACAATGTATCCAGTTTTATTAATTGTGTCATGGAGTCACCGAAACAGTATCACCGAAACAGTGTCACAAAAACAATGTCACAAAAACACTAAGTTTACAGTGTTTCCAATATTAGGAATAGTGTCATCATGTCACCGAAACAGTGTTATAGAAATAGTGAGTCTACAGTGTTTCCATTTTTATGAACTATGTTATGGTGTCACTGAAATAGTGTCATAGAAATGGTGTTCCAAAAAACTGTGATTCTATAGTGTTTCCTATTTTATGAACAGTGACATGGTGTCACAGACACAGTGTCCCAGAAATGGTGTCATTGAATTTGTGTCACATAAATGGTGAGTCTACAATGTTTACAGTTTTATGAATAGTGTCATGGTTTCACCGAAACAGTGTCATAGAAATGGTGAGTCAATAGTGTTTCTAGAACATTGATTCTACCATTTTTCCAGATTGGTGAGTCTACCGTGTTTCCAAAATAGTTTCATATTTCCTTTTTGAAATTTACAAATTTTTCCAGTTTCACCGATTTAACATTTTCTTTGACGTTAAATAAATTCAATGGGTTTTATGGGATTTAAATCCGATTCAAATCCCATAAATCCTGTATTAATTTTCTTATTGTTTTGGATGACTTTACATAGTCAAACTGAGTGGTTTAATGTGATATTATTTTGTTGGAAAATCTAGTTTATCTTAAACTCATGCTCTATTAAATATTATAAAGGGGTGAGATATCTTCATCCTCTATTCTTCCTCCTTGTTCACTAGTCTGAGACACTCGAACCTTTCATTCATTCTTATAGGATTTGTGTGGTCAAACGTTCCTCCTTGGATGTTTTACCCTTGAAGTTCTTCTTGCATCAAGTGTACCCCTAGTTTTGGTGCAACCAAGAAATATCAATCAATATTAGATATAATGTATGATCTATCATCGTTCTTTTTGGTACATCTCCTTCTACTTCTCCATGAACTATTATGGAATTCTTCCTCGATTTTCCTAATGTATTTTTACTGCGTGTTGGTCGGTGTGGTTGTTTCCTTGTATCCTCGAGTGGATGCAGTCCCCCAAGAGTGGTGATCGTGATCTGTTTTCTTAGTCTGTTCAATGAGCATGAAAATTTTTTTGAGGTAGGGGATTCGTTGCTAATCTTTTCTTTTACGTGATAACGTAGAGTTATCATGTTATATCCCACTCAATCACAATGGATTTGACATAATAAATATTTAAACCAGATAAATAAATTGACATTGATCGTATGCTATTGCCTATAGTTTTTCTAGATAGTGTGATATCAATACATTCTTTGTTTTTCTTTTCATTCTTGATGGAAATTGGTAAGGAATGTAAATCCGTAATTAATTGATAATTTTTTGGCTAAAGATAATGATGCATGTAAATGAATCTGTTTGTTGTTTTTTTAATTTGATGTTAATAAAATTGATGTAGTTAGTATGTTTAATTAATTTTTGATAGATATGATAGCTTTTTTTATATTACCCATAGCTTGGACATACAAAAAAAATTAATTCCATATGGATTAATGAACCTGATATTTGATAAAAAATAATTCCTCAGAGGGTTATGAGTTACCCTCTTTCTTTTAAAGGCCAAGATCCTTATGCGTGGAGTTGTGAGAGATCATTGTGTTTTAAGGTTTGATGCCTTATTTAAGGGAAAATATCCCAATTCATATGATATTTATTTTCCAACTTCTTGTGTTGTGTTGTGATCCTAGATGGCTGTTGTGATATGTGGGGGTAGGGAGGCACATTTATTTGGAAACTGTTGATTCCGAGAGTGGTGAGATACATCCGTTTATGCATGTGGGTGTCATGGAGGATACTAGGGATGATAAAATAGGTTGGATGTTAATGTTTGGATGCTTTTTAATTCTTTTTGGTTTTTTATTTTCATTAATTTACCCACTTCTCAAGGAAGAATGTTTTTCTTACCCACCTTCAAAAAAGGGGAGAGGACATGTGGGGTATGCCACATGCTTTCCGTTTTTAGCATCTCAAGGGAGGATGGGACTATGCTCTTGCTATCAGTGGAAAAGACTTGACAGGTATTTCATCTACTCACAGAGTTAACCCCCCCTGTGATTAGTATCTTAGATTGTTTTTTCTAGAATCTATGGGAATATTGGAAAGTAAAAATTTTGTTTATAAATTGTTGAATAAATGATGTTATCCCATTGGGATGGAGATTTATGGAATGCAATGCTGAGGTTGCAATTTTAACAAATAGTGGACTTTGGGTGTGATGCTAATGAAATATAATGTGGAATTTTTAATGGATAATTAATGTTTAAAAATTCACTAATGTAATGTGAAATTGATAAAAAGGGAATGAAGTAATGTAATAAATTTATTTAAATGGTTATGTTCTTGTAGGATACCTAGTACTAGAAGTGGAATCCAGTAGTCCATGAGATGTTAGGTGTAGTTTATTCAAAGACTATGTTATACCTTAGTGTGGTTGTGAGATATAATATATTCTATAATTTTTGTGTTTCTATACGCTAATCCACCCCTTCTGTTAGGGAAACTAACACCCCAAGGATATTGATCCCTGGAGGGGGGGTGTGTTCCCCCACATTCCGATTGGTGGAAGGATGGATGACTACCCCCTTAAGTCCCACACTCTTATCTTTGTAGTTACTTTTGCTGGTAGGCAAAGCAGTTAGTTTTCCTCATATATGTGTAGAGGTATGTAATGTCTTGTGGTTATTCACACACATAAATTGTGGATATAGTTTCCTATGGACTACTACAGGTGTAACATGTATTGGCAATAATGGTTTGAAGACCTTACTCAGTGTATGGGATTTAATTTTTTGAGGATAAATACCCAACCTATGATACACGTTATGAAAGCTTTTGTGGCTCATGGAAACTACATAGATACTTTTTTTTGTGGATATGTTTTTTTTTACATGAGGTGCATGTTGTGGTGCTTCGTCCAAGTGTCTGCAGGAAATCCTTTTGGGAGAGAGATGCTTAGGACGAGCGATGTTGGGGAAAAGTGTAAAACCAGTGGGGAAGTAGTAGCGAGGTACCCTTGATATTCTTTTTATTATATTGTATACTCTTCTATGCAATTCATGGTTAGATTAGCCATAGTGAGTCTGTGAACTTAGTATAAATGTTTTTGTGATTAGTTAGTTCCACTTTTTTCTCAATGTGCTTTAGCATGATTTTTTTTACTTTTTCACAAGATGCTCTGAGGCGGTTATTAATGAGTATACTTTTATAATAAAACTATGTATATATAAATAGTTTTTTATTCAATTCACTCAGGGATGGTTGGAGATCAAGCTGGTTACTACTTGCTTGAGTTTTTCAAGAGTTGTTTGGGCTTCGTGGGTGAAGCTGTTTTGATATTCCTTGGTACGTGTAGTTTTTCATTTATGTTGTAGTATATTTTCATGAAATTACATATGTGTACTTCAGTTTTATTTTATTTTACAGTTTTATTTTGAGTTGTTTTGTGTCTATCTTATCTCTCTCTTTCACATGTATTCTCTTATAGGTTAATGCATCCCATTTGTGTGTTTACTATACCGTTGGTGCTAGTCACCAACCCAGGGCCTACTAGATGCGGGACTCAGGGGTCACTATCTCTCATATCATATTTCCGGCCTAGGTGGGGTACATTTTATAGGAGGGTCTTGAAAGAGTGGTATCATAGGCGTGGTTGGGGGATAGGATGGAGTTTTGTGTTAGGCATAGGTGAGGTTGCATGGATTGATAGGGCTATGGTGTCAGTCATGTTTAGAAAGTTATGTAAACATTGTAGATCGACTGTGGCATAGGCGTTTAGGCCCCCGTGTGATTTTATTCATGGACCATTATGTTTACAATGGATACTAAATGAGGTGATGCTAGTTTTCGGTAGGGACCAAGGAATGGATCATGCATAATTCTTCTTCTTGTATTTGTTTGAATGGGTAGACCATGGGATAGTTTAACAAAAAATTAATAAAAGAAAACAATTAATTATTTAATTTTCAGTATTCCATCTTCTAGGTTTAATAGCTATAACTGGTTTTTATTTGATAGGTATGGATCTAAGTTGACTTCCTTGTCATGTTTTCATAGAATATTTCTAGAAGGATGCACCAACAGATCATCGCATGGTAGAGGTTGACGATGATTACTCTTGGAGGAGGACAATCCAAGAGTTTCCGTGCCAGAGTATACAGATTTATGAGGGATCCATTTCAAATGCAATCACATAAGACTGGTTGGAGGAGGTCGAGATAGGATTTAGTTCAATCCTTGCTCAAAAGGATCACTAAAGGTCTTTGGTTGTGACGATGATGAATCGAGCAACAAGACATTGGTGGTTCTTATTCCCCGAGGATCATGAGGAGGTAGAGATCTCAAGGGAGGAGTTTTGAGAGAAGTTTAGTGTTGAGTTTCATTCTTTGATTGTGAAAGTGTCCAGTAACTGGGAGCTTATTACCCTTCGATAGGGGAGCTCCAGTGTGTCAGTGTGTGGAATCCATTTCAGGAACCTTTTATGAGATGCTTCTGACATGTTTCCAGATGAGGAGGCCAGGGAGAGGAATTTCAAGGAGTCATTTCATCCCAAGATCTAGTTCTAGGACTCCCTATTTATGATGAAGATATATCCTGAGGTGTTGTTGAGGGAAGAGGTCGTTGAGAGGACATTTTATAGAACTGGGTTTTTACAAGAGGGGAGTCTTCATGATTCCTCAAGAAGCAAAGATGTGGTCAGGGGTTCTTCGTATTCAAGGCAGAATAATTTTTGTTCGGCTAGGGGTAGGTCCCAGCCCTCAGCTTCTTGTTTCTCTAGGTTGGTTAGTCTCGTGCCTATTCCAAGGTATCACACACGATCTTCTTTCTAGTAGAGGATGAGTTCATCTGTAGTGAGAGTTCCCAAACTTTCAGAGCTATCATCATGCACGAGGTGTTACGCTCTCGGTTCATCTGTTGAGGTTGTTGCAACCATTGCAGAAGTAGTAGGTTTCACTAGATCTAGATAAACATAGAGCATATGGGGTAGTTATAGGACGTCATTTTTATGCTCTTCTTCCATAGAGAGCAGAGCTTGGCCATGGTGGTGGTCGTCATCAGGGTTAGAGAGGCCTCGGATGAGGTTGCAGAAAACATCATACATTTGATTTTCCAGGACCAGGTGACCCATACATCATTCGAGGTACACATTTCTTGTTTTCTACTTGGGTGTATACCTTGTTAGGTTCAAGATAGACACACACCTTTATATCTCCCACCATTGTCAATGCGTCGGGACTTGACGTAGAGAGGCTTCCCTTGCCTTTGTCATTGACTATGCTAGTTGGTGGTCATGATGACTTGTTTGAAGTATGTGGAGACTTTGAGCTAGATTAAGGGAAATACTGCTCTTGGGGATATTTCCTATGTTTTTTTAATCCCCCATATGATGTCATCCTCTGCATGTATTAGTTGTATTCGGTGCAGGATAATGTAGATTTCAATAGGAGGCATGTGGTGTTCTTCGATGCTAATGGAGAGCCAATGGTGTTTGCTGGTGAGAGAGACCCTCAAATGGGTCACAGGCGTGTGCCATCCATATCATCATTGATGGATGAGATATTGATGATTTTCTAAGTGGTTAAAAAATCGACATTCCCCAAGGTCATAGAAGAGTACCCTGATATTTTCCAGAAGGGGTTGCATCACTACCCCCTCGACGAGAGATTGAGTTGAGGATCAAGATACTTCTAGGAGCATCTTTTACCTCTATGTATCCATATATGATGAAACCTTCTTAGCTATGAGAGATTCATATAAAACATGATGGTATGCTATAGTGCAGTTTTGTTTGGCCGAGTGTGTAACTGTGGAGGGTACCAGTTTGGTTTGTGAAGAATGATGACGACAGTGTGCGGTTGTGTATTGATTATCATTTCATAAACGAAGTGACAGTGAGGAATCTCTATCTGATTTAGTGGATTAATTAATTATTCGATAAAATGAATAGTATAATTTGGTTTTTAAAGATCTAATTGTGGTCATGATATCATCATATGCATGTGAAGCATGATGATAATTAGAGGACTTCTTTCTATTATCGTCATAAGAATTACGAGTTCTTTGTAATGCTGTTTGGCATGACAAATGCTCCTGCTCTTTTCATGGGATTGATGAACGATGTATTCCATGAGTTTCTGGATATGTTCATGGTGGTTTCCATTGATGGAATCCTCGTGTACTCCATATCTGATGAAGAGCATGAAAAATATTTGAACGTCGTTTTTGGAGTTCTTTGTCAATATAAGTTGTTTGGGAAGTTATTGAAGTGAGAGCTTTTTTCTTTAGAGGTCCATTTCTTGGGGCATGTTGGGTCCCAACTAGATTTTTCTATAAACCCATTTAAGATAGTAGTAGTTGTGACTTTGGTTTCCCCCAATACAGTATTTGAGGTGCAAAGTATCCTAGGTCTTGCAGTATTCTACATTAGGTTTGTAGTAGATTTTTCTCAGGTTGTGAATCATCTAATAACGTTGACTATGATGGATCAAGAGTTCTTGTGTACTAATCAATGTTAGGTGTATTTTGACTATTCTAAAGAAAATTTGGTAAGTTCTCTGGTTCTTTGTCTTCCAACAGAGGAAGTTTATTTTTATGTTTTCTATGATGCTTCACATATGGGGTTAGGATATGTTTTGATATAGAATAGATCAGTAATTTATTATGGGTCTTGGTAGTTGCGCCCCCAAGAACTTCACTCAGCCACCCATGATCTTTAGTTTGTAGCCATGGTGTTTTCTCTGATGTTTTTCAGGCATTAGCTCATCAGAGATCACTTTTTGGTTTACACTAATCATAAGAGCCTAAGGTATATTTTCCCCCAGCTTGAATTAAACTTGTGACAAAATCGGATGGTGGAGTTCTTATAATAATATGACTTCTAAATCTGTTATATGCCTAGGAAGGGGCATGGGGTAGCTGATGTGTTGAGCATGAATTCATGTCGTGATGTAGTGCATGAATGTGGTGATTCTTGGAGAGTAATGGAAGAACTTTTAGAATTACATCTCGATATGGGAGAAGATGGGGGTAGAGGTTGTCTTTTTCAGATGACAGTGAAGTCATACATGGTACAACAGGTCGAAGAGTCCCAGTTGTGGGATCTAGAGGAGGAGGTCAGGAGAGACCAATTTATTTGTGGCGGGGCCCATAATGGTCGGTCTATAGATGAATAACACTGAGTATTGTATCATCGAAGGATATTTGTTCCTTTAGAGAGGTATGATATGGTTCACTGAGAGTTTCATAGTTCACCTTTAGCGGTGAATCCTGGTGTGGAAAAGATGTACCGATGCTTGGGGAGTCAGTTTTGGTGTCCTTGGATGAAGCGTGCAATTTTGGGGTTGGTGTCTCAATGTTTGGTCTTCTAGAAGGTGAAGGTCGAGAACCGTGTCCCTAGTGGTTTTCTACTGCCATTAGATATTCATCAGTGTAAGTGGGAGGAAATATCAATGGACTTTGTTACTGGTTTTCCACAAGCTCAGGTATGATAGGAATATATTTGTTTGGTAGTGTATCGTATAAAAAAATCAGCCCAATTTAGAGTGATAAAGGAGTCAATATCAGTGGATGTTTTGTTAGGGAAGTATCTAGAGGAGGTGGTGAGGCACCATGAAATCCCGAGGGTAACCATTCTTGATTGAGATCCTAATATTACCTCTAGGGTGTGGAGATGTATTTAGCATGCTTTTGGTTTTTAGCTATACCATAGAAAAAAATTTCATCCTCAGACCGACTGTCCGACAGATCAAACTATCCATCCCCTTGAAGACATGTTGCGCTCTTGTGTCCTAGATTTTGGAGGTTCATGGATGAGGAACTTACCCGTGGTGTAGTATTCATCCAATAATAGTTTTCAATGCACCATTAGTGTGGAACCATTTTAAGCCTTGTATGGATGACCTTTTCATTCTCCATTTCATAGGACTGGGGTCGGAGAGTCAGCTATTCTCAGAACAGAGCTAGTGAAATGTACAAAATAGATGGTTCATCCGATTCATGAGAGGATGAAGAAAATGAAGGATCATCAGAAATAATATGCCTACCAAAGCTGTAGACCTTTGGAGTTTGATGTTTGGGATCACATGTTTATGAAGGATAATCCTCATCATGGTCATTGAAGGTTTGGTAGTGGGAGTAAGCTCTCTCCAAGTCTGTTGGGCCTTTCGAGGTGTTGGATCATGTTTGAGTCATGGCATATCGAGTGGCACTTCTATCGCAGATGATATGGATACATGATGTTTTTCATGTCCCATATCTATGTCGTTATCTTTATGATGACTTTCATGTCATCGATTGGGAAGAGATCGATGTAGATTAAAATGAGACCTTCGAGGAGTGGCTTGTGTAAATCTAAGACCACAAAGAGAAGGGGTTACATGAGAATTCTATTCCCTTGGTTCATGTATTTTGGAGACACAGTTTCATGGAAGAGAATAACTAGAATCATGAGTCATAGATACATGCTTTGTACCCCTATTTGTTTTATGGTTATCAATTTTCATGTAAATTTTTTTGCGTTGTGGTTATATACCTTTTGTGTTTATAAGATGGATTTATTTTGTTTCTTATTGTATCTTGATATATTTTGAGAGGTATCTCAAGGGTTGGTGGTTTAGACCACATTTCTATTTCCTTTTGGGTTTTTGTTGGATTCTCGTGGATGAGAGTGTTTTGAATGTTATCGGATGTAATGGCCCAGACCTCTCTGATCTATTCCCTTGTTGAAATCTGGTGGTTGAGGTGTTCAATGAGGTCAATGTGACTCATCCACAACACTTTTCCAAATTTACAGTTCTATGAACAATGTTTCCTGTATTATGAACAATGTCATGGAGTCACAGAAATGGTGTCATAGAAACGTTTTTATAGAAACTGTGATTCTACAGTTTTTCTAGTTTTATGAACAGTTTCACCGAAACGGTGTCACAGAAATGGTTTCATAGAAATTGTGATTCTACATTGTTTCCAGTTTTATGAATAGTATCATAGTGTCACTAGACTGTGTCACAAAAATGGAGTCATAGAAATGGTGAGTGTACAATGATTCTAGTTTTATGACCAGTGTCACGGTGTCATCGAAACAGTGTCACAGTTATGGTGTCACAAAAATGGTGACTCTACTGTGTTTCCTATTTTATGAACAATGTCACATTGTCACCGAAACTATGTCCTAGAAATGGTTTCATAGAAATGATGTCACAAAATGGTGAATCTATAATGTTTCCAGAACATTGAGTCTATAGTTTTTCATGACCAGTGGGTCCACAGTGTTTCTAGAATTGTTTCATATTTCGTTTTCAAAATTTCTATATTTTTCCAGTTTCATCGATTTTATGTTATATTTTATGTTAAACTTATTCATGGACATGTTTTAGGGATTTAAGGCCATTTCAAATAACGTAACTCCTATATAAGTTTTCTTATGTTTAGCTATTCCTTTACATAGTCAAACCTTATCGTTTAATTTGATCCTCTTTTTACGGAATATCAAGCGTATCTTAAACTGTTGCTTCGTTAATTATTCTAAAGGGGGGTGATATCTTCATACATTGTTCTCCTTCCATGTTCTCTGGTACAAGACTCCCAAAACTTTTCATCCTTCCCATATGAGTCATGTGATCAAAAATTCCTCCTTGGATTGGTTCTCCATAATGTTCTTGTTGCTAAAAGTGAACCCCCAATATTTGTACAACCAAGATGTATCGATCAATATTCGATATAAGGTATGGTCTATCATCATGATTTTGGGTTCATCTTCTTTTGTTTCTACTTTTTGTATTACAAAATTATTTCTTAATGTTCCTAATGGACTTTTCTGGTGTGTTTACCGATGTGCTACTGTCTCTGCATCCTCAGGTGGATGCAGTCCTCTAAGAGAGGTGATCATGATCTGTTTTGTTAGTATGTCCAAAGAGCATCAGAAACCTTTTGAGGTAGGGGATTCGTTGCTTCTCTATTATTTTACGTTCAACTGTAAAGCTATCATGTTTTATCCCACTCAATCAGAATAGATTTTAGATAATAAATATTTGATCTAGAAAAATAAGTTGATATCAATCGTAAGTTACTACCTATTGTTTTTCAAGATAGTGTGATATCTATGCTTTCTTTTTTTAGATTTTTTTTATAATGTAAATTTGTAAAGAACGTAAAGAAAAAATTCATTGATAATGATCTGGATAAAGATATAGAGGCATGTAAATAAATCCTATCGTTCTTGTTATAATTTGATGTTAATAAAATTGATTCAGTATGTATGTTTAATCAATTTTTGATAGCTATAATAACATTATGTTTAGTTTACCCATAGTTGGAACCTACAAATAAAAAGTCAGTTAATTCTATATGGATCAAATAACAGGCTTTTTGATAAAAAGATAATGCCTCATATGATTCTTATTTACCATCTTCCTTGTATAGGCCAAGATCCTTATGCTTGGTGCTGTGAGAGCTCATTGTTTTTGATGGATAGATGCCTTGTTTTAGGGAGAAGAGCCCAATTTATTTGATATTTGTTTTCCTACTTCTTATGTTGTGATATGATCCTCGATGTTTGTTGTGATGGGTGGGGGTAGGGAGTCCCATTGTTTTTGGAAACAGTTGTTGCCTAGGGTGGAGAGATGCGTCAGTTTTTGCATGTTGGTGTTGGGGAGGACACTAGAGATGATGAAATGGGTTGGATGTGAATCTTTGGATACATGATTTTTCTTGTTGGTTCCTTATATAAATTACTTTTTCCACTGCTCAAGGTATCTAGTTTTTATTACCCTCCTTCAAAAAAGGGGAGGAGATATGAGAGGTATTCCACATGCTTTCCGATTTCAGCTTCTCTAGAGAGGATAAGTCTATGATCATGATATAGGAGGCCAAGACTTTATGGTTCGTTCATCTACTCACTGATTTGAGCCCCCTTCAATTTAGTAGCATAGAATGTTTTTCTAGAATGCATAAGAATATGATAACGTAATAATTTATTTAATAATTGATTGAATAAATGTTCGTAACCCATGAGGTTGGAGCATGTAGGAAAGAAATGTTGATCATGTAATGTAAAGGAACAATGGACTTTGGGTGTGATGATAATGAAAAATAATGTGAAATTGTTAATGATTAATTAATTTTTAAATAATTAATTAACATTTTTTTCAACTGATAAAAATGGAATGAAGTAATGTAATAAATCAATTTAAATGTTAATATTCTTATAAGATACATAGTCATAGAAGTGGCAGTCGGAGTCCAGCAGACGTTAGCTGCAGTTGAGTCTAAGAATAGGTTATTCCCTTAGTGTGGTTGTGATAAATAATATATTATTCAAATTATGTGCTTCTACATGCTACTCTACCCTAGAAGTTATGGAAATTAACACCGTGGGGATTGTGAGCTATAGCGGGGGTGTTTTCTCCAACATTCCAGTGGGAGGATGGAAGGGTGACAACCACCTTTGGCCCCACTCTCTTCTCTTGGTAGTTACTTTTACTAGTTTCCACAACAATTATTTTTCCCCATATATGTGTGTAGATTGCTGTAATGGCATGTGTCTATTCACACACATATATTTTAGATATTGTTTCCAATGTAATATTACAGGTGTAACCTGTAGAGGCTATGATGGCCTGAAGATCCTTACTCAGTGTATGGGATTTATTGACTTGAGGTTTAATACCCGATGTATGATACACGTTATGAGATCTGGGGTGGCTCCCAAAATCTACCTGGTTACCATGATTAGATAGATGTGGTGGTTTTTTTTCTTGAGGTGCATGTTGAGGTGCTTCGCCCAGGTGTTTGGGAGCAAGAAATTTTAGAGGGGGATACTTAAGATGTGTGATGTTGGGGAAAAGTAGAAAACCAATGGGGAAGTAGTAGCAGGGTACCCTTCATATTATTTCTTTTATATTATATACTCTTGTATATGATACTTGGTTACAGTAACCCTGGTGAGTCTGAGAACGTAGTATACCTTTTTAGGTAATGAGTTAGTTTTACTTGGTGTTTACTGTGCTTTAGCATGCTTTCTTTTCTTTTTCTCAAGAGGCATTGGGGAGGATCCCACTGAGTATATTGTTATACTCACCCTATGTATATATAAAATTTTTTCTTTCAGGTTTATTAGAGAAGGTTGGAGATTAGGCTGGTTACTATTATCTTATGGTTTTTCAGAGGAGTTCAGGATTCGTGGTTGTTGCTGTTTTTACTTTCCTTGGCACTTGATGTTTTTCATTTCTATTTTTTTAGTTTTTCATGACAATACATATGTGTACGTGGGTTTTCATTTACATTATAGTCTAATTTGGAGTTGGTTCATGTCTGTATTATCTATATCTTTCGGTGGTGTTCTCTTAGAGGGTAATGCCTCCCATTTGTGTATTTACTATTCCCTCGGTGATAGTCTCCAACCCCGTGCCTACTAGAGGTGGGACTCGGGGGTTACTATCTCTCTTCTCACATTTCCCGCCCAGGAGGGGTGCACCTTGTGGGGAGGGGGCCATGACATATTTTTAGATAAAGGATACTATATTTTTTCATAGTGTGTTGGAGATAGTCTTTTTAATTTTAGGAATAATATTGATTTCTTCCTCTCTCTTTTTATGTCATTGTGCAATGAGTTGTGATGTTTGTACATTGAAAATTTCCAAAAGTCTATTCATGTTCTTGTGCGAGATTTGGACAGACTAACTTGGTCCTTCACTATGCATTTTATTTTTTGTATTGTACTAATATTCATGTATGTCTATAAGTGCAGTTGATTATATTTCTTTTTTAATATATTTTTTGTTGTTTCTACCTTCTTACTAGGGAAGATGCTTTTATTGTCTTAGTGATTTTGTCTGTGGCGATTTCTAGGAGGATTCCCTATATAACATTAATGTTGGTTTTCATAAAAAAAATATTTTTTTGATTGAATTAGTGGGTTACAATATAGAAATTATAAGATCATAAAAATATCCATCCAAATGGGGCATAATCATTAATTTTAAAATTACCTTATATAAATTCACACAAGTCGTAGGTTTTGGTGTACACTAATGTCATGCTGAAAAAGGCACTAAACATGGAATAAGAAATTAATAATACATCATATAATTAAACAAGGAAAATTATTAAACAAAGCATTAGATACCACAATTTGTTAGTCATAATAACATATATATGTTATAACATGTGACTTAAGAACCAATTATTATTCTCTTATAGAAAAATGAAATATTCTCAATTAAATTATTTTTCTAAATTAAAAACCCAATTTAGTAACAAACTTTGTTAAAGAATAGAGTTCAATTAAATTTAACATGAACATGTGTTACTCATATTTTTTGAAAATTATGTTTTACACTTTTGATGATTAAAATATTCCATTATCATATCTTCTACGAATGTATAATTATTATTTCTAAAAACATTTTTAAATATTGAAAATACCTAAAGGTAAATTTTCAGGAAAAAAAACTATTTATTTAAGATATTAAAATAAAATAAAATGTGTAGATAATTTTTTATGAAGAAAATACATTTAGAATGTAAATTTGTTTTTATTTTATTTTCAAAAATCAAACAAGTTGATGACACTTAATAAGTTATCATAACATTTCATTCCTTCCAACATAATCAACCCATCAATTATTTCATCACTGAAGAAATATTCAAATCTTTTTTACATATGATTCATTATTCATTTAGCTAATAGTGAATGGAAATGATTTTTTTGTAATAAAAGATATTGTATAAAATGGAATGTTAAACTAAGTTTATTCATTCCATTTAATATCATGATTTAAAAATAAATTCTAGTTTACTAAAAGTAATCAACATGATAAAGATATAGGGGGTTGGACACTGATCATGTAAAGCCTATATAAGAAGTTTTTTACCATTAATATAGGAAACTGTTTTGAGGGATTGATGAATGAAGGTTCAGACGAAATGGTGGAAGTAGGTCGAGAAGTGAAATCCCAGGATGAGAAGGGAGTCCCTTGGGCGGAGTCGAGTGATGAATATTTTGAGTAAATCTTGGGACACTGTGTAGATGTTTTATTGGTAGTGGAATTAATATCATTTGTTGGAGGAAGGTTTGGAAGGCAACATAAAGAGTAAAAAGGACCATATTTACCCATACTAATGGAGACTAAATCCACCAGAAAGTAACAAATTCAAGTTTATGAAATCTGATACCATGATTTCTGGATGTGATGATTGGATAGAGGCTATATATGAAGGGTTTGTTCTCCTATAGGGATTTATAATTGGTTAATATAAAGAGGAAGTCAGGAATTATGAGCATACTCTATAGTTTCTCTTGCTTTCATATGAATAAATGGTGGAGGAGGTTTGTGTGCTTAATACCACATAAGATGAAGCTAATAAAATGATGCGAAGAACAATACTCATGGACATTAACCATGAGCAGTGGGCCTGGATTGACTAGTAAGATCATATACTGATAAAAGGTTTCAATGAAGGTAAGATCGCCTAAGAAGAGTACTTGAAAGCATGCGACGAAATCATGTTCCACATTAAAGACCTCATAATGGATTATCTGGACCTACAAGTAACCTCTATTTTCTAGATGTTATTTATGTGTAATGATTATAATAGGCTTAAGTTATCCATTATTGATTATTTATTATATTTTAATGATTGTTTTGGATGAACCTCAAAGTTTTTCTCATTCCCTTGGAAAGTGTTTTTCTAATAAAAAGTTACTTTTCAGTCAGTAAAAGTACTAATGTTTTCAATACATAAATATTTCCCTTACAGTAATTTCCATTCCTCAATGAATGTCTAATCCATGTGAATATTTAGGTTAATTTATCAAAATAATGTGAGGTTACAAAACCCAAATATATGATAGCTATATTCCATTATGGGTCCTAAAATGATTTCATGCTTATAGAATTTTGAAGGAAGAAATTATATAAATGACGGAATGTAAAAACAAAATTTCAATCATTAACTTCATAGAATAATGAATTTTAAGACAGTTAAACATGTTTAATATACTTTTCACAACAATCCATGAATAAATATATAATATGAACCATACAGACGATATGGTTTCCTTCTCACTACACACAATATCAGGATGAAAATTTATTCAGTAATCCTTTAGCAAAATTATCACTAAAAATGTTCAAATTCACACATCAATGTACTATCTCATTACTCCATCACAATTATTCAACAACCCAAATAATTTCATGATCTTTTAAAAACCCACAAAAATGTAAAAACTCAAAACTTAGTATAACTTCAAAGGTTTTTTATTTTCTACGAATACCAAAATCTGCTATCATTCAATGACCTATGGTACTATAGATCCTAAAATTTAACTCAGACTGAGATAAATTCAAATCAAACACAATCATGTTATCACAAATGAACTCTATAAAACACCTCATGAAATTTTGGGAAAAGGATTTCAATGTCTTTAACATTTCAAAAACCATATTGATGTTAATTATTGAATAAATTGTATATAATTTGAAAGCATGGATTTTTTTATTCTTATATGATATTTGATAAAACTATTTGTTGATTAATGAGTATTTTCTTCACTTAAATTTGAAAGATTCATATGGGAACCTCAGTATTTAGGTAGGTTTTCTAGGACAATACATGTTTTGATTTAAATAGTCAATTTACTATTTTATATTTTAAAATATATTATTCATGTCCTATTAAAAAAATAATTAGAAATTATTTAATAATCATGTTTTTATTTATACTGGATCATTGTATAATTAGCATTTTTATGGTCATTAAAATTTTAAATTTCAGTTTTTTTAAAAAAGAAACTTGATATTAAATATTCAAGTGGTATTTAAAATGAAAAAAATGAGGCTTTCCATTGAAATTAACTAAATTTTATTTGATGTTTTGAATTTCATTAAGTGACATCAATGTGAACCTGTAATGTTTTTATCATTTCAATATGTACATATGGACATGTTTGTTTTTAAAATTTTAATTTATTGATGATGGTTATTGAATATGATTTTAAAACCATTCAATTTATGTTAACATTTTTTATAGAATAGGGGTTAATATCCCTTTAAGTGTTTCTAAAAAACATTACTTGATTTACATGCTCAAATTTTATTTTTCTCATGAAATATTATAGTTAATGGATTAAAATGATATAATGGAAACAATGAAATGAGCAATAATGTATACATACATCTTGAAAAGTTGAATCCCCAATAATTATTTTGTTAATTTTATCTACTTCACCTACTATTTTTAATTTAATTTCCTTGTTATTTTTATCTAAAATTTATTTGTTTCCTAAGATATATCAAGGAGTCATATTTTTCCTTCAATTGTCTACGACATAACATAAAAGAGAGAACATGTTGATTTTGGATTAGGAATTTTGGGAAACACGGGGTTTCCACATACGTCTAAATGGGAAATTTCTTTCAATTCTAGCATAGTGAAGATAGTTGAAATAAAAACACACATTATATACTCAATTAACAACACATCAATCTGATACATACTATTATAGGTATGAATCAATATGTATGTTATTAGTTTATTATTTAAATTTTAAATAAAAAACACAAAAAAAACATTGAAATTATTTTGATACATTATGAATAATATCCACTAGTCATTTGGGATATATAGAAATCTATTGTGTCTAAATCCAACACACGGAATCCAAAGTATTACTCCAAGTGTGACTTTTTATTTAATATTGACATTAATTTTAATAAAAAAAAACATACTCAAAACAATGAAAAATAAATCATATAGTTTCTATAAATTATTAAAATGGTCCATAAGTCATGTGTGATGTGTTGTAATTATACGTACCTCATTTTGTTTCATGGTGCACCCAGTATCCCTCCAAGTGTCTTTTTTAATTAAAATTATCATTAAATATAGCCAGAAACACAAGTGACATACTAAAACACTGAACACAAGTAGTCATATTGTTTTGATATATTAGGAAAACTATCCAAAAGTTATTTGCGACATGTCGGAATAATCTGGACCTCAATCTGATACATAATGTGCTTAGTTTTATTTCTTGTTTTTATTTTTATTTAAAAATCACAATAATTTTATTAAAAAGATATGTGAAATAATAATTACCCATAAAGAAATTATATTTGTTTTGATACTTTAACAAATTATCCATAAGTAATTCTTAATTTTAAGGAATCAACCCCTCTTAAATATGATGTAGAGTGTGGATGATATAATCTAATGTGTGTGGAAACAGTTTAAAATAAAAAATTTAGTTTAAAAGGTGTGTCACACACTAAAAAATGAGAAAATTTAATGTATTTTATCAATCATTTAGAAAATGATTTATAAATAATTTGCGGCATGTTTGAATTGGTATAATGTTAAACTAAAACACGATGTGACCAGAATGGCTCATGGTGCATGTTCCCAGTTTAAAATGATATTTTAGTAAAAAATAATTATGAAAAAAATATGATAATATTCTATCATATTCTTTTGATAAATTAATACAATAGTCAAAAATTAAATTCTAATATGTATGAGTCAACAAATACTCAATCTGACCCATTGTGTGCTTGGTATAATTCAAAGTGTTTCTTTTTATTTAAAATTGACATTGACATTAGTAACAAAGATAGATGACATACTCAAAAGTGTGTAAATGCATTCAGATTATTTTTATACTATATAAAAAAAATCCATTTGTCATTTTTTTCTTTTAAGAACACCATCACATCAATATAACACATGGTGTGATTGATATGACTCTACGTGTGCCTTTTAATTTTAAATTAACATTAATTTCCTTAAAAAACAACTAACTTACCAAAAAAATTAGGGATGGAGATAGTAGCATGCTCCCTTTATATTAAACCAAACTAAGAAGTACAATGCAAAGAGTTACAAAACAGCCTTACACAATCGGGTATAAACCTTGCCATAATAATCAGCATTAACAAGATGGCTACAGAACTCTAGAGCTCTGAAAGACCACCTAGAACTGACCTATGTTATTGTTCATTTCAAAAGGGAATACACCACTTGATTGGCTTCACGAAGAGCATGCATGACATCCACCGAGATCCGGTCCGAAAGTTGTAGACAATCCTCCCACACTGATAGCGTCCTCCATGGCACATTTCTTGATCGATTTTTTATAATTTGAACAGAAATAGAAGAATCTGATTCTAACCAAAAGTTATTCCAGACATAATGGACTGCGTACCTTATAGATTTAATCATTTACCATAATTCTACCTCAATGGAAGTAGCATTTTCAATATAGTGAAAGAAGCATCCTTTTACTAGACCTCGACATGTACAGAAAACACCTCCGCATATAGAAGGTATGGGTGAAACACAGGCAGCTCCATCAACATTGACCTTCGACCATCGTGGCAGAGGTGGGATACAGCTAATATATTTCACCATTAGAGGCATCTTTGACCAGCCATTAACACTGAGAATCCTCAAAATCACAAGGTCAGAAACATCATTATTAATGGGCCTAGTTTGAACTTGGGAAACATATCAGATGGAATGTTGCACGGCCAGACTAGTATCATGTAATGAAGGCTTATTATTTCTGAACATTAGGTAATTTTGTCCCTTCCATAGATATGAGAAGACAAAAACAGATGCAGCAATGAGCAAGGAGTGAACCTTCTCACTTCCAGTATATCGGCAGACAGACCATAGCAAAGACTCAAAAAAATGGAGCTCTAGTGAGTACCAAAATGAATCCCACACTTGATACCAAACACTACTGAAAAAACAGTAGTTTACAAATATATGTAACATCAACTCTTCACCTTGCAAGAATAAAAGACAGTTGGAGAAAAGACTCATCCCTGTTCGTTGTATGAGGTGTTGCATAGGGAGTCTTTTCCTCCAAATCCTCCAGAGTAATAAGCAATCTGACGGGGAAACAAATGGCTTACACATTCTAGAAATCCAAGATGGGGGAGAAGCCAAGTTACCAAAAAGGAGACGATAACATTCCTTTGTGGTGAACTCACCATTTAGATTATTTACCCAAGAAGGAGTGTCAATATCATAAAACATGTGCCTAGAAATTTAAATAATTATGTGATTAGGAAGGATCTCCTACAAATATTGATCATCATTGAGATCAGCAATAGTTTTATCACTTAAAGAACTCGGCACATTCATCTCAAGGCAGATCGATCGAGACAACCAGGGATTCATCCAACAAATTAAATTAGACTGCCTGCAGACAACCCATCTTGAGCAAGCCATGAGATCCGAATAGGCTTGCTTCAAAGAAGACCACACAGAAGAAGCCAAGTAGCCACAATTGACATTATGTAGACTTTCAACAAACCTTGTATTCAGAAGCTCTAGTGACATATTATTGCTCGATAGAAGCTTCCACATGAATTTCTGGACATGATAATCATTGAAGAGTCTGATATCTTTAACACCCATTCCCCCCATGTCAATAGGTCTGACACAATCTTTCCAAGAAACTGTAATCAGCTTCTTCTCAGAAATAGAACCAGTCCAAATGAAATTTTAATTTTTATCCTCAACTATTTTACAAGAGTTGTAGGCCATCTATACAATGAAAATGAGTATTCCATCATTGATGTAATAATTGAATTAACCAAACATATTCTTCCTACTGGAAAAATAGTTCTCCCATTCCAATTTGCAAGCTATTGGAAATTTTTAGAGCAATATTCTCTTAGTAACATCTCTTCACCCTTCCCCAAAACATAGGAACTCCAAGGTATGTGAACGGTAGAGAACCCCTCTTAACACCAAGTTTTTGTGAAATTTTGTTCTACCTAGAATTAATGACACCATCTCCAAACATGACTGATGACTTTCTCCAGCTTATAACTTGACCAACAACCTCTTCATAATGTGAGAATATACTTTTAATACATGAAACACTGCTTTTATTAGCCTTTCCAAACAACATAATAGCTTCTGAATATAATAAATGAGGGGGGGGGGGAGAAAAATGATTCCTTCCAACACTCATACTATGATATAAACCAATATTGGTGAGGCATGTAAGACACCGAATGAGATAGTCTTCAGCAATAGAAAATAGTATCCCAGATAGAGGATCTCCCTACTTGACACCTCTTGTGCACTGAAATAACCCCCTCAGAGAACCATTTACCAGAATAGGGAGTCTGACACTCATCATCAAGGACCCAATCACATCAATCAAACCTTGTGAGAACCCATGCATTCTTAGAATGGTAAAAATGAAACTCCATCTGATGGTGTAAAAAGATTTAGAAATATTAATCTTAAAATCCATGTTACCATGTTTCAATATATTTTTCATAACATTGACACATTCTGAGGCTGTAAAAAGGATGTTTTGAATACGTAGCCCCAGTAAAAATACAAACTAGTTGTAAGAGATCAGTCCTTTGGCAATTTCACCCAATCTGTGTGTCAATATTTTGCTGATGACTATTGGTATAGTGTTCCCAATAGCCACTAGCCGGATATCCTTAATGTCTAGGACATTATCCTTCTTTATAATAAGATAAATAAAGATGGAGTTCATCCCAAAGTGAATATATGAGGAGATGAATAATTATTTCACAAAACACCCCACTTCAACACGTACAATATCCCACTACATCTTGAAAATTTTATTTTTAATGTCGTCAGGTCTAGCAACACTATCAATGTTTAGAGAAAATAGAGCATCCCAAATTTTTTTATCCTTAGTTGTCTCAACCAGTCCCTTATTCTTCACATCATCAATAGATGTCTCAAAACTGTTAATAATTTCACCAGTGTTTGCCTGCCCACTATCAGAATAGAGCCTCTCAAAGAAATTTATCACAGCATGTACAATTTCACTCTCAGAGTTAAACATATTCCCTCCAATATGAATAGAATTCGGACTCTTCATATCCTTCCTCTCCGATGAATAAAATGAATGAATTTCCAGTTTCTATCACCTTCTTTTAACCATTTAACTTCAAACTGAGTCATTGATTAGTTCTCATTAAGGTTCAGGAGTCTATTGTAACGCCCCGACCCCAGTTACCTAGAGTCAGTGCGTTATTACATAAAATTGGCATGATCACAAGAAATATCAAATCTCGAAAGACCGATTGGTTTAGTAGCCTTGGAAACATTAGATATATTCATAAAGTTTTACATTACATCATAAAGTGAAAAACTACTACAACAACATATTGTCTCCATATTCCACATTCATATCCCCACATAATATCTCTGCAGGTCATTCATAATTTAATTCTTCACTTCCTGGGAAAAATAAAACATAGAAATGGGGTGATCTCAAATGCCCAGTAAGGATAACAATATAGTGGAAACTTTCCTAAATAAGAATAAATATTTAAGGCAATGTATATCTAAAACAAAATCCTTTTAAACTTGAACTTAAACATAGTATGGAAAAAGTAAAATGAAATAATGCCATTTACTTATTCAAATGGATATTCTGCTAATCGAATAATCACATGCAATATCAATAACCACATTCATAATGATGGAATGCATAATGCCAGACTATCATAACCACATAGCCAAGGCCTCGTGCCAAGGCTACAAATAATATTTTGTCAAGCCCTTGTGCCAAGACACTAGTTTGTCTCATGAGACCTACCGATGCATCGAGGATCTATAGAGGGCTCCACCCGTCACATATTAAGTCCAATGCATTCCCATATGAAAATGTTTAAACATAACATAAACATTCGTATCAAAACTAGAATATGAAATGTTAATACTTTCACCATAAACTATGAATGGTATAAAAATAGCACATCCATAGTCAAACATATCACAAAACCTTCAATACAATATAGAAGTTTTGTATCATAATAAATCAACGTAAAATCCATCAAAGTATGTTGACATAGATGAAATCAAAACTCTTTTTTAGAGAAATATATCTTTCTATTTTGAAATCATTTAAGAGTCTTATATTTATGAAATAAAACATTTTCTTTGAAAATATTCTTATAATCTTGTAAGGGAAGCTTCGACAATTTTTTAACGGTAGAAAATAGTTGCACCCGCCGTATATGTTAAAAAAAACATTCTTACCTTAATTTTGTCGAAATGTTTAAAAAGCACCTTGTTTGGAAATCGACGGAAAGATTCCTTTATAAACCTCTTATAAAAAGTCAAAAAAGGGTATAAATGACTTTAACCCATATTCTAGTAAATATTAAAAAAAATGTTTTGAAATAAATTTTTAAGAAACATGGATGTGGATGATAAATAAATCCCAGTAGATTTTTACGTATAAACAACCTCAGATAATGAAGAGATTGTGAAATAACCCTTACCTTGTACTTTTCCTTGGTTGGGATAGGTTAACCTTCTGTATAATGGTGAAATAATTGTTATTAAATTATACAATAATCATATACATTCATATGATATCGTATATGATCTTTTAACATTGATTTGTTAATAATATCTTAGTATTATCGTTGTTTTGGGTGTTAACTTACTCATTTTCTTTTATATGTTTTGTTACATAAGACATGTTTTTCATGGATAGTTTTTATATTATTCATAGATAGAATGATATAATGTCCCTAAAAATCATTTTTAAATCATCAAATGATAATTATACTTGAATGGATACGATGGAGAATGAATCTCATCGCGTTCGTGGAGACGGTAGTCCGTACGTACGCACGAGCGACAATATCATTCTTTTGATATTAAAATAACATATAAATGGATGGTAAATCATATATAAATAATAATTAACATGTTATATTTATTATTTACATGAGTTACACATCATTATTATACCCATCCAAATAATAATATATTGAATAACAATTACACCACAACGTGGAGACGGTAAGCCGTACGTACGCACGTATGGTGAAATGTTATTCAAAGGGTGGATAGAATACTGAATATGGTTGTACCATATTTATAATAACATCACAGTATATATATGATACTGGAGTTATTATTTTATAATGGTAAAAACAAAGGAAGAAGAGGTGGAAGAAGAAAGGAACTTGGAAAAGGGTGGTGAAATCATTACCTCTTCTTCGGGTTCTTCCTTTTGATTTGATCAAAATGGCTCCTTAGGTTGGATTTCTGATCAAAATAAGGCCTCTAGGTTGTAGTGAGGGATGTTAGGAGAGTATTTGTGCAGAGTTTGGCTGAATCAAAAGGCTTTGAAGGTGTTAATAAATGAGAAGGAGGAGTGACCTTTTATAAGAGGGGTGAGGGGCACCTTTAGAAAAGCTAGAAATATTAATTTACAATAAATTTATATTCGGTTTATAATGGCTATAAAGTAGATTATTTAAATTTTAAGGTGATTATGGGTCTAAAACCACTAAAAAAATAGAATTTATACAGGTTTGGGTACTTATATTAACCTTATCTTTAAGTATTAACTCTATGTTAATTAGATTCACTTTTACAATGTCTCTTTGTTTTTTTATATTATATGGTTAATAAACTTACTATATTCATCCAAGAGACCCCCAAGTGGTCATTAATGATATAAATATCATTATATAAGTATATTGGCCGAACCTTAGATTTTTATGAATTTAATATCAATTAATAATATAATATTTGTTTTAAAAACTCTTTTATGTCAATTTTGACACTATTCAATAGTTGATTTTTTTGAAACTCATAACAGAATTATTAATTAAAAAAGTTAATTAAATCACTCCTAATATGTCATATTATCCTATAAAATTATTTTAATTCATTAAAAGTCTCAAATTATATTTATTTGGGTATTTATAATATCAATTATTTTAAATTGTCACTATTATGGTAATTACTACATCATCATTGTGTCATAAATAAATTAAATTATGTAATCTCTAAAAATTATAAATAATATATCCTTATGTAGGAAATCCTTTTATCTTTCTAAATAATATTTATAGTCAAAAATACAACATATATAACGCTATGTAAAAATTGTTTTCCTAAAAGATATATGCTTGTGTCATGTTTGTATTCATTTTAACTTAATTAAAATAAAGTGTCCCTATCACCTACAAGTGGCACCATGGGGTCCCAAAATCGTCCCAAAGATGCCTATGGTAGAACATGTATCAACCAATAAGTCTAGGACATGTTTTAGGGTAATTTATTATTATTATAATATTATTTTTAGCCCTTATTTACCGAATTTACCCTTAACTATGGTAAATAAAATATTTACCGAAGTAATTATTCAAAATGTCCAAAAATAAAAGTTATCTATTTACACAATTTGAACATCCTGATTCAAAATATGGAATCCATTTTCCCAAATTCAACACACAGAAGTGGCAAAAATTAATTTAAAATTAATTTCTGTTGTTAATACAAAAATCGTGTTTTTAAGAGATAATAACTATCAAAAGATTGACACTTGTTTATATCCGGTTTAATTGTAAAATAATGTTCAATGAACAACATTGAAGTAAATTATAAAAATCTATTCTCTATATACTTTAAAACCACTCAAATTCATAATTTATCACTATTAATTATTTTTATTAAAAAAGTTGTTTTTAATTAAAATTTAGTAATTTTCACTATTCATCAAAATATAAAAGTTATCCGAAAAGTACCAAAATTTCACCTTAGGCTAAATTCGATATTCCGAATCCAAAACTGAAGTCCATTTTGATATATAAAATATATATAATTTCAAAAAGTATGTATTACTATTCATAACGGCTAGTTTGATTGGCTATGGTGTGCTAGAACTCAGTGTTGCGTACAACACACGTTGTCACATTATTCAAAGAGAAGCATACTGTAGAAGCTTGGGGTGTTACATCTATCAAGATTTGAAGCAGAATTTTCCTCATCCTGAGAGGGCATGTTCTATGACATATTATCATTTTGGTAGGATGCCAATTGATTCTCAGCCTCTTTAATATCATTTTCAAGAGAGGAGAAATTCACATTACTCCATTCCTATAACTTTAACTTAGCAACCTTCAGCATAATACTTAGGATATACCAAGGGCTACCCACAAAATCAGTATTACAAGCATCAACGATGACCTCCCTGCAACCTGGTATGACTAACCATGCATTATTAAATCTAAAATCCAATGGGGTAGATCTCAATCCGTTGTTACAAACATCAACAAGAAGAGGATTATGGTCCGAATGTAATCTTGGAAGGGTGATACCCGAAACCAAAATAGAATCATTCCTGTCATCAACCTTCATTAAACACCTATCCAACATACTTGCTTTCCTTCCATTAATTGTGTACCCAGACCAAGTAAACTTAGCACCAGAAATTGGAACCTCAGTCAGACAAAATTTACCAATGCAGGAAGAAAATTCAGAAGAAGAGATTCTACAGAAGTTATCACTAGTTTTTTCCTCAGTATGCAGAATAGTATTAAAGTCACCAATCAGAATCCAATTATCTTCCATATTACCTGTAAGATCTTCCATGTTCCTCTAAATAATTCTTCTCCTAGTATATAAATTGAAGGCATACATAAAGGACACCAAAAGGGACATTATATTAATGCTACAAGAAAGGGTGATAGTTTTTTGATCATTCATGAATGAGTTGAAAGTAATAGAGTTGTGTTTTAGAAACCACATGGACATATAATTATTATCAACTTGATTATCAGAAACTATAGAATAGCACATAGAACTCCATTTCACGAATCACCGATTCTCAAACGGCATTCTTGGTTCAGCAATACCAATTAACATAGGTTTTTTGGTCATAATGATATGCCTAAGGGATTTGACCGTGGGAATATTCCCATGCCCTTGGCAATTTCAGTAGAGGATCTTCATTTATCAGCAAATCTGAGCCTAGTACTAGGCCCATAATATCTATAACTAACATTTCTATAATGAGTATCACCAGATGGAGAATTTCATGGTACCTGCCCTTCTAATTGAAAGGCATTCTCATCTGCGGTGAGAGAAGAGAACCTATTTTTCAAGTCACCAATACCACTTTTCAATGTAGCAGGGAGCCTACTTTTCACCATCTTTGATTTATTAACCAGTTCAAAATCATTATTTCCTTGCCCAACATTTCAAAATTTGATAACATTAGTATTGTTATCAGTATCACTGTCATGGGGAGCTGACTCCATCTGATCCTAAGATGATATTGTGATCTGTATAGGAACATTATCATCGCTGGTCACCTCCATCATCGTACTTGGTTGAATTAATTGAGCATATGACTGTGAAGGAACATGATCAGAGACACAACCCTTATCCAGGAAAACACCAACTGGTTCCACTACAGAACCATCACTACCATCAGGCACATGAGCTTCAACAGTCTTTTGATCAGGACAGACTTCATTTCCATTCTTTTCATCATTGACATCAGTAGAGGGACCAATGTCACAAGGACCACTAGCATCAGGCATCACAGAAGCTTCAACAGTCTTCTAGTCATGAGATATTTCATTTCCCTTCTATACATCATTGACATCAGTAGAGGGACCAGTGTCAGAAGGAAAGGCTTTAGTCCTATTTCTCCTGCAATTATTTTCATCGTGACTCCTAACATTAGAATGACTACACTTCTTGTTTCTATTACAATCCAAAATTACATGCCCAATGAAATTATAGTTTAAGCATAACTTTGGTTTCCTCTCATAGATAATTCCAAGATTGATGTTTTCATCCTTACTATTTAACATTACCTCTTCCAAGAGGGTTGTTTCCATATCTACATCAACAAGGATCCTCGCATAGTGACCACAAATAGTATTTTAATTTTGATTATGAAGCCTAACAGGTTTTCCAACAAATGATGTAATGTACCAAAGAATTTGTGGATTCTAATAAAGCCAGTTCAGATTACATATTCGAATCCATACCTGTGCATATGTATTCTTGGAAAAATTAGGGTCAAAATTTCTGTCCCATTCATGAATCCGATGAAATCTATGTTTCAGGGGAACTGAACAAGGACTCCATGATCTCCTTTTGAACTCATCTGAGGGAAATACAATATGATAGAAGCCACGACCCATCACTGTCGTTTTCCAATCGCTAAAACCCCAAATCTCAGTGAACCAACTAACAAGGTCAGAAATCTTCCACGACCGTACCCCTTTTGGAATCACCACTCGAAAAATAATTGTAAATTTAGAGAGCATTATCCTCTATTCAACAATATCTTGGTTTTCCGAAACATGAACAACTCGACCTTTCTTGATTATCCTACCAGAGGGGGAAGGACCACAATCAAGGAAGGAGATGGTACCTAAACCTTTGAAAGTATCCAAAAAGCTATTCTTTGTAACATTAGGGGCTCGACAGGCCTGCAATTTAGATGAGAACTATTTCGAGCAGATCCTGAAGAGATCAAAACCAAAAAATGATGCATAAGTCCTTTTTGATGTGAAATAATAAGAGGAACATATTTTTAAAAAATAGTGTGCCTATTATTACGCCAACTGTGTTGTTTTATTTAAAATTGACATTATTTTTTTTGTAAAAAACACATGTGACATAATCAAAACCGAAAAAATGTATTCAGAATATTTTGATACAATAAGAAAATAATCCAAAAGTCATTTTTGACTTGTATGAATTTTCTGAACATCAATATGATGCACAATGTTCTTGTTATAACTCAAAGTGCCAATTATTAGATTTAAATATTCATTTTAGTTAAAAAAGTGTGTCGCACCAATAAAACCTCTAAAATGAGCACCCATTTTCTCAATAATTTATGAAAATTATTTAGAATTCATTATTGAGATGTATGCATCAATATCATTATAAAACTGATAGTAGATGTGACCAATATGACTCAAAATTCATGTTTCTAGTTTTAAGTGACATTTAATTAATAATTTAAAGTGACATACTTAAAACCAAGAAATATCATTTTAATATTTTTGATTCTTTAGAAAAATTATATATCATACATTTGGAACATTTATGATTCATCTTCAACACAATCCAATATACTTTGTGATTGATATGACTCAAAGTGTGTTTTTTTAAAATGACAATTAAATATAGAAAAAATTAATATTGACATACTTCAAACTGAGAAAAAACATTAATTTTTTTTATACTTTAGAAAAAATATCCAGAGTACATTTGGGTAGTGTAGGAATAAACCTTAATAAAATTTGATACAAGATTTCCCTAGTATGACTCAATGTTTCTGTTGTTAGTTTAAAATAGACATTTCAGTTTTTTAAATATTCACTCCGTGGAAACAATGAAAAAACGATTAGATTTTCTTGATAATTTATAAAAATTATTTGTTGTTCATTTTTTATGTTCCAGAAGTGGTGTCACATCAAACTGACACATGATGTGATTAGTATGACACAATTTGCATGTTTCTGGTTGAAAAAGACATTTTGGTAGAAAAAAACAACCGACATATCAAAACCAAGAAACCCCATTTGGAATTCATTGTTAATTTTGGAAAATTATCAATAAGTCATTTTATCCTTTATAAATTTTCCTCAGGTAAGTATGATATATGATGTGGTCGGGATGACACAAGTGCATGTTTTCAACATATAACTCCCATTTTAGTTGAAAACTTACTTCGCATCACCAATACTGTGAAGAAAAGCTTATACAGGTTTCTCATCAGTCAATATTCTATTACACAATTAATTAACTGATAATTTTTATCTTATATATATTTAGTTAAAATTCATATAGATAATTCTTGATAATAAACAAGAAATGGTGTGACGTCCAAGAATCAACCGTAAATCAATCCATTACACGATGTTCATGGTATAGCCCAATGTTTAGTTTATAATTCATAAATTATTTTTAATTTATTTCTATATAGTGTTACTAACATAATATTTTTTTTATATAGGAACATTCATTTTCTTGATATGGGGTGTTTTTTTGGAAATAGAATGACTAGGGATGGGGGACCGAAGAAAAATAAACATTAATGTTTTAAAAAATCGGTGATAATTTATACTTACTCATGTAAATATTAAAAACAATGTTTGAAATTAATATAATATTGTTTTTTCTTGTATGTGTATTTGAAATTTCATTTCATTTAAAATATTTATTAACAGATGTTTTTTACTGTTGTTTATACTACAATAGGTTTTTTAAATTTAACAGTACACAACAATATGCCCCATTATCAGTTTTCTAGCAGTGATAAAAGGGTTCCTTCATCACTGTTGATGACAGGAACCTTTTTTAGTGTTTTTATAGTGTGGATAAAAAGAAATATATTTTATTTTTCCTCTAGTAG
Source organism: Viscum album (assembly GCA_963277665.1). Classification (NCBI taxonomy): domain Eukaryota; kingdom Viridiplantae; phylum Streptophyta; class Magnoliopsida; order Santalales; family Viscaceae; genus Viscum; species Viscum album. The sequence goes on from OY728146.1 coordinate 393,235,081, forward strand.
TTATAATTTTTGTTTTATTACACTGACTAATTTTAGTTCAGGTAATTGACTCCTTTATAGTAGTGTTGGATATAAACTACACGAAATTCCTTTTAAATGATTTAATATAAAATTAATAAGATGTTTTATCATAGTGGAAGGAGTTGGAATATCATTAGGGTAATTGTTTTGTGATATATACACACCCCTTATTGAGAAATTCAGTGCATTTGTAGATGTTTTATATCTAGGAATGGGTAAAACCAAGGTATCCCCATTATTTTATAATTCATCATGATGCGTTGGTCAAACATTTTTTTGGGACCTTGAAACCTGTTTTGAGTTTTTGTTTGGACTTCCGTTGGGTTATGATTTCATCGGTCATCTTTGGTTTTTCATAGATGCTATATTTTAGTATCCTCTTCTACTTTGATAATGAGGTTGGTTATTTTGTTTTTTTCTATTGTATTTTGTACTCATGCATAATATAGAGGTGTTTTTGTTTTAGTTATCATGGTTTGGTTGTAATTGGAAAATCATCTCCTAATTGTTTAGGAATCTTTCAATATTTATTGCAATCCTTTCATGTCATAGGGATGTTACCTTAGGAAATTGACACCTTAGCCTATTCCCAATCAAATGAGTGTGGGGTGGGATGTTACATTCCCTTCTTCACCAAATGATACAACACCCTTACATTATGGAACCTTCAAGAATACCTGATCCCAAACTTAAAATTCTATGTATTTACTTAAAGAATCAATGTTACTATTTTATCTACCCCTGGATACATTAATATAATTCTCAATAGTCCAGACATTAATATTCATCTCCTCTATAATTTCAAGGAAAAATGTATTTCATTCTCCAACTTATTCATAATGTTTTTGTTTAATAAACATTTTACCATACAATGCTCTATATGGTTCTATCTAGATACATGAATGAAATATAATATTGTATCCAAATACCACCAAATTTAAATACTGATACAATATACTATGGATGTCAAGAAAACATTATATTATAATGTCTTCCCAATTTTCAATAGTCATATTAGATATCCTAATAGTTTAGGGATAACTTGTAGTGCTTAAATGCAACTCATTTTTGAGAGTTCGTTGACACTTCTTCCAAAATTTTGATGTGAAACATAGATCACGAATGTATATAATTTATTGAGTTTTCCTATGAAGCCTTATCATTTCCATGATATTGACCTGATCATGGTAATAAATGTGATACATATTCCTTTATTTCAATGAAATGAGATGGCTTAGTAAGATATACAATGATGATCCTTGTGTCATCATTCCTCCAAGAAGTCTTTGGGAGTTGAGTGATAATGTCCACTATAATAATATTCTATTTACTTATATTATAGGTATAGAATGTATAAATTCATTAGGATATTATCTTTCAACCTTTTTCTTATTGAAATCCTAAGCATCTATACACATATTTTACATATTCCCACTCTAGACCATCCCTTCAGAAATACTCCCTTAAATCTATATACATATTTTTTTTTCTGGAAGGGTGTATTATGGAATTTGATCTATGTGGTTTTTCATGGAGTTCTTCTTCATCTGTGGTGAATATGGAAAGCATAACCACTTAAAAAACAACAACAATCTATCTCTATAGATGAATTCTATAAAATTACATTATTTTATTGCTTCAATATTTTTTTTGTGAGTTTTTATGATCCTATTGGGATTTCTCTATCATTTCCTATAAGCGTTATTTAGAAATGTCATGGAAACTAAATTATGGACCCCATTTCCCAAAAATATACATATTCAGATATATTTTATTTATTTATATCATATACTTGTTAAACATCATCATTTTTATAATTCCATGGAACCTTCTACTCAATGTAGTAGACACCTTATTCGACCTCCTAGGGTGGTAGTATATCATGAATTAGTAGTCCATGAGTAGTTACATCCATCTTATTTTCTTAATGTTGAGATATTTATGATATAAGATATCCTGAAAAAAAAATTAGTCCAAAAATATATACATTTCACATATTTCTCCATATAGGCAGTATCTTCATATTTTCAAAGAAAATATTACGGTTACAACTTAAGGCCATGAGTTAGATAATCTCGTTCAATGATTTTTAATTTTTTAAATGTACAAGAAATAAGCATACAATTCTATGTAAGAAAAAAATAATTAATTTATTTTATGAATAATTATATAATATAAATACTTACTTACACTATGGTAGTTTTAACAATTGTTTATTAATCATTCACCTCTATATTTTTTCAAAGCATTCCTCACATTCCATTAACAATGTGATTTTTATCCCTTTGAGTGTTATCCTTGTTAACAAATTGGGAAACTGGGTGAAATTATGAAAAAACCACTAATAGTATCCTATTAAACAGAAGAAACATCAGATCTCAGTTATGTTTAGAAATTTAGGTCATGATTTGACCATAATTGTCCTTTAAGGGTCACCATATATTCCATCTATGGGGAAAATATGGCCCATAAAAGATGTTACATGAAGAAAAAATTAAAACGTACTATATTTCCCAAAAACTTTTTTTAAGGTTATATAGAATTATTTATTGATTTCACTCATTATCAATGTATCAGTTAGTGTATATCAAAATATTTTCAATAAATACAACAAAATATTTAACAAAATAATCATTGAATACTCTATTTAACTGATCCATAAATATATAAGGGTCACAAGTTAACACAAAATGATATATTGTAAACTTATATTTTCTATACCTTTTTCAGAATTCAATCTTTTATATATATTGCTACTTCAACATAAGCTGATGATTTAAAAATAGACGGACAATCTTTCAAAAAGTATTGTGGTCTTTAAAGTTTATCAAATAATATATCAATTTTTGGTAAAGGATACTTATTCATTATAGTAATTTAATTTATGTCTCTATAATTGATGAAAAAACTTATAAACCCATCCGTCATTTTTATGTATAAGACAAGGTCACCCCACAGTGAAATACTAGGGAATAAATATATTATCACAAAACCTCTTCAGCTACTTCATCAACTCCACAAACTCCACCAGTGACATCCAATAAGTAATTTTAGATAATGTTCTTGAATTATGAATCAGTTCTATGGAGAAATAATTTCCTATCTGAATGGAACTTGATCCTATAACATCATATGATGAGAATTTCTATGAGACCAACACCATTTGAATTCATGGATTTAAAAATTCAAATAAACGCTTAATCTTTATTTCGGGTCTATTTAAATAGATAACAGTGTCTAGATAACCATGTAAAGTTATCCTCATAATAAAAAACATTTTACATCACCTTTTTTGTAAAATTGGAGAACTAACTTTCCAATTAATCTCATTGATGATGATGAATATATTCTTACTAGAATACCTCCTTAAAATATTCCCTCCCTATGAGAATTATCTCATATTATTATTTTTAATTGGTGACCAAAATTGGAGAACATCACTCTTTAGACGATAAATTTCCAGGAATAATATTACCTTATCCTTACTTCAATAGGTTTTAAATATCTTTTCCTAGTTCTTCATCAATTTGTATAGCAACCAATAGATAATCAATTTTACAAAATGATAGAAATTATTTTTTATGATGTTTTTAACATAGTTACAAAACATTGTGGATTAGCAGGCCACTCTATGTAGGTATGTTTATTTTTTATAACATGGGTAAATTTTACTAATATGGTAATGGTTTGAGTATTATAAATTATATATTAATTGATATATTTTGGGAAAACATCCCTACATTATCTATGGGTGTTGATAAGGTCGTAATTCCTCTTACTCATATCTATCTCTTTATAAAAGTATTCATATTATTTACTCGTGATATTGTACTGTAAAATATTTTTCCTTTTATGTTTAATAGAACATTCCATATTAATGTTGAGGGGTTTTCCAAGTACTTATGGTATTATTAACACCACAAGCTTCTACGGTACGCTTCTCTTTGAACAACACAATAGTGTGTGTTGTACGCATCTTCGAGTTTTAACACACACCACAACAAATCAAACGAGCCGTTATGAATAATAATACGCACTTTTGTAAATTTTAAATATTTTATCATTCAAAATGGACTTCATATTTGGATTTGGAATATCGGAATTGTCTTAGGGTGAATTTTTGGTATTTTTCTGAAAACATTCAATTTTTGATGAATAGTGAAAAAAATACTATGTTATAGTTTAAAAACGAATTTTTATTTAAATAATTATTTATTTTATTTAAATTTAATTAAGGTCAAAATAGATACATAATACCTATATAATTTCAATATAATTCATTAGAGTTAGTTTAGAAAAATTTTAGATATCTAAAATTTTTATTGAACTTCTCACTGTCTTTTATCCACCTCCTAGGAGAATTTGGAAATTCACATAAAACATAATTTTACCAATTCTGTGAGGGGAATTTCGAAAGTATGAGAGACACAGTTAATATTAAGGAGAAAAATTTGGTTCAATAAGATAAAACTAATGTTTGGTGAATAGTATGTTTTTACTTTTATTTACCACAGTTAAAAGTATATAGGGTAATTAACGGTAAAAATGATATTAATATTACCCTAACACAAGCCCTAATTCTATTGTACAAGTGTATCTCGACCAAGAAAATCCTTAGGAATAAAATATTATCATTTAGGTCCACCTGTATTAGATTAGGACATTTATTATTATTTAATTCAAAGAAGAGTTAAAAGAGTTAAAAACAAAGTTTAATTACTAAAACATTTTTAATATAGGGTAATACATAAGGTAAATTCGATTATGAATTTTCATTAGAAAGATAAAAATATTTCCTACATAATGTTAGTTTATTTATAATTTTTAGACATTAAATAATTTAATTTATTTATGACACAATGATGATGCAACAATTACCTAATTAATGAAATAATAAAATAATTGATATTATAAATATCAAAATAAATGTAATCTCAGAATTTTTAGGAATTACCCTCATATTCTAGGTTAATATGACATATTAGTACTGTTATATAAATTTTTTAGAAGTAATAATGATGATATGAAATTATCAAAAACAAAATACCCAATAGTGTCAAAATTGACATAAAAATGTTTTTAAAACAAATATTATATTATTAATTGATTCTCTATTCTTAAAAATCTGAGGATCGGCCGAGAAACTTATATAATGATAGGTGTATCATTAATGAACCACTTGGGGTTCTCTTGGATGTATATAGTATGTTTTTTAACCATATAATATAAAAATACAAAGAGACATGGTAAATGTGAAACTAATTAACTAATAGTTAAAACTAAAAGATAAGGTTAATATAGGGACTCAAACCTATCTAAAACCTATTAGTTGGGTGGTTTTGCGACCCATCCACACATTAGCCTCGAAATAAGTCACTTTGGAGCCATTAGAAACCAAATATAAATTTATTATAAAATAATATTTCAATCTTTTCCTAAGGAGCCCCTCACCCCTCTTATAAACGGGCACTACCCCTCTCACTAATTCACACCTTCAAAGCCATTTGTCTCTGACAAATCCTGCCCAAATATTCTCTCAAGTTCCCTCACATAAACCTAGAGGCCTTATTTTGATCATAAAGCCAAACAATGGAGCCTTTTGATCAAATCAAAAGAAAGAACCCGAAGAAGAGGTACTGTTTTCAACACCCTCTTTCAAGTTCCTTTCTTCTTCAACTTCTTATTTCTTTGTTATTTCAATTCTAAAATAATAACTCCAGTATCTAATATATACTGTGATGTTATTATAAATATGGTACAACCATATTCAGTATTCTATCCATCACTTGAATGACATGTCACCATACATGCGTACGTACGGCTTACCGTCTCCACGTTGTGGTGTAATTGTTATTCAATACATTATTATTTGGATGAGTATAATAATGATGAATAATCCATGCAAATAATAGATATAACATGATAATTATTTTTTATATATGAAACACCACCCAATTATATATTATTTTAATATCAAAAAATGGATATTGTCTCGCGTGCGTGCGTACGGACTACCGTCTCCACGAACGTGATGAGATTCATTCCCCATCGTATCCATTCAAGAATAATTTTCATTTGATGGTTAAAGATAATTTTTAAAGACTTAATATAATTCTGTATATGAATAATATACAACCTATCCCTAAAAAACACGTCTTACATAACCATGTATATAAAGGAAAACGAATCAGTTAACACCCGAAACATCGATAATACAATGATATTACTAACAAAGCAATGTTAAAAGATCATATATGATATCATATTAATGTATATGATTCTTGAATAATTTAATAACAATTATTTCACCATTATAAAGGTGGTTAACCTACCATCAGCCAAGGAAAAGTACAAGTTAAGGGTTTATTTCACAATCTCTTCATTATCCGAGGTTGTTTATACGTAATTATCTACTAGGACCTTTTTATAATCCACATCTTTGTTTCTTAAAAATGTATTTCAAAACATTCTCACTATTTTATAGAATATGGTTTAAAGTCATTTATACAATTGTTTTAATTTTTATAAGTGGTTTTCAAAGTAATCTTTTCGTCATTTTCCAATCAAGGTCCTTTTTAACCTTTTCAAAAAAATTAAGGTAAGAATGTATTTTTTTAACTTATACGGCAGGTGCGGCTATTTTCCGCCATTATAAAATCGTCGAAGCTTTCTTGAAAAAATTATAAGAATATTTTCAAATTAAATTTTTTAATTTTGTGGGTTTTATATGATTTCATAAAGATAGATACTTTACTCAAACAGTTTTGATTTCATATATGTCAACATCCTTTTATGGATTTTAAGCTTATTTGAAGTTGATTTGTTATGATACAAAACTTCTATATAGTATTTAAGGTTTTTTGAAATGTTTGACTGTGGATTTGTTATTTTATACCATTCATGGTTGATGGATAAAGTATTGACATTTCGTATGCTAGTTTTAATACGAAGGTTTATGTTATGTTTAAACTTGTTCATTTTAGGAATGCATTGGCCTTAATAAGTGATGGTTGGAACCCTCTATAGCTCCTTGATGCGTCGATAGGTCTCATGAGAAAAAATAGTGACTTGGATTAAGGCCTTAACAAAATCTTATTTATAGCCTTGGCACAAGGCCTTGACTATGTGGTTATGATAGTCTGGAATTATGCATTCCATCATTATGAAAGTGGTTATTGATATTTAATGTGATTATTCGATTAGTATAATATACATGTGAATTAATAAGGGGAATTATTTCATTTTATTTCTGCCATATTATGCTGATGTTCATGTTTAAAAGGATTTTGTTTTAGATATACATTGCCTTAACTATTTATGCTTATTTAAGAATGTTTCCGCTATATTGTTATCCTTACTGGGCATCAGATATCACCCCTTTCTGTGTTTTATTTTTCTCAGGATGTGAATAAGTATTTTATGAATGACCTACAGGGATAGTATGAGGGAATATTAGTGTGGTCTATGGACACATGATGTTATTATAGTTTTTCACTTTATGATATAATGTAAACTTTATGAATGTATCTAGTGATTCCAAGGCTACTAAACAAATCGGTCTTTCGAGACTTGAACTTTTATGATCATGCCAATGTTATGTAATAATACACCGACTCTAGGTAACTGTGGTCAGGGTGTTACATTTGGTATGAGATGAATTTTAGTACAATCCTTGGAAGCTAGATTTAGATAAACTCTGATTAGAGCACATCGCCCAATGATTTATTATGAGGATTAGTATAGAAGAACATCCTAGAATTTTGGTGTTGTAGAGATTTTGTGAGTTTTCTGAGCAATACATCGCTGTCTGGATACGAGCAGGTAGAGGCGGCTCTGGAACATATGTACCTAGGGGTAAAACCAGAAAGCACCACTTTGAGCTAAACTCGAATGGGAACTGGTGCACGAAAATGGTCCTTCCTACACTCTTGGCTACGACACACCCAAGGGATATGCTTAGGAGAATTCTCAGTTTTTTACAAACCATTATGAAGGGTTTATGAGTATATTCTTTCTCAAATTTTTTTTTTATGATTATGGATTATATCTATAAACTGTTCAATTTATGTTAAGTGTTTTACAAGTTTGGAATTATGTATTTTGATTCATAAACTGATCTAGTTTATGCCATTGTTTAGAAATGGATCCTAGTGGAAGAAATGGAAACCATATCAATGCACACAATCCATGTAGGGATTTCCCTCCTACTCAAGATAATTATACTAGAGCAGGTGACACAACTGGTGCTGATCATCTTATCATTATATTGGGAGAACTCACTCAGGTTATGAATAATAACCCTACCCGTATGGAGCACACTGATCCGCAACATGGAGGATCAATGTTAGATCACTTCATGAGGAAACAACCACCAACATTCAATGAGAGTACAAATCCATTGGTAGCTAAGAAATGGATAAGTTCCCTAGAAAAAATATTCCAGGCCATGGGGAGTTGTGAAAGGGTAAAAGTTGTCATGGCAGTTTACCATCTCACTAGAGATGTTGATCAATGGTGGTCATTGATTAAAAATGAAAATGAAGATGATGAAGTATCAAATATGGAATGTAGGGAGTTTAAAGATATTTTCTTAGAAAAATAATTTATTAATGACCATTGAGAAGATATGGAAATTCAATTTATGAGTTTGAGAAAAAGGAGGATGATAATGTCGCAATGTATGAAGCTAACTTTACAAGGTTATTGAGGCATGTAGTAGATTATATACGTAACCCGAAGAGTAATATTTATCATTTCTTTGATGGTTTAAACCCATTTCTTCATCAATAATTAGTCTCAATATCAATTCTGCTGTAAATGTGGGAAGAAACACATGGGTACTTGCTTGATGGGAATGAGAGTCAGTTACAAGTGTAGTGAAAAAGGCCACCAAGATCAGGATTTCAAGGGAAAAAAAGAAGCTACCGATGTTCAATGATACAATTACAGGGAGATGGGACATTATGAAAATGAATGTCCTAAGCGTTAGGGGAAATTACCTCAGAAAAGTCCAAGGGATGAAGGCCAAGCTTATGTTATTACTACTGCTAAGGTAGAAGATCCAAAAGACGTGGTGGGAGGTAATTTAATGGTTTCCACAAGTTTACGAAATGTATTATTTGATTCTGGATCATCTCACTATTTCATATTTTCCCAGTTTTCTAAAAAAAATATATATTTCCAATTTGATTTAACAAGGGAGTTGTCAGTTAAAACTCCAAAGGGAAGTTTCATTGCTACAATGTTCTGTGTATCAGTTCCCATTAGAGCACATAAATGTTTTTTATCTGCTGATATCATCGACATACCTATGATTGAGTTTGATATAATCCTTGGTATGGATTGGATTTCAAACTATGATGTGAAAATTTATTGTAAGAAGAAGGAGGTTATGATTTTTGAGGATGATGACAAGGAACACCTTATCTTAAGAGCAGAATCATCACCACTTAATTCTTTTCTAGATCTACCCCCAATAGCTCAACTAAATTCAATTATTGGGGAGGAAGAGAATGAAATAACTACGGGTGAGGAAAGGAATGTCCAAATAGACGATGAACCTACTGTGAAAGAATATGTTGATGTTTTTCCAGAGGATTTACCTGAACATCCTCCAGAATGAGAAATTGTGTTTTCCATTGATATAATTCCTAGATCAAGGCCCATATTGAAGACCCCTTATAGAATAGAAATTGTGGAATTAGTGGAACTAAAGAAACAACTAGAGGAATTGAGTAATATGGGATTTATTCGTCATAGTGTATCTCCATGTAGAGCCCCTGCCCTTTTTGTTAAGAAGAAAGATGGATCTAGGAGGTTATGTGTCGACTACATGAAGAGCAATGCAATAACAATAAATAACAAGTATCCCCTACCTCAAATTGATTATTTATTTGACCAACTGCATGGAGATATATACTTTTCAATGACTGACCTTTGATCTGGATATCATCAGTTGTGTGTGAAGAAAGAAGACATTCTGAAGACAACATTTCAAACCAGGTACGGGCATTACGAGTTTATAGTAATGCCTTTTGGGATGACTAATGCACCCTCTATTTTCATGGATCTAATGAATAGTGTTTTAACGTAATATCTTGAGGTATTTGTAGTTGTATTTATTGATGATATCTTGGTATACTAAAAAATCCATGAAGATCATGAAAATCACTTACGCATTATCCTGAAAAACCCGAGAAGGCATGAATTATATGGGAAGTTTAGCAAATGTGAATTCTGGCTTGAAGAGATTTTTTTTCTTGTCCATATTGTCTCTAAGGGTGGAATCTTTGTCGATCCTTCTAAGACCAAGGAAATAAAAGAATGTGCAGCACCGATGAGTGTAACTGAGGTATGCAGTTTTATTGGTTTTGCAGGTTATTATCGATGTTTCGTCCAGAATTTTTCCCGGTTCGCTAACACTTTAACAAAGCTCACACATAAAGGGGTTAAATTTGTTTGTACGACAGAGTGTGAAGAATGTTTCAAAGAACTGAAGATAAGATTAGTCAATTCTCCTATATTGACTCTACCAACGGGGAATTATGTGTCTGTTATTTATAGTGATGCTTAAAAGAAAGGACTTGGTTGTATCCTTCTGCAGAATGATTTGGTTATTGTCTATGCATCACGATAGCTAAAAATTCATGATCAGAACTATCCTAATCTTGATCTTGAGTTAGAAGCTGTAATCTTTTCTTTGATGATTTGGAGACACTATCTCTATGGTGAGAAATGTTAGATTTATACTGATCACAAGAGTTTGAAGTATATCTTCTCACAGAAAGAACTAAACATGAGGAAAAGGAGATGGACTGAACTACTCAAGGATTATGATTGCACGATACACTACCACCCGGGGAAGGAAAATAAGGTTGCAGATGCTTTGAGTAGAAAAGATAATGGAGTCTTGAACAAGGTGATAGTTGAGAGGGATCCTATTTTCATGGATCTTGTAAAGATAGATATGGGAATCACCACGGAAGGTGAAACATCAATACTTTTTCAAATGGTTTCAAAACCATCTTTACTAGAAATGATTAATAGTTCTCACACCGATGATGAAGAATTTCAAAAGATGATTAAAGCTGTGAATGATGAGAGATTGAGTGACTTTGTGTATGAAGATGAAATTTTGAAATTTGGGAAGAGACTTTGTGTTCCCAATATACCTGATCTAAAAAGGAAATTGTTGGACGATGCTCATAGTTCCAATTTCTCTATACACCATGGGATCACCAAAATGTATAGGGGTTTGAAGGAACATTTTTGATGGGAGAACATGAAGAGGGATATTGGTGATTTTGTGTCAATATGTCTGGTTTTTCAACAAGTGAAAGTTGTAAGGGAACAGCCAAGAGGAGTCATGCAACCTATTCCCATACCTGAGTGGAAATGGGATAACATCATAATGGACATTACCATGGGACTACCAAAGAATCTTAGAAAGAATGAAGAAATATGGTTCATTGTAGATCGTCTTACCAAGTCAGCACATTTTATTGCTATAAGTGAAGATTTACCACTTGAACGTCTAGCAAGACTATATATTAATGATGTTGTAAGACTTCATGGAGTACTCCTATCGATTGTCTCTGATTTTGATCCACGTTTTAAATCAAGATTCTAGAGGAGTATTCAGAAGGCCTTGGATACAGAACTTCGTTTGAGCACTACATACCACCATCAAACAGATGGAAAATCAGAAGGGACTATTCAAAAAATTGAAGAAATGTTTAGATCTTACTCACTTGACTTTTAGGGTATGTGGGATAAATATTTACCTCTGTTAAAATTTTCCTATAACAATAGCTTTCATTCATGTATTCAGATGGCACCATGTGAAGCATTATATGAAAAGAGATGTCATACACCAACCTGTTGGGAAGATGTTGGTGAAGGAAAACTCATAGGCCTAGAACTGGTGGAGGAAACGATGAAAAATGTGAAGGTAATCCAAAACCACATCAAAGAAGCTCAAAGTAGGTAGAAGAGCTATGTCGATAACCGAAGGAAGGATTTGGAATTTCAGGTAGGAGATCATGTTTTCTTGAAGGTATCTCCATGGAAGGGAGTCATACATTTTGCTAAGAAAGGTAAATTGAGTCCCACATACATCGGACATTTCGAAATTCTAGAATGAATTGGGGTTGTAGCTTACTGTTTGTCAATTCCACGAAATCTCTCCAAAGTTCACGATGTGTTCTGCGTATCACTGTTGAGAAAATACATGCCTGACCCAACGCATGTACTCACCTATGAGGAATTAGAACCCGAACCTGATCTGTCTTATTTTGAAGAGCACGTCATGATTCTTGATACCAGAGAACAAGTGTTGAGAAACCAGACGACTTGTCTGGTAAAAGTTCTATAGAGAAACCATAAAATGGAAAAGGCAACGTGGGATCTTGATGAAATTTTGATGAATAATCACCCGAGCCTTTTTATGCAATAATATTCTAGAAATTTTGAGGAAGAAGTTATTTTAAGGAGGGGAGAATGTAATACCCCAACCTTCTACTGTACGATTCTCTTTGAATAATACAACAGCATGTGTTGTACGCAAGTTCGAGTTCTAACACACACCACAATAAATCAAACTGGCCGTTATGAATAGTAATACCCACTTTTTGAAATTTTATAAATTTTATCTTTCAAAATGGACTTCATATATGGATTTGGAATATCGAAATTAGCCTAGGGTGAATTTTTGGTATTTTTCTGAAAACATTAAATTTTTGATGAATAATGAAAAAACACTGAGTTATAGTTTAAAAATGAATTTTCATTTTAATAATGATTAATTTTATTTAAATTTAATTAAGGTCAAATTAGATACGTAATACCTATATAATTTCAATATAATTCATTGGATTTAGTTTAGAATAATTTTTGATATATAAAAATTTTATTGAACTTTTCACCGTCTTTTACCCACCTCCTAAGAGAATTTGGAAATTCACGTAAAACTTAATTTTACCGCTTCTATGAGTGGAATTTTGAAAATCCGAGAGACACGGTTAATATCAAAGAGTAAAATGTGGTTCAATAAGATAAAAATAATTTTTGGTGAATAGTAACTTTTGACATTTATTTACCATGGTTAAAAGTAAATATGGTAATTAAGGGTAAAAATGATATTACTATTACCCTAACACATGACCTAATTCTATTGGACAAGTGTATCTAGACCAAAAACAACCTTAGGAATAAAATATTATCATTTAGGTCCACTTGGATTGGATTAGGACATTTATTATTATTTAATTCAAAGTTGAGTTAAAAGAGTTAAAATCAATGTTTAATTACTAAAACATTTTTAATATAAGGTAATACATGAGATAAATTCGATTATAAATGTTAATTAGAAAGATAAAAAGATTTCCTACATAATGGTTTCTTATTTATAATTTTTAGACATTAAATAATTTAATTTATTTATGACACAATGGTATTGGAGAAATTACCTAATTAACGAAATAATAAAATAATTGATATTATAAATATCAAAATAAATATAATTTGATGATTTTTATGAATATCACTAATATTATAGGTTAATATGATATATTAATATTGGTTATATAAATTTATTTTGATGTAATAATGCTGTTATCGAATTATCAAAAACAAAATACCCAATATGGTCAAAATTTGACATAAAAGTGTTTTTAAAACAAATATTATATTTTTAATTGATATTCTATTCCTAAAAATACAAGGTTCTGTCAATAGACTTATATAATGATATTTGTTTCATTAATGAACTACTTGAGATTCTCTTGTATGTATATAGTATGTTTACTAACCATATAATATATAAAAACAAAGAGACATGGTAAATGCGAAACTAATTAACTAAGAGTTAAAACTAAAAGATAAGGTTAATATAGTGACCCAAACCTATATAAAACCTATTAGTTGGGTGGTGTTAAACCTATCCCCACCTTATCCTTCAAATAAGTCACTTTGTATCCATTAGAAACCGAATATGAATTTATTATAAAATAATATTTCTAGATTTTCCTAAGGTTCCCCTCACCATCTTATAAAAGGGCACTCCCCCTTCTCTCTAATTCACACCTTCAAAGCCTTTTAGATCGGCCAAACCCTTCCCAAATCTTTTCTAAACTTCCCTCACTTCAACATAGAGGCATTATTTTGATCATAAATCAAACCTAACGTGTCGTTTGATCAAATAAAAAGGAAGAATCCGAAGAATAGGTAATGTTTTCACCACCCTCTTTCAAGTTCCTTTCTTCTTCAACTTCTTCATTAATTGTTATTTCCATTCTAAAATAAGAACTCCAGTATATCATATATAATATGATGTTATTATAAATATGGTCCAATCATATTCAGTATTTTACCCATCCCTTGAATGACATATCACCATACGTGCGTACGTACGGCTTACCTTCTCCACGTCCTGGTGTAATTGTTATTCAATACATTATTATTTGGATGGGTATAATAATGATGTGTAATTCATGTAAATAATAAATATAACATGATAATTATTCTGTATATATGATACACCACCCAATTATATATTATTTTTATATCAAAGGAATGATATTGTCTCTCATACGTACGTACTAACTACCGTCTCCACGAACGCGATGAGATTCATTCCCCATCATATCCATTCAAGAATAATTTTCATTTGATGGTTAAAAATAATATTTAAAGAGTTAATATCATTCTGGATATGAATAAGATACATCCTATCCATAAAAAACACAGCTTACATAACAAAGTATATAAAGGAAAACGAATCAGTTAACACCCGAAACAACAATAATACAATGATATTACTAATAAAGAAATGATAAAAGATCATATATGATATCATATTAATCAATATGATTCTTGAATAATTTAATAACAATTATTTCAATATTATATTGGCTGTTAACCAACCCTCAACCAAGGAAAAGTACATGGTAAGGGTTTATTTCACAATCTCTTCATTATCCGAGGTTGTTTACACGTAATTATCTACTGGGACCTCTTTATCATCCCCATCCATGTTTCTTAAAAATTTATTTCAAAACATTCTTAATATTTTATAGAATAGGGGTTAAAGTCATTTATACCCTTTTTTGACTTTTTATAAGAGGTTTATAATGTAATCATTCAGTCGTTTTCCAAACAAGGTCCTTTTTAACCTTTTCGAAAAAAATTAAGGTAAGAATGTCTTTTTTTAACTTATACGGAGGGTGTGGCTATTTTCTGCCATTATAAAATCATCAAAGCTTCTCTTAAAAGATTATAAGAATATCTTCAAAGTAAATGTTTTAATTATGTGACTTTTAAATGATTTCAAATAAAGATATATTTCTCTCAAATAGTTTTGATTTCATCTATGTCAACATCCTTTGATGGATTTTAAGCTTATTTAAAGTTGATTTATTATGATACAAAACTTCTATATATTATTTAAAGTTTTGTGATATGTTTTACTATGGATGTGTTATTTTTATACCATTCACGGTGTATGGAGAAATTACTGACATTTCGTACGCTAGTTTTAATACGAATGTTTATGTTATGTTTAAACCTGTTCATATGAGGAATGCATTTGACTTATTAAGTGACGAGTGGAGTCCACTATAGCTCCTTGATGCATCGGTAGGCCTCATGATACCAACTAGTGTCTTGGCAGAAGGCCTTGACAAATTCTTATTTGTAGTCTTGGAACAAGGCCTTGACTCTGTGGTTATGATAGTCTGACATTATTAATTCCATCATTATGAACGTGGTTACTGATATTGCATGTGATTATTTGATTAGTAGAATATCCATGTGAATAAGTAAATGGAATTATTTCATTTTATTTGTTCCATATAATGCTTATGTTCAAGTTTAAAATGCTTTTGTTTTAGTTATACATTGCCTTAAATGTTTATGCTTATTTAAGAAAGTTTCCGCTATATTCTTATACTTACTGGGCATCTGAGCTCACCCCTTTATATGTTTTATTTTTATGAGGATTTAATGAAGTATTTTATGAATAACCTATAGGGATAGTACGAGGGGATATGAGTGTGATCTATGGACACAATATGTTGTTGTAGTTTTTCACTTTATGAAGTAATATAAACTTTATGAATGTATCTAGTGATTCCAAGGCTACTAAACTAATCGGCCTTTCAGGACATGATATTTTGTGTTCATGCCAATGTTATGTAATAATGCACCAACTCTGGGTAACTAGGGTCAGGTTGTTACAATATTTATTTGGGTACCTCTAAATCTTGTCGTTAAGGTTACAAATAAACATTCTCTAATACCAACTATAATAACCAATTCTCCAAAAAAACATTGATCCAACAGTTATATTAATTTACTATTATAGAATAAAAGAGTTTAAAAAGGGACAAACAATTTATATGTCTTGGAAGACGAGATAAAAAAATCCAGTTAAATATAAAACAACATAAACACATTAAAAAACATTATTAACTCCTCCATCTTATCTATGAATATTACACATATTTCTTCTATAGGATTCGTGGTAAATAAAAACAAATAAGTGGGACATAAAATTCTTAGTACGTGTTAGCTTAATATGTATAAAATTATAACATAAACTTGGTACAAGTGATATGATTAGAATAAATTAAAAACATGAAGCAATTATAAATCAAAACTAATATCATAATATATACAAGGGTATTAATGAAAATAAATAGATTATATGGAATAAAATTATAGGTTCCTTAGTAATTAAATGTATATTTCAAGACATCCAGTTTAATACCATAATCATTAATATCTTGATCATAGGCATAATGACTTTATTATCAACAAAACATATTGTTCTTGGAAGGAATACATGAAAATAATGAACCATGTTTGTCTCATGAGACCTACCAATATGTTGAGGGGATATATAATGTTGATATACAATAATCACTTGTTGATGTCCAATTAAATTTTCATTTGACAAAATTAATAAATAAATTCATAACCAACATTACCAATAATCATCTATATCAAAATAAAAACTGAAAAATTTCCTATTGTTTTCCACATGTTAACAAAAGTCATCACATGATCATAACCCATATGGATAGAGAAATTGGATGTTGAAATAATGAATAGTAAACATTAAAATAATAAAACATATTGGAATAAATATATACAAAACACCAATATATTTCCCGATTATAATAAAAGTGAAAACATTATCACAACCCAACTAGGGAAAGAAGGTGAAAGTTTAAACAATTAATAGTAAAATTATCAATAATAATCTATATTATACTAAATATATAAATAACCCAAATACATTTCCCTTTGTCTATAAAAAGGATAACATGATCATAACCCATCTGGATATATATTATTTATGTTTAATGAATTAATAATCAATATTGAATCAATGAGTTATTTTCAATGTATATAGAAGTATACTTATTTTATAAATAAAGATAATTATAAAAAAATTGTAATTTAAAATGTTGGGTTATTAATATAGAATAGAAATGTGTTTCAACTATTTTCAATGGTTGGAGACACTAACCATGGTAAGAGAAATCCTTCAACAAGGTTTATAAATAGCATGTGACTTTTCCAAATCATATCCCTTAAGAGAGTATGGCCAGATGTGTAGTCTTAGGCCCAATATTCCAGAACTATAATGAAGTATGTGCCAATATTTCAACATGTTTGGATTTATTACCCTTATGTGTATCTATGGTACAACTACATCATCTTTCTAGTATGCTGTTAAGGATCACACTGATAGGAAAACCATACACTCTTTATATTCCCAAAATTTAAATTTTTTTGGGCATTATGATTTGTTAGGGAAAATGTTTAAATTTGAGGAAGTCTCATTCTCAATATATATAATGGGTTATAAATCAATATAATTACAAAAATTATAAATTTATAATGATGGTTTGTAATTTATAATGGAAGGAGGATGGAGAGAACTTATATCGATAGAATGACAACATAGAAATAAGGATATAATAAGAGGTGAAAAGTTATATCTCATTAACAACATATCAAATGGGAGATAATACCATGAAATTAAAATAAATTAAATATTTTTAAATGGTTATATAACAAAATAATTTAAATTAAAAAGAAAAGAGAATGAATGGGAACTCATACATTTCATATTAGCTTCTTAAAAAAAGGGATGACTCCTAGAACCTTAGAAACTACATCGGCTGGATTTAGATAAGGATCAGGAAGGTAATTCTTTGATAAATGCCTTCTAAGTGGAGTGGGATGAGAGAGTGTATTAGAGTGAGATTGTTTTATAGGTGAAAAGGGGGGATTTTTCATGGAAACCAATTTTAGGTTAGATGTATGAATAGAATCACATCATTGTTATGTCGGTTAGGTGAGTTAGGTTATTTAGGTGAATATAAGGTTGGTGATATAGGTGGATAAAATTTTTTATACCTAGAAAGGATTCCTAGAATTTTTAGTTGAAATTGAAATTTTTAAAAATTCTATTTACATCATTTACCCATTTTAAATATTAATAATCTTTAGTTAAATTTATTCAAGGTAAATATTTTATAACTAAAGATATATGATGACCCCTATTACAAAATTTTGTCCTTATGAATCAATTTTTTTTACATTTAATATTATTCACCTTATAAATTTAATATTATAAATTATTAAATTAAAACATAATATATATGAATTATTTTTTATAAAAATATATAATTAAATATTATGTGTTTTATATTATTATTTATAATTTCATATTAATTGAATGAGTATTTTTATATTTGTCTATATGTTCAACATTTATATTATATTTATAGTTTAAAAATGATCAATATACATTATATAGATATCATTTATATAACTCTTATAAAGTTAATCTATGATGAAGACCATCTTACTCTTAGGAGGTTTATTAATCTTTTATCTAATAAATATATATGAAATTCCTAAAAATAGTATAGGTCTTTCCAAATAATTTTGATTCTGAATATAAAATCAATTTTGGTATGAAAATTTATTTTTTTGGAAAAGTACTATTAATATCTTCATCAAATCTTATAAAATTCATTTTTAGAAAACTGTATTTTTAAACATATAAATTATATTAAAGAAAACAATTATCAATTCTTTTTTATTTTAATTCCATAAATTGCTTTATTTCATCAAAAATATTTCATATGGATTCCAATGAAATCTGAAATAGAAGTTTTCTGAAATAATATTTAAATAAAAAATGATCAAAAATATTTTCATTTATTGATAAATATTAATTAAATTCTTAAAATTGTAAACATTGTTTTATAATTTATGATATTTATTTTTCTAACCTATTGTTTTACTTTAGAAACATATCTTTCATAATTTTTAAGGCATTATAAACTATTATGTGGTTCTTTAATAATAATATTCAATGTCCTAGAAATTTTTTTCCCAAGTAACATAAAAATAAACTAAAATTGGAAAAATACCACGTTTCATCTTATAAAAATATATATATGAAGTGTTCCAAAATTTCATTTATTATTTTAAATTTAAATTCTAAACATTATAATTAATATTTTAAATATACAGATAAATAAAAGATCTTATGAGTTCACATTTTTTATTTAACATGATATGGTGTATACCGACTATAGTATGGTTTTATGTATTACAAACTTCTACAAAAAAAACCCCATAATTGATGCAAAAAACCTAATATTATTGGTCACATTCCATCTTGGGATTAGATTTCTTCGGGCCAAATCACAATGAAATATTCAAGTAATTTATGTGCATCCTTACTAATATGGATTTTTTTATCATTGTGGGTTGAGATTATAATCCTCAAGGAGGCTGGGACAGAGGATATTGTCAGCATTGTGAAGAAAAACTTCATTTCACGATTTGGTTCCCCTCATATGATATTGATAGATAATGGAACTAATTTGTTCTCTTTCATGTGGAAAATATTATATTAGTAATATGACGTTCAGTATAACCTCTCATTCCACTATCAGGAAACAAAAAATGTATAGATTGAGTCTTTTGATAAGACTTTATCAAATATACATGAGAATAATATAGGCAAAGATAAGATTTCCTATCCCAAAAACGTTTTTCCATATTTTTGGTCATATTCTAAAAAAAACCCATTCATCCATCAAAGTGACCACATATTCACTTATACATAGGAAAACTGATATCTTGATCATCAATGGATAGAACCATTTTCTTAGCACTAGAATATACAACCAACTATTTTAATATGAATATATGTAGAATCAACTCAATAATTTGGAAATAATTGATTATAAGAGATAACCCACTTTCGTTTTCATGAATTTTATCACAATTAAAATTCATAGTATTTCAATAAGAATGTTTTAATTTGGTTGTTCCTATAAGGAAATATGGTATTGGCAGCTAGAACTTTGATGACTCCATTGAATAAGCTTCTAAGGCTCATACCACAGTGGGATGGACCTTACGTCATGAACAAGGTCTCCATAAATGGAACTTACTCCTTGGACAAAATGGATGGAAAAACATTACACTGACATCCAATGTATGGTTTCTAGAGAAATAGCGTTTAAAATTTTCACATTGGCCAATTTAGTTTCTTTGAGTATGACATTAAAATACATAACACCAACAATCGAGACACGTGACATTAAAATAAATGAAATAAGTCATAGATGTATGAAATTAAGATATATATAACACTATCCTCACTATATTATGTTAAACTATGTGATATTAATCCTAGTCAAGTTGTTTAAAATTATTTTATAATGTATTAACCAGGAAATTTTAATCTAAATGGTAAACAACCACATTGTGAGACATTAAACAATATAATAAATGTCATCGTCACCAGAAATTAAAATATATGACAACCTTCACAACATGGATTCCAAATATTGTGATGTATAGTGATGATTTCCTCATATCAGGCCCTAGTATAGTAGGGGTTATTCATTAAATGCCTTTTTTGTAATCCTGAGAATTAATTTCTCAAACATAGAGGTCTTCAACCATCTCCCCCTACAACGTCATTAGGATCACTAATAGCAAAGATGAGAGTAAAATTTTTTAACCTAAAATTCCTTAATCTACTTGTTGATTTCCCTTATGTTTTACCGTATTTCAAAATATAAGATCTAGATATATGTAATAATCCTTGAAGCATAATTTATTGATTCCCAAGGGATATCAATTTCCATATTCATTCATATAATAAATATCTAGGCAAGGATATTCATTCAAGAGAAATATGATTCGATTAATTCACATCCCAAAAATAAATATATTGGCATCGAGATCCCTTATCTTATTCCCAATCAAAAATTTCAACCATGAAAAATGCCTTAACCCCAATGTAACTACCTAATTTGTGTTGGGTATTACCATAGTAGAAATACTTGTTTCTTTATGTCTGTCCACATTAGGTACTTATTAATTTCGAGAATTCCTAAACTAGGTATAGATATAGGTGTTGAATATGTACCCATGTATCATCTAGGTTCCTGACTTGATCAGTATTCATTCATAATGGGTACAATCCATTTTCTATACACTAATACAAGTTCATTTTGGATCATGTGAGAATAATATTTGATCAAAATGAGAAATGAAAAAATAATTTCTAATTAGCATGATCTTTATCTTCACTGTATTCGTTGAATATAGGTCCCTCGCATATGATAATATAATAAGAAATTGACCATTACCTACATATATTTCTCGAACCAACTAGATTTGACCCCAAACTAATCCCTCGACCCGACCAACAATAGGGCCTAAAATTTATTCTCGATCATTTCGAGTATGAAACTAGGTCTAGAAAATAACCATACAAAAATTTGGAAATATTAATCCCATGAAACAGAAAATAAATAAAAAAAAAATTAATTTAAAATTAAATATCAATCAAAAAAATATAACACCTAAAAATACTACCATGTGACCATGAGGGTTACCACTATTCATGGAAACATGCCCCTCTATGTGTGAAAAAATCCAAGATCAACTTGAAACTAAAAATGATAATGTGGGCTTGAGAATTGAGATTCTTAGTTGGGTTGACTAAATAGGTATGATTCTCTATACCTTAACCTTAATTATATTTCCATTTATATTCATTTAAGTAATATAAACGTTTATAAAAATAGGGTCTTGACATTAATTCAAAAGACAAGTTTCAAAATAATGATTCAGAAAACTATTTCAATTTATATTTACAAAACATTTTTTATAAAGAATGAATGATTTTCCAATAAACCAATTATTAGAAGAAATGTGTGATAAAATAAGAGTTCTAAAAATAAATAATTAAAATATTTATAAAAGTGATACAATAATTGAGTATTGGAAGGAAGAATACTTGTAAAACAAGTGTCATGGTATCTCAGAAGTAACTAGGATGAACTGAGAAATATGAATGTTCATTAACATTTTAAATCTACACTAGCATTCTGTCCTCAATCAACATTCCCTAACACCCAACAATACCCTCACTATTTCGACCAAGGGTAAAATCCCACAAGCCGAGTGATTCTATCTCAGGCCCCTAGTTAGAGTGTAATACTAATATAGAGATACGTGTGCACCTATGGGTCCCTCCTAACTTCCCATGCATTTCTATGATGTAAAAATAGTTGTTATTTTAACCAAGATATACTATACATATATATTATAAAAATATCACAAAAAAGAAATCCATTTTCTAACAACAAATCTCCCTTTGAAGAACATCCTCTTTTTAACATTCCAAAATACATAAATGATACATAATACCCTTCACCACTAATAGATTACATATCAAATATTTGGAAATTAAACACACTTCCAATATAATGGGAATTTCTTAAGTGTTGTTTTTAGTTCAGTTAATGATCTAAAATTTCCAAACAAGCCCCATAATTTTAAAAATGAAAACACTTTTCTTTTGAAAAAAATAATTTTCCCAAATATTTCAATTTCCAAAACCAAACCACATTCTTAAATAATATACACCTCTATGTATATATACCACTTATCAGAGTGCGCGGATTCCACATACCGTGATAAAATATGAAAATGGAGGTATCCCATACAAATACCTATATATGAATATTTTTTAATATCACATTCAAAAAGGAATATGAATTGAAGTCCGCGCAAGGATTCCTAGAAAACCAATATAGGACATTATGACCTTTATTAAAAACTAGTTTATGGACCAGAAAACTATTGGTAATTCCCAATCTCCTTGATAGAAATAATTTTAAAAACATATTGGATTTTTTTGAATTATTCAATTTCAAAAAAAGGTCGAGAACATACTTTATAAAAAGAAAACCATGGAATTAGTTTAATAAAAACATAGAATACAATAAGGAAATTCTTTCCAAGAATCACCACAACATTACATAGCATATAAATTTATTACAAAATTGGGCTCACACTGTAAAAACTCCAAGAAATCATAGTTTTCAAACAAAAGGATTTTTCATGGGTTAACATACATCAATACAAGTCTCTTTTGATCAAAGAAACTCATATCCACCGCATGGAGATCCAAGAAAAAATGATCAACTAATAGGAAACCTATAAATCTAAAACAACCAATATAGAAGTAAGGAAACATGAAACTTATTCTACCAAATCCATGGAGGAAGAATAAATAGATATAAAATAAAAGAAATAAGAGGAGGAAGAGGATAGGAGTTGAAAAAATTAATAATAAACTAAAAATCATGATAAGAAACCTAATTTCCACCATAAAAGGAATATGAACCAAGGGTAAACCATGGAATGATCCCCCTATAGATTCAATACATGATTGATGAGGAATATTGGTTATTTTGATTTAAAATAAATAATGGGATAATTATAAAAATCAATTTTTAATTATCATGGGAAGGAAGCACAGTTTGGTCGCCCAATTTTATGGGCCATGAAAAACCCATATGGGTGATTATTTCCTAAAAAGTAAAATCCATGTTGGTCATTCTGAATAGTTTTTCAAACTGTTCACCCAACCATACAAGAACCCAGTGCATCAGACCTAAGTCTCTTCGCCTACTGAGGAAGGATAGATAATCATGAACCTAATCATCTGGTCATCCAAGAACCTTTTTCTTTGAAACACGTTTTATGGAGGATGGAACAAGGTTTCTAATAACCCCTTTTAGACTCTGCACCACCCTATGACCCTAAAAAAATTCCATTTTCAATTGAAATAACCCATTGAAATAAAATTAAATAAATATAAATCAAACATAAACTAAATAATAAATTGGTGTCAAGTAGGGGTGTGGAAATTATCTCAATCATAACACTTCATAGCGATTAATGTATCAAAAGTATTTATTGATTAAAATTATAGGAAAATATAAACTATCCCTCAAGATGCGTCTCCAAAATAAAAAAGACATTGAAGTAATACACACTCTTCCATTCTAAACACGAAACACAAAAATATCTAAGGAGACTAAGGAAATCATCCAAAGGATATGAAATTGACTCCAATGAAATTGTATATAATTTTCATAATAATAATAAGAAACCCATTCCCAATCATTTTAAAAAAAAGAAAACATGTTGGTCTTTGTAGGATCTCCATGAACATATGTTATATGACTTGTGGTCCTAGAAAACCATCTACTGTGATTGGGGTCAGGTAGGGTTAGAACATGGTATTTCCCCAACAAGAATTGTTGGAAACTAGGTCCACCATGAAATCATTCTCTTATGGCTCACCGACATATTAAAATTCTGTTTAAATAATTAACTTATGAACTAGAACAAATTCCTGAGTCCAAGAAGGAACTAAGTGACAGGAAAAATGACTCAAAACAGAAAATATTCCACTTCATGGTAACAAGAATCACGATTTATAAAAAGGTGATCTTAAATTAAAATTATATTTTCACTTAAATTGAATAAACTAGTCCCCACTTTCAAACAAAATACTAAACCATAAAAACCACTATTATAATTAAAAAAATTATAGTGAAAGAATAATTAGATAGATCTTGGTGCAACACCATATTTATCAAGTTGGTATAGGACGTTCCTTGAGGGAGAACATTTAGATACACATTTATTATTATATTTAGCATATAAAATCATTTCCAAATGAACCAAATGGTTAAAATAACAACATATAATTGGTGCTTCATGGAATAAAGATTTCTTGTGCCCAAACAACCCATACTAAAGGAACACACCCAACTTAACATCAGACGAATATGGTGATATGAAACACATCATACTTTTCATAACATGTCCCAGCAATCCATACATAGCCTTCTCTTCTTTCCCTTTATATGAATCACCACCATTACTACTAATGATAGGTTAAACATCAACTAGATTTAGATCTCTATCTAAAATGTTCTCATCCTAAAAACCTGCCTCACCATTTCTTGTATGTGTTGGGAAATGATGAAAATGATAGAATATGTTCTTGTTGAAGGACCTTTTCCAAGGATTTAGAATTTACAAATTTATATCCAAAAAATTATAGTATATATGACACAAGATCAAAATTTTTTATTGTGTAAACCAACATAGTTGAGTCACTTTACTAGAAACTACATGACCCTATACTGTTATGTACCATCAATGATTCATTGATATACTAATGAATAAAAAATGGTTTGATGTATCCTCATGAGTTTCAGTTTTTTTGATAATTATGAAAAATAAAGTCCCAATTTTTTGGAAAGAAAGTGTAATATAATGTTTCAAAACTTCTACATGAGTTCCTTCAGAAGATGAGTCCCAATGAACATATCTTTCATGCTTCATTATCATTCCTCATCCTTCCATCTCTTATACTACCCAACGAAATGGGGTGGGTTCAACTATCAAAATTTGATGATGAATTCCTGTTATTGATAATTTGGTATGGGAACACCAAACATTATAGCTAGAATAGATTAACCAAAAAATTAAGATTAAACTAGATCAAAAATGTTACATGTAGTTGAAAATGCAAAATAGATCCACTTCATACTTCCTTGTAACTTTTTGGTGGCATAGTTGAAAAACCAAAAGTAAGAAACAGAATAAAAAAACAACCTAAAAAATCTCTACGTTTAAAACATAATAAATATTCCAAACCTGATAAACCATTACAAAAACACTTTGAATATTAAAAATATATAAGGAAGTCCTAGAATAACAAAGGAAATATAGAACATTAACTAACTCATCAAAAAATCTATATTTCATTTTTAAAAACAATTTTAGAAAGGAAAAACAAACATAAGAGTTCGAGAACATACCTATAGTTTTATATGAAGTCACACACACATATAATGTCATACCTGAATATAACCACATCCACATAATTGGAATATTCATCCACTTACCACACATGTGGTTCCATATATGTGATTTTCCATAAGAATAACAAGGGTAAAACAAAATATAGAGAAATTAGTTTCCAAGAAGATTTTAAAATTCTATATCCAATTTTTGAAGACAACACATTTCATAAAAAAAACATCTTTAAATTGATAATTTATATTCCATTCCACATTTTAAATTTATTTAAAAAATTCAAATGAATTTATATTTTATTTTAAAACATGTCAATGGTCAAATAAATTAAAAAATTTATATTTTTAAAAATACTTATACTATGTAATGTTTGAAAAAATGGTTTTTATGACCATGAAAAAACCTTTGGGGTACACTAGAGGTCTGTTGAGGCATCCAGATAAACTATACATGGTTTTACTGACCATTCATTGTAACTATGAACCCCATAAATCCATAAAAAACTAACTCCATGATTTGTAGAGTCTCCAAATAACCCATAAAATCTCACTTCCAATAGTAAAAAATGATACAGGGATAAAAATGATTAAGATCATTCAATATCAAAGAACAGATTCTATAGGCAAACATCCTTTACCAAAATTTCAACTTATGCCTCCTTTCAAATATGTGGTTATCAAGCCCCAACCAACTAATAAACACATCAATTCTAATAATCCCATATACAAAATATATAACATACATAAATAACTACATACAACATGGATAAGATACTCTTTTTTCAAAAACCTTCTTGGGTAGACCCCAAACTGGGCATCCATGCTGGCCGATAATAAGGTTCGAGTGTAATTCACCATCCTTTCAGTCCAATTAATAGTACCAGGCTTAAAAATATAATTGGGAATGATATATCCCAATAAATAAACAATAAATTAAAATATAGAATAGTAGAATAAAAACATGCAGTGGAAAGAAATGATGAACTAAAGAAACCTCTATATGGACTCAAGGATCTCCAACAACCATAGAAAAATACTAGATATTTGAGAAAACAAATTCTAGATCAACATGAAATTTAAAATTATAGTATAGTTGTGAGCACCGAGATGCTTAAAATGATTGGAAAAATATTAAGAACTTCATATTATACACCTTTTAAGAGAAATTTAATTTTTTGTTGTTTTATAATATCCACATATATAAAAATAGGGTTATTCCAAGCTTAGAAAAAATAACGAAAATTAAATCTTTGGAAAAAAAATTCTCTTTTTATTTTCCCTTTATTAATCATAGATTAAATATCAAATATTTAGAACCCATACATCCTTTTAAATATAAGGGGAATACCATATAATAGGCTTAATGTATGTTTCAATAATTTTGTGATCTCAAACGAGGCTTGTCCTCCTAGTTGGACTTATGTTATTTCTCACATTTCCTTATAAGTGTTTTCTAATAATTTTTTTCATTTAGTTAATTTAAAAATATTAATGTTCAAACTAGGACGCTATATTTTAGAACAAAAACACAACTCTTTTGGAATTTTTTCCCCAAATCTTTATATATCCAAACATCACCTCACACATACAACATATATTTATTAAAATATAAATATATATACGCACTCTTTATACCAGTGCACATATTCCACCCACAAAGAGGGAATTGAACCCATATATATTGGTATATCTGTATATTTATATCTATGTAATTAAAATTTAACAATCTATTAGATTATAATTCCCATTAGGGATTCCTAGAAAACCAAACCAAGCCGTTAGGAACTTTATGAAAACATGGTTCAGAGACGAAAACACCCTGGGTAATTCACACTCTTCAGGATAGAAATTGTGTGGAGCACCAATTGAACATTAGAGATTCTTTTAATATCAAATAAAGGATGAAATATAAGTTATCAAGGGAAACCCATGTATAATATTTGGAGAAATCATGACAAAGAAGTGAGAAACCATTTCCAATCATTACCAAATTTTAACATAGAATATACCTTTATTATTAAAATGAAAAAAATACTTTAAAAACACCCTTCAATAATAGTTATAAAATTAATGTCTTGGAATAATGGTATCCTACCCCAAACCATGTGTCATTCAATGGAGGTAACACATATCTACTTTAAGGTTGTCCAATGAAACAAGAGTAACTGAGAGGAACCCTAAAAAACCCCCTAATTCAGAAGAAAGAAAACATCAAAACTAACCAATAATAATGATATTGGAAGAATAAATCAAGAAAAAATAGAATATAGAAGAGAATAAAGATCCTAGGAGGGGATTACCTAAATAATCAACTAAAAATATTAGAGAAACATTAAGATCCCACCATGAAAGGAAGAGGAAACAAGGGAGATTCCCAATGGAATAAAATTTTCAAAATGCGGAGGAAGAGGGGAGATTTGGGGTTAAGAACTAAGTATAGAATAAAATGGTAAGATGATATTTTTGAGGAACCTTTGTAGGAAAAATGGTTTTCACACATTTTCCAATAGACCATGTGTATTTTGCGAGATTTCGTTTTACCTACATTATGAATCCACATATTTTTTTCCACAATCTTTTACAAATTATATCCCTAATATTTTCGGGGTATAGTGATTCTACCCATGGTTTCATGGCCTCATGTGGAAGGATCTAGAAATGTGTTCATAAACATACAATATTCCCAGTGTATCTTTTAAGGACCCATGCTTTGTTGATATATAGAACATGGTTTTTTAATAATCATGTTCTAATTATGAACCACTATCTGACCCTTAAAAATATCCATTTTCATTGAATAAAACACTCAAATATAAAATAAAACAAGTATAACTCAAAATAAATTTAATAAAAGGGAAGTTTCATGTTAGGGTATGTCAATAAGGATGAGAATTGTTATTGGGACTCTTTCTCTATATGAACTATGTGTCACTTTATTCATATTATGGCATGATACATAGTGATGTCACGCTCTCTAATAATCGGTTTAATCAATAATACTAATAAAAAATGTCCCACTCTTTTTATTTGGTATTTGACATAGATCAATGATGGTAGAGACTATAAAAACTATTTATAGCATGATTCCAATTTGACATGATACATAGTGATTTATAAAACCAATATCTTTGGCCCAACTAAAAAATTTATCAACAAAAATTGCACCCTCTCCTATACGTAGGGGTAACATTTTGAGATTTTTTTTCAAACTTGCATGATGAATATAATGATCATTGAAAATTAAAATATACTAGAAATGGGAAAGTATCTATAGAGCTATGATATTATAAGACTTTCCTTTTTTTGATAGTGGAATTTGATTGATTTTAGCTTGATTTTAAACTGAATAACATTTTTTCCACTCCACATGAAATTAAAATACTCAAATAATTTCCATACATCTAGCTTGGTCTCCTTATGTGGGATATATATATATATAATGGTTCTTAACATAAGATATTCCACAAAAACAAACTTCAAGATAATGTGAAACGTTACAATACTTATATATTAATGTCTAGATCCCCCACAATAATATAAATACTATAAATAGGTTGACTCCTATTATATATGGATACATGTACAGTTCATATTTATAGACCCATCCAGAATTCCACCTTAATTTCACCCCCTTTAAAGTGAATAAATACAACCTATTCATTGAAATATCAACCCCAAATGTCCAAACCATGAATTCTGAATTCTTTATTTTCATGAACCACAAATATTTTCATTATGAATCTATAATTTTCCAAAAAACCCTCCCTTGGATACCAAAAATGAACAAATTCAATTATAATGGACACTTCTAATGGACTATTTATACTATAGACCCATATGGATTTGAATATATGCCTATGATATAGACAATCAACCTAATCCCTCCTCATCTTGAAGAATGGATTCCACCCATTTTCATATGACATCACAACATTGTGGAAAAACCTATTTTCACATATCATTTATGGTCATACCTTGTGTTTCAGCTCCATATCATCATACATAATTCAAGAACCATATGTTTTGATTTGAAACATTATCACCACCTTCACAAAATGGGTCAGGGTATTCTTATAATTTGGGTCCTATTTTGGTTAATAATATCACTAATCAAGTATACACATCGTCACCATAAACTATATGCATATTTCCTTTGAAATAGTATATACTATCACTGGTCCCTCCATTCATGTATGTAAAACGTTTTTCTTTTTCACTAAATGTATTGTCTCACCCCCTTTTTGGTCTATGAATTAATACCAAATAATATGTTCACATCCTCTATGAGTTATTTTGTACTAGTATTGGACCCATTACTCGTAATCTAGGGTTTACTTGTGCATTTCATAAACAATTTCCCACTTCATTTGTGGTCAAATATAGACCACCCTAAAATCACCATTTTTGAGTCAAAGTTGTACATCCTAAAACTCTATCCATTTAGTGGGGTAGATCATAATATCTAAAAATATTGGTTTAATATTAACAATACATTCTTTCTGGAACCCCATAAATTTAATCCCCAAAAAATTCATATGTAATCTCATGAAGCATTAATTTTTTTGTGAATGGGATGAAATATAATGTAAATTGATAAATAAAAAAATTGGCCCCACAATTTATCCCAACAAAAAACAAAGCCACACCCATTTTTCCTCAATTATATAGGGATTAAAAAAATGCTAGGTGTGAAAAAGTCAAAATTACAATGGGGTATGTAATGTGATTCTAATAAGATTAAGGATTTGAAATTTATGTCCCATTGTTCTTAAAAAAAATAAATCATTCAAATAACTCCTAACCCATAGTTCATCATTCAAGAAGATTCCTGAGAAATTCATAAATACATTCCGTTTGGGTGATTGAACACATTTGAAAATTTAAATCCACTTTACAAATTTTCCTTTTGTGGCCCTTATCACAGTGAGTCAAATAATTCATCAAAAAGGATATATATTGGGGTTATGGTGACAATATTAATGCCTATACTATTCAATTATGAATTACCTAGGTAAAATAATTTTTTCAAATAAAACAATATTAGTGTTATGTTGATGTTATATATTCTTATACCCATCCATGAGATATGTCCAGTAAGAAATGATTCCTCCAAATAGACCAACCCTAGTGCTATAGTGATGGTACTTATACTTATACCCCCTGCAAGCCACACCCAGGAAGAAATCATTAATTAAAATGGAGAAAATATAGTGTTATAGTGATGGTACATATTCCATTACCTATCCACAATCAATGCCTAGGAGGAAATCAATCAACCATGTTGGAAAACTCATGGGATACAATGATTTTACTTATTTTTATACCCATTCATGAGACATATAGATGCTGAAATAATTCACTATAAAGGACCAACTCACCTGTTTCAGTGAAAATTTTTATGCCTGTTGTAGTTTTTGTGTGATTACTTGGAGGGTTTATTTTTTGGATCATTTGTTTTAAGAACAATTTTTATCATTTTCAAATTTTATTTCAATGTTTAAATATTTTAAAATTATCTTGATGTTGTTTCTTCCTATAGTATCAAATATTATTATGAAGTGATAATAAATATAATGTATAAACCTAAATGAATGCCAATTTAAAATTTATGAATATCCATTATTTTATCAAATTAGGAAGGTATAGTATCCAAAATCTATAGTTTCTCTTTGAAATTAAATTAAATGAGAACTAATAAAAAAATAGAAAAAATAGAATCTAATTAGTATTATTTTACAAATCAAACAATTCTAAATGAGAATTATTGATGGAATATTGAATGTTCCTTCATTTTAAAGATTTATATTTGGAAAATGTGCATGTTCCCTCGATATAACAGTTTAATGATCGATACCTTCATCCAATGATATATATCCCAGCTCTTTCTGATCTTAACTACATCTTCACTCTTTATATGCGAGCCTCATATTCCCATATTTCTGTAGTATTCATAAATATTTGGCCATTATTTTTCTCTTACTCATACGGAAAATTATGTTCCTCATGATTGTCACCCTCTAGAATATCTATGTTATGGTTATTAAGATCAAATTAGATGTGGTCACATTTTCAGACTAAAATTTCCCCTTGATGGGTGGGAATTTATTGGATGAAGGGGTGAAAATTATAGTATTTAAACACACCAGTGTGAAATATATAAAAGATATAGAGAAGGATATGTAAATCATCAATAATTATCACTAAATGTGTATTTGTGATGAAAGAATAAAAGTTGAGCCAATCCCATTTTCTCACATCCTAGGTTTCAATAATAGTTTTAGGATCCAAAACCTATTTACATTACATTGTGGATATAATATATATAATTTGGCTCACTATCGATGCATTTTGTTTAGATTATAATATAGGTATATAGAAACATTATTTCAATGTTTTCTAGTTGAAATTAGGGAGTATGTCAATTAGTGTGACCCCCGCTAATGGACAACTCATCACTATCATAGAAAGGTCAACGTATGTAACAAAGCCTCAAACCCTGCTCGATAATAACGAATCCTTTCCACTCCCAATAAAAGTAAAAAAATTAAGATTTACCAAAATGTTTAGAATACTTTTTTGTAATATAATCAATCTTAGAATCTGGTTCCAAGTGGACGGTGGTGTGTATAATTCGGTAATTCAATTGATTATTTTCCCATTACCCTATCTCTCCTAATACTACATCCATATATTAAAACATCCATGACATTGTATATCCAAATGATAGTTTATTTGGATCACTATTGGATGAATACTTAATATATAATCTAGCACCCTCACACATTAGCATCAACTAAAACAAATGAAGGAAGAACATATGTTTCTCCCTTCTGACCTCAGTAAGAGAGAATAATGTTAACTATAGTTGATATCTAAATTTTCATGAGAACCTATAAAGGGTTTAAGGTTTAAAAATGGTTAATCTATATACTATATAGAATAAAAGACCATTTCAAAATGAGATGATATAATAACATTGTTCATGGATGCCTTTACTATTTTCTAATACTATTCTAAAAGGTTAAATCTAAGGAATATAATCAAATTCAACATTATGCATTAACATCACATTGTAATTTTCCAAATATAATTATATTATAAGAGTAAAAACAATGTTGAACAACATGAGTTGAGAGTTATAATGGTGGATTATTATTTTCTTATGATACTTATAACATAGAAATTTTTTTATAATCTATCCATATGAAAACATGAATTCCCCACTAGTTATATGTGGAGACCTTCCTTATAATATATGGCTAAAAAGTTATAAACCTATAAAAGTGTTGTTATGAAAAAGATAATGGGGTTTCATCCCAATTTTTTTACAACCATAATTGTGGTTTTTATATTGATTTCCATATGAGAATAATGATATCGGTAAATCTATCCACTCAGAAATAGTGGGAAAAATACCACAAGCCAAATGACTGAAGTTTAATCTAGCTAGATTGTGTAACACCATGTGGTGTCTTATGCCTGTAACATCCTAATGTTTTATCGATGGAATTACATTCATTATAATAATATCTTATATTATAATCACATAATATTACATAAGAAACACAATACAAATTTATAAATGATGAAATAGTGATTAAAAGTTATTTATAGAAGTTAAGGAACACATAACGAAGAAATAGTAAATTGGCCTTTTGAATAGTAATGTGACCCTTATGAATATTAAATCATCTTATGTAATAGTAACCTCACTAGTTAAATTATAAAACATTTATCCTTCTTATTAGTTTCAATATGATATAATTATGTCATAATATATTTAAATAGATATTTGAAAAAAATTATTAATTAAGTGTTGGTATTTTTGGTAAATTAATAATATTTAATTAAAATTTTATGATCAATTTAATAAATAAAAGAAAAAGTTTTTATTGAGAAATGTATTCTTAGGTCAATATTTTTATGTCTTATGATTATAAAATAATTTTATGAGACCTTAATAATTTTTTGAAAGTGTTAGAAAACCAGTTTTAATTTAAAAACACTTATTTTTCATGTAAATTATGGTTTTAATTGATAATATATTTTCTAATATATATAAAACTATTTATATAAAATTTATTTTACTTTTATGATTTTACAAATCAAAAAATGGTTAGGGTGATTTTTTGGGATTTTTTTGAAATATAAGAATTTTTGGTGAATAGAAAAATACAGTAATTTACGGTATATATACATTATAAGATAAATACACTATTCCATGAGTTATGGATGAAGTAAGAACAATTGGTTCGAACTCACATGATCTAGTTACAATATTTTGGCTTAAGAATTATAACTATTTATTATCTAGATAAACATAAAAATGCAATGAATTAAATATTGAGAAAACCCCCTAGCCTTCACTATAAATACCATCCCTCACAACCTCTTCTCCTCCCACCACTAAAGCCATGTAACATTACCAAATTTTTCTAGAATCCATTTATAAGCCCCTCTACCCCATAAAAGAGTTTTTTTTCGCACCAAAACACCAAAACCTCTTTTCTAAGGAGACTCTAAAGGAGGGTAACTTAAAGAGGTGAATTCCTCTTTATGTTTCTTATGTTTTCTTTTAAATATAATTGTTTTTTTTTCTCTACTCAAAAACAAAGTTTAAATGGTTTTATAAATACAAAAAATTAAATTTTATGTAATGTTACTATCATAAGGAAATAATTCACCATCATTTCACATTCCCCATCTTATAATAAAAATAAAAAGATCATCCAGAATGTGATAATTTATCGCATTCAAGGATGACATAGTTTGAAATTTCCTTTATCTTATTTAAGGTAATGTAATGAGTCCATTTTTATGGTTGAAATATATTATCATATCGATATTATATCTTATTTAATGATCAGGAATCATTTTCTACAAATGATGTTAATTTTTAACAGAAAATGAGTTCATTGTGATATAAAACTGGCCAAAATGAGCCAAAATGATTATCATTATCTATTTATAAAATTATTCCTCCAAAAGTCATAAAACTAAATGATATAATATCAATTTATCCACTAGAAGATCATTAATAAAATAAAGGTTCAATTCTAGATAATAAACCCCACTTTACAAGACCCTTCGTACATGTATACAAGTAAACCAATCATGAAAACCATGGAAAACCAACACTCCCTAGAAATGAAATTGAGTTTGTTAACCCATCAAAAAGGCCATGAATAAACATAATTAAGATATAATAAATAAAATTCATCTAGGATAGGTTATTAAATTTTTAATTAATGAATCTATTTTGTTAATCCATGACCTTAAGATCATGTGAAGGACACCTTCATACTTAAGGGAATGGATTCTACCCAAAGCTCAATTATTCCTATAGGTTATTATTTATCTCTCTCTAGCCAAATGAAGTTGTTTTTTTTGTGGCTCTTATAAAAGTTCTTTATATGTTCCAAATTCATGTATCAAGATACATTTTTTTTCTAGTGATATACATGTTTTTAAAAGTTTCCCTACTCAATTCTTATTGATATGAAATCCTGATTTAAGGGAACTTCCCAAATTCTTACCCATTTTAATGTGCACTAAATAATCTATTTTGAGCCAAAATATATATTCTGAAATAACTAATTTTATTATTAAAACATTCTTTTTTCAGTTCCATTTTTATATAAAATATTTTTCCATATTCAGTTTTAAATTATCTTTAATATGTTCCTTAACCAAACTAAAAACTTGTAATTAAAAAGATTCTTAAATACTCTATTTTAACTTGTTATAAATTCAAGTTATCATCAATTACAATGATTTATTCCCATTTTAACTCATTAATTTCCATGTATGTTCTAAATTTATTTCTTCATGGACACTTTTATGATATTCCCATTTGTAATTCTTTTTTAGAAGATTATAATACCTATTTATTTCCATGGGTAACTTTTATGTAATGTTTGATTATTTATGTATGATTATTTATGTTTAATAGATATTTCTGAACATGTTATAATGGGTGCACCCCAATAGTGCTCTAATTAATTGGGTATAATTTAGTCTCATGAAAAGTAATGTGTAATAGTCTTGGTGGAATTCCTTGAATCATGTTACATGTGTAACAGTCTTCGTGGTTAGCGTAGACACATGATCCTATATATGTAAGGATCCGTGACTCATGATAATGTCATGTTTTATGTATCTTCCACATTACTATTATTCCTGGACTAATTCATCCCATGATTTATATGTTATGATTTCTTATATCATGTTCCATGCCTTTTATATCCTTATGTTATCCCTTTTAACCCATGTTCAATGTTTTATTCTAATGATTATACCCTTACATGTCTTTTTAGTTCATCCCTTTGTTCATGTTATCCCCAATTTATCCTATGAATATGTTTGAGAACAATGTTTGTTTGGATATCTATGGTGATATTAAGTAAAAGTTGTTTTTATGATGTTTAATTATGTACCAAATATTCAAATACCTTACACCTTACGATCCTTGTCTTGAAATATGATGTTTAATTACGCATACAATGATGTAATGATATGTGTAAATGGTTGGGATCTCAATAGTTGTTACCAAATGAATGCATTGTTATTTTTTTTGGATATTTGGAATGGAGAGATTTAGTAGGAACCTTGTGGATATTACTAGGTATAAAAAACATCTCTAAATTTTGGTAAGTATAGAGTAAGTGGATTTCCAAGAAAATACATCCATATAGGGATAATACAAGTGGATGTGGTTCTAGATCATATGTACCAAAGAGTAACAACTTTGACAGGGTGTTCTGGTCCTAACTCAGGGTAACATGATACATAACAATGGACCTTACTCAGCACATAGTTTGAAACTCCTAGAGGAAATGCCATGGTGCATGCATAGGCTAATTATGACCATTTATTAAGGGAGAATTCGCATAAGAATATATGTTAGAAAAAAGATCATAGCTAACATTGATTTAAACATTGGTAATAAAATTATATGATATACTTTTCCATTAAGATTTTATCCTTCTATGTTTAAATATTCCTTATTATTTTAATAAGTTAAGTTTTCAAGCCCCATAATTTCACTTTAGTTTTCTTAGTTAATGGAGGGAAATAAAATAACAGGTTCCAACAATCAATGTGATAAGAAATGTGATGATTTATCATTGATGTTAAAAATAGGATGGGTGCGACTTCACAAAACATTATGATAGTACTTGCTCAGCTGGATCAGGTTTAGAATTATAACATGAGTCTAGTGGATGGCCCTCCTTCTCCATGGAAATATAATGTTGTTGTAGAATCACTCATGTGGAAAATGACTCCCTTTTTTAGTATATCTTTTGATCCCCTCCTCTTGGAACAATAGATTAGCACCATTGGAAAGATAGTTTGTGTTTTGTAGTGATCATAAGAAGAGAAACTAGTGCTAGAAGTTAATCATTTTTATGGGATGTTGTAAAGTGTTGGAAAATGATCAAGGGCACAATATCGAAGGAGGAAATTCATTATAGGGAATGGGAAGATTTCAAGAAAAATATTTTTCAATAAATATTTTCCCTAAACCCTCCATCTCAAGATGGAAAGATATTTCCTTGGACATAATCAAAATGAAGATGATTATATTGGGGAATATGAAGTAAACATTAGATGGCATACTAGATATGCCTCTAGTTTAGCCATTAATAGGGATTGCAAGGTGGATCAACTATTTTTGGACTAATGTGGAGTCTATAAAATGCATTGGAGATTCATGAGTTTGAATGTTATGTGAAGATTGTCCATTGTGCCCTCAAGGTTGAAATGGTGATCAGAGACTCTTAGTTTTCTCATGGGCCCATTGAAAAAAAATACAAAATTGGAGTCTAATATGGGTAGATTGGAAAATAAATCCCATGATGGAAAAAAGATTGAACAAACCAGGTGTCAAAATTTTGGGAAGAATCATCCTAAGAACTATCTAAAAAGAAATAATATTGGATTAAAATGTTAATGAATGGGACATTAGGCTATGAACTACCGACGGGATATGAATAATTCCACTAATTTGGAAGAAGAAAGAAAGGTTCATATCAATATGAAGCCAATATTATAGTTTTTCATATTTATGGAAGAAGGGAATTATGTGGACCATTACCCGAAGCCAATTTTAACACCCCAAGCTTTCACGGTACGCTTCTCTTTGAATAATACAATAACATGTGTTATATGCAACTTCGAGTTCTAACACACAACAACAAATCAAACTAGCCATTAAGAATAGTAATACCCACTCTTTGAAATTTTATACATTTTATCTTTCAAAATAAACTTCATTTTTCAATTCGGAATATTTGTATTAGCATAGGGTGAATTTTTAGTACTTTTCTGATAACTTTCATATTTTGATGAATAGTGAAAATTACTAAATTTTTATTAAAAAAAACACTTTTAATCGAAGTAATTAATAGTGATAAATGATGAATTTGAGTTATTTTAAAGTATAATTATATTATATTTTTACCATTTAATCCAATATTGGTCGTTGGACATAATTTCACATTTAAACTGGACATAAGCAAGTGTCAATCTTTTGGTAGTTATTATTTCTTAAAAACATGCTATTTGTTTTGACAACGAGAATTAATTTTTAAATTAATTAATGAATCTTTAGTGGTTTGAATTTGGTGAAATAGACATCATTTTTGAATTCAAAATATCAAATATATCTTAGGCTGAATTTTTGGTATTTTTCTGAGAAACATCAATTATTGATGAATACTAAAAATCACTTCGTTATTGGTTAAAACCGATTTTTTATTTAAATAATTATTTATATTATTTAAATTAATTTATGTAAAAATAGACACATAATACATATATAAGTTCATTGTAATTCATTTGAGTCAGTTTATAATAATTTTAGATATATAAAAATTTTATTGAACTTTTCACCATCTTTTACCCACCTGTTAGGAGAATTTGAAAATTCACATAAAACTTAATTTTATCACTTCTGTGAGATGAATTTTGATAATCTAAGAGACACGGTTAATATCAAGGTGTAAAATGTGGTTCAATAAGATAAAAATAATTTTTTTGTGAATAGTAACTGTTAACTTTTATTTACCGCGGTTAAAGGTAAATAAGGTAATTCAAGATAAAATGAATATTGTGATAATTCAAAATTTCCTTAACACATGTCCTAACCTTATTGTATGATTAATGGCCGACCATGGGAATCATTGAGTCGATTTTGGGACCCCATGGATCCACTTATGAATGATAGTGACATTTTAGACTAATTAATTAAATGTTAAGGAAAAATTGACATTAAAAAAATCTTTTTGTAATTAATTTTTATATGGTGTTATATAAGTAATATTTTTAACTATAAATATTAATTAGAAAGATAAAAAGATTTCCTACATAATGGTATTTTATTTATAATTTTTAGACATTAAATTATTTAATTTATTTGTGACACAATGATTATGCAGTAATTACTGATTAATGAATGATTAAGATAATTGATATTATAAATACCCAAATAAATGTGATTTGAGACTTTTTATGAATTAAAATAAATTTATAGGTTAATATGACATATTAATATTGGTTATATGAATTTTTTTCGAAGTAATAATTCTATTATGAATTTATCAAAAACAAAATATCCAATAGTGCCAAAATTGACATAAAAGAGTTATTAAACGAAATATTATATTATTAATTGATATTCTATTCCTAAAAATCTATGGTTCGTCCAAAGGACTTATATCATGATAGGTGTATCATTAATGGACCACTTGGGGGTCTATTGGATGTTTATAGTAAGTTTATGAACTATATAATATGAAAATACAAAGTGACATGGTAAATGTCAAACTAATTAACTAAGAGTTAAATCTGAAAGATATGGTTAATATAATGACCCAAACCTATCTCAAATCTATTGGTTGAAAGGATTTAGACCCATCCCCACCTTAGACTTTAAATAATCCATTTTGGATCCATTATAAACAGAATATGAATTTATTATAAAATAATACTTTAAGTTTTTCCTAAAGTGCCCCCCCCCTTATAAAAGGACACCACTTCTAACCAATTCCTCACAGCTCTCAAGCCTTTTTGCTCGTCCAACCTCTGCCCAATTAATCTACTTATATCCCTATCCTCCTTTTAGAAGCCTTAACTTAGGCATAAGGCACTTAAAGAGTCATTTTTTGTTCAAACCAAAGAGAGTTACCCAAATTAAAGGTGGTTAACCTACCATCGACCAAAGAAAAGTTCAAGGTAAGGGTTTATTTCACAACATCTTCATTATCTGAGGTTGTTTATATTTAATTATATACTGGGACCTCTTAATAATCCACATCCATATTTATTAAAAATGTATTTCAAAACATTATTACTATTTTATTAAATATGGGTTAAAGTCATTTATAGCCTTGTTTGAATTTTTACAAGAGGTTTATAAAGGAATCTTTCCGTCATTTTCCAAACAAGGTCTTTTTTATCCTTTTCGACAAAATTAAGGTAGGAATGTTTTTTTAACTTATACGGTGGGTGTGGCTATTTTCCACCATTATAAATTCATCGAATCTTCCCTTAAAATCTTATAAGAATGTTTTAAAAATAAATGTTTTCTCTATAATTATGTGACTTTTAAATGATTTCAAAAAAAAGAAATATTTCTCTCAAATAGTTTTGATTTCATCTATGTAAACATCCTTTGATAAATTTTACACTTGTTTGAAGTTGATTTATTATGATACAAATAATCCATATTGTATTTATGGTTTTGTGATATGTTTGACTATGGATGAGTTATTTTTATTCCATTAATGGTTTATGATTAATGTTTTGGCATTCTGTAAACTAGTTTTAATATGAATTTTTATGTTATATTTCATCCTCTTTTTAAGATGAATGTGTTGGACTTGTATGTTACGGGTTGGGGACTGGTAAAAGTAAGATCTCTGGGTTGGGGTCCGGTTACAGTAGACCCTTCGGGTTGGTGTCCAGTTATTAGAGGCACTCCGAGTTAGTGTCCGATTATTAGAGGCACTCCGGGTTGGAGTCTGGTTACAGAGGCTCTCCGGGATGGAGTCCGATTATAGAGTCTCTCCTGATTGGATTTCAATTAGAGTTATCCCTTAGGTCTTGTCATTAGGCCTTGACACAAAAATTAAAGTTCGGCATTATGCATTCCATCATTATGAAAGTGTTTATTGAT
Organism: Viscum album; assembly: GCA_963277665.1. Lineage (NCBI taxonomy): Eukaryota > Viridiplantae > Streptophyta > Magnoliopsida > Santalales > Viscaceae > Viscum > Viscum album. The sequence goes on from OY728146.1 coordinate 393,276,517, forward strand.
ATTACATGTGATTATTCGACTAGTAGAAAATCAATGTGAATGAGTAAATAGAATTATTTAATTTTATTTCTACCATATTATGATGAAGTTTTGGATTAAAAGTTTTTTGTTTTAGTTATACATTGCCTTAAATGTTTATGCTTATTTATGAATGTTTCCGCTATATTGCATACCCTTACCCAGTGTTTGAGCACACCCCTTTCTATGTTTTATTTTTTCTTAGGATTCCATGAAGTGTGTTGTGAATGATATGTAGGGTTAATCCAAGGGAATAATGGAGTCCATAAATATTATTTATGTTGTTTTGTATGTCTTAAAGTGAAATGTAATATTCATGTAAGTAATCTATTTTCTAAGACTGCTAAACTGATCGGTCCTTCGGGAAATGATTCCTTGTAATCATGCCAATGTATTAAAATAATGCACAAACTCTAGGTAACTAGGGTCGAGGTATTACACCAAGTGTAGTTATAAGAAATAAAAAACAACCACCAAGAAAACCATGAAGTGATTATGCTATCACTACTATTGAGGTGGATCTAGACAATGATGTGAGGATATGCATCCTGGCTATTCATTCATGAATAGTGAAAATACTATTTGATTATAGTTCTATGAATTCTTTCATATCATGTAATATTAGTAGAACTATTCCTGAACTACCTCAAAATATGGGGGTTGAGTGATCTGTGAGAACATGAAATGGGGAAATTTTTTCATCTAAGGTTTATAACTCCTCCCCATTAATTTTTTTTATACTGAACCTCCCAAAAAATTTTGTGATACACCCTTTGGTTGTATTTGATAATATTATAGGCATGTAATGTGTATATTTATATAAATCTAACATCAACAGTCTAGAAAGGGAGATCACTCTTCACATGCCATAAAATCCACCAATTCATTTAAAGTGTAAGGAGGAAGATTACTCTCCTTCAGAATCATTGTCTCAAGTGTGGATATTACTATATTATGAGAAAGAATATCTCTCTAAAATGATTTGGACAATAGAGATGATCCTTCTAAAATTTATCACAATTGGGGGGGGTAAAATTTTTGTAATCATTGAACAATTTCCTGGTGTTCCTCCCGATCAAGAGGTTGATTTCTTAATTGAACATATTATTGGATACCTACCAATATCAATAAAATGTTATATAATGTCTACTGCTGAGCGAGATGAGCTGAAAAAGCAGTTACATGAAAATATGTAGAATGTTTTTATATTCCTATGTTGTTCACCATGGGGGGAGGTAGTCCTTTTTGTTAAGAAGAATGATGGATCAGTGCTTCTCTACATGGACTATCTTGAGCTTAATAAAATTATGATAAATAAAAATTATTCACTTCCATAGATAGATGATATATTCAATCAGCTATGTGGGGTAATTTATTTCTCTAAGGTGGGGCTTTGGTCATGATATCACCAATTAATGCTGATAAAGGAAGATATTCACAATATTTCCTTTCAATTGAGGTATGGACACTATGAGTTCATAGTAATTCCCATTAGACTTACTAATTATCTAACAATTTTTATGGATTTAATGAATTTAGTATTTACATATGACATCAATAAATATTTGGTGGTATTTACCAATCATATTTAAATATACTTAAAGAGAACGGGGGCAGATGAAAAGAATTTGAATTCGGTGATGAAGACTTCAAGAATGAAGAAACTATATGAAAAGTACAATAAATGTGGGTTATGGATGGACGAAGTAACGTTATTGGTGCTTGTTATCACTAGAAAAGGGATATCTATGGATCCATCCATGAAAATGGAAATTGAAGAGTAGCCCCAGATAATATCGGTAATGGAGATACATAGTTTCCTTGTCCATGCAAGGTGTTAATGACAATTTTTGAAGAGGTTCTCATAACTTTGAAACCCAATGTTTACATTGACATGGAAGGGATTGAAGTTTTTATATATTTAAGAATATGAGGGATGCTTTATAGAGATAAAAAAGAGGTTTATTAATATACCAGTATTAAAACTCCCAAAAATTATAGAACTATTTGCGGTATAATGTGATGCTTCAATGAAAGTCTTAGGCTGTGTACTGATTCCAAATGGTAATGTGATAGCCTGTTCCAGAAGGCAGTTGAAAATTCATGTGAATAAATATCACACTCATAAACTAGAGTCGACCATAGTGATCTTTGCGTTGAATGTTTAGAAGCATTATTTCTATGGGGATAAGTGTAATATTTATACTGATCACAAGAGTGTAAAATACTGATTCAAACAGAAGATGATTAATTTCCACCATTGATGATGGTTATACCTCATGAAGGATTATTACTTCACAATCCACTTCCATCTTGGGATGGGAAATATGATAGTGGATGATCTGAGTAGAAAGTATCCTACATCTTTATTAATGGTGATAATTGAGAAGGATCTAATCATATTTGATTTGAAAATGATATAAATGGTAATCAGTCATGTAGAAAAATCATAAATCCTTTCTCCAATTATTTCTCAACCATCCATGAAAAAGAATGTAATGGATGGTCAAATTAATGATATAGATATTTTTAATAGGGTGTAAGCTATTAGAAATTGGAAATCCAGTAGTTTAAACATTGAATAGGAAGAAATTTTAATATTTTGGTAATGATTATGCATTCCATCCGATCTAAAGATAATGATAGAGCTTCTGAATGATGCACATATCTCAACCATCTATATTCACCCCTAGTGCACAAAGATATATCGAGATCTCTGAGAGAACTATTGGTTGGACAATATGAAGAAGGTGATTTATGAATATACATCAATGTTCTCAGTACTTCAATAAGTGAAGGTTGAAGTAAAAAGTCTAAGGGGATGATTAACCACAACCCATATGAACATGAAAGTTGGAGAAAATTTCCATTGACATTATCATTGGACTTCCAAGGAACACTAGAAGAAACAATGGTGTATGGGTCATTAGGGATCTTCTTTCAAGGGCATCTTAGATTATCTCACTTTTATAGGACTTATCATTTGATCAAATTGAAATGATATATATCAAAGATGTGGTATGTATAAATGGAGTACCATTATCTAGTGTATCCAATTGAGATCCAAGATTCACCTCACAGATCTGGAAAAGTCACCAACATTCTCTATGAACTGCGCTGAAATTCAGTACAGACTATCATCCTCTAAATGATGGAAAATTAGAGTAAACTATTCATACCCTAGAAGACATGTTTCGAGCATGTTCTATAGACTTCAAAATAGAATATGACCAATATTTTCCTCTGATTGAGTTCTCTTAAAACAATAGTTTCCACTCCAACATCCAAACGGCCCTATATGAAGACCATTATGAGAAAAGGTAAAGAACACTAGATGATTGAATGAAGTTAGTGACCATAAGCTTCTATGACCAGAAATAGTCGAAGAAATGGTGGAAGAGGTCAAATCCATTCATCGTCACATCAAGGTAGCCCAAATTTGATAGAATGTTTATGAAGACAATAATAGATGTGACCTTTATTTCAATGTTGGAGACATGGTATCCCTCCATATATCTCTATGGATCAAGGTTATGATACTTTGGAAGAAAGAAATGATATATCCCATGTACATCGACCCTTTCTAGATTCATGATCGCGTCAGAGCTCTGGCTTATCAACTAGAACATCCACCTACCATGTCTGAATCACATGATGTATTGCCCATATATATCTTAAGGAAGTATATATACGAGATCCGTCACATGTACATTTTTAAGAGGTGTTATAGTTGCAATATGATCTTTCTTATGAGGAGTAGCTAGTGAAGATCTTGGATTATAGAGATAAAGTTATACACTACAACACTACCCACCTAGTCAAAGTACTATGTCAAAAACATATGTATGAAGTGCCAACATGGGAATTGAAAAAAGCAATAAAGGAGAAGTAAACACAACTATTTTCAACTTAGATCGTAGAATTAAATTTCAGGGGGAAAATTTCATAAGTGGGGATATATGTAACAACCCAATGTCTACTCAATCAAATTCCATTATTAAAATTATGTCTTATAGTATTATTACATAATATTACATATATATCATAATAATATCTTTATAAATGAAGAAAAAGTGGAATAAAAGGTATCTCTAGAAGTTAAGGAACACAAACCAATGAAATAGTAAATTGAACATTAGAATAATAATGTGACCTGCATGAATAGTAAACTAAACAATGTAATAGAAACAACACCAATGTAATTATAAATAAAATTTATACATATTATAAGTGTCAATATGATATAACTATATAATAGTAAAAGTAAATATATATTTTAAAATTTCGATAATTAATTGTTATTATTTTATGAAATCAAAAATATTTAATTAATTTTTTGAATAATTTAATAAATTAAAAGAATATTTATTTTCATTAAATTTATTTATAGGTTAATATTTTGATGTATTGTTGTTCTAATATTATTTTATGATACATTCTTTTATTTTTCAATGTCTCTGAAAAGTAGTTTTAATTTCAATGACTGTATTTTCCAAGTAAATTATGATTTTAATTAAAAAGTAAAACTTTTATATTTAGAAAATTATTTTCGTAAAATGGTTTTCTTTTTGGGATTCAATTCGTTGAAAAATGGAATGTGGGATTTTTTGGATTTTTCTGAAATATATTAATTTTTAGTTACTAGTAAAATCTGGTAATTTATGGTATATATACATTATAAACTGAATAAATTATTCCTTAAGTCATGGATAATTAAAGCACAATTGGTTTGAAATCACAAAACATAGTTAAAATATCTTTTTTGAATAATCAGTACTATTTATTGTTTTGAGAAAAAAAATAAACCAATGAATTAAATAATGAGAAAACACCCCCTACCCCACTATAAATACCACCCCTCACCACTGATTCTCCTCACACGTCTAAAGACCTTTTACTTGTAAAAATTATTCTCTAATCCCTTCATAAGCCCCTAAACCATTAGGTAGTTCTATTTGTCTCCCCAAAAGACCAAAACTTCTTCTCTAAGGAGTCTCTTAAGAAGGAAAAATTCATGTCGTAAATTTGTCTTTTAGTTTATTTTATTTTATTTTTAGGATTTTTATTTTCTTTTACTATCTAAACCTTCCATAATCAAAATTTAATGATAAATAAATTACCATATATATAATTTAATTTTTTTAGGTAATGGAATAATTCATCATCATCTCTCCTTCCCCCTCATTTTATTCAAAAATGAAAACATCATCCGAGATATGCTAATTTTTCTCATTCTAGGACTATCAAGTTTTAAATTTCTTTTAACATCTTAATGGGATGGTCAAGAGACAATTTTTATGGTTGAACCAGATTATAATTACTTATTATATCCTATTTAATGTTTTGGAATCATTTTTACTCATGATATTAATTTATAACACAAAAATGTGTATGTTGTGATAGAAAAATTGCAAAAAAACATAAATGATTATCATTAACTATTTATCAAATGATTATACCTCATGTCATAAAACCAAAATATATAATATAAATTTATCAACTTAAATATCATTAATATCATAAATTTTCAATTAAGTATAATTAATTCCATTTTACACAGCCCTTCATATAGGTTTACATGTAAACAGATATCGAAAACCAAGGAAAACCAACACTCCCAAGCATTGAAATGGAATCTCTTAACCCATAAAAAAGACCATAAACAAACATTATTATGTTATAATAAATAAAATTAACTTATAATTGTGTATTTAATTACTAATTGATTAATCTATTTTTATTATCTAGGACATTACGATCATGTGAATGACACCTTCAGACTTAACGTAAGGGATTCTACCCGAACCTCCATTAATTATTCAGGAAATTATATCACTCTCTTAACCCAAATGAAATTATCTATTTTTTTTATGTGCATATTGTAATTGTTTTTATATTTTTTAATATCAATTATCAATAACCCTTCCAATTTTTTCGGTATATACATGTTTTTAAAAGGTTCCATAATCAATTATTTCGGATAAGCAAACCCAATTTAAGGGAATTTATCAAATTATTACACATTTTAATGTGAAGTTTATAATCTATTTTAATCTCCCATATCTTTTCTAAAATAAATAATTTTATTATTAAAACAATTTTGGTTCACTTCTGTTTTTATATAATAGATTATTCCATATTCTATTTTGAAAGTTATTTAATATTTTCCATAATCCACCGAAAAAATGTTTTAATTCTAAAGATTATTAAATAATATTTTTTACTTTTTATCACAACAAATTTACCTAACATAATAGGATATATGCATATTTTTTGTTATTAATGTCCATGAGTGTTCTAAATTCATTCCTTCATTGAAATTTTTTTGATATTCTTATTTGTAATGCCTTGTGACATAATTATGACATGCATTTCATACCACGGGTAAACTTTATGTTATGTTTTATTCCTTAAGTTTGATTCTTCATTTGGAATAAATATTCATAAAAATGTTATGATGGGTGAACCTAGATAGCACTATAATACATTGGGTAATTTCTAGCGTCATAAGATGTTATGTGCAACGATCTGGGGGTTAGCCATGATTTGTGCTCCAAGTGGAACGATCTCAACTGTTAGCCTAAAAATGTGATCCTCTCTCTGAAACAAGCCTTGACTAATGATAAATTATTGTATTATGATTCATCCACATTAATGTGAATCCATGACTATATGATCCAATTTTTTATATGTTATGATACCTTATACCATGTTCCCAGCCTTTTATATCATTATGTCATAACTTCTAACCCTTGTACTTTGATTTATTCTTACGATTATTCTATTAAATAGACTTTTAGCTCAACCCTTCTTTATTTCTATCCACATGTTATCCTATACAGATGTTTCGGCACAATTGATGTTAGAAGATTAATGTAGATATTAAATAATTTTTTTTATTATGTTTAATTTTGTACCTAATCTTCCAAGACAATAAAATTTAATATCATTGTCTTGTCATATGATGTTTAATTATGCATAAAATAATGTGATGATTTGTATAAATGTCTATGGTATTTTGAATACTCTTCTAGGGAAAACTATTATAACCCTTTAATAAATCATTTTTTTTAATTAGGCGGGACCATGGGAGCATAACCTTTTGCCTCTTCCCGTTAGGATGCAAAAACCATTTCACCATATCATCATGTATAATAATATAATAGTTATGAAGAGATTTGGACAATGATTTAACTTTCATATTTAATAATTCTCCCACTAGAAGTTTGATATGATCAACATGCACCCAAGTGTTATCTAATGTGAATAACTCATCTGGTATCTCCTTAAGGATTAGAATTATTTATAATGTTTAAACATCCAAAAATCTAATCTCAACCTCAGTATGTGGTAGATGAATTTTGTTGGGTTTTAAACATAATAGATAATCAATTTAGCTAAAATGCATACTAGGGATACATGGTAAATTGAGATATCCATACTACATGATATAAAATAACATCCACCATTCAATTGGTTAATTATATCCAAATTCACCGCACATCAAAATATTAAGGCCATTCATTGGAGAGGTTTCTGAAAAATCTCAATTCCCATATTGGATTCTAAACTCATTTGAAATTTCCCCACGAGATGATGAAAATGGAAGTGTAATATTAAGTGATATGGCACTGGGATTCATTATGGCTATCTTAAGTCCTTGATTTAACAATTCCAAATTAATACATTTCTATAACATAAAATTAAATCCCAATTTTTAGAGCCACTAGAATCATAACATAGAATTATAAGTTAACAATTCTCTAGAACACAAATTGAGGTGAGCCTAAAATAAGTATATTAAATTATTAGAAGATCCACTATAATCATAAAATAAAATTCAAACCAAATATTTTATAGATTAACTAAGTTATACAATGGAAAATTTTAAAATATATATGAAATTAGATTCTTTAGTATCTCATCCCATGGAATAATATGAGATTAGGGGTCATTATCAACATTTTTGGTGATAAAAATTATTATTTTAGATACTTTCATCGGAGCATATAAGTGTATTGGGTTAAATCCCTTTGTCCCTATAAATATAAATGATAGAGAACCTCTCTGGATCCATATAAAGATAGAAAATAATAGATAATTATGAATGTAAAAAAATCATACATAACATTATTGAAGATATATAATTGGGATTACACCTCAATCACTCTAGAGAAAAATACAATAGTACACAAGTCTATCAATGAAACATAATGTGATATTACAAAAATATAAATTAATTCTTGTGAAATACACCATTTATAAAAAACATTATCTTTTAAGTAAGAATTTCTCCAAAAGTGAATGACATTTGTGAAGTATGCCTCCTATGTAGAAAGTTCAAAATCTCTTTGAAATCTCAAAGAACATTATGAACAATAATTCAAATTCATGCATTTGAAACCCTTTATAATGGGGTTTTCTATCTCCTAGTATACTGGTCAACCTCAAATAACATTATTGGTCCATTTTTATTCCTCAGAATCAGGTCCTCTTTATGCTGATCATAACCCATTCTTCCGAGGGTGGATATTTGAGGCAAGAAAAGATCAAAGGTTGAAAAAATTAGTCATTAAAAAAAATATGGATCAATGGGATGGAAATTATGATATAATTTGAGAAAGAGAATAATTGAACATTGTTGATTAATTTCTATTCGAAACACTTAATCCATTTTGAGGAACTCATTTGAGAATAACCAATTACAGTCCGTGAACTAATTTCTTAGGCATGAAACTATCATTTATAGATAAAATGAATATTTTTCATTCCGTCCTGCATATGGGTTTTAGCTAATTTTTTTTTGAAAAGGCAAGGTGGCCATAGATGTAAAGACCAGGAATTTTGAACGAATCTTTTTCATAATTCTTTGGAATTTTACGAGTCTGTGGCTTCAGACAACACATGATTCTGAGGCCTGGTGTTCCCAGAATCAATTTCTGATGTTTTGTTCAGGTATGTTCAGTAAAAGTACATGCGAATTTTTCTATCTTTTGAACCGGTGCGCAGAATTAAAATCCGAGGACACCGATGAACTCGCAGTGCCGGTAATTTCGTAAGGGGACCTTTACTGCAGTTGTGTTTTATGCGGGTTGGGAGTTAATATTCGGGGAAATTGGAAATTGATAAATAAAATTATTAGAACAATTTTTTATATCTATTGAAGTTATTTCCTCCGATGGGAGGTCATTGGTGGGTCCCACACCCACCCAACTTCCCATGTGTGGATATTTGAGAGGTGGGGCCCACACGAGCCCCAACATTTCATCTCCCATAACACTCTTCAAAACCCCCTAATTAACTCCTCCGCCTTTATTGTGGCAGCCCACCATTAATTATGGGAACTCTTCCTCTCCCACTGTCCCACTTTAATGTTTTCCAACACATGTTAATCAATAAATTCTAACTCTTCAATGAATTAATTAAGTTGTTTGAATTTTGAATAACTTGTGTGAATAAAATAGTAGCTTAGCTATTATATTATTTTGGGCACTTGTTGTGTTGGAATTTTCGTGGGAGCTCTGAAGAAATAGAGAAGGGTGTTCTTCTCTCGAAGAAAGAACACCACCCTCTTCGACGAAGAATGCCTTCAACGAAGAACGACACTCTCTTCGACGAAGAACGCGAAAGGCTTCTCCATCAATGCTTCCCTTCGGACGCACCCCAAAGCTAATAGAAATGACTAACGTATACTGCGACGCCAGACCACCACGACTCTTGTCTTCCGCGACCCGTTGACGTGCTCTGTGCTCGAAATCGAGGTAGGGGTCTGTTTTTGTATAAAGTTATATATGTGTATTGTACCATAGTACATGGGCATTATTTTAATGATGAATTATGATTTGAGCCACTAACACGGAGGGCACGGGCTAACGAACAAGTCCAGACCCTCCGCTGGATGTTCGTCTGTGCGCGGATTGATGGGCGACGACAAAATGGGGCCGCAACAGAAGTTTGGATCATTCGTAGTGGAGGTCGGGTCTCGAGATGAAAATAGGTGCATGTAGTGGGCGAAACAGACCAACGAAGCATGCCTGATGGTCCGTGGAAGTCGGCGGCGGCCTCCGGCGGCGTCGGCGCGCTGCCGGAGCAGACCGTTGCGGCTGAGCCTTGGTGGCGGGAGGAAATGGAATGGCCTGGCTGTTCTGGATGATTGGAAAGGTGCGGCTTAACACCGCGCCAACTGGCCGAGCCAGGGCGCCCACCCCCGGCTGGGCCGGGGCAGGCCACGCGGAACCAGGACAGGCCGCACCGGCTGGGCTGGACCCGGACCAGGGTTGGGTCGACCCGGTTCGGAACGACCCAGGGTGGGTTGGGCCGGGTCGGGCCGGGCCCCGACCCCCCTTTTTCGGACCGTTTTCGGTTAATTTACCATATCTTGATCTACGAACCTCTGATCGACACACCATCAGTTGCGTAGGATTCCTCAGATTGAGATGGTCTTTTCAATTTATTACACTCAAGGTTTTGACAATGTTTGGGTACATCCTAGTTGGTTTGAACCCAAAACCAATCGGGCCCTCGGAGCGGAAACACTTATAACTTAAGTACCAGACGTCTGATTGACGTGTCGTCAAATACGTTGGATTCCTTATGATAAGATGGAGATTTTTTCATACTAAAATTTAGGTTTGGAAGCAGTTGGAGTACGGTCGGGTTGGATTTAGCTTAAAAACCAACCGGCCCCTTGGAACGAAAAGCCCAATAACTCTTAGACCGGACGCCCGTTTGATGAACCGTTAGCGACATTGGTAATCTCATGGAGAAACAGACCCTTTGAGTATACCCCCTGGGAGGTCGGGGTACAGTTGAGATACGGGCAGGTTGGTTCGTACCTAAAACCAACCGGGCCCCTGGGAAAAAAGGATAATAACTCACAGACCTGGCAGTCGATTGACACGCCGTCTATTACGTTGAGACACCTATGATGAGGAGTTTGTTTGTGATACTTCTACATGAGACTGCATGACACTTGGAATATCGACTAGTAGCTCGTGGAGCGGATCTTCCCGAAGATGAGAAAACAGAGTGTAGAGACCTAGTAGCTATAGATAAGACGACTGCTTGACCGATTCGACTCGGAGTGATTCGACTAGCCCCGTTGACGGAGGGCCCTGTTCGGCGGCAGACCCACGGAGGACGGAGCGCCTGGTTTGGAAGCAGACCCATGGAAAGCGACATGAGGAGTACCTCTGATGGATATTAAGGGGAGCACCCGATTTGGGGGCTGACCCACATCGGAGGAGCACCCAGTTTGGTAGCAGACCTGCGGTACTTGATAGGAGGGGTACCTCAGCAGTCTAAGGATAGTGAGTAATGCCTCGGAGTCGCAACAGGGCCATTGTACTCGACAGAGGGGGAGTTCTCCAGTAGTTTTGGTTTAGATAATGAAATTCCTAGTTTGATCTGAGCCAATGAATTTTCTGTTTTCCTCATGATTGAGATGGGTTACTTGATAACTTACGTATATGTATGGGCATATACCTAAGTAAAGGCTATTTGTTGAGATCTATCTTTGTGGTTTATCCTTGTTGGATTTAGTGAGACCTTGAGGGTCTTAGGGTCCCTACTGAGTATTGTTATACTCAACCTTTCACGGGCGATGCCCGCACCTCATTGTGTTGGATGCAGATGACATAGAATGATGACCGAGGAAGAGTATACGACGACTGGACGATACCCAGAGCTGGACACTCAGAGTGACAGCACACAGAGCGAACCGATAGACGTGGAGTGATGAAGAGGTCATCTGTACATACCCTTCAGGTAGGAACCTGGAGGACGATCTAGGAGCTACTTCACCATTCAGTTGTTTGTCTTTTCAGTTTTACTTTCTTTTAGTTGTAGCTATACCTTTCTGTAGGGCTTATATTTACAGCCCCTTTGTACTTTTAGCATGCTTTTTATACAGATTTACATAGTGTTTGCTTCCTCTTTTTCTCTGGTTTTGTGTGTTTACATTTTATAAATACAATGCCTTCCCGGTTTTAATAGAGTTACGCCTTTCATCCCTGTCACCAGCCCCTAGCCTATGGAAGGAGGGCTTGGGGTAGTCACGATACAGACCCCAGGGGACGGGTCGTGACAAATTGGTATCAAAGGAGTCGGTTCTACCACAGAACTCAGGACTCTCATCATTATTTCAGTGATTAAATAGTGTTAAGAGTTCCAAGAGTGGTTTTTAGTTCAGGGAGTCCAGTGTTGGTGCGGCGGCCGACGTATCCAAACACCAGGACCCTGACTTCTGATTTCTGACTCAGTGCACGAAAACACTTATTTTGTGTCTGTTTTCAAAAGTTTTATTTAGGTCATCTCAACCAGGTTAGCTCACCTCTTTTGAACCATTTTTCCATGTCACATCTGTTCAGGATGCCTCCACACCGACAGTCAGTTAGAGTTCCGAGAGAGTACCCGATGATGGCCCACCGAGCGACAAGGCTCCGGTGCAGGGCCCTATTACTATGATTGCACATTCGGTTGGTGTACCAGCAGCACTACCAGCCGTTGGGAAGCAGATTCCACCAGCCGTACTAGCGGATGGTGCACGCTGACAGAGCGTGTTACACGCGTTCCAGTGGTAGAGGCCTCTGTGGTTACTAGGCGAGACAGACTCACAGGCAGCAGTGGACTGGCTAGAGGTGATTGCTAGAGTTCTACACCTAGTTTAGTCACTAGTAGAGAATATGGTGATCTTAGCTATGAGTGTTTACCAATGAGTGACCATGAGGTTGGTCCGCATAGTGATGAGGCTTCGGTACGTGGACTGATGCCTGAGATAGTAAATTCGGGTAGTGTTCCTGTTATATCACTACCTGTTGGTCAGCAGTTACAACTGGTGGTACCGATAGATGACACATGTAGGCTTAGTGCCTTACACTTGTTTCAGCATCAGATACCCCTCAGGTTCTGAGGCAGGCCCGACTCACAGGCAGCTGAGGACTGTATTGAGTAGGTGGATGAGAGTTTTCTAGAGTTCATACAACTTCGGCTGGATGACATGTCGGTAGCTGAGTATTCATTGAGGCGTACAGATCATTCTTGGTACTTGATGACTACGATACGATCAGTGCTTTAGAGCTCAGACCTCAGAGTGTGGTGTGTTTAAAGGACATCTAAGCGAACAATTTTCTTCTATTCATTCCTACTTATGCAAGGGTGCTAGAGAGAACCTTTGTGGTTAAATGTTCTTTGGATGAGTGAATACAACAAGATAATGTTAGTAGTGGGAAAGTATGGAACTGACACTAGTCTCAGAGACTTGATCATGTGAAATTTTTCAATAAGAGGAAGTGTTAACGACAGATTAATCTGCAGATTAGTAGACGTGGAAGCAAAGCTAAGAGAGCAGCATGAGGTGGTGTACATTTCGACAGGTTACAACCACCGACCTTTTTTGTTCCCGCCAGGCTCAGGGAGCTGGAGGGCATGGGAAGAGAATAGTTGCATGCGGTCAAGAAGTGTGACCCAGGGGATCAAGGAATGATTCGAGGTACAGTCTGTGCCTACTACGAGCTGCCGTATCAATGGACATAGGTACCAGTCATTTCATCCTTCCACGAATCTTTTCTGAGACATAGTGTTTCTGGTTAAGCCGTTGACTTGACCCTCATGTCTGGAGATACCATTGGGTAGAGACTCGATAATCATGCGTATGCTGACGGTGTGATCTGACCCTTGCGGCGAGAGTTTCGGTTGAAACATCTTCGTGGCAGCATCGAGGCCTTACGACGTTAGATTGGGTATGGAGTCGGAAACCACAGTTCATAGACAGATTGACAGTATTAGGAAAAAAGGTTTTGGTTTATCTACAACATTGGGATGGGGTTTTTCCTTGGTCGGTGAAAAGGGAAACCCAGGATGAACTGGATAAACTCATTCTTAAGAGGGTGTGACCGATCACTCTTGAGTAAGCCATCCTTACCCTCATGGAAGCAAGAGTTTTGAGTATTTAGTTCCTCCAGTTCTATGAATTTGAGATAGTCTATACTCTTGGGAAGGGGAATGTTGTTGTGGATGTGCTCAGCAAGAGGACTGGTATGCAGATGCTAAGAGAGGCGACAAAGCAGTTGCCTACCATACATATATCCTCTATGGATAGAGATAGTGCAACCTATCTATAGTAACTCCTCCACTTCTTCAGCAGAGTAGGCGAGGTGGCTTACCGCCTGGCCCTTCCACCTCAGTTGCACCGGGTGCCCAGCGTGCACCACATATCTCAACTGAGGAGATGCGTGCACGAACCCTTCCACATTATCGATCACGGCGATCTGGACATCGATGATGAGGATACATTCATGGAGGTTTCAGTAGAGATTGAGAATCGACGGGAGCGGGTCCTATAAGGATTTTCGATTCCTATGGTGTGCATTTTCTATCAGCATGGGAACCTCCAGGAGAGCACTTGAGAGATGGAAGCTCAGATGCGTACTCAGTACCTCTTTTTTTACCCAAGTGTGTCTTGAAGCTTTACAAGGACGTAAACCCCTGAGGAGAGAGTAGTTTAAGGAGCAGTATTTTTCAAGGAATTTTTTTTTCATAATTCTTTGGAATTTTACGAGTCTGTGGCTTCTGACGACACTTTATTCTGAGGCCCGGTGTGCCCAGAACCAATTTTTTATGTTTTGTTCGGGTACGTTCAGTAAACGTACATGAGGGTTTTTCTATCTTTTTAACCAGTGCTCAAAATTGAAATCCAAGGACACCGATGAACTCCCAACTCCAGTAATTTATTAAGGGGACCTTTATCATAGTTGTGTTTTATGTGGGTCGAGAGTTAATTTTTTGGGAAATTGGAAATAGTTAAATATAATTGTTAAAACAATTTTATATATCTACGACAGTTATTTCCTCCCATTGGAAGTTATTGGTGGGGCCCACACCCACCCAACTTCCCATGTGTTGATATTTGAGAGGTAGGGCGCACACGATCCCCAACCTTTCATCTCCCATAAATCTCTTCAAACCCCCCAATTAACTCATCCTCCTTTATTGTGGCAACCCCCCCCCCCCCCCATTAATTATGGGAACACTTCCTCTCCCTCTCTCCCACTTTAATGTTTTCCAACACATTTTAATCAATGAATTATAACTCTTCAATAAATTAATTAAGTTGTTTGAATTTTGAATAACTTGTGTGAATAAAATAATATCTTAGCTATAATATTATTTTGGGCACTTATTGTGTTGGAATTTTCATGGGAGCTCTGAAGAAATTGAGAAGGGTGTTCTTCTCTCGAAGAAAGAACACCACCCTCTTCGACAAATAACGTCTTCGATGAAGAACAACACTCTCTTCATTGAATAACGTGAACGTCTTATCCATCGATGCTTCCCTTCGGATGCACCCCAACGTCAATGGAAATGATGTCCATATACCGCGATGCCCGACCTCCGTGACTCTTGTCTTCTACGACCCGTTGACATTCTCCGTGCTCGAAATCGAGGTTGGGGTTGTTTTTGTATAATTTTATATATGTGTATTGTACGTTCGTACATGGGCGTTCTTTTATGATGAATTATGGTTTGAGCCTCTAACGCAGAGGCCACTGGCTAACAAACAAATCAGGACCCTTTGCTGGACGTAGTCTGTGCGCGAATTGATTGGTGACGACGAAAAGGGACCGCAACAGCGGTTTGGAGCTTTTGTAGTGGAGTTCTGGTCCCGAGATGAACATAGGTGCAGGCTGTAGGAGAAACGGACCACCGGAGCACGTCCGGTGGTCCTGGGAAGGCAGTGGCAGCACGCCACACCGGTGCCGGCGTCCGGCGGTGGTGACGCGCAGCTGGATCAGACCTCCGTGACTGAGTCGTGACGGCGGGAGGAATCGGAATGGCCTAGCCGTTCCGGAAGATTGGAGAGGTGCGGCTTAACATCGTGCCAGCTGGCCGAGCCAGTGCCACCCCCCCCCCCCCGGCCCGGCCGTGGCGGGCCACGCGGAAATGGTCCAAGCCGCACCAACCGGGCCGCGCTAACCCGGGACGGAGCCGGACCCAGTTCGGGTCCCCCCGGTTCGGGCCGACCGGGGGCGGGCAGGGCCAGGTCGGGCCGGGCCCAAAGCCCCCTTTTTCAGACTGTTTTCGATCAATTTCTCATACCTTGAGCTACGGACCTCTGATCGACGCACCGTCAGTGGCGTAGGATTCCTCGGATTGATATGGTTGGTTCGGTATATTACAATCAAGGTTTTGGAAATGTTTGTGTACATCTGGGTTGGTTCGAACCCGATACCAACAAGGCCCTTGGAGTGGAAACACATATAACTTAAGGACCAGACATCCGATTGACGTGTCGTCAACTAAGTTGGATTCCTTATGATGAGAAGGTTATTTTGGAATACCCCACTTGAGGTTTGGATGCATTTGGAGTACGGTCGGGTTGGTTTTAGCTTAAAAATCAACCGGACCCCTGGAACGGAAAAGCCAATAGCTCTCAGACCGGACGTCCGTTTGACGAACCGTCGATAGTGTTGGTAATATCGTTGAGAAATAGTCCCTTTGTGTATACCCCATGGGATTTCGGGGTAGAGTTGAGATATGGTTTGGTTGGCTCGTACACGAAACCAACCGGGCCCCCGAGTCAAAAAGGATAATAACTCACAGACCGGGCGTCCGATTGACACGTTTTCTGTTGCGTTGAGACCCATATGATGAGGCTGTCCTTTGTGATACTTCTACGTGAGACTTCGTGACACTTGGAGTATCGACCAATAGCTTGTAGAGTGGATCCTCCTGGAGACGAGGAGAAAGAGAGCGGAGACCTAGTAGCTGTAGACCTGACGACTGCATGACCGATTCGACTCGGAGTGATTCGAAAAGCCCAGTGGATGGAGCTCCCAGTTTGGCGGCAGACCCACGGCGGACGGAGCACTTGGTTTGGAAGCATACCGCAATACTTGACAGGAGTATTATATCTGATGACTATTAGGGGGAGCACCTGGTTTGGCGGCAGACCCAGAGTGGAGGAGCACATGGTTTGGCTGCAGACCCGTAGTACTCGACAATAGGGGTACCTAAACAGTATAAGGTTAGTGAGTAGCGCCTCGGAGTTCGGACATGGCCATTGTACTTGACAGAGGGGGAGTTCTATAGAAGTTGTGGTTTTGATAATGAAAATCATGGTTTGAGCTGAGTCAATGACCATTGTGTTTTCCTCATGATTTAGATGGGTTACTTGATAACTTAGGTATATGTATGGGCATATACCTATGTAAAGGTTGTCTGTTGAGATCTTTCTTTGTGGTTTATCTTTGTTGGATTTAGTGAGACCTTGAGGGTCTTGGGGTCCCTATTGAGTATCATTATACTCACCCTTGCACGGGTTATGCCCGCACCTCATTGTGTTAGATGCAGACTACATACAACGCTGACCGAGGCAAAGTATACTGGGACTGGATGGTACCCATAGGTGGACACTCAGCGTGACATAACACGAAGTGGACCGATAAACGTAGAGTGTTGAGGAGGACATATGTACCTACCCTTCTTGTAGGAAACCGGAGGACGATCCCGGAGCTGCTTCACCATTCAGCTGTTTGTCTTTTCAGTTGTACTTTCTTTCAGTTGTAGCTGTACCTTTCTGTTGGGCTGGTATTTCCGACCCCTTTTTACTTTCATCACGCTTGTTATACTGCTTTACTTAGTGTTTTCTTCCACTTTGTTCTCGGTTTGTGTGTGTTTATGTTTTATAATGTCAATGCCTTCCATGTTTTTAGGGAGTTACGCCTTTGGTGCTAGTCGCTAGACCCTGGCCTATGGAAGGTGGGATTGGGGTAGTCATGATACGGGCCTCGGGGGACGGGTCGTGACAATAGTGTACTTCGATACATTCACAAAGAACCATCCACCATATGAAACTATTTTTTTGACTTAGAGGTGTCTTTTATGGACTCCCATATAGAAGTTTCAATTACAAAAAATTTCAAAATGTTGGGTGGACTTATAATTCAATAAAACCCTTTAAAATTTCCTTCTCCCTCATGATTTTTCATTTTAAGTAAATAAAAATATAATTATTTCCACCCAGAAACAATTACTATTGTATAGTGATATGTGGAAAACATATCACCACTACAAGGCCCTCTTATGAAATTACATTCTATGTGGAACCATGATTCCTCGGCTGGGACATGAACTTGAAATTTGGGATAATTGTTGATAAGAAAATGCCTAAAAATATTAGGGTCAATGAATAATAGGGGTGTGGGTAGAATATATAAAATTTCCAATTCTATAAACTAGAAACTCAAATCAACAACCGTTTAACACCGTTAGATAGTTGGGGATACCAAAAAAGAGGAATGACTTTAAAATAGATAATATAATATTACATCTAAAAGGTAGGCCCTTTACAATGTAATTCCCCTCTATTCAATACATGAAGGAATTATATAATAATACCTTTGTGATGGAATCTCCTCAAAACATCTTCATGAATGAGTAACTACCATGATGTACACACATTGAAAAAGTTCCATTTTTAATTGTTAATACACTATGTAAAATGGGTTGTATGAAGTGTATTCATTACTCCTGTATTAAAGATCTAATCCCATATATAATTTGGATTCACCGGGACCCCTTTTTATAGCTTCTAAATGATTCTTATAGACATTATTTAATCATATTTTAAACCACTAAAAGGACAACCTGAGGATCCATACGAGGACATGAGATATACAAGATTTGGGTCTGAAATCTATCATAAACCCCTTCAATCATGTTTTACATTGATGAAAAGAAAATCATGAGATATTCTTCAAGATTATTATAACACCAGGGGAAGTCATTTCCATGGAATCACTTAGTAATATGGCTCCATATTGGTAGAGTCCTAGAGATATATCTCTTTAATCAATGGCGGAATAATTCGTTTCCTACAGAGTCTGGTTGAATATAGAATACTTCATGGTGTGATACCCTAGTTTTCATTGAAGGATGTTACCCTATTATTTTCATACATTTAGAAATATGTTGAATGTTGAGAGTATGGTCATCCCACATTTATCACTCCCGTAACATTTACTTTAGGATGTCATATCCCAACTTCCTTCTATAACATCTCCCTTTTCCATTAGGGGAAATGGAATTATATATGTTCATGGGCTTCCTATTCAGGTGGAATTCACATCCATATCTAACAGTATATTTCCATTGTTCCTCTATCATCTATAGTTTCTCATACATATCATGACTCATGTGGGCGTTGAGATCTGACATATTTACATTATTCTCATAATTAAACTATATTATTGGGAATCCCAACATGGTGTATTTACCATCAAGAATTTCAACCTCAAGAATCATTATTAGTTGTATTTCCCAAATATATATTCTCCTAACTCATTTATCGATTCATGAATTTACGGCCATCACTGATATGGAATCCCCATTAAGTTACCTTTCATCAAATCTATTGAAATAAAAGAGATTTTAGAGCTATTATTTTCCTCACTGAGGATGAATTTTGTGGGTTTAATGGTTTAGTTAATCTTTAAATTATAATTGAGATGTAACATAAGTATCACGTTGTAGTCTTAGCTGCATGGAAGTAAATTTCCCAACACACCACCTTTTCACATAATTTTAATTCTCATTTCATGGTCCTATCAAAAGACTATAAACAATACATAGAGAACTTTTTGGGATTTGATTCTTATTATATGAGTTATTTAAGACACCTTCCCATGAATTAAACCCAATATCCAATCCACCTACTTCTCTCTACACTGGTTCATGTCCCCACAATTATAGAAATACTTACTCATTATGCAATATATTCCCTCTGAGATCAATTCCAATTATACCAAGGTCATATTCATCAATGATAATCCATTTATCATTCCATATTTTGGATAAAATATTTCTTCCATCCACGGGATATATTCTTCCCATTTTTCATCACATTATTCTCATTAATCAATGTACCCAATGAGAACCATATTCACAGGGTGATATTTTTTATGGCACTAACACAATGTTAGTAGGTTGTATTCCTTACGAGGTTAAATAGAAAGGGTAATTCATGCATAAGTCTGACACTTGACCTTACAATGAATTTATAACCTAGATGTTCTTGTCATATATCATAATACTCTATAGATCCATCTTTTTTTGTGCACCATAAATGGTATGTTTAATACCATTAAATGACATAAAACTAGATGGGACTTGATTCCATTTATAAGGATAAAAGGAATCATTTTTAATAGTCCTAATACCTTAAATATTAAAATATGTTGATTCCCTAGATGGAAATAAACTTCATAGTTACCGATTATATAGATTTAAAACATAGTTTATTAAAATTGGGCATCACCAAATAATAATGAAATAATATATAAAATATATGATATAGAACAATAGTTCCATTTCTGGAGAACGTTTTATATTGAAATATTGTTCCATTAATGGATAACCTTTTATACGTACAAAGTTTCAATTCTATGAGATAAATTTGACAAATACTGAGGTTCACAATGACAAATATTAATAAATTATTTCTGATATGAGGGATACCAATATTTTATTGGGATTTGTTATGGAATGATGTGCATGAATTAACTCAATGAGAGAGTATTGGAGTAGGGGAAAATTCCAAAAAATTGGGTTTGATGAGCATAACATTCCATCATGTCGATCATTGTGGGTGACTAAGAATCATTGATGTGAAACTAAAATGACCACCTGCCTTTAGAAAGAAGGTACTTTCCAACACCTTTTTAATGGATATGGGATCCACTAAATGATTCTAATTATAAAAATAAACAATATTTTTAATACTTTATGATAATTTTTCATATTATTCTAAAAATATTTGAAGAATATAAAGAATAAAATGTTATAAAAGAAGGAAATATCTACTTTATCATTATATCTTGTGGTTTCATATACTCAATAAGTGAAATGATAATTAACCTCTAAATGATACTTTTTGATTTATTCGTAAATGATGTCCCTCATGGTGTTTTTTTGGATGTGGATAAATTTTATGATTATATAGAATATAATTTATTGTATAGATAAAAATATACTCTTGATGGAGGAGATGATTTTTGTGCATTGGTTGACCCACCATGTATAACCAATGGAGTCTGATAACTATTTTTTTGGAATACTATGTGTGATGGTTTTTTAATATAATTTCAATGTATGTAATGATGAAAATATACCTAAAATTGACACCTTAATCCTTTGATACCTGTCATACACAATAGTTATAACCTATCAAAACATGATTTGGTTGCGAATATGGCTGATTATACTGTAAATTGAATCTTAATCGAGGTTGGATTTGTCATCTAATATAATGAGTATGAAATATAGGCCCTTAATTAAGAAAGCATTATGGAGTGTATGTAACACCATGAGAATTTTCGAATTTGTGTATTATTTAAATTTAATTTCATTGATTTCTTAAATTTCATGTGGGGTAGAGTCTAAAACGAACTGCAAAATATTATTATTACAACCATTATTACATAGCAGTTAAATTATAAAAAATGAATAATAGTTACCATATTATGAAACATATAGTGGTTCTACTCATTTATAATGTAATAATTTATTAGTTTTAAATAAGAAATCTATTTTTAGTAAAGTCTTTTTATTATTTAAAAATAAGTCTTCTGGAAAAAATGATTTTTCAAGATTGAGAGTAAATATAAAAATTAATTTAATGAAAATTTATAAATGGTATCTTGAAAAATAAATAACATTATTTACCTAACCAAGTCAAATTTATCTATAGTGTATTTTTTTTATAATTTTATGAAAATATTAATTTATCTGTGAATTGTGGAATGTAATGATTTTAATTAAACTCTGAATTTTGTCATATTAAAAAGTACCTTTCTTATTTGAATTTTTTTTCTTTGTAACTTATGCGTTATTTATTTAGATATAAAATAAATAATTATTTTTTTATCTTAATATCTTATTTTAGTATGCATAATTTTTTTGATTAAAAACACATTTCTCAAACGGGTTTTAACGGTGTTATATATGATTAATTTTATATTATATTCTGCCATTTTTGTGAGTAGAAAATTGAAAATAAGATTAAATATTTGAAATAATTTTTTCAAAAAATAGTGAATATTTCCCCATTTGTTTTATTTTTCAAAATTAATAGTTACTCTAGAAGTTTTATTTACACGGTAATGGTAAATTAGATAATTTTAGTTTAAAATAAAATGGTTAGGATGATTAAATAAATCCTAAACATGAATAAATTTCATTTGACGACTGAATTTAATATATATTTGGCCATTGTTTTGTTATGTGAAATTCAATTTCTATTCAGATTAGATTATGACCCTTTTAGTATTTTATTTAAATAAAAGTCTAACATGTCACACTGTTGTTTTAATAACACTATTTATTTATATGGGGTTAAAAATGGATATGTTTTTATATAAATATTAATTGGAAATATAAAATATTTATATTTATCATTGTAATTTATTTTCAATTTTTAATGATTAAATAATTACCCTAATTCCTTTGACAACAGTAATATAGTAATGATTAAAATGATGGGTAAAAATCAACTAAAAGATATTTAAAATTATAAACGAATTATTATTTGAGATAATTAATGTGATTCAAGAATTTTTTAGTTTACCATGAAATTCTAGGGATTTTTTGAAATAATATTTTCGACTTCTTGGGGTTTTAACTATGTTATTTATGTACAATTAATTAATAGCATCAAAATTTCCAATAATTATATTTTATGAAAATAATTTTTTCATAATTTTTTCAAAAAATTATAAATATAATAAATAATGGAACTGATGATAATATAATGTCCTAAATGTCATAACATATTCATTTATAGTTCATTTAAAAGTAATAGGATCCAGATTAGGTTTATTATATTTTAATATATTGAGAAACTCTTAATGTCTCCCTCACAAAAATTATAAAATAGAACACTATACCTCACTTATTAAACCACAATGGGCATTCTAGATTGACCATATAATTCCAAATTTTATTTTAAAAATAATTATTCACAATTTACAGGTCCTAGTCATTCCAAGATATGAATGATAGATCCTTTTAGATGAGATCAAAAGGATTCTTTTCCAATAAGAGGTAATGACCTAAACCGGTCTATTTTTTATACTTTTATTTACCTCCTATAAAAAATTGATATTTGTCATGCAATAATAAATTAATTAAAATAAATATTCTTAAATCTTATTATTGTTATTAGAACACCTGTATACACCCAATTTCCCATCAAATAAGAACTGAAGGTATTAGTCATATGTATGTAGGACTTATATTATCCACATAGCAATGGAATTAATTTTTCCTTAGTATATTATATGTGTGGGAATTTTGATGGGATTGATGTTTATATATTATATTTAAAATATAGTTATAATTTATAATTAATAATATAATATCAAACATCTAACCTTCTAATTTTTTTGGAAACGACAACATCAGTCATGCATTCCCATGGATAACCACCTCCACGAAGCGATGCTATTAGTTTTTCATTATTATTTTATATGTATAGTAATACATATGGATTTTAGGAGTATATATTATGTATAATAATTATTCATGAAATGATAATTATTATATACCATTATTTCATTCGATCATTTGAAATGTAAAATCAACGTTAATGCATTCGTGAGACATACCGTCTCTATGAACGATGTAATTATTTTCCAATATTCAAGTATTATATATTATTATATATACATATATATAATGAATATATATAATATTTATATCATTATTAAAATTATGTAGTTTATGGATCAATTATCAAATTACGAAGAAAAAACTACCAAACCAAAAACTATTGAAAAAATGAAGCTGATATCACCCAAAAGAGTGATTTTAACAAACAATTTAAAACAAATGGTTAAAAAGGATATAACTAAACCATATGTGGGATATATTCATTATACATGACATGTTTTTATTTTGTGGTGTATATATTACCCATGAATGTATTTTATTATAATTATCATGAAAAGTATGAGAAATAAATATCAAACTAATGTTACGTCATTCATATCTCTTATGATCAAAAGTAATTAATGATGTAAGGGTTTATTTTACAATCTTATCATTATTCAAAATAGTTTATGTTTAAGTATGCACTACGGAATATTTATATTCATTTTAATTTTTTTTAAAAGGCTTCAAAAAATGTTTTTTTAATTATACTAAAATTGTTTTTAATAATTTTTCCCATGTTTTACTTTTTTACAAAATGCTTTGGAAGGAATATTGTTGTCATTTTCTAAATAATGTAATTTGGGACTTTTTGAACAAAAACACGGAAGGGATGTTTTTTTAATTTATATGTCAAAATAGAAGTATATTTCCATCACTATTTTTCAATGAATTTAAGAATACTTTATAATTTTATAAGTTTAATTTCGAATATAATGTATTGATTTATAAGTGATTAACTCTACGAAATAGAATTTATTTTAAAATATAAAATTTTTTACGTCAAGAATTATTCCAACTAATATTTCAAAATTGGTTTTCGTTTTATGATGAAATCCTTTGATGATAATTTATATTTATTAAGGATACTATCTAGGAATTCCACCCTTATTTATTTTTTGGGTGGTTAATTTTTATGATGAAAAGATGGTGAGGAAACCTATTCTCTTTTCCACGGGTTATAAATTAATGAATTTTTAATGAAATTATCATATTTTCATGAGTTCTTAGATGAAAAATGTTTCTTGATATTATAGAATACATATGTATGATTTTTTTCATATGTTATGTGGGATATATATCTCCCTCCAATGCCTTGGGTAAATTTGGATAACTCATGAGTTCAAATTCTTCTGTGTGAACCTAATTTCATGGTAACAAATTTATCTATGGATCTAGTTTTCATGTTCATAAGTTTATTCATGGAACTGGATTTTATGTACACCTATTTATATGAACACTAGGGTTTCATGTCCACAAGATCATGAGTGGACCAAGTTTCATGTCAATAAATTTATACAGAATCTATATTTATTATCTTTGACTTAAATAGTGAACATGTTTTTATTTATACATATAAAAAAAGTTACAAATTTGTGCCATAATTCCATATATTATGTCAATTTTATGTATTTATGGTTTATGTTCTATAATTTATTTTATGATTCAAGTATTATGAATAAAAAAATTTTATTCCATGACTCAAAATTATGATATTTTATATAGAGGGTGTAAATTTAAATTGATAAGATCATGTTCTCACAAGCTTAGGCTAATTACATGCTTATGTGATCATAGATATCTCCTTTGTTTAGCCTTACATGGAATATGTTTTAACTCTCTTTTATGTTTTCTTTCCCCAAATTAAGAAGATAGGTTTTAGAATTGATGATTCTAGGAATGGTGATATGTAATGAAGAACTTTGTGGGAGTTAATATACATCATTTATGAAAAACTTGTCTAGGTGTCCACATTTCCAAAGGAACTAGACCTTTATGATTCATGTGTGTATAAAAATTTTATTTAACATATATTCATATACTATGACATAATATATATGAATGAAAATATGTTTTGTTATATTTTATATCTGAGTAGTGTTTATCTAGCCTTTGGAAGTCCGGATGAGATTATTTTTGAAAGAACCCAAGGGATATGACTAAGAATAAGATAAAATCGTAATAGTTTTTATTATT
Organism: Viscum album; assembly: GCA_963277665.1. Lineage (NCBI taxonomy): Eukaryota > Viridiplantae > Streptophyta > Magnoliopsida > Santalales > Viscaceae > Viscum > Viscum album. Next base: position 393,302,215 of record OY728146.1, read on the forward strand.
TATGACCTCAGTTAAACCTAAGGACTCATAAATTTAAAACAATATTCTTGGATTTCAATATATAATTAATTATGTTTCATGATTTTGTGGGATTTCAATATGATTATAATTATTCACAAGATGATTATTATTTTTAGTAAAAGAATGGAACCTTAAGAAAACATGTGAACAATTAATTTTATAGACATTGAAACGACCATGATTAAGTGAAATTGAACGGATTAGGAGAAAGGATGAAATATCCTATGAATATGACTTCTAAACTCTCTAAATCTACTGGAGGAAACATGGATCATTTTGAACTTAAGAATGCACCATAGAAGGAGAAACATGTTTTTGAATTGTTATTTTGAAAATGAGCACAATACTTCTATGAGTATTCAAATTGAACCTTTACTGAGAACATGATCAATGTGATGAATAATATATTTTCTATTATTTAGTGTTCTAACCATGAAAACGTTTTCCATACTGTTTATCATTTTAAAGGTGAAGAATATCAATGTTAGAATCTTTTTATGAATATGATGAAAGTAGAGGAAATTAGATCCTTGAGATGAGATGATATAAAGGTTATATTTTATATAAATTACTTCCCTCATATTCAATGGACAAAAATGGAGAAGTAATTACATGAGATTAAGAAGAAGGATAAATAATCCATTGATACCCATGAGGGAAAATATAAATTACTTTTAGTGTATGAATTTTTTTAATTATGATCCATGACAGAATAAACAGTTGATTTAAATGTGGTTCGAAACCTATTCATTTAAAGAAATTATCTATTAGAGACTTTGGAATAAATGAAAAAAATAGGTCAATGTGCACTAAATATGGGAATGGAATATAGAAACCCTCAATGTTAGGTAGATAAGAAAATGAAGATTGATCTTCATCGAAACTCGACTGGTATGTGACACAGTGGAAAGAAAAAGTTTCAACCACCTATTTTCCCAAAATATGGGAAGGATCACTCAATGTTAATTCATGAAGTGAACAATAAAGTATTTAAAGCATGGTAAGACTTCCCATTTTGTAATATAATTTCAGTGTGATGTAAATGGGATAGTAAATGAAATGAATAGATACAGAGAGATCTACAATAATAACCACTCACACATCAGTTTTATAAATTCAAATAGTTTGGGCAATATGTGAATTAATTCCATATTGATAGTTCTATTGAAGATCGTAAGACACAAAAATATTTGAAGTCTATGGATAATGGTAATGCTTAGAAATTACAACAGTTTTATGTAATTAGTATATATAGGTAACCCTTATCCTCTAATATAGAGTATGGGACTCTATGTTGACATTTTAATGAGTCATAGTGATAAAATATTAATCATTTAATGAAATTTTATGTGAATTTGAGCATTGCATAGTGATCCCTACATAGATTACATATATATTTCTAGAATAAATAGATCATATTTTACATTCATATTCAAGATATGTTCATCTTTTAGTGGAAGGATTAAACTAAACCATCATGGGAAATATTTTGGACCTTGTTAAGACATTCTATAAGCAATAAAGTGTGAATTATCAATTAGAATAATATATGAAGGTGACCTTTTGGGAAATGAATATTTTACCAAGGAGAATACTTGATCAAGGTGTATACATTTTGATATGATGCATTATGAATAATTATTTTTTTGTTTTGTCGACCATGGAGGTATATGAGATCAAATTATATTTAGGTTTTCAAAATGGTCATTAAAATTTTTGAGGGGCCTTAATGTCAAGTAGTTGTGAAATGGTTTAAGTTGAATGTTTGGATTGTATTATTTGAGTTTATAGTATTAATTACCAAAAAAATATTTTTCATTATGGTTATGGTAAATATTTGTAGGTCTAAGGAAATATTTATGGGTAATATGAGTAGATAAAACCCTATAGTGGGATTATAGTTAAAAAATAAAAAAAAATCAAGTGATATTTTTCATTCTGAGAAATCAATGATCTTTTATCCAAAAACATATTTATAATTTTTTGATGGTTCCATTTCTCCAAGACATGATCTATATTACTCTATATCCATCCATATGAGTTAGTTTTTTCGTTAGTATCCATGTTTCATTATTAATCTTAAGTTATCGTATATAGAAAACTCGTTATGTGTTATTATATATGACTTTCATAATTACCTTCCAATATTTTAAGAGGAAATTACATTAAACCATTTTATGATGTGGTTCTCTACAAGGTAATTTTAAAATTTCAAATCATTTATTACCATGAAAAAGTCAAATCCCAAGGGTGAAATTTATTTTAGGGAGGAGAATGTATCACCCAAATATTTTTGTAAATATTTTATCTAATAAATATAATTTCATTAAAAGATTTCCTTTCACGCAATATGGAGTCTAAAATGAACCATGAATTATTAATATTAGGTATTAATAACCTAACCATTAAATCATTAGGAATGAACAATACAAAAAAATTGAAATATAAAATCGTCATACTCATTGATTATTCTTCTATTTATGCTTTGTGAATGAGTACTCGATTTTTAGAATAGTCATTTTATTCGTCCAAAAAATATTTTCTTTAAAAATGGATTAATTTTTTATGAGTAAATATTAAAATATATTTCGGAAAATTATTAAAAATATATCTTAAAAATGAATTTAATTTTAGAAATCATCGTTTCAAAATTATCTTAAGATGAATTTTTTATAATATTATGAAGAGTTTTATGTTTTCGTGAATAATTTAACATTTCGATTTTTAAAAAATTGTCATTTTCCTTATATTAAAAATAAAATATATGATTTTACTTTTTTTCTAAAAGTAACCATACTATTCATTATTTAGATATAATATAATTAACTATTTTTTAATTATCCATATACCCTTCGATGGTATGATTACATTTTTTACTTAAAACACATTTTTCAAGAAAACGTTTCTTCATTGAATTTCACCCCATTAATTATAAATTAAATTATTAAATTTATGTAATTTGAATCTGGAAAAATGGATTTCATATTGGGAGTTAGTGTTTTAATTTTTTTAAATATGTCCCTTTGGTTTTTTATCAATATTATTAGTAATTATTGTAATTTTTTAACAATGGTATGGTTAATCTGGTAATGTAGGTTAAAAATAAATTGAAAGGGACTGATTAATGAACAATTTTTTTAATAAGATTGATTTTATGTGATACATTTATCCTTTCCTGACCAAGTTAATTATACGTTACATTTTTTATCTAATTTGGATGGTATTATGACTTTTATAGGGTGTTATTTCAAGAAAAGGAAAACATGCCACACTCATGTTTTCAATAAATATATCATTATTAATCTGGGGTAAACGACATGATATGTTAGAATATAACTATTATTTTTAAATAAAAAAAAATTTGTATTCATAGTGATTATTTATTTTTAATTTTTATTTATTGAGAAATTACCTTAAATTATTACACAACTTAAACACACTAATTCTTAAACTAATGGAAAAAATCAAATAAATGATATTAAAAATATTAAAAAAAATTATAATTTATGACAAAAGAGGTGTTAAAAGAATTTTATAAATTACCATGAAATGTTTAGGATGTTTTAAATTATTTTTTTCTAATTATAAGTGTTTTTATGATGTTATTATATCCAAAGTAATAAATAATTTCCAAATTGGAAATAATTTTTTATTTAAAAATAATATTTTATTCAATTATTTAAAAATAATGAAGATATTAAATTTGTGAAATTAGGATAATATATGGTCTAAAATTTTTTCACCTTTAAATTTTAGGAAATTTAGAATTATTTATCTTTATATGAGTTATATTATATTTTATTCTTTTAGGAAATTCCAAAATTTCTCCTCACCGAAATTATAAGGGGGAAACTTCAATCTCAATTATTTACACTCCACTGAGCTATCTAGCTCTACCATACCCATAAAAAGTTTCTTCTGAACTTAATTAGTCCCATTTTATTGGTAATTTATTTTTGAATGAACGACCCTAGATCCCATTATTAGAGATCTAAACGCGTCTTTTCCATGAAGAGGTAATCTCTTAAACTAATATTGTTTTTATTATACTTTTCTCCACCTACTTTAAATCTATGATTTTTATAAAAAAATAAAAAAATAATTATCCAAAATATTATTAAATAATTTTGTTTTTATGGTAGAAAACTATACACCCTTTTTTCCATCAAATAAGATGAGAAAGTATCGCTTGTGCGTATACATGACTTTTCATTTCCACGAAGTGATACAATTCATTTTTCATCACAACAATTCATGGATGAGTATTATAATGGGTTTAATGTTTATATATAACATTTAAAATATAATTAAACTTATTAAATGTTATTATCGTATAACTATTATTTCCTTCCTAACCATTGCGATAAGATAATGTCCCTTATGTGTACATTTGGACTACCAACCCCACATAGTGATGTGATTTATTTTTTGTTTATATTACACATGGATGGATATAAGGATGTATTTTATAAATATATATTATTTTTAATAATTATTATTTAAATGATAACTATTATTTAACTATCTTTCATTCAAACCATCAAAAAATGAAAACCACATCCATGCATACATACGACCAACCATCTATAAGAATAGTATAACTCATTTTCTATCTATTGCTCTTATGGATTAATATAAATATATATAATATTTTTATATGATATTTATATCATTATTTGAAATCCATATGTTAGGAAACCTTTATCAATGTATTGGGATCAAAACTACAAAACTAAATCACATCTGAAAAACAAAGAAGATATCACCCAAAATAGTGATTTTAATAAAGAATGGATAATAAAGGCGTTAAAAGGATATAAGTAAATATTATATGGTATTATATGTTTGATTATTTAAATTTAATATATTTATAATATATCTATATTTACTATAAAATAGGATCCAACATGTATGAATGAAGTCGGACCTAAGGTAATTGATATACATCAGACTTTTGTTTCTATGGGACATATATCTTATACAATAAATGTTTCTTGTGGGTAGTATATATACTACTCATCAATATATTTTATGATTAATAAACAAAAAAATTACGGAAAAAAGATGTCCATATAAATTTCATTCTTTCATGGGGAATATGATTCCAAATACATCAATGTTGTAAGGGTTTATTTCATAATATCATCAAAATTCTTGACTGTTTATATTTAAGTATCTATTGGGAATATTAACATTCTATGTCCATGATTTTTAAAATTTTAATATTTTTTTACTATTCTATTAAAATTATTTAATTTCATTTATACAAAAGTTTTATTTATTTTTTAAATGTTTTGAATGTTTATTTTTTATTTTTTTACAATGTTGTACTTTATTAATTTTCTAATAAAAATACAAAAGGAATGTTTGTTAACTTATATGGAATCAGAAGATTTACCCCTATCGTGAAACCTAAATTATTTTAATATTATGTTATAATTTTATAGGTTTTTAATAAAGAATAGTTTTTCATTTATAAGTGATTGTCCTTTTAAAATAGAATTTATTTTAAAAAAGAATTGTTATTTACCTCAAGAATGATTCTAAGTGATATTTCAGAATAGTTTTAATATCTAATATGTCATCCTTCGATGACACTTAAGCTTTATTGGGTACAAGATCCAAGGATATCGTCCTTATTATTACTCTTTGTTGTTTAAATTTATGATGAAAAAATGTTTATGAAACCCCCTCCCCTTTCCATGGTTTATAATTTGATGAATTTTTTTAAAAAATTAATTTAATTTTATGAATGTTGATTTTATGAAAGAATTATGACTTTTTGGAACACATATGTATTATGTTTTATATGATATGTGGGATCTATATTGTAACAAAACAAACATTTATCAGTGAATTTTTTCCTTCTAATAATTATTTAGTATGGTTTGAAGGACATATATAGGATCGATATATCAATGGAAATAATATTTTCATAAATTAAGATTGAATTAAGTGAATTTCAATGAAATCATGGAACCTATATCGATGGAATATAAAAATGACCATTGGAATAGTGAAATGATCATTTGGAAGAGTAATCTAGCCAATATAATATTAACCTAACCTATGAAAGGATAAGTAGAACTTTTTATCTTCTAAATTAAAACGTAATATTTTTGTGTCATAGTATGACTGCAATAATTTTTTTAAATTGATTAATGATGTGTTTGTTTTTTTGTAAAAAATAAAAATTAATTTACAGTTTTATGATAAATATAATGATTTAAAAGAACATTTATTTTCAAAAAATGGTCCCATAAAATTAAATTTAGTTTTATTAAGATTATATGATATTTTAAGAGAATTAAATTTTTAACGTTTCATAAAATGATTTATAATTTTAATATCAGTATTTTTTGAATTAGTAATGATTTTAATTAAAAATAAATTTCAAATATTTAAAAAATTATTTTCATAAAATATATTTTGTTTTTTAATTATTCAGGTTGAAAAATGTTTATGGTGAATTTTTTAGATTTTTATAAAATAGTTGATTTTTTGGAGAAAAGTGAAATGCAATGATTTACGACATACAACATTATAAGTTGGATACCTGATTTATCGATTCATTTATGATGTAAGAACAATAATCTCTAGTTATCATTATTTATTGAATATATTTAGTGATTTAATTCAATCTATTGATATTCTTGAGAAAAAAGAATAAAATAATGAATAAAATATTCCAAAAATACCCCTCTCCTTCCATATAAATTCCATCTTTCACCACCTCTTCCCCTCACACCTCTAATGAATTGAAGCTTGTACAAATAATATCCAATCCACTTCTCTAGACTTTCCCCCACATCCAGATGACTTTGGTCTAAAATATTAACCAAATCAAATTTCCATAAGGAGGTTCTCACAGAGAATAAATCAAGATGTAAAATCCATTTTTTCAATTAATTTTAATTTTAATTTTTTTTTATTTTTCAATCAACACATTCCCTTATCCAAGTGTACCGATAAGTCCATTATTTGGTATATACTATAGTTTTACTATATTAATGGAATAAACTATCATCAAAACTCTTCTCAAATCCAATTTATTCTAAAAATGAAAACATCATTCGTGATGTTTTATTTTGTCACCTTTGAGGATGATATGTTTTCATTTTACATTACCTTCTAAAAGGATAATAATAAAACCTATTAAATGGGTGGAAGATGTTTTAAAATGACTTGTATAATTTTTTTATGTTTTTTAACAAATATATATACATTATACTAAATAATAAAAGAAAACTACTCTGTGATAATAAAAAACCACCAAATTAATCTAACTGATTATTATTAATGTTTTATATAATGAATCATCCTTATTTTTTCTTAAAAATAATATATATTATCATTTAAACATATTTAAGGGTGATATTAATATATAATTTCCATTTTTTACAATTATTCTCAATTTATGAGTTGTTTCATACATATATACATGTGAAAAAATCATGAATACCATGAAATGATTCACTCTTGAACAATTAAATTATACTCAATAACACATCATAATGTACCTAAAAACGTAATAAAACTAAAATTAATTAAATAATTATAAAATTGGTTTTTTATTTTCTAGGATACACATGTTTCCAATCTAATTGTTTGAAAAATAAATTTTTTCCAAAAAATATCTTATTTCTTAAAAACACAGTTTTTTACTTCTCTTGAGATTATTTCTCCTTCACTCAATATTGATGATTATTATTCTATTAATGTTATTCCTTTTTTATTTTGAGAACCCCATTGTATATTAATGGAAGTATGATTTATGAAATTCTCATACAACCTACTTCCCTTCCATGGGTTATTTTACGGAAAATATCATTATATGTTTTTTGGCATGCATGATTCTATAAATGTTTTGATATGATGGGAGCATCCAGAATTATATCGTTCCCAAATGTATTGGTTAATGTTATGTATCTCTTGATATAATGTGAAATACTCAGGTTCATGATGAAATTGTTTTTCATAAATATGATGATGATATGATTATGCATATATGTGATGCATGAACATGATTTTATATTTGTTAATAACTAGGTGTGGTGGTTGACCACTAAGATATTAAATTTCATTATCATGAATTTAAACATTCACTGAATTTATATAATTCTTCTTATCGTCATTATGATGATGATCCTATACTCATATTATGATGATTAAGATAATTATTACCCTTGTTATATTTATTTGTGTCATTATCTATCATTTTACCTGGATTTTAGCTCACCCCCTTATTTGATGTATATATTCTGGTGACTACTTATACTAAGGAGAAAATAATGGATAATAGAAAGCTAGATACAAATTAATTAATTTTTTTATGTCCTATTATAAAAGTTTTTTATAGTAATAATTTTCCCAAGACTCTAAAACATTGGATGCTAGTTTTGTAACACTTTTGTGTTGATTATATTTAAATTGATGTAATAGTCATGAAAAAAATATAGGGTCTCCATAGTTGGAATCAGATAACAGGTTAGTTAATTTTGGAAATATTATTAGATAACATTATTTAATACCCTTATAAAGAGACTAATTATATGTTAGAACCAAATAATAATTGTTTAAAAAAATTGATAAACACAGGGATACCACATGATATTCATTTAGAGGTAATTTTATAAAGGAATATGTTAATTATTCATGACTTGTTGACTTATATTCTGTTTAAAGATATATTTTTTTGGAAAATTGTGTGAATTAGGAGTAACTTGGCCAACAACCCTTGTGAGATACTAGGAAACAATTTCCGGAATGATATACCCAATGCCTTGGTATGTAGTGTTCAAAATTTCACAGCACTGCTCAGCAAGATGTATCATGATATTTAGAGTAAACTGATTAATGTGTAACATTCTCCTTCACCTTAGAGGGGGATACCTATAATATAGACTTTTAGGTGGCAATCACTACCATAATTTAGTGGAACTTACGATCCACTATAAGCATAATAGTCAGTCAACATAATAGATAATATATTTTCTATTCATTACAATTATGAAATATTGAAGGTGACTCTGTCCATTTATCTTTGGGATCAAAAGGTCGATCAATTGTTTGAATTGATAAAAAACACCAAGCTAAAGGAACAAATTGAAGATATTTTGTGATAAGATATTAGGAAAATATTTATTAATAAGTATTTCCCTCGTACTATTCCGAAAAAGATTGGGGGAGAATTCATAGAGATGAAGCCAAAGGAATGTGAATCTGATGTAGATTAAAATGAAAATTTTCCAAGTATTATAAGGCAAACCTCATGTTTTATAATCAATAATTATAGAAAAATTTACATATTCTTTAGTGGTTTAAACCCTCACCTTTCAAATGATCTAGAAATTCCTGAATATGGGAGTTATCTAGAACTTTTTTCGGTGTGGAATATAAGCAGACATGGATTTTAAAAAACGGTCCCAAGGATTTGGGGATAATAAAACAAATATATAGTTTTAAGCTGGGGGATCTAATGATAAATGTGGAAGGAAAACATGACCACTCACACGTCAAAAAATGTAGGAAGAAGCATCATGATAGTTTCCTTGAAGGGATGTAGAAATTCTTCAAATTAGGTAGAGAAGGCCACCAAGAACATGATTGTCTGATAGACAAGAATAATCCAACAAATGTGATGGAAGAAAAGAGGGCACTAACCTTGGAACAATTATTTAATTTTAAAGAGAAAAGAAATTATGGAAGTATGTTAACTAGACATAATATCTCCAAGGGTAATCAGTGTCAGTAGCCTCCAAAGCCAAAGGAGCATGGGAAATAATATGCCATCACTAATGTTGAGGTGGAGCTTAAAAATTTTATAGTTTAAGGTCCATTGGTTATACATTCAAGAATATTTAATTTACTATTTGATTCTGGTTTTATAAATTCTTTCACATCTTTAATTTTTAGTTGAACTATCCAAATACCACCTCATAATACAAAGGTTGAGTTATCAATGAGAACAAAAAGTGGGGAAATTATTTCATCCAATGTATATAACTCCTCCAAGGTTAATGTGTGTGGATTGAACCTACTAGAAAATTTTATAATAATTACTTTGGTAGAGTTTGATGCTATAATGGCATCGATTTTCTATATTTATAGAAAGAAAACATCAATTATCATGAAAGGGAGATCACTCTTCACATTGTGAGGAATCCTCTAATTCTAAACAAATGTAAGGAGGGGGATGAATCTCATTAAGAATCATTTTTTCATTTGTGGATATTATTTCATTATAAGAAATTATATCCAGGTAAAATGTTTGGCACAATTGAGAGAATCGTGATTAGCGACATTCCCATTGAAAGGGACTGCATTGATGTGTTCCATGAATAATTACATGGTCTTCTTCCGGCCTCAGAGGTCATGTTATCAATTGAACATATTCCTTTTTATGTACCTATATCAGATTCATCTTATAGAATGACAACCATTGATTTAGAATTACTGAAGAACTAGTTACAAGGATATATGTATAAGTTTATCATACACCCGAGTGCATCACCATGGGGTGTTCAAGTTTTCTTCATCCAAAATAAGTATCGACCATTGATCTTATTCACTCATTATTATGAAATCAACAAGATCATGATAAATTAGAACAATCCGCTTACATGTATAGATGAATTTTTCGATCAACTACATGGGTAAAATTATTTCTCTAAGGTGGACCACTAGTTGGGATATAACCAATTAATGGTGAGGAAGGACGATATTCTTAAGAGAGGCTTTCAAATGATGTATTGACACTATGAGTTCATAGTGATCCCTTTCAGACTCAATAATTCTTTAACAATAGTCATGTAATTAATGAATATGATCTTTAGAGATTACCTCGAAAAATTTGTGAAAATATTTATTGATGATTTTCTAATATACTGAAAGAGAGATGAAAAACATGATGATCATTTGAATATTGTGCTAAAGATCTTCTGAATGAAGAATCTATATGAAATAGTATAATAAATTTGATTTCTATAGATAATATGCTTCATTCATGGGGAATTTTATCACCAAAAAGGGAATATCTATTAACTCTTCCATGACAAAGGAAATTAATTAGTGGCACAAGACAATGTCTATAATAGAGATATGTGGTTTCCTTGGTCTAGATAGGTACTATTTGAGATTGGGAATAACTTCTCAGAATTTTCAAACCCACTAAACAAGATGACTTATAATGGATACATGTTTTTCTTTACCAGTGAATGTGAATACTGCTTCTTGGATTTGGAAATGTGGCCAATCACTGCACCAGTAAAAACACTTCAAATACGTGGGAAAATGTTTTTGTATATAGGAATGTTTAAAAGATAGTTTTAGGTTGTGTACTGATGAAAAATGATAAATTGATAGCCAATGCCACATGGAATTTTAGAATTCATGAGAAAAACTATACCACACATGGCCTAGAGTTGGTGGATATGATTTTCATGTCTAAAATATTATTCAATTATCTTTATAGAGAGATGTGTGAAATATATACTGATCAAAATAGATTGAAATACATATTCACACAAAATGAGATTAATATGCATCAGAGAACATGGTTAGAGATCATCGAGGATTATGACTTCTCAATCCACTACCATACTGGTAATGAAATGACGTGGGAATTCATAAGAAGGTGGAAGATCCTTGAAAAGAGAAATCCATAGAGTTAAAAATTGATAAGGAAGGTGTTTTAAGATTTGGTCCAAAACTATGTGTACCATCCAACCCAGAAATATAGAAAGTCTTTCTGAGTGAATCTTAATGAAAAACCATATCTATTGACCATGTAAGCACAAAGAGGTTTCATGATCTATAAGAGATGTCACACCCCGACTACAGATGCTCTTATTTTAATCTTTTCTTAGTCCCAGTTTGAAATTTTTCTAAGTTAACTGTGTTGGCAGGTTTCGCATCGGTGCGCGGTTACCGTATCATTAGCGGTGACCGTGTGTTCGGCCCGGGTGACCGTGTGTATAACAGGCATTTTAAATATTAAAATTTTTATGTTGGAATTTTATTATTATTAAATTGTTGTTATTTTTATTTTTGAAGTTCTTCATATTGTATATATGTCTACATACATGTTTATATATGTGTATATATATATGTGTATATATATATGTATATATATATATGTTTATATGCGTTTATATATAACTGTATATGTTTATATGTGAAAATATATATATATGTTTATTATTTTAAAATGGTTTTATTATTTTAAAGGTTTTGATTATAATAATAATTATTATAATTAACTTATTATTATTATTATTATTATCACTATTAGTATAGTATTTTTATTTTATTATTATCATTATAGTATTTTATTTTTATTATTCTTATTCTTATTATCATTATTTCAATATTATTATTATTATTATCACAAATTTTATTATTATTATCTTAAGGTTTCTTAAAATTTTTAATGTAAAGTTCATTATTATTATTAAGATTTGATTTTATTTCTTTACTTATTCTTCCATATTATATTATTATTATTATTATTATTATTATTATTTTTATTATATAATGAAAAAAACACTAGCCTCCGTTTTCCCCATCCTGCGCGGGCAGAACCCTCCCCCCCACTCCTCTTTTTCACGAGCCGCCCCCAATCCCTTCTGTGCGCCGCGCCGGCCACCACCCTCCCTGCTCGGTCGCCGTCCCGGCCTCCCCATCCGGCGATCCCAGCCGTGCCTCCCGTCTCCTGCCTCCAGACGCACGCCGCGCCGCCCTCCCCACTCCCTGCCGTCGGCGTCTCAGCCCCGCATCCTCTTCACCAAGCCGCCAATCCCTGCGCAGCTCCCTCCGCCATCCCGGCTCCCTCCGCCATCCCGGCCTCCCTCCCCTTGGGTCGTCCCAGCCTCCCTCCGTCGTCCTAACCTAACTCCCATTTTCCGGACCCTTCTCCCAATTCCTCCGCTCCCTAAGGCCATCGGCCTCCTCCTCTGGCTGGCATGAACCGTAAAGATGCCATCTGCCGCCTCACACTATACCCGTCGTACCCCTTCTTGACCAGCGCAACCTTCCTCCGCGGACGATTCCCCTCCTAGGAATTTTTTTTATCACCGTGTGGTGCGGCTGTTCAGCGATTGGGGTTCCACATAAAGTTTTGGGAATTTTGACACAAAAGGTAGTCGGTTTCATGCATAAAATTTATGTGGTGTTTCAATTTTCTTGTTGATAAATTTAGTATGCCGTGTGATTAATCTCCTTTGTGAAAATATGTTTTTCTTTAATGTTTATCTATGCCTTCAAAGTTTTTAGTAACATGTTTATATAATATAAATGTTTTGATTTTATGAAAACTTTTGTTGAGCCATTCGTGGTGTTTTCTAAACCGTGTTGTTGTTTTGCAACGGTGTTCAAGGGCAGAAAACTCTGTTTGGATATTGTTTCAGTGTGCTTTTGGACTTATAAAAGGTTTTTTGGGTGTATTTTTGTTGAATGTCATGTCGCGCCTATTTAGAATGTTTTTTATAAGTGATGTAAATGGTTTATTTAATTTTTATAAATGATTTGAATTTTCTTTGATTTGGTTCATTGGGCATTTGATTTGTTAGGGTTATGTTTAGGTGGTGTTAGTGTACATCTTCTTTTTGAAAACTCACTTTGGGATGTTTATCAGTGCCAATGTTTTGTTCAGTTGTGTTAGTGAAAGTGTTGTGGTGCAGTTAACCATTTGGGGGTGTCAAAAGCGTGTTTAGTCTTAAAACGTGGTTTTTTTGTAAATAATGTCGATGGTGCGAGTGATGTTTTGAAAATGTGTCAAGGTGGTTCTTTCACTTTGGTTGCTTGTTTGATTTTCTTTAAGTTTGTGTTTGTGTAATTTCAGTTACTGTGCGTTTGTTGCAGCGCGTTGGCGAGATAACCTCGCGGTACTGTGGTGGTCAATGTTCCTGTGTTTGTGCATTTGTACGAGTTGTGACACATCATTGCGTTTGGATTGCAAGTTGAGGTAGGTCTCCCACTGCACTTTCTTTTAAATTTAGAAATTTATTTATTCCTTTTAACTTCATTACTTTTCAATAAATTTATATTAGTACTGGATAGCTATTACTAGAGTCGTTACTTGTTGAAATTGAAAATTGTTTACTCCTTGCATCGCACTGAAAAAATTTTGATGGATTTATTTGTTTGACTTTCTTGTGATGTTTCTAAATGAGTACTTTATGAAATGTGTAAGTCTTGTTGAATAGTGTTTTGAATTTTTTGGTGTGTGTGAAATGGAGAGTGTATCGTTTATGGAAAGTGGTGATTTCTTGAAAACTCGGATAGAAGAAATGCCCTTTTGGCCTTTAAATTGGATTTTGGGAACATTCTAGTGGTGGTTCGGTTTTCCTTAAATGAGTTTCAAAGTATTTTTTTTTTCTGGTTTTCAACGTGATGGTGGGTGTCATATCTTTTGGAAACGTTTTTTTATTGAATGGTTTAAATTTAATGATGTGGCGGCCCGGTTGGCACTTTCTAGATTGTGAACTGACTATATATATATATATATACGTACTTATGGGGCATCTCTATAGGGGGACTTCCCTTCGAGGATTGTCATGTAGCGGTGTTTGTGTAAGGGGTTGGAAAGTGCGGTGAAGTGAGTCACGTGTGCGAGGGCCTCCCACTTACACTGTATTATTAAAACCACCGTGGGTTCCTGGGTGTCTTTTAGAGAATCGAGTGACGATTGCTGGCTAACCCCGATTTGACGGGTTAGTCCCCCCTTGGTAGGTAAGGCCTTGTGGGGCGTGCCACTGGTTGGATGTTAGGGCGGCCAGTTGGTTATTGACTATGGAGTACCATGCCGTCAGGTAGTCTGAACACAAGTACATCCAGGGGTTTTCTAGGGATGTTTAGGACCACCCATGGTTACTTGATTTTCCCTGCTTGTTTACTTTTAATTGTTCTTTAATGCTTATACTAGTTACTTTGTGAAAATGTATTTCAAATGAAAATGTGTTATTCTCTTTATGTAAAATTTGAAAATGTAACACTTCTTTCTCATTTAGAATGAATTTGTCTCCAATGAAAAGAAATTCAACTTTTTTTCAAAATAATAAGGGTAATGTCTCGTGTTATTATTTTCAAGTGAAACATTATGAAATCTTACTTTAGTACATTGTAGTTCAAATCTGGAATTTATAGATTCTTTATTTACTGGCAGTGCTTTGGGATTTTTTGTTGGGCACACCTACTGATTACCTTTTTGTGCTCACGCCTATCTTTTACCATTTCAGTTACAGGTTCCTTGTGTTCAGGTTTTCCTAGTTTGAGTCGCTCAGTGTTGGAGAGAGGTTGGTTTTCAGTTGGGTGGTGACCCGTGGGGTCACGTGGATGTATGTTTGTTGTGTAGTTTTTTGTTTCTTTTTGTTGTTAGTGTTGTTTGTTTTGTTTAGTTTGATTTCTTTCTTTTTATCTTGGTTTTGTTCGGGCTGAAATCATTCCCAATGATTAAACTTTTTTTTATGCCCGGTACTAGTTGCCTTCCTGGGGGGATCGGGAACGCCCCTTGGGACTTGCCGCGGACCATCTCGGGTGACCGGTTCAGGGTCAACACGTACTGGTTCATGACAAAATGGTATCAGAGAATGTTTTGGGTACTTGTTATTTGGGTTGTTCGGTAGAAGGAGATTAGAACTGTCGGAACTCGAGAGGTAGGTGCGGGAAGAGCATCGCGAACTCTTGCTCGCGCTAATCCTTGAGTTACCAGGGGTAGTCCGGAAATTGTGTCTTTTGACCTCGTTTTGAATTAAGGAATGAAAAAGGAGGTGATCCAGTGTCACGTCGCTATTTCACATGGAGTAGTGACCCATGTGGAGTCCAATTACACGGTTTAAGTTCCTCCTAGTTGTTGATGCCTACTTGGGGCATGGCTCACTACCATGTTGTCGAGTTAAGTGTAACTGTTAGTTCCTCATTCGGATGATTTTTTTTGTAAGTGTACTACGTTTGGTTCTGGTTGGTGTAGTCGTGTTTTTGAAAATTAATGTTGAATTTTGAAATGGAAGTGTTTTAATTTAAAATGGGATTAAATTGGTAAAGGTATTATTTTTGAAATTTAAAGTGTTCTGGTTTAAGAAACGGGTGTTTGCTTGGATTTGGTAAGGAAATGATTTGGGTGCGACCCTTGGTTTTCCTTATGAATGATCGCATGTGTGCGGGTTTGTGGGGAAAGTGCATGAGAGGCACTTGTTCGTGGATGATGTGAGTGGAATGAATGGACACACATGTGACGATTCATGAGATTCTATGGGTGATTATTTGAAACCAAAGGTTTGACCTTATCTTTATAATATGATTTTTGAAAGAGGAAAATGATTCTGGAAATTTGATTTTGTTTCGGAAAGTGGGTTTTTTGTTTGGAAGTAGTCTTGAAATGAAATGGTCATTTTTGAAAAGTGGATTTTTGGCGTGCGAGCCTGTTGTTGGTATGCGATTGTCCTTTTGATTAAGATTTGATTGGATGCTGATATTTGGATTTGTGCTTTTATGTTCTTCAGAGAATGTCGCCCAGAAAGATCCCCAATGTTTCTAATGAGTCATGCCCAATTTCTGGTCCTTCTCGGACGTTGCCTATTCTTCGTGGTGATCGAGGCCCGTTAGAAGCAGTAGAGTGGCTTAAAGAAGTGGAGAGTATATTTAGAATGTTGGGAACTCCTGCGACTATTAGGGTTTGTTTTGTTATAGGATTGTTTGAAGGTCCAGCTCTGGACCAGTGGAAGGTGGTTGCCCCACCGTCAACGCAAGTCGGAATGACATGGGATGTCTTTAAAACCATCTTCGTCCCGGGATTTATACATGAAGAAGTGAAGGGAAAGAAAGTGGGAGAGTTCGTGCATATTCAATATGGTCAACAGACGGTGAAAGCATATGTTGACCATTTCAAGGAACTGATTGCCTTTTCCCATGAGGTGGCATCACATGAGCAAATGAAGGCTTCTCTTTTTACCGGGGGTCTCCATCCAGAAATCAAGGAGCGGGTCCTCCCTCCTAAAGACCATCATTTTGATAAGCTGGTGGAGGAAGCATCTTTAGCTGAGTTGGTGTCCGGAGCACAGGTGGTTGGCAGTCCAGTGTACCCAGTTGTCCGTGGGATTTCTCCATCTGGCGAGGAAAGGATACCAGAGAAACATGTTCATAAGGAGTTATCTCCTTTGGCCCCGGCTCCCGGTTCATCAGATCGTTCAGTGGTATGCTATCAGTGTGGGCGTTTCATACATTTGAAGCCATCCTGCCGCAACCCCATGAAGATGTTTCATCGTTGCGGATGTCTGGGTCATTTTGAGAAGTTTTCTAGGAAGCATCGCTTGAAGAGGACTCCGTGATTGGAGAGTGTCAGTACCTGACTATGAGGCAGGAGATGCTTCAGCCATTAGAGCCCCAACCACAGGTATAGGGGTGAAGCTCGCGCACAGTTAGAAGTCCCCATGGGTGTGAAGACCTGGTCCGGGTTTTGTGTTCTGTGTTGGCGGTGGAACAATTAAAATCTTTTTGTACTTGTTTTTCTGCTATTAAAGTTTTGACGTTATTGTAAGTTCATTGTTTTACCGTGGGGTTATCATGGACTAATTCTATTCTAATATAAGTAGTCCCGTTTGTGTGGATGTGGTTACGTTTTGTGGATTTCAATGGGTCATGTTTTCAACTCGATGTCTGGTTAAATCTTTTCCATGGGTTTTCCCCTAGTGTTGAAGGGCGTTACTTTGGTCGAGGATTCAACGTTCGATGAAGGTGTTGTTTTTCACTCGTGCTATAAGAGTTGGTTTAAACCGGGTGGGAGTTCCAGCATCGCCCCCCCCCCCTTTCCTAGGGTTGTCTATTTAGATGGTTAATTTTTCTACACAAGTTGAGCTCTTGTGGTCGGGAGAACCCCTTTGTGTTCTCCCATCAACCTCGGACTTTAGTTTTCTCTTAAATTGGTCAGGTGTGATCTGTGTTGAGTAGGGTCATCCTGAGACTCTCATTTCTCGTCGGTTCCTTTAGTTCTGTTTGGGGCATAGACTTGAAGCTTGGCCGACGTTTGCATTGGTGACTTTCTGGTGGCAGAAAGTCTCTGTGGTGGGGAGAATTGTCACACCCCGACTGCGGATGCTCTTGTTTTAATCTTTTTTTAGTCCCGGTTTGAAATTTTTCTAAGGTAACTTTGTTGGAAGGTTTCACATCGGTGCGCGGTTACCGCATCCTTAACGGTGACCGTGCGTTCGGCTCGGGTGACCGTGTGTATACCCGGTGTTTTAAATATTAAAATTTTTATGTTGGAATTTTATTATTATTAAATTGTTGTTATTTTTTTGAAGTTATTCATATTGTATATATGTCTACATACATGTTTATATATGTGTATATATATATATATATATGTGTATATATATATATATGTATATATATATGTGTGTATATATATGTATATATATATATATGTTTATATGCGTTTATATATAAGTGTATATTTTTATATGTGAAAATATATACATATGTTTATTATTTTAAAATGGTTTTATTATTTTAAAGGTTTTGATTATAATAATAATAATTATAATTAACTTATTATTATTATTATTATCACTATTAGTATAGTATTTTTATTTTATTATTATCATTATAGTATTTTATTATTCTTATTATCATTATTTCAATATTATTATTATTATTATCACAAAGTTTATTATTATCATAAGGTTTCTTAAAATTTGTAATGTAATGTTTATTATTATTATTAAGATTTGATTTTATTTATTTACTCATTCTTCCATATTAAATTATTATAATTATTATTATTATTACTACTACTATTATTATTATTATTATAATTATTATAATTATAATTATATAATGAAAAAAACCCTATCCCCCGTTTTCCCCCTCCTGCGTGGGCAGAACCCTCCCCCCCACTCCTCTTTTTCGCGAGCCCCCCCCCAGCCCTTCTGCGCGCCGCACCAGCCACCACCCTCCCTTCTCTGTCGCCGTCCCGGCCTCCCCATCCGGCGATCCCTACCGTGACTCCCGTCTCCTACCTCCAGACGTGCACCGCGCCGTCCTCCCCGCTCCCTACTGCCGGTGTCTCGACCCCTCATCCCCTTCACCACGCCGCCGGCCCCTGCGCAGCTCCCTCCATCGTCCCGGCCTCCCTCCCCTTCGGCCGTCCCGTCCTCCCTCCACCATCCCGACCTACCTCCAATTTACCAGCCCCTTCTTCCAATTCCGCCGCTCCCTCAGGCCGCTGGCCTCCTCCTCCGGCTGGCGTGAACCGCACAGATGCCATCTTCCACCTCACACCGTACCCATCGTACCCCTTCCTGACCAGCGCAATCTTCCTCCGTGGACGATTCCCCTCCTAGGATTTTTTTGATCACTGTGTGGTGCGGCTGTTCGGTGATTGGGGTTCCACATAAATTTTTGGGACTTTTGACACAAAAGGTAGTCGGTTTCGTGCATAAACATTATGTGGTGTTTTAGTTTTCTTGTTGATCAATTTAGTATGTTGTGTGATTAATCTCTTTTTTGAAAATATGTTTTTCTTTAATGTTTATCTATGCCTTCAAAGTGTTTAGTAACATGTTTATGTAATATAAATGTTTTGATTTTATGAAAACTTTTGTTGAGCCATTCGTGGTGTTTTCTAAACCGTGTTGTTGTTTTTCAATGTTGTTCAAGGGCTGAAAATTCTGTTTGGATATTGTTTCGGTGTGCTTTTGGCCTTATAAGAGGTTTTTGGGTGTATTGTTGTTTTATTTCATGTCGTGCCTATTTACAATGTTTTATATAAGTGATGTAAATGGTTTATTTAATTTTTATAAATGATGTGAATTTTCTTTGATTTGGTTTATTGGCCGTTTGATTTTTTAGTGTTATGTTTAGGTGGTGTTAGAGTATGTTTTCTTTCTGAAAACTCACTTTGGGATGTTTATTAGTGCCAATGTTTTGTGCAGTTGTGTTTTTGAAAGTGTTGTGGTGCAGTTGACCTTTTGGGGGTGTCAAAAGCGTGTTTAGTCTTAAAAAGTAATTTTTTGTAAATAATGTCGATGGTGCGAGCGATGTTTTGAAAATGTGTCGAGGTGGTTCTTTCACTTTGGTTGCTTGTTTGATTTTCTTTAAGTTTGTGTTTGTTTAATTTCAGTTATTGTGCATTTGTTGCAGCGCGTTGGCAAGATAACCTCGCGATACTGTGGTCGTCAACATGCGTGTGTTTGTGCGTTTGTGCGAGGTGTGACACACCGTTGCGTTTGGATTGCAAGTTGAGGTAGGTCTCCCACTACACTTGATTTTAAATTTAGGCATTTATTTATTACTTGTCACTTCATTATTTTTCAATAAATTTATATTAGTACCGGATAGATATTACTAGAGTCGTTACTTGTTGAAATTGAAAATTGTTTACTCCTTGCATCGCACTGAAAACATTTTCATGGATTTAATTGTTTGACTTTCTTGTGATGTTGCTAAATGAGTACTTTATGAAATGTGGAAGTCTTGTTAAATAGTGTTTTGAATTGGTTGGTGTGTGTGAAATAGAGAGTGTATCGTTTATGGAATGCGGTTACTTCATGAAAACTAAGATAGAAGAAATGCTCTTTTGGCCTTTAAATTGGATTTTGGGAACTTTCCAATGGTGGTTCGGTTTTCCATAAATCAGTTTCAATGTATGTTTTTTTTCTGGTTTTCAACGTGATGGTGGGTGTCATATATTTTGGAAACGTTTTGTTATTGAATGTTTTAAATGTAAATGATATGGCGGCCCGGTTGGCACTTTCTTGATTGTGAACAGACTATATATATATACGTACGTATGAGGCATCTCTACAGGGGGACTTCCCTTCGAGGATTGTCGTGTAGCGGTGTCTGTGTAAGTGGTTGGCAAGTGCGGTGAGGTGAGTCACATGTGAGAGGGCCTCCCACTTACACTATATTATTAAAACCATCGTGGGTTTCTAGGAGTCTTTTATAGAATCGAGTGACAGTTGCTGGCTAACCCCAATTAGACAGGTTAGTCCCCCCTTGGTAGGTAAGGCCTTGTGGGGCGTGCCACTGGTTGGCTGTTAGGGCGGCCAGTTGGTTATTAACTATGGAGTACCATGACAGTAGGTAGTCTGAACCCGAGTACGTCCAGAGGTTTTCTAGGGATGTTTAGGACCACCCATGGTTACTTGATTTTCCCTGCATGTTTACTTTTAGTTGTTCTTTACAGCTTATACTGGTTACTTTGTGAAAATGGATTTGAAATGAAAATGTGTTATTCTCTTTGTGTAAAATTTGAAAATGTAACACTTCTTTCTCTTTTAGAATGAATTTGGCACCAATGAAAAGAAGTTATACTTTTTTTTAAAGAATAAGGGTGATGTCTGGTGTTTTGATTTTCAACTGAAACATTATGAAATCTTAGTTTAGTACATTGTAGTTCAAACATAGAATTTGTAGATTCTTTATTTACTGGTAGTGCTTTGGGATTTGTTGTTGGGATCACCTACTGAGTACCTTTTTGTGCTCACGCCAATCTTTTACCATTTCAGTTGCAGGTTCCTTGTGTTCAAGTTTTCCTGGTTTGAGTCGCTCAGTGTTGGAGAGAGGTTGGTTTTCAGTTGGGTGGTGACCCGTGGGGTCACGTGGAGGTATGTTTGTCGTGTAGTTTTTTGTTTCTTTTTATTGTTAGTGTTGTTTGTTTTGTTTAGTTTGTTTTCTTTCTTTTGATCCTGGTTTTGTTCGGGCTGAAATTGTTCCCAACTATTATACTTTTTTTAATTCCCGGAACTATTTTCCATCCCAGGGGGATCGGGAACGCCCCTCGGGACTAGCCGCGGACTGGCTCGGGTGACCGGTTCAGGGTCGACCCAGGTTGGTTCGTGACAAGAGAACTACTGGTTATAATATATGAAGAAACAGAGCACTGAATATACATAAAATTTCATGGAATTTCATTTTGTGTATGAGGAAAAGAAAAAAATATATGGGAATGATGCAACTATTAGTGACACTAAACAAGTAATTAGATAACATCACCATATAATTGGTCACTGAAACTCTATATACATGCATTGAGCAGGAACAATTCTATATGGGTTGTTGTGGATCATCATACAAAGATAACTCAATCACAATTCAAGAGGAATTCTCACACAATACACTTGCCAAAATATACAATAGAGAAGTTGTAAGGCAAAATGGAGTACCCCTATCAATTTTATATGCTAAAGATATGAGATTGACCTCCATGTTTTGTAAAAGTATCCAAAATTATCAAAAACATTAATCTGAACATCATTATGGCTTATCATCCTTATACTGATGGCCAATTTGAGTAGATTATTGAGACACTAGAAGAATTGCAGAGAGCATGTTCTAGGGACTTCAATGGAGGTTGGGACCCACATATACCTCTTGTTGATTTATCCTACAATAATAGTTTAAATCAAGATTCCAAATGGCTCTAAATGAATCCCTTATTGGTAAAATATAAAGAAAATCATAATTTTGGGATGAATTCATTGAACGTATGATTTTATGACATAAAATGTTCTACTAAATGATTGAAAAGGGGAAAACCATTCATCCAAACATTAAGTTGGTGCATATTATACAAAATATGCATGTAGAATTTATTTGACAAGACCAAGAGTTTAATGTTAGAGACATGATATTCCTCTATATTTATCAGATGAAAGGGATCATGAGATTTGGGTTGAAATGAATGTTATGTCCCAATATGTTGCCCCTTTTGAGATTCTTGAGCATAATAGAGTTGTGGAAAATCTAATTGAACTTAAAATAACCATGCCTCAATTAAATTATGTTTTCCATGTGCCCCTATTAGGAAAGTACATACCAGAGCCCTCATATGTACTGAATTCTGATGTGGTACTGTCGGAAAATGATCTATCTTTTGAGGAGTATTCTGTGAAGATATCAGACCCTACATATAAACTTATACACAAAAAGAATACTCACATCATCAATGTTCTATGGTGAAACCATGCATTCAATGATTAAATACGGGAACTAGAAGAAGTAATGAATCATAAGATCCCTCAACTTTTGTCATCTTAGTAAGTAAAAATATATTTTGATGGAAAAATTTAGAAATGGGGGAAGAATATAACCACCCAAAATTTTATAAACATGATTTTTCGTTCATATAATTATTTTATATTGTATGAAATACATAAAAAGCTTATATTTCTCAAAAAAAAATTATTTTCATAAATTATGATTGAAATAAGTTAAATTTATAGAAATTAAGGAACCTATACCGATGGAATAGTAATTGGACCCTTAGAATATTAACATGTAAAATAGGAATAATAATCCATCTAATAGATTAATAACCTTAGCTATGAATGTATAAATTAAATTTAGACACCTTATAAAAGATAATATGAGATAATTATATCATAGATTAAGTATATAAATTTATTAAAATTGATAAATTATGTGTGGTTAATATTGTGAAGAGTAAATGATTATTTGAAAATTTATAAATAATGTAATTATTTAACATAAAATATGTATTCCTTAATATCTTAAAAATATAATAATTTATTATCAAAACAATTGATACAGTCCAAAGAATTGATATTCTCGATCAAAAATAATAAAATTATCAATAAAATTATCAACAAACACCCTTCACATTCCCTATAAATACCACCCTCACCACCTATCCCCTAACACATCCAAAGACTTGAAGCCTATATAAATTATTCCCAATCCCCGTCCCAATGATATCCACCACGTCCAAGAGCCTTTATCCTCAATAAAAGACCAAATTCCATTTCTCTAATGATTTAATCAAGGAGAATATTCGAAGAGATAAATTTTATTTCTTTTTTTAAAAATTTATTTTAAATTTATTTTATACCCTAATTATAATCTCACCACTCCTTATCCATGTGGATTTATAAATATAGTATCTTATATATATTTTTTAATTTTATTAGGTTAATGTAATAATTTATCATCGTAACTCTTCTCATCTCCCACTTATTCTAAAAATGTAAATATCGCTCTTGAGGTGTTGATTTATCGCATTTGTGGATGGCTATTTCTCAGTTTTTTTCTTTACCAACAACAAGGATGATAATTAAACTTTTTTAATGGTTAAAAAAGATTTTAAAATTTGTTTTATAAATTTTATTATGTTCTTTAACTAACATATTTACATAATACTAAATAATAAAACAAAACAAGTTCGTGATTATCGAAAAACCAACAAATTAATTTAAATGATTATCATTAATGAATTTTATAATGAACAATAAAAATATCTAGAAAAAATAATATATATGACCATTTAAACATTTGTAAGTTAATTAAAAACATATAATTTAAATTCTATATAATTATTCTCATTTCACATGGTGTTGGATACATATATACTAGTGAACCAATCTTAATGACTATGAAAAAGAACACTCATGAACAATGAAATTGAACTCCATAACTAAAATTAATGGCTATAAAAAAACATAAATATATATTAAAACATCAAATACATGTAAAATAGGATATTTATTTTTTAAATAACCCTTTTAATGTTATTATTCTAGATATTAATGTGAATATAACATTATGATATTAGGTAAAGGGACTATCAGACCTAAATTCATTTCTTTTTCTTATTTCTCTTTCTTGTAAAATATTCTTGTGGATGTTATTTTAATATTCCAAAAATGTAATTTAGTTTTTCTTACCATAAATTTTCTAATATATACATCTCTTGCATCTGATTTTGTTAAAAATGAATTTTTTTTTCCAAAATTAGTCTTTATTATAAAAAAAATCCTTTACTTCTCTTGAGATTATTATTCCTTCACACAAGATTGAAGATTCTTATACTAATCAGGTTATTCACTTTTTATTTTAGGAACCCCAATTTTTATTTATGAAGTTATGCTCAATGAAATTCTAAAGAAATATAATTCCATTACATGAGTTATTTTATGGAAATTATTATTATACATTCATTGTGTCATGAATGATTTTGCAAATGTTATGATGTGACGGGTGTTCCCCTAAATATATAAAACTCCAATAATTTTTTTAATTTGATTTATATCATTAGATAATGTTCAATATGCAGTAAAATAATGATATATGTTTTCACAATGATGATTATGATAAGAGTATGCATATATGTTATGCCTGAAATGACGCTAATTGTGCTCAAAACGTTGTTGGGGTATTTGACCAAAATAATATGAAATTTCATTTTTACACATTGCCACATTCCAAGATTTCATACAATGCTTCCTAAAATTACTAATATGATGATCCCATAATAGTATTATGATGAATATGATTTTTCTCAACCATGTTATATTGATTCATGTTCTTATCTATCATCTTACGGGGACATTAGACCAGCCCGTTCTTTGAGGTATATCTTCTGGTGACTACTTATACTAAAAACAATGAGGGACACTATGAATCTTGAGAATAATGAATTAAAATAATTTTTATGTTTTATTATGAAAAATATTATTATGGTGATCAATTTTTCAAGATTCAAAAACTTTGGATCCTAGTTTTATAATTCATTTATTTTGTTTATCTTTAAATTAATGCAATAGTCATATAAGACAAGTAGGATCACTGTATACATCTCCCTACAATTTGGTGTGTCAATATTGATAACTCATGAGGTAAATATGTTATGTGTGAACCATATTTTAGGTTAAAAATTTTATTTCTAAATATTGTTTTCATGTTCATATGTTTATGGATGGACCTGGCTTTAATGTACATCATTCTATGAGTAAAACTAGATATCATGTCCATAAGATAATTCATTGACCTTATTTCATGCCTTTAAATTTATTTCAGGACCTGATTTTGTGTCCTTCTATTAATGAGTGAAAATGTTTGTATTTATTTATGTTTAAAAAGTTATAGGTTTATGCCATTATTCTATTTTTTATATTAGTGTTATGATCTTATGGATTATCTTATTTTATTAATTTATTATTCATTTAAAATGAAATGGAAATATTTAATCCCTAACATATGATTGTTATATATGATAAGATGGTGTAGATTTTAAATATTAAGATAATGTTTCCCCACTATTATGATAATTTTTTTCTTATGTGTTCTTTATATCTCCATTTTTTAACCTTACTGAGCATCTGAACTAAAAGTTTCTTATTTTTTTTCTTTCCCCATATTATGAAGAATGGTATTGCAAATGATGTTACTAAGATGAGTGTTAGTTACGATTAACATAGATGGAGATGAAATAGATTAATTATGAACCTGTTTTTTATGATTTCATGTTTCCAAAGGGACTAGACCTGACAGACTTTGCAATGAATCATAATGTTATGTAACAAATATTAACATATATGGATGAAATATCTATGTATGGATAGTCTAAGCCCCTATAGGGTACGAATGTATCTATATTATTAATTCTATGTTCTTATTTATTTTTTGATGTTATTGTGATGTCCTCATCCAACAAATGATTGAGTGGCGATGTATTCATCAACCATATTATTTTATATATAAATTATTGAGAATATTTTTCTAGCCATTAGGTTTTGAACCACTCTATGTTAGGTGGTCACTTAATGTCTTTTATAATTGGATTATATAAAAATTCATTCGTGTATATGATATAATAGGTGGACATTAGTATAGAGATACATATGTTTGATAGATATCATGAAAGTAACTTTTCTATAATGGTAAATAGTGATTATTATCTAGAGGCCTCTTTTTTCATTTTTTTATTTTTGAAAGTCATATTTGTTATTAATACTAAAAATTAAACTGCCCCACCCCATTAGTTGAATCAAATATAGGTATAGTTTTATAAAACACATAAATTTACTTTTTATGTGTTTTTGAGTTTATCTAATATGAGTTTTATGTAGATATTCACAAGCTAGTTGAAATGATGTGATACAAGATGAATTTAATGACATATTTCCTAATGTATTTTTTGAAAATATAAAAAATGGGGTTTAGACATATTTTCAAAATTTATTTTCCATGAAACAATATATAGTGAAATAAAACAATGTTTTTGAGGCTTTAGTTCTCCCAAGATATTAAAGGGGGATATTCCATAAATATTTACAAATTTGATGCATACCTATATAAATTGTATGGTGTAATTTGGGTGTATAATTTCGAAAATCTAACTTATATATCCAGTGTATGACATAAATCGATAGTAGGGAATTCTGAATATAATTTATAGATTCATATTACACCCCACGATATATAATGGAAACCTAATATTATTGGACTAAATTTTACTAACATATGTATAATATATCTCTATAATTAAAAGTTTTAAAATATGAAACACTGGGAGAATGATATGGCCAGGTGTTATATTGTTTTGTAACAGCATATCATTTACTTATATGTTATAAAAAATATGAGTTAATACATGAAGACTTGGGGAGAATTGATTAAGAATATGTGAACATTGTTATTCAAAGAGAATGTATTTGAATATTTCTGTTGCTTCCATACAATTATCATATAAATATCTTTCATACACTAACAGAGACACCATGATATACTCATATATCATTGTATTTATGAGGTTCAATCCCAATTTTTGGATTCCCTTGGTCGTGTTGCCTCCCCAATGGTTCTTGTTTTTTTTTCACTTAACCACAAATTTACATTATTTGAAAAATGGAAAAAATGTTTTTAGAATTGTAACATCCCACTGGAAGGATCCCTATATGTATTCTTTTTTTATCTTAATAAACCATATTTTATTCAACATATGTGTTTGTCTTCATATGATGGAATCTCAGATGATCTTAACTTTATATATATATATATATATATATATATATGATTACAGGATTTCATTGAATGGAAATAATGGGATTTAAAGAATCTATTTTCTTTCAATTAATTGATCTTGTTTTGTTCAATCTTTAGAAACTAATTAGATACGAACAATTGAAATGTGGGTGACAAAATCTTTTTAATGATTCTATTTTTCATAATAAATGAGTTCATCTTGAGTGGATTGTCTTAAATGGGGTATTCAGGTTGTAGGTAAGCTATAATATATATTTTATATGATGGATAACCCTATTTAAAAAATTTATTTAGGGAATTATAATATTTATTTTTTGGTTGGTACATTTAAATTTTTATATGTATTAGTGTGGGAATATTGAAGGGAGGGTCCCCTAAGTCTTCATATACAGATCTATACTACCCTCAAAATTATTCTTCCATAAGATCTTTCACACAATGGAATGGTTCAAAAATAGATAGATATATATTTAAATATATCCTTTGGAATTTTATAAGTGTATTATAATACATTACTAGGGGTCTATTAATTAGATAAACCCACATATTCTATCTTGCCAATTATATACACATATGGTTTTTATAGAAACATGAAATAACTTCTATTTATATGTAAATTAATATATAAAAGCATAAAATTCACAAGAACACATAGAGTTACTTCCTAACCATTGTAAACTATGATCAAACTAGATAATAATCCTATTGGTGCATAAAATATTCACCTACTGACCATAAATTATGTGACATCATATATAATTCATATGAAAACAAACGATCATTTCCATTTCACCAAATTTTTTTGAAAAGGAATTAAATTCTTGGGGAAAAAAAAGATATCCAATATTTGAGAAAAACTACCTTCACAACCACTTATTCTGTTCAGGAAAATTGAGTAATTCTAGGTTTACAACATAAAATGTATCGGAAATAATTAATTCTTTCATAGGTGTATAATTTCTTCTTGGTCTTAAAACATTAATAATAATAATAATAATCACATAATAAATTTACCATTAATTTATAAATTTGTTTCTTTTTTGGATTCATGAATTTTCAAATTAAATCCAATGAAATACGATACTCCCATGCTAGAGGGTTTAACAATAAAATATGTTTTAATAAATTAAAAAATATCTAGAAAATAATTAAAAAAAATTTTAAAGGTTTTTATATCGTTTTATAATATATAGCATTTATAAGAATTAATATATTTTTAATTATATCATAATCAATATTTATAACTTGATTATAGTTGTAATTTATGTATAGAATCATTATTAGTATAATGAAAAGAATATTTAAGAAATAAATTTCAGGTATTTTTACACATAGGTATGAAAAAATGGTTTACTATATATAAATATAAGGATGAAAAAAGAAATAAATGAATAAAATATATGACTATGATTGATGTAAATTTATATTTTTAATGTGGATCAATGTTAGCTTCTTTAAAAGTTAGGAAATAAAGTATACATTTTAACAACCCATGTAATGAAAGAATAAGTATTTTTTATAATTATTAATATTTTTGGATTAGATAATAATTTCCCCTTAAAATATACTCTATGTACAATATCATACCAAAAACAAAAAAAAACGAGTTTCTTATAAATCTTCTATTTCATGCAAGACTGTGTTATACCAAACAACACTGTGTCATTAACATTTTTATTTATTATGGTCATGTTTCTATATTTTAAGGGAGAAATTACATTGAAAATAATTTTTTAACCTTTATAAGTTCCCAAATAAAAAATAAAAATCTTTTTTGAAAGAGAAATATAAAAATATATGTTTGGTTATTTTTATGAGAACTATCATATTTTGATGAATAGTGAATAATTCTTAATTTTAATTCAAAACATCATTTTCATCCAAATAATTTATATATTAAGATTGTGTTTTAATTAGTTTTGATGTTTTATTAAATAATTTCAGTATCATTTAAACCAATTTATATAATTAAAAAAATTATATTGAATTTAGACATAAATACATAGTTATCTTTTCAATATTTTTACTCTAAAAACTCGCTTTGTTGTCTTATATGTGGCATTAATTTTAAATTAATTTCTACCACTTTTGTGATTTAAATTATAAAAAATGGATTCCATATTTTGAATTAGAATAATTTATATTTTATAATATTTTCAACTAATTTTTTTTACCATAAAAATTTGTGAAATTAATTAAAATTATTCACAACAATTGACGAAAAAAGGTGGTTACTTAGTGATTAATATTAATTTATTAGAGACTAAATGACCTATAAAATTGTAAAAATACCATTTTATGGAAATTATTCAACCATATCACATATTTTATATAATTGAAATAATTATTTATGTCATATTAAGTGAGGGTGACATCTAAACAGTGTTTAGATTTTTATATTTTCAAGAATACCACCCCCTCCACTATAAAAAGGCATTAACCCTCCTCACTTATTCACACTTATCAATCCAAATTTATAATAAAAAACCTATAAAAGTAATCTCATTACCTTTATAATCTCTACCTAGATTCCCCACATTTTGAATAAGCTCTTCCAAGTAATCCATTTTATATGGTAACCAAAAAAAGGTACCTAAAAAAGAGGTTACATTATTGAATTTGTATTTATGTTTTACTTCTTTCTCCAAAAAATAAATTCTAATTATTCCGTTATTGTATAATAATAATAACTATCCTTAAAACACTTTTATGTTTTTATGTAAAGAGTTTTAACTACACCAATTAAAACTTCCATCAAATGGGTAACTAAATTACTTTTCGTGCATGGCAGATTACAACCTCATGAAAGGATGTTGTTCGTTTTTCTTTACCACTTATCATGGTTGAGAATTATGATGGAAAAAATACATTTATATAATTTAAAAATATTAAATAAATTTTTTATGCATGTTTTTTAATTTTTATAAAATAAATACTTTCATGCTTTCCATTTTGTGTATATACGATAACACCGTTTTTGTATTTGTGGACTACCGCCACCTCAAAGAGAAGTGATACGTTCACAAATTTGATGAAATGAATTAAAGATCAGTTTAGATAAAAATATAAAACACACATAAAATCTATATCATATTCGTGAAATAATTCACTTTATGGAAATTTAATATATTAAAATTTTATTACCCTTTCACACACTGAAAATGTGATAACATAGTTCGTGGACGTGCGGAAGGTTGCCTCCTCGACATGGTGTGATTCTTTTTACATTAAAGGAATTCTATATATAAGAATATATTATTTAATCAAATCAAATATATGATATAATGATCATTATTGGAAGATATAGTTACTCACATTCATTCCATAATGATCATGGAAAAATTAGAATGTTTCTCATGCATATGTACGACCTTCCTACTCATCATTGTAACGTTGTTTCATTTTTCATAACAATATTTAATTATTGATTTCAAAAATATAATTTATGTAGAAATATTATAATTATATCCTGATTATTATTTTTTATATGTATATATAATGGCCTCTTTGACAACAGTTGAAATACCAATGAAATTTTTGACACATAAAATGAATGTGGTAAGAACACCCAAAGTAAATATAATTGTTTATTTAGTTGTTTATAAAATTGTTGTATTTGAAATAAATGTAATTATAAGACTGAAAAAGTTTATTATGCAAGTAAATAATTAACATTAATTTATTTTTAAGTTACGTATTTAAATATGTGATTAATTGGACTCAAGGCAAGGGATTTCGTCTCAAACTCCTATCACAAAGGAATTTCATGATTATATGAAACTTTATTATGTTATGAGGTATATACACATCGCATTTGACATTAAATATCAATATTTTATCTATTTTCATGTTATTTTTTTAAATTTATAAGTTCATGGATATTATTATTTAAGTGTTCTAAGTGGAATGGGACCCTTTTAATGTTTAAATATTTAACCATATCCTCTATTTAAATATTCTATATTTTATTTTACATATTTATTTATATGGATATCAATTGGATATAGAGGATATTTTATTTTTATTTACATACTTTCATTCCTCTAGAATCCATCATGTTTTTAAAGTGAATATAAACCTTTATTTACCTTTTTACCTTTTTGGGTATTCGGTTATTGAAAATTGGTATTGATAATGGATTAATTATTTCAATATCTTGAAATTTTTTATTGTGATTGAAAATAAAATTTTAAGAGTGAAATGTTGAAAATATCAATTTCCTATATGTTTTGAATATATAATGGAACTAGGACATTTGAAATGTGGTTACATGATACAATAATGAAGGCTCAATCCATGATAAACCAATGATGGATTGGTCTATCATAAACCTCCAATGCATTGGGTGTGGAAGTGGACCGTATGACTATTCCATTTTTAATAATGACATATATGGAAGTTGACAACATGACTATTCCATTTATAAGAGGTATAAGTATAATTATCTATCAAGATATCATTATATATTTTCTATGATTTTATGGATTTGATGGTAAATTTGTGATTTAAAAAAAGGTAAGAAATGAGTTTATTTTAGAAGGAATGAATTTACTAATTTTTATAGGTGAAATATATTACATAAAGATAATGTTTTCATAGGATTTAATGCTTATAAATGGGAAAGCAGATTTCTTATATTTATATCCCTCATTGAGATTTTTTATACTTATCCAACAGTTTTTATATTTTCATGACACATAAGGTTTAGTAATGGATTCGAACAATTCATATTTAATGTCATGAAGAGTTTCATAAAACATATAATTCTTTATTTTATAATAATTATGTTATGGATTAAATGGTGACTATTCTGAAGTGTCCAATTGATATTTTATAGTTTTTTATGTTTGAGTTATCACATAATTCTATAGAACTCTATACCTAATAATATCATCAATGTGAAACAAATTTAAATTCAAGACTAAATCATGGTTATGTAGTTTTAAAGGACGATTCATTATAATTGGTATTCGAGTAATGGTGTAGATAAATTTAGAGGATATGGTCATTTTAATAGCATTCCATTATTATATTTTACATTATGGTTAAGTTATAATGATATAGAATTTAAATATTACTCTATTTAATTATCTAATGTATTCTTCTTCAGAATGGTTTTTTATAGATTAAACAAGGACGATATAGTGGGAAGTCCTCAAGATGAAAGTATATTTCCAAATCAATATCCCAAGATGGTATGAATCGAAATAGAATAGTTTGTTATAGTGATAGCATGGTTGAGAAAGGTTATAATGGTGATGGTGTCCATGAATGAGTTAAACTATATCTCCCACAAAGGAACAAAATTATTTTGTATCATTTTATGAGACATCATCCTCCATTATTCATTGGACCATCTTACCTGGTGCAAGATGAGAGATGGATTAAAGCCTTTGAAATGATATTCAATGTCATGCGATGTTCAGATCACCAAAAGTAAACTCTTCCAATTTAACATTTTGAAGGTGAAACCAATTAGTGGAGTTCAATGGTTAAGAATATTATATACTGTGAAAATATTTATTCCATAAAAAGGGATGAATTTAATAATATTTTCCAAAGGTTGTTCGAATTAGGAGTGAAAAAAAAACAATTCTTGGATAAGTTTGTTGTTTAAATTTTAAGTGATATTTTGGTATATACTAAAAAAATGGGGAATCCTAAATGATCTTAAGGATTTTATTGAAAAACATAAAATAAAATAAACTATAGAGAAATTTTAGTAAGAGAGAGTTTTGGTTGAATGAAATTCCATTCCTTGTACGTAATTTTATAGAGGATGTAATATATATTTACCCTGTTAAAAATAGTTGTTTAAGAGTTTTCAAGACCTACCAATGACACTGAGATTCATAATTTTCATTCTTTATCAGGTGATTATAGAATAATTTTTGAAAAAAAATCTATGATTTATTTCCCACAGACTAAGTTAAATAAAAAAGGATTTATGTTCATTTGACATGAAAATGTGATATATTTTTAGGAAAAGAAAATATGACCAGTAAATAATTTTTGGTTGGATTTTCTCATAGAAAAGACAAATTCTTAATCTATAATGATTATTTTTGAAAGTGCGGGGTTTTCCATAATGAAAAATTATCTAGTAATCCCTTATACTTCGATTCAGCTAAAAACTCTGGAGTTAAATTAAACTACAGATGATTTATAGTAAACTGTTGTTGTTTTTTGAATTAAAATTTTTTAGGAATCATTTTAATAGAGTGATGTGTGAAATATATTCTGATCACCAAATATTGAATTATATATTCCTTCATAATTAATTGAACACGAGACACATAGTATGGCTAAAACTGATAATGGATTATGATTTCTTGATTCATTAACATCATAGAAAATAAAACAATATTCCCAAATCCATGAGTGAAAAAATAATGATAGATTAACCATGTTATTTTTGGAATGCGAACCTTGGTTAATGATTTAATGAATTATGACCTAGATGTTATTGATGCTGGTATATCCTCTATTTTGTTATAGGTTTCATATAAGTTTTCTTCTTCCTAACGAATTAAAATAGATATAAAGGTGGATCAATATTTGAAATAAAATTTATAATCCATTAGTAATGGTATGTTTCCTAATTTTAATTTTGATGATGATGGTGATTTATGATTTCAAAAAATGTTACATGTTCCTTGGGATTCAAAGATTATGAAAGGATAGATTAATGA
This sequence comes from Viscum album, assembly GCA_963277665.1. Taxonomy (NCBI): domain Eukaryota; kingdom Viridiplantae; phylum Streptophyta; class Magnoliopsida; order Santalales; family Viscaceae; genus Viscum; species Viscum album. The sequence continues at coordinate 393,336,708 of OY728146.1, forward strand.
AACTCATAGGTCCCTATTTTCTATTATTCTAGGAAACACTATGATGTATAGATAGATACAAGTGTTTTTTTGGTGTTTTGGAATAAAAATGGATATTTTGGACATTACCCTGAATTTTTTTTCTTGTGATTAGGCTAATGCGGAATAAAGGTTACTAAAGGGGATGCTTCATCCATTTCGAATGCTAGAGTAGATATAGGAGAATATATAAATTAATTTCATGTTTGGATTGACATCTTATTATAATGTTAAAATTTTGATTTAGGTTATTGTTTATCTATTAACCAAATATCAACATTTAATTTCCATTAGAGATAAAAATTCTATAGATCAACTTTCAATTATGTATTCCAAGTAGATTGTTTGGTTATGTGGTGTGCCTCTCTCTATTGGATTATACTACAATCCCAGGTTCACATTAATTTTTTTAAAAGAAATTAACAATATTTTTGGGTATTGACTTATATTTTATTACATATTTTCATTCTCAATACAATGGATAGTCTGAGGAGATGATTCAGACCTTGGAATATGTGCTTCATTATTGCTCAATGTTTTTCCATGGAAGTTGGGATCAACAACATTTTTTGGTTTAGTTTTCTTATAATAACAATTTTCATTCTAGTAAAAAGATATATTGTTTCGTAAAATTATCTGGGAAGTGGTTTTGGAAGAAATTATTTTGGCAAAATTTAAGAGAATGTATGTTAGTGGGACTAGAGTTTATAAGAGAAATGACTGAGAAAGTTATGATGATTCAGTAAGACATGAGGAAAACCAATACTAGGAAAAAATATATGTTTATAACTAGAGAAAATAACTTTTTAGGTAGGTGATCACATATTTTTAAAGATTCTAAAAAGAAAATTTTGATGCATTTTGAAATGAAAGTGAAAATGAGTCCATAGTTTATTAGAGCATATGATATCTGGGAGAATGATTGATCTTATACCTTCCATGTTGATTCACCTATGATTTTATCACATGTACAAAATGTATTTCAGGTTTGAATGTTGTGGAAATTTGTACCAGATTTATATATTGTTTTTATCTATAGAGTTGTTCAGCTAGAAGAGAATCTCTCTTATGAGTAACCACTAGTCTAGGTAGTCAACTGTAGATAGGAATTGATAAATAATAATCTAATTCATTAGTTTAAGGTTTTATAAAAAAACATATGGATTAAGAGTTAACATTGGAATATGAAAATTATATGAGAAAAAAATATCCCCACTAATTTGATAAGTGAGTTAAATTTTGAGGACAAAATTTCAGAAAGGTGGGAAAAGACGTAACCTCTAAATTAATCATAGAATAATTAATTTTAAAATATATTATTATTAATGAATTAGATTTTAATTTCACCATGAAGTGGACTCTATTCCCAATAGAGTACCCTACATGTAATAATGAGTTTCTCCAAAATCTCGTGTTTCACACAAGACTATGTTGTAATAAATAATAATATATTGTTAATATTATTATTTATGTGGGTTATATTCCCAATTTTAATGGAATAATTAATTTAAAACAAATTTTTACTCCATTTATAATTTATAAATAAAAAATATACATATTTTTTAAAAGTCAAATATAAAAATTTTCTTTGGGTGATTTTTGGTATTTTTCTGAGAACATTCATGTTTTGAAGAATAGTGAATAATAATTAATTTTTGTTCAAAACTGCATTTTCATCCCATTTGTTTATATATATATATATTATATATTTTTATTTATTATATAGATTTATTAGACAACATTTACATATCTTGAACCAATTATGTCATTTTATTCAATTTTACATTGAATTTAGACATAAAATACTTCAAAACTTTTAAACAATTTTTGATTAAAACCACTCTTTGGTGACCCATCATCCAGATTAATTTTAATTTAATTTCAGACATTCTTGTGAATAGAATTTGAAAAAATAGGTTCCATATTTAAAATTTTAGTAATTTCTAATTTCTAATACATTCAACTATGTTTTTCCAAAAAATATTTGGGAAATTTACTGAAATTAATTACAACGATTACGGTAAAAATGTGGTTACATACTGATTATCCGTTAATATTATAACAAAGAGTGACCTAGAAACCTATCAAAAACAAATTATTTGGACATTATTTGACCATATATAATATTATTTATAATTTTATTCATTATTGGAGGAGCATAAAGTTATAGAGACCTCTCAATATAGTTTACTTTTTTATATTTGCTAGAATGGCTCTCCCCCTCCACTGTAAAAAGGCGTTCACCTAACCAATTATTCAGACATCTCATTCCATTTGTATCATCAAAAACCTACCCGAATAGTCTCCTGAAATCCCTCCCCTCACCCTATAATCCTATTTTTTTTTTGAGGAATTACAACCATGTAATCCCTTTTATGAAATCAAATTGGAGTTACCCGAAAAACAAGCTACCTTCTTTAACATGAATTTATGTATTGTTACCTTCTACACACATTAAATTATTATTAATCCATGATTATATAGCAAACTAAGTATCATTAATATAAAATTATGTTTTTATGTTATGGGTTTTACCTACACCTACACACATTTCCATCAAACGGGCAACAAAATTACAGTTTGTGTAGAGGGATGTACCGCCTCGTGAAATGATGTCTTTCATGTTTTTTCATTAACAACTATAATGAAGAATATTTAGGATTAAATGACTAATTTTTGTGATATATATGATTATAATTTTTTATTAATTATTTTATAATGTTTAAATAACACATAACTTTAGGATTTCCATTTTTTTAAATATGATAAAACTGTTTGTGGATGTGTGGACTACCACCTCCTCAACATTGTGTGATATGTTTAGAAATTACAAGAAATTAATTAAGGAAAGTTTTGACAAAAAAACATGGGACACACATAACATATATACTATATTCATGAAATAATTATGTTTCTATAAATATATCGTTTCATTTTCATTATTACCCTTTCAAACACTGAAAAAGTGATAACATCATTCGTTGGCGTGTGGACTACCACCTCCTCGATGCGATGTGGTTTTTTAGATAACAAGAATTATATATGTAATCAAATATGATTATATGTATTTTTTCAATGATATAATTATCATTCTATGAATAAATAATTTTCTCACCTTATTTTCCTAATGGCCGTTGAAAATTGGGAACAATTCTCATGCATACGTACAACCTTCCGTCTCTGTGATTGTAACGTTGGTTCATCATTCATAACAATATTTCAATGAAGGTTTTTAAAATATACTAGATGTATAAATATGATAATATATTCATGACTATTATTCTTGATATATTTATATAATGACCCTTTGACAATAGTTGACATATGAATGTCATTTTGGACACATAAACCGAATGCGTCCAAAACACACAACGTAAACTCAATTGTTTATATAGATGTTTAATACAAGGTAATGAGTGAAATAAAATTAATTATAGACTATAAAATGTGTTTGAAAATAGAAAATAATTAATATTTATTTGTTATTTATGAAGATAAAGTCACACGTGAGAAGTCAGACTCTTAGTAAGGGATTTCATCTCAATCTCCTTTGATTGAGACATTTCATGATTATACACACCTTTATTATTTAATATGGTGTATAAAAAGCCCCATAAATTTACATATCTATATTTTATGTAATTTCATGGACCTCTCTAGTCCATCACATTTTTGAAATACGGTGTTTGAGGTTTTATGGGTGGTCATGGGGACTTATTCCCATCACATTTCCAAATTTCCAATTCCGTGAACAAGGTTTCTTGTTTTTTGAACATTTGTGTCACTGAAAATTATGTAAAAAAATAATATAATAGAAATATAAGTGAACAGTTTTGTCAATGACACAAATGCAAATATTTTTTTCTTCAGACATATTTAAATAGTGCCACCTGTGAGTATTCTTTATCTATCGGTGATCTATATTCATCTGTCAGTGTCAGTTAGTTATCATCATCTGTGAGTGAGTCATCTTAATCTCTCAGGGTCATTGTGTCATCTTCATCTATCGATGAATAATCTTCATATATCAGCATCGGTGAGTCATCTTCATTTGTTAGTGAGTCATCTTCATTTGTCAGTGTCGGTGTGAAATCTTTATCTATTGGTGAGTCATCTTCATCTATCAGTATCATTGAGTTATCATAATCTCTCGGTGTCAGTGATTCATTTTCATCTATCAGTGAGCCATCTTTCGGTGAGCCATCTATTGATATCAGCTATAGTGTTTCCAGTTCAACCAGTGAATAGTGTTTCTAGCTTCCTACAATTTCCCCCATTTGACATTTTTTTGATGTTGAATGCATTAAAAGAATTAGTTTAAAAGATTTAAGGCCTATTGAGAGATCATAAATTCTATTTTAATATTCCAAAGTGTCCGAGTGAGTTTACTCCCTCAAATAGTGTATTCTTGACAAGATCCTTTATTAATGGAAAATCCAAAACATATCAAAACATCTGCTCTATTTAGATTTTCAAAAGGCAGAATAAATTCCACCTTGTTGTTCCCTCTTATTTACCATGGTATGGGATACCCTGGAAGATTTCTATCCCAAGGAGACATGAAATTTTGTTTTACCCTAGGATCATGTTTTCCCAGCATGTGTTCCCCTATTTTGGTGTAAGTAGTAAGTGTTGATTTGTCTTCGATATAATATATGTTTATCTCTATTATTGTGGGTACTTCAATATGTTTCCTCCCATTATCCTTTCAATGCAACGACATGTGATATATATGTTTCTAATGGAACTTTATGGGGTTTTGGTAGATGATGCTATGTTGTGGAGTCCATGGGTGGATTTAGTCATTACGGGAGAGGTGATGTTTATTTGTTATGTAGGACCACTCTCTTCCAAAGAACATCAGAAAATTTTTGAGGTATGGGATTTATTTATCCTATATTCTTTATGTGAATATGTAGAGTTGAATTTTTTAGCCACTAGATCATAATTAAATTGAAAAAATAAATATTTCAATTGGATTAAGGAATTTGAACTCAGCGTATGTTATTGATTTATACCGTGATAACAGTTTTCTAGATTGTGTGACATATATTATTTTCTTATTTATTGTGCCATTCTTGATGGAATTTTTAATGAATGCAAAGATGAGATTGATTATAAATTAAATTAATATATATAAAGTATATTTTTTTAACAAATCTAGTTCTCATTGTTGTGCTAGGTGATACATACAATTGATCTAGTTATACGTGTTTAATTGAATTGGTTAATTCAATATGGAATAAAGTTCTGGTTGTGTGATAAAGCTAATCCATCGAAGGGTTAGTAGTTACACTCCTTCTTTCAATGGCCATGAACGTTATGCATTAAAGATACATGTTCTCATTATGTGTGAAGGTTGAATTTCCTGTTTAGTTCCATGAGACCAGTTGCTATTTTGTGTGTTTCCTACTAATTGGTTTTGTGGTGTGAGCTTGGGTTAGATGATCATAAAGGGCTATTTTGGTATGCTGGGGTAGAGAGGTCTAATGGTGGTGGTAGAAATTGATACCTATAATGGGAAGATTCACTAATTTATGCATGTGGTTATCAAGGAGGAAACTGGGAATGATAGAATAGGTTGAATATGAGATTACCATTGATATGAAAGTGGATGTTATCTAATCTATTGATTGTTATATTTTTTACATTCCCTAATACTTGAGGAAAATGTTTTTTTTACACTCCTTCGGAAATAGGCAAAGATGAATTAGTTATGGCACATGGTTTCTATGTTTAGCTTATCGAGGATGGATGGGTCTAAAATTTTTCAATAGGTGGAAAGACTCGACGGGTAGTTCACCTGCTCACATTATTGAGCCCCATGTGTTGGTATGGTGGAATTTGATTATAGAATTCTAGGGAATATGGGAAACTTAAAATTCATTTAAAAAATTAATGAACAAATGATGTTAACCCAAGTTGTTGGAACTTTCTAGGATCCAATGTTGAGGTTACAATTTAATGGAAATTTGGACATGGTTGGTTATTCCTGGAGAACAAGGAACTTTGTTTTGATGCTAATGAAATGTAATGTGCATTTTCTAATGGTTAATTATTTGTTGAATTATTAATCAACATAATGTAATATTGATTAAAAGTGACATGATTAATTAATATATCTATCTAAATCCTTGTGTTCTTATAGGATATCAAGTATTATGGGTGGAATCCGGGAGTTCGAGTGACATTAACTACAATTGAGTCTAAGACTAGGTTCTTACCATAGTATGGTTGTGAGATATATTATATACTGTACCTTTTGTTTTTCTATATTCTACCCACCCAGAAGGTTAGATCATCTACCACCATGAGGATTTTGATCCTTGGGGGGGGGGGGGGGTCCACAATAGTCTGGTGGGAGGATGGATGGCTGATTTTCTCCTTTAGCCCCATTCTCTTCTCTTGGTAGTTACTTAGGTTGGTATTCACGGTGGTCAGATTTCCCCATATATGAGAATATCTTGCTGCAATGTCTTGTGGTTAATCAGACATACATACTCTAGTTATGGTTTCCTATATATTACTATAGTTGTAATGTTTATAGGTTGCGATAACTTGTGGCTGGTTTCATGGATTTTGGGATGTAATGTCTTGAGGTATAATACCCATCACATGATAAATGTTATACGAGCTGAGATGGATCTCAGAAACTACATGGATACATTTATTATGTGGATTTTGTGGTTGTGTTATATTATAATCATGTTTTGGGACTTTTCCTAGGTGTTTTCATGCATGACTTTTTTGGGAAGAGAAGCTTAGGACGTGTGGCATTGGGGGAAAGTGGAAAGCTAGTGGGGAAGTGGTAGCAGGGTACCCTTAATATTATTTATTATAATATATACTCTTATAAGAAATTATTTGTGAGAGTATCCATGTTAGGCTTGGAATATAGTATAGCTATTTAGGTGATGAGTTTGTTTGACTTGTTGTTCACTATGGTTTAGCATCGTTTATTTACCTTTACACGAGAGGCTCCATGGAGGATCCTACTAAGTATACTATTATACTAACCCTATGTAAATATAACCTATTTTTCAGGTCTCTTGGAGAAGGTTAGAGATCTTGTTGGTTTCTACTAGTTTTGGGTTATAGGAGTTATCTAGGCATTGTGGTCATTGTCGTTTTACTTTCTTTTGGTACTTTTAGATTTCCTTGTCAGTTGTAGTAATTTTTGAATGACATTTTTTATGTGTTGTAGGAATTTATTTGGTATTTTAGTTCGATCATGTTTTGGTTGGTGTCTTTTTTATATCTATCTTTCACATGAGTTCTCTTAGAGGGTAATTCCTCACAATTCTATGTTTTCCATACCATTGGAGCTAGTTTCCAGCCCAGATCCTTCTGGAGGTAGGAAAAAAGGTCACTATCTCTCTCCTATCATTTCTGGCCTAGGAGGGGTAAATTTTGAGGTAGGGGTCATGATAGAGAGCTATCATAGGCTTTATTTGAGGGAAAGGATGGAGTTTGGAGTTAGGAATAGGTGAGGTTGCATGGGATTCTTGCGAAAGATTGTCAGCTAAGTTTAGGAAGCACTCTAAACACGAGAGATCAGTTAAGACATGATTATTTAGGGACCCCTACAATATGGTGCATAGAACTTTAAGTTTACTGTATCTACTAAATGACTTGATAATTGTAGAAGGGTAGAGACCGAGGAAAGGATCGTGAATCATTCTTCTATGCACCTATATTTAAATGGATAGACCTTGGGTTAAGTTAACCTAAAATGTATAAAAGAAAAAAAATAATTAATAAATATTGAGTATTATATATTCTATGATAGGTAGCTCTACTTAGTTTTTATTTTTTATGTATGGCTCCAGGTTAACGTTCTCATTAGGTTCACGCAAAATATTTTCAATAGGATGTGCCAACTGATCGCTAGAAAGTAGAGGCTTACAAACACAATACATGGAGGGTGAAAATCCAAGAGAATCGGAGATAGTGTCTATAGAAGTATGTTGGCTCTATTTTAGATGTTGTCATGAAATACTAGTTGGAAGATGTCGATATTTCTTTTAGATTGATCTATGTTAAGAATGAGGACTGGGTGACATTTATTATCGCGATGCTGCATGGGGTAACAAGGAATTGGTGGTTCTTGTTTATGGTGGATTGTGAGGAGTCATAAGTCTCATGGGAGAAGTTCCGAGACACATTCCGAGACTAGTTTTTTTATTTAACCGTGAGGGTGTCCAATCACTAGGAGCTTCTTACGGTTCATTATGGGAGCTCTAGTGTGCAAGATTTTGGAATATATTTCTGGAATCCTTTGCGATATTGTTTGGAATTGTTGTCAGATGATAAGGCTATGAAGAAGAATTTTGAGGACGAATTTCATCCAGAGATATTGTGTAAGGTCGCATAGTTTATGCTCAAGACATATCTTGATGTGATGGAGAGGTAAGAGGCCATCGAGAGTATGTTACCCAAAACCTTATTATCACGAGAGGGGAGTCCTTACGATTCCCAAGAAGCAGATCTATGGTTTGGGGTTTCCTATTTTCCATATAAAAGATTATCTATTTGGGTGGGGGTGGGTCCTAGCCCTCAGTGTATAATTTCTCAAGGAGTAGCGTGTCTTAGACTTATTCATAGGGATTAGGAACTTGTTTTCTTTGTGGATGTTGTGGTCATTAGAAGTGAGGGTGACCAACCATTCTGAGAAATCATCATGCCTCTGGAGTTCCGCTTTAGGTTCCTCCATTGAGGATGTTCCAGCCGAGGTAGAAGTAGCAGGTTATACCATCCTTGGATCAGTAGAGGGAAGATGAGCAGGTAGAGGACATCCCCAAGATGCTCCCCATCCTCAAAGAGCAGATCCTGGCCATGGTGGTGGTCATTAGCAGGGTTATTGATGTTGTGGAGTAGGTCGTGGTCAGATTAATGCTTTAGTGTTGCAAGTTCCAGGAAATCCAGATGTATTTCTAGGTACACTATTCATGATTTCTACTTGGGTATACACCTTGTTGGATTTAGTAGTGAAACACTCTTTTATATCTCCCTCCCTTGTCCATGCATTGGGACTTGAGGTTGAGAGGATTCCCGTGCCCTTAGCATTGACAATGATAGTTGGAGGTCAAGCTACTTTTTTGTTGTATGTAAATACTATGAGCGAGTGTTGGGGCAGCACCGCTATTGGGGAGATTTCCAATTTTTATGGATACAACCATATGATTTCAACCTTGACATGGAATGATTATATTCAAAGTAAAATATCATAGATTGATTGAAGAGGAAGGTGGTGTTCTCCGATGCAGATAGAAAGCCAACAATGTTTTTTTGTGAGGCAGACCCTCAGATGGGTCAAAAGGGTGTCACATCCTTGTCATTATTAGTGGATGAGCTGATTCAGAGTTCCTTGGAGGTTTAGAAGATTGAATCTCCTAGGGTCATAAAATATTACCCTAATGTATTTACAATAGAGGTTGTAGCGTTACCCCTTTGACGATAGATTGTGTTCAGGATTGAGCAACAACCTAGAGTGTATCCTATATCGATGACTTTTTATAGGATGGCACATTATGTGTTGCAAGATCTATGTATACAGCTTGATGGTATATTGTAGTATAGTTTTGTTTGACAGAGTGTGTCATTGTGGGGTGCACCAATTGTTTTTCATGAAGAAGCTTGGTGATAGTTTACTGTTGTGTATCGATTATCAATGTCTAAACTAGGTGATAATGAATAATCACAGTCCTATTCCATGGATTCATGATTTATTCCATCAACTAAAGGGTGAAAGTTGGATCTCGAAGAACGACATGTGGTTAGGGTATAATCGGATGTGTGTGAAGGATGAGAATATCCCTAAGACTACTTTCTTTTGTCATCATGGGAATTAGGAGTTTGTTGTAGTGTCGTTCGGTGTCATGAATGCTCAAGTTGTGTTCATGGTATAAATGAGTATTGTGTTCCATGAGTTCCAAGATATGTTTCTGTTCCGATGCTTTTCTGCCAGGACGCGTTCGCGCGTGCGCCCGTCGACTCGAGGGGATGGGCGCGCGGCTTGTGGCCCCGTGGTCCCGCTTTCCAAAGGCGGGCGGCATCTGTCCCTTCTTCAGAGGCGTCTGCTCCTTGATCGAAACCGGGATGATGGGACGTCGACTCCTCCTTCCGTGGACGTCTCCTTGGAACTCGTTGCCTAATCCGGGTCTCCCTCATAGATTTAAGAGGTGATCGTGAATCTCGTTCCCGGCGCCATGTCTCCATGGACACCGGTTAATTACGCTGCTTCCGCCCGGACGCTCCAAGGAGTCTGGTCGGGGCAGCAACCTGCGGTGAGGAGACCGGGTAGCTCTGGGTGTTGGGGGCGTGTCTTAACACTGCGGCTCTGCATGTCTGCCTTCCGTCCCTGATAGGGCTTCTCGAAGGCGTGATGGCCTGAGGCATCCCGTGCTGGGTGCGGGGAACTGTGTTACCTGAGGTTTTCCTCAGCTTCCCATGTTTAACACGGGGTATGCCGCGAGTTTAACGTCCAGCGGGGACGGCATCGGACTGATCAACACGAGAAGTGGATCAGATGACAGAACCCCTTGCGAGGAACCTCCGACGCTGGGGCCAGCACATGGGCGGCTTCCCGAGTGAAGTGGAGTGGAATGAAATGGCATGACCCCACCGGGATGTGGCGGCCCGGGTAAGGATCAGGATGGATGATGGAGTGAAGAGCTTGGACCCCGTAGGGGCTTCCTACGTACCGCGCGTTGGTGCGGATCAAAGTCAGCATAGTTCGGATATACAGTTTAACGTCATGCTGGACGTTGGCAAGCCGACTCACGAAGAGGTCGAGGCTGCCGGGCGGAGGATTGAACCGAACCACCTCGCACAGAGGGGGATGGAACGGCCGGGTGGATCACAGTTTCACGTCATGCTGGACGCTGGTGTTTGGGGCTTACACTCTAAGGAGGCCCGTATACGGCAAAGCTCAGTTGGAGAGGGACTTGGGCCGAAGGTGAGATACCTCGATCCCTGTCGCGCCCTCTACTGGCTTCGGCAGCGGGGAAGCACAATGGAGATACACATGTGCAGTCCCCCACAATGGCGGATTCATAGGTGAATCGACGCAAGTGTGAACCCAGGAGGGGTTCACTGATGGACGAACCGACGTGAATACGACCGGGACGACCAGGTGGTGGGCTTGAACCTCGGAGAGGCTTCCTACGTACCCTGTTTAGGAGACAGGGATCAAAGTCCACGTAGTTCTTTCTGTTTGTAACACTCTACCCCTGTGGGCGAAGGCCACTCCAATCCCGACATCCCTGCAGAGACGAGCGGGTGGGGACCACATCCAAACCAGGAGGACCCTGCGTGCGGGACATGGGATCAGATGATGCGGACGGTTTAACGTCTTGCCGGACGAAGTACAGTTTAACGTCGTGTGTTGAGGACGAAGCGGACGGTTTAACATCTTGCCGGACGAAGTACATTTTGACGTCGTGTGTTGAGGACGATGGATGCTTGGCAGTTTAACGTCTTGCAGCGCGGACGAGGTGCAGTTTAGCGTCATGCAGGATGAAACACTTGGCAGTTTAACGTCTTGCAGCGCGGACGAGGTGCAGTTTAGTGTCATGCAGGACGAAACACTTGGCAGTTTAACGTCTTGCAGCGCGGACGAGGTGATACCGCCGATGGTTCCGCGTCACTTCGCGCGAGCCTGGAGGCCCGCACGGGAAGACAACGCACGGTGCGGGCACCCGGGATGAAGATCATCGGGCGCCACGCAGGCGGGTACCCTCAGGGGGTCAAAGGGGGCGACCCGGCGGATTGCGCGCAAAAGAGGAGCTTGGCGCGCAATACCGCGGGTCAGCGCGCAAATGGGCGGGCTGGCGCGCAATTGAGCCGGCGCTTTGCGCGCGGAAGATAGAGATTGTGCGCACCGGGCTTGGGATAGCGCGCGGGGGCAACAGCTCATTCTCTAACGAATGGCCACTTTGAAGGGGGGGGGGGGGTGCGCGCAATCAGGCTGGATTGCGCACACCCGGGGGGCAATTGCGCGCAAGAGGCTTCTTTTGCGCGCGAAAGCCTTTAGGTGAATAGTTGTTCAAAAGAAATGATCCAAAGGGATTACGCGCGAACGCGAACCCCAAGGCTTTATTGCGCGAAAGAAAGGAGGTTACCTGAAGATCGGCATTGCGCGCGGAAGGGGTTGGATTGCGCGAACGAGCGACTCTTCGAATTTGGGCAACCTTTAAAACGTCGGGGGTCGCCTTATATTTATAGGCAACCCCTGGTGCGGAATCCGGCTCCCGGGCGCGCAAATTCCTTCGCGGGCGCGGAATCGGGCCCGGCGCGCAAGGGAGTCGCGCGGGCCACGGTCGCGCAAAATTGCGCGCCGGCCCAGCGCATTGCGCGCATCCCGGGAGGTTTGCGCGCGGCACTACAACTTTGCGCGCGGGCCTCCAAAATTCCGCGCAAGGCTTCCGGGCCCTCCGAAACGGGCTTCCGACTCCAAATATGACCTCTCTTCCCGCATCCGGAGCTTCGTTTGGGAACAACGGACTTTTCCGGCGTCTACAAAAGCCCCCCCTCGGAATCTGATCGGCGAGAGGTCGCAACGATCGGGTTCCGAGGGAGACGCCGGAATGCCGAAGTCCTGGGTGGCGCGGGACTGTGGCGCGCAAAAAGGGCGTCGGGCGCGAAATCCGCTGTCTCGGTCGCGCAAAGCGCTTTCCGCGCAGCGCGGACACCCGGCCTCGCCAATAAATAGGGGCCCTGGGTTTCTAAAGAAAAGAGGGAGGTCATTCCTAGGAAAGGAGACCTCAGACCTAATCAATGTATCATCGCCCCAACTTGTTCCGACACACGAGCAGGACAACGCTAGGGGCGTTAAGATTTTATCCGAACATAGGGAAATGAGAAAGGGTGAATTGCGTGTCCTGAATTCAGAAACCCATGACGGTCGGCCTTCCAGGAAATGCCCAAGACGGCAAGCGGACAATGGATCAATCGACCATACTACTGCAATAGACGGACCGAAGGTCATCATTCATATTGCAGGAGGCGGATCACATGTCATCATCAATGCCGCTTTGGGGGTTCCTTCAGGCACAAGGGTGGAAATCCGAATCAACAGGGCATGCGATGTGTGGAGCGAAGTGATGATTTGTTCAGACAGAATCTAACACTCCCAAAATTGCGCCACCGTGGGGAATGCGTATTAGGCGGATGCACTAATCTGGCCGTGAATCACCCCAATTCTCAGACAGAACCTCTTTGACGAGGTAACTGTCGCTTCCCATCATTGCAATGGGGCATCCCGAGCTGAGTCAGGGAGAATATCACAATCGCACCACTCTACCAGAAGCCATGCCAGACGGCCGGCGACGAGGAGGGGCGGGACTTAGCGATCCCTGAGGCTGGACCCGAGCCGAGATGCCCGGGCGTTCCTACGTACTCCATCGGGCTAGAGATCAAGCCACACGTAGTTCTGAAAGTGTAGTTTTAACGTCATGCGGGACGTAGAACCCCGTTTGGGGAGATCTTAGTTTAAGGTCGTAGAGCTCGGACCATAGGGACGGATCTTAGTTTAAGGTCTTAGAGCTCGGACCATAGGGGCCTCAAAGGACGCCACATCATGGTCTTATCCCCTGGATATGCGAAGATGCACTGAGGGATAGTGCCAAGAGTGTCAAGGTTTCGCCCGGTCAGAATGGGAGGTGGACAACGTAATGTGAATCATGCGGCCATTCACTCAAGTACTGGGGGAAACGGCGTAACGATATGGGAGTACTGTCGACCGTGGCGGAAAAGCAGCATCAATATCGCACTGACCGTTGATGGAATGAGGCAGCAAACGAGCATCAACTGCTCAAGCGTAGGATTCATATCGATTTGCTGCCCGAGGCCCTTGGGGGCACCATCCCGAGTCGGTGGGAGAGCACTGAGGCATTGTGTCCAGACCGCTCACGGGGGCTCCACCCAGAGCGTAGGCGATGGGTCCGAATGAAAGGGAGCACGAAGCCTGAAAAGTGGAAGGAACCTGACCAAGCTGAACCTGACCCTCCTGGCAATAAACCAGAGTACTCTTGACACCGGTGGACCACTGCAAGGGGTCGAGGGACACGCCTTGAGGGTGACCCGAAGGCGGCAGATTCCCAAGAGAAGGGGGAATCTTTAAGAGGTGGGGGCTGGACCCGAAGTTTCAAACATCCGGGCGTTCCTACGTATCCCATAAGGATGGGAATCAAGCCACACGTAGTTCTTGAAGCACGGCGCAACACAATCGGGCACCAGCGTGGGGAGGGGTGCGGGTCTGACCCTCGCACACAGAAGAAGCGGTATTTGATATTTCTTGTTTGTCCTTAAAGATGGATGGTTTTTCTTTGTGCAGCGACATGCCTGTGATTAAGGAATCCCTGGCGTCGCCACAATAATCAAGCCATGAAAGGCATTGATAAATGGAGTGGTTATTAACCAGCGCCCAACGTGAGTGTCCTCTGAGGAGAACATCACGATGCAGTGTCGTTTCTCGTCGGGCGGCCAAGACGATCACAGTTTACGGTCGTGTGGTAGGACCAGACAACACAGTTTAAGGCCGTGTGGTTCGGACCATGGAGGAATCCGCTTATTGAGATATGGCGGACTCAGCGGAGGTGGGAACATACCCAGCCCTGCGGTCACACACGATTCCAGGAGAAGGATCCTGGGATAGGGGCCTGCGTATGTCCATCACCCGAGGGGCAGAGATGCTAGCCTCCAGCTATACTGGGCCCAAAACGCGATTGTTCGGGCGACTCCTTCCTCCTTATGGGGACGAGGGTCCAGCTACACATGGCCCTTAGGGAGGACATCAGCATATATCCTTGGTGCTCAGATCGTGGGAGCCTCGAAAGACACCATTACCCTGGTTGTCCTGCCTAACGTGTAAAGGTGTACTACAGGTCAGTATGAAGAGAGTGTCGAGATTCCACTACAACGCATAGAGGCGGAGTGTGATGAGGACTGCGCAACCAATGTTCAAAGCCTGAAAGAGCCGACATGGCGATCAAGGATGTCGCTGACCATATTCGCAACACAACATCCGATCGCGTCAGCCTAGAATGGGACAAGAAAACGAGCATCAACCGCTTAAGCGCAGGACTCATATCGATTTGCGGCCCAGGACCCGCCGGTAAATCGACCTGGAGTGGTAGGAGAGCACTGAGGCATCGTACCCAAACCGCTAACGAGGATCCCTTTGAGTGAAGGCTCGAACAAGAGGAAGCGCGAGGCCCGACAAGCAACACAGGACTTGCCGGGATTGAATCCGACACTACGGGTCATAGACCGAAGTACCCAAAACATGTTAACAGATCACCGGAAAGGGTCGGAGGACTCACCCTGAGAGCAACCAAAAGACGGCAGATCCCCGTGATCAACCAAGAGACGGGGCTGGACCTGAAACACAAGCGTACATGCGGTCCTACGTATCTCATAAGGATGGGAATCAAGCCGTACGTAGTTCTTGAGAGGCAGTTTAACGTCATGCAGGATGATGAGGGGTGTGAGGTAGTCCCACACACGGGGGAGGCGTACGGCGCGGCCAGTATACCAACGTGAATGAGGACATAATCCCCCGCTCATGCCACACGCCTCGCACAAAAAGGAGGGGAACTTGGGCCAGAGGCCCAACGCGGGATAGAGATTCCCGGGAAATGGGGCTGGGCCCGAAACATGAATGTTCAGGCGGTCCTACGTATCCCATAAGGATGGGAATCAAGCCGCACGTAGTTCTTAAAGTGCAGTTTAACGTCATGCAGGACGAAAAAGGAAAGGGGGAGCGGAAGGCATCCCCAACCATGGGGGGCGTACAGCGTGGCGAGCAAATAGCCCTGCGTTCACACCATACGCCGCATACCCAGAGGCAACTGGGCCAAGGGCCCGAGATGGGATGGAAATTCCTGAAGGATGGGGCTGGGCCTGAAACATGAATGTTCAGGCGGTCCTACGTATCCCATAAGGATGGGAATCAAGCCGCACGTAGTTCTTGAGGTGCAGTTTAGCGTTATGCGGGGCGAATGCTGAACAGTTTAACGTCTTGTAGCTCGGACGTGGTACAGTTTAACGTCATGTTGGACGAAACACTTGGCAGTTTAACGTCTTGCAGCGCGGACGAGGTACAGTTTAACGTCATGTTGGACGAATGCTGAACAGTTTAACGTCTTGTATCTTGGACGTGGTACAATTTAACGTCATGTTGGACGAAACACTTGGTAGTTTAACGTCTTGAAGCGCGGACGAGGATGGGGTTGGGCCTGAAACATGAATGTTCAGGCAGTCCTACGTATCCCAAAAGGATGGGAATCAAGCCGCACGTAGTTCTTGAGGGGCAGTTTAGCGTCATGCGGGACGAATGCTGAACAGTTTAACGTCTTGTAGCTCGGACGTGGTACAGTTTAACGTCATGTTGGACGAAACACTTGGCAGTTTAACGTCTTGCAGCGCGAATGAATGCACTCAGGAAAAGTACTGCTTGAGGAACCTAGTGTTGGTGGGAGGAGTGACACGCTCACCATCCATAGTTTCTAGGGAGTACGCGCCATTGGGATAGACCTTGTGGACAACAAAAGGTCCCTCCCACTTGGGCTCCAACTTGGGTGGCTTCCTGTCGGGGATCATTGGCGTTCTTAGGGCTAGTACTAAGTCACCCTGCAGGAAGGAGCAGAGGCGAACCTTCTTATTGAAAGCTCGAGCCATTCTTCTTTGATGCCTCTCCAAGTTGTGCAAAGCGCGAAGCCTATTCTCATCCAGTGCTTCCAACTCGACTAGACGGGCTTCAGCAGCTCTCTCTGGCGCTTGCTGGTCGTAGACCGCAGTGCGCAAGGACGGTAATTGGATCTCGATGGGCAGGACGGCCTCCGCTCCATACACCAGGGAATAAGGGGTCATCTGGGTGGAATTGCGAGTCGTCGTCCGATAAGCCCAGAGGGCGTTGGGGAGCTTGTCCGACCAACTCTTCTTGTTCTGACCAACCATCTTTTGCAGAATGTTAGAGAGGGTCTTGTTAAACGCCTCAATCTGTCCATTCGCCTGCGCATGATAGCGAGATGTATGGTTCGAGCGAATGTTGTACTTGACGTACAACTTCTTCAACTCGGCTGCTCGGAAATTGGCTCCGTTATCCATGAGGATAGCGTGAGGCACTCCAAATCGATGAATGCTGTTGGAGGTCACGAAGTCAGCGATCGAACAGGATTTGACCTCTCTGAGCGGAATCGCCTCTGCCCATTTGGAGAAGAAGTCTGTGGCGGTCAGAATGAACCGGCACTGGCGAGCCATCGCCAGCGGGTAAGGTCCCACAACGTCCATCCCCCAGACTGCAAAGGGCCAAGAATACCTGGTGGTATGGAGAGGCTCCGGCGGCCGATGCACAAAGTTCGCATGAACCTGGCACGCATGGCACCTCCTGGCATACTCAATGCAGTCATGGATCATGGAGGGCCAGAAGTATCCCAACCTCCGAATCTGGTGGGACAGTTTTGGCCCAGTCTGATGGGCACCGCATGAACCAGCATGAACCTCTTGCATGACTCGTGGGATCTCAACTCCCTGAAGGCAACGGAGGAGAACACCATCAAATCTGCGTCTATAGAGGATCTGCTCCAGGCCAGGACTGCTCTGGAGGACAAACTGCGATGCGCGGCGTCGAACTCGCTCGCGCTCGGCCCGATCCGACGGGAGAATTCCATGTTGGAGGTACTCAACCAAAGGCGTCCTCCAATCAGGGGCTGGTTCGACTGCCATATCTGGGGTACTCGGGGCTCCGGGCACAGGGGAAACCGTGGTGAGATTACTTACCGACGGGCCGCGATCTCCGTCCAGGATAACGGGGGCGATGAGCCTGCGGTGCGTCATGCGGACGATCAGGTTATCCTGTTCAGGCTCTGCAAGTGACGCAGCAAGGCTGGCCAAAGCATCTGCTCGACCGTTCTGCAACCGGGGAATATGGACAATTTCTGGCCGAGAAGGGAACTGGGCCATCAGAAGGAGGGGGCACTCCAGCAATGGCACAAGTTCAGGCTTCCTGACAACATAGTCGCCATTGATCTGCTTAACGACCAGCTCGGAGTCCCCTTTCACACACAGATGGGGCACGTCGATCTCGAGGGCTAACTCGAGGCCGGTGATGAGGGCATGGTATTCTTCCTCATTGTTGGTACAGCCCTCTGACAACAAGAAAGAGTATGGCAGCACGGCTTGCTCCGGGGTAATGAAGACGATACCCAAACCCACTTTGTTGAGCTTAGGATTATCGAGTCTTCTACCGGTGGGGCTCCAGGAGGCACCGTCAAAGTGCATCTGCCAGCATGGATCGGCTCGATCGACCGAGAGAATGGCCTCATCAGGAAAGCCTAGATCCAGCGGCTGATCCGTGGAGGTCGGGTGAGCAGCCAGAAAGTCTGCCAACGCTTGCCCTTTGATGGCCTTCTGAGACACATACCTGATGTCGAACTGCTAGAGAATCACAGCCCACCGTGCTAGACGGCCAGTCAACATAGGCCGGCTCAGGATATATTTCAACGGGTCTACCCGAGAAACCAACTGTACCTCGTGGTGCTGCAAGTGGTGCCGTAATTTCTGTACGACAAATACGAGTGCCAGGCAGCTCTTCTCGATGGGGGAATACCTAACTTCTGCATCGAGGAGCATGCTACTGAGGTAATAGAGGCTATTCTCTGTTCCCTCGTTGTTCTTTTGGGCGAGAAGGGCACCAAGGGACCGTTCCAGGGAGGTCACATAAAGGACCAGTGGCTTCCCGGATACAGGCGGCATCAGAACCGGAGGTTGAAGCAGGTACTGCTTGATTTCCTTGAAAGCGGTCTGACACTCTTTATCCCATACATAGGTGGCACCTTTCTTCATGAGCCGAGAAAAGGGCTTACACTTGCCGGCCAGATTCGCGATGAATCGGCGTATATAGGCTAAGTGGCCTTGGAACCCTTGCAGTTCCCGGATGTTACCTGGGGGAGGCATCTGGCTAATCGCCCTGATCTTTTCTGGGTCGATCTCAATACCCCGGTATCTTACCACAAATCCAAGGAACTTTCCGGAGGTGACCCTGAAGGCACACTTCAACGGGTTCATCTTCAGGCAGCGAGACCGGAGGAAGCCGAACACTTTCTCAAGATCATTGAGATGGTCCTGACGCTGGCGCGATTTGACCACCAAGTCGTCGACGTAGCATTCCACCAGTGTGCCGAGGATTGGTTTGAATATGCGGTGCATCTCCCGTTGATAGGTGGCACCTGCATTCTTCAGGCCGA
The DNA here is from genome assembly GCA_963277665.1 of Viscum album. NCBI lineage: Eukaryota > Viridiplantae > Streptophyta > Magnoliopsida > Santalales > Viscaceae > Viscum > Viscum album. The sequence continues at coordinate 393,355,973 of OY728146.1, forward strand.
AGGGCATGACCCGGTAACAAAAGATACCTTGGGGGGCCCTGAAGGCAGTGAACTCCTCATCCTTAGGGGCCATCTGGATTTGGTTGTATCCAGAGTATCCATCCAAGAAGGAGAGGGCTTGGAACCCTGTCGTGGCGTCAATCAACAGCTCTGTCACAGGAAGGGGAAAATCATCCTTCGGACAGTGGCGGTTGAGATCACGGAAGTCGATGCAGACTCTGATCTGCCCGATCTTCTTCCTGACCGGCACAATGTTGGCCAGCCATTTGGGGTACTGAACTTCCCTCACGAAGTTGGCTTTGATAAGCTTGTCAACATCGGCCTCAACCATGGCACCGTGGAATGGGTGCATCTTCCTGGGAGGCTGCTTGAACCCGCGATGGTTCGCAGGGAGACCAAGGCGGTGGACGGCTACCTGAGGATCTAGCCCCGGCATCTCGTCATAGCCCCAAGCGAACACATCACGGTGCTGTCTGAGGAAGTCCACGTACTGCTGCCGCTCCTCAGAGGGCATGGCGGCACTGACCAATGTGGGTCTTGGATCTGCTTCGGTTCCAAGGTTCACCTGTACTAACTCATCGACCGTGGCGGAGACGCCCTCCTCAAAGGCTGGGGGTGCATCTTCCACGTCCTCTCCACTCGGGGAGGGATCGTCCACGGGAGAGACTGCGTTGGAAACTGCATTGGGGCTACCAGATCCTGCTGGGCCGCTGGTGCTGGCATGGGCGGTCGCGGTCATCTCATCAGGAGACTCACAGGCCGTTGAGACCATGGCTACGTCCTACCGTTGAATCGGGAGGACGTAAGCGTCATCCAAGCATGCCCAGGGATCACTTGCAACAGCGACAGGCTCAACCTCACCTGCCAGGATCTGCTTATCCTTGCTCTTGTAATAGTCTGCGTCCAGATAGCGGGCTTCACATGAGGCAAAAGGAGAGGCATCTCCCTGAAGCACGCCTACTCGACCGTTAAGGGAGTATTTGAGGCATTGGTGGTATGACGAGGGAACCGCCGCATGAAGGTGGAGCCATGGCCTACCCATCAATGCGTTATACGCAGTGTCTTGAGAGACTACCATGAATTCGGTGTTGGCAACCAGGTCACCGAACTGGGTCTTCAAGCGTATCTTGCCGACCGGAGTTTGCTCGGTGCGGTCGTACCCCTGGATCCTGAGGTCGGAGGGAATCAAGTCATCCTCAGACAACCCCAATCTCCGGAGCGTCCGAGTTGGAATCAGGTTAATCCCGGACCCCGTGTCGACAAGACAGCGCCGGACTTCAAGGCCATTGAACTGGCCAGTAACATACAGCGGACGAATGTGCCCCTGTATAGGAGGGTCTTCATCCTTACCAGAGAACGAGATAACTGCCTGACATTCGGCATCCTCGATCTTTTCATCTTGAAAGGACTCTGCAGCCGCAACCTCTGTCTCAAACTGAAGGGGGCTCTTCAGGGCTTCAGCGAGTGCCTCGCGCATCTCAGATGACATGCGCAGAGCCTCAAGGATGGAGAGCCTTGATGGGATGTCGGCCAAGTGCTTCAGGACATCATACTTTTTGGCCAAGCGCAAGCCCCTGGTTGCAGGAGGTTGCTCTGCGGTTGGAGGCATGACGGGCCTTGCCGGTTGGACCGGCGGCCGACTGGTGCTTGGCGCATCTCGCTGTTCATTGGTTGAAGCCTGGGAAGTAGTCACCGTACTGGGGTCAGGAGGCCGGGATGGACTCGTGGCAGGGCGGAGCTGATCGCGACGCGGCTGAGGCTGTTCTGCCTGGTCCCACACCACAAACAGTGGCGGAGGCGAATCCGTCATCCCCGGATGGGGGGGCTGCGCACGCTGAGCTCGGTTTTGAGCCTGCTGCCTAGTCTCAGTGGCGTGCACGGCCTGGCTGGAGGTACCAACTGCTGTGCCCCGACGACTCCTGTTGTTGCGGTTCCTCCGACGGTGGCGACGACCGGGGATACTAGGGAGGTCCACCTGGTGTTCCTCAGCGTTGGGAACCGAAAAGGGATTTACCAGCTCGACGGTATTAACCGAAGCGTACCCAACACTGTCATCGGACGAATCATTCACCACTGGGCGGATCCGAGGAGGGATCCCCATCTCCGGGGGCATGAAATCGCCGAGAGTGCGGGATAGTGGCGGAACTGGCGGGGCGCGCTCTTCCTTCTTGCGCCGCCGCCGTTTGCTCTTCTCGGAAGAGGCAGGCTGGGATGACAATGTCGAAGCAGCACCCGCAGATTCTGGGGGCTCAGGCTGATTCAAGCGCGCACGGATGATTCCATGGGCGCGAATGATCGTCTTGCGGGCCATCCAGTTATTATACTTCTAGGATCTGCGGTCGGAGACTAGCTTCCATTCGTCCTCATTGCCACTATCGTCATCTGATCCCACGAACACGCCCGCCACTTGTGCTGGAGCTGGGCCCAACCTGATTACATTGTTGTTAATCTGGTCTTGGAGCCAATCCTTAAACACATAGCACCGCTGGATGGTGTGCCCCAGGGCCCGATGGTAAGGGCAGTAGCGGGGGTTATCCGTGAGATGTGCCTCCTCTGGCCTCCAACACTCAGGCAGTCGCACAATCCTCTGCTCCAGGGTGCTCCAGAAATAACCGGGGACCTGATCCTCGTGAAATGAGTAAGTCAGGTTTCGCGGGCCCCTGAGAGCGTGGTCTTGACGAGGGGCTGGAGGGGCCTGCCGAGGAGGTGGACCCTGATTATCTCGCCTGGGTTGTGGCGGTACATTACGCGGAGGGGCCGGCCGGTTCTGGGGCTGCCGCTGCTAGGCCGGGAACTGAGCCCGTGGAGGCGGATTCCTGTGAGGCTGTGGAGCTGGCCTCGCCGGCAGCAGCTCCAACGGCCTGGGGGCCTCTATCTTGGCAACAGAAGCGGGCTCAGCCCTGCTGACTCTCCTTGCAGGAATCATAGGAGGCAGCGGGTGTGTCTGGCTGGCCTGTTGCAGGGTTTCCTCAAGGCGTTGAGCTTTGTCTGAGAAGTCCCTGAACCCTCCGGGGTAATTCTGAGTGATCAAGGAAGGGACCAGCTCGGTCTTGACGTTCCCGACGCACATTGTCAGCAACTGTTCCTGAGTCAATGGCATGTCAAGGGAATACGTGAGACCCTTCCATCGGGCGACGAAGTCCGCGACTCGGTCATCAGGCCTCTGCTTGCACTTGAAGAGGTCTGCGATACTCGTCTTCCGGGTCGTGGAACTGAACTGGTAGAGGAATTGTCTACGAAGGTCCTCCCATCTAGTTATCGACCTGACGGGGAGCTGGCTGTACCAGACAAATGCTGGCCCTTCTAGTGTCTGGACAAAGCAGCGAAGCTTAGCGGCCTCTTGCTGCGCTGGAGTTCCCAACATAGGCCCGCACCTCGAGTTGAAATGGTCCAAATGCTGTGGCGGATCTCTAGTTCCGTTGAAGGGGGCGAAAGTGGGATTCCCGAACCCCGGAGGCGCCGGCATGTCATCCACCCATGCTGGGTATGGCTTGCCGTCCGATGGGATCGCCACTTGCCGAGTCTCCAAGGCTTCCAAGCGGGCGATGAGTGCCGCCATCGGATCGTCCGGACATGGGTTCCAGTCCTGGCGAGGATCTCTAACCACGAGCGCATTACACGGCCCTTCAATCGGGTCGTCGACCGGGTCGTCGAACTCGGCAGCTCGTGGGATGGCGGGCGGAGCGGCCCTTGGGGCAGCGGGAGGAATCTGAGCAGGGTATCTCAGGTAGTCACGCCGCTCGGGAGGGTGTGGTGAAACATACCGCGCCCTCTTGGCATAGGCGATGGCCTCTCCCCTGTCGGAAAACATAGCGTAATCACGGTTTCCTGGGAGAGTCTTGTCGAGGAGCGGTTGTTCCTGTCCCTGCTGTCCTGGCCTAGGATCACCGTAGTCAGGCCGCTGCTCTGCAGCGCGCTCGGCGAGGAGCTGGTCAACCAGCTTCTTCTGCTCGGCGAGCTGTTGATGTAGCATAGCCTTCTCGGGATCCTCATCTGCCCTCTGCATGGAGGCAGATGGGTCGGCGGGCTTTACAGCCCCGCCGTGCTCTTTACCTTTGCTGACGTTTCGGCTCAACGTCAGTGCTTCAGTGGGCGTGGGGAGACCCAGGAGGTTCCTCTGGTGACGAGTAACTCTCACCGATGGATCCAACAACGGCTTGTCTTCGGGGGGAGAGCCCCCGTCGAGAAGTTCCAAACTGTTCCCCTCTCCTGACAGGTCAGCCATATTGACTGTTTCCGTCCCTGGGGATGTACCCTCAGGGCCACCCAGTGAATCGGGCTGTCGGTGAATGACACTGAAGCGTAGGGCAGCGTACTGTCCCCATCCACGGATATACACATGGGGGGTGGCTCCCTCGATAACCTTGCGGAGTACTTGAAAACACTCAACGCATCGTTGTTGGAGGGCCTCGTGGTGCCCAAATGACCCGGGGTGCCGAACCGCGGGGAGCGTGGCCAGGTCAATTTGACGGAACTGCTCACCAATATCCTCCAGGTGTTCTTGACTCCCGGGATATGGAATTTGTAGGCAGTGAAGACGGGAGTGAGTCTCCCAGAGAGTTCGGCGGAAGCATTCGAACTCATCCGGGGTGAGTGATTCGGGTGCATCAATGTCCGGTCCTGCGACTGGCCAAAACTTCTCAGGGAAGTGGCCCTCTGCAAGGACGGTCCAGTAGCTCCACGACTCAAACTCGGGACCCAGGTCTCCTTGGTCCTCTTCAACGACTGGGAATGGACGGGGAACCGGCAGTGGTGCCGAGGCGGGCCGCCGGGCCGACGGGCTGACCGGCGGTGAATACGGCGAGCAGGCCGATTGGCCTCCATATCCAGGGCCGCCCTCTGAGGGTGGCGGTGCCCCAGCTACCACATCACGATAGGACGGGCCGGCGAGCGAACATCCTGCCGTAGCATCGGTGCTCGCCGAAGGTGCACTAGATCGTGGTTCGACCGTCGGTCCCCAGAAAAAGTCTCCGGCTTCTCCGATCGAGGCAGAAGGTGCTTCCGGAGGGGCCGGTACCAACCGCAAGCTTGATCCTTGGGGGTCTACCAGGCACTCACTACTCTGGATATACCTTCGGAGAGAAGAGGGGATCGTATCGATCTCTCTCTTGGGAAGTACAAGGCTGACGTGCCGCATTCCTACCCCTGCCCCTAACTGGCGGGATCGGGGGGAGGGCTCCGTCGCCGAATCATACTCCGCCTCTGTATCAGAGAAACGAACCGGCCGGATCTCTGTCTGGAATTCCGTAACATTCTTCCCTCGGCGTCGACGCCTCGCCTTCCTGCCCCTGAGTGGTTCTTCGGGGCATGGCTGATCTCTATCCTGGCGTCCTCCGGCTGCACCGGTGTTGGGGCCAAGAGGACTGGAAACCAAGGTGCGAGGAGCACCGGGACAGATATCAAAGGGGACGCGGGGAGAGATGATTCTGGGAAGGCCTTCGGGCCGGGATCGAAAGGTGGGGTGACCCATACCTCTTGGATCGGCCATACGGAGTAGACCCTGTTGGTGAATAGCGCTAACGCGAGGTGGTCCGCGGTGGCTATTGCCTGTACCAGCAACCGGGAGAGTCAACCCAACCTACCTTTGGGGCGGTCGGGGCCTCGATCCAGGTCGGGCATAGAAGTGCCCCTGCTCAGGATGCGCAGGGGCCTGGTGACTGGATCCAGCAGTGGCTTGAGCCAACGCGGCCGCTGTCTCTAGGGCCCAAAGGTGGGCATCCTCTTCCGCTCGTGCCCGACGTTGGCGTCGGGACAAACGAGTCGGGATGAGCGGCGCGGGCAGGTGGAGAGCCCGTTCTTCGACTTGAGAGGCCTGGCGGCGGTGTCGTCGTGGCCTGACAGGAGCCCTTATCGCGGATCCCTGGAGCGAATCTCGGATAGGGTGGTCCCGGACATCTTCCACCTCATCCGCATAGGGGAAGGAGTTGTCGGAGCGCTCCGGGGATAAGCTCCCGAAGCGGTTGAACGTCGAGGTAGGCAGCGGTGCCTCCCTGCGCGGCCCTCGGGGGCGGCGTTGGTGGCGAGGTGCAGCTTCCTCGAGGTCTAGGCGAGCCATGTCCCTGGTGGGGATGAATCCCTATTCCTCATATCTCCGCACCAAGTTGTTGATCACCCTTCTCAGGATGACCTCCGAGGGGGAGAGGGGGCGTGGTTGCCCCGCAGCTGCGGCTGCTGGGACGGCTGTGGAACGGGCGGGACCGCGCGGAGTAGCCGCGTCGGTGTTTCCCCTACCCCTGCGCCAGTGGGCGGGTGGCGATCGGGCACTGGATTGGGCAACTTGATTCCTGAAAGCAGGGAGAAAAACCCATTAACACTGACAGGAAAAGGAATCGACAACCAACCATTAGTGCCATGACGCCTTCCGTGGGGGGGAACCCAGGCCATCGACGTCGTGAGACGGAGTGCCCGATTTCCCTTCCCCAGCCCCTGGCGGGTTCCGTGCCCCAGTGTTGAATGTTTGGCCGGGCAACATGCTGGTCTTCCAACACCTCTGAAAGTAATCGGTCTTTGTATTGAGGAGAAGAGATTCACGTCGGGTTCACCATTTTTCTGTTTCGGTGCGGATGTGCGTCGGGTTTCTGTTCCGACACTGTTCCGCCAGGACGCGTTCGCGCGTGCGCCCGTCGACCCGAGGGGATGGGCGCACGGCTTGTGGCCCCGCGGTCCCGCTTTCCAAAGGCGGGCGGCATCCATCCCTTCTTCAGGGGCGTATGCTCCTTGATCGAAACCAGGATGATGGGATGTCGGCTCCTCCTTCCGTGGACGTCTCCTTGGAACTCGTTGCCTAATCCGGGTCTCCCTCATAGATTTAAGACATGCTCGTGAATCTCGTTCCCGGCGCCATGTCTCCATGGACACCGGTTAATTACGCTGCTTCCGCCCGGACGCTCCAAGGAGTCTGGTCGGGGCAGCAACCTGCGGTGAGGAGACCGGGTACCTCTGGGTGTTGGGGGCGTGTCTTAACACTGCGGCTCTGCATGTCTTCCTTCCGTCCCTGATAGGGCTTCTCGAAGGCGTGATGGCCTGAGGCATCCCGCGCTGGGTGCAGGGAACTGTGTTACCTGAGGTTTTCCTCATCTTCCCATGTTTAACACGGGGTATGCCGCGAGTTTAACGTCCAGCGGGGACGACATCGGACTGATCAACACGAGAAGTGGATCAGATGACAGAACCCCTTGTGAGGAACCTCCGACGCTGGGGCCAGCACATGGGCGGCTTCCCGAGTGAAGTGGAGTGGAATGAAATGGCATGACCCCACCGGGATGTGGCGGCCCGGGTAAGGATCAGGATGGATAATGGAGTGAAGAGCTTGGACCCCGTAGGGGCTTCCTACGTACCGCGCGTTGGCGCGGATCAAAGTCAGCGTAGTTCGGATATATAGTTTAACGTCATGCTGGACATTGGCAAGCCGACTCACGAAGAGGTCGAGGCTGCCGGGCGGAGGATTGAACCGAACCACCTCGCACATAGGGGGATGGAACAGCTGGGTGGATCACAGTTTCACGTCATGCTGGACGTTGGTGTTTGGGGCTTACACTCTAAGGAGGCCCGTATGTGGCAAAGCTTAGTTGGAGAGGGACTTGGGCCGAAGGTGAGATACCTCGATCCCTGTCGCGCCCTCTACTGGCTTCGGCAGCGGGGAAGCACAATGGAGATACACATGTGTAGTCCCCCACAAGGGCGGATTCATAGGTGAATCGACGCAAGTGTGAACCCAGGAGGGGTTCACTGATGGACGAACCGACGTGAATACGACCGGGACGACCAGGTGGTGGGCTTGAACCTCGGAGAGGATTCCTACGTACCCTGTTTAGGAGACAGGGATCAAAGTCCACGTAGTTCGTTCTGTTTGTAACACTCTACCCCCGTGGGCGAAGGCCACTCCAATCCCGACATCCCTGCAGAGACGAGCGGGTGGGGACCACATCCAAACCAGGAGGACCCTGCGTGCGGGGCACGGGATCAGATGATGCGGACGGTTTAACGTCTTGCCGGACAAAGTACAGTTTAACGTCGTGTGTTGAGGACGAAGCGGACGGTTTAACGTCTTGCCGGACGAAGTACAGTTTAACGTCATGTGTTGAGGACGATGGATGCTTGGCAGTTTAACGTCTTGCAGCGCGGACGAGGTGCAGTTTAGCGTCATGCAGGACGAAACACTTGGCAGTTTAACGTCTTGCAGTGCGGACGAGGTGCAGTTTAGCGTCATGCAGGACGAAACACTTGTAAGTTTAACGTCTTGCAGCGCGGAAGAGGTGATACCGCCGATGGGTCCGTGTCACTTCGCGCGAGCCTGGAGGGCCGCACGGGAAGACAACGCACGGTGCGGGCACCCGGGATGAAGATCATCGGGCGCCACGCAGGCGGGTACCCTCAGGGGGTCAAAGGGGGCGACCCGGCGGATTGCGCGCAAAAGAGGAGCTTGGCGCGCAATACCGCGGGTCGGCACGCAAATGGGCGGGCTGGCGCGCAATTGAGCCAGCGCTTTGCGCGCAGAAGATAGAGATTGCGCGCACCGGGCTTCGGATAGCGCGTGGGGGCAACGACTCATTCTTTAACGAATGGCCACTTTGAAAAGGGGGGGGTGCGCGCAATCAGGCTGGATTGCGCGCACCCGGAGGCAATTGCGCGCAAGAGGCTTCTTTTGCGCGCGAAGGCCTTTAGGTGAATAGTTGTTCAAAAGAAAGGAGCCAAAGGGATTACGCGCGAACGCGAACCCCAAGGCTTTATTGCGCGAAAGAAAGGAGGTTACCTGAAGATCGGCATTGCGCGCGGAAGGGGTTGGATTGCGCGAACGAGCGACTCTTCGAATTCCGGCAACCTTTAAAACATCGGGGGTCGCCTTATATTTATAGGCAACCCCTGGCGCGGAATCCGGCTCGCGGGCACGCAAATTCCTTCGCGGGCGCGGAATCGGGCCCGGCGCGCAAGGGAGTCGCACGGGCCACGGTCGCGCAAAATTGCACGCCGGCCCAGCGCATTGCGCGCATCCCGGGAGGTTTGCGCGCGGCACTACAACGTTGCGCGCGGGCCTCCAAAATTCTGCGCAAGGCTTCCGGGACCTCCGAAACGGGCTTCCGACTCCAAATATGACCTCGCTTCCCGCATCCGGAGCTTCATTTGGGAACAACGGACTTTTCCGGCGTGTACAAGAGTGTGTCATTGTGGGGTGCACCAATTGATTTTCATGAATAATCTTGGTGATAGTTTACTGTTGTGTATCGATTATCAATGTCTAAAATAGGTGATAATGAATAATCACAGTCCTATTCCTTGGATTCATGATTTATTCCATCAACTAAAGGGTGAAATTTGGATCTCGAAGAACGACATGTGGTTAGGGTATAATCGGATGTGTGTGAAGGATGAGAATATCCCTAAGACTACTTTCTTTTGTCATCATGGGAATTAGGAGTTTGTTGTAGTGTCGTTCAGTGTCATGAATGCTCAAGTTGTGTTCATGGTATAAATGAGTATTGTGTTCCATGAGTTCCAAGATATGTTTTTAGTGGTCTTCATCGATGAAATCATTGTGTATTGCACATCCGAGGAAGACCATACATAGTATCTACATGAAAATTTTGTAGTTCTTCGGCCACTGGTGCTATATACCAGGAAAGGCCAGTCCGATGTAGAAACCCCTGACCATTTATTAAATATAAGGAAAAATTACATAAGAAAGGAAAGATGATGAGTGCATGCAACTCACCCACAGTCAAATGACAAAGCAAGTAAGGGAATATAAATACATATCATAGTAATAGTGCCCCTAAATACCACCATCATAAGGATATTCCTACGCATCGGTCAATTCCTACTTAGAGATCGGGTCATAATGCTTTAGAAGCTTGACATACTGCTTTCGAAGCCTCACATGTTCCAGCGAGGGCCTCTCCGTGCAATGTTTTTAGGACAAAAATACCCCTTTTCGCCCTTGTTAGAAGACCTAGTTCTCATCAGCTTCGGTAGATAAGAATAGTCCTTCCTCAGGAGTCTCTTTGGTGGAGCAGTCAAAACTCATTCACTATCATACCCCTTAGTCCTCCCACCTTGAACAACATAACTGTAGGATGGTCTGGGAGCCGCAGTATTATTCTCTTTATCTATACCATAAACATCTCACCACTTGTCACTAATAAGAACAGAGCTATAATGCCTGCATCCAACACTTTCTCCCAACAGCACATCCTCTGAGGCAGGAAAAGTCCCACCTCCCAGTAGCTGGGGATTCCGATTGATATCTATCAGTGCTAAGTTTGGAGAGAAAGCCACACACACATGACCATGATGAGATTCCTTACCCACTGCATCCTCCTAATACACTACCTCTTGGATGTACGAAACAACATACATGATTCCTCCCTCAATCACATGAGGACTAAGGTCTGCCAGCTGCTCAAACCCCTCAAACCTGTTACAGATAGGAACATTCACATGCACCTCCTTACCCAAGGTATGAATGTCAACCCCTACTGCACCTTCTTCCCAAGGAATATTACCTGAAGGGCTCTACAGAACTGGTATCTAGGTTCAAAGAGCAGGGACCCAGAACATCTTCCAAAGATGGTAGGTTCCCAATACCAATATCACATTTTAGACGCTCAAAAAATTCCCTTACAAGCAGATTTAATGGCAACCGTACCTTTTTCAATGGCATCGGAGGAACAAAGACCTCATTGTGATTATAATTCCTTGATTCAAGCACTGCGCACCGAGAGGGAACAACCCCCACATGAATTCCATGCTCAGAAGAGATGCTAGGCACAACAGAAGATACACACCCACTCCACTCCTTTGCGAGAACGTATTGTCCCCTATTTTCATTCCCTTGCTTAACCAGAATCTCCAATGTATTAGCCTTCAACACCAACTGATCCCCAGAAGAGTCATCATAACCACTGACTCTCATACTCCCCACCACTTTTGAGGTTCCATTCACCCTTATACTATGGAAAACCGATCCCAAATGACCCAAAAAGTTGCAAAAAACACATTAATTTATCCATGACTCTAACATAATCTCCTGCTTCCAACGAAATTCTCTCCCATCCATGACCCATACCCAATTTTCCAGTGGCTGGGCTATATCAATCTCAACACAAATTCATGAACAAATTGGGTGACACACTGCTTCCATTTGGAAATCAGAACACCTGTATCTTCCTATTTTATTTCCAAGATCGCAGAGAATGGAGGGGTTTTGAAATGAAAGGGGGTAGGCCAAGAAGGCTTACCCATTTCGCAATTGTCGAAGGATCCCGCTGCAAATGAAAGTCGATGCTACTTCTGAATAGGTAGAAGTTTGAGCCATTGCTTCTTTGGGAAGCCCTGGACCAAGCAGAAATTGGTTCCTCTTCCTACCCAAAGAGGATCATGTTGTGTCTCCGGTCAAGTAAACCAACGACTGCATGCTCCTGTAGCATCCAGGATTCAGATAGAAACCTCTCAAACTTGTGAATCAAGGGACGGTGAGGATGAATGCGAGCCACCAGCATGAGCTTGTAGAGGTCTGAGGCACCATTGAACTCCGCTGGGAAGAGGGTGAGTTGAGGCGCTTCATGGAAGAGATCTGCAACCTTTGGAGAAAGAGATATCCTTGGGAACGGAGGAAGAGGAGTCGGAATTGAAGACGGCGTGATGGAGTTCCCCTTCTTTGAAAAGGGAGGATGCGAGACTCCCCACTCCAATCATGAGGGGGGAGAAAGAACCTGATGCATTAGGGTTAGGGCATCACCGAAGAGAGAAGCCAGAGTGCCAACATTCTCCCTCCTGATTCCCTCCTTTCAAAATAAAAAATCAACCACTGGTGCTATTTGGGAATATGCCCAAGTGTGTGTATTGTGATTTAGATGTCTTTTTCTTGGAGAATGTTGTATCCTAGTATGTATTAGTTGTGGATCTTTCCAAGATAGAAGAAATTGTTTCTTGGGAATCCCCCATGAAATTGGTAGAGGTGAAATGAGTCATCGGTCTATTAGGCTATTACAAGAGTTTTAAAATTTATTTCTCTCTAGTTGTGAATCCTCTGACTCTACTAACCAGAATGGATCAGTCATTCGTATGGACTTGTCATTGTCAAGAAGCATTCACGTATCTGAAGGAGAAGTTGGTCAGTGCTCTATTTCTTTGTCTTACATAAAGAATTCAGATTGAATTTTTTTGTAATGCTTCACATCTGGGGATAGGATGTGTTCTGATGAAAAATGATCAGAAATTATTTATTGTTCTTTGTAGTTACGTCCACATGAGTGTAACTATTCCTCCCACAATCTAGAGTAAGAAATAGGGATCTTTTCCCTAAAGGTGTGGAGACATTATCTTATTAGGGTGCGATTTATGGTCTACACCAATCATAAAATCCTTAGGTATGTTTTCTCCATGTGTGACATGAACTTGTGACAATGTTGTGGATGGAGTTCGTACAAGATAACAACATCGAAATATCATTTACACCTAGTAAGTGGAATGTTGTAGCTGATGAGAAAATAAGGATGTTTTAAATTGATGTAGTGCATAAATCAATTGATTCCTAGAGAGTAATGGAAGAAATTTCAGTATTACATATCAATATGGAATAAGTTGGGGCCATAGGTTGTATTTTTCATTTGTTGGTGTAGTCATCTTCAGTGACGCAGGTGGATAATTCTATAGGTTCCATGCACCGCCGAAGTGCAGGATGGGCATGTACCCAAAATTGAAAAATTCCATGATTGAAGATTAATACAAAATTAATATAAAGATAAAATCCAATATCAATGGAATTTAATCAAAGATTAAAGATAAAGGATGGAACCTGGATTCTAGAAGAGAAGATCACTATATATTTTTATAATTAATTTAATTAAATTAAGTAATTACCTCCAGGTGATTATTTCTCCGTTGATTTATTTGACCATAGGTCTAATGTGTGGCTTCATTGCGATGAAGAATACAAGGATATGATTCCTAGAGTGGAAATCCACACATGCTTCATGTATCTCTGGATGTAGTTGATGGATTCTCCAGGTGCTAGCACAGAAGATCCATTTGCATGGAAATGTCTAACTTTGACCCCCTTGAGAATCACTTAAAAAAGACATCTCCAAGATCTTGTGGAGTAGTATATCTCTCATTCATGAGAGCATTTTTGGGGAGGGAAGAGTTCTCTAGGCTCGTGATCATTTCTCCAAAGATGTTTTTCATACAACCATTGGTTAGCAGAGCCTATAACCCCTTGGCTAATTTGAGAATAATAACATAATGATAAATTTAATTGACCATGTAATAATAAATAATTATAACAAGTGTGGATCTAATTTTATTATTCCATGTGCAGTCCCATGTAAAATAATAAAAGAAATGCTAGTATTTCTATGACATGGGCTTAACTTTCATGTTATATTTAAATATTATTTAACTAAATAATATTTAATATTATTTCTCACTGGACCCATAAGTTGGTTTTCAAATACTCATCAATATTTACTAGGCCTTGAATAATAACTATTTATTTTTTAAATAAATATTACTGTATTATTATCTGATAAATTAATATTCCGTCCGCAATATATTATCTCAAATAACTACTGAAAAAATAAATGTGATATGGAATACATGAATAATTTTTAAAACATAGTGGAGAATAATATTTATTAAAATTTTTGAATAATAAATTATTCAACTGAGATACTGGGTACACATAGTGTGTGACCTTTTAGGTCTCTTTCTAATTGGAATTAGGGGGGATTTCCTATAGTCCAACATTACTTTCTAGCAATGGGTAACGAAACCCAAGAGAAAGAAGTTGATTCCGTAATGAAATATATTCTCATATGAACCCTTACCGTGTAATATAATCCATTTTCTTGATATCTCCAATAAAGGGGGTTTCATGCCAGTTCCATGAACCCATGTGCTCGATTTCTCACTCATTGACTTCCCGAAATGGAACTTTTCTAGTGAAGACTATGAACATGGATTTCGTTAGGTTATAAATTTCTATCAATGGGACTAAGATATCAACTTCCATAGAAGTAAAAAATCATTTCCTTATTCATAGTTGAATTATTACTCGCGATGCACCCAACATACCATACCTCTCCGTGAAAATATGTCATCACAATTTTCATCAATACATCTAATTGTGTGATTCATAATATCCATTAATAATAATCTTATTATATATGGACTAATACACCCTTTTTGATATAGTAAAATCCAATTACACTTATGAATGTGGATTTCCTAATGGGGGGTCTTATTCTCATAATATTTTCTAAGATTTTACCAAGGGCGCACACCATGAGAAGGTGCCTCAATGTTTCATGTGTCCCCAACCCTTATAGCCTGTATCATTTGTTTCTCATAAAATAATATCATTAGTACATAGAACATATATTTAATAATACTATAATGGCACTTTTGGGTTCTCATCATAGAGGGGAACTGAAATGACCTTTTTGTGTGATTGCTATTCGTAGGATATTATCACATAATATGTCACACAGAAAAACAATAATAAATTGATGAGGATTTATTTAATATTAATACAACAAATAAAAGTTTATCATAATGAAAATAAGAGTTGGTTTCAAGGGAACCAACTCCAACAGACCCCCACTTTTACTAGAGCCCAGTGATAACAACCTGTAGTCTACTATCACTCACATTATATTCATGATTCATATGAGATATGCCTATAGTCAAGGGTTCCACCACATTCTCTTCCATGTACACTCTTATCATTATAACTTCACCCCCTTGATAGAAATACCCCATGAGTTGATAATTTTGGAGTATATTATTTTTCTGTTGATGTGACCTTGACTCTATTTGAAGAACCTCCACTGCAGTATTATCAAAATACGATTCTATGGGATGCTTACCTTTAGGTACCACATGATGCTCCTGGGAAAAGATCCATATCCATACAGATTCCTTGGCTATAGAATTAGCCACTACAAATTCATAATCAATTATAGAATCAGTGAAAACTAACTTCATTGAACCCCTCTAGCTTACAGCTCCTCTGTTGAGACCAAAAACATATTCTTGTTTTGACTTCAGATCATTCAGATCTTTCTGAAAACCATCATCACACACCCTCTAATGAAAATATCCTCGTCTCCTCCAAACACCTAGAACATATCCCTAGAGCTTCTCTGATACTTAAGGATTTTCTTTATAGCAGTCGAATTTTGTTCTCCTGGATTTTCGAGAAATATTCCTACCATGCTCAGTGCATAGGCAACATAAAATATGGTAAATAACATGGAATACATGATAGACCATATCAATGGTAGGTATTTCATGGATATATGTATACCATGTGACACTAGAACCAGTCACATATTGGATTATTCTATACTATATCTCTTTAGTATCTAGTCAATTAATGTATTTTGACGGAGTCCAAGAAACCTCTTGGATCTATCACGAATGATCCTGATCCCAATAATGTACAGTTATTCACCTATATACATCATGGTGAGGCACTTGTTCAACCCAACATTTAATAACTGTAACACTGGTGTGTAATTTCTAATAAGAAATATGTTGTTATCATACATTACTGGGATAAAGACCACATTCACATTAATCTTCTGGTAAACACATCACTCAAATTAATTTTTAATGAACCCAAATTCTATTATGGATTCATCAAAACCAATTTTCAATGATATGTATTCTTTCTTTAATCAATAAATGGATATCTACAACTTTCATAACCTTTTAATACCATCTAGTGTCACAGACCCCTATAGTTGTGTCATATAGAAATCTACCTGAAATTTCCTATCAAGGAATGCTGTTTTGAAATCCATTTTCCAAATATCATAGTCCGGGATGGAATATTTGGAAAGTAAGATTCATATAGATTTAATCATGGAAAATTGTGAAAAGGTTTCATTATAGTCAATTCCTTGATGCTATTTACAACCTTTATCTAATATCATTTCTTTATAGGTACTAAATTTCCCTAACATGTCCATTTTCTTCATGAATACCCATTTACACCCAACATGCTTTACATGAACTGGTGCATTGACCAGAACCCATACATGGCTATGATACATGAAATCAATCTCAGAATTCGTAGATTCTATCAATCATGTATCTTTTGAGCTCTCTAATGCTTACATGTATGAGAGAGGTTCATAGTTTTCCAACGACAATGAGTCACCATCCTTTGTGACAAGGAAACCATATCTCTCTGATTCCATACATGGATATGATACATGAAATCAATCTCATAATTCATAGATTCTATCAATCATGTATATTTTGAGCTCTCTAATGCTTCCATGTATGAGAGAGGTTCATAGTTTTCCAACAATAATGAGTCACCATCCTTTGTGACAAGGAAACCATATCTCTCTGATTCCCTTAACTCTATTATACCTCTATCCGATACTTGTGTTTCATGAACTACCTCTTCCACATAGACCTGTGGAACATTCTCCAATACCAACTCTTTTGTGTCTTGATCATCAACTTCATTTCATTCAATCTGGATCCCACTATCCTTATTGATAATGTGATCCCTCTCAAAAAAGGCGACATGTGTTGAAAAAATCACTTCCATGCACGTGTGGTCATATAGGTAGAGTCCATTTGTTTCTTTGGGATACCCTATAATGATATACTTCATGACCTGGGGTGATAATTTTTTTCCTGAGAAAGCATTGACAAACTAAATACATCCCCATACATGTGTACACGAAAAAGTGGGTTTCATTCCACTCCATATCTCATGGGAATCCCATTTTTCTCATCAGTTGGTAATTGGTTTAATTTTTATGCTTTAGTTTGGAATGCATATCCCTAAAAGTACAATGGAAGATCTAAATGAATCCTCGTCTACCTTACTATGTCCAAAAGGAACGATTCCTACATTCACTAACACTATTACACCGTTGTGTATAATATGGAGTGAGTTGAGATCGAACTATGGACTCCCATAAAAGGTCGATGAACTTTTAGTTAATTTATTCTCCACCCTGATACAATCTACTTTACTTTTGTTTTCTTTCCAAGATGATTCTCAACTTCATTCATGAACTCATTCAATTTCTCATCGCATTGTAACTTATACCTCATTAAATAGACCTATCTATATCCACACATGTCATCATTAAATGTAATGATGTAATAATATCCACCTCCATATTCTACATGAAATGGTCCATACACATAAGTGTGTAATAATCCTAGATGATCTGAAAACATTTCACCTTGTCCATCAAATGATGGTTTTTCCATTTTACCTTGTAAACAAGTGTGACATCTCTCAAGTGGTTTAATCTTAGAAGAGTCTAAATAACCATCTGGATAGAGCATTTTGAGGCACTTATCGTTAACATTACGAAGGCGATGATTCCACATATGGGAGTTGTATGAGTCATGTGAACTTTATTTGTTATCAAAATTCCAATACATGGTTCCGATAATTTAATACATACAGAGAATTATCTAAATGTACCATACCTTAACATATGTTTTCCACATAAAATTAACAACATTTACTTATGTAATTGAAAATAAATCCACTTGTATCTAAAATAAATATAGAAATTATGTCCATGGTAACTCTAGGTGCATAATAACATCCATGTAAAAATATAATCATTACCATTAGAAATGTGAGATGGTAGTTAACAATGGAAAGAGTATCCAACCTCACACCCTTGGAAGCTCATAGATCCCCCACTCATCATGAATTTTTTTAGAATATACATTGTTCATGCATTAGAATAGATATGTCAGCTTCACAAGATGTATCAGATAACCAATGTGTAGAAATGGAATGATTAAACTCAGTAACAAACACACATTTGGATTCCCCTTGCCAATGGGTGTAGTTCCTCTTCTAGTGGCCTGGCTTTCCACATGAAATGCATACCATATCCTTTTCCTTGCCATGCCATTTAATTTTCTTATTCTTGCTCAGATGGTGCTCAGAGGATTTAAAATGTTTATCAATATTTTATAGCTTTTCCTATTACTTCCTCTACCTATTGTTGATTAGGAATTCATGTTTTTCACTCCCCATGTCTATATCCACTTGGCGAATCAGGGTATGAAGCTCTGATATAATATTCTCATTACTAATCATATTATAATTCACAATAAGACTAGGGAAGGACTTGGGAAGTGATGATAATATGAGATCTGTATTAAAACTCATTTGGGATTTTTATCCATAAGATGTAAATACACTCAATGTAGACAATAAGATTGAATACATGTGGTCTAGCTGGTGTAGAATCTTCAGTATTAGTAGTGAACAATGCATTAGAGAACTTATACCTCTCATGTCTTTCCTTCTCCTGATAGAGATCCCAAAGTTGAAACATCTTGATATAAGCATCCATTTATTCATATTTCATTTATATATCATTGGTCATGGATGATCACACGAGGCACTGAACATATGTAGAGTAATTTAAATGTTACTTATACACTAAGAGTTCGTCATTACTCACCTCATTTTCTATGAGAAACTAGAAAATGCTCCTCTAGAACATAATGTTTCCTCTCATGGTTTTGTTTAACATGAATGTGCCTTTCCCCTCCTAGAAATTACTGCTTGTGATAAGGTTTTCCTTCTAAAGTAAGGGTAAAAATGACATGTTTGATGTCATTTTTAATTATGTTTCTACAAATAAGATGAATAGAGCTTTAATACATTATCTGGTAAAATTATAACAACTAAATAAATAAATATCCATTAGTCTCCCACTACTTTATAGGAACCCGACATCCCTCATCATTCGATTTAGAATATCAAATTTCTAGGACATTCTAGTATTATTGATCCATATTTCCATTTTCATTACCCCAAATTGGGTTGGTCGTCCAACATGAATGGTTTAAGGTAGGCATTCCGAATGAAAAACCACAATAAGTTACTGCACCATGAATTGTTGAGTTAACTCCCCAATTACGAAATCATTAATTTTGGATCTCCTTAACATTTTACTCTAATTTTCACCAAGTCCTACTAGGGCATTAAACCCTCATGTAAACTAACTTATGTCAACCACAAACCTCAAATTAGAATTCCTCGATAATTTAAATCACCTCAACTAAGTATGGTAATGCACTTAGAACTATGGTATGATTCTAACTGATGTAATGGAAGGAAATGCAAATATAATATTTATTTTGAGGGATTTTTTCTTTTATACATAAATTTCTACTTGTTATAATTTCACATGCTTGTTAATATTATTTGGGATATACTTTAGTTATTAACCATGTAAAGATAATATTTACACATAAGCCATTTCTTAGTTCCTATTTTATGCTTGTTAGTTCGTTAATTATGTGATCGCATCAAACATCCATCATGAAAAACCATACAACTGACAGAATTAAATAATGTGTATGATCATGAGCTTTAGCATTAGTTAGATTATCTAGTGGTTTATAAAATAACCAAGACCTAGGGGAGAAACACCTTGAACCATTTAAGGTTGGTGTTTATAGCTTTAAACATGTTTACCTTTGTATGTATTTGGATTAGTTTCACATCGACACCTAACATGAGTATCATCCACTAGATAGGGAGATCCATCCATTACATATTCCATTAACTGACACATAGGTGAGGGGTTAAATGGGGAAAACATAAAATAATCCATGTGCACACATTCCATACATGTTAATGAGGGGAAGGAACATATGCCAACAATTTTAATTTAATAAATTAATTAAATGGGAAGGATCACATACAATGTTCTTGTCTAGCTCATGATAATCCATATACATGCCACTAATTATGCATTTAATAAAAATATCATTACATTCTTTAATCATTCTTATTAAGTTAAGTTATGCTCAGATCAATTAATTATTATATTTAATTAATCAATAATTTTTATCTTATTCCACTTCGGAATTTTTTTGAAATTATCATCCATAAACATATACATAACTTGTACCTTGGATGCACTGATCATGTTGTCGGTCCCGTCAAATTAGTAGTTTAGTTTTTTCTAGAATTTTGGTAGTATATCAGTTACACTAGGTCATCTCTCGACGGAGCCTTAGATCATTAAGGGAAAAATAGGGTTCTTATTATGATGATAGAAGGGTAATTAGATTTAAAAAAAACATGGGTTTTATGATTAAATATTACTATAGAAAAACTACAGTTATAAAACTAGGTAGAAATGAACAAGATTAATTAAACATGATCATCCTAGGATAGTATCATGATGCTCATACTTAATATCTTCGAAAGAAAGGGTATAGATATTTTAGTCCCTAGTTTGTAACACTTATTACCATAATTTTAATATTTTTATACTTGGATACATCCTAGGGTTCAGTCAAAAACACACAATGATTCACCGAACACCACTGATGATTGGGTGATTTGTTTTCGACTTCGTAACCGAAACTCACCATGAAAAGACATGAATAACTCGATGTGCAGTCTAGGTTTGTATGCTATTTCTTTGTGATACCATGACATAAATTTAAATGGCCTTGAATGTGCATATGTTAGTTCAATTGACCAAAATGAACCACACAAACAACTCAATTGAATGATGGAGGAAAAAGGGATGGATAATCTGTGAAACATCACATGAAAGTGTACTGCCAAACATGATCATTTGTGTTTGAGTATAACATAAAAATATATAACTCAATTAAATAAAAATAGAGGATGAAGAAAAACAACATAAAAATTGGAATTTAAAATATCATTAAAAATAATACAAGTATGAAGCTTGAGATTACATCACATTCCTCTCCGGGTGATCCTATAGGGATTAGAAGCCCATGAGAGTGGATGAAGAAGAAGATGTTGAAATAGAACATCACATAGACTCCGTAATTTTTTATAATGACAGGGAAACAACTTTGGGGATCCAAAATGGCATCACATTTCCCCCTTTTAGAACTCCCAAATGTAGTTACCAAGGTGTTCTTTTATAGGAAAATTTCTAGGTGGTTTTGAGCAGCAAGATTGTGTAAAACCACATGGATCAAATTTTTCGACCACAATACAGTCAAATATCCATTTGAAAAAAAAAATATAAAGATGTATCCCAAATCCATAAATTTATCCATTGAACGTTTTTCATTAATAGGATAGGTATATCTAGAGATAAGTGCATATTACAGAATTCCACTTTGGCTTCTCACAAATTCAGTGTTTAGGATAGATCAGGTCGGTTGGGACCCTTTATAGAAAAATTGGCCTTTGGTTTCTTCCTAAAAGTTGTATCCCATTATATTTTGGACAAGAATACAAATTATGTGCCCATTGGAATGCATAAATATTTCTAAATAGGTAAAAAAGTGGACTGGTCTTCATTGATCCATGCAATTTTGGACCATTTTTCATCCACTTCATCGTGGGCCCTCCAAATTGTCTCCTACTACCTTTAAATCATCAAATCTAGTAACATAGACCATTTTAATATTGACAAAAACAAAATACTGGAATCGAATATGAAGTTTAATTTGTTATTTTTTTATGATTTTCAATACGAAACAAGTTTAGCACATTGCTGTAAGGGTGAAATTGAAACAATGTATCATGGTATTATCACACCCCCACACCTAAAAATCTACACTATTGGAAAAAATATAACATCCTAATCAGGTATCATTCCTAAATCAATGTTTTTAGAATATACAAGATTCACATTAAATTAAATTCATCATGTCTCATTTATGGAATCAATTTTCCTATCATTTTTCTTTTCTCACATTCAAGTTTGTTCAACTTCATTTTTAAACCCATGCAACATGTCGCAAACTAACTCACCAACAATTTTTCTCTCTTATCTGAAAGAACATATCAAATTGGATCTATTCTTTTTTCCTAGAGTTCAGGTGATCTTACCATATGCCTTCCAAAATTTTCATTTCTCTACCAGCCGAAACAAGTGAGCTACTCAAGAGGACATTCAACAGGTTGTTCTGAGGATCAAGGGTTGGTAATATTTAATGTTTAAAAATATGAGTCCGAAGAAGAGTTTTTAATCTTATATTTTCAAAATAAGTCAAAATTCAGCAAGTTTTCACAATGAATATACACACTCAACCCATCATAAAGTGTTTCACCTTCAACTCACTCTCCCCATGGTCTATTTTTGTGGGTCATAAACAAGAAGTGAATAATAATGAGTAAACTTAATATTTTCTCTATTTTTTTTCATCTGTTCTGTTTTTTTCAATGTAAGGAACTATTTTTCTAATGTATATTTTTTTGGATCTAAAGATGGAATCATGTTTAAAACAATGAAAATATATTTCTTGGGAACCCATTGCCCAGAGAAAATGTTGTCACCCTTTATAATAACCCATAATAATGATTCTCCCCCAATACATACCATGGAAACACCCAATCTCCCAAACTTTATGAAAATAATACAAGAATATACACTAGAGATGGGTAGGTAGGGATATATTAGCATATAATGTGGATACCTAATAAGTATTTCATTGTCTCTAAGGATTAAGATGGATAAAATCTCAAGGTGGACAAATATAGAGGTTAATTGTACTAAGGTATTTTCAATGAATGATTGCCTCTATCATGAATATAGCATACATGAATCTTATGGATTCAAACAGAATCAAGGCCCGTTCTAGGTTCACTACATGACCCGAGACTCCCAAGAAAGTTATTAAAATGTAGAATATGCAATAAAGGGATTAGAATATCTCTCAGGTAAGGGATTATAATATAGGTTATTGCTAATGAGGCTTGGGTTTCAAAAATCCACTAAACACCTTACAATGATTTGAAAATAAAAATTCATTAAAAAGATTACCTAACAACATTCATTTGAAAAACATTTTCCCAAAAATTATTTAATTTTCAGCACAATCGACTGAAGCATGAAAAAATATTTTGGATATTATTTTTAAGAACAATTTTTATCCAAATACACAAAATAATGAAATAAAAAATGAAAACACATCTTAGTTTTCTTAATTTTTTTACTTATTATTTTTTTTGTTTTAATCCCAATTATGATATGTCACCCTCCCCCAATCCTAAAAGTTATATTTTATTCAATGAATGTTTTTTAAATCAACAGAAAATAAATAAATGTAGGTAGAAGGTAAAACCTGCTTAGTTGTGTCATATGTGGAATCCATGAGTTTTATTTTCTCCACAACATGCTTTCGAAAATCCTTATAAAAGTGTTTGATCCTCTGCCCATTGACAGTAATCCTATGCCCACTTTTCTCATGAAAAACATGTATAGTACTAAAAGGGTAAACATCAGTAACCGTATAAGGACCGAGAAATAGAGAATGAAGCTTACCTGGGAGGATGTTTAACCAGGAATTGTACATGAGGAACTTCTCAACAATATGGAATTCCGCTGATGAATCATACTATCATGGATTTCCATTGTCTTGTCTTTATAGATCCATGTGTTCTCATATGCATCTTGTCAAATTTCTTCCAACTCTTGAATCTGTAGCTTCCTTTGATCACCTGCATCTCAAAGATTCATATTTCATTATTTAACAACACAATATTCATGGTGTTCTACCTATACATGGATCTGACATGCCATTCTAAACAAAATTTTGTATGGTGACATTTTGATTGGGGTTTTAAAAGGTGTATGGTATGCCCAATGTGAATCATCCAAGTGCGAACTCCAATTATTCATATTGTCTTGTGCCCTTTATTCCAAGATTCTATTAACTTCCTGATTTGAGATTCCTTCTTGTCTATTAGTTTTGTGATGATATGCAGTGGAAACTTTATGATCAACCCAATACTTACGATGTAATATTTTCATGTTGCAATTGGAAAAATGTGAACCCTGATCACTAATGATGAATCTCAGTAAACCGAACCAATAGAAAATTGGAACCCTCCAATGTCAAAAACCACTTGAGAGTCATCGGTCATGGTGTCCTTTGTTTCCAACCATTTAGATACATAGTAAACATCCAATAATATGATAAAAAAGACAAATGATTTGGGAATAGGATCATTGAATTCAATGGCCCACGCATCAAAAATTTCACATAGTAACATGCTTTGTTGGGGAATTTCATTCCTCGTGGGGATATTCCCGGTGAATTGGAAATGACTACATGACCTGAAAAAATATGGGAATCCCTATACAAAGTTTGCCAATAAATTCCTTAGTCAAGGATCCTTTGAGCTATATGTTGGGAGCCAAAGTGGCCGCCACGTGCCAAAGTGTGGAAGAAGGTCAACAAAGAGGTGAACTCGTGGTCAGGGACACACCAACGAACTACTTGGTAACCAAATATTCTCCAAAAATATGGGTCATGCCAAATTTACCACTGAGAATCATGCTTAATTCTCTGGGATTGTGAAGTTCTGAAATCATTTGGGACCCTAGATGTTGCTATAAAATTTACAATGTCTTCATACCAAGGGGTAAGGTAAACAACATCATGAAGGTTCTCATGTGAGATGAGTTCTCTAAAGGGGAGGTGTGAGTCAACATGATGGTCCAACGGTGGAGAAATCCTACCAATGTGGTTGGATAACATATTTTCCAATTCTCTCTTATCTCTAATCTCAGGGTCAAATTCCGGGTGGAGGAGAATCCAACGAATAAGGTGGGGTTTAGCTTCAGGTTTCTTTAGGAGAAAACAAAGGGAATCATGATCAGAAAAGAAAATGATTTTTGACCCGATAAGATATCAACAGACATTTTCTAATGACAACAGTATAGAAATAATTTCTTTTTCAGTGGTTTTTTATTTTTCTTGGGAAGGGTCAAGGGTACGTGAAGTATACATAATGACATGGGGATCCTTCTCAACCCTTTATAATAAAACCTTTCCTGCCGCAAAGTTAGAGGTATCAGACATAAGTTCAAAGGGGATATCCCCCCTTGGTGGTTAGATGACATGAGGTAATGTGAGACTCCATTCTAGTGAACTGAATTCATCATTGAAATTTTTATCAAATAGAAACACAAAATCCATTTGTAAGAACTAGGATAAGGGTAGTGAGAACTTACTGAAGTGTTTAATGAATTAGAAGTAAAAAACTCATGACCCAGAAAGATCGCACCTCACGAGAAAATTTTTGATGTGGATGGGTTATAATTAATTAAATTTTTGATTTCTCTACTTGAATACCCTTTTTTTAAATAACACTACCATGAAATATCCCTCGTCCAACCATGAAATGTCATTTCTCATAATTTAATACAAGAAATATTTCTATGAAAATATGGAGGATATAACCTTGGTGAGCCAAAAAATAATCAAAGGAAGTTCCATAAACTGAGAAATGATGCATAGAAACTTCCATTTAATTCTCTAGGTACTCAAGAATAATACTCATCAGAAATAATTTAAAAGTAATGGGAGCATTACATAGACCAGAAGGCATCCCTCTGTATGAAAATGTGCCAAATGGACCGGTGAATGCCATCTTTTCTTGATCCGCAGGGGCTAAATGGATTTGAAAATAACCCAAATAGCCATCAAGAGAATAATAATGGGACATACCATCCAATATTTCTAGCATTTGTTCAATGAAATGTAGAGGAAAGTGGTCCTTCCATGTGGCTTGATTCAGTTGATAGTAGTCAATACAGACTCGCCAATAGTTTTGCACACGTGTTGGTACCAATAAATTCCTTTCATTTGACATAACTGTTATTCCAATTTTCATAGGCACAATTTCCACTGGGCTAACGCATTTAATATCAAATATAGGATAAATGATCCCCATAGAATGTAATTTACTGACTTCCAATTTTACCACTTCATGGAAAGTGGGATTCAATCTACGTTAAGATTGTATTAAGGGTTTAGCCTCATCATCCAAAAGTAAATGGGGTATAGAAATAGATGGGCTAATCCCATGAATATCATCCAATGACCATCCTACTTTAATTTTACACTCCCTCAAATGGGTGATCAGTTTTGATTCCTGGTGTTGAGAGAGGTTATTGGCAATAATTACAGGCAATTGGTCAATACCCTCAGGATAATCATATTTTTAATTAGATGGATTTGGTTTTAATTAAAACACGAGGGGTTTTTGTACTGAGGGAGAAGATTTAAGGGGATTTAGGTATATGAAATTTTCTATTTTCTCATTTTTACTCGGTAATGATATAGAATCTGTTGAAATGATATTTGCAAAATCATCGATAGTTATGGCTTTTTCATAATGAAAAAAATCATCAATTAAAGCCCAACATTTAATATTTTGAGAACCCACACAACACTGAAAAAAAAAGAATCAATACTCAAATCATCCATTGGTGAAGAAGAGGAAAATGTATCCGAGTATGGGTTGAGGAGAGAATTGTGTGTGTGTGCGTTGTTTGAGAGCACTTCCATCTAATATACATGAAGAGTGGAGTGCTCTTCAATGGGGTGTTTCATAGCCTCAATGATGTTAAACCATACCTTTTCTCCACCAAACTCCATGGAAAATGTACCATTATAAAGATTGATGATCGTATTTGCAGTTTTAACGATTGGCCTCCCAAATATGAGAGGGGAATGTCCTTGGGTTCATGTATATTCCATATCAATAATTTAGAAAGAAACGGGGAAGATGAGGTTCTTCACTCTTACAAAGACATCCTCAATCACTCTTATTGGATGTGTAGTACTCCGGTTTGTATGTTGCATGATATTGCCTTTTGGTTAAATCACTCCAACCTATAGAGAATTATACATAGATTGATGCATTACATTAATGGAAGAACCTAAATCTAACATAGCATCTGAAAATAATGTCTCCCCTATGGTACATTGTATTTTGAATGTGCTCGGATCCTTGCATTTGGTTGTCATTGCTGGTTGAATGAAGGCTGAGTCATTTCTTCCCTAGTTGAATCTCCCATTCCAATTCAGCCTACTTTTATGGGTGCAAATATCTTTAAGAAATTTGGCATAACAAGTAATTTTCTTGATAACATCCAATAAAGGAATATTAACCTGAACATTTTTAAACATATCCATTTTTTGAGTATCAATCTCAATATCAGAATTTTTCTTAGATTTAGAGTGTCTGTGGGGGAAAGGAAGATGAATGGATTGTTCCTTTGAATCATAAATGATAATTTGATTACTCTTTTTTTTCCTTCGTTGGAATCATTTATGGGTTGACAAAGGCTATTTTCAAGAGGGAGACATACCTGTTTTGTAGAACCAGTAGAAAGAGAATTATATTTACCACTAAAAAGATTAACTACACATCATTTACCTTTTCCCTTCATATTAGCAATGGGTTGGGATGGTAGTTTTCTATAACCTTCCATATTAAGCTCGCCGATGGTGTTGGGAAATTTCCCCCTACTGTTTGTAGGTCTTGAATTTCTAATTGTGTGGTCTGCTGGAACTGGAGGTTCTGGGTTTAAATTTGTTTCACCATGTCCTCGGGGCTTGGATCAGATTTAGGAGTTCGATGATGATTTTTTTGAGAAGTTGAAGGATAATATGGTTTCATAACTTGGCCATGTTGATACCAATTCTTCTTGGGGTAGCTTGAGCTTCCTCCTTGTCGGTACCGGTGTTGTGCATTCCACCCAGGAATTGTATTTGGCATGAATGGTTCTTGTTTGATGGGAGGTTCTTGTTGGAATGGACTCCTTGAAATCATAGCTAAACAAGACGTAGATGAATCTTTAAGTTGTGGGATCTTTTAATAAAAATGAGTATTTTTAAATCAAATACCACAATGTAATGGAACTGGAGAAGATTGTGAGTTACCTTCTTCTTGAGCTAATTTCCTTAAAAGGGTATACATATCATCAAGCGTGTTATATGAATTTTTTTCTAGATATGAATGAATTACCTCATGAACTCTTTGGGTTGGTGAAATAGCTCGTGTTCCAAATTGTTGTGCATTTTGAGAAGTGTTGGCTATTAAGTCACGAGCAACGAAATGAGTTTTATAAACTAGGGCACCACCAGTTGAAACATCAATCATTCCACGATCCATGGGTATACCTCCCTAATATTACTATTGGATTAATATTTATTCACCAATCTGGTTGTGGGAGAAGATTGAGCAAAGTCTTTTGAATCTCTCCCATTATTCATGAAGGGTCTCTCCTTGTGATTTCCTTATTCCCCAAATTTCTTTCCTAATTGATGTTGTTAGGGAGGTAGGGAAGAACTTCTCTAAAAAAAATCTTTTCTTACCAATCCAGCCTGCACAATAGTGGTAGGAAAATTATACAGCCACTCTTTTTCAACCCCCTAAATGGAGAAAGAGAAGTCCCTAAACACAATTAAGTCCTCAGACACATTTTGGGGTTTCATGGTGGAGCACACTATGTGAAACACCTTACAGTGTTTATGAGGGTCCTCATCAGCAAGACCATGGAATTTAGGAAAAAGGTGGATGAGGCCTGATCTCAGCTCAAAGTAGGCTGATTACTCAGGATATTGGATTTACGCAGGTTGGTACTCCACATCTAGGGTGGTTAGTTCTTTTAAGGTTTGATTATTTGTAGCCAAGTTTTCATGGGTTTGATTGGGTTCAAATTTTAATTGGTTTATGGACACTTGATGTTCCAAAAGGGGATCCTTAGTGTTGCTTGATTGAACTCCTCTAGATTCGTTTATTTGTAAATGGAGTGATTTTTCAATATTAGGTTGAAATTCAAATAGGTTTTCTTTACCAGATCATGTCATGCTAAAATGATGTCCAATTTTATTGATTGATTGTTCGTTGTTTTTTTTATATTTTTTTAAAAATTTGTTCTATAGAAGATGAATGGAATAAAAATACATAAGAAATTATAGGATTTAATAAAAAAATGTTATACTACAAAATTATATATAGATATGGAGAAGAAGAAGAAAGAGAAAGAGAGAGAAGAACTCACAAAACAACAAATAATAAAAACAAATAATGAAAACAAAAACAATTGAATGGGGGTGGGGTATTGAATGGGGTACTAATTAGGAAGTAATATAAATAAATAAAAAGAAATCAAAAAAATGATCTTGGCTCCATGGAAATGGCACAAAAATTTGATCACATTCTCGAGCACATAAAATTAGTTTTTTAGTTTTTAATAGAATTTCTGCAGTATAGCAGGAAGCCTAGTTCGTCTCTCGATGGTTACATAGATCATTAATTGAAAAATATGGTTGGGATTATGAAGATAGAAGTAGGATACTGTTTAATAAAACATGGGGTTTGATGACTAATGATTAAAATAGAAAATTTAAAGCTATAAAACAAGGTTCAAATGAACAAGAATAATTGAACGTGATCAACCCAAGAGAGTATCGTGATGGTCATCCTTCATTGCTTCATAATAAAAGGTATATTTCTTTTAGTCCCAGGATTATAACACCTATTACCACAATTTTACATAATTTATACTTGGATACATCATAGGGATTAGTCAAAAACACAAAATGATTCACCAGACACTGCTGATGATTGTGAGCTTTGTGTTCGAATTCATAATCGAAACTCACGAAGGAAAGACACGAAGAACTCATTGTACTGTCCATGTTTTTATGTCAGTTCTTTTTGAAACAGTAACATAAATTTTATTTTCCTTGAAAGTGCATATGTGAGTTAAATTGACAAAGATGAACCACACTAACACCAAAATTGAATGAGGGGGGAAAGGGTTGAACAATATTTGAGACATCACATGAATGGGTACCCCCAAACATGATCATTTGTGTTTGAGTATAACATAAGAATATATAACTCATTTAAATAAATATATAGGATTAATAAAAACAACATAAAAGCAAGTATTAAAAATATCATACAAAATAATACAAGTATGATGCTCAGGATAACATCACGTTCCTCCCTGGGTGACCACAAGGGGTTTAGAAACCTATAAGAGAGAATAAAGAAAAAGATTTTGAAATGGTAGCACATTGCCTCCAGAACATCAAGGAATGATGTGGAGACACCTTTGGGAATTCAAAATGGTAGCACATTTCCTCCTATTTTAACTCCCAAATGAGGTGCCCACGATGTTCTTTTATAGGAAAATAGGAAGGTGGTTTTGACAACACATATTGTGTAAAATCACATGGATCATAGATTTCGGACACTAAACAATCTAATATCCCTTTGGAAAAAACTATAAAGCTATATCCCCACTTCCTGAATATCTACAATTAATGATTGGCATCAATTGGATTGGTGGATCTAGAGATAAGTATAGATAAAAGACACCACTTTTGACTTCTAAAACAATGGTGTTCTGGATAGATCATGTTAGTTGGGAAAAATACTATGTAGAGTCTTCATTACATGGTAACATTTTTCTTTATCTTCATCATGGGCCCCCCAAATAATCTCCTCCTACATTGAAATCTTCAAAACAAGTAACATTTACAATTTTAAAAGTGATAAACACAAAATAATAGAATCAATTATGAAATTAATTTTTTTTTTAATTTTCAATACAAAACAAGTTCAACACAGTGGTGTAAGGTTGAAAAATAAATAGTGAATCATGGTACGATCATGCACCTAGGTGAATAACCATCCAAAACTACCCAACATGAATTTATTCATGAATACATATTATTATTTTTTACATTTATCGTGAACATAGAAATATAATTGTAATACCACTCATACATGATGTGTATATCTTTGAACATTACACAAACGTTAATTTAACATATATATATATATATATATCAAAATACTATCACATTTTATGTTTCTACTTTACTCCAAAATGACGGTACATGTCTCAAAAGTTACATAGTATAATCTTAAATTGTTTAATTTTTATAATCTAGACAATTTACACGACATGTATATCCCACTACTTGGCGTGTAACCTCCTCACCACCCATTTTAAGCACACGCTTGGGGAAACAGCATGTGAGGTGTACATTAGAAATCGTCGGAGTTCATGACATGTCTAGTGGGACAAATACTCTGTAAAGTCTTCATTACATGGTCACAAGCTTGGAAAGCTGTGTATGGGATGCATAACATGACCCTATACTGAAGGGACTAAATGACGTGTCTAGTGGGACACACAACAAGTAGATTTGCAGATTGTGCACTGGTCTATCCTGGCCAACAGACGGTGTAAGAATTAACCACACGACATGTCATTAATGAACATGGATTGAGTAATTTCCAAATTACTCTGAGTGCCTTGAACAAAACTACAAGGTGTGTAGTCCGTAATGAACTTTAGTTTTTTAAGATTACATGAGTTTATTTATGAATACACAACATGTACTGTTATGTTACCGAGAATAAATCATTAGTGGCTCTAGATGAGATCCTTGAAGTAAATTTTATCCATTTTTTGTTTCTATTAGTTCTATGAGAAATGAAAGAGAAATAATAGATCTCAAAATTTATAATACATGAATTATTAAACATGACTAAATAAACTAAATTGATAATGCATAAATCATCAATGAACTACTTAAATAATTTAGATTAAAAGAACATTTATACTTGGACATGTACCCAAATTTGAAAATTTCCATGATTGGTGATTAATTTTCGATCAATGATATGATGAATTCCAATATCTATAGAATTGAATCAATGATAAAAGAAAAAGGTGATAACATGGAACTAAGAATAGAATATCAAAATATTTTGATTATAATTTTTTAATAAATTTAATGGATCACCTACAAGGAGATTCTTTCTTCATTGATGCATTAGAATACAGGTTCATGGTGTGGATTTTTTGAGATGTAGAATCCAAGTATATGATTCCTCTTGTGGTGATCCACATATGCTTCACATATCATCGAATGTCACTGAAGGAGTCTCTGAGTGCCAGCACGGAATATCTTTTTGCTTGTGATGTCCACCTTTGATCGCCTTGACAATCGCTACCAAATAATTCTAATAGATCCAGTGGAGGAAGATATCTTTCATTTTTAGATCATTCCTAGAGAGTGAAAATTTACCTAGGTTCCGTATAATTTCTCCCAGGATGGTGTGCACCCAACCATTGGTTACCTCAGCCAATGACCCCTTGGATAATTAGGGAATAAAAAAATATGTGGAATTTAATTCACTAGGTAATAATAAATAATTATAACATGTTATGTTACTTATTATATTATTCCATGTGAAACCCCATATCCAATAATAATAGAAATGGTATTATTTTCATGACATGTTCTTAACTTTGATGTTTTATTTAAATATAATTTAACAAAAGAAAATTTAATATTATTTTTCACTAGACCCATAACATAGTTCACCCATCCTCCTCAATATTTAGTAGGCTTTGAATAATGAAAATTTATTAATAACATAAATATAACAGAATTATTCACCAATAAATAAATTTTTCATTAGAAACATATTCTCTCGAATAAGTAGTTATGAAATTAATGGTATCAGGGATACATGAATTATTATTAAACAAAATCTGGGAATAATATTTATTTAAATTTATAAAAAAATATTTATTTATTTGAGATACAGGATACACTTAGTGTATATCCCTAATGTCATGTTTCTCATTAGAATTTGGAAGACTTGACTAAAGTCCAAGATTACTGACTAGTAACATTTCAAGCCACCCAGGGGAAACAAGTTGATGTCTCAATGACTTCTAATCTCATACAAATGATTATCGTGTAATATAATCACATTTTCCTAAAATATCATATTACTAATCCTCACATGATCCACCAGCCATACTGGAATTAGAGTTATACCATAATTGTTCATAATACGTCTTGAGACATCAAGGTGGTGTATTAGAATACACAAAATATAAAAGTATGATAAAAAATTGATCCCTGAGATCATATATAATAATCATCCTCAAGAAAAAGTGTGTTCCCGGTCATTCTTCTTACAATCAGTCTAACCATGGTGTAATTTTGTCTACAATGGTGTATAGATCTATTATTATACTCCCCATATCAAGACACTATATAACTTATATCCTAAACTATATTCACCCCATATATAGATGTATATTGTGTAGAGACAAACTAGAAGAAGATTAAATCTATTTCAAAAATCAGTTAGAAAACATGGTATCACATGAATGTAGTCACACTTCCTGAGATCAAGTCAAACACTAATTTCATCATTGTTGTCCCTAAAAATTGGGTCTAATATATTTTAGTAGGTTTTCTATGAAACGAAACCACCTCATAAGTAACAATACCTTTCACTTTATATCACACTTGTTGGTCGGAGTGGACACTCAAGAGGGGGGTGAATTGAGTTCCAATTAAAATTTTCTTTTAAAAGTAGTTTCTAATAAAATCCCCCAATTTCAGAAACAAATTAAACTGTAGTGAATTTATATTAATGTAGAGATTCTGTTAGGTTCTCAAGGGATTGATTAATTCCCAGTTAATCAACACAGGAGTGTGTGATTATCTTTTGAAACTAACTTACTAATCTACACTTAACATAAACACTTGCTAATTTAATTATCAAAGAAACTTTAAAAACAGTATTGGTTTTATAGTGATTAGCAGCGGAATAAAACTTTGAAATAGATGGCACAACAATGTAACCAAGAGGTTCAGTCTCAAGCCGAGACTTAGTCCTCTCAAAAGTTTATATAAAAATGATCCACACCCTGGATCGGGGTTCAACAGTTTACAACTGTCCAGGTCCAAGACCTCTACCACTGTTCTTCGTGGGAAACAGTACAACAGCAACCAGCTATCCAGGTCACACACGACCTCTACCACAGTTCTTCGTGGGAAAGAATGAATGAATGAGTTTTGAAAGGATTTACAGATCCTTCAGTTTGAGTACAGGAGACAGTGTATGTGTTAGATATAGCAGATAACACACACTGCTCGAAATGAATGGTAATAAATCACAGAACAAGAGATGTAGAGTTTAGAGATGGTTCTGGTGATTTCAGTATAGCTCTGGACTCCTTTGGATTCGATTAGAAGTGAGTCTGAGTCCTCTTCTTGTTTCTGTTGAGAAACAGAGTGTCGTATGCTCCAGGTTCACAGGTGGTGAGAATGTAGTCGATGAAGTTTTTCTTGTAAGCACAGAACACTCCTCGAGTATGCTTTATTGTCTATGAGCTTCTCTGTGTTCCTCTTGTGCTTGTGTCGCTTTTGGTATATTGGATGCACCGCACTTTTCTGGTTCGCTTCTTGTTGTTTGTTTTCTTCACACGTTCGCATCTCTTTCTGGTATGTAGTCTTCTCGTATTTATCTCCCATCAGGGGACAGAAAAGGTTTCTTTTCAGCAGGTACGAGGTACGGGTTCCTGACATCCGACAACCTTTATCAGGTATTTGACAAATCATTAAAATGTACATGATATGACCGTTAGATAGATTAAATATAGGAAATAAAGAAATTCAAACAGTGAGTTGAGTGATCGGTAGGTAATCAGCATCGGTAGCTTGAACATCGGTGGCTCTATGCGTCGGTTGGTACATGCATCGGTAGCTCCATGCGTCGGTAGGTACATGCATCGGTAGCTCCATGTATCGGTGGCTGCGAGTCTATCAGTAGCTTCGTCCATCAGTGACTTTTATTCCATCGGTAGCTATTTATACTTACACCGGTAGCTCTACGTTTGTATCGGTAGCTGTATTTATAAGTACATTGGTAACTCTGTGTTAAGTCTATCGGTAGCTGTCTGTCGGTAGACTAAGTTTATCGGTAGACTGGTTATCGGTAGCTCTTTATCAGTAGCTATAGACAGATTACTTATCTGTTTTATGCAGAACACATCTGATTGTGTTAGAATCAATTTATAACTTGTATGAACATGGATAAATGATGATTAACATATTCCAAAGACTATTTTAAAGATTATTATTGGTTTGATCACAGATTGGAAAGAATTAAAGTATGGAACAACAATATTTAACAATATCATAGAGAGTGAAGACATAATTGGGATTTTCAACACAAATAAATACATGATTGAGATTATCAAAACAGGTGAGGTCAACAATCTCCCCCTTTTTGATAATCACAATTTATGATATTGGCATTTAACATAGTGAAAATATAATAGTAAAGAGTATAATATTGAATTCAATTTTCTCAGAGAAAACAGCATCATAGATAATAGAAATAGTATGATATAGACATGAGTTATCAGAGGTAAAAATAATAAGGTACTATATAGACATAAGGTATCAGAGATAAAAATGGAAACAAAACAAAGGATAATGTGTTTCCCCTTATGCCTTATTTTTCTCCATTGAAAATATTTCTCATTTTGTTCTCCTCCTTATTCTCGCATAAAAAGTTTCTCCCCCTCTCTTATTTTTCTCCCCCTTTGTGATAATCAAAAAGTGGGAAAGCATATATATATATAGATATATAGGAGAGAAATAAAACAAAGAGAAGTAAAAAGTGGTCTGTATTATAGTTAGTCAAAAAGTACAACAAAAACAGATTACAAAGGAATTCCTATCAAAAAGCTTGGCCACTGGTTCAATCCGCATCTGCAATGTGAGATTTTCCTTTGGGATCAGAAGGATGCTCGGGTGGTTAGGATTCAGGTGAAGGTTTGGGAATGCCAGAAAAGTTCAAAGGAGGCTGGGCCACTGACACAGAGTCAGGCTTGTAGGTTGAAGATTTTTGGGTGATCATCGGTTTGAGGCTTTGAATGGCTTGAACAGGAGTCAGCTGGACTGAGGAAGCAGCTGAGGCAGAAGCAGGCAAAGCAGGAGGGATGATGACTGGTCTAGCATCAACATGCAAGAAGGGCAGCAGCAGATTTCTAAAATCCATAATAATTCCTCCTCCTCTTTCCATATCAGAGATGAAATCATCTTTGTTCTCCATGAATTTCTCTAAGGCAGGAGTCAGTTCTCTCAGCTTGCTCACTTGTTCTTTGAAAGCTTGGGTGACTGGAGGGAGCTTCATGTGTTCCAACATTAGCTTGAAGTGGTGTTCGAGTTGATGCTTGGTGAAAATTTTGGAGAAGTAGTAGTCCACTTTGCTTTTTATGGCTTCTTGAGAGGCAGAGGCTTCTCTCATAAAATCTTGAACTATCTTCATGATTTCTCTGGCAGAATCCCTTGTAGAAAGAACCACTCGGCTTAACTCTGATGAGTCCCCAGAACCACTGGTAGGAATAGAACCAATCTCCTCCTTCAATATTGCTCGAACTGAGTTCATATCAACTGATGGTTTGGATGTGAGAGGGCCAAGAGAGAAGGAAACAGTTTCTTTAAAACTCTTTGACAAACCACTGATTAGGCTTTGAACTTGAGAGTCTTGTAATTGAACATGATCCTTCACTGAGGTTTTGAAACTTTCAAACACTGAGACAAACTGGCTGACGACACTCTTTACATAGGCTAGGTCCTTGTCAGCTTGAGACTTGGAGCTCATATAGGAATCCAAAGCAACCACTGATGTCTTGAGAGCTTCCAGATCAGCTTCGATTCTTGAAGACTGAGTCTGGCATTCTTTCACTTCTTCCATAAGCTCAGACATAAAGGAAGATAAATTACAAGCCAGAGATAGCTCGAAGGATCTCTCTAGCACTTTCATTTCTTCATAAAAGCTTTCCTTCATCTCAGCAACTGAAGCACTGAATGATTCTTTTATCTCATCCTTCATGGATTCAAGATCTGATTTGGAGACAAAATCACTTGAGACAACTGCAGCAGATCCCCTTGCTGAGGCCAAATTAGCTACAGAAGTAGTCATTATTGAATTGATTGAGGATGCAAGAGAGGTTTCCATTAGCTTCACTTCTTCAACAAAACTGGATTTGAGGTCCTCTTTCAGCTTAGTCAAATCATGAAATCTGACTACATCGTCTGGCAACAACTCAGCAGCAAGATCATAATTGGTCTTTGGTCTATCCACAGACATCTCATTGTCAGAATCTGGATAATCTAATCCACAGACTATAAACCCTGGGTCTTCTACCCAGTCTCCAAGCTCAACAGCTACTGTAACATTCCCAAGCATAGACTGATGCTCCCCCTCAATGGGTGCATTCTCATGTATCACAACAGCCTTTGCTGCTGGCCGTTCTTCATCAGAATCTTCTACCACAAGTTCTACAGGTGCAGCATTTAGAAGATCTTCTGATACAGGTACAACTTCTTCTCTATCTATTTCTTCTTCAGCAGCAGGTATAGCTGTGTTTCCAATTAAGGGACTCATACTTAACCTACCAGAAGCAGGCGATTCAACTGCATTCTCCTTTTCCTCTTCTTCTTGGTGAGGTACAGACTGGTCTTCCTCATAAGTAGGAAAAACTTCCTCTACTTTTCCTTTCCTAGAATAAACCAGTTCTGCAACAGGACTTGGGGGCAAGTCTGGATCTCCTCCAACATCCATAGGAGTTTCTTCTTCTTCTTCTTCTTCTGTCTCATCACTATAAGCAGGTTCCTCTTCATCAGGTCTTAGACTCGGATCTCTCATATCCTTTGGTCTTGAGGGATAATCCACAGGATTAAACCTATCATAGATTTTCTGATCATCACTGACCCATTCTCCCTTCCACGTGTTCCAGTTAATTTTCATATACTTGAAAACAGTCGAGGTGATGCAGAAATTGTTCTTGACTACAACTGTCTCATCCTGAGACTCAGCTATTTCTTTCACTTTTATCATCACTGAAATCAGCTTGGCAAAGAACAAAGCATTGGTCTTTGACTTTGGTCTAATCATGTCTTCCATTTGAAGCATCAACAATCTGCACAGATTGACTTTTACACCATGTCTTAGCAAATGAAGAAGATAGATATCTTGATATATCAGATTTTCAAAATCTCCTCTCCTCTGTATCAACACATGCTGAACAAATTTGAAAAGCAGTCGATTCTCTCCATCCATTTCAGCAGCTACCACTTGCCTTTGATTTCCATTCCCAGTCAGCTCTTGTAAGGCGGTCTCATAATCAAAAATGTCACTACTAGGTGGTATTGCTCTTGATACATACCCATAGACACCTTCATGTGGTACTTTTAAACTCTCAGCCCACTCTACTGAAGAAAAAGACATCTCTTTTCCATTTACAAAAGAGCTTACCCGATTCTCATTCTCAGACTTCTCAAAGGTTACAAACTCATAGAACTGCTTTACCAACTTCGGGTAGTATGGGCCATTGTTATTTGAGAAACAATCCACCCATTTTTGGTCTTCCAGAATCTCGAGCACTAAGGATTTGCTAGGCAGTAGCCATTCCACGCACAGTTCCTTCTCGATTACTATATCTCTATTCTGCAAGTGAGGATTCACTGGTCGCCTTCCCGATCTAGTTTTGACTTCACTAACACTGGCTTTATGCTGTGTCTTCTGCTTCTTAGCATTTGGTTCTGCACTTTCATCTCTGACGATAGGAAGCTTGGTTTTTGCCATCGCGGGTTTAGGGTTCTTGGTCGATTTGGGTGCTAAGGTTCGAAGGTGAGAGATTTTGAGCTCGGTGAGGTAAGAAGTGGCTTAGACTTAGTTTTATCATTTAGGAATTCCAAATAAACGATTAAAATAGAGTAATAAAGTAAAATAAAACGATTCGTATTCTTGGCGGCAGACAGAAGTTTTAAACTTTGCATCGGTGTGAGTTAATCATCGGTGAGAAAAACAAATCGGTGAGAGTTGTACATCGGTGAGAATTTCTACGTCGGTGAGAAACTTACATCGGTGAGCATTTTCACATCGGTGAGAATTTCACATCGGTGAGAATTTCACATCGGTGAGAATTTCACATCAGTGAGAATTTTCACACCGGTTGTGATTAAACATTCCCAGTTCATGTCTTATGAAACTTAGCCCATCCGAACATAAAGGTTTAGTGAAAATATCAGCCAATTGATGTTCAGTGCCAATAAATTCAAGAGAAATATCACCTTTTTGATAGTGATCTCTTAGGAAATGGTGTCTTACATCTATGTGTTTGGTTCTAGAGTGAGATACAGGATTCTTAGAGATGTTTATTGCACTGGTGTTATCACAGTTGATTGAAACATTTTTAAAAACATATCCATAGTCCAAAAGAGTGTGTTTCATCCACAGAATTTGTGCACAGCAACTACCAGCAGCTATATATTCTGCTTCAGCAGTAGATAATGCAACCGAGTTCTGTTTCTTACTACACCAAGAAACTAAGGATTTTCCAAGCAAATGACATGTTCCTGATGTGCTTTTTCTATCTAACTTACAACCAGCAAAGTCAGCATCTGAATAACTCATTAACTCAAAGGATTGTCCTTTTGGGTAAAACAAACCTAAGTTAACCGTGTGTTTGAGATATTTAAAAATTCTTTTAACAGCAAGCAAATGAGATTCTTTTGGGTTAGCTTGAAATCTAGCACACATACACACACTAAACATAATATCAGGTCGACTAGCAGTAAGATAAAGTAAACTACCAATCATACCTCTGTAATTTGTTTGATCAACTGGTTTCCCAGTTTCATCTGCATCCAATTTACAGGTAGTACTCATAGGAGTTTCACTTTCCTTGATACTATTCAGACCAAAACGTTTTAAAAGATCCTTTGTATATTTACTTTGATTCAAAATAATACCATTTTCATTTTGAAATACTTGAAATCCAAGAAAGTACTTAAGCTCTCCCATTAAGCTCATTTCAAATTCATTTTGCATACTTTTTGAAAAATCAGTACATAAAGAGTGTTTAGAAGATCCAAAAATAATATCATCAACATATATTTGTACAACTAAAACATCTTTAGAAATTCTTTTAATAAAAAGAGTTGGATCAGCAATCCCTTTGGTAAAACCTTTTGAAATAAGGAAATTGCTAAGTCTATCATACCAAGCTCTTGGAGCTTGTTTTAAACCATACAAAGCTTTAGAAAGTTTAAAAACTTGATTTGGAAAATGGGGGTTAGCAAATCCAGGTGGTTGTTCTACAAAAACATCTTCAATTATAAAACCATTTAGAAATGCACTTTTCACATCCATTTGATATAACTTGAAATCCAGATGTGCAGCATATGCAAGTAAGATCCTAATGGCTTCTAGTCTAGCTACAGGTGCAAAAGTTTCCTCATAGTCTATGCCTTCTTCTTGACTATATCCTTGTGCAACTAGTCTAGCTTTATTTCTAACTATATTTCCAGATTCATCTACTTTATTTCTAAAAACCCATTTTGTGCCTATTGTCAAAGTGTCCTTGGGTCTGTCAACTAATTCCCAGACTTTGTTTCTTTCAAACTGATTTAATTCTTCCTGCATAGCTATTACCCAGAATTCATCATTGATAGCATCATTGATATTTTTGGGTTCCAGCTGTGAAAGAAAGGCTTGATGTTCAACCTGGTTTCTTAGAGAAGCTCTAGTTTGTGTTCCTCTATCCAGATTACCAACAACAGCTTCTAAAGGATGATTCTTTAGAATCCTCGTTGATCTAGTAAAGGTTGGACTAGAAATTTCAGGTTCATCTATAGGTTCGGGTTCAACAGAGGCAGATTCTGGAGAAAGTCCAGAACTGGATACTTTTATAACAGGTTCTTTAGATTTATCATTAAGGTCCAGAATAGATAAGTCTTCTTCAAGATTTTCAAGAGAGGTTTTAGGCTCATGTGGATCAGTTTCATCAAATTTGATGTGAACAGATTCTTCCACACATTTGGTTTTCTTATTGAATACTCTATAGTCTTTACTTGAAATAGAGTAACCCAGAAAAATTCCTTCATCACTTTTGGAAGCAAACTTATCCAGATTATCTTTAGTATTCAGAATAAATACTTTGAAACCAAAAACTTTAAAGAAATTAACCTTAGGCTTTCTATTTTTCCACAATTCATAAGGGGTTTTCTTAAGAACTGGTCTAATCAAGACTCTATTAATAACATAACAAGCTGTATTTACAGCTTCAGCCCAAAAGTAAATAGGTAGGTCATATTCATTGAGCATGGTTCTAGCAATTTCTTGAAGAGTTCGGTTTCTTCTTTCTACTACACCATTCTGTTGGGGTGTTCTAGGGGCAGAGAAGTTATGAGTATAGCCATTGTGTGAGCAATAAGATTAAAAATCTTGATTTTCAAACTCACGACCATGATCACTTCTCAGGGTCTTAATGTTGAGTCCACTAAGATTTTCTACAGACTTGGAGTATTTAACAAAGTAAGAACAAGCTTCACTTTTGTGAGCTAGAAAATATACCCAAGTATATCTAGAAAAGTCATCTACAAGAACATAAACATAGTGCTTCCCATTTAAACTAGAAACTCTTGATGGTCCAAACAAATCCATGTGAACCAATTCAAGTGGTTGAGAAGTTGAAACTTCTTTCTTTGATTTAAAAGAAACTTTGTGTTGTTTTCCCTTTTGAAAGGGGTTACAAACTCTATCATTTGGGAATTCTAACTTAGGTAGGTCTCTAACTAGGTTTTTCCTAGAAAGTTTTCTAAGTGAGTGAATGTTGCAATGTCCTAATCTTCTGTGCCATAGCCAAGATTCTTTATGAAAAGCATTCAAACAATTAATATTCTTCTTAGCTAAAGAATTCAGATTAACAGCATAAACATTTTCATTTCTTAAGGCAGAAAATACCAAAACATTCTTAGAATCAAAAACTTTGCAAGAATCATTTTCAAATTTAACATGAAAACCATCATCACATAACTGAGAAATACTTAATAAATTGTATTTAAGGCCATCAACAAATAAAACTTTAGAAATCAAAATTGAATCAGTGTTACCAATCTGGCCTAGGCTGATGATTTTCCCTTTTGAGTTATCACCAAAGGTGACAAAGCCTCCATCAACTTTTATTAAACTCTTGAAACAAGAGAAGTATCCTGACATATGTCTTGAACATCCACTGTCCAAATACCACGTCTCTTTACAGGAGCTCTTTAAGAAAGTTCCCTACAAAACAGATTTAGATGGGAGATGATTTTGGTACCCAGATTTTCTTGGGTCCAGACAGGTTAGCCAATAACACTTTAGGTACCCATATTTGTCTAATGGGTCTCATATAATTTGTAGAATTGACATGCTTTGAAAGATAAACTTTATTAGATCCATAGCTATGTATATAACTGGTTGAAGCATATGAAGTTCCAGAATTACCTTCATTCTGTCCAGATTTAGAAATGAATCTAGTTTTAGCAATTTTCCTTTGTCCAGGTTGGTATCCTATACCAGTAGTATATTTAGGTGCTACTTGCTTTCCTAGCATCTGTGTTAGAGTATTCTTGCCATTGGTGAACTTCTCTAAGTCTTTTCTAAGTTGCTCATTTGACAGTTTCAGTTCTGTATTTTCTTTTAACAGTTGAGCATTTTTCTCTCTTTCAATAGTGAGTTCGGTTTTAACTGTAGTGGTGAGAGCATGCTGTTTCTTTAATGACTTGTATTTATCCTTAAGTTCATTACATGTCTCTTCCAGCATATCACAGTATTCAAACAGTTCAGATTTAGACATGTTATCACCTTTAGAATCATCTCCAGAATAATATGTATTTGAAGCAGGAGTTTCAGCAGTTACCTCAGAAGTGTTTGCCATAAAGCACATGTTGGCTCGATTCCTTTCAGAGTCTGAAGATTCAGCTTCACTTGTGCTGTCTTCTGAAGCACTCCAAGTAACCTTCATAGCTTTCTTAAACTTATTGTCCTTATATTCATATTTCTTTTTATATTTCAGCTTTGGACAGTCGGCTTTAATGTGTCCTTTTCTCTTGCACTCATAGCAGACAACATCATCTGATTTGTCATTTTTCTTCCAGTCCTTTTTCCATTTGCCTTGGTGATCATACTTACCCTTATAATTTGTTTTTCTGAAGAACTTCTTTTTCCTATAAAATTTCTTAAATCTTCTAGCAATGTGAGCCATCTCAGCATCACTGTCAGAATCACTTCCACTGTCTTCACAGCTTGAACTTTCAACTACAGCTTGAAGCTTTTCCTTGTCCTTATTCTTTGAGGTTGAGGATTTGAAAGCAACAGACATTCTTGCAGGTTCATTTTCTTCCTCTTTGTTCACTTTAAGCTCTTCTTCATACATCATCAGCTTGCCAATTAGTTCCTTGACAGGTAGAGCAGCTATGTCACATGATTCTCTGATTGAGATAGATGTGCCTCTCCATCTATCAGGTAGACATCTCAAAATTCTCATAATTTGTTCCTTCGATGAGACATCCTTTCCCAGCGAGATCATTGTATTGACAATTTCGTTGAACCTGAGATACATGTCAGAAATGGGTTCGTCAGGCTTCATTTTAAAATTATCATACTTGATAGTATAAGTGTTCAATCTCATTTCTTTAACATTAGTTGTTCCTTCATGAGAAACAGCTAAGGTATCCCAAATTTCATATGCAGTTTTACATGCAGAAATTCTATTAAACTCTTCATCTCCTAGAGCACAGTACAAGGCATTCATAGCTTTACAGTTGTTATTGTATGCAGTCTTTGTAGGTTCATCCCAAGTAGATCTAGCAGTAGTAGGAATTTTGTATTCTGATTCAATAGCAGTCCAAATATCAAAACCTATGCTTTCTAGATGAATTTTCATTTTCAGCTTCCACTGAGCATAGTTAGTTCCATTGAAGAAAGGTGGCCGGTTAGTAGCAGCACCCTCAAGTCTATTGTCCATGATGAGAAAATTTTAAAGAGATAAAAATTTAGAAATAACAGAAATTTTAAGAACTTTAAAATACAACTAAAATCACAGTTCAAAAGTAGAGTACTTTTAGAAAGTATTTACTTCCTCTGATACCAAGTGTTGGTCGGAGTGGACACTCAAGAGGGGGGTGAATTGAGTTCCAATTAAAATTTTCTGTTAAAAGTAGTTTCTAATAAAATCCCCCAATTTCAGAAACAAATTAAACTGTAGTGAATTTATATTAATGTAGAGATTCTGTTAGGTTCTCAAGGGATTGATTAATTCCCAGTTAATCAACACAGGAGTGTGTGATTATCATTTGAAACTAACTTACTAATATACA
Source organism: Viscum album (assembly GCA_963277665.1). Taxonomy (NCBI): domain Eukaryota; kingdom Viridiplantae; phylum Streptophyta; class Magnoliopsida; order Santalales; family Viscaceae; genus Viscum; species Viscum album. The sequence continues at coordinate 393,399,779 of OY728146.1, forward strand.
CTTAACATAAACACTTGCTAATTTAATTATCAAAGAAACTTTAAAAACAGTATTGGTTTTAAAGTGATTAGCAGCGGAATAAAACTTTGAAATAGATGGCACAACAATGTAACCAAGAGGTTCAGTCTCAAGCCGAGACTTAGTCCTCTCAAAAGTTTATATAAAAATGATCCACACCCTGGATCGGGGTTCAACAGTTTACAACTGTCCAGGTCCAAGACCTCTACCACTGTTCGTCGTGGGAAACAGTACAACAGAAACCAGCTGTCCAGGTCACACACGACCTCTACCACAGTTCTTCGTGGGAAAGAAAGAATGAAAGAGTTTTGAAAGGATTTACAGATCCTTCAGTTTGAGTACAGGAGACAGTGTATGTGTTAGATATAGCAGATAACACACACTGCTCGAAATGAATGGTAATAAATCACAGAACAAGAGATGTAGAGTTTAGAGATGGTTCTGGTGATTTCAGTATAGCTCTGGACTCCTTTGGATTCGATTAGAAGTGAGTCTGAGTCCTCTTCTTGTTTCTGTTGAGAAACAGAGTGTCGTATGCTCCAGGTTCACAGGTGGTGAGAATGTAGTCGATGAAGTTCTTCTTGTAAGCACAGAACACTCCTCGAGTATGCTTTATTGTCTATGATCTTCTCTGTGTTCCTCTTGTGCTTGTGTCGCTTTTGGTATATTGGATGCACCGCACTTTTCTGGTTCGCTTCTTGTTGTTTGTTTTCTTCACACGTTCGCATCTCTTTCTGGTATGTAGTCTTCTCGTATTTATCTCCCATCAGGGGACAGAAAAGGTTTCTTTTCAGCAGGTACGAGGTACGGGTTCCTGACATCCGACAACCTTTATCAGGTATTTGACAAATCATTAAAATGTACATGATATGACCGTTAGATAGATTAAATATAGGAAATAAAGAAATTCAAACAGTGAGTTGAGTGATCGGTAGGTAATCAGCATCGGTAGCTTGAACATCGGTGGCTCTATGCGTCGGTTGGTACATGCATCGGTAGCTCCATGCGTCGGTAGGTACATGCATCGGTAGCTCCATGTATCGGTGGCTGCGAGTCTATCGGTAGCTTCGTCCATCAGTGACTTTTATTCCATCGGTAGCTATTTATACTTACACCGGTAGCTCTACGTTTGTATCGGTAGCTGTATTTATAAGTACATTGGTAACTCTGTGTTAAGTCTATCGGTAGCTGTCTATCGGTAGACTAAGTTTATCGGTAGACTGGTTATCGGTAGCTCTTTATCAGTAGCTATAGACAGATTACTTATCTGTTTTATGCAGAACACATCTGATTGTGTTAGAATCAATTTATAACTTGTATGAACATGGATAAATGATGATTAACATATTCCAAAGACTATTTTAAAGATTATTATTGGTTTGATCACAGATTGGAAAGAATTAAAGTATGGATCAACAATATTTAACAATATCATAGAGAGTGAAGACATAATTGGGATTTTCAACACAAATAAATACATGATTGAGATTATCAAAACAGGTGAGGTCAACAACACTATCTAAAATCAGAATGACAATGTTTTAATCTCACTATCCATCTATCCAAATTAGTAAGGATACAAACCATCATTATCCAAAGATCATAAATAATGATATAATCCACTATAATCATATTAAAATCCTTAGATATTGAACCATATATCATATTAGAATATTCACTAAGTTGATAACCCACTACCCGCTTCCTCCTATATCATTATCGACACTGAGGATCACTATAACAATGGGTCTACCTCTAATGAGTCTAAAACTATCTACCAATAAAAATATTGTTTGGGATATCACCAATATCAACCAGTAATGACAATAAATCATGTAATCTTTTAGTAATGATGGAGTACTGATCGTCATCAATAATAGCAATTATTTCTCAAGGGTTTTTTTGGGAACAATATCATCCATCATTAAATTAGTACATGTGTTTCACTCCACTATAAAGGGTCAAAATGAAATCCCATCACAAACTAAATGTGATCACTCAAATCAATATTTCAATGAAACCTTTGAATAACTCCGATAATTCATGGTTTCCAAATATTCATAGAATTTTCCATTACATTAAAGGGGACTTCTTATGGTTCTATTTACAACCTATATTGAAGAATCTCCACATGCATCCCATTGGAGTCTAAAAATTATATAAAATAGGATGACATTCTATAAATAATTCTTATTATATGATATACTATAGGGTAACATGAGAGAAAATATGTGGAATTTTAAATAAATAATCTCACTAAATCATACAAGATTTTTAAAATAGGGCATCATTAAAATATGGTCATCATAACTAAACTATTTATCAAAACAAACTCTCTTTTCATTTCATTAAACTACACTATTTATGAAACCCTATGTTTTTTGTTTTAATTAAAATACCAAAATGATCTCCTTAAATCACCTTTTGGCAATAAAATTATATTAATAATTTATACCCTTAAAATCACCAACCTAAGGATATATAAAATTACCTAAAAATATAAATAAAAACTAAATTATTTTTAAAATTCAGAACCACATAATTTTTGAATCCAACTCACACCATCAAGGAATCAATAAGATGATCCATTTTCACTCATTAAACTACGGTTCTGGTAATGAATGGGGTTTCAGCTATATGTTTCTTATTGACTATTGGGATAATAATATTCTATTTATGTAGTAGTGTAATTTCTTATAATCAAGACATTAATACTAATAAAAAATCACCAGAACATTGTATTCCAATAGTGAATAAAATTAACCGAACTATCAACATTCTGAATGGGTAATAGACACCTTCCAAAATTTATGATCTAAATATTAATCTAATAATTCTATTATAATGAAAAAATAGAATGATAAATTATATAATTTTTATAAAATAAGTAATTATTTATTGAAAAATTTATATTGAAATATCATTGTGGATTTAGAAGTGTTACACATGTCAATAAATTCTATGACATTGAAACCATGGGTAGAGGGGTGTGATCGACTATCGAAACACACATGAGCCTATAAAACAAAAATATATTTATTTTAAACACTTAATTAATTGTAATTCTTCCCCAATTGAAATAAATAATTAAATAAAGTCATTAGGGGATATAATCCTCACAAAATGGAATGCACCAAAGGGAATCCAAAGTTCTAGAGAATCTTTTTTATACTACACTGGAAGGAAACCAATTTTCAATAACCCCCATGATTTGTTAAAATTACTTGTTAAATCCTTATTTGGAAAATAAAATATCGATGTAAATGGGGATGACAGTTTTGAATAGAAGGAAGGAGAATAAATAAAAACCGCATAGAGAAATAAAACTATGAGGACCTAAACCGAAGAGAATATTGAGAGGAAGGAGTAAAGGGTAGGATAATCTCCCCAACTCCATGTGACCTGACAAGTAATCACCAATAAGTGGGGTGATTTAATAGAAAGGGTAAAACCCCTTTTGAACACCATTTTTTTAAAATGGGTCTAGGGGCCTGTGTGTACCTGGTGGACTCTGACATGACACTTGGGGGTTCACTATGTATAGAGTGGAAGATCAATAAGATATCAGAAGCCATATAAATAGGAAAACCTCACTAGTGATTACATTATGTTCCCATAAATATCATATTATTTACGTGGTATCTACTTAAACCACAACCAAAATTCCTCTCATTTGGAAACACAAAAAAACTATCCTTGGTTGTTTTCCACTCATCATTACCTATATTAATATTATATTAAGAAATTTAAACATTATTAAATTTTCATATTTTTGATCCATTTTTTAAATCTAAAAATCACCAAGACACCAGTTTATTAGATGTTTCACCCTCCATTAATTACATAAACATTTAAAGATTTCTGTTGTTAAAATAAATAACTAAAAAATAACACATTTAAAAAATTTATGCCGGTTGAATTGATTTATTTAATTATAAAAAATATGTTTTTCAAAATTTAGTTGGAGAAATTGGATTTTATAAAATTTTAATTATACAGTATCAAATGAGTAAATTATATTATATGTGTTCGAAATTGATTCAATTTATGTTATAAATTTTTTTTATATAATAGGGATATTAAGAGTTAAATTTGTTTCTACTTTTATATATGGGTGATATACCTCTCATCCAAAACCATTAAAAATTAATTTTTATAAAATAAATAACCAAGGAAATATATGTTAAATATAAAAATATATAACTATTAGATGATTAAATGATATTTAGTTCGGACTGGGTACCAATCATATTCTTAGAAAATTTAATAAATAATAATCAATGACATCCTGAAATGATGGAGAAGAGATTAGAATATAATTTTAAAGTGGGTGGAAAATTTATTCAACATGTTACATTAGTGATAAATTTTCCCAATAAAGTATCTTGGTTATTAATATATAATACAAAAAAATCAAATAGTTATAGTTATTTGCGATTTTTATAACAAAAATCCTATATATTACAATATTAGATATGGTGAAGTTGGTGATATTGGTTTTAAATTTGTTTTGAACTCGTGATTTTTTTAATAAAGGATTAAAAAGTTTTCTTCTTGGTATCTTAATTAACATTGTTTTTAAAATAAGACAATATAACCATATAAAAAATAACTCTCCCATGAGTGGTTTTGAATAAATATATATTAAATAACAATCCTAAATTTTTTTTTAAAAAAATTCGTCTTCATTTTTTTATAAATATCACCCAATTAGGAAAAATTATTACCCATATTCATAACATTCTACTATTCATGATAATTACAAAATTTATTTTTTATAACCTCTATTATTATACTACATTAAAATACCCCTATTTGAAATGGGAGAATTAAAACTGATCATAGTCATTGTAAAAATGGGAGAGCCACACGATAAATTAATCATTTAGTGGGGATGCCTGAATTAGTTGTTTATATTTTTGAATTTGTTTTACTTAAAATTCAACCCCTTGAAAATGTAATGAATATATATACCCTCAATATCATCTCTCGTGGAGTAGTAATAATAGAGATAGAAAGAAAAAGGATTTATATGGTTTGGTAGAAATCGTAAAAATTGTCGTAACTAGTTATACCCCTTAGTTATTGAATATTGACTATAAAAAATGATATTAAAATGATCCTTGATCGAAATAAGATAATTTTTGGGTTATAACTATAATTGAGAGACTATGTTTTCACCCATTTATAATAAAAAGGATTCCACTGCATTCATCTATGACTAAATTATTCCCCAACTTTGGGTCCAACCGAGAGACTCATTCTACTCCTTGATACAACCAGGAGACTTCACCAACTCCCAAAACCATCCAAAATAATTCTCTTTTTTTGAAGGCTTCAAACACTTTAGGATGATATTTGAACTTCCTCCATGTGATGACATTATCATACATTATCATATTCATGATCAATTAACGTAAATAGCTAATAGTTGGGTCTTTTGGCCTAACAAAAATTATGATCACCTATAATGAAAAATTACTTCAGTGAAAAAATTCTTCGGATGTACTTATTTCTTATTTATATGAATACCTAGCCTTAGTAAAATCATTGATAAGAATGCACTCATTTTCGTAAATATTTTATGCATGACCAGTCTTATAGAACTGAATGAAATATTTCAAGTACAATTCATAAATAGATATTTCATGGGAGTATTATAGTATAAACCCTTATATATATATATATATATATATTAATTTTTTATGTTATGTTCTATTTCTGATTATTCTATTTAAATTTTCGTTGAGTATTTCATCATGCATTCATGTAATCATCCATGGTCTACCATGTGAAACCCAATTTCTTCCATTCACCGACTCAAATAGATGTGAGTGCAGTGTCTTCTTCACGTAACTATGTACATATTATTATAAAAAAGATCATTCACATTCACCGTATGAATGAAAATTCTCATAATGGCATAACCTTCTTTTCACAAGGTTACACATCCATTGTCAAATCATTCATGCAAGTATGAGTATGAATTAGTTCTCAATGTATTCATGAAATTCAAGAATTTTATGTATGAGGATATGAATATCTTTCTAATAGATTCATAAAACCAATCCTAAATGAATCACTTCAAGTGTGTAAACACTTAACAAAGAACCTTGAAATATCATCTCCCTCTCACAAGAAAAATCTTCATGAAAATCCTCACAAAACCGTTTTTACTGATGCACTGATTTTCTTTTTGAAAAATATGATCTCTTATGTATCGGCTTTAGTGATTTTATATTGGTTACTATTTATTTATAAGTGATCCTCTCAACCTATCACAAGATTATTTTTGAGAAATATTCCATTTCTATGAGAATTATTACATAAAAAAACCCTAGTTTCTCTAATATATAAAAAGTTCCTTTCATTTTTCATTATGTTGGTAATCATGGTGCGTCCCCATATGTGTGTTTGTGAAAAAAAACTCTCATTTGCATGAAATGGACACATGATTTTCATTTTTTATATTTTCTAATAAATCACAAATCTGAATGAACTTCTATAAATTTTCCTAAATTTATCCATGTTTCCTTATTTGGCTTATCTTTATGCCTCTATGAATGAGATTTCAAGAATAGTGTTTTGAAGCCTTTTCTAATTGAATTCACAAATTCAGAATGGCCATGATGAACATGTATTTTATTGATGGTGGTATTGTATATAATATGATGTAAAATAGGAATCCAAGGTCACTAGATGTATAATATGATCTGCACATAGTTATTGAACACCTTCCATTTAAACCTATTGGACATTGGATGTTAAATATCAATGTTTTTAAAATGAATGAATATTATCAACTTCCCATTGTCCCATATATATTAGAACATTTTTTGATTGGTGCTTTATTAATCAATCAGTTATGTTACCTACTCAAGGTGGAATTGATGGATAAACACCCACAACACATGAACTCAGGCCTCATAGGCTGTGCCACACCGGCATTGGCCCACCGACAGGATGACCCACGTTTTCTCACCCGAGCATGCCCTCTTTATGTCCAAATTCTACTTCCTCCAATCAGTGGTCCTATGAGATGAATCTTTTGTGTGTTTAAGGGTATTCCTCCCATAATGTGGGGTCTCATTAGCCCCATGATTATGTGGTATTATTTTTTTAGGTTGGAGATCAATTCTTACTATATGTAGAATTATACTAATTATTATAACCAATTATCATAAAATTCTAATCCATCATTACCTTCAAATAATAATAATAAATAATTTACATTTTTTTAATTGAATTCACTTTGTTATCATTCATTTTCATTCATTGATGTGACAATGTATCACCCCATATAAACACATGTCTTTGAACTTATCACAAGTCCAATAATTCTCCCAATTAATATGGATATTTCTTCAAGAAAGACTTCCAATTCCATTAATTGAATCCATATCCATTGTCTACTCGTCGACACTTATCTTCATCATCTCACTAAAATAATAATAATAAATCATTAATAAAATGCAACACTGGGCCCAAACATTTCTTCCATTGTATTTTTGGTCAACATATATTCAGACATTTTTATGGAAATATGCGTGACCAATCTTTCTATGCCATTTTGGAAATCAAATGAAAATGATATTTGGGGGATGGGCTTCCACATTATTCTCTTGGTTATGAGAGAGGAATGATATCACATGATTATCTTGGAAAATGACTTGTAGTTTACCAACCCAAAATCTATGTTGTCTAACCCAAACTATGAAACAAGAGAAATATAACTATGGGATTCTGTGTATTCTATAAAACATTATACATGTGGAATCGCGCTCTGAATTTTTCAGCTCCAATTTTAATGGCTTTCTAATAATAATATTTTCAGTTAAATGTAAAATCATAAGCACACATAAATAAGAACATTAGAAATTTCATGTGAAAAGAAATAATTCCCACGTTATGTCATATTCTAATCATCAATCACCCCTAAACTAATATGATTAATAAAATTATGATAGATGTATGACTATGTTATTGGAATGAATCAACCTTATAATTTTAAATCTATCCATAAATTAAAAATTCTTATGATTTTATAATAATGAATTATTATTCTCATGGTTTATCCACATTAATATAAGCATTATTTTCTTCAATTTCCTATATGTTAGTAGAATCCTTGAAGTACAATAAATCCATGAGGTCCAATTATGATATCCTAGAACACCCAATTCAATTCCCTCAATTTTATATCAAATAAATTAAATAATAGAAAATTAAGTGGGAGCTATAAGGTTTTTAGAGGAGAGATTTAGAATGTTATATTCCTCTAATATGTGCCATTTTTTTCTAACCTCAATATGGAAACATTTATTTTTTCGCGTATTTTTTATATTATTTTTTATCTTACTATCATCTTTCTTCCATTTTTATTATTTTTTATGAATAACATTCTGAACTATAGTCTTCTATGTCATACTGTTTCCATCAATGAAAAACTTTTCATCAACTTTCAACACATTTTTTAAGGCCAATTTGTTTTCTTTAGATTTTCCATTATTCTTAACAAACACTAACTATATATCTAGTTCAAAATGATGTGAGAAAACAACTAGAAAATCACACTAGATAGTCTTAATCTCCATAGAATCTTCACATTACATTCCATTTGGTTTATTTTGAAATTTATATTATTTCATAGCACTGGTAAATTCTCCTTCAAATTTTTTCATGCATATTTTAGCCTTATGACCTTAAAAAATGCATCGGCGATCAAATTGTAATATAATATGAAAAATGTTTTATATAGATAGTTATATAAAAGATTATACCATAAGATTTTTTCTCAAATATGTTTTTTCCTAAAAAGAACAATGAACCCCCTTAATTTGTTCCTCATTCTTGGTAAAGAAATTTTATACAAACAAGAATATTCTTTATAACCATTCTTATAAAAACATGAGCATAATCCATAAAACCATATTCTCTTAGGTTTGGATGAAGATGAATCCATATATGTGTTGCTGTTTTCCTCTTGGAAACCAAGCCTCACATTGCTTGGGGGTCATAACACACTTGGGATATTCTTCCATTCCCTTGAATTATAATATTTCACCTCATAATATTGGCCTATTTATCATATGTTTTAATTATCACATTTTCACTATTTGAAATAGTAGATCAAAAAAATTATTAGGTGAATATTTAGGTTTCTTATCACTTATTTCAGAATATTCTCCATTTTCTTAATATATTTATTGAAATATTCTCTAGCCTTAGTTATCTTATTTTGACACAAGACACATTAGTCTTGTGTCTAAAACAATAATTATTATATAGAAGTCAACATATATTCACAATCTTTTTTAATTTTATCTTGATTGGATTTATTTAATTTTTGAATCGCGATGTCATTAAAAACATTCTTTTTCATCATAAGCCCTTTTTGATTCTCCAAATTATAGTACATCCTTTTAAATATTTTCAGAAGATAATTTATATTTTTATTCAAAAATTTATTATTTTATTTATTTAGATATTGAATATATCCCATGAAAAGTTTTAATATATCTTTCATCTTACACTCTTGTTCTTTTTCTTCTTTTTCTTCCTCATTCAGTACTTCATAAAGAATCGAGCCTTTTATTTTCATGAGAAAAGAATCTAACATCATTTTCTAATGAAAAATATTGTGATGAATATTTCATGGGCTTGATCATAAGAGTTTTCATCTTTCCACTTTAGTGTTTCTTTTTTCATACAACCCCATTTGTGTTTAAAAGATCTGTCATCTTATAATTCTTATTCAATTTTTGATTCTTTAACCTTTTACATTAGACATTTCTTATGAAATGTTAAGGGAAAACATTGTTAAATGATTTTTCTAGTTACTCAGTATCACCCTTCTAAATTACCCATTTGAATTATTTTTAAAAAGGTTAATAACATGATTGAAATATACATCATCCTCATTATTATCCATATATTTAGATTCCCCAGCCTCTTCGTATCTAACGTTTCCATATTTTATTACATCAATGGAATTATCAACTGACCCCTTTTTCTTGAAATCTATTACTTTCCTATGATTTTTAGATATGTGATTTATATGTAATTATTCATGATATAAATTGTATCTTTATTCGTGGGATGGAATATTTGAATTATATGATATAGAAAACTCCAAATAAAATTATTAAAATTGATAGAGTAATTAAATTTCTCAAAAAAATCAATGAATGTTGATTACTATATCAGTGACTATAGTGAAATAGTCATAAAAAGTTTTTTTATCATCCATTTGAATGTCCTAAATCTCAATCCCTTAAATTTTATATTGGAATCTTTGACATTGAAAATTCCTTCAAATATGTTTCTCATTTTTACTATATTTACTTGGTAGTATTGAGACCCATTACCTTTGAATGTACCTTCTCTAATCAAAATATGAATATGTGATTTTGAGAATCCCCTTCTTAATCTGTATTTACTAAATCATCTTGTTTCATGAAATCAACATTATTAATGGATGAAATAAATAGTTTTTAGCATCTCCCGCATTTAGGACAAGTGATTGGAGATAGGGCAGCATCATATATATCTATTTGTGATAAAGTTTCCTTTAAAAATTTGGAGAACCATGAATATTGAATGAATTTGGATTCTCCCTCAATTAGAATGATTTTATTATCTTTTGAGGGAACCTTCTCTCTAATACCATTTATTGATCCCCATGGTGAAATGACCCTTGATAGGGGAGGGGTGAAACCTTTTTTTCTTTTGATATATTGAATTTATTTTCAATTCAACATATTGAAATTCAGAAGGTTACCTTTCCAATAAATATTTTCAATTTTTATCCCCTCATGTTAAATTTTAATAATGGAGAGTGTATCACACATTATTTTCAAGGTCCAGTAGAAATCATACTCCTTTCTACTGCCATTTATTCACACAGTTTATAGATTATTCACTATAAAACAATTGATTAAGGCAATCCCTACTCTAAACATTATACTTCATGTGCTATGGAACAACTAAGGGTATCTATTTGATTCCATACCCATCCTAATAACTCAAACTACTTCGTAATCTGACTAAAAGACTTCAACAACTCCAACTCCAACCTGGAGACTCCTACTCAAGGCTCCTTCCAAAATACTTCACCTACTCCAACAACAATCAAAAGACTTCACCTTTGTAGAAGGATTGATCCACTATAGGATTATCTTTTATTTTCTTATACCTACTTACACAATTTTAATTTCTCGTGTAACTATTAAAGTATTGTGAACATCCACTAGTCATGTTTGTTGGAATTGATCAAATTGTTATCGACTAAAATGAAAAGTTTCCTCAATGTAAGAAATGATCAGGTTGTAATTATTTATTCATCCGATGAAGACCTAGCTATAATTAATTGTGTTTTATGGTCTACACATATTATTTAATAATTTATAAATTTTATAACTTTCACAAATAAATTAAATCATTCATGTATACTTAATTAATGGATATTCCATGGTAATATCATTGTATAAACCCCATCACACACACACACACACACACACACACACATATATATATATATATATTATGTACTGCTTAGTTTTATTCTATTTCGGTTGTTCTCAAGTATTTATTCGTTCATGCTTGCAAGCATGCATGGAATTACACATTTAACCATTTTTTTCCTTTTACACACCCAAATGGCTGTGAGTGAACTATCTTCTTTAGATAACTATATATGTTTCCTTCTAAATAAATTCCTAGAAAAAATATTATAAATTTCACATACCCATAGTTTCTCAACCCTCTTCATGTAAGGGGTTACTAACACTATTAAATAATTCACACCAGTTTGTGTAGATTTGATTTATCAGTGAATTCATGGATGTCTGGAATATTGTGCATATGGTTATCTTGCTCTCCTGAATGGATTTATGAAAAATTCCCCTTAAGAAGTTGTTAATATGTGTAAACAGAAGTCAAAGGCCTATAAAATATCCTCTCCATCACACAATAAAAATCATCACATAACTCCTCATGAAGCGATGTTCACAGATGCTCTATTTTAATCTAAAAAAGAAATTTTCTTACTAAAAGAATCATCTTCAGCATGGTTCCTCTATATATATAGTCTAACATCAATGCCTCCCACCAAATTAGTTCATATAAATATTCCATGTTAAGGAGAATTATAAATGAGCCGAAAATAATGGTGTATCTAAATGTTTTTAAATATAAACTTCCTTCTTTCTTCTGTGGATAATTTTGGAACCTTTCCTATGAGAGTTCATGATCGAGCCTCTCATGTGTGTTGAAATAACACATTATTCTCATTTTTATAATATCAAATGAGTCATAAATACGAATTTCTTTATGTAACTATGTTTTTATTTTCCCATTCTAACTTTTTTGAATTATCTACTTGTATATAAGATTGAGAATTCATGAATTGAGTTTCAATGCCTCATATACTCATATTAATAGGTTAATAATATCCATGGAGACCATGTATTGTATTGATGTTGGTCCACGATGAACTCTAATGTACAACATCCATCAATGATACCTAGAGTAGAATATAATTACTTGGTACCAGTCCAAGAGCCCACATCCAATATATTGAACAAAAGATGTTATATCTATATGTTTATAATGATAGATGAATAGTATCCACTATGTGGTGTTGTATATTGGTTGACACTTCATTTTAGTTTTTACTTATCAATCAAAATGTTATGCTACTAATTATATTTGGTTGTGGGGTATTAGTACCGGTAAATCATGTATCCAATTCTCCCCGAATCTGCCAAACACGCCCTATCCCACCAGCACTATCTCCCCAGTGTTCTTACCCAGGAATAGTCTCATACGGACCTATAAATGAAAAAAATACACTAGTCTTATTTTGTGGTATGAATTCCAATTCTTATACATGGGTGATGTTCTTCCTCGCATAATATGGGGTTGATATGGAACCTAAAATGTGTGGTTAAACAACTTTTTTATAAATACTAATACATATTATACATATAAATATTCTAATTACTTTATCCAATTCCCACGTAATGCAAAAAAAATAACATTAAAAAAATAATGATGAAAAACAGTAATTATTTTTTATATACATAATTTATTTCTGTATTTTTTTAATTTATATAAATAATATACCTCACTATATTAAAAATTTTCATTAATCCTATGATGAGTTAAATAATCATCCTAATTAATATATAAAATTTTCTATGAATGGAATCCAATTCAATAATTAAAATGCATTTAAATTCTAAAATAATCGCAACTTATCATCATAAAATTACTAATAAAATATATACACATCATTGAAAATAAGGGAAACAGTTTCCCTAATAATAATATTCTATAAAATATCATATACCATAACCATATTGTTATATTCTATTACTTTCGATGTCTATTCATACTTTGATTGTTTAGTGGGTAATGACTATAATATGTTTGTAACATTAATTATATTTACTCAATTTAGAAATGAACATGAATATTCAACAAAGAATAATTTATTTTAGTTCAATTCAAATTTCATAAATATTTTCTCATGATATTTCAGTGAATGTTTGGTATGAGAAAGATGAATAATAAATGTGGTATAATGATATATCTAAAATCACATGGATATTTCCCTAGGTGATATACATATTTTTTCGGAGTGAAAGAAACCAGACAAGAATATTATTATGATAGAATAACTTATATCATATAAAACATCAAAATATCTCACACAATGATATGAAAAAATCACTACATTCTATATATCCCTATAAGGGATATATATCATTCAATATATCATTTCAATAGAAGCCTTCTAGTCTTAATGAACATTTTAACATATTTTAAATAACATATAATATTTTTTAAAAATATATCCAAAACCAATTTTGGATTATAAATTAGAAAACTATATAGATTTTGTCAAAAAATATTCTGTGAAATATTTGTTCACATGATGTTATGTGTGATCCAATAGGGTTTTTTTGAATAAAAACTACTTTAAAATTTCATTCCACAATAACAAGAAAATTTGAGTCCCAATAAATGTGTCTACCCTACAAAAGATGAAAAGTGATTTGATATGATAAAAAATAAACATATGTATCTTCCTAGAAATATCTACAATATATAACTAATTAATCAAGAATAAATAGAAAAACATTTTGTAAAGGCCACAGAGTTAGATTATTAGGAATGGGAAAAATATTTCTTGTCGGGGTTTACACAATCATTATAAATACCTTAATTAAATAATAATTAATAATGGTGAATACATATCATTTAAATGATTCATATAAATCCATAACATGTCATTTATATAAGTAGTTGAATACATCACATGTCTCATAAAAAGATATATACATTCACTTCCTCTGACCTTATCATAGATGTTACACATGTTATATTTTTTATAAATGAGGTAAAATTCAATATTGGTTAAGAAAACTTTGCTACATGTTTATATAAATACCTGACCAACTTATAATTATATCTAAATTTAGTCTGGAATAAGATTGGAAACAATGTATGGAGGTTCATATAGTAGGAAAATTATTTACCATGTGTAATGAAATATGATATGTTACATGATCTTCTACCATTAAATGGATTCTATATATGTAATTACATGTGTCAAACATAACAGGTCAATTCGAAGAATATGTTATAATTCTGTCTTATGATTAATATTTGTATATTTATACTATCCAATACTTATTGTGATATAAGAATCACATCCAAACCGATGATTATCCATGAAAAACATTATCTAGGAAGAATATGGATGTTTATATTTGTGGTGTGAATTATATGTATAATGTAGTAATGTAATCAATGAGATTGGTTGGTGATCAAAGTAATGATGCATAAAAATATTAAATAAAATTTAATTCACATGGGAAGGTAACTAGGATTGAAAAAACAACGAAACAATGGTTCCACCAAATTCAAGCGGATAAAAGTCATTACTTTCTTGAAATGATGATCATGAAAATTCATGAAAAGGGAACGATTCAATGTTACAATATTTTTGGTGTTGAAATAGTCATACAACGCATAATGGTTTGGTGTAATGTTAGATCGAAAGCCAAAATTGATTCATTTCTAACCAAATCTACACTAATTTATTCTGTAATTAAAAATGCATTTCCTTATGTATTACACTTTGAGGATTTTGAAAATTGGATCCTATATAGTTTTCATAGAATATAGAGTTTATAACACTTATAAATACCTCCATAAGTGAAAATATAGGAGGATGGTGGATTTTTAGCCCGTAAGAAGAAAATAAAAATACTCCTTGTGATCTAAATTCAGTACCTTAACATTCACAACAAATTAGTGCACCTCTTTATATCTTGAAAACAATTTTTATTTCACTAAACCTCCATAGGTTTCTTTCTGTTATGTTGTCATGTAACCCCACTATTTTCAGTGCCTTGTTCTGGTTACAATACGAGACTAGTATGTCCAGAATATTTTATTACCAATTGATACATTAACAGTTGAGGAACCTAGTGAGATGTATGCCCATTACCCATACATTTGAGAATTTAAGAATAGATATACCTAATATTTTTGTCTAAAAACCATTACCATATCCTAAATCATTATAGTTAGATCAATATAGACACCAATCAATCACATGTTCCATGTTTATAAATGATAAATATAACAAGATTTCCATTAGTATAAATCACAAACTACACATAATGAAGTAAAAATGATGAAATGATTTGTATATTACCCTATATTAAATGGATATTACCTCTTTAATGGTCAATAGTTTTCAATTTTCCTTCAAAAATGGTCTAAGGAGTTTATTGCATTAATTTTATGTAGGGAACCAATATTTTTGTTAGGGTCATCAACATTCCACGATATCGACTTTTTCCCCATGTGTTATTTAAATCATAGTGTTTAATTTTTGGATAGAGAATCACAAGCTTATGTGGGTGTTGTTCTTTTTCTATAGGGATAATCAAAGTAAAAATTAATAAAAAAATCAAGGAACTATGACTAATTAAATAAACATTTAGTATATGGAAACTTTATGCCAAACCCATGATACATTGAATTAGTTTATTTATTTATTTAATGAGAATGATTTTATTATCTTCATTTTAAGAAAAGGGATAGAAAATAGATTGGGTTATGAATATATTTTTGAAGAAATATATTGATGAATAAAAATATTTGTTTTTCTAAAATAGTATTTTGAATACTTTATAGGGTTTCATTGAATTTAGGGTTTGTGTCGAATAAGATTAAGAAATTAATTTGTTTGTTTGATATTGGTGTTGGAGATGTGATTTGGTTTATTCAATGGTATTGAAATATCATCCAATAATATTCAATTCACTTTTTTCCATGGACTGGTATTTTAGGGTGTCTCTGAATCAAGTTTGTATTGATGCCAAATTTAAATTCGATTACCCCAAATAAAAAAATTTACATGCCTCAATTAGGATAATCTGGTGTGTAAAATAAATGGTTTTCTTAGATTCAAATATTAGTGGCCATGATAAATGGAAAATGATTAGATTGGAAGTTTAATCAAGATTATAGCAACCTAATACAAGAACGAAAATAGAAATAAAATCCAATGCCACCTTCACCCATCAGATACAAAACTCATGAATATTGTAGGATTTAATCCCTCATCATAATTATTAGGAAGTATGAAGGGAGAAAATATGGAAAAAATGAAATAAAAAGATTAGATTTTTTGAACTGCTGAAGACCCTATTAAACATAGCTTCTTGCCGCAATATTTGGTGTCTAGAATCCCTTTGATAACAACAACATGAATCTCTATTTATAGATCTTAATGTGGGCTTTTCAAGAATTTAGTGTACACTTAATGTGGTTAATAATGAATTAGGGTGTAGCATCTTCTCTAGGAGTCACTGAACAGTGCTCCGAGATTGTTATCTTCCTGACCACAGGCACACATCCCTGTTTACAAGAATCCATTGGCTCGTAATGAGGGATTTGGGGGTCTATGTTGGGAGAATATTCTCTCATGGGTTAGACTGTAGAACAATGGTAAATAATAAATGATAAAAATAATAGTAGTAATAAAAAATTTAAAATGTATCAAAATGTTCCTCTACTAGAATCATGAGTTTAGTCCTGGTCCTCTGCTCCCGTATTCCATATTAATACTAGATATCATGAATTGGAAGCTATAAACATCACTTTATCTATACTCATAGTCAAGAAGTGTTATTCGGAACCTTTTGTGACCTAAGAAGGATGTGAGATTTAATTTGTACGCCAAAAAATTATTTCAAGATCAATCTAGTCAGTACATTTAAAATAGGGTTTATACAAATAGAAACAAATTCCAAGAAATAAATAAATACATCAGATAGGGTTCTTCAGGGGATAATTTACCGAATCTACCTATTTCGGCCTAATCCGAGTGTCTCTAAACAAAGGTGACCAATGGAAGTATGATATAAAGTATAATGGTCCATCATATGTAATGTTTCAAGATATGGACCAAACCCAAGCATGTGATTTGTCTTAGTATAAACATCATTCGATTTAATGAATTAATATTGGTGAATTTATATGAAAAGTAATATCTTAAATACAAATAAGTTGCATCTTGGGCCCGTACATGGTGAACCATATCAGGGAACACAAGTATCACACTAGGTTCACAATAAAAACTCAATACAATAGGAGGACATCCAATTCAATCTATAAATGGAATCCCAAGTATCACTCACGACATGGTACAGAGAGAATGCCTTTCGATTCCATACCTAGTATCTCACGTAGGGAACCCATTATCACTAACATCCTAGTATAAACATATATCCACCGAGAACATCCATAGTGTCTCCCCTGGGGAACCAGTATCACTCACCTGGAGGTAGATAAAATTCATGGTGGAACCTTATAAGGAATACTAATTATCACTTCATGCATATATGCAATTAATTTACAATTCTTATTGTAGATCATAAAGAGACCATACATGGAGATCCATAAATAGAGTCCATTGTATTTTTATCATGAATTGATGAATGTATGTATTATTAATCATGATTATTTTTTATTTATAAATTCATGTAAATTTTGATACTTTAGTCAAATTGGAAAAATAATTCAATCAACAAATTCAATTACGACATGAAGTTTTGGGGCCAAACTCATGGCCTTCATTTTCTCTTAATTCAATTAATTTTTTCAAAATCATTTATTACAATAAAAAAAGACCACAGGTGGTGTTTAACAAATTTATAGAAAAATTTAAATTTGACATTTATGGAACAGAACATGAATATGGGTATCATAGTTCAATGAAATTAATCAAATGGGTTGATTATCTATTAGATCAGGCCATGTTGGGAATGGAGAACCATTTAGTTTAACTAATTAAACAATTATGGGGAGTCTCCAGAATGGTCTGGCATAGGTCACACTAGCACATAATAGAAGTGAAACAATAATTGACGGAAAATAATTATATGACCTTACATATGTTCGTAGAACTCTCTTCCTTGAGTGGTAGACCAAAAATTTCGGTAGAATAGGAGAGAGTAGAAGAATCTTTAAATTAACGTAAAATAGGGAAAGTGACCTCGGATAAAAAATAATACAGAATATGTAAATTAAAACAAGGAATAGAATAAATATGAATGTGGATCATAAAAAGGGAAATAAAATTCAACCAATAGTGTGGAAAATTAATTTCATATTATAGATATTATTTGAAGACTATGGGAGGAGGAGATGTAGATTCAAATAAAGACCGCAATAGAAGAATGAATTGGGAATAAGGTTTTAGGGATTAAATAATTTTAACGCAAAAACATATAATTTACCACTTATATTTTGGTCACAATATTGGGACACATGGTTGGATTAACTATGCACCAACCATGTGATATCTACTACCCATGAAACCCCATCAGATAGGCAAGGCACATGGTTTGAAATACCATTCATAGATCACAAAGAAATTGATTCTCAATAATGAGTGAAACTCTGCACAGACGTGAATCATGGATTTCACTATTGATAAAAGATCCATGACCCCTCTCCCATGCACTAGGTGCCTGACATGGTTGACTCGCATGGTTTTCCTTAACTATGTGATGACTGTGTGGCTCAGTTGGTATCAAATTATAGAGTTTTTAGCTATGAATAAGACTCCTCTCTCTCTAAACATTCGTTAACCTTAGTAGAACATTATTATCATAAAACCAGATGTTTTTAATAGAAACAAATATTTATGTACATATATGAAAGTCCAAGACGTTGCAAAATCCACTCATTAAAACAACACATCTGTGATTTTCTGTTATGAGGGTGGTAAACCATTTTTTGAGAATTGTTTCATTAATTGGTTATGTACATCAACTTCCAACTCATATGTCTTGTCTTGTACATGGTCTTACTTCCACAACACCCAAATAATTTGACTTGAACTACCTCAGAGATCCTTCTAGCATCGGTCAACAATACGTATCTGATGCTCCTTGAAGGCGACATTATTATTTACCTCAATGTCCTTGTGATCAAAATAATGGAATGAGTAATCATGGTAATGGTGATGTTGTGATACTTGGAAGACATCATGTTAGAAATGATACATCTAATGAAATGAAAATCAATAGGCTACTAAATTGACGCACTCTAGGATCTCAAATGGATAGATGTAATGAGGAAATATAGTGCCTCGTATCTAAATCCAAATGTGACCAAATCTATCTAATACATGTAGAAATATCTGATCTTTGATATTGTACTCTAGATGTATGTCAAGATGATTAGTATAGGACTTCCTCCTAGAATTACATGTTTCAATACATTTTTGAATCAGTTATATTTTCTAAGACGTCTCATGAATAAGATGAGGACCCAATAGTGCTCCCTCACTTCCCTGAACCATTAGAGTGGTGAATGACACGACCTACCATATAGGTCCTCATAAGACCCATCTAAATTGTTTCTTGAAAACTATTATTGTAGGAAAATCAATGAGGGGAAAATGTTTTCCCATGAACCTGTGAAATCAAGGATGCATGGACGAATCATGCCCTCTAACACATGAATTTTCTTCTTGGACTTCCCGTCATACGTGGGGTCATACGCTGTACTCAAGAGATCCTATGAAAATAGTTCATTCTATACCACCTATAATAGAACCATTAGGTATAAGGGGTGTAAACATCCAAAATGATAGAACAATAACACCTTGAATGTGCACAAAATCCCACATATAGTCTCCCAAGATCATCAGTTGATAAGGTATCCCAGATTGGATAGATGTTTAGAACCTTGGAAAATTGATCGATGATCATCCGGACTTCATCAATTCCTCATTGGAATCTTTGAAATTCTATTACAAAATCTATAGTGACTTCATTCCATTTCCACTCAAGAATAGATAGTGGACCAAAAAGTATAGTAGGTTTCTCATGCTCTGTCTTTACATACGGACATGTGGAACACATAATGATTAATCCATCAATATACCTCTTCACGCCTAGTAACAAATAATGAATAAGTATGTCTCATTACATCTTGGTAAACTCATGTTGATCATTTTAATCATAGGGATAAAATTCTCATGTCAACTATTATCAAACTGTTGTAGACACCCATAAAGACCAAGAGAAGTAAAATATATCATCACCATTAAAAACACAACAGAGATGTGGGATATCTTGTTAGACACTCTCTTCCGGTATGTGGCCTCTAGATATAACCACTATATCATCCACACACATTCTTGAAGGGGGGATGTAACTACTAGAACTAGCATAAAATACATCTTATGATATTTCTAACCCTCCAGGTGCATCTCAAAAAAATAATCCGTGAATTTCCACTCAGTACTAGCATCCTAGATGGAATTTGGTCAAGTCCAATAGATCATCATTTTATCCCCTACATTACCCATTTAGTGCATATAAGAAATAATAGGGTCAACAAAATTCATTTATTCTACCCACCAATGAGTTTTACCTCATGCTATGTGGATATATATTTGAGAGATTTATGATGTGCGTAAAAAATTAACTTACCACCCAAAAATATAATGACACTATAAGAATAAATAATATACCTTAGATGATAAACTTAGGTTGTGTGTAGTGTTATTCCTCACATGAGGTCTCATCCAGTAGGACCCGTTTAACAAAAATCTAGCTTCTTTCATTATAACTACTCCTAGACTGATTCTTGAATCATAAAAATAGTTTTTATAGATCATAATTATAGTATTAATAATTTGTATTGGCCCGAATGTATCCCATTACAATATTAAAATACTATCTCACAACTTTTTTACCAAACGAACTTCATGCTATTTTTAGTTAATCCTATAAATAGTGCTTCTACGAGTGAAAAATATTGAATAAGATACCTATAGTAGCTAACCAACCCCTAGAAACTGTCTTTATCAAATATATTCCAATAATTATTCAAATAAACTATTACACTCACCATCATTTTGTAAAATAATACACCTAACTATGAAATGATATGACCCAAGAATTGAATATTATCGATCACAAAGTTGCATTCGATGAGGTTATCATATCATAGATGTTCAATCAGTGTATTCAAAATGATATCTATATGGTGTTAATAGTCTTTTATAGTGAGAAAATAAACCATGATTCCATCTAAAATAACTACCACAAATGAATTCATATTTGGGTGAAAACCCTAATTCATGAAATCCTTTAATACAGAGTGCACATTTGTTTGAAAAAATTTCATAAATATATACTCGTACAAGTCGTACCTACATTGATATGAATTATGTTTAATGTCTAATGATATAATACACAACTATTGGTAACCTTTCAACGTATAAATCTTAGAGAATACATTTGGTCACTAGAGTTGGTCAAAGAGATCAACTTTATGGGGTAATGGATATCCGTTCTTTACCATAAGCTAGATCAACCATCAAAAATCCATACATAACATCGGGTAACAATCTTCTTTCATTGTGTAAATGTTAGGTGTACCCCATAACTATGTACTGGGTCATATGAATCCCTTTTCCTCTTTTCCCTCTAACAACATATTCAGTTTATTGAGCTTGTTAGGTGGTATCCAATAGGGATGAATAGACACTGGCGCTGCACTTGGAACTAGAATATTAGTGAACTCCACCTCTCTCATAAATGTTATCCCTAAAAAATTATCAATGAATATGTAAATGAAATAATCAATAGTAAAATTAAATTTCAAAAGTCAAATTACATAATTACTCATAAAGAGACCGGCCATCTGAGATGTCACTCTACCCCTCCTAGTATGCTTGGTTTGAATTCAAATCACATGGATATCCCTATCACCTTTATGAATATACATGCTCCTGTTGGTTAATGTAAATGGAAACCTCATACTATGAAAATCAAAATCGGAGTAATTTTCAATTCATAGATATATCCCAACCCATTACCCTGTTATTTAGACCGAATAACCTAGGATGGTCCTCTCTATAGGTTTGAACCATACAAGTTTCACTAATGTGTGCGCAACCACCTCCTCAGCCCAATCATATGGTAGTAGAAAAACTCCTCGATTGACATAGATCTATTTGTTCCCTACCAGAATGTGGTGTCGGTAAAGATCCATTCTCACAAGATATAGGAGGGAATGTTTGGTAGAAACACTACTGGCGACACATCATACCAAAAGATCACCACTCAATCGAGTTTCTCTTACACTATGGATTTTTATTCCATGTCCTTCCACACTAGTGGAACACCTCACTGTTGTCATTGTATGTCATATGGCTTAAATTTTTCCCACATGAACCCCCATAATAGGTTTTGGTGGAACCAAAAATAACATCTCCCTTCATTTAAGATGAAACTCCCTATCCGACATTACTATCTCCCATTAGGTTATACTCTGTCATAATGATTGGGTTCTATATCTCTGAAACAATTGACTATATAAACACATTCACCTATTATTAGATAGAATATAAGATCCCTTCCTCAAAACCTCTCACAGTTTCCAACTCATCAATAGTCATAGCCAATGTAAAATGATTGATCTTGATGAAATGATCGGAATAATCCATACTCGACATGGTACCCTACTGTTGGTTCATAATTTCTTGGGCACGGTCTACACCTAATTTAGGGGGTTAGAATTTATTATTAATGTATATTTGGAACCATTACTAGACCATACCCTAATGATGTTTGGCCACAGTAATGACATCCAGCTAAAGTTTAACAAAATCAGGGAGCATGCAGGTATCGAGCATGACTATCTACATTGGTGGAATATCTATATTCTAAAGGATAGATAATAAGGCCTTAATACATGACTCAAATACCTCAATAATTCCTTCCCTAAAAAGGCAGGAGGACTTTCTTTGTTAGAAATCCTGCATCAACTATTCCATTGAGGGGAAATGTTGGGGAGAAACCATTATGGACTACATAAAGTGGAAGAAACTATCATGGAACAGAATGTTAGAACATAGTATAAGATTAATAGAAGGTGCCTCATATGTCAATATATGAGTTAGTATTGTTGGATTAGGGCCCAAAACCTATAAATTGTGGTATTTAAAATACATAAATCATATTAATATTTGAGTTTTTTATAGAATTTATCTAAAATTTTGCAAGAAAATTTCTAATATAAGATTTAACAGTGATTGAAGATTAGGAAATAAGGAATGGATATGAGAATAAACTATATATAAAATGGTCACACCTCTATACATTCTCTTAAATCCAAGTCTAGGTGATAGGAAAGATCATGAAAAAATAACATCGACAACCTAATTCTGAAAATGAAGGTCATGGCAGTGAAATTTTCTAAGACAATAGAACATATGTTCTGATATGTGGAGTTTCAATTTCTAGTTATAGAGGGAATCAACCTTTACTTTAAAATTTGAATCCCCATTTATTGGTTAAAATTTCATTTTAAATGTTCAATTAATTAAAGGTTGTTATTATTTATATGTATATAGACATCTTAATCATGTTAAATTCATAACCAATCCCTATATATAAAGGCCCATACACATTATAATTCATATTGACATTTCATGTAACTACAAATTGAACTTTATATTTAGTATAAGGATTTAACAAGTCATATATAGTGATTTTATTAAATGAACCGCCATTAAAATGTTGTGGAATTACTCATAACATAAATTTCAATTGGAATTCTTAAATCCATTTAACTAATATGTCTTCCCATATTACTAGTGGGTTTTGGATCAACCACTATATAAGTGGTTTAATTATTGTGTATCCATCTATGTATTCAAGAAAACACCGTTAATATTTTTGTATGCATGTTAATTAATCCAATTATGTTATTAATTCAAGAAATAGTATCACATTTCAATATTTATTTATAAATCAAGAAACTTATAAAAAGCACATGAAATAAAACAAATTCATGATGTATTATAATTATAGAATGAAATATTTCCCAACATATGAGTTATGAAGTTCCTATAATGATGCATGAGATAATATATCCTTTTCTTACCATGACAAGGAGAAAAAAATCCATAATAATAAAATTATCAACAATAATAAAATACCATAAATTTTTGAGAAAACTAATGGTGAAATTAAAGAAACTCTATTATGTGATAACCAAAACCGGAATAACCCATCCCAGGGTGTTTTTTGTTTCTCGTGTACATGGGTTAACTACTCCCAAACACAAGATCATTACAAATTTTGACTCATCCTAGTCTCATGTCTAATACCAAATAATTAAAAAAAGGAAAAAAGAGTATTTGATATAAATTTGTATTATCCTTCCCCAAGATACACTAAATGGTTCCCTGAGATAATTGTCCACAAGACCTCAATCACACCTACCCATATTCCAAAGGTAGCCTACTAGAAGCGGGATCCTAGTGTGTCTGTGGGAGACAATTCCACCATGGGTTAGAGTATAACACCACTTTAAATTATAAATTATAACAATGGAAGTAGTAAAATATAGTAAGTAATATAAAAATAATGATAAATCAATTAAGAAAAATATAGAGATATAAGAAGAATAATAAATACAAAAAATGATAATGATGATAATTTCAGGTATCTATAAAAAATGATTAAATAAGATATATGGGAAATAAGAATATACCACATACTATAAAAAAAATACAAAAAAATAACAAAATATTCATATACTCACACCAAAATAATGGGATCATTCCAATGCTCCCATACTCCATACTATTATTGGAAATCAAACATAGAAAGATGGATTATTTATTATATCTACCCCAACTGTCATGATGACTACATGTGTACTAAGGGATTCCCTAGCATTGAGTGTGATATACATAGAGAGGTACCTCCAAAAGTGTTTAGATCAATCTAGTAAGTTCATATAAAATGAGTTGTGTTCAATATAATAATTAAAAATAGAAAGAAAGAAATATATAAATAAATATATCAAACCAAGTACCTCATGGGATACCTTTTTTACACTACCTATATTCTCCTAATGTGGGTTTCTATGAACAATAGTGACCTTTGAAAGTATGATAAAAAGTATACTAAGAATTCATTAATAATGTATCAAGATATAGATCATTCTATAGAGTCTGATTTGGATTGGAGGAAACATCCATTAATTTAATGAATTACCAGTATTGAATTTATATAAAAAGTAATCTGTTGGATTTAAATTGGTGGAATAATGAAGACATACATGGAAAACCATATCAAGGAACCAATGCATCACACCATGAGCACAATAAACACTCAACATTTTATGATTATAACTAAGGAGATATCTAAATAGAACCCCATGTATCACTCCCAGTGTGATATAAAGTCAACACTCACTATGTCTGTTCAGAGTATATCACATAGGGGACTGAGTTTCACTCGTGGCCTAGTATAACCATCAAGACACTAAGATTGTTCAAATTGTCTCCCCTAGGGCACCAATATCACTAGCATGGAGGAAAAGAAAACACATGGTGGGCCCATATAGGTAATAACTAGTGTCTCTCTTGGTATGTATAAAATTAAATTACAATTCTAATTATAGATCATGAAGATCCCATCAAAGGAAATATATAAATGGAATCTGTTGTTTATCACTCATCTATGTTTGAAACAATGGCATTAAAATCATGATTCATTTTGTGTAGAAAGGCACAATGTCATACAGTTTATCTTAATTAAATTAATTATTTTTGTGGAATTTTTTATAATGGAAAAAATACCTCAAGAGGCATTCATACAATTTAAATTAATGGGAAAATATGGCCTTTAGAAAATTCACACTGATAGGGGTGGATCATATCAAGGTGATCTATCAAATGGGTTTAATTTCTGCTAATTGCGGCCGCAATAGTCTTGGAGAACAAATTAATTGATTTTATTAAACATTTATGAGGTTTCATCAGAATGGTCCATCATGAGGCACAACAACACCTGATATAAATGAAACTAAACTAGATGGAAAACAACTAGACCACCCACCTTAGGTTTTTATCACTATACACATCCAGTGCTGACCCTAGAATCAATATAGAACAAAACAAATATAAATAATGATAAAATTCCATAAAAATAGGGAAAAAATATCAAACAAAAAATAACTAAGGTGATGGAAATATAAACTATTAATAAAAGTAAGAGGACATTAGAGATTACTGATAGGAATGTAATGAATCCAAAGATGATGAAAATAGATATCATATGAGAGAAAGGATTAAAAAACAAATATGGGAGGGGGAGATTCACATAGAGGCTTTTAGAGAGGAATGAAATAGGAAAAAGGTTTTGATGGTTAAAAAATTTATGTGAAAAAAAATTTAATCAATAATTTTTTGGTACCATGGTTTCATGGCACAATTGAAACAAATGTGCCAACCGTGTGATAGAAAATCCTTAAAGAACCCCCTACCATGGATTGGGAGCATAGTTTGACTAAACATGCTTAACCCATATGACAATAAACAATCAATAATGTTTAAAACTCACATGGGAAAGTGGACTGGCTCACATCATTTTAGAAAAACCATATAGGCTCCCCTATGTACGAGGCACCTCACATAGTTAAGTCTCACAGTTAGGACTAACTATAAGCTAATCATGGGACATAGTCTTTCTCATAAAATACCAAATCACCAGGCTTAAATTGAAATCCATTAACTCAAAATCCATTTATTTTTTCATTAGAGAAGATAATTTGCATAAAATGAGAGGTTTTCATTGGAAACAAAATCCTTTGTACCCATATAAAAATCTAGGTTTTAACACATGGGTTATTCCCCATGAGTTGAATAGTATTCCATGTAATAATGAAGTTTCATTGTCTAAATTTAACATTAAGTATTTTTTTACTGGTTCTTCCCAGAAACATTCATGGTGTTAAAGGTACATTGTGCTGATAAAGTTTTGACCCCAACTTCAAAGTTTTACATGTCTTGTATAAACATCATTCTCGATGTTAGATCACATCGTTAACTTGTTAAATTATAATAATTGACATTTTCCTTCCATGGAATCTCTGTTTCACTCTGATTCATCAATTTTTACCAACTGTAGCATTCCATTATCATTCTGTATTTTGGGATGTCATATCTAAGTGTAAATCATGGACATTTTTTTCATTGTGTTTTCCCCATAAATAATTGTATCATTACTAATGTGAAGAAATTTGAATAATAGAAAATAATTAATCATTTGTATATCAGAAGTGATGAATATATATATATATATAATATGTTCCTAAAATGGACATATTAAATACCCAATACTTGAATTGAGAACTGTCTTCAATGATGTAATATCAACATAATAAAAATGAATTTCTCACTACTGTGAATTAAATAAATATTCAAAAAAAGAAATTGATAGAATAATAAATAAAATATTCAAGTATCACATAGGAACAATTATCAATGAATGATTTTAAAATGAAAAAAAATCAATGATGTGTTTTAATTTTTCTCTTTTCAAATATTTAAGAATTTTCATTAATCCATTTTCATTTGTCAATAAATTTACTACAAGAAATTTTTTTTTACCATTCCTGAATATTTCATCTCATCATATGAGTACTTTTATGAAGTTTTAATCCCATACCTCAAGAAAATGATATGTATCTAATGCTTTCAAAGCATCTAGTGTCTTTATCCATGTAAATATATAGATCTAATTCAATCATTAGGGCTCTGTGTGAAGATTGAAATCTATATGAGGCTTCAGGGTAGGTAGGAAAAGGATGTAAATGTAATCCTCAAAAAGTTTTTTGACTCTAAATCATAGTGAATGATATCAAAAGACAAGATCAAAAAATATACCTCTATATATGTCATATATCCTTTGTAATATAAATGTCATCTCCTAATAAAATTAAGCATAATGAATGAATTATTTTCTCTCTCCTTTATTGTAAATAACTAAATCACTATCCACGATGGTTATCTAATCCGCATATTTATTTTTTTAATAATCATGAAATATATTTAGAGGGAGTTATGAATGGGTAAAATAATAATAAAACTTAGGTCATATATGAACAATTTACTAAATAGATTTATTATGTTTTAAAATGATTAATGTAAGGATAATACTAGGATATATGGTTAAAACAATTCTCTCTCAATCAGATTAATTGTAATTATATTCCATCATAGCTTTGAAAATATTTCAAGAATGTTAAAAAAGTAAAAATTCCCAAGTATCACATGAAATATAATATAACAGTATGGGAAATATTGGGCATTGAGGATGTATTAAGAATGTTAATGAAGGGTTGGGAAAACTACTCATAGAAATACATACAAATTATTAAATGAATTAAATTTAATCTAATAAACTCAATAAATACAAGATCTTCGTGTAATTGAATTTAAAAAAATTAACATGCTTCACTAAATAATGATTTTTTAAATCCAAAATGACAAGACTATTTCAACTAATCAGTTTCCAACTTTTCTCGCACAAATTTATTGTAAACAAACATTAAATTCAAGGAATGTTATGTATCTTAGCTAATTTATATATCATAGTTAAGTGGATTAAGGTAAGAATCAAATGTTGGCATGAAATTCATAGATAAAATGATTTAATAAATTGAATATGGGTCATAAAATAGTAAAATTATGAATTTAAATGAATAATCCCCTTTTGAATGATGATTTGATGTTTGGAACACATGTTTCTTATTCACATAATTTATGATATTGATGGGTTTCACAAAATTTATATTTTTGAATTCACGATGTGAAAGGGTTCATAATGTGTACTGGTCCTATAGATTATTCTCGTAATTCATTCTAGTGACTTGATAGTCTTGAAAAATAATTATAATAAGTTATAGAACATTCCATATTCAATGAAATTGAATTTAATTTAGTATGAGTTCATGAAATCCTCCATATAAAAAAATAAATCAATAAAATATCAACAAATTTATGTTTTCTCCCATATCATTATTCTAAAATCATTGGCCTGCCTAGAACTCAATTAGCTTTAGCTTAGGGGATGAATACATGAATAGTATTTAGCTATTATAGGACTACAAATGGTCACATTATTTTATTATCTATTTAGATTTTTCCTCATCCTCCCTATCTAAACAACTTAACTCTTACTGATGGTAGTAGTCTCTTGAGTTCCATAATTCTAATTAGAGATTTCATCCTTCATCCTCAAAAACTTAATGGAAGGTCTTGTACCATCCATAACTTTTGGCCATACACATACATGGGAGAGTTAGTATCTATTATAGTTTAAGTGGTATAGATTCAGAAATCCTTTTTTTTATTCTTATTAATTTTATTTTGTGTATCCACTTGTAAAACAATAGATACCTCATTCATGTATAATATATCTTCATTATCATCAAAATGATCCATTTTTTCTTATCTATATGTGTCACCCTTTCTTATATCATATTTCATCATTGACTAGTCGATATTGAAACAATGTTGTTCCTAGACTACTCAGAGTCATATTTCTCAACATTGTATGAAAATTTGTGTGTTCCCAATGGTTAAAAATGATGTTACAAGAATAAGGGGACATAAATATACCTCCAAAACCAACACTAATAATTCTATTGGGAAGGATGATTTGTTTAATTTTAATATTAAATCAATGATGAAACCCTTGGGTGTACAAAACTGTTGAATTAGAAAATTTATGTGAAACTCTTGTGGGTTCTTAAACCTCTAGTCATAGACTCATGAATGTGGTAAATCCCAAGAGGTTAAGAATCACATTAAATTCACATTGATATTTCTTAATTAATTTTCTCCAAAGAATATAGTAATTTAAAAACTACCTATATATTTTTGATTCTTCGTTATAAATATTGAGACCATCACCAGGCACTCTTATGTAAGTGTAATTGTTCCAATTTACTCTAGATTCTCCTTAATGGTCACTTACATTTTTATGAATTTTTTGTAGGTTAGAATGTTTGTGACATATTCTATAAAATTAATAGTAATACAATTTTTTTAATTGTTCCATATATTTACATTTGTATATGACAATCCTCACTTATAATAGTCATTCAAGAAATATCAGTCATAGCCTAAATTGTGGTGGTTGTTCTTTTAAATAATATTCATCTATATATTCCTCTTACATTTCCATATATTTCAACTCTTTTTATTGTAGTTTTCTAGGATTAGGGTTATCAAGATTGATTTATCCAATCCATAGTTCAATTAATTTCAAATATTCATGTGGGAATACTTCTCAGCATCCCATTAGTGATCTTCACTGGCTATCTGTATGTTTCCGAGGGAATGTTCCAATTTGATTCTCTATATTTCAAATTTTGACCATTTTTTCTCAAGTTAATCAATTATATATTTGATTAACATTCATTTAATGGTCAAGATTGTGGATAGTTAATATTCCATGCATATAATTCAATAATCATTGTGGTCCCATGGAGTTGTTATTGTTGGTACTGCCGTGTCATTTTTTTATATTCTTTCACCTACGGTTGTTGTGGATACCAAACCTGATATAGATTAATATGATTATAGTCAGCATAAATAAGTTTTTTCTATACACATTCCCACGGAATGTTGTTTCTGGGCCATCATATTTTCTATATTATTTATTAGTTAATTTATATTTGTTTTTATCTACTCATTATTATGATCATGTGGATTCCAATTCATTGTGTTCAATAATTTTTTCCATTGGAAGATATTGATCTCTATATTTTCTAACTTTACATATCTCTCCTTCAGTGTCTTCTTAATCAATGATTGACTAACTAAAACATATAAAATCGATAAATTTTCCATATACATGGCCTTTTTAGAATGTTTGTGACAATAATCATAGATCTATAAAATGTTTTGGGAATTCATGATCCATATCCTTGAAACATTTATGATAATAGTAGAGTGATCCATTCTAAAATTGTCCTAGGTTATGAATATTAAGCACATTTTCCATCGAGATAGAATGTGGGAAGAAGATAGAGAGAATATTCTTTACCATCACATCCCATGTGGTGATGTAATGAAAAAAACCCCGAATCCACTCACAAGCGAGATATTTTAATGAAAATATTAATAGTTGAAGCTTTACCATGTTCCATTAGAAATTTTGGAATTGGAAGGTTACACATAGCTTGAGAACTCTTCCATGATGTGTGCTCAAATATTCTTGAGGTATTCCGATTAATTTTACCTTATTCGATATAATTTCCAGGAATTAATGTTTTATATCATAGTAAATTTTTTTCAATGGGATGTAAATATTGGTATTTTTTCTACTTTTTTCTATTTTACATAAATTATGTACTATATCCTATGTGGAAAAAATGTATAATCATAGAAATGAATTTATATTTTATATATATATAATGATAAATTTATAAATCATAAATATCTGTATGAAATGGCCGTATCAGTTAACAAATTCTTATCACCACTTTAGATGTTATAGATAATTAAATTTTCTTATAAAAGTCCAAATAACATTATATTAAAATTTTATACCAATCCCTTTTTTTGCAAATCCAAACACTCAAATAATATTCGTCAAATAAGATGCCAATGTAGTGTAATCCTTATGCAGGTCTTTATCGACTAATTATTATGGAATTTGGGAAACTATCTTAGTGGGACATAATATTCATATTTCCAAAGTCATTAATAATTATCCCTATATTTTTTCTGCAAACTGATGCTAGATAAATTTTTCTCCCTTAGTTTACACCATCCATGCATCTCGTCATCCTTCACCCAACTGAGTTACCGATAAGTATAATGTGAATAAAAATGGTCAACCATTTTTAAATGTCCCTCCACACATTTTTTGATATTTTTTAGAGAATTAGATGTTCTAGGAATTCCCAAAAAATACATGATCAATGTCCAAACCCAAATCAAATAAAAGAGAATTGGTTGAAAAAAATTATTCATAATTATCATAAATACACATAAATAGAAATATTTCCCCTAAATACCACATGGAATTAATTTAAACATCATTAAAATTATATTTGTTTTATCAAATTAATATTGTAGGCAATATGGACCAAGATATATTCACATAAAAGAAATAACTAGTAGATATTATTGAATGGCCTTAAGTGGAACCACATAGGTGTTTGTCACATGACTATAAAAGTTAGTTTTTATCTTATTAAATATAAACATACTACATGTTGTATTATTACAATAATAGAGATATAAAAGATTCCCTTCTTGTGGACACCATGTAAACAACACCATAGCTCATGATGGGGATGTCCAACATAACTGCCATTTTAATCACTTTTAAACTTCATGGTATGAATGAAACACTAATATACCATAATAATCCTTCACAGATGGTCTATAACTATAACATAACTTTTTAAACCTTTCTATATAGAATTAAACACTAGATTACCCACTTAAGAATTAATAGGAAACTAGAAACTATGGTGTAACACTTCAATAATTCAATTAGATATGTTCTAATAGATTAATCAACTCAGGTTGAGATTGGTGTTCTATACTCTCATGGATAAATTAAAATGAATAATTTTGTTGTGTAAAATATTATAACTCCAATTTAAAGGGTTTTCAAATATAGAGTAACTACACACATAAAAATCCATTTTCAATGAGTTAGAGATACCCCACACCATAAACACAACTTGATTCACATAAATTAAAATTTTAATTTAGTGACTCAATTGATCAACCCCTTTTATAATTACAGATTCCCCCTCTAAGTTGGTAAGTGATTTAAAGGGAAAAATTCATTGTTACTGAGAATTTTTAAGAATACATGTTTAAAATTACAAGATGATACCAAACTAGATGATAAGATCCATGTTAAGATGAGTTCAATTTATATTCTCTCAATTTTAATGAAACCGCCAAGGTAAATAAGAAAGTAGCCCTATGTGAAATGTGTAAATAAAAGAAACAAGGAAATTATGTGACTCATTTAAAATGGTCTACCCATTAAAGAGATAGATTAATGTAAATTTATTATCTAGGATACTTTATTAATCAGTGTTTTCTTAATATTCCATGTCCGTCACCATCAAAAAATAGAATTTACTGAAAACTGTGATACTATTTTTCCAAATATAAATGTGGATAAAATTATTTATGGTGTTCAATTTCTGATACAATTATATCTTGGCATGTTTCCCAATGCTTAATCCACCACCATTTCTTCTAAACCACACATGGTTCATAGGTACCTCTTACCTCTCTTTTCTAACCAATATTTTTCTAGAAATATGGTTAATGTACTAATATGGGAGAATATAAAGGGTGGTGTGATCTCTAAGTGATCATGTAACTTTGAAAACTAATAATCTATAATTTAATAAAGGCTGACCAAATCCCTGATATATCTAGTGGTTGGTTTGTAATAGAAATCCCTACTTTTAATTATTTGTGGAGTCTCTCTCTCAATCGTGAAAATGGACCGCTTTCCTCCCAAAAATAAATTGATCCGAATTGAACATAGGTTCCTTCAATTACCCAATAGTGTAACATGATGAATCTCACTCTCCTGATTCATTTAAAACATTGAATGACACAGACTTCCCCTAGGAATGTAAAATACACATGGGCCTAGTTTATGTTATTTTGAACATGAAGATGGAGGTCCATTCAAAGGTAAGAAAATCCCTCACCCTATTGGGTAACACAATTTTTGAAGACACAAAAATCCTCTAGACTTGTATTAATTTAGTGGAAGATACATTAGGGGAGTCGAACCCATGATATCTAGGAAGCATCATTAGTGCAATGAGTGTGATCTGGATGCATGACATCCAACTCAATTCCCATAATGTTGTTATGTTACCGTATTGATAAACCTAATAAGTACACCAAATTATAGTGTGAGAAATATACAAAGATCATCAAATAAATACTATATAGAAACCTTCCCTATAGAAATATCAATGATCATAAAGTTCTTTCCCCTATGAATAAGCTGTACCAATATAAAATTACCCAAAATAGTTTCATTCTAATTACATTTTTCGGGTGTTTTTTAATAAAAGATGATAAATTATTTTATATTCTAGAATTCCATTAAAAATACAAGAATAGTAGAACCAAAATGCTAATTTCAGTTCCATTCTGATTTTTACTAGACGAATGAGAGTTTATGTATGTTTCACTAATAGCTAATCAATTGTATTATACTTCAATTTCCATGATGTAACATTCATGACATAAGACGACCTTGAGTAAACAAGCCCCAATTATATTGATTATACAATTAACCATTGATTCACTTAAGTCGATAAAAAAGTATTAAATGGAGATTATCATCCATCCTATCAACATTATTTATCATCATAGGTGAAGTAAGACGTTTCCAAAGATGATTAACACTACCTAATGAGGCTTAAACAAATTAAATGATAAAATTTGAGAAACTAGATATATAATTTTTCAAGAGTGGAGAATATATAAGTCATATATAGATAGAATTAGTAGAAGTAAAAATAAATGTTATGTACTAGATCTTACCTAACAAAAGATTTAGAGTTCTTGAGAATGTAAAGGATGTATCCACACCAATAATATACTATAACCTATGGTAAACCCTGAATGTTTTTTGAATATGATTTATACCATAAAAAGGATACATTGAGAACATATTGGTGATTAATGAATGATGAATTATGGAAAAATTGACAATTATGGTAATAATAGAAATCTTCGAATCAATGTTGGTCTTGTATTGTCTCAACAACACTCAATAAATATTATTGATTTTGATTCTCTAAAACACCATTGTTTTTTTAATAATGATATTAATTTAAATTAATGATAGTAAAATAATATTCACTTAATTATTTAATGTGGAATTATAATAAATATAGTATTTCACAAGGAATACTTTTCAAAACTTTTGGAACGTGTTTTTACAGTTTTCAGGAAACACTATTCATACCCTATGTTTGTAAGTGTTGCATAAATAATGAACACAATGTTTATAAAAACACAAATCAAATGAACCCTATGTTTAGAACAACATTTACAGATCACCGACCCTTTCCTGTTTAGAATTTATTGTTTAGTAGCCCTATATTAATAAGGAACCTTACATTTCTTGAGAAAGAAAAGAATGACTAAGGATCGCTATGTAAGTAAGGAAACCTATGTTTGAGGGAAAAAATATGTTATATAAACTCTAATTTAGAGACCAGCCATACTTATGGTATTTCTTTTACATAGTTGAACCCCACATTTGACTATTCAGTGCTAGAGTTTTTAAATTCATGATATTATCTGAGATTTTCACAATGGTTTTGATGGAAGAAAAGATTTTTTCGGTGCTCATTTATGATAAATTAAAATGAATATTATAATCGATTAAAATTGTTGTAAAAAATGGAATAAATCATTCCTATTTCATAGGAAATTTACAACTCTCTTGAATAATTTTAATTTGAATATCTATGATATGTTAGGAGACTTTATGGGATATAAAAAATCAATGAAATATATCTATGCATTATATTCTTTCAGAATATATTTTCAATATCTGAGTCATGGTAGTATATTTTTTAATATATTTTTGAATATAGAACAACTTGAATGACAGAACAACTCTATTGTATTCTACACAGGCTGTACAATGATGGTATATATTTCATTATCTTTCTACTATACCTACTACTGTTTATCTATTAAAAATTTATTAAAAATAATTTTCTAAAAGGATCTATTCAAATATATTATATCTTGAATAATTTCATATTTGAAGAAAGAGATCTGTATTTTTTAATTTAATGATGTAACAATGAAGTTCAATATAAACCCTCAAAAAATTATAATCATTCAATTCATGGAATTTTTGACAGGTTGGACATTGTCGTGGATTAAATGTCATCTTCTTATACTAATATGTGGAAAATCAGTTCCCTGGAAAAGGACTAGAAGGATCTATATAGCTTTTTTGTAAAATGTTTTAACTTCTAAGAATCATTGGTGGATTTTAATGTCTTTTGACAAGAGGGCCAAATCTATTGAAAATTACCAATCTCATATAGAGAGAATTTATGGAGTGGACTATTGTATCTTTGTGTACTGAACAATATAATTTTTTTGTATTTTTCTTTAATGATTATCCACTACTCATATTTATTATAGAATATAACACTTTATATCTATATAAATAAAAAAGGGTTAAACTCTAGAATCTGTTATTATTATCTAAAAGACACAATTCACCCCCTCTTGTGTGTCATTATATTATTCAACCCTTATAGAAAACTCTCAATACACTACACACTAGAATATATGACTTATAAGAAATGATATATGGAACCTCAACTACTACAATAACATAAAGAAACCATATTACTCATGATTAGAGGGATTTTTATCCCATCAAAAAAATTTGTTTCCCATAGGAGATGAGGAATTTTTATCTGAACTACCACTTCCACTTACATATCTAGTGAATAAAAAGGCTCATTAATTATAATATAAAAGTATCTAAAGGGAGTTAGTGTTGACTATCCTAGAGAGGCTACCATTAATGTCCAATAAACCCATGTCTTTTCCTGATTTATATTCAGTGAAAATTATAATGGATTGAATTTAAATTTTTTTCCTGTGAAGAATATTTTAGGATTTTAAAAAATATCCAATCATGAAAAATGGAAATTATTCATGCGGTATAAAAATATATTTGATCATCCAACTTAGCAGTTATAATCAGAAACTGGGGTGACAGATCTGATTTTTATCATCACTATTGAGATTTCTAAAGTCTTAGATTATAAAAACAAAAAGGTGCTATTTCGAGTACAATCCATACGCCAAAAATTCCCCTCATTCTGAAATAGATGAAAAAGGATCCTAGATTCAATATTAAATGAAAACTCAATATTTGGGGTCTATATTTGTTTTTTCTACTTTATGGAAGGTGTGTATGATGAAAAAATAATAGGGAAAAAATAATTGAACCCGTAATCACTCATCAACCAGAGTCAACTGAGGTAATAAAAATGAGGTGTAACATACCAGATTTCTGAAAAAACAGAATGAATCTAGTAAAATAATGGAAACTCCACTGTAGAAATTACCAGAGTGCCAATGTTTTTTACGATTAAGAAAAAATTTCTCTCATGAAGAATATAACTTACCATGAATGAAAAAAATACCATTTAGGGGTAGTTCCTTTATAAAAAATAGTGTAAAATATATGTTAACCCATAAAACTAAAAAATATCTAGTGGATCATTGGGAGTATATTCCAATTAATTACCTACCATCTTCAACTATGGCGAGTCACATTTGTAATTCCCTAATGTGTTGTGTAGAAATGTCAAAATCTAAAATTACTGAGGTCTCTAATTTATGGAATGCTAAAATTGGGGAATAGTTCTCACCAATACATCTAAAATAAATGAAAATACCTATATTTCTGGACATGAGTGCTCTAGTACCAAAATTTGGTATCCTTAATTTCGTAAACCATAAATTTCAGGGTATCTAACGAAATTTAGTTCTCATTTCACTTCTTGATTTTTGGAACTACTATAATATTAGGAGAATCTAAAAGCTATTTTTTTCGGAACAATAATATTAATAACATTCATATGGAACTATAAAATTTAAAATTGTGTAAATTTATAGATAGAAATATCTATATAAATAGTTATTATATAATTTCATATCGATGTTGGTAAATTCATGAATTGGAGACACCTCTAACTCCATTAAAAATTATAATAAGATGATCACTATTATAAAATTCTGCTACAAGGTCCTAAAATGTTTGATGGATGTGGAGACACCAAATAAAAAAATTCAGAAATCAATATTGATATCTTGTGGTATGTGTTAACCACCATAATAACCCTAACGAAACCCCCCATATGTTTTAATGAATTCACTAACACAATGAAATGTTTAATGGATTCTGAGGTGCCTAGATTGGTGTTAATCACTTAGGGGGGGTGAATTAGTGAACGCTTGGAATCTTTTTACTGATTGATTATATGAAATTAAACATCTATGTCTGGTTATTTCCTATATCCACTATTTTTATGTCTCACAGGTTACCTCAAATAAATATTTAAATTTAAAGGAAGTGAACAAAAGAATATACAAGGTTCGGTTCAAGGACCTACTATTTACAATGTTGGACGTTCTCCCAAAAACTGATTTTCCACTATAATCAGATGAGTAATTACAATTGTTGATACAGAGTCATACTGTATCTCTCCAGAGTCCCACATGAGGTTCTCTACATTGCTTCTCATAGTGTTACCAGAGTCTCACTGGCCTACTTCATGGTCTCACTAAAGACTTATTCCTCCTATATATCACAAAAGATGAATCTTGATTCACTACATATTGATCTTCTAATCTTTCCTTATATGTTTTCTGGATCACACTTTCTCATGAATGTCTTCATGAATCATCAACGTCCTTTGATATGGTCGGTTGGACTTTCTCAATAACCATGATCACTTTTCTGACTAGTCCTTAGTCTCAACAATGCTTGGGAAATTCCTTCTTCTTTATATAATGACGCAACCTTACTTATGTGAGTGAAGATAGTGCAGATAACCTCTTCAAGAATTATAGAAAAATTATGAATAATATCATCTTTGAATTCCTTCTCAGATTCCCAATTATTGTTTACATCGATACAACATCTTCTTTTAATTCTGTCTGGCTCCATTCTTCGTACTCCACAACTACCATCATGAATTTCATGGGATCTAATACCTCTTGTATTTGGATATATCATTTTCGAATTCATTTGTGCAATAACTGAATGCACTAAAAATTCATCTTGTTTTCTAGTAATGAATCACATACACATATGTGATTATTCAAACACTGAGGATTAGGTCACTTTCCATCATCTAAATTGACACATGTGCATATGATTATGCATGATTTCATGCAGGAATATTATATTTCTTGAAAACTCGGACAGAGAGTATCCTAAATATTTTAGATTCAATGAGGTTTTTTTCCTTCAAATTCACTATATATCTTGGTTTATATACTCATTTTTCACACACATAAATTCAACCTTTACATGTCTTTAGGTGTTCATGGGAATTCGTGAATGCATGCACTCTTCCCCCTTTTATCCCTCTCTTTTTTCAAACTTCCTTATTTCTTTTAGGTTCTAAGCACACCCACTTCAAATTTTTAATTTGGTTTTAATGTGTGTTATTCATATGTTTTCTTGAGTTTCTTTATTTGCGTGCAAACACTATATAACTTTGTTCATTCAGAATCAGGTATCTCAAATAATTCACATACATACATATGACTATGGATCATCTTTCTTCCATATTCTTAAATGGATTTCATGCATGCACCCTATCCACTCTTCTTCTTCTTCATGTGTGCACACACAATTCTTGAACCTTATTGAAATAACATTTTTATTAAACAACGAACACCTACAAGACAGCACACACAACCACACATAGATATATATATATATATATTGAACTAAGGGTTTTATTTTTTCTAAAAGCAGGATGGAACCATTTCATCCCCTTCACACATGTGGTCTTAATGGATGTTCTTCACAGAACAGAATGTGGTTCTTTGTTCTATATTCACAGAATAAAACCAGGGTGCAAGACCTGTTGTGTAAACATTATTTCTTCTTTACGCACAAAGCACAATGACTGTTTAAAAACATATTGTGTGTCTATGGTTTTATTCTCACAGAGGGTGTATCCTCTTTCATGAACCAAGGTGGTTTGTTGGTCAGTTTCACACAAGGGATGCATGGAACTCCATCACATAGCAATGCAGTGCAGAAACTATCTGGGTTTGTTGTTCTTTTTTTATCAAAAAAATAAGATCTCTTATTAATATTTTTCCAAACCTTTAATGAGTGGAGGGAGTCCTCCGTTTATTTGGAGATTATGAACATTTAAATCCCTTCGATATTCCCAGTTATTAGATTCATTGAATGTACGAGATCATAGTAATTGAATATTTCAAATGCAAATGAGATATCCCACATATCTCTCCATTAATTTCAAATCAGTGTGGACTCCTACTTTCATGCAAAAACATCTCATGCATGCATTTAAGAAAACATGAAAGGATATTATTTGAGGGATTGAGTGGCATGACGTGGACTTAATCCTTTAGTTTCTTAGTAATGTGATATCATTTGTTTTATTCATGCATGAAATTGGAATTTCATGTAGGGACTTCATTATGCTTAGATGATCCAAACATGCCCCTTAGTGGCTCAAACGATGGTTAGAGTGGTGAGTTGCATGTTCTAGTTTGATCCTTAGTTTTTCAGAGAATATAGGGTTTCCAGAGGTTGAAGGTAATATCAGTGGAGGAGATCTATTGACCGTAGATCAATCCTAATCCACGGAGATCAGATGGATTGCTCAGATGCATGCGATTGATCCCATGATTGATCGGATGGTAGATCGTGTGTCTATAATGAAACAGACGACTGAGATCGCTTCCCAGATTTTTATTTCTATCCCAAATTGAAATGGATACAAGAGATGCAGCTCATTTATAATACAAGACACCAGAACCTCAAATGACCATTTTCTCCTCCTCCCTACATGGTATCCCCATGTACACTGATCACCCTCCTGGCACGCTACTGTCCCCACTCCCTTCTCATCGGGCGCATTTCTAGCCCCTATTGTGGATCATCACCGCATGGTTTAATCACTGTTCATTCTCCAATGACCTTATACACAGCTTGCATGCTTTCCACTTGCTGACATACTCGAAAGTCCTCCCTTGGGAACAGTTAACCCAGTGTCTCGAATACGCCTATGGTTGAGGATGGCCAGTGGCCTTTCAAGGTTGGAACTTTACTTTTGACTAAATTGTAATTCATGTCCAACATATTAATTCATGGTCAATTCCTTAAAATCCACTCCAATGCACCTTTCATTATATTTTTCTCTTTGTCATTTCTTTTTGGAACTTGAATCTCAAAACACATTACTCATATTTCTTCTCCCAACTGTGGATGGAACTCTTCTTCAACTCCTCATGCATTGAAACACAATGCATGGAAATATAGTAGTAAATAATTTGTTATCCTTAAAACATGTCTTCTTCCTTAAATATAAGCACAATCTATCATCGGATTTGATTCACATCCTTCATCCAATTTGAACACGTTGGATGGATCATCCACTTTCGTCATGAAATAGAGTATTTCATGGGGGTTCTCCAACTATTGTAACAATGTTTCATTCTTTGACCCATGATGTGCAACATAATAGGAGTTCTACAAACAACTAAATTCATTGGGAGAATTTCCAATGATGACATTCAATTTCAAATAGTGTTTCACTGAATATTAGTGGAATTTTCATTGAAACAACTTCTACTCTTCAATCATCATCACCACCACATTACAATACACATATTGAGACATGACACCTTATTGAATGCTTATTTACAAAAAATGAAACACCATGCTCAACAATCTTCGCCTTTTTATTTTTTTTCCAATATCACTTAAGCACACATTGAATGGGTCAATATGGGTTTCCATATTTTCTCCTCCTTATTAGAAACCAAATGCGAAGGAGTAGTGGGGTATGTTCAAAAAGTTATCCTCCTTACTTTAAGAAATATCTTCAAGAATATTTCTTAGAGTGGGATGATGTCAAATAGTTCGAATAGAAAAGAACCTTTAGTAAATCCACTCTAAGTCTAATTAGTCTAACCAGGTGTAGAAAATAGAAGAGATATGACCTGGGTATTCAATTTTGTGCATAAAAACACATACATGTGAAATCATGCTCATAATTTATCAACTATTATCCTATGTGTTGGAAATAGTCATATTTACCAATGAAATGCTAAATCATGCACATAATTCACCAAAAGTATTATAAAGTTCAAGTGAAAATATAAATCTCCCTCATTCATCCAATCTTCTAATCAGTCTAGCACTACCACTTAATTTACATGATAAATACAACTAACAACAAAAAATGAAAGTGTGATTGGAATACATCAACTTCAACTTCGTGAGATGATATGAATTTCAAGGTTTTTGTTCACATAATCCTTGATATTATCTCTTTCATTTTCTCCCTCTCAAGGGGAGCACTACCTTTGATTTTCTTTGTTTGAAAATTACCATTAGATGATC
Organism: Viscum album; assembly: GCA_963277665.1. Lineage (NCBI taxonomy): Eukaryota > Viridiplantae > Streptophyta > Magnoliopsida > Santalales > Viscaceae > Viscum > Viscum album. Next base: position 393,442,387 of record OY728146.1, read on the forward strand.
TTTAATTTATTTATATTGATAATCTTCCACTATAGAACACTTAAAGTAATTATCAAATAATGAATAATGAGTCAAACTTGTTGTTATAATATTTTTCTTTCAATTATTATTTTTATAATGAACATCATATTTAATTCCTTGCAATATAGGCATACATATACAAAAAAAGATAAGAGAATGACATGGAACACTTGTGAGCTTCTTAATAAAAGCACTAGGGTTGAGAATGTTTTCTCAACATAAGAACTCCTTTCCATGTAGCTAAGAAGTGTCTAGTACTCATCATACTGAGGTTTCTTCCCAGTTTTACATTTTTATCTTTCTTTGTCAGCATGGAGCCTTTATTTCTAGTTACCTTCATCATGTGGTTATTATTTATCTTTACATATTCTAGTAGTGATGTAGCTTCAATTGGTGCATGTTCTCTAAATATCATAATCTCCATTTGGAATGGTAAAATTGTTATACATTTGTTTACAAGATTTCCACCCTTCTATAACCTTCCACGTAGTATTTGGTAGACACTTTGGTTGTCTGGTGCTGAGAACCTCTTAGTAAATTCTAACTATCCTTCATGTGGAATGACATATTTTCCTTTTTCCTTTTATTTAGCTAGTACTTTATCTTCTACTCTTTGTAGTTCTCTAGAAATTTCTAAATGATTAGGACAGATAACTAAAAGCTACTTCATAAAATTTTATGATTTGGATATTCCACATGGATTCTCTGTTGTCTTTATGTTACCTTTATTTGGAAAATTATTATGATTATTTTTAGGAATGTCTTCAGGAAATCCCATCTTCTCCTGGAATGAATTTCATTTTTGTTTCAACTAGCTTCCATTCACTTGGATTTCATGTTCGATGTTTTCCATGGTATGATCATTCCTTCTATAGAAGAAGCATCTTTTCTTGGTTGAGATGATATTTATGGAATCCAGTTTGAACTTCTCCATGGGAATAATTTCTTTAATAGTTTTATTAACTTCATTGTTTTGAATATTCCAAATAGAAGAATTTTTATCTATTTTTATCTACCTTTTATATATTTAATGCTTCCTATCAACATATGAATGAGTCATGGTAGGACTAAACCAGAACTAATCATAATTGTGACAAATTTTTATGCAATTATCACAAAACACTTCATGATATTCAAATTTCTTCTTGATAGACAGAGTCATCATCATCATTGTTTTCTTCCTTTTCTTTTCATGATGCTTCATTTATTCACATCTACTTTCCATTAACGTAGGCATTCAATAATTTTCAAATGGTGAAATATTTTTCTATCAATTATTGGCCTTCTTAACAAACATCCAACAATACCAACAATTACTAATAAATCTACTTCTGTTTCTTATAGTGTTTGTCTTGCTAGATTTGGTGCTTTGTTGTTTCTGGATTTGTCTTTATTCCTTTGGATCATCCATTTTGTTATTTGTTCTTTTTAATCATCTCGGCATCCATCCTTGAAATTTTTATGGATTTATCAACATTTTATCAATCCATATCATCCCAGATTTTAGTATTGAACCTATACATGACGATAAAACAATATTTGTAAAAATAGAAATGACTAGGATATGGGATAACTTCTTCTTGGAGGATTTTTCCATGGTATTAGAGGATGGTTTGATGTTCCTTTTGTAATAATATTACACAATACAGACATCAGTGGAAGAATATATTCTTTCATCAATTTGGGTTGTTAAAGCTTGGAGTGATTATTGATTCTAAAATTTCACCTCTATCTCTCTACACATCAAGTTGAGGGAGTTCATATCATCCTCAAATCATCTCATATTGCTTTACTAATTCTTCTTGAGCATTATCATTTTTTATTCATTCATAGTACTTAATTGTTTCATTGACATGTCAATATATTTTACCTTGTTTGCTCTGTATTATAGTTTATAAGATTTGAAAACCACATAGACATTGTTCAACTTTTCAAATGCAAGGAATGCTTCTACACATACCATGTCAATGAATTCATTCTCAAAAACACTTACCTAAAATTTTTTAGTGACATCATCATGTCTATAATTGCAATGAATTTTTTTTTCTTCCCTTTCATTCACGTGTTTTTTGAGAGTGTTGGATAGGCCAACCATTTTAGCCAATTCTTATTCCATGGGATCAACGTTTTCTTCTAGTTGTAATTTTACATCTCAAAGAGTAATAATTCTCGATGAAATGTGTCTTTCCACTTCTATAGGGTCTTTTTTCAGATGATATTTGAGTGCCGTCTAAATGTCACTAATTGAGTTATCATTATCACATATTGACCAGTCTTCATCAATATAGTCAAAATAATAAAAGGAATTATCACATGGTGTATCTTTCAGATTACCTTTAGTAGAAGGTGTGTACCCATTAGTAGTAGGATTCTTCTTCATCTTTGGTGTCTATTTATTCTTTCTTTACTTTTATGTCTTGGAAGATATATCTATTTGATATTTCTAACTTATCTCCTCAAATATGAACTTCATAAATACTCCCTAGGATATTTTAGTGGTAACCTCTTTCTGATACTCATTGAAGTGCCCAGATCAGTGTGAATCACTGAGAGAGGGAGGGGTGAATCAGTGATCCCTTAAAATATTTTTACAAATTGATTGTTTTCAATTAAACCACAATGTATGGTTAAATCCTCGATCTGCTCTTCTTGTGACTCTAAGACTTACCTCTAATGATGATGTAAATGTAAAGGCACTGAATACTATGATTTATAATGTTCGGTTCAAAGACCTACTTTTTGTTGCGTTGGTTTTTATCCATAACACAGATTCAACCCAATTATTAAATGAGTAATTACAATGGTTAATACTGATTCCCATTGTATCTCTCCTGAGTCCCACATGAGGTTCTTTATAATACATTCTATAGTGTTACCAGAGCCCATTGGCCTGCTTTAGAGTCCAACTAAAGAATTATTCCTCCTGGATTTCACAAGATATGCTTCTTTATTTACAATGGATGGATCTTCTGATATTCCCTCATGAGCTTGCTGAATCAACCATGCTCATTAATCTATTTGAGAATAATAATAGTCTTTAATAAGATATATTGGACTTTCTAAATAACTCTAGTCACTTTTCTAACCAGTCTTCATTCTAAAAAATGATTGAGTAATTATTTCTTATACTGATGAAGACCCGATCTAACTTATGTGTGTTCAGATGGTTCAAAAAACATTTTCAAGAATGCAATATTGATTCTGAACAATATCAGCTATGTCTGCCTCCTTTGATTCTCAATTACTCTTCACTTAGATACAGGATCTTCTTTTAATTATGTCTGGATTTAGTCTCAATACTCACCTACTTCAGGCGTGAATTTCTTGGGATCTAATACCTCTTTTATTTGGATATCTCAATTTATTCATCTTTAGTGAAATAGATGAATGCAAAAAAAATCTCCTTGTTTTCTTTTCAAGAATCACATACACTTATGTTATTATTCAAACCATGAGGATTAGATCACTTGGCATCATATGAATTGACACATGTTCATGTGATTATGAATTATTACATGCATGAATATTATATTTCTTGTAAAATCAGTCATATAATCTCCTGAATATTTTAGATTCGACAAGTGTGTTTCATTCACATGCACCATCTCTCTCAATATCTTTACTCAGTTTTCACTGACACAAATTATTCTTTTATATGTATTTACATGTGCATGGGTACTCACGAATTCTTTCACTCTAACCCCTTTTAACATTATCTTTCTTCTCACTTCATTCTTTCTTTTTGGTTATTAGGAATCACACCTGTTGTTTTTAATTTGGGTTCATTTGTTTTATTTACATGTTTTCTTGAGTTACATTATTTGTGTGAAATAACTATTTAGTTTTGTTATTGTACACATGAGTATCTCAAATCATGAATATACCTTCATATGAATGTGTATAATCATTTTTCCTTCTTACTTGAAGACTATAATGCATTCACACTATCAATTCTTCTTCTTCTTCTTTATATGTGCACGCACAATGCTTCGACCTTCTTGCAATCACATTTTTCATTATGAAAACAACGCTGGAAGAAAACACACACATATATATATTGACAGAAGGGTGTTCTTATTTGAGAAAGTTAGAGGGCCTGCATTCTTCCCTTTCATGCATGTGATTCACATGGATCATTTTCCCATATCACAACGTGGTTCTTAGTTTTTTTTGCAGAATACAACAAGGGTGAAATACCAGTTGTGTACATGCATTTTATTTATCACGCACGATGAACGACGAGGGTATAAAATCCTATCAGATGACTGTGATTTTAATCACATAGAGGAAGTGGTATCTTTCATGAAACAAGGTGTTTTGTGGTTCACCTTGTAACAAGGGATTCATAGAACTCTATCGCATAGAAAGAATGCATAGAAACTATCTGGGTTTAGTGCTCTAATTTTTTTTTGGAAAATATGATCTCTTGTCGATATTTTCCTATCCTTCGAATGAGTCGAGTGGATCATACTTTTATAGGAAGATGATTTGCATTTAAATTCTTATGATATTTTGTGGGATTAAATTATTTAAATTTAATATATCTTCAATATTGAATATTTCAAAGATGGATGTGATATCCTATATATCTGTTTGTTCTTTTCTCTTCAACGCATGCTCCTTCTTTCACTCAAAAAAATCATGTGAAAGCGCTTAAGAATTCATGCAAGTGTATTCTCCGAGGGCGCGAGTGGCATGATGTATCCTCTCACATTCAATTTCTTCATCCCCAAAATATCTTTTCTTTCATGCATGAATGAAAATGGAATTTATTTTATGGAAATCGTTATGATCAAACGATCTGGGCAAGATCCTATGTGAATCAAATGGTGGATGGAGTGGTGAGTTGGGTGTTCTAGTTCGATCCCTAGTTTGTGGGAGATGCTTGGATGTGTGGAGGTTGAAGACAACCTCAGTGTAGGAGATCAGATGGCAATAGTTAGATCCAGAACCATAGAGATCCTATGGATGGCTCGAATGTGTGTGATTGATCTAGCGATTGATCGGACGGTAGAGTGTGGGTTTGCGATGCATCAGATGGCATAGATCGCTTCCTGGATTTTTATTTCCATCACACATTGAAACAGAGACACAAGATGCAGCTCATTTAAAACACAAGACCCTGCAACCTCAACTCAAAATTCTCCTCCTCCTGCCAGGGTACCACCCCGTATCATGTTCACTCTGCGAGCACACATCTACACCTACTCTCTGCTCCTTGGGAACACTTCTAGTTCCTACTATGGATCATTTCTTCATGGGATGATCACCAAGCATGCTTCAGTATATTTACACATTGCCCACATGCTTTCATCTTGTTTTTATAATCAGTAGGCCTCCTATGGGAGTGATTAACATAGTGTTCCACATATGCTAGAGGTTGAGGCTGGCTAGGATTATTTTCATAGTTGGCCCATTACGTTTGAGTAATCCAAGTAAGCACTTTGTTAATAAACAAAATTGTAATTAATGGCCACCATATTATTTTATGGTCACTTCTTCAAAAGACACTCCCTTACTCCTTTCATTCTCTTTTCCTCTACATCATTTCATTTTGGATCATGAATCCCAAAACACATTACTGATCTTTCGTCATCCAACCATGGATAGAAATATTCTTCAACTCCTCATGCATTGAAACAAAATGTGTGGAAACCCTGGGGTAAACAATGTGTTGTCCTTAACACATGTCTTGGTCCTTGATGATCAACACAATCAATCATCTGATTTGATTCACAACCTTCATCCAATTATAATCTATTGGATGGATAATCCATTATATCATGTAATTGAGTATTGCATGTCGTTCTTCAACTGTTGTAATAATGGTTCATTCTTTGACATAAGATTTGGAACTTTTGAGCAGTTTTATAACCGTCTGAATTCATTTGAAGAATTTCAAAGAATGACATTCAATGAAAAATAGTGATTCTGAAAAAAATTATTTGAATTTTCATTAGAACAACTTACCCTCTCCAATCATCACCACCACTAATTTCCATACTCATATTAACACTTTACACCTTATTGACATATTATTTACAATAAGTACAACACCATGTTCAACAACCTCCCCCTTGTATTTTGTTGTCAATATCACTGATGAACACTTTTAATGGGTCAATTTGTGTTCCAATCTATTATCCCCATTATTGTAAACCAAATGAAAATGTTTATTGGGTCTATTAAAAAACATGTCCTCGTCCCATTAAGAAATATCTTCCAGAATATTTCATTGAGAGGGATGATGTGATATGGTTCAATTAGAAAAGATCCCTTAGTAAATCTACTCGAAGTTTACTTGGTCTAACTCGGTGTAGAAAAATAGATACAGTTCCATGGTATTCATTGTTGTCCATGAAAAACCATACATGTGAAATCTTTCATAGAATGTATCAAATCGTATCCTAGAGGATGAAAGTTGTCATATTATTAATGACATGATAAATCCTACTCATACTTCACCAATCTTATTAGAAAGTTCAAGTGCAAAGATAATGATCCCCTATTCATCCCATCTTTTCATCAAAAAACCACTTCTCTTAGTTGACTTGATAGATATTATTAAGAACAAGGGATGAATCTATGATTGGAATACCTCAACATTAACTTCATGAGATTATATGAATTTCAATGTATGTCTTGACATAATCCTTGATATAATATCTATCATTTTATCACCCATCAAGGAATGCACTCCCTTTTACATTCCTTGGTGTAAAATAATCATTTTATGATCTTCAAGTAATTCATATTGATAATATTCCACTGTTGAACACATCAAGTAATTATCAAATCTTGAATAATGAGACTAAATTTTAGTTCTCCACTGTGTACATTCAATTCAAATTCATATAATGACCATCATATTCAATTCCCTAAAATGTAAGAAACATATACAACAAAACAATATGGGAATACTATGGAACACATGTGAGCTTCTTAATTGAAGCACTGGGGTTAATAATATTCTCTCAACACAAGAATGCCTTTCTATGCATCTATAAAGTGTCTGGTACACTTAAAACTAGTGTTTCTTTTCCATTTGGAATTTTTATATGTCTTTGCATGCATGGACCCTATACTTCCATTTACCTTCAACTTTTGTGGATTATTTGTCAATAATTCTTCTAGTAGTGAAGTGGCTTCTACTGGGGCATGTTCTTCAATTTTGGGCATCTCTATTTGGCTTGGTAAAATAGTTATACATTTTTTTTCATGATGTAAACCCTTCTTGAACCTTCCACAAAATAGGTTTGATACACATGGGTTATCATGTTATAATAACCTCTCATGAAATTATAATTTTCCTTCACCTGGAATGACTTGTTTCTCTATTTCCTTTTCATTAGCTAGTACTTCATCTTCTTTTTTTAGTTCTCTAGAAATTTTAAACTGATTTGGCTATATACCTAATGTAACACCTGATATTTTTATGAAAAATATTTTGTTTTTATGTTATGTACATCATCAAATGAATCTTTCACTACACACAACACTAGCATGCCTTTCTTTACACGTAATCGTGACCTTCCTTGATAGCTTGCGTTGTACGCAATACCGAGTTTCACTAAACAACGATATTCTATTAAAATATTATTAAAACTAGCCCTTATGAATATTAATACCATGTTTTTGAAATTTTATAAATTTTTATCTTTCAAAATGGACTTCATTTTTGGATTCGGAATATCGAAATTATCCTAGGGTGAAATTTTTGTATTTTTCTGAAAACATTCAATTTTTGATGTATAGTGAAAACACTGGGTTACTATTTAAAAACCGACTTTTTATTTAAATAATTATTTATTTTAATTAAATTAATTTTAGGTCAAAATTGATACATAATACCTATATAAGTTCAATGTAATTCATTGGAGTCATTTTATAATAATTTTAGATATATAAAGTTTTATTGAACTTTTCACCGTCTTTTACCCACCTCCTAGGAGAGTGTGAAAATTTATATAAAACATAATTTTACCGTTTCTCTGAGTGGAATTTCGAAAATCCAAGAGACACGGTTAATATCAAAGACTAAAATGTGGTTCAATGAGATGAAAATAAATTTTGGTGAATAGTAACTTTTTACTTTTATTTACCCCGGTTAAAAATAAATAGGGTAATTAAGGGTAAAAATGATATTATTATTACCCTAACACATGTCCTAATTCTATTGGATAATTGTGATTCGACCAAAAAAACCTTAGGAATAAAATATGACCATTTAGGTCCACTTGGATTAGATTAGGACATTTATTATTAATTTATCTAAAGAAGGGTAAAAATAGTTAAAATCAAAGTTTAATAACTAAATCATTTTTAATATAGGGTTATAAATAAGATAAATTCAACTATAAATATTAATTATAAATATAAAAGTATTTCCAACATAATGGTATTTTATTTATAATTTTTAGAAATTAAAAAATTTAATTTATTTATGACATAATGATGATGTAGTAATTATCTTATTAATGAAATATTAACATAATTGATGTTATAAATACCCAAATAAATGTAATTTGAGACTTTTTATGAATTAAAATAATTTTATAGGTAAATATGAAATGTTATTATTGATTTAATTAATTATTCTTAACCTAATAATGTTGTTATGATTTTCACAAATATCAATTACCAAATAGTGTCAAAATTGACATAAAATAGTTTTTAAAACAAATATTATATTATTAGTTTTTATTTTATTCCTTAATATCTAAGGTTCGGCCAAGTGACTTAGGTAAGGTTATATATATTAATAATAAACAACTTGGGGTTCTTGTTCCTTATTATATTATGTTTATTAACCATATAGTGTAAGCAAACAAGAAGACACCGTAAAAGTTAAATTATTTAACTTAGAGTTAAATCTAAATGATAAGGATAAATTAGTAACCTAAACTTGTCTAAAATCAATTGGATGATATTATTTCGACCCATCCCCACCTTATCTTCGAAATAAATCAATTTGGAGCTATTAAAAACCAAATGTGACTTTATAATAAAATAATACTTTAAGTTTTTCCTAAGGTGCCCCTCTCCCCCCTTACAAAAGGGAACCTCCTCCCTCTCCACCTCGCACCACTTTGAGCCATCAAGCTCTTCCAACCCCTGAGAATTTATCTTCTCCACTTCCCTATAAATATCCTAGATGTCCTGGTCTTCTTCAAAGACCATCTTTAGTTCCCTAATAGAAGGTTAAGAAGAGGCGCTTGAAAGAAGAGGTAATGTCCGTTACCTATTCTTTCAACTTTATTTATTCTTCTACTTCTTCTTCTTTAGTTGTTTCATTACGATGTAATTACATCAGTATCACTCATATACTGATATGTTATTATAAATATGAAACAACCCTATTTCACCTTCTATCCATCCTATAGAAAATGAAATCAATACGGGTGCGTACGTATGGAATACCGTCTCCACGCTGTGGTGTAATCTGTTTTCCTCCACCACCTTACTTGGATGGGTATAATGGTGTAAATAATAACTATATATGATTACTGTAAATTGATATTGATTCTGAAATAGTATACATACACTTCAATACAATTCCACGATCATGGTTACGATATCATCGCTCGTGCGTACGTACGGTCTACCGTCTCTACAATGTGATGCGACTCATTCTACATGATATTCATTGAATAATGAACATATAAATGAATTGAATGAATAAATATGATATATATTACACTAATAACATTATTTAAATGAGGATTTTATGATCTAAAAGAATATTAAGAATTTATTCGACAAAACAAGCATAATAACAAAAAGCAATCTACACCCGAATAACAAGTAACAATGAAATATTACTAATAGGAAGCTAATAATATGACCATATATGATATCATAACAATGAGTAAGATTCTGGAATAAGTCAATATCATTATTTAAATCATTATACGGGAGGTTCGGACATGTACAAAGCAAATCGGACCTAAGGTAAGGGAAAATATCACAATCTCATTTTTATCTGAGATTGTTTATACTTCATAATTTACTAGGGAATATTTATCATCCATATCCATGTTTCCTCAATATTTAATATTATTTCCATCCACCTAAAAATTTTTAAATCCAATTTTACCCATTGGTGAGTTTTTTGTAAAATATTTGAAAGGAATCTTTTTCCATTTTTAGTACGAGTTGCTTTTTTGACTTTTCTGGCCAAAGTACGAGAAGAATGTTTTTCTTTAACTTATACGGCATGAATGGATTTTTAGAAAATTATTTCCATGAAGATTAATTTAAAAGTTTTGAAGTTTATTTTTAATCGAATTCTTTTAGTTTAAAATTTTATGACATGTTAAGAAAGGAAAAATGTTTTTGAAGTAGAAAGGATATTTTCCTCAAGAATGGAGTTCAAGAATTTTATCAAAATTATTTTCCATATAAGATAATATAGGGTTCTATTTATCTCAATATTTTTACATTGATTTGATTATGTTATGATGGAATTATTTTTATGATGTCCTTTTATCTTATATTAATTATGTTATGATGGAATGATGTTTAAGAATCCCATTTTTATTACATGGGTTATGCTATGATGTATGATTTAAGATCTTGTGGCACACATAAGAATGGTATCATTATGACATGGGTAAGACCTATATATCCCTATATATATTGGGTAAAGAATTATATATCATGAGATAGACATGGATGGAATGGCAGGTTAAACCGGTTCAGGGAAACATGACTTAAACAAGGACTGAACTCGGTTCAGAAATGGACATTGTCCGCTAAGATATTCTTGGCAATGAGTCATGACTACTAAGAAATGATTCTATATGATTGTCTGTGTATAGAAACAAGTTTCAGGTTTTATGTTATGATTATTGGGATTACATTTCACTACTATGATTTATCCCATGTTATGAAATTATGATCTGTTTTATAGGTTAAGATTTCCAAAATGTTATGTTATTATGAATATGATGTGATTGATATTTCTTTTGTTTACCCTTACTGAGCATTTGAGCTCACCTTTTTTATGTTTTCTTTTCCCCAGGTCAAGAAAAAGGATATTAAGTAAGATATTCCAAAAGGGACTCTAGATATGATAAAATAAATGGGAGAAAATGTAGATGTTTTATGAACCAGTTGTTTATGTTTCCCAGTTTCTAAAGACACTATATCTATACAGTCCTTTCATGGTTTTGTTATATGTTGTAATAAGTGTGCTTCAATTCTGATGTAATAACAATTTATGTAAATTATGGGTCATTATAGTTGGTATCAGAGGTAAAGGAGGTAGGAATGAATCCGATCCTTGGGAACTATCACATGTGAGCGTTGGACGAAGCATGTATTTCCGCCCAAGGGCTTTATAAGGAAATGGCTGCCACGGGGGATGGTGGTGTATCCCACATAGGGGGTGTAGCTGCCCATGGAGTGCCCTGATAGGTATCAATTATTGTCCACTGGATGTAATTCCAGACTGTTATAGTTGGTATCAGAGGAAAGGTATAGTCAACCTTTGGAAAATAGGATGTGGAAGCCTTAGTAAGAACCCTGAGGATAAGTCTAAGCGTAGAACACAATCTTAGTGTTTTAAAAATAGCCATGAACAACCTTTGATAAGACCTTAAGTGTGAAATTTTATTCTTGATTATGTGTTTTTCCTATTATAATTAGTGTTACTCATACTATTCTTCTTGGTTTAAGTCAATGGATGGAACCTGAAGGAACCTTGTTAATGCGGAATGTGGCGGCCAATGAAATGATTGTCCCCCTGAGCAACCAAATGTTATGGGAGCTAGAATGAAAAATATTGTAGCCATGATCACACAACTTTATCAAGCTATGAATCATGCAGGACATCCAAATGAGCAAAGGAAGGAGAAACATTCTGTTTAATCCTTCATGAGGTAGCGTCCACCATCATTCAGCGGGTATACTAATCCATTAGTGGCTGAATAATGGATCAGTAACACTAAAAAGATATTTTCAGTTCATTAATGTTCTGAACATGATAAAGTCATCGTAGCAGTATATCATTTGGAAGGTGAAGCTGATCAATGGTGGAATATTATCAAGAATACAAGTCCAAGAGATGAAATTGATTCCATGGAATAGGACGAGTTCAAGAACTTATTTTTCAATTAGTACTTCCCTCGTATTCTTCGAAAAAATATGGAGAAAGATTTTATTGACCTAAAGCAAAAGGATGATGAATATGTTGGTACCAATGAAGAAAATTTTACAAGACTTGTACGGTACACTTCTAGTATTATTATCCAACCTGAGAGTAAGATCAATAGATTCTTCAGTGGCTTAAAACCAAGTCTTTGAAGGGTGTTATCCATAAGGGACTTCAATAACTACGAGGAAATTTTTTGATGTTCTCTCAAGGTTGAGATAGAGATTGGAGTAACTCATCAGTCATATGCATTTGATAAGAAGAGGGAAATGTAATTCAAAGGAAAATCTAAGGAGCTAACTGAAAAGAAGATGAGTTTTCCCTTATGCTCAATGTATCGAAAGAAACATGAAGGGAGTTGTCTCAATGGGACAAGTAAATGTTTCAAATTTGGAAAGGAAGGTCATCGGGCATTTTAATTCCGCAATTATGGGAAGAAGATGTCTAGTGATGCGAACAATTAAAAGGCTACATAGAGTAAACCTCCTACACTTCAATGTTACAAGTCCAAGGAAATGGGGCATTATGATAATCAATTCCATAATCCATGGGTTGTTGATGATGATTGACATCAAAAAACTCTTAAGGCTAAAGATAATGTAAAGTCACATGTAATTTCTGTCAGTGATGTGGAGTACGATAAGGAAGTGGTGAAAGGTATAATTAACATCCACTCTAGAGTAGAAAATCTTTTATTTGATTCTGGATCCACCCACTCTTTTATTTCTGAATAATTTTCTAAGTGTATCGCTGTTTTACCTCAACAATTTGATGTTTAGTTAGCTAAGTCAATGCCTAATGGCACAACATTCTCATCAAAAGTTTATAATTCTTCTCTGATTGATGTTTGTGGGAAAGTGCATCCTACAAATCTTGTGATCCTTCCTATAGTGTAATTTTGATGTGATTCTTGTCATGGGTTGGTTTGCTTTATATGGAGCTCATATTAATTTCCAAAGAAGGGAAGTCACATTCCATATTCCAGATCAATCTATGATCGTCTATCGATGCAAGGATGAACATAACCTTCCAGTGGAAATTTCTTCCATCTTATAGGTCTTGATTCCACTAAATGAAGGTTATTTATCGCAAATGGTTGGTGAGAAAATCATGATTAAGAATATGCCCATTGTACGAGAGTTTGATGATGTCTTTCTGGAGGAATTTTGGGGTCTTCCACCAAATCGTGATGTTGAGTTTTCAATAGAACTCATACCAGGTGCTTTGTCTATTTCAAAGACACCTTATAGAATGGCCCCAATTGACTTGCAGGAATTGAAGAAGCAACTCTAAGAGAATATTGATAAAGGATTCATACACCCTAGTGCATCACCTTGGGGACCACCTGTTCTATTTGTTAAGAAGAAAGATGGATCAATGAGACTCTACATTGATTATCGCGAACATAACAAGATCACTATCAAGAACAAATATCCTCTCCCAAACATTGATGACTTATTTGACCAACTACACAGAGGTCAATACTTTTCCAAGATTGATTTTTGTTTAAGTTATCATCAATTAAGGGTCAAAAGGGAGGATATACCAAAGACGTCTTTCCGTACAAGGTATGGACACTATGAATTTATAGTGATGCCATTTGGTCTTACTAATTCCCATTTATATCATCATGGATCTGATGAATAGAGTCATTAGAGACTCTCTTGATCTGTTTTTGGTAGTCTTTATAGACGATATTATTTTCTATTCAAAGTTCAAGGTAGAACATGAAGATCACTTGAGAATTGTATTAAAGACCCTGAGAAAGGAGAAGATTTATGCCAAATTTACCAAGTGTGAATTTTGGCATAAAAAAGTTGCATTTTTGGGTCACATAACATCAAAAGAGGGGATATCTGTGGATCTAGAAAAAACAGTGGTTATCGAAAGATGGTCGAGACCAACAACAGTAACTGAGATCTGAAGTTTTCTTGGTTTGGATGGATATTATCGACATTTTGTGAACGATTTTTCATGATTATCTAACCCACTCACTAGGTTGACTCGAAAAGGACTTAAGTTCGTGTGGACGGAGGAATGTGAAGAGAATTTTAAGGAGTTGAAAAGAAGGTTATCCAGTGCACCTGTTCTCACACTGCCTTGTAGTGAAGAAAGGTTTGTGATCTATAGTGATGCATCCAAATAGGGGATGGGGTGTGTTCTCAAGAAAAATGATATGGTGATAGATTATGCCTCACGACAGTTGAATATCCATGAGCAAAATTACCCAACTCGTGATTTGGAGCTAGCTGCGGTAATATTTGCATTAAATATTTGGAAGCATTATCTTTATGGTGAAAGGTGTGATATTTATACTGATCATAAAAGATTACAGTATATTTTCACTCAAAAGGAGATGAATTTGCACCAGAGAAGATGGTTAGAGTTGATTAAGGATTATGACTGCTCAATTCATTACCACCCTAGGAAAGCAAACAAGGTGGAAAATGCATTAAGTCGACAAGGCCATGCTATATTATCCATGATGAGGATCACAAAATATCCAATATTTATGTATTTACAAAGGATGGACCGTGGAATTATAATGGAAGGGGAAAATCTTATCGTTCTCAAATGAATGTTCAACCATATATACATGTGAAGATTAAAGAGGCACAAAAAGAAGATGTAGAGTTAGAAAGGAAGGTGAGAAATGTTCCTGAATTCAACCATGATTGTGATGGGATAATAATGTTCAGGAATCGGGTTTGTGTTCCTCCCATCCCCGAATTATAAAGGATCTATTGGATGAGGCTCATAGTTCTTCATTATCTATTCATCAGGGAAGCACGAAGATGTATATGGACCTGAAAGAGTACTTCTGGTGGGATGGCATGAAAAGAGATGTTGTTGAATATGTCTTTCGATGCTTGGTTTGTCAGCAAGTTAAAGTTGAGAGACAGAAGTCTAAGGGGATGTTGCAACCATTACCCATACCGGAATGGAAATGGGAAAACATCACTATAGACTTTGTCACCGAACTTCCTAAAACATCCTAAGGCAATATTGTTATCTGGTTCATAGTTGACTATCTTACAAAGTTTGCACACTTCATTGCTATTAGAGTGGATTTCCCTCTGGATCAGCTTTCCAGGATATATGTGAAGGGAGTGGTAAGATTGCATGGAGAACCACTTTCCATTATATCTGATCGAGATCCGAGGTTTACCTCAAAGTTATAGAAAAGTCTTCAGCATACTCTGGATATAGAGTTGAGTTTCAGCACTGCATATCATCCTCAGACAGACAGTCAGTCTGAGAGAACAATTCAAACTCTAGAAGATATGTTAAAAGCCTGCTCTATGGATTTCAAAGGTGGTTGGGATCAACACCTACCTTTGGTGGAATCTTCATATAATAATAGCTTTCACTCTAGTATTCAGATGGATCCTTATGAATCTCTATATGGAAAGAAATGCAGGACTCCAACTATCTTGGATGAAGTTGGGGAAAGAAAGCTATTAGGCCCTAATCTTATTGATGAGATGACAGAAAAGGTCTGATCTATTAAAAACACATAAGAGTAGATCAGATTCTAAAAAAAAGTTATGCCGATAACCGAAGAAAAGACCTTGAGTTTGAAGTGGGTGATAAATTTTTCTTACGAATATCTCCTTGGAAGAGTGTAATGAGATTTGGAATGAAGGGAAAGCTGAGCCCTAGGTATACCGGTCCTTCCAAAATACTAGATCGTGTTGGGATGTTAGCTTACCGATTGGAGCTCCCACCGAATCTCTCTCAATTTCACGATGGGTTCCATGTATCTCTCCCAAGAAAGTACATACACAATCCTTCACATGTACTCAGCTCAGAAGTTGTACCGCTGGAGCAAGATCTTTCTTATGTATAACGGCCGATAGAGATTCTGGATCATAGCGAAAAAGTCTTACGGAACAAGACCACTCGCTTGGTGAATGTTTTATGGAGTAACTATCAATTAGAAGAAGCTACATGGGATCTTGGGGATATGATGAGGGAGAGGTATGCTCATCTGTTTGTTACAAAGTGACGAATTTCGAGGGAGAAATTCTTTTTAAGGGGTGTAGAATGTAACACCCGATATTTTTATGAGAAATTTTTTGTTTTTATGTTATGTACATCATCAAAGGAATATTTGACTACACACAACACTAGCTTGGATTTTTTTAAACGCAATCATGACCTTTCTTGATAGCTTGTGTTGTACGCAATATCGAGTTTCACTAAACAGCGATATGCTATTAAAATATTATTAAAACTAGTCGTTATGAATAGTAATACCCACTTTTTTGAAATTTTATAAATTTTATCTTTCCAAATGGACTTCATTTTTGGATTCAGAATATCGAAATTAGCCTACGGTAAAATTTTGGTATTTTTCTAAAAACATTCAATTTTTGATGAATAGTGAAAACACTAGGTTACTATTTAAAAACCGACTTTTTCTTTAAATAATTTTTTATTTTATTTAAATTTATTTTTGGTCAAAATTGATACATAATACCTATATAAGTTCAATTCAATTCATTGTAGTCATTTTATAATAATTTTAGATATATAAAATTTTATTGATCTTTTCACTGTCCTTTACCCACCTCTTAGGAGAGTTTGAACATTTATATAAAACATAATTTTATTGCTTCTGTGAGTGAAATTTAGAAAATCCGAGAGACACAGTTAATATGAAGGACTAAAATGTGGTTCAATGAGATGAAAATAATTTTTGGTGAATAATAACTTTTTACTTTTATTTACCACCGCTAAAAGTAAATAGGGTAATTATGGGTAAAAATGATATTATTATTATCCTAACACATGTCCTAATTCTATTGGATAAGGGTGATCCTAACAAAAACAACCTTAGGAATAAAATATGACAATTTAGGTCCACTTGGATTAGATTAGGACATTTATTATTATTTTCTTTAAAGAAGGGTTAAAATAGTTATAATCAAAGTTTAATAACTAAAGCATTTATAATACTGGGTTATACATAAGATAAATTAGACTATAAATATTCCATAGAAAGATAAAAAGATTTCCTACATAATGGTATATTATTTATAATTTTTAGACATTAAATAATTTAATTTATATATGACACAATGATGATAGAGTAATTATCTTATTAATGAAATATTAACATAATGGATGTTATAAATACCGAAATAAATGTAATTTGAAACTATTTATGGATTAAAATAATTTTTTAGGTAAATATGACATGTTATTATTGACTTAATTAAATGTTTTTGAACTAATAATGGTGTTATAAATTTCACAAAAATCAATTACCAAATAGTGTCAAAATTGACATAAAATAGTTTTTAAAACAAATATTATATTATTAGTTTCTATTGTATTCCTAAAATCTAATAATCAGTCAAATGACTTAGATAAGGTTATATATATTAATAATAAACATCATGGGGTTCTTTTGGCTTGTTATAGTATTTTTATTAACCATATAGTGTATGAAAACTAGAAGACACAGTAAAAGTTAAATTATTTATCTTAGAGTTAAATCTAAATTATAAGGTTAAATTAGTAACCTAAACATGTCTAAAATATATTTGATGTGATTATTTCGACCCATCCACACCTTAGTGTCGAAATATGTCAATTTGGAGCTATTAAAAACCGAATATGACTTTATAATAAAATAATACTTTAAGTTTTTCCTAAGGTGCCCCTCTCCTCCCTTATAAAAAGAAACCTCCTCCCTCTCCTCCTCACAACACATTAAGCATTCATTATCGGCCAAACCCTACCAATATCTCTTATCCAATTCCCTAAAAATATCCTAGAGGTCTTGGTCTTCTTAAAAGACCATCTTTAGTGCCCTATGAGAAGGTTAAGTAGAAGCGCTTCAAAGAAGAGGTAATGTCCGTTACCGATTCTTTCAACTTTATTTCTTCTTCTACTTATTCTTCTTTAGATGTTTCATTATGAAGTAATAACATAAGTAATACTCATATAGTGATATGTTATTATAAATATGAAATGATATTATTTCACCTTCTATCCAACCTACGGAAAACAAAATCACCGCGCATGCGTGTGTATGGAATACCGTCTCCACGTCGTGGTGTAATCTGTTTTCCACCACCACCTTAATTGGATGGGTATAATGGTGTAAATAATAACTATATATGACTACTGTAAATTGATATTGATTCTTAAATAGTATACATAAATTTCAATAAAATTCCATGATCATTGGAACAATATCATCACTCGTGCGTATGTACGGCCTACCGTCTCCATGATCTGATGTGACTTGTTCTACATGATCTTCATTGTATAATGATTATATAAATTAATTGAATGAATAAATATGATATATATTAAAATAATACCATACTTGAAATGAGGTATCTATTAACTAAAATATGAATAATAATTTATTTGACAAAACACGCATAAGAACAAAAATCAATAAACACCCGAATAACAAGTAACAATGAAATATTATTAATAAGAAGCTAAGAATATGACTATATATGAATTATAACAATGAGTAAGATTATGGAATAAGTCAATAACATTATTTAAATCATTATAAAGGAGGTTCAGACATGTATGAAGCAAATCAGACCAAAGGTAAGGGAAAATATCACAATTTTTCCCATTGGTGAGTTTTTAGTAAAAGATATGAAAGGAGTCCTTTGTCGTTTTTAGTACGAGGTACTTTTTTGACTTTTCTGGCCAAAGTAGGAGAAGAATTTTTTTCATTAACTTATTCGACATGAACGGATTTTAGAACATTATTTCCATGAATCTTCCTTTACAAGTTTTTATGTTTAATTTTAATCAACTTCTTTTAGTTTAAAATTTTATGACATGTTAAGAAAGGGAAAAAAATTGAAGTAGAAAGGATATTTTCCTCAAAAATGGAGTTCAAGAATTTTATCAAAATTATTTTCCATCTAAGATAATATATGTTTCTATTTCTATCCCTATTTTTAAATTGATTTTATTATGTTATGATGGAATTATTTTTATGATGTCATTTTATCTTATATGGATTATTTTATGATGGCATGATGTTTAAGAATCCCATTTTTATTACATGGGTTATGCTATGATGTATGATTTATGATCTTGTGGAACACATAATAATGGTATAATTATGAGATGGGTGGGACCTATATCCATCCAATGAATTGGGTAATGATTTATAAATCATGAGTTGAACATGGATGGAACGGAAGGTTAAACCGGTTCAGTGAAACAAGACTGAAACGAGGAGTGAACTCGGTTTAGAAATGTACTTTGTCCACATAGATAGTCTTGGAAATGAGTCTTGACTACTAAGAAATGATTATCTATGATTATGTGTGTATGCCACAAAGTTTCATGTTTTAAGTTGTGATTATTGGGATTACATTTCACTACTATGATTTATCCCATGTTATGAAATTATGATCTCTTTTGCTGGTTAATATTTCCAAAATGTTATGTTATTATGAATATGATGTGATTGATATTTCTTTTGTTTACCCTTACTGAGAATTTGAGCTCACCCTTTTGTATGTTTTCTTTTACCCAGGTCAGGAAGAAGGATATTAAGTAAGATATGCTAAATGGGACTCTAGATATGATAAAATAAGAGGGAGACAATGTAGATGTTTTATGAACCAGTTTTTTATGTTTCCCAGTTTCTAAAGACACTATACCTATATGGTCCTTTAATGGTTTTTTTATATATTGAAATAAGTGTGCTTCAATTATGAATTAATAACAATGTAGGTCCAGTTTGGGTCATTATACCAAAACAATTCTTAAAAAAAATTATGATTTGGAGCTTCCACATGGATTCTTCATTGACTTAAATTTACCTTTGTTAGGAAAATTATTAAGATTGTATTCAGGAATGATTTTAGTCAATATGATATTCTTCTGGATAGATTCTCCTTTTAGTTACAACATTCTTCCATTAATTTCGATGGGTTGTTTGTATTTATCCATGGTATGACCATTCATTCCACAGTAGAATCATCTTTTCTTGGATGAGATGACATTCTTGGAATCTGGTTTAAACTTATTATTGGGAATAATTTTTGTCACTATTTTCCTGACATCATTGTTGTTCATATTCCAAATAGAAGAATTTTCAACTATTTTTCCTTTATCCTGCCTTTTTTGTGGTCTTTGATTTTTAACCACATATGCATGCAGCTAGTAATGACTAATCTAGAACTCATCATATCATTGATATCATTTTTTTGCAATTATTACAGATGTCTTCAAAATAATCAAATATGTTCTTGAAAGATAGATTCTTCTTCATCTGTTTTTTCATTATTTTATTTGAAGAATGATACATTTATTCACATAAACATTCCCAAATTGTAGGCCTACAATAATATTCATATGCTGAATTATTTTTAAATAAATCATTGGCCTGATTCCAAAACATCAGACATCACCAATAATTTCCAATAAATCTCCTTCTTTTTCCTGTATTGTCTGTCTAGCTAGATTCAGTGCTTTTTTGTTTCAGGAATTTTCTTTCTTAATTTGTTACATACATTTGGGAGTAGTTATTTTTATTCATCCAAAAATCCATCCTTTAAATTTTTATGTATGTATTAGTATTTTTATTAGTACACGTCTTTCGAGCTTTTAGCTTTGAACCTGTACTTGCAGATGCCACTACATTAATAGAAATATAAATAACTGGGTTATAGGATACCTTCCTCTTGGAGGATGACTCCAATGGATTATAGGATAGTCTTATGTTCTTTTTGGAATAATATTACTTAATACAATGTTGAGTAGAATCATCCGTTCTTTAAACTATTTGGGAAGTTCCATTTTCGAGTGATTGTTTACTCTTCAATTTCACCTCTATCTCTAAACACTTCATGTTGAGTGAGTTCTTCTTATATTAAACTTATCTCAGCTTGATTTCCAAATTATCCTTCATCTATATCATTTGTTCTTCGTAAATATTTTTTAATTTATGCAAATAGATGTCAATCTCCAGTACTTTGTTAGCTCTATCTTCTAGTTTCAGATCTTTGAAAACCATAAAGACATTGTGTAAATTTTCAAATGCATGGAAAGCTATACAAATACCATTTCAAGGAATTATTTCTAAAAAATGCTTCCATTCAAATTTTCAATGACTTCATCAAATCTGAAAACACAAAGAGTAATTATTTCTACCTTTTCCTTCAAAAGTTCTGTGAGAGTGTTGGATAGACCTACCCTTTTATCCAATTCATCTTCCATGGAATAATATTCTTCTTCCAGTAGTAATTTCTCATCTTGAAGAGTACTAATGAATGCAAAAATGTGTCTTTTAACTTCTCTAGGGACTTTCATTAGAGGATCCTTGAGTGCGGACTGTAGTTCACTAATTTATCTATCATTATCACATCTTGAGAAAAAATCATTTGAAGAGTCCTAATAATTAAAGGGATTATCGCATTTTTTATCTTTTAGATTACCTTCTTGTAGAAGGTTTCTCCCCATTAATAGTAAGATTCTTCTTAATCTTCCTTTCCTATTTCATCATTATTTTATTTTGAGTCTGGGAAAATATCTCCATATGTGGTTTCTCCCTTATCTCCTCATATTTTCACTTCATAAAGACTCCATTGGATCTATTAGAGGTTACTCCCTCTGATACCAATTGAAGTCACCGTATCAATGTGAATCACTGGGAGGGGAAGGGGATGAATTGGTGATCCTGTTAAATAATTTTCCAAATTTATTCTTTTCAATGAAACATATATAGATGGTTAAAGCCTCAATCCACTCTTATTGTGTCTATCAGCCTTACCTCAAATGATGATGTAAATGTAAAGGCACTAAACACAAGGATTTACAAGGTTTGGTTCAAAGACATACTCTTTGTTGTGTTGGTTATTCTCCCCAACATAAATTATATACATTAATCAGAAGAGTAATTAAAATAGTTGATACATAGTCACACTGTATATCTCCTGAGTCCCAAAAGAGGTTCTACATACTACATCCCATAGTGTTACCAGAGTCCCACTAGCATGCTTCAAAGTCCCACTAAAGACTTCTTCCTCATGGATTCCACAGGATATTGTCAATGTTTCACTAGGGATGGAACTTCTAATATTCCCTCAAAAGATTGTTGAATCAAACTTGTTCATGGATGTCTTCAAGAATCTTCAACAACCTTTGACAAGGTATGTTTTCCATTCTCAATAACTCTGATCACTTTTCTGATTAGTCCTCAGTCTCAACAATGCTCGTTCAATTCTTTCTTCTTCTGATGAATACCTGACTGCAGTTATGTGTGTGAATATATTGAACACAAATTCATCAATAATGACAGAATAATTCTTAATAATATCAGCTTTCTCCTCCCTTCATGGATTATCAATTATTGTTCACTCAGACACAAGATCGTCTTTTAATTCTATATGGATTCAATCTCAGTACTCCCCAAATTAATTCATGAATAACAAGGTATCCAATACCTCTTGTTTTTGGATATCTCAATTATGTATTATTTAGTGCAATATCTGAATTCTCTAAAACATCCTCTTATTTACATGGGAAGAAACACATACACTTATGTGATTGTTCAAACACTGAGGATCAATTCACTTGGCATCATCTGAATTGACACACATGCACATGATTATGCATGATTTAATGCTTGAATATAATATTTCTTGTACACTTGGATATATAGTATCTTGAATAATATAGATTCAACGAGTTCGTTTCATTCACATGGAATGCCTCTCTCTTTTTCATTTCTCAATTTTCACACACACAAATTCTTCCTTTAATTACCTGTAGGTGTTCATGGGAATGTATGATTGCATACACTCTTCCCCCTCTTATCCTTCTCGTTCTTCACACTTCCTTATTTCTTTTATGTTTATAGTATAGACACTTTTTCATTTTAAATTGGTTTAAATGTGTGATATTCAAATTTTTTGTTGATTTTAGTTATTTGTGTTAAACCAAAATTTTTCTCTCTTCTTGCACACTTGGGTATGTCAAATCATGAATATACATGCATATTAATATGGCTCATCTTAATTCCTTCTTCTACAAAGGAATTCACGCATGCACAATATCCACTCTTCTTTTTCTTCACATGCACACACACAATGCTTTAAAATTCTTGAAATCACCTTTTTCTTTATCAAAAACCCCTGAAAGACAGTATATATATATTTATATTGAAAGAATTATGTTCATCTTTGAGAAAACAGGAAGGAAAAAGTTATTCCCCTTCACACTTGTGGGTCATGTAGATCTTCTTCACAGAACCAAACATGGTTCTTGGTTTTGTCTTCGCAGAATACCAAAAGGTTCTAGACCGGTTGTGTACATGCGTTTTCTTCTTCACGCATGAAGCACAATGAGGGCTTAAAAGACTTTCATATGTCTGTGGGTTTCTTTTCACTAAGGGTTTATTCTATTTCATGATCCATGGTGGTTCTCAGTTCACCTTCACATAACGGATGCATGAAACTCTATCATGTAGCTTGGATATACAGAAACTATTTGGGTCCAGTGATCTATTTTTTGAAAAAACAAGTAGCTTTTTTAAATATTTTTCCTATCCCTAGAATGAGTCGACAGACTCCTCATTTTATAGAAAGAGTATGTGCATTTAGACCCCTAAGATATTACAGGGGATTGAGAACTTTAAATTTATAAGATCTTCGACATTTAATATTCCAAATGCACATGATATATCTGGTATATCTCATCATTCTTTTCTCTTCAACATAGACCCCTTCTTTTATGTGAAAACATCATGTTCATGCATTTAAGAATGCAAGAAAGGATTTTATTTGAGGGATCGTGTCGCATGACATTGCCTTGCACCTTCTGTTTCTTTGGCCTCACAGGATCTTCAATTTCATGCATGTAAGAAAATGGAATTTCATGCATGTACTTGGTTATGCTCAGACGTTCTAGACATGCTTTTTAATGGCTCAAAAAATGTCCAGAGTGGTATGTTGGGTGTTCTGGTTCAATCCCTAGTTCGTAGGAGAAGATAAGGTGTCTGGAGGTGGAAGACAACCTTAGTGGAGGAGATCAAACACCCTATCTTCAATCTAGATCGCATAGATTAGATGGGTGACTTGGATGTGTGTGATTGATATCATGATTTATAGAACGATAGACCGTGTTTTTGCGATGCATCAGATGACTGATATCGCTTCATGGGTTTTTATTTCCATGTCAAATAGAAATGGCGGAATGGGAAGTGGAAGATTTATTATACAAGGATCCACTACCTCAACTCATAATTCTCCTCCTCGCTCCGCTATATCACCCATACCGTGTTCACCTTGTGGGTAGGCTTCTGCACCCACTCTCTACTCCTCATGCATTCTTCTAACGCCTACTATAGATCATTTTTGCATGGTTTGATCACCATGCATTCTCCAGTGGGCTTATACATGGCCTAAATTTTTTCCATATGTGGGAAAACAGAATAGGCCTCCCTTCTGCATGATTGACCTAGTGTATCGCTAATGCATGAGGTTGAGGCTGGAAAGTGGCCTTATTGTGTTGGCCCTTTACCTTTGAGTAATCCAATTATTTAATTTATTAAAAATAAGTGTAATGCATGGAGACCATATTAACTAAGGTTCAATTATTCAAAAGACACTCCCAAGAACCTTTTTTTATCATTTCCTCTTATTCATTTATATTTGGAACATAAATCCCAAAACATATCATTTATCTTTCTTCTTCCAACTATGGATGGAACTCTTATTCAATGCCTCATGCATTGAAACACAATTCATTGATTCATTGTAGTAAAAAATGTGTTGTTCTTAACACATATCTTGGTCCCTGAAGATCTACACAGTCAATCATCTGATTTGATTCACAACATTCATCCAATTATAATACATTGGTTGAATCTTCCTCTATCACCATGCAACATAGTATTTCAAGGGGTTCTTCTACTTTTGTCACAATGTTTCATTATTTGATAGATGATTCTGAAAATAAGAGAATTTCTACAATCATTTGAATTAATCGGAAGAATGTAGATGCATGACATTCAATGTAAAATTGTGATTCTCCAAATATCAGTGGCATTTTATTTGGAACTACATCCCCTATTCAATCATCATCACCACCACATTTCTATACACATATTAAAAATTGACACCATATTGAAATATTATTGACAACAAATCCAACACCATGCTCAATAATCTACCCCTTTGTATTTTGTTGTCAATATCACTCAAGAACACCTTGAATGGGTCAATATGTGTGCCAATATTTTCACTCCTTATTGGAAACCAAATGCAACGTTTTAGTGGGCTGTGTTCAAAAACATATCCTCATCCCTTTAAGGAGTATCTTAAAGAATTTTTCATAGAGAAGGATGATGTCACATGGTTCAATAAGAAAAGAGCCCTTATAAAATAAACTCTATGTCTACATGGGATAACCAGATTTAGAAAACAAGAGAGATATGACCAAGGTATTTAGTGAAATCCATAAAAAACCTCCGAATGTATCTACACTTATCTAGGGGGTTGGAAATTTTTAGATCAATGACATGGTAAATCCTTCACATAATTCAACAAACTTATTTGAAAGATCAACTGATAAGATAAAGCTCCCCCTTTCATCCCATATTTTCATCAATCAAGTAGTACACCTTAATTGACATGATAAATACAAATTAAGAACAACAGATGAAAGTTTGATTGGAATACCTCAACTTCAACTTATTGAGATGATATGAATTTCAAGGTTGGTCTTGACATAATCCTTGCTTTCATCTCATTCTTTTTTTTCTCCCCATCCATGGGTGAACTCCCTTCAATTTTCCTTGGTGTAAAATAATCATCATATGATCTTCATGTTATTCATATTGATAATATCCACTATGGAACACATCATGTAATTATAAAATAATGAATAATGATCCCAACATGTAGTTCTACCCTTTTATTATTCAATTCTCATTTTCAGATTGACCTCCATATTCAATTCCCCCCAATGAAAGAACACATATAGAAAAAAATGTAAGTGAATACTGTGGAACATTCCACTAGATCTTGTTCATCAATTTTCAGAATCATCATTTTCCCAGGTAAAATAGTTATACATTTGTTCACATGATGTCCAGACTTCTGGAACATTCCATATAGTAGTTTTCAGAAACTTGGGTGTTTAGTTGATGACAACATCTCATGAAATTCTAATTTCACATCATGGGGAATGTCCTGTTTCCCTTTTTCCTTTTCTTTTAATAGTACCTCGTCTTCTTCTCTTTGTAGTTCTCTAGCAATTTGAAACTGATTAAAATAGATAACTAAACACTCCCTCTTAACATTTTATGATTTATAGCTTCCACATGGCTTCAATATTCTCTTCAAGTTAACTTAATTAACAATCTTATTAAGATTATCTACAGGAATTCCATCAGCCAATCCTATCTGCTTTTTAAATGATTCCCCTTTTAGTTTTTTTATTTCTTCCATTCATTTCCATGGATTGTTTGCAATGATCCATGATAAGACATTTCATTTCACAGTCGAGGCATCTTTTCTTGGTTATGATTATATTCTTGGAATCCTATTTGTACATAATCTTGGAAATAATTTCTTTAACAATTTTCTGGATATCATTGTTTTGCATATTCCATATGGAAGACTTTTCAACTCTTTTTCCTTTTACATACTTTTGTTGTGGTCTATGATTCATATCAGCATGTGCATGAGTCATGGTTGGAAGAAATAATAACTCATCATAACTATGACCACTTATATTGAAATAATCATAGAATTCTACATGAAATTAAAATATATTATTGATAGTTAGATTCTTTTTCATCTCTGTTTTCTTCCCTTACTATGCAGGATACTTCATTTTTTCAAATCTACATTCCTTGAATATAGGCATTCCATAGTTTTTACATTCTAACATATTTTCCAAAAATCATTATGTAGATGCCCAAAAATCCAAAAACACCAACAATATCCAATAAATATCATTCTATTTATAGTAGCGTTCTCAAGAAAGATTAGGTGATTTTTCTTTCTAGAATTTTATTTCTTCCCATAGAGAATCCATTTGAGAGTTGTTCTTTTAAATTATCCCAGAATCTATCCATGAAATATTTATAGATGTATCAAAATTTTAATCAATGCACATATTCAAATATTTTTTCTTTGAAACTATAATTAGATACAACTAAATTAGTAGAAACTGAAATTATTGGGTTTTGGGATACCAAATTCTTGGAGGTTGTTTCAATTGGATTAGAGGATGGTCTGATGTTCCTTCTGAAATCATATTCCACAATACAAACTTGAGTGGTAGTATGTCTTCTTTCAGCTATTTGGGAAGTTCTGGCATGGAGTGATTACTAATTCTTCAATTTCAACTCTAAATCTAAACACATCATGATGAGGGAGTTA
This sequence comes from Viscum album, assembly GCA_963277665.1. NCBI lineage: Eukaryota > Viridiplantae > Streptophyta > Magnoliopsida > Santalales > Viscaceae > Viscum > Viscum album. The sequence continues at coordinate 393,469,954 of OY728146.1, forward strand.
CTCTCCACCTCAACTGATCTCAGCTTTCTTTTCCAATTCTCCTTCAGCTTTTTCATTTGTTCTTCTTGAATATTTTTTAATTATTGCAAAGATATATCAAGATCCTTTACCTTGTTATCCCCTCATTCAAGTTGGGGAGATTTGGAAACCATAGAGACATTTAGAAACTTTTCAAATTCCTGGAAAGATTTTACATATACCATTTCATAGAATTATATCTTACAAATAATTCCCTACATTTTTTTAGTGAAATAATCATATCTGTCATTGTAAAGAGAAATTGTTTCTTCCCTTTACTTGAAAAGCCAATAACTCTTCCATGGAATTAGCTTCTTCTTCCAGCTATAATTTTTCATATTGAAGAGTAATAATTCTTACTGCAATGTATCTTTATACTTCTTAGGGACTTTTTCATATGATATTTGAGTGCACTCTATTGATCTCGTCATTATAGCTCGATTAGGATTAATCATAAGTGTCATAATAATAAATGGAATTATCACATGTTTTATCTTTTATATTACATTCAGTAGAATGTGTCTCCCCATTAGTAGAAATATTCTTCATCATCTTCATTTCTGGTTTCTTATATCTATTCTTTTGGGTCTTGCAATATATCTGCATTTGAGGTTTCTCGTTAATCTCCTCAAATTTTCACATCATAAAGACTCCCATTGATGTTTTAGAGGTAACCACCCTATGAAACCAATTGAATTGCCATGATCATGGTGAATCACTAAGAGGGGGAGGAGATGAATCAGTGACCCCTTTAAATATTTTTACTAATTGATTATTTTTAATTAATCCTCTAGGACTGGTTAAGGCCTCAATAGACACTTTTTTATCTCTCAGCATCATCTAGAATGATGATATAAATGTAAAGGTACTAAACACAAGGATTTAAATGGTTCATTTGAAAAACCTACTCCTTTCTACGTTGTTTATTCTACCCAACATATATTCTTCACTATAATCAGTTGGGTAATTACAATGGTCAATACAAAGTTTCATTGTATGTCTCTTGAGTCCCACATGAGGTTCTTTATACTTCTTCCCATAGTGTTACTAGATTACCAATGGCATGCTTCAAAGTCCAACTAAAGACTTATTCTTCCAAGATTTCACAAGAGATGCTTCTTGATTCACTGTAGATGGATATTCAAATCATCACTCTCGAGGTTTCTGAATCACACTTGTTCGAGAATCTCTTCAAGAATATTATACAGCCTTTGATAAGGTTTATTGGCATTTCCTGATAACATTAATCACATTATTCATCAGTCTTCAGTATCAAAAATCATAGGTAAATTAATTCTTCTTCTGATAAAGACCTGGACACACTTATGTGTGTGAAAATCGTACACATAACTTCTTCAAGAATTCTAGATTATTTCCAAACAATATCAGATCTCTCTACCTTATTGGGACTAAATTATTTTTCAATCATATACAAGATCTTATTTTAATTCTGTCTCTCTTTAGTCTTATTACTCACCTACTTCATGCATTAATTACATGGTATTCAATACATCTTGTGTGATGATATCTTAATTTCTTCTTCTTTAGTGAAATAACTAAATTTACTAAATATTCACCTTGTTTTATTAGCAAGAATCACATACACTTATGTGATTATTGAAACACTGAGTATCCACTCCCTTGGAATCATCTGAAATGACACACGTTAAAGAGATTATACATGATTTCATGCATGCATATTATCGTTATGGAAAACTTAGACCTAATGTATCCAGAATATTTCATATTCAACAAGTGTATTTCATTCACATGGATTGTCTCTCTCTTTTTAATTACTCAATTTACACACACACACTAATTATTCCATTAAGTGTCTTTACATGTGAATGAGAATGCACAAATTCATGCAATCGTCACCCTTTTATCCTTCTCTTTCTTATCACTTCCATTTTTCTTTTTGGTTCTTATCACACACACTTTTTCTGTTTAATTTCGGTTCTATGTTTGTTAGTCATTTGTTTTCTTGACTATAATTATTTGTGTGGAACCACTATTTTTCATTATTCTTGCACACTCAAAAATCTCAAATCATGAATATACACGCATATGCATATAGCTCATCTTCATTCCATCTTCTTTGAAGGCTTTCTTGCATGTATACTATCCACTATTCTTCTTCAAATGTCCACAAACAATGATTCTGCTATCTTGAAATCACCTTTTTCATTAAAAAAAATTCTCTACAAGATATTATATATATATAGTGACATAAGGGTGTTTTTATTTTTGAAAATAAGAGGGCACATGTCCTTCCCCTTCATGCATGTGGTTCACGAGGATCTTATTTACCAAACCAAATGTATTTCCATGTTCTGTCATCATAGAATACAGAAAGGGTGCATGACCAGTTGTGTACACATATATTCTTTTTGAAACAAAAAGCACGATGAGGGTTTAAAAACTTATCTCGTGTCTATGGTTTTGTACGCATAGAGGGTGAAGCCTCTTTCTCAAAAAAAGGTGGTTTATATTTCACCTTCTCATAAGGGATGCATGAAACTTCTCTGTGTAGCTAGGCTATGAGGAAAATATCTATAATTAGGGCTCTATGTTTTTGAAAAACAGGAGCTCTTCTCGATATTTTTTCCAACCCCAGAATGAGTCGAGGGCCTCCTCCTTTTATAGGCAGAAGATGCACCCTTAAATCCCAATGATATTCTGTTGGATTAAAAGAACTAAATGTACGAGATCTTTGGCATTGAATATTTGAAACATGGATGATATATCTTAGATATCCTTATGTTCTTTTCGCTTCAAAGAGGACTCCTTATATCACACAAAAACATCATGTTCTTGAATTTATGAATTCATGCAAGGCTTTTATTTAAGGGCTCGAGTGGCATTACGTCGCCCAACACAATTAGTTTTGTTTCTCATGTGGGATCTATGATTTCATGTAAGAATGAAAATGGAATTGCATGCATGGACTTCATTTTTCTAAGACGATCCAGACAAGATCATTAGTGGCTCAAATGGTTGACGGAGTGGTGAGTTTTTTGTTCTGGTTCGATCCATAGTTCACGAGAGAATCTCGGGTTCCCTGAGGTTGAAGAAAACCTTAGTGGAGGAGATCAGATAGCCACAATTCAATCCCAAACTACAGAGATTCGATGGATGGTTCAGATAGGTGTGATTGATCTTGAAATTAATTGGATGGTATACCGCATGTCTGCGATGCATCAAACATTTGAGATCACTTTCTATGTTTTTATTTTCATCCCACATCGAAACAGAGACCTAGGATATAGCTTATTTACAATACAAGCCACCACAACCTCAACTAAAAATTCTACTCCTCCTTCCACAGTATAGCCTTGTACCATGTTAACCCTTCAGACACACTTATAGATCCTACTATATATCATTTACACGAGGGTTGTTCACCATGCGTGCTCGAGTGGGCTTATACACATCCGGCATGTTTTCCCCTTACGGGCATACTCAGTAGGCCTCTATTGGGAATAGTAAAACCATTGTCCCACATACACCAAAGTTTGAGGCAGGTCAGAGGACTTTCATGGTTGACCCTTTAATTTACAGTAATCCAAGTAAGAACATTGCTAACAATCAAACTTGTAATGCATGGCCACCATATTAATTAATGTTCCCTTCTTCAAAAGCCACCCCATGCACCTCTCCTACCCTTTTAATCTTCTTTATTTATTTTTGGAACATGGATCCCAAAACACATTGGTCATATTTCTTTTTCCACCATGGATGGTACTCTTCTTCAACACCTCATGCATTGAAACTAAATGCATGGAAGCATTGTACTAAACAACGTGTTGTCCTTAACACATGTCTTAGTCCTTCAAGAACCGCACAATCGATCATCTGATTTGATCCAAAGCTTTCATCCAATTTGAATCCATGGGATAGATCTTCCAATATCATCATTAAATAGAGTATTTCATGGGGTTAATCAACTATTGTAACAATGTTTCATTCTATGACATAATATTTGAAACATAAGAGCATTTATACAATCATTTGAATTCATCTCGAGAATGTCCCAGCATGAAATTCAATGTCAAATAGTTATTCTCCAAATATTTGTGTCATTTTCTCTGGAACAACTTTCCCTCTTCAATCATAATTACCAACACATTTTAATACACATATTTACACTTGAAACCTTATAGATATCTTATCGTCAAAAAATTCAACTCCATGCTCAACAGAAGAAATTTATTGTACCAATTCCATATATTGGTTTCAATCTTTATAATGAAACAAAAATGTTTTGAATCTATAAAAATATCCATTTTTATTATAAAATAGTGTTCTTAGGCCTTATTCCCATAAAAATTTTGTTTTAGGAGACATCAACTTCTAATCATCAACATCAAAATCCATGAAATTTGAACCCTAACCTAAAGAAATATGATTTTTCTAGCTCACCCTTTGTCTAAAAGTACCATATAGAAGTTTATGAACTACATGGAAATGAACCAAATATACATCCAAATAAAAAATCCATATTATTGGAGAAAATAAAAACATATTATGACAATCTAGGATTCCATCAATCGAATGACCAATAATTTTTATATTCTAATGATTGAAAAAGATCTACACCTACATATAATGAACCAAAGAAAATTCCAAAATCTTGATCCTATAAATAAAATTCAGGTATTGATTTTATGGTGGGGAGAAACTGAAACTTCAGCTCTATATATAGATTCTAATAAGGATTCCAAGAATATAAATTGAAATATATATCTTCTTTTTTATAAAATATAAGAGAGTTTTCATTATTTAGTACGAATATTTGTATTAGTTGGATTACCCCCACTCCACACATTAAATAGGAAACTGAGGCACAAAAAACCATTGAATATATATTATTAGATATCTATTTTCGAACGTGTAACCAATTTGTAAAAATTGTATTATTGAATTCAAAAGGATCACCAAGTGAAATATAGTCCCAACCTGTTGGAGACCACTCACCAGTTTCAAGAGTAGTTATTGTACTAGAACCCAACTTTGAATTCCAAAATACTAAAGCCTAAAAAATATCAATAAGGGTCTACGGTGTTATTGTGGGAATAATATACCCTCACATAAATGTGAAGAAGAATTTAATAAAAAAATAATCATAAATATATAAAAAATTAGTGTTTGAAAAATAAATAATGATCCATTGCATGTCAAATTAAATGTAGAAGACCACATTCACACATCACAAGATGCCGCCCAGAATCCCGAACCCATATAAAAATAAACGGAAAGTTATAAAAATAAAAAAATTTATCCACTATAATCCATGAGTCACACTTTAGAAAAATATCCAAATCACACCATCATATCCTCCTCGATCATGTAACACATTTCATGCACTTTACCAAAACCAATGAGGAATGAGTCCTATATTGGTGAACATGTTACATTTCTATTGAGAAGGTTGTGGGTACATTTAAATACGGATCCACCAATGGGGACCTTAACATAACTTTTCTATATAGTGTATTCACATGTGCTATGGTTAAAATAAATAAATAAAATTAAAACATTAATATCATAAACAATATTGATCCTTGGGTTCTATAGTAAAACTTAAGATTAACCATACCTACTTAGACATGTGTTAGTGTGTATGCGAGAACATGCAATAATCAAAATAATGGTCATGTAAATTCCAACACATAATATCTTTATTAAATTATATAATCAATTAGAATTAACAACATCTCGTTAAGAACATCTAAAAATATACCAAACATATATCATGGCTAAACACCAAATCCAAGGGTATATTCTAGGAATCTCATATAGTTTATTCCATAATAAATAAAACCTATGATGTATCCTAGGAATCCATATATAATATGGGGAAATGTGTGATCTTTCGATGTATCCTAGGAATTCCATATTGTAGAAGATGGAACTAATGATTTCCTAGGATATATCAGATAATATTATATATACATAATCACCAAATCTTATTTAATATTGAAGGAATTTAATATAAGCCATATTTTTGAATCCTATGTAATATTCTAGTAATTCCATATAGCATCAGGTATAAATAATATATCCTCTGATCTATCCTTTAAATTTCATTCATAAAACTCAAGGGAAGTGTTTCGATCCTATAAAATATCCTACTAATAATAATAATAAGTGTGGGATAAATTTCCAAACCCATCATTGTATTCTATTATAATGACATCATAGTCACACGTTTTATCTCTCAGGGGTAAGGGGTTACTTGAAGTTAAAAATAAATAATTCCCTACACTGTCTCTCTCTAGGGTCTTCATAATACAGAGGCATGCAACATAGTTCCATAATTCACAACTCCTTTTTTGGACATCATATGTTGGTATCCTCCACTCATTCGTATCTCTTAGGAAAATCACGAGAATCGAAGGGAATAATATCCCTAAACATCGTTGTATTTGTATGATGGGATCACTATACTCATATTTTATTTTTTAGAGATATGAAACCAGAGAGATATAATAAAAACAAACTTTAGAGGGACAGAAAAACTCCCATATAACTTTCCAAATCCATCATAAGATTCATCCCCTACACCTAACCTATCCAAAAATATTACTCTAGGCATACAATCCTGTAACTCATATACAATGGGGGGGGGAGGAACTCAATCCACTCTAAGGTCTTCTAGACCAATGGGTATGGGGTTTCTCAAGGATCCATTATGACCTATATAGGAATTGCATGTTATTAATATAATCTCCTCTATATAGAACTGTCTTATGGATGAAACACAAGGGGCACAAGGTTCATTCCTTTCATTTAATTTATACCCATAATTCTCCATATATCTCATAGGTCATTTTTAATATTCAAGATGTTATCAATTAGCAGTTATAGATTTAATCCAGTGATAAATGGTCTATCATATCCATATATTTTTTTGTATATGGGAATTGTATTTCAAATAATCTATACTATTAAATAAATAGTCGATCACCCATAGTGAAGTGACCAAATATTACATGATACATATCATCGTAAAAACATATTTGGATATATTCACATGAACACCTACCATATTCATAGGTGTCATCATTTTAATAAATGTACATGAACTCTCTTCCAATATCATTCAAGAATCATTAAATCTCATATAAAAAATTGATGTATTATCTAAATTCACAATATCCAAATTATTTTTCAATAAAAATATATTTTTAAGCATTCAATTTAATTAATATAGGGATAATTTACTAAAATATAATTAAGTTGATTCCAGCTGCATTGTCCTCTGTAAATCGGGTGTCATCATCTCTTGGAATATATTCATACCAATGGCACATAAAATCAACATTTGTGTTACCTAGAAACAATGGATAATTTTATTTAATTTAGAGAGAAGACAAAAAAATTCTTATTGTATATGTATATAAAATTATATTTTAAAAAGTATGTTGTATTAATTGTATCAAAATATCCTTTAGTCATATTAATAAAAAATCCATTTATATTATATGACATCATCTAGGTTATGGGTGAAATCATCGTTATTATCCTATCCAAGTCATAAAAAATTGATGATGATCAAAGAGTGAAAAAATGAATGTAATGTGGAAGAAAATTAGAAAAAAATGTTGAAAATCAAAATTGAAACAACTAATATTGAGCTAGGACTAATAGATTAAAATTATGTGTAGGTTAAAGAGAATTTCCCTCTACATAATCTTCAATTCAACAGAAAAATATAAGGAGTTGACTATTTAATTTCCAGCATGCCCCTTCTAATAAAGATGTTATTGCAACGTTGTAAATCTATGAATGTGAGGGTATTGATGGGACCATGCTATTTATATAGAGTGAAAATATCTATTATCTGGAAGCTAAAAATGACCCGTATGGATAGTGAAATGATTTCTTGAGGTAGAGAGGATTAGCCAAGCCAAAACACCATCATGGAACATATTATGGGGCCACAATGTGAGTTACATTTCATGATGAATATCATAAATGAAAAAACCATAAGATTCCATCATCACTTTATAAGGATAAAAATTATAGAACAAATCACCACTTCTGAGTAAGACCACTTAATAAGAGTCCTTCCTTTTTAGAAAATCAATAAAACTAACATCACCACAAAGTTATTCATTATAGCAAGTACAAACACATTGTAAAGTCTCTTAAAAATATAAATCCATGTCACCATGTGACCCATGATTTTTGGCATGTCCTACTTCTTCTTGCTAAATTTTACATGAGAGGTTACATAAAACCCACTCCATCATCCACCCATGAACCTGAGAAAACATTTTATCCATATTAAATGTATAAAAAAACCTACACATGAGATGTTTTAACCACCAAAATTATGCTCTAAATCATAATTATTCAAACATATCTTGCTCTTAATCTAAAATTAAAATTTCCTTTTTATTTCATAACCCATAATGAAAAAAATCATTAAAAATATCTAACATAACACTTCACAACCCTATAATGTATTAGTGGTCATTTACCGATTTATACTATGCTACATCAGTTGGAAATAGTTCACCAACTCATCATTTTATAACTTAAAATGTCTGGTGAGATTCCCCTATGATACAATAAAAATGAGGTTCATTATCCATTAAAATATGAGCCACCCACTTATCACTATTTCATAAAAGGAAATAATGTTAACCACCTCCATATATCAAGACACATGATCATTTCATCAACGTATCATCCAAAAATCTATTATGCTCCCCACCATCAGGCTCTACTAATAAAGACTATATCAAAACTAGGGTTCTCCCTACCGTTTTTATCAGCTACTAAACATATTTTCAAAGGTCTATTGACCTGATTGATACAGATTTTATTCCACCACACTCAATGTTGGGATAGACTTTAGTAGGGGATTAGAGGATTTTACAATACCTCCATGGAGACATGAATCCTTATCGAGAGATAGGATAACATTTAAATTCGTGTATCCAAATTGTTTTGAGAAAATTATTCATATATAAACTATTATTGAAATTTTTCAGTCACACCCAAAAAACTCTATAATATCTCTATGTTATGAATCCAAACCCCCCATAGACATCCTGAGATCGTTGAAACACCCTCTACAAATTGAAATCTGCTATGTATGTAATTCCTCAATCAAAAAATCCACCCCTTTACTCCACTCTTGAGTATAGATGGGTCTTCAATATGAATATCTATCATGTAAAATCAATTTTATCCGAAGAATAATATCAACATCATGGACCCATCTTATTTCACATCAAAATACTAAATATGTTATTTTTCTTGAAACCAAATAAAACATGATCGAAATGGATACAAACATGAAGTTCTATCTAAACATTACAAAAAATGGAACAACCAAACCCATGAACCTTCCCGCCTAAGTGTCGTACTTCCAAGGACCATGAACATTCTATTAGCACACATACTAACTATATAAGGAATTCCCACTCAGACCTAAGTGCTAAGAGGAAACACTAATCATCACCCATTCCTAGATCAAAAATATATTTTTTTCTCATTATCCTTTGCATTATCATCCATAATGATGGTCACACCATCCAATGAACAATACCGGGATCCCTACCACTCGATAACCCTTATACCACTCCTCAATCATTGAACTAAATGGGTCCCACTCCCACATTCACATTGCTTCCCTTTCACAATGATCAACCATCCAATCAACCCATGACACCATTTAAACATGATATGACTATTTTTCACATAATTGAAACATTTCATTCTCATTAAATATCCTAAGCCACCACATCAGTAGGATTTCCATCCAATACATCTATAATATATCCCTACAATGTCACTCACCATTTCAAAACTGAAAGGGAAAAAATCCCAAACTTGTGTGTACATTCCCACATCACTGAAGAATTTTGTAAAAAGACATGATAATTATTACTCCTATCTCCCAAGTAAAAGTGATGTCTAAAAAACCTCTAATAATCTCCCATCCAATAAACATCATGATGTCGCCATAACCTAATGGGTGTATCCTATTATACAAGTAGAAAAAAAAATTTACTCAATCTTTTATGAGTCACATGTCATCGAACCTATGAATATGCACCTATACCTCTAACTATGACCATTTCATGTCAATATCATCTACCTAAAATCAATATAGTGCTTACTTTATAACAATCATAATTATAATCCATGAATAGTAGTACCACATGATTACCATCCATCTAAGAATCATCTCAGAACCAAATGTGTTTACCCATGTTATATTTTTCAAATTTCTTACTACATTAGATAATTATCTTCAAAATCATTGATATGCACAACCAATATCCATAAGGATTGATAACCAACAAATCATGTCCTTAATACCTAATCCACATGTTAAGGCACCTAATGTTATTTACATCACAACATATTAAGGAATCTATATGGAAATAAAAAATACACAGTACAAGCTATAATGCACCAATCCCTTAAACAAAATCATATAACTGGGATTCTGGTCTCTAAGGAATTGATAGACTCGAGATAACCTCCATCTTAGGATACCCTGATATATCACATCTAATGCTGACTATAGTACATGGATGATAGTTATTTTGATCATCTAATCAAATCCAATAGGCTCTCCTACCAAGCACAGAATTCATATGTCACTTAGATTACAATTCCTAGGGAAAAATATATTCCCCTATATCAAACATCACCAGGAAACTCACTTTTAAATAAACCCATCCCACGTTCTCAGATTCCAACATCCAATTTCAAATTTCAAATTAAACTCCTAATGTAGGGATCCAATCCTTATTGGGAATCCACATACGAGACTACCAAATTATGGTTAATGAACTTATCCATCCACATATAATGGCATCATCCAGTGATGATCCATGTCACATAATACATGAATAATCTGGTTTAGTTATGTATTTTTCCACCATGAATCTATATTAAAAAAATTATGTAGGTTGTTTTTTTAACATAAGGAAAAAAAATATTTTTTTTCAATAAATATACTAATGAAACCTAAATGGTTAATCTTTTAAGAATCCTGTGATAATAATTAATTACTAAAGTACAATATACATCTTATATAAGGAGGGTCCTAATGTAACAACCCTCTATAGATTCCACGTGTCCCATCATCCGAGAAATTATATATTGTTTTTTATAGAATTTCATTGGATTTTTATATAGTAAAAATCCATTTAATTTTTCATTAAATCTTTATAGTACTAAATAACCTTAAACAATGATATCAATCATTAGCAAGCCTACCAATGGAATATGAGTCTTAAATGAAAAAATGTAACACAAACACCATTCTATTTCCAAAACTCCTAGAAGAAAAGAAATAATAAAAAACCAAATTAATAAAATTATATATAATTAATATCTATACTATAAAATACAAAAATAGTAATAATAATCCCATATCCATGATCATCCTGTCATCCCATTGATTTTTTATGCACTAGTTAGAGGTTTATCATAAGATCCAATACATAAAAATTTCTTTTCTACCATATTAAGCTAAAATAAAATAGAGAAAATGATTCTTTAATGACCATTTTTGTTACCCCACATCAAGATACAATTTATTATTTATAAAATCATTAATAATACAAAACATAGTCACATAACCCTATAAGATAGAGGATGTCAGACTTCAGTTGAGGTCAATGGGTTTACCATGCAAAGACTATATCCTAATATCATAATTAATATATTTTTAAACCAAAAAACATCCATAATAAACAATTAAATTATGAAATATAAATAAAATTCCATTACATATAAATGAAATATAAAATCATACAATCATTCTTCACAACAAGTCCCTGATTGGGCCAACACTATTCAAAAAATAATAAAAAGAATAAATTATATAAGTAGATATACTTAATTCCTTAGGCCTCACTTAATCAAAATATTTTGAACCATATATGTTATGCCACTGGATCATGATACACTAGGCCTATTACATACCATAAAATATTTCATAGTGATATGTGTTTTGATATCCATGTTCCCTGGAATCCTAAGAGGGGTGTGATTATAACATATTAGGAAATGAAAAACTGGTTCCTAACATAAATTGTAAATAATGTTTATTCATGTGTCATATTATTATGACAAATAAATACAAGTTTAAGCATAATAAATCACCATCAATACTCAATTTATAAGGTTACCATTGGGATGAACCGTAACTGTGTTGTCTAGTGTAAGAGTGTTTATGATTATTTTAATCATTCAAATGGATGGATAAAACCCTCTTATAATGTCATCACAGTTGAATATGGTATCTCAAATTGATAATAATCCCACTCAGATCATCTCATAACAAACTTGAAAAGTATTCAATGTAAGGACCAAATTCAATGAAGTATCCTAATCATATTTTACAGTTGCAAAAATAAAAACTATATAAAAGGAAGTATTTTAGGAATACTTATATAATCAGGAATAATTCCAAATAATAGGTTGTATCATATAAATCCAATAAAATAATAGGTTAAAAGCACAAGAAGTGTCTTAGGTATTATAAGGGCCCAGCCTTAAACATTACTTAACATTGAATTAAATGAATAATTCCCATTGAGGATCTTTTCAGGTTTAGAGATTTAGATAATTAGATCTTAACTATTACATCTCAAAAGAATACAAAGTAGACACTTCTACTAAGTTTACATAAAATAAAAACTCTTAAAAAAAGAAACATGTCTAGTTCCATGTTTTATATAGCATGACATTCCCTTGATCCCATCCTCGACACTATTCCACATTATGTCTTATGAAAAATATTTCAAAAAAAACTTGGGGTGAGCATAAAAATCTTAGTAAGGGAAAAACAAAGAATGAAAACTGTTAGTTTTTCAAAAATACATGTAAACCATGTATACTTTATCAAAGTAACACTTTTCACCTTTATGAAGTAGTAAAAACTCTTCGCTGAATAAAATATCAATACTTACCCTTTTTAACCAAAAGATTACCATAAAACCCATATAAAGAACACATAACATATAAAGGTAACTTGGGACATAAATATACTTAAATGGAATAACCATATGGTCGACTTCCACACATATCACTTAATGGAATAGCCATACGATCGACTTCCATACCCAATGTATTGGAGGTTATAATGTGACCATCCGTCCTGGTATTCACGGCACCACCCGTCATATGGTTTATCATGTAACCACCTATCAAATGTCCAAGTACCATTATAAAATCATATGATATAAAACAAATATAATGGAAAGAAAACATTTCCACACTTTGATCACAATATATCACTTAAATATATTGACATAACAAATCCATTATAAAAAACCCTTTTCAATACCAAAATACATAAAATAGTATGTGGTATTTATTTTAAAAAAAATACATTACGACTTGTTGAGGAAGCCAAAGACCAAATAATACTCGTGGCGGCGGAAAAGGTTGTTGTCACCGCGTACGTTAAAAGAAACATTCCTTTTTTTCGTTTTGTAAAACTCTTTATAGAAAATGATTCCTTTTGTATAAAAGTAAAAGTAAAAGGGTTTTATACACCGTATAAAATAATGTTGTGTATAAAACAAAATATTCCTCAATGAAAGGAGATTGAGACGAAGACCCTTACCTCGTGTCCGACTTGACCCGTTCCTTCTTTAATCTCCTGAATAATAATATAAAGTTAATTTATACTTGATTAAGAACATTTTTTAAGTTTATTATTCCTTTTATATCATTTATTACCATGTTATAATCATTATGTAATCATTTAAGTTAATAACGTTCATTTTGTCGATATTTGGTACTTGAGTCAAAAATGGACTTCTTATAATTACATGTTGATCATGTGGTAAAAGATTCATTATATCCAAAATGATATTCATGATTTGGGTATCATATAAATCATATATATCCATCATGTACATGTATTTATAATAGTACATAACATTTTGTGGTACAAAATGAAATGCACCGTTCATGGAGACGGTAAGCCGTACGTACGCATGAACGCTACTTTCTTTTATATTTCATATTTTAATGGAATTAAAGCATAATGTAACATTGGTATATTATAATTCCAGTATAATATCATATAAAATATCATTAAATCTATCCTTTATACATCCCACATAGGGCATTAACGAGTGACATCACTTTGAGGGGGCGGTAGTCCGCACTTCCTCAAATGAGATTATCGTATTTACCCACCATGGAAACCATAAAGTTTTGATATAAATGGGAAGTACATAAGCATAAAGAAATAATAAACATAATATAAATCATATATAAACATAGTTCCATCATAATGGCCACCATGAGAGGCAGCAAGATGTAATTGAACAATCATCGTTTTGTGAGGCGTTAGTTTCCCATCCAAAGAAACATTATGTTCTTCATCCATTAGATGGAGGTGTGTGTAAGTGTAGTTAGAATCCTTATAATAACAAAATCCTAGTATATTAAGGATACTGGAGTTGTTACAAAAGAAAATAAATAAAAATATTTTAGGGGTTGGAGAAGCAAAATATAAGAAAACAATTTAAGAGAAACTGTTACCTTTAATTTAGGCAACTTCGTTTGGTTTAAACCAAAAGGAATTCTTAAGTTCCTTTTTCCTAAAGTAAGGCTTCTAGTATGAGGATAGGGATGTAGGGTGATTAATTGGTAAGAGTTTGGACGAGAAAAATGGCTTGAGGGGTGTGAGGAATTGCATAGAAGTGGTCTCTTTTTATAAGAAAGAGGAGGGGCTCTTTAGGAATGAGTGAAAATATTATTTTATAATATAATGATATTCAGTTTCTAATGGTCCAAAAAAATTATGGTCGAAGATAAGACGACTACTAACCAAAATAAAATCATCCAATCAGAATTGGACATGTTTTGGATAATATTTTAATCATTATAATCTTATTTAATTAAATCATCTATTAATGAGGTAAATACTGCATCATTATTGTGTCAAAAATAATTTAATTTACTGGATGTCAAAAAATTATAAAAAAATACCATGATGTTGGAAATAGTTTTAGATTTCCAATGAATATTTATAGTCGAATAGATAATTTATATAACCCCTTCTAAAAATTAATTTACTAAAAGATGTTTTCTTTTGTCATTTTTGTCTTTTCTTTAAGTTAATTATTCTAAATTGTCATTATCACACCCAAGTGGCTTAAAGGGGTCCAAAAATCAACCCAAAGATGATAATGATCGTAAATGACTCAACCAATCATATTTGGACAAGTGTTAAGGTAATTTTGAATGATTATAATATTCTTTTAACCTTGAATTACCCTATTTACCTTTAACTGCGGTAAATAAAAGTCCAAAGTTACTATTCACTAAAAATTATTTTCATCTTATTGAACCACATTTTACTTCTTGATAACAACCATGTATGTCGGATTTTTGAAATTCAATTCCCAGAAGTGGTAAAATTTCATTTAAATGAAAAAATCATTTTTTTTAACTACCACTAAGTGGTGTCACTATTCCTCAAAAATTGAAGTTTTTCAGAAAAATACCAAAAAATTCAGCCTAAGCTATATTTGATATTCCGAATTCAAAAATGATGTATATTTTTACAAATTCAAAAAATATAAGGGGAATTATTTAATTTAAAAATTTATTCCCACTGTTAAAACAAATAGCGTGTTTTTAAGAAACAATAACTATCAAAAGATTGATACTTGTTTATGTCTAATTTTAAAGTGAAATTAATTCCAATGACCAACATTGGATTAAATAGTGAAAATATATTTTAATTCCACTTTAAAACCAATTAAATAGATAATATAACCATATAAATAAATTAGATTAAAATGAACTTTTGAATTAAAATACAATATTTTTCACTATTCATTAAAAAATTATCTTTATCAGAAAAATACCAAAAATTTACCCAAAGTAAAATTTGATCTCCCCATTCTAAATAAGGATTTTATTTGGTCAATTAGAATGTATTAAATTAACCAAAACTATATTTAAAGAGGGTTCTCCATTAAAAGACGATAAATCGGCATTTTAATGAAAATTATGCTTAAAATTAGATTCATTCACTTTTTAAGCCTCTAACTTTTATTTGATAAATGTAAATATATTTAACAAACATGTATAATCATATTGTAGTTAGTTTTTTTCATTCCCTCCAATACAACGACTAGGAGTTAAATACTGTTTAAAATAATAATATTATATTATTAGTGTGCAATGTAAGATTCCAAAGAAACCCATTGTTGCGTATCAGGTACGCTATCGAACATAGAAACCACTTTTAAGCTAAAATTAATATTTAATTCACAAATATTAATAAATATAAAAATCTATTATTCTTCATTTATTAGGGATGTTACATCCTGCCCCCCTTTTGGAAATTGTGTCCTCGTAATTTTATTCACTTATCAAAATAAGTGGGGGTATTTATCCCTCATAGCATTTTCAAATTCCCATGTTGCTGCTTCAACCATATGGTTTTCCACAAAACCTTTACCTGGTGAATTACCATATTTCGCAACACTTGCTCTCTTCGGTCAAGAATCTGGACTGGCTGCTCTTCATAAGAGAAATTCTTTTCCAACTGAACTACTTCTGGGCTCAAAACATGAGATGGATCAGGCATATACTTTCCCAACATCGAAACATGAAAAACATTGTGTACCTGAGATAAAATTAGAGGTAAATCCACTCAGTATGAAATGGATCCCACTTTCTCCAGAATTTCATATGGTCCAGTGAACCTTGGACTCAAATTTCCTTTCTTACCAAATCGCATCACACTTTTCCATGGACAATCATTGAGAAAAACATGATCACCTACCTCGAAAGATAAATCCTTCCTCCTGTTATCCACATAACTCTTCTGTCTGCTCTGAGCTGTTCTCATGTGTTTTTGAAACAACTGAAATTTTTCTACCACCTAATCGACCAATTCTGGTCCCATCAACTTCCTTTCACCCACTTCATCCCAAAAAGGTGGAGTTCGACACCACTTCCCATATAATGCCTCAAATGGTGCCATCTGTATACTGGAATGAAAACTGTTATTATAAGAAAACTCAAACAAAGAAAGATGTTGGTCCCAACTTCCCTGATAATCCATCGAACACACATGTAGCATATCCTCCAAGGTCTGAATTGTTCGTTCTGACTTCCCATCTGATTGCGGATGAAAAGCTGTACTAAAATTTAATTCAGTACCCAATGACTTCTGAAGGCCTCTCCAAAAGTTAGAAGTAAACCTGGGATCATGATCAAATACAATGGAGAGGGGAACTCCATGCAACCTGACTATCTCTTGAAGATAAAAACGGGAAAGTTGATCTAGGGAAAAGGTATCTCGAATGGGAAGGAAATGTTCAGATTTTGTCAAGCGATCAACAATAACCCAGATTGCATTATTACCTAGAGGTTTCTTCGGCAATACCAAAACGAAGTGCATGGATATATTCTCCCATTTCCACTCTGGTATTGGTAACGTCTACAACATCCTTTTCGGTAACTACCGCTCTGCTTTAACCTGCTGACAAGTCAAACACTTCACAGTAAAATCAGCAATATCTCTTTTCATTCCATCCCACCAGTAATACTCCTGAAGATCTCTATACATGTTAGTACTGCCAGGATGAACTGTAAACGGAGAACTATGAGCTTCACATAACAAATCTCTCTTCAACTGTCAATCACACGGAACACACAATCTCTTCCCAAATCTCAAAACAAAATCATTATCAATGTTGAATTCAGGCAACTTACCCTTCTAAACCAACACTACCTTTTTCTGCAACTCGTTGTCTTGCTTATGTGCTTTCTTAATTATGTCTGATAGAGAAGATTTCACTGATACCTGAAACAAAACAGAAGGACATCTTGGACCAACATCTTCTATGCCAAATTTCATCAAATCCTTAACCAAAGGATCATGTTCCAAACGCAACATTGCTAATGAAGCATTACTTTTTCGACTCAAAGCATCAGCCACTTTATTTGCTTTTCCCGGATGGTAATGAATTGTACAATCATAATCCTTGATTAATTCTAGCCATCTCCTCTGTCTCATGTTCAATTATTTCTGAGTGAATATATACTTTAAACTTTTGTGATCTGTATATATTTCACACTTTACTCCATACAAATGATGCCTCCAAATTTTTAAAGTGAAAACAACAACAACTAATTCCAAATCATGTGTAGGGTAATTTACCTCATGAGCTTTCAAATGACGTGAAGCATAAGCAATTACCTGATCATTCTGTATTAGGACGCAACCATTTCCTTTCAATGAAGCATCACTATAGATAACAAACTCCTTATTCCTGGAAGGAAGTGCCAAAACTGGAGCATTCACTAATCTTCTTTTGAACTCCAGAAAATAATCATCACATTCTTTTGTCCAGATAATTTTAAAACCATTCTGAGTTAGCTTAGTCATTGAACTAGATAACCATGAAAAATCTTAAACAAGCCTTCGGTAGTAACCTTCCAAACCAAGAAAACTACGGATCTCAGTTACATTTGTGGGTCTTGTCCATTCTTCAACAACTTTTGTTTTCGCAGGATCAACAGTTATGCCAACATTTGAAACAATGTGACCCATGAAAGAAATTTGTTGTAACCAAAACTCACACTTGCTAAATTTTCCATACAGTTTCTTTTCTTTTAAGGTTCGTAGAATAACCCTTAAATGACTTTAATGCTCCACTTTACTTTTAGAAAACACCAAAATATAATCAATAAACACAACTACCATTTATCGCATGATTCAACTGAGTCATCACTGCAGTAAACTGCTCAATTCTGATTCCGACCATCTCTGGTTGCTGATTCATAAATTCATTCCACTCTGTATGCCTTCCCAGAAAAGTTTCTCTATTTCTTTTATGAAAAATAATTATTAACACATATATATCTTAGATGAAGCAACATGGTATTCATTAAACGCTATATCATTTCAATTTGACTATAAAAAAATATTTTTGGATAATCATTTAATAGAATTCTAACTTCTAAAGTTATCTAAACCGACCTCTGATACCAACTATAAGGCCCCATCCTTAAACATTACTTAACATTAAATTAAATGAATAATTACTATTGAGGATCTTTTCAGGTTTAGAGTTATAGAGAATTAGAACTTAACTATTACATCTCAATAGAATAAAAAGTAGACACTTCTACTAAGTTTCTATAAAAAAAACTCAAAAAAATAGAAACATGTCTAGTTCCATGTTTTATATAGCATGACTTTCCCTTGATCCCATCCTTGACACTATTCCACATTAAGTCATGTGAAAAACATTTCAAAAAAACTTGGGGTGAGCATAAAAAGCTCAGTAAGGGAAACAAAATGAATAAAAACTATTAGTTTTTCAAAACAACAAGTAAACCATGTATAATTTATCAAAGTAACACTTTTCACCTTTATGAAGTAGTAAAAACTCTTCACTGAATCAAATTTCAATACTTACCCTTTTGTAACCAAAATATTACCATAAAACCCATATAAAGAACACCTAACATATAAAGGTAACTTGGGACATAAACATACTTAAATGGAATAACCATACGGGCGACTTCCACACATATCACATAATGGAATAGCCATACGACTGACTTCCAGACCCAATGAATTGGAGGTTATAACATAACCACCCATACTGGTATTCATGTCACCACCCGTCATAAGGTTTATCACGTAACCACCCATCAAATGTCCAAGTACCATTATAAAATCATAACTCATAAAACAAATAAAATGGAAAGAAAACATTTACACACTTTGATCACAATATATCACTTAAATATATTGACATAACAGGACCATTATAAAAACCCCTTTTCAATACCAAAATACATAAAACAGTATATGGTATTTATTTCAAAAAAAACATTACGGCTTGTTGAGGAAGCCAAAGACCACATAATACTTGCGGCGGTGGAAAAGGTCGTTGTCACCGCATGCGTTAAAAGAAACATTCCTTTTTTTCATTTTTTAAAATGATTCATAGAAAAATATTCCTTTTGTATAAAAGTAAATGTCAAAGTGTTTTATACACCGTATAAAAGAAAGCTGTGTATAAAACGAAATATGCTTCAATGAAAGGAGATTGAGACGAAGACCCTTACCTCGTGTCCGACTTGACCCGTTCCATCATTAATCTCCTGAATAATAAACTAAAGTTAATTTCTACTTTCTTAAGAACATATTTTAAGTTTATTATTTCTTTTATATCACTTATTACCATGTTATAATCAATATGTAATCATTTAAGTTAATAACGTTCATTTTGTCGATATTTGGTACTTGAGTGAAAAATGGACTTCTTATAATTACATGTTGTTCACGTGGTAAAAGTTTCATTATATCCAGAATTATATTCATGATTTTTGTATCATATATATCATATATATCCATCATGTAAATGTATTTATAATAGTACATAACATTTGGAGGTATGAAATGAAATGCACCGTTCATGGAGATGGTAAGTCGTACGTACGCATTAACGCTACTTTCATTTCTATTTCATATTTTAATGGAATTAAAACATAATGATACCTAGGTATATTATAATTAAAGTATAATATCATATACAATATCATTAACTCTATCCTTTATACATCCCACATAGGGAATTAACGAGTCACATCACTTTGAGGGGGCGGTAGTCCGCACTTCCACAAATGAGATTATCATATTTACCCACCATGGAAACCATAAAGGTTTGATATAATTGGAAAGTACAGAAGCATAAAGAAATCATAAACATAATATATATCATATATAAATACAGTTCCATCATAATTTACACCATTAAAGGCCGTAAGATGTCATTGAACAATCATCGTTTCGTGAGGCGTTAGTTTTCCATCCACAGAAACATTATGTTCTTCGTCCATTAGATGGAGGTGTGTGTAAGTGTAGTTCAAATACATATAATAACAACATCCTAGTATATTGAGGATACTTGTGTTGTTACAAAAGAAAAGAAATAAAAAGATTTTAGGGGTTTGAGAAGCAAAATAAAAGAAACCAATTTAAGAGAAACTGTTACCTTTAATTTAGGCAACTTCCTTTGGTTTAAACAAAAAGGACTTTTTATGTGCCTTCTGCATAAAGTAAGGCTTCTAGGAGGAGGAGAGTGATGAAGGGAGATTAATTGGGCAGATTTTTGATGATACAAATAGCTTGAGAGGTGTGAGGAATTGCATTGAATTGGTCTCTTTTTATAAGGGAGTGGAGGGTCTCTTTAGGAAAAAGTGAAAATATTATTTTATAATATAATGATATTCGGTTTATAATGGTCCGAAAATCATTATGGTAGAATATAAGACGACTCATAACCGAAATAAAATCATTCAATCAGGATTTGACATGTTTTAGATAATATTTTAATCATTATAATCTTCTTTAATTAAATCATCTATTAATGCGGTAAATACTGCATCATTATTGTGTCATAAATAATATAATTTATTTGACGTATAAAAATTATAAAAAAAATACCATGATGTATGAAATATTTTTAGATTTCCAATTAATTTTTATAGTTGAAAAGATAATTTTTATAACCCCTTCTAAAAATTAATTTACTAAACGATATTTTCTTTTGTCATTTTGTCTTTTCTTTAAGTTAATTATTCTAAATTGTCATTATCACACCCAAGTGGCTTAAAGGGGTCCCAAAATCTACCCAAAGATGCTAATGGTTGTAAATGACTCAACCAATAATATTTGGACAAGTTTTAAGGTAAATTTGAATGATTATTATATTCTTGTAACCTTGAATTACCCTATTTACCTTTAACCGTGGTAAATAAAAGTCAAAAGTTACCATTCACCAAAAATTATTTTCATCTTATTGAACCAAATTTTAATTCTTGATAACAACCATGTATGTCGGATTTTTGAAATTCAATTCACAGAAGTGGTAAAATTCCATTTAAATGAAAAGGTCAGATTTTTTAACTACCACTAAGTGGTGTCACTATTCATCAAAAATTGAAGTTTTTCAGAAAAATACCAAAAATTCAGCCTAAGATATATTTGATATTCCGAATTCAAAAATGATTTCTATTTATCCAAATTCAAAATATAGAAGTTGCATTAATTAATTTAAAAATTAATTCCCGCTGATAAAACAAATAGCGTGTTTTTAAGAAACAATAACTATCAAAAGATTGATACTTGTTTATGTCTAATTTCAAAGTGAAATTAAATCCAATGACCAACATTGGATTAAATAGTAAAAATATATTTTAATTTAACTTTAAAACAAATTAAAAAGATAATATAACCATAAAAATGAATTAGATTAAAAATCACTTTTGAATTAAAATACAATATTTTTCACTATTTGTTAAAAAATGAACTTTATCATAAAAATACCAAAAATTTTCCCAAAGTGAAACATGATGTCGCCATTATAAAGAAGGATTTTATTTGGTCAATTAGAATGTATTAAAGTAACCAAAACTATATTTAAATACGGTTCACCATTAAAAGGCGATAAATCATCATTTTGATGAAAATTATGCTTAAAATTAGATTCATTCACTTTTTAAGCCTCTAACATATATTTGATAAATGTAAATATATTTAACAAACATGTATAATCATATTGTAGTTAGTTTTTTTCATTCCTACCAATACAACATCTAGGAGTTAAATACCGTTTAAAATAGTAATATTATATTATTAGTGTGCAACGTAAGATTCCAAAGAAACCTGTTGTTGCGTATTGGGTACGCTATCGAACATAGCAACCCCTTTTAAGATAAAATTAATATTTAATTCACAAATAATAATAAATATAAAGATATATTATTCTTCATTTACCAGGGATGTTACATCCTTCCCCCGTTTTGGAAATTACGTCCTCGCAATTTTATTCACTTATCAAAATAAGTGGGGGCATTTATCCCTCATAACATTTTCAGATTCTCATGTTGCCTCTTCAAGCATATGGTATTTCCACAAAAACATTACCTGGTGAATTACCCTATTTCGCAACACTTGCTTTCTTCGGTCAAGAATATGGAATAGTTATTCTTCATAAGAGAGATTCTCTTCCAACTGAACTACCTATGGGCTCAAAACATGAGATGGATCTGGCATATATTTTCTCAACATCGAAACATGAAAAACATTGTGTACCTGAGATAAACATGGAGGTAAAGCCACTCGGTATGAAACTGATCCAACTTTCTCCAGAATTTCATGTGGTCCAGTGAACCTTGGACTCAACTTTCCTTTCTTACTAAATCGCATCACACTTTGCCATGGCGAAACTTTGAGAAAAACATGATCACCTACCTCGAAAGATAAATCCTTCCTCTGGTTATCCACATAACTCTTATGCCTGCTTTGAGCTGTTATCATGTGTTTCTGAATCAACTGAACTTTTTATGCCATCTCTTCTACCAATTCTGTTCCCATCAACTTCCTTTCACCCACTTCATCACAAAAAGCTGGAGTTCGACACTGCTTCCCATATAATGCCTCAAATGGTGCCATCTGTATACTAGAATGAAAACTGTTATAATAAGAAAACTCAAACAAAGGAAGATGTTGGTCCCAACATCCCTGATAATCCATCGAACAAGCACGTAGCATATCCCCCAAGGTCTGAATTTTTCGTTCTAACTGCCCATCTGATTACGGATGAAAAGCTGTACTAAAATTTAATTCAGTACCCAATGACTTCTGAACACCTTTCCAAAAGTTAGAAGTAAACCTAGGATCACGATCAGATACAATGGAGAGGGGAACTCCATGAAACCTGACTATCTCTTTATGATACAAACGGGAAAGTTGATCTAGGGAAAAAGTATCTCGAATAGAAAGGAAATGAGTAGATTTAGTCAAGCGATCAATAATAACCCATATTGCATTATTAACTCGAGGTGTCTTCGGCAATCCCACAACGAAGTCCATGGATATATTCTCCCATTTCCACTCTAGAACTGGTAAAGGATACAACATCCCTTTCGGTAACTGCCGCTCTTCTTTAACCTGCTGACAAGTCAAACACTTCACAGTAAAATCTGCAATATCTCCTTTCATTTCATCCCTCCAGTAATACTCCCGAATATCTCTATACATATTAGTACTGCTAGGATGAACTGAAAACGGAGAACTATGATATTCACATAACAAATATCTCTTCAATTGTGAATCACACGGAACACACAATCTCTTTCCAAGTCTCAAAACAAAATCATTATCAATGTTGAATTCAGGAAAATTACCCTTCTGAACTAGCTCTACCTTTTTCTGCAACTCCCAGTCTTGCTTATGTGCTTTCTTAATTCTTTCTGATAGAGAAGATTTCACTGATACCTGAATCAAAACAGAAGTATATCCTGCACCAAAAACTTCTATGCCAAAGTTCATCAAATCCTTAACCAATGGATCACTTTCCACACACAACATTTCTAATGAAGCATTACTTTTTTGACTCAAAGCATCAACCACTTTATTTTCTTTTCCCAGATGGTAATGAATTTTACCATCATAATCCTTGATTAATTCTATCCATCTCCTCTATCTCTTGATCAATTGTTTCTGAGTGAATATATACTTCAAAATTTTGTGATCAGTATATATTTCACACTTTACTCTATACAAATGATGCCTCCGAGATTTTAAAGCGAAAACAAGAGTAGCTAATTCCAAATCATGTGTAGGGTAATTTACCCCATGAGTTTTCAACTGACGTGAAGCATAAGAAATTACCTGATCATTCTGTATTAGGACGCAACCAAGTCCTTTCAATGAAGCATCACTGTAGATAACAAACTCCCCATTCCTGGAAGGAAAAGCCAAAACTGGAGCGTTCACCAATCTTCTTTTCAACTCCTAAAAACAATCATCACATTCTTTTGTGCAGATCAACTTAACACCCTTCCGAGTTAGCTTAGTCATTGAACTAGATAACCCTGAAATTTTTTCAACAAACCTTCGATACTAACCTACCAAAACAAGAAAACTACAGATCTCAGTTACATTTTTGGGTCTTGGCCATTCTTCAACAACTTTTGTTTTAGCAGGATCAACAATTATGCCATCTTTTGAAACAATGGGACCCACAAAAGAAATTTGTTGTAACCAAAACTCACACTTTCTAAATTTTCCATACAGTTTATTTTCTTTTATGGTTTGTATAAAAACCCTTAAGTGACTTTCATGCTCCACTTTACTTTTAGAAAACACCAAAATATAATCAATAAACACAACCACCATTTATCACATTATTCAACTGAGCCATCACTATAGTAAACTACTCAATTCTGATTCCGACCATCTCTGGTTGCTGATTTGGAAAGTCATTCTACTCTGTATGCCTTCCCAAAACAGTTTCTCTATTTATTTTATGAAAAAGAATTATTAACACATATATATCTTAGATGAAGCAACATGGTAATCTTAAAATGCTATATCATTTCAATTTGACAATAAAAAAATATTTTTGGACAATCATTTAATAGAATTCTAACTTTTGAAGTTATCTAAACCGACCTATGATACCAACTATAAGGCCCCAGCCTTAAACATTACTTAACATTGAATTAAATGAATAATTCCCATTGAGGATCTTTTCATGTTTATAGTTTTATAGAATTAGATCTTAACTATTACATCTCAATAGAATACAAAGTATACACTTCTACTAAGTTTCCATAAATTAAAAACTCTTAAAAAAAGAATCATGTCTAGTTCCATGTTTTATATATCATGACTTTCCCTTGATCCTATCCTTGACACTATTCCACATTAAGTCCTGTGAAAAAAAAATTCAAAAAAAACTTGGGGTGAGCATAAAAAGCTCAGTAAGGGAAACACAATGAATGAAAACTGTTAGTTTTTCTAAACAAAAAGTAAACCATGTATACTTTATCAAAGTAACACTTTTCACCTTTATGAAGTAGTAAAAACTCTTCACTGAATAAATGATCAATACTTACCATTTTGTAACCAAAATATTACCATAAAACCCATATAAAGAACACATAACATATAAATGTAACTTGGGACATAAACATACTAAAATGGAATAACCATACGGGAAACTTCCACACATATCACTTAATGGAATTGCCATACGGCCGACTTCCATACCCAATGCATTGGAGGTTATAACGTAACCACCCGTCCTGGTATTCACGGCACCACCCATCATATGGTTTATCACGTAACCACCCGTCAAATGTCCAAGTACCATTATAAAATCATAAGACATAAAACAAATATAATGGAAAGAAAACATTTATACACTTTGATCACAATATATCACTTAAATATATTGACATAACAAATCCATTATAAAAAACCATTTCCAATACCAAAATACATAAAACAGTATATGGTATTTATTTCAAAAAAACATTACGGCTTGTTGAGGAAGCCAAAGACCGAATAATACTCGCGGCGGCGGAAAAGGTCGTTGTCACCGCGTACGTTAAAAGAAACATTCCTTTCTGTCATTTTGTAAAACTCATCGTAGAAAAAGATTCCTTTTGTATAAAAGTAAAAGTCAAAGGGTTTTATACACCGTATAAAAGAAAGTTGTGTATAAAACGAAATATGCCTCAATGAAAGGAGATTGAGACGAAGTCCCTTACATCGTGTCTAACTTGACCCGTTCCTTATTTAATCTCCTGAATAATAAACTAAAGTTAATTTATACTTGCTTAAGAACCTTTTTTAAGTTTATTATTCCTTTTATATCACTTATTACCATGTTATAATCATTATGTAATCATTTAAGTTAATAACATTCATTTTGTCGATATTTGGTACTTGAGTCAAAAATGGACTTCTTATAATTACATGTTGTTCACGTGGTAAAAGGTTCATTATATCCAGAATGATATTAATGATTTGGGTATCATATATATCATATATATCCATAATTTACTTGTATTTATAATAGTACATAACATTTTGAGGTACGAAATGAAATGCACCGTTCATGGAGACGGTAAGTCGTACGTACGCATGAATGCTACATTCATTTCTATTTCTTATTTTAATGGAATTAAAACATAATGATATATAGGTATATTATAATTCTAGTATAATATCATATATCATATCATTAAATCTATCCTTTATACATCCCACATAGAGCATTAACGAGTCACATCACTTTGAGGGGGTGATAGTCCACACTTCCTCAAATGAGATTATCATATTTACCCACCATGGAAACCATAAAGGTTTGATATAATTGGGAAGTACAGAAGAATAAAGAAATCATAAACATAATATATATCATATATAAATATAGTTCCATCATAATGTCCACCATGAGAGGCGGTAATATGTAATTGAACAATCATCGTTTCGTGAGACGTTAGTTTTCCATCCATAGAAACATTATGTTCTTCATCCATTAGATGGAGGTGTGTGTAATTGTAGTTAGAATCCTTATAATAAAAACATCCTAGTATATTGAGGATACTTGTGTTGTTACAAAAGAAAATAAATAAAAATAGTTTAGGGGTTGGAGAAGAAAAATAAAAGAAAACAATTTAAGAGAAACTGTTACCTTTAATTTGGAAAACTTCCATTGGTTTAAACCAAAAGGACATATTAAGTGCCTTCTGCCTAAATTAAGGATTCTAGGAGGAGAATAGGGGTGTAGGGAGATTAATTGGGATGATTTTGGACGAGACAAATGTCTTGAGAGGTGTGAGGAATTTCATAGAAGTGGTCTCTTTTTATAAGGGAGAGGAGGGGCTCTTTAGGAAAGAGTGAAAATATTATCTTATAATATAATGATATTCGGTTTCTAATGGGCCAAAAATCATTATGGTCGAAGATAAGATGACTCATAACTGAAATAAAATCATCCAATAAGAATTGGACATGTTTTGGATAATATATTAATAATTATAATCTTATTTAATTAAATCATCTATTAATGAGGTAAATACTGCATCATTATTGTGTCATAAATAATTTAATTTATTTGATGTCTAAATATTATAAAAAAATCAATGATGTAGGAAATATTTTTAGATTTCCAATGAATATTTATAGTCGAACATATAATCTTTATAACCCCTTAAAAAATTTAATTTACTAAAAGATATTTTCATTTGTCATTTTTGTCTTTTCTTTAAGTTAATTATTCTAAATTTTCATTATCACACCCAAGTGGCTTAAAGGAGTTCCAAAATCGACCCAAATATTCTAATGGTCGTAAATGACTACAACAATAATATTTGTACAAGTGTTAAGGTAACTTTGAATGATTATAATATTCTTTTAACCTTGAATTACCCTATTTACCTTTAACCGCGGTAAATAAAAATCAAAAGTTGCTATTCACCAAAAATTATATTCATCTTATTGAACCAAATTTTACTTCTTGATAAAAACCATGTATGTCAGATTTTTGAAATTCAATTCACAGAAGTGGTAAAATTCCATTTAAATGAAAAAATCAGTTTTTTAACTACCACTAAGTGGTGTCACTATTCATCAAAAAATGAAGTTTTTCAGACAAATACCAAAAATTCAGCCTAAGATATATTTGATATTCTGAATTCAAAAATGATGTCTATTTTTACAAATTCATAACATAGAATTGGAATTTATTAATTTAAAAATTAATTCTCGCTGCTAAAACAAATAGCGTGTTTTTAAGAAACAATAACTATCAAATGATTGATACTTGTTTATGTCTAATTTGAAAGTGAAATTAAATACAATGAAAAAAATTAGATTAAATAGTAAAAATATATTTTAATTCCACTTTAAAACCAATTAAAAAGATAATATAACCATATAAATAAATTAGATTAAAAAGCACTTTTGAATTAAAATACAATATTTTTCACTATTCATTAAAAAATGAACTTTATTAGAAAAATACCAAAAATTTACCCAAAGTAAAATTTGATTTCCCCATTCTAAATAAGTATTTTATTTGGTCAATTAGAATGTATTAAAGTAACCAAAACTATATTTAAAGAGGATTTTCCATTAAAAGGCGATAAATCAGAATTTTAATGAAAATTATGCTTTAAATTAGATTCATTCAGTTTTTAAGCCTCTAACTTTTATTTGATAAATGTAAATATATTTAACAAACACGTATAATCATATTGTAGTTATTTTTTTTCATTCCCGCCGATACAACGGCTAGGAGTTAAATACCGTTTAAAATAATAATAATATATTATTAGTGTGCAACGTAAGATTCCAAAGAAACCCGCTGTTGCGTATCGAGTATGCTATCGAACATAGAAAACCCTTTTAAGCTAAAATAAATATTTAATTCACAAATATTAATAAATATAAAAATCTCTTATTCTTCATTTACCAGGGATGTTACAGGTATCCCTATTAGGCTTAATCACGGAATCCAATGTAATATCTTAGATATTAATTGAAATAATAATCTCAAAATCTAAGGTAATATTTTACAATTTATCTTAGCTTCTGGTTGTAATACAAAATAATTTGATGAATCGTAAGAATATAAGTCATTAAATAAATAAGGTAATGAATCCCTTTTATAAAATTTCATGTCATTAATAATAATAAATTTTTTTGGATCAATGACTGAACCCATCGCACAGTTACACTGTTATCCTATAAATCTTACAACTTATCACCATCATTGTTGCCAAATCATTGTGAAACAATCAATATTTTGTTTTTAAGGTGACAATGGAAGTCAAAAATACATAATTCACTTCACTAACCATCTCTAGGCTCAATATAACAAGTGGACACCCAATGTTTTTCCCTCAATAACATCATCACTCATACACCCTCCATGGATTCCCTAGTCTAATTATCATCTCTCAGAACATAAATGACAGTTGGAGTGTATAATATCTCATATCATCACTATATTAATATCACAGACTCACGGTCCTTATAGGAAATGTCATACCTTTACCACACTAGAGTGATTGTATAATGTTTAGATTACTTTCTAACCCATCATAGGTCGGTCCTCAAACATAGAACCTATCCAAAAGTATTACCCATGGAATAAATTACAAGGCACTGACATATTATATTTGAGTAACACTATAACCCCTCTTGGGAAATATATTTCAAAGGTTATAATACATCTCACGTTTCTATCATTGATTACATAACAAAATAGACTCATTCATACAACCTCCACTATAAATAGGTTTTTTAGGGATCCAACACTATTACCATTAATTCCATTCAATTAATTTAATTTATACCATTGATGGACCATGCCTCTAATTACTCATTTTCATTACCAATACCATGACCATCAGAAGATGAGCTATCAAGCCATTTATCTTGGTTCTATTATGGACCTTAACACCTATATCTATCAATAGAAATTATATTTTAAAGATGAAAAACATTTAAATAGATGTTTGATCACCCATAGTGGAGAGACCACATATCATATTATACATAACAAGGTATATTAATATAGTGATATGTTCAGTGGAAACCTACCCCATATAGAGTTATTATACTTTTAATTGAATCCCAACCACCCCCACCCAAGCTCATCAAATCCACACCGATGATTGTATCGACACATGGGCTTGTATCTGAATCCAAAACAGAAAAAATAGAAAATAATAAAAATTATTAGTATATTTTTCAATTTAATTCAAAAAGTTATAATTTACAAAAATCTCACATGGGGGTATCCACCAACCTAAATCTTAAAAAATATTGTATGATCCACTCCTTACACGCACCCAGATCTAAAAAACAAAAAGTTTCACATTTTGGTTCATTTTATAATTTTTGAATATAATATATAAATGAAATATAACATTTCTCACTCCGTAATTTGTTAGAGGTGAATATGAGAGGAAATTCATATTCTAATAAATGTTAGGGTAAATTTTACCATAATTATAAAAATAGATATATGGGTGGACATCCCTAGTCTTAAACATCTTCTCCCCAAAAAACGTTTGATACGACATGAGAGATTATATGTATTATAATACAATACTATTTCAAATAATAATTGATATTCTAGTTGAATCCAATTTTTGAAAATCAGTGATAGGTTATTATTTAACTCTTCTCTGTGATTATGATTTTCATATAGGAGATGTTAACAACATGTTATCCCCATATGGATTGAATACTATTATCCATGAGAAAAGGGTGTAATTTTAATAAACAATTAATTTTTAATAAATCTTAATACTAACTATGGATAATTATGTATTGATAAAACTTGAGAGTTACGAATTATTGAATCCCCTATATTCATTTCCAACTCCAATAGTTAGTCAATGAGATATGGAATTATATATAAATTATTTCCAATAAGTGGATGTTTTTTAAGACTAAAGATTAGTAAAGCATCATAATTATTAAATTGGAATAATATTTATATTTTTAATGTTCCATAGAAAATTAAATTTATATGTAAATAGGTAACACTTTTTACAATAGAAGTGTGACATTTATAGACAATAAAACTATCTACATTAATAAGATTGATATGTGTCTTTTTATTTCAAACTCTTGGGGGCACACATTATGTTTTTGATGAATAATAATAGATTCTATGATAACTTGAATAAATTAATCATTATTATTATAGTTTCATCACCTCTTTATTGAAAATTAAAAAACTATACCTCAAAAAACACAATATATAAATATATTAAAACAAAAGTGGGAGAATGAAAAAAATTTATTTCCCTTTAAATTTTACAGGGCCATCCACATTTATATATACAAGTGGATAGATAAATTATAGTATTATCATTCATTTTTAGAGAGTCACCTAAAGTAATTATGATCTAGAATTAATCATCTTCCATAAAATTATTTTATGAACCAAAAAATAAAGGGTGAAAGTGTAACTTATAGTGAAATTGACTTATGGAACTCGATTTGAGACTTATTTCTCAACACAGTGACATTATTCTTTGAACCTATGAAATTCCCCTTCATTTTCATATATTAATCCTCATTAGGTTTGTATATTTTTTCATCTTTAAGAAACATGGACCTATTTTTAATTAAAAAATCTTTATGATCTAGAGTATAATTATTTTATTGTTCCATTAAATCCCATTCACTCTTTAATGATTATTCTAATATTCATACATTTTTAAAACATTTCAGACAAATAACGATGAATTATTTCAACACAAATGGTACCATATTATTTGGGGTGAAACTATTATTTATTAAAATATATCTTGAAGTTTGGAACACCTATCCCTTTCATGTTTGATTCATCTATCCAAGAAAAACAATCATAGCTTTAAAAACTATGTGTAATGTATAGTTACAACATCTTCACACATCCTAAAATGATTTTAAATTACCCTCAATTCAGTATCTTTCTAATTTAATCATCAATTAAGTCTTATAAAATTCGGATAATTTTTTTATCTCTTATATTGAGTTTGTATTTTTTTATTTACATGTATAAAATTTATTTCCAGGGTTTTTTTGAAATGATACATGTTGTGGAATCTCTACCCATAGTAAAAGAATAAACTTTTTATTTGTTGGACAAAATTTCTGAAGAAATTATTATTAGTTTTATACATGTAGTTGTTTTATTTTCCCATGGAGAAGTGCGTATCCTGAATAGGAGTGTTGAAATTATTAGAGGGATTATTATTTCTCATGGTTTAATTTTCATTCCTTAGATTGTTATTTTTAATTTGATACAATGGCCTCCTTATCTCATTTTTTAAATGGTTTGGATGGATGAAAAATTCTAGTACCCAACATAATTATGTCTTTATAAGTTAAAAAAGTAGTATAAATCCTTCAAATATTATAAAAAAATTTCAAAGAAAGATTCTTTTGTGATTACATAGTAGGTGTGGCCATGATTTCAAATTTCCTTCTTGTTTATAGGCTTTATTTTTGTTAAATATGTTTATATGTTTTTAAAAATATATATGTAAAAGTGTTCAATCTACTAGAAATAATTATTTTGGTCTATAAATATTATTCTTTTTGTTATAGGTAAAATCTATTGTTTTTTAAGGTATTAGTTCATGTAATTTTTCAACAACCCTTTGAGTTTGGATTGAGTGAAAATCAATTAGGATGTATATAAATCCACCATTTAATCCTTGTTTGGTTCAAAAATTATTTTATGTTCCCACATTTGTGTATAATTTAACCTTTTCTTATCATTGTTTGTCAAAATAAATTTATTGAATGCCTATCCTTATCGAATGTGATTTTTACTTCTTAATGTTCATGAGGTTGTGGGTTGTCCAAAAAATATAAATAATTTTTTAATAATGAAACTAAAACATCTTGAGGGAAAAAATATCATAAAAGTGTATGTTGGAATACACTTCCTTTCATATCATTGAGAATACCCAAAATCATCTGCTTCTAGATTTTTTGATGTAGCCTATTACACAAGAAACTTTATGTTGAGTGAGTTTTTTCATCCTCAATGGCTCTTAACCTAGCTTCATTGTCTCTATATGTATTTTATAAATATTTATCAAGAATATTTATATTTTTTCATCTAATTTTCAAGTCCATTAATTATTTTTTTCCATCATATCTATCTATATTAGATTGTCATGTATTATAAATTTATATAACATCTAAGATAAATGGAGTAATTTAGAAACAATATCCTTTAACAAATCCTAAAAAAATGCTTTTCTATTTAATTTTTATTCCCTTATATATATACTATCATTTATTATTGTGGTTGTTTCACTCTTGACAATTACTAGTTTTGAGAGGGTTCTGTAGGTTATGATTTTCTTTGATAATGAATTGTCCATTGCATTATCCTCTACCTATAACTATGTTTTTTATTTTTATATCCCTTTATATAAGATAATATATATTAAATAAATTTATGAGGAACATTATTTAGATGTAATTTGACATTATAATACTAGTTATATTGTTATTTTTCTCTAACATGCATTTAAAATTCATCATATCATAATGTCACATCATTAGGTGAACCAGACTCAGCAAGTTTGATGGGCCACAAACCAATCCGGATAATTTGTACTTATAGGGTAAAAATTAACTCCATCAAGTCAATTCTCACTTTCTTATCAATTTTATTATTATTTTTCAATTTTCTTATAGTATGAGAGTTGAATTGACTATGAACAACAAAAATAGTTGATCTATATTTTTTCATAAAATTATATTCTTCAATAATCTCTGATAGGTATTTAATTAATTTTAATGAGATTCTTAGGGCCTTTAAAATTTATCTATTTAGAGGAAACTGGTTTTGATAACTATTGGTGTAACTTGTGGAATGATATAGAAACATTACAAGGGTGGGAGGGGGGATTTGTGTGTGTGAATTCTGTGTTGACTAATTTTCAGCCATTCGAAATTTTTCCTTTATGAGATTTGGAATTCAACCTATATTTACTTTCTGAGAAAAAAGATATTTTAATGATTAATATATCAAATATACATAATATCTATACTAGAAAACTATTTAATAATAATATTTTAATTTTCAAAAGTTTTGTTAATGAAACATAATCTTTTACATACCAGTAATGTCCCCCATCATGGATTATCCAAATTAAGGATACATATTTGATTATAGTGGTTTGGTTTTTTCTCCACCAATAGTGATAGTGTATCACAAGAATTATAAATTTCAGTTTTATCAAAGACATCCACACAAAAATTACGATATTGTAACCGAGTCAAACTATGTTACTATAGGCATACAATGAGTCACATTTGTTGAATGGAATCTGAAAAGGTATAACCAAGAGTTTCTTTACAACATCTCCTTGGAAGTAGATATCTTGTAACCACAACTATTTATCTAGTTACATATAATAGATATTTTCTAAATCATGATTGTACCTTAAACTGATTGAAAATATTTATCATAAATTCATGGAAATGAGTCCCTAATCATTTACTAGATTAATGGGTCTTCAACCAACCTCCACACTTTTCATCCTCTCTTCTAGGGATCTTCAATGTTCTCTAACTACTCTCATATTGATAGTTTTATCCTCTCGTTATTTAATTCAAAATTCATCGACATCATCTCTATATCATCCATAATAAATATTCCTATTTTACATATCAAAAGAGTTATCAATTATCAAAATATTATCATATTAAATAATCACATATTAATATTTATTTTATATTTCTTTGTCCTATATCTTCACACCATACCAAATAAATGTGTGAATGCAAAAAATTATCCATTAATTTAAATCCCCAAAAAACTGATTGATGAGGGAAAATGTAGAAATCATCCTAGAAGAACAACAATATAATATATCTTTTGGTAACCATTTAATATATAAAACCTAGTTTTTCATTTAAAAATGGAATTCCCAAAACACCCTCATTTTTATATCTCACACTTGAAACCCATCCAAAAATATCTTCTCAAAATCTCGAATGTAGGCTCAATATCTTCTTCATCTCTTTCTATTTCATTTTTATTCACTTAGATGAGTATATCCATAAAATATAAATATATATCTATATTGAAGTATTCTTCCTCAAAATATATCCATTTAAATACACAAAACAATGTTCCACGTTTTGTAAAACACAGAGTAAATAGATGTGGCATGGAATTAATCTTCACTATAAGTAACACATAACCACTCTTCTCATAACCTAATTTCATAGAAAAATTAAAAAACTTCAATCTCCATAACTCATGTACACTCAAACATCCTTGGAATAAACTAATGCTGGATTTGATGAACAATAGCTCAATCCTTAATGCGATGTCATCTATACAATTCAGGAAAACCTAATAATTTAAATTTTTTCCTTTGGAAATTAATGTAGAGGTTTTTCTAATTTTTTATTCCTCCAAATAAGATTATATAATTGTATTTATAAGCTTCAAGATGATTCTATCATGAATGCACCCCATCAACACCAACCGAATTTAATTTCTTATGAATTAAATACTTATAGAAACTTCTCTTTCTATCATGAATTTATCATCCAATTACAATGTTTAACGATCACATCCTATTAAATTTAATTATTGGTTAAAACACCCTCCATTTTGTTCATGATGTTGAATTAAGTAATAAACCTAAAATTCATTATCCCAAATGATTTATTATTTTGATTTCAAAAACCAGGGATTCAATAATTTTCACCTAGTACATAATAGAAATTAACCTATGTGAATTTCCATTCAATATACACATATTAATATCTATGAATAATTTTTAAAAAAATGATCACATATCAATATTCATCTATGTGAGGTTTGGATATGCTACAAAAATCCTTATCGGATGAATTCAAATTCAGATGTGCGGAGAAGCATTCCTTTATGTTGTTTTATAATTTGGATATATACTCGATAATTTGTGTGAACATATTCAAATGTGGTTCATTTTTCTATGTCGCTTAATTTTTGTACATGAATCATCACATAAGAAACTATTTTTATATACTGTGAATTTTATTAAATGGATTCAGCTACATAGGAATTTTCCTTTGTTGGAATTGAAATAATTGAAATTTGGACCTATAAAATTATATTCTTTCATATCATTTTCAATATGTGAATTCCCAATTGAACCCTAACCAATATCATCAACTAAAAAACACATCAAATTATATGACAACATCTTCAGATGATTATTAGATTAATTTGTGTAATTACAAACTCCTTCTAATGAAATTCGGAGGTGCTACCATATATAAAATACTAAATGTTGATTATTTCATCTAGTAACTCTTCCATCTATGGTTTTCATCTTCTTCAACACTACCCAATAAATCTTTGATAACATTAAAATTCATTAAGGAGTGTCTGAATACCAAAATAATTATATTTTAGCAGCCAAAAAACATCTTACTCCTCAGATGTTTCTCTGCATTTATCAATATTTCATAAAGCTTTTGATGTCGAATTATAAACATTATCCATAGAAATAATGGATTTATAGAAGAATATTCAGTAGCCATCATATATTCCATTCAACTTATTTAATTCATCGCTTATTCAACATTAACACTTATTATGGAAATACATTTTATCTGTTTCAATATTAAAATGTGCTTGGTCTACCCAATTGAATTTCTCTAGAGAGGTATTTTTGAGTAGTAAAATCTTAATACTAATTTACCGAGCATTTATAGAAATCATATTAGTTCATTTTGGGGGAGTATACTTCATCACATCACCCAATAATTTTATTATTTTCATTTTTTCATTTATAAACCAATTTACAACAAATTTAACTAAAAACATTTTGGAACCCCAGTTTTTCTTTGATGTAATGCTTATTTTTTCTACATAGAAAACAATTTTAATTTATATATATAGATATCTCATTTGAGTATTCCTTTTCTGGGATTTAGGAATAGCGGTACTTAATTGGATAGAAGAACTATAATATACATATATTGGACTCAAGACATAGACTGAATTAATAACATTTCATGTTTACTTCCACAACAACATTGTTGGCCAATGTTTTATGTGAAATAATGAGTTCTATATTTGTTCCACACTCTCATACATACAAAAGGTGGGGGATTTTGAATGATTTTTATAGTTCCTTCAAACTATATATTTAAGCATGTAGTGGATCCTTACATTGTTATTTTTATTTCTATATTTAGGGGAACAAAAAGGTTAATTATTTCACTAGTAATCAATGTTCATCTGAAATCATGAGATAGATATATTACTAATTTTAAATAATTTATATAGACTTTAGATGTTGGATTTTCTCTGATAGGTTTTGATGATGTTGAGTAATGAACTCTGGTTATATATTCCAAAGACATTTTTACCCTAATATATCCATGGATGAAAACATAAATTGTATTCTATATTCATCCAATTCTTTCCTGCTAACCATAATATTTTATTTTTCCATGTTATTTTGTTTTTAACTAGGATCATACTATAAAAAGTATTCACCTATTTCTTAATGAGTGATGTGCTGATATTATGAACCTACCTGATTATATACAGTGATTCTTAATCTTGAAGCATCAAAAATGATGCTTGATGATTCAAATTAAACATTTACTTGGATAACACACACAATATATATATTATTTCATACCCAATATATATAGATTTTGTTTCATAATTTCTTCATGATATGAGGGAATCATTATAGTCACATTTACAGTCGATGAACTTCTTGGTGATAATATCCATCATTTCTTATAGGTTCATCCCAATGAGAAACATGAGGAGGATAGTCATAGTTTATTATTGACCCACTATTTTTTGAGGGACTTTAAAGGTTTCTGAATTATTTTTCATATAGAAAACTTTAAAAATACCTATATGGGACTCCTATAGAAATTAAATAAATTTACATATAGAGGTAATCTATTATTACCATTTTATAGGTTTCATTCCTACTAAGTGCATCCAGATAATGTTTTATGTTGTTATATATCTAAATTTTATAATATATGACTTAGGGAGGACCTAATGAGTCCTTATATCAGATTCAATGGGGATAGACTCAAAAATTAAAAATTATTTATGATTTAATAATTTGAGGCCCTCCTATCAAATAATTCCTTATTCTATGGGGAGTACCTCAACATCTAAATTCATAAAAAGGACCTTAATAATCAATATTTATATAATTATATGGAGGAACTCCATACCAGATTCAATGGGATAATGTTTGATGTTTTTTGGATTCCCTTGAGCATGAGGTAGACCTATATGACATATGATTACCAATTTAATACCTTAAATAGTACCTATATAGATTTTTTTATTTAGTATCATGAATAGGACCATTATTATGGGTACACCCTTAAGGAACCCCATTTTTAGTTATTATGGTTTGTTGGAATAGGTATCAGATTTATTTCTCTAGGTAGGAACTCAAGATTAATCTATCGTGGTATAGGCGGGTGGACCTTAATGTCCATGGCTTCCTTTTCCTTTTTATGATGAGTTGTTGGAAGCATCCTTTGATGTTCTTCACATATATATGTGAGAATTATTGTATTTAATGAACATATTTTTTCATTAGGTTTTTGTTAGGGTATTCCATTGATCAAAGAGGATGTCCATTTCAATAGGGAAAAACAATTTCTCTTGTATCATGGATTGTCCCAAATATTCCTTCTTTTGAGATAATTTTTGGTGGGTTACCATTAAAGTAACTTCAATCATGATTAGATCCATGTAATGCGAATAATGTGCTTCATTGGTGGGATATCCCTATGGTATGTCTTTAGATTCGAATGAGATATATCGATGTGTTTCATAGATATTGATGAGAATCCGAGTTTGAGCCTATTCCTGAGCATCATTAGTAATCCTCTCATGATGATTCCCTCTTGGGTTTCCTAATTTAAATAATTGTTGTCACGATCTCCAGGGAAGCCTTATAAGAATATTCATACTAGGTTGAGGAAATGTTGTACTGTTGGAAAAAATGACTACGAGTACCCCTGTTGTAAAGATGTCAAATATTTGTAGGTAAAAAATTTTTGTTCTCCAAAAACACGCTATGTTAATGTATATAGTTCTTGATATACTCCCATGATCGACTATTGAAGTGAGTAGTCTTTGAGATTTGGTCCACATTCTTCCCAACATCCTATCAACAATGATATCGAAGGAAGTGATACATATCACATAATATTTTGTTTATCTTCCTCCAAAATTGGGATAGAGTATTTGAGATTATAATCCCACACAAATTCATATAATATCTAATAGGGTGTGGGATACAGATAATGTCAATGAATGTTATAGGGAAATTAAATTTATTATTTTAGAATTATATAACTCTAAAATAATTAGGTGGTGTGTAGATATTGTGGATATATCCTCATGGACTAACTCACTATGAATGATACCCTAAATGGTTTCATCATATGATGTCAACCATTCCTCCCCACACACCATTGGATATCTACTAGAAGTATTGGTCTATTGAGGAACTCTATGGAGAATAATCCCACTATATTAAAGTGTGAACTCCTAAATAAATGATCATTTATAATTAAAAACATCTTAAACATACAATATATATAATTAATATATAAACTAAAAATTATATTAGAAAATAAAAACATTCATACAATCAGACAAGACTGATCACCCAATTGGAGAATCACATATAGAAATAAATTAAGAAAGAAATAACGTACGCAATGAAATATAGGTGGATACACTATAATCCCCATGAACTTCCTTATCACAATCTCCATAACCCATATGACCAAATAAAAATCATTATTGAATAACTAAAGCCCCATAATAACATGTAACCTTAACCATGAGATGTTATTCTAGCAAATTATGATGAAATAGTGGCCTTTGAAGGTTGTGACTTCATTACTCAGTAAGGAACCATTAACAGAGTCCCAGAAATACCCAATAAATTCATTGATATATTCATGTGGAACACTCTTAATAAAAAAATTGACTATAAATAATGAAACAAATAAACCTTTTTTGATACATTGGTGTGCAACCACGATTGCCTATACATGATTAATCCAATAATAGAGTGTTTATTAGCAAGTCACGATATCTATGGAAAACCATGTGTTGAACAAAGGTCCTTTCATTCTGGTATACTAATAAACTTAAATGGAATTAAATAAATTTTCTATATTATATAATTTCATTAGTAATGATCTATATCGATATCACAACTTGGGGAATTCTTAGCCTCAGTATTTACTTTTTTCAATAAGTTGAGCCCTAACAGTTCCGGAGACTCGACCATGCCTGCCAAAGGCACCACTCACATCTGAAAGCAGTATATTCCTGTTACTATCCTCTACCCACAACAAATATAATCCCAACTCTTAATCCATGGTATACCTAATCATAATTTTTCTGTTTAAAATCAAAGACCCCCAAGGGGAATTTTCTACACAAATAACATAAAAATTACAAAGAGGACATATACGATATAGATTATTGGTATATATAAAAAACATATAATATCCACATGTTTCTATCTCTCATACATGAAAAAAACCACAATCCCCCTCCCAATATAATGACCTGACTCCCTGTAGATGAACATGCCCAAAATATCGATTTCAGTTTTAAGGTGAAACCCATGATCATCAATACCCATGACCATTTCAAAATTTATTTGGGAACCTACTAGGGTCCCTTGGTTATTACATAGTAGAGATCCCCAATACGGTGTCCTATTCATTCTTCAAATCTATGTAGTAATTAAATACAAATGTGTCATTATAATCCCTAATAGTTTAAGCCTTAATTGCTTCATTTAATTGATGAAATAATTCTCACCATCTATCTAGGGTCAATTAAATTAGTATAATGGATATAACTGATCATAGAGTTTCATATAGGCACACAGGTATAACTATTAAATTTTAAAACCTTCCCATACAAGAGAGATCTATAGTTTCCTATACTGTAGTCCCCTATTTCCTACAAGTTTTATAAGTAATATTACTTATAACACCTAAATTTCACCCATAAAGGGGTTCAAAAATCATTTTTATTCAATTTTAAGTGTGAGACTCTCCAATAGGGGTTGATACAACCAATCCATAAAATATGGTACATTGTAGATTTTTCACTTTATGAATATGAATTAAGTTACTTTTAGTTTCAATGTAAATTCATTTCAATAAAAACATCTCTGTTGATTTTGTTATGATGTCCTTTTACTGTAACCTAAAAAACACCTCGGTGGAGAGATAACATGACATAAATGTTGTAAAGTCCCAAATAACGATAAAGGATTGAACTGTTACTTTGTGGTATTAATTTCTTCAAACATACATATATATATATATTGTAATAAATTTATAGAGGCCTTAGGTGCATCAAAGGTTTTCTCTTATCCCAACACCCTAGAAAAGGATGAGAAAATTGGGTCGTATGGTTTGTTTGTAACCGTACGACATAAGATGCACGACCATGCGAGATTTGAAGTTATGGGGATAGATATATGATTCATGTTTTGTAAATGGTTAGTAAAACCATCTGGAAAACCGTGCATGGTTCCCCAAGTAGTTGTGAATGGTTCGTGACTGGAACACAGTTTGGCCGAACTGTGCATCAAACTATACACAGTGAAAAAATGGGTTAAATTACCCATTTTACCAACTTAACTTATTTTTTTAAATCCATTAATTTTCTCAATTATTCTCTATAATCTATATCTTCCTCATAAAATTTTTATGAACTCTCCTCCCCTTCTACATAGGTTTTGAGTCAACTCCTCCATCTAGTTCCCAAATAGAACACTGTTGGAACCGTTGGAATGATAGTGTTATGATCTATAATCCTCTCTAATATATTTCAAGGATCCCCCTCTCTCCATTTCACTATTTGGATTCAACAACATTGGCCCAATTTTTAGGTCATTTTATGGTTTTTCATTTTCTTCCAGCCCATCCTAAAGAAAATATTGATATTGGATGAGCTATATTCTATGAGTCTAATGTTGTTTGTCATTCCCTTTTTTCCTTTGACTCATTGAGTTCCATAAACTATTCCAATGTTCCACACTCCAGGCTATTCTGAAGAATCCTCCAAAATGTAAATTAAATTACATTGAATTGTTTCACATGTGTGCTATGACGATAACTAGAAACAAATCAGCTTAGTCATTGGTTTCTATGGATTATTATAATCCTTTGGGTGAGCTATACATAGAGGCCATTATTTCGGATTTGTTCAGGAATATTTTAACAACACATTGTTGTCTCTTTTAATATTTCCAAATGACATGTGTTGTAAATTGAATTGGATGGGTTAATGAACCTTGTGAAAATCACATTATTCATCCCAATTGATGATGGTATGACATAAATTGAATTAATAACATTATTATTCTCCATTAATTATGTCTTTAATCCAATATTCATAATGATACACCTTAACTAATTATGCCTAATAAGATATAATGTACTCAATAGAATGGAAAGACCCTCAATTGATCTATGATTTGAAATTAAAAGGGTTAAAGGATGATGAAAATCCCTTTCCCCATGCCACTTATCTTTGGTTGAGTTGAATGTATTGTTCCACTGCTTATGACTTGGTCCATGATACTTTATTGAGATAGATAAATTGTTTTTCCGTGACCAATGTTCCTTAACATAATTTTCTAAATAAAGGAGTTGGACCTTGTTTCACACATTTTATTTTGGATTCTTGGTTAATTACATTTTTTGGGCAGAGGTTTAACCATGGTGGATCTACGTTATAGATCTCTAGAAAATAATATCGTTC
Source organism: Viscum album (assembly GCA_963277665.1). Lineage (NCBI taxonomy): Eukaryota > Viridiplantae > Streptophyta > Magnoliopsida > Santalales > Viscaceae > Viscum > Viscum album. The sequence goes on from OY728146.1 coordinate 393,513,147, forward strand.
CTTTGGTTGGATATTGTAAATGGTTGTTAGATACATTTGGGGCTGGTAATCGGCTATGACTGATATAGACTTCATGTACATCATCTGCCTTTTCTTGTAGACCAGTTATATTTGTTCCCTTGGGGAGACACCATATATCGTCTCTATTGAAAGATTGGATGTATTGTTCCATGAGAGAGACTTGAACGATATGTATGATATTAGTTATAGACAAAAAGGTCATTTCATAACTTTTGTACATTATATTAGAGTGATATCAGGGACATCAAACATGGTCCACCATGGACAAGCTCCCGGAAAAAGAAGATGATTGATCATTTGATCCATAATTGGAAAGTATCCCCAAAATACGAATGATGGGATCATGGAGCTCTGCATGTTTTATATTGAGATTATTAAAATTTTTTCAAGGGAAATAAAAGTATTCAAATGGGAAATGGTTAGTCAGCTTAGAGAATGTCAAGATGTTTCCTCCATGAAAAATCACAAGATAAGGGACAATCAATCAGGTTCGATATATTACAAGTCATATAATATGTCAGATCATATAGGTTAAAGCACACCAACTTAGACAAAAAATAGTAGTTGGGTGGGTGTTCAAGTGGAACCTAGTCTAATACATTAGTTATTTACAACCTTCTTAAAATGTAAACTATATTGACAAAAATTTTATATTTATGTGGCACAAAATGGGAAGGCCATGACACCATGGGTATCATCCTACTAAGATTGTATCTCATATACTACTTAAATGACTTTGGTTCCCATGTAGGATTTTTGATATTAGGTGTAGGAAAAGTGAATAAGCTAGGCTCCATGGTATGATTTTCATTGTAGGATGGAGTTGGGTGAAGAGGATTGATCATGTGATCAAGTTTCTAGTTATTATTGTTTTCTCTTTTATTTTTTCAGAATGTTTTATCTTCATATAACCCTTTCATAGAAAGTACATTTAATATAGATATGACATTATATCACCAACCATTATTACGTATTATCCATTAAACTTCTAAACATAATTTTATATCCTTTCATGTTAATGATTTTTTTCTCTACTATTTTCATATTGGAATTGATTTTGCTGATATATATATACATATATCATATGCTTTTCTATTCTCTATTCAATGAGGATATAGTCTCCCCATGGAATTATCCAATGCCCTCATTATTGTTCTATAACCTCTAGAATTTGGATAGATTCCCTTGATGTCATGTAGACACTATCCCAGAGAACCTATTGAGTGGTACTCAGGGTGGGACACTACAAACTACTATCATATAAGTTTTTCCATTTGTCTTAATACTCGAGTTAGAGAGGATACTAGGACTTGGGAATATAGTCAACAACCTATTCCTAGGAGTAGCTACCCAACATACACAAGATACCCAAAACAGTGGGTAAATATTATTCGTTATTGAACCAAGTATTGTTTCATTGGATTTCACAAATGGGTGACTCATTTGATTTTTTTTTCCGGATATTTAATCTACTTGGTTTTTTTATTATTCTAGGACCAATGATAAAAGGGTGAACTAAAATCCTGTATCATACAAGAATATATAGGACTAAATTGACACACATATTTACGTGTAATATCAATATATCATCATGCATTGAATGTATTCCTTGAAGTTGTATTATATTACTAGTTATTTATAATTTGAAGTGTGGTATAGTTTTCAATGATGGAATAATTTGTCCGAATGACCAATAATTCCACATTAGATTATTGAATGGTGAGATTAATTGCAGGTCATCTGGACAATCCTCATCTACTACTTATTACACCCATCATCTGGTGTAATGTCTAGGATGCAGTAAGTTGATGTGCCAATTTAAATTTGAATGGTGTATGGGCCCTTGTTAATTGAAATTAAAAACAAAATTTACTAGATTGTGCTTCCAAATAAACTAAACAAGAATGAATATGAATTAATTTTATGAATGATTTATTATGTATAAATGTGATCCTTATGTATATAAAGAGATAAGATAGTCTAAATCGACCTTATTACTGGTCTATATGACATATATCCTTGTTCCCCTTTGTTTCTCTTCTTTATCACCTATTCCACACTCTTAGTTCAAGATAGGGTTTGTACATGACAATTAGTGGGATAATACATGTCATTATTTTCAACTTTCTCTATAAATTATAAATCTTTTTAGAAGTGTGAGTTTGGAAACTATAGATCCATGCCACCACAATGTCATCATGCGATACAGTTGGAAATTGGTGATGACGATAATCATGAGAAGGTGGTCCAAGAACCACCTGTGATACCTCCTGTTGTTCCACTGTATGACCCTCTTATAAAGCTTCTAATGGGTGATGGTCCTAATTTTGAGACACTTTTCTCTCCTTCGTGGAAACATTGCAATGTAATCCTAGACCCACACCATATATGGAAGATATAACCAGGTAATTCCTTCATTAGCATCACTACGACAAAACTAGGTTTTCGTTGCGCCACCCTTTATCAGTGCTAAATAAGTCGCAGATAATGTGTATATTTAAAATAAAAATTTAACAAAATTAATATATTGATATATATGTATGTTTATATAGATATAAAAATAATATATTTATTTTAAAAATGTTTTATATAAGCTTAACTGGACTATTACATTTAATAAATAAGTAATTTCAATAAAATGGATTTTAAATATTTTAAAAAATACTATAAATTAATTTTTTTAATTATCATTGACTAATAATCATTTAATAAAAATTTGAAGACACCAAAAATCAAAAAATTAATAAAAGGTCTATAATAAGATGAAAATGTAACTCAAGCCTCAAACGGCCAAAACCATTGATCCTGGTGACCGTTTGAGCTCAAAAACATATCAGATAGAATCCTGCGACGAGCTCTACGTGTTGTGACCCAAGGGAACCTTTTATAACATTTTATAAGGCCAAAAAATGGCATATAAGGCCTCCAAAACTATGTTTTTAATTAGGATACCAAAATGTTTTAACATTTGAGGGAATTGTATCTTCGTTTTAGGGTGCTTTTTTACCCTTTTCATCGGGGAATGAATTTATACTGAGGGGTTACATTTATATTGATATTATGGCTTTGAAATTTTATCATTTTCCACAATGTAATGTTACTTACAGTCAATTATAAAATCATTTATAATTTTTTTTATATACATCACCCATAAAAATTAACTTTTATAAATAAATAATTAATATCATTTACATATAAAGTCTATTTCTCAATGTATAAGGCATATCTAAATCAAATACTAATATCCATTTTTATTTAAAATAAAATATATTTATATTTAAATATCTATATGATGTGTTTTTGTGTGTGTGTGTTTGTATTTGTCTACATCAGTAATGAAAAACTGATATATATTATCTATATATTCCGAACATATGTATATACATATTAATATATAATATTTGTAAATATATATAAATATGTATAATTATACTCAAAAATACACATATAATATGTGTATGTGTGTGTGTGTATTATATATATTTCTATTTATTTATTTATAAACCCACACAAAAAATCATATTTTATAAATGTATTTAAAAATGATCTTATAAATATATATTAATATAATAATAAATATATAAAAATATAAATATAAATATATATATTTATATGGTTATATATATATATTAACCTAACTAAATATATATTCGTATATTAACATAAATATATATATGTTAATATAAATATATATTAATAGACAAGTAAGTATAACTAAATATATATATATATATATATTAATAAATAAAGAGAAAAGGAATATGGTGGAGTGGTAATGGCTTAGGCGCATTGTCAAGATGTCTATAGTTCGAATATAGGGGGAGGCAGGTCACACATGCATGTGGGGAATAATTTCTAGTGTTGTGGTGTCGGGGGTGCTGTTAAGGGTTGTGGTGTTCTAGCAGGAGCATGCTAGCTAGGGTGGGGTCAGGATGAAATTAAAGGGGGGTTGGAGGAGATGTTAAAGCCCCTACCCAAAATGTAGATATAATTTTCTATTTCTTTTTAATTTTTTTTAACTTTTATCATCACTGAATAAATCGATGATAAAGGTCCTTTTTATCATGGCTTTTTTTAGCACTGATAAAAAGGCCCTTTATCATAGATTTTCGAAGCACTGATAGAATCCCCTCTTTATATAAACGTCAATTAAAAGAGATTTTCTAGGACATTAAATGCCCACTTATCATGCTGATAAAGGACATATTTACAGTAGCACATCCTACCACCTTCATGGGAGATGGTGAACCTCAGGATACTGAATCTTGGTTCGAGGCTATGGTATCAATAATTTATGACCTCAAGAATCCTCCAGAGAAGATGGTCAAGCATGTGACCTATATGATGTGTGTCTCAGCCAAGCGATGGAGAGATGTTCTAATAGAGGCTATATTCCATCAATGTATGATCGGGGTGAATATCTTCATAACCTTTTTGACTATTTATTCACTATTAAATTGTAGACAGATTGAGTATGGGAATTCATACACCTAGATAAAGGATAAATTTAAATGATTGAATACTATTCTCTTTTTATTGAGTTAAAATATTTCCCCCATCCTATAATGGTGACAACAAAACTACTACGAGGATCATTGAGTATGGGCTTTATTATTCCATCCACTCACATGTGAGAATCTTTTTACTACCCACTATTTCTAAGATAGTGAACTAGGACCTCATAAATGGGTGATACCTGAGGTTGTCATGTAATGAGTAGTAGGGTAGTTTATAATCCTGAAAGCCCAGAGGTGATATGCCTAGTGCATGTTGCTACATTTGAGGGTTCATGGAAGGTTAGCACCATCCAAGTGGAATACTGAAATTCCATAGTGCGTCACTAGTTCCAGATGATAGGCCATAAAATGCACAATGAAGAAAGAACCTGATCGAGTGCCAAGATTGCAATAAAATAGGTCACCTCTAGTATTTCTTCCAGTCTTTTCCTTCTATTCCAACTAAGCGAGCTTCTTCACCTCCACCTACTTGAGGTGCAGGGTCATAAAACCATTAAATATGTGCAGATAGTCTTTTACAAGTAGAGGTACTATTTTTGTAGTCTCTACTTTACTATCCACCATATATGATAAAGGTTAATTGCACTATTTCTTATCTACTGCTACTATGGGTTTTCTGGTCCTAGTGATCAAATAATTGATTGGTGTTATAACACCTTAAAATCCATTTGGAGTTAAATAAGGGGGTATACTCTACTAAAAAGATCCCCCCTTTGTGTTAGGTTGGTATTTTGTTTCTAAGGAGTTTCTACGTCCTCAAGTTGATAGGCTTAGATGGCATTTTTTGTGTGGAATGTCTTGTGCCTAATCTAGACCAAGTGGACATCTGTCACTACCGAGGGTCATTCAAATCACTTTAGGTGAAAATGTATATCAATAATAGAGAGTGATATATGATGTCCAATCAATCTGGAATCAAGCATTATGGGTTTTGTGATATGATTTCACAGATGGCCAATCTTTTTATGTGTGATCAAGGATTGCAGTTAGTAGAATCTCATCTTAATGTGGACAGTTTTAGGAAATTTTTCCCTGATGATTTCCATGAATTACTTCCTTATAGGGAAGTCAGGGTCACCATGAATTTTGTGACTAGTGTGACACCAATGTCTTTTCATCAGTATAGGATAACACCTATAGATCTCAAATAACTCACAAAGAAGCTTGAATACTAGAGGATAAGGGGTTAATATGTCCCAATAGAAAATCTTGGGGTTCACCTGTCCTTTTCTTCAAGAATAAGGATGGTAATATAAGATTTTGATTAGATTACTGCAAACTAAGATAGCTTATGGGGAAGAATAGGTTTCCACTACCTTATATGGATGAACTTTTCATGCAGCTCCAAAGAGAAACTATTCTCTCTAAATTGATTTTAGGTCTTGCTACATTCAGTTTCGTGTGAGGCAATCAGACAAACCACATACAACATACCAGATTAGACACTACTTATACGAGTATCTGGTTATTTCAATCAGTCTTATGTACATGCCGAGATGCTTCATGGATTTGATGAATCAGGGTTTTCACTGACATCCTTATTCCTTCATGGTAGTCTTTACAAAAGACATCTCAGCTTAGTAATACTCTTGAAAAAACCATTATAGTCATATTGAGATCATTATGAGTACACAAAGATAGTAGAATTAATATGAGATTCTATATAAATCCAACTTTTGGACCATCAAGTGTTACTTTTTGTGTCATATAACATCTAAGGCAGGTGTATCAGTTCAGCTCGAGAATGAGAGAAATGTAGATTCTATTGACAAGCCCAAGAACTTGTTTTACATACAAATCTTCTTAGGTATACATAAATATTATAGATGTCTAATATTTGAATTTTCATTCCCAGAATCACTTATTATAGGTTTTAAAAAATGGGGTGATGTTTGAAATTAATGAACATTTTGAGACAAATTTTTAGGAGTTAACGTGAAGACTCACATAAAATTTGATTCTCATTCTTCCTGATCTATGGAAAAGTCATAAAGTCTATTGGGATGCTTCAAGAATCGGTCTTGGTGTAGTTCTAATATAGCGTGATAGAGTTGTGGAATATGGTTCCCTCCAATTTAAGATGCCTGAGTAGAAATATCCTATGAATTTCCTCGAGTCAACAGTCTTGGTTTATACCCATTATTGTTGTATGAATTAAATGTTGGGTGGGTTGTTCGTTGTTTACACAGACGATGAAACTCTCCAATACATCTCTACTAAATGGGAATTGAATTTAAGGTAGCACATTTGGGTGGAATACCTTCAGTTATTCCACTTTGTGATTTCATACACACCCAAAAAGGGCATTGAAGTGGATGATTCCTTGAATTTAAGAATGATTTTGATGCTGTCAAAGACAAAACTAGTTATTTGTGGATGATGGATTCATTTTTTGAAATGAATTTTTATTTTCATGATAAAAAAGTTGAATCAGTTAAATCCATTATAGTACTGACATTCTCCCTCCTAGAGTGGGTTCATATGAGACAATTAATAGATTATGAGGGTATTTTATTTAGGGATAGAATAATAGGAGAGAAACCACCTCTGTGTTGGGTTGTTGATGGCACCGAGACATTTCCCTTCCATAGTCATGTATGAGTACCATTAGATATATGTGTAGAAATTATGAGGGAACCAGATTCCTCTATTAAGGACTTTAATCCCAGGATTACAATGATGTAATGATATATGCATTGTCATTAATAATGGTTAGGTATGAAGACAATGATTATAGGATTCATCATTCGATTCTCCACATGTTAGTTGGTGAATGAAGAGCACCAACGACCAACTAGACATCTAGAACCACTATACATTCCTAACTAAAAATGGAATGACATTACCATGGATTTAGTTATGGGATTGGTGATGTCCTTTCAGGGTAGAAATAAATTATGGTTGAACATTGATAAGTTAACCATGGTCTCTCTCTTCTTACCTATCCAGTATACCTTTTATATTGATCAGTTGGGATTGTTGTACATCCGGGAGATTGCGAGACTTCATAGTGTGTCCAATTCTATCATTCTAGATAGACATTCATACTTCAAATAACATTTAATGAAAGGGTTACATAAGGAACAAGGTCCACATGTGCGATTGAGTACTTCTTATCACCTTCAGACTGAAAAATAGTCTGAATGGATGATTAAGGAATTAAAGGATTTTCTATGGGCCTATATCCTTGATTTTGGTGGTTCATGAGTGAATGAAATTCCTCTATTTGATATTTACATATAAAGAAATCTTTTAGGTATTTATTCAGAATGATCTATAGGAGGCCCTCTATGGTAGATCGTGTCATTAAGATATATGTCGAGTAGAGGTCGGTGAGGAAACTCTACTGGGTCATCATCTCGTTCATGGGCCTTCAGAGAACGTCTAAATAATTTAGAATCATATTATAAAAACTCAATATAGAATAAATTAATATACCAATCACCACCCTAGAACTCATGAGTTCATGGTGTGGAATCAAGTATTTTTATCTGTATCACCTAGATTGTGTAAAACGTGAATCAGAAGATAGGGAATGTTACCACTATGATATGTTGGTCCATTCGATATAGTGGAGAGAGTTGGGAAGTTGGAATATTAGTTAACATTACCTTAAATGTACCAGTTCATGAAAAACATCTCATATGTATCTCAGATTTGAGAGTATTATGTTGACCTGTTTCATTCATTTTACACTAAGGTTAGTGAGTTGGAAGAGGACGTGTCCTTCATGTATCAACTGATTTTCATAGTTGATCCAAACAAGATGGTTATATAAGTTATTTTAGTTACTCTAGTGCTAGTTGTGTGGAAGAATAAATTTTAATAAGATTAGATATTGGATCCTGAAGTCGATGTGTGTGCTAAGTGTCTAAAAATCTAGTCAGATGAATTTATATTACCATCATAAGGGAAACTCAGGGATGAGTTGTCTTAAGGAGGATATGTTGTAATGTATTGACATTGTATAAAGTTATGAACCATTATTTTTTGTCTTAATTCATTTAAAAATCCCTAAATATGATCCCTAATAATGTCAATTATTCCATGGGTGCATCTGATAGTCATTCGAATCGTAAAATCCAAGAAAATGGATGTCAGACTAGGTTGCACAGTTTGTTTGTAGTCGTGAGACCAAGGGTGTAGAGGTGTGCGAGTGTTGCAGGTGTTGGGAAAAGATACATTTCACCCTTCTTATAACATTAGCCAAACCAATCATGAATTCATGTGCGGTTTCCTATGTATCAATGAATGGTGAAAAATTGGCACATGGTTTGGCCAAACCTTGAGAAAAACTGTGTGTAGTGATAAAAGGGGCGAGATTACTCATTTTCCCCTATTAAGAGATCCTTTAAATCCTATCCTCTTATTTAATATTCTTTAGTATCTATTTATTCAGCCAACAATGAATATAATCTCTTCAACCCTTCTACATAGTATTTGAGAAAACTCCCCGACCATTTTCTGGAATCAAAATCCATCTGATCCTACGTGACACTAGAGGTACGATATATAATACTCTCTAATTTATTTCATGGTTCTTATTCCATCCATGAACTATTTGATTGAAAAATTATTTTCCAAAATTTCATTTAATTTTATAGTTTATTCATTTTTATCAATTCTAGATCAAAGAAAACATTCATACTAAATGAGTTATGATATATGAGAATAAGGTAGGTGGTCATGTACATTTTCCTTCAACTCTCTGCGTTTTATAAATTCTGTTGTTGTGTCGCTCAGTGGCCTTTTATGGAGAGGCCTCCAAAATGAGAATCAAATTATTTTGAGTTGTTTCACACATGTTCTATGACCCTAAATACTAGCAAGTCACCTAATTCATTTATTTAAATGGCTTATGAAACCACTATTGGGGAGATATATTATTAACCGTTAGTTCTAAAATGGTTTAAAACCCCCTTGAAGTGTGTTTATATATGACCAATTCATTAGGTTTTAAATTAAATTATTTAGGTTAATGAAAATATTTACAAGCCCTTCCTCAATGCCACTTGAGGAAGGTTTGACTGAAATTGAATTAATAAAATGAATATGTGTTGTGCCTTTTTACTGAATTCAATATGGCCAGTAATAGGCCTTAACCAATTATTCCTAATATTATCTAATGTATTTAATTAAATTATATTTCCATTGTGTGATTATACATAATTTAGGTTTAATAAATCCATTTTCCTTGACCAATGATACTTAATGTATATGATTAAATAAATGAGGGGGGCGTTGTTGTATATGTTTTATATATGATGCTTGGTTAATTGCAGTTTCCATATTAATGAGGGTGAACAAAGGGGGTTCCCACATAAGGACCACATGGAAATACTTTCTTTCCTTATTACTAGATATTGTAAATGAGTTTTTATACATTTGTACCATCATTAGATTTGTATGGTATCGGATTTCAGTACATTATCTACATTTAATAAAGACGAGTGAAACCATTTCCCTATGGAGGACCCCTTGGATGGTCTCGATGCCATGATTGTTCAAACCGGTCCACGATAGAGACATGTAGGCATATGTGCGATACTAGATACATACTCAATGATATGTGGATAGTTTTTTTACGTCAGGCTAGAATGACACTTGGGACTTTTTACAAGGGCTCTTATGAATGAGATTTTGGACATGGACCTTGATGGGGACGTCATGTGATAATTGGAAAGTATCACTTGAGTTCCTAGGAAGGACTAGATGAGTTTCAACATGTCTAATAAAGAGATGATTAAAAAAATTCAAAAGAAATAAATGTTTTCAAATGGGAAATGATTAGTTGGTTTAGTGGATGTAGGGATGTTGTAACAACCCTATGTTTTCCAAAAATAAATTTAAATGCTTGAATTTGTGTTTAATGTAGATATTCATAAGTAGCCTTTAAAAATAATTTAACTGCTTCTAGGTTTTGAATTTTGAAAAATGGTCATCTACAATTATGTTGGGTATTTTATTGGGATTCTATTGGAACAAACTTGATTTTTTGGTGAATTGTAACCTACCCTTATGAGTAGTAATATGAACATAATGAATAGTAAATTGTATTATAATTTTATTTTCTTAAGCCTTTAAGATAATTACATATTGATTAATTTTTAAATGTGATATAAAAGCAGTAATAGTTTTTAAATTAATAATTTTGGAATTAAGTATTATTTTTTTAAAAACTAAATAAAAATTATTTAGAAAATTATTTTTTAAAAATGGACATTAATTTTTAATTCTACATATTGATAAATGGTTAGGGTGAATTTTGGGCATTTTTATGAAACAATTTATTTTTCGATGAATAGTAAAAAATTACAAGTTTGAGTTTTGGTGTGTTAACGACATCATTAATGAAGTAGTAATGATGTAAAAAATCTGGAATAACTGTGTACAGAAAAATAATTTATGAGGTTTCACATGTGGCTTATACCATGGGAAAATACCATGGGCAAGCCCATTGTTTTTCCAATACCAATAATTAGGTGTCCATCCGAATTTTTTAAAATTATACCTCACTTTTGATATAAATTCCAACCAATTCCTTCATTAAATTCTTTCCAAATTCCAAATTAACTATGATTTTGCCACCATACCACCCCAGTATCCATCCAATGGTTTCCTCAAGCCCACAAGGTCCCAACCATAATGTTCTAGGAGTAACTCTACAAGGTAAAAAATTCTCAATTTCATTCTTTTTTTCCATATAAGTTCTATTTTATGTGGTATAACATTCAAGTTTCCATATCATGTTACTATTTATTTCTTATTCATTATTTCTTATATATTATGATTAATTTATGGATGGGTGACACATGTCCCCTTTCTATTAATATTTTTTAAAACCATGTCACATAGTCGTAAGGCTGCCGAATGACTGTAAGGGATTTCTCAATTATTCTATTATTTTGAGTTCCTTTATTTTATTATTCATTCTTCATATCTTATTACCCAAGATGAATGAAATCTCTAGAAATCATGTATATTCTATATGTTCTCTTTCTCATGGAAAATACTTCAACATTAATCTTATCCTCTCCCACTTATTCAAGGAATAAAAAACATTTTCTGTGTTGTGTCGGATTACCGACATCGTGGATGAATTGATTTCAATTTCCTTTAATTATTTCAAGACTAGACATGGGACAATTTCTATTGTTGATACAGGTTATAATATATGTATTATGTCACTTACATGGTTCTAAAATTATTTGTTACTCATAGTTTTAATTTATAAGACTAAATAATGTTGTTGTTATCAAAGAACCACTAAAATGATCTAAACGAACATCATTAATGTTTAAACTTATGAATCATCATCATATAAGAAAATAAAGTAATAAATGGTATAAATTATGGTAATTAAAATATTTTGATACCTTTATATTCCAATTCTGGAGTTTTACTTTTAATCTACAAGAACATCTATCATGAACCGATCATGAAAATCATGTAAAGAACTCACCCAAAAGAGTGCAAGGAACAAAATAATTACACTTAAGAGGTGAAATGAGGTTATAAAATGATCAGATAATAATTTATAAACATGAAAATGTTTTGGAAAAATACTAATAACACTATTTTAACTATTATATAGGATTTTTAATCCATTTTGATGTAAGATAAGCCTCTGGTAAGGGAATTCTTAACCTGATTTCATTTCTTTGGGTTAACATTCTACTTCGTTGTTTATGCAGTATTAAAATTGAGTGTGTGATGGTTTTTTCTTATATTATGTTTAATTATGTTTAATTATAACGTATATACATATTACATACACTCTATTAAGTCTCTCTTCAGTTTTATGATATTTATTACGATCTTTTCTTTTAAAATCCTCTTTTAATATTCTTTTTTTCACCCATCAAAAGAAATGTTGTTATGGTAATATTCATGTGGTATGATAATGTTATGGATATTTGTAATTGTTTATGATAAAGGGTGGGATCTATATTTCCCTCAAATTCATTGGGTATGTGTATGTTGGAGGTCGGTCATATGGCTATTCCTAGTGTAACTGCAATGGTTACACAAATTGTAAGGTAGCCCAGAGGATTACAAATTATATGGTAGCCCTGGGGGTTACAAGATTATGTATGGAAATCCCCAAGATACCTTTATGGTTCTACCTATGTTCTAATGTATTATGTAAATATCATGTTTCACAAAGTAAGTATATATATAAGTTGATAAGTATTTCTTTTGAAAATGATTTCATATGTTACAAGTATTCATGGACTAATATGTTCTTTCCTTCTTTTGATATCCCATTCTTAGTTTTTGTGCGCATACCATTTTTTAAATTAATGGACATGTATGAAAAATATGGAATCCATATTAAATGTTGAATAATTATCAAGGAGTCATGTTTTATGTTTTAATGTTTTAAATTTTGAAAAAATTGAAACTATTTTTTTGGTAACCACCATGTAAAAATGTGTAATGTTATGAATGTATTATGTCTTAAATATCTACATCTCTAAACATTAAAATATCTTCAATGTAAAAGGATGTGTTTTCTTGAAAAAATTAAAGTTCATTTATGTAATAATGCCTTTTCCATATAGATGTATCCTCCAATACTAATCAAAATCATTTGGAATGTCTAGATGGGGGCTCATACTACAATCACCATACCATTGATGGCTTTATCAATTCAGATACACCGACACAGGTTGAATTATGCAGCTAGTTGTGTGTCCAAGTGGAACCCAGTAAAATTCTTTAGTTATTTAATTCCATCATGAATTTAATATATTATGTCAGACTATTTATATTTATGTGGCATGAAATGGAAATTCCATGAAACCGTGGGTGACAAAATACTGAGATGTTTTCTCAAACCATGCTCGAGTACCGTTAGTAGACGAGTGGACAATATGATTTTAGTTGTATAAAAAGGGAAGTATCCAACTTAAAATTCATGATTTACCTTTCTAATAAAGATTTGGTATAAGAGGACTGAGCCTATGATCGAGATGATAGCTATTGAAGTTTTTGGTTTCTTATTATTTTGTTAGAATGTTGTATCTTTATTCAACCTCGTGCCCCAACTTGGTCATTTTTTGTATAAACATGACATACTATCATCATCAGTCATTCTTTGTTATTTATTCCGATTTTGAACATTATTTCCTTACTTCATGTTTATTATTTTGGTTTCCTCAACTATTGTGATATTTACATTGGTTATGATTATATATTTATATACAGATGCACTCTACTCTGATAAATGAGGGAATAGTGTCCCCACATACATACCCATAGACCTCACAACTAGGCAGAAGCCTATAGCATTTTGGGAGATCTAGTAGAGGTCATGTTTCCACAATCTAGGGAAACTTATTGAGTGTCACTTAGGGAAGGATTCTAAAAATTCCATATGAAATACTTGTATACCATATATAATGTTCACAATACCACTCACCTTATCCAATAATATTTACCATTTAATTATTGAAGATGAAAACTTTCCTAAGATCCCCAAGTATACTCCAAAATTAACTAAATGTCACCAACCATAAGAAACTCATTTGTGGCCCAAACATAATCCAAGCGATCCAAAAATACTATAAGAGAATTTTAATTAAAAACAATACTTTAAAAATGGAATAAAAGATTAAAAATCCATGTAGGCCTCACCATGACAACACAATGGCCAAGAACCCGTGTAATATCCCCTATACACCCCCAATATTAAATAAAGACATACCACTAATATATTCCACAATTATAAAGTACTATTCAAATTTATTTTCAGAAAAAATCACATATAAATATATTGTGTAACATACCCCCATTAGATCCATATACAACCACATGTGGACAATGTCACGACCCGTCCTCAGGGCCTGTGCCGTGACTACCCCAAGCCCGCCTTCCATAGGCCAGGGGCTGGCGACTAGAACCAAGGCGTAATTCCCGGTAAAGGGAAGGCATTGCCTTTGTAAAGTAAACAAGCACCCCAGAGTAAGCAAGCGGAAAAAGTAAATACTAAGTAAAATCTGGTATAAGAGTGAAGTGCGGAAAAGTAAGTGGGCCAGAATACAAACCCAAATTGAAAGTAAAGTACAACTCTAAAGGGAAAACAACAATTGAAAGGTAAAGCCACAACGACGAGCTGTCCACTGGGAATCCCACCCGAAGGGTGGGTACAAAAATCCTCCACTGCTCCTCGGGTCCAGTCGACCGCTCTGAGTACGTCCTGCCCAGTGTTCCACCTCCAGGTACCGTCCTTCTCCGCAAGCCTCCACCACGATCAACGATGTCCGTCTTCTGCAACCAACACAACGTAGTGCGGGCATAGGCCATGCAGGGGTGAGTATAAGCTACTCAGTAGGGACCCCGAGACCCCCGAAGGTCTCCCAAAATCCACAAAGGATAAACCAAAAAGGAAAGACACAGTCACAAAGTAACAACTGACACTGCTTAGGTATATGCCCATAAATATACCTAAGTCATCAATTCCAATACGCTCTAACCTTCGAGCCCATGTACAACCCAGTCCACACATGAAAAGCATACGTATTCCACACAGGAAAGAAAAACAAAATCCACACAAGATAGCACTACACAATCCACACAGGAAAGTAAAACAGGATTTAGCTCACACAGGTATACTTCTTCGAATGACGATAGAGATGATCCCTGATCCATCTAAGTCGTCGGACCCACAAAGGATCGATAGGTACTAACCCCCGCAATGACCCACACAGGATCGGACCCACATAGGATCTGTAGGCGCTGGCTCACATAGAACCGCTGAGCGTGAACCCACACATGATCGTACCCACACAGGATCAGTAGCACTGATCCACACAGGATCGCTGAGTGTTGTAGTCTTCGTCGTCGAATCCACTGAGGATCTCTGCACAGTCGTCGTCGCTGTCATAGTAGCAGTCGCAGCCAGCAGTAGGGTTCCCGCACACAACAAGCTCGTTCGGGAGGGTCCGCTCCACGAGCCGAGAGGCTGATACATCAACTGACACATAGTACAGAGTTGATGTACCCAAAAGTTCCCTGTCGTCAACAAAAACTCAATGTCGCAGAAGGCGCGTCAAACGGACGCCCGGTCTGAGTGTTATTGGATTTTTCGTCCCAGGGGCCCGGTTGGTTTTTTAAGACAAAACCAACCCGACCGTACTCCACCTGCGTCCAAACTTCGGGTGGAGTAAGCCAAAATATCCGTCTCACTAAGAGGAAACCAACAAAGTCGACGGCATGCCATTCGGAGGTCCGGAGCTTAAGATATGAGGGTTTCCGCTTCGAGGGCCCGGTTGGTTTCGTGTACGAACCAACCCGGACGAACTCAAAGTATTCCGAAACCTTGAGTGTGATATACCGAAATGACTGTCTTGTTCCAAGGATCGTGTCGCCGCTGACGGTGCATCGATCGGAGGTCCGTAGCCCGAGTTATAGGCAATTAAACCCAGACGGTCCGAAAACGGGGGTTTCGGGCTCGGACCGACCCGGCCCGAGCCCCCCCCGGTCAGCCCGAACCGGGTCGACCCGCCCCGTGTCCGGGTCGGCCCAGCCCGGTGCTGATCGGCCCGGACTGGCGACCCACGCGCTTGGCACGCTGGTCGGTGCTCGGCCAAAATAGCTGAGCCGTTTTGGCTCACGTGGGGGGGGGGGGGCGTTGCCCCTCCCTTTTCTTGTAACCGCGGCCCCTTAATTGGGGGCCGCAATGATGGTCGGCCAGGGGAATTAATTCCCTCGGCTCCTCCTCGTCCGGCCGGTTCCTGCCTAACAGGACCGGCGATGGCCGGTCCCCTCCCAGCTCTGACACCGACGGCCCGACACCGGCCGCCGGTCACCCTGCTCCGCCGCGGCCTGGAAAAGTCTGCGGCCCTTGTCATCCGGCAAGGTGTGACGGCACCGCTTCCCTCCGCCGCGGCCCCACTCCGGCCGCGGCGTCTTCGGTTTTCTTCGACGCGGCGCGACGGCGTCGCGTCCTTGTTCAACTTAACGGCGCGGCGCGGCGCCGCCGCGAAGTACTTGTCGTGCGATTTTCACGTGGTGCGACGGCACCACGCCATTCCGTCCAATACACAAAGTATCAACAAGGATATAAAGGAGGGTCGGCCATGTTTGTGTGGTCCGGCCCCCTCTCGTTAAATGATAACATTTAGTCGAATATCCACGAAGATCGACAAACTAGAATCATGAACGGAAATAATTAAATAAAATAAATCCCCTACCTCGGTTTCAAGAAAGGTGCACGTCAACGAGCCGCGGAAGACGAGCGTCGCGGAGGTCGGGCGTCGCAGAAAACGAACATTGATTCCGTTGTCGTCGAGGTGTGTCCGAAGAGGAAACGTCGCAGAAGAAGAACGTCGTGGAAGAAGTTCTCCGCGTTCTTCGGTGGTGATGTTCTTCATTGAAGAACGGTGTTCTTCGTCGGAGTCTGTGGTGTTCTTCACGTTCTTCGTCGAAGATGTTCTTTGTTGGAGATGAAGAAGATCTTAACGCTTCCCAAAAACTCTCAACGTGGCATAAACTCTAACATTAATAAAATAAGCCCAAGTCTTAATTTATTAACACAACTTACTCTTTTGAATTTCAAGAGTTTTAAATTCAATTAACCACACTTAACTCACCTCATTAAAATTACACAAGTTGTCAAATTAAATGGAGGGGAGTTAATGGGGAGTTGAAGAGTTGAAGAATATGATGGGGTGGGGTTCGTGTGGGCCCCACCACCCTCATAACCTCCCAAGGGAGGTTGGGTAGTTACCTAACGTCCACCCATAGCCTTAAAACATAAAAGGAAAATAAAAATTGCAGAATAATAATAAATTAACTTCCACAATTTTTATCATCCACACACGTGATAATGCTACTCCGGAACAGGAGTTCCTAAGAAATTATCGGCGTTGCGGTTCCATCAGTGCCCTCGGAATTAAATTCTGGGAACCTTTTCAAAAGTTAGAAATTCCCACTCGTTCGTCCACTGAACGTACCCGAGCTAAACTTCGGATAGAAATTCCAGGCACTCCGGGCCTCGGAATCAAGTACCGTCTGAAACCGCGTTCTTGTAAAATTCCAAAGAAATTTAAGAAAAAAATTTCCCATGAAATTTAAGATTCCTTACATTACTCTCACCTCAGGGATTTGCGTCCCCGTAAAGATACATCATATCTAGGGAAACAAATGAGGGTACCAAGAACACATCTGAGCCTCCCGCTCCCAAGTGCTCTCTTGGAGGTTTCCGTGCCGCCATCTGATGCACACTAGAGGAATCGACCTTCCACGTAGGACCCGCTCTTGTTGATCCTCGATCTCCACCGGGACCTCCGAAAAAGTCGCCCCATCATCAACATATAGCTCCCCATGGTCAATGATGTGCGTCGGGTCATGCACGTATCTCCTCAGCTGAGATACGTGGAAGACGTCGTGCACTCGGTGCAACTGAGGTGGTAGAGCCAGGCGATAAGCCACCTCGCCAATCCTGATGAGGAGCTGGAATGGTACGATGAAGCATGGAGACAACTTGTCGCCTCGGCCAAATCTCTGTAATCCACGTCGAGGTGAGACACGCAAAAAGACGTGGTCGCCATCCTCAAACTCTAGTGGCCTCCGCCTCCTATCAGCATAAGACTTCTGCCTGCTCTGAGCTATCGTCATCCACTCCTAGATGACCTGGACCTTCTCTGTCATGGCCTGGACCATCTCTGGTCCCATAAGTGCTGACTCCCCAGGGTCTGTCTAGCACAAAAGAGATCTACAAGGTCGGCCGTACAACGCCTCGTATGGTGCCATCCCGATGGTGGAGTGGTAGCTGTTGTTGTACGCAAACTCCACCAAGGGTAGGTGGTCCTCCCAACTATGACCAAAGTCGAGGACGCATGCGCGGAGCATGTCCTCAAGAGTCTGAATGGTCCTCTCCATCTGACCATCCGTCTGAGGGTGAAAGGCTATGCTCAGACATAGCTGCGTCCCGAGTGCCTCCTGTAATCCCTTCCATAGCCGGGAATTAAATCTAGCATCTCGATCAGAGACGATAGATGATGGAACTCCATGAAGCCACACAATCTCCTGAACGTAAAGACGTCCCATGCTCTCTACTGAGCTCGGCTCTCTGATGGGTAAGAAGTGAGCCGACTTGGTGAGTCGGTCGACAATCACCCAAATGGAGTCGTGACCTATAGAAGTGCATGGAAGTCCAGTCACGAAGTCCATAGATATGTCGTCCCACTTCCACTCCTGAACCTCCAAGGGTTGTACCAAGCCTGTTGGTACCTGGTGCTCTGCCTTCACCTGCTGGAAGGTGAGGCATCGAGAAACGAACTATGCCACAACCTTCTTCATGCCCGGCCACCAGTGATGTCGTCTGAGATCCCGGTACATCTTCGCCACTCCAGGATGAACCACCAAAGGAGAAGTGTGAAAATCTCTCAGCACCTCCTCTCGTAAAGCGACTGGTACTAAGGTACGCCCACTGAAAAGGATGTCGTGCTCTACTCCAAAGGATAAACCATCAGGTGCATGTCCTGAGGATATCTGTGCACGTCGTGTCTCACATTCAGTGTCCCCACGTTGTGCCTCTCTGACCAGCTGCAGTAGTGGAGGAGTGACTGTGAGAGGCTGAAGGAAGGCTGTTCCACCTCTATCCACACCTCTAGGGGCACTGGTCAAACTTTTTCTCAGCTCCTGGAAGCTCTGCTGTCATCTGTCTGACCACACGAAGGGTTTTCCCTTCTTCCTTAACGTTCTGCAAAGATTCAAAGATTTCTCCTTTTCTGAAACGGGAAATCCAATCTCATCCCCTGGATGAACCACGTTCCTTGCCTAATACAGTCAATCCCGTCATGATTAGTTAATTCATGGAATGGCTGACGTCGTAAGGCCTCGACGCTGCTACCAAGAGATCTAACCATTACTCTCGCCTCCAAGGGTTGAGTCACACTGTCAGCATCAGTGTGTGGTCACTGGGTCTCCTCTAGTAAGAATCCCGCAAGTGAGGGTCATGTAAACAGTTTTTAACTGGCACCTCTTAGTATTAACAAACAAAAGACAAGAAATCAAACGTCACTATTGCAAGTGTCTTTTATTACTTCAACTCAAAGTACAGGGACACAAACAAAGAAGCTACATGAATTATGGTCAAGGGCCTCTATGCCTGGAGCTAGTCCCACACTAGTCCACCCGCTTCCGGAGCTCCATGATCGTTAGCTTCAGCAGCCTGATGTAGTGCTCTCCCATGAGGTCGGGGTGGACCTCCTGCTGGTGGTGGTGGTAGAGCCTCAAAGCGTCGCCCAACACCTGCTGCTCGGCCAGCTCCTCTGCTTTGTCCGCCTGCTCCCTGCGGACCGCCACAGTCGAACCTCTTCCTCTACCTAGGTGGTTCCTCAACCATCTGTTTCTCCTCTGCATGGCGGGTCGGCCAGTCACGAGCCATGTGGCCCTGCCCGCCGCATGCATAGAACTATCTTCCACTCGAAAGAATGGCTCCGCACTGTGTGCCCCGTACTGCTGAGCCAGTGTCTTGAGGTCGTCTGCCTAGGGGTCTAGTCTGCCTGGACCCAAGAGTCATCCGTCGACTGCCAGCTGTAGAAGACTCTGCTACGTGCCGCCCTGCGGTGGGTCTCGGCACTGGTGTAGACTCAGCAAGAAAACTCTCGATCAAAAGGGCTCGCTCCAGTACTCCTGTCTGAGTCGGAATGCTGAGGGAGATCAGCGATGCCCTGATCTCATGTCTCAATCTCTGCTAAAAGGTCCGGGCCCGGAAGAATGGGTCCCGTACCATGTCTGTAGAGTAGTGCGAGAGATCGGTAAATCTCGCCGAGTACTGGGAGACCGTCATGCTGCCCTGCCGCAGCTGAAGAATCTCTTGAATGTGCACCACATGGAGGGTGGCTGGGAGGAACTCTGAGTGGAAGAGGCTCTCCAAGTCCATCCAGAGAAGAGATGCCTCATCGTGCATCTGGAGCATCAAGCTCCACCATCTTTCTGCTACTGCGTGCAGTAGGCTCGCTGCGAGGATCACCATGAGGTCTTCTAGTGTCCTCACTAACCGAAAAACTCATACCACTGCCTCCAGCCAGTCCTCGGGTGCCTGGGGGTCCATCTCCTCGTGGAACCTGGGCGGTCGCTGGCGCTGAAACTCATGCAGTGCACTGAGGCGACGTGCATCGTCAGCGGCTGGTGTTGGAAGCATCGGTGGCTCGGCGGGTAGAGCTACCGCCGGTTCCACTGCTGACAAAGAGCCCTGCACCAAGGCATCGTCCCTTGGTGGGCTGTTGTCATGCTCAACTCTCGGATCCCTAGTTGGCTGCCGTCGTGGGGCCATCCTGAAAAGGAAACAGGTGCGCCACGGTCAGAACAGTATACCTGGTGAGCTGATACAAAGTAATCACAAAGAAAACATGAAACACACATGCAATCAATTTTTTCGTGTATTAAGTCGGAAATCAGAAGTCAAGGTCCTGGTGTACGGATACGTCGGCCGCCGCACCAACACTGGACTCCCTGGACTGATAACCACATCCAATACACTAAACACTATTGCTTCACATAGAAAAGATCAGAGTTCGCGGTAGAACCGAACTCCTCTGATACCAATTTGTCACGACCCATCCTCGGGGCTCGTGTCGTGGCTACCCCAATCCCGCCTTCCATAGGCCAGGGGCTGGGGACTAGCACCAAGGCATAATTACCGGTAAAGGGAAGGCATTTCCTTCGTAAAGTAAACAAGCACCACCGAGTAAGCAAGAGGAAAATGTAAATACTAAGTAAAATCTGGTAGAAGAGTGAAGTGCGGAAAAGTAAGTGGGCCAGTATACAAACCCAAACTGAAAGTAAAGTACAACTCGAAAGGGAAAACAACAACTGAAAGGTAAAGCCGCAACGACGAGTTTTCCACTAGGAATCCCACCTGAAGGGTGGGTACAGAAAGCCTCCACTGCTCCTCGGGTCCAGTCAACCGCTCTGAGTATGTCCTGCCCAGTGGTCCACCTCCAGGTACCGTCCTGCTCCGCCAGCCTCCACCACGATCAACGCTGTCCATCGTCTGCAACCATCACAACGTAGTGCGGGCATAGCCCGTGCAGGGGTGAGTATAAGATACTCAGTAAAGACTTTGAGACCCCCAAAGGTCTCCCAAAATCCACAAAGGATAAACCACAAAGTAAAGAAACAATCACGAAGTAACAACCGACACTGCTTAGGTATATGCCCATACATATATCTAAGTCATCAATTCCAATACGCTCCATCCTCCGAGCCCAAGTACAACCCAGTCCACACAGGAAAGCATATGTATTCCACACAGGAAAGAAAAACGAAATCCACACAGGATAACACTACACAATCCACACAGGAATGTAAAACAGGATTCAGATCACACAGGTATACTTCTTCGAAAGACGATAGAGATGATCACTGATCCATCTAAGTCGTTGGACCCACAAAGGATCGATAGGTACTAACCCCCGCAATGTCCCACACAGGATCGGACCCACACAGGATCTGTAGGCGCTGGCTCACACAAAACCGCTGAGCGCGGACCCACACAGGATCGAACCCACACAGGATCGCTAGCACTGATCCACACAGGATCGCTGAGTGCTATAGTCTTCGTCATCGAATCCACTGAGGATCTCTGCACAGTCTTCGTCGCAGTCATAGTAGCAGTCGCAGCCAGCACTAGGGTTCCCGCACACAACAAGCTCGTTCGGGAGGGTCTGCTCCACGAGCCGAGAGGCTGATACATCAACTGACACATATTCCAGAGTTGATGTATCCAAAAGTTCCGTATAGTCAACAGGAACACAACGTCGCAGACGGCGCGTCAAACGGACGCCCAGTCTGAGAGTTATTGGCTTTTTTGTCCCAGGGGCCCAGTTGGTTTTTTAAGGAAAAACCATCCCGACCGTACTCCACCTGAATCCAAACCTCTGGCGGAGTAAGCCAAAAGATCCGTCTCACTAAGAGGAAACCAACAAGGTCGACGGCAAGTCATTCGGACGTCCGGAGCTTAAGATATGAGCGTTTCCGCTCCGAGGGCCCGGTTGGTTTTGTGTACGAACCAACCCGGCCGAACACAAAGTATTCTGAAACCTTGAGTGCGATATACCGAAACGACCGGCTCATTCCAAGGATCGTGGCGCCGCTGACGGCGTATCGATCGAAGGTCCGTAGCCCGAGTTATGGGCAATTGAACCTAAACGGTCCGAAAACGGGGGTTTCGGGCCCGGACCGACCCGGCACGAGACCCCCCCCCCCCCCCCGGTCGGCCCGAACTGGGTCGACCCACCCCGGGTACGGGTCAGCCCGGCCCGGACCGGCGACCCGCGCGCTGGGCGCGCCGGTCGGTGCTCGGCCAAAACGGCCGAGCCGTTTTGGCTCGCGCAGGGGGGGGGGGAGGCGATGCCCCTCTCTTTTCTTGTAACCGCGACCCCTTAATTGGGGGCCGCAATGATGGCCGGCCAGGGGAATTAATTCTCCCAGCTCCTCTTTGTCCGACCGGCTCGACCTGGCTGGCTGGTTCCTACCTAAAGGCACCAGCAATGGCCAGTCCCCTTCCAGCTCCGACACCGGCAGCCCGACACCGGTCGCCGGTCACCCTGCTCCGTCGCGGCCCTTGTCGTCCGATGCGGTGCGACGGCACCGCGCCCCTCCGCCGTGGCCCCGCTCCGGCCACGGCGTCTTTGGTTTTCTTCAACGTGGGGCGACGGCGTTGTGTCCTTGTTTAACTTCACGGCGTGGCGCGACGGCGCCGCGAAGTACTTGACGTGCGATTTGCGCGTGGTGCGACGACACCACACTATTCTGTCCAATCCACAAAGTATCAACAAGGATAAAAAGGAGGGTCAGCCGTGTTTGTGCGGTTCGGCCCCCACTCGTTAAATGATAACATTTAGTCAAATATCCACAAATATCGACAAACTAGAATCATGAACGAAAATAATTAAATAAAATAAATCCCCTACCTCGGTTTCAAGAACGGTGCACATCAACGAGCCGCGGAAGACGAGCGTCGCGGAGGTCGGGCGTCGCGGAAAACAAACGTCGATTCCATTGTCGTCGAGGTGCATCTGAAGAGGAAACGTCATGGAAGAAGAACGTCGTGGAAAAAGTTCTTTTCATTCTTCGATGATGATGTTCTTCGTTGAAGAACAGTGTTCTTCGTCGGAGTCCGAGGTGTTCTTCACGTTCTTCGTCGAAGATGTTCTTCGTTGGAGATGAAGAAGATCTTCACGCTTCCCAAAACCTCTCAACGTGGCATAAACTCTAAAATTAATAAAATAATCCCAAGTCTTAATTTATTAACAGAACTTACTCTTTTGAATTTCAAGAGTTTGAAATTCAATTAACCACACTTAACTCACCTCATTAAAATTGCACAAGTTGTCAAATTAAATTTAGGGGAGTTAATGGGGAGTTGAAGAGTTGAATAATATGAAGGGGTGGGGTTCGTGTGGGCCCCAACACCCTCATAACCTCCCAAGGGAGGTTGGGTAGTTAGCCAACTTCCACCCATAACCTTAAAACCCAAAAGGAAAATAAAAATTGTAGAATAATAATAAATTAACTTCCACAATTTTTATCATCCACACCCGTGATAACGCAACTCCGGAACAGGAGTTCCTAAGAAATTACCAGCGATATGGTTCCATTGGTGCCCTCAGAATTCAATTCCAGGGACCGGTTCAAAAGTTAGAAATTCCCGCTTGTTCGTTCACTGAACGTACACGAGCTAAATTTCGGATAGAATTTCTGGGCACTCCGGGCCTCGGAATCAAGTACCGTCTGAAACCGCGTTCTTGTAAAATTCCAAAGAAAATTAAGAAAAAAATTTCCCATGAATTTTATGGGTCTTTACAGACAACATCATGACACAATATCTCACAATGCAGTGTGAAATCACAAAATAAATCATTTGATTCCACCATTCTCCAATGGAATAAGAATAAAATATGTGAAGCTGTGAACTCAATTTTTTTTAAATAACAATGGAGAATACGGTTCGAGGCCAATTTTTTTTTGGGGGGTAATGAAACTGAATATGTTATGTAATCCCCAATAAGAAAACCCCATAATCATTATATAAGAGGATGAGGGTGGGGTTAAAAATCTATTTTGTTCAACATATATTAAGGGGTGACTCCACCTAAATGTGAAGGGGTAAAACACAATTCCCCCATATGATTCTCACAAGCTAGACGATACTATTTCATTTGTTATCCAATGGACACCTATAAAGAAAGAAAGACATTCCACCCCTATCCTATAGTTATATATCAATTCTTCAAGGAATGGATTTAATATAATGGGTGATGAAACTATATTTATTTTACAAAATCACCTTATAATAGTAATAATTACTCATAAAAAATATCGTAGACTCTTGAATGGAGGATATTGTGTCTTTGAGGACATAATATATTGGGAAATTATTTTTCAAAACATGTGATCATTCCTCTAAAATATTCCCACATTAGACCCCTTAAATACTTCACATAAGTTAAAATAATCTTTATAACTATGGGTGTGGATGGAAAATAAATATGAATTATTATATGATAATTATGTTTAAACACAAACAAAATAATCACAGATCATAAGTGAGCTTACCTAGATAATATGGGTATAATAATGAATTATAATAAAATAATACTAAAAAATCACTGATAATAAATCATGGAAAAGAGGAAAAATAAATTAATTAAAAGAGTGTGGAAACATTATTTCGTAAGAATGATCCATGAAGAATAAATTAAAATTTAGTATAAGAAATAAATATTGATGTCTTTCAACATTGGGAATGAAATTAAAATAAAATAATATGTACATGATACTCACCAGGACATTCACTGCATAGTATGCTTGGTATAATCATATATGTACCTTCACAATATTTGGATAATCCTCACTTAAACCCATTAGATTGGGTATATTATACCTTGTTCCACCTTTTCTAGGGATAAATACTCCTTGGTATTTTTTTGGATTAGGATAAAACCTCCTATGAACCCTTTGGCTAAGGACAAATCCTCCCTTGTTCACTTTGTCTTAGGATAAACCCCATGTAAACCATTTATCTTAGTATAATCCTTCACACATACGCATTTTATTAGGATAAATCAGGGTATGTACCATTTTTATTGAGTGGAATTCTCTTGTATACCATTTTCTTGAGATAAATCATCCCATGTAAAATATGACTTGGGATAAATCCTAAAATATACCTTTTGGAGCACATGATATATAAATGATTGTAATTTTTTTAAGGTATATATAGGGGCCCACCCATAATCATCCTTATATAAGTATTCTATAATAAATAAATCATATCATAAAAAACTGTCAAATAGAAAATGGGTTTACTATACATCCCAAATGAAATCACATTAATGAAACATTCATAATTTAATAAATAATTTAAACATTATATACCAATAGAAAATAAATGGCTAGCCAAAGATAATCATAAACATTTTCTGTAAATACAATTCCCCCAATAAAATAAAGAATATGTTATTTAGAAAATATAGATAAAGGGTATATATATTAGAAAATAATATTACCCAATTAATATATATATATGGTATCTAGGAAAACACACTTCAATGAATGAGATGGAAAACATGGTATTCACAAAGAATAAGTATTGGATGAAAATTTATGGTTATACAATAACGATAATTTGGAATGTCAACAGTAGTGATAAATAATTTTTTAATAGAATAACACATTGCATGTTTCATAGAGATGAATAAGGATGATGAAATTATTGGATAATTTTCTCTATCATGAACATGATATGTGAAGAGATAATAGATTAGATGAAAAACACATTTATTGGATTTTTATAAAAATATATTTCCAAATGAGAAATATTCATGATATTTTGAAATCATTTTAAAGGAAATGTTTTTTATAACTATGGGAGATATATTTTCCTTTAAAAATTATGAATGCATTTGGATAAAGTTTCAAAAAAATATAATGATACTGGAATAAAAAATTCCCAGGATAATTGATAAAAGGAAATAATTTTCAAGATTTAATTAAAATTACTCAAAAAGAAAATGTTAATGTTATAATATATATATCTCTAAATATGAGAATAAAATGTAACATTTAGTTTTTCATATTCATAATAATTTTGTTGAAAACCACATCACCTAAAAATATTATCAATCTCCCTATTAAAAAAATGATAATAAAAAATAATTCATATTATTGATAACTTTATAAAAAGAAACATGTCATGTTATTAATAATAAAGGATATAAAATTTCCCCAGAGGGGTTAAAAAATTTGAGAGGGTATGATTTTGGAATGAGTGAATGAATTAATAATTATATAATTAGTGGAATTAAAATATAAAACCCTCGAAGGATAATGATCTGGGAGTTAAATAAAAATTATTTGGATTAATAGATAATTCATTATATGATATATCAAAATATTAGTTTTACAACCATATAAAATAAAATTAGGTTCAAAATAGAAAATATTTCTCAAATGATGGAATTGGTGATGGAAATATCTAACATATAAAGGATAATTCTAATGAAACCATATGAAATGGGTGGATTTTGAATCCAATGTTCAAATACCATAAATAAGAATACTTCATAATTTTATATATCTGATATTTAGTATACACAAATTTAAGTGGAATATGGTGCACAAAATAAAATGTGTTTCCAATATGGAAATTTTCATTAGAAACTCCTACACTTTATTCACCATTGCTCAACCGTGAACAAAACACAATTCAAGGTTGAGTATTCAATTGTAAAAATACTTGTAAAAAATTCTTCAGGAAAAATAAACATGAAAATAAGCATATGGGTATGGGATATGGTTCTAGGAGGAAAAAATTCATATATTTTCTTCATGATATTATATGAAGATAGGTTTCATGATGAGGTGTCAGTGTTACAATTTCATAAACTAAGATATCAGTACTTTTTGGAGGAAAAATTTTCATTTTATATAATTTAATGTCACTATTCATATATAAATGACTTCAAAATGGAAAACAGCATAAGTGATGTGTGTGTGTGTCCATATTATTTTCATCCAATCATTTTGGATACATTCTAGAATGATTTAAATATTTATATTTATATTTTGTTTATATTTTACCCTAATTTAATTTTACCTTGAAAATTAAATTTTGACCATATAAATCAATGTTAATGGAAAAATGGACTTGTTCGAATGATCTGATGACTAATTTCATAAGAGAATAATTATTTTATTTAGGGGTGTAGCATGGTTGGAGATATAGTTATAGGAAAATAGATGGTGTAGGATATTAAGAATAAGTATTTGGATCTAATTTAATGATCAAAGTGGATATCAAAATGGTATATGAATGTTAGTAATAGAGCATCATTATTAAGGTTGTGGGGGAGTTTTGGTTCAATGGATGGGTAGGTGACCTATTCTTCAGGTGTTACACAATAATGTGGCTCGCTAATTCTATAAATGGGAATGGATTTTACTTCTTAAAAACCATGCATATGTTAAGGAAATGGGATCTAGTGTTCTCGAGTCTCTTTTTTCATGTATAAGAATCTCATTCAAGGAATATTATTCATGTCCAAGAGGAGGGAAGGATTCTACAATTTAGAAATCGGTATAGTGATTCAATTATTTATCATCTTATGTTTTCTAACTACAAAATGTTTCTCTTTTATGAATGGTACAGGTATATCGAGGGGTTTGGTAGAATCTTGTAAGTTTATAGTAACATGAGAATGATATAGATCAATTACGTGAAAATACATCATTAATTTAAAAAAATTGATGAAATAGGAACTATAGGATAACCTAAAAAAAGTAAGGCATATAGTATTGTCATTTTCCAATAGACTATATTGGTGCTCCCATTTCTTATTGGAGGATATATATTGTTTTAGGAATCATCAGCTGGTGTTGTGCATAAAAGATCATTAAATGGATTCCAACCTCTTATTGAATGGAGTGTGGGTGGTTGGAGGTTAGAGAAACATTGAACAGTGAATCAAAATTGTGGGGGATGTGGAATCTGTTTTATATTTTTTTTGTAATGTAGTTCTCTAGTGCAACTTGTTATGGAGGATAGAATATTCAAACTAACATTAAAAATATTCTTTCATGTGATTTAGTATTCTAGTAATAATGTGAAATAATAAAAATATAGTCTCATTTATTTTTTCTCAGTTTCATGTAATGTTTCTGTTTGAAGACCTTGCTGGGTTCTTCAATGGTGTGGGGTATTGATCCTCTCTAAGGAGGATTCTTCAATGTTGAACCATTAATTCAAATTGGGGAGATAGGTACAGACATGGTAGGTGGGTTAAATGGAAAACACCATGTTTAGGTTTTATACTAAATGATGAGGGCATGTGTGTGCTTGGGTAAACAAGAGTGGATGGGGTTATATGAGATTATGTGGACTCAACAATATTTATTTTGATCGGATTTTTATTCTTGTGATTTTAATTGGAGTTGAAGAAAGGGATATTAAAAATGTTATTAATTGGTTCATGCTTTATAATATTAACACCTCATATTTCTTTTCAGACTCAGCTGTTTTGGTTGTTCTTCTCTATGGAAAGGATTTCACCATATAAGATTTGACATATTTCCATAGAAAATATAGGGTGATGAAAGAACAAGGCACTGATCTTCAGAATTCATGGTGGGAAGGGAATTTTTCAAATGATGCTCCAGCCACCCAAGAGATTTTCAACATGAATATCCTTTTATATACATGTATTTTTTCTTTACCTAGTGATTTCAAATTCATTGTATGAATGGATTACCTTAAATATCACTCCTTTCTCCCACCATGATCATGGGGAATTATAAAAAACATTAATTTTCTATCAATATTATCATAGATACTAATTTTTATATAATAAATCGTTTTAATACTAAATAATAAAAATTGGGTGGGTATAAAATCAATTCAAAACCATATTTCAACTTCGTGACACTTAACTAAAAGGTAATAATGATAAAAAAATTTATTTTTGTAACATATTTATTTAGATCTAAAAAGATTAGACAAAAGATTTATTGGATCAATGAAGGTTTTAAAATTAATAATTTTATTCCTTAAATAAATATTTTATTATTAAAAAGTTTTTATTAATATCCATCATTATCTTACATAATTATAAAATCATAAAAATATTTATTTTCCCAAAAAACTATAGGGATATCATATAATTTACTTTTCCCTTAGTTTAAGAGGTTTCTACTTTGGTTATTGAAATAATATTTTGTGCTAGGGAATCATTTTTTAATAATTTCACTAAACCATAAATGTGAGGAAATGGACTTCTTCATGTCTATATAATTGATCAATTTCTTTGTTATAGATTGACAATAACTATCCTTCTGGAAAAATATTCAATAATAAAAAACACTTCCTTAATCATAGGATAATTTCTATTTTGTTATTTTTTCATCATTTTTGATATGTAAGATGTTGAATCTTCTTTATTTGATCATCTTCATCACTCGAACATCTATGAAACTCCTCCCTTATCTTATTTGGTGAGTTAAAGTGTTTGTAAAACCTCAAGATGTTAAACATAAATCAAGATAGTAGGGACATCATAACAATAATGTTTTAAATACTATATTTTATCCCACTTGGTACCTTATTTGGAGAATTACTATATTATCCATCACATCCATTATTAAATTGGTTTATCCTTACTCAAAATATCATTAAATCTACAATTCTTAATAAAAGAGGATCAATATTTATATCATAATGTGATCTGGAAAAACTCATCTTTTAAATGTGTTACACATTGAAATCATCATGTTATCATTTTGATCACACTAAATCAATATTGGTTTAATCTAGGCTTTATTAAATTGGGTTGTCTCATAGTTCATATCCTAATTCCATTAAATAATGAATAACTCATAAGGTATTGTAAAGAGAAAGTCGGTAAGAAAATGATATCACATAATAATTTCATGTTAGAGTTTTATCTAGAAATCTAATTCTTGTTCTAGTTTAGGATGAAGTAAATAACAAGTATTCCCTTTTTATGTTTATCACCCCTTGGTAGAACTATGATAGAGTCTATGTACACTTATAGTATCCATATAGGGATTTAATTACATGTAGAACCAAATATTAACTACAATACTAAAACATTATAATTTTATCTACTACATATATTAATACATAACAATTTTAAAAAACATCTTTTATCTTACCCCCCAAAAATAACTAAAATAATATTCAAAAATATCAAAGCACTACTCTAATACAAATTGAAGCCCCACGACCACCACCCCTAGATCTAATGTTACAATTTTATTTTAGAATATATATTTGATATAAATTTATGTCACCATTTGTTTATTATTCAAAATTACCATAACAATACCATTACAACTCATAAAACAACCCACGGTCCCATGAATATAAGGTTTAGTGTATTTGCAGTCTGATTACATTGAAGATTTATTTTACAAGTCATGTGAACTTTTTTCTATAATCAAACCACACCCAATCCCTTGAAATATTCACATAATTTTGATTCATATACATAACATCAGGTATGGAAAAATAAATATATATTTGTAATGATCTATGTTTTGGATAGGATGGAAATTCATAATAGAATTGAAATTGTTCAATTATTAAATGGGTAATTTTTAAAACCGATCATCGAAATTGAATTCCAAGAGTTATATTATTTAAATGTGATGTTTTTTTACTTGGATGAGTTCTCTCTATGTTTTCTTGGGTGGATCATGGAGTTTTGTGAGTACCGAACATGGAAATGGTTGGTTTTGAAAAGTAGAAGACAGTTTACAGTTTTTCTAAAACCATGAGGCTGACTATTGGAAAACGTGAGGCCATGTCCAAGGGGGGAAGAAGTGTTACACACTAGATATTACCAGTGTACTCTAGGAGGTAGTATCCTCACACTATACACCAAATGGTTTTCCCACGGCTTGGAAACTATGCGGGTAAAATAGTGTGGGTAAAACCGTGCGGATTGGTTTATTTATGAAATAAAATTAAATTAAATTAAATCAATTTAATTTAAATTAAAATTAAAATAATATAACCTCAAAAACCTCCTCTCCTATAAATTGAAACACAACCCTCACCCCTTGAAATCCTCAACCTCATGCGGAACCCCCCTTGGCTGACCCTCATTCTGCAATGAAATAATCACTAATTTATTCCGATTCATCGCATGATTCTTCATAGTAAGAATCTATACTCCCTACTATTCCACTAAATTATGATTTTCAATCTTCCATTCTCTGTATTTTAATTCATCCATTAGTTTTATGGTTTATTTATATCTAGTTTTTCATTAGGTCTAGGGTTTTGAAAATGGTCTCAAGGGACATATTCTTGCTTGTTACGGAAACCAGTACTGAAGGTGAAACTATTGGGCTTGATTAAGTTTTCCACTAATTGTTTAATGTGACATTTTTACTTTGTTTTTTTTGTTCTTAGTTTATAATTGGATTGTTTATTATTTTTAGTCCCTGGTAATTAATTTGAGGTGTGTCGGTCCATGCCACATTAATTTGGAGTTTCTAGTAATGTATGTACCGGGTTTTGGCCAATTTTGAGGGTGCACACACATATTCTATGGTATGTATATATATATATATATATAAATTTGTGTGTGTGTGTGTGTTCAATTTATGTGTTCCCTCATGGAATGTAGAACACATGTATTGGGTAAAGGGATGTATATATATGTGTCTCTGTGTGTGTGTGTGTCTATGTGTGTGTGTGTTTCTATATGTTAGTGAGGGGCGGTTCTTGGTTGGTGCTGATAAATCTCATGAGTGATTTTTTTTTCGGAATGGTCTACAGCTTGTGATAAGGTCCCTCTCATAACTTATATAATATAAGAATGATTTATATTGTATTAAACTACATTCTTAATTCAATTTGTTTATATTAAATTTCAGTGCTTGAATAAGTTCTTAGTTAAGATCATTGTTTGATTTGATAAACAGGTCATTGTCTTGTAATAAAACACCTCCAATGGAGTTTCTCTATCTATGAAATGTCACAATGGTAATTGATGATTATTTATCTTTCTTGTCCTTCTAGCATTGATGTTTGCCTTATTCATTTTTTTGATGCTATGATAGAAAAATAGAAGATTGAGACTTGTCCTTAATGTTGTTTAGATATTAGTTGGCCATTTTTGGTACATAGCATGTTAATATTTGACATGAAGGTTTTAGCTATTTGAATGACCTTAGAATGAAATATACCTTTTATAGGTGGTAGTTTATTCAGCCCAATACACCCCATGGGTGTTTGTACTTATGATCCTTGAGATGGAATATTCCATTACATAGAAGGTGATATGTTTTGGTAAATGTAATTGAGATTATTCGTGATAGATTAAATGAGATAGTGACATCCTTAAATTAGAATGACCAAAAGGATTGAATCCTTAAATCAATTTTCTATGCATTGTAAAATTGAGTTAGATTGACATTCAGTAGGATGACCCAAACCAAATGTCATGTCTTGAATAAATGGTTTAGACATAATTAATTGTTTGACTCATATTAAACGGGCTCAATAACTAGGATCCTTTAAGGGAGATAGAATATGCCTAGTGAGAAGCAAGAGAGGCCCTTTCCACATGTATTTGAAATTAATTTGAAAAATATGACAATGTTTTTTTTTTGAAATAATCAATATGGGTTTCCCTATGTATGATAGTGAAAATGATTTATTATGTGTAATATGGTATAATATTATTGAAATGAATAATAAATTCTTACTTATACATCACGTTATAATTGTGGAAATGATTGAATGATTATGGGTGGGAGGCATTCTTAACCAATT
Source organism: Viscum album (assembly GCA_963277665.1). Taxonomy (NCBI): domain Eukaryota; kingdom Viridiplantae; phylum Streptophyta; class Magnoliopsida; order Santalales; family Viscaceae; genus Viscum; species Viscum album. Next base: position 393,546,504 of record OY728146.1, read on the forward strand.
CCAATTGTAAATAATAAATGTGTTTGTGGATGGGATACATTCATACCCCCTTCCACTAATGTGAATTATTATGGATGGGAGGAATTCATACCTCATTTCAGTGCTATATTTGATTATGGATGAGAGGAATTCTTACCCCATTCCAGTTAATTATATATGTTCGGGTGGGAGGCATGATTACCCCACACTAGTTAAAATATCTATATGTATACGTATGACGTGCATTATTACCCCATTCTAATACTGTATTTAATTATTTATGGCTGTAATTATTACCCAATTCCAGTTAAATATACTTATTTTAATGAGAGACATGATTACCATGTACCAATTATCAACTATTTATCTTTGGGAGGGATTCTTACCCCATGCCATACATATATATATACAACGACATGATAAAAATATTTTCCTAGAAATGATTGGATGTTGGTATAGCCATCAAGAGTCCCTTGGGAACTTGGATGGGTGTTATTTATTTATGTAGTTACATTATTATACTCTCTATACGTGCACATTGTTTAATTATTATTAACTATTAGGATTTTTCATGACATTGTGGGTGTCGACCTAATGAGATTTCATCTCAGACCCTACTAGGGTACCCTTTGTACCTGAGTAGACCCATATACTTGCAGGACCTAGATTTATTAATTTATGCTTGTACCTGTTGAGTTAGTAGCAAAGGACCATGTTAGAGCTCAGAATGATCATGGAGATCTCACGTGGGGATTTTCTATGTTATCTTTATATTGTACGTCATTTTGAAGATTGTTTTGGTAGACTGAGTTAATTTATGTATCAATAACATGAAAATCATATATTTTATAAATTTTCATTGAACACTTTTATTATGTTAAATTTTATTCTTTTGAAACTCTGTTATCGGTATATTTACTTATTTTGATGTTTTATTCTATTTATATTCTGATATAACATTGTGAAAACACTAATATGAAGGTATATTCTACCCATTATCACCTTCTAATACCCTTGATGCTATTCAAATGTCTCTGGCATATGGGGATATGTTGTTGAGGTCATGTGAAAATTTTTTACAGCTTCCAATTTAGTGGTAAGACTTGCAGGGATGTTACAAAGTGGCACCATAGGTTGTTTCATTTATTTTTCCTGTTATTTTTTGTTGGTTGATTGGAGATTATGAATGTTATAGTTCATGGTTAATATTCTCTCTTAGGGTAGATCACAAAAAGTATGGGAAATGATCGAATGTATAGTGTGGGATTGCTGCTCATGTTGTTTGATATTATAGTGGATATGATTTCACAGTGAGTGACTATTATATTTTCCACTGTTTATTAATTAGCTTAATTGTGGGTAATTTTTTCCTTGGCCTAATCCAGTAAGGAAGCTGTATTGCATGTATCATATTAGGAACTTTGGGAATTCACATTCCATGCATAGATCCATCCCATGTAGTTAAATTTTGGATTACATGTTTTTTGATTATGTGCCTCTATTGATATGTCATTCTTAGTTTTATACCATGTTTTGATAAATCACATCATGATTCTCTATGTTAGCTTCTTGTAGTGACATGCTAACTGTTTTCCATATAACCGGTCTCTTTTTATAAATTAAATGGACGTGCTTATCATTGGAGCTAGTTTTCAATTTTGAGGTGTATGCAATCCTTATCTTCGTTAAAAGGTAACCCATATATTTGAACCATTATAAAAGGATGGAAAAATTTAATTAAAAATGAAATTTGTTTTTACTAGTGGGATGACAATTTCAAACTATAAAGTGTGTGGTAACTAAAATGGATGGTATGTGGCCACCCACCTCCCCAGACTATTGTAATTGAGCATGTTAAAATCTAAAATGTGTTTGGTTTGATTAATGGGATCCAATTTTCTTTCCATAGTGTATGGGTGATTTATGAATTGGAAAATGACAACCAATGATGTAAAATGGCTGTTTGTATAGGTTATATTGGGAAACTCTTTTAAAAGTAATGAGGGGTTTTATTTCTAATTTGAAAAGAATTTGTTTACTTCTAAAGGATCAAATAGTCCCAAGTAGGTCAGTTGGGGGAATGTTTTGTGAGATTAACCAATTGGGTGTTTGAACTCTAATGTTTTAACAACTTCATTTGGGTTTCAATTTGATGAAGCAATGATGGGTTTAAATGGGACCCTCATAGGATGCCTTATTAATTAAAATGGAATATTATAGTGAAATTTCTACTTATGTTTGAATTTCAACAAAGTAAATGGGTTTTAAAATGAAATTTTATATAACCCAACTGTTTTTCCCTTCGAGTGTTAGCTTATTCAAGTACCATGGTGTTTGTTTTAAAATATTACATGATTTAATGAAATGAAATCTTTTTTATTATTAAATTCTGAATTTTATTTAATGTAAAGGGATTGAAAAATGGAACCTTTAGTGGTATCCTTGTTTGAGACCCACGTGATTGGGTAGTTTGAGTCTTCCATTTTGCTTCCTTGGAACTAAACCATATGTGTTCTCCATAGGCAATATTTTAGCTTTAGAAATGGTTTGGTTATCATATTTCAATTCTAGTGACATTTTTAGTGACCCAATATTAACATACAAGGATATTATATCATTTTAGATGAATATTCACAACATTACTAAAATACATTCTAGAGGACTATAATAGATTAGTGTCTTTGGAAACATGAAAAAAATTATCTATCCTAGTAATATATCTTCAACATAATCCATAAAGATCAGTACCTTTGGTACTTCTACCTAAATTGTTTCTTCATAACCTAGAGAAAGGAAACATAAGAAAAGGGTCATCTCAAATTCTCAGTAAGGGTAAACAAGGGATACTTGTTACATTAACCCGATCATACGAAGTATGAGAAGAATATCACAAAGATATGAGATCATACCCATAATATCAAAGATCATAATTGATATCATGGCATAAATATTGGTAGTAAATAATACATTAATCATAATGAAAAAAATATCAAAAAAACCTCAAAAGCATAATGTAGGACTAAAACAACGAATTGTGGCATACACATAAGCATATAATGACTTCCATAGTAGCGAAGCCATCACTGCTACATACATATTAGTGGAAAAAGCCCTTTTCTAAACTAGGTTACCCCCATTCCAGCCTTGTATTTCTGAACTGAGTGACCCTCATTCCAGACCTGTATTATTGAACATAGTAACCCTTAAAACAGACCTATATCAGTTATTTGAGTAGCCCTATTTCTAGACATTTATTACTAAACTGAGTAAACCCTCCTTCCATCCATGTATTACTGAACTGAGTAAACCATCATTCCAGCCCTCTATTACTGAACCGGGTAACCCTCATTATAGACTTGTATTATTGAACTAGATAAACCCTCATTCTAACCCTATATTACTAAACTGAGTAAACCCTCATTATAGCCTTATCTTACTGAGCGTATTAATCCCATGTTCCATCCCTACCTATCTCGTGATATATATATATATCATTACACAAAGAATTGGAGAGAGATATGGGTCCCAACTATCTCATAATGAAATCATACATATATGTTCCACAAAACATATCATAACCCATAAAATGAAATGGGTATCATAAACATGTAAACATATCATAACCAGTGAGAAAATTTATTAGTTTCATATACATTTCACCAAAAGCATAACCCATGAAAGAAGTGGGTTTTAAATGTATATAACCCATAAAAGAGAAATAAGTTTCATAATTACTAGGTCATTAATCATAACTCATTCATATAATGTATGTGAATGAATCATTAAGATAATTTCCTAGAAAGGCAGGAGTAACATAAATAGACATCATATTTGATGGAAAATAATTTTGATGTTTCATTTAAAAACATTTCTTGAAGAAAATATAATTTATTTTTTGAAAAAATGTTTTTTAAAGAAAAAACCATTAAAAAATAATTTTCATAAAAAAATATGTCGAAAATTTATGAAATAATTTTTATAAAATTTTTGCTCAACTCTCATAAAATAGGATTCAATTTTTATTTAAAAAAACCATTCATTTAAAGTCAATTTTAAAAAATATATATAAATATATAAATTATTTTAAAACCATTTCATTGAAAACACTTTGAAAAAATTTAAATAATAATTTAAAATGTTTTGAAAATGATTTATTTGAAAACACTTTGAAAACATGTAAATAATGTTATTTTTTAAATCAATTTCATTAAAAACACTTTTAAAAAATGAAAATAATATAGAAAAAATTTTGAAAACCATTTTATTGAAAACACTTTGAAAACGTTTAAATAAGACTTCAAAACATTTTGAGAACCATTTTCTTTGAAAAGACTTTTAAAAAATTTAGATAATACATCAAAAAAAATTTAAAACCATTTTCATTGAAAGTATCTTTTTTTAAAAAAAATTAATGATTAACCATTTTAAAATTAAAAGGGATATTCATATGAATGATAGTCTGTAAATCTGTACATGTCATATGTGGTCAGTAGAACACTCCGTTATCATTTTAAAAAGTATAAAAAAGAGCCTTGTTCAGAAAGAAACATGAATATTACCATGAAGATATTGGTAGAATATAAACAGGTTAAAATTTTATTTTTGATATTATATGGGGATGGTATAATATTCTTGGAAGCCATATTCAAAAAACAAAAAATTCTGGCTGAATAGATGGTAAATTCTGTCTTTCCTAAAAACACTTTCTTAACTAAAATTTCTACCAGAGAGTTGAAAAAGGTACCAATACAAGATTTTAACATGAAAAAATAATGGATATATAAACTCATGAATATTCTTGAGAGATTTATCATAATATTTTATCAATGGAATCATAAATATAAACAATCTCTAAAAGTAGTAAGATTGTCTGAATAATCTCTAATAACTTCGTATCTGGGGATCATGATCTCTATGTTAGTAAATTAAATTAAATTAAGAATATAATATCTTTAAATTATATAGGTTCATGATATGGAATGTTAAGTTGAAGTATATTCACTATGAAAAAGGATTTTAGGTGCATAACAAAACATGAATCTCAATGAAGTCAAATTGAGACAAAAACAATTTTAGCAATTTGGAAACTTTTGAAACAGAAAACCCATGAATGGAGGATCATTACATGTATACGTGAATACAAATTAATTGAAATATATGATAAAAACAATTCAATCATGTGAATTACCAAATAAAATAAAATAGTGGTGAACATTGCTTGTATCCCACAGAAATTAAAAGTGAGATGAAAATCCCCATACCTTGTGTCTTGAATCTCTCTGTACACATAAAATATTCCTATATAATAAATATAATTATATTATAAATAATTTAAATAATAATATCCTTATACATAATACAACATATGGTTTTATTATGACCTTATATTACCCTCTTGTTAATGATCCTATGTTAAGTTTTCACATCGGGTAATATTCTCTTTGTTTTCCACATATGTCTTTATTTGTTATTTCATTGGTCCTTATACTTATATAATGATTCCAGAATATATATCATTATATAAATATCTAATTTATACAGTATATTTATATCAAAATAATTTATAGCATAAATAAGTATGAAATGGAAGACACTGTTCATGTAGAAGGTAAGATGTATGTACGCATGAATGATTTTTTTTCGTTTTTAGTATTGTATTAAAAGAATGTATTTAAATGATATATATATATATATATATATATTTAATTTTAACTTTAGTATTAATATATCATATATATCATATAATTTCATTAAATCTATCCTTAATACAGTCTATGTGGTGGGTGAACGAATCACATCGCTTTGAGGGGGCAGTGGTCCACATTTCCTCAAATGAGGTTATCGTATTCTCAGTAAATGGTAAGAAAAAAAATATGTTTGTTATTAAATGAATATATAATTTTAAATACATAATATTATATACATAATAAATATAACATATTATATATATATATATATACATTTTACATCATGAAGGCCACCATGATTGGTGGTAAAGGGAAAATGAATAATCATCCTTTCACGTGGTAGTAGTTTGTTGTAAACAGAAACAATATATTCATTATGCCTTAGATGGAGGTGTGTGTCAGTGTAGGTTAGAACCATTGAATAAGAAAATCCTAGTTTATGGGTGATATTTTTATTGTCACATGATAATGGAATAAGGATAGTGGGAGGGTGAAGAAGGTAAATAAATTGAAGGAGCTTGAGAGAAGGCGTTACCTGTAAGTCCGGTATATCATTTTGGTTTGTGCGCAAAAGGATTCCTTGAGAGGGTTTCTTCACAAATGGTGGTTGCATGGTCATGGTGGTGGGTTGTTGGGAGGTTATGTTTTCAGATATTTTATGAACATAAATGGTTATAGAGATGCGAGAAATGGGTAGTGGTTGTGGCCTTTTATAGGGAAGGAAAAGAACTCACATGGAATGTTTTGAATCAAATTTGGTGTGAACTTGTTATTATCGAAAATAGGTCTTAAAAAATAAAAAATAAACTCAATAATGGATGGTTTATGGCCAAACAATAGACAAAAAATGTGTTTTGGACATGTTTTATAGGTCATTTGGGCCCTTCTGTTTAAGGTTTCATCATTAACTAAGATTAATTTGGCCTTAACTGTTGTGATTAATTATAATAACTTTTAATAACAAATTTGGTAAAAAAATAACATGAAATTATTAAAAATTAAATATTAGACTGAATAAAATATTTTATGTCATATTTTTTAAAATCCAGTTCCAGATGTGGAAAAATTACGATTAGTTCAAATCCTGCATATGGGACGAAATAATTGGGTTTTAAAGAAGGGAAAAGTTCAAAATATTATTAACATTTCATGTTGAGTTCAAAAGAAAAATTGATTATATTGAATATAATTATATTAATATATGTAATATTAATCTAATGGGACCTTAAAAAATATTTAGAATATAATTTATTTTTAATAATTAATTAGTAAAATATGGGTTTTAACTAAAAAACATGATTTTTCACTATTCATCAAAAAATGATGTTTCTGAAAAAAATCCCAGGAAAAACCACTATAGGCTAATTTAAATGTTCTAAATTGAAAAATTTTGTTTATTTTATCCAATTAAATTTCTATATGTGTCTCAAATGATTTTTAATATTAAATGCAATTCATTCAGGAAAACAATATTTTAAACATAAAAGGACTTTACCAAAAATATTATTATTCACTATCAATATGTTTTATTTATATAAAACATCAAAATTTGAAATGTAGTTATCACTATGTTTAATTTCTACGTATAATTACCTTATTTTAACAATTAAAACAATGAAAATATATATTTCATAGAAACTCAGTGTTGTGTGTATCTTACGCCAAGTCGGTATATCTTGTAGCACAAGCCCAATTGGCATTGCGTGTAGTGGAATCCAAGCTCATATTGCATGTAACGAAAGAAAAGATGGAATTTCATGTGAAATGTGTGTTTTAATTATTGTTTTAGAATATATATATACATATACAGAACTATTTCTAGTGTCCTGTGAAATGAAAAATATTGAAAAGTTATGTTAATTTGAAAAAAATATTTCTCAAAATCTCAGGGTGTAATTTTATACCCCCATTAAAATGAATTTATCCCTATAAATTCATCTTTATTATAAATGATTTAATAATTTAATGTTTCGTTCATCGAAACCGACATCACAACAACGAATACATAAACATCCCTCAAAAAGCTAAATTCTGAACAATTTTTGTTACCCAAGGAAACATATGAATGTGTTTCCACATAGAACAACATAGGTTGGGAGTGAAGAATAGAAATGGAGGAAAATCATAAATGATTATAGGTAGTGATTGAGGTCATCATTCACAAATGAGTTAATTATTAAAGGAAAGATGAGGTCCACAAAGTCATAAATCATTGATGATTTAAGAAGCCATTAGATCAAAATAATTTAATGTATTGGGAAAACATTTAATTTTTATCACTTTAATAACATTGAGTAATTATTGATAGTTTTTATGGAAGAAATTAATTAATGGATTGTTCTTTTGAAAAATTTCTAATGCATCCATTACCTCATTTAAGGAATGTCTAGATTTTATCATTGATTCATAATGCACTAAAATACTATTTCAATGGATCTTAAGGACCATAAAATAATAATAAGTCTAACTATTTGTTTCTTAAAAAAACAAAAAGTATTAATCTATAAAAATTAACAGTAATAGTTCATCATAAATATTTATTCTTTACAAAAAAAATATACATTTAATAGGTTGTAGCATAGGCTAGTGGTAGGCATAAAACCCTTATCGGCCTTCAGTCATGGGTTCTAGACCCATGACCTTACCGTACATAATGGGTGGTCACATGAAATACATGATGTCCTTTTTTGAGACCAAAATAATATAATATATAAGATATATATCCTTGAAAAATGGTTAATCACTGATTATCCTTTTAACAAAGGATTTTAACACAATGTTAGTGCACAAATTATTCATTCGATGTTTATCTTTATCTCATCAATAATGGTTAACCTTATAACCCTATATAAGGATAAAAATTCGAAAGGATGGAAAAAGAGTTACAAAACCTGATTATCATTGGTTCCCATATACAATATAAATTTACAATTGGTTTTTACATTCCAATCAGCTTAATAACCTCATCAAATATTCTCTTAAAACATGGGAACAACATGAATTTCCATAAAAACTTTTGAAAAACACTAATGATTCATTATTACAATGTATATTTTATTTACTCTTTAAATCTATAAAATTTCTAAACATCATTAGTGGTAGAATAAACTACCTATAAACAGGTCCTTACTTAGTTACATCGTAATCAGTACTCTCTGATTTACCTATTCATATCCTAGATATCTTTATCTATGTAACATTATCTAAACATTAATAACATGTTAAGGGTTACCTTCCATTATTAGAAATTTTTACTTTCATAAGATAACATTTCTAGTCCATTATGTCCATTCAAAATATTATTGTAAATCCTTAGCAAAACATAAACTGAACAATCCATAAAAAATTCTTCATTCTTAATTCTGGAATCCAAATACTTTAATACATAAATTACATCATACTAAATCCATTAACAATTCTACTTCATCCTATTATAAAATAATTTTTTTCATCAAATTTCATTTGTACTCTCTTCATCATCAGCAATGTAACAATTACTCACACCAGCTTTTTGATTCTCTATATGAACATTCCTCTTGCGACATTATAGTGTATAAAGATAATTTTCACCACATTTAAAACAGTTAAAGCTCAATTAAGACATAGAGTGGCCAAAATTTCAATCTATTACATTAACCAAACTATTCATTTTTTCTATTACAGTCACTTGTATTATGTATGTCCTTTATATAGTCAAAAATACTTTTTTATTACACTAAGAAAGTAATTTTGTTTATTATTTCCACATTCCTGACATAATGGAAACCAAATCTTATTTCTACCATGGTCTCCATTACCCGGACTCTGAGAGAACTCCTTCTTTCTATTCTATGGTGAGTCAAAGAGTTGTTAAATTTAAACATTGTTAATCATGTTCTGGGAACAATGGTTATGCATGATCACCAAATACTTCACCCCCATGATCATTCACTTGACTGCTCTTCAGAAAATAGTCCATCGTATTCAACATTAATCCAGTTCGTTCTGGTTCCCACCATTGACTAAAACAAGAATCATAGTATTAGAATTACATATCACTGAAGAAAACCACATAATTATGAATGTAATTACATGTATGATGTATAAATCATGACACATTCAATAATTAATGACACATTCAGTTTATTCTAGGTTATTCATAGCTATGTTATATCTAAATCATTCATTATGGTTCATGAAGAGTTTGAGTATTACCAAAGCATATCCCTTAGGAGTGTAAAAATAGGTGTGTCATGAAGCCTATTGTTGTATACCAGAATAGCCCGAGTCAAGCCTAGTCATCTTTTAGGTGTTATTACCCCTTGGTACATCTATTCTATATCCACATCCAATTGAAGTATCCTGACAGTGATGTATTGGTTGGAAACCAATCACTCTTTCCTTTATCGAAATTTCAGGAAATTTTCCCTAATGTTAACTCATCCTTGTACTTGTCCATAGATATATTCCAAGATATATCCATAAAAATAAACCTAGGGATATTATTAAGGTTTTGTCATCCTAGTTTCAAAAGGATGACTAAACCTTTCTTTTTATACCAACTTTAGTGACCCATGATTTTCATACAATGATATTATAATATTTTAGATGAATATTCAATAAAATATAAAAATAAATTCCAGATGACCGTAGTAGTTTAGTGTTTTTGGAAACATGGAAAAAAATATTCTATACAGGTGAATGATCGTTAATATCTTCCTTAAATATATCCACCTTTAGTACATCAACCTTTAACCATTCTTTCTATCATAGAGAAAGGAACCATAAGAAATGGGTGAGTATAAATTCTCTGTAAGGGTGAATAAGGTAGATATGTAACTATTAAAATGATCAGATGGGTAATGAAAACATGATCATGATGATATAAGATCATACCCAACATATCGAAGATCATAAAAAAGATCATGGGATAAATATTGACAGTTTATATGACATGAATCATAATGAAATAAAGATCACAATCCATCAAAGCATATCATCTAAAAAATGGACTTTTGGAAAACACATTAGAATATAATGATTTATATAGTAGAAAATGAATCACCACCAAGACAATCTTAGTGGACAATGTCCTTTACTGAGAAAGGTAACCCCTATTATAGCCATGTATTGTTGAACCGAGTGACCCTCATTCCAACCCTGTATTACTTAAACAAGTCACCCCCATTACATACCAATTTTACTAAACCGAGTAACCCTCATGGAATCCCTATATGGCTGCACTGATTAAAACCTCATTCAATCCCTATATTACTAAATTGAGTAAACCCTCATCCTATACCAATATTACTGAACTCAGTCACACTCATTCCATCCCCCTATTACTGAACCATGTAAACACTCATTCTCGCCATGTGTTACTGAACTATGCAAACCCTCATTCCATCCTTTTCTTACTTAACTGAGTAAACCCTCATTCTAGACCTATCATTCTCATGGGATATAAATCATAACTGAATGTATTCAGGGGAGATAAAGGTTTCACCCATATCAAAATAAAATAAAACATACATGTGGAACAAAACATATCATAACCCATGAAATTAAATGGGTCTCATAAACAAGTAAATTTTAATAACCTATGGAAAATTTTACAAGTTTCATAATCAATTCATCATGTGCATACCCAATGAAGGATGTCGGTATCAAAAGCATATAACTTTTGAATGATAAATATAAATCATTAAAATTTTGTAATTAACAATTACAATATAATGGATATGAATGGAAAATTATGTACATTTCCTCGAAATACATGAGTAACATCAACTGGAATCATCTTAAAAGGAAAATAATTTTAATGTATCCTTTAAAATTTTTTCTTAATGAAAATTTATTTATTTTTTTGAAGAAGGATTTTTAAAACATAAAACAATTTTAAAATCATTTTTCATAGAAACTAACTTGAAAAGTTATGTAATAATTCTGAAAAAAAATCCTGAAAAACATATAAAATAAGATTCAAAACATTTTAATAATAAATATTCCATTGAAAACACATTAAAAACATATAATTAATGATTTAAATTGGTTTGAAAACCATATCATTGAAAACACTATGAAAACCTGTGAATAAATCTTGAAAACGTCTTGAATATAGTTTCATTGATTTTTTAAAAAACTTGTAATGAATCTCAAAAACTTTTTGATACCATTTCATTGAAAACAATTTGAAAACATATAAATAAGACTTTAAAACATTTTAAAAACCATTTTCATTGAATAAAAATTTATGACTTGAAAATAAGACCCAAAAACATATTGATACTTATTTATTTTAAAATTTATTTTAAAGAACATTTTTTTAATGATTATCCTTTTAAAAATATGGAGGGATATTCGATGAAATAACACAGGTAAAATCTGTAGATGTCGTAAGTGGTCAAAATAACATTACTTTGTCACCTTAAAAAGGATAAAAAAGTGCCTTGTTTGGAAAGTAACCAGAATATTCCCTTAAAGGGATTGGTAAAAGAAAAAAATGTTAAAACTATATTTTAGATAATATAGGGGAATATTATAATATTATTGGATACACTTTTTAGAGAATATTGATTTCCAACTGAAGAGAGGGTAAAATCGGGCCTTCCTAAAAACACTATCTTAACTATCATATGAAAAAATAGTATAAAAAGGTAACTATACATGAGTATATAATTAAATAATATTGGATACCAAAATACATGAATATTTTAGAGATATGGATTATAATATTTCATCAAATGAATCATAAACATAAATAATCTTGAAAAAGCAATGAGATTATCTCCATAAATAGTTATAAATTGGTGTCATTAGATCATGCTCTCCGTGCAAGGAAAGTAAATTAAATGAAGAAAATAATATCATGAAAACATTGAGATTATTTATATTTCTTGTAAAATGGAATTATATGTATCTTTAAAAAAGAGTTCAGGTGAATAACAAAACATGAGTATCAATGAAGGAAAATTGAAACAATTTTTTATATCAATTTAGATTCATTTGAAAAATAAAACCCTTGAAAGAAGGATATTAAAATGGATATGTGAATAAAAATGAATTTAATTATTTTATATTTAGAATAAAATCATTGTTAGTACCACACAATATAAAAGAGTGGAAAACAAAGCTTCTATCTCACAAAAATTAAATGGGAGATGAAATTCCCCTTACCTTGTGTCCTGACTCTCTTCGTACTCATACCAGATTCTTTTGTAATATATATATGTTTTTTATAAATCCTTAAAATAATCACTACCTTATACACAATACCATATATTGTTCGATTAGGAAATTATTTTACCCTCTTGTTAATGATCTTATTCTATGTTTTTACTTCTAGTAATATTTGATTTTGTTCTTCGCATGTGTCTTAATTTTTTTATATCATTGGCCCTTATACATATATCTAGATTCCATAATGTATATCTAGATATAAATATCATTATATCAAATATATTTATATTTTAATAATTTATAGCATAATACAGTATGAAATGTAATACACTGTTCATGGAGATGGTAAGCCGTACGTACGCATGAATGATGTTTTCCTTTTTTATTGTAGTATTAAAAGATCGTATATAAATGAAATATTTATGTATATATATGTATATGTACATATAATTATTATAGTAGTATTAAAATGTAATATAAATCTTATATATCATATATATCATATAATTTGAGGAAACCAATGCTTAATATATTCTATGTGTTGTGTGAACGAATCATATCGCTTTGAGGCGGCGATAGTCCACAATTCCTCAAATGAGATTATCAAATTAACACTAAAATGTATGTAAAAATATGTTTTTGGAAAAAAATAATACAGAATATTAAATAAATAATATATCAAATATATAAAAATGGTTTCCATAATAATGTAAACCATGATTGGTAGTAATGGAGAAATGAACAATCATCATTTTGTGAGATAGTTGTTTACCGTAAACAGAAACAGTATGTTCAAAATCCATTAGATAGATGTGTGTGTCAGTTTGGGTCAGAAACATGGAATAAAAACATCCTATAATATTTAGTATACTGGTGTTTTCACACGATAAGTGAATAAATATTTTGGATTGGTGACGAAGGGATGTAAAATAATTGATCTTGAAAAAAGATATTACCTCTAAATCGGGTAACTCCTTTTGGTTTGTGCACAAAATGCATTCCTGAGAGGGTTTTTGAAAAAAATGGAGGATTAATTGTTGAAGTGATGTTTTTTGGATTCTACTTGGGATGATATTGGATGAACTTAAAATGTTTGGGAGGTGTGAAGAATGGGTATAAGTGGTGGCATTTTATTGGGAAGGAAAAGGACTGACATGGAATTTTTAGAAACAAATTAGGTGATCAGAAGTTCTTACCTATAAAATCATTCCATAAAAATAAAAATAATTAATTAGTGGTTTATGGAAGAAATTTTGTTATCCAATCAGTTTTATAAAAGTTTCTAGGTCATTTTTGTACTTAATTTTAATGTTTTGTCCATAATTAAGCTTAATGTTTCCTCAATCGTTGTGATAAATTTTAATTGATTCTACTAATCATTTTGGTTTATAATTTAAATGGTATTATTAGAAAATAAATATTCATCATAATAAAATGGTGTGTGTTAGTTTTTTGAAATTCCAATCACAGAAGATGGAAAATTAATTTTTGTGCTAATCTGGTAGATGAGACGAAATAACAAGGTATTAAAGTAGGAAAATATTCAAAAGTTTGTAAAGATTTTAAATTCAGTTTAAAAACGAAATAGATTATATTGAATGAAATTTTATTAATATATTTTATATTTAAATAATTTATCCTCAAAAAATATATATAATATCAATTATCATTACTAATTAATTAGAGAAATATGATGTTTTTAACAAAAGGACGTATTTTTCACTTTTTTTCAAAAATTAGGTTTCACCGAAAAAATCTAAAAAATATACCTTAGGATAATTTAGAAATTTGGAATTTAAAATAGAATTTTTTTTTCCAATTCTATTTATAAATTTTTCTACAATTAATTTTATCATGTAAAGTGATTCTTTCAAGAAACAACATTTTTAACATAAAAGGGATTTACCCAAAATATTATCTTTCATTTTTAATATTTTTCATTTATATGTAACAAAAATATTTCAAAATTAGTTACTAATAAGTTTAATGGATGAGTAATAATTATCTTATTTAAGTAATTATAAAAATGAAAATTTATATTTTGTGGAAACTCAGTGATGCATGTATTGTATGCTAAGTCAGTGTTTCTTATAGTGAAATCCAATTTGGTAATACATGTGAAAGCAATGATGGAATTAGAATTTTAATATATATATATATATATATTTCCAGTTTCCTATGAAATGAAAAATCATGGAATGTAAATTTAATTCGAAAAAAATAATTCTCAAAATCTCAGGTTATTACAATTATACTAGCATGAACTCATTATGTGTCGAAACATTCTTCATTGTAAGGGGCCACACCATGGTTGGTGTCACCCTTAGAGTATTAGTGACTTAATAAATATGTTGTGTTTATTGACGTTGGGTGTTATTCAGGTGTCTCTGTACAGATTTGGAATTTTAGCTTTGTAATGAGACCCTTGTTTAGATGGGTGTTCATATTTTTCTTTGACCATGTTATAAGCATGAGAATTAGGTAATGCTCGGTTTCATCTTGTTAGAAAATCCCCAGGAATGGTTGTTGTCATCTTAGTTCATTTAACCATTTCTTCTCTTTGGTAGTGGATTACCTGACATGTCATTGTCCAAGTGAATGGTTGAATGGAGTTATATGAATATGGATTAAATATAATGTGTTGTTGTGAATAGTCTTGAGTCATCACCATGTAGGTTGACTTGAATGTTTAAGAATCAGTTTTTCTCAATTCATAGGATGAAATTCCAAGACACTCGTGTGTTTTGACAGGCCGATCAGTTTGGTTTTGACTAATTTCCATAGGCTATAATGTAATTACAGCAACTTATAAGAGTATTACATCCACATAAAATGTCAGTATGATCTAGATTTCTTATGAGTAGCTTGCATTATCATATTTCGGTGATGACGACATGCCTATAGTGTTGAGGTTCATATCAGTTCTGGTAATTATTTCCCTCTATATAAGAGCACAACCAAGAAATACCACATGGATTTGGATGGTTTGTTTAAAATCCCTTGGTGATGGTAGATTTTAAATATTTTTCGGTGCTTGATCAAAAGCAAAATGTTGTTTTGGTTATGGTGTATTCATAACTTGTGAAGCACTATTGGTCAGGTAGGAATTCAATGGTAAATATTGAGTGATCGCAGAAAGATATGGGATGTGCAGGCTTTTGATCGATTTTATTGGCACGTCGGCATGTGAAGATGAGTTCTACCAAGGTGTAGACCAGTAGTGGATCGATCAATCTTCTAGAAACTCTTGGATTCCTTTTAGTCTATTGAAATAAGAGATGTTCTTGTCTCTTATCATGACATTAGCCTTTTTTCATTATGAGTGCATCGTTCTTACACCACACTAACACTTTAAAGTCGTAGTGCTTGATTGGGTGAAATCTTTCGGTGTTGCACACAGGATGTGTGGTTTCCCCTAGTGGGTTGATTTTAGAAACATCATTGGATTTTAGGTGTCAGTATAGATGAACTTGTCAGTTCTAAACAAAAGGTTCCTTGGTGGAATAAATTGCAGTTTTTCTTGGAATACATCAGCTGTCTAAGTCAGATATTCTTGTAGATAGTAATACGGAGATGGATCAACTCATGGTTCTTGTTTAATCTATATGGTCGGTTAGAAAACCATTTTGGCACACCGTAAGGTGGAGATGAGTGCAGGTGATTTTTTTCTAGGGATTTTCATGAAACTCTAGCTTGAATTGGGTTTTGAGGTCGATGGGAAAATGATCGTTTGATCATCCTGAAATCACGCCAAGAGCATCATCAAATAGCTTAAGGGGATTATTTGTAAGGAAAATTATAATAGTGGTTGAGCCATGGTTTGGAATTGATCTCTTAATTTTAAATTCTAAAATGGGAAGTACCTTTAGCTAGATGCATGATGAGATGATTATAGGATCATATTTATGGGTTATGGGCTAGGTAGAGAACTGTAACGATGTTTCAGTTGGAGAACAAGTGTTTTCTCTAGTTTTAAATAGCTCAATTTCCATTTTCAATTGAAATTCGTAATGGGGAGTTGGGAATTTTGAAATGCAATCTGACTATTTGAATAACGCTTCCAGACCCTTATTTATCATTTAAGGTTTTTATTATGCTTGAAGCCTTCTTGGGGGTGAGAAGTGCTATGGTAGGCATGTTGTAACGATACACATTTTGGAAAGGACAAAAATTTAGAAGAAATATCATATTTTTCTATTATTGAATGGGTCATCCTTAAAAATGGACTTTTGATGTGATCTTTAAAATGGAGCTCAATGAGCTTTGGGAGAAACAGACTAAAAAAAGGTTGGTGTTGAAAAGCTACAGAGGGAGCATGGTTTGTCTGAAACCGTGAAGCCCACTACAGGAATATATTCCTCCATGATGAAGGGGGGAAGAGACGTTTAACTTGACCTGCACACAGTTTTCCAAACCATGCTGCTAGCCCACACAGTGTGTTCTAGGAGGTAGTATCCTTTTACTATACACCGTATGTTTTGGATAACCATATGGGTAGAACCACATGATTGAGTCACTTTACGAAATTAAAATAAGATAAAATTACATTAAAAATAACCTCACACCCCTCTTCTCTTATGACTTGTATCTCACCCCTCTGTGCATGGAGCCCTCTACCGCAAGCGGAACCCCCCTTAGATGATACTAATTCTATGGAAAAATATGCACATATTTCTTCTAATTATTCACACCATTTTTTCATAGTAAGTCTCTATGGTTCCTCCTATTATACTTTCAGTTGATTTTCAGTGCTCCCTTAGCACTATTTTTTTTCTGATCACCCTAGGGTTAAGGTTAAATATGAATTTAGTTTTATTTCATTATAGGGTCTTGAAGATGGTCCCTCAGGACATATTCTTGCTTGCCGATGCAATCACCATTGAAGGCTAAGTGGTTCTACTTGATTTGTTTTCCCCCATTGGTTTAAGGTGAATTTTTTTACTTCATTATTTCATGATTTTTAGTTTATATTTGGGGTTTTAAAATTTTTGAGTCCCTGGTATATAATTTTAGGTGTTTTGGTCCCTTTCGTATTAATTTTGAGTTACAATTAATGTGGGTAGAGGCTCTTTACCAATTTTAGGGTTCTCATGCTTATGCTTAGGTATGAATATATAAAAATAAATATATCATCCATGTAGATGTTCCCTCTTGGAGAGGAGAGAACATTCTTGTTGTTAAGGGATATATATATCTGCATGTTTGTTTGTTTGTGAGTATGGGGCAGTTCCAGGTGGTCATTGATAAATATAACGAGGGCCAAAATGGTTAAGAATGGTCTACTGCATGAGGAACGATCCTTCCCATTGCCTATTTAATACAAGAATGATTTAAATTTCATTTAGCAGCCCTATTAATTACTTTATTCTAAATTGAATTTCATTTCATGAATAAGTTCTTAGTTAAGATCATTGTTTTGTTTGATAAACAAGTTCTGGTTTTGTAATCCAACCCCTCCAATAGATGTGACCTATCAGTGGAAGAATATAGTTGTTTTTTATTCATATTTGTCATCGTCACTATTCTAGTATTGATGATTGTATTATGAAATTTCATTGATGATATTTCTGATAAATATCACATTGAGACTCGGCCTTAATGAAGTTAATATACAAGTTTCTCTTTTTTGGAACATGGAATTATATTCACTAGCATGAAGGTTTTAGATGTGAGGTGGACTTCCGAATGAAATAGCCCTTGTCTCCAGAGTAGTTTATTCATCCCAAGATAGCCCAGGGGTTTTTGGACTTATCAGTATTGAGATTAATGTTTCCATGACATAGGACATGATATGTTTTTCATAAGATAATTGGATTTTTATCAGATTTCATAAATGACATATTGACATCCATAAAATGGAATGACCAAAAAACATGAACCCTCAAATTAGTTTTCCATTATTATTAATGTTTAGTTACAATGACATTTAGTAGGATGACACATACTCGATGGGATTCCTTGAATAATTTGTTTATCCATAATGAATAGTTTTACTCAAATTAAATGGTCTCAATAAAAAGGATCATTTGAATGAAATGGAACATTGCTAGTGAGAAGCATGAGTGGACTATGCCCAATGTATTTGAAACTAATGAGATCAATATGTTATTTTTTTGTATGAAATACTAAATATGGTTTGACTTAAGTATAATTGTGAATATGATTACGTATATGTGATATGGTATCAGCAAATTTAAATGCATAAGAGGTAATATATTATTCCTTACATTATAATTATGAAAATGACTGAATGATTATGGGTGTGAGGCATACTTTCGCCATTCCAGTTGTGAATTATAAATGTGTTTGTGAATAGGAGGAATGTATACCCCAAACCAATAATATGAATAATTATCTATGAGAGGCATTATTACCCTATGCCAGTGTTGTATATGATTGTGGATGGGTGGAATTATTACCCCATTCTAGCTAATTATATATGTATGGGTGGGAGGCAAGATTACCCCACACCAGTTAGAATATCTGTATGTATATTTATGTGAGGAATTATTTCCCCATGTTAATATTGTATTTTATTATGGATGGGAGGAATTATTAACCCTTTCCATTAAAATATACTTTTATGGATTGGAGGAATTCTTTTCCAGTTCCAGTTGTCTTCAATTTATGAGTGAGATGAATTCTTAGCCACCCCCCCTACACACACACACATATATATATATATATGCACATAAAATTACAAGATCATACTATTTTAAAACCAATGAGCTAAAGTAGGTATATCCATTAGGTGTCCCTTGGGAATATGGACAAGTGTCATTTATTTATGTTGTTCCATTATTAAATTATCTATATCTGAACATTGTCTGATTATTATTCACTATTAGGATCGAGATTCAAACCATGGGTGCCAACCTATTGAGATTTCATCTCACGCCATACTCAAGTCCCATTGGTACCTAAGTAGACCATTATATTTATAGGACATATGATGATTATTGTATGCTTTTACTTGAAGAGTTTGGATTAATGGAACAAGTTAGAGCTCAGATATTCTCAAAGAGATCTTCTATGAGTATTTTATATCTTTTCCCTATTTTGTACTATATTGTAATGTTTTTTGTTTGTTCAATTCCATAATTTAGGTATCAACAACATGAAATGCATACATCTTATAAACTAGTGTTGGCCACTTTTATTATATAGAATATTATACATCCATTACTCTATTATTTGTTTATTTACTACTTTCGATGTATTCTTCTATTTATATACAGAAATACCATTGTGAAAACTCAGATAGGATGGTATTTTCTCCCCAATATCACCTCCTGATTCCCTCTATACTATTCTCCTGCCTCTAGCATATGGGGAGAAACACTTAAGGACATTTGACCACCTGGTCCGACTACTAGTTTAGTTGTAATCTAGTTTGAGAAATTACAACATGATATTAGATGATCATTAATGTAAATTTTGTTCAATTGAAATCAAATATTACATGTGGGTATACGATGAGAGTATGTGTTTAATCGATATACATATGTAAATCTTACCTAACTAAGAAAAGATCTTAATTCAAAGGGTAAGAGAAAAATAAATAAATAAATACCATTTAAAAAAAATTCATTGAACATGGGAAATCAATTCATAACATTTTCAAGAGAATAATCATAAAACTGAATAAGAATCGATTTTTTCTCAAAAATAAGATTAATATTCATTAAAAAGGACTCCCACCAAGACACTCTTCACATATTATATTCTTCTAGTCACCTGTTTACCATCTTGGGATTGGGATAATCCTCTCATGTACCCTTTAGAATGGGATACATCCTCCCATGAAACCCTTTTGTAGCAGATAAATCCTTCCATGATTTATTGGTCTTGGGGAATATCATCCTATGTACCATTTATAAAACACCCCTAATGTGGTGAGACATAAATGAAAAAATGAAACTATCCATGACAAGAAGTTTAATTCTTCTAAACATGGGACTACATGATTAAAACTCCACAGTTAATCATTCTTTGCACGATGTAGTTATCATGATAGGTAACCTCATTGTTTGTTTCCCTGTGTGGGTGTAAGATAGTAAAAAACACATATATAGAACACGTTTTGGTGTGTGGGAAAAAACCTTATTATTATAAGTTTGTATAGTTTTTAATATCATGTGGTGTGATTGGATGGAAACTAAGGTATTAAAGGTGACCACTGGGGTCATATGACCATCTTCATAGCCTAGGGAGGTTGGGTCATTAAAAAATGGTATTTTCACTTATTGTTATTCTTGTCTATTCATTGGGATTGATGTTTAGGGTCTAAAATGAGCCATTTTTTCTTTAAATGGGTTTAGAGTATAAAACCAATAGAAATGTGAGGAATAAAATACAAAATGATACAACCCATTTGAATAAGGCAAAACATTATTTTCAAGATCCAACCTAATTATAACTACATATCTAACAGTTTTAGGCCTGGTTTGGTGATCAGTATGGGTGACCTCATGGGATGTTTCCTATTGTGTGTGTGAGTGAGGAAAAAAATACAGAAAAAACATGAGTCAATATTTGGGTACATTCATTAGTCTAATGAGTTACCATATAAGGTTGTAGCATTTGGCCTAATGGGAAAGAGACCAAGGTATTTCGTGAGACTGATTGGGTCATATGCCCATATACATGGCACAAGGAGTTCGGTTCATGACATTAATTTCCATGTGGCTTAATTTCTACAAGAACATGGTTTTTTTAACCACATGAAGAGACCTTGTTAATTATTTTTTTCTATTGGGTTTCATAAGGATTCACATGGTTATCTTATATTTTTCCTAATAGTGTGCTACAAATAATAAAAATTTTTGTGTTGGAATAGTGAAAGCCAGAAAATTATAGCCCAATTTTCCAAATCATGTTGCCTAACAATGAACCTCATTAAAAGAGAAAAAATTACCATTTTCCCCATTGATTGATAAATATTATTACTATTGGGAAAAATCCCTCAAGGTTTCATTGAAGCATATTTGAGGTGATTGTGTTTGTTGACAAAGTGTACATCTGAGTAGTGATTGTTGACAAAGCAAAACAATGACATACAAATTTGTTGACAAAGAGGATTTCATGGTGGAATTTCAAGTTCAAGAGCTGAGGTCAACGATCCATGTTTGATTCAAGAACGTCGATAAATGGAATGGATGGTCTAGAGGCGGTACAAAAGAACAGATACAAGGTGGCACCGTTTTTCAGTGTTTGCCAAATTTTAGGGCCTGAAAATTGGCAAATGAAGAAAAGTGTTTTTGGAAAAAGGTCTTGCACGTCGAGGACTTGGAGTATAGGAAAATTGCGCGCTATATGTTTTTCAAGATCAAAAGATCAAAATATCTCAAAGTAAAGAGGTTCGCACAAGTTTGGGAGTTGGTCGCGCAAGTGTCTAAAATGACAGGGGACTTGTGCGCTGAAACTGGGTCGCGCAGGTGACTTGCGCGCCGTCGCGCAGGGTGGTCAGATTGCCTATAAATACTGGACCACCCCTCCTCATTTTAAATGGAGATCAACACTTTTAGAAAGCAGAGCTCCCGTCGTGCAGGTGTGGTGGTCGCGCAAGTGGTGAGTGTGGGTCGTGCAGGTGAATTTGCGCGCCAGTAGTTGAAGTTGTGCGCCGGTGTTAGAATTTGTGCGCCGGTTGGCAGTTGCGCGCCAATATTGGTTTGGGCGTAAAAGGAAGAGAGTCGCGCAAGTTTTGATTTGAGGAAGCTTGAGTCGTGCAAGTGTCTGAGGAGGACTTGCGCGCCCGTTGTGACTTGCGCACCGAGATTGACTTGCGCGCCAAGTAAGGTTTTGTTCCAGCAGTGCTTCTCGGACTGCGTGGAAGCTGGTACGTTGCCCGATACCTTCGGTGCAAAGAGATATTCATCTATGGGTGAAAGTTGTACTTCAACAGAGCATCTACACACAGAGGAAGATGTATTCATTAATGCAAATGAAGAGACCTACAGGTCTATAAACTGTGAGTGGATTCCTTCTAAGAGCAGTGAGCTTAGGAAGATGAAGAAGGCGATCCTCTCCACCGGTAGTGATCCAGAGAGAGAGAGAAATAGGGAGTGACCCTTGGGAAAGCAGTGAGTTGACCCTAAACTTGTAAAGGCAGTGAGCCTGGGCTTAGAAGTGATCTAGCCCGAACCTTGTAATCCACAGCTAGTGAAGATTAGTGGAATTTGGTACGACCGGCAACTTGTCAGCGTATGCTCCTTGGATGTATCCCTTTGCGGTGAACCATGTAAAATTGTTGTGTCCTGTGCATACTTCTCTTTCTATTTACTTTGTGCAACAGGAAAAAGAGAGAAGAGAGTTTTTCTCAATAGCGAAACAAGATCAGAACGGGCATTAATTTTAAATTAGTCATACCCTGATTCACCCCCCTCTCAGGGTATTCAGCCTTGTGGACCTAACACTTACCACCATTTATCTCTTAATTCATTATATATATCCCTCGAAAATACCTTCACACCTCTCCCTTCCTACATGGAAGATCTCCACAATTTATTGTCAAAATCAAATGTCATCAGATGCGTTAGAATCCAATAGGTAAATTCTAAACTCCTTTATCATGTGTTTTTTTATCCTCTATATTTTTAAACATTGGTTTTCTGTAGATAATTTTTAATTTACTATTCAACATGAGCATGGTGGACTTATATAATAGTGATGGAGTTTTTTATATACCTTGGATGTGGATAAATAAATAGGTAGTGTAAACTTATTCGAGTGTTGTTTCATGGAGGTATGCTTCCATGTTGAATTTTATCATATTTAATGAAATAAATAAATTGTTCAATTTTTTTGACAACATTTCATTGTTATTAGTTTTGATTAAAGGTTCGTGTAGTGCTATGGGTTTTTTGTGAGTGTATGGTTACATTTTTTGTGTGATGCAATCGGTCGATAAGGTATTGAGCATTATAAAATTATAAATTTTTTACATATGTTTTTTATAGTTAGTGATTTTTATTATTTATATATAATTTATATATAATTAATAATTTTCTACTTGTTGGATTGTGATAATTTGACCCTCTATGTCTCAGATGAGCTTGAATGGTCTTTGTAAGCAGTTTCTATCCCTTCAAAAATGAATGGAATTACTAAAAAATTGTACTATATCAATCTTACCTTCCATAAGATAACTATGAATTTTTTAAGTATGTTTATTCAAGGGATTTTCCCAAGGGACGACTCCTCATATTTAATTTCATTCTAATGAACTATTTAATAGATAAAATATGGAAATTTTAATGGGTGAATTATAGGGGTCACTAATAACCCTTGAGAAATAGTTTCAAGATATAGTCCTATGAAAATCCATGTAGTATATAGAATTATCATGATTTGAGACTACACATGATATGGAATTTAAATCCCATAGAGACCTATATTGATACGACTTAGGCATACGGGGATATGGTTGGATATATAGACTATTTTGAAAAGAGTGAGGCACTAAGATACATTGATGACCTATATATAGATAGTTATCTTTATGGGAATTCCCTGAGTAGCTGGGTGAGCCATCCTACCCATTTTATATTCTAGGGAATATGTCGTATCGATGCACTAAGTGTGTTCCCCTGTCTATGTCATGACATACTAGATAACACAAGGGGTTCTATGAAAAATATATAGACCTTGAGGATCCCATCTGGGATGCGTCTATAGAGTATTGTCCTAAGAGAACCTAGTGGGTCCCATATTGGGTTACTAACCCAGAAAAAGAGCATTTTGGTTTAGGATTGAGATGGTAGTGGGTGATTCCTACAACCAGTAACTAACATTTAATACCAAGGGGTTTGTGAAGTAGTTATGGGTATAGACATTAAAATAACCATAATCATTTATTTATACCTTCTCTATGTTACTATTTATGTAGCTATGATTGAAGATATGATTCATGGAACATAGACCATGTGGCCTGATAAAATGTGATGCAATAATGAGGATTCCTAGAGGTACTTATGAGGATATTTATTTTGAGGATATTTATTTTAATGTCATATTATTTGGATTCCTAGACGTACTACCTAGGATATGGATTATATTGACATGAGTGATACTTGGATTCGTTATACAGAATGCCTTAGAAAGACTTGTCTATTAATTTAGAATATATTATTCCATGAGTGATACATGGGTTCCACATTAATCTTTTCATGGATGGTATTATAGGTACAACTAATTCATAGTACACCTTTATAGATACTAGAATTCAATATAAATAACTCCCTGGATATGATCATAGGTGAAATTAAATTCTAATGTACCTTGAATTATTCATGGATTCCTTATTTTTAATTCATGGGATGACATCATTGGTTACATGAAATTATTTTATTCCATGAGAAATATTTGCCTTTCTTATATGGAATTCCTTGATTGGGCTCATAGTTTAAATGAAATTATACTTTATCTTGAGTGATTCTTAGAATCACTATGACGAATTCCTTGAATAGCCTCATAGTCATAAAGAAATATGTTTTTCACAAAAACTTCTACTAAAACCATGATTTGTAAATATTTAATTTCATTTAACTCATAGCACCATATACTATTATCGTTAAACATGTTGTCCTTAATTTCGTAATAGGAGTCTTAAATCATTGTATATAAATAACAATTCACATACAAATTATATAATTTTATTAAGTAGGTATGGTTGATTGTGATAAAAACCAAAGGATTTATTGTGGAAATATTTCTTTATTTTTTTATTTTTATATATTCCTTAGAGAGACTATGAACAATATATGATAATTCTATAATAACTATAGGATTTGTTTTGAATTTTGTAATTTTGATATTTTTGTTGTAATACATTATAATTATTTCTATCATAAAGAGTAGCTAACATATACCAAATCTATATTCACCGGTTATTTTCATGACTACTTTGGTGGTTCCCTATCAGTTTTTGTACCATACCCTATTTTTTTCACCATTACACTAGGGTACCCAATTAGATGTTCACGTGGATGTAGAAACAGGATGGTCAATGTAATGAGACTAATTGAGTGGGATGGCGTGGATACGTACATGTAATCAGGCATGTGGTTTTCATAAGTGTATGTAGTAGTGGTTCATAAATTAATTTTTGAATCTTTTATTAAATGATGAAAATGTTATCATCCTAGTGGGATGATGTTTTATATGTATGAAATTGATGTTCAATCCCTTACTTCATTTCATTTTTTTACATTAAACTTTTTTGAATTTGTTTTCTTTTCTCTATGATTCCTTATTTCTATGGATGTTTTTTTTATTTATACTATTTGGATTAATCTTATATGATGTAATGGTCCCCCCAAATACACACCGTGGGACCTCTCAGCTAGAAGAAATCCTCTATTGTATAGGGAGGCAATCATTAGGCCATGTACCTAACCAGTTCACCTACTATTGAAATGGTGATTTGGTTCGGTACATGAAAAATTTGTATCAAATAAATTTCGTTCCTACT
Source organism: Viscum album (assembly GCA_963277665.1). Taxonomy (NCBI): domain Eukaryota; kingdom Viridiplantae; phylum Streptophyta; class Magnoliopsida; order Santalales; family Viscaceae; genus Viscum; species Viscum album. Next base: position 393,572,799 of record OY728146.1, read on the forward strand.
ATATTACAATTTTGTGTTACATTAGAAACTATTCTTTTGATTGTATCTGACCCTATGATTGATATCAGACTGGTGTGTCAAGATCCCTTATTCAGGTGATAAGTTTTCATTTTTATGGATACATGATTTCTATCCTTGATATGAGATGTTATCGTTTTATCTAATTTTCACATTAATTGAATCATATTTGGTGTGGGTTTTATTATTTATTATGGATTTATGTCTCTCATCCAATTGGTGAGAGGATAGTAAGTGATTTTAATACATGTATTGAAATGGTAAGGGGCATATCATGTATTATATTTTGTATTTAGGGTCCACAAGTTATTGGCCTTATACATTGAGATTTTACAAATGATGGTGATGTTAAATGTTTAAATTGTAAAAAATATATAAATTGTGTTTTCCAATATATGTTCTTTGTGGAATTTTAATCAGTTTCACCAAAATGTATTTACATTACATTCTGATGGCATGTCATGTGGCTCTATAATATTATGTTTAATTGTGAGGAAGATGTCCCATTCCCCTTGAGAAAGAGATGCAACAACCCTTCAATGATAATATGACACTTGACGCCAAGGTGTTGGGCCCCTCAAAGGTTGATGATAATTAGGGTTAGATTTTTAAATTGACAATAACATCATATTCAATGTTTTATAAATAGTTTGGTATTTAATTGTACTTTAGTAAACTATGTGTGTTGTATGAAATGGACCATTTGATATGAGTTTGTATGTCTACAATTAACCCTTTTAAGTTAGTATTGGGTACTTGATTATTTTTTAGTAGACCAGTTGTAAAGACACAAATATTTCAAGGAATTGTTTTTCATAAATAATGTGGAATTTTATGAGTCTATGGCTTCTGACGGCACTTGATTCTGAGGCCCAGTGTGCCCGGAATCAATTTCCGAAGTTCAGCTCAGGTACGTTCAGTAAAAGAACAAGATGGTTTTTTCAATCTTTTGAACTGGTGCACAGAATTGAAATCTGAGGGGCCCGATGAACTCGCAATGACGGTAATTGCGTAAGGGAACCTTAACCCTAGTATCATTTGCACGAGGAGAGATGTAATTTATTAGGGTTAATTAAGGAAGTAAATAAAATTGTTGTACAATTTTATACTATATCTAAGGAGGTTAATTCCTCCCATGGGATGTTGTTGGTGGGGCCTACACCCACCCAACTTCCCATATGTGGATAATTGAAAGGTGGGGACAACACGAACCCCAACTTTCCACCTTCCCCTAAACTCTTTAACCCTCTTTAAACTCCCCCATTCAACTCCCATGTTAATGTTTACAACTCTCCCATTTATGAGACCTCTCACCTCCTCCTCTATCCCTCTTAAATTCTTGCCAACATGCCCTAATTACTGAGATGAGTCACTTCATTTTATTAATTAAGTGGTTTGATTTTGAATTTTAAAATCTTGGTGATGTGAATAAAAATAATATCATGAGCGATTATTTTGAGTTAGAGCTTTTGGTGTGTGGAGAACATTGGTGAAGTTATTGAATTATTTTGAGAGAACTCTTGTGTGATGAAAAAGAGAACTTCCCACCGACGAATAATGACACCTCTTCAACAAAGAACGCTGCTTCTACGAAGAACGACGATGCACACCAACGTCCTCTAGGATACCTCACCCCACGAAGCAGTCTTCTGCGATGCCTGACGTATGACGTCAATTATTGAGGTAGGGGGTTTGGTTAATTTATTTAAAATAAATTACGCCTTCGATCTTGTTTTATTAGAGTGAACATCTTGGCCGATTGTTACCGTCTTACGTGGAGGGCGCGGGCCGAACAAACATGGCCTCATGACCCTCCATCCTTTCTTTCCTTGTTTGGAATTGGGATGCGGTGATGAACAAGGGAGGAAACCCAGCACCGGAAGCACATAGAGGAACCACGGCCCGCAACCATGGGCCGATCGACCAACAAAGGAGTCTGAGCCGAAGGAAGGAACCAGGGCGCCCCACGATGTTGTGCTGCCGAAACTGCTGCCCGCATAGGGTGGGCAGCTTCAGCGGAAGAACCGGCTGGCCCATCGGCCGGCCGTTCATAGAGGATCCCGGCGCCAGGAGGGCGCCGCGTAGATGAAAACGCAGCCCGTCGTGCGGGCCGCATTCGCTAGAAAGCTGGCCGGTTTGGGAAGGTCGGCACCGCTTGTCACCGCTGGTTCAGAAAACTAGCCCCGCCCCTCAGAACCGCTTGGCCCACCGGCCAAGCCTGCCAGGCAGCGCACCTCACCGGCCGAGCTAGCCGGGCCGTGCGCCCAGCCGAATGAGCCACCCGGGCCGCGTACCCTGCCAGGTCGGGCCGTGCCAGGCCGCGCCCCGCGAGACCGGGTCGCACGGCCTCGGGCCGGGTTGTGCCCCTTTGGGCCAGTCCGCGCTCCTTCGGGCCGAGTTGCGTTTTCCTTTGGACCTGTCCGACACCACTGTCGGGTCGGACCCGTCAAACTGGGTTAACCGACCCATCGGCCCACTAGGATAAATGGGTCGGGCCAATTATTCACTTAAACGTGAATAACATAAAGACCGTGTGCCTGATCGACGATCCGTCAGTGGATCTGGGACCCTTTCGTTGAGAAGGTCCTTTTACGATACACTAATTGAGTTTTGGACAACTTTGGTAAATGGACGGGTTTAGAAAGAGCATATTTCCAACTGGGCCCCTGGAATGAAAAGGCCAATATCTCTCAAATCATGCGTCCATTTGACTCGTAGTCTGTCGTGTTGAGTTTCTTTTGATGAGACAGAACTTTGGGATGCATAAACTCTGGACATTGTGATAGTTGATGTATCACCCCCTTTTTACTCATTGAGGGGACCCTCCCGGAATCGAGTACGCTGTGTGCGGGAACCCTAGAGGTGGCTGCGACTATGACGACGATGAAGACTGTACTTAGATCCTACGTGGGTTCGGTAGTGAGGATGACTGTACTATGATCCTCCTTGGGTTCAGCAATGATGATGACTGTACATGGATCCTACGTGGGTTCGGCAGAGATGGTTAGAGTACTTGGATCCAATGTGGGTTTGGTAGCGACAACATCTGTACATTGATCCTATGTGGTTTCAGAAGAGGAGATGATTCAGAGGCTACATCTAATAATATCCACCGCTCATCATGATAAGTATACATGTGTGAGCTGAGTCATGACTTTCAATCATTATCATTGGTATGATTGAATTCTTTCTTGTGTGGACTAGATTGTGCTTGGTCTTGGAAGTTGGAGTCGTACTGAAATTGATGACTTAGGTATATGTCTGGGCATATACCAAAGTAGGGTTGGTTGATTCTTCTTGTTGTCCCTTTTTTTTGTGGTTTATCCTTCGTGGATTCTGGGAGACCATTGGGGGTCTCACTGTTCCTACTGATTATCATAAACTCACCCCTGCACGGGCATTACCCATACTACGTTGTGTTGGTTTCAGACGACGGACATCACCGATCGAGGTCGAGTTTTGTGGAGCTGGACGGTATCCGGAGGTGGACCGCCTGGTGGGACGTACATGGAGTGGACAGACAGACTCGAGGTATCGACAAGACTACATGTACCCACCCTTCAGTTGGGATTCCCGGAGGACGACTCGGTGGTTATTGTTTTACTTTTCTCAGTTGTACTGTACTTTCAGTTGGATTTGTATACCGGCCCATTTACTTTCCATCACTTACTTTTGTACTGAATTTACTTTTTGTTTACTCCAGTTTGCATACTTTGTTGTATTTGTTTGATTATATAAAGGCAATGCCTTCCCATTTAATGGGAATGATGCTTATGGTGGTAGTCGCCAGCCCCTGGCCTATGGAAGGTGGGCTTGGGGTAGTCACGGCATGAGCCCCGAGGAAAGGTCGTTGAAAATTGGTATCAGAGGAGTCGGTTCTACCACAGAACACAGAAATCTGATAATTTTTTCTCTTTGATGCTATAGTTTTAAGAGTATTGGGTGTGGTTATCAGTTCAGGGAGTCCAGTGTTTGTGCGGCGGTGGACATATCCATACACCAGGACCCTGACTTCTGATTTCTGACTCAGTGCATGAAAACATTGATTGCATGTGTGTTTCAAAAGTTTCTTTGTGATTACATTATGTCAGCTCACCAGTTATATTGTACTAACCGTGGTGCACCTGTTTCTTCATAGGATGGCCCCACGAAGGCAGCCAGCTAGGGTTCCTAGTTACGTGCGGGATGGCAGCCCACCAAGCGATGAAGCCTCGGTGTAGGGACCCATTATAGTGGAGGCACTAGCGGTACCACTACCCGCTGGGCCACCGATACCACCAGCCCCAGCAGTAGAGTGTGCACACCGCCTGAGTGCCTTTCATGAGATTCAACGACAGAGGCCGCCCTGGTTCCACAGAGAGATGGATCCTGAAGCAGCCGAGGATTGGTTGGAGGCTATCATTAGAGTCTTCATATTGGTATGGACACCGGCTGAACTTATGGTGATCCTTGCCGCGAGTCTCCTTCATGTAGCCATAGTTAGATGTTGGAGCCTGATGCTCCAGGTTCACGACGAGGTATCTCTACTTTGGACGGAATTCGAGAGCCTCTTCCGCTCGGAGTTTGTTCCAGCCACCCTCTGTGCGGTGCGTATCCAGGAGTTACTACAGCTGCGGCAGGGCAACATGACAGTAGCCCAGTACTCGGCGAGATTTACTAACCTCTCACGCTACTCCATAGACATGGTACGAGACCCATTCTTCTAAGCCCGAACCTTTGATAAGGGACCGATGAATGAGATATGGGATTCGATGATATCCCTCAGCATTCCGACACAGGCAGGAGTACTGGAGAAAGCCCTTCTTTTGGAGAGATTTCTTGCTGAGTCTACGCCAGCCGTGAGGCCTACCGCAGGGCGACACGTGGAAGAGTCTTATGTAGCCGGCAGTAGATAGATGTCGCAGAGGTCCACGAAATCCAGGCCATCAGGTGGAAGACCTCAAGATATTGGTTCGACTGTACAGGGCACATGAAACAGAGCCATCCATACGAGGTGAAGGCAGTGCTATGCATGCGGCAGGCAAGGCCACATGGCTCGTGACTGCCCGACCCGCCATGCAGAGGAGCAGCAGACAGTAGAGGGACCTCCCAGGCAGAGGAAGAGGTTTGACCGTGGAAGTCCACAGGGAGTAGGCGGACGAGGTAGAGGGGTTGGCCGAGAAGTAGGTGGTGGACGACGCTTCAAGGCTCTACCACCACCACCAATATGAGGACCACCCTGACCATAGGGATTTGGCAGACAGGGGTAGGATCATCTCCAGGCTGTCGAGGCCTATGACCACGGTGCACCTGAGATGATTCGAGGTATTATCTATGTCTACTCCACCCTTGCTGCAGTTCTTATAGACATATGATCAAGTCGTTCTTTTATTTCGGCTTCCCTTGTTTAGAGCTCGAAGATTCCGACGGAGCCATTGGCTCGATCCTTACAACTAGAGACTCCTACGGGAGCAGACTCGATGATTACGCACTAGTGCCGGCAGTGTGAGCTTACTCTAGGAGGCGAGATCTTTGACTAGGATATTCTTGTAGCAGCATCGAGTCCTTACGACATCATCATGGGCATGGATTGTTTATCTACAGTCTATACTCAGATCGACTATATTTGGTGCAAAGTCTGGTGTGTCCGCACAGATGAGAGATGGTTCACCTTCACCGACTAGAAGGGAGACTTTTTAGCACAGAATGGAGTTACGCAGAGTAGAGGGTAGCCGATCACCCATCAGTTGGCTAGTCTCATCCTAGGAGCAGTTGATGTGCGATGTCTTAGTTTTCCTGTTATGGTGGAATAGTATGCAGACGTTTTTCCAGAGACATTCCAAGACTACCTCATCGCGGAGAGGTAGAAATCTACATTGACCTTTACCCTAGGACAACACCGATATCTACTCCATCATATCGGATGGCTCCCGCCAAGCTTCGTGAGATGCGGGTACAACTGGAGGATTTATAGGGAAAGGTATTCATCCGACCCAGTGTTTCACCATGGGTTCTCCGATTTTATTTGCCAAGAAGGTAGATGGGAGCTTACGACTATGTTTCGACTATCATCGCCTGAATCAGGTGACCATGGAGATCAAGTATCCACTTCCGAGGATGGAAAAACTCTTTGATCATCTCAAGGGAGCACGAGGGTTCTCGAAGATAGACCTCAGGTTACGCTTTCATCAACTCATAGTTTGAGATGAGGATGTGCAGAAGATGGCCTTCAGGAGTCGGTATGGCCACTACGAGTTCTTGGTTATGCCTTTCGGCGTAACCAACTCACCATAAGTGTTCATGAGTCTCATGAACAGGATCTTCCAGCCTTACCTCAATCGTTTTGTCATATTATACATCGATGACATACTGATTTACTCGACTATAGAGGAGGAGCATGCCTACCACTTGCGGGTTGTACTGGGCACTCCCTGAGAGCTCTAGCTTTATGGTATGCTCTCGAAGTTCCAATCCTGGATTCGAGAGGTTCACTTCTTAGAGCACGTCATCTCGGAGGTGGGAGTTTCTGTTGATCCTACAATGATCAAAACAATATTTGCTTGGGAGCCACCCAGGAGCATCATAGAGGTGCGGAGTTTCCTAGGTCTGGCTGGATACTATCGAAGATTTGTGCCATACTTCTCAAGAGTTGTATCGGCAATTTCAGCTTTGATGAAGAAGGTGAAACCCTTCATGTGGTCAGATAGATGTCAGTAGAGATTCCCAAAGCTGAGACAGAGATTGACCATTTCTCCCATCTTGAGGCTACTGGAGGAGGGCGTAGGGTACGTAGTTTAATGCGATGCATCACAGACCAAACTCAGGTGTGTCCTGATTCAGGAGTGGGCAGTGATTGCCAATGGTTCATGACAGTTGAGGAAGCACAGGAAGAACTATGCTACCCATGACCTGGAGATAGCTGTAGTGGTCTTCGCCTTGAAGATGTGGTGGCACTATCTGATGGGAGAGCGCTTTACAGTCTACTCTGACCACCAGAGACTCAGGTACATCTTTTCACAGAAGGACCTGAACCTGAGACAGTGACCATGGCTCAATTTATTTCAGGACTATGACTTTGAGAATATCTATACTCCTCGTAAGGGGAACATTGTGGCTGATGCTTTAAGTAGGAGATCGAGCATTCAGCTACGTGGAGAGGCGACAGAGCAGTCAGCCGCTTTGCAGATATCCTTCATGGATAGAGATGGGGCAGCATTTCTACAGTCCCTCACAGTCACATCTCCACTACTTCAGTGGTTCTAAGAGGCACAATTTGGGGACGTTGACTGTGAGAAGCGACGTGCGCAGATTTCCACAGGGCAGGCGGCTGATGGATTTTCTGAAGGAGGGGAGCACATCATCCGCTTCAGGGGACGTACCATGGTACCAGTTGCACTGCAGGGGGAAGTGCTGAGGGAGTTTCATACTCCCCTCTAGCGGTACATCATGGAGTGGTAGAGATGTATCAGGACCTCAGACGATAGCACTGGTAGCCGGGTATGAAGAAGGCTGTAGTAGAGTTTGTTTCACGATGCCTCACTTTCCAGCAAGTTAAGGTGGAGCACTATGTACCAGTAGGCTTGGTACAACCCTGAGAGGTTCTGGAGTGGAAGAGGGGCAGAATATCCATGGATTTCGTGACGGGGCTCCCACGTACTTCCAAAGGACACGACTCCAACTGGGTGACCATAGACCGACTCACCAAGTCATCCCACTTTTTACCGATCAGAGAGTTGGGCTCGGTAGAGATCTTGGGAAGCCTCTACGTTCAAGAGAGAATACGACTTCATGGTGTTCTATCATCTATCGTCTTTGATCGATACACTCACTGTACTTCCTGGATTTTTAAGGGGTTGTAGGAGGCATTCAGGATGCACCTACACCTGAGCACCGCTTTTCATCCTCAAACGGATGGCCAGACAGAGAGGACCATTCATACACTCGAGGAAATGCTCCATCCATGTTCCCTTGACTTTGGTCATAGCTGGGAGGATCACTTACCATTGGTGGAGTTTGAATACAACAATAGCTACCACTCCACCATCGGGATGATACCTTACGAGGCATTGTACGACCGACCTTGCAGATCACCTATGTGCATGACTGACCCTGGGGAGTCATAACTCATAGGACCAGAGATGGTTCAGGCTACGACAGAGAAGGTGCAGATCATCCAGGAGTGGATGAGGACTACACATAGCAGACATAATTCCTATGCTGATAGGAGGTGGAGACCACTATAGTTCGAGGATGGCGACCATGTTTTCTTACGGGTCTCACCTCGACGTGGATTATGGAGATTTGGATGGGGTGGCAAGTTATCTCCACCCTTCATCGGACCATTCCAGGTCCTCAGTAGGGTAGGGGAGCAGGATTACCACCTGGACCTTACACTTGAGTTGCACCGGGTGCATGACGTCTTCCACGTGTCTCAGTTGAGGAGATACGTGCACGACCCGACCCACATCATCGACCATGGGGAGCTATACATCGATGACGGGGCTACATTCACGGAGGTCCCAGTGGAGATCTTGGATCGACTAGATTGGGTCCAACGTGCATGGTCAATTCCTCTTGTGCGCATTCTTTGGAATCACGGGAACCTCTACGAGAGCACATGGGAGAGGGGGGCTCAGATGCGTGCACAGTACCCTCATTTGTTTCCCTAGTTTATGATATTGCTTTGTGGGGATGTAAATCCCTGAGGTGGGAGTAATGTAAAGACCCTGAAATTTCAAGGAATTTTTTTTATTAAATAATTTGTAATTTTAAAAGTCTTTGGCTTCTAACGACACTTGATTCCAAGGCCTGGTGGTCCCGGAATCAATTTCCAAATTTCAGCTCGGGTACGTTCAGTAAACGAACGAGTGAGTTTTTCTATCTTTTAAACTGGTGCTCCGAATTGAAATCTGAGGGCATAGATGAACTCGCAACGCAGGTAATTGGTTAAGGGAACCTTTACTATTGTCACGTTTTCACGGGGTGAGAACTTATTTATTGGGGTTTAATTAAGGAAGTAAATAAAATTGTTGTACAATTTTATTCTATATCTAAAGAGATTAATTCCTCCCATGGGAAGTTATTGGTGGGGCTCACATAGACCCAACTTCCCATGTGTGGATGATTGAATGGTGGGGCCCGCACGATCCACAACTTTCCACCTTCCCCTAAACTCTTTAACCCTCTTTAAACTCCCATGTTAGTGTTGAAAACTCTCCCATTTATGAGACCTCTCACCTCCTCCTCTCTACCTATTAAATTATTTCCAACAGGCCCTAATTAATGAGATGAGTCACTTCATTTAATTAATTAAGTGGTTTGAATTTGAATTTTAAAATCACTGTGATGTGAATAAAAATAATATCATGAGATATTATTTTGAGTTGGAGCTTCTGGTGTGTGGAGAACATTGGTGAAGTTCTTGAATTATTTTGAGAGAACTCTTGTGTGAAGAAGAAGAAGATAACTTCCCTCCGACGAAGAATGACGCCTCTTCAAAGAAGAATGCCTCTTCCACAAAGAATGACGATGCACACCGAAAACATCTACAAACCTCACCTCGCGACGCCGTCTTCCGCGACGCCCGACGTACGACATCAATTATTGAGGTAGGGGGTTTAATTAATTTATTTAAAATAAATTAATCCTTCGATCTTTTTTTTGAGTGAACATATTGAATGATTCTTTCCATCTTACACAGAGGATGCATGCCGAAAAAACATGGCCTGATGACCCTTCGTTGTTCCATTCTTTGTTTGGAATTGGGAAGTGGTGATGAAAAAGGGCAGAAACCGAGTGTCGGATGCACCTGGAGGAACCGAGGCCCGCAACCACGGGTCGCTCGACCAACGAAGGAGTCCAGGCCAAAGGAAGGTACTGTGGCGCCCCATGGCACCGCGCTGCGGAAACTGCGGCCTGCATAGGGCGGGCCTCTTCGGTGGATGAACCGGGCACCCCGTCGGCCGGTCGGGTGAAGAGGAGCCACAGCGCCAAGAGAGTGGCACACTGGAAAACCGGCCAGCCAGTTGGCTGGTCGGGTAGAGCTGGACCGCAGCGCCAGGAGGGCGCCATGCTGAAGATAACGCAGCCCCCCTTGCGGGCCACGTGCGCTAAAAGGTCGGCCAGACTAGACTGTCGGTTTGGGAAGGTCGGCGCCGCTTGGCGCCGTCGGTTCGGACAGTCGGGGGGGGGGCACCTCCCCCGCTCGGAACCGCTCGGAACCGCTCGGCCTTCGGCCGCGCCGCTCGGCCGGCTGGGCCACACCGGGCTGGGCCACTCAAGGTCGGGCCGGGAAGCGACCCGTCGGGTCGGGCCACGCCATATCGAGACGGGCTGTGCCCCTTCGGGCCAGGACGCGCCCCTTTGGGCCGAGTTGCATTTTCCTTCGTACCGGTCCGACACCCCTACCAGGTCGGGCCCGTCAAAATGGGTTACCCGACCCGTCAGCCCACAGGGCTAAACGGGCAGGGCCTGTTATTCACTTAAACATGAATAACATAAAGACCGCGCATCCGATCGATGCACCGTCTATGGAACTGGTACCCTTTCGACAAGATGGTCCTTTTGCGATAATATAATTGAGTTTTGGAAAACTTTGGTAAACGAACTGGTTTGGAACGAGCATATTTCCAACCAGGCACCTGGAATGAAAATGCCAATATCTCTTAGACCAGGCGTCTGTTTGACGCGCTGTCTCCCACATTGAGTTCCTCTTGACGAGACAGAACATTGGGGTACATCAAATCTAGAATTTAGGACTGTTGATGTATCTCCCCCCTTATTACTCATGGAGTGGACCCTCACGGAATCAAGTACGCTGTGTGAGGGAACCCTAGAGCTGGCTGCGACTGTGATAATGATGACGACTGTACTTGGACTCTACATGGGTTCAGCAGTGACGACTTCTTGTACTTGGAACCTACGTGGGTTCGACAGAGGAGATGATTCAGAGGCTACATCTAATCATCTCCACCCCTCTTCGTGAGAATTATACCTATGTGAGCTGAGTCTTGACTTTCAATCATTATCATTGGTATGACTGACTTCTTTCCTGTGTGGACTAGATTGTGATTGGGCTCGGAAGTTGGAGCCATACTGGAATTGATGATTAGGTATATGTATGGTCATATACCTAGGTAGGGTTTTTTCATTATTCGTGTTGTCCCTTTTCATTGTGGTTTATCCTTTGTGGATTCTGGGATACCTTTGGGGGTCTCGGGGTCCCTACTGAGTATCGTATACTCACCCCTGCATGGGCATTGCCCGCACTACGTTGTGTTAGTTGTAGTCGACGGACAGAACTGATCATGGTCGAGGGTTACAGAGCTGGATGGTATCCAGAGGTGGACCACCAGGAAGGACATACATGGAGCGAACGGACAGACCCGAGGTACTGACGAGACTATCTGTACCCACCCTTCAGGTGGGATTCCTGGAGGACAACTTGGTGGTTGTTGTTTTACTTTTCTCAGTTGTACTTTACTTTCAGTTGGGTTTGTATACCGGCCCATTTACTTTCCAGCACATACTTTTGTACTCGGTTTACTTTGTGTTTACTCCAGTTTTCGTACTCTGTTGTGTTTGTTTACTTATCTAAAGACAATTCCTTCCCTTTTAACGGGAATTACGCCTTTGGTGCTAGTCACCAGACCCTGACCTATTGAAGGTGGGATTGGGTTAGTCACGACACGGGCCCTGAGGACGGGTCGTGACACTAGTTTTATGTGATTCTTTTTAGGTAAATTTAACATAATGATCATAAATAAATTGATTTAGTTTTCTAATATAGAAAGATAAAATATTTCATTTATATAACGGTCATTTAAGGTTTCATAATCTGATATTTATTATGATGACTATAGGTATCTAAATGTTATGATTCAAAAGATCCTTCAAAGAGTATTAATATTTATAAATGATCCATTAGGGTCAATATATCATCTTTCTATTGTTCATATCGGGAACCATTAGGAATCTGTTCCTTATGAGAAATCATGGAGGGGATTTCTTCCTATTAGGACAATTCTAGGTCATAGATTTCATGTGGAATTGATATACCCTGTATAGGTTGATGTATAGTTTACCTCCATTATAAATTGTTGACATGCACGTTGGATTCCTTATGTTGCGACAGGTGTGTGGTTGTTGCATTTTGTTATAATACCTTAGTGATACGTTATACATGTGGTCTATGTGGTAGTACATAGTGACCCTTCATGAGAATTGAGCTATAGGGACTCATGGGAGACCAAGAGACCCATAGTTTTCTCTTAGACCCTTTTAGGTTGGCATTTTTTTGATCAAGGGGAACCTATGGGGGATTTGGCTTAGGTTTATAGATGAATTTTTACTTATAAATCATAATTGTTTTCCATTATTTAGAAATATTCATGGGAGGTTTTTGGATTTCAGTTATGGTGATGATGATGCATTTGGTTTCAATGAAATCACCAAGGATTCATAGTTGTCATGGTTGAGCTCAACGAGTTGGACTATACATTTTCCAAGACCTGTTGAGCAGTTTTTGAGGTTTCAATTGAGGCCAGTGTGTAGGTAGATGATTATGACTGGGAAAATGTGGGGTGATAGGTATTTATGGAATAACTTATAGCATGGATAAGATTCACGATTTTATAGAGTAGTTCCTTGGGATGTCCTGACATACTAAGAATGGTGTGTCATGTATAATTTCCATCTTCTTCATAGTGTCATGCCCCATGTAGAAGCATGATTTGGGTGGTATGGGATTGTACAGCCATAACATAGCGTGATTTTTTTTCATGACACTTTCATAGAGAATATTTTTATAAATGATAATTATTTAGTAGATGGGTATCATTTGAGGATTGATGGTTGTGAATATGGTTTTTTTGGGTGTTGATTTTGATTTTTTATTTCCCTGCAGTGAGAGGTGACATCATAAATTGATGAGTTTATAGTGGTAATAGAAAAAATATATCTTTGTCTAATCGTGGTATGGATGAGATCATACCCATTATCATGAAATCATATGATGTGTGATAAGGGAGAATCATATATATGCAGAGCAATCTAAATTTCATTTTGGGTAGATAATGATACCCTTGGGATTTATGAATGAGGACTGCATTATTGTTATCTATATTATTGGAAGTGCACTATATTCTATTTGATGTTCGTGACCCTAATATTGAGATGAAACTTGGATAATTCCATAAATTGTATTCTTGGATTGGGAATAGGTTATAAGAGATGATTTTGATGGTGGTTTGGTAAAAGAGGGTTTTTATCCATGATAGTTGTTATGTCTAGCTATAGATGAGGAATGTGATAAAGTTATCAAAATATTGTTTAGTTATTACCCTAATACGAATCCCCTAACATGGATAGTCTGTAATTATTAACAAATTTATGATCCTACTATGAGAATTGTTGTGGGTGGTGAACTGTAATTGTATGGTTATATTTGATTAACAATTCCATTAGATAAATATACATAGACACAACTAGATTCTACAATGAATGTCAAGTAGATGTTAGAATTCAGACATGTGAGGAGTCGGTGTGTGGGTTGTAGGACTTGGAAGATATGCTCACCTATGGGTATTAGAGTAAAAATATGCTACTGTGCACATTGTGGCATGAATACAGTTTTTTGTTATGTTGGTTTAGTTTGGAGATATCACAAAATATGGTTATAAGCTTGTATGAGGTAAGTTCGAATGATATTAGTGTTCTTGGGGATTAACTCATTAGGATCGAGTTTTGGTGATATGTCGGCATTTGGAGTTTAGAGATTCAAGTTTATTCAGATAGAAGTAGTTTTAATATAGTTCCCTAAGTTGGTTGTATGTAGTTTCTATGGAACTACATTAGACCCACCATTGTGATAAGATGGCCATTGTATGAAGGGCAATAATGGTGTTTCAAGGAAAGGGATATGCGATCGGGTTGATCTTAGTCAATATTGAATATGACTATTTAGATAAAATAAGGCATGCATGGTTTCATCATCATGTGTGATTTGTTATATCAAGTTAAAATTATCTAGAAGAAGTTATAGGATTCTAGGGACATATTTTTGTATGATTATTTTGTTAGTGTGAATTCCAAGGATTAAAATTTGGAGTTGAAAGTAAAAACCTATGGGGGAGAACCATACGCTTGTTAATAAATAAGATGATGAATTGGTGATGTATTAGGTTAAATGGGCCTGATTATGGGCTATATTGATATCTAATTGGATTATAGTAATGTCTTATCAGGTTTTAATGGGTTGAGAAATATATATTTAATTTGGAACATGGAAGCACTTTGGGAATTCAGTAATGAAATTCATCCATTTGAGTAGGAATTAAGAACCCATGTATGATTTTTTATTTGTAATGATGCAATAAATTATTCAAAAGTTTGATATGTGTAAAAGTGGATAGATTGAAATATCATTGGGATGGAACAGGTTGAAAATTACAAGGTATTTTGGAATTTTTGTTAACAGATGGGTTATCTTTTGTTAGGATCAATTTGGAAAAGAAATTTGAGGTTGGAATCCCTCAAAGTATTGTTTTTATATGTATTTTGATTCATGGCTTCAATATTAAAGGTTTTATAAGTTTATTAGGGGTTTAAGATAGGAAATATTATTTTTTCAAAATATAGCATACGAAGAATGGTTGGTGGATGGTTAGTTTTACAATGTGGCATAACCATTCAACCTATATTATAAAGAAACGTGGTCATTTTGACCATGATAGTTGGTAGTGGATATTTATTTTTATTAGATCAATGGAATAGAATGTCTCATATTATTGGAATATAGTTTTCTAAACCATGCATTGGAACAATTTGTGGTTGTAGTGTTTCGAAAATGATGTTTGCACAATTGGCACTTGATTTTCCAAACCATGTAGGATAACCATTCACCTCATTTAATAAGTAAATTTACATTTTACCTTATGACCATCAAATGTTTTTTTCAAAATTATATCCCTGATCTGAAAAATTATCTCCCTAAAAACACATCGTACATCTCCCATCCTCAATTGGTGATCTCCCTTATTTTTTGTCTGAATTGAGCATCGTTAGATGTGTTAAAAGTAAGAGGAAAAACATTAACATTGTCAGACTCCAGTTTTATCATATTATCATACACAATCTATGTTTTTCCTATTGGGTTGTGTCTTCAATTTATCATTCCACATTAGCATGGTACAATCAGATACCAGGGATACAGCTTTTTCTCTACCTTGGAAAAGGATAACATGGGGGTACACCTACACATTGCCACATTTCACTTCATCTAGATATGTTTTTGTGGTGAATTTTATAGGTATTGATTCTTAGATTAAATAGCTAGATGTAGGAATTAAAATTATTTCAAAAGTATTATTACAGATTCATTTTTGACGTAGTTTTGTGGGTTGTTTCTGAGTGTTACGTCATGGTTCTAGTGTAATGGGATCACCATGTTAGGTTTTATAGAATTATTCAATTATATATAGTTTTTTAGTTGTTTATAGGTTTCTATATTAATAATTAACTCTAATTTAAATAGAATTAATTTTATTATTGGTTTTACTGTGACAAAAATACCATTTATGATTCATATGATCTTGAACAAAACATGGAAGATTCTTAAGACCCTTGTATAATTAATACAACGATTCATAAATGATAGTTAGTCTGTGATACCTTACCTTTGGTAACACTAAAAATTTATGGCTGTATTTTTAAGTGAGGTTTTCCTCTGATTGTGACACATCCTAATTAGTTTATTTTAAATGAACTATTTCATTAATTTAACTGGTAATTATTAATGGGTGGAGGTTAGGGGACACTAAGAACAACAATATACTAGATTAATTATTTATTTCGGTACGAGACCATGTAGTGCCCAAACAAATCAAGTGGTAAGGTTGAAAATGGTAAGGAATGTCAGCCGTGGACATGACTAGATGAGAAAAACATTGGTTGATCTAGACTGGGAAGGATATGTAGTCCACTAGAGAGAGAGAGACTGAAAATGATGTTGTGTGATAACCCTTCTCAAAATGGTGTCTATTGAAAAAATAAAATGAATATACAGTATGGTCATTATAATTATTTTATAATGCAAGGGGACATGATGTATTGGTGAATTGGGTGTTATCCTTTGTTAGGGGCTTGACATATGAGTTCCCACAAGGGGTAAATTTAGTTGTATGATGACATTGAGGATCCATCCAAGGATGCCTCTCTTGATATTTGATAAAATGGAACCCAGTGAGTTCCTTATTCATCTAACAACCCTGAAAAATAGTTTAAGGGATTTGGGTAGAGTTTGTGGTCAGTGGAACCTATAACCAATATAGAATATGTATGCCAAAGGAGATAGAGACTAATTAATGGTTTTAGGAATTAAACCAACCTCACTTGTTCATTTATACAGTCACTCTATAAATATTGATATAGATATGATTATAGATTTGAATCTTGGAAATTAGTCAATGGTTCCTAATATTATTATGATGGGTATTGTTAGAGTCACATCTGAGGATCAGTATTCTGATCCTTTTTAAATGAATTATTAACTATTGGGATACCCAGTGGTAATTCCCAGGATCTGGATTTTGATATATTGAGTGATATAAGGAATATTTATATGGAATAACATGAACATTATCATAGTGTAAATGATATTATATTACATATTAAGCTATACATGAATTTTTTTTATATGGAATGTCATGGATGGGGTCATAGGTACTATGAAATCATATCATTCCCTTTGAAATACATGGACCCGTTATACAAAAATCCGTGGATGGTCCCATAGGATAAATGAAATCCCTTATCATGAGAGATACATGGATTCTATATAGGGACAGAAAAGGATGGTCTCATTGATTTAATGAGATTTTGTTACAACTTAAGAGATACATGGATTCCTTAAATGGAATTCTATGGATGGACACATATGTTGAATGAAATTATATTATACCTTGAGCGATACATGGATTCCTAATCTAGAATTTTGTGGGTGAGCTCATATGTGATATGAAATTATGTTATCCCTGATTTCTATTTTTTAACCCTCAATTAACTATACTTTAACTTCATGGAACTCATATGAAATTTTATAACTATCTTTATACATAAACACCTAAGATACATTGACTAGGTCCCACATTCGTGTCTATTAATAATTATACTAAAAGACTATCTGGAAGTGGATTATGTGGGTATCGTCGATTAGTATCACACAAATAATGATCAGTTATGGACATACTTTTATATTAAACTATTTATCATTGTGCATTATCTAGATTGAGATCGTTGTATGAGCATGTAATTATAACTTCAGAACAATATATAATGTCTATTTTTTAGTTTTCTTTTTTAGTTAGTTATAATCAATATTGTTATCAAAATGAGCGACTCACAAATATTTACTCTGTATTTACAAGCTATGTGCGATACCATGTTGGTGTTGAATCAAAATTTATATGAATATGGATAAATACAATAGGGGATTAGGGGAGAATTTTATGTTTAAATGATTTCATTTCTTAATCACAAAATAATCTTATTTTATCAAGGTTAAACAAATCTTATTCACCAAATCTCTTACATATTTAAATGATAATCCGATATAGCCAATGGGTTTGATGAACTATGTATTGTAATAAAATAGATTTGAATATGTATTCTATAGTTTTTAATTATTAATTTATTCTATCAAAACAACATCTTGAATCATATTCTGTTAGCACTAGTAATGTAATCAGATTTTAATCTTTTTCATTAATACACAAATAATCTTAATCACAAGAATTACCAAATATCAGTGTTGTATAGAAAGAATCATAATAAAAATGGTTATAATAAATCAAGGTATTCAAAAAATTAGTGATTCATTCTTAATGAGTATTGAATTGTAATTAGAGTAAATATGTATTCCCGAATTCATACAGATTTAAAAAATCGTATCATAATGAACGTAATTATGAGAAAAAAATATATAAAGATGAATATAAAAGGATTCATATTATTTTATAATTATAGAGTAAATAAAGAAATTATAATTAAATAAGTAATACAAAATAATAAGACAATTATAACCCAAGGAGTAAGGTATCCATTCACCTTGGATAATGGTCCCTCATTTTTACTTACAAGAAATTTTGGCTTTCCCATACTAGGGAAAGACCTCGATATGACGACCGGTCTAGATCACTCTCCCTGTGAGCCCTCGATACAATGATCAGATTCTCTGTCTCCCTATCCGTGAGAACCCTTGATATGATGACTAGTCTCCCAATATCGCTATTCCCATTTTCCCTTGATCGTATTTATGTGATATGTCCATACTTTTACAAAAACAAACTCAAAAAATTCATAAGTATGTGGAACAAGTATTTCATTATTATAATATTTAGTGGCTTCACACACTGATATTTTTTCAAATGATGATGATAATAACACTACTACAGACATCAAAAATGACTGGGTATTTATACGAAACAGACAAATAGACATCCTGATCCTATAAAAATAATATTTTCTCATTTTTTTCATTATGACTTGGAAAACTGGAAAATAATGAGTCATGTTATAACTACATATATGATGTGTTTTTTATATAAACAATTTGAAGTGTAACCCATATTTATTAATGAATATATAATCATATTAATTATAATGTAGTAATGTAATCAATGTTTAATCATTTTCATTAATAAAAAAAGAATCATAATAACAACAATTATGATATCTGAAACTATTATCTAAAGAATTTTAATAACAAACATTATGATAAATCAAAATATTTATGAATTTAGAGATTCCATCATAAAGCGTATAGAATCATAATCAAGAAACAAAATTAATTGATGGATTAATACAGATTAAAAAAATTATATCATAATCAATTTTATTATGATAAAAAAACATAAATTGAATGTTGAATATAAAAGGATTCACATCATTTTACTATTATAGTGGAAATAAAATACTTTTAATATAGTAAGTAACACAAAACAATACAATTGTCTTATCCATATGAGTAGGGTATCCAATCACCAAGTATAAGGATCCCTTGTTTTATATATATAAGGATGTATGTATTTCCATTACCCAAGAAATAATTTGATACAAGGATTGGTATATCTCACTATCCACGAGATCCCATGATATGATGTGAAGATTATCTATTTTTATATCTCAAAGAGCCCTTGGTACGATGATCGGCCTATCTATCTGGCTAACCCCACGAGTCCTCTATAATATTCATGATATTGATCGTTAAAATCAATAAAACAATCTCAAATATTTTTACCAATACAAGGAAAAAGTAGTTCACTTTTGTATGATTCAGAGCCCCCACACACTATGGTTTTTAAAAATTAAAAAGGTCAAAACTCCTCTAAAAATCATATAATAAAAGTGTATTTATAGGAAACAATACAAAGGCCATATCGATCCACTGACTGACATATATTATCTGATATTTTAATGATGACATAGACACCTGATACATCAATGTTAATATTATAATATAATATCTGAAGTTTTCTTGATATAAATGATTTTCCTTATAAAACATATTTCATATATTTGAGATAATATATTCTAGGCACAAACATATTATTAGGGTAAATTATTTGAGTCAGAGTAAGATTTTAATTAAATCCTTTATCAATTTGAATAACATGATTTTTTCACTACGAAAGTCAAAAGTGGAGATCTTATATTCAATATGAAAATGCATTGTGCAGTAAATTTGAGTAAGACTATTATCATATATAGTATCATTAAGATAAAACTATATTAAATCATTATGATATAAATAAAGGAAAAGTATGTTTTCTAAACTGTTTAAATATTATTCTAAAAAGTTTATGTTTTATTATAAAACATTATAAATCATTTTGAATAGGTAATGTAATAAATTAATTGGATGTTTTTTATTTCCAAAACAAAAGTATGAAAATGGTCATAAGGAAAAATTTTGGGTCAATAGATGATGGTTCCAAATGGAGATTTAGAATCACTCCCTTCCATGGTTTATATTTCATTGGGTTTCCTCAGATGATGTTAAATAGCTATCTAGAACAAGATGGGCACATGATTGGGGATGATCTAGGAGGATGACTCGTATGTGTACATTGAATTGTGGTTCTACTTTGGTTGTGTTTTACTAGTAGATATATTTTATTTTTTATTTTAATCTGTGCATTTGACTGGCCCGGTGTGGAATCAGTGTTTTATCAATGACGTAGTGGATCAAGATCTTATTGAATTTCATTTATTATTTCTCCCTTCCTTATATTTATTAATTCAACACACTAATTATCTATTACTATAGATGAATTTTTTTATATTCATTTTTCTAAAATCTATATTATTCTAGTATATTCTCTCAATAGCCACACCCTAGTCCCTCCCTACATTTCAGAAGCCTCAAGAGTAAAGGGAGTCATGCATGTGGCCTTCTCTGAAATATTTTTGACTTCTATTCATAGTGTGATATGGGCTGCGATGTGACACTTTGGGAAGGGGTAAATCACATAGTGTACTCTTTACCTTAGGATAAATCAAATTGTGCACCCTTTATATTGGGATAAATCATCCCATATACTCATTAACATGTGGTTAATCCTCCCTTATCCTATTTATATTGGGATAAAAACTATTATGTAACATTTATCTAGGTCTTAATCCTCATATATACAATTTTTCCTAGCGTAAATCCTCCCATGACCCATTTATATTAGGATAAATCATCCCTATTACAACATTGATTGGGAAAAGTCCTCACATATACCCTTTTCATCACATGAGACACAAACACTAATAATTAATTCAAGGGATAAATAGGATCACACTCACCACTATCTTGACATATGTGTTCCCTAAAAAATTAATAATATTATAAATTACCCATAAAATGAAAATGGGATTCATATGAATTTGGAGTTGCATCACATAAGTATATAATTTGTAATTATATATAAAATAATAACATGATATACCATTGATAAATATACATGTTTCCAAAGATATACTATAACTTTATAAGAAAATACCTTTCAATAAAGATAATAAAGCATATGGCAGTGATATCATATAGATAATTGGTATACGATTAAGTTAATAATTATAAAAACATATACATTTTATACATAGATATTTCATCTTATTAGATGAATACTAATTACTTAACAAAATGACTTATTCAAAAAAATTATAGGTCCATCTTTTGAATCATGGATACATAAAAACATGGAGCATAAGTGAACTGCATCATTCCACACTCATTTCTTCATAAATAATATCCTTATTAGTTATATCACACACAAAATTATTATTCATAACCTTGGGAAAAGAAACATAAGATAGAGTGAGCTCAAATATGCTCAATATGAGTAAAAATAGAGATATCACTAATAAAATAAGGATAACATGGGAATAATTGTATAAATTCATGATGATAACAATTGTAAAACATAACCTATATATATTATATATCATAATCATGATTTATGGAATAATTGTTTTTAGTTTATATGGAATAAATCTTAATGGAATCAATGAACATAATTAATCAGAGCATAATAGTGGTAAAAGACATGGAATTATGGAACACACATAATAATGGAATGTCGATACCTTATTTTCCAATTCTCAATGGAAGGTCTATAATTGTGGGTTAGGTTTACTCCGAAAACCATTATATTATCCAAGGATCACATCAAAGACTATGATATGATATAGAGTCCATTAATAAACAAGGTTGACTCCATATTTAATTCTTGGATATCTCATGAGATATGACTATTTACATAATGAATTGGAGGGTAATATGATTTCAGGCCCACCATCCACATATTGAAAATTAAAATTATGTGTGACAAAATATAATAAAATATTAATCACATCAAAACCCATGAAAATAAATTGGTATCATAAACTTTTCATCAGGGAATAACCCGTGGAAAAGAAATGAGGATAATGATCATTTATTCGTTTTCCCATAGCATAACATGTGAAAAAATAACATATTTCATAAATATAATTTCATCATAAAAATAAAAAATCAATAGAAAGAATAAGGATGGTATCATAAGATCATATATCATTAAATGTTAAGACAAATAAATGTATTAAATCTCAAATTAAAATTAATTTTGAGGATTACTTTTATTATTTGTTGAGGAAAATATCATTTTCACATAGAATGAAAAAATATAAAAAATTGTGAAATATTATGAAAATTTTTTATTTGAAATCATCCATAGAAACATTAAAAGTATTATGAAAATAATTTAGTTTCCATGACAGTGTTATATTTCTTTTATTCTCTATAATATAAAAAAATATTTTTTTATTTTTTCAAAATCTAAAAAAGTAACTCATTATAAAAATGAAAATAAGATTAATTCTAGACCATTTGGTAAAAATTTAAACATGTTTAAGAACTATTTTGAAGATTAATAGAATAATAGTCAATAAATTCAAGAAATTATTTTCATAAAAGTGATAAATAGAAATGAAAGTATCTTTGACTCAATAGAGAAGTGAAGTAGATTTTTGTTAAAAATTTTCATTCACTCTCTTGATTACATAATGATAGTAAAATGAATGGAAAAATATATTATAAATAAATAATCTTATGTAATGATATTTGATTATTTTTTGGATTGGTATATATTGATATATAAACACTAGAAACTTATTCACATACCATCCAGATAATCAATATGATTGTATAAAAAAATATCACTTGGGTAACATTTGAATAATTATCCCCTTGAATGAATAAAAGTAAATTAAAATTTAAAAAAATTTATGTAAAGGTTAATCATGATATTAAATATAAATGGAGATTATGTACACATCATTTTATAAGATAAATTCATAACATAAAATATGTTTTAAAGATGATAGTTTGATACTAAAACCCTTAAGTAATGTTATAATTCCTTCCTAAGTGTTCAGAACTGTTGTATAATAATTATATATTTTGTATAAATCTATTATTTTCCCAAAATAATATAAATTATACCATATATAAATTACATATAATTTTTTCCCACCATTTATTATCACTTCTTAAATAAAATTACTATATTTTTTGATACCTTCTTTGTTTTTCTTATTTGTTTTTGTTTGGTAGTTTTGGTACTTGTACATTGATCAAGGTTCCATCATATATAGAATGTAATAATGATATAAATATCTTATATATCCCCAATATATATATATATTTAGAATCATATATAAAATATATACATTTAATTATTAATAACATCATTCAGGGAGACTTTAAGACATAATTACACATAAAATGTTTTCATATTTCAATGGATTGAAAAAAAATGATAAAAAAAAATTGAGGATTATATAATTAATATTACAACATATATATTATATATATTCATTAAATCCATCCTTATCACTATATAATTAAAACACAAATGAATAAAACCACATCTCTTTGTGGAGGTAGTAGAATACACGTACAAAGAAACAAGGTTATTATTTCGCAATTCATTATGATGTAAAATGGCAGATGTGATATTATCATAACGGAATAATAGTTATTCATACATAATATATATATATATATATAAAGGCATCAAAACCATCTTAATAACCATCCCCTAAATATGGTCATTGAAAATTGATTATATCAAAATGTGGAGAAGGTAAGCCACACTTATGAACGAGAGATAGGTTCACATCCAATTTGATGTAAAAATGGTCAATAAATGTTGTTTCATAATATTAATAACATGTAAAGAGATTTATTAATCCAATGGTTTTATTTCATGAGAAATATAATAGATCTATAAGATGTAAAATAAAAAAATAAAATTATGTTGATCGGTTAAGCTGATTACTACTTTGTTGAAGCATCTCATGTAGATATTATCCTAAGGATCCTAGGGTTGGTATTTTTCAAATAAAAACTATTAGAATGAGTATAAGATTGTTTTTATGGGATATTTTTAGGTTATGGTTGTTCTCTAAGTCTCATCATTGTGTTAATATGGGAAATAATGGGTTTCTTATTATAACTAAGGGGAGGGGTACTAATGGTATTTTTTAAAATATTAAAATATAATAAGGTGGTTATCATTTCCAAACGTCTCAAAAAATCTATGTATCCAAAGAAATGTAGTATGGTATATAAATTACATCAAACCAAAAGAATTATATAGGTTTATGTGGTGTCTTAAATCTAATCTTTTTTATTAACTATTTGTTTACGAAAATTTAACTATAACCACAATAACATCTTTTTTACTCTTAAAGGGATTTAATTATTATTATATGGTAAAAATAGGTTCCTAAATTTCTAAGGGATAACAATTTATACCTTATATTATCTATATTGTCCTATTTTAATATTTTTATGCTTTTTGAATCATGTAATAAAATATTATTTTTAAAAAATATCATTAATGTTAATTTTAAAACCATTCATATAATTTTAATTAAATACATAATGAAAAAAAGTAATTCTAATATTATTATAATTAAAATAAATTATATTTTATATATAACTAAAAAATTATTCTATTACTATAACATAAAATAATTATATTACTTTTATAATTTTATGACATTTCTTTTATTTTTCTATTAATGGAATAAATATTGTATTGGGGGCGCATGGAAATTTAACATAAATATTTGATCACTAAATGTCATAATTCAACTTCCATTAGGAACATATTTTCACTTTTTAAAAAAGGAAATTTTAAATTCATTAATGGCAATCTTTTCTCCCAGTACAAACACAATAGTGATATTTAAAACTATTAAACATTCATTTTGAAAGTTTATTTCCTTTAAAAATTATATAAGTCATTTTCAGGGAAACTCTTAAATAAAACATATAGTTTGTGATATTGAGGTGATAAATTTGGAATTTAATTTATCTGATGAGAATTATGATAATGAATGTTGTCTTTATATGTTAGTTTCAACATTGATGAAACCGATTTTCCTTTTAACGCTGTCATAAATTTTACATTTGTTTCGCTTCATATTAAACAAAAATAAATGGGGTTAATTTTAAAAGGTTTTAAATCTTAATTCAAAAAACGAAACCAATTTTTAATAATTAAATATAAATAATTGGAGGAATTAATTTTAAAAATAATCGTTCAAACCGAGATAAAAAACAGTTTTTTTGGAAAAAAAATATATGTTAAGTATAAAAATTGGTTTATTCTTATCCCATATATAGAATATTATTAAATTAATTTTAATTTTTTTTCTGAATATTTTTTATATAAATTTAATTGAAATAATTAACCAATAGTTATTAATTTAATTTATTATCATTAAAGTACATTACATGTATAAAAAAAATTTTAGAAAGAAAAAATTTTATTTTAAAATGTTTTCTATTTTTATTTCTAATTAATTTCTAAATATGAATTATTATTATAAAAAATAACTACTTGTTTTTTATAATATTATTAGTGGTATTTATACCTAAAAATACTACGGTTAGGCGATAACTATCATATATTAATATTTTAAATGTATATCATGGTTCATTTAATTATAGTGTTACTTGTTACCCAAGCTATCAAATAAATAAAATTATCTAAAAACAAACATATAAAAAAATATCTATGTTTTATAATATTTTTAATGAATTAGTCAATTTATTAAATGTAGGTGAAAACCCTCGAATACATAATTGAAAAACGAGCATTAAAAAATAATTGGAATTGTAAGAAAATTTAAGATTATATGTCGAATATAATTAGGAGAAAAAAGTTGTTATATATCATTTCATTGATTGAAAATAACAATACATAGAAATTATAGTGAAATAAAGTGGATATTATCATTTGAAAATTTACATAATCAAGAAAATTGTATATCAATGGATATTGACCAAGATAAAAGACCTATTTCTTGTAGTTACAGAAAAATAACTTTGGAAATAAGAAATATCCTTGATCTTTTGAAAGTAGTCTAAACGATATTATTATTAGTACTTGGAGATAAATATTAAATTTTATAAAACATAAAAAAATTGAGTGACCTTTTCACATAAAATTAAATAAAATATTGGTATTCTATGATCCCATGAAAAATGTTGAAGGGAAATGCTTATCACACTTTGAAAAAAAACTGATAAAAACATTAAAATGATTTTATTTTAAAGAATATAAAAATAATGTACATGTAGATAAAACATAACATTTTATATTTTAGAAAATAATAAAGTGATATGAAAAAATTACAGTGGAAGATAAAAATATGAGTGTAAAATGAAATTTCCTTTTTAAATTTTTTTGTACTTTTGTTAAAAATACCATAACCTTAAAATATTATAATACACTCAATTTAAAATAATTTATTGTTAAAAAATTAAAAAAAGTTTGAATATACGATAATCATGTTGTCATGGTATTATTAATAAAGGCTATACAAATTCCATATATGTTTTATAGAATTTGTAAGGTCTAAAAAATAAAATGAGGTTGGGAATAGAAACCTTTTTTACTTGGGTGAAACTGAAATAATAAATTATGGAGAAATTTCATGTACTATAATATAGAATATCATGTTGAGAAGATAATTTGTGATATACCATATAAAAGAGGTAGTATGTTCACCTTATAATAAAAAATTTGGTTCAAAATAAAAAATCATGTCTCAATGGAAGGAATTTGAGATGAAATCCCTTGTAGAACAAACAATGTTCAAATAAAACCCCTTGAAAAAGATAGATATTGAAGATAAAAATCTAATACCATGAAAAAAATATAATATGAGAAATAAAATATCCAATATTATTTATGGTTTATATTAAATCTAAATTTTGTTTCATAAAATAAAACGTGTCTCAATGAAGAAAAATTTGAGATGATGCCCTTAAACACATAATAGACTGTGTTATATCCTTATTGGAAGATAGAGTTTTCTCAATGAAATCTCTATTAAAATTAAGGTCTTTAATAGAAGGCTCAAAAATTATTTTTGATGTGGTATATAGTTCTAGGAAGAGAAAATTAGATAGATTTCAATAATAAATTTGATTTATATTTGGATCAAGAAGTGGTGGAAATGTAACCATTTTATTTGGGATGAGAATGTCTATTTTTGAATAAACCATTACATTTTAAAAAATGAAATGTTAAAATTTAAAGGTTAATGGATTGAATGTGAAAAAAATAAGTGGGGTATTTATTTTAGGTTGATATTCTACTCATATACTAATTTAGGAGGAAACCAAGATTGTTTTTGGAATTGTTTATTTAAACTTTTTTACTTTTAACTAAATTTACTTATACATTTAAAAATAATTTTTAAAAACGAAAGTAAATATTAATGAAAAACATTAATATTGTTCCATTTAACTAATTTGAACATTTTTATAAAAACTATTTTTTAAATAACCTTTTTTGTGTTCGAAATGTTATTTTATAAATAAACACACATAAGATGTAGAAATAGATGATTCTTTGATGAAAGTGTTGTTACGTTTAACATTTATATACGTTACAAAATTATTATATATACTATGTTTTATGTCACATATAGGTTTATATTTTATTAATTAAAGTGTCTCTGTATTTCAAATTAATGTAAAAAAAAATTTCACTATTAAGTCACTGAATTAGAGGATATTACTGAAAAAATGTTTTTTTAATGTAACAGTTTAATATAAAAATAAAAATGTAGTTCATATGATTTACATGATCAAATAAATATTTTAAAATGTTAAATTTATTCGTTAAATAAACATTTAACATTTTAAATTGGGTTTTAATCATCTAATATACACATATATTGTTATAGGATCATAAAAATTGTAATTTTCTCAAAAAAAATATTTTTTATCATGAAATAAAACAATATATAAAAAATAAAAAATATCATAAAGTGGAAATTTTGAAGTGAGTAATACTATAAATAATTTTATTCAATTAAATATGAATTTTAAATTATTTAATTTTATTTTTTATAATAAATAAAATAATATAATGAATGTTACTTTTATTTCCAATAAACCATTTTCAATATTAATACCTATTAATTATTTATCTTCCAAAGATAATAAATTTTAATTATTTCAAATATTAGTGTTCGGAAAGTATTTGTTAATAATTATATTAAAAAATGTCTCGTTTTATATTGTGGAAATGCAATATATCAGTTGTTTTAAAAATTAATATTAATTTTAGAAAGTCTAGAATTTAAGATCAATACAACTTATATAATAGCAGTGGACCTGGCTAGCCAACAACTAGGTGGAACTTCCTCGCTAATGTGCTAGTGGATATAATAGTCTAGTTGTGATTATGTCAATGATATCTATTATTTGGTCGATATATTATCACTCCAATGATCCATGAATATCCTATGGTGATCACCAATGCATTCTAGGTTCCCTCTGAACCTCTTCCTCTGTCCCAAACACCTATTTTATAATGTTCCATGTATGGATATCTTACTCTCTATTATAGATTAATTTCAGATTTATTAAATAAGTGCACATAATAAACAACCTGGAAGATCAATGAGTCTTGTGTATTTGAAAATTAGGTAAATTACCTGACTATATAAGATTGGAAATACAACATCTTGTTTGAAATGTTCCAAAATATGCCCACATTATTCCTTCACACATAAAATAGAATGGGTAACACAGGGACATACATACGAAAGGGGTGATATGTAAATCCCAGTAAGGGATAAATCATGGAATAAGATTAATAAATTAATAAATCATAGATAATAGGTATATCAATGATACATAAAATTGGGGAGAATTATAGACATGAACAATGTTGAAAGCTATATCATTATAATCATTAATGTGATATGGAGTATGTTGAAACAATGTAAAACAATTCATTATAATCCTAGGCTATGGATAACTACCAGGAATGCGTGATAGAAAAATTAAAATTATGTATTAGGTTCAAACCCTAATTCCATTCATGATGCCTCATTATATAATAACATTACCCAATACATTGGAGCACTATATAATTACATGCACACTCATCAATTTCATTTCATTCCCATGATTTTGTGATCAAAAACGATAATACAACATGGATTTATTCATCATAATAATTTATTAAACTATCAAGTAGTTTGTAATACTTATATTTAGGTCCCCAATCAGTAAATATTAGTGCATAATGTTGAAAACTCTTGATAGGAAATGGGTATGTGTATTTACTACACAGTTTTTTCGAATAGAAAATCATGGTGAAATTTTAGCTGCATAACGGGGGATTATGAATGTCAATGGGAAGGGTTTTTGAAAGAAAAAGTGGTCTATAATAATACCCACATAAAATGTTTCACAATGGGGATATGTAATAACATATCCCAGTTTTATGAAATGAATATAAAATATATAAGATAAAGATGTTACATGAATAATGAAGAGAAGGAGAGAATCCATTATTAAACTTCGGCATGGTAATAGGTGTACATAAAGTTTCATGGGTGGGATTAATGATATTGAAATGGGTATATCATCATTTATAAATGATATTTATAGTAACATGGATATGAAATAATATATACCATCATGATAAAATGGATATTATGAAGAATAACATAAAAGTGGCGCCTGAATGAAAAGGAGAGTAGAAAATCTCTTAAAATGAGTTAGTGATTCAAAATTATTAGGAGGGGCTTATTAAGATATTATGGGAACCTTATGAGGGGTATATATAAGTTATTTTAGAGTAATTAATTTGAAAAAAAAATAGTCAATATAAATTATAGATTTGGTTGGTTTATGTTAGTAAACATAGGGAAGTTTTTTTTATTTCTCAAACATAGGGTTTGGACACTATATAATGAAGTTAAAAATCAAAAAACATCATCTGTTTTTGACCATATATTGTGAAAATTTGTAGTGGATTAAATTATTTTATTATTCAAAGGGCCTAAAATGTTAAAATAATACCCTTTTGATGTGGAAGTGGGTCTTTTTTTTAAAGAAATGATTTTAAAAACATAAAATTTATAATAGGTTTTATATAATTCATAAAGATTTATAAAATTATTAAAATAAACATGAAATAAAATTATTTTAATGGGGAAAATATATTTTTTCATTTATTTTATTGATCATATTAATAACATCACCTTTCATGTATTATGATGTCAAAAAACCAAACATTTATTTATACTGTATTTAATTTTTATCCAAAATACTTGACTCTATCAGGAAGTAAAGAAAAATTCACCATTGATAAAGTTCAACTTCATGATTAAAAAAATTATATTTATTTTACCTAATAATTTTCAAAATATTCTAATTGTTACATATAAAATAATAATGGTTATTTAATTATTAATGATGGGTTTTTTAAAATAATAATATTCAAATCCTTATAAAAATTAAATTCGACTTTACAAAAAATATATGATCACTTATATTGAATATAAATTATATAATTATAATATTTTACTAAAATATTATTTATTCCAAATGTGTCCTAATTCATAAAAATATATACGTTAATTTAATTTTAATATTAACAAAAAATAAATTTTTTGTTTTATTGTGTCAAAATTGACATCAATTTTAAAGTAACAATAATAAGAAGTAAATATAACCATTATTTAATTAGAAATAATGTACATACTCATATTGTTATAATATTGATATTTATCCCTTTAATAACCCAAAAAACAACTATGAGTATGTTTTACAATGGTGAGACATTCATATAGTGGTTCGACATACCAGGTTTGGGTTGTGATCTCGATGATCTTGATCATCTATTGTGAATGGTCTTTCTCATGCTTAGGATGTTAGATCTCATTTTGGGTCTAGACAAGGGAAACTCTTGTTGATTTTATCTCTCATGGAAGTTAGCATAAATGGGCTTCCAACTTTATGATCCTATAAGATGAGGCTTTCAATTCAATTTTTAATATCAATAGGATTATCAAAAACCCATATTTTTACCAATCATGTGTCCATTTCTCGACAGATATATTTTAAGTGGTAAATAGTCTTAAATATATCTTAAATCTAATAGTATATAATAAAACAAAATAAACCCAGATGTTTTATATATCCATAATATACAATAATTCATTTAATTAAATCATAATGGGAATTTTATTTATAAAACTTCGGGTCAATATAATCTTCCCCTTTATAAATTTTACTCTCAAACGTTTTCATCTAAAAAACTGATGACAGTTACAGTATTTCATCACCTCCTCCGGTTCCCATGATCCTTCTTCAATCTAGGTGTTTCTCCATAACACTTTGACCTTGTTCATTTATTTATTTCATATAATTTATTATCTGTGTTCTGAGATCTTCACTGATGGATCCCCATAAGAATGATCATTCTCTAATGGAACCGCCTCTGGAATTAGTACATGTGACGGTTATGGTTTGTTCATCCTCAAGTGTGATATGTGGAACACATCATGAAATTTAGATAGTTTAGGTGGGTGTTATAATCGAGAGGACAACTATTCGATGTGGTCAATAATTTGAATGGGACCGATGTATCTTGAAATAAGCATTCCCTTATACCAAAATCTCATGAATTTCTTACATGGATATATTTAAGGGATTACCTTTTCTCTAACCTCAAAATCTAGGTCCCATTGACTATTGTCAGCATTTCTTTTTTTCAAATCTGACTATACTTGACGCGTTTCTAAATGGTGTTGGCATTTTCCAAAATTTCCTCAACCATTTCAGTACCTAGATGTTTTTATTAAACAAATTCATCCAAGCATGCAGGTGTTCTGAGGATTTTCCCATTAAGGTATTATTAGGGAACAATTTAGATTATTGAGTTGAACATATTGCTGTATAAGTACATGAACAGTAGAAGATGTTGGTCCCAACATGTTTTGAATTAAATTCTGTATGCTCTTAGTATATCCTCGAGTGACTAGATTGTCTACTCTGATTGGACATCAGTTTAAGGGTGATAAGTTGTGTTGATGTTAAACTCATTATATAGACCTTGTTGTAGACTATTCCAGAACATAGAGGTAAATCATATGATAAAATTTGATACAATCGACAGTACTGTTTCACATAGACTCAAAATTTCATTACAATATATACTCAAAAGTTTATAGAGTGATAATTTATATCTAGTTTCAATAAATTGAGAAGTCATTGTTTGATGATCCACCTAAACCAATATAATATTATTTAATTTTGATCACATTATATGACTAGTGAAAAACTCTATAGTGATATTTTTTCTTTTCCATATAGAAATGGGAATTGGAATAATCATACCACTATACTTTTGTCTTTACACCTTTATTTCTTGACATAAATGACATCGTTATGTATATTTCACTATCTTCTTCTTTATATTTTCCCATGAATTGTCCTCTCGAGGATTTTGATAAATCATTTTTCTCCATTAATGGAGAGAAATGTTTGGGATTTATATATCATCCAACAACACATTCTTTAATATAGTATTTGATTGTATACATTGTTATGACCCAAATAATACAAATCATGTTTCATTAACATTTAACTCCAGGGATTTAAAATTACTCCTAGCTTCCAAATTCTTCTGAATTTTCACATAATCATATTGAAAATCCATTATCCTCTTCATTAAGGATAGTTAATAAATTTTTTGTAAAAGAATTAATGATGTTCCTTACTTTATGATTCTCATGTCCATCTGGTCAAAATCTATGAAAATCAGATCCTTATTGATTTTCATCAACGATATAATTGTAGGATCATTTCTACAAAGTGAATCTACCACATTATTCACCATTATAGGATGGTTGTAGATTGGAAATCGTTGTCCTTGATTAGATCAAACCATATTCATTTGTGTATATTAAAATCCATTTTTGTTAATATATACTTTATGGTTTTTTGATCTATATATTTTTCACAATTCAACCCAATGAGATTATACCTCAATACTTTCAACATAAAGATCACTACAACCTACTCTAGATTATGCGTTGTGAATTTTTTTCATGAAATTTTTATTTCACTGAGGCATATGATGTCAATTTGTAATTTTTTTTTTATTTAGAAAATAACTAAATCCATTCTTCAAAGCATTGCTGAATACATAAAAATGATCTCCACCTCTGGGTAGTGCAAGTATAGGTCTTGAGATAAGACTCATTCTCATATCCTTTAATTACTCTTCACATTCATTATTACAAGTAAAATTTAATCACATCCTAGCTACCTTGGTCACATGGTTTTAAAATCATGATTAAATTCTCACAAATAAATTATAAAACCCACATAATCCAAAGAAACTATGAATATCCCTCACAAAATGATGGCCATAACAATCATTTAATTGGTTTTTTTAAGGTCCCATGGATTTCCATGTTCTTGTTAAAATATTCCATTGAATGAAAATTTAATTTACCGGAAATCAAATATTATATAAATTTCATACAGATAATACTTTCAACAGACCTTTAACATAGAGCTTAGATACTCTTAATGGTTCTCCTTTATATTGAAGAATATTAGAAAATCTTCTAGAGATACTTCTACAAAACTTATGTGGAAATGTAAACAGAATCAATTGATCATATCCAAGAATATTACTATATAATTAGTGGTACTGAATGCAATTAGTATGAACTAATAGTGGTCATAACTAATACAGAAAGGGGTATTGGCGATATCCTTATTCTTCTCTATAAATTCCTAATATTGGGATTGTCGATCACCTATAGAGAAGTATTGTTCTCCACATATCAGATCGATCAAGTCACTAACCCGTGGATGAGGATAATATTTCTATTTCATGATCTGGTTTAGGTAACGATAATCAATACAAGGGAGAATTGACCCATCATTTTTCTTGATAATGTGGACTGGTTCACTCCAAGTTGAAGTGGCTGTTCATATGATCAAATTTTCTAGATTCTCCTAAATTTGATTATCTATATCCTCATATTCCAAAATAGACATTGTATATGAATAATTGGATAAGGTTAATTCCCTATATATTAAATTAATTTAATAACCAAGAAAATCATTAGTGTATTCCATCCAAATGGGAATGTCTTCTAGGATGATCCTTTCATTAGAATCAATCATTTTAGGAAGATATGATTTCACTTAGGTAAATAGTATCTATTCTTCTGATGATGGTGATAAAGAATATAGATACTCATTTTTTCAGTTGTACAAAATCCAGTCTAAATTCAGAAGGTTGATATTAATTTAATTCTATAGGATATTTATGTTTCCCCTATGATGAAAAGTCAAATACATGCCCAAAATTGGATCAAATTCGACTAATGTTAGCATCAAAAGGTTCTCCGGGAAATTAATTCAATTTTTTTTGATAGGATAGTTTTTATATACTCAAAATGAAAAAATTTATTCATTTTCCATTTTCACAGATAGCTCTAATTTAATGATTTTTGTGATTTTTTAATATTTCCACTAAATATATGTATTATTACATAATCCATAGAACTAAAAAAAGAAAATTATTTTTAATATTATTGAATGAATAACTAGCATACTTATCACTACATCATTTTCAAGATCCACCTTAGCATTTGTGATGGAAAAATTTCAACCTTGCTTCCTTGGAGGTTGTTGGTTAACATTGAACAGTCTATGATATGTGAATTGTTCTAAAATGTTCACTAGTTACATTTTGTGGGAGAAATGAACAATGTGTTGAGGCTTTACCTATTAATTTCTTTCCTCCATCACGTTTTTTGGTTATATTTTCTGCAATATGTATCCATGTATACTTTCATTAAACCACTAAATAATATCTTTCACCCGTTAATAGAATTTATATGGTTCTTCTATCCACACAATTTAATGGTGGGATTTGGAAATATAGTTTTACTATTAGATTTCTCCATAAGAAAACATGTATCACACTACAATTTGCACTTATTATCCCTGTAATACAATTTAGATTCACTAATCTTCATTTCATTGTTGAGGGAACATCAAAAAATATCCACATTGTAATAAATGTCTCAGATCAACAAGGATTTTAGTAGACACTATTTTATCCCACCAATGAGGTAATCAATGATGAATTCGATGTTAATGAAAATCTGGTAGTCGTATCTTAAATTTTTTATAACGTTTTCTAGGAACTCCCCAATATATTCATCATCTATTCTCTTAGGGTAAAGGAAACCACTTTCCATTTTATGTGATAGGGTACATGGAAAATATTTATAAAAAAATTTCTAATGTTCCTCCAACCCATCACTTCGATTTTATCCTCAAGATTTTTATTATTTATCATTGTCCACCAATAACCATATTCTCCATCCATTTGATTAATAGCTAGTACAAGCATCTCTTAATAAGAACATTGATGTCTAGACAATATATTCTCATTAAAGGTAATCCATTGTTTTGAAATTAAGGGGTCTAATTATCTATAGAAAGTCGGAGTCTTATGTGGCAGAAATGTCTCAATTACAGAATATTATTTCTTAGGGGTATTTTGGTGATCCTCTTGATTAAGGATTCTATTCATAAGATGACTTAGGTGAGATATAAAAATCACAATGTTTACAATTACTTCTCCCATAAGGTTGAGAATCTCTTTTGTGCAATCATCACATTTCCATTCACATTGGTTATTATCCGAATTAATACTACATCAAGCCATTGATTAGATTAAATGAAAAATTATATATTATTGCATTTAAGAAATTAAATTCATTAAATTTAATCCAATACAATTAAATGGATAACTTATAAATGACATTTATATCATAATTTGTTAATTTCTAGGCTTCAACCTATGTAATCAATGATCTATTTCCTATCATAAACTATTATTGGATTTTTTTCCTTAATAGTGGTTAATAATAATCTTCTGAAATTACTAAACCACATCCCCTGGTAGTTTCAATCTAGGTGTGTACAAAGGCTCAATGTTGTGCACCAATTCCCATTTGAGTATTGCTCAATGAGATGTCTTAGGGTATTGCTACAATGTACATCTGTTCTATTACCAAATAAACGTGTTTTATCTAAACATGGATTTATTTTCTTCATAAAAGAATTATTAAATAATTTTAAAAAAAATTATGTATATTTTCTTATAGATACGATTATTAATAAGTCTTTCACTAGAGTTCTATAATCGTAATCCTAAAATTAAAAAACATTACTTTGATACCAACTATGAAAACATTTCTATTTATTACACAATAATTCATGATTTATTACATTAGAGTAAACATAAAACAACCCTGAATATTGAGAAGTATAATGATGTCAAGAATTAGTTACATTAAATAGAAACATAACATATTAAATAAAACATCTTTATTGAAAACATTCTTATCATGATCATATTATTCCATCGTACTTAAAATTTCATGGGATAACCTGGGGGCGTACTTAAGAAATTGGTGATCTATAAATCCTATGAAGGAAATAATGATGGAAATAATGATGTAATTTATACATGTTTGACTATAGTA
The DNA here is from genome assembly GCA_963277665.1 of Viscum album. NCBI lineage: Eukaryota > Viridiplantae > Streptophyta > Magnoliopsida > Santalales > Viscaceae > Viscum > Viscum album. Next base: position 393,609,231 of record OY728146.1, read on the forward strand.
ATATCAATGAGACAAAAACAGAGTGAGAATCATAAACAAGAACAATTAAAAATGCAATAACATAAGTATCATAATGGAAATATGGGAAAAGTGGGAATAACTTAAAATACTCCATCATAAACGTAGGTCAAGGAAACATTCCTATATATCATGATAAAAATTGTCCTATGATTGATTATGTTCTCTCTATAATCACTTGCATTATGTCCCATGAGATAAAAACATTTCTCAATGCATTTAAGTGATATATAATATAAGGTTCACCCGTCACTTTCAATTCATTCTCATGCATGTTTTTTCCACATAGACCATATCAAATGGATTCATTCATCATAATATTTTATTCAAAAAACACCAAGTGTAGAATTAATACATTAATTCCCCCAATCATGGTGTATAATTGAATAATGGTGGACACCCTTTTTAGGAAATGGGTACAAGTATTCAATACTCAGTAGTTTGGAATGTATACTCCTGGTGAAACATTGATAGTATAACGGGGAATAAAAATGTTCAATTGAGGGATTGATGAGAGTGAAAGGGTATCTAATCATTTATACATAATTTTTAATGTAATTGGTATATGGAATAATGTATCCCAAAATTAGTAAATGATGATAAAATACATATCTTATAGAATAAACATGATCCAATAGGAGAAAGAGAGGATCCCATAACAAATCGTACCATGATAACTGGTGCACATAATGGTTCATGGGGGATATTAATGAGTGTTAAAGGGGTATATTATCATTTTAATGTCAAATTTATTGTGTGGTGGATATCTGATAATGTATCCCAACATTAATAAATTGAAATTAATAATAATAACATCAAATAGGTTCTTGAACACAAAAGAGAGTGGGATATTCCTTACCTTGAGAGGGTGATTCTACATGCATTGGAGATGCTTTTTAAGTTATTAGTGGAACCATGTGTGGACTCTAGATAGGCTAGGGAAGATTAAGGAAGTTATCCATGGTTTTTTAGTAATGATAAATGGGATCTCGGGTGGGTTTATAGATGAAAAGAGAGGGGAGTTCTTTATTATTTCCCTAACATTGGGATTGGACTATATAGAATAAAGTAACCAAAAATAGAGACCTTCCAATGGGTGATTCCAATGGTTTCATCAAAAATGTTTTGGATCATTCTGACAGGTTCCAAATATATTAAAATAATAAATTTTCTAATGTGGAAGTTATTCATGTCCTGAAGGAAATTATTTTAAAACCATAAAATATACAATATGTTTCAGAAGATTCATAATGGATGTATTGAATAATTCAAATAAAAATAATATCACACTATTTTAAAGGGAAATATATATTTGTTCTTGGATACAATATATTGAAATTTTTACATTGTTTTTGGGGTATTGTGTTTTCATAATACATAACGTATATTTATACTGTATTTAATTTTTATTCAAAAACATGACTATCACAGGAAAATATTAAAAAATAAAAATTGCATAGTTATGAATTTATGATTTCAAAAATAATATACATTTTATCCAAATACTTTTATATATATGTTAATTTATACTTTCAAAATAATAATTGGGATTTATTTTGAAATATTTGTTTTTTTACTTTAATAGTTTTCAAACCACTATAAAAATCACATTTGACTAAAGAAAAATTATATGATTATTTATATATAATAAAAATTATATTTTATTAAAATATTATTTATTCCAAAAATCCATAAGTAAAAAAATTGGCTTAATTTAATTGGAATATTTCCCAAAAATACACATTTTGTTTTATTGTATGAAAATCCAAATCATTTATAAACAGTTGAATTACGTAATATTATGTTGTGAAATGATGATACTTTCACTGGATGGTTCAATTTACATTGTTTGGGGCATGACCTCGATGAGCCTTAACATCTCTTATGAATGGTTTTGATCATGCTTATGTAATTGGATCTATTCTTTGGATTCATCAAGAAGAAATACCTATGATTTAATCTACCTTTTAAGATTCAATAAAATGGATTCATATTGAATGATCCTATTAGCTAAGGATATCACTTCCTTTTTTGTGCAAATTGGATTGTAAAATGCAATATTTATACTAATATAATGATCATTATTAAATGAAAATATTATCAATGTTAAGGATTCTTAATAGTATTTTAATTCTGATAGGTTATGTTACAATAATGATTTTGATTTATATATCCATAATGTATAATAATTTATTTAATTAAATATGACATTGAATTTTATTTATAAATGTTTAGGTTGTTAGAACAAGAAACCAAATTCTCATATAAATATCAATTTAAAATCCAACCCATTAGTGAATGTAAAAATTTAACTATAAAATATCTAATATGTTTAGATGATTCTATTTACAAAGGATTTTTTATAATTTCCCTCATCCTACATGGGGAGAATGGCATGAAATGACTTGTCTATTGAATCTATTTGGATGTGACGAGAGAAAATAAAGCGGAAACCTCAAATAAGGTTCCCATTTGAAAAACATAACTAATAAAATTTCTTTTCAATAAATATCTATCATGGGTAATTAATTTCAAGATTCCTTTACTATTTTTATTCCCATGTATGTTCGCATCATATATTTCAGGTTTTTATATGGATATCCCTTCAAAAGGATGAATGTGATAGGTATATTCTAATTGGATACCAAATTGCTGGTTAAAGTTCAGAAAGTGAGAGGCATGAACACTCTATGAGGTTATTTCTAAGAAATTGGAGACTCTATTATAGATATAAGTAATATTAATGAAACCCTACGTAGGAAAAATACTTTTATCCTCTATCGTAAGGGAAATTGATTATCACCAAGCATTAGTAGGAATGATAATTTGTGTCAAAGTTTCTTAATATTTCCTATGTTAATTGGTTACACTAGGGTTTTAAATCCACGAATCTAATTACTATGGATTTTATCACCATTATGGGTCATGTAAGGTGATATTGTTGCAACTCATCCCATTGTAGAGGTTTCCAATGTATCCCTATGATGAGAAAAATTACCAAAATAGTTCTTTTCCTCTTAATAAGACACATTATTCATTTTAAGGTCATTTAATAGTGAAATATTATGTGAATTTTATGGTCGTGTAACCAGAACTAATAATGAAACTTTTATGGTCAATAATTCTTGACCGATGATGTTCCTTTTATGGTCATATAACTTGAACAGATGATGTCACTTATAATTTAACAAAAGAAACAAAAATTATTCACATTTAATCATTACTCATCTTGGAGGAACAATGTTACATTTAACAAAATTAATCTAGAAAAACTATTAGATTTATTTTATGATCATATTATTAGGGACATTTATTATATTATTATACTATAACAAAGGAATACTTAGTAAAAAATGATGAAATTTGTTCCTTGGACATGATCATGTGTGGAACTTTATAGTTTATAATATTAATATTATCTAAATTATACATGTTATATTTAAAACATGTAGCTAGTTAGAGGACCACCGAATGAAAGGATCATTTATGGTATAGATTGAAGAGATCATCGTTGATGACATGGTTTGGGATTAAACCTCTTTGGAGACACAATATTTAAAAATCATAGATAGGAACTGGTTTGATGTTATCAATCAGTAGATTTTTATTGATTAGTGTTTATATAGAATTTATAAAGTATAGTGATGGGATTGTTAATTTTGATACAGTTAGTGATTTCTTATGGTTGGAGGACCATGAAGGAGGACTAAAAGAATGTGAATCAGCAGTGTGTTTTTCTGGTTTGTAGAGTTTCAGCATAGTTTTTTGGTTAATTATACCTAACTAATTAAGTGACATAGTAAAATGAGAATCTTGAGCCAAATTTATGAAATTAGGAAAAAAACCCATGGTATATGGACTAGGTATAGTGGAACCCTAGTGTAGTTCTGAATGGTATCTTTGGGGAGTTTTGCCTTAATGGAGATCTTAGAGGTGTCCATATTGAGTGTCACCTTCGTATGAATCCCATGATTTACCAGGGAAACCAAATTTCTAGTAAGGATCTACTCATTATAAAAGATAATTGTAAACCTTGTAGATATATCATGTGGTTTCCTTGGGGTCATGAGCGGGCGGCGCGTCCGATGGTGATTCATGCAGGGTGTTGGTGTATTTGGAAGGCACATAATACGTTGAGGCATGAGGGAGGGAAGGTGGCAAGGAGGAATATCCTCAAATGGGATAGGAATTTATTTATTGATTTTCATAAGGCCATTGGATCCAGGAAGAATGCGCCATCTATGAATAGATTTCACCCAGGTGGTGAAGTGGTCCCAATGTCCAGTAACAGGAGGGGTGAATGGGTATGTTGGCGGATACCTTCCATAGGATTAAAGGTGAACATAGATGGTTATTGTGTGTTGGGGAATGCATGAGTATGAGGGGTGGTGCGAGATAGTAGTGGATCAGTCTATATGGCGTTCTCTTACAAATTTGGTATGGGGTCTTCCCTTCCGGTGGAGGAAGTTGCGATGTACACTGGTCTTGAGGTATGCAGGAAAAAAGGGTTAGAAATTTTTGAAAGACTCTATGATTGTTCACAATTCGTGGAAAGGTTATGGAGATGTTCCTTGGTCGATTTGTTTCATTATCTAAAAATGAATAATATTTCTTAATAGTAATGATCAGGTGCTTCGTACATGGAGGGAGGGGAACAAGGTGGCTGACTACTTATCTTCAGTGGATATTTTCAGCACGGCAAAAGGCGTTCCTTCACAATGTAGTCAGCATCAACGAAGATGGGATCAATTATATTTAGGAGGATATGCTCAGACTACATTATTTTAGGCCTCCTTAGATAAGGCTGGGATAATGGGAGGAGGGGATGGTCTTTCTTGCGTCTTTTGTGTTTCCATCTTTGTTTTTTCTTGACAATAATAAAATAAAATAATATGATGATGGTAATATGGGTGAATGAGAACCCAAGAAATCCAATTTAGGTGACCTAGGTAAAGTGGTGCCCTAGTAGGAGGATTCCACAGAAAATGATGATGTGGAACCCAAGTAGGCATCTCTAGTATAGACTTGGAGAATGAAAATCTAGTAAAATTATTGTTGAGACCTATGTGAGGTGAAACCGTAGTAGGCCTATGTGGATTAGCCTTAGGTAAAGGATCTCTATGAGGCTACTTTGGGGTTTTCTATGTGTAGGGAAACACTAGTAGTACACTCTATGGTATCCTAAGAAGTGGTTACCTATTATGATGCTTTGGAGTGGCCTGTGCAATGTGGTAACATAATAATCCTCTTGGGTGGGATTTCCTTCCCCAGTAATTAGTAATCATAAGTTACATGTTAATTTATGACGGTTTTGTGTCGAAACATCTGTAAGATTTAATTAAAATGAATTATATTAATTTCCATAGAATTTGACATCGAGAGTCCTCTATTATAGGAATAAGGTTATTTTTATAAGATGGGTGTAAATTTTGGAATTATGTTCGAGAAATCTTGATCTGGATTCATTAAACGATAGAATTGTGTAATTTTTATAATTAAAATAATTTAGGGAATATATACAAGTAATGAAACTACCCATGAATACATTGTTCATACAAATATAGTGACAAAGTATTGTGGAGCATTTAACATGGTAGGAGATGATGAAAACATTGCTCATAGAGGCCTGTTATAGAAAGCCTTGGAACTAGAGGCTTGTAAACCACAGATATATTCATGAGTAGGTTTTAATGTGAGATGCCAGGCTTAGTAAGGATGGGGATCCATGTCTAGGGAAAATTGTTCTTTGCTAGGATGAGGCCAATTAATCACATTATTCCTAAACAAAAAATCTATTTAATTTTAATATAGTGTCTATCCATAACAAATGTGTTCCCCAATATTCCATCAATATAGCTTTTTTAGACTAAATTTAATTTATATTTTATAGAATATACTATTTTACAGTCATTTATAGTTATTTAGTGGAATCATTCACTCATTAAAAATCTAATTTTTTGTTAGGGAAATATAATACGAAATCTGAAGTTGTTGGTGTTTACGACAAATTGGTGTCTAAAAAATTTATTTAAAAGGCCATAAGAGTGTACCTGTTTGATCATGTGAATTTCAGTATTGACCATTCCAATTAAACTATACCCATATAGCATCATGCGATACTTCTACTAAGTAGTTCAGTAATAAGTTTTAGTTTATATACGTAATATGATAATAAATTAAATACTTATTTAAATGAATATTTCATCTAAATTTTAGATTAAAATAATAAAATAAATTGAATATATGCTCATGTTCCTAACTATATGTGATGTATTTGTTTGTAAAATAAAGTCATATCAATAACAAATCTAGAATATTGGTTGATTTATAATCTTTTACTATTTCTAAGAGTATATCTCATTTAAATATCTTTAATAAAAAGATCATTTTCACACCCTAATTATCCATTATCAAAACTAAATGTACGTCACGCCAAAAATAATAAAAATATAATTTTTCAATGAAATAATATAAGAATACTCAGTATATTTAGGATGTTTCAGGATTCTTATCACTCATAACATGCTAATGATCTCCACCCTTCTCTCTATTTCTGTCCCCCTATCTGTTCTCTTCCAATTATAGGACAACCAATCATCTAATATACAATTGTTTCTAATTCAATAAATACACTTGATACTAATTTTCCAATTATAAACCCCCTATAATCCTACTAAAATAGTAATATTATTATATAATCATCATTTAATCCATTTCATATATTAGGATTTGAAGAATTATGAATTCCATGAATATCCTGACTCCTCAATCCAGAAAAAAAGTGGTTATGAATGCACTACATGATTATATAACTAAAAATTTTCCTAAAAATATGATAAAAATATATAATATAAATTATTCTACTATAAAATATGATTAGTCATTATGTTTAAGGATCAATTGATCATACTAGTGAATATTATTATAGTATATCTATGTCATCAAATTCTCACCTGATTCATATAGAAATTTTTCTACACCATCCCTCTATAATGTGAAATAATATCATCATTAAAAAAACAATATAAGATCCTTATGTCCTCACTAGACAAGATATCATACCAATATCAATTATAAACAGCTCTAAATCATGGTATCATACTCACCCTAGAATATGGGTTGAATATGGTACTGAAACTCTTAAAATGTATTCATAGAATTATTTTCCTCAAACAGTATAGTGACATTTTTTACATGATATCATAGCATGTATAATCCTATGATTTCAAATTCCATAAAAAATTTACCCATCATATTTTTTATGACAAGTTATTGAAACTTTAAAATAGGTATTCCATTTATTTCATGCCTTATGAATTTTCATTGAAGATAAACTTGAGGAAGTATAACATTTAGTGATAAATTATGATTCGTGATTTATTGTAATTTTACCTGTTATATTTTAGTCAATTAAGGAATTTATGAGAATTGAAATTTAATTAATTTGTGAAAATTTGTAAATTGAGATTAGAAGTGGTGTAAAATGTGGGAAGCGTAGTCGCTGAGTTTTTTCTACAAGGATTTAAGCTTTCAACACTAGGTTTTATATAATGGGATTGATATGGGTTAAAATATATCAATCTTACAATCTTATTTTCCTCACTCGTCTCAATACTAAATATTATAGTTTTCAATTTCATTAGTTTCTCCTCATCATTTGATATCTTATTTGGATTTTCCTTTTAAGGCATTTATTCATCTTTGGATAACACATTTTAGTTTCCCCTTAATTATTATATGTTTTTGACCGATTTTTTAATGGGTTATTTTTGTTATCAATTCCTTGATGTTCATGATTTTCTTATTCATGAGTTTGTGTAGATTATAAGCTCATGTGATGCTTCTAATTAAGGATATCTAGATTTCCCATCAACTGTGTTATAGATTGGTCATTTTGATGTTTCTTGTAGCCTAATAATATATAACATAAAGGAATTTTATATTTATGTTTCACTATTACTATTTTCTGTATTTAAAACATCAAAATGTTTGGACATGATTATTATGAGGTGTTTTGAAGGCCGTTATAGTTACAGGTTAATTTTATCATTTTCTATCTAGGTTTCATCCCATGTTATTTAACTAAGGTTTAATTTAATTATTTAGTAACTATATTTTTGTTGAATCTTGTATTTCTACAAGGCTGATATTGGATCCTTAATAGATGGTGGGTTTATTGTTGAAAAATATGACCCTCTCATTATTTTTGTGATGGCTCCATATGTTATTGTTTATATTGATATTTGTTCATTATAGGTGGAAACAACATATCATTACCCCATGATTTCATTGAAAACATTATTTAAGAAGACACCCCAAATTAGTATTTTATCCATGGTTGGGTTTCATCCAAATTATTATATAGTTTTTATGGGGATGACTTTTTGTTTCTTATTTGATTTTTAGTTGATGTAAATAAGGACTTAGGAATAATTTTGGGGTTTTTATGGGTATTGACCAAACATTTAAAACGTTTCTTAGAAAATTCAAAAAATAGAATTATCATATTTATATATATATTACAAATATAAATTATAAAAATAAAAAAATATCAATCATATCGAACCATGTAAAATCCTTAAAAATTGAATATATCTCACTTGCTGATCAATTGTTCAAAAAGGCATTTCCATACTATTCATTGATGTAAATTTTTTTATTAATATGTTGAAGCAATATTGTTTATATTTTAATTTTTGTTTATATTTATAGAATTTATTTATTTATTTTATAAGACATGTTATCATATTTTCTAGTAAATTAATCGATGAAATTACATGCATATATGAAATTCAATTCTATATTTTGTAGATTATATTTTAATGTCACATGCATATTCTTTGTTGGTATATCCATGATATATTATTATCATTGATAGGGTGTATTAAGATAGTGAGAGGAATTATAATATTTAAGAAATATTTAATTATGAACAATCAATAACTCAATCATATAAATCCAACATAAAGAGGGAAATCATGACATGAAAATGTAAATTCTCTTTGAATATAATTTAATTTCACAATGAAGAAATAAATTTTATAAAATAAGTAGAATATATTTTATAAATACATATCCATTTGAAACCAAGATAACCATATAATCTAATAAGAAATATATTCTCACTAATTATTCCACCAATAATCTCCATAGTATCTCCTATGTTAAATAACACCACCATCCCACTTAAGATAAAGATATCATATAAAATTATATAACTTTTAACAATCATAAATATATCACTAGACACGATACTATATATGGATCTCTTTGATAACCATGTATGACACATAGTGTATGAAATAATATTAAATCCATACTCATGATTGTATTATAACAATTAAATAAAATCATATTATATTATGATGATATTTACATTCTATGAAACCCATGTTTCATTTTTTTTGTCTTAAATAATAGTAAATTTTAATGACTTGGTTTCATCAATAATACAATAAGATTCCATCTAATCTAGGATTTCCTCACACAGTTCCACCATAAAAATCACTCTAATAACATCCATATAGTGATACACACACTATAGTATGGATTTGTAAACACGTCATTATCCTCCAGGGATTAATCAACCATCATGTGTAAATATATAATCTCCTTGATAAAAAAGCTAATATATTGGACCCTCACCCTTTTGAGTATAGTATCTATAAATGGAGTAACTATCTCCTTAAACATGGGATCCTTTCTCCAATTAGTGTAATACTTAATATAAAAATAATAAATCACCACTACTAGTATTGGTGAACCCCGAACTATCTATTTCTATTTTAACATTCTGATAGCTCGCATTATAAAGATATTAATCCTCACTCAAGGACATTAAAATTCAATAATGACATTAGTGGTATGATCAAATTCTTATACAAGATTATTTTTTTCGCATTTTTAGATACATCATTGATTTTGGGGTGCCTAATTTCACGATTAACTCTATTCTCACCCATGTTCATCATCACTCTTATTATTATGTTATGATATTATGAAGAAGAAATCAAAATGGATGTTTTATTAAATGAACTTGTGGAGATGAAAAAATATATTTAAGGTATTACAAAAATCATCCATTCCTTAAGGATCCGCTTAATTTTTTAAGGTTATATTATTAACTAATATCTAAAATTATTTTAATTAATTCATATTATGAAAAACACTTTAAATTTTATTCTATCACATTTACCTAGCCACAAAATGTATAATTAAATCACATAATATAGATCTCAGAGAGTTTCAATTAATTATTTTTACTCAAATTTGTATCATAATGCAATAATAGACACATATAAAGACAAAAATATCAATATAAAACTCAATATATAATTGAGTAAAAAATCAATATTATAAAATACATTAAAATAAAACTTGGAATACTACCCTCATTCAAGTAACCACTACAAATTGAGGATATCATGTGAGATAAGAGTATAATATTTAAATCTGTATTATATATACTTAGAATCATAACAAAAACATACTTTTATTTAAGAGTTACAATAATTTATTAACATAAATTTTAGAGGAATAATATATGATTCTAGGTAATTTTAAAAATCAACTTCCTTATTCGATTTATTATAATAAGTTGTAGCTATAATTAGGGAAAATATACATTATTGTTGGAGGATATTCTATGTATAAATTTCTAACAACAAAATATTCAATATATCATCAATACAACTATAAAAGGTACAAAAAGTATGAATGAATAAAAAATTAAAATATTACTAGATTCTTAGACACATTATATGCTGATTAAATAAGACAAACCACGAACGAAGAGGTAAAAACTATTTACGAGAAAAAAATTTATTTTTTCCTATCTGAAAACTTGTAACACCTCTGGTTGTTATCAACCTTTTTTTCTCATAAATTTCATTTATTTCATATATATAGTTTATTTATACACCACTTTAATCATTCATTATATAGTACAATGATTTAATCTTTCACTATATGCAACACCGCCTTATCGTATGTTTCAAAAATAAATGAGTTTCTACAAATCAAAATTTTATTAAAATAATTATAAATGTGAGATAGTTATTACATAAAATTTAAAATTAGTAATATGAATAGTAATATCTAATTTTTAAATATTTTTTTAAAATGGTTTTATATAAATAGATCAAACTGATAATAATGCCTATAATTTTTAGTAGTCTTTATATGTTTGAAAGTCCTATTTTCTTTAAGGAACATCTTTTTATGTCCTTCTATGAAATATAAGAAAATAAAATTTGGAGGATTTTTTAAATTTAATTTGAAAAAACAAACTTTGTTTTTAATTTCATAATAAAAAAATTATCTTGGATTTAATTTTTGATATTTTTCTGAAATACATCATTTTTGATGAATAGGGAAAAATATTTATTTTTAATTAAAAACTACTATTTCGCCTAATTTATTTATATTTTTAAATTATACGTTTATTTCTCAATAATGTTTAATTACATAAATTATAAATAAAATGATCAAATTTAGGTCATTTTAATGAATATAATAAACAAATTAGTGATTACAAATTCCAAACATTTAAATAAAATTCTTAAAAAACCAGTTCTCGTGACAGTTCTGCAAGATTAATTTTAATTTTATTTATTCAAATTTGTTATTTGAATTTGTAATTATGGAATCCATAAATTTATTCACAATAATTGATTATTTTAAATATCATCATATTATTTTTTTATCAAAAATATTAGTGAAAGTGATTAAAATTAATTACAACTATTAACAGAAAAATTATCATAAAAAGAACTAAACGTTTAAAAGAATACCCAAATGACCTAGAAATTTTTTCAAGAGAAATTAGATGTACATATTTCGACCCTATACTCACTTTTATTAGATTTGTAACATTATTTGATTCAACTATCATATGAAAAACCAGTGTGGAATTCTATGTTAAAATATTTATAAGAATGTCACTCCTCCTCCACTATAAACAGGCACACAACCCTCCCACTAATTCATATATCTAAATACCATTGTCTTAGAAAAAATACACTTAATCCCCTCCCAAACTTCCTAATTTCATCTTAGAATCATTCCTTGTTAGGTATTCTTCCAAGAAAGAACTATGGTGAAAACATAAATGAGTTACCCAAAGATGAAGTAACATCCTTTCTCATGCTCATTTGTTTTATTTTCATTATCCACCACCATAAATATTCTTATTCCATGATTATATAACAACCTCAGTATAAAAAATACAAAAATATTTTTTATTCAAATCATTATTCATATAAATTCACACACATCCATATAAAGGGTAATTAACTTACTGTTCTTGTGTACAACAAACAACCACCTGATAAAAAGATATTGTTTATTTTTCATTTACCGCCTCTAAAAATTGGTAATTATGATGGAATATATATTTTTATATTATATATATAGGATATTTATTATTTATATTTTATTATTTAATAAATAAATAAATAATACCTTAATGATTTTTGTTTTTTTGTAATTTCGATAACATTGTTTGTGGATGTGTGGACTCTCCCATCCTCAAAGCGGTGTTAATCCATCACATATTACATGGAATATATTAAGGATGGATTTGATAAATTTATATTATATATATATTAAATAATAGTTATACTGTAATTATAATATATATATATATTATATTTACATTCATTCTTCTAAAATGATTATTAAATGGAAACAACATTCATGTGTATGTATAAACTACTGTCTCCCAGAATGAATTGTTCCATTTAATACATCTATCAATTATAGATTCATAAAAAAATATACTAAACATATATTTTCTATTTATATATTTATCTAATTTATTAAAATATGTAATTCATGATCTATGTAAGATGATCAGGAATAGTAAGTCAAAACATGTACAAATAAGAAAGCAGATAATACCCAATGTTTAATATTAACATAGAATTGTTAATGAACAACAAATATAATGACATTAAAAAAATAGTTGGTATTATATATAAAATTGTTTTACTTTTATATATTTATAATAAATTAATATTTATTATACTGGATGTTTTATCTTGAATGATGAGAGTCAAAAATTAGTTAATGCTTTTCTAGTCTCACAATTATTACCATGGTACTTATAATTTAATCACAATTAATTTTTTTTGCGCTACATATACTAATACCAACTTATTATACGATTATTATCCTTATATTTATACGAATTTACATATCCATTTTATGAACACTCGTTCATGGTATTTTACCATTCAATAGTTACCAAATCGGCATGATAGTTTTGTCTCAATTTACCTTCTTAGGGACACATGTTTTCTTATACAACTATATTATAATATGAGGTGTATATACACGAATTTGACATGTTATATCATGTGACTCGTTGTTTTATTACTATTTTAAGCATAATTTATTTTAATTTGTTACGTGGAGAATATGATTAAATTTAAAAAAGTGTAATGATTTTAATGAAAAAATCTAATTGTTTATCTGGATTATTTATGATTATGCTTCCATTGATGAAGTGAAATGACCCATATCTCAAGAACAATCATTAATTTTCTTCTCTATTTTTAATTTAAAATATCATCATGTATTGGTACCATTCTTCTATTCATTTTGTATAAAGATAACTAAGAACATATATTTATATGAAAATATTATCCCATTTCTCTTTTCGGTCGGATATCTATTTCTTTCAAAAAATGATGTTTTAAGAAATGTTTTGAAAAAATGTTATTAAAATGATAATTAAATATCATTTTCAAGGAAAAATGATTTAAATAATATTTTATATGTTGTGAAATCAATTTTCTAGGAAAATAATTTTCAACATGTTTCCACGCTTCTTTTGTATGTTTTCAAAGAAAAATTTTTTTCAAAAGGAATTATGTTTCAAAAAAATCAGAGAAGATATGATATTTTATTCCTAAAATATTTTCAAAATGATCATGTTAAATTATTTTCCTTCTAATATGACATCTATTTTTGTTACTCTTGAATTTATAGGAAATAATTCAAATGTACCCTTCATATTCTTACTCCTAATAGTTTATGTATTGATGACATGGTGTTTATGAAATACATTTATGTTTCATATGTTATATATTTATGAGACCCATTCCTCTTCTATTGGATATATTATTATTAATCCCTATTTTTTTCATAGGCTATGCAGTGGTGAAATTATTATGAATCCTTTCTCTTTTCCACATGTATTGATATGATTACACATTTATGACACCCATTTCATTTTATAAGTTATGATATGATTATTTTTGATGAGTAGGAACATATTTTTTTATTTAATTAAGATGGTGGCTGAAAAAATATATCCCTTTAATTAATTGGGTTCATGTTTATATCTCATGAGATATACCACACTGGAATAGGGTGTTAAATCCGTTTAGTAAAGGACATTAACTGTTATGATGGACTTGCAAGCAAACCTTTTCTAAGAAGATGGTCCTGGGTGTGGACCATGTTTAGAAAGATTGATTGGGGAGTAAACCCATACTAATAATATTTTCATAGATTAAATTCCTTGAATACTATATAAGTTATTTAATATTCTAATGCGTCTACAACAATTCCATTTCTTTTTCCTACATCGTTCTTTTATGGATTAATATCAGGATTCCATTATGAGTATAATGTTACAATATACATATATTTATTCCATGGTTTATTTTTATAGTCTTTTTGATGTATGGATTGATATTTTAATTTCATGATCATTTTCTCATACCCTTACTGTCATGTTTATGATTACATATTTCCTTCATTTATGTTATTGAGAATCTAAGGTCACCCCTTTCTATGATTCCATTCCTCACATTATGAATATATTAATTATATATAGAGTGTCTAAGAAGGATGATAGTAATGGGGAACCTAGTGGAAGAAAATATAGTTGACTTATGTACATGTGATTATGTTTCCATGTTTCAAAAGTTACTGGTCTAATATGGTCTTTGGGCGTCACTTTTTTATAATTTATTAAGTATTCTGCATAAAATATGTAATATTGTTTTTTGAAAAGTTAGTGTTGCTATAGTTGGTATTAAATAAAATGATTAGTTGACCTTTTTAGTATCATTTGATATAACCTAACTGATAACCGTATGGACATGTCCCTTGATAAGTCTATGGATACAGATAAGTGTAGGAAAATGTCCTATAATTTTTGTATGGGATAGATCAACTAATTTTCTATAAATACATCCCTATGTAGATAGTATAAGTGGATGTGGATCTAGAAAAAATGTTACAAGGGGTAACAAGTCAGAAAAGGTTAATCAGGGTGGACTCAAGCATAACTGGGTACATGATAATGGGCCTTGCTGCACACCTGGTTTGGCACTACTAGAGTATATTCTTTGGAAATTCATTAACTCTTTATGAACAATAATGAATTATTTAAATAATATATTTCTATGAATAAACTAGTTTAAAGCCATGGTGTCATGGATTAAATAAGAAATTATAATTTAGACATCCAATAATTTTTTTCTATGATTATGTGTTTCCTCAATATGATACAAATTTTTTAATCTATGATTTTTTGTTTCTTATAGTGGAAGACACCCAAAAAACCACATCACTATTGAGTGTGAAATTCAATTCGTTGATTGTTCTACCAATCATTAGAAATCATTGGGAGATGGAATGAAATACCATGTTTCCAAACCCACACTGTTTTCCAGTGATAGGAATCATAGTGGAAATCCAAATGAGAAAAGGATGGAATAAAATTCTCTTTAGTCCTTTATGAGGAAACACCAATATTTTATCAGCGGGTAATATAATCTATTTATTTCTGAAAAATGGATGAGTACCACTAAAATGATATTCTTCATTATCCAATTTTTGGAAAATGAGAATGTTATATTAGTTTTATCTTATCTAATATGTGAAGTGGGATAGTGGTGAATCTAATCATGAACATGAGGCATCGAGACAAAATTTAATCCATGGATTGGGAAAAGTTCAAGTATATATTTTTCAATAAGCACATTGATAGGATTATTATCACCAGTGTTAAGAGATAGATTCTTATGTTAAAGAATGGGGATGATTAATTTTTACATACATATGAGGCTAATTTCACAAGGCATGTGATGTATGTTTCTTGTTTTATCATCAAACCAGAAAGTAGGGTTAACCGATTCTTCTATGGCATAAAGCCCTATTTCCAAAGTGATTTTCCCTTATGAGACATTACTATATATGATGATATTGTATGTTTTCCCCAAGGTAGTGATGTTGGTTTTATTTATGTATCACTATCATGGTTTTGACAAAAAAATGAAGACTGAGTTCAATAGAAAATCTAAAAACCTTGTAGATAAGATGATGTTCTTCACTTTATGCTCTATGTATGAAACAAAACGTGGTGGAAATTGTATTAATTGGTATAATAAATGTTTTAAGTGCATAATTGAGGGTCATACGACATTTAAATTACGATGTTATGAAATAAAAGGCTAGTCATAATGCGAAAAGAGACAAAGTTGCACATAATGAACCTCCCATGCATCATTGCTAAAAGTGTATAGAGAATGGGAATTCTAATAACCAGTTCTTAATCCAAATGGTTGGTGATGATTTTTATCATTATTATCCTCTTAAATCATGGAAAAAGTGGGAATCCTATGTTATCACAATTTCATGTGAGGGGTGTGATAATGACGTGGTGAAATGTACACATATAATCCTCTCTATAATAGTTACTGTCTTTTTTCTAGATCATCACACTCTTAAATTCTAATTAATTTTTATTCTAATTATTATTACACCAAAAATATTAGATTTTTAATTTGTAGCGAAACACTATAATGTTATTAATATTGTATCTCGGGTTTATGATTCCTCTCCAATTTCCATTCGACGAAATGTGCATCCTGAAAATCATGTTATTATTACATTGGTTGAATTTTATATCATCATATGTGTGGATTGAATTTCTCTTCATAATGCACACAACAAATTTTGAGTATGTGATGTTAGTTTGGATATTTCAATCCAAACTATGATCATTAGTCAATGTAATTATAATTATGAATATCCTATAGATTTTATGTCAAATATATGTGTGTGACTTTTTATTTAGAAGTGATATTTATCTCAAATGGTTGGTGAGAAACTTTATATAAATTGTATGCCCATTTTTAAGACTATGTGGTTATCTCTATGGAAGTGGTTCTAATAATTCCACAAAAAGTGATGTTGAGTTTTTGATTGATCTCATACCTGGTTCCACACATATTTCTAATACTCCCCAGAGAATGGCCCTAATTGAGATGTAGTAATCGAAGAAAAAAGTATATGAAAACCCTAATAAGGGATTAATCTGGAATGTTTTTTCACCATTGGGTGAACCTATACATTTTGTGAATAAATAATGATAGATCAATGTTTATATATATTTATTATCATGATTTGAATAATATAACAATGATGAACAAGTATCATCTTCCCTGTATTAATGACATGGTTGATCAAATTCACATGACTCTATACATTTCCCTGATTGAAATTCATTCGGGATATCATCAATTGAGGTTCAAGAAAAAGGATATACCCAAGATGAAATTACATACAATGTATTAACACTTTAAATATATAGTGACACATTTTATCCATAGAAATTCCCTTGTTATTTTAACGGATGTGATGAATAATGTCTTTTTATATTACCTCGATCATTTTTTGTTATTATTTATTGAAGATATTCTTATATACTCAATGAGAAAGGAATACCATGAATACCTACTAAGAGTTGTAGTAAAGACCCTACGGAAAGAGAAGATGTGTGAGAATTTTATAAAGTGTGGATTTAGGGGGAAAAATTATTAACATTTAGGTCACATAATATTAATAGATGTTATTGGAGAAGATCTATAAAAGGTGGAGGATATTGTATATTTCCCTAGAGTAACCATAGAGAATTAGATACAATGTTTTCTTGGATTAGATAGATATTGTGGAAATTTTCGTGTTAAATTTATCTTGAATATATAATCTTCCGACCATGTTAAATTGGTAGGGTTACAAGTTCCTATGGATAGATGATTGTGTGGAAACATTCATGGATCTGAAGAGAAGGTATGTTAGGGAAATTATTATAATATTACACTATAGATGGGAAGGGTTTTTAATCAATAATGACACATCCAGTAATGGTTTATGACTATTCCTATGAATAATAACATGGATATAGTATATTCCACATGATTTTAAATAATTCATGAAAAATATTAACCAAATATCGATTTGGAGTTAGATTTGGTGATTTTTGGATTAAATATACGGAAGCATTATAAATATGTTTAAAAGTGTGATATATATTCTCATTATAATGTTTTGGAACATATATTTACACAAAAAAATTTGAACATTCTCTATTGAAGATTGTTTGTGCAGATAAAGATAAGGACTCCTCAATACATTACCAAACTGGGAAAGCGAACAAGGTGTACAATGCTTTGAGTCAAAAGGATCCTACTACCTTATCCGTGATGGGGATGAAAAATGATCCTATTTTTATGAATTTCAAATGGATGAATATTGAAATATTGATGGAAGGGGGAAAATATTTTCTTTCTCAGTGGACTATTCAACCCTCCATCCATGTGATGATTAAAAAGGTAAAGATGGTTGATATTGAGATATAAAATAAGGGTAGAAATACTTTTTTACTTTAACAATGATTAGGATGGAATGTTGTGGTTCATGAATAATTTTTTTATTCCTTCCATACTTGATTTGAAGAAGGATATATTAGATAAATATCATAGTTCATCATTTTATATTAATCTAAAATTTATTTTAATGTATACATATTTGGAAGAATACTTCTAGTGGGATCAAATAAATAATGACATCACAGAGTTTTTATCATGGTTCTTGGAATTCCATCATGTTAAGAATAAAAGGAAGATATCTAAGGTGATGTTTTATCCATTTTCAATACGAGAATCGAAATGGGAAACATCACAGTTGATTTTTTTGTTTGAATCCTTGAAACCGATAAATTGTTTAAAGTTATATGGGTGGTGGTTGATCACAATACTATGTTGGAACACTTCATTACTATTAGAGAAGGCTTTAATATAGATTTTTATTTTCATGATATACATAAAAGATGTGGTAAGACTGCATGGAGTACCACACACTTTTGAATCTGATCAGGATCCAAAGTTTACCTCAATGTTCTTATGATGTCTCCAACCAGAACTTGATTCAAAACTGAGTTTCATTACTTATAATCTTCCTTATATGAATTTCCAATTTAAAATAACAATTCAAACCAAGGAGGATATGTTGAGATCAGGTTTATTGGAATTTAATGGTTCTTGGGATCATGACATTCCTCTAGATGAGTTTTCCAACTACAATTTATTTCACTCTAGAATTCATATTGCTGCTTATGACAAACACATTGGGAATAAATATAGACAACCAATGTGTAATGATGATTATTGAGAAATAATTCTATTTTGAACAGAGATAGATAATGAAATGGTAGAGATTGTTAGATCTATTCAACAACATATCATCGAAACTCAATGTTGATAGAATATTTATTCTTATAAATGATGAAATGATATTGATTTTTTTGTTGGAAAGAAGTTTCTTCTATGTATATATCCATAAAATAATGTTGTGTGATTCATAATAAATGGTAAATTATGCCCTATGTATATCTATCACTCTGAAATTATTGATCATATTGGGACGGTAGCGAATTACTTGGAACTACCTCAAAATATCTATCAATTACACGATTTTTTCCATGTATCTATTCCAATGATGTACATACCTGACTTTCCACATGTAATGAACTAAGAGGATTTAACCCTGGAGCGTGATTTCACTTACGAGGAACCTCTAGTTGAAATTATAGATCTTGCAATGAAATTTCAACAAAAGAAGACAACTCATAAGGTAAATGTTCTATAGAGAAATATCGAGTTATATGAACCTGTGTGGGAACGTTAGGATATGAAGAGGCACATATATCTTAAATTTTTGTATCATAATAAAAACTTCTAAGTAAAAAATTCATTTCAAGTGGGGTATAATGTAATGCCCCGAGTTTTTATGATTTTTTTGAAGTAAATTAATAATTTTTTTAAATCATGGTTTTCATGGTGCACCATGAAAAAATTTATTTATATACTGATATTAGTTAATAGGTAACCACATGAAACATATACTTCTCTCACGATACACACAACAATGTGTTTCTAAAAAGGTACAATTTACTATTATAATTGTTTAATTGTGAAAGTGATAACTTACCAATTAAACATAGTAATATTAATACTAATAAATAATTTTGAAATATTTCTTATAATGTATTAATATTAATAAAATGTTTTGATAACAATAAATCCAATTTTTAGTAAAGAAAATAGTATTTTCAAAAAATAAATACTTTAAAAGTCATTTTGTGAATATAATAAATATAATTTAGAAACGTTTTAAATTTTAATTTGATAAAATGAATTAAATTATTGATTTTATAATGTCAAAATTATATTAGGATGGATTTTTTTAGAATTTATGGAAAAACAACATTTTGGTATGAATAGTAGAAAAATACATATATTTAATTCAAAAAATATTTTATAATAATTTATTTATATTTTAAAATTATAATTTGATTTGGTTTTAAAGATTAATTAAATAATTTTTACCTAAATTTGTCCCATTTAGGTAATTTGATCAAATTTCAAAATGAAATTGGATATAAAAACCTCCCAAAAAATTTAAACCCTTTTCGTTAAAAAACATGCACCACGACATTTCTATAGTTATAATTTTAAAATAATATCATCCAATTATCTGATTATAATTTTGAAAAAAGGATTCCATTTTTTGATAAGCATGATTTATAATTTTTAATAATATAAAATTATTTTTAACCAATAATATTAGTGATTGTGATTAATATTAATTATGGCAATTAATAGATAGATTTGCTAAAAAAATGACTAAACCATAAACATAAGGGAAAAGTGACCGACAAACCATTCAAAAATATATTCTATATTCAAATTTATAACCTTTTATCACTTGGATTCAATTTAGTCCAATATCAGAGCCACTTTTCATGTGATAATGAGTGTGGAATTCCATTTTAAAAAATTAACAATAATTCAACTCCTCTTCCTTTATAAAAAGGAACTCATCCATCTAACTTATTCATTTTTTCATTGAAAAAATATGCCAAAATATTTTCCAAATATCCATAAATTTATCCAAAAATAATCTGTTTTGGAAAATATATTTCCGACAATTCCCCTTTGGTGAAAACCAATTGGATTTACCCAAATAAAAAGTATCATCTTTCCTCAAGCTCATTTGTTTTTTTTCATTCTAAACACATCAAATGATATTATTGAATGATTATATAATAATTATAGTATAGTAAATATACTGATATATATTTTTTCATATCTTTCTACTTTAACAATCAAAATATTTTATCTAATGGGTAACAAACCTATAGTTCTTCTGTATATGGAACTATCACATCAGTAAACGTTATTGTTCATTTTTTCCATTAACGCCTCTCACAATTTGGAAGTATGATGTAAAGACAATTTTGATATGATACATATGATATTTATGATTTATTTAATATTACGTAATTATTATATAAAACATACCATTATGATTTCCATTTTTGGGAAATACAATAACTTCGTTTGTGGATGTGCAGACTACCTCGTCTTCAAATAGATGTGATTTATTCACACATTACATTAAAGGTATTAAGGATTTCGTTGTTAAACATATATGATATATATTGAATAAAAAATTTCTTTAATGATAATATATATATATATATATAATTTTCATTCTTTATTTAAATATTCAATTAAATGGAAATAGCGTTCATCGTAAGTATAGCCTATAGTCTTCATGAATGGTGTTTTCAAGATAATATTTCAATAATTTATAGATTATTATAAATAGTTATAAACTAAATATATATATATATATATATATATTTATATAGTGGTTTAAATTCTCTAATTAAGTAATTCATGATCTATGTTTTAGGATCAAAAATAATAAGTAAAACATGTATGAAAAACATTACAAATAAGGTCCGAAATGTAACATTAACTTGGAATTGACAATAAACGGGTAATATAAAGTCATAAAAAAATAATATATAGTATCATGTATAAGAATAAATTTATTTAACTCGTTTATAATTATCTAATATTTATAAAACATGAGGTCGTATGAGTACGAAGAGATTACAGACATAAGGTAATGGTTTTCAAATATCACATTTATTTCTGGGAGACATATTCATTATTCAATATTCATTTTTTGTTGTGGGGTATATATTAACTAAGAATGTATTTAATCATTATTATCCTTACATTAATAATTATTTTTATATACATTTTATTATCACTATTTCAGAAGGTTTTACCATTCAAAAGTTACCAAATTAGTAGGATACTTTTGTCTCAATTTTTATTCATTGAGACAGATGTTTTGTTCTGCACCTATATTCTTTAGGAGAATTATATTATTCCATTACATATGTTTTATAATGACCAATTTATTTTGATATTTTAATATTCATTTATGTTCATTTTGTTACATGGGAAGAAATTTTCAAAGTTTCCATGTGGTAAATGTTTGTTGAAATAATCTCATCATTATCAGGATTGTTTTTTTATTATTCTTCCACTGATGAAATATTATGATCCATCTCTTAGTAACTCTCAAATATTTTCTTTTAATATAGTAATTCATGATATCCCACCATATTGATTCCATTTTTACATTCCTTGGTACTTAAGATAACAAATAAAATGTTTTTATGTAAATCTGAACATGTTTCTCTATTAGGTCAGAGAACTATTTATTTCAAAAACCATATTTTAAAAAATACGTTTAAAAAATATATTTAATATGATATTTAATTCTCATATCCATGAAAAATGATTCAAATATTATTTCTAATTTTTCAAATATATATTTATAAAAAAATTAACATGTTTTCATGATTTTTTTGTATGTTTTCAAAGAATAAGGGTCCCTTAAAGATTTACATATTGATTTATTTTTAAAAAATAAAGTATATTTTATTCAATAATTTTTTTTAAATCAACCTATCCAAATTATTTTTCATCAAAGATGACATTTTCTGGTGTTACTTGTTCCTTTATGGGGAATGATCCAATTGATCCATTCATATTCTTCCACTGAAAGGTTTATGTATTGATGAAATAATTTTTATAAAACCCATTACTCTTTCACAGGTTATATATTTATGAATCCACTTGATCTTGCATTGGTTTTATGATTTTTAAACCCCTTTATTTTCAAGGGTTATGAATTGATAAATAAACTATGAAACCTATCTCTTTTCTATAAGTAATTATATGACAACGCATTTATCAATCCCATTTCATTTCATGGGTTATGATATGATATTTATTAAATTTTGGAAAACCTATATACTATTTTCTTATGAAATGTATGGGAACAATATATATTTCCAATGTGTTAGCTAAATAATTATATCTCATTAGATATATATGGATGGAGTGGAGAGTGAGCTCGGTTTAGTAAGAGAATATGTCTGTTAAGAAGGTATTGTGAGTGAACCTTGACTAATAAGATGGTTAGGGAGTGAAAATGACCACAAATATGGAATGTGGATTGATCCCATATTACTAAAATGGTCTTTCTATAAATTTATTGACTAGTATTGAAATCGTTTTATAAACTAATGTGGCTAGCAATATTTCATGTATTATTCATATTTAATGATTTGAGGGATTATTCTCTTGATTCCAATCGGAGTTGGGTATTTTGAAATCCAAATATTTAGGTCATGATTATTCTTTATGGTAATTTATATGCATGGTATGACCTTCCAATGTAATTATAATGTTCACATACCTATATTCTCATGTTTATGTTTACATATCTCTTTTGTTTACCCTTACTAAGAATCTCATACCACAAATTTTTATATTTCATTTCCCTTGGTTATGAAGATATGTGTTATTGATGTGGTGTATTAGAAGGTTTATTGTCCTAAAGAAGCTAGTGGGAGATAATGTAGCTCACTTATGTACGAGTGTTTCTTTTTCCATGCTTCTAAACACACTAGAACAATAATTTCATTGGGTGACTGTATGTGTAATGTAGTAAGTATTATAAAAAAATGATGTAATGTAAATTTATGAAAGGTGACGGTCACTATAAAACTCAAAAAAACCTTTTTTTTGACTATTATAGGGTGATTTGGCTACGTGATAAATTATAGGGAAGAAACAAATAAGACACAATGAACATCAATGAGATACCATCACCATTCATTAATAGAGAAAAAATATTAAACCGAACTAATTCAAATAAAAATGTAAATGGGTTAAAATTTCCATAATTTATCCTGATTCAAAATTCTATTATTTCTAAAATATTAGAAAATAAATTTAATCGATACTTAACTGAGTACTACACATTTTTCTTCTATATAACTATATGTATTCATTATACTATTTTAAATACTGCGCAAAATATATTAAAATAATCCAAATCCCCCATTGTTGAATAATGATAAAAATTACATCAATAAAAAAACATATCATTCAGTATAAAGACGGAATGCATTACTCATTTACTTTTTTGGGAATCTTATAAATATATTTAATCCAAAATAATAGTAAAAAACATTAGTATTTAAAAATAAATATTTATTCCATGAATAACTAATATTTAAAAATCCATATTATATATATTAATGGTCATAACTACAACATAATTTTAATTTAATTCTTACTATATTTAGAGAAATAATTTATTAAATGTCACAATAAAAATATACTTTTTTTCATAAAAAACATAAATATAAAAAATAAAAATATTAAATAAAAAATATAACCATATAATTGATATCATATTTAAAAGTATTTAAATATCCATCCAAATATTTATAACATATATTTTAATATTTAGTTTCTATTATGTTTAGAAAATTTTACAAAATTGGAAAGACAAAATTTAATCCTTCATTCATAATTATATACTCATAATAACTTTTAGAACATTAATAATATTTATCACATCATTCTGAAATATCTAAAAAATATTTTTTATTTAAAATTTTTTCACACTAAGAAATTAGAAATATATTAAAATACGTGGTATTTTGTGAAAACTATCTATAAAATGTTAGTAAGAAACAAATAAAATCCGAAAACATATATGTTAGTAATCCAAAATTAATAAATATATAAATAATTATCATCTAATCTCTTCACTTGAAATTTAAAAATTTTCATGTTTTTTGTATAATAAATGAATTATTTATAAAATTAAATAAAAACTTCTTGAAGGAAAAAATAGAAGTCCATATTGATTTATATAGATTAGATAAAAAAATAATGTAATAAATATTTATTTAGATATAAATTATTACATTAGAATTAATTTTCCAAAACCAAATATATAAATTTTATTATGAATAATTACCTTTTCATGTTTAATAAACATTATAATATTCATTGATTATATTAAATGTGAATAGCCATTGAAAAAAAATTATTTTTTCAATGATTTCATATGATTTTTAGTATCCCCAAATTGAAAATGAATAAATAGATCTATATGAACATATGAATATTTATTTCACCATGATAAAACCCACTAGTTTTAGTGGTCCTCATTTTCATATTATAGTCTTTGTGTGATTTTCTTGTATTGATTTGGTGTGGATAAAGTTCCCTATTTTATAATTGAATCTTTTATTAATTTGGTATGGATTGGTGATGTATGGATTTGATTTTATAGATGGAAGTGTGATTCATTAGACACATATAATAGTTATTTAAGAACTATCATATGTTTTGGATACTAATGGATGTTTTCAAATTCTGAGTAATTAATGAATTTTGGAGAAAAGCGTTTATATAATAAATAATTTTTTGAGAGGAAATTTAAGGTGTGATTTTTATCTCCACAAGACTCTTTTACTCTAAAATCTCATAAAATTTTTCTTAAAAAATATTATTCAATTTATACAGTGGTGTAATATTTTTATTTTAAAAAATTATTTCTTCTATTGATGTATAATATATTGATTATTACTTTAAATTTCAGTGATGATTCCTTTGATATTAATAGTTTGAATAATTCTAATACGGGTTATTTGAGACTGTTTTTTATATTCATTCATTTGTGTTTATGGTTAGTGAATAAGGTTTTTTTTCAGCCCTTGTTCATATTAAAATTCATTTATTTTTGATAGTGTAAATGAATAGTAGGTTAATTGAATGATGGTTGTTCCATCATTTATCAATATTTTTTTGGGTTTTTATTGTATATTGTTTGAAAACATATGATCAGATCATTATTCCAAATTATTAACATAAATATATATGTTCCCTAAGGATGGATGAAGAGAAGAATTTGTTAGGTTGAACACTAGATAAATGGAAGTTCATGGGTATGGGGAATTGTTTGAAATGTGATACATATATACTATTAAAAAAATGATTATATTCTCTTATTAGTATTAAGACGATGCTTTTTTTCAATAGGTTTGTAATTATTGTTTTAATTTATGAAATTGTATGGTATTTATAAAGAATTTCAATTTTGTGTTTTGGGATATGGTAAAAGTGATTTTTTGAACAGTATTCTAGAGGGTTTTTTGTCTTATTTTATGGTTGGTTATGGGGTTGAAAGAATTTTATATAAAAGGTTTTTAGGATTGGATTCATATTTATGGGTTCTATTTGCATGGTTAGTTCAATAATTAATTAATTTCACTTATATTCCTTAGATAATGGTCCTAGATTTGTATGGGTATTTATATTATGTAGGATTAGATGGTTACAGTGCTTATATAGTTAATCATGTTACTGACTAGAGATCTGAATACTAGTTTATAATGATTTTATTTGTGTCCTAATAATTGTATTCAAGAGGTTGATTCTTTATAATTCAAATTTTGATTTATTGGGGGTTTTTTGGAGACATGTCTAATAGTTTCATACTGGGTTGATAGTGACATTTATTTCTTGTTCTCGACGTCTTAATTATATAATTTTATTATTGTTCCATTTTTTATAATACATTATTATGTTGATTATTTTGGAGTTTTATTTTTGTAAAATGATATCTAGAGACTGTAACCAAGATATCGTGATAGTCTAGTGTAGTAAACTTGAATGATTTGATTGTTATTATAAAAATAATAGCATATAAATTTTCTATCTTGATGGTTTTATTCCTATGTTTTTGGTAGAGAAACTGTTGGTGTATTAGGGTTTTATATCTTACACATTGTTGTACGAATAATATATATTACATTGGTAAATATATATGCTTGTGATAACGGCTAGGATAATTTTTTCTTTTATATGTTCTGGTTAATAACATCAGGAATTGAGATATAATTAATATAGTGATATATTTTAATGTTTTTTCAATGATGGATATTTACCTTTGTATATATATTTGGGATACCAGGTTTTCTTTATCCTTTTTGGTGTTATATTGATTAAAAATGTGGTCGAGTCATTGAGTATGTGTTAGTATCTTATCATGTTGGAAGAGTGAGAATATTTGACATGATTTTTTGAGTAGAACTCAAATACATTTTTTATCTACCACCCCCATTAATAATACTACTAAATAGGACTATAAGAGTGGTAAAATGGATTTTATCTATGCTAGAGAACTATAGAAAACTAGATCATGATTAAAAGTCCTAGGATTTATTATTGTTAGAGAATTTCTATCTGAGTTGAATACTACAATGTATATAATAGCACACTTTAGAACTAGTGCAGTGTGTTGTAATAACCCGTTACAGAAACCGAATGAAGCATAATAAAGTAACAATATAAAATTTCAGTGAATTAAAAATTAAAAAAAAATACTAGAAAAAATAAATTATATAAATTTAATACATTTTTTTACAATTACATGAGTATGTAAAAATTATTACATACATTAAAAAACATCAATTATAATTTTTTCCCTTACCCCATCTCATGTTGCCAAAAAAACAACCCCTTCACTAGCTATGAAATTCCTCTTATATGAAAAATATTTACAATGATAGAAATAAAATAAATATATATATCAATTAGAAAGTATTAATTATTAATTGAATATTGGGACATACCTAGAACATTATGTAGAAAATTTAGTTACATTTGATTGTTTCATGTCACACCCTTTCTTTAGCGTCTCCAAGCCTTATCTCTATGATAATTAACTAAATAAGAATAAGATAAAAATGAGAAGTAAATTAATTAAGTAATAGGAGATAAAATGATTGGAAGATAATATAGTCTCATCTACAAGGATTTGGAGATGTGACACGTGTTTTAATCTAAAATGACAATATATTTTTAAAAGAAGCACATAGATCTATTCTGGTCACACCAAGTGTAACACCCAGATATTTTTTTTGAGATAAATTTATTTTATCTTATTAATTTAATTTAATTTATTAATTTATGTTTTTATAAAATAACATGATATATTATTTTTTATGTTACACCATGATAACCTAGAATTTGACACATCTCCATCTTATATTTCAGTATAGGAAATAGTATATTTTTCTTAAGTTACACAAAATTTCATGTTCTTTTGATAGAGTTTGTCTCATAGAAGGCCGAGTTTAAGTGGAAAACTAAATATTATTTTTTTACCTTATAACCTAGCTATTATAATGGCGAGTATTAAAAATATTAACTAAACCCTAAAAAAGTTTTTACATATGATTATATAATTAATTCATTGGTGATTAATTAATTATAAATAAAAATAAAAACCTTCATGAAAAAAAATAAAGGTTTTTTTGGAAAACTATTTAAATAAAAAAAGTGTGTTTATAAAATAATAATCAATCATCATAGATTTTAATATTTACATTTATATTTAATATATATTCAATCTATTTTTTAAAATTCATCTTTTATGCATTCTATATATTATATAAGAAAAAATTCAATTTTTTCGAATAAAAGAACTTTTAAAAAAATGTTGTTTTTCCGCATATTTATGGCTCAACCATTTTAAATAAACATTATGATATATTTTTATATTATATCTGAAGAAAATTTATTCTTTGAATGTGTGGTATAAAAAATTACATTGGATGTATTCTTTATAATTGTATGAAAAGATTCTATTTTTTATTAATAGAGAAAATATACTAAATTTTAATTGAAAACATCATTTTTATGAAAAATAATTTATATGGAAAAGTTATATTATTTAATGATTTTAAATAATAAATATATTATATTTTTATCATATAATATCATTTAGGTCATTGGTATTAATTTTACATTGAATTCAGATGTAAAACTCTTTCAATCTTTTGTGATGTGTTAACTTTTACACTCATTTTTCTCATTCAGACATTGAGATTTAATTTAAAATAATTTTTCCAACTTATATATTTTTAATGTCTAAAAATTTATTCCATATTTAGAATTAGTGTGTCTAAATTATGTAAATAACAATGTTTTATTTTTGTGAATTAGGAATAGTAATTTCAGTTATTTTTATTAAAACGTTAACGGTGTAAATCAGATAATTAAGTGTAGAAATAATATGATAATTCTTCATTGACACTTATAATAATATAATTGGATGATTATTATTTGAACAAAATTACTCTTGTGTCAAAATGGTATCCTTTGGAAGCCACTTGGATTCAATTCAGACATTTAATTTATTTTATTTAATGAAATAAAAATATATCTTACGCATATTTTAATAACTTTATATTTTTAATTTAAATATATATAGAAGATAAATTAGACTATAAATAGTCATTTTAATTTAAAAATTCTTTTATTTATCATGGTATTTCATTTATAAATTTTACGAAATAAATTATTACTTTAAAGGGATATACACTCATGATGCATAAATTTTAGAATTGATGAAAAATTAATAAAATATTTTTTGTTAAAAGACTAAAAAACATGACCATATGTTATTTTTAGAGTATATCATGACCATAATCATCTAAGATTCTAGTTATTTTCAATTTTGAGCCATGTAAAAATGATTATGGCACTTGTAATATTTTATTTAATGTGATGTCGAAGTTGTCACATTCATGTTTTAATGTAAAAAAAATTTCAATGTATGATTTTTACAGTGAATATTTGACTATATGTATCACTATAAAATCTACATGATTTATCATAGTTATGGAATTTTATTTTTATTTTTTAACCAATAAATATGTATATTTAATAACTACACAAAACTTATGTAGTAATTATTTTGTTAATGAAAATATAAAATTAATTTTAACAAAAATATTAAAATAAATATAATTTTGGATAATTAATTTATCCAACATATTTTTTAGAATACCTTGAACACTCTGTGATATAATAAAATATTTAGATCATTGTTAAAAACTTATCTTCAAATTTTTAAAAGACAATTAATTTAGTAGTTTGAATATATACACTATTGATTGTTTATGAAAATATTGTATTATTAAATTTTTGTAAAATCATAATTTTTAAAAAATATATATATAATAATTTTATTTAGTGGAAAACTATCTAAATTATACATTTATAATCTAATTGGCCTCAATGAAGTAAATATTGCACCCTTTTAATATTGAAATATTTGTTACCATAGTTAACCACTAAATAGAATAACTAAGTGTTAATTAAAAGAATTATTCTTTAACTGATAGAAACAGTTGACTAATATTTATTGGTCAATGATATTATAAAAGTATCTCAAATAATAGTTGGAACTAAGACAATTAGAAGGTTTTTGGATAGGTATTGATTTTATTATAAATTAATATTTTTCGAGTTTCCAAATGTGACCATCAACTCAATTATAAATGGAAAAATCCACCCTCACAAATTCACATCACATTGAGACTTGAATCTTGGCCTTACCCATACAATTTCCCTTCTCAACATCTTTAGTTATAGTCTACATATTTTGGTATAATGAAATGACCAACTCTAGTGCCTCTAATAGGAGAACTAGACAAGCTCTTCGAAGAAGAGGTTGTGTGGATATGTAAGAAGGAACCCATACCTATAGTAAGGGATAATTTCTCAATATCATTATTATCTGATGTTGTTTTTACATAAGTATTTAAGGGGGTATATTTATCATCCATGACTATGTTTTCTATAAATTTATTCTAGAAATAGTCTTTCTATTTTTGTAGAACATTTAAAAGTCAATTCTTCCTTGTTGTGAATTGATATTAAAGGGTATGAAATGACTCTCTTGTCGTTTT
Organism: Viscum album; assembly: GCA_963277665.1. NCBI lineage: Eukaryota > Viridiplantae > Streptophyta > Magnoliopsida > Santalales > Viscaceae > Viscum > Viscum album. The sequence continues at coordinate 393,640,543 of OY728146.1, forward strand.
CTATATAAGTTTCATTAGACTTATTTGAAAAAAAGTAAGAGGATAAGGTTTTATTTTATCTTATATGACATGAATGATTTTTTCATTTTCATTACTCCTCATTTACTTGAATCTTCTTTTACAATATTTCAAAATTAAAGTCAATGAAATTATTTTCTTCAAATATTTTTTGGTATTTTAAGAAAAGAAATAATTATTGGAGAATAGGGGATATTTTCCCCAAGAATTAATATCAATTATTCTATCAAAATTATTTCCAACCGAAGATACAATTATTTAATAGAGTTATGTGTCATATATACTATCCCTATTATGGTTTGATTATGTTTATGTTATTTATTTAATCTATTTATTTTACATGGATTATGTTATGATGGAACGATATTTAGTGAATATAGAGACCTGATTTTCTCTCTGTTAGACATTGGAATTTTTCTAAATATATTTCTAGAGAAAGCCACTAAGACATCATGTGATTCTGAGACCTGGAGTTCTCGGAATAAATTATAAAAATACATTATGTATTATTAAACTATGCAAGTGATGGAAATATGATTTATCTCAAATGGTAAATGGATTGAAATTCCAAGGGAACAGTTGAGTCATGAGTACGGTATTTACACTACGTAAGATATAAAATTTTTCATCGTTATAATTCTGTTGAAAATTCCATGATGGGAGTTTTTGTAAATAAAATAATTAAATTTAATTATTTTATTTGGAACAGTGAATCAAATAACTTTTAGTCGGGGGATCTGATTGGAAATATGAGATAAATTTTGAATTTGTAACAGGGTGACTTACCAAAGAATTAACTAAAGTGATAGGGTCCTGGAGGTTTAGATTCTATGACTGCAAGCTGTTTCCTACAAATAGATGCTACGGCAAAATGAGAAAAAGTTCACTCATTTCTCCCACGTACATCAGCAGAGATCCATCCTCTCCATCCAATAAAGATTTGATGGTGAATTATTGGAGGATCATGATAAAATGGAATATTCAAGTTGATCAGAGCATTGAGAATGCACTGACGAATCCAAAATCCAGGTAGAATTTCACTTTCTGTTTCTGCACCACCCTGTTTGAAGAATCTGTAGTCGTTTTTTATTTATGATCGATTCTGTTGTTTTGATATTCTTTATTGATGGCCCAACTAACAATGACCATCTTCTGTGTTGATTTGAGATATCCACTTCTTCGTGTTCTCCATTGTTCATCGATGATAAATTTTATCTATGCTCAAAGGACATCTGATAATGTATCAAGACTCATATCTACGATGGTGTTGACCCAATGAGTCCTGATCTATAATGGGGAACAATGAAATATAGATCAGGATAAGTGGATCCCAGATCTGGTATCAAATTAATTTTAGGAGCAGTAGAGTGGTCCAGTGGTTCGCGAAATGTGGCTGTGAAATGACTCTGGTGAGGCAAAAGAGATGTAGTTCAGGTGGTGTGGGGGAGGCCATAGGGCGGTGTGGGGGTGCCCTAAGGGTGGCACAGTAGTAGGAATGCGGTAGATGACAAGGTTGGTGTGGCTAGGCTAGTGGACCAGGATGGTCTGACCAGAATAGGTTGGTCTAGGGAGGCCTTCACGCCTTGGTTTTTTAAATCACCTACAACGGTCGTCCCGTGTGTCTGATTCATGTGACGTCTATAGAAATATGGTCCAAGATTTGTGGAGGAAATTTTGAGTCTCTTTGAGATTTTTTAGAATTCATTTTCGAGGTTTAATGGAACAAAATATCTAATTACAATAATAATAATATAACTACTATTATTCGTGATACATCTATTGGACCGTATGTTTGCATATAACATCTCACTGATGCAATTTCAGTAGTGTTGTGACCATAAAATTTTGGGGAAAAATTCCTGATTGATTTTGGGAACATAAACTAAAATGGAGTTGTGGTATCCCTAAGGCCCGGTTTGGGCATCTGTAGCGAAATGTGACATTTTCACCAGGTGTTAGTTTTGGATGAATTAATAAACAACCCCACATGTTTTTTTATGAGGATCAAAATGCTGAAATATGAATGATGTGTTATAGGAACTAGGTGTGGGATCCACATTGAACTATACATGGCCAAGGCTACAAATTAATGTTTCTCTCTAATGATCCCATTTCATTTGAATGAATGGTCGATATAGTGTGTTATTCTACACTGATTGCGATGATATGATCTATTTGGTTTTCTAGGGACATATGAGGATTACAGTTAAAAAAAGTTAAGTTTTCTTGCCTTTTGGGACCAGCGACAAGAATTATGCACTAATCTTCCTTATGGATAGAGGTTTCATGTGCTTTGGGAGTACACGAGGAAACTTGGTGTTATTTGATCATAGTTTAGTTCCTGAGTATGGCTAGGTACACAGACATGCAATGAGGCGGGGCAACACATTGTGTGGGCCCCAATCATGTCATGTACCACAAGACAAATCTTCTACCTCAGGTATATCCTTTTTCTAAACTCAGATTTTGTCCTTCAGTAACGTATCCTGAGGGTCTGTTTTTTTTCTAGAAGATGATGGTGCCCTTCGTAGTGGATTTTGAGATACAATGTAATATTTTATGGGTGTGATGCCTATCCGGGGTTATACCTGAGGACAATAGTGTATTTTGTAGATGCTTTTTGAGAGTTAACATCCAATAGGGATTGTCCGAGCTGCATCTGGCTTAAACTCTAGTGGGGTTGGGTGGTGGCATTCTCTTATTACACATTTTGGAATACCCTTTAGTGTGGATGGGTAGTGGCTTTTCCCGATGAAACGTTTGGGCTTAACATCTATCTGGGATGGGAGGTGTCACTCACTTATGAAACATTCGGTCTTACGGTCAAGCATATTACCCTTCAGCGGGGCTGGGTTGTGGTGTTCGCCGATGGCCGTTTCAAGCATACCCTCTAGTAGGGAAGGGCAGTGGGTCCTTGACCTTGAGACATGACCTCTCGCCTACACGTATCTATGAAGAGACTAGGTTTTTTTTACCATTGGACATGTGAGAAAGAGGGGCACTTTTCCCATTGAGATTCTTCCTTGTGATGTGACCTAAAACCATGTGGGTGAGACAATCCCGCCCAAATAAGATAGTATCAAGGTGTGTTGATTGAGTCCCTTTGACTTCTGTATTTCAGGGAAAACATGATGGATGTTGGGCGTCATTGGTGGTCACTTCTAAGCATGTTGGAGACTCTTTTCCTGGGATATTTTGTGATAAAGACAACCCCTAACTCTATTTTGTGATTCTTTTGGTAGAGCATGTATATATATATATATATATATATATATATCTTATTGCAGTACACAGTCCTTGGATTTTGGTTATTCTTCTTCTAGGAGAGGTGAAGACGTATGAGGCAGGCCATTTGCATTATGTGTTTAGATTCTCATGGTTAGATTAGTCTACTCTCTAAATAATGGTAGTGAAAACTCGACGAGACGTTTATCTTATCACAGTTTAAATATCCTTGTGTTTAGATGAGCTTACATCACTCTATTGTTGGGTTGATCTGCACTCCATTTACTATACCTTGGGCTATATACTTTCTTCATATTAAGTTGTATCTTTGATAGCTCCCCCTTCTCCTTTTCAGGTAATCCTACTGAGTATAACTACACCCACCCCTGTATAGGATTTTCCTACATGTGTTGGGCCTCATGCACATGATGGAAAAGATGATTGTGACATTAGAGGAGCTTAGGTATACAGGTGCATGGACCCTGTACGATGGTCATAGCTTGGGATCTAGAAGTGGGACTCTCTTGGCTATTTTACATTTCTGTTACAGCTAGGTTGTGGAACTTTTTCAATTGGGAACATATTTTTCCCTTTCAACTTCAGTTTACATTCCATTACATGTACTTTTTAGGGGTTGATTCATCTTTGTGGATTATATAGAAGTGTTGTATCTTGTTTCCTTTCTCTTTTTATCATTCAAATTGATTTTGCTTCTTGTGTGTGTACATGTTCTTTGTAAAAAGTCACCACATAGTTATTGGGCCTTCTTTGCTAGTCTTCACCACTTAGACTATGTATAAGGTCTTGGGGTTGTTGTGGATCGGGCCCCGAAATGGGTCGGGTCATGAAAATGTGGTATATTAGGTGGTTTTTTCATGGGTATGTTGTTTGGAGATTCCATAAAAAGGAATTGGATGGTTTAAGGGAAATAGTTTCAATGTGTATCGAGGTCGGCTCTCAGGCCACAGAGTCTAGTGATGGTTCAGTGTCCGATGTAGCTATTCACTGGGATCTTGATTTACCTCTTGCCGAATCAGCATAGTGGGACATCTATTATGGGGATAATTTTTACATGCATCATAGAGGATTGAGTATTTGACTATCTTTCTTGAGTCAGCTCCCCATTTTTATAAATATATATATATATATATATATATTCTAATTAGACCGAGGTACTCCTTGATGAATTCATGATTCCTTCGTAATGAAATCCAACAAGGATACTTGATCTGGTCTGTAACGACAACCCTATGAGTGATGAGGCATCAGTTTAGGGTCCATCATGTGATCCCCTTATTCTTGAGGGGCAGGTAGCAGCACCTCCACCTGTTGAGTAGCTGTTAGTTCAAGAAGAGCAGGGTGAGGATGTGTTCTAGTTTAGTGTAGAATGTGAGATTCATCTCTAGAGACCACTAAAGTTATACAGTGATCCAGATCAACAAGCAGTAGAGGATTGGCTAGGGATAGTGGTTCACCTCTTCAGGATTGTTCGGATAATGAAAAATAACATGGTGGATTTTACAGAAATCCTTTTATACAGAGCAATGTGATGTTGTTGGTGTTTGGTTACTCATATACTTGATGAGTAGGAACTCTTATGTGGTAACTTCCGGTAGCTTTTTACAGATGATTATTACCCATCCTAAATGTACCCCATTTAGATTTAGGTAGCTTCTTGAGATTTAGTAGGGAGGAATGATAGAGGAAAGTAAAAAACTGGGTTTGTATACTTAACATGATACTATCCAATCATGATCTAAAATGGTTACCTCAGAGCCATGATGTTTATGTTGGGAATCCGCAAAGAGATTCTTGCCAATGTAGTTCCCTTATAAATACCCATCTACGCCAGGGTGCTTGAGATATCACTGTTTACAGTTATATTTCAATCAGTGTGATGCTATTTATCCGAAGATAGGTGAATGTGAAACAGAGTTGATTCATCTATCGCAGCTAGTAGACATCAGTTGGTAATGCCACAATGTAGGAGGCCTTCCCATGACCAAACAGAGTAAAATGGTATGGGACATCCTAGAGAAATGATGCGGCCAAGGGAGGAACAATGATATTCTTGTGATGGGCGAGTCACATTCCATGACCATGCCTCACTAGATCAGATAATATTTACATACATATGGAAGAGGGACCTCGATTGTTGAGACAACACTATGATCAATGATCTCCCATGTTATGAGAGGGTGGTCCTTTGATATGTGGTGTTGGAAGAAGAGCACGATGAAATGTGGTTGGTGGAAGATGGTACAAGGTCTTTCCCCCTCCACTAGGTAGCCCGCGACAATCTTAGAGAGTTGGTGGTCATGGGAATGGATAGCTCCATGCTATGGATGTCTACAATCCTATAGTGCCTGAGATAATAAGAGGTACACTCTATCAATCCTATAATTTTTTTGAGTAGAAATTTTAAGACACTGTGTGGTGTTATCTTTACTCCCTACTTCAGGTTTCAGGTATTACCCATGTGATGCAGGCACAATAGTGTAAAAGAATATTGGTTTTGTTCGACATAGGATTGAATTCATGAGATAGAGGGCTCCATTCCCCACCGAGGATCATTTTTTGGACATCAGAAAAAACCATGAGGTCAAGTCAGTACCTCCCAAATCAAATAGTGTCGACATGTGGTGAATTAGTTACTCTTACATGTGCGTTCATGTGGGGGGTTGTTATATGGAATGTCGAAGAAGGTCATAGAATTTCTAGTGGAGTTTTTCTTCATGAAAACCTAATGTTCAGAATTCCAGTAGTTGGTCTGGAAGAGTGTCTGGTTTTGGGTCATGCTCCTTCCATGAGAGGAAACAATGTTTGGGGTATGTCACCTGTGTTTCGTTTCTACCTTCTTAAGGTTGTATGAGTTTACTCATCAACTATGTTCCTTGGTACCTTGGTCTACTAAAATTCAACCTTGATATAGTAGTTTTCAAGTGCAGGATGAGGTGATGGAGACCCCATGAACAAGATTATGTGACCCACAACTTGGTAATAGCATCGGTAGTCTTCTCCTAGAGGACGTGGAGACACTACCTTTTGGGAGAGCTCTTCTGGGTTTGCACATACCACAAGAGTTTTAGGTATGTCTTCACCCATATAGACTTGGAACTGATAAAATGACGCTGGTTGGAAATTCCATCATGAATCCAACATAGAGATATTCTATGGTCTAGGATAGGGAAATGTTACAGTAGATTCCCATAGTCGGAATTCCCAAGCCCACCTAGTGTAGGGAGTAGAAAATTAGAAAGGTTATCTGATGTTTACTGTGGTGGAGTAGGGGGGTTCAATTTGTAATCAGTTGATGGCGATGACTCTTTAACTTCCTGAGTATGTAATAGTGTCTGTTTTGTGATGCATCGACTATGAAATATTGTGGGACCAGATATCCACATGTGCTTCAAAATATATATATTCTAACAGAGGGAATCAGAAGACCTTGTTCAAGGTAAAAACAGAGATTCCAGCCACGACGTCTTTTGTAGAGGTATTTCTCAGGAGACAAACTATCCCCCAATGTTTCATCGGGTCATTCGAGACTGTGAAATGGGTAGAAACGGATTCATACAAACATTCCCTACCCCACATATATAGTGGGGGAAACGCGTCTCACAGATGTCAAAGATAAAGATATAAGTTTATGTTTCTATGCATTTCATCGACATTAGAAGACCAAATGAGGATAGAAAAAACCTCTGGTTCTTGTTTTGTGGCTGCACATAAGTGTGCATTACAATTTCTAATAGCAGGAGATCAATGTGTGAGCTCAATATCTCGAGTCGTTTTTTCCTAAGTTTTTCTTTTTGGTGATGAAAATATTGAAGGATGGAGTGATGTAGTGACCCATTTTTTCCTTTGTAATACATTGGAATATTTCTACATATATTTCCTAACCCAAGTGCTGAGAAGGAATGTTCTTCGAAGGCCTATTCTAGTTAAAATAAATTATAAAAAAATATTAGTTATTTTTATTACATAAAAGTGATAGAAATGATATATATCTCAAATGGTAGATCAGATTTGAAATTTGATTGCACGGTTGAGTTCGTAGTTTGTGGTTTACCTTAAGTGGGATATAACTTTTTTTGGCCCAGGTATTCCATAAAAAAGCCACGAAGGCTGTTTTCCAAAATAAAATAACTAAATTTAATTATTTTATCTCGATCACCGAATTAAATAACATCTGACCAAGGAGTCAGATTGGATATTCGAGACAGCTGTTGAATTTGAATTGTGGTGTTTCGTCTATGAACGACCTAAACTGAGAGGGTGTGGGAGGATCTAATTACCCGACTAGAATGCATAGGGGTACCTGATTGCAGTTTAGTACTTGAGTATATCTCGGTTTACAACCTGAAAATGTGTTTGGGTAAGATTTCATGTGGTGACACCAGTGTTGTGTAACACTTTAGGAATATTCTACCTCTCATGTATCTTTATTTTGAACTCAGATTTTGGCAGCCAGTAGCATATCCTTAGTTTTTTTCTATGAAGACTGTGACAGTGCCCACTGTAGTGTCCTACGAGATATGATGTGATATGTTCCTGGTGTCACAACTATCGAGGGTGATTCATGATGACTGTAGTGTTGTTCCACAATGTCTTCCAAGAGGTACCATCTATCATCGATGAGCAGAGAAGTAATGGGTGTACCGTCAAGTGGGGCTGAGCAGTGGTGTTTGTTGATTACACTTTCAGGCATACCCTCTAGCGGGGAACGGTAGTGGCATTCCCCTATGACACTTTCACGCTTACCTTCTAGTTGGCATGGGCAATGGTGTTTTCCTATAAATTATTTGGGGGTGTTGGCCAACACTAGTACTAGGAATACCCTCCAGTTGGGTTGGACAGTGGATCCGGGACCATGAGACACAATCTCTTGACCCTGAATATTAGTGAAGAAAAAATAAGAGGATAAATTTTTTGAATTCTTCGAATGTGTGTCACGTGCCGGATCTCTTCCCTGCTCACCTAACCATTTCCTCAACGTTTTCGGGGCCTCCCCCACCAGATCCACCCTGCTCTCGGGGGGTCGATGCTGGAGGGAGTTCCCCAACACGTCAGTCCATCTTTCCCGTGTTTGGCTCTTTCGGTTTTCCTAGATCTAGGGTGAAGGTGGGGCTGTCTTACAAGGACGCTCTTCGCCAGGACCCTTTTTATTCGTTGCCGAGTGGTGGGGCTTTCATGGTGGTTTCCAGTAATTCGGTTTCCTCTTCCGAAGGCGGCGTCCCAGTCCTTTCAATTCCAGTGACGGCGTACGGAGGGGCAGTGTCCCAGCTGCAGTGGACTCTAATGGTGTGATTCTGGGTTGAAAAACCACTACTCTCAGCGTTCCTGCAGTTCGTCACATTGTGGTGTTTAGTTTCTTCGGCCAAGGTGTCATCGCTGAATCCCAAGGCATTCTATGTGGTTTTGGCATCATGGGCGGACATCATGACGGCCTGGTGTAAGAGTCCCAGATCTGTGGGGCATTAGAGGTTTAACCTTTTCCGATGGTCGATAGATGTTCACACCGGTAGAGACTCACCCCTTGCAGCGGTCAGGGGAGGACAGTCAGCGAGCCGGTGATGCTCTCCTCTGTGCATGTTGATTCAATGGTGGACATTGCGTATGAATATTCTCCACTTTGGAGTTATCAGAGGCTTCATCAAGGTGTTTGCACCAGGTCACAATCAAAATCCATAAAAGATCTTGTGTCGTTTCAGGGAGCAAAGGTTCGTGGGTCGGGGGCCAAAGCCAGACGGGTTCATGTTATGATTAGATTCCTCATTTGGAATTCCCGTGGGATTGGTGCCCGGGACAAAATGGATTTTTTGTCTCATCAGCTTTACAATAATTCTCTCTCACTACTTACTGTCTTTAAACCCAAGTAACACTTCTCCAAAACTAAGGAGTACACGCACCGGCTAAGAGTGCAAGGATTCCTACATGGAAATCCTCTTAACTCCCATATATGACTTTTCTTGAAGTCTTAAGTTTATGTTGATCTGATTGTGTTTTCGGATATATTTATATGCACTAAAATCTGTGTGGGGTCTAGCAGTTTCTTTCTCTCAGTGGTTTATGTGAAGTTCAATGTACAGGCGTAAGAGGCTCTGTCGCGGGACCTTAGCTCTTTTGACCCGGGTGACACTCCCTGGGTTTAAGGAGGGGATTTTAATATCATGGAAGCTCTAGAAGAGAGGAAGTGTAGTGGGTTTTCCCAGGAAAGGGATTCAATACATTGTTTAATTTATGGCCAGTTGTGGTCTTATTGATGTCGGATTCACTGGGGACCCTTTTTACATGGTGTAACAATCAGAAAGGTGTTGGGCATACGTGGTGTCACCTTGACCGGTGTTTGATGAATGGGGAAGCTTTCGCTTTGTTTCCATATATTAGTATAACTCATCTACCATGATGTTTGTCGGATCACTTTCCATTACGTATAGTGATGGAGATAAGGAAATAAAGTTCTTCATGTCTTCACTTTTCCAGTTCCTCGGCGGATGAACATGGGTTTCATGACATTGTTTGGGAGGCATGGAACTCCCTTGCTTGTGGGCAACTGTGGGCAGTGCAGGATTACAAACACAGGTGTCTCAAAGGCTCCTTATTCTCAAGGTGCAAGGAACTTCCCACTCACAGACAAGATACAATGTTGATTGGTTCAAAAATCGATTGACTCGAAGTTTACCTAGAGAACACTTGGGACGAAGCAGTTTTTGACAAGCTGAGGAATAGGAGATCTTTATTAGCTGAAGTGTTACTAAAATAGGAACGTCTAGCTCACAATCAGGTGAGGGTTAAGTGGCTTCAGGAGGGATATCACAACACTGAGTACTCTCATGCGTGCATTAGAGAAAAACGTCAGTTGGGGAAACCCAACATCCGAACCGGGGATGGTGTTTTCTTGAACGATTTGGATGAGGTTGGGGAATTGAAAGTGGGGTTTTTCAAATCCATTCTAGCTGATATTAACCCTTGGGTGATAGGAGACTATCCATGAGGCTCGACAGAGATTTTTGATGTCATTCCATGCACGATTTCAGAGGAGAATAATATGGCGTTGATGGTCCTACCAAATGATGAGGAGGTTCATGAAGCGGATTGCTCTCTTGACATAGAAAGCGATCCCAGACCAGATTGTTTCGGTAGATATTTTTACAAGATCACCTGGGAGGTGGTGAAGGGGGGTGTGGTGCATGCAGTGCATGACTACATCAAGGGTGGGAATCTCCTGTCTGTTGCATGTGCCACAAAGATCGTGCTGGAGGCTAAGGTGAAGGACCCGTAGACTGTAGATCAGCACCACCCCATTAGCATGTGTAATGTACCATACTAGGTGCTAGAAGGAATTATCAATCATAGAATTTCTATCTGTCTCCCAAATTGGATAATAGATGAGCAACATTGGTTTGTGAAAGGTCGGATGACCCAAGGGGCTTTGGGGTTATCTCAAGAGATGGTTAGTGAGATTAGTCCAAAGATGTTTGGGAGTAATGTTTTCATCAAATTGGACATGAACAAGGACAATGATTGGGTTGAGTGGAGTTTTATGATCAAAACCCTTTCCTGCATGGGGTTCTCTCAATGGGTGAATGATCTTTTCTTCCGGTGTTTCAGCTCAACCTGGATGACTACCTTTTTCTTAGGTAACCAGTTTGGGTTCTTCAAGGCTCTCTGTGGATTGAGATAGGGGGATCCCCTCTTGCCCTCTATTTTTTATTTTGTCCCAGGATGGGTTGAGTTGTTTTATCCTTCATTCCTCCAGCATGGGCAAGATTCTTCCTTACCACACAATCCATCTGGAAGGCGGAATTTCCAACTTGATGTTTATAGAAGATACAATCTTGTTTGTCAATTGAAGTAGGAGATCTATTCAAGGGTTCAATATATGTCATGAAGCTTATTTAACTTTGAGAGGGAAAGTCATTAATAGGGATAAGAGTTCCTTCTTTTCACCTAGTAAATGTTCATACAGAAGGATTATATCTCTAGGAAGCATGTTGTGTATGCATAGAGAGACCTTTCAAATGGATTATCTGTGGGAACCTGTGTCTCCAAAAAAAACCTTATATTCAACATTTCGATAATATTATTGATCATATTATGGGTCAGATCCTTAATTGGATGAATAGGTTCATGCCATTCAGTGGGAGAATCACCTTGATCAATAGTGTACTAGCATCTATGACTTTACATGTTCTTTCCACATTGAATGTTCTGAAATAGGTGATTACGTGCATGGAGGGGATGACGAAAAACATTCTATGGGAGAATCATTTTGATGGTAAACGTCACTGGTCATCTTGGAAGATGCTAGCTAGACCCGTCTTGAAGGGGGATATCAACCATAAATGTGTGTCTGAGACTATGAGAGGGCTTCATGGAAAATTTACTTGGGAGGTGCTCGAGGGGATATTGATGTGTGGAAAATACATGTAAGGAAAGTATAGGAATGACATGAAGATTCAGAGTGAATGACCTTTAACAATGCAAAAAATAATCTAGCCTCATATCGGCTTCATACATCAGCATACCTGATGGATCGTTGGTATCGATGAAATTATATACTGGAAATAGAATTGAGCTGCGTCAATTCTTGGTTTTCCAGGATGTCCCACCCCAGACATCACGTTCAGGGAGGCTAGTGGATACCCTAGATTCATCCATCCCACCTTGTATTAGTACCAAAATAGAGTTTTTGACAGTATCATGCTTACCAATGACCCGGTCAAATGCGTTTTTATAGGTTCCACTTCAGGGTAATTTTCTACAAGAGACTTTGACATTATGCAGGCTGACCATAATGACCTGGATACTTGGGGAGAGACGCTATGGTTCAAGGATGTCTATTGAAAATTCAATTTTATGGTATGGAGGGTCAGGAATAGGGCGCTGCTGACCGAGGTGACCGTTCAGTGGATGGGAATCAGTTTGGCCACTAGGTGAAAATGTAGGAGACGACCGTGAGTTGAGACCATTGAACACATGTTTTTTTGGGAGAGACTGGGTGTCTGCAATCTGGGGAATGTTTGGGAGTTTCACGGGATGGATGCAAAGGAGGTTTCAGTTGAGACCTTTCTTCAGTGCTGGTTTCAGGGGGCAGACATATTCAGTTTTGAGCAGAAGGCAAGAGCCATCCTCTTTGCAGTGGGTTGTTGGTGTTTATGGTCCTCCTGGAATGATGAAAGGCATAAGGAGTGTTCCAGGTCGAGAATATGTATAATACTTAAAAATAAAAGCATCCTTTTCAACCTGACTCGCCTGTGCAGGGGATGGATTGATTCCTCATCCCTCAATTCTTTTCGGGCTTCATCCTCCATCCAGTATTTGGCCACCAACATGTAGCAGGGTCGATGGGTTCAGTGGTATCCTCCTCGTCAAGGGGTCAAACTCAATACTAATTGGTCTAGTACAATGGGGATCACGCGTGGTTGAGGGGTAATACGGTACCAGTGAGGATATTCAATTTTTGGTTTTTTAGATTATTATGTTGGGGTGACTCCCTCCAAGCCGAAGTCTTTACTATGCTCACGGGGATGCAGTTATGTGATCAAATTAATTCCCCACCTGTGGATGTTGAGACTGACTCACTTATCCTTCACAATGCATTACTTGGTATTAGAAACACCACATGGTCCATTGAATACAACGTCTATAGATGTATGATACTGGTGCACAATCATACTATCATTCTCCACACTAGGATTTAAGGCAATACTGTTGCAGATTTCTTGGCATCTAAGGTGACCAGTAGTGAGGAGATTTCCATATTTTCTAGTCCAGATTATTTTTATCTTGAAGGGGTTCACTTCTTATAAGCTGATTCCCTAGGAATTCACTAATATCAACCACTGTGAGTCCTTATCCTCTGGTATTTGTGTCTTGTACTTTGTTTTATTTTTTCTTTTAAATAATTAAATTAAATGTTTTTATTAGTATTAGTGAAGAAAATTTTTTTGATGTACCTTTGGACTATTGAGAACGTGGGAAAATTTTCCTATCGAAACATGTCTTTGGGATGTGACCTAAACCCATGTGTGGAAGACAGACCCACCCAAAGTGGATAATATAATGGTGTGGTGATTGGGTATTTTGGCTTGTGTGTTTAGGGAAGAAGTAAAGTATTTTGGGCATCATTTGTTGTTACTTCTAGAACGGTTGGAGATTATTTTACTAGGATGAGTTTTGAGATGGAGATACACTTATTCTCGTTTGGGATTCTTTTGTTGAGCATGTATATATATCCTATTACATTACACACTCCATGAGTTTTGGATACTCTCATTTATAGAGAGATAAAGATGCACGTGGTGTGCCACGAGATTTATATGTATATCTTCTTATGGTTGGATGAGTCTACTCTACTACCAAAAGGTATTGTTGACTCGCTGAGAGTTTCATCTTCTCACAATTTCTACCTCCTTGTGTTTGGATGATTTTACTTATCTCTCTTGCTGGGTTGAGATGCGCTCCTTTTACTATACCTTGTCCTATTTAATGATTTCCTCTTATGTTTTATATCCATTGGCTCCCCCTTATCCTTTTCAGGGTGTGGTACTAGGTATTCTTTTACTCACCCCTCAATGGGCTTTCCCCGAACGTGTTATGCATGGTGCAGATGATAGATTGGTTGATCGTGACATCAGAGGAGTTTAGGGAAACTAGTTCTTGGACCCTATATGATGGTTGTAGCATGGTATCGAGAAGCAGTGATCTCTCAGTTGTTTCACATTGAAGTTACTACCCGTTTGTGGAACTTTTCTGATTTTTCATGTATATTTACCCTTTCCCATTCAGTTTAATTTTATATAATTTTACTTTCTAGAGGATAATGCATCACTGTGTTTTATATATAGCATTTTTCTATCTTTATTTTTTCATCTATAGTTTTTCATTGAGTTGGTTGAATGCGTGTACATTTTCATAGGCAAAGGCCTCTGCGAGATGTTTTTCATTCAGCGATAGTTGCCACCTCAGGAATGTGGAGGCCGACTTATTATAGTTGTAGCTATAGCCCCATTATAGGTTGGGTTGTGATAGGGAAAACCATTTTATTCGTTTTTTATATAGTGATTAATGATTTATGTTTTTGTGGAAGACATTGGAATGATTTCATTAGGAGATGGGTGGGACCTATATCTCCCTCCAATGTATTGGGTAAATATGGATAACTCATGAGGTATATATATTATACGTGAACCAGATTTAATGTTCACAATTCTATGTGTGGACCTAGATTTCATATCCATAATTTTATCTCTGCACTGTGTTTTTCATGTCCATATGTTTATGAAATCATCTGATTGCATGTTTTTATTTTAATGAGTGAACTTTTTACTATTTGTACATGTTAAAAAAATATACTAGTTTATGTGTATTCAATAATTTAATGTCTTATGAAAATGATATGATAACCTAGATTATGTTCTTTAATTACCTTATGATTCAAGTCTAGTGAACTGTTAAAAATTTATTCCATGATTTTTGATATTCTGAGAATGATATTTTATTTTCAATATTAACTTCCCATTCACTTATTCTCAAGATATTCCCATATATTTACTTATTATACCCTTATTTAGCTTAGGTGCTAACCTACTTATATTCTTTCTTTTCCATAGGTTATGAAGAAAGGTTTTAGGTAGGTGCACAAAAGGGGAAGATCACTATGTGAGATATTGAAGATTTTTCCCTAAATTAGAAGAATCTATTCCTAGCTTATAAAGGCACTAAACTAATAAAATCTATTGGTGTATCTTTTTATAATGTAATAAGTATTCTGAAAAATTATTGTAATATTCATCTACATCAATCTTGGTTAATTAGATATTGTATTAGAGAAAATGATTAGCTATCCTTTGGAAACAAAGATGTGAAAACTTCAGTGAGATATCTAGGGATATTTAAAAAGATATGTCTAGTTATGTCCATAAGGAGAAGTCTATGTTTAAGAAAAAATCATAGAATTTATAAATGATGATTTATTAACTCAGATTAAACCTAACATGTTTTCTTTGATTATTTAGTTTTCCAGTATGATTAATATTTTTCACGTTATTCCATTATATTTAATTCAAAGGATGGAACCTTGTGGAAGTGTGTTAATGATGAATGTAATGGGGAAATTAATGACTTTGTTTCTAAGAAACAAAATTTTATGGGACCTTCAATGAAAAATATGATCACTAACCCCACACAAGATATAAACCATGTTAGATATCCAAATGAGTAGATGAGGGAACAAATTTTTGTGGAGTCCTTCACGAGGAGACATCTAGCTTCATTCAATGGGACATCTTCTCTACTAGTTGTTGAACAATGGATCTGTACTACTAAAATGATATTTTCATCCCTTTAGTGGTATGAACATGATAAATTCATGACAAATATTTATTTTCTTATAGGTGAATCCAATCAGTGGTTCTATATTATTATGAATATGAGGGATCAAGAACACATTGAATCTAAAAAATGGGAAGAGTTTAAAATAATATTTTTTTGTACACACTTCCCTCATATTCTCTTAAGAAATATGGTCAAGGAATTATTTGAGCTTAAGAAAAAGGATGATGAATATGTTTCAAAATTCAAAGAAAAATTAAATACACTTGGAAGGTATGCTTATGGGTTCATCATCATCCCGAAAAGAAAAATTCAACAATTATTTAGTCGCCTAAAACTATATCTCCGAAATAATTTATCCATACGGGACGTTAGAAGCTATAAAATATTTGATCATTGTGCACTAAAATTGTAAATGGACGAAAGTGACTCTCATGTATTTAGATATTAGAAAAGTAATATGGATCATAATGGAATAATTTGTTGTTTTCATTAAAGAGAGATAAAAAATTATCAACCTACTATTTAAAAAAAAGTAGAAATGGGAAATAATTGGAATTCTTGAAAAGAACAGAAAGATGAGTCATGTGTTGGAAGCCTAGCCATTGAGGAGAAGAGTGACATATTGATGTAAAGAGTCCATTAAATAGAGTGAAGGCCCTAAAAGATGCACCACCATCACATCAATGCAACAAGTGAATGGAAATTGTTAATTTTATTATATAATTACCTAACTTTGAGGTTATCAATACTGATCAACATCAAAAAATTCATAAGGGAAAAAGGAATGGAAAATAAAATGTGATCACTATTCGTGATATAGGGAATAATAATGAAGTGGATGGGGTGATTGAGCATTTATTTAATGGTAATTCTAAAATAATGTTTTAGAATCAATTTAATTGAATTATGAAATAATTGGTCCACTGTGGTGTTTTCATATGTTTTTATGTGTAAATGTTGAATACTACAAGAAACCATGAAATGTGATTCAGCAATTTTTTGGAAAATATATGATTAAGGTAACGATAGTCCTTGATAATTGCAGAATATTGAGATAAAGAAATATAGATATTTTTGATATTATTAATATGATTGGGAAAAATATGATAACAACATAGATTGAGATTGAATTTTTGGATTTAAAGAATATAGAATGAGAATATCTGATAAATTAATTCAGAATTTTGGAATGGGACACTCATGTTTTAATTTATGAGATATGGGAGATAAATTCTATGATGGTTTAGTTCACCTATTTTTAAAGTTTGGGTTTTTCATATTTTAGAAGGATAATATGGTTATCAGTTTATGGAATGTTTAAGTTAAACATAAGAGGAAGTTTGTTAGAATAATTTATTATATTGCAATAGGAGTAATCTTGCATATTTCATAACTTGTGCTAATCTTTTGGTAGTGGAAAAGTATGCTGGAATGACCTATCATTCTCTTTTTGGATCTCATGATCCACTAATGCTTAAGAAATGAAAAATTCACCTTAATGTATTGGAATAAGAGACGAAGTGGAAATTGATTAAGGAACAACAAAAGGAGGAGATTATATTTAATCAGGTAAGTATTTCTTCTCGTTATTCAATAACATTGGAAGGTTCTTCATAGAAAAATGCTATCCAATTACCTTCTATACTGATGAATCAGATGGTCACATAGATCATCACATATATATGGCTTTTGATCATTAAATTTCTCTTAATAATGTTATCCATTACTATCCATCCAAACTTGATCATTCTATTTGTCTTCCATATCACGGTATTGACTTTCCATAAATATTATCATATGTGGAAATCAAGTTATGAGTGAAATTGGGTAACCATTATGTTAGTCACATTATTTTTCAAAATATTGATTTATTCTTAATTTCTTTGATGTGTTTTTCTATGAAATAACCTTTCATTCATTAATCATTTTATAACATAGGAAAATTTTGAATGGTAAATTCCCTTAAAGGGGGATAGAATGTTACACACCTATATTTTTTTGAGATTTATTTTTTATTATTATTTAATTTAGTTTATTTATTTGTGTTTTTTAAATTATTTTATGCTTCCTATTTTACTCTAAACCAATATAAATGTTTTCAACATGAATCATTGTCTTAGATTGCAGTATATAAAACTCAATTCTTGTCATTTTTTTCACAAAATTTCATGTTCTTTTGATATAGTTCTTTCACAGAAATATGAGTTAAAGCGAAAAACTTTGTATTATTATGTTACCTTATAACATATCAATTGTAATGGTGGGTATGGAAAATATTAACTGAATAATTAAAATATACATTAAAAATTATTATATAATTAATTTATTGGTTATTATTTAATTATATATTAAAATAAAATTTTTAAATAAATAAGTATAATTTTTCAAAAAGATATTTAAGTGAAGATAAGTGTGTTTATAAAATAATAAAATAACTCATGATGGATTTTATTAATGAATTATATATTTAATATATATATATATATAATTTTATTTTTTAAATTCATATTATATGTCTCATATACATTATTTAAGAACAAATTCATTTTCTAAAATAAAAGAATTATTTTCAAAAAAATGATGTTTTGTTGCCTTTTGATGTCCTACCCAATTTAAATCAATATTTTCCATATTATTATTTTTTATTTTAAAAAATAATAATATTATTTTGAATCAGGGTATAAATATTTACATTGGATTTTATTTTTATATTTTTAGGATAAGTTTCATTTTATGATGAAAAGTAAAATATACTATATTTTAATTGAAAAAAACATTTTTCATACCAAAATATGTGGGTAATTTTTATAATTGAATACTTAAATGTATAAATATATTATATTTTTATCTATTAATATCATTTATGTCTTTTATATTAATTTTACATGGAATCTAGATGTCAAAATATCCCAATCTTATGCAATGTTTTAACTTTTAAATCTCATTTTCCCGTTCTGAAAACGATATTTATTTTAACTTTTTTATTTAAAATTCATTGTTTGGATTTTTTAAAACTGGATTTCTTATATATGATTAGTATGTCACACTTATAAAAATATATTTCTTTTATTTTTAATCATTATGAATTCTAACTTCTGTAATATTTATTGACACAATAACAGGGTTAATTGGTGAATTAGGTGTAAAAATAATATGGTAAAATAACACATAAACTTTTTAGTATATCATTGCATGAGTGTTTTTATACTTAAAGCTTCTTTTTAATTAAATGGTATCCTTTGGAAGTGTCTTGTATTAGATTAAGACATAAATTTAGTTTAATTAATGAAATGTTAAATATGTGTCACTGAAATTTTAAAAAATATACCATTTCTAATATATGGTTATACATATAATAAATTCATCTATAAATACCCATATGAAAGAAAAAATTTGTTTCTTTATCATGGTATTTTTAGAGATTTTTTGTAAATATATCATTACTTTAACGTCTATTACATTGATGATGAAAAAATTACACAGTTGATGGAAAATAAAAAAAATATTTTATTAAAATGATAAGACCAATTAAAATACTAAAAATGGAAATATATTGTTACTATATTACATCAGATCCACAATCATTAATAGGTCAAGTTATTGGTCATTTGGATCCATATAAAAAGATTATGAAATTATTAATATTTTCTTTAATGTGATGTTAAGGCTGTCACATTCATGTTTTAATACTTATTACATTTTTAATATTAGATTTCTCAGAAGAAATATTCGACAATAAGTATACATATTAAATATATAATAATTATATTTTTCATGGAATTTTATTTTTCATTTTAACCCAAAAATGTATATTAAATAATTAATCAAAAAAATGTTGTAGTTATATTTTTAATGAAAATTTTAAATTAATTTCATTAAAAATATTGAAATAAAATTTATAAGCTATAATTAAAATATCTAGAAAAAACATTCAAGATGAACTAGGCCCCATAAAAGTAAAATAAATTATTTGGTTCTAGTATAATATCTTATCATTATGTTTTTAAAAAATAAAATTAAGTGAATATTCTCAAAATTAACAATACTGATGATATATCAAAATAATTTATTATTATATTAGTTGAAAGTCATAAATCGTTATTAAAATTATATAATATGTATGATATGGTGTAAAATGTTCAAAATTATTCATTTATGGTCTAATTTAAATTATATAAGTAAATATTTCACCCTTTTACTATTTAAATATCTTTTACCTTATTTAAAAATTTAATAGAATAAATATATTTTAATTTAAAGGATAATATTTTTTATTTATAGAAAAACTTGTATAAAGTTAATGGGATGATGATTTTACAGCCTTTTCTCATATCATTTTTAAACTAACACATTTTTGAGGTTTTTTGGATTGGTATTTATTTTATTGAGAATAAATATTTTTATAGATTCCTAATGTGCCCCTCAACTCAATTATAAAAGGGCACATCCTCCACCAGAAATTCACATCACGTTGAGACTTCAAGCTTAGCCTTACCCTACCTAATTCCATTTTCAACTTCCTTAGTTACATTCTAGATGTGATGGTGATCTCAAAATACAACATCTAGTGACTTTAAGAAGATATATAGAGGAAGCTCATCGAAGAAATGGAGGATCAGACACATCTGAAGGAACCCAGACCTAAGGTGAGGGATAATTTTTCAATCTCATTAATATATGATATTTTTTTATAAAAAAGTATATACTAGTGTATATTTATCATCCATTTCTATGTTTCAAAAATATGTATTCCAATATATTCTTTATATTATTGTATAACATTTTATAGTCAATTTTACCATATGGAGAAATTTTGTGAAATATTATGAAAGAATTTTTTTGATGTTTCCAATACGAGGTACATCTGACGTATCAAAATAAAGTATTAGAAGCATGTATTATTTTAACTTATACAACCTGAATAGATTTTTATGTTTTCGTAATAGGACATTTTCATGAATATTACATTACAAAATTTCAAGGTTATCTTCAAATAAATTTTTTTCATTTAAAATTGAACGGTATTTAAAAAAAATTCGAAGAATAAAGTATATTTTTCTCTATAATTAAATTCATGTGTTCTATAAAAATTATATTTCATCCAATATATAATTATTTAACAGGGTTATGTTTCATGTATAGTATCCTTATTATGGTTCTATTATTTTTATGTGATTTGTGAAATCGATTTCTTTTACATGTATTTTTTTATGATGGAATGATATTTATTGGAACCCATTTTATTCCTCAAGTAATGATGTGATGAATGATTTTTTTCAGGAAGAAAAATAATTATTTCATCATGAGATGGGTGGTACCTGTTTCTCCCACTAATGAAATGGGTAAATATGGATTACACATGATATACATATGTTTTGGGTGAACCAGATCTCTTGTTCAAAATTCCTTACATGATTCTGGATTTCATGTCTATAATTTTATTTGCGGGACTTATTTATCATGTGTATATTTTTTATAAAGAGCCTAATTTAATATCCTTAATTTAATGGGTGACCATGTTACTATTTATGTGTGTTTACAACATTACAACTGTACATGGCTTCCACAATTCCTTGTCTTATCTTAATGTAATGATCTCATGTATTTTGTTTTTTGGTTCCCTTATGATTCATGTATTATGAACTATAAAAAATTTATTCCATGTTTTTGATATAGAGGGTATGATATTTTATTTCAATAATCATTTTCTCTTACCCTTATTCTCATGATATTCCAAAAAATTTCTTTTTTATACTCTAACTGAGTATCTGAGCTAAACTCCTCATATGTTTCCTTTTCTATAGGTTTTAAATAATTGTTTTATGTTTGGGTAATAAAGGGGATGATATTTATGGGTTATGAAGAATATATTTTACCAAATTATAAGAATGTGTTCCATGTTTCAGAAGGCACTAAACTATTACGGTCTTTGGGAGGCTGTTTGTATTAAGTATTAAGTATTTTGAAAATATAATGTAATATTCAGGTACATCATGATTGGGACATTAATCCATGTATAAAATTGAGGTGATATAGATTCCTACACATCAATAATGACTTTTGGATTGTTTTCTTAAGTCATGAAAACAATATGATTTCATTTTCTCTGTTTTGAGTATCTCACTTGTATTTTTTAATAAAATGAAATTTTAAAACATGCAATTTGATACATATAGGTCACTTAGTGTGTTAGTTTGACATGATACAGATTCCTAAAAATAAAAAATTATATATGAATCATTTTCAAATTTTTATCGAAAAAATCCAAGCACATTTTCTCTAATTTTTGTTAGTGGCGCGTTTTTATGTCAAATTGAATATTCAATTTGATAATGGAAACATTGAGTCTTAGAGGGAATATTGTATTTTTTATTGAGGTGTTGCTGATTTCTAAATGTCAAGAATTACTTATGGATATTTTCTAAAAGTATCATAAAAATTTGAATGCATTTACTTAAGTTTTATTATGAAATATTTCTTTTTCACTAAAATGAATATAAATTTTAAATAAAAATGCACACATGAAGTCAAATTAGTCACACCATGCATCAGATTGTAGTGACTTTGATCCCTACATGTTCCAAAAGAATTTTTTATCATTAAACAAATGTATCAAATAAATCCAATTTTTTTCGCAATTTTGAGTATGTCCCTTGTCTTTTTCACTAAATTTCCATTTTAAAACACAAAAAATATCTTTGAGAAATACCAGTTACATAATTTGTCTATTTGATTTGATATTGATTGTAGAAAATAAAAAATGACTTATAAAATATTTTTTCTAAATTATCAATATATTCCAATCATCTATACTAAGTTTTCAGTGACTGACACTTTATGAAATAAAATTTAAATTTTAATCTCATGAAGTACAACATGGTTCATAACTAGAGAATCATACATATGATTAAGTTGAAGGTAATTCATACACTTAAAAATGATTTATGGACCATTTCTCTAATGTATCTGAAAAATCCAAATGTTATTTCTTGATGTTGAGTACTTTAGTTCTCTTTTTTTCTAAAAATAAATATTAATTTTAAATAAAAATATGCACTTAAAGACATACCAATCACACGGTGCAACAAATTTTGGTGAAACTAACTCATACTCATCCCAAATTATATATGGATCATTTTATTAGTTTATAAATACAATAAAAATAGGTTTTCTTGGGTTTTACTACATCATATTTTCTTTTTCTGAAATATGAATATAAAATGGAAGAACATACATTATTTCATATTGTCCATATCATCTATTAGTTTTATTTAGGACTAATTTCTTCCTAACATAAATTCCTTATGGATATTTTTGTGAAATTTTCAAGATTTCTTGAGTTCCTTTTAATAGTTTTTTCCAACGACTCTTTTTGAACTATAATGTATGATTTAAAATGTTAACAGGAACTTTTAGTCATTTCAAACATATCATATATCATATTGAGGATAATTGTATTTATACACAAATAAAGTGACTTAATTATCATTTTACTAAAGAATCAAAACAATCAGAATGTGTTTACTATTTTTTAGTATTCTAGTTGACGTTTTTATAAAAAAATTAACTTTTAAATTAAAAAATTCATATGGAATCATTTGGTCACACCATATGTGATATTGTGTATTGGGTTTTTCCAATTCCAAAAAAATTACATAAGTTTCATTTTTAAAAATTATGAAAATAATTTTAATTATTTTTCCCAATTTTATTCTTTTCAATTTTCTTCTTTTACTAAAATGTAATTTGGAATTGAAATGATATAATGTGAATCATACTCATAAGATCATGTGTCAATTTGAAGTGATAAAAAATCCTACACCTCATAAATTTCTTATTAATATTTATTTTAAATTATTAAGGAAATATGAGATTTTTTTTTGTTTTTAGTTGGTGACACATTTTGAACGGTTTTTTCAATTTTAAACTAATAACAGACTCCATGAGTCATTCTATAAACTTCATGTAATATATTTGGGTAGGGATAATTCCTATATTTCACAAATTAATTATGGAAAATTTTAATAATGTATAAAAACAATTCAAATTCATTTTTTTGGGTCTGAGTTTATTAGATTCATTTTTTAAAGAATTAATGTCAATTTCAAATAAGAAGACGCGCTTAGAGTTATATCTGTGATATCATGGGTTATATTGCTGTGCAATTGATTTTCACTTGTCCCAAATTATTCATGGATCATTTTAGCAGTGTCCAAAGAATTTATACAATCAATTTTTTAAAATACCCAGAAATTCTGTGGAAATATTTTTCTTAAATACATGGGAATTTTATGAGTCCACAGTTTCTAACGACACATGATTACGAAGCCCGAAGTTCCTAAAATGATCCATCGAATTTTTGTTAAGCATAAATTAACGTGAGTATAAAGTTTTACTAAAAAAGTGTAATAACACTAAAATGGTTACTCAAATCATAAATCTGAGGGCACCATTGCGCTTAGGATAGTGGGTTTGTCCTTGGCGTGACTTAAGTTTAATCAGCGCAGACCTCCTGTGAGAAATCTAAAATATTCATAACAGTAAAAAAAATAATTATATAAATTATTATTTTTTCAAATAAATAAAACTCACAAACGGTAGCTCAGATTAAAAATATGAGACCACCGCTGAACTCATGAGGGCTTGCTTTATTTATGAAGATACTAACTTTATCCAGCATGATCCAATAGAAAAAGTTAGTTTTTGGCCGCAAATAAAATAATTAATTGAAAATTATTTTATTTTAAAATCCATAACATCTAAACGGTCACTCGAATTGAAAATCCTAGAATACTGTTAAGTTCGTTGGGACGTGTTTCACTTAGGCAGAGCCTAACCTCGACTAGCGTGGGTCGAAGGTGACTGATAATATTTTTCTGATGTCTTGTTCGAGTACGTTTAGGAAACGTATGAGCGGAATTTTATATCTTTTGTACCGGTGCTCGGAATTGAAATTTGAGGACACCACTGAACTTACTGCACTAGTATTATTTTAAGGAGACCTTTACCGCAATTGACTTTTATCGAGGTTGGAAGTTAATTTTTGGGGATTTTAAATAAATTTTAAGTAAAGATATGTGTATATTTGTTTTATTTGGTTGGTGGTTAAAACTACCAAATGGAGGTTTGTGGTGGGGCCCACCACACCCTAACCTCCCTTTGGAGGATATAACTAGGTGCGTCCCACTATCTTGAACCCCCTTAACCCCCCTTTTAAACCCTTGAGCTCCCCATTAATTGGGGAAACTCTTGAAACCTTCCACCTTCCCCCATAGTTGTGCAAATTCACCCATTAATGAAGTGAGGTATCTTATTTTAATTAAACTCTTCACCTCCTATAAATTTGAATTTGAACCATCTGTTAGCATTAATTAAATGAGTTGCCTCATTTAATTAAACACATCTTTTTGTTGTTGTGGGAAATAATGAAAAGAGGCCATCATTTTTCATCTTTTTGGGGGTTGGCATAATCCTTTGGAGAGATTGAGAGAGAAGAGCTTTGTCATTCCAATGAAGAACCACCGAAGAACTCCATTGTTTCCCCGAAGAACATAAAGAATGCTCCTTGTCTCCGAAGAATGTGAAGCATCAACTTCTTCCTTCTTCAACCATAGCAAGGAAGGGAAGAACTGCCGCCCACGAAGTACACCGAGGGCATCCTCTTGACTCGTCTTCACCGAGATCAAACTCCTCCGACGTTGATGGAACAACGTCCGTCTTCCACGACGTCCATCTCCCGTGACGTCCGTCTTCTGCAACACATCAACGTACAACGAAAAATGCTCGGTAGGGGGATTTGATTATTTTAATGTATAAATTATACCCTCATTTCTTGTCGTTTATTTGGGTTTGATGATGGTCACTTGTCATCACCTAATGAGGAGGGTTCGGGTTGAACCAACACGGCCCGATGCCCTTTCGTTGGTTTTTGTTTGGTTGATATTAAGTCGAATCCGAAAGGGAATTATGTCATCGCACCGCACCGTATTAGAACCGCATACATGAGGGTCGTGGCATATGAAAGGGGAACCACGACCGGGAGGGCCGCAGTGGTTGATGAAGTGCGGCACTGTC
The DNA here is from genome assembly GCA_963277665.1 of Viscum album. NCBI lineage: Eukaryota > Viridiplantae > Streptophyta > Magnoliopsida > Santalales > Viscaceae > Viscum > Viscum album. The sequence goes on from OY728146.1 coordinate 393,666,202, forward strand.
GCGCCGCGCGGTGGAGCCGAAGGCTGCCGATAGGTCGGGCCGTAGTTGTGGAGGCGTGGCGCTGTCGTGCCGCGTGGAGGGCAGTAGGACTATGGCACCATCACGCCACTGTGGATGTGTGGAAGAGGCCAGCTTAGCCGGCCGCCATTTAACCAGAACAGTGGGACCAGCCGGGTCCCGCGGCCCTTGAACCGGCAAGGCGTGCCAGTTCTGTTTGACGAACGGGGGGGGGGGGGGGGGGGGGGGGCACCCCCCCTCTCTCGCCTGGCCGGCCGAGCCACCACAAGACGGGATTCCACGGCCGGGCAAACCAAGGCTGGGCCACCCAAGGCCGCACCTCAACTGGGCCACCCCTAGGCCGGGACGCCTTCGGCCGGGTCACCTCAGGCCGGGCCACCCTTCGGGTCGGGCCATCTCTTTTGGCCAGGACATCCCCTCGTCTTGGGTCGCTTCCTCAGGCCGGGTCGGACCCATGGACCAGGTTAGACCCCGGTTAATACCGGGTCAGGCCGAGTCTGTCCGACTGGGTCGGACCGGACCCTGACCCCCTATGGCCGTTTACACCTTTTTCCCGCATCTAGGGCTACATGTGTCCGATTGACGTACCACCTATGAAAATAAAATTCTCTGAGTGAGATGATTATTTGGTATAATCCACTTGAGGTTTGGACGCTGTTGGAGTATGACCGAGTTGGTTTAAGCCAAAAAACCAACTATGCCCTTGGAACGTAAATGCCAATAACTCTCAGACCGGGCGTCCGATTGACAGGCCATCTGTCGCATTGGGTTATTTACGATGAGACAGAACTATGGGATACATCATCTCAGGACTTCATGGTAGTTGATGTATTGACACTTGGCTCAAGGAGTGGACCCTCCCGAAATCGAGCTTGCTGTGTGCGGGAACCCTAGGGCTGGTTGCGACGATACTGTACCAGGATCCTCCGTGGGTTCGACAGAGATGACTTCTGTACCATAATCCTCTGTGGGTTTGACCGTGTTGACTTCTATACCAAAATAATATGTGGGTTCAGTTATGAATTATGTACCAGAATCATCCGTGGGTTTGATAGTTCTTACTTCTATTCCTGGATCCGGTGTCTGTATGAAAAAATAGCTGATCCTGTATCCTGTGTGGGTGTGACAGCTTAGCTGGTCCTGTATCCTGTGTGGTTCCAACATCAGAGATGGTCCTGTATCCTGTGTTAGTCTGACAGCTTAGATGAATCAGTGAGTACATCTGGTCATCTCTATCACTCTAGAAAAGATGTATACCTGGGTGAGCTGAGTCTTGTCTTTCAACCATTATCATCGAGGTGATTCACTTTACTTCCTTTGTGGACTGGGTTGTGCTTGGGCTCGTGGTGAATGACTTTACTTCCATTTTGGACTGGGTTGTTCTTGGGCTCGAGTGTTGGAGTTGGACTATGATTGGTTACTTAGGTATATGTATGGGAATATACCTAAGTAGGGTTAGTTGATACTTCGTAATTGTATCTTTCTTCTTTGGGTTATCTTTAGTGGATTCTGGGAGACCTTCAGGGGTCTCGGGGTCCCCTACTGAATATTTTTATACTCACCCATTCAAGGGATTTTCCCACACATTGTAGTGTTCTTTGTAGATGACATGCAATAGTGACCGAGTCTAAGGGTGACGAACGGGAGGTTGCTCAGAGCTGGACTAGACAGGACATACCTCAGGAACGAGTTGATCGATTTCTGTACCTACCCTTCAGGTAGGATTTCCCCGGTGGACGATCCAGGAGATTTTTTCCCTTTTTTACTTGTAATTGTTCATGTGGTTATGTTCGGTTTGTATACTGGCCCATTTAATTTCAACACTACCTATGTAATTAGTTTTACTTAGAGTTTTGCTTCCGGTTGGGTACTCTGATTGTGTGTGATTTCTTTTTGTAAAGGAAATGCCTTCCCAGCTTAGGTATTTATGCCTTTGGTGCTAGTCCCAAGCCCCTGGCCTATGGACGACGGGCTTGGGGTAGTCACGACATGGGTTCTGAGGACAGGTCTTGACAAATTGGTATCAGATTAGTCGGTTCTACCACAGAACATAGGACTTTGATCTGTTTTACTGTGAAGTAATAATGTCAAGATTATTGAGTGTGGTTTCCGGTCTAGGGAGTCCACTGTTGGTGTGGCGGCCAACATATCAATACACCAGGACCCTGAATTCTGATTTTCAACTCAGTGCACAAAAATAATGATTGCGAGTGTGTTTTCAAGAGTCTTCTTTGTGAACTCTTTAAATCAGCTCACTAGGTATCACTTATTAACTATGGAACACCTATTATTTATTAGGATGACGCTATGTAGAAAGCTAGCTAGGGTTTCTGAGAGAGTACACAATGATGGCCCACCGAGCGACGAGGCTCCGGTTTAGGGCCCTCTTTCTATGTTGGCACCATTGGGTGGTGTACCAATAGAACCATCACCCATAGGGCAACAGATACCTCCAACCACACTAGTAGATGGTTCACACTGACTGAGGGCGTTACACGAGTTCCAGTGGTAGAGGCCTCCGAGGTTTCGAGGCGAGACAAATTCCCAGACAGTAGAGGACTGGATTGAGGCGATTACTAGAGTTTTCCACCTAGTTGAGACACTAGAAGAAGAGATGTTGATCATAGCTACTAAACTTTTCTAGCGAGTGACCATGAGGATGGTCCGCATAGGGATGAGGTTTCCGTACTTGGGCCATTTTTCTGAGATGGTACCTTAGGGAAGTGTGCCAACTATATCACTGCCCGTTGGTCCGCAGATACTACCTATGGTACCAGTAGAGGACACATGTAGTCTTAGTGTTTTACATGAGTTTCAGCACGATATATCCCTCATGTTCCGAGGCAATCCCAACCCACAGGCGGATGAGGACTGGCTTGAGGAGGTGGCTGAGAGTTTTCAAGAGCTTATACAGCTTCAGCAGGATGACATGTCGGTATCTGAGTATTCATCGAGGCATACCGATCTTTCCTGGTACTCGATGAATATGACACTATCAGTGATTTAGATCTCTGACCTCTGAGCGAGGAATGTTTAAGGATATCCAAGCCAACAACTTTTCATCAATGCATTCCTACTAATATTAGGGTGCTAGAGAGAACCATTGTGCTTGATTGTTCATTGGTTGAGTGGATACAACCAGTGAATGTCAGCAGTTGGAGAGAACGAAACTAGCAGCAGTCTCACAGACATGATCATGTAGAATGATTCTAGAATATGAAGTGTTAAGGATAGATGAATCCACAGGGCAACATATGTGGAAGTAGAGCTAGGAGAGCACCATCAGGTGGTGTTCATTTTGACATGTTACATCCACCCACCTTGTAGTCCCTGTCAGGCTCAGGGAGCTGGAGTGCAGGGGAAGAGAGTAGCTGCTTCCCGTCAAGGAGTGTAACCCAAGGGATATAAGAATGATTCGAGGTACGATATGTGTATACTACTAGCTGCTGTATCAATTCACATAGACCCGAACCATTCCTTCCTTCCACGAATCTTGTCCCAGACCTAGAGTTTCCAGTTAAGCTGTTGACTTGATCCTCACATCTGGAGATACCTTTGGGAGAAGAATCGATAATCACACATATTCCGATGGTGATATCGTACCCTTGAGGTGAGAGTTTTGGTTGGAACCTCTTGGTGGTAGTGTCATGGCCTTATGATGGTAGTTTGGGTATAGATTGGTCAACCACAGTTCATACACATATTGTATGTATTAGGAAAAAAGATGTGGTTTGTCTACAACATTGGGATGAGGTTTTCCTTAGTCAGTGAAAAAGGAATCCCAGGCAACACATGTTAAACTCATGCATTGGAGGGTACAACCGATCACTCTTAAATCGGCCATCCATACCCTCATGGTAGGAGGAACATTGAGTTTTTAGTTCCAAACAGTAGTGTTAGAAAATGGGGACATCTTTTCAAATGATTTTTCAAGGATACCCTCCCCAAATGGGGAGGGATGTCTGCTTTAGTTGGAGTTGTAGTAAATCCATTGAAGATTGAAGCAGTACTTGCTTGGGATCCACCAAGGAGTGTGACGAAGGTATGGTGTTTCCTGGGTTTGGATGGATATTATTAGATATTTGTTCCATACTTATCCGAATATGGAGAAGCCTAATTACAGTCTCATACAGTCACTCCTCCACTTCATCAGCATGTCAGGGAGGCATAGCGTGGGGACGCTGATTGCGAGACAAGATGTGCTCAGATATCCACAGGGCAGGCACCTGATGGATTTTATAATGGTGGGGAGCATGTCATTCTTTTTTAGAGGACGTACATGGTACCAGTTTCACTTCAAGAGGAAGTTTTAAAGGAGTTCCACACATCTCCTTAAGCGGAACATGAAGGAGTGGCGAAGAAGTATTAGGACCTCCGACAATAGCACTGGTGGCCAGGTTTGAAGAAGGAAGTAGTAGAGTTTTTCTGTTGATGCCTCACTTGTCAGCAAGTAAAGGCAGAGCACCAGGTTCCTTCAGGCTTGGTTCAACCCATAGAGGTCCCGGAGTGGAAGTGGGACGGGATATCCATTGATTTCATGACAGGTCTTCCACGTACATCTAGAGGACATGAATCTATTTGGGTAATCGTCGATCGACACACCGTGCCGGCCAACTTCCTATTGACCAGAGATGGTACGAGCTACCATGGAGAAGGATCAGGTCATCCAAGAGAGGACGAAGGCTGTACTAAGCAGACAAAAGTCGTATGCTGATAGGTGACAAGGGCCTCTAGAGTTCGAGAATGGAGACCACATCTTTCGATGGGTCACATCTCAATGAGGTATACATAGTTTTTTCCAAGGCGGAAAGTTAACTTTGAGGATCACCGGACCATTCCAGGTCCTCGATATAGTTGACGAGGTGTGTTACCACTTAGCTCTTCCACCTCAGTTGCACCGGGTCCACGACGCCTTCCACTTATCCCAGCTGAGGAGATATGTGCACGACCCTTCCCACATCATCGTCCATGGAGAAATGGATATTGACTATGAGTTGACTTCCATGGAGGATCGATTTGAGGTAGAGGATTGACATCAGAGGGTCCTCTGTCGATGGTCGATACATCTGGTGTGAGTTTGTTGGTAGCACGAAAACCTCTAGGAGAGAACATGGGAGCGGGAGGCTCAGATGCGTGCTCAGAAACCCCATTAGTTTTCTTAGTGTGAGTTATATCTTACGGGGACGTAAATCCCCGAGGTCGGGAGAATATAATGACCTAGAAATTCCATGATAATTTTTTTCATAATTACATGGAAATTTTACAAGTCTGCAGTTTTTGACGGCACACGATTCCGAAGCCCAGAGTGCCCGGAATGATCCATCAATGTTATGGTAAGCATAAATTGACGCGTGTAAGATGTTTTAATGAAAAGGTGGAATAACTCATAAAAGTTTACTTGAATAAGAAATCTGAGGGCACCGTTGCACTCAGAACGGTGGGTTTACCTTAGGCACGACTTACGTTTAGTTGGTGTGGGCCACCTATGAGAAATACCAAAAATGGCATAACCGTAAATAAAATAATAAAATAATTTTTTTTTCAAATGATTAAAACACACAAACGGTAGCTTGGATTAAAAATCTGAGACCACCACTAAAATATTGAGGGCATGATTTATTTAATAAAATATTAATTTTGGCTTGTGTGGGCCACCAGAAAAAGTTAACTTTTGGCCGCAAATAAAATAATCAAGTGAAAATTATTTTATTGTAAAATTAATAACATCGAAATGGTAACTCAGAATGAAAATACGAGAGTACCGTTGGGTTAATTGTGGCATGTTTCACTTAGTCAGAGCCTAACCTCGATCTATGTGGGTCGAGAGTGACATATAATATTTTTCTGATGTTTTGTACGGGTACGTTTAGTAAACGTATGAGCGGGGTTTTATATCTTTTGAACCGGTGCTCAAAATTGAAATCCAAGGACACCATTGAACTCGAAGCATTGGCATTCACTTAAGGAGACATTTATCACAGTTTCATTTTATCAAGGTTGGAAGTTTGATGGGTGGGGATTCTAAATAAAAATTAAGTAATGATATGTGTAAAATATTTTTATTTGGTTGGTGGTTGAAACTATCAAGTGGAGGTTATAGGTGGGGGCCACCACACCTTAACCTCCCATGGGAGGATATAACTAGGTAGGGACCACTTCCTTAATCCCCCTTAACCCCCCTTTAAATGCCTTGAGTTCCCCATTAAGGGGGGAAACTCTTGAAACCTTCCACCTTCCCCCATAATGGTTCCAATTCACCCATTAGTGAAGTGAGGTAGATTATTTTAATTAAACTCTTCACCTCATGTAAATTTGAATTTGAATCATCCATTAGAATTTATTAAATGAGTTTCCTCATTTAATTAAACACATCTTTGTGTTTCTGTGGGAAAGAATTAAAAGAGGCCTTCCTTTGTCATTTTTGGGGGTTGGCATAATCCTTTGGAAAGCTTGAGAGAGAAGAGATTTGTCCTTCCAACGAAGAACCAACAAAGAAAACCATTATTTCCATGAAGACCACAAAGAATGCTCCTCATCTCCGAAGAACATGAAGAATCATCTTCTTCCTTCATCAACCGAATCACGGAAGGAAAGCACCACCACCCACAATGTACACCGAGGGCGTCGTCTCGACTCATCTTCAGTGAGCTCTACCTCCCTCAACATTGACGGAATGTCGTTCGTCTTCCACAACTCATCAACGTACAATGAAAAATATGAGGTAGGGGTATTTGATTATTTTAATGTATAAATTATAGCCTTGATTATCATTGTTTATTTGGGTTTGATGATGTCCACTTGTTATCACCTAATGTGGAGGGTGCGAGCCAAACCAACACAGTCAGACGCCCCTTCGTTGGTTCTTGTTTGGTTGACGTCGAAGGCAGAGCCGAAAGGGCGTCGTGCCGTCACACTGCACCGTAGAAGACCTATGGCCAGGAGATCCATGGTGGACAAAAGGGGAACCACGGCCAAAAGTGCCACGACAGATGAAGAAGCGCAACACCATCGCGCCGTGTGGTGGAGCCCAAGGCCACGGCCAGGTCGGGCTGCGACGGTGGTGGTGCGGCGATGTCGCACCGTGTAGAGGGCAGCTGGACCGTGGTGCCATCGCGCCGTAGTGGAGGTGTGGAGGCGGACGGCTGAGCGGGCCTCTGTGGAGTTGGACTAGGAGGATAGCCAGCTCCCGCAACCCCTGAACCGGAGTAGTGTGCCAGTTCAGTTCGACGAACCAGGGGGGCTCCCTCACGTGGCCGGCCAGGCTGCCACAAGCCGGGATGCCATTGTCGGGCTTCCCTCGGAAGGGCCGCCCATCGGCCGGGCCGCCCCTCGGCTGGGCCGCCCCTCGGCCGGGCCGCCCCTCAGCCGGGCCACCTCAGGTCGGGCCGCCCATCGGGCCGAGCCGTCTCTTCTAGTTGGGCCATCCCCTCGGCTAGGGTCACCTCCTCAGACCAGGTTAGACCTGAATACCGGGTCAAACCCCAGTTTAGACCGGGTCGGGCCAGGTCAGTCTAACAGGGTCAGACCGGACCCCGACCCGCTATAGCCGTTTACACCCTTTAGCCCGCATCTAGGGCTACGTGTGTCTGATTGATGTACCACCTGAAACGATGGAATTGATAGAGTGAGAAGATTCTTCGGTATACTCCACTTGAGGTTTAGACGTAGTTGGAGTATGTCTAGGTTGGTTTTAGCCTAAAAACTAACCGAGCCCCTAGAACAAAAATGCCATAAACTCTCAGACTGGGCATCCGATTGACTCGTCGTCTATCGTGTTGGGTTCCTTATGATGATACAGAACTACTGGATACATCAACTGAGGACTTCATGATAGTTGTTGTATCAACGCTTGGCTTAAGGAGTGGACCCTTCCAGAATTGATCGTCCTGTGTGCGGGAACCCTAGGGCTAGATGTGACGATAATGTACTAGGATCATGCGTGGCTTCGACAGTGATGACTTCTATACCGGAATCCTTCGTGGGATCGACATTGATGACTTCTATACCGGAATCCGCCATGAGTTCGACAGTTCTGACTTCTATTCCAAGATCCTGTGTGGTTCCGACAGAATAGCTAGTCCGGTATCCTTTGTGGGTCTAACGACTTAGCTGGTACTGTATCCTGTGTGGGTCTAATAGCTGAGATGTAGACAAAATAGCTGGTCTTTTATCCTGTGTGGGACCGACAGATTATTTGGTCATATATCATGCGTGATTCTGACAGCTTAGATGAATTAGAGACTATATCTGATCATCTCTATCATTCATCAAAAGATGTATACCTTTGTGATCTGAGTCTTGTCTTCCAACCATTAACATCTCGGTGATTGACTTTACTTGTTTTGTTGACTGGGTTGTTCTTAGGCTTGAGAGTTGGACCCGGACTGTGACTGGTAACTAAGGTATATGTCTGGGCATATACCTTAGTAGGGTTGGTTGATACTTCGTAATTGTAAGCTTCTTATTTGGTTTATCATTAGTGGATTATGGGAGACCTTCAGGGGTCTCGGGGTCCCCTAATGAGTATTGTTATACTCACCACTGCACGAGATTCACCCTCACCTTGTTGTGTTCTATGCAGAAGACAGACAACAGCGATCGAGGTTGAGGGTGACAGACAGGAGGCTGCTCAGAGCTGGACTAGACGGGACGTACCTCAGGGATGAGTTGTTCGAGTTCTTTACCTACCATTCTAGTAATATTTCCCTGTTGGACGATGTAGGATCTTTTTTCCATTTTTTACTTGTACTTTTTCTTATCGTTTTGTTGGGTTTGTATACTATCACAATTAGTTACATCACTACTATTTCATTTAGTTTTACTTGGTGTTTTGCTTCTAGCTATTTACTATGATTGTCTGTGATTTCTTTTTATAAATGAAATTCCTTCCCAGCTTAGGGATTTACACCTTTGGTGCTAGTCACCATCCCCTGGACAATGGAAGGCGGGCATTGGGTAGTCATGGCATGGGTTTCAAGGACGGGTCGTGACAATTTTTTCAACACTACCCATTGCAATTATTTTACTAAATGCAAAGACAACATATTATGGTCACATATCGTGATATAAAGGTCACCTGTGTTTCCTTAAATCTTCAGGTTTTCAAAAGTGAAAAAGGTTTTTTGATAAGAACAATGATCCAATATTCAATGTTGGTAGTTCAAAAATAATGGCAGTTGCATTAGAGGAAAGGAAACCATAATCTATTTTGTGCATTATTCGAGATAGTAAAAAAATATGACATTGTAAAAGTTCAATGAAAAAACTAAATAGGTATTACATAAAATTAATAAGGAAATTAACATAAAAATATTAGATAAAATATTTGAAGAATCAAATAAATTATTTTGAATACACCATTTCTTGATGCATGTATACATTCTTGAACTATTTCAATGTTTTCATTATATGAGTTGTATCCCAAAAGTCAAATCTATAACGAGGATTATTATCTTAAAAATATGACACCAACATGAAAAAAAGAATCCAAAATTATAATAAAATAATTCTTATGTGACTAATACTATAAATAAAAAAATTAAATACAAATATGAAGTAATATATTAAATATATGGAAATTTATGTTTCTGTGAAAACATTATGATTATTTCTATGATTGAGTAGATGTAGTTATGTTTCTATTCATACAACATAATTGGAGATAACATGATGAAAATTTATAAATATGAAAACTATAATGGTTAAAATGTTTATAGGAAGATGATTTTAGTGGATTTTTTTGGTGCAGAAAGGCAGGATAGATAGAAAAAATTCATCAAAAATTAAAAACACTGTAAGGAAAAATGATAATTAAATAAAGATTTCATTATTTTATTTTTCAATAAATAAGTAGAATATATTGTAACATTACCTTTACATATTCAGAATGGGTTGTCTTCATTAATGTCTTTTCATCCACAAGATTGGTGAAATCGTTATTTATTGAAGAAATTATCGGTATGAGTCTTAAAAAATTTAATTTAGGATATGTTTATAGATTAAAGAACTAATAATTGTTTGAGAAAAAATATAATAAATTAAGATATTACCTTCTCATTGAACTTAATTGATTTTATATATGTTTTATGTTCTTTTTTCTTCTATCAAGAATAAAAATACTCTCTTTTTGATCCATATAATGTACCAAACATTGTCATCAATGGGTCAAACATGAACTAATTGTGATCACCCAATGAAAAATTTATCCTTGATTAAATATTCATTTAACATAATAGTTTTTTATCAACTAGTAGGATATTAATACAATTATTGTTTTTTGTTTATGATACATAAAATATTTTCACTACTTATGAATCCATTATGAATGGATGGCCTTTTCTCCTTCTATACTAAAATTCTGCTTCACGTAGACCATTTCCTCATATTTCACTACATACATATTTTCAACCAATTTTCAACTGAAAATTTTCTATTGAAATTTTTTATAATGCCACTCGTATATTTGTTTGAAAAATCAAAAAAGATATGACATATTTTTTTAATTTGGATTTCTATCCTTGGAACCAGATAAGTGAATTGCTTCCACACATGTTTAAGTCAACTATTTTGAATCAAAATTTAGCCATCATTTTTTATTGAATATAACATATTACCATTGATTACAAATATAGTGTGAACTATAACTTTTCTATTCATTTCCCTAGTTATCCATCGAATTTATGCATCAATTGAATTAATTTTTTACATATAACTCCTTATAAATTTCTCACGAAACCATCCTATAAAATACTGATCATGTGTATTTGATATTCATCCTTATGGACTTAATGGATTCAAATATCTATTAATTTATTTTTGGTGTTCAATGTAAGGATAAAAAAATTCACTATTATGGAAACTGTAAATTTTCCCATTATAATACATTGTGATGGTAATTATAACAACATAACTTTTGTAAAACCATTATCTAATAAGGAATCCACTATGACAATTCATTGTAAGATTGATGTTGTCAACATCAAATAGGTAATTGATACATAATTAAATATCATCTAAAAAAACTTATCATTCAGCAGTACAACGTTATAACAAAAATAGATTCCTGACGTACCATTTAAAAATAATCATTTGCCCTTTAATTGTGTACATCCATATGTAATGGACGTGACCACATAGTTGAACCTATATAATAGAGTAAACTAATAGGTTTACCACTATATCAATGAAAGATGCTGGGAAGAATATCTCCAATTCAGATAATTTTACAGAAACTTGCTTATTCAAGACTTAAAACCGCATTGAGTCGATAACATTACTACATATGTCTATGAAAAAGTAGTATATTTTGGTTAATTAATTACATATATTTTCAAAAAGAATGTAATGGATAGATAAATGCATCAAATCATGTATAAAAACATGATTTTTGTGTGAGTTTAGTCCATGTAACATTAAATTGTTTATTTAAAAGTCATTATTGATTTTTGATAAATATCCCTGTGGATGTTTTACACTATTAAAGAAAAATGTATTATTGTAATTTTGTCAGTCTAAATTGATTGTAAGCAGCTGGAGGAAGAATATTCCTCCCTTTACACTTCACTAATTCCAAAAATTATTTTATTCCAATCTCAATTATGTCTAGACTAGCAATGATTTCATGTTTAATTTTTCCATGAATGTTTAGTAATAAACCAATAACACTATGTAATCAATCATTTATATATGCATGGTATCAAGAAATTGTCTCATATAAATATTATTCTAATTATTTGGAACGTTCAATTTTTACCACGTATAGTGCAAATTTTATAGCGCTGATATATTTAGTAAGAAATATAATGTTTTTCAAACTATTATGGTCTATGTTTTCTTGAATAAAAACAATGTAAACACGAAAAAAGTGTAGTGTGGTATATTTTCTTTATTGAAAAATAAATGAACTATTTAACTCTATATTAATACTATTTTTGTATAAGATTAACATGAAACAATATTAGATTCATATCAATCTTATTAGGATCATTGGATATTAATGTTATTAAATAAATTAATAAATACAAAGAACATATTTTTAATCAAAGGACAGTTTTATAGAAAATTCTGAATTATGGAAATAAACATTTGATTGTTTCAAATAATCTCAGTATGCTTCAATTCGAAATTGTTAATTGAATTTAAGAAAATAATTAATACAGTATGGTAGTTATTATCTTCTAAATTCATCTATTTATGAATGTTATAGACAACTTTTATCCTTATAAGATTCATCTACCAAACAATTAACATTTAAGTTTATTGGTTGAGACTGATCACATCTATCTTCATTATATCCACCATTTTTTCTTGAAGAAGTTTATGTAGAAGTCATCCCAAACTGGGTATAGGTTTTAATGTTTTATGACTACTACCCATATTAGTTTAAGAAAAATAAATGATATGGGGGATGATCCACAAGCAACCAAATACAATATCAAGTGTTAGAGATATAAATTTTATGAGGATGAAACAAAATATTTATTGTGATTAATAATGGGGGTTCTTAGAATTTTTCGTACTTTTTTTAAAAGAACATCAAATAAATCATAAAAACGCAAATATGATTTTTCTTATGGAAAATAATAAAAAATAATAACGAATAACTCACATAGAAACTCATTTTGATTTTTTATATAGTTGTATAGTTTTCAAACAATAAATTATATAAACAAAATTAAAATAAAATTATTCCTCGAAGACATAGATATATTATTTTATCTAGTTATGATATAATGTAAAAGAATAATGTTTATTATGATGTTGTTGCAAATTGGATTTCAAGACATAGAAAGTTGAAACTTTCATATCATTAATTCATATATTTCAACTTCATAATTTTTCTTATTGATAAGGAACAACATAATAATATTTTCAAGATATATCCTTGGTTTGTAATGATATATGATGATCTGAATTTATGTACAAAATAAGTCTTGTCGAAACATGTTTCATTCTAGAAGGAATCATTTAATGATGTTATGGATTCTACTATGATAAAAAAATTATTGTTTCATTAAATATTTTCTAGAGTATTCAAATCATATTGTTTGTATATGTGTATATAGAAGAATGTATGAATATAATGACGACATTATAGTTTTTAAGGATTGATAAATAATAACAGGTTTCAAAAAAAAGGAACGGATTTGGTATTTTGATACATATACTCATTTAGTTTAAATTACAACAATATGGATATTATTTTCTTTTATATTCATTAAATCAATTTATTGTTCATTCAACAGATGTCAAAGCAATATTTTTTAAAAGAAATTGAAATAAATGTGTTTAAATGGAATAATGTGAATTTTTTATGTAACATATTTATACGAAATTATGTAAATTAGTGAAATATACTCACAGTCATAAAGAAACACCTATACAACATAAGATGTATGATTATACTATTTTAGTCTAATGGATTATTACATAATAAATTTCATTAGTGTACTTTTTTAATGTTCCTAAAATAATAATAAGTTATTATGAATATATAAATCGAGGAAATATTAATTATTCAAAAAACAATTAACTAGTATTAAGGAAATGATGAAATATTTATCCGATGTGATTAAAATGAATGAAGTTATAATAATAGATACTACAAAAAATTTTTAATGTCAGAATACATAGAAGGGGTTATTATTTTTTCAATCTCATTATTCTATGAATATGTTTAACTCAATTGATCATATTGGTTTTAAAGATGAAAATACTATATTTGACTCTTGTGTTAATTTTTTTATTTATAAAAACATAACTGTATCAAAGAATGAATATTCAAGTGAAATTTGTTCGTTAATGCATGCGATATTATATAATAAGCACAATATCACATTTCCTTCAAATTCTTTGAAATTATATTAATTATATATGGGATCATTGTAAATGTAAAATTAATATCTATTCACACATTATGAACATTAAAAAATTCATGCCTATTTTATAATGATTACCTGAATACATTAATTATGGACCAATTCAAGTTGAAATACCATCATGGTAGTCTATATATCCCTATTTGGATGGATAAATATGCTTAGAGAATGTTCCATTTCTAGGGTGGGAAATAAATTTTTATTTCACATTTGATATTAGATATTGGATTTCATATATTAACAACATGTTTAATAAAAATAAATTAAAAACATATTAATGGAATTTATGATATATAATATTAAAATTCTCCTTATTTCCGATATTTTTGAAGTGAAGAAAAATGTTAAAAGATTATTGTTGAATTTATAATGTAATTTTGAAATATATTACCTTAAGACATTATTAGTGGGGAAATGATTATAAAATTTATCCAAAATAACTGATTATGTAAAATCATGTAAGAACCATGAAAATACCTTTTTAAATTATTTTTCAAGTGATATTGATGAAAAAATTAATATATTTATTAGATTAAATCAGTTAAAATAGAATATCTACAGGAATGAATGGTCATACACTAGTGCAATAATCATCCCTAGTACATTAACCAGGATACCCAAGGGTTGTCAGGATATGAAAGGGGAGGCAGATGACACAATATAATAGAACTCAATAAAACAAAAATAATTATTTAGAAAGATCAACAAACATAAAATCAATCATAACTGTGAACAAACTATAATGAAGAAGACCCTTCATAGTAACATAATAAATATAATTATATGTATGACCCATGATCAATCCATATTATAATTACAAAACATCTTTTCTCTTATGAATCATCAAGGGGATTAACATCAATGTTGTATATTATACAAAAAAATAATCTAATTTCGAATAGAAATCAAAAATAGATTAATTTATTTGAAAATATTATAGAATAAATACTATTTTCCATTTGAAACCAATCTAATAAATTTAAAACAACCAATGGAAACAATACTTCAAGGATATTTGGTAATGTAAAAAGCAACAGAATTTTTTTCTAAATATGGTATAAATCATATAAAACAATTATCATACCATAATTACAATTAATTATAATTAATAAAAAAAAATTCATAAAATAAATTTTGATTTATTCATTAAAATGCATGGGTGGAATTGGAACTAACACTTTTCAAGCGTTATTTCCATTAATGAAAGTTAACAACATTTAAACTAATGAAAATATCCTTTAATGTTATTGAAAACATATGAAAAATACATATACTTCTATAAACCCATCATTGAAAATTATAATGGAATCTAATTTAGATAAAAAAATTTATTTAAAAGATATAATAATTCATGGTTCCTTCTTTAATTGAATGGGAATGGATCCACCTACCAAAATCAATAAAATCGGCATGTGGAAGTTTCAATACGCTACAAGGAAACAATAAAATCCTGTTAAGGGTCAATGAAAACACAAAATCATTGAAATCCATAATTATAAACTCATTTTAGAAGGAATATTAGCTCTTAAATATTAATATTAAGAGATAATGAATAAAGAAATGAAAAAATATATCATCGAAAAAGAAAAATGAGGGAGGAGGAAAAATGTAACATACTATAGACTGAAGCTTTTATTCGTCTTATAGAAATAGAAAAATCATACGAGAAATCCTAGATTAATTTGAGCTTTGGATTCTTGTATCCTTGATTCATTCAAGCCTAGGAATTTAGCGTTGGATTAGTTTGTGACTTGAATAGATATTGGATTCATTAAGGAAGAGTTCTGGTGGGAGGTGGCCTCCATAGATTGCTTGAGAAATCATGATGTGTTGAGTCATAGTTGGGGTTATAAAATTTATCAGGGACTCATTTATCATTAAATCTAAAAATAGGATTATAGAGATACCTTTTATTAGTGCTAAATTAATGAGTTCTGATAAAAGGAGTATTCTTCAGTGATTTTTTTATCTTTGATAATGTTCAAACATTATTATAACTAAAACCCCCCCCATAAAACCAATATTTTGAACTTCTATAGTTTTAGCACTGATAAATTTTTCATTTATCAGTGATATAGTTTTATTGATGATAAAGATTCATTTTATTGTTGCTTTTTTCATATGGATAAAGATCAATCTTAATCAGTTCTAAAACGTTCCCATAAAATAAATCATTATCATTTCTAAAACTATAGTGCTGATAAATGATTTATAATTTTCATTATCAATAAGAAATATTTTTTAAAATATTTATTTAAATATATATTTATTTACAAACATTTTATAATTATTTAAATATATAATTAATTATTTATAATTATAAAAATACCTTTTCAAAAACAATTATTAATAATTATATATATATATTTATATAATTATTATAAATATAGTAACTATACATTTAGAAATATATTTTTAAATATATTAATAATTAATTAATTAATAATATATTTATATTTATATATTTTAATATAATTTTTTAATTATATATAAATAACAAATATATAAAAATATAATCTTGTAAATATTAATAAATATTTATTATAATTTTGTAATGGTAAATATATTTATATCATTTTATATAATTATATAATTATATATATTAATTTACTATATATATATACAACATAAATAATCCTATATTTTGATATATTTATTATAATATTATAAATATTTAGATGTATTTAATATAATTTTGTAATTATTTAGACAAATAATTTTAAAACATCTATAATATATATATATATAACATTGTGTGTGTATATATATAATTAGTATATATATGTATATATATATATATATTTAAAAACTAAACATATATATGATAAATATATTCATTGTTAAATTTTATTTATTATAATATTATAATTATTTTAATATATATAATTAAATATACATATATACATGGTAAAAAAATTAATATTTATTAATGTATAATTATAGATATATAAATTTATATATTGGGAAAATATTAATTTATAAATTTAATTATTTATACATATTTTAGAATTTTCTTTTATCATTATTAATGAATATGTAATATGAAATGAAGGTATGTTAAAAATGAGTGAAATTGAATAAATAAAAGGAGTAAATATTTAAAATATTGAAAAAATGGATATGTTTTATAAATTAAATAAAATTATTAATAAAATATGGATATATAATGAACTAAAGAAGAAAAAATATTGGAAAAATTAATAAATTAAAAATAAATAAATATAAATAAATTATTGAAAAAATTTAAATTTTCTAAAATTAAAAAAATAAAGAATATAAAAAATTATTTGAAACGTAAGTCTAATAATAATAATAACAATTTAATTAAAGTTACCAATTAAATACATATAATATTAAATGTATCACGTTATCATGAAATTATAAAATGATTTCTAAAATTTGAGTAAATTTAATAAATAATAGGTGTATGTGTTTCTATATATGGTGACATTAATTTGGTAGATATTTGTGCCTGTAAGATGAAAAAAATTCATTAATCACATATACGTATGTGATATCAATATAAAAAATGATTGATATATGATAAATAGAAAAATAAAATAACATTCAATTATGTCTATTACTATATGCATCTGGTCAGAATTTTTAATTCATATTAATTTTTAATTTCATAATTTTAATTTTTGTTTTTTAATTATATAATTTTATTGATTTTACACACATTCACAGACATATATATATATATATTTAATATATACTATTTATTATTAATTAAAATTTATATATTGTGATATAAATTTATTCATTTTTTTCAATAATTATTTAATAATAATAATTATTTAATTATTTTTATATAAAAATTTTTAATTTAAATTTTTTTAATTGTTTTATTTTATTCAAGACATTTATCTTTGCTAATATGCTGTTGATAAAGGATACAAAATAAAATTGCTAAAAATAAAGCACTGATAAAGGGTACCCTTTATAAATGCCAAAAACAAAGAATTAATAAAGCGTATCATTTATCTGTTCTAAGGGAAAGCACTGGTAGAGGTAACCCTTTAACAGTGGTAAATAAATTTCCAGATACAAGAGAACTTTTATCAGCTCTAACAAATCCTCGATAACATGTTCCATTTACCGACACATGTTTTAAAACAGATAATGGGAAGCCCTATCAATGCCTTTTCTAGAACTGATAAAGTCCAACACTGTTAAAGTCCAACACTGGTAAAGGAATATTTTGTCTTAGTGTGGAAATCACTATTGGGCCTACAATAAAGAGTAGTGTGACCCCCAACCCTCAACACATAAAAGGCTTGAAATAGAGACCAACACCGAGGGTATTTCACATAAGACTTGGATCAATAACCATCATATATCCAAGGAACATAGTACGAAATTCTTTCATATGGCTAAAAAAATGCAATATAAAAATCCTTAATTATCAAAATATTATCTCGTCTTTTACATCCAAAGGATCGTTCATGTCTAGAGTTCATAGAATTTGGAAAAAAACAAATAAATTCCATATTCATTATTATAAATGTGCAATGTTCTCAAAACATTTGAAACTAAATAATTCATGAAGATTCATTATATATCTCCCACATATTATTTCCCATGTGTTATCCTTATAAACATGTCACAGGTAATAATTTTCACCCTATCCATGGAAAATAGAAATATAATAAAGTGTGAGTGAAAAAGGAGAGTGATGGAAACATAACAGAAATAATAATGGAATAAAATGGAACAAATATTATAACCTGAATATGAAGACAAACTAAATCAATAATCAACATGAAACAATGGTAATTCATTATCTTTGATAATAAATGAAAGCATGGATATAAATAATACTGGTCCTATGATGATGAAATGTACAATGTTGAACCTAAAAAACCTACTATCAAGGACTTTCACAAAGAAAAATTACTTATCAATAAGATCGTAATCTAGATATAATATGGAATTGGGTAGGCATACAACACATTTCCAAACCTATTTTTTTTATGAGACCTATTGAAGCGCCAAGATGCTATATATTTTCAGACCCACCCATCACATGTTTGAGTCAAATCCATTCAACATAACTGAAAATAAATATACAATACCGAATAAAACATACCAATAGACATAAATGTTGAAATGAAAACATAAAAAATTCCAATAAAACACCTTATGTTAATAAAATGGATAACAAGATCAAAACCCCTCCTGATAAATAAGGTGGATGGTGGAACATGTCAGCAATAATCCATATTGGAATAAAAATATATGGTAAATCAATAATTTTACTCATGTTAATATAAAATTATACATTATAGGTTATCATTACCCAATCTGATTTATGTAAAATGACATTTTAAAAACATATAAAACAAATAGTAAACATCTTTGTCAATATGGGAATATTGTGATCATAATTCTTCTAGAGAATGAATGTGGATGATTTTAAAAGAACATATCCCATGAAGTGAGAATTATTTTTCAATGATTTTATGTTGGTGTAATGTATATGAATAGAAATTATTTATAGGATAACACATAATAAAATCAATGTTCATAATTTACCAATATAATATTACGGATGTTAAAATAGAGGTCATATGTCAGTAACATAAATTTGAGTTACACAGAATCCTCACTATTGAGAAAATGATTGAATCACCAGCTACTAGAATAAGGGAACATGATTTTACTAGTAAAACCAATTAAATAAAATGAGTGTGGTAAAAATATATTCATGGGTTGTGAATACACCAAATAAAGGAAATATGTTTCAAAAAATGCATTATGTATAAATGATTATGAATTAAGGAGAAGAAAACACATGTGGCTTGACAAACAATTTAATCAAAACCCCTTGAAAGAGAGGATTTGAAAAAAATAATTAAATACCATGACTAAATGTTAATTCCTGATATGAAATCTTAAATAGTCATTATATATACTATAAAATGAAATTAGTTTCCTAAAAAATATATGGAAGATAGATATTTTAGACAAAAATGCTTACCTCATGTCCATACATCCGCAAACTAAATTTCACATTTTGTATCACAAACATATATATCTTATTAAATTAAACATCAACCATAATAATATCCATTTCATTTTATACTCTTCATAATCAATCATTCTCAATTAGAACTCATTTTTTCCATGTTTGGGGTTTGTTGTACTGATCCTTTGTAGTGGTTTCATAATTGTGGTGCCAATATTCCTGGTTGAATTAATTTTTTTCACATATATATTATAAAAAACTCATAAGGTAGATTAAAAATTATTTAAAATTTTTAATATTAGACTCATTGGTGGTTTAATATTTATCCTAGATGATGAAATTAAAGAAAAACATGTTTTTCTGATTATTCACTATCAAAATGTGATTTCTTAATAAGTGAATTAAATATTGATTTGACATCTCCAAAACCTAGAAAATACATAATTTAAAAAATTATTCCATATAATATTATATATTATGTCCCTATACTTTTTCAATATTTAAATTCATAGTATTGCTCAATTAAGCTGTTAAACTAACATAACCACGATCGTACCTTGATTTAACGATTGATCCCGAGGTGGATTAGATGTAATATCATTATACCCGAATAATAATGATATCATATAGTGAATTTTAGTGTGACATATAAAAATTTATGGGATTAAAATAATAAATAATTGATGTAAAAAAATTAAAAAAATTATTCAAAAATTATATTCTTATAATTTTTAATTTAAAATTTTAAATTAATAATGATTTTTTGTTATGGATATCATTATCGAGATATCTAATTTTAAATACAAGAACATTAATTATATCATAAAAAACCATTTTATCCAATAATATCATCATTAGATCCATCTTTTTAATTTATTGAGTCAAAATGAAAGATGTTACATTATGGAGGTTGTTGTCCCCATGACTCACAAACAATATTTTTTTTGTGGATGGAGTATATTAGTAAATAATGACAATGAAATTAATATAGTATTATTATATTACATTAATTATAATTATATCATTATATTTTTTTGTCTATAATAAATTATCATGGTGATAATTTAGAAGAAAACTACACAGTTGATTGTATGTATGTCAGGGACTGGAAATTTCCTTGGATGTATGCCGAAATATGAAGGGATTTGTATAACTATGTCTCACAATGGGGTTATGCTCATAGTATAGTGTTAAAGGGAGAGAAAAATTGATTATTTTCAATGAAAAATACAATGCTATGGTGTGTCTTGAATTTGTGAAGATGTTACCCTTTATAAGTGAATGGAATGTTAATTTTCACAAAAACCCTTAATGTTTTAATATTTTTAAGACACTATTCAATGATAAATTATTCAAAATCGAATATAATGTTGGATAAACATGTAATGGTCCATCCAAATATCATCCATTCAATTTTAGGTATGTTTTCTATTTTTTATTTTGTGACGTTAAACAATTTTAAACTATATTTAGCTATTTTACATTTACATTGTTTATAAATTCTTATCAATAGTATATAACTTAATAGGAAATATTAAAATTGAATGTTTTACCTTATTTAATAATATTAATTTGAAATTTTAAAATAATTTTTTTCAAATAAAATTTCTTAATGTGAGACATGTTAATTAAAAATAAATACACTTACTCATAGAAAAATTGTTTTTTTTGACAAATAACGTTTTAATGATTTAAATTTAAATATAAAATTAAATTATCTTAGGTACAAATTTAAATAAAATATATTTATTTATTATAAAAAATAAAAATGTGATGAGGCTTTCAATTAAAAAAACATAATCTCTCTTGAAAATTAATTGATTAAAAAATATTGAACGTATTTTTTATATAAATGTAAAATTTCAACTAGATAAAAAAATTTCTCTAGGGTCTTCTTTTTTATATAATGTTTTATATTTTTAAATTTTATTAGTAAAATTGATATCATATTTCTTAAAGTTTTATTAAGTTAGTGAGTCCATTTTTATTTAGTGATATGTGGGTTGAAATGATAATTATCATAAACCTCTCTTTTTGACTAAAATAAACCTTTTTAGAAGATACCCAAAAATTAACACTGTAAAAATTTTTATAAGTTGAATTATGAAATTGATTTCATTTTATTAATATTAAATTATAAAATTTATAAATTTTGATTTTGAATGGAATCATTTAATATAATGAATAACCCATTTATTAGAAATGTCATTTAATAATAATATATGTTATGTTAATATAATTTCATATTATTTACAAACATAATTCTTTGTCATGACCCCTCCCTCCAATGATTCCCATCCTAAGATGGAACTGAAGGAAGAGAGAAAATGAATCTTGAGTCCTGCCTCTAGTATCCTCGAGGTAGAGACCACAACCAATGGTATACTAATCTCACAAAATGGGTGACAATTCCATTTTTTAATAATCGAGAACTAGAGATGAGATGTATTAACCTCAAAAAAACTCCAATACAGACACATACAAACACACACACACACACACAGAGATATATATAATAATCCAAAATCCAACCCATATGTGTGTTTAATGAAAAACAACATGAAATAAAATGAAAATCTCTAATGCAAATACCAAAATTACACTGGTAAGCAACACCACGACAGCAGTCCCAGAATCAAAGATACTAATTCCCAAAAGGTCCCTATAGCCCTCCTAAATATATTATACATGTTTTATATATGTTGGGTTATAATACATGTACACTCAGTAGGTAAAACCAAATTCTCTCGTGCACATGTGGCGCAACATACTAATTCCACCTAGAGATATAGAATAACCCAAAATAACCTAACAGGGTATGCTAGCCACCCAAACCTCACCAAAGGAACTATCACCAAATAATACAAGTCGGGTAGAGTAATATAGGGAAAATCTATTATAGGGTATTCTGCACCACTTTCCCACTAATTAGCTTCTCTCACACCCTAATGGATAACATCATGGGACACCAATGTCTTTTAAAAGAAACCCTTCACAACCCACCCCCACAGAATTGGGTGAAAATCCACAACACATCATGCTCACAAACACCTCGACCGCATACTACACCACATCGAAATGAAATTTGGGAAAGCACAACCCAACTCATCTCGAAGACACTTGGGAAACCACAATTCACCTGCGCACACATGGGCGCCACAATCCACAACCTTCCCAATGGATCTTGGACTAACACATCATAGATGTTGGAGTTTGGAAGAAGGGGTGGCCGACCATCTATCCTCCCACAAGGATGTTTGGGAAACACACCCTCCCCCATAAAAATGGGGGTGTTCGACACATGCTTCGCAACTAGGTTGGGGTGCATATAGATATCACAAGGATGTACAAGTATATATATATATGTATTAAACACTCATCCCAACCAATGGGTTCTCAATTAAACAACCAACTACCCTATGATACATCCAAATCTACTCCAACCTCTAAATTAATTTATTAACACCTGTAACTTCCAATTTGTAGGTTGATTATTTAGAGACTTCCAGAACAAGCCTCAACTATAACATACCCCCAGCCAACTCATTTATCTTATTATTATTCATTATTAATTAAACCATTTATTCATTCCATCCCTTTCTGGGGAACTAAAAATTTAAGAAACATCTCTCAGAAGGAAAATAGTCATAAAAAACCCATGTAAAAAACTACACCACCAAACAACCCAGTTCCCATTCCATATCCATTTAACACACATACCAACCACATCATCATTCTTCAAGGTAATTTCACCCTTTCCACCCTCTCAATAATAAAACCCCCTACATACTGTCAAAACCCACAACACAACTCATCACATCCATGTTGACAACCCCGCTATATAAAAACACTAAACCCATCAAACCATGTAATATATAAATAGAAAAACAAGAACATGAAGAATCACTACTCCAACAATTCCCATCCATTCCACAGTAAGTCAATATCACAACCTGTGTCTCAATTACACCACCTGTACCATCCCACCTTATATCCACTCTATCAATCCTAGAATCACCCCAACATAGAAGGCACAAGACAGAAAAAACAACACACATAACACAAACACACCAAACAAGGAAAGTTTTATTCATATTTTGTATACACTTGTACTTTATTTCCACATTGATTATTCAGGGATTATGAAAAAAGAAATTTTGATCCTGAGGCATCGATATATTTTACTAAACATACATTGTTATCCAATTTCATATTCATATGTTCATTCATAGGGGAGAAATATTAAACTTCTACAATCCATCCTAGGTGTGAAAAAAAGACCACCAATGACCATGATTTTGTGTATGATACAAAACACAATATGCATCAAAAAAAAATAAGTCAACATGATCATCATCAACATCTTCCCATTCCCCTTCTTTATTACTTCATTATTATATTCATTAAATTTGGTTCTAATTGTATTCACAGGGAGACATGAGTACACCCACCCAGTATTATACACAGATTGAAAGAGAGGATGGGATCCCAACATAGAACAATAGTCGATCATTAACTCCTCCATGAGCTAAAATAGGGGGAATAAGAAGAAAAAAATACTCCAAGGGAAAACTAGATCTAAAGGACACAAAAAAACACATGAATCGATAGAGAATAGTAGAACATGGGACATCAAGATAAAATGGAATGGTTCATGGAGGATATGATATCATATTAAGAAAGAGGCCAGGTCCAATGTCTATGGAAGGGAAAAAATTTCATGGTTCATAAAATCCAGGTCGTTACCAACACAATGAGGCCTAGAAAATTCAAAATACTGGGAGGAGTTTAGATATTAAATATATAATTTATATTTTTCGAGAATTCAATCAAAATGGGAAAATAAGGTTTTAAACAATATTTAAATTAAAAAAATTGTATGAGTGTTGAAACTATAAAAACTGGGAACTGATGGAAACAAATCACCATTGGGTGAGTCAATGACGTGACTCACTAACATGACTCACTGATACCTCTCACCAGTTCCACTCATCAATTCCACCTACCGATTCCACTCACTGATGCCACCTAATGACACTACTCACTAAGGCTACCTACTGAAACCACTCACAGAAGCCACTAACTAGTGCCAATCACCATTGCCACTTACCAACACGACCCACACATGGGTCCTACTGACATCATGTCACAAATGTGGCCTACAGACAGTTTTTCATCAATGCGACTGACTGAAAATACTTAACCAATGGGACCCACCTATATTTAGTCACTAACATGACCCATCCAACGTGAGTCACCTATGAATCCCACAGATGTGACATAGAACTAGGGAAAATTTAATACTAGAAAACTCTTGAAATGAGTCACAATGAACTCCCAGAACACCTCGTACACTAGTCTTTCATAGAGAAATAATACGAATAGGTCCTGAACATTACATTAGATACCTCTCCAACAATTATCAACATAGAGAATTTAATACCAAATTCAAAAGATAGATGTGTCCGAACAACCCACTAGAAATATATCTCTCTAGGATAAACCACAATGTTGGTTAGAATGACTAAGTGAAACCTCGACATCCCAGAACACCTCCTCCAAAATAGACTACCCCGAAATAACCTGAATACCTGATATATGAGAACCCAAACCACACTAGCTATAAAAATGTATTACCAAATTCCATCATCTAGGTTGAGATACTATCCACTCTGGGTGGAAATGACTCACTCGCACAGGTTTAATAACATATCAATTAATTTTTTTCAATAAGAAATCATGTCCTCCACTCCTCATTATCATGACATTACCGCACACCACCAAAAAATGAAACAAATAATCTTATATAAAAAAGGATCAAGCATTAAATCACAATGAAAATGAAAAAATCATAACTCATAAAAACTTCAGGTACTATGTATTCATTTACACTTCTCAACCCATGTTCTATCCTCCAATCCCCCATGCCTTCACAACACACGAACCTAAGATAGTCTGTCCCTGAAAAATCTACTCCTACTGATCCTAGGACTCCATTTTCCTCTCCATGAATATTTAAATGTCCCTGATATCCAACTTTCACCAGTCAATGACATGGAATTCATCATGTAGATACCCACAAAGATGAGAAACATTAATGACATCGTGAACTCTATTCATCTGTATTGGAAATGACAAATAGTATTCCACCTCACCATCTCACTCCATCACCTTGAAAGGTCTAATGATACGCATATAAGGCTTGATTCCTCTATGAATAATTCATTTTTTATGTCGAGGGGAATCCTTCAAGAACACATGGTCTTGAAAATTGAACTTGAAGGGAATCCTCCAACAATCAGTGTTTGACTTATACTAGTCTTTTACTGCCTTTATCCCCTCTTGAACAAGATGTAACTTCTCAGTCGTACTCTGAAAAACGTCCCCGAAATGAATAGCTACCCCCAAACACGATCCAATACAAAGGTGAATGAAATTTTTTCCTGTAAAAAGAATAAAATATAGGAATTCCAATGAAAGAGTGAAAGCTATTATTGTAATAAAACTACACCAAAGGAAAGTTTCGTACCTCAGATCTGCCAAATCCCAATATGCATGCCTATAATATGTCTTATAATCTTTGGATGGACTACTCTGTCTGCCCATAAGTCTTATAGTTTAAGGAATTACTGAGGCATAACTGAGTGCTAAAATCATACTATAAATCCATTTAATGAGGTGTTATAGATGTTAACATTGTATTCTTTGAGAAATTATATGTACATCTACTGTCTCATGTTTAGATCTTCATAGGAGAAGATATACCTCAAGCTATTGTGATATGTGAATACAAAAAAAGCACTTCCTAATGAAGTATTTCTACCATAAATTTACCATGAACAAGATTAATTTTGAATTAAATCTTTGTGGGAATAGTTACATTCATGGGGGGGTAACTACCTAAACCAATAAAATATCTCATGTTGGGTTTTCATCAGTACACATCCCAAGAGTAGATATGATGCATCACAAAATAGCTCAATTTTGACTCCTTTTACAGAAAACTATATCAATGGAGCACTGACCAACATATGTTTTAGGTAGCAGAGCACTACCATGAATTACTCACTCCACAATAAATCTAGGTCCTTCTAGGTCAAAGCCTTCAATAGAGCTGAAACTCAAGGGATATTGGGCTAAAATATCTACTAATATCATGATAGTCCACGAAAACTGAAAAATTCCATGACATTCAAGGTGGATACACATGAAACAAATGGCTCAAACTTAAATGGTTCAATTGATACTCCCTGCTATGACACCAAATTTCCAGGGAAATATATGTATCTTTTCCAGAACATACACTTGAACTACATCCCAAAGAGAATGTGGCATCAAAGATCCTCCAAGATAGTCCTGAGATACTCGTTATGTTCCACCTATAACATCGAGTATATCAGGATTTAATCGATGAATAATATAACAAACTGATCTAGGATCTCATGGAAGATGGATTTCATGAGCAATAAGAACAGGACTGGTCCATTCCTAACACCTAATGGAATAACCACGAACTCCAAGATCCCATATATGTATCTGAAAGATGTCTTTGGTATATTCCCATCCTTCACCCTCAGTAGGTGATGCCTAGATCATAGATCAATCACAGAGAACAAACTTTCACCCCTTAGTTGGTTGAAAAGATCATTTATCATTGGTAGAGGGTAATAGTTCTTTATTGATACATAATTCAACCTCTGGTATTTTATAAACAACCTCAGACCACCACAATCTTTTATCTCAAACAAGACATGGGAACCCTCTGACAATACACTGGACTGGATAAAAACCTCCTTCATCATATAATCTTTCTATATCCTCATATCCTTCATCTATGAGGGTTACATATGAAAATGATCCATTTAAATTAGAGAATCACCTAGCTGCAAGTCTATGCCGACTCAAAATATCTTCAAGGAGGCAGAGTTACAACCTCTTAAGGGAAGACATCTATGAACTCCCCAACAACACTGGAAACCCCCACCACCATATAATCCTCTAGTTCCACTAACGTCACAGCCAAAAAAGAATTAAGAGGCTCTGCACACTGACTTCTCATATGACTACTCCTCTCACCTATGAAATCCACACGCTGGTCATCCATTTTTGGAAAAACAATCATCCTCCATAAGTAGTCTATAATAGAATGCATAAAGTATAACTAGTCGATTCCATGTATGAAATTGTACAACTTAATCTGTATAAGAAATGGTCCCCAAAGGAATGATGTGGCCCCATCATCACTTTACATCCTCAGCACATATGAAACAAGATGGTCTAGCCTTCGACTAGCGTACTCAATACCAAGGATGTGGGATGCCTCTCAACATGTAGTCTGAGATAATTTTCTAGAATGGGCGCCAAAAAGGAGTTTTAATCTCCAAAATCAAACAATGTGGATGAAAGACTACTAAACAAACAGATCATACCTCAAATTATCTCTGAACATATTGGGACTAAAACCTCTGTGGCATGAAACTGAACGAACCTAGCTCATCTTCCCCTCTGCTGACGACAACCACTTTGACCACTCCTAGGCAGAGGTCCCTGAGGAGCACCAAAAGATTGGACTCTACCTTCCACATCTCACGTTGGTGGATTGTGAGGCTGCTGCTATGGATTATGTAACTGCCTAGCGGAAAATTTTTGTTGTGGCAGGCCTTGGATATTCCCTCCTCGAAAATACAATAATTGATATTCCATAATGAATTGACTTAGAAGGTTACCACAAACTCCATAGAGGAATCACACTGACCCCTATCCTTCAATATAAGCATGGGAACCATTAATTTTACATAGAAACTATTGAGGTTGACTCCCTAACAGTCGAGACCTCAATGGCCCTAGATCCAGACACCTATCATTGGTAGCCTTACCCATCAATGAAATATATAGGCACCCATCTTGTGGTAGACCTCCCCATGTGTGCATTCTATAAAGTACATCCTCTTTTATATAGAGCTCCAGATATATTGTCTATGTGAAGTGAGTAACTACATACTGGAGAGGAATACGAAGTGTCTCCTTTAAGCATGTCACCCAAGACTCCTCATCAAAAAATAGATCTAATGTGATGTAGTGGGGATCCTAGAACCTGATCCCAAACTCTTATACAAAAATACTTCCCCTATTGAGGGGAGAGTACCTTCTGTTTTTTCTCATCCCTCATGGTCAAAGATTGGAATTAAACTTGTAAATCCTTCTTGAAATCAATCCACAAAACATCATCCTCCTTTATTCCCCTCAGATACAATGTCAACAAATTTAGTGAGTATCCCCTAATATGAATAACTGCCAATGGAACCCAGTACTCTATATTAGCTGAGATCAATAAGAAGTTAATGTAATTATTTTTTATCCAACTCTATGTATCCTTGTCTAATGCACTTCCCTTGTACTTCCCTAGAGTCTTTCAATGGAAATCAAATAATGTTTCTTCCATAGGTTATCCTCCTCCAATGAGTAAAAACATCTTCGATCAACCTAGTCAACTTGTTGAGCCTCCAATGTTTTTAAAACATGTGGATGATGATTGAGTGTCATTGTAGAATGGTAAATAAGGAATTCCTATCCTAGAGTAGTATTAATTTTCTTAATGTTCGATGTAAATCATTTAATTGTTATCAATTCAAATTTTTTTCAAAGGAACCAATTCAAATAAGAATAATTACCATAATGATGCATGTACCAATATTAGTGTCACTAACCTACCAATGGTGTAGCCTCACATGGCTGTTTTGTTGGCCCAATGTCCTTGCATTAGATCATAGAGGACCTTAAAATCTCATGTCCTAGCTGGTCTTCCCCAGACAATGTAACATATTATGATCAACTAACACTATTTCCTTAACAACCCATGAAATCTTCATCATTCCTAACACCAAACTCCATCATATCTCTCTACCATTAGCTTTGATATGATTCCATCATGACCCCCTCCCTCCCAAGATGCCCCTCCTGAGATTGAAATGAATTAAGAGAGATAATGACACCCCGTGTCCCGCCTCCAGTATACAACAAGTTGGCAACCAACTACAATGGTATAAAAATCTCGAAAAATGTGATGAATTACCCTTTTTATAGTAACCAATATATGAAGATAATATGTATCAATCTCAAAAAATCTCCAAGACATATATATAAAAGAATCAAAATTCTATCCCACATGTACATTTAATGTAAGGCAACTAAAAATAAAATTAAAAGATCTAATGTAAATTCCAAAATAAAAAAAGATAAGCAGTGACACAGAAACAATCCCAATGTCTGAGACATTAATTCAAAGATTTTTCCCTATATCCCCCCTAGAAACCTAAAAATAGTATTACATATATAGGGTGAGCACACAAGTATACTCAGGTTGGGAAAACCAATGTATCTCGTGCACAAGAGGTGAAGCATTCTAATTCCATTATCAGAAATAGAAAAAAACATAATCACCTAACATGGTATGATTTCTACTCAACCTCTCAAAATTCACCCTCACCATGTAATGAAATTAATTAGATAAATATAGATAACATCATTGATAGGGTACCCCACAACACATTCCCAAAAATTGGATCCTCTCACACCATATTGAAAAATGTCTTGGCGCTCCTACCTCTTCCAAATGAAGCACATCACAACCCCCCCCCCACACGCCCTAGCCACATATCAAACTACATCCTGACTAAAAACACATGTGCCAAAAACCACACCAAATCGTAAAGACTCTTGGGAATGCACAACCCATATCATACTGAAGATACCTGGGAAACCAAAACTCACACATGCACACATGGGCCTGACAAACCACAACTTGCCTAAAGGATATTGTGAGAACACCGCATGGGAGAGCGATAATGGAAGAGTGGGTTTCCATCCATCCATCCTCTCACTGGGATGTTTGGGAAAGACACCCTCCCATGTTACGATGGGGGTGTTTGGAACATGGTTCTCATCTAGGGTGTGGTGCAGATAGAACTAACAAGGAAGTAAAAGTACAAGTACACACACACACAGATATATATATATATATATATGAAACACTCAGCCTAACCTATGGGTTATCAATCAAATTACCAACCACCCTATGATACATCCAACTTTTTTTCTAGCTCTAAATTTAATTTTCAAAACCTGAAATATCCACTTTTGATATTAATTAATGAAATCCATCCATAAAAAACCATAACTCAAACATAGCCCTTAGCCTACTCATTGTACATATTATCATTTTTTTACGGAAACCATTAATTCATTCCATCTCTAACTGGGAATCTACTAATTATAGTAATTGTTCTCTGATTGAAAAGTGTCACCAAAAAATCTACGCAAAAAAAACCACAAAATAACTTAATTCACATTTCCTATAAAATTTACACTAAAACCAAGCACATCATCCATCATCAAGGTCATCCATCCTTTCCTACATCTCGACATGAAAACCCCAAACATACTACCAAAACCTACAACACACCTCATGACAACCAACCTAACAACTCTACTACAAAAGAAACCCACACCCATGACACCTAGAAATATAGACATTGAAAAACCAGAACCAACAACCCCGTAGCTCAATCACTTGCCATCCATTCCACAATCAGTCAATCTATCAACCTAAGATTCCAATACACCTCTAGTACCATCACACTTTATAGAAATGCTCTCAACCCAGCACCACACAACCAAAAAAGAAAGAATACATAAAAAACACACACAGTACATTCCCACCCAAACAAGGTAGGGTTTATTCATATTGAGAAAGCATTCAGTCTTTTATTCCACATTGAAAATTAAAGGGTAATCACAGAGATAGTTAGATCACAAAGAATGTATTTATTTTAAAGAATATATGTGGTTAACCAATATAATATTCATACGATAATTCGAAGGTGATCAATAATAAACACCCCCATGTCATAATATGTTCACAAACAAGGAATACCAAAGATGAAGATTTTTAGTAGGTTAAAATAGACAATATGGAAAAAAAATTGACAAGACAACACAATCATCGTCACATTTTTCTGAGAACCTAATTTATTACCTCTTAGTATCTGCATTAAATTGGGATCCAAATGAATCCACATGGAGATATGTGCACAACCGCCTCACACTATATGATAATTAAAATAGATGAAGGTATACCAACTTGGATCAAAAGTTGATCTGAAAATCCTCCTCGCACTAAAATAGGGGGTGAGTGAGAAGCATGAAATAATCCAATGGAAAATTGGATCTGAAGGTCGCAACTCACCACATGACTTCATGGGGAAGGGAGTCTCTAGGATTACCATGTGAAAATAGATTGATTCAAGGAACAAAGGATATTAGCTTTAGAAAAAGGCCATATCAGTTATAAATAGACGTGAGACAATTTCATAGGACATAAAAGTTGGGACATGGACAAGACCACACATCTTTTCCATTTCAATGTCTCATGGAGGATTTGGTTGTTAAATATATAATTAACATCTTTTGAAAATACATCCAAAATGGTGAAATCTGGAATTAATGTTTTTTTGTGTCGAATAAAATGTAACAGGGTAGATATTAGAAAAAACTAGGAAATGTTGGAAATGATGCACCATTGGGTAAGTCTCCGATAGGATTCCCCAATGCAAATCACTAACAACACTCACAAATTCCACCTATTGAAAAAAATATGTAATGTAAACTACAAATTCCAGTTACCCACACCACTTACCAATGACCCCCACTTACAAAAACTTCCAACGCCACTCAACGACACCACCTACCGAGGACACTCATCAATGCCACTCACCGAGAGAGAGTCCGCAACATGACCCACTAACGTAACCTACTGATATAGAGTCAATGATGCGGCCAAAAAAAAGAGAGTAACTGATGAGACCTACTAAAATCAAGTCACTACTATAATCTACCAATAATAAATGACTAACGTGAACCACTGACAACATGTCACCGACACAACCCACATATGCAACTTACTGTTTGGGGAAATAGAAAACTAGAAAACTCTTGAAATGAGTAATACTGACCACCTAGAACACCTAAAACACTATATTTTAAAAATTAATAGACCGGAGGGGTCTATTCTATTATATTGGTGTTTGAAAATTATTATTATAGAACATAATTAATCATTAATCATATGTTTCTTAATATATATTTCTATAACATAATGTGCAATTTTTTAGAAAAATATTGAACTAAAAAATAAATTATCTTATTTTTGGTTTTAGGTAAAATAATTGAAATTCAGTCATATTAAAAAATATCTTTATTTTATGTATAGATATTATTTATAAATTTGTTATTCATATATATTAATACTAATACGATGTGAAGTTTTTAACACTCATACTTTTTTTCTCAAATTATATCAAAATTTCATTTAAATTTCATGTCATATGCGTGGAAAGCTATAAAAAACATTGAAAATTTAATAGGTAAAAATATATTATGATCTTATGTTGTTAGTTAATATTTACTTCAATTTCTAAAGGATTGGTACAATGTGCGACATATTCCCCAACGCTACCGCTAATTAAAAACAAAATTTATCTGTTTCTCTATCTGTCTTACACTTGTGTGTCTTATGAGATTCATCATCTGATATTTTGTGAGACAATATATTTCTATAATTTTGTATTTCATTGAAATTTATGATGTTCACATGGTTAATCATTTTTTAAAACTTTTTTGGAATAATCCAAATATTTATTAATCAATCTCCCCTTCTTGTGGGCTCCCCATTGAGTCCGTCTCCTCATTTTCTCTCACACCCATGGTTATTTCTATATCATGCCATTAATAATACAAAAAACCCTAAAATTCATGGTGATCACTATATGTTTATACTCAAAAATTACTAAAAAAATTTAACCATAAGATGTCTCAAATTATATAAATACCATGACATCCTTTTGTTCTTACAACATAACTTACATCAGATTCATGTCAACATATATCACTCTATGATTTAAATATATCTTTATTCGTTAAATATACATTACATTGAGTTGGTTTCTATTATACTTATTATCCAGATCATTCAGAAATATATCCAAAATAATAATGAATATTATTAAAATATTAAAAACCTAAAAATCATTGAAATATATGCTATTAAAATCTAATTTTTTCTTCCTCAAATTATAGTAGTCATTCATAGAATTATATACCCACTATTGTGTATCCTCTAGTCATATAATCTATATAAAATACCATTCTAAAAAATATTGGAATCTCAAAAACATTAAGTCACTAAAATATTATATATTCTTCAAAAAATTGACTTTTTACATAACCATCAGATGATAAAACCAATATTTCATAATATCACACATTAGTAATTAAATATCAAAATCTTAAATATGTGATGATATACTCTAAAATAATCATGAATAAATTATAAAATCAATGGTTACCAATAAATATCTATTTTAAATCTTCAAAATCCAATCATCATTTATTATCTCAATCATATATATATATATATATATATATTAAACATAAATGTGATCCATACCTAAGTCACATGTACAATTATTATTTTCTAAAAAATATAATCTTTACATAATATCATGATTAGAGGTTATTAAAGTGATTTAATATAATTCACTATAACATTAAAATAAAATTAATAAATAATAGTCCTTATATATTTCTAAAAATCCGCATAAATTTTAAAAAATATGAGAATATCATTGATAAATATTAATCGGTAATTAAAATAGATAAGAGTTTCATGATTATATCAATATCACATCCAAAGGTAATGTTATGAAACACTGATTTTTAATTCCAAATAGTTATATAATAATATTCACAACCATGTAACAATATCCCTTATATAGTTATAAGATGTAGTTTTTTCTAGGTACAAAACTTTCTTAGATTCATTTAAATGATCCTCTTGGAACCTTATACTAAAACAAAAATGGTTTTGAAAATATAAAAACATAAAAAAATATAAACATCAATTAGATATTTATTCCCTTATGACACCTTTTATTAACATATGATAATTATGGATCAATATATTACTCCCTTGGTTAATACTTGGTTACCCATGATCATCTAATTATTTGGTGCTCAAACATAATTTTTTATCACCATTATTAATTCCTTCATAATTATTCATAAATTGAATTTTATTATAAAAAACATATAAAAAGTAGTTTCTCTTAGGTGTTCATTATTTGGCCCAATTAATGCTCATTATACTGATGGCTAATTCAATGAAAATCCAATCCAACCATAGGAAATTTTTCCTTGGTTAAATTGTTCCACATCTGCATCCACATTTCAGTATCAAAATAGGGATATATTACTAGTAAATACTTCATAATCTCTATGTTAATAAAACAATCAGATGTTATCCAAAATTAAGACATAATATTTTGGGTTTTAAAAAAGTTCTCTTATTTTAATCCATAAACATATTGTTCATTATTTCATTATGATTAAATGATATAAAATTCCACTGGGTTATATATACATTCAAAATTATTCTTATGATTTAATTTGGAAACCATAAATTTCCTCTAAAAAATATCCTAGAATCTAATGTTATATATTGTGTCCTATGATTTTAAATATTATTCCTCACAACTTCACTCCTAGATATAGTTCCATAAACACAAACCTGACACAGA
The DNA here is from genome assembly GCA_963277665.1 of Viscum album. NCBI lineage: Eukaryota > Viridiplantae > Streptophyta > Magnoliopsida > Santalales > Viscaceae > Viscum > Viscum album. Next base: position 393,701,700 of record OY728146.1, read on the forward strand.
TTATTTGATAACAATCTTGAAAGCCTAAACATAAATATCCATAATTAAATAATAATAAAAATAAATATTTCATTTTATAAAGATCCCAAACCAATATTCTTAGAACCATTTTATATATTATTCCATTGATCTAGACATATGTTCTCCCATCTTAATGAACTGAAGAGTTTAGTATTCAAATTAAATTAGATAAATACATGAATATCAAATTAGATTAGATAATATAAAATAATTTTTTTAATGGTAACGTTAATATTATCTACAACTTCTCTTTTAATCCTAGTTAAGGTACACATTATAATATACTATGGAATAGAAACATATGAAATGTGTGATCTTATATGACCTATAATTGAATTCATACAACATAAGCTATCATAGAATAAACAAGGCATGAAAAATATGGAAGGAAAAAATAAGGATCAATGAATGGAATAATCACATGAGATTGGAACTTTTCCATGGGTTAAATAAATATTCCTATAATAAAAATAAAATAAATAGCTGGATTCATAATAATAGAATGCCTATTGGAAAACATCATAAACATATAGTTTATACCACATTTCCAGACATATTACATAAATATGTAAGGACATATAAAAATAATAAAATGGTTTTTCTCATGAGATAATAAATGAATTGAGGTTTAAAATAATTCTATGATCCACCCATCACTTAATAGTTCACATGTATTCATCATATGAATAAAAATTACAATCTAATAAATATGCATGAATAACAAAATCACACTATTAGAAGAACATACATACAAAATTTCAATTGTTTCCCATGTGAAAGTTATCATTAACCATGATGTGAAAAATAGAGGATGGAATCATTAAAATATATCCCTAGTAATTCATAATTTTCATTGAAGGAGGGTAAATTGATGAAAATACATTCGAAAGTTCATAAGAAAATGTATTGAGGAAAATACACTTTCTTATTTTGAAAAACTTATTGAAAATATAAATAATATAATGATATTATAAAAAATGTTCCCTTTGGAAATAACTATGAAAAAAATAATGGATGCTTTAAAACATTGAGAGTTAATTATGTAGGGAAATTTAATTCATTCCTAGTTTGTTAAAGCAATGATTCCTTTAATATTTTCTGTAAAAAGAAAAATGTACATAGTTTTAAAAATGAAAATATATTCCATTTATTTTTTTATAAATATAAAAATATAGGCAAAATTGAATTTTAAAAAACATATAATAATTGAAAAACCATTTATGAATACACTTTAATGAAAACATGGACATTTTAAAAAAACATTCCCCCTAAAAGAAAATCAATGTTAGTTTTTTATAAAAAAATATTTTAGTAACTTTAGTATATAATGTGTGGAAAATAATTTGAATTTTTTTAAATTATTTATATTCATATAGGAGAATAATATAAATTTATTTGAAATATATGTCGAATTATTCCATAAATGGAGAAAAAAAGAATCATGAATAATGTCGAGATCTTGAAATAAACCCTTACATAATATCTGAATTGATACATAAGTTATTTTAAAATTTTATAAAATAAATTTAAATTTATAATACCTAAATTATATAGCCATAAATAAAGTAATGTTGTCATATATTCTCAACTCATATAATTTCAAAACCTTGTTTCTAAAAATTCTTTATTAATATAATCAATTATCAGGGTAAACTGTATCATTTTTCACGTGTGTGTTGGTTCTTTATTTTTGGTCCTTATATCCTTGCCATGATTAAATTATCACCAAATTATTATTCACTATTTATGTATAATATATATTAAGTATAAAAAAGATTAAATAAATAAATAAAGTGTTGATATAGAAAAATGTTTTACACTTTTCATGGAGATGGTAGGTCGTATATGTGAATGAAATTTTTTTTAATTTTATAAATAAAGTAGGGAAATAAATATAATTAGTATTTATTTGTTATATATCTATAAATATATTATAAATAACATATAAGTACTTTTAATCTATCATTATTACAGTCTTTTTTAATCATAAATTAAAAATGGATCACAATTCTTTGTAGAGGTGGCAGTCTACACCTATGCACGAGCGACGTCATTGTTTTCCAAAAAATGGAAAGTTATGAAGGTAGATTTGATTTTATAATTTCATAAATATAATAACTTTATAAATATTTTATATAAAATTTATTCCCTTTATAATATACATCCTTTAAATATAGTGATGTATAAATAATTATAACATTTCATAGTTTAAGTTGTCGACTTCTACGTACGAGAAATAATGTTTCTCCCTAGTTGATAGAAAATATGCTAAATAATGGATGATCCATTATCATAAAAATTTTATTTATATTGATAATATTTAATTTATTATTTTATTTTTAATACCACTAATTTAAAAGATTTTGGATATGAAGACAATTGAAAATGGCATAGTGGGATGATTAACTTTTCATTGGTATACCACCTTTAAATTCCTTATTAAGGACACTAGGAATGATATTTTAAGAATAAAATATCTTTTAATTTATATTTTAGGAAAATTCGAAAGTTATCTTCATGAATTTGTTCAAGAAATATGTCTCAAATTTTTGAAATTTATAGAGAAGGGGGCTATCCATTTTTAAGTGGGGGAGTGGATAATCCTAGAATTTATTAAATGATTATAGAATACAAATATAATAATCAAGAAATATTATACCTAATGAACATGAATTTGTAGGTGGGAAAATATGAGGCCAAATGTTAGATATAAAATAGAATATAGATATATTTAATTTTAAATAATACCCTTATATCTGGGTTGAACCCTTTAGTAAACCTATATAATTGTTAAACATGATGAAAACAATTTATAATTTTTTTGAATAATTATAACCCAAAAATTGACACATTAATTTTTTTACATGATTATAAATAATATGGAAACCATTTTATATAATTTAATTCTTAGAGTAGGAATATTCAAATTTAAAATTATTCCCCTAAATGTGATAGAAATATGTTTTCCGGAAAAAAAAATTTCTTATATATAAAATTATTTTATAAAAAAATACAACAAAAATTTAATTCCAATAAACTAAATTGGATTGTAAATATTATAATCGAGCTAATGTTTCTTTAAAAATATTTTTTAATCAAAATATAAAATTATAAATACATGAATAAAAACAATTTTTTTTTAAAAAAATCGGAATTTTTCACTCTTCGTCGAAGACTTACTATAATACGATAATTATAAAAAATTCATTGAACTATAATTTTTATATGAAAAATTAAAAAATAAACATTATTTTCCTTATATATTTTATAAAATTTCTAGGAATTATTTATATAATTTTCTCAACAGAATATATAGATACAATTATTAATTAAAATGTCTTTCAAATGCATATAATGGTTTTAAGAAAAATTTAGTACGTAATTTATTAATTTATTGTTTTAATATATAACATTTACAAATAATATTTTAAATTTGGTTATTAATATAAATACCATTAGTTTAACAGCTATGTTATAATATTCACAACAGAATAGTAACATTTTTTTTATATATCATAGTTTTCTTAAATCTCGATATTGCTCATTAAGAAAGATATTGAACAATAAATTATGAAAATTAAAATATGTCATTAAGCCTAATGGTGTTAAATTATACCACTTTATAATTATATATCAATAAATAGTCTATACATCTAATACAACCAACTAAGGATATGTTTACCTCATCACATCCCTAAGCTCCCTCACAACTTCCTCAAATTTGTGGATTGTCCACAAAATTTTGACTAGGTGGGTGGTATTATTTTGTAGAAAATGTTCTACATAAAAAATATTCTCCATCAGTTGTTTCTCCTTAGAAAGATATTTTTTCAACAGAATGACATAAGAGTTCATTAAATATGATGGATCATGTATATACTTTCTTATGAGATATAAAAAGAACACATTGTCAACCTGAGAGAGATTTGGATGTTGTTTGAAGAGATAAACGTCATTAATGATACTGTCAATATTTTTATGGTGTCATTATACCTAGTTATTAATTTGGCCCTATTTTGAAAACTTATAACCTTATTCAAATTTAATATTCATAGGAATTCATTTTCACCAACATTACGATCTAGATTTCATTAATGATTATCCATATAAATTTTTATGGATTATAAGTTTCCATTATGTGATACTGAATGGCTCTAAAATTATTCAATATTTCCTCATCTTCTTCTACCCTTTAATATATTTATTCCACTATCTTTATTCAATCACATAATTATTATAAAATTCTTGCATTATAAGGATTCTTAAGGATCTATTTTAATATTTTAATAAAAGATATTTCTGTAGGAATATTACAACAAAATAAGTTGTTGATACAAAATACCTTTGAAATTAATTATTAATGATCCAAAAATTTATTATAGAGATCGAAAGGTCCACTAAAGTTGACCATCAATCTGAGGATGATACGTAATGCTGAAACTAAACTTTGTATCCTTATCCAATTGACGAATTATCTAGAGTATCCTGTTTATACTCAATTATTTTTTATATACAATTTAGAGTAGTGTTATATGATATATTATAAATTATTTTTTGTATTACCTTGTAATTAGGGAAGGAGATAAATTTTTTATATTGAAAATTAAATTAGAATTTTTCATAAATATATCTAGTTTAAATCAATAGCATTATGCTCTTTAGATAGTTTGGAGAATTTACTAATGAAATATATGGTAATGATTTCAAATTTAATTTAATGTATGTGTAATGGTTGTTTCATCCCCATATAATTATATCACCATGAATTTACATAATGATATAGTAGCAATTAATATATATATACTACAATATCCCTATTCATTACACAACACTATAAATGATACTTAATATCTTTAAAAATCGGAATACATCAAAGACGAATTGATATTAATGATCTAGAAGATTCATAAAATAGATCCCTCTTCAACTATGGTATTGAAAATAATAAAATCAGGTCCATAAACTTATCATTATAGCAAGGTCATGGTTGAACTCAAAATGATTTCTCACCTTTTTTTAATTCAACATCTTCCTTATGTTTTTTCTTAATCCTCTCATTAATGGATTGCTGAAAATTAATCTATGAAAGAAAATTTATTTACAATTTCCATAAGACTTCAAGACCCACCTTTTGGAAATCCATACATATTGGATCTCTTTGAATCCATATTAGGTAAATATTTCAGGGTCTTTCCAATATAGAGCATCAAACACCTTGTTCAGCTTCTCACTAGGGTTTCTCTTTCGGTTTCTTTCCCTTACATCCTCCAGCGTGGAGCTGGGAGTTTTGGAGACGAGGTCCTCGTCTTGGTGTCGGTAGACTCCGGTGATGGCTGGTGGGGATCCGTTCGACCATGTCGGCTCGAAGAGGGTTAAGGTGATGCTTCGGCTTTGGTTTCCGGAAGCAGTGACTCAGCGGCGTGTCAGACGTGGCTTCGTATGCTCTTACGAAGGCTCTAGCAGTGTGGATCTGGCCTTGCCTCTCCTATTTAGCGAGTTTCATACGTTTTTTCTTTAGACATCAATTTGGCATCGATGGGCGTTGGCTTCGGATGGGATGGATTCATTTTGGGCGTGGCTAAATGCTAGACCCAGTATTGCGCGGAGGGGGGGGGGGTCTCCAGTTCTTGCTTTCCAGTGCTGTGTGGCTCTCCTAGAAGGTCTTCCTTCAGTTTATTAATCATCTGATGTTGATAGCAGTGAAATTTTGGTGAATTTCATGCATTTCATGGGGGTGTCTGCTCCTTACTGTGATTGTTGTGTTGATTGTGCTGAAATGATGGTGGATTTATATCTAGGTGGTTCTGGTCACTGTGATTGTTGTTTTTTGGCTTTGTACTATTCAAAGGTTATTGATTCTATATTATCCTCAGAGACTGCTCCAGATGAGGTTTAGAGATGTGAGTTTTCACCAGACTTATGTGTTTCAGTTTTGATTATTGAGAGGGTCTGGCCTTGTCCTTCGGTACCAGTCCGTCTTTGTACGGGACAACTTTCCATGCATGTTGGAATCATGGAAATTGGGCTTAACATTATTTATGATGGGGAGGAGCCTTTCTTTGTTGTTTGATCTTGTTTTTGTAATTTTGGGCCACTGGAGCAGGGTTTGATGTCTTAAGTCGTTGAAGTCAGGTTTCTTGGTTTCTCACTTTTTCCTTAAGAGTCTTTCTTAATAAAAAAGTTAAATTTCAGTCATATATTCAATGAAACATTTTCTGCTGACATCTCTAAATAATGAGTAATGTCATTTTGTCATGAAACTTTAAAAGGAGAGAGACATGTTCTATCACTATATCATTCTAGAGGAGTATGGATCCCAATCAATTCCATTATTCATCATTATTAATCACAAAACCTTCACTACCATTAGGCAGTGTTAGCACATGAATACCTACCAATATTTTCTATGGTTCTTTAATTTTTTTCAAATTAATTTTTCTATCATAATTTAACCCCATTCCAGGTTATCATAATGAGTGGATTATATATAAATTATAAATATATCAAATTTAATTAATATTATCAAACTATCGATGTAAAACCAAAGATAATTGTCACCATGGTTGTTTGATACTATTTTTTAAAAACTATGTTATTTGATGGATCTACTGATACATGCTCACATAATATTTTAAGACCAAATAATGAAACCTTATGATGAAAAAATTTATAAATTTTATATTTTACATTCAAATTATCCATCCTTTGTGTCATCAACCAAATTATCAATTAGTTTTCATTCTCTTCATTTATTTTCAAATATAAAATAATTTCATCTATAATTACAAACACTAGATAATGAATTCCATAACTAAATACTATATTAATTTAATCCATAATGATATCTAGATAATTGGTTAGTCTAGAAGGAGTTACTATAAATCTATAGCAACTATTCAACATATGAATGGTTGTATTTTGTGTCTAACTTTATGACCCATAGCCATTGATATACATATCGAAGATTAATTTTGGGAAAAAATAGTTCCCTATGAAATTAATCATATAGATCATCTATTCATGGAATATTACTATAGTTATTAATACTTATATTGTTATATTAACAATAATCAATTAAAATATTCATTGACCCATCATTTTTCCAAAAAAAATGTTCAAACCTTGGTGAAGCCCTAGGCCGAATGAGTTCATTATCATGATTCTCTATAGTTTCATCTTGAATTCCTTATAATAAATCAAGGCCATTATATATGGAGTCTTTCATATAGGTTTATCTCCATGTATTCATTGCTTTGAAAATTCATCTTCATAATTCAGGGATTGATGAAAAAATCTTCAACTAGTATAACAACATATTCATAAATATTATAAAAAATTTAAATATTCAGTTTTTCAAGAGAAATTTAAGATAAAGACATATCATTAATATGTAATAAACATATTTTGTGTTAGTAATTCTCCTTTTGTGTTTAGGATTATCCTCACTTTAATATAATATCATAGGTGGATTTAGAATATTTGATGTAACATGGATTCCTCAACCAATGATATTGGATCTAAACAAAGAGATCCTATCCCTTAAAAAATTAAATAAAATTAAAAATAGTTGAGAATATAGGTACTGTTAGGAATCATATTCCCAAAATCTTCAATCAGAGATGAATCATATAAAAGAGGTGTTATCATAATACCATATGAAAATTTCATGGTTATTTCAATTTATATTCATTGAGGATATGAGTTAGAATTCATTATGGCCATTCCTCATATATATGAATTCAAAAAATATGATAATATATATTATATAAATATTTAATCATACATATTACCACCTTAATATTTTAATTAAATAATTTATTCCATACTGAAACTAAAATGGTTATCATGACTTTCATGCATGTTTAATCAGAGTGATCCCTCATGAAATATCATTTAACCATGTTCATTCATGGTCAACATAATTTACATTTCATAATAATGGTAGACAATTAAAAATAAAATTAACCCAAGAAAATCCTCTCTGAGTTTCAAACTTGGTGCATTGTAAAGTCATGATCATCATGCATAAGAATAATGGTTGAGATATATTCGAAAAAATCCTTTCATAGTTATTACTACTAGATTCATATTGTACCAAACCAATTCCACTTTTAGTATTTAGGAGTGAATTAATTTCATTTAAAACCATATAATCTTGACTATAACGAAAATTTCATGATTTTATTCTAAAATCAGACACATCCTCAATATTTTTTATAAGGTTAGAATCCGAAATCATGGTTTTCCTAAATCTAGTTTCCAAGGATTCTACATAAAATACAATAGCAACTATAAATTCCAGGGAACAATAATCCCATATCTTATGGTTATTTGCAGTTAATTTTACCCTATTTAAGTGATCAAATCTAGGAGGATAGAATATTTTAGTAGCCTTGGTAATCTAGACACATACTAGAATCTAACATCATATTTGAAAACATTATATAAAAAATTGAATTTTATTTTATGAAATCAGTATTTTTTCAGGAATTTATTTGAATATCATTAATAATACACATCCTTGAATACTATGTAAAGTAAATAATATAATGGGGTGACCTCATATGCTTAGTAATGGAATGAGTACCCAATAATCAATCATAAAATAAATAAGGAATGCGTTATATTTCATGAATAATGGATGATCAAATAATATCATATAAATGATACATGATATTGAAGGTTATACAAGGAGGAAATAATTAATCAAATAATAACATTGATATAAAATAAACGATTTCGTAATGATATAATCTGTAATGTTTAAAATCATAAACATACCATCGATGCCTCATTGAAAGACATCATGAAAAAATGGGTAACGTACCATTCATATACACAACCCGTTTTTTTTCCATGATACCTACTGATGCATTGTGTGGTCATATAAATAAATTATCCAATAAAAAATTAATAATACAAATGAATTAATAAAATGAATGAATAATATCACTTAATCAAAATGTATTAATAATAAATAACTGTCTAAATAGGATGAACTAAATTATTAAATGTCAATACATTTCCCTAACAAACTGCTCATAACCCATCTGGAGACAAAATTATCACTGTATCATTATAATATATACTTATTAAAGTATAAAATTAAATATAGGGTAAATTCATAGGTGAAAATTCTATAGAAATTTAACAAGAAGGGTTATTGTAAAATTTTATTATTCATTATAAAACTACATATTCAAAATATAAAAATGTATATGTTATTAGGAAAAAATTTCCTTTAATATTTGTGTGAACAATAAATGTAAACAGAAAAATTATTATTTTTCATGAAAAATGAAATTTCTTTTCATGGTGAGTGTTCTAAAACAATGATTCCATTCACATCTTTGATAAAAATTCACATGTACCCCATTCATAAAATGACTAGAATATTTAATTGATATATTTCTTTATGTAGTGAATATTGGGTAAAAAGGATATGAAAAATTCACATTATAGTAGTAAAAAAAATCCAGAAATTTTATAAGTAAAAAACATATAGGGTTGAATGATATTCCTGGCCAAAATAAAAAAAGTCTTGTTTTCAAAAAAAATATTCATTAATTATATAAATAAATTTTAAGAAAGGAAAACTGATATTTTAAATTTTCCAAAATTAATAGTTGAAAATAAAATAACTTTTTTAATTTAGAATGATCAAGTAATTCAAATAATTGATAATTAAAGATAAAAAATCATGAATAATGACGGGATGGTGAAATAAACCCCTATATTAGACCTGACTATCTTCATAATTGATTTTAACCATCTGTATAATATATCTATATTTATTAAAGTCATATTTAATAACTATATACATGCTTAAAAATAATATATAATCCACTAAAAACATTTCAATATCCATTTATTAATAATTATTTATTAAAAAAATCATTTATCAATGTTAATTGTAATGTTTCTCATATATTTTTCAATTCATACATTTGGATATTTATGACATACTTGTACACCCTGAGATTTTGAAAATTAATTTTTTGAATTAATTTTTCATTTCTATATTTTTTTATCATGAAATTGGAAATATATATATATATATATATATATATATATATATATATATTAAAAACTAATTTAATCATTCCATTCACACAAAATAATATCTAGGGTTGTGCTACACACAATACCAACATGGCTTGCCTACTAGAAACACTGACTTGGCGTATGATGCCTGAAACACTGAGTTTATAAGAAACAACTCTTTTTATTATTTTAGTTATTTAAATATTATAATAAAAAAAAATCTATTAAACAAATTAATAGCTAATTTAATAATATTTTTCATTTTTATAAATAAAACATATTGATATTGAATGATATAATTTTTATGAAGTCCTTTTATGTAAAATATTTAGTTTTTGTGAATGAATTGATTTTATTAATAAAAATAATTATTTAATAATTTAGAAATTGAATTATAAAAAAAATTAATTCAGAACACTGAAATTAACATAATGTAATTTCTTGTGAATTTTTCTAATAAACATATTTTTTTGAGGAATAGTAAAAATAATGGCTTTTTAGTTTAGAACAACCTCTTTGTCTACTTATTCTTTAATTTAAAATTATATTATAAATATGGTTTAAGGTCACATTAGATTAATATTAAATATATTATTAATATTAAATTCATATGAATAAATTTCAATTAGAAAGTGAATATACATTCTTAACAATCTTTTGATCTTTTTCTACATTATAATCTGGTTATTTCGTCTCGTCTGTTGGATTATCACTAATATTAATTTTCCCTCTTCATGGATTGGAATTTCACAAATATGACATACTCCATTGAATTCATTTCACGGATTATATTCTAATCAGACAATGTTAATTTTTGAATAAAATTATTAGTTAAAGTTATTAAATCTAATCACATTAATTAAGAAAAAATTAAGCATAATTTGGGAAAAAACCAGAAAATCAAGGGCCCAAATGACATATAAACTTTTAAAAACCCCATTGGATGTACAGAGTTTTTCATTAAACCTTAAATTATTTATTTTTGTTGGATTGGTAAGAGTTTTTTAGCTAATAACTTGTGCACACCCAATTTTCTTCTTAAACATCCAAGTGATTCCTTTTCCATCCCAATAAAAGGCCACCACCTCTACCCATTCTCCACACTTCCCAAGACACTTATATCTGAACATTACTGGCTTAAATTGAATCCCAATATTCATCCCTTTCGGCCTTGAATCGTTCCTTTGGAATAAATCTGTCTCAAGGAAGGCTTATAGAATAAACCAAAATGATTTACCCGATTAAGAGGTAACGTCTTGTCTCATGCCCATTTTCATTTTTTTATTGTCCCCCACATCCATTATCTTTATTAACATCTTGTGGGTCAAAATAATCATCCAATATATTCTGGTATTTTTTTATGAATTATTTCTAAAAAATTATTACATAATCCTCCATCTAATTGATGTTGATCATATTATTTCTGTGTACGACCAACTACTACATCATGAAATGTTGAGTGTTCATTTATCCTTTACTAATAATCAAGGTGGCCATTTTGATGGAAAATTTTCTTATATATTTAATATATTATATTTATTATTTCTTTATAATTATTTAATCATTTTATATTTCACATTTATTTACCTTTTATTTGATGTGATTTTGATAATCTAGTTTGTGGAAATGTGGACTGCCACCCCCTCAAAGCGATATGATTTGTTCCCACACCACATAGAATGTATTAATGATAGGTTTAACAAACTTCTATGATATATATGATATATTCATGCAATTTTAAAAATGATATATATATATTCAAAAATATATACATATTTCATTTACATTCTTTCATTCAATAGGACAATAAAAATGGAACACAACATTCATGCGTATGTGTGGATTACCATCTCCATCAACGGTGTATTCTATTACACAGATCATTATGATATTTATTATTATAATATAAATTAAATTAAATAACTTATATTTATATCTTATTCTACATTCATGAATCATGATATAAGTATAAAGACCAATGATATAACAAATAATGACACATGCGAAGAAAAAGGTGAACGATTACCTGAAGTGAAACATTAAAAAATGATCATTTTGGAGTGGGAAATATAAGGTCATAATAAAAATATATGTGGTATTATGTATAAGATTATTATTTTTTAAAAAATGTATTAAAAAATTATATTTATTATAAAGGAATCCTGTACGAGTACAGAGATAATCAAGACACAAGGTAAGGGGATTTCATCTCACTTTTAATTTCAATGTGATAAAAGCTTTGTTCACCATTATTTCCATTATTTTGGGTATATATTGAAAAATAGTTTTTTATATATATATTGTAATAAAATTTATGGGTATTCTAATTCCCATTATATGATTCTTATTTCATTGAATTTATTTTTCAAAAGTTACCAAGTCAAAAAAATGTTTTGTCTCTATTTGACTTCTCTGAGACTCATGTTTTGTTATGCACATAACTAATTTTTCAGATGAATATAATTGAATTTTACATGAAATATCATGTATATAAATCTTTTAATGATATTATATGCTTTATGTAATTTCCTTCTTTTACATGGAATCCTGATCCCAAGATACTGAGTTATGAGAGTTTGTAGGGACAATCTCATTGCTTTTTAAGATTATGTATGTTTATGCCTAACATAATGAAATCATATGATCCATATATCAAGAATAATAAAATGTATCATTATTTTATATTATTTAATGTTATAATAATGTATTAGTGAAATTTTCTAATCTTGGGTACATAGGATAGTTATCAAAGTGTTTGTTGGAAAGCCAGACTTTACTCTTTCTTTAGTCGGAAATCTATGTTTTCTAAAATGGTTTTCCAAAAATATTATACCATTATCTTATAAGATTTAAAATTTATTTTAACCTATTTTTTTAACAATATCATAAAGGGAATATTCTTGTCTATTTCTGACCTAAGCACATTCATATACTTTTTACTTTTCAAAAGGAATGATCTTTGGACCTCATACGACATGTATAGATTTTCCCTCTGTGATTTCTTTGAAATTACCTTTCTATTTTAAGAAGGTTTCTCTCTATGAATTTTTTTAAATTATAAATTTCTAGGAATTTTTTTCAAAATGATTTCAAACTACTTTTATATATTTTCAGGGTAAAATATTTTCTATATATTTCAAGTATTATTTATATGTTTTCATTGCTCTTTAAAAGAAATGGATTTCAATTTTTTTTAAAGATGTCAATATATGTTTTCAATGTATTTTTAGGGAAGTATATTTTAAAATTTTTTCTATATTCATTATATTTTTTCATGAAAAATTATTTTTAAAACGTTTTCAAGATTTCATTATATGTTTTCAATATATTTTCAATGAGATGTGTTTCAAAAATAATTCAATAGTTTATTAAAAGTATTGAATATTTTTAAATTAAAATGGATTTTAAATTTATTTGAAGCTTATTATAATTAGTTTCAAAGAAAATGTTTTTCAATATTATTTTAAGACCTCATTATATGTTTTATTTGTATTTTATAATATAATTATTTTCAAATGGTTTTATATATTAAAGAAGCCTTTTTAAATCTAGAAAGGATATTTTTCTTAATAAATGATTTTATATTATCATTCAAAATTATTTTCCATATGAGATTTCATCTATTAATGTAACTCATGTCTTTATATATAATGATCTAATAGTTAATTTCATATACATTTTCTGAATGAGTTATGATTAATTCCAGTTTATTAATGAAACACATTTCTCTTCCATGGGTAATTTGTTTTTGAAACCAGTTTCTCTTTCACCAGTTATATTCATTTGAAAACCACTTCTTTAAACAAGTTATGTTTATGGTGAAATAATTATGAAACCTGGCTATTTCGGCATGTTATGATATGTTTACTTGTTTATGATACCGATTTCTTGGGTTATGATTTATTAATTTATGATCGTGTAGTTCTTTTATGTATGATTTAATTATGTGATGGGTGGTACTTATATATACCACCAACGAATTGGATAATGATTTCTATTATATTACATATATAGTATGTGAATGAGGGTTTAATCGGTTTAGTAATACAAGTCTGGAACAAGGATTTAGTTGGTTCAGTAATACCTAGATGGAATGAGGGTGTGAATAGTTCAATAATATATCATTGGAATGTGGGTTTACATTATTTAGTAACACATGGATGAAAGGTGGGGTTTATCAGTTCTGTAATATATAGATTGAATGATTTTTTACCCAATTCAGTAATACATGGATAGAATGAGGCTTTACTCGATTCTGTAAAAACCAGCGGTTGTGCAGGTATACATGGTTCAGTAATATAGGTCTAGAACAAGGGTTTACTCAGTTCAGTAATATATGTTTGGAATTACGGTCTTCTTGATTTAGTGTTATAGGGTAGAAATGATGGATTACATTGTTCTATAATACTATTATAGAATAAGGGTTTACTCGGTACAGAAATATAGGGCTAGAATAGGGGTTCACTCGATTTAGTAAAGGTCTTCTTCATTTAAGATGGGCTTGGAATTAATGTTGTGGATTCAATGAAAATATTTATATGCGTATGTGTTTCAACAATTATACGTCATATTCCTGTGTTATACTTTCATAGATGATGTCCTTTATTTAATTTTGACTCATGTCTTATAAACTGTCAATAGTTATTCCATGATTAATCTTTATGATCTTTGATATGCAGGTAAACATCTTCAATTTTAATGATCACATTATCTTATCATTGTGATAATGTTTATTCTTAAAAGTCTATGTTGTTTACCCTTATTGGGCATTTTATCCACCTATTTCTTATGTTTCATTTAACCAGGTTATGTAGAAATGTTATAGGTAGAAGTACTAATGTTGTGGGTCTTTATATAAGATGTTGAATATCATTCACCCGGATAGATGATTATATTTCTATGTTTCCAAAGACTCTAAAAAAATATGTTCCTCTAGAATGTATTTTTGTAATGTACTGACTATTCATCTAAAATTATGTAATATCCTTGTATATTAATCCTGGATCTCTATAGTTGCTGCCAATGGAAAGGTTTCGTCCACCATTAGAAACTAGTAAGATAATAACATTTTGATATCCCAAGGTTTATTTCTATGTATATGCATAGGTATGTCTATAAGGATAAGTATAAGGATTATTTAATGGTTAGAAAAATTTAATGGAATTTTGGTAAAGGATCGAGTGAGTGGATTCCAAGAAATTCAACACAGTTTTGATACTACAAGTGGATGTAGATATGGATCATATGTACCTAGAGGTAACCACTCTGAGAAGATGTTATGGTCTTGAATTGTTGTAATCTAGTAAACAACAATGGGACTTACTGCACACCTTGTTTGGCACTCAAGAGAGATATACTTTGGGAGTTCAGAAATGCTTCCCCAGCCTTCATAAAATTTTTTGATATAAGTTACCTATTAATAACCTTGTATAAACCAAAAGTGTCATAGATTATAGATGGTTCCATGATTTAGACATCCTATAAGTAATTCATTTCCTGAATATGTGGTTTTATTCTATGATAAGTACTTCTCACACTATGCTTCTGGTTTTAGTCAATGGCGGGAACTGAAAGGAACTGGATTATTGTGGAATGTGATGGAAAATTTTCTATTGAGTAGCCAAGTGGGAAGATAACTACAGTGAATGATTTGGTGATCATTCCTTGTCAATTATCATGTAACATGATTAAAAATTATAACCTTAACCATCTCTTAGAATCAAAAGGGAAGATAAAGAAGGATTTATCTATGAGTTTATGTAATGGAGACCATGGACGAATGAAGATTCAGTTCCCTTTGTGTCGAGAATGTGGAAAGAATCACCTAAGTGAATGTTTTAGAGGAAAAAATAAGGTGTTTTAACTGTGGAAAATAAGGACACAAGGAATGTGACTACAAGGGAAAAATGAAGATTTTGGTTAATGAAATGACTTGTAATTTTCCCTCTATAAGTCATCATTGAAGGATAAGTGTTTAAATGTGGAGAAAATTGTCATTATTCAACCCAATGTCTTAATATAAACGTTATTAAGGATGATTAGCAAGGTGGTGCATGTAATGTTAACACTGTGGATCATAACGATACTATCAATGAAAAATTAAAGGAAATAGTTATTTTTGTAAATTGATTAAGGATGAAGAAGTCAATGTAATTAAGTATTTGGTTACTAGAATTATGACTGGTGAATCAGTTATGGATTGTTGAATTTACGTTTCTGCCAAGTATTTAAAAGAATATGTTGAATTCTCATGATGGAAAAGTATTATTATCTCATGTATGTTAACATTTTGACCAAGGAAAGGTAACCCTTAACTTGTTATTTATGTTATGATAATGTTACATGGATAATGATACACAGGATATGAATTAGTAAACTTGAAAGTTCTTATTACCTTGGATCAAAATAAGGACCTATTTATAGATTTTTTATGCTACCAATTATGAAGATTACATAATTTATGGATTAAAGGAGTAAATATAATATATATTGGAATACATAATCATTCAAGTTTTCCAAAAGTATTTATTGTAATTAACTAGTACTTTACCCGTGCAAATGCACGAGACTATTCAATTTTCATTCAAATCATCTGGTTTTGTGTCATTAAAATAAATTGCATTGTCGTTGTATTTCATATAATGTTTAGAATAAAACGATGATAATGTGGTTATTAGGTTACCCGTGATTGAAGGAAATGAAGTAAAGACTAATTGTGATGGAGATAAGACATGATGGAATGGAAGAGGTAGAGATAAGAGACATGGATGAAACTAAAGGTGGAGGTGAGGGCGGAGGTGGAGGCAAGAGGTGAGATTGTGATAAATGATGGAAGGAAACGTAGAGAGTTTTAAGGTTTCTAGATTTTGACTGGATTGGATGGGCTTGTGAAGATGTTGGGATGAGGATTAGTAGGAAACTTGGTTGCATTCAGTGTGGTGTCTTTAAAAGATAATATAATTGATAGTTCATCTTTTTAACCTAATCATCATAAATAAATTTCACTTTATGATACAAAATATTATCACACTCCCTTGATTTAATTTCATAGGATATTTTAACATTAATAATATATATATATATATATATGTTGTTATGTCTATAAGAATACCAAAATATTCCAATTATAAGATTATTAGTTGGTACTGGAATCATGGCATCATCCATGAAAAAAAATCTATACAGTAGAATAAATAAATAATATGAATAACTCATGAGTTCTTCTCCATGAATATTTATGAGCC
Organism: Viscum album; assembly: GCA_963277665.1. Taxonomy (NCBI): domain Eukaryota; kingdom Viridiplantae; phylum Streptophyta; class Magnoliopsida; order Santalales; family Viscaceae; genus Viscum; species Viscum album. The sequence goes on from OY728146.1 coordinate 393,719,009, forward strand.
TTTGGTGTATTTCTAACCTATGATGGTGGAAATTATAGATTATTTTGATCAATTCTATCTATCCTAGAATCATCTAAAATATATATGTAATAAGAAATAAAATTGATGAATGGTTCATACATATGGAATATTTCACTCATACAATGGATTTCATGGTCGCAAACATCCGCTCGAATTCCCCCACGAACATTCTAAATCCAACAAACAAAAAAATAAATAAATTCTTCTAATTTGGAAACCATTGTGACAAATAAATTATCCTATAGAAAGAGATTCCAAAAAAAGTTAAGTTTGGACAATTGTAACAATTCTAAACAAAAAGATAATACATTTAAATGTTAGTTCTCTCATAGGGTCGAGATAAGAGTGAATGGAATGAACCTCATCATAGGAGAAATAAATTGTAGTGAGACCTCTCTGTCGATACTTCATAGGCTCGATGTGCAAAGGCATGGACTCTCTATGAGTATGCCACCAATTCTTTCTCCCGACAACAATGTCTACACTTTATGACAATGGTATTGTCAATAAAAATTAATGTACCTCTATGAATTCATGAACTAATTTCCAAAAAATCCACTTCAATGATAAGTAGTGTTTTAACATACTATTTCATATCAATAGAATAGTAACAACTGGTGGTTCAATCAAATATAATTAAATTTCAGGTTAAAGAGTTCAGTTATAGAAAGAGAGAAGAGGGTACCTTATGGAATTATTTGGAAAAATTGGAAACCAAAAATTTGTTTGATTCAACATCCATTTTATAAAGTATTACAACTTCAAGCCCAACATTAAGAATGGAGGGGGCTTGAATAGTCATTCCACAAAATGTTTTAGGTCCACCATCCATGGCGGCAAGTTGTGGAACTGAAAGCTCAAATCTTAATGATCTGAATGTTTCTTCAAAAAATGATTCGGTGAATAGTATAATCAAGGCCACCAACTAATTCCTCGATAATTGAAAAATAAAAGGTCACCAAACATGACCCCAGCAACATGTTCAACCATAATCAATTCCACCAAGCTATAGAGTACCCTGCAAAAAAACTTAAAACAGTTGATTCTTTATGTCATAATGTTTTGTTACAAGTATTTCAAATATATGATCTTCCAACTGAAAAATACAGATTTAAAATTTATATGGATTACATGAACTGTAGTCTTCAATAAACTATGAGATAAAACTTGTTCAAAAAATGTACAGATTACATGATACACGTGATTGTAAAAAATTAAAATATTAAGCAGATGATGCCACAAATCTATTTGTCCTAAAATGATAAAATGTTAAGAATCTACAGCTTATAGATTGCATAAATAGTAAACATGTTTTTCAATAGAAAGCATTTTGGGATTTCCAAGATGAAATTTTTTTTGAACCATCACTTTACCATTCCTAAAAATGTTATTTGATTCAAACCCATATCCTCACATCAACTAAATCCAAACAAAGGAATCCCAACGAATGATCAAATCCCATTAAGTTGACATATGAGAACAAATGAATCAAAAAAATACATTATACAAGATCTTTAGTTGGTAGGGGTGATATATGCTATTGGTTATACAACTGGTAAAGGATTTATATCAGATTCCCCCATAGTAAGACACATAGATTCTGTTTTAGGGATGCCTAAACCTATCCCACACTTATTCAGAAAACTCTAGATAAGAATCAGAGGAGCATATTTGAAAATAATATTCTGAATAATGGTATAGATTGTTCTATTTTCACTAGTTCTACTTCAGGTATTTTCAATGGCTGGGAAGTTCATATTATCTTGGATGTGACTAATTCTCATGACCTATGGGGAGAGTTCTTAGGTTGAAAAGAGTTTCTAGTAAAATTATTTTTTCTTCTATGGTGTATTCAGTATAATACCCTGTCTACAGATGATAACGTCCAGGAGAAATTAGAGGTGTGTTTTACACATGCTGCAACTCAGCCCATCTGTCTTCCCCATCTACCCAAAATTTCTACATTTTCAAAATCCAATAGTGGGGATTGATGCTCCAACAGGTAACACATTATTTAAGAAAATAATAAAAAATCTATCCAGATCCAATGTTATTTATTCAAAACACTTGGCTAAAAAAATGGCACAAATCTCCAGCACCATTACTTCTCACCCAGCTCTAATAATAGAAACTCAAACCATGTAGACATCAACATTCATAATTTTTCAAAAAATTCAATCTATAAGAGAACAATCCATCATTATTCAAGAAATATATCATGAGATAACAATGCAATGATATAGTTAATTTATGGAGTATAACTCGACTTTATTGAACTATTTAACCTATTTTGTACAATATCTGTACAATTATGCATGACATCATATATGCCTTAAAATATGAAAATTTTCCAATCATTACTAAAAAATGTCCAGCATAATTATCAAAAATTATGAGGAGTTGAAACAATACTATTCTCAATATAAGATAGTATATTTCAGGAGTTGAACTATCAAAATATTTTTAGAATTCTATAAATTTGATGACAAACGCACCTGAAGAAGTTGTTCCACTGTTTTGAGTATCTTCAGTTAAAATCTGGACAGTAGCATCAACACCATCTTTCCACATAAGAAATACTAAATTATCTCCAATGATTTACTAAATAAGCATGTGGGAAATAGAAATTAACATATTTAGTTAATGCTCTAATAAATGACCATCTACACAATAAAAAACCATGATTCACTGCTCAAAATCAATACATGTTTTAAAGGTTTAAAAAACTATTCACTAATCAAATTAAATACATACAATGCTCAATGAGAGTATACGTAGTCTAAAAAATGGATCACTTATCATATTTAATATAATTAGAAGGATATATTAACTGAAACAAAATAAAATGACCCAATGCTTGAAAATGTACCCTTGCTCCAGTGTTCCATGATGTTGTTCTTCTCCAAAATCAAGTTTAAGTACACCATGTCACCTTGTAAGAAGGATCGAAACCCGGCATGAATATTGAATATACTGAATATATTGAAAACATAAATTTGTGGTACATACTATTGAAATAAAATGTTAAAAAAATTATAAATTAATTTAATCACTCTGTATAATTATATATGTGCAGACCTGTATAAGGTGAGAGAGAAATTTCTGGTTATTATAAGTCACTATGAAGACCCACTGGTTTAATGTTCATGTATAGTAATGAATGAAACTGTAATGTTTTGTTACTTTTTTCTTACAATGAAAATCAGTAATAAATAGATAGTTACATAAGTGTGTTCTAAGATGTACATAAAGATACTGATTTAATAGTCATTATCAATGACAAAAACCCCTTTATAGCTGTTATGTTCCGTTGAACGATGATGGTTTGAAACATTGAAATTTGTTACATCAAATAGACACACAATAAGATAAATACATAAATAAGCATATGGGAAATCAATATGGTACTCAAGCATTAATATAATATTTCCCCATAACAATTGTAATACAAATTTTTAGATTAATGAAACATACATTCAAGAAAATATCATTGATGATCCAAATTGTGGTAGAATGATCCAACAGAAATAAATAAATGAATGAATTTTGAAAATACATGGATCAAGTAAACATAACCCCTGAAAATAGAAACCAAAACAAATTTTCCATTATCATATGGGTCTCATGACATTTGAAGTAGTGAGACATACCTTTAGGGAGTCAAACATCCTTAGAATCCCATAATTGGAACCCAACATCGTTCAGTGATGCCACTAAAACACATTCAAATCTAGAATTATAAATAAGAATAAAACAGTTCAACGAACATAGAGTTACATAGTTAAAAAAACACCAATAGAAAGAAGAAATAATGACTACATAAAAAGTATCAACTCTAATACTTATTGGTATATCTTCAAAATTTGCTCCCGCAATTGAATCTGTATCTCCATAGCAGCTGCTATAATTTTTTTATTCCCTTTCATGCAACAAAAAGTAATATAACATTCAACACACAACATGTCAGAAGTAAAAACTAAGTAGGAAATGAAAAAAAATGAACTGATACAAGTAGATATGTGAAGTTCTTCTAGATAGATACAAACCTGAATCAACAACCATGACTTCTCACTCCTTGGCATCAATATTAAACAAATGAGAAATAAACAACTGAATTCATGTATAGTAATGAATGAAACTGTAATGTTTTGTTACTTTTTTCTTACAATTAAAATCAGTAATGAATAGATAGTTACATAAGTGTGTTCTAAGCTGTCAATAAGGATACTGATTTAATTTATATTATCAATGAAAAAAACCACTTTATAGCTGTTATGTTCAGTTTAACGATGATGGTTTGAAACATTGAAATTTGTTACATCAAATAGACACACATTAAGATAAATACATAAATAAGAATATGGGAAATCAATATGGTACTCAAGCATTAATATAATCTTTCCCCATAACAGTTGTTATACATCTTTTCAGATTAATGAAACATACATTCAAGAAAATATCATGGATGATCCAAATTGAGGTTGAATGATCCAACAGAAATAAATAAATAAATAAATTTTGAAAATACATGGATCAAGTAAACATAACCCCTGAAAGTAGAAACCAAAACAAAATTTCCATTATCATATGGTTCCAATGACATTTGAAGTAGTGAGACATACCTTTAGGGAGACAAACATCCTTAGAATCCCATAATTGCAACCCAACATCGTTCAGTGATGATAGTAAAACACATTCAAAGCTTGAATTATAAACAAGCATAAAACAGTTCAGCAAACATAGAGTTACATAGGTAAAAAACTCCAATAGAAAGAAGAAATAATGACTACATAAAAAGTATCAACTCTAATACTTTTTGGTATATCATCAAAATTTACTACCGCAATTGAATCTGTATCTCCATAGCAGCTGCTATACTTTTTTTATTCCCTTTCATGCAACAAAACGTAATATAACATTCAACACACAACATGTCAGAAGTAAAAACTAAGTTGGAAATGAAAAAAAATGAACTGATACATGTGGATATGTGAAGTTTTTCTGGATAGATACAAACCTGAATCAATAATCATGACTTCTCACTCCATGGAATCAATTTTAAACTAATGTGAAATAAACAACTGAGGAAACCTGAGGAATTACACTAACCAATCAATACTCAGCTAGTGGAATGTTTTCTTCAAGTAATTCTCTAAACATATAACTACACAGATAATACATGACAAACTACATAAAGGGAGCAGTGGTATCATGAGAGGAGGTTATTTAGAAAATGATAACTATTTCAAACTTAATTGTTTATATGTTTGTAAGACAAAATGGTTCAATGATTGTTTTTATGAAGAGATTACTATATTTCAATGTTAATAACGAACATGAAGAGTTGTTCTTATAATAAGTATGAGATGTGAAAAAGATTAATTATAATACATAAAGTGAACTAATTTTTCAACAAAAAGAGATGGTGTTATGTTTACATATGAAGAAAGATGTTGTAAGTGAAAAAAGTCAGTCTGAAAAAGTAACCTGTAAGGCCAGTAATTTGGAAACAATTTAGTCTATGAATACCTTTTATGATGGCCTATCAAACAAAAATACTGAAATATAATATATTGAAATGATCTATTTGTAAAAAAATAGGACTTCACTTCAATGAAATTTCATGAATGGGGAAAACACACAACATTAATTAGTGAACACCTTTCAAATATACAAAATGAATAAAGAAAAACATGTATAGTTATCAATTTATAAAGAAATAAACTTCATGAAACTGATTAAAAAATGGAAAACATGGGCTTCCCAAACATGTTTAGCATGTTCTATTTATCATTGAATATGTTAATTTGAATGTATATTCAGAAAATGAAGAAATTCATTTAAATATTCAAAATTTTAGAGGCAGTAAGAATACCTGCTACTAATTCTACTTCAACATAAAAAGATATACCCACATGCATGGATGTGAAAACCCCCCTCCATCTTCCCAATATCAATATCATATCTGCAACTACTGTACCATCAAAAAAAGTATTGATATTAAACATTATATGGTAAAAATAAAAGAATATCATAAGAAAAATTTACCTCTAGACAGCCCAGGAACATTGGAAGACCGCATAAATATTTGCATCAGATACAGGAATAATGCACAATGTGTATATGCACATCCCACCCCTTTAACAGCCACCCCTACCTTTTCAAACAACAGGATGATAAAATCAGTAGTAACATAAGAAATATTAATTTCATAAATAAATTGCAGACCCTTACCACCACTTTTTATAAAATGGTTCAACCAACCATGAAACTTCTTGGAAAAAACTTTTTCAAATAGAAAGTAGAAGGTGCATACAAAGAGATCAAGGTTCATACAACTCATGTAAACATATCAAAACATGTCCCTTTAAATAAAACTCTTATCATTCTAGCAAAATTATATCATCAAATAAAAAAAAACGCCCAGGATCATCATTCTGCATAAAAACATTCAACACTTCCAGCAAAAACAGTCAGCATCAGAAACCTATAGCGTAATAAAAAATGTGAGGCATTCTCCTCCTCCAGCATGAGTGACGTCCAGCATAAAGAAAATTGTGCAGCATGAAAACATGGATTTCCCAGAAATGAAACATTTGAAAAAAACATATTAAAAAAGAAGCATATTCAAATAAATAGAATGCAGTATGGGAACACATCTGCAAAACGGTTTGAATGAATAACTTGGATGGATATTGAGGAAAATTTATGCAGTGAAGATGGATGGAATTGCAACTAAGTAATCTCTAAACCTGAATAAGCATTGTACTGTGATTGCAATGAACCACAGTTATACCAACATCAAAGAAACATATATACATTACACACAAAAAAAATACAATGAAATCTCATTATTTAATGTCACATAATGTAGTATGAGGTACCCATTGATATGAAATGTCCTGTAATTTTACTAAACGACACTTATACCTATATTAATGAATGTATATACTATACATAAATGAATCATTTGAAATTAGAATATTCAAGTAAAAACAATGCTATATGGGAACACATCTTCAAATCTGTTTGATTGAATACCTACAAATTATATTGATGAATATATTTGCAGTGAAGTCAGATGGAATTGCAACTAAATATTATATAAAACTGAATAACAACTATACTTTAATTTCAATAAACCAAACTTATACCAACATCCAAGAAACATATAAAGATTGCACAGAAAATAGAAAACGAAATCTACAAATTGAATGTCAAATTATCCACTAAAAGGTACCCTTAAAAAAGAAGTGGAAAGTTCATTACATTAAAAATAAATAACCAAAGACAAAAATATCCAAAACAGTTATAATGAATACCTCAGATGGTTATTGAGGAATATTTTTACAGTGTAGATGGAAGTAAGAATGGGAGTAAATATTCTGTAAACCTCACGACGCACTGTCTTGTTATTGCACTGAACTGCAATCATAGCACCATCAAAGAAATAGTTATAAATTACACTGAAAATATACAAGCAAATATGCAATCTGAATATAATGTAATGTAGTAAAAGGTACCCATAAATGGGTTGAATTTGCATACTGATGTGAGAAATGAGACCAATATACACGTGAAAATAACTACTGGAAGATTTCATTCGGACATCGTATTGTAGAATGGAGTAATCTGAACATCTATTCAACGACATGAGCTTGCATATAGAGAATCTATACCTGGATGAAGCAATATGGAAGGCGTAGTGAAGAGGCTGAGTTTTGTTTCGTTGACCTTCATCGAAGCCAGCCGGTAGGTCGAAACCATGATATGTAGATAAGAGTACACAGCGCGCCGCTCACCGAATGGCGTCGTGAAAGGTGCGGTAGAAAAGCGGCCGTGTGTCAAAGTTTTTTGTCGAAGCAGGCCACTACCTCGAAATAGAAAATCAGATCGGAACATCGTCTGGGCAGGAAGACCAGTCTCCGTCAATTGAATCCTTCATAGTACAACATGGGAGTAGGAGTTGATGTGGTCAAAGCCTGAAGTAGCGTGAGGTGGAGGAGCCGGTGGCGGAGCAGGCTCAGCAGGCGGAGAAGGCGGAGAGGATTTAAGCGAAGCAGACAACGACGATTGGAAATGCGAGCAGGGTGTGGGGAGATCGTCGGGTATGTGGGAGCTAATGGGAGAGGTATTGCCGGAAGCTGGTGGGAATCATAGGGAAGGAGGTAAGGGAAGGTGGGAGAAACCCTAGCTGTGGAGGGAATAGAATTCGCGGGTCAGAGGCGTGGGGAAAATATCAGGCATGTGAGGGTGTATGAAAGAGGGAAATAGGGTTTTGGGTGGTGTGGATGATGGAGAGAGCGACACGTGTTGGTAAAAAACCTTACTTTAGTAGGTATATAGATGCCATTACCATGTTTTAGGAGAATATATAATGAGGGTATTCATGTGCTTGGAATGTGACATCCAAGAGCTAATTTTTGATATATATGGAAATCAATGTTAAAATAATTTGGTGACTTCTTTATAATGTTTTTTATTTTCATCTTTCATAAGGGTTATATGGTTATCCTTTTATAGAAATTATATGTATTATATTACCACATGAGGATTAATACAAATTTGATATCCTATTATAAAGATGTGGTGATGATGATTGCTGAGGATAGATTGGATAGAATACCAAGGATCTTGTCATCTGTTAGTACTTCATAAATAAAAAAGTAACCTTTTATATATAGAAATAATTTAATTATATCGAAATATAATAAATGATGAAATTTTATAGATATGAAGAAAGTATATATTTTAATTAAAATTCATTAACATTATTAAAAAGGATCTTGAATCTATAAAATGTTTTCCTGTACTTGTATTTTTAATGAATCAGATGGTCCCTTCAGTCATTATAGGTTTATGGATTTCTAGTTGTTATTTTTCATTTAAATTTGTTCCCTTTCACTTTACATCAGAACATTATGGTAATATTTTCCACCCATATCCATGTTTTTATTTTCCATCTATTTTCTTCCATGTTGAAATATATTTATATGATACTTGGGGTAACCATTATAGTTACAAATTTCCATTTTTATGGAAGTTCAAGTATCCATTTTTTGGGTGTGGGTTTCTATGCATGAAGCGTTTATGTATTAAAATTTTGATAACCCATATGAATTTCGTAAGAAAAATTTATTTTAAGGGGGGTATAATATAACACACTGAGATTTTGAGAATTATATTTTTTCGAATTAATTTATATTTTCAATATTTTCCATTTCACATGAAAATAGAAATAGTTATTTATAAATATATATATATATATTTTTTAAAACACTATTTATAAAATTCATTTCACACACAAAACCAAGTTCAGTTACGCTACACGCAACACCAATTTGGCTAATGATAAAAGCAACATCGACTTAACTTGCAATGCTTGCAACACTAAGTTTCTATGATACATCCCCTTTTATTATTTTAGATATCTAAAACATAAATTTATAACCTTGCCATTAAATTTAGTATTAAATAATTTTCAAATATAATTCTTTTATTTAAATAAAACATATTGATAGTCAAAGACAATATTTTTGGTATAGTCCTATAATGTTATTTAGTTGTTTCCATGAATGAACCACTTTTAATAATGACAGAAATTTTAGAAACATTTTGAAATATCATTGGATAAAATAAACTTAATTTTTTAATTCATAATGTCATAATTATCCTCCGGTGACTTTTGGGGGTTTTCTTGAGAAACATTATTTTTTGATAAATAGTGAAATATGCTAAATTCTAATTAAAAACACCCTTTTTTCTAATTAGTTATTAATGATAAATAATATTATAAATATGTTTTATTGTAAAATTATATTAATATTGCATATAATAATATAATTTAATTAATTACAATAAATTTCACTTTGAAACTAAATATAAAATCATAACACACTTTTTAACTATTTCTACTTTAAAACCATGTTATTTCGTCCCATCTACAAGATTGACACTATCATTTATTTTGGTGATTCCATTATTAGAATATATAAAATCCATTATAAACCATTTAATTTAATATAATTTTTTGATTATAATATTTCCATGTTAATTTTTGACCCAAATTATTAGTAAAAATGATTAAAATTAATCAAAGCAATTAAGGACAAATTAAGCTTAATTAGAGTGTAAACCGTAAAATTAAGGGCGCAAATGTCCTAAAAACATTTTTGAAAACCAATTTTATGTCCATATTTCTACCATAAACCTTCCATTATTGAGTAAGTATTGTTTGTTAATACTTTTTTAAATAAGAACATGTGCACACCAAATTTATTTCGATAAATTCTACGTGAGTCCTTTTAATTTGTAATAATAGGCCACTAAAATTACCAATTCTTCACACGTCTCAAGAAATATAAGTTAGGATAATTCTTACCCAAATTTATTCCAATCAATCCTCAATTTCACTTGGAATCCTCCATTTGTGACGAAAACATCTCAAGGAAGCCTTTTGGTACAAACAAAATGGAGTTTCCTAAATAAGAGGTAACATCATCTCTCAAGCTCCTTTCATTATTTTCTTTCTCCACCCTCCACTATATTTATTACATTATTGTATAAAAATAGTAGTATGATTAATATACTATATTGTTTTTATTAAAATGTTCTAACCTAAACTTACACACATCTCCATCTAAAAAATGTTGAACACACTGTTTTTGTGTTTTGTGAACTACTGCCTCAAAAAATGATGATTGTTCATTTTTCATTAACACTAATCATGGTCTCCATTATGATGTAAAATATATTTATATATTTATTATTTATTTATTCTTATTTATTTCTCTTACAACACACAACATTTAACTTTCCATTTGATGTTTATAAGATTATCTTGTTTGAAGAAATGTGGACTACCGACCCCTCGAAGTGATGTGATTTGTTCACACATCATATAGAATTAATTAAGGATGGGTTTAATGATATTATATCATGAATATGATACATTAATGATAATTTAATAATTATACATATATACATACATATATACATATTTCATTTAAATACATTATTTCAATTAGATAATGAAAACCAAGGACACTGTTCATGCGTATGTACAACTTAACGTTTCAATGAGGGATGTATTCCATTATGAAATTAATTAAACTATAGGTTATTATAATAAATAATAATGTATATAACTGATATTTATATCATGTTATTAATTCTAAAATCAGGATATAATTATAATTACCAAGGCTATAAATGAAGAAGTTACATGCGAAGAACAAAGCAAATGATTACCCAAAGTGAAACATTAACATAGGATCATTACTGAGTGGGTAATATAAGTTCATAATAAAACCACATATGTTATTATTTATAGGAATATTCTTCCATAAAATGTTTATAATAACAATATATTTATTATACGTTAAGCTTTTATGAGTAGTAAGAGATTCACGACACAACGTAAGTGGATTTCAACTCACTTTCAATTTCACTAAGATACAAGCTATGTTCGCCACTCTATAATTTTGTGTGGTGTATGTACTAGATGATATTTTGTTCCATGTATATTTTAAATAAATTTTTGTGTATTCACATACCCATTATATTATCATTCTTACATGATGTTTATGTTTTAAAGGTTACAAAATATTTAAGAATGGTTTGTCTCAATTTTCCATCTTTGATACCCATGTTGTATTATCCACCTAAACACATTTTTCAGGATCATATAATTCAATTTTATATAAAAAATAATCAATATAAATATTTTAATTATATTATACGCTTTATGTAATTTCCTTCATTTACATAGAGATCATGATCCAAATATACAAAGTCATAAGTGTTTAGTAAGACAATTACATTGCTTTTCCAGATTGTTTATGTTTATACCTCCATTGATGAAATAATATGATATATATCTCAATAATATTCTTGTGTTTCAGTATCCTTTATTATTTCATCATATACTCATGTATTGGTACCAGTTTGAACTATTGGGTACATTATATAGTTAGAAATGTGTTTTTAGGAAAGCTCGAATTAACCTTTTTTTAGTTGAGAATCTATATTTTCTAAAATGGGATTTCATGAATATTATACCATTTTCCTATATAAATTAAAATACATTTTTACCATTCTTCTCATTTAAATATCATTTCAATTGAATCTTTATGTCGCATTCCTAACAAGGAATCTTCCTATCATTTTTGCATGGAAAAGAAATTTTCTTTGTACCTGGTACGATATGTACGGATTAACATATTGTCATTTCATGGAAGTACCCTTTTCATCGTTAAAAATTTTGATCATTAATATTTTTTAAAATAGTTATTTTCAAGGAAATTTTTTTTCAAAATTTTTTTATAAGATTTCATGGAAATATGTTTTCAAAATGTAGATGTGGTATTTAAAATTTTTCAATGTGATTTTAAAGAAAAGGTTTTCAAAAAAATTTCAATTTTCTTTATATGTTTTCAAGAAAAAAAATTTAAAATTTTTTAAAATTTCTTTAAAGTATTCAAATTATTTTGAGAGAAATGGTTTGAAATTTTTTTCAGGATTCTTTATATGTTATCAAGAAAATGTATTTTCAATGCATTTTTTAGAATTCAGTATAGGTTTTCAAAGTATTTCCAATGAAATGTGTTTCAAAACAATTTCAATATTTCATTAGATGTTTTGATGTGATTTGAAAGAAAAGGGATTTAAAAAGTTTTGATGCTTATTTTAAATATTTTAATGGAAAAGGGTTTTCCAAATGATTTCAAATATTTATTATAATTTTTTGTAGTAATTTCTATGTAAATGATTTTTAAATGGTTTTATATATTAAAATGTTTTTTTCAAACATGAATGGATATTTTCATAGACCAAAATTTTTAGAGTATGTTTTCAAATTATATTCCATATAATATAACTTATATAGATTTCACTCATTCATTTCGAAGAAATGAACTTAGTGTTCCAGTCGTATCCATTTTATTAATGATTAGGATTAATGACATGGTATTTATGAAACCACGTAATTTATAATGGGTAATATGTTTATGGAATCTTTCTATCTTTCATGGATTACTTAATTTTATAATCCACTTCTTTTCACAGGTTATGTTTATGATGAAATGATTATGAAACATTACACTTTCCATAGGTTATGATATGTTTACATGGTTATGATACCCATTTCATTTCATGGGTTTTGATATGGTAATTTATGATCTTGTGTCACATGTATGTTTGATTTCATTATGTGACCGGTGATAACAATATGTCCCTCCTATTAATTGGCTAATGATTTATATATCTTAAGATAGATATGGATAGAATGAGGGCTCACTCTGTTAAGTAACATAAGTCTGGAATTATGGTTTACTATGTTCAGTATTACATGGATTGAATAAGGGTTTACTTGGTTATGTAATAAATGGCTGGAATGAGGGTTTGCATATTTCAATAATACATGGATGGAATGAGGGTTTACTTAGTTTAGTAATACATGGATTAAATGAGGGTTTACTCAGTTCCATATTACATGGTTGGTACGAGGGTTTAGTAGGTTTTGTAAACCAGGGTTAGAAGAAGGGTTTACTCAGTTCAGTAACACAGGGCTGGAACTCGGTTCAGTAATACTGGGGTGGGATGGGGGTTTACACAATTTAGTAATATAGGAATAGAATGAGGCATTATGTGGTTTAGTTGTATAGGTATTGGACGAGGATTAACTCAGTTCAGTAATACAATACTGGAAGTGGGATCATTGGGTTCATTAAAGGACATTGACCACTAAAATGGTATTGGCATTCAGTCCTTCGCTACTATTGAAATCATTATATGATTATGGGCTTCCAAAATTCCATGTTTTATTCATATGAAATGATTTCACGGATTATGTTATTTATTTCCATATGATTCATGTCTTATAATCTACCCATATTTATTTCATGATTCATCTTTATAAGCATTAATATGTAGGATATGATCTTCTATTTTCCTCATCACATTCTCATACACATTTGATCTTGTTTATTCTTACATGTCTTCCTTTTTTACCCTTACCAAGCATTTGAGATCACCCCTTTATTATGTTTCCATTCGATATGTTATGAAGAATGGTTTTAGGTATAAATACAAAAAGTGGAGATCTTTATGGGAGATGTTGATGATCTTTCCCAAGGATAAAATATTTAGTTTAAATTCTTCCAAATATACAAATCTATTATGGTCCTCTAGCATGTATTTTTGTAATGTACAAAATATTCATCTAAAATTTTTTATTATCCATATATATTAATCTTGAGTCACTATATTACTAATGGATCCATCATCTTCATAATTTTATTCAGGATATACATATCAGTTATATTCATTATATTCATATTTATAATCATCTATAAATGTAGACTGAGAAAAATTATTGACACCATTTATATAGACAATATGTCGTAAGTACGCAAGAGTGTTGTTTTCATTATTAAATAGAAATAATGAAATAATGATAAAGATTATTTTATAATTTTTGAAAATAATAATATTATAAATTCTATTAATATATATATACATATATATATTAAATATAAAATTTTTAAAATCCATTTAAATCTGAAATGGGAATTGAATCGCAACGCTTCTTTGAGGTATTAATCCACATGTTTGGATGATCGACAATATCATTTTCCAATAGATAGGATTAAATGTAGGTAGAAAATATATTATAATTAAAAAATTTATAATTATTTCATAAATATAGTAAAAAATATTTAAAACCATCATTATAACAAAAATATATTTATTGTGAGGGAAAATGAATTATATCACAATTTTGATGTTGTTGGCCACATATACCAACAAATAATATTTTCACTTAGAATTTTATAGAATATATAGAGAATGATAGTGGTCACATATTTATAATTACTTTTTAGTTGAAAAAAGTAATTATCTTATAAAAAATAATATATATTTAAAAAAGTAGAAGATGATATAAATTAAATGAATTCAGGTAGGATGATTAGATTTTCCTTAAGAAGCCTCATTTAATTCCCTTTATTAAGAAACATGGAATGGTTTTTATTGAAATAAATAACCATATATTAATGTAATAGGATGTTTATAATATAATTTTAGTTGGGATTGGTCAAAATATATTTATCTAACTTGCGTAATGAATAAGGAAGAGGGGTGAATATTTACAAGTGTAGGAGATAACACAAAAAGAATTTATAAAAGGATTAAAAAATCATAATGGAATAATCAAGAAGCATGAATCAAAATGGAAAGGAATACAAATTTAGAATAAGGTTGGGTTGTTATATTTTTGATAAAACAATATTTAATATTATTTAATTGTAAAATGATCCATTATATCATGGTTTAACGGTTATTAATCCCATTTAAACAATAATTATGGTAACATTTTATACATTTTTTTTCTATTTCATATGACCAAAAATGAAAGTGACATCACTATATTTTCATGAAATCATGATTCCAAATATGGAATCATTTTTATTAAAATAAATTACCAAATTAGAGAAAAATTAATTTAATATTTTACCCAATACACCTGATTAAAATAACTTCTCCCGAATTTTTTTCTCATCTATAGAAGTAATTTATTCCAAAATCCAATATGAAACTAATTCAAATTAACTAAATTTTATTATTAATAGAATTAATTAAATAAATTCACTTTTTAAACCAAATAATATAAATTTACGTTTGAAAATTCCGGAAATTAAATGTTTTTACATAGAATCCTTTTCTATTCATCACCAATCGATCTTTTCATAAAATTATGAAAACAAGAATTCATATATAATTTTATAAAAATAATTTCAAAATTTTAATTCATTTATTAGATGAAGTTTATAATACTTAATGGATTTCAGGATATTGTTTTCTCATAATAATAAATGAAAAACATTTTTTGAGGAAAATTTTATTTTCAAAACATAAAATGGAATTTGTAAAAATTTATTACCTATTTATAAAAATATTTACATTTTATAAAGATGTTATGAATATTATTTTAAAAATATTATTCCTATTCATAACAAAAATATAACATCTTTTTTATGAAAATTCCATTTAATTAATATTAATTGTTATAGAATAATATTGATCACTAAATGATTAGTGTAGCATGTTTAGAAAATTATTCATCACTTCTCATTATTTAAAGGGGATATATATTAAAATATTTATGTGTTGAAAGTATCTTACATATGAAGGATATTTTAATGTATAACGAATTTTAGAATTTTTATAATGTACAAATAGATAAATTCAACCTTATTTATATCAAATAGAAAATTTTACCAATATATATGAAACTAGTAAATTTATGACATATATTTAAAATATCATTGAAATTTATTCACAAATTTTTTTCATTATAAATATTTAACATGCCAATGTTCTCTCAATAATGTGAGATAATGTAAATTTTGAAATATAGGAGCTCAAAAGCCCAATATGGTAAACGTAAAACTAAATTAATCATGAAAAAACATGAATAAATATTATGGAAGGAATAAGTAATCAACAAGAAGCCATAATAAAAATTAAATTGGAAAAAAGATATATCCATAAATATATATTATTCCACCGATATGAAAAAATAACAATAACCTCATACTAATGTAACAAATGATATTGGGTATCTAAAATATTTTTTCATTGTCTTACGACATGACACATTACATGACATTGATCTCATAATCAAGAGAGATCTTTATAAATTGAGAAGTAAATATAGAATAACTAAATCAGTTTTGTATCATGAATCATTTCAATGAATTGTGGGGATATAAAATTCAAGGACCTACCCTGATACTACCTAATAAATTTAAAATATGAATATTAGGTTTGATAACGTATATCATTCACTACAACAAGCCTAAAAGGATTGATAAATATTCCTATTTAAATTTAATTTTTATAACATATCCATTAAATAGGTATGTATGAATTTTATTAATAAAATTTTGATATATATATAGGTATTTAAATATTTTGAGGAAATAAGATGTCATTTTCTAAAAAAATAAATTTATAATTCAAATATATATTTTTTTTAAATCTGTTTTCATTGATTTTCATGATAAAATTTTATAATTATATTATAAATATTTTATAAAATCGATTTTATAAAATTTATTTCATTATTAAAATCATAATATAAAAATTATAGAGGGGTGAAGTTTTGGGAATTTTTTGAAATTTCTATATCATAGCAAATAGTGTGAATACTTTTTCTCAGCATTTCATTGTGAAAATATAATTTATATTTACATAAATACATCATTGTTGTATGAAATAATATTAAAATAATTTATTTATACTATAGTTTGAAATAATATAATTTATTACATAGTTATCATTTTTATACATGATTTTGATATAAGTTCATTTTTAGGATTAAAAAATCAATTTTTGAAGGAACCATTTTTCAATGAATTTTATGCATTTGTATAAAATAAAATTTCTATAATTTATTAGAATTTTAAATTAATAAATTTTATTCGTTTTTGGATTCGTAAATATAAATTTATATTTTGATTAATTTATGAGGTCTTTTCGATGTAGGTAATTTTTTATTAATTAGAAAAATTAATAGTTTTTTTGAAATACTGAATATTTTATGATATCACCATGAAATAAACATATTGAAATATTTTCAAAATCATATGGAACGAAATATTTATGAATATTTCCTAAAATTATCATGAATTAATAAGAAAAACATATAAAGTATAATTTATCTGTTGATAATTATGAAAACCATTTTCACTATCGATATAGTGCATGTGAAAAACTAGAAAATTAAAATATTCTGTTCAAAAGATAATATTTTGAAAGGAATAATTCCTTAATTAGGGTTCTATTTTATATTATTTATTATTTATTAATTTTATTATTGTATATTATTTTTAATTTATAAAAAAAATTTCATATCCAAATGCTTCTGAAATGCTTGAAAATGGATATAAATGATAAAAAACATATTAAATAATTATAAATAACTTATATGTTAGAAAAAAACAAGACTAGATGAATATAAAATAATATATAGAACATATGATATTTTTTTTATTAGAGAAATACAATTTATAAATGTAGTGTTGAAATAGTTTCATTAAACACTTACAGAATGGTGATATAGGGAGTCTGAAAGATGTATATAAATAACATAAATTTTTTTAAAACTATATAAATTATATTTTCTTGATTCATTAAGGGGTCATTAGATTTTTATTTAATAATATGTTCTATTAGAGATATTATAAATGATTTTATTTATAATTCCTTAAAACATTAAAAGTTTTTTAGTTTCATATTATATAGTCTAAAATATCATCACATATCCTTTTAGGAACCAATATTATAGATAGTGGTTAAATTAAAAAACTTTAAATGTGAAAAATATGTTACCATGTTTATGTTTAAAATATGGAAACTAAGGTGTTAAACCAAAAGAGAAGTCTTAAAACACCAAATAAACCAATAAAAATTATATTTTTGGATGTTATTTCAACACAATACTACATTATAGTTGTATATTTAGCAATTTAGATTCATTTTTATAGATTATGACTTAATTATATTTTAATATTTTATTAAAATCCCAATAGTACCCCTCCCTTAAATTATAAAAGGGAAGCCCAACATTATTTTATTTGCAATAATTATAGGTATATATCTTAATAAAAACCTATATAATTATATTATTATGTCGAATAAACTCTTTAAGTAAGTGATGGATTTCCAAAAATACCATCTTATGGCCCTTAATCATAGATCCAAACAAGCTATTTCAAATAAGATGTAATCGGATTAATCATTCACTTTCTTTTTGACTGATAAATAAAATTTTTATTTCCAAGCACTTTTATGAAAAGTGAGAACCGGACATCCCTTAACACCAACCAGAACACAACGTGAAACATTCATAAAAGGACATATGCCAGAAAACCACAAACCAACTAGCACACCACGAGACTACATATCATAATACCCGTAATCATCTCCGCATCCAACATAAGATTTCCCTTCTACTGTAGCCATAGACGATTCCCGCTCCGAGGCCGATTTATGTCGCCTCAATAAGTAGTTACTTTACTCAAAGCTACCTATGTGGTCCAGAAAATTATGTACTGGGCAAAGTTGTTTGATCAAGCTATATTTTTTTAAGGAAAGAATCACACCTTTGTCCCGATTAAGGGAAGATCTAGAACACATCAGTCACAGAAGGTATGAGTAGTCTTTCCTTGTTCGTCTTCTTGGTGTAGCAGATATAGGTTCCCCACACTCAGTCATCCTACCAGTCTCGTTCTAAACAATGTCACTTAATGACAGGAATGCTGGACCAGTCATATTTTTCTAATTTCTCCCAGAAGAATTTTTCACTTTGGTCTTCAGTGTATTATCCTTGCAACCCGAAGAATTCCCCCTCCTTGAAACTGGTGTGTTAATATCAGTCGAGGAAACAAACTCAACCACTGCAGAATCCTCTTCTCTAGTATTAGGGACATCATCATGTCCCAAACTAACTGTAATGTGACCTTCCACACAGGCCCCCTCAGCAACACCATTGAGCACAGGACGAAAATCCAAACCTTCTACAAAAATTTCTTCTGAAAGGCCTTCATACCTGTTGGTTAGCGTGAGAAAGGGTCAAGTTTAAGGGGTATAATCCTCTAGAACCCCCTGTACCATTCTGACTAGCCATGCCCAAGGTAGTTCCCTTTATACCCTCCATCCGTTACTTTCCAGAGATTTCTTTATCCATGTGCTTCCCCAAACAATCTTCTTGGCAACCCGAGCAATACTCCTTACTAGCCATGTAAATAGAGGACCCCTCAAAATCCTATCATAACCAGTTGAAAACCTCTACAACCATTGGATTAACCTGCAAAGCCAAAACACTTGGAATTTTAGTAGTATGGAAAATTATTGCTGTCACCTTATGAGCATCATTCCGGAAATCCTTAAGCACATGACTCGGTGTTCCCCCATATTTAGGGCCCGAAGCCTCCATAACCAGACCAGACATCACAACCCCCTCCGGGATTTCGCCCGATGCAGCATTCTCTTTTCTTGCCACAAACTGCTCCCCCCTGCGTCTAACCTCCAACGACAGATCAGTGTCTCTCCCACAGAAAACCTCCAAAGAGTGGCCCATACACTTTCAAGATGGATAGAAATTAGTAAAATTGTCAAACACCACCCACTTCTTCCACATGTAATCTTCTCCTATAGTGATCCAAACATAGTTGACAGAAAAATGAGAAGCATACACTTCGATACTGACACGAGGGTTCACCGGGTGACACACGACCTCAGTGCGACTATCAGAACAGATAAATCGTCCTACGAGGATGCCTATCATCTGAATCACCGAAGGGTTCTGAAAAGGTAAGAGAAAGATTTGGGAAACTTACTCAAACTGCCATAGCAGAAGAATCCCCATTCATATGTAAATCTAAAGACCACCGTAGGAGGAAGAAATGAAAATCATTGATTCTACGAGGTGCTTTCGACCATACCTTGATGAGACCCACTTCCGATTCCAAACGAATCACGATATATCGGCTGTTGAGCAATCCAACAACCACCCATTCTTGGAGGTCCCAACAACCGAAGACGAACCGGTCAAAGGAATTGATTGAAGGTATTATGTGCTTAATGCGAGAAACCAATGTGTGATTCAAGAGGGATGAGGGTTCCACAAACTCGGAGGATGACAGCTGAAGATATGGAAATCCATTAAGAATGTATAGATCCTTCGAGCATAGAACAACTTTTGGGAATGGCGAAAGAAAGTCGGGATTGGTAAATGGCTGCAAGATCCTTCTTATTTACATGATTCACCAGTAATGTCTCTATATTAATAAGAACCCTCCTTCTTATTTAAATTATTCAAGGAATGGAGAATGTATGATTAACATTTGGGATTTTGTGGAATGATGATAAATTTATTAATATAGAGACATTAATGACGAATCATTTAAATAAGAATGATCTATAATCACCATAACAATATTTTTAATAATTAATTATTAATAAACATGATATATGTTTTCAAAATCAAATAATATATGGAATTTTATATATAATTAATTTTAGTAAAACTATTTATATTAAATTTTATTTTATTATATAATAGTTTCAAACACATATTATGAAATATGAAATTTGAGGTCATGGTTTATCATCTCAAATTATCTTTTTTAGGACAAATCTTATGTTTTACTCATGTATTATTTTATAATATTTTTTACAAAAGGAATATGATATTTCTTATCATGAATCAATTAATTATAATGGTATTTAATATTTCATTTAAATTTGTTTCATTAATGTGACTTGTAATTTAAAATTTTCCAATGTGGTAAGAGATTAGTTTTTTTATCTAATTTTAATAAGGATTGTTTGAGGATGAGTATTAATTAGTGGAAATTATATGATCATAAAATTAATATTCCATTTAAATTTAATTATCGTTTATTTATTTTTGAAAATAATATGTTTTACTTTCATTTAAATATTCATAAATAATGAGGAGACTAAAGAAACATTTTAATGAAACCTGATAATGTTTTACTATTTTGTCAGAAATCTTTTTCTTCCATTTCCATGATTTTGAAAAATACATCAATGAATGTTTTTTGTATTATAGTATTATTTTTTGAATAATTTGATAACCAAATTAATATTAAAAGGATTTTTAAAAATGAATCTATTTTTCAGAATTATGTACGTTCAAAAAATTTAGAAAACTCAGAAATAAATGTTTTTTAAATTAGAAGTTATGAATAAAATTTTATATCATCATGAAAAATAAATTTTTTTAATATATATTTAAAATATTTTGTTTTTAATTTTAACAAAAATATTTCCATAATATTATTTATTTTTTTTAGATTTTAGTAAAATGATTTCCAAATGAATATTTTATTTTCATGTAGAAATATTAAAGTGATATTTTAATGAATGTTTTCATCATAGAAAATATATTATTATGTTTATTATTATTTACATGGGATAGGATCCAATGACACAATGAGATTATTAATATATGTGGATTGTGATTTTAATAATGAGTTTTTTACAAAACCGATTTATTTTTCATGGGTAATGATATAACGAATTATTTATGATGTTATGTAATTTATATGCAATGATTATGATTATGTGATAATTTTTTCGCATAAATCCTATAATTTTTCAAGTAATGATGGATAACTAATGAGTTAATTATTTTATGATTTAACTAGATTTCATAATCAAAATTTCTTGCATGGAACTATTTTTGATGTCCATTACCTTCAGCATGGAACTCACATTCATGTCCTTAAGATTAGTAATACACTTGGATTTAATGAACATATATATAATAATGAACCAAGATTTCACATCCACAAGATTATCATTGGAACTTTCTTTTCGATTCATAATTTTATGAGAGGTACTGACATCATATACATAAATTAATGAGTCATATAGTTCTTGTTTAAAAATTTTCAAAATGTAAATAGATTATTTTTTTGTCATATTTATTTTTCTATGTTATTATCAAATAGAAAATATTAATTAATTAATTTTCCATTCATGTCTTATTAAAAACACAAATTTATGTTGTCACTTAAAAAATTGATCTATTATATGATGTTTACTTATTTCCAAATTGTATGATCATGTTCTTATATCATTATTCTCATGTTATGTTTATGAGGTAATTTCCATTTTTCTTTCTAAACATTATCTATCATTTGATATCACCCTTTCATATGTTTCAGTTCCATTGGTTTGGAATAGAGGTATTAAGTATGATATTTCATTGAAGGGTGATATATATAATGAATATAATGGGATATTAAGAGGTGTTAATGAAGATATTTCAAAGAATGTTTAATGATATGAATAAAATACTTTTAGATTATATAGATATCACATGAACAAGATGTTTATGTATGTGTGCCTCCAATGGAACTGGACCTGTATGATTCAGGGATGGATAAAAATATTTTGTAATAAAAATTAATCTAATTAAAAATAATATCACTTTATGAAAACAATGGGATTATATAGTTGATATCACAGAATGTTTAAATTAACCATTGAGAAATAGGATGAAAAAAATTATGTAATAATTCATAGGATAATCCTACACATATGGGAAATCTATAAGTCATGTTAAATAAAGAAGTGTAGTTTTCCAAGTAAAATATCCCTAACTAAAAAATAAATTAGGGTCTATTTTTATAAGAGATAAATCTTGGGGAAACAACATAGAAATGAATTGTTTGAGTATATCTTGACCATAATTCTGGTTCACGGTTAGGGTTACCTTAAAGCACAATTAGATTGAACATACAATATGATATTCTTGAGTAAATTAAATTTTTTGTGAAAAATTAAGAAGGTCATGAATAAACTATGAAATTGAATGACCAGTGATTCCTAATTTATTGATTATATTCAATGATACTTCTAAATATGTTCCTATTTAATCTAATTCTGCTAAATTTATGCATTAATTATTTTTTGTTTTATTAAATAGATGGAACATGAAGGAATCATCTGAGAAAAATTGTGACTGCCTACAAAACAATTATCCTCTTGAGAAAGCATTTTTCATATAATATATGATGTAATATTTTGTGACTTTTCTCACTCACCTCTGTCATGGTATAAGTGGTACCATCGTTTAGGATGAACATTATAATTTACAAAGGCTAAAGATTCATTCGATTAAATATTAAATTCAAAAACATCCAAGGTCATTCTCTAGGACCTATGATTCACTAGTTTTAGAGGAATAAAAAATTGTGATTGTAATGATATATTTTGTTCTCAAATACTTATAACATTCAACAATTTTATTAACCATTTATCATTTCAGTGACAAGTCAGATCAACAGTGGAATAATATAAGAATAAATAGTAATAGGATGAAAATGAAACTTCCTAATGGGTTGAGATTAGGGGGAATATTTTTATAGTGTACTTCACTTATATATTGTGTAAAAAATGGATAATTAATTACTGTAGCTTGGAAAAAATAATAATGAATCAATTAGTGTTTATGATGTAATTGTTACAAGATAATCAACGTAAACATTTGGTTTAATCATATTCCTTGAGAGAAAAATTTACCAATTCTTTAGCAGTTTGAATCCAAGTCATCAAAAGGAATTAACAAGTGTATATGTTGAAATATTTTAATAAATAGTTCTGTATGCACTAAATGTGGTAATTGATCCTGAAAAACCTCATTGTTCTAGTGATAAGAAAAAAAAGAGACTAATAGAAGCACCAATGGAACATCGCATTGATGGAAGATAACATTTAATCCTTCTAATTTTAATGAATTTGGTATTTTACACTCATAATAATGAATAAAATGATAAAGAAGAATTTTCAAGTGTTGAAGTCCAGGACAATGAGAAAATTATTGTATAAATTATTAAATGAACATTGTTAATGAAATAATTGAATTGCATGAACCATAAAACAAAACACCCACACATAAGTGATATAGACTAAAGTAGTTTAGGAATTATGAAAGACGGATACCTAATCCTCGGGATAATAAGGATAATATGCCAAAAAACATATAAAGACAAAGGAAAAAAGTGAAATCATATACAATAAGAATTTATTTTAAGAATTATGATAAATAAGGAATAGTATTCCTCTACTCTAGAGTTTTTAATTTCATAAATTATTTTGTATAACGATCCCTAAAAAAATCTTATTACTCATCATTTAGTGAAATTTTATGTTATTATAATAATTTATAAGCTATATATAAATATATTATTGAGTAAATAAACCCAATTTGATATTACAATTTTATTCATAATCATATATCAGGGTGGGGATGAATGTTGATATTCAATGGAAAATTATTTCATAATGTTAATTGTTTATTTAAATAATAAAATGATAAATATCTTTGTAAAGAATATATGATTTATTTTTGAGTTTATTTTTGGGAAATTAATTATATATTAATTTTTTATGAGACTTTATGAATGATTAAAAATATTTTCATGTTGAACGAGGAATTATTTTAGTTTAATCCATTAAAATATATGGGATTTAGTTTTCATCAGACACGATTTTGAGGATACATAAGTTTAAATATTTATGGAATGGGTATGTTAAACTAGTGATGGTACTGGATAAATTATACAAAATTGTTTGTAATTGCTAAAATTTTAGAGTTTTAAGAAGTTAATGATGAAGCATGTGATTAATTAATGTTAATTTTATTTATTTTGACAAGAAAAATTAATCTTTAAGATCCATTTATTTTGGAAAGAATTAAGATAGAACATGAATTGATCAAAGCCCAATCATGGATGGAATTAGGATTTTAAAATAAAAATAAATCTGGTTAGTGTATATTCATGAGTTATTTATCTTCATTAGAAAGGAATCTCTTAACTTTATGAAAATTAATTTTTAGAAAAAAATTATCTGTTTAATTTCATTTTCAATGGATCATTAGTCATTTAACCCAAAAAAATAACATTATGTTTGATAGCGTATACAACACACAACATTGAACATAATAGAACTATAAAATATTATTATTTTAATGTTATAGTTATAACCATGCCATTAAATTGTAATTTATGAATTTTATTAACCATAATATGAAATATATATATACAGGTATTGATAAATGATTTCAAATTTGGCACTCAATTTTTAAAACTGTCAATTTATTCTTCAAAAATATATTTTGTTTAAAAATAAATTCCTATAAATTTAGGAGAAAATACTTTTATTATTTGGTATAAATTTTATAAATTTCATTTGATAAAAATAATTTCATTTTTAATATCAAAAAAACAACATTAGTTTAGTTTTAATAGTGAATTTTGAAATTATCTTCCTTAAAAAAGATTTCATTTTTTAAATCTTCAAAGAATCGTAAAGACATGATTTTTTGTATTTTTTTGTGAAACTATAAATTATATTTACTTAAATGTCTCATTATTAATTTAATTTGATCCTAAATTCAAATAGTAATAATTTAGTTATAAATAATCAAATTTATTACATATCAATCACAATTATACATAATTTTTGTAAAAGTTGTTTTGGGGATTAGAAAAGATATTGTTCTAGTATTTTCATTGAATTTTTTAAATTTTTTTCAAATTTTTTTTTATAATTTATAGGAATTTAATTTTATATAAAATAAATTTGGATGGATGAACTAACATTTCTTCCGTAATTAAATTTTAGTTTTTATGTAGATTTTGAATTTTAAGAGAACATTAAAAGATACATTATTTATGAAATAATGTATATTTTATGATGTAAAATATAGGAAAACATTTTTTAAAAATTTATTAAAATTTTAGAAAGTCCCATTTATGGTAATATACATAAATATAATAATAAAAAGTATAAAAAATATTAATTATTAATTATGTAATTATAACTATGAAATTATCTTTCAGTGTCCGAATACTACACTCCCATCACTAGAAAAGAAATATTTTCTGTCCTAAAAATAATATTTGTGAAGAAATATGTTCATGATAAACTATTTTATTTAATATTAATAATTAATAATTATATTTATTATTATATAAAATTTTTTAGTTATATTACCATTGTATTATCAAAATTCTTGTACAATTATTACATGTGGATGTAAAAACTAAAATAACATATTAACTATGTTCTCGTGACATAAAAGTGTTTAAAAAAGAATTTATTAAATATAAAATATTATATTTATATTTTTTAATTTATTTATATTATGCTAATTTATTTTAAAATTTTATCAATGAATTAATTACTTTAATTATTAAAGGAAACTGATGCAGTGAATAAGCATGATGTAGAAAAATAAAATAATTTATTTTCAAAAATACTAAATATATTATTAGTGAATAAAATTCTACTCATAACTTCCCAGATAAATTTGACCAATTAATTTTAATTTAATGTGTTATATTAAAATTCTATTTTTTTATTAGTGTATTTAAAGGTTAAATAAATGAATGGTTCCAAAAATTAAATTATTAATATATTCAAAAAAAATAATTATTTATTTAATAATATTCATAATCTAGAAATATAATAGGGTGGATAATATAAGTTTTATAATTTCATATATTATCTATTTATTCTCCAATTTTATATCTATAAGTAAAATTAAAACCATATAATATTGAAAAAGATGTTATAGTGGTTAATTTTATTATTCGATACTAAGTGGTTAAAAAAAATGATTAAAAAACTATAAAATCTATAAATGTTTTATTTTTTTGTGGAATTTAAGCGTAATAATACCTTATATTCTAATACCTCTCTATTTGGAATCATTTTTTATAGACAATTAATTAATTTTTTTAAATCTTTTTATGAAATACTAGGAGTTCCCTCCCCTCAATTTTAATAGGGCACCACTCATTTATCTTATTCACATTACATTTCATATTCTATATTGAAAATAAAAATTTAAATTTTTTTAGAAAATATGCTATAAATATTCTATATGTTTTCATATCTCATAGAGTCCAACCCAAGGGCCCTCAAGAGAAGATCTGAAGGGCTTGTTTCAAAGAAGAGTTAACGACCTTAACCAACCACTTTCTCTTTATTTCTTATATTTGATCCTATAAATCTATTATAATCATCATAAAACAATAAAACCATCATAATAAATATATATAAATATTATTATGATTATATAAAAACTTTTATTGATCCACTTTCTATCATATGGGACATGATATAATGATAGATGTGCACATACGACTTACCATCTCCACGAAGTGATACAATTCAACTTCCATAACCAAATTTTAGGGATTTTTATTAGAATGTGTTTAAATCATTTATAGGATATACATAAAATAATTTGAATTCTACAATTGTTACAGGACAAATATCTTCTTTCCATAAAATCATTTGGAAAACGATAATGTCTCTCATGCATGTGTGTGGACAACAAACTCCATGAAGCATTGTGATTCAATTTTAATTTTAACCACACATAAATTGAAATAAGTATATATTTGATGAAATTATTTGAAGAATATTATATAATAACTATTCTACAGTGTTGATTTGTTATTTACATTTGCTATGTTCCATCCACAAGAATGGTAAAAACAACGATAACGTGCACGTACGACCAACCATATCCATGAACGATGAAATTATTTTTTCTATAGAAATAATTATTAGATTAAACTATATATATATAATGAATATATATTATAGTTATTTTATTTTTAACATTCTTGAGGTTGTTAAATCATGATCAATGTATAAATACTGAGACTGCATAACCTAAACACGCATGAAAAATGAAGTTATAAACACCCCAAAAAAAGACATTAATAAACCAATTTGGATAAAAGGGTTATAATATGTGATAAGATAATTATATGTTGTATTATATATATATAACTATTATTCTATAATAAGGTTTTTAAAAATTTATGTTTGTTAAAGGAGTTTTTATATTCATTTTTAGACTGATGTCATTTTTAGTATTAAGTTATCATCTCAAATTTCCATCTTTAGGAAATATATTATATTTTAGATGTATATTATTTTATTAGGTATTTCTAAATCCCATTTGTCATGTTATATAGTTATCCTAATTATATTCAAAAAATTTAATGGTTCATTTCAAATTATTTCTTTAATGGATCTTATGATTCAAATGATACCAAATCAGTAAGATGTTTATGTTTCAATCACCTTTTATAGAGATTTTATACGGTTCAATTTCCATTAGATATATTATACACTGCATAAATAAATAATCAATTTCATTTATATTATAATATTCTAATTTATGAATAATTAATATTTAAGTTTTATTTTAATCACATTAATTATTCTAGAAACTGAATAAACAATTTATGGAACACCATTTATATTTTACTATTCCGTCAGGAAATATTTTCATCTATCAATGATTTTGTAAAATATTTTAAAAATGTTCTAATTAATATCTTATGATATTTAAATCAATTTTTAAACTTGTTTTTTATTTTGAAATGGTTTAAATTAAATCAAATAGGTATCTAATGAAACATGAACTTTCTTTATTTTTAAAATAATGTGAATGTTATGTTTTCCTTCGATCTTATAAAAAAGGAATATAATGTTCAACTATAATGACTGATAAATGATTATATTATTTGTTTACAAGTTTTTGAATTTGTTTTTAAAGATTTTTTTATAATATTTTTTTCTTTTGTAATTTAATTTTCTCAAGAAATAATTCCAAGATATTTTAATGTCATTTTAAATCCATTCGAAAATTATTTGATGATAATTATGATTAAGGGGGATATTATCAAATGATACCATATGTATTCATTCTTAAGGATGTTTATTATTATCAAAAAAAGATTCATACAAAACTAATTTATTTATCATGGATTATTATATGATGTTTTTATGAATTACATAAGATCTTCTAGAACATACAAGTATGGATAATAAATTTTTATTTGTTGGGTATGTTAAATCTCACCAATTAATTTATGAAACATGACTAAATAATGAGATTAAAAAGATAAATGTGAACCTCATTTCATGTAAAAACATTCATATACTCAACTAGTTTTCATATCCATAAGATAATGT
The DNA here is from genome assembly GCA_963277665.1 of Viscum album. Classification (NCBI taxonomy): domain Eukaryota; kingdom Viridiplantae; phylum Streptophyta; class Magnoliopsida; order Santalales; family Viscaceae; genus Viscum; species Viscum album. The sequence goes on from OY728146.1 coordinate 393,748,634, forward strand.
GTGTAATTGTCCTTAGTGTCCATGAGATTAATCATGGAATTTTAATTAATGACCACAATATTACGTTCAGACATGGATTTCATGTCCAAAAAGTTAATAGTGACGATTGATTTCATGTCCATAAGTTTAGGCGAGGGCCTTAATTTATTTCCATAACTTAATAAGTCAACAAGTTTCTATTTATACATGTTCACAATGTTATAATATAATATTTTGTCCATATTAATATGTCAATTTTGTGATATTATGTCATATATTAATTGATTAATTAATGATTCATGTATTTTTAATTGCCAATGTTTTTTCCATTATTATTTATTATGATATATGATATGCATGTTATGGATTTTAAATTTTTATGTGAATGTTATCATACCATTATGATCATATTTAATTCACTTTCTCACTAATATATCCATTTTTTACCCTTATTATGTGTTTTACGATCACACTTCCTTACATTTCCTCTATCTATTTTTTGAACATAACTTCTATAAATGCTATGAATATGAATGGTTATAGTAATTAAGATTAGTTTTTGATATTAATAGGGTTTTGTATGAAATTTATAGGAAAGCCTATATTAATGAAGAATAGTGTGTTATATTTTTCATATCTCCTATGAACATGTTGTTTAGGTTTAATGTTTCCAAAGTAACTAGTATAATATGATTCTGTTGTGGATCATAATATTATATAATAAAAATTAATATAATAATATTTCACATATATGTACAAAAAGGTGGGGGTATATTACACTCATAACATGTTTAGGTCTAATGACTGCACAAAAATAATAATTAAACTATCAATGCATAATCCTTTATTGCAAAAGTCATCAATACTGGAAATTCAGGCTATAGCCGCAGTTTAAAACCGTGGTTATATGTCCTCAAACCGTGGCAGTATCCCACCACCCTGTAGTAGCCCACCCCCTGCAGACCCCCCATCCTGGACACTGGACACCCCACCTTACATAAACCCCCTACCGTGAATAGCCCCTCCCTCGGGACAACACCCTTGTACCCCCCTATAAATCCGCCATCCTGGATAGACCCTGGACACCGCTCAATAGGCCCTACACACCTCCCCCCAAACCCTGGACACCCCCGAGACACACCCTGGACACCCCCCGGACAGACCCTGGAACCCCCCGGACAGATCCTAGATACCCCCTTGATAGACCCAGGACACCCCCAGACCCTGGACAACCCCAAACCCTGGACAGATCCCCCTGGACAGCCCATAACTCAACTCCTCTGGACAGCCAGCACCCCACCGTCCTGAACAGACAATGGAACACCCCCCCGAACCTGGACACCCCCACACCCCCAAACCCTTGACACCCCCCAGACCATGGACAGATCCCCCTGGACAACACAGACATCCACTCCCCTAGACGACCACCCCTACCCTCCTAGACAGACCCTAGAACCCCCCCAAGAACCTAGACACCCCCCGATATAACATCCCAGGTAAATAAAGAATATTACACTTTTATATTTATTAATATTTGTGAATTAAATGTTAATATAACTTTAAATGGAATGCTATGTTCGATGGCACACCCAAAACCCAACAACGAGTTTCAATGAAATGTTACGTTGCACACTAATAATATAATAAAATTATTTTAAATGGTTGTTTACACCTAAACATTGTAATGGTGAGAATGAACACAAATATCTAAAAAACTACTTTTTTGTTTTTTAAATATTTCAACAATTTCACAATAAATTATAGAGGCTTAAAATGCGAATGAATCCAATTTTAAGCATAAATATTCTATTATTTTTTAAAAGGTCAATTAACGACCCTTTGATGGAGAACCCTTTATAAAACTACTTTTGGTCAATTTTATATCTTATAAAAAATAAAATCCATCTTTAGAATCAGGACATCAAAATGTACTTTGTGTAAATTTTTTTTATTATTCTAATAAAGTACATTTTTAATGAATAGTTAAAATGTAGTATTTTAATTCAAAAACTACTTTTAATATAATATACTTATATGGATAGATTATCTTTTTAATTGTTTTTAAAGTGTAATTAGAATATATTTTTACCATTTTATTCAATGTTGGTTATTGGAATTAATTTCACTTTGAAATTGGACATAAACAAGTGTCAATCTTTTGACACATACTGGTTCTTAAAAACATGATATTAGTTTTGACATCAGTAATTAATTATAAAATTAATTAATAAAACTTCTATGTTTTTAATTTGGTAAAATGAAAATCATTTTTGAATTTGGAAATTCAAATTTACATTGGATAAATTTTTGGTATTTTTCTGTCAAATGTTCATTTCTAATGAATAGTGAAAAATACTGCATTTTACTTCAAAACTTGTTTTTCATCTAATTTAATTATATAGATAGATTTTCATTTTAATTGGTTTTAATGTGAAATTTAATTATTATTTATCACTTAAATTTTTTTTGGCCATTTTAATTAATTTCACTTTTCAATTTGATGTAAAAACAAGTTAATCTTTTGATAAATTTTACTTTTCAAAAACACGTCTTTCATTGTTACAATGGGAATTATTATTAAATTAATCACTGCAATTTTTGTGTTTGGAATTTGGAAAAATGGATTCCATATTTGGAATCTTATGGTACAAATTATGTAATTAAGACTCTATTGTTTTTGGACATTATGAATATTAACGACATTAATTATCTTTAATTATCGTGATTTATTATTAATCGGGTAGTTAAGGGTAATAAAAAAACATAATAATTATATAAAATGACACCAAATTTTTTCAAAATCCTCTTTTTTGAGTCATGGCCGACCATGTGGAGATTTTTACACATCTTTAGGGCCCATGGAGTCACATGGGTGTGATAGTGACATTTATGATATTTTTTTTAAAAAAGAAGAGAGATATATCAAAGGTTTGTATATCCAAAGTAAAACAATATTAATTTCGTTTAAATAAATTATCATTTTGACTATATATATTCATTTTAAATCTAAGAAGATTTCATACATCATGATAATTTTTTTTATAATTTTAAGACATTAAATAAATAAATTTATTTATGACACCATGATGATGCAGTGATTACCTTATTAATGAACGATTTAAATAAAATGAAAAGATAAGGTAAAATCTATGAAATAAACATGTCAAAAACCTATTTTATGGGTAGATTTCGAACCCTTATCACCTTATCCTAAAAATATATCATTGTGGGACCTTTAAAATCAGAAATAATTTTGTAATAAAGTACGATTTCAAGACTTTCCAAAAGTGACCCTCCTCCCTCTATAAAAGGCCCCCACCTCTACCCCATTACCCACACCTCCAATTCCCTTGTCTTGTCCAACCTTTTCTCATATTATCTCTCAACATCCATATCTTACTCTTATAATCCTCACATTGGGCAGAAGTCTTTCCAAGGATTCCTTTGGCTCAAATCAAAAAGTGTTACCAAATTTAGAGGTAATGTATTCTCTCGAGTTTTGTTCATTTATTTTCCTTATTTACTCACCACTATATTCTTATTTTTCAATCCCATAATAAAAAAATTATCCTCAATATACTAGGATTTTTATGATTAGGATTATACCTACAATTACACACACCTCCGTCTAATGGTTAAAGAACATGATGTTTCTGTCGGTGGCGAATTACTGCCTCACGAAACGATGATTATTCAATCTTCTTTTAACAAATATTATGGTGTCCATTAATATTTAACTATATTTATATTTCATATATATTATATTTATGTCATCTCAAAGATTCTGTATTTTATTTTTAAAACATATGTTTATGCTTTTCATGTTGTGCAAATGCGATAATTTCATCAGAGGAAATGTGGACTACCGCACCCTCATGTGGTGTGACACGTTCATGAGAAACATGGAATTTATAAATAATGTAATTAATGAAATTATGTTACCTATATAACGTATATATTATATTGTAATTATAAAATATATATGTCTCATTTAGTTTTAAAGTCCATTAAGATGACAAAAAAATGAATGTAGCATTCATGCGCATGTACGACCTACCATCTCTATGAATGGTACATTTCATTTCTTATCTCCATACATTATGGAATATTATTAAATACATATATACTATATATATATGATATTTAAATCATGAATACCGTTATGAAGATGATGTACTTATAACTACATGGGAAATTCTTTTAAAACAAGTTCATTTTTGACTCATGTACCAAACATCGAAAAAACGTATGATATGAACTATCATAATAAACAAATTATTATAAAATTATAATATAAGATATTAATTGAATAATAAACATTATAGGAAGTCCTTATGAAATTATAAATTGACCAAACTTTATTTTTCAGGAATATAATGAAATGAACAAGACAAGTCGGACTTGAGATAAGGGGTTTTCTTATCTCGCTTTTAATTCTATGAGATTTCCACTGTTCGACGCTTATTTATTGCATGTGGTGTATTTTGTACTGAAATTTTCTATATATTACCATGAATCTATTTATATTCATGGTATTATGTGATTAATTTTGTGTTTCTAATCTTTTGGTCATACGACTCGATTGATTACAATGAGGTAATGGGGTTTTATCTCACTTTTTATTCCCATGAGATTCATGCTACATTTGCCACTATTTCCTTTTGTGTGGTGTATGTATTTCCCATGATTGTATTATTTGTGTAATATAATTTACTTTATGGGTATTTACGTCGTCATTGTATGACCCTTCTTTCATGGGGTGTACGTTTCGAAAGTTACCCAAATCAGTAAGGGAACCGTTCAACCTCCTCTTTTTTAAAAGAAATATTTTTGTTAGGTCTTTTAATTTACATCTTCTTATGTAGGGATATGTTATTATATATCATTATTGTTTTTAATTTTATGTCCAAGTGATGAGATACCATTTAAATCTCTAATCAACTAATTTTATGATTTTTAAAGTGACGTCGTTAGCCAGTCGAATTTCTGTAAGGGAGCTTCTTAACTCAATTTCAATTCTTTGTGTTAAACCTCTACTTCTTGATTATGTCGTACTATAATTTTTTTTTGGATATACTCTGATTGTTTTAAAAAAATATCAACTTATATTTGTTGTATTTATATTTTTCACACATAATTATGTTATTGATTTATCCTTAATTTAAGGATACCGTCTTTGTACGGGACTTCGTCTCAATCTTCTTTCACTGTGGCGTCATTTGATTTCCACATGAATTTATTTTAAACAGTTTATAAAACCATTTTTCATTGAAAATGATTCATTTTACAAGAATCATTTTACTAAAAAAATTAATGTTTTTGTCTTATGTATGCGATGACAATGACTTCTCCGCCAACGTGACCATTATTTGAGTTTCATCTTCCTCTACAAGACATAACTTTTTTTAAATGAAAAATAAATCCCATGTTTTAATTTACTTTTATTTTGATATTGAAAATTGTTTTGATAATGTTTTGATTATATCAATGTGTTGTATTGATATCTTGTGATTGAAATGTGGAAATGTTGTGTTTCCTTTATGCATGTTTTATGTGATACAGTTATGTTATGGTTCAGGGGAATTGTTTATGAATAAGGGTGGTTCCATCATAAACTGAGGGCAGGTGAGCCCGAGATAGCTTTCTAATGAATTTTGTAACACGAAGGAGTTAAACGCTAAGGTTTCTACGAAGAGATTTAGGGAATATACTGTAATGGGTAATCCAAACGTAACCATGAGGGTTACTCCCTACATAAGAATGTTATGAATTTCTCAAGTTACCTTTATGTCTTATGATTTCTATGAGTTCTTCATCAATATTATGATTTCACATGGTATGTTAAAGTGCTTATGTCTTATGAGTAAAGTAGGATTTTTTTGATTCTTATGTATACATGGACTAATGTTTTCTTTCCATATTTTTATATCCCTTACTGAGATTTTTATGCTCATAACAAGTTTTTGAAATGTTTTTCACATGACATAAATTGGAATAGGGTCAAGGATGGGGTCGAGGAAATGTCATTCTCTCTAAAACATGTAACTAGACATGAATCTTTTATTCAAGAGTTTTTATTTTGTGAAAAAATGGAAACTGAGTAAATGTGTCTACTTTATAATCTTTTGAGATGTAATATTTATGTCTTAATTCTCTAAAACTGTAAACCTGTAAATATACTCAATGTGATTTATTAATTTAATTATTGATTAAGTAATGTTAAAAAAAGAGTCCTTATAGTTGGTATCAAAGGTCGGTTTAGATAACTTTAGAGGTTAGGGTATTTTTTAAGCTTAAGTGACATTACAATAACTGTTAGGATTTCAAAAACAGTCATAGATTTTTAGATAATGTTAATGTGTTTAAGATAACATGAATAATTATATCTTAGTATTATATGATTATTTTACTGATATACTCACACCGAACTTTTTGGTTCTAGAAAATGGCTGGATCTAGCAGGAACCAAAGTAACAGTGGATGTGAAGAAAACTGTGACGGTTTTCCAAACTATCAACTGAATGATATTAGAGCTGTAATGAGAAATCTTGTGGTTATTCTCAAGAAACTATTTGGAGTTATGATTGACCTCCTAAACCATGGTGATTTTCATAAGGCTTCATACATCTGAGAAACAAATACCTACGTAAGTTCAAGTAATAATAATAAATGTAACAATGTTCAAAAACCTATGTGTCAAAGATGTGGAATGAAAAACATAGGAAAATGTTTCAAAGGGACAGAAAGATGCTATAGATGTGGAAATGAAGGTCATAAAGCATGAGCCTTCCATGGAAAATAAATCATATAGTTGAATCTAGGAAATGGAAAGAAGTTCTTTCTGAAGGATCAATTGAATGTTTTAAATGTGGTGTGCAAGGTCATTATGCAAACACATGTCCTATGAAGTAGTTCTGGGAATGAGATCACCAGGATCGTACAAATATTCGTTTACCAATACCTAATTCCATTCTGATTGAGTATTATGAAACTCACAATGTCCAATGAATGGTATGGATTATTTCTTAACATATGTTTTCATATTATTGAAATATTAGGATATGATTCATGATTTTTTTATCAGAATGAAGAATTTCCGGATAAGTTTTAAAGGAATGGTTAATAGATCATGAATAATGTTTAATGAGTAAGAAGTCAACATATGTGGGATTCTGAAGTTATGATAGCTAATAATATGGTGAAATTCATAAAAGTATTAAGGATCTTTTGATGAATATATTACAATAGAAGTCTTTTTATTGTATGTGTAACCTTGATGTTTGATATATGAAAATTTTATTCAAGGAATAATTATCTTTTCTTTTGTTGATATAGTTATAAATAACCATTTGGCTTAATATGATCCTTGAATTTGAGGTAATTATCAGTTAATACATTTTGCGATGAAAAACGAAAGTTATTAGATAAAATTTGTGGTTAAAATATGTTATACTTATTTTTGATGAATTTATCTCTTTTTGGGAATGTTATAAAATTATGTAGTTTTTTAAAAGGGACAACCCACAAACCATGTGACAACCCGTCGTTTCGGATGAAGCTATTAGAATCAAACCCACAACCAACGTGCGACTGGTATTTATCACCTACCACAGGACTACATGAAGTCCCTGGTTAGTATGACTAATTATTTTTAGTTAGATGATCTTATGAATTAGGAATAAGTTGATTTAGGGGAATGATTAACCAATCATGGAGGATATGTGATTAGGTTAATTACTTTTCAGTATGAGGATTTAAGAGTAACATATGTTATTTTGAGATAAATGTTAAGATTTACCTTCAAATAATATGTGATTAAATCCTTCAGAGATTTGGGTCTCAATATTAGTTTGGATTAATTTGATGAATTTCATGGATAACTATTTATTTAATTGTCTTTCATGAACCTTGGGTTCTTTTTGTTGAATTTTAGAGATTAAGAGTAGTATTTATTTTTATAAAGGATTATCCTTTTGGGGATTATCTGATCTTGTACTAAAAATTTTGGTTTTGGTTATGGTCTAAAGACATGGGTAATATATAGTTCATCTTTTGTGGATTAGGAGATTCTCAAGAAGTTGATTATAGCACTCTTAATCTAAACAAGTCATCCAAAATACTCATCTTTTGGAGAAACTATGAGTTTGTGTAAGAAATATAGTAAAATAATAAAGTCTACAAGAAAATTATTTATGTTTCCGAATGAGTTAGTTAAGCACGTAAACAAATTCCTCAATGAAAAGTATCATAAATCAAAACCATTTTCTGTTAACTTTTCTAAATGGGGAATCAAATACCGTTTAACCCATCACAAGTTTGTGATTTTCTGGTGGTTAACTTTCTCCTAAACATGTTTTCTATAACTCTCCATCAGAACATGGAACATTGTTTTCTAATCCATATCAATGTTTTCCTATATGGAATCCTAGTATGGGTTATCTCGGGTGACCTTTTTACTTCACTTTCTTTCTTTTAAAGTGACAGTTTAATTGACTCCTTTTCTGATGTGGGGCTTTCAATAAAGTTTCCGTGCCCAATTTTAAAATTGCAAGGACGCAATTCAAAAAAGGGGGAAGGAGGTAACATCCCATGTAATTAAAAAAAATTACATTTTCAATTTTATTAATATTTTTTTAAAAAAATTTATTATTTCTTTAAAAGGAATGCTTTTTTAGATGGCGTACCCAATATTCAAAAATGAGTTTCTTTGAAATCTTACATTGCACCCTAATTATAGAATATTATAATTTTAAATGGTAGTTAACGCCTAGACGTTGTATTGGATGGAATGAACAGAACTAACTAAAAAATGATTATATATGTTTGTTAAATATTTTAACAATTACCCAATAAATGATAGAGGCTTAAAATGCGAATTAATCCAATTTTAAGCATAAATATTCTAATATTCTTTAAAAGGTCGATTAGCCGTATTTTGATGGATAACCCTTTTTAAAACTAATTTTTGTAAATTTTATATGTTATAAAAAAAAATCCTTCTTTAGATATGGGACATCAAAATGTACTTTGTGTAAATATTTGTTATTTTTCCGATAAAGTTCATTTTTAATGAATAATGAAAAATGATGTACTTTATTTAAAAACCTCATTTTAATATAATTTAATTATATGGTTAGATTATATTTTTAATTGGTTTTAAATTTTAATTAGAACATATTTTTACCATTTAATTCAATGATGGTAATTGGAATTAATTTTACTATGAAATTAGACATAAACAAGTGTCAATATTTTGATATATATTATTTCTTAAAAACACGCTATTTGTTTTGACAGCGGGAATTAATTATAAAATTAATTAATGAAACTTCTATGATTTTAATTTGGTAAAATATACAACATTTTTTAATTTGGAATATCAAATTTACTTTGGATAATTTTTTTGTAATTTTCTGACAAATGTTCATTTTTAATGAATAGTGAAAAATACTGCATTTTACTTCAAAATTGATTTTTCATCTAATTTCATAATATAGTTATATTTTAAATTTAATTGGTTATAAATTGTAATTTAATTCTGTTTTTATCACTTAATACAATGTTGGTCATTGGAAGTAATTTCACTTTTCAATTGGATGTAAAAACAAGTCAATCTCTTGATAAATTTTACTTCTTAAAAACCCGTCTTTGGTTTCACAAAAGGAATTATTTTTAAATTAATAACATGAATTTAAGTGTTTGGAATTAGTTAAAATGGATTCCATATTTGGAATTATAAGGTCCAAATTATGTAATTAATACTCTTGTTTACGGACATTATGAATAGTAACAACGGTTATTATCTTTAATTATCGTGATTAATTAGTAATCGGGTAGTTAAGGGTAATAAAATAACACCATAATAATATAAAATGACCCAATTTTTTTTCCAAATCCTCTTTTTTGATTCATGGCCGGCCATGGGATGATTTTAACCCAACTTGAAGTGCCATGGAGTCATATGGGTGTTATAGTGACATTTATGACATTATTATTTTAAAAAGAAGAGAAATATAACAATGGTTTGTATATCCTAAGTAAAAACATTTTAATTTTTCATAAATAAATTATATATTATACTATAAATATTCATTGGAAAGATAAAAATAATTCATACATCATGATATTTTTATTTTAATTTTTAGACGTTAAATAGATAAATTTATTTATGACACCATGATGATGTAGTGATTACTTCATTAATGAATGATTTAAATAAAATTATAAGATAAGTTAAAATATAATACATACACTTGTAAAAAACCTATTGGACTGGTGTATTTAGAACCCTTATCACCTTAAATTCAAAATATATCTTTGTGGGACTTTTAAAATCCGAAAACCATTTTATAATAAAGTAACATTTCAATACTTTCCAAAAGTGACCCTCCTCCCTCTTAAAAAAGGACCCCACCTCTACCCCCTTACCCAGACCTCTCAAGCCATTGGATTGAACAAACTCTACTCATATTATCTCTCAAAATACCTCTCTTTTTACTAGAAGCCTCACTTTGGGTATAAGTATTTCTAATGAAGCCTTTGGATCCAATAAAAAAGAGTTACCCGATTTAGAGGTAATATCTTCTCTCGAGTTTCATTCTTTTATTTTCCTTCTACACTCACCACTATATTATTATTATTTGATCCCATAAAATATAATTATCCTCAATATACTAGGAATTTTCTATGATAAGGATTCTACCTACACTTACACATCCCTCCGTCTAATGGGTAAAGAACATACTGTTTCTGTGGGTGGCGAATTATTGTCTCACGAAACCATGATTGTACAATTTTTTAACACCTTTTATGGTGGCCATTAAGATGTCAATATATTTATATATGATATATATTATATTTTTTTACTCTAAATTATTCTTTTTTTTATTTTTAAAACATACCTTTATGCTTTTCATGTTGTGAAAATGCGATAATTTAATCTGAGGAAGTGTGGACTACCGCCCCCTCAAGTGATGGGACTCGTTCATGCCAAAAATGGAATTTATAAAGAATGTAATTAATGAACTTATGTTACCTATATAATATATATATTATACTTGAATTATAATATATATTCCTCGTTTAGTTTTAAAGTCCATTAATATGAAAAAAATGAAAGTAGTGTTCATGCCTACGTACGGCCTACCGTCCCCAAGAACGGTACATTTCATTACATATCTCAAAACATTATGGAATGTTATTAAATACATATATATAGGATATATATGATATTTAAATCAAGAAAACAATTTTGGAGATGATTTACTTATAACTACATGGGAAATTCTTTTTAAACAAGTTCATTTTTGACACATGTACCAAACATCGACAAACCGTATGATATGAACTCACATAATTAACTAATTATTATAACATGACAATATGTGATACGAATTGAATAATAAAATTTAATGTAATTACATACTAAATTAAAAATTGACCAATGTTTATTATTCAAGAATATAAAGAAACAAACACTACAAGTCGGACTTGAGGTAAGGGGATTTCTTATCTCGCTTTTAAATTTGGTAGATTTCCATTGTTTGGAACATATTTATTGCATGTGGTGTATTGTGTACAGAAATTTCATATATATTATCATTATTCTATTTATATTCATGGTATTATGTTATTCATTTGGTGTTTATTATTGTTTGGTCATACGACTCGATTGATTACAACGAGGTAAGGGGTTTTTATCTCACATTTTATTCCCGTGAGATTCATGCTACATTTTCCACTATTTATTTTTCTATGGTGTATGTACTGACCATGATTTTATTATTTGTGTAATATAATTTAATTTATGGATCTTAAAATCTTCATTATACGACCCTTCTTTCATGGGGTGTACGTTTCGAATGTTACCGTAATCGGTAAGGGAACCTTTCAACCTTTTATTTTTTTTAAAAGACTTATTTTTTGATAGGTCATTTAATTTACATCTTATTATGTTGGGATATGTTCTTATATATCATTTTTTCTTCAAATTTTATGTACAACTATTGAGATACCCTTTTTATCTCTCATCAACTCATTTTTGGAATTTTAAAGAGACTTCGTTAGGCTGTCAAATTTCTGTAAGGGAACTTCTTAACACAATTTCAATTCTTTGGGATAAACCTTTGCTTCTTGATTATTTCTTACTATGAATATGTTTGGATAACCTCTGAATTTTTTACACATAATATCCAATTATATTGGGTTTATTTATATTTGTCACACATAATTTTGTAATTGAATTATCCTTAATCTAAGGATACCGTCTTTGTACGGGACTGCGTCTCAATCTCCTTTCATTGAGGCATCTTTTGATTTCAAGAAGAATTTATTTTATACGGTGTACAAAAACTTTTTTCATTCAAAAGGAATATTTTTACTTGAAGCATTTTACTAAATGTCAAAAGGAATGTTTTTGTCTTACGTATGTGGTGACAACGACTTCTTCGCCGCCGTGACCATTATTTGAGTTTCATCTTCCTCTACAAGTGATAAATTTTTTTAAAATGAAAAATATATACCACATTTTACTTTTCTTTTATTTTTCGATTTAAAATAGTTTGGATAATGTTTTGATTATATCAATGTGATGTATTGATATCTTGTGAATTAAATGTCTAAGTGTTATGTTTCCTTTATGCATGTTTTATGTGATACGATTATGTTATGGTTCTTGGGCATTATATAGGAAGACGGGTGGTTCTGTGATAATCTAAGGATGTGTGAGCCTGTGATAGCTCTCCAATGCATTGGGTAACATGAAAGAGTTAAACGATAAGGTTTTTAAGAGGAGATTTAGGGAATATACTATGATGGGTATTCCAAACGTAACCACGAGGGTTACTCCCTATGTAAGAATGTTATGAATGCCTCAAGTTAACTTTATGTATTATGATTTCTATGAGTTATTCATAAATATTATTCTTTCACGGGGTATGTTAAAATGATTATGTTTTATGAGTAAAGTAGGATTTATTGACTCTTTTGTATACATAGAATAATGCTTTCTTCCCGTATTTTTATATTCCTTAATGAGATTTTTATGCTCATCACAAGTTTTTGAATTGTTTTTCACATGAGATAAACTGGAATAGTGTCATGGATGGGATCAGGAAAATGTCATGCAGCCTAAAACATGGAACTAGGTCGGACCCTTTTGTTCATGTGTTTTTTATTTTTTGAAAAAATGTAAACTGAGTAGATGTGCCTACTTTATAATCATTTGAGATGTAATATTTATGTCCTAATTCTCTAAAACTCTGCACCTGAAAATATCCTCAATGTAAATTATTCATATAAATCATGAATAGTTAATGTTTAAGTCCGGGTCCTAATACCCCAGACCCCACCAGACCCCACCAGGCCCCCCAGACCCCCCCCAGGCCCCCCAGTCCAGCCCCCACCCCCACCACCCCGCCCTTTTCCCCTCCCCCTGCCCCTGCCAGCCCCCACTATCATCCCCTACCAGCCCCCACTAGAACCCCCCTTCCAACCCCACTTGCACCCCTTACCTACCTCACTTGCACCCCCTGCCAGTCCCCTCCCCCTTCTAGTTCCCCCCATGCCCCCTACCAGTCCCCTCAAAATTAATTTATACATGAAATCTACTTACATAATAAGAATTAAACAAATCCAAATATATATAAAAACATAACTACACTTATATGAGTCTCCCTATAAGAAAAACTATCAAAGATGTCTGGAACCATCTCAAACGTACCTGCAACACAAGGAAGAACATATTAGTGCGCATCCCTTAAAATTATTGTAAAACAAAAAATATTAGAATATTCACAAAAATATAACTCAATAAACATGAATTGTGAATCCCCCCCAACTGGACCCCCTTGGACAGCAGCCCCCCCTGCTGGACCCCCCTTTCACCACCCCAACTGGACACCCCCCTAGCACCCCAAATGGAACCCCCCCCCTTCACCCCTGGACAGTAGCCACCCCCCTACATCCCTTACACCCCATTCACACACCCCCTCACACCCCCTCACACTTCCCTTGAATCCCCCTTTCCCCCTGCTGGACCCCCCTTTCACTTCCCCTGTTGCCCCCCCCCCCACACACACATACCATGGACCCCTAGAACACACCCCCTTTCACCCCATTTCACACCCCTGCACCATTGCTGGACCCCCTAGACAGCAGCCCCCCACCCCCTACTAAACCCCCCTAGATATCAACACCAGACCCGTGGACAACAGTCCCCCCTAGACATATCTTACACATATCCTAAGGGTTCATTAGTTAAGCAGATTGACCAAGCATGTGAGATTCATGTGTTTCCCTTAGATGTACCTACGAAATCATAAGCTGTAGAGGCGGATTTACCTAGTGTCGAGAGTGTTATTTCCCAAGTTCCTTTCTATTTTGTATCCATATTATATTTATAATATTTCAGTGAATGACTTATTTTAGATTTCAATGGAATTTGAGTTATCTGGAACCTTCTATTATTGCATCTACATATAGTGCTCCACCTCCCTTGGATTTAGATGATAGAAAATTGATCAAGTTTATAGTCAAATAGTATCTCCATGTTGTTATAGGTGATGTGAATTAATCTCATAAGGATTAATTGAGGTAGAAATTGTAGAATGGGTTTTCAAGGATTAGGTTGACCAGTTGAAATAGTTGACAACTCTACTCAAGATATTCATGGAGGAGAATATTTCTTTAGTAGTATAGAGAGATGAAAAAAATATTACTATAGAATTTTTCAATCTTATTAATCCTTTCATATATGTATTCAATACTCCAGTGGCTACCTGATGGAAGTAAAAAATTGCAATAGTATAGTTCTGGGCCACAAGCATTCGGCCCAACTGGAATAGGCTAAACCAATCCAATAATCTCCCTTGTTCCATCCCTTGATTAGAATGAGTTTAAGAGTGCGCTTATTTCTCTAAATTTTCATAGTGTGGCTAGTCATGATGGGTTCACAAATTAATTCTTTATGTTCTACAGGGACATAGTTTGTGATGAGCTCCTTAACGCTATGAGGGAGTTCTTTAAACATTCCTCATTGCCCTATGGAATCAACAACAATTTTATTGCCCTAATCCTAAAGAAATAAAATGATGTGGATGTAAAGGATTTCAGACCTATTTCTACTAGGAATACCATTCCAAAAATCATTAGCAATATTATTTCTATGAGGTTAGGATCCATTTCTCATGGGTTTATCTCTTCAAATCAGCCACACCAGATAGCCCTTGGACACGCCCCTGGACATCCCCCTAGACACCCCTCCTGCACCCTGCCCCATGCACTACAGACCCCCCGACCCCCTCCCTGGACAGCCTTTGTACACCACCTAGACAACACCTCATAGACACCCCACCCACACCCTCCCCTAACCCTATAGACCCCTCGACACCCCCAGAAAACCCTTTGACACTCTACATGCACCCTGCCCTGTAGACCCCCCGGAAATCCATTAGACACACCCCTGGATAGCCCCTCCCAGTCACCCCACCCACACACTCCCCCTGCCCTGCAGCCCCCCCGACACCCCTCCTAGGCAGCCCTTGGACACCCCACCCGGACAGCCCCTCCTATAAAATTCTATAGCCCTCAGTACCTTCACTTCATTATGAAAGAATGCTAAATTAACAAGGCCTTCAAACATTTCCATGAATAGTCTTCGTTGTGCTTAGTATGAATAATATACTTCCACCACTTATAACTCAGACCCTCTAGTAGGATTGTTACAAAAATATCCATAAGAGACTCATAAATCTAAATCTAAATAAAAATATCTTCATCCTTCAGTACCAAAACCAATCAACCAAATAATCTTGTTACCCAGGAATTATTATGGTGCTACCATATTTATTCTGGGGTTCCTAGGTGTGCCTTCAAGATCGATTTATTCAAGGCTTCTCAATCTTTTAGGTGGGACTTCTTATGGGATGATTTGGATTTTCTCGGCTTTCTGACTAGGTTGTCGTCTCTGGTTAAAAGATGTGTTTCTAACCCAATGTTCGTGGTGAACATTAATGGATGTTTAAATAGCTAATTTTATGGGAAAATAAGGCTCAAGAAATGAGATCCTCTTTCACCATTCCTTTCTGGGATTTTCTGGGAGTTTTTCTCGTGCATCCTGGAATGCAGGAGGTTGGTGGATGGTGTGGTGGCTGGTGCAGGCTGGAGTGGCTAGTACGGACGGGAAGGCAGGCGGTAGGGCGATGACAGGGGGATGGTGTGGGCTATAATAGGTGACATAGGGGTGGAGCAGGCTATATTGTATGTGGATGGGGGTTGTTGGGCATGTGGAAAAGGCTGGTGTGTGCTAGGATGAAGGAGTCTGGCGGCTGGTGAGGGATGAAAGTTGCGGCTGGGGCTGTTCTATAAGTGGCAGAGGGCTGGCATGAATGTTTTGCATGAGGTTGGGGTGGTGGCTCGTGTGGTGGCGGGTGCGAGCTGAATTGTAGGTGGATGAGGGCTCGTGCGGGCACAAATGCAGGTGGAAAGGGGCTGGAATGCTAGTAGAAGGGGGATGGATATAGGTGGGGTGGGGGGGGGGGGGTGGGGGGAAGTTGCGGGCTGTAATGCCGGTGGTAGCATGCTGAAATGAAGGTGGAAGGGGGATGGTGTTGGCTGGATGTGGCTGAAGGAGGGACAAATCATGGCATTATGACTTTGTGACCGCGACATGACTGCGGAGTGACCGCAACAAGACCATGATGTGACTACGGTTTTACTGCGGCATGACCACGGTGTGACCATGGCACGACCACATCAAGACCGCAACGTGACCGTAGCGTGACCGTGATGTGTTGGCTCGGTCCAACGACCTCCGCGAGGTAGGATCTTCCGGCCAGGAGCGAAGGGAGCAGGAGGACGCGGGGAAAAATTCCGGTCGTCGCCCAGCTGGTAGAAATTGTGATTAGACAGTCTTAAAATTGATCAAAAGACTCATGGAATACTATCACTTTGATCCACCGTGGGGTATCGTCCTTGAGTAGGGCCAAATCAAGACATTAAAGCGGCTTGACCACAATATTACCACGACGTGTTGGCACGGTCCAATGACATCTGAAGGGCATCATCTTCCGTCCAGGAGAGAAGGGAGCGGGAGAAGTCTGAGAAATGTTCCGAACGTCTCCCTACAGGCAGAAATTGTGATTATTCGGTTTCATCTATGATCACAAAAATCATGGAATATTATCACTACGACCTTCCATGGGGTGTCGTCTTGGATCAGGGCGAAGTCACAGTGTGACCATGGTTTGACTGCGGCGTGACAGCGGCGTGACAACGATGTGACGGTGGTGTGACCGCTGCGTGACTGCGGCGTGTTAGCCCAATCCAACGTCATCTGTAGGGCCGCATCTTCTGGACGAGAGCGATGGGAGTCGGAGGTGGTGGGATAACATTTCTGTCATCGCCCCATCGGCAGAAATTGTGATTAGTCAGTCTATACATTGATCACAATAATCCTCGAATAATATCACTATGAACCACCTTGGGGTGTCATACTAGAGTAGGGCCAAATCACGACATTACCTTGGGGTGTCTATGGCCTGACCGCAGCATGACCATGACATTACTACGGCGTGACCGCGGCATGGCCATGGTGTGACTGCGGCTTGTTGGCCTGGTCCAGCGACATCCGCGGGGCAGCATCTTCCGGCTAGGAGTGAATGGAGGGGGAGGAGGAGGTGCAACATTCCGGTCATTTCCCCGCTAGCAGAAATTTTGATTTGTCCGTCTCAACATTGATCTCAAGACTCATGGAATACTATCACTCCAAACCGCTGTGGGGTGTCATCCTGGAGAAGGGCCAAATCACGACATTACCACAGCGTGACCGCGGCTTGTTGGCCTGGTACAACGACATCCACGGGCCAACATTCTGACCGTCGCCCCACTTGCAGAAATTGTGATTAGTCAGTCTCAACATTGATCACATGACTCATGGAATACTATAAATACGAACTGCTACGGGGTGTCAACCTAGAGCAGGGCCAAATCATTGTGTCACCACAGTGTGACCACAGCATGACCGCGGCGTGACCGCGGTGTGACCGTGGTGTGTTGGCCTAGTCCAGCGACATCCGCAGGGCACCATCTTCTGGCCAAGAGTGAAGGGTCTTGGAGGAGGAGGGGAATCATTATGTTCATCGCCACACCGACTGAAATTGTGATTAGTCATTCTGAACATTGATCAAAATACTCATGTAATATTTTCACTACGAACCTCCACAGTGTTTTGTCCTGAAGTAGGGCCAAATCACGGCATTAGTACGGAGTGACTGTAGCGTGACCACGGTGTGACTGTGGTGTGTTTTCCCGGTCCAAAGACATCCGCGGGGCATCATTTTCCATCCAGGAGCGAAGGTAGAGGGATGAGGTGTGGCAAAATTTTGATCGTCGCCTCGCTGGAAGATGACATCACAGATCAACTATTTAATATGCTATAAAAAGAGATCGTCAGAGAAGGTTGTAGCATGCGACACAATGAAGAAATTTCTAAAGGGAAACAAAATGATGGAAATGAATCATACACCCTACACAAACCATTTACAAATTCATTCACTTTGCCTAAAAATTGAAATTTTATTTATAATATCCAAAGCGTGAAAAAGAAAGTGTCATGGTGAAGGCATATTCCTAGTCAGGCAATGTCATTTGATTTAAACGAGTATGATTAGAAAATTTATATTATTCACAGAAAACAAAAACTAACTAGCCAAAAAACAAACCCCAACAAGAGGTATTTGAAAGACACCAACCAAATATAGAAATTGATACAAATTACTATAACTATTATTTGGTTTAGAAGACAACAAACTTTCGTTAGAGGGATTTGATTATAAAATAATTGCATTGATTTATCACAAAATTCGTTTAATTATATTTAACATTTATTCTAAACATCATTCAGCACAAATCAAAAGCAATAATTTATGCAACTAGATCAACATTACTATTATTGTGAGTTTTCGCAAATTGCGAACCTCCATTGGATGGGGTTTTATTACGAAAACATGACTTTATTTGTCAAATGAAACAATTTTATTAAAGAAAACATATTCAAGATATGCAATTCAATATAATTAAGCAAAATTTAGAAAGATTCTAAATTCAATTTAAAGCATTATTGAAATAAAGAGGCTAGAAGATGGATGCTACCCCAAGGTGGAACCAAACCGTCTAGTTCAGATCTTGGAGCTTTCTAACTAGAAGTTGCTTCTCCCCCACTGGGTATACGCCCCATCACACACATGTAAGGACACCTACCCGCTATGCACACACCCTCATGGCCATGAGCATGTTCTAGTGGATTCTTTCACATATTCTTATATGCATATACCAGTCTGCACTCACCTGTGTATGCATATATATATATATATACACACATGGGAACACATAGACCCATACATGCATAATCACTACCATGGTTGACTATACAAATAACGGGGGAACCCACATACATATAATTTCTTACCTATGCACACGTAGGTGAGTCGCCCGCAACTTGGATACTCAAAACCTAAAAGTAGGGATCAACGCACTATACAAAGGATATTAGAAACATTAAAACACGTAAAGGATGCTACATAACCAGTGAGAAACCAACCAATGACATCAAAGCCTTACCTCGATTGGGAGAGCCAAATCCACCTGAACCAACAAGAAATGATCCAACGCCCTACTAAGAACATAATATATAGTCAGAAACACTGAAATCACCAAATACATGAGGTTTGAGACAAGTAGTTACCATATAATCTTACCTCGGATCAAAGCCGGTGGACTGAATCAATTTGAACCCCATTTCCCCCCTTTGCAGAATATTATTATCCTTTCTCCATAGAATGAAGTAAAAGACCTATGTGGGCAATGTGATAATGAAAATAAAATAAAAACTAAACTATAACATACCTGTCTCTTGTGACTGTACACATCACAATCAAACATATAAGAACCACAATGACCCACGGGTCAAATAATGTTCTTGAAATCAAGGGGGAAATAGATCCATGTTTCTAAATGAGACTATCAAATAGTACATTCATATTAATTAACAATTATTCTTCCTATTAATGGTATGTAATTAGTTTTACTTGAGTTTCAACTTAATTTGGTTTTGATCGATAAATGTTTTTATCCCACCCAATAATAAAAGTTTACTAGAGGACAAAATTTCTAATCAAATAGAATATATCATAACGAAAAATGAATCCAAAACTATGTAACATGATGAACATGATAAGAAAGAATGTTTGATCATATAGTATAATAAGTTATAAAATGATAAAACAAAAAATGAAAAACATTGAGAGTTCTCTAATTTATCAATTGAATATGCAATTTTCAAACAATAATAAACATGTTAAAGGAGAGAAAACCATGTTTCCTCCACATAAATGTTCAGATTTGTGAGAAATAAGAAAGCTCAATGAAAATCAAACACTTTTGATCTATAAAGAACATCACTCTAATGTTTAGAAAAAAGCCTAATAGCTTAGAAGTTGACAAACCCACCTTATTACCATACTTGTTGATATAAAAAAATCAAATGGAAGTGTCACAAAACAGACACATCACATATTATTTTGAAGGAAAATAATTTTTCAAAATGAATCCTTTATATAGTGTTGTCATTCCATAGAAAAAATCAACATAGAGAAAATACGAAAATACATTCTTGTTAATACCATATCTAAAAAAGTTTTAACACCTTTACCATGAGTTAATTAAATAATTATAGGGAACATTTCATCTCAATAAAACTTTATTATTTAATAAAAAATTGTTACAATATAGCCCTACCCCCTGCCCCCTGCCCTATAGACCCCCTGCCCCTACCCGGCTCCACCCCCCCCCCCAACCCCCTTCCCCCAGCACCCTGCCCCTACCCTTAGAACCTACCCCCTGCCCTCAGCCCCCCTTCCCCCCCTCCACCCTGCCCCCTTCCCCCTACCCCATGTTTACATACTTGATATAATCATCAATCACACCAAAGATGAATAATATTGTACGATGATCCATTTCCCACTCTTCCCTGCCGAAAGTAATAAACGAATATGATCCAGATATCCCCCCTGTTTTGGGCAGTGTGGGGAATTCAGGCTCAATGGGATCATATTGATCATCTCTAGTTCCCAAAAGTTGATTAGACCTCGTGGTGACTTTTTCCAAGTACGATGAACATAAATCCTTTCATTCTTGTGAAAAATAATATTTCACAATAGAGCCTTAGGGTTGATATTTATTTCTCACATAAGATTTCAATGGAAACATCATTATTTATTTAGGATACAACCACCGACTCGAAATTGGAGAAACAAAAATAACTTCTGTGGGAAGATGCATAGTCAGATGTAACATACATTTGAATAGTGGAGGTGGGAAAATTTTCTCCATGTCACAAAGAATAATCAGTGCATCTCTATGGAATTTTTGAACAACACTTCTAGTCAGTCTTTTTGCACAAAGGTCTTGATGAAAATGCCATAACGTAATCACAACAACTCTAACATTATGTGAAAGTGAATTCCTAATGGAAATAGCAATCAACTCATGTAACAAGACATGGTAATCATGTGTTTTAAGAGATTTTAGTTTCACATCATCTGTATTCACCCTTTCCAAAATATTAATTTAATAACCATCGGAAAATATCAAACATTCCAAGAACTGAAGAAAATTCTTATTCTCCACATTTGTCATTGAATAACAGGCAATAAAGACTTTCCACTTATTTTGATCAATTAACTATGGATGATGTTTTACTCTTATACCCCAATCCATCAAATCATGATGAGACTGCATATCGTCTTTTGTTTTTCATTTGTCATTTAAAATAGTATCAAGTAATATCGCACAAATATTTTTCTCTTTATGAATTACATCCAAACAAAGATGCAATAAATTCGATGACCAATATGAAAACTCAAAGAATATGTTTTTATTTCTCCAATTGTTATTTGAATTCAAATTATCATTTTTTCTCTTTCTGATATTTGATTGACATTTTCCATGAACATAATTTAAATCATCATGTTATTTAACAATATCATTCCCTGACATTTGTTGCGGTGTGTCATCTATCTCGATGGCATTATTGAACTGCCTTCAATTTTTTATTGTATGGATGTTCCATCAGTATAAATAGTCGATTCCCTAGGAAGCTAAAAGTTCATAAAAACATTAATCTTTAGAAACATGTATTTTTCATATAAATAGGGCCAGATAATTTCCCTTTAGTACTCCAAACACACATCATTCTATTGGCATGGAAATCCTTTATCATCCATAATAAATCTGCACAAAACATAATGTACTCCTTCTTGAATGCATCATACGTCTGTGAACCAACAATCCAATGCTCCGTTAACTCCTCTATTAAAGGCTTCATGTATATATCAATATTATTTCCAGGATCACTGGGTTTTAGATATCAATATGCTCATGATAGTAAAGGACTTCTTCATACACATCAATGAAGGAAAGTTATAAATTTGAATGAAAACATTCCAAGTAATGTATGTAGTATTCATTTGATGAAATGGTTTGAAACCATCATAGGATAATCCCAATCTACCATTTTGTGGGTCCGCTACAAAATAAGGATGTAACCTATCAAATTTCATCGAATCCAACCCATCTGTAGGATGAATTATTTCATCAATATCCTTATTTCTTTAATCCTCATGCCATCTCATATTCTTTTCCATTTTTTCTGACATAAAAAGTTTTTGATGCCTGGGAATTAAATGGGAGTTCCACATCACTTTCTCATGTATGAAAAATTGTTTTCCATCTTTATTAGTCATGCACCTTGATTTGCCACACTATTTTCACTGACAAAAAATTACATTTTCATTCCAAAACACACAAAAATATTTGAAAAAAAATGAATCCTAATTGATGAAAATCCAAAAAATTTCAACCAAATTTTTTTCCATGTAATTATTTTTTTGAATACATGCATCATTAGGCAGTAAATCCTTAATAATTGTAAGGAGATAGTCGACCGAAATATTACTAAATCCATATATTAATTTTCTATGATATAATTGCATTTAAATTCAAGGTTGATCATTTTTACACATGCCTTGTACACTGGAGTATTTGCATCTTCCATCAGCTTTCTAAAACTCTCAACATCTTCATCCTGATTAATAGACAAAAACTGTTTTCCCATATTTATTTCACCTTGCACTGGTCTACATGAGGAGCTGGCCTCTGAAACTAAAGGAAACCGATCAGAAATCAGATTTTTCATAACAGTCCATTCCACTGAATTGATGTCATTCATCACTTTCTGTTTTCTCCAATGTGATACCACACATGATAATTTTTTTGGAAACTTTGTTTAGTGATATGATAACTCACTTCCTCGCGAGTTAACCATGGTCTTACAACACAATCAAAATATGGGAATTAAAACAATTTGACAACCGAATCATTAGTGAATGCAAAGTCCAAGAAATGTCATCACTCCATCTGAAATTACATAGTGATTCGATCAACGTTTTACATCAAGTATTTATCCATTCTAATGAAAATAAACATAAATTAAATAGATAATCATGAAAATTACTTAAGATTATATGAATTTTTTTATAAGATAATAAGTAACCATCAATAACATGTCAATAAAAAAATCATAAAAAATATTATGGTTAAGGGAATTTATAAATGTTTCAAATCATAAAAAATCATTAATATTCACACATTTCTATGACCACATAAGATTATTTTCGTGTACCTACTACACCAACATTAAAACCATGATGTATTAATAATGACATATTATGTTTTTTATAGAATTATCTGATGGGAAACCCCCTACCCTCCCTCTTAAATGCCCCCCTTGAGACCCCCAATCCTCTTGGACTTCCCCCTACCCCTGCACCCCCACACCCCTTTTCCCCCACCCTGCCCCCTGCACACTATTCCCCCAAACCCCTTCCCCCCCTTGAACATCCCCCCATCGCATTAAAACCCCTACCCTCCCTGCAAAATCCCCCCGGAACCCCACCCCCCCTCCAGGACACCCCTCCCCCTGGACCCCCACACCACTTGCACCCCCTGATCCCTCCCCCATCACCCCTATTGAACATCCCCCCTCCCCTTGCACCCCCTGCCCCCTCCCTGCACACTTCCCCCCTGGACACCCCCCCTTTCACCCCCACACTCCCTGCCCCCTCCATCTACACACTACCCCCCATCCCCCACCTCGGCCACCCCCCTCATGGACAAGCCCCTCCACATGAACCCCCATGCACCCATGCTACCTTCACAATGCCCCTCACCTCCCACTCCCCTCCTAGATAGCCCCATATCCCTTTGTAAACTACCCCCTTAAACTAAACCCTCCCCTTGAACCCCCTTCCCCCCCCTACACCCCACACCCCATGCTCCCTTTACAATGCCCCCCTCCCTACACACTGACCCCTCCTGAACAGCCCCCCTCTAATACATGATCACATGCATTTTTTAATTGGTATATTCAAAATAACTTGGATGAAAAGTGTATCAAAACACTTAGTGTTACAAATTTTTTTCAATAAATACACAATCTGTATAATCTTACACAAAAACACATGATGTTACAAACAATTTTCAATAAATACCGTCTAACAGACTCTTATATTGATGAATTAATATTAATCAGTTCACAATTAGTGATGTCAAGAAAAACCTTCAGGTTTATTTAACATCATTTGAGAAGTTAAAAAAATAGGTGTAATTTGTTTTTTCAAAGAAAAACACTCCAACTAAAATACAATAAAAGACAACTTAAATAATAAATAAAGAAACTCTTATACCGAATAATTTCTCACATGTGATAAAATTAATAAGCACCGCTGTAAAATAGATCCTTGAAATACTTTCACCTTATGATAAGTAGTTTGAAAAATAACTGGTGTGTTCTATTTTTTAAAAAACACTTGTGGATAAATTTCATGAACAAAACCACTTTAAAAACTATTTCAATAAACAATCAGGAAAAAACAACAAAAATGCACTTATAAAATTTAGCAAAATGTTGTATATCTCATCAAAGGTATCCAAAAATTGATGCATGAGTGGATTTCTAAAAAATGATATCACATGTTAGAAAATAATATTTTTTATAAATAAGAAACCAAAAAATAAAGGTATATAGGTAGATAATGATAAATGATAAATAATCAATAAAAAAATCAGTTATGGAAAATATCACATATGAAATAAAATCATGGTATGAAACCCACATATCATTTCATATTCAAGGAATTTGAATATCTATGTTCCTAGAATGATTTATGAAACAACATGTTCATTCCATGAAACCTGGGGATAAAATACCATAATATCATAATTTTATATGTAGAATAATTTAAATCAATCACTCAAGGTGAAATCATATTCAATTTTAATAACAATCAATAAGACCATAGCCTTGTCCTTGAACACTTAT
The DNA here is from genome assembly GCA_963277665.1 of Viscum album. Taxonomy (NCBI): domain Eukaryota; kingdom Viridiplantae; phylum Streptophyta; class Magnoliopsida; order Santalales; family Viscaceae; genus Viscum; species Viscum album. The sequence continues at coordinate 393,774,048 of OY728146.1, forward strand.
TATTTTCCCCTTGCATGGGATGAACACTTTTAGAAAAGATTATTTACCCTAAACTGACACATTCTTAGAATCATATCTAAAAAAAAAAATTTCAAGACAATATAAAAGAAAACCTCTTATACGACTTTGTAAATTCCCAACCCAAGAGCCACTAAACAGATCCTCAAGATAGTAGGTTACATGGCTACAAGAGTGCCACCACATATGTCAGAGGCAGCCAACCAACAGTGAGTGTATAATTATCGTACAACATAGAGTATATAACCTTATAAAAATACTATCATATCACTATACAATAACTACATCAAAAAGAAGAAGATGAAGTGTATATGAATGAAATATAATCAAATGATAACAATAACTGATAAAGATAAAAATATCATCATCATAAAGAAAATGTGATGGTGCAAAGAAATCCATCCCAAACCCCAACCACTGATAAAACCCAATATTAACAAGATAAATAAGATAGAAGCTAAGATAATCAATAACTATGGGAAATAAAATCCTAAATAAAGGATCTCCTTTGAAACTCCTATTTAACAATAGAAGAAACCCCTTGGGGACACATTAAACAAAATAGAGATCCTGGCACATCACAGGTTAGAACAACTCAAATCAATGAACGTCTATGAAAATAAATTCATTTTCAGAATAGAAAAAATGAAACTCCATTTCATTGTATAAAAATATTTTTAATATCAATCTTCAAGGACATATTACCATCCTTTACATTCCTCTTCATTGTATTTAAACATTTTGAAGAATTGTAGAGGAAATTATGAATATTCCTCCCAGGGAAATCCCAACCTGATTTGTCAAATTAAAACCCTTAACAATATTACCCATCCTGTTCAACATGATTTTTCTATTGACCTTTGGTATAAAAAAATATAAATAGTCCCAAATCCTTTATATACATAACATTATATATATTTGGGATTAATACAACGATGTTGGAGTTCACCCAAAAAGGCATTGATTAATGAATAAAAAATTACCTCACAACAATAATTAATTAAAGATGAAGAATGTCCCATTAAAAAATGAAATTGTTTTTGTCAAGACATATGGTCCATCAACACCATCCCTATTTAATTTTAAGAGAGATGCATGAATCTTCTTTTTCACTAGGGGCCTCAACTAGACTTCAATTCTGAATATCATCAATTCTTGGTTTATTTCATTTGATAAGTTTTTCAGTTTTTTATTTTACATTATCTAAGTAAATCTCCTCAAAATAAAAAGTCATGGAATTTGTCATTTCATTATTATAACTAAACATATTAATATTAATTTATAGAGAAGTGGGATTCCTCACATTTTCTTCCTTTTCTTGCTATGAATGAAAATTGAATTTAGACCCCCCCTCCTTCATCCTACTAATATTAAATTTATTATGAGAAAGGTTCTCTTTAGAGTCATGATAATATCATTTTTTGATAATGATTTTATCTCCTCCTGAGAGGGAACATCCCGAGGCATATTTTTTTTGTTGGAAAATAATCAGATGAGATTAAGCCTCATAAATTTCACTATCAAGATTAAAAAATAATTCTTTATACTATTTACTCAGTTTGGACTTTACAATCATTATCTTGCAGGTTAGAATATGTACATGACTTCCCACAAAATCAATATTTGAAGAATCCAAAATAATTTATCTACATCCTTGCACAAAAAATCCAAGAATTTTTTAACATGAAAGGAAGTGGGGTTGACCTTGATCTATTAATACAAAATAAAATTAATAAACTATGATCAGAATGAAATCTTGGAAGGGAGAGTCAAGATATCTCAACTGCACTATTCCATTCATCCAATTAATCAAAGCACCTATCCAATCTACTTTCTAGACTCCCCTTTTATGTATGTCGACTCCATTTTTAATCAACTCTAGATATGGAAAATTTGGCCAAGACACATTTATCAATACAAGAAAAATATTCACTAGATGAGATTTTATAGAAATTACTATATGTTTTTTAATCAGGACACAAAATAGCATTAATGGAACCAAAAAAATCCAACTCCTAGAAATATTCTTTGATATAAATGCTGGATTTATTCAAAGATATCATCATCTAGTATATAAATTGAAAGCATAGAAAAAAGTCATAGAAATAGTAGTGTTACCAAGGAAATAGGAGACAGTCAATGACAGATGATCATTATGGAAGGAATTGATTGTGACAATATCATTATTAAGAACCAACAAAGACTATGTGGTAGCATCAAACTGATAATTAGAGAAATATGAGTAACGAAAAGATTTTCATTTGAATTCAATCCAATTATAAAACATCGTTATTTTTTGGTAAGACTAACTAGTATAGTTTTTTTGTTAACAATAATGTGACAAAGGGTTTTAACCAAGGGAGTGTTCCCATGCCCTTGGAAGTTCCAAAAGATGACCTTCATTGCATAGTAGACCATAGCCGAGTACAAAGCATATCATAACATTGTGTACTACCTTTATCAGAACCAACAGTTTCCAAAACCTCTTCACCCATTTCATTTATCGCATTAGTATATGAGGGGTCACACAGGTCCTGTTCCGATGGGGAAAACTCCATGTCCTATCCCATAGAGGATTCAGTACCGAGGGAATTGAACCAGTTATCTTATTAAATATGGGTCAAAAGAAGGCTTCCAAGTATATTACTCCTTGAAATCGTGTATGAAGGAACTATTGATAAATTACTAGCATTATAATAACCATCGCCTTGTAATCTTGTTAGATAATTAGCCTACTCAGAAGGGAATTCATTAACTCCAAAGGAACCAGAAACTAAGGAAAATCTCAAGATATGATCCTGCTCAAAATCCAGATTATGACAAGAATAAAAATCATTCTCTCTAAGAAAAGTTGGTGATGGTTCCTCATTATAGAAAACACATGAAGCCTTCTCTGATGATAAAAATGACCTTCTCGAGCTTTATAACATTTATATCCTTATTTTTTACAGAAGTATTGGCCTTCTCTATTTCTATCTCATTGGCACCTTCACTGGTAGTGAAACAATGACCAGATCAGGTTCCATAACAATGATATCTTTAACTGGTACTTAAGCATTGGCCAACTCAGGTTCTATCTCATCGAAATACTACACACGTGCTGAAGTAGTGTCTGGTTCAGGTTCTATAATGAAACCCTATATAAGATATAAAGTAGTGGGACACTCAGTGGAAAAACAACTTGACTAGAGACCATGACAATAGTATCGGTAATAGCATGGATATGACTGGACTCATCAACATTATGGAAAATAACAACATAATTAAAGGAATTACCAACATAAGTTCTCTTAGAAACATCTAGGATAGGATCGCCCTTGTTTCCACCCCCATGAGAAGGGGACTCCATAGATGTGTCATGACCAGAGTGTGGGACCAAACCCTTATAATTATTTCTCCTACTAATGGAATCATCATTTACCATAATCTATAAATGATTAAATAGTTTGTTTCTATTGTAGTCAGAGGCCATATGCCCAAAAAATGACAATTTTCGTAGAATTTTAGCTTCCTCTCAAGAAAAATATCAAGAAAAATATCTTTATCTATGGTGGTTATAACCACTTCATTATCAAGGATGGAAGCTATATCAATCTAAAAAAGAATCCATACATAATGCCCAAAAGATGGATTGTACATCTAACTATCCATAACGACTCTAAATCAACCATAGGGTTTAACTATTTCACAACATTGACAACATGCACATAATAAAACCTTCAAATTTAGTGAAAGAATCATCACTTAAAAATAATAATAAACCAGTAAAAAATTTAAAAACAGGACATTAGTTAATTCGTCCATACTCTTAAAGGAAAACTAAGATATGCAAGTTGAACAAGGGAATAAATAATAGAGAATAAGAATCCCATACCTGGAAGTAAGCTTCAAATCAATCAAAACCAAAAATAGGGGGATATATGAACAATTGTCACTACCTCAAAATGCTGCACAATGATACATAAAATAAAGGATTAATGGGGGATTTGAACATGCCTAAAATCATGAGAAGGAAGGATTTTTGTGGAAGAAGAAGACTATAAAATTTCAAGATTGAATTTCACATGGAAATGCTTTGGAGGTGATATGTTACCATGAAGGCGATATGGTTTCCCCGTTTGGTGGCCGCGACGGGCAATGTCACAAGGTGGATGAGGATAGGGAATCATCGCGAAGGCCTTCTGGGAACTGTTGGGGGATGAGGATCAGGGAGAGGAGAGGTCGCGAAGTCCATTGGGGAAGAAGGGTCACCTCCGAGAGTAGAGGTCGCATCCGAGAGTAGGGGTCTCCACCGAGAGAGGAGAAGTCACAAGGGTGGAAGAGGGTGGCAGATAGGAGAATTCATGCCGAGAAGAGAGGGCCACTTGGAAAGAAGGGGTCATGGGTATAAGGTGGGTCGTGAAGGGTCAGGGGAGGAGAGGAATCATAGACAGTGGGGAGGGGGATCCTGATAGATAGACAAAAAACACATAGATACATATTTGTTTAATCATGGAAATAAACAATGATTTAGCTACAATTGTATTAGAAGTGTTGCTATAAACAACGCCATAGCCATGGACCTATAAAACCATGGCTATAGGTCCATGGCTATAGCCATGTTTTCTAGTAGTTCATCCATAATGAAATAAAAATATACATAATACAAATATTTTTCCAAATGTTACTAAATAGGGTATCATAATAATAACCCATTTGAATGTAGAATGTGGATGGTAAAACATGCCAATAATCTACCTTATCAGAATAACACTATAGGGCACACCAATTCACCCCACAATGTAAATATGATATCATAGTTTCCTTTTGAAAATCATCTGATTTACGTTATAGATAATGTGATGTTCACAAAATATAGACCAAATATTATATGGCTAATTAAATTATGAATAAACAAGATCATAATCCTTTTAGAGAATGTATGTGGATGGTTTCAAAAGAATATTTCATAAGATTACAAAACAAGTTGTCAAACAGATTATGCGATATTAATATATATCCCAAGAAAATAATGAGATGATACTATTGGGCATGTATTTCCTCAATAATACATATAATTATTATTGATTTATATGCTCACAAATACAGTTGTTTTATTTACTAATGAGTTTAATTTTAGTGTACATTTAGAAATTTATAATAATTATAATTTATATCTAGAAATAATATTCAACTATTTATTTTCAAGAAATATTTGTTAAAGTGTTAAGAATGCTCTAAGGCATACTCTAGAAACATTGTTCACTATTTTTCATTTACTGGATATACTATTCACTCAATACTTCAAAGATAGTAACGTATAGAAACAAACCATACGTTTATGTTGAAGGATTAGTGTGTATGGTTAATCAAACATACATTAGAAGAAACATATTGTTTAGGAACATTGGGTTTGGATGCGAACCGTACATTTTTCAAAAAATAAAATTATTGTTAAAGAACCCTATGTAAGTATGAGACTTTAATAATTTACAAATCATCAACATTACTTTTGTAATCCCCCAAACATTGTCAACTTTATGTTTGGGAAAGGTGAATTGATGGATAATCAATGTTACATTCAAAGATCTGTGATGATTTAGATTAATGTTTGAATCATCTACCGTACATTATGAAGTTGAACCCTATGTTTTTTGTTTTTTTAATTTTGTGAACGAACATTACGTTTGATGTTTCAACATCAGAAATTTGAATTTACATCTTTTTCAGAGCTTTTTAAAACAGTCTTTATAGAATTTCAGGGGGTTTTAAAACCCAATTTCGGCTTATTAAAAACTTATATTAAATAATTTAAAGAGCTATTTATAGCGAAGATTTTCTATCATATTTTAAAGAGATGATACCACTACACTAAGCTGTATTTTTAGAATTTGAATTCCCTCAATTTATTAGGAATATTTTGTGGATTTGAACTCATGCTGGAGATTTATCAATATATATCACTAGAAGTATCATCTTTATAACATTCAGATATGTGAATTTCTCTCGTTTCTAAGAAAATATTATTCGTTGAATTCTTACAGTGAAAATTGTTTACAGTTCTACATCAACAAAGCATGTCATATAAAATAACTACATTTTGATGATATAGATGTTTAATTCTAGAAGCATGATGCTCTGTTTTTGTTGCTATTCCTAAAATCAAAGATCTATTATGAAATCGTTTCTCTTCAAATATTTTTAAAATTTTATTTTTGTTCTGATGTCGAAGATCCATATTTTATCAGTTGTGTGCTGGTGAGACAATGAGATATATCTATTTCTTATCAAAATGCATCTTATATATTTTGAGTTTTCAATGATGATATTTGGTTGTTTTGGAGTGTTAGCTTCTCATAATAAGATGTGATTTTGTCATTTCGATTTAAAAGAATCATAAGTTTAGGTTTTATAATTCTTTGTTTGTAAGGGTGAAAACTGCCTACAATCAGTTGTGGATCAGTCTTATTATACGAGGACCTTACTATCAAAATTCACAAATCCCACTGAGCGGGTGATTGGTGGGGTGGACTAGGGGATCATTAATCCCTAAACCGCTATAAATTATTGTGAATTTTTAACTATTTTTATCTTCTGCGTATACTCCCTTATTATAATTAATCCATCTCTATATAATATTGAATGGAGTATATAGAATTGTGGTGTTTTAAAAAGCACACAATTCAGACCCTCTTGTGTTATCACTATAGTTTGTCCAACCTAACATTTGGAATCAGAGGTTGAGCTTTTCAATAGGTAAATAACAAGCTAAAGGCATAATATCTATATCAGTTATGGAAATATAGAATCTATAATAAAGAATGTAAATGGTTTGTGCTCATTATTTCAATGGTGAGAATTATTGGTCTTAGAAATCAAGAATGATAATCTACTAAAAAATCATGGATCTAGAGTATACTAAAATATTTTTACCCCTTAAACGATTCTTGAAAATCCTAAAACATGGTCTAATACATGAGAAGTTGAGTATGATATGAATTCAAAAGAAATGAATTCTAATAGTTTTGTTCTTTGACTAGATGAATTCAACTACGTATCGCAATGCCCAACAACCTATGAAATGTGGTAGAAAATTTCAATAGCCTAAGAAGGTACTAAAAATGTTAGACAAATGAGATATGCTATATCAAAATTAATGTTTTATACATTCAAAGTATATTATTGAGAGAGAATCACATAGATTAATGAAGGACTGATAGAAGTTATTAATTATATAACATCTTTAGGTGAGCTTATCATCCAACCTGATTAAGCTTTAAATGTTCTAAGAGTTCTTCCTATGATGTGGAATGGAATTTCTAATGCAATCTTCCAATCACCACCTGTCCTGAATCAAATAATGAGAGAATTAATTGGAACTTCATTGATGTATGAGGATGATTTGAAATATGATGTTAAAGATAAAAAAGACCTAGTAAAAAACAGGTAAAAATACATTAAAAGTTATATCCCAAAAGAAAAAGAGGAAAATGAATCTAGAAGAATGCTATTTAGACTCATTTGATTCAGAAATTGAGCTGTCTCAATTAGGTAGAAAATTCATTAAATTATATTGGAAGAGGAAATGAATCTAATGAACCTATGAAATGTTGATAAATACTCAAGGGGAGTAGGATATTATGAATGGAAAAAATATCATATAAGAACTGATTTTCCTCAATTGAAATAATAGAAGAGAAAGAAAAAAATGAAATATTATATGAATGTTGATTATGAAAAAAAGCAAAAAAGAGCTATAAAGGATACTTAGAGTTTTTCCAAAGACTCTTGCAAGTCATCAATCACTGATTCAAAAAAGGTAGAATCGAATCTGAAAGATAATATGTTCTTTATTGGTAAGAAGAGAAGGTACAAAACAACTATTCCGATGATTCTGAATCTAGTTAGTCAAATAATAAAATGGATGCCTATTTTAATATTCTAGATTAAAAATATTACTCCGTATTAAAGAAACAAAAATCAATAAATAATATTCAAAATTCTATTTTAAGAGTTGGGGATACTTTACATAAATATCATCAAGAGTTAGTTGAGAAATATAGTTCATCTACTACAAAATGTAATAACCAAGAAAATAATATTGGAAAACTACTGGATGATGTGGAAACATATAAAATTAATTTTATTAAATTTAAAAAAGGATTAAATATATTAAATGAAATTATTGTTTTAAATGTAACTAGGAGAGAAATATTTTGGGGAGGAAATAAGAGTGAAAACCCAAAAACTATACAAAAACTATTTTGTTCATAGTTCTTACTGAAAATACATCTCTAACATTAATTTTTTTTATTGTGGTATTAGTGGAAATTATGCTAATGACTTCTATTTAAGAAAAACTCAATTTCATGGTATCAAGCATGTTCCTTATTCAAATTTATGTACACTAAGTAAAAACGATGGAGGCCTAGTCACCTTCGGTTAAAATGCCAATAGAAAAATTATTAGACTTAGAATAGATGGAAATCTAGATATTGTATCAATTAATAATGTACTAAATGTATAAGGATTGAATCACAATATGATAAGTATCTCTCGACTTTGTAAATGAGTTTTTTAACAATTAATGTAAATGAGTCATGGATTTGGCAAAAAATAATTGGTCATTGAAATATATTTTCTTTACATAAATTATATATGAAACAATTAGTTTCATATCTACCTAGTCTGAAATTTGATAGCGATAGATTATGTGATGCATTTTAGATTTTCAAGATACATAGATCTTCTTTCAAATAAATTAACTAAATTTCTACAAAAATTTTCGTGAACTTATTCATATGGATATTTTGACGATCTAGAATAAAATGTTTGGATAGTAAATTATATATATATATATATATGTTTTAGTGGATGATTATTCTAGATTTACTTGGGTATATTTTCTAAAACTAAAAAATGATTCTTTTACTATTTTTGAATGTTATTATAAATGTGTTGAAAATGAAAAATGTTTTATGATAAATTCATTAAGAAGTGATCATGGTGGAGAGTTTGATAATCAATAATTTAATTCTTTTTGATCAAATATGGGTATTATAGACAACATATCTGATCCAAGAACACCTCAACAAAATGGAATGTCGAAATATGGAACCAAATTATTCAAGAAATGGCTAGAACTATATTAAATGAATAAAGTCTTTTAACCTACTTTTGGGAAGAATCTATAAGCAAAACATACTATATTATAAATATAGTTTTAACATGACTAATTATCAAAAAGAATCTTTATGAACTTTTTAATAATAGAAAAACTAAGGTAATTCAATTAATTTTGTTTGGATACGAGGTATATATCTTGAAGTAAAAATATTATTTTGGAATGTTCAATCCAAAAGATGATGAAGGAATATTTTTATGATATTATGAAACTTATAAAGATTATAAAAAATTAATAAAAATTGTAGGATTATTAAGGAATTAGTTCATGTGATGTTTGATGAAACTTTCCTTATCAATAAAGAGAATGATCAAAAAAATGACTCTAATGATTCTTCTAATGACATGAGACATGATAACTTGAAAAATGATTTCAAAAATTTGAATAAAAATCCGTACATTTCAGAAAAAAAATGACACCGAGAACCTAAAAGTGATTTGTCTAAAAAGTATATAATCCTAAAGAATAAGACACTAGAGACTATTATAAGTGATCTAGACGTAGTGATAAAAACTAGAAAAAGTATTGGAAACCTAGTGGAATATTCTTTTTTCAATCTCCTCTAGAGCCTAAGTCATTTTAAGAAACCTTAGAAAATGAAAGTTGGGTGTAAGAAATCCAAGAAGAGATAAGTCTGTTTAAATGAAACAAAGTTTTAAAATTATTTGAAAGGACATTGAATTATCAAATTATAGAATATAAATTGACATTTAGGAATAAACAAGATGATCAATGTATTATAACTAGAAATTAAGATAAAATAGTATCTAAATGGTACAATCATGAAATTGGTATAGATAATGGTGGATCTTATGCTCTTATAGTTAGACAAGAAACTATTAGAATTATTTTGGACTATACAACTCATATGAATTTTAAATAATACTGTATGGATATAAAATCTTCTTTTTTAAATTGATATATAATTGAGGATTTTTATGTTAAAAAATCTCTTGGTTTTGAAAATTGTCAAAAAAAATATTTTTCTTAAACAAACTAAATCTTTTTATAACCTAAAACAAGAACCTGGAGCTTAGGATGAATTATTACGTTCATTTTTATTGAAAAATTATTTTATGGTTGGTTTGTCAATTCATACCGTATTCATGAAAATAGTTTGTTATAATTCACTATTACCTCAAATCTATGTGGATTTTGTTATTTTTGGATCAACAAATAAAAAAATTGCAATGTGTTTTCTGAAAATATGCAAAATGAATTTTAAATGAGAATGATGGGAGAGTTAAATTTATTTTTTACAATTCAAATTTATCAAAATGATTATGGAAATGTATAAAATCAATGTTAATAAATTTCTGATTTGTTTAAAAAGTTTGGTCTGGAAAACAAAAATACATATTCAACTCCCATGTGTACTAATATTTAACATGATTTATATGAATCTAGAAAACTAGTAGATAAAAATTTACATAGAAGAATGATAGGATTTTTACAATATCATACTACTAGTAGACTTTATATTATTTTATTAGTAAGTAGTTGATCTATATTTCAATCCAATCCAAAATAATCCCATCTTGATGTGGTAAAAAATATTTTTATATATTTAAAATGAAAATTTGTTCAACTTAATCTTAATCCAAAAACATTTTATTTTAATTTATTATCAAATTAAAATATAGATTTTGGATGTTTTAGATTAGATAGAAAAAGAAATTTTGGAACGAGTAACCTTATATGAAAATCGTTAGGGTCATGGTCATGAAAGAAGCAACACAATGTTTCAATATCAACTACCAAGCCGAGTATGTATCTGCAGGTAGTTGCTTTCCACAAGTGATGTGGATGAAAAACACTCTAATGGACTTTGGACATAATTTTAATAATAAACCTATATTTGGTGATAATCCAAGTGCTATAAACATTTAAAAAAATCTAACAAGTCATTCTAAACATAATTATATTGATTTCAAACATAATTTTCTTAGAGATCATGTTCTTAAAAAATATATAAACACGAAAATCCCGAAGGCCTTAAATTTTTTGGATTTTTTATAACCCCCTTTAAAGGGATGATGTGGAACCCTTACAATGCCCATAGACTTAGTGATTACAAGAGACATAGGACTAAGAGATTAAATGACCCAAAAGTCATAGGAAATTGAACTAGACTCTGACTATAAAGAACTACCCCTCCCTACATCTACATCATGATGGTATCTCTTCACCTTGGCATGCCCGTTTAGCTAAGAATACCATGCAAGAACAGGTTAGTACCGATGGCGTAGACATACCCTCTGATTCTTCCAAATCCAATGGCTCTTCTCTGGTGAGTGCGTATATTCTAAGTCCTCCTTGAGGGATGCTCCTTTTTTTAGAGTCTGTCAGGGGAAACTGCCTGTTTCTTGAAGGCCTTGAGGTGGCCTGATGGCCTTAAAGGTGTCTTGAAAGTCAGAATAACCCATTTTTTGGGTGGCCCAAAGGCCTTTATGACTCCTAGCTCAAACCAGTGGCCCATATTGAATAGTTATGTCTACTACAAAAATGAACAATACCTACTACAAAACTTCTATAGAAACCCAAAAATATTCTTTCACCTAGTTTCAAACCTAGGTCTCATGGATGTACATAAGGATACCTCATTGACTAGGATAAGGCCCATGTGATTCTTAGAAAATATATGTCCTTTTAACTTGTTAACACTAAATATAAATTATTCGATATGTTTACTAAACTACGTCCCACTAGTTGAATTGATTTTATTAAGGGGGAGTTAGGTTTATTTAATTTTTAATTTTTGTTTAATTTTATATTAATTTAATATAAGCCTAATTTAATTTTTTAAATATATATTAACTTTTCAAAAATTTAATCATACTGTATTTGCATATATTTATTTTATCATAAATTTATTTAGGTTGAGTAATAATTATTAATTTTTAATAATTACTCGACATCAAAAGAAAAGAGGACATGGGTTATCTATCAGACCCCCATCTTCTTCCAAACCCTTTGTTTACCCGAATTTGTTTTCCTAAAACTCAATATTATTTCCTCATTCCAAACCCTAGAAGCCGAAAAAAATAGATTTTAAAACCTTCCGTGTAACGCCCCGACCTTAGATTCCCAGTGTCAATGCATTATTTTAATACATTAGCATGATTACAAGGAATAAAGTCCCAAAAGGCTGATCTATTTAGAAGTCTTGGAAAATAGATTACTTATATGAATGTTATATAAAAATTTATAACATACAACAATAAAAATAATCCTTTCAGAATGCAGTTGTTCCCTTAGATTAACCCGTCTTCTCTAACATAAAAAACTTTATAGGATCCTGGGAAAAGAAAACATAAGAAATGGGTGAGCTCAAATGCTCAGTAAGGGTAAATAATATAGTGAAAGATAACAATAACTATAGGCATGGTGAATAATTGAAAACAAATTCATTTAAAAAAATAAACATGAAAACTTTATGATAGAAATATGAGTTGAGTAAATAATGCCATTATAATACCCATTCATGGGCATTCTACTAGTAGAATAACCACATGAACCATCAATATTATTTTAATAATGATTGAATGTATAATGCCAGGCAATCTGAAACATTTTGTCAAGGCCATGGCCAAGACGTCTAAAAATGATTAAGGCCTCGACCAAAATCTTATATCAAATTTTGAAAGGCCTCGACCAATTCCATGACTAATTGTCTAATGAGACCTATCGATGAATCGAGGAGCTATAACGGGCTCCACCCATCACTTACTATGTCAAATACACTCTTTATATGAAAAGGTTGAAACATAACATAATCATTGGTATTAGAACTAGTATATGAAAGGTCAATACTTTAACCATAAACTATGAATGGTATAAAAATAACACATCCATAGTCAAACATATCGCAAAAAATTAAATACAGTAAAAAAGATTTGTATTATAATAAATCAACATCAAAAAATTTTAAAATCCGTCAAAGGGTGTTGACATAGATGAAAAAAATTTGTAATACTCTTTGGGAGAAATATCCCTTTTTCATGAAAACATTTAAAAGTAACACAAATTAAAAAGGAAGACATTTATAAAAAAATTTGAATCAACGTTTCCCATACCATTTTGAACTTTTTAGTGGAATTAATATTTTAAAAACATTCATGTCCATATAAATAAATCCTTAAAAACCCATTCTGAAAACATGGACATGAATGAGAATGATTTAGAATAATAAATATTTAAAACATTTAAAATGATGTTTTAATAGAAGAGACTCTTAAAATAATCCTAATGAAAAATATTTTATGAAACATGTAAATGGATAATAAATATTTCCCAGTAAAAAAATACCCATAAACAATCTCGAATAATAATGAGGTTGAGGAATTAACCCTTACCTTTCACTTTCCTTTGGTCGAGGGTACATTTAACATCGTGTATAATGACTATAGTATGTTATTAAATTATACCTAACCATATTAATATTTATTAAATCATACAAGATTAATTTATGACTTTATAATACCCATTTAATAATGATTTCAAAGCTAAATTAACATTTTGTGTAATAATCACTTTATTTATCATTTGTGTTTTAACTTGTTATTCTTGATCGAATAATTTAGATCAGGATTTAAATGATTTCAGAATATAAAATTGGATTTATATATCTTATATATTTAGAATATAAATATTTATAATAGGTGTATATATGAAATTTAAAGAACCACTTATGGAGACGGTAGGCCGTATGTATGCATAAACGCTGTTTCTGTTTTCACATCGTATTGAACGGAAGTAAGTGAATAAGATATATGTAAGTACATATATACATACATACTTACATACATAAATATATACATATATATATATATATATCCAGTGGAATTATTATTTTATATATTTCATACTTATTAATAATATATATATTTTTATAATCATAGTTTAATGGTGATCAAAGAAATGAATCTCATCGCGTCAGGGAGACGATAATCCGTACGTAAGTTTGAGAGAAAATATCATTCTTTTAATAGTAAAATCGTATATAATTGGATATTATATAATAGATAAATAATCATTAACATGTTGTATTTATTATTTACATCAATTATACATAATTATTATATCCATCAAATATAATAATTTATTGAATAAAAACTACACCACGACGTGGAGGCGGTTAGCCGTACGTACACACGTATGATGAAAAGTCATTCATAGGATGGATAGATTAATGAATATGGTTGTACCATGTTTATAATAACATCAGAGTGTATATTAGATACTGTAGTTATTATTTTAAATTTGAAATACATGGAAGGAAGAAATAGAAGAAGAAAAGAACTTGAAAGAGGTGATGAAATATTTACATCTTCTTTGGGTTCTTTCTTCCGATTTGATGAAAATGTATAATTATGTTTGATTTATGACCATATGGAGGTCACTATGACGAAGGGATGATATTTGAGAGGATATTTGGGCAGGGTTTGGCCGAGCCAAATGGCTTTGATGGTGTGAATTTGAGAGTAGGGGGAGGTCCCTTTTATAAGTGGGTTGAGGGGAACCTTAGGATAAGATTGAAATATTATTTTATAATAAAATATTATTCAGTTTATAATTGCTCAAAAATGATATTTTTAGAAGCTAATGTGGGGATGGGTCTCATGCCTTTCAACCAATAGGTTTTAGACATGTTTTGGTTTCTAGTTTAACAATATCTTTTAGATTTAACTCTAAGTTAAATAATTTAACTTTTACCATGTCTTCTTGTATTCTGAAACTATATGGTTAATAAACATACTATAAACATCCAGGAGAACATCAAGTGATTCCTTAATGACAAATAAAATATTATTTATGACCTTTTTAGAACCTTATATTTATGGGAATATTATATCAACCAATAATACATTATTATTTTTTAAAATTTAATTATGTCAATTTGGACAGTATTTGGTATTTTGTTTTTATGGAAGTCATAAAAGACTTATAACTTCAAACAAAATTTATCTAATCAACCATAGTATGTCATATTAACCTAGAAAATTAGATGAATTTATCAAAAGTGTAAAATTACATTTATTTGGATATTTATAATTTCAATTATTTTATTCTTTCATTAATTAGATAATTACTATATCATCATTGTGTGATAAATAAATTAAATTATTTAATGTCTAAAAATTATAAAGAAAATACTATTACATAGGAAGTCTTTCTATATTTCTAAATAATATTTATAGTAGAAATTATCTTATGTATAACCCTATATTAAAATATTTTAGTTATGAAAACATGAATATAACACTTTCAACTCTTTTTTATATTAAATAATAATAAATGTCCTAATACAATCCAAGTAAACCTAGAGCGTCATATTATATTCCTAAGTTTGTTTTTGGTTGTATTAATCTTATCCAATAGAATTAGGACATGTTTTACAGTAATAATAATATCATTTTTACCTTTAATTACCCTATTTACTTTTAACCGTGGTAAATAAAAGTCAGTAGTTACTATTCACCAAAAATATTTTTTATCTTATTGAACCAAATTTTACATACTAATATCAACCATGACTATCGGATTTTTTAAATTCAATTCATTGAAGTGGTAATATTATGTTTTATGCAAATTTTCAAATGCTCCTACGAGGTGGGTAAAAGACGGTAAAAAGATTAATAAAATTTTTATATATCTAAACTTATTATAAAATGACTCCAATGAATTAAATTGAACTTATATAGGTACTATGTAAAATGTTTTCCTAAAATAAATTTAAAGAAAATAATTATTTATTTAAACAAAAAGTCAGTTTTAAACAATAACTTAGTGTTTTTCACTATTCCTCAAAAATTGAAGGTTTTCAGAAAAACTCTAAAAATTCAAGCTAAGATAATTTTGATATTTTGGATTGAAATATGAAGTCAATTTTAAAAAATTCAAAACATATAAGTTTCATTTATTAATTTAAAAATAATTACCATTATAAAAAAGAAAGTTTTTTTTAAAAAAAAGTTTAAATAATCAAAATATAGATCCGTGTTTATGTTTTATTAAAATGTAAAATTACTTATAATGACCAAAATTGTATTAAATTACAAAAATATAATTAAATTATACTTCCAAACCATTCAACTGTATAATTGAACACAATAAATTATTTCTATTAAAAATGTTGTATCCAGTTAAAATTTAGTAATTTTCACAAATCACCCAAATAAGAAAGTTATCAGAAAAACACAAAAAATTATTAAAACTAAAATTTAATGTCCCAATTATAAATAAGAGGTTTATTTTGTAAAATTGAATACATAAAAGTTTCAAATATTTGATTTAAAAAGGGTTCTCCATTAATAGGCGGTAAAATTTCATTTTATGAAAAATACTTCTTTTATCTAAATATAATGAATTTGTTCTTATATTATGTCTCAGAAACACATAATATGGATGTTAAAATTATATATTGTAAATATTATTCAAAATGCAGTTATTACTATTCATACCCAGTTTTTTTGAATGGTTAGTTTGGAAATGTAGTGGTGCACTCAAACTCGGTGTTGCATGTAGCGCAAGCAATTAAATTAATTTAATGAGATAACGTACTATGAGATCTTGGGGAGTTATATTCACCCCTCCTTTAATAAATTGCGTACTCGCAATTTGAAATTGGTCTTCTAAAATAAAATTTTAAAAATAGGGAAATACCTTTTTGGGAAACCCACATCAGAAATTGGGTAAATAAAATTTATTCTTAATAAGAGGGAAAGGGAAATAAAAAAGTGACCACCCAATTTTGATCTCAATTAGGAGAACATTGGTAGTAATTAGAGACACATAATTGGAGGGAAAGCATAAATATTGATAGAGAGTGATTGAGGTCATCAATAGAAATATACCATTTAAATATATTTACATAACTAATGCATTATCATAACCATTTTCAAAACCATTTTCAATTCCAAAACACGTAAAAAGTGTATATGGTAATAATTTTATATTTAAAAAAAACATTTTGGCATGTTAATGAAGCCAATGATCAAAAACAACTTGCAGGGACTAAAAGGTAATTGTCACCACTTACATTAAAAAATTTTACTTTTTTTCTTTTAGTAAAACACTTCAGAGAAAATGATTCCCCTTGAAATGAAATTTCAAAGGGTTTTGTACACCGCATAAAATAATGTAGTTTAGAAATCAAAGGACACTTCAATGAAATGAGATTGAGATGAATCCCCTTATCTAAATTTTAATCATTAATTCAGTCATAGAATATAAGGGAAAAATATATATATGTGTGTGTGTGTGTGGGTATGTATACTTGACTAGTTGAGTTACATCCTTTAACTAATCCCTACCAAAAACTCATCTATCAATCCAAAAGTTTAAAAAATATATTCTATTTATCCTAATCATATTTGGTTTCAAAAAATAATGAATTTATAATTAACCTATAAGAAAAATTAAAAAAGAAACTACATTATACAATCCAGGACATCACGTATGCCAGTGGTAGGTTATTCTCCCTTTTTTCCCTTCAGTTGTGGGTGTATTTCTCGTGGCATTACCGCATGTGACAGGTTGTCGCACGACCTCTGGGTTGTCCTTTTTATGAAAATCCAAAAATAACCTTAACAATTGTATCAAATTTCAAACTTAATCCATTCCAAACTTCAGACTTAGCCAAAATAAGTCTTTCCAAACTCACAGTCCAGAATTTATAAGGAAGTTAAACATAATTAATATCGTTGTTTCCACGTAATAACATATTAAAAACGTCAACAACTATTCATTAAAACATAGTAAAACCTTGAATTTCCATAAAACCTTATTTATTAAATTCATGCTCTCTTATTCGTTATAGAATACTGGATATATTCTTTAAATACAAAAATTTTGAATATTTTCGAAATGATGAAATAAAAAAAAATTTAATCAGTTCCAAGGAAGTCGAGAATATCAAATATTATTTATCCAAATGAACCATCTCGTATTCCAAAATCACTACCTCCTTATGAGGACCATATTAAGGATTACCTTTCCTTCAACATTTTATTTTCCAAAACGTGTAGATTACTATTATGTCACTTTTCTTAGAACCATATAATCTCAATTGCTCAATAAAATACTACTGTAGTAAAATCCTTATTTATCTCAAAAATTCATATAACCAATATATTGTTAATACAACACTTAAATGAAATAATTATTTAATAACAACATATGAACACTTGTCATTTCTCTTCATCTGAGGTAGTATCATAACTTGATTATTATCAAATATCATCATTTTCTATATACTTTAATGACTGATACATTTGATTCGTGTAGTGTCCCAACACATTGTAGATGAATAATTTGACATTTGAAACATTTTTCATACCCATTCAATCACGTATATGGTTTCCTTTTTCACCACTCTTATAAAAAAACACCCATTCCCTTCATGAATTTACCAAGGTGATTTATTCCACATTTATCACATATGGAAAAATCCTTCTTTCCCCTATTCCCATTATCAATATTCCTCTCTACCATCCTTTACTTCTCTTTCATTCCTTCAAAGCCATAGGACTCAGAGAATTATTTACTTATCTTATTGACAGTTTATATTATTTCTTTATAAGTTGATAATACATGGGAGACTGTTTTCCTTCTAGATGTTGGCTTAATACCATGAAAGATATGATCCATCTTACTCTATGGATCATACATATTGCCGGTGTTCTCATTCCTTCTAATGGGTTCCATTTCTAAACAGGGGCATAAACTAGGTCAGTTTATGAATCACAATGAATAAATCCACCTTTGTAAAATACCTAATGTAAACCGAATAGTTTATGGATATAATCTATAATAATAAAAATGTTTTCTTTGAGGATGTATTTACCCCTAAATCCTTAACAATTTATTGTAATGAAAATGTGAATTTTCCTAAGCATATCCCTCAAGAGTGTCCTGACCAAGAGTGCATCAAGGCCTATTTTAATGCTCTAGTTCCCGTTCGAGTCTATCTCAATGCGTTTTTTTTCAAGTTGTAGCCTTAGGTACATCTGTGGTGGAGCCACCTCTACCTGCTCATATCCAGATAGTGATGTAATTCTTTGAAAACCCACAAATTCTCTAAATTGCCAAAATTCTAGGATGTTCTTCAATACTAATCCTCACAGTCTATCTTAGGGTAATTTTATCTAATAATAGTTTATCTAAATCTATTTCCAAGGTTGTTGCTGAACATACACTGATACCAACAGTAATGCCCCGACCCAAGATTCATAGAGTTGGGTCATTATTTTAATACATTGGCATCATTACTAGGAATCATGTCCCAAAAGACAGATCAATTTAGCAGTCTTAGAAAATAGATTATATACCTGAATGTTACAATACACATTATAACATACAAAAAATAATAATTCATTGAGAATACTATTTTTCCCTTATATTTACCCTACTTATCAAACATAAAACACTTCCTGGGATCCTGAGAAAATAAAACATGAGAATGTGGTGAGCTTAGAATCTCAGTAAGGGTAAATAATTTAGCAGAATATAACATAAGAAATAGGTATGGTGAATAATTGAAAACACATGCCTTTACAAATAATAAACATGAACATGTTATGTTAGAAATATGAGCTGAGTGAATAATTCCATAATAAAACATAGTCATGAGTATTCTACTGGTCGAATAACCACAGGAACCATCACTACTATTTTCATAATGAGGTAATGTATAATGCCAGTCATTCTAAAACATCTTGTCAAGGCCCCAGCAAAGATGTCTAAAAATGATTTAGGCCTCGCCCAAAACCATATATCAAATTGGGAAATGCCTCATCCAATTCCACTTCTAATTATCTCATGAGACCTACCGATGCATCGATGATCTATAGCAGGATCCACACATCACTAACTATGTCCAATACATTCCTCATATGAAAATTTTGAAACAATACAAAAACATTCGTATTAGTACTACCATATGAAATGTTAATACTTTGAACATAAACCATGAATGGTATAAAAATAACACATCCATAGTCTATCATATCACAAAACCTTATATACAATATTGAAATTTTTTATCATAATAAATCAACTTAAAAAAGGTTTAAAACTATAAAAGGATGTTTACATAGATGAAAATGATTTTTAAAACTCTTTGAGAGAAATATCTCCTTTTCATGAATAAATATAAATGTCAAAAAAATTAGAAAGGAAGACATTTAAAGACATTTTTTAATAAAATGGTCCCATACCACTTTGAAACTATTGAATGGAATTAACATTATAAAAAAATTTATATACATATAAATAAATCATTAAAAAATAATTTTTTAAAATTTGACATGAATGAGAATGATTTAGAAGAATAAATATTTAAAACATTTAAAATGGTGTTTTAATAAAATAGAACTTTAAAATAATCCCATTGAAAACTATTTTATGAAACATGGAATGGATAATAAATATGTCCCAGTAAAAACATACACATAAACAATTTAGAATAATAGTGAGATTGAGGAATTAACCCTTACCTAGAACATTCCTTTGGTCGAGGGTACGTTTAACCTTATGTATAATGACTATAGTATGTTATTAAATTATACCAAAACCTTATTCATATTTATTATACCATACATGATTCATTTATGACGTCATACTACCCATTTAAAAATCATTTCCATGTTAAAATTTCATTTTTGGTTATAATCACTTTCTTTATGATATGTGTTTTAACTTGTTATTCATGATCGTATCATTTAGATCACGATTTAAATTATTCTAGAATATAAAGAATGATTTATATATCATATATATTTAGAATATAAATATTTATAATATATGTTTATATAAAATGGAAGGCACTGTTTATGTAGACGGTAGGCCTTACGTACGCATAAACACTGTTTCCGTTTTCACATCGTATTGAAAGGAAGTTATTGAAAAATATATATGTAATTAAATACATACAAACATACATATATATCTCCAGTATCATTATTATGTCATATATTATATACTAATTAACAATATATACACCTTTATAATCATCGTTAAATGGTAAACATGGAAATGAATCTTTTCGCGTCGTGGAGATGGTAATCTGTACGTTTGCATGAGCGAAAATATCATTCTTTTGATATTAAAATCGTATATAGTTTGAAGTTATATAATATATACAGAATCATTAACATGTTATATTTATTATTTAAGTCAATTATACATCATTATTATACCCATCAAATATAATAATGTATAGAATAACAACTACACCATGACGTGGAGATGTTAAGCCGTACGTACACACATATAGTGGAATGTAATTAGTAGGGTGGATATAATAATGAATATGGTTGTACCATATTTATAATAGCATCACAGTATTTAGAAGATACATGAGTTATTATTTTATAATGGAAACATCGAGGAAAGAATAAGTGGAAGAAGAAAATAACTTAACAGAGGTGATTAATTATTTACCAATTATTTGGGTACTTTTTTATTGATTTGATCAAAACGGATCCTTAGGATATCTTTCTGACCAATGGCTTTGAAGGTGTGAATTTGAGAGAATGAGGAGTGCCCTTTTATAAGAGGGGTGAGGGGCACCTTTGGAAAATATTGAAATATTATTTTATAATAAAATCATATGCGGTTTATAATGGCTCGAAATTGATTTATTTAAAATATAAAGTGGGGAATGGGTCGAAATACTCTCAATTAATAGGTTTTAGACAATTTTAGGTTACCATTTTAACCTTATCTATTAGAATTAACTCTATGTTAAATAATTTATGTTTTACCCCTTTATCTTGTATTCTTACACTATATGGTTAATAAACTTACTATAACCATCCCAGAGAACCGAAAATGGTTCATTAATGACATATATAATATTATTTATTCCCTTTAGTGGAACCTTATATTTTTATGAATATTATATCAAACAATAATATAGTATTTGTTTTAAATATTAATTTATGTCAATTGTTTCACTATTAGGTATTTTGTTTTTGTGAAAATCATAAAATCCTTATCACTTTGAGAAAAAATTATATAATCTACCCTAAAATGTCATATTAACCTTTAAAATTAGTGTAATTCATAAAAATTCTCAAATTACATTTATTCTGATATTTATAATATCATTTATTTTAATCCTTCATTAATACTGTAACTACTGCATCATCATTGTGTCATAAATAAATTAAAATATTTAATGTCTAAAAATTATAAATAAAATACCATTATGTATGAAATATTTTTATCAATATAATGAATATTTATAGTTTAATTTTTCCTATGTATAACCAAATTTTAAAATGTTGTAGTTATGAAGACATGAATTTAACACTTTTAACTCTTCTTTAAATGAAATAATAATAAATATCCTAATCTAATCCAAGTGGAAATAAAAGGTCATATTTTATTACTAAGGTTGTTTATGGTTTAATTTCACTTATAAAATAGAATTATGACATGTGTTAGAGTAATACTAATATCATTTTTACATTTAATTTCCTTGTTTACTTTTAACCGTGGTAAATAAATGTCAAAAGTTAGTACTCACCAAAAATTATTTTTATCTTATAAAACGACCATTTAATTACTGATATCAACCATGTCTCTTAGATTTTTCAAATTCAATTCATATAAGCAATAAAATTATATTTCATGTAAATTTGCATACGCTTCTATGAGGTGGATAAAAGACGGTAAAAAGTAAAATAAAATTTTTATATATCTAAAAATATTATAAAATGACTCCAATGAATTACATTGAACTTATATAGGTATTATGTTTGTATTTTGACCTAAAATAAATGCAATTTAAATAAATAATTATTTAAATAAAATGTCGATTTTAAACAATAACTGAGGGGTTTACACTATTCATTAAAAATTGATGGTTTTCAGAAAAAAACGTAAAATTCATCCTATGCTAATTTTGATATTCAAAATTAAAAAATGAATTCTATTTTAAAAAATTAAAAACATATAGGATTCATTTATTAATTTAAAATCAATTCCCTTTGTCAAAATAAAAAAAGAAGGGTTTTAAAAAAAGTAAAAAATATCAAAAGATTGAAAAGTGCTTATGTAAAATTTAATTGTGAAATTACTTATAATGACCAAAATTGTATTAAATGATAAAAATATAATCTAATTATACATTAAAACCATTAAAATTTATTGTTGAACACTATAAATTATTTTGATTAAAAAATATTTTTTCAGTTAAAATTTATTAATTTTCACTATTCATCCAAATATGAATGTTATCAGAAAAACACCAAAAATTTATCGAAACTATATTTTTATGTCCCAATTATAAATAAGAAGTTTA
This sequence comes from Viscum album, assembly GCA_963277665.1. Lineage (NCBI taxonomy): Eukaryota > Viridiplantae > Streptophyta > Magnoliopsida > Santalales > Viscaceae > Viscum > Viscum album. Next base: position 393,797,540 of record OY728146.1, read on the forward strand.
TTTTGTCAAATTGAATATATAATGGTGTCAAATATTTTATTTAAAAAGGGATATCCACTAATAGGTTGTAAAATTTCATTTTTTTGAAAAATACTGCTTTAATCTGAAAAAAATGAATTTGATCTTATATTATGTCTAGGAAACAAACAATATGAATGATAAATTTATATAGAGTATATATGATTAAAAATATAGTTAATACTATTTATAACCGCTTTTTTGAATGGCTAGTTTGGTAATTTTGTGGTGCGCTCGAACTCAGTGTTGCGTGTAGCGCAATCTATTAAATTACATTAATGAGATAACATATTATGAGATCTTGGTAGTGTTACATTCCGAAATTTTGAAAAACAAAAAAGTCTAAGAAGGAGATGCAAGATACCCAACATGAAAAAGAGTTACAGGTAGAAAAAATCGTCAGGGAAAACTGGTTGATCATCCGTGGTTATATCAGATTTACTACTCCTAAAACAAGCATGGGATTTTCAATGAATCAAGACAACATTCATTGAAATCAACTAATAATTTCATTATTCACTAGAAGTGATATATTTTTATAATATTGTACAGTTTATTTTTTTAGATACAAATAATATAGTTTTTTATTTTATCAAAGATATTCATTTATATATTTCTTCAATTAAGGGGGAAAATTTTTTGAACTACCAATAAGAAGGTGTTTTCCATTTTGATCTTAAATAAATTGTTGATTAGGAAATTTTTTCTAAAGACAAAATTTCATTTATGTTCAACTAAATGCATATTAAAAAAATTATTGTTATGGATTTAGATGTTTACCATAAAATAATGATGATGTTTATTCAGATAGGAATAACACCAATAATAGATGAGATGGAGAAAACTATTTACCCAGACATGAATATCATGTTTTTTTCAATGTGATATCAAATTGAATTTTCTGTAGTATTTATTTTGGAATCATCATTACTAATCTTCACCAGATGCAAGAATGAATTTCTATCCATATGGTAAATTAATTTAAGGGATTTTATTTAAGAAGGACATGATCTGACTAGTTGACGAAAGAGTCAAATGACATCATAGTAATGTTCTGAATACTGGAATATTAAGAAATCTTGTATTTTTATAAAGCACTATAAAAGGAATGATTTTTCGTGTTGGAGCAGAGGAAGAGAAGATATCGGGAGTTTTTCTCAAGGAAGCAAGAAGGTGTTCAAAAAGAAAGTGTAGCTTAATCGCAAACAGATGCAATTTCTTAAGAAAATATAATATGGCTTAGATTTAACATAAAAGAAGAGGAAAAACATAATGAAAAGAAACATGTATAGAAACCAAGAAGAAGAGATGATCCTCATGTTTTAGAGTAAATGTCCTCTTCTAGAGAAACAACATGATCGGTTCATTTAGAAGAACCTATTATTGAAGAGGAAATTCCAGTGATGAGTCAAGATAAAAAGCTTGTTATTTTACCTCGGGTGAGTAAGCAGCTACAAGAAGGAATCACTATTAAAACAGTTTAAGAAAATAATACTCAAACTAAAAATTTTTAGTTAAAAATTTTATAGGAATCAATTATCAAAATTCAACCCGTGATTGTAGATCAGAATGTGGGGCAGTAAAATCATATTTCGGGAGATACGATTGAGGTTTTAGATAATCAGTCATTTTTATATGAAGAATTAGTAATGAAAACAATGGTATGTTATTTTCCTACTTAAGGAGAAAATCTAGGTATTAATATAGATGTGGAGATATCTAATTCATTATCTCCCCTATTTTATGTAATTGTGATTAAATTCCACAATTCTTAGTAAGAGAATGTCACTCTGTGGTAGGAGCTTGAAATCACAATGAACAATATTTAGGAACATAATGATAATATTGTTTCTATAGGGTATTTTCAATCCATCAAGAGAGACAACAAAAATTGGATTAGGAAGGTTAGATATGTATCTATTTCAAAAGTAAATTTTGATATTTAATTTGGTACTTGGGTAATCATTTTGAATCAGTAAAATGTTCTGTGAATTAGGTCATTGCATCTACATTTACCTCTTCTACATGTATATATTTGATTAGAAGCTTTCTGTCCCATACATTTATTTTGGAAGATATCAATTCTCATCTTCAAGACCATTAATGAAACAATGACCCTCTGTTAGTTTTTTTAGACAATAATACATTTATATTTGATATATTAACTCATGGATATCCCACCATTATATTGAAGTTGAGTCAATTTTTAGAAATTTTAGATCTATTCACGACACAAGAGTAAAGTCACCATGAATATTTGAAGGTCAATATAGTGGGGAATCTTTATGTCAAAAATGAATCCAGGATGTTAAAAATTCATCTATGATACATTTTGATAAAGAAGCTATGATTATAGATGGCTGAATTGAAAGAGATGTATGAAGCCCTTAAAAATTCAAAACCATCCAATCCTTAGCCTTTTTTTAATAATACCTTGAACCATGACAATGGATGTTTTCATTTCTCAGTTAAAAACATTTCTAAATCAATGAATTTATTGTTCAATGAACATGTTTTCTATGTATATGTTAATTTTTTTTATTTTAACCACATTTTTATTTTTGTCTGTTAGATAAAATACAATTATCTTTATTCATTATAGTTACTTATAACATTTACTTACCCTTTTGTTCTATATTAAAATTGTTTTAAAATATATATATACATTCATTAAGATTTCACAAATGGGGAAAAAATTTGGATAATAATAACAAATCTTTAATTTGAAAAATTTATAAAATCAAAAATATTTCATTGAAATTTTCCTTTGGGGAGAACATTAATTATTAATTCTTTATTCAAATAATCCTGTAAAATCGAATTCTTTTCATTATATGTTTACAAAATTATAAATTATATTACTTAATTTATTGTTTTAATTTATGGGTTTTGTGATCATAAAAAAAGTGAGAGATTGTTGGGAATTTATTGTCTTAACAATACTCTATAAATATTATTGATTTTAATACTAAAAAATACCCTTGTTTGTATTACTCTTGAATTTATTTTGTGTGTATTTCAGGAAAATTATATTGTTTATAATTATTATGTTAAATTAATATTCAACTATTTATTAGAAATAAATATTCATTAAATTGTTTGTAACGCTCTTAAGAGTACTCTAGAATCACCATTCACCGGTTTTCGTTTACTGGAAGTATTATTCATTCAATACGTCAAAGAATGTAACATATGGAAGAATTTTTTTTATAATGATGGATAAAATGATATGGTTAATCAGCCATATGTTTGAGGAAACTTTTAGTTAAGGAACATTAAATTTGGATATGAACCTTACATTTTCCATAAAGGAAATGTGGGGATAAAGAACCCTACCTAAGTATGAAACTTCACAGATGTATGGATCATCAACCTTAGTTTGGTAATCATCCTTAAGTTGTAAAACTTATTTTTGGGAAAATTTAATGTATGGATTATCAATTTTACGTTCATAGATCTATGCTAACATGGACAAAGGCATGGTTCATCAACACTATGCTAAGAATTTGAACCCAATGTTTGTAGTTTTGTTGTTCTATGAAAGAACCTTACTTAGGACTTTTCAATATTAGAAATTTGAATTTATGTATTTATTAGAGAGTCATGGAATAATAATTGTGGAACGTTAGGGTAGTTTAAATATTGATTTATAATGATTCAAAACTCATCATAAATGATCTAATGAGCCGTTTACCGTATATATTTTCTCTTATATTCTTAAGGGAAGTTATGACTACTCTAAGCCGTGTTTTTTGAATTTGAATTCACTCTATTTATCAAGAATATTTTGCAGATTTGAAATTGTGATGGAGACTAATAATTATATATCCCCATGAGTATCATATTTACAACTATCACAATTGTGAATATCTTCTGGATATATGAAAATACTATTCGTTGAATTCTTCATGTGATTCTTTTTACAGTTCTATAGCGATCATGCATATCAGAAACAAGGGATGTATTTTGATGATATACATGTTTAAATATGGAATCACAATGTTATGTTTTACTAGCAAATCATAAAATTGAAGATCTATTGTGTAACCAGATATTATAAAAAAATTGTAGTTTATTTTCTTCTAAAGTCAAATATTCTTACTTTATTAGTTGTGTGTTACTAAAAGTATGAGCTATGTTTGTTTCTCATCATACTATATTTTATCTATCTTGAGTTTTGGCTGATCGTATTCAATCATAGTGGAGTGTCAACTTCTTGCACTATGATGTGGTTTTATCAGTTCCCTGTAAAAGAACCATAAGGCTCTGTTTTATAATCCTTTGTCTGTAAGGGTGACAACTGCCTACACTCAGTTATGTATTAGTCTTATGATATGAGGACCTTACTAGTGTAATTCACCTAGCCCACTGAGAGGGTAATTGGTGGAGTGGACTAGGGGATCATTGTGCCCTGAACTACTATAAATTTCTATGCTTTGTTCATTGTTAATATTTGCATCATATACTCTCATACCAAAACTCCGCAAGCTATATCTTTTATTAATGTGAGTCGACATAATTTGGATGTTTTTAAAGAAACAAATTCACCCCTATTGTGTTTTTACTATAGTCTTTTTACCTAATAGATACCACATAATTCAATCAAAGGGTAGAACAAACAAAACTTCTATGAAATAATCTCAATTATCAATGATAACTCAGTGAACTAAAATTTAGTTAAAAATACCAAATATTAGGGAAAAAATTTTATCTCTACCAACATGAATAAGTGAAATTGACCTCGACAATAAACCATATGACATAAAATGAGTATAATAAAAATATATCCATGGGAAGTGAATAAGACATAAAAAGGAAACTTGCAGAAAAAAAATTTGTTTTTCTAAAAGAATCAGAATTTAAGCCATGAAAACCCTTATAAATTCGGTAGTAATTAAATGTAACCCCATTTAAATAAAGATATTTTAATTGAATTTAAAACAAAATTATAAAAATTTTATTTATTTAATTATATCTAAAATAATTTTTATATACACTATAATAATAATAATACGTGTGTAATACAAAATATGTCTCAATGAGAATAATTTGAAATGAAAATGGTAGCCTCTTTTCCTGAATTAAATGAAGTAACTTTAACCTCACATATCACTAATATATGTACATGAGTCACTTAATTCATAACCATACTCACATCCATTTTTATTTATTCACATCATAATCAGTGAATGTTGACATGAATTCTTTCGATTTTCTACATCCTATATTTTTTCTATTTTGATCATTTTTACTAGTTTACTAATAATATTGTATGTCTACATTAATCACTCTATGTTGAAAAATTTTACGATGTTATTATTAATTTTATATAATATAAATAATAATTATTTATTTTAATAATTATATTCATGATTGTTTTAATCTTTATTCTTGAAGGTGAAATTCGTAACATGATATTTTTGGTCATTATTTACAACGAGAGTTTGTTTTTATAAGGTATTAATTCATTTTTTGTAACATCCTATAGTGGGTTACACACACTAGTGCCACAAACGAGTTGTCACATGACCTCAAGCATGGATCCTTCTATGCCAAAGGTTGTGGACTAGCAGTTAGGGTATATTATGTATCATATGGTGAATATGCCATTTTCGTTACATAAGAGAAATACACCAGTGAAAACAAATTAATAATGAATAATAATATAAGCATTACCAGAATAATTTTAGTATCATAAGATGACCCAAAACTGGAAGGTTTATATCAAAACTGAATGGCAGATTTCTAATAATATAGTTTGTGTCATGTGTTAATTTGAAAAACAAAAATTCAATAAAGCCATGGAAAACTCATCTAATGAGGTCATGATACATGTCATGTTCCCTCATCCATGATCTATCCGAACTCAGCCATCTAACATAGGGAAATCTCCCTTTATTTGTCTAGAAGGAATAAATTCTATTTCGGTAATGATTAGACAACTCGAGTGGGGTGTGAGTACAACTCATTAGGCCACCACTAATGATTTTCTAAAATAATATCCAGTCCACAGAATGTGTATACAGTTGTATAAATAAACAACTATAATGAATATGTAAACAATTATCACATTAAAAATAAGTCATTATATAACCACATAATCTATCGGGTTCTTGAGGACACCCAAACCTCAATACCAACTTCAAACAGTACTTATGTTCGATCTATCCCTAAGGGATATCACATTTAAGTTTCAATGTTTCCATTCTTAATACTTTTCCAAATTTATTTTTTCCCATTCAAATTTTAATAAAACATAATTGAATGAGCATATTATCATTCATAATACATGGACAAATGTCAATGTTATCATTCACCATTCCACAACAGATTGACCAAGTTACCATTCATTACTTCATAATCAAATGAACTTGTTAACATATAGAAGGATGAGCCCATAAGGGGCTCTGCTCTCCGCTATGTATTCCCTCACGCCGCCTCCGCCGGCCGGATCTACTCTCCTTCTTCCCTAGTTCGGAGGTTGCGTCAGTGTTCATATTCTTGTCTCGACCCCATTTTGGCTCGTCTTACGCGCATCGAGGTATTTGCGACTCGATTTTGATTCTGCGCCTGAGCCCCTGGTCTGGTGTATTGAGGATGCCACTTTGGCCTTTGATCTGGGTGTTTTGGAGGTTGAGTTGTATATGTGATCTGGTTGGATGGTGGCATTGGGAGATCGTTTTTTCTTTTGTTTTGTTTTGTGAAGACGAGGACGACAGTGAGATCTTTGTCAAATAAACCCTTGTTCAGGGTGGTGGGGTTGCAGGCAGCGGTGTGTGCGTTGCTGATGTTTGTGTGATGTGTCGAGGGTTTCTGCCTCGTTGCTTACAGTTTTGGTCTAAAGTGGTGATGTTCTGGGTCGTGTTTCCTACGACGATGACAATGCTGAAGGTCGGTGATGTGGTTCACCGGCGTTAGACGACGGTTACTGGTATTTTTCGTCGGCGTTATGTTTTGTTCGGGGATGATGGGATCTCTCCGGCGTTGCTCTATATGGTGCAGGTCTGGCGTGTCTCGCCAGCGATCTGGAGGGAGGGAACATTGGGATTCGCGAAGGCTCGTGTCTCGAGGGCGACACAGATAAGACAGAAGATCGTCTAAAGGTGACGCAGTATTCGATGGTCCTCGGTTTTCAAAGCCGGTGCGTGAGCAGCGTGTCGGGACTTGTGTGATGGTGGTGGAGCCGTTAATTGAAATTTTAATTTGAATTTGATGTACAAGGGAACCGGCTACCCTCAAACCGGCTTTTAGAAAATAAAAAAAAATGATTTTCAAAAAAAATGAACTTGTTAACATTCATCAAAACATTATAAATTCCAAAATTATTTATCCACACCATTGTTATTTCTAATTCAAAACAATTCCCTTAGATAACTCAACAATTGAAAAATCACATGAATTACATTAATAAACCAGACAATTAATTAATCATAGTAATTACACTAGTTAATTCAACTATTAACTAATAAATTTAACAATATTATTTAATTTCCGAATTATTTTATCACATCAAATATATTAATTAATTCAATAGTTAATTAATCACATTAATCATAATATTCAAGTTAACCATTTACTAATCAATCAATTACTCTTGTTAATTCAAAAAAAATAATAATATTGATAATATAAATTAATTCGACAATTAGTTAATCACATCAAATACATTTATAAATTCAACAATTATTTAATCACTTCAATAATAGTAGTTAATTAAACAATTGATAAATCACAAAAATTTCATTACTAATTCAAAAACTATTTTATCACATAATTCATATTAGTTAGTTTCCTTAATTAATTAATTACTCTAATCCAAAAAATTCAGTCATCAACTAATTAATCAATATCTACAACTCAAAATACCATATTTAATTTCCCACTTAATTATCTCATTTATAATCTCAATATTTCATAATTAATTACACAATTAATTATCCCAATTCTAAAATCTAAATATATCCTAATTAATTCATCAATTAATTATCCCAATTCAATAATATCAATATATTTCAAACAATCAAAATACTAGTTATATAATTCACTCAATTACATGCACACAACAATTACCAATAATTAATTTAAAAATTAATCAATCGAACACATTGAATGATATCAACACAACAATCCACCTTAATTAATTGACCAATTAATTAATCACCTTAAATATATTAATTAATCCCAAAATTAATTTTTCACATTCAACCCCATTTAATTAAAATTCCAATTAATTACTCTAGACAATTGCTTTAATTATTTTACAATTAATTAATCACATTCAATCCATTCATTTATTTCACCAATTATATTTCCACATCAATTGCAGTAATTAATTCACAATTAAATAATTACAATACATCCAATAATTTATTCATTAATTAATTAATACCATTAATTTGATTATTTAATTCAAAAATTAAATATTAATGGAACATTAATTAATTAATTTTCCCATTATTATTCCCATCAGTCACAATACTTAATTTGATAATTAAATAATCACTTTAAATCCATTAATTAATTAATTAATTAATTAATCCCTCAAATATAATTCATTAATTAATTAATTAATCCAATTAATTCAATATATTACTTTATCAATTAATTAATCATATCAATTCCATTAAATAATACCACAATTAATTAATGTCATTAAATTTGATTAATTAATTTTACAACTAATTATTCCATAAATCCTGTTAATTAATAACACATTTTATTAATCTCTTTCAAAATCCCAATGATAAATTAACCAATCAATTATTTCAACCAAACGAATCAATATTCCCATTTAATTCTTCAATTAAATTTCTAACTCAATTGATAACGATCCGCAATTAATTAATCTATTAATTTTTCTAACTCAATCATTTAAAATTAGCAATAATTAATTCAGTAATTATTTAACCCTATAAAATAATTGAATATCTCTTTAATTGATTCCACTATTCATGAACCATATCAACTAATTTAATACCTCTATAATCAATTCAATAATTAATTATATTAATTTAAATATGTCTATATATCTATAATTTATCTAATAATAAATTATCTAACTTCACAATCCCAATATCATATAATTAATTGAACAATTAATTATCCCAATGTCTAAAATCACAATATACCTAATTTGAACATTTCCCTTAATTTATTTTTTCCTCAAATTACTTAATTCAATAAAAAATGAAACAGCTAAACATATAATATAAATTTTAAAGTTAAATATACATAATTGAAAATTAAGAGTTTTGGATTTAAATTATATACAACCTACCTCAAATCTTCATTGAAGAATCACCCAATGGAACTCTCCTAAAATTGACCTACACAACAACATATTACGGGATCAGAATCATAAATCCCAAAATGAAAATTAAAAAAATCTTAATATTTTGAAATCTAGATCTAGATCTAAAATTTTATATATTGATATCACCACATAGATTCAATTATAACCAAAAATAGTATTCCTTAGCTGAATGATTGTGGAAAAATAGGATAATAATTAGAAAAGAATAGATATATGATATATGTAGTGGGAGAATCATGAATCGTTGATCTAGGTTTTGAATCGTGACGAACAATGTTTAGTGAGGTGGTTAATTCGTTTCAATAGTTCCAAAATCATGAATGACATCCTACGGATGAATATGGGTTAAAATGGGTGAGTTTGAGGGGGGGGGGGCTTATTAGATTTTAGAATTTAAATATGAGTGACTTTTAAATCTATAAACAACTTTATGGGAAGTGTCAACACAATTTTCCATAACTGTTCTCCTGAACTGTGCAACTATTATTATGGGTGTGCATGGTGACTTATAATTTTTTACGCGGTCTTGGAAAGCCATATGCCAATCTTCACATCCTATTCTTCATCCATTTTTTTTGAAATATTTACCAAATCACACCCAAAATTAAAACACAAATGAAAATCAATCAACACTAGAAAAAATATAACATCCTAATGAGCCCAAGGCAACTCCATCAAATTTCGGAATCTTACAATTTTGATAAAAAATATATTCAACAGAAAAATATTTATATACACATTTTTATCACATTATACCAATAATTATATTATAATAGTTAATCATGGTATAAATTTGTAGTATTGTTCTTTTAATTGGTAAGATCTTCCTAAATATGAACATACACTGATTTAATGAATTATTAAGATGTCGTTATTTTTGTAACATCATTATATAAAAATAAAAATGATCATATTTAGTTCTTATTAGATTGATATATCATAATTTGAAGGAATTTTAATAAATAATGTATATGAAAACATTAAATAATTTCTCTAAAACATTATCCTATTAATAAGCTTATATATACACAATAAAAATAACGATGATAATTTGTTGATCATTATATTAATAGGGAAATAAAATTGTCATACCAAAACTATAATGAAATTATGAAAAAAATATATATAACCTTTTTTATAGTATAGAGATCAACCTCTTTATATGATGATGGTAAAACATGTTATTTCGTGGAGGTGGTAGTCAACCAATGAAGGAAAAAGTCATTTTTTTATAATTATTTGGAGTAAATAGAATAAATATTTAAATTAACCTTAATATGGAACAAGTTTAGTACATAAATGATTGAAACGTCATTGTATTAGTGTGTTTAAGAAAAGTAATAAAAATATAATTTATAAAAAAACTATGTAGTTGCTGATATCAAGATCCAGAACATGATATTTCAATAAAAGTATCGTTGAATTTGGCAGGATAATGTTTTATATGAGTGGAATGGGTATTATATTCATTGGAAAATGTAACATAGTGAGTAAAATTGATGTGTTCAAAGTGGGAATTACATGTTATAGTGTGTCCCAATGTGGTGTAGGTGTTACCTTTTTATAATTGAATACAACGTTACATTTGGGAGTTAACCGTATATTTTTAATAATCCCAAGACACGTTTTTGTTGTAAATAATTCATTAAAGGGAAACATTATTGGTAAAACATGTACTTGTGGATAAAAATATCACCCATTTAATTATAGGCGTGTTTTTGATTTTTTATATCATTTACTCTAGGATTAACACCATTTACGATTGCACTTTTACCATGAAAATTATTTTCTAATCATATTAATGGATTTTGTGAAAAATAGTTAGATTCAAGATTTTCCAAAATTTAATACTTATATGATTAAATATTAAATTCATTTTAAAAAAAATCTTATGGTGTAAAAAGCTAATATATAATAAAGAAAAATGTATGTGTAAAGTAGTATATTTGTGAAATAATATTTTGATTCTTTAAATTTATTTATAAAAGAAACTTATATAGTATTCAAATTTCAATGATTAATATTAATTTATTTTGAATCAATTTTTTTGACACATTCCATGAAATATTGCGTTGAAAATTTTGGATTCAAAAAAATTTATATTTATTTGAAATTTTATTTAGTTATAAAACATTTTCCCCTGGTATGTGTAAATTAAAACAAAATTTTATTCCTAATATGTATATTTTTAATATACAATAGGTTTTTAGATATTTTATATTTTTTGAATGTGTTAATAAAACCATTGAAATCTATTTTTTTACATCCCACAATTTCTTCCAAGATTAAAATTTTTAGAATATCATCTAAAATTCATAATAATAAAATTTTTATATGAGGAATCATAATATTATTTTTATTTTATTAATTACATATTTCATATTTTAAAAATTTATCTTTTTTAAATCCAAAAATGTATTAAAGAATCCACTTTATTAGAAAATTTCACTTAAAAATTTTAACTAATATTATTTTTATTTGATATCATAAACCATCTAAATTTCTCATAAACAAATATTAATATAGAAAAGGTTTTATTAATGATATGATTCATGAAATAGAAAGGTTTATCACATAAATATATTTTTTCCGAAAAATAATTTTCTAAAAATTTAACAATAATATTAGTTGTTTTTTATTTAAGCAATTGAATTTAATTCATATTAAAATTTTCCTTATACTTTCATTATAGACAAGTTTTATATAAATGGTATTCCAATTCGTTAACTCAAATTCATGAGAATGGTTTTAACTGTCATATTTTTAATTTATCTAAATATATCATTGTTTTATATTTGTCTAGTGTAGCATGTTGAGAAAGGTATCCAACACTTTGATTTATTCAAATATAATCAGATATTAAAATATAAGGATTTAATATATGGAATTAGACCAGGATCCAATAATAATTCTTAATACATAATACTTAGTGTAATATATGTCTCAAAGATGAAATTCCAATAATAATAAATCTAGGGAGATAATCCAGCAACAACATCATGTTCTAAACTATTATTGTCTCACTCGATCATGAGACTCAACTTGGAAACATAAAAATTGTTCATAAATATATGGTGTGAGAATTGAATTACATTAAGTGATTACCTTCTTAGGATGAAAAATGTAAATGAGGCATAAGAAAACTAATGCTTCTAAAAAAATAATGAAATCCATTAGAACCTTTTAATGAAAATAAAACCTAACCTCACTTATTCTTTATCACCGAATAGAGTATCAATGTATAATAATTTAATATCAATCATATAGAAAATGGAACCCCAAAAAGTTATTCTGATGTTTTTCTCTCTTAGACTCATCGTCAATCTTTTGGGATCTCTCATCCATTTCGTATCCCTACCACAACACAAAATACAAACATTATCACATTTTATGTGGGTTAGACTTCAACCATACCCACCCAACCCACACATGTTGTAACAATCTTGTTTTAACTAGTCCATTTGTTCCATAACAGTACCCACATATCACATCTCCACATCTCAACCGCAAATCACCAACACATCACGTATAAAAATTATTATGGTGACATGAACATGAAGAAAAATCACATGATATCCTCATCATTCAAAGGAAACCCCACACCAAGTATCATCACCCCATAAAAATAACTAGTCCTCTATCCCACAGATATAAGGAGGGTGAAGAAGTTGTACAAGATAACTATTATTCTCATATTAATTTTTATGTTTAGAGAAACAGTCAGAACCCAAAAAATTTATGCATCATTATTGATATCTTACATTGATGGGGTCTAAAAGAAACCCTACAAAAAATAATATATAAAATTCTACAAATAAGGACATCCTTGTAGGTAATTATCAAAACAAAACTATCATAATCAATAATAAATATTTAACCTCCACCACATTTCATTAAAAACTTATTCAACTTTTATTGCATCAACTGGTCTACTTCCCCACATAAAATTATCACCACTATCATCAAAAATGTCATTAAATAACATAGTTTACCTATTTCAAGATATAACATTTACCGTACATCTATTATTCATTATTTCATTAATCTATATATTTAGAGAAAATCCAATATCTTCTATCGTCCATGTCAAAACCAACCATTACTTATTAATTTCAATTATTTATGACATCTGATACACATGGTTTATTTAATTTCATCACATTCCATATTATGATTTCATTATTAAAATCAAATTCCATCACTAAAATAAATATAAAATTAATCCAAATCACAAAACCATCCACCACATCAATCCCCACACCACTTATCACATCATCTATAATAATAACCCTGAAATACGTTTGTTTCCTACATAAAACCCATCCTTTTATTACCACATCAAGACAAAATAATCTCATATCCTTAATGAAAAAATTATGGTAACTATACTAGAAAACACAATGCTTATCTAATGAAAAAAATCCCAAACACGACTACAAAATCAAAAAGCTTCCATTAATATAAACAAACCTATTAAAAAATAGAAAATCCCAAAAAAATAAATTCTACCGACCCATTAATTTCACAAGGAATATATATTTGAATTCATAAATCATTTATCGAAATCATTTTTATATTTAAAAAATTTATCCTTCTAGGAATTTTTGATTTAATTAATTAATTTCAACAAAAATTAAAATATATCTTAACAAAATTGACAATTATTAATTATAAATGTAATATCTTATAAAACACATAACTACATAACAATCAACACTTCCAAATAATTCATTAACTAAATAAATTATATTTTATAGAAAAATCCATTAAATAAACAAAAAAAAAAGATAATGAGGCCTCTACAAATTATTACTAAATATAGGGATTTCATGAATATTTTTCCTCCACATGAAACATTACTAGATATATTCATATTAAAGAAGTAAAGATGGTTCATCCAATTAAAAAATAAAATGTGGCAACCCAAGAACCTGACAACAATGAACCATCAATAACAATTCACAAACTAAAAACCAAATTTCTAGAAAACTCACTAATCTTATCTGAGAGATGTTAGTTACAAGGGTGGATAATGGAGAGAATAGGGATACCATAGATTGAATGAGAAAACAATCACCCCAAAATTTCATCATGGTATACACTCTGATATGTAAAAAAGAAACCAAAGTGGATTTAGGTATTTTTTAGAGATTACATAAGTATATAAATTATCAAAACATAATGAATCTAGATGAGAATATGCATATAATACAATATGAGACTTCAACATGAGATGGATACCACTTACACAACTATGGATTCTACTTCCAAATGGAGATATGAAACCCCTGACCATCAAAATAAAAATCTCCCCCTCCTTCGAGTGGCTATTTCGAAGAATAAGAATAGGCTACACCAGTACCATGGATTCCACAATACTATAGGAAAATTACTTTCAATATTTTTATAAAATCATGATACTGACCATGTTGTGTTGAAACCCTTCCAATATTCTAAAAAAATAATAGAGCTCCAAATCCTCTCTATGGTTCTCCACTATGTTAAAAAATGGATGTTTCAAAATAAATAATTTCCCAATGTCAAACCTTCCATTCTCATGATCAAGGAGACCCCAAGTACTCACATAAAATGAGTCTTTCTTTAGAAAAAATAAAAATAAAATTAGAATTACCATATCACTATGCTCGTAGGTCTAAAAAAATGTGTACCTCAGCCTACTGTGTGGGAATAAAGAGCTATCATATGGCTTATTGAGAAATCCATCACACACAGTTCCCTTTAAAATTTGGTAATCATTCCCTCAAATAACCATGAAACTAAATGACTAGATTCTACCTACATATTCAAAATGAGGCTCACCCTAATGATCACAATGACCAACACCATGCATGTTTTGAATACCAAATTTCACAATAGTCTAATCCCCATATCCAGAACACATAAAAACCATTTATCGAAACATCCTACATGAAAATCTTGTAGAATAATTTTATATTATTATCAATACCATTACCAGTGATACCTCTCAAATAAATATTATGCTTAGTAATTGTAAATAACCATGTAAAGAAAATAAATGAGATAAACCAACAAACCTATGTCACACCTCTCACTGTTCTTGTTTTTGAAAGAACAAAAGACTTTTATCAGAGGAATAAGGTGTAAAATATTCAACATCACATATAGTATCATAAATGAAAAAATGTACTAAAAAATATCTATAAAAATATTGACATTAAAAAACATGGATATTGAGTAGTCTAGTATGACTCAAATTTTTATATACTCTACACTAAACCACCATGTTTCTAAAGAATTAAAAAAATAGAATATCATGTCCACCCAACTCCTTCATCCAATAATCATGTATCTTGAGTATGTACTCTATGTACATTATATCATACCTAAAATCTAACTCCCCCAATGAATTATAAGATAATCATCATTGATACATCAAAGAATCTAGAATAAAGAAAGAAATAGTGGAACTAGTCATAATGCTATTGAAGTGAAAACCAATACACCACCTCACCAATATGAAAAAACCACAATGATACCGATATTCGATTAGTATAGATAAATACATTGACCAAACCTATTATATACATATTATTAGAAACCCATTGGAATACATGATCCCCAACTTTTAACCCTACATATCTCATCCACTGATCCATATATGACTTTTAATGGTCTTACTTCATCCTCATCCACTCTGGAAGAATCTAAAATTTATCTGTTATACTCAAAACCACATAATTTTAAAAGACTACTGACACCCCATACTTAGTCCAAAATAATGGAAATCCCAAATTTTATCTAAATTATGCCAGAAATAGAGGCATACAAATAGATGAGTGAAAAATATTTTTATAAGAAAACTCAAATAATGATTGGTGATTCATTAATTATCAACCCCAATCTAGAAAAAAAATCCCAATATATTCTATAACATATGAATGGTCTACATCATTTTCCCATCCATTTGAGGGTGACAGATAGAGAGAAAGATTATTTGATAACCTATGTAATTTTGGATACATATTAATATGTGTGAGTTAAAATAGGTATATTGATCAGAGTTGGTGGATCTTGTTACATTGTTAATCTACATGACCTTATCCATACACCAAAACCATATGAGCATCCATGACACTAAACCCCATGATTTCTTGAAATTAAGATAACTTTATCAAATGATTTACATTCAACCAAAAACAATCACATCCTTCATACTCTCATTGTAATCTTTTTATAAAATAAGTAAACATGAATTCCAATGTATAAATAGGGATATCAAATGATAGAAAAAATACCAAAAATAAAATACTATGCATTTAACTATTGGAAAAATAAAAATCATGATAGGAAATCCACTTATTAATACTTAATTATTGACCATGGATGAAAACACCACCTAAAATTATACATATTAGATAGACATGGATTTAATGGAAATACTGAGTTATGATTATCATAAAGAATATACTCTTGAACTACGTAACATCCAAGCCTGTTTGAACCACTGGTTCCATAATTCGGACTAAAACGTAACCTTAGGAACGCATATTGGTATTCCAGAGGATGCAAAAAAATTGTGAGGGTCTATTATCGATCATGGGGAGGTGATGCCATCTTTTTTTATTTGATCAGAGTAATACAGAAATCGAAATAAATGGTAATGGAAGAATAATATACCTGACCATAGAGAAATACCAATGTCAGAATATTACCCAAATAGTAAATACAATATAAAAACTAATAAGTGGATTTTTTCTGCCTAGAATACGTTCTAATTGTCTATATGAAAACTCAAGAGTAATGAAAATGAAAAACACCAAGATGGACCCAAACCAAATCGTGTTCCCTTATCCATGATCCATCCCATCTAAACCATATAACAAATAAACTTTTCTTATACCCTATCCAAATAAAATATTAATTTTCTACCAATCACGATGCCTGCCTAGTGTCTATGTATAACTTAGTGGCCACCACCAATGACATCAAAAACAACTCCAGAAAATAAAATTGTACACAGTTTTATATAGAATAAAATAAATGTTATAATGTAAATAGTTTAAATTTATTCAATTATCCTTTATCTATTTACCTAAACCATCAAGTTCCTAAGCACACTCGAACTTTATAACAACATCATGCCATTCCATATTCTGAACAATCCCCATGGGGAATTATAAACATGAATGGCCATGTTACCATTCATCATCAGAAATCACATATCATCAAACACATATGAAATTTAAATCAGTCTGGAATGAGTAACATGCAATATAGATTCTAACATCATTTTTCTATAGTGAGATATACATAATAGTGTATAAATTAATTATAGGAAAATTTTTAAATATATCACAGTCTTTTCCCATCAATGGATGACATGGCCTTTTCAAAAACTATTAAATCTCAAAATGTCTTATTCCCAATAGGCTCATAGTCCTTAAGTGAACAATATTATATAATCCATCCATCTTCTGCCATTATTCTCATTATCACACCCTAGTTATCCTATATGAAAATCCATTCCAACATTATGAAAACTATTTCCCATTTCACAAAAAATGCAGTTAGGTAAATAAAAATTAATTAATCATACCAAAAACATCAATTAATTCAAAATTTAATTTTTTATTATTGATCTATAAATTAGTTTAATAATTAATTAAATACCTTATTTCATTAATTAATTCACAAATTAATTAACCATAACCCATTTATAGTAATTAATCCAATGACTAATTAATATTATTAATGTCATTAATTAATTTACAATATTAATTAATCAGTATAATCCCTTTAATTATTTGATAAATTAATGGTTCACTTCAACTCTGTTATTTTTTTGAAAAATTAATTAACAACCTATATTTTATTAATTAAATCACAAATAAATTAATCATAACCAATATTCCTTTAAATAATCAAACGATTAGTTAATCATGACAAATTTATTTATTAATTTACACAATTAAGTATCCATGGCAATCCCTTTAATTAATCCATCAATTAATCAATCCATAAATTGGTCAGTTCAACATCACTAATAAATTATACAATTTACTAATAATATGTAGCCCATTAATTAATTCAATGGTTAACTAATCATTTCAAAACTCTGTATTACATAATTAATTCACAAATTTATTATTCAAAATTTATAATTCCACAATTCAATAATTAACATCATAATTAATTATCCTCCAATTATATTATAAATTAATTATTTAGTTTGCCCCATAAATAAATTTAATTAATTCCCCAACTAATTATAGACATTAATCTCATTAAATAATTTATCATTTCCATAAATAATATCCACAAATGTAAAACCACATAATCAATTTCCATTTAATTACTTATTCAAAATCACAATACTTCATAATTAATTCAACAATTAATCTGTTCAATTCTAATATCTCAATATCTCTTAATTAATTAATCAATTAATTATCCAATTCTGTAAATTCAATATCCCAATAAACCTGATTAAATAATTAACGAATCAGTTAAACCAATTCGTCCAGAGACACCATCCCAAAAATCACCAGTAATTAATTTACCAATTAATTAATCCAATTAATATGATTGGACAAACCAAAAAATACAGATTTATTAAATCCCCAATTAATTAATCAAATTCATTCATTTTAACCAAAACAGTAGTCTCTATTAATTATTTTTCAAATAAATTAATCTAATTCATTCAATTACGTCAACACAACGATCTCAATTAATTTATTTACAAATTAATTATCCATGGAAAATTATATTAATTAATTTATCAATTAATTAATTCTATCAATCTTATTATTTAATTCAATAATTAAACAATCCCATTAATACATTTATCAATTCTTTAGTTAATTGATCCTTTTATTTAATTCGACCATTAAATTATCACATTACTCACATAAATTAATTCATGATCTAATTATTCCCATTATTTAATTCAATAATTTTGTTATCAAAATAATACCATTAAATAATCCATCAATTAATTAATCCCATCACAAAAATTAAAAATCCTTAAATAAATCAACAAATAATATTTCTATAAAAATTAATTAAATAACCCAATATAATTCAATAATTAATTTTTGATTTCCATTAATTCATAATGAAATTAATTACTCAATTAATAATTCTATATCAATAAATTTAATAATCTAAAAAACTCCAAAAAAAATTCCAAAATTAACTATCCAAAATCACAATTTTACAATTCCAACCATTATAATTAATTAATTCTAAAATTAATTATTCATGTTCATGAATATCAATAACTCTATAATTAATTCCCACAACTAATTATCTATATTCAAAAATCCCCACATCCCATACATAACTCCCAAATTAATTATCTCATACAAGAATCCATAAATGCCAAAAATTTACAATTCCATATATAATTAATTAACAAAATTAATTAATTATATTTTGAAATCAAATTTATAAATAGATCAAGAAATTATTAAATATTAATATAAAAAATTAATACCAGGACAATGGGATTTGAATTTTAGAACACCGTCCACAAGAACTGTGACAAAAATCTTCACTAATAGTAAACAAAAATTCTAGTGGAATAATGATATTGAATGAAATCTTGATTCAATTTTTAGATCCAATTTTTTAATGAATCACGATAATTCAATCATAGATATATATCTAGATCAAAAAAATTCTAAACATCCCCATTTTATGTGAGAAGAGGAAGTTTTGAGAGGGATATGTTAAAAATATAAGAACACCCATGCCTGGGATGTGCAAGGAGGGTATTTTTTCTAATACAGTGGTGTGTGAAGGAGATTTTGTCTAAGGTGGAGGTGTATGTAGGAGGTCTATTCTATGGAAGAGGTGTGTGGTGCGTCTTCAAAAATGAAAAGATTGTGAGAAAGGTTATACGATACTAGAGATGAGTTTTTTAAAAAGCTATGTGTGGTAATTACATGAAGTGAAGTCCCATTTCACGTTGTGTAAGAATTCTTACATGGTTTTCCTTTATCCCAAGGAAATACCATCAAACTATTTAAAAATAATAAATTATAAATTAAATGTGGTGGAATTTACATTGGAGACATATCAACACATGTTGAATGATATTTACAAGCAGTGTTATCAAATTTCATCACATGTTGTCACCTAGATAATACTACTTTCATAACATGTCAACATGTGGTGCAAAAAATTAAAGGCGGTGTAAATTTCCATGTTTTAAATTAATTCAAACCAAGAATTTAATTCACACATTATAAAAAAAATCCCATTAATAATTGTGTCTATAACATGTATTTTTTTTGTAGCTAGGACTCACAACACAATCCTTGTACACCCCTAGAAAAGTACATATCTTACACACCACTATAATTATAAATTGTCACCCCTTGAAGAAAATATAGTTTTGGCCATCCTATAACACCACCAAATGAATATCTATAAAAAACAGGGTCCCATGTTACCTCTACCTTGGAGTCTCCCAACTGAGCCACCTCAACCTACTAAAATAATGAGAATTTTAACTCATGTAGTATAAGAAACACCACCCAATAAAATCCTCGACATCAATATATATTACTATAATCACTTCAATCCTTCTCAATGAATCTATATAATCTTATAAAACAATTCCCTATGAATTCCTCTAGAATACATCAGCCACTACATTCCCTTTCCTTGACTGTATATGAGTTCTCAAATTTATATTTACGAGTGAAGCCCATCCATTTATAATGACGCAGGTTTATATCCCACTAAAAAAAGTATAAATCAAATTTTTTATGATATTTAAATACCTTGATGAAGTCACCAGTGTGGTAATTTTTCAACAATATCTAATTATATAACATCACATATTACTCAATATCAATGGTGGAATATTTATGCTCATTTTTTCACAACTACCAAAAAACAAAAGATCCCTACCCTCTTCTTCATCAAAATTGAACATAATGTTACATGGTTGGATTCATAAAAAATATTAAATACAACTCCCTCCTCTGTAAATAAATTTTAAAGGCCAATATACATCTTTCCCTTCATTTAGTTTAATAATGATTAATACAGATCAGTTTATATAAAATCCATATCCTTCTTGGTTAAGTAATTTTTTGGAGCTACAAAATTAGAGAAATAAGACAAATATATATGATAATATCTATTATGATCAGGTAAAATATAGATCTATTTCACATTCATAGCCTCTTCCCTAGAGAAAACTACGAAAATATTTAAATGATAAACCTATTTTCTATTTCAAGGTAATATATGTCTACAAAAATAAATTTCAGATTTGAAAAATATGTAGCAGGAAAACATAGAATAGAGATAGTGTTCTTTGAAACATTTAAAAGAACATTGATATTCATAATATTCACCCCTATTATTAGACATATGGAACATGTAGTACATGAGTCCCACGAAAAGTGTTTTGGATTTTTCTATAGGGAATAATATAACTTTGGACTTTAAGAGACCATGATGAAACAAGGAATCTATATTTAGGATATCATATTCCATAATGATTATCAACTGATACAAAGAATTAAATACAACATATTCCAATGTATACGACATACATATAGAACCACACATGATCAATGGTCCATCTTCCATTGGTACCATTATTCCATGGAACTAACATGTCATTCCCTAATTCACCATTATAAGTATCACAAACATAAAAACACTAACACCACCTATCTATTGAAGGGAAAATTTATAGTGATAAACACTACAATATCCATCACCACTCTGTTTGATATAATCATATTTCCCTTTTACTTATATATACAATAAGGTGGAAACTAACGAGGGAGGAATATGTACTAACCACTAACACCATGAAGATCATCAATAATGGTTAAGCATTGATTTAATCAATGGAAATGAGAAATATAGAATAAAAACACTAGAATGTAGATACTGATGGATGGCTTGAAAATTCAATACCTATAAAAATGTAAAAAATACATTTTTGGTCAAATACCCACCTGAAAAACTATTGAAAACATAGATTTCTGGGATCCTCCACTGATAACCCCTATCATTGAGGAGCTCTATCTAATCCTTCATTATTATCGATAAAATTTAATGAAAAATTTTATCAACCACACCACCCTTCATATAAACTTCATTAAATGCAGGGAACACAAATGGGGGGACTATATACAGATAAATAGTTCATAGTTCTTCTTCAAAAACCCAACCACATGGATCATCATCTATAAATAAGTAAGGGATGAATTGAAAAATATATTTTAAACTAAAAAAGATCAAAAATTCATATGATCTTATATTAATTTGGTATGAAATTTCATAACATTAAATATATGACTCTTTTATAACCCCATGATAATATATAAAAAATCAATGTGATGCCTATCACATCACACAAACATCTAAAAAATCAAAATAATCTACCCTGGTTTGGATCAAACTGATTAAAATCTAAAACAACTCCAGCAAGTTATCATTATCTAGAATGGATATACTCCCCAAATACTTCACAAACCATTGACATTATAAATAATACAATGTCTTCCACTAAGCCACATTATCCTCAGCTGGGTTGATCCACTAATGATTAGCCGCCTCATCTAACTGAACATCACAGACCTGAATCCTTCAAAGATGATGAACAACTAAAATATTTATAAATAGAATGAAAACATAGAATCCTAATAATTTTAAATTCATATATTTTTTGTTTTATTACATTTTTATTAATTTCACAGATTTATCCAAAAGCAAAATATGACAAGATTCATGTACCCATATTAGGTCCCAACATGACATGTCACGACCCGCCCTCGGGGTCCGTGCCGTGACTACCCCAAGCCCGCCTTCCATAGGCTAGGGGCTGGCGACTAGCACCAAGGCGTAAATCCCGGTAAAAAGGGAAGGCATTGCCTTAGTAAAGTAAACAAACACCACAGAGTAAGCAAGCGGAAAGTAACACTAAGCAAAAACAGAGTACAACTAAAAGTGCGGAAAGTAAAAAAAAGGGGGCCGGAAATACAAGCCCAACTGTAAAGTACAACTCGAAAGGGAAACCAACAACTGAAAAGTAAAGCTGCTACGCCGAGCTGACCACTGGAAATCCCACCTGAAGGGTGGGTACAGATAGCTCCTCTGCTCCTCGGGTCCCGCCGTCTGCCCCGAGTATGTCCCGCCCAGTGGTCTGCCTCTGGGTACCGCCTCGTCGTATAGTCCACCTCCAGGTACCGTCCAGTCCTCGAACACTCGGCCTCTGTCAGTACTGGCCGTCGTCTGCAACCAACACAACGAGGTGCGGGCATAGCCCGTGCAGGGGTGAGTATAACGATACTCAGTAGGGTCCCCGAGACCCTCAAGGTCTCACTAAAACCAACAAGGATAACCACAAGAAGATCACAACAGATAAACTCTACTTAGGTATATGCCCATACATATACCTAAGTTATCAAGTAACCCATCTCAGTCATGAGGAAACACAAGGATCATGAGATCAACGGATAACCACTACCCAGGTATATGCCCATACATATACCTAAGTTATCATGTAACCCATCTCAATCATGAGGAAACACAAAGGTCAAAAGTCTCAGCTCAAACCATGGTTTTCATTATCGAAACCGTAACTGCTGAAGAGCTCCGTCTCTAGAGTGTACAGTGGTCCTGTCACGACTCCGAGGTACTGCTCACTAACCTAAGACTGCTGAAGTACTCCTCCTGTCGAGTACTGCGGGTCTGCTGCCAACTACCGGGCGCTCCGTCCGCTGAGGGTCTGCTGCCAAATACCGGGCGCTACCCAGATAACCGACTGAGGTACTCCTCCTGTCGAGTACCGCGGGTTTGCTGCCAACTACCAGGCGCTCCGTCCGCCGTGGGTCTGCCGCCAAATACCGGGCGCTCCGTCCACTGGGCTAGTCGACTCACTCCAAGTCGAGTCGGTCAAGCAGTCGTCAGGTCTCAGCCGGCTACATGGTCTCCGTACTCTGCACGCTCGTCTCCGGGAGGGTCCGCTCCACGAGCTACTGGTCGATACTCCAAGTATCACAAGGTCCCGCAAAGAAGTATCTCAAAAGACCGTCTCGTCACAGGGGTCTCAACGCAACAGACGGCGCGTCGATCGGACGCCCGGTCTGTGAGTTATTAGCCTTTTCGTCCCAGGGGCCCGGTTGGTTTCGAGTGCGAACCAATCCCGGCCGTATCACAACTGTACCCCGAACTCCCATAGGGTAAACTCAAAGGGACCGTTACTCAACGTAACCACCAACGCCGCTGACGGTCCGTTAAGCGGACGTCCTGTCTGAAAGATATTAGCTTTCCCGTTCCAGGGGCCCGGTTGGATTTCGGGTGCGATCCAACCCGGCCACTACTAACTGTATCCAAAACTCGGGCGAAGGATACCAAAAGTTCCGTATCGTAAACAGGAACTCAACGCAACAGACGGTGCGTCGATCGGACGCCCGGTCTGAGAGTTATTGGCATTTTCGTCTCCGGGGCCCGGTTGGTTTTTAAGGCAAAACCAACCCGACCGTACTCCACCTGCGTCCAAACCTCGGGCGGAGTATGCCAAAAGATCCGTCTCACTAAGAGGAACACAACGCGACTGACGATGCGTCAATCGGACGTTCGTAGCTCAAGATATGAGTGTTTCCGCTCCGAAGGCCCGGATGGTTTCGTGAATGAACCACCCCGACCGAACTCAAAGTAATCCGAAACCTTGAGTGCGATATACCGAAACGACTGTCTCGATCCAAGGATCGCGTTGCCGCAGACGGTTCGTCATTCGGAGGTCCGAGGCTCAAGTTATGGCCCAAAAACCGATTCTGGTTCGAAACGGGGGGGGGGGTCCGGGTCCGGGTCCGGGCCGACGGCGGCGCGGCGGCCTGGCGGCGCGGCGGCGCGTCGGGCCGCGGCAGGCGCCGCACGTGGTCGGCACGCGGGGGGCAAGCCCCCGCTGATTTGGAGCGGCGCGGCACAAAGGCCGCGCCTTTGCAACAAACGGCCCCCACGTGGGGGCCGGTTTTATTAAGCAAACCGGGGGGCTGCTGCCCCCCCTTCCATGGAACCGCCCCCCTCTTTAAGAGGGGGGTTTTACACGCTGGCCGGGGGAATTTATTCCCCCGGTTTAATGCCTTCCGGCCGGCCAGCTGGCCGGCCGGTTTTCTCCAACGGACCGGAAATTCCAGTCCCCCCTTCGGCTTCCGACGCCGGCGGCCCGGCCGCCGGTCTTCTCTTCCGCCGCGGCCCGGAACCGGCCGCGGTCTCCTCGTCCCGCCGCGGCATGGAACCGGCCGCGGTGTTCGTCGTCTGGCGCGGTGCGACGGCACCGCGCCCCTTTGCCGTGCTTTGATATTCATTCAACGCGGCGCGACGGCGTCGCGTTCTTGTTGTTTCTTCCATGGTGCGCGTGCGACGGCGTCGCGTAAGTTAAACGTACAATTATCCGCGTGGTGCGACGGCACCACGCCACCTTGCTTCCGCCCGCAAGAATAAACAACATGAACGATGGAGGGGGTTCGGCCGTGTTCATGCGGTCCGGCCCCTCACGTTAAATAATAACACAACATAAAATAATCAACATCCCCACGTTAGTTATACGAACCCCGAGCAAGAATGAAATAATTAAATATTAAATCAACAACCCCTACATTGGTATAAGGTTTGAAGATTTATCTACGTTCCGCGGAAGACGGCGTCGCGGAGGTCGGGCGTCGCGGTCGTCGTTCGTCAAATTCGACGACGAAGAGGCGCGTCCGAAGAGGCACGTCGTTGGCGAATTCTTGTACGCCGACGAAGATTGTCCGAGGAAGGTGCGGTGTTCTCTCTCGTTGACACCGAAGACGAAGAAGAGCGGAGCGGCGTTCTTCGTCGGAACTTGAGCGTTCTACGTCAAGTCTTGAGGAAAGTCAAAATAAAAAGGAAACAACGAACTCAAGAACCCCTACCTCGATAGTCGCACGTTGACGGAGTCGTGGAATATCAGTGTCGATTCCTATGACGTCGGAGGAAGAGTCGTTGTCGATGGCGTTCGTCGCGGAAAAGATGATGCGGAAGAAGAACGTCACGTCGCGGATATGGCGTCGCGGAAAGACCGTGTTCTTCGGCGAAGAAGTTCTTCGTTGAAGAACGGCGTTCTTCGTGTTCTTCGTCAAGGTTGAAGAAGAAAGAAAAGCTCTCAACCACTCCAAGATGGCTAAGAGTTATAACCCAACAAAATAAGACAAAGTGTTATTTTATTCACAAAAAGAATTTCAAAGGTTTGAAATTCAAATAAGAGATAACTCCACATTTATTAACAAGTTGTCATGTTAATTAAAGAGGGGTTAAGGGAGTTTGAGGGAAGATGAGAGGTTTAGGTTTCGTGTGGGCCCCACCACACTTAATCCTCTCAAGGGAGGTTAAGTGGGTGTGGGTCCCACCCCTAACTCCCTTTGAGAGGAGTTAACCTACAAAAAATAAAATAAAAGAATTCACACTTTTTATTCAACTTTTTTATAAATCTCCCAAAAACTAACTTTCAACCCGAAACAAACGCAACTCCCAAAAAGGTCTCTTTAAGAGAATATCGGCGCTGCGAGTTCATCGGTGCCCTCGGATTTCAATTCCGAGCACCATATCAAAAGTTAGAAATACCCGCTCGTTCGTTCACTGAACGTACCCGAGCCAAACTTCAGAAATTAATTCCGGGCACTCCGGGCCTCGGAATCAGGTGCCGTCTGAAACCGCGCTCTTGTAAAATTCTAAAGAAAATTAAGAAAAAAATTTCCCTTGAATTTTACGGGTCTTTACATTACTCCCACCTCAGGGCTTTACGTCCCCGTAAAGATACATCAAAAACTAGGGAAACAAAAGAGGGTACTGAGCACGCATCTGAGCCTCCCGCTCCCATGTGCTCTCCTGGAGATTCCCATGCCGCCATCTGTTGCGCACAAGAGGAATCGATCGCCCATGTAGGACCCGCTCCTGTCGATCCTCTATCTCCACCGGGACCTCCGTAAAAGTCGCCCCATCGTCAACGTCAAGCTCCTCATGGTCAAAGATGTGCGTCGGGTCGTGCACGTATCTCCTCAGCTGAGACATGTGGAAGTCGTCGTGCACCCGGTGTAACTGAGGTGGTAGAGCCAGGCGATAAGCCACCTCACCAACCCTGCTGAGGACCTGGAAGGGTCCGATGAAGCGCGGAGATAACTTGTCGCCTCGGCCAAATCTCCGAATACCACGTCGAGGTGAGACCCGCAAGAAGACGTGGTCACCATCCTCAAACTCTAGTGGCCTCCGCCTCCTGTCAGCGTATGACTTCTGCCGGCTCTGTGCTATCCTCATCCACTCCTGGATGACATGGACCTCCTCTGACGTGGCCCGAACCATCTCTGGTCCCACAAGAGCTGCAAGATTTCTTCTTTGCCGATAAGAGAAACCTGGTCTCATCCCCTGGATGAACCACATTCTTTGCCTAAAACAGTCAATCCTAACATGGATGATACTAATCCATACCAAGGATGACGTCGTAAGGCCTCGACGCTACTACTAAGAGATCCAACCGTTACTCTCGCCTCCAAGGGTTGAGTCACACTGTCGGCATCAGTGTGTGGTAACTGGTCTCCTCCAGTAGATGTCTCACAAGTGAGGGTCAAGTCAACAGTCAACTGGAACCTCTTAGTAACATCACAAAAGAGGACAGGAATGAAAACATCACAAAGGATGCGTCTTTTATTATTGCAGCTCATAATACAAGACGCTACACAAAAGCAACATCAACATGGAACTAGAAGTACAAAAGACGTATCCACTAGTTCCTCCCCTGTCCACCTGCTCCCAGAGCTCCATGATCGTAAGCTTCAGCTGCCTGAAGCTGTGCTCTCGCATGTTCACCTACTCCCTATGGTCGGGGTGGACCTCCTGGTGGTGGTGGTGGCAGAGCCTCAAAGCGTCGTCCACCACCTGCTGCTCGGCCAGCTCCTCTGCCTCGTCCGCCTCCTCCCTGCGGACCGCCACGGTCGAACCTCTGCCTCTGCCTAGGTGGTTCCTCAACCGTCTGCTGCTCCTCCGCATGGCGGGTCGGGCAGTCACGAGCCATGTGGCCTTGCCCGCCGCATGCAAAGCACTGTCTTCCACTCAAAAGACTGACTCCGCGCTGTGTGCCCTGCACTACTGAGCCAGTGCCCTGAGGTCGTCTGCCTGAAGGTCTGGTCTGTCTGGACCCCTGAGTCATCTGTCGGCTACCTTCTACCGAATACTCCGCTACGTGCCGCCCTGCGGTGGGTCGCTGCGCTGGTGAAGACTCAGCAAGGAAGCTCTCAATCTGAAGGGCCCGCTCCAGTACTCCTGTCTGAGTCGGTAAGCTGAGGGAGATCAGCGATGCCCTGATCTCGTGTCTCAAACCCTGCTCGAAGGTCCGGGCCCGGAAGAATGGGTCCCGTACCATGTCGGTCGAGTAGCGCGAGAGATCGGTAAATCTCGCCGAGTACTGAGCGACCGTCATGCTGCCCTGCCGCAGCTGCAGAAGCTCCTGGATACGCACCGCACGAAGGGTGGCTGGGACGAACTCCGAGCGGAAGAGGCTCTCAAAGTCCGTCCAAAGTAGAGATGCCCTATCGTGCACCTGGAGCATCAAGCTCCACCATCGTCCTGCTGCTGTGTGTAGTATGCTCGCAGCGAGGATCACCATGAGGTCTGCTGGTGTCCTCACTAGCCTAAACACTCGTACCACTGCCTCCAGCCAGTCCTCTGCAGCCTGGGGATCCGTCTCCCCGTGAAACCTGGGCGGTCGCTGGCGCTGAAACTCATGCAGTGCGCTGAGGCGACGTGCATCGTCAGCGGCTGCTGCTGGAAGCATCGGGGGCTCGGCGGGTAGAGCTACCGCCGGTGCCACTGTTGACAAAGGGCCCTGCACCGAGGCCTCGTCGCTCGGTGGGCTGTCGTCACGTTCGATTCTCGGAACCCTAGCTGGCTGCCGTCGTGGGGCCATCCTGAAAGAAACAACGTAACACGATCAAACGATTATACCTGGTGAGCAGACTTGGTTTGAGCTGTTTTAAGGGGAAAAACCTTTGAAAACACACACGCAATCAGTGTTTTCGTGCACAAAGTCGGAAATCAGTTGTCAGGGTCCTGGTGTATGGATACGTCGGCCGCCCGCACCAACACTGGACTCCCTGTACTGAAAACCACACTCGGTACCCTTAACACTATTGCTTCACCGAAAGAACGATCAGAGTCTGCGGTAGAACCGACCACCTCTGATACCAATTTTTCACGACCCGCCCTCGGGGTCCGTGCTGTGACTACCCCAAGCCCGCCTTCCATAGGCCAGGGGCTGGCGACTAGCACCAAGGCGTAAATCCCGGTAAAAAGGTAAGTCATTGCCTTTGTAAAGTAAACAAACACCACAGAGTAAGCAAGTGGAAAGTAACACTAACCAAAAACAGAGTACAACTAAAAGTGCGGAAAGTAAAAAAAGGGGGCCGGAAATACAAGCCCAACTGTAAAGTACAACTCGAAAGGCAAAACAGCAACTGAAAAGTAAAGCTGCTACGCCGAGCTGACCACTGGAAATCCCACCTGAAGGGTGGGTACAGATAGCTCCTCTGCTCCTCGGGTCCCGCCGTCTGCCCCGAGTATGTCCCGCCCAGTGGTCTGCCTCTGGGTACCGCCTCGTCGTATAGTCAACCTCCAGGTACCGTCCAGTCCTCGAACACTCGGCCTCTGTCAGTACTGGCCGTCGTCTGCAACCAACACAACAAGGTGCGGGCATATCCCGTGCAGGGGTGAGTATAACGATACTCAGTAGGGACCCCGAGACCCTCAAGGTCTCACTAAAACCAACAAGGATAACCACAAGAAGATCACAATAGATAAACTCTACTTAGGTATATGCCCATACATATACCTAAGTTATCAAGTAACCCATCTCAGTCATGAGGAAACACAAGGATCATGAGATCAACGGATAACCACTACCCAGGTATATGCCCATACATATACCTAAGTTATCAAGTAACCCATCTCAATCATGAGGAAACACAAAGGTCAAAAGTCTCAGCTCAAACCAGGGTTTTCATTATCGAAACCGTAACTGCTGAAGAGCTCCGTCTCTAGAGTGTACAGTGGTCCTGTCACGACTCCGAGGTACTGCTCACTAACCTAAGACTGCTGAAGTACTCCTCCTGTCGAGTACTGCGGGTCTGCTGCCAACTACCGGGCGCTCCGTCCGCTGAGGGTCTGCTGCCAAATACCGGGCGCTACCCAGATAGCCTACTGAGGTACTCCTCCTGTCGAGTACCGCGGGTTTGCTGCCAACTACCAGGCGCTCCGTCCGCCGTGGGTCTGCCGCCAAATACCGGGTGCTCCGTCCACTGGGCTAGTCGACTCACTCCAAGTCGAGTCGGTCAAGCAGTCGTCAGGTCTCAGCCGGCTACATGGTCTCCGTACTCTGCACGCTCATCTCCGGGAGGGTCCGCTCCACGAGCTACTGGTCGATACTCCAAGTATCACAAGGTCCCGCAAAGAAGTATCTCAAAAGACCGTCTCGTCACAGGGGTCTCAACGCAACAGACGGCGCGTCGATCGGACGCCCGGTCTGTGAGTTATTAGCCTTTTCGTCCCAGGGGCCCGGTTGGTTTCGAGTGCGAACCAATCCCGGTCGTATCACAACTGTACCCCGAACTCCCATAGGGTAAACTCAAAGGGACAGTTACTCAACGTAACCACCAACGCCGCTGACAGTCCGTTAAGCGGACGTCCTGTCTGAAAGATATTAGCTTTCCCGTTCCAGGGGCCCGGTTGGATTTCGGGTGCGATCCAACCCGGCCACTACTAACTGTATCCAAAACTCGGGCGAAGGATACCAAAAGTTCCGTATCGTAAACAGGAACTCAACGCAACAGACGGTGCGTCGATCGGACACCCGGCCTGAGAGTTATTGGCATTTTCTTCTCTGGGGCCCGGTTGGTTTTTAAGGCAAAACCAACCTGACCGTACTCCACCTGCGTCCAAACCTCGGGCGGAGTATGCCAAAAGATCCGTCTCACTAAGAGGAACACAACGCGACTGACGATGCGTCAATCGGACGTTCGTAGCTCAAGATATGAGCGTTTCCGCTCCGAAGGCCCGGTTGGTTTCGTGAACGAACCACCCCGACCGAACTCAAAGTAATCCGAAACCTTGAGTGCGATATACCGAAACGACTGTCTCGATCCAAGGATCGCGTTGCCGCAGACGGTTCGTCATTCAGAGGTCTGAGGCTTAAGTTATGGCCCAAAAACCGATTCTGGTTCGAAACGGGGGGGGGGGGGGGGGTCCGGGTCCGGGCCGACCCGGCCCGACCCCCCCCCCCCCCCCCCCCCGGGGCGGCGGCGGCGGCGCGGCGGGCCGCGGCAGGCGCCGCACGTGGTCGGCACGCGGGGGGCAAGCCCCCGCTGATTTGGAGCGGCGCGGCACAAAGGTCGCGCCTTTGCAACAAACGGCCCCCACGTGGGGGCCGGTTTTATTAAGCAAACCGGGGGGCTGCTGCCCCCCCTTCCATGGAACCGCCCCCCTCTTTAAGAGGGGGGTTTTACACGCTGGCTGGGGGAATTTATTCCCCCGGTTTAATGCCTTCCGGCCGGCCAGCTGGCCGGCCGGTTTTCTCCAACGGACCGGAAATTCCGGTCCCCCCTTCGGCTTCCGACGCCGGCGGCCCGGCCGCCGGTCTTCTCTTCCACCGCGGCCCGGAACCGGTCGCGGTCTCCTCGTCCCGCCGCGGCCCGGAACCGGCCGCGGTGTTCGTCGTCCGGCGCGGTGCGACGGCACCGCGCCCCTTTGCCGTGCTTTGATATTCATTCAACACGGCGCGACGGCGTCGCGTTCTTGTTGTTTCTTCCATGGTGCGCGTGCGACGGCGTTGCGTAAGTTAAACGTACAATTATCCGCATGGTGCGACGGCACCACGCCACCTTGCTTCCGCCCGCAAGAATAAACAACATGAACGATGGAGGGGGTTCGGCCGTGTTCATGCGGTCCGGCCCCCTCATGTTAAATAATAACACAACTTAAAATAATCAACATCCCCACGTTAGTTATACGAACCACGAGCAAGAATGAAATAATTAAATATTAAATCAACAACCCCTACCTTGGTATAAGGTTCGAAGATTTATCTACGTTCCGCGGAAGACGACGTCGCGGAGGTCGGGCGTCGCGGTCGTCGTTCGTCAAATTCGACGACGAAGAGGCGCGTCCGAAGAGGCACGTCGTTGGCGAATTCTTGTACGCCGACGAAGATTGTCCGAGGAAGGTGCGGTGTTCTCTCTCGTTGACACCGAAGACGAAGAAGAGCGGAGCGGCGTTCTTCGTCGGAACTTGAGCGTTCTACGTCAAGTCTTGAGGAAAGTCAAAATAAAAAGGAAACAACGAACTCAAGAACCCCTACCTCGATAGTCGCACGTTGACGGAGTCGTGGAATATCAGTGTCGATTCTTATGACGTCGGAGGAAGAGTCGTTGTCGATGGCGTTCGTCGCGGAAAAGGTGATGCGGAAGAAGAACGTCACGTCGCGGATATGGCGTCGCGGAAAGACCGTGTTCTTCGGCGAAGAAGTTCTTCATTGAAGAACGGCGTTCTTCGTGTTCTTCGTCAAGGTTGAAGAAGAAAGAAAAGCTCTCAACCAATCCAAGATGGCTAAGAGTTCTAACCCAACAAAATAAGACAAAGTCTTATTTTATTCACAAAAAGAATTTCAAAGGTTTGAAATTCAAATAAGAGATAACTCCACATTTATTAACAAGTTGTCATGTTAATTAATGAGGGGTTAAGGGAGTTTGAGGGAAGATGAGAGGTTTAGGTTTCGTGTGGGCCCCACCACACTTAATCCTCTCAAGGGAGGTTAAGTGGGTGTGGGTCCCACCCCTAACTCCCTTTGAGAGGAGTTAACCTACAAAAAGTAAAATAAAAGAATTCACACTTTTTATTCAACTTTTTTATAAATCTCCCAAAAACTAACTTTCATCCCGAAACAAACGCAACTCCCGAAAAGGTCTCTTTAAGAGAATATCGGTGCTGCGAGTTCATCGGTGCCCTCGGATTTCAATTCCGAGCACCATATCAAAAGTTAGAAATACCCGCTCGTTCGTTCACTGAACGTACCCGAGCCAAACTTCAGAAATTAATTCCGGGCACTCCGGGCCTCGGAATCAGGTTCCGTCTGAAACAGCGCTCTTGTAAAATTCTAAAGAAAATTAAGAAAAAAGTTTCCCTTGAATTTTACGGGTCTTTACATGACATTCATTGTCATCTAATATATGATTTTAATAATTCTCATGTTCATCACAATGAATCATAGAGGTACATAATCCCTTGTTTCTAGGATGGTCTCCACTTATATAATGCATACAAATGGTTATTAATGTTGTGTCCCTTATAAGCCATGAAATCCTCACCAGTGATTATATTCAAACATAGCACTCTCACCCTAAAAAATGATTTCATAATACTCTATTAGGGCCATACCCGACTATGAACCTATATTTTTTCTATTGTAAAGATGTGATTAACTGTTCAGGACCACCTCAAATAAGTCACATGTTGTCCATTATCACTGAGGTTATATAAAATTCAAGTTTGATTCATTACAATCATATATCCCTAGAGAGAAAATAGATATAAAACACTATAAACTATAAAAATTTTAATATGAAGATCATAAAATAACTAAAAATACTTAATATTCCATAAAATAAAATTCAAAATGATAAAATATGAAAATTAAATCTATTAGGAATCAACTCATACCACACATCCAATCACTAAACAAGACTTTTCTAGACCAGCTACCTAATATACCCATGAAATATTAAAAAATAGTTTTTATATAAATGGGTGTGTATACATGTATACTCTATAGGATACCCCTCCTTAATACCTGTAGAATTATGAAATAATAATATTAATGATGCAGTGAATAAATAATTGAACCAAAATTCACATACTAAGTCAAATACCACCCATATTAACCTTTGATCACTAAATGAATAACACATTTGTGTACAATAACATAAAAATAAATGTATAATAAAAAGGTTACCCCATAATATATTAATATGGATAAGAAATTATTCAGTCCATAAATTTATTCATTAGAAGAGAAATAATTTTCTTTTATTTCAAAGAACATAAATTATTAGATTTTTATAGATTTACGTCATAACTCGAACATAATATTTTTTTATGTTTAACAACATTGAAACTTCCACCCCATATCAATTATTATTCAATAA
The DNA here is from genome assembly GCA_963277665.1 of Viscum album. Classification (NCBI taxonomy): domain Eukaryota; kingdom Viridiplantae; phylum Streptophyta; class Magnoliopsida; order Santalales; family Viscaceae; genus Viscum; species Viscum album. Next base: position 393,832,094 of record OY728146.1, read on the forward strand.
TAAATTTATAATGAAACCATAAATAGTTATATAATATATATTCATGACATCCAACATGATTTATTGTTTGTTCTTACACATCTATAGACCATTTTGAAAACATTTTGAAGTTTGTGTTGGGTAGAGAAATTTCAGCAAGTGAAATAAAAAAAGAAACCCATTAGTCCACTTAAAAACTCTGATTTCCGAAAAGGGTGGTTTGGTTTAAAATAATAAATTTTGGGATCAAATTATACCGACTGATTAAATAAGATTTACTATGACATTTTTTTAATAGAAGACATTATAAGAAAAGTTAAATAAAATAATCATAATCATGGGTGTTTCTAAAAAAACATGGGAACCCAAATTTTATTCTTAAATTCATCCCCCTTTAACCTGAAAGCTAATTATATTCCCTTAATACAAAATATCCTTATGTAAATAGTGGAAATCAATTAATCTCCATGAAGATTCATTATCAATCCATGAAAATACATGTAGGTGGATTTAGACGTCATCTTTATTGAACCATTACAAGAACACTTGTGAAAACCCTTACAAGATGATTAAAATATACAGTCAAATTCCAACATAATTATCTCGAGAACATAATCATTATCCAATGCATTTGATAGTTGCATCGGGCCCACTCATCATTAATGTTATATCATGCTCACTCTTTATTCCTAAAATATATTAAATGTTCATTTATTGTTTGAATCATATGAAGGATTTAATTTACATATTCATAGTCATAAAAATATTCCTCTGAATTCTTAAACATTTATTTTCATCAGGTATTGTTATATGTATTTCCTTTTAAAGACAATTTTCAAAATAGATATACATAAAAAAAGGTTTGGAGGAGTTTTAATTGATAAAAATAATAAATACTATAAAATAATTCTTACATAAAATAATGGTTTTGGTTGAGGGAAAAGTTTTTTCACCATACATATTAAAACAAAACTTTATTTTTTCATTTCTTTAAGGTAATTGAAAACATTCCATATAAAATACATAGAAAAATTTATTTCGAAAAACATTGAAATAAATTCAATAGTTTCATGACATAACCCAAGAATACTTGATCTACAACTTCCTCACGACCTCCTACATAGGGCAAGGATGGTGATAACTTCCAAAAGTCATTACGATTATGGGATTTCATTGTCTAATGTACTTTTACGCACATGATGTACCATCTCAATACACAAGTAAGGAGCAATAACAATAAAATATGAAACATCTATTGAATAAACCATGCATGAAAAACTAGTAGTGAGTACAATTGTATGAAAACATAATCCATAAATGATAATGGATCAAATACATTCCCAAAAAAAATGATGTCCAACATGAAATAACCAGAAAGTCAAAAATTGATTGAGCCTGGATCTAGATCTCAATTCAAAACCATCATATGCGGTCTAATGGACCATTTATATGTATTCCAATCTATATTCATCAATTAAATATCCATCATATGTATAAGACACGACAAATCACTATTTTAAATTAAGTATATCCCCACACATATATACCCATGGTTTATAGAAATCGTCAGTATTCAATGCCCTAATTTCCCAATTCCATCGGTCTTCCCATCCCAATTACACATTTCCATTGGTCTCCCACACGTAAACCATCTCCTCCCCTATCTATCATCCACCCCCCATCCCTCTCCTCCTCTCCCCATCCTCGACCTCCCCCCTCCCCCTCCAGCTCAACATCCCGGCCCCCGCATCTGCCTCATGGTCTCATCCTCTGCCTCCACCCCAACGTCCCGACCACTGCCTCCCTACCCCAACCCCTATTGGTTCCCTCTCCTCCAATGATGTCCCCCCTCTAATCACTCAGATCCCTCTCTTCCGTAGATTCCCCCACCTAATCCACATCTGGGGGTTCCAAAAAAGAGATCCAATCATCGAGTGCCTTCGATCGTACGTATGGAGAGGATCTGTCACTAATCCAGTGTTCTAAAATGTGTCTAGCAATTAAATGTACTCAAATCTAGGTTTTATGATTTTTTAATCCATATTCATTTTATTTGTTTATGAATATATAATAGATTTTCCTTAATAATATTCATAGTGAAAGATATATTTTACAAAAAAATAGGAATTTAATTTCAGTTATGATCACTTGAATTTAAAAGGATCAGATCTATGTTATCAATGGAATTTCAAAGAATACATTTATCATTATAATTACTATTTCAGGATTTATTTTTATAAATGAAAGTCACTATATATAATTAATAATTAATAAATCAACTCTTTTTTCAATTAACTCAAAGAGTTTAACTGGGCATAATAAAATTACAAATAACTTTTTTTATAACACTTTTGCATAATATGTGTGATATGGATGTGAACAATGTTCTATGATTCTATTGAAGCATTCCTGTGGTTATTTAGGAAAATTCCCAATTTTTCTCTTTAATTACTACAATTTATCTTCTTATATGTGTCAAATATTTTGGAATCACTAAATTGGGAAATGCAATTCACATAATTATTGTGAAGACAATGAATTTTTGATTATGTTACCTTGACATTAAAATGATAACTTATAATCAATATGAGTTCATTACTAAAAGATAAATTTAATACTATTTTTTACAACTTTTAAATGTAATGATATTATTTAAATGAAATCCATGCATTTATATTTAACATTCAAATGTAACAATTCTAAATATTTATCTACCATTAATTGAGATTTTATTTTATATTTTCTTAGTTTTTTCAAAAGATTAAAGAAAATTGGTCATTATAACATAAAATAATACAATTATTTTAATGATAAATAATGGACCCCTAATAGGGTATTTTAAATACTAAAGGGGTGTAAGGCAAGTAGAACCACTATTTGTGATGTTTCATGGGCTTATAGAATATTACCTATGATGATTCTTGTGAATGTATTCCAAAAAATATATTTTTACGCCTATAATGGCTTCATGGTACTTACTTACACCATTTCCCCTACATTATATTGATGAACTACTGATATTTGTTCAAGGGTACCAACATACAATTGAGAAAAAAATACTTTATTCAATGTGAGTGTGTTAATGGAGTCCATATCATAGAATAAATATTTTGTCTACTTTAACAATTTTAATTTACATAAATGATAAATAAAATTACTAAATAAATCAATGTTAAAATAAAAAAGGATTAATGATAAATTCATTTAAATTCCTCTTTTTGGTCCAAAGGTAAGGTTATCAAATTAGAAACCATAGTTTCCAAAATTATACTATAAATTTTGTAAGGAACTACTATGTTTTGTGTTAGTGGAGTTAGTGAAAACTTTAAATATCGATGTTGTCAAGATCAAGTGGCTTAGATATTTAGAATTCATATTTCGGATAAGGACAAAAAAGATGTTTTGGAGTGTTAAAAGTGATGTTTCATAGCTGAAAGAACCAATGGAAAATAATTGAATTAATTTTTAGGGTGATTGTAAATTAAAACTCATTACTATTTCTATAGTATAAGTCATTAGAACATTGGGTAGAGGCCGTACGAGTTTCAACATCTATCAAATGGGTCAAACTACCACCATTGAGAGCCCTATGGCTCGAATTGGAGATATAGTGGTATACAAGAACTCCAATCAGGACCACCAGAATCACGGTGGTGCCCCTAACCTCTTAATTATTGTTGGAGCATTTTATTCATTCAGGAAAAATTTTATAAAATTCACCCCTCTAATTTATGAATAAATTTTCTAAGTGTTTTAAAAAGAATCCTTTCAATATCTAAACTTCTTCCTTGTATACTCCTAGATTTTTATCATCAACCACATTTAAAATTGGTGAAGCATTTATGCTAGTGATTTTCTCTGTGGAATTTCATTATCATGTAATGTTTTATTATTGGTTCAACTCTATGCTTCTTATTGATTTTCTATAACTTTTTAGATGGTGTTAGTTTTTTTTAATTTCAGGGATTTTAAGTGAATAAGGGTAAATAATATTATAATAAAATATGAGAAAAACCATATGGTCATGAGGTGGGTGGTTCTGAGTATTTTATCAAATTATATATATGCTTACATGTGATGAATAATCATGTAATTTGAGTAAGGTGGTTTGATGGAATGAAAACTGATCCAATAAATTGAGTTGGTATAGATTATTGGAATTGTGAAATATATTCTTCTCATGATGAGCCTTGGTTTTAGAGGTTTTTAGTGCCTAATTCAATTTAAGTGCATTATCAGAAATTAAAATATAGACTAATGAAGGTTTTATGAAAACATGTTAAGAAATGGGAGAGATTTTAGGGTAAAATTTTGATTATTTTTATCCTCATGAAGTGTTGTGAGCCATATATGGGTTTTGGTTATGTTCAACATGAGCGTTCTAGAAAAAAATAAATTCATTAGGCGTGATGAATTATGAGCGTAGAATGAGATTCCTATATAAAGACCTATGTGGTCTTGTCTATCAATGTATTTGAATACACCAAGGTTAGGTTTATATGTTATCCACAAATGTGTTTTTTTTCTTAGGGGCCTCATGTATTTAAATGTGAGTAATGATTAATAAGGGGTTGTCATCATTGATGAATGAATTTTGAAATGATTGTTGATTGCTTATTGACGCTAAGGGTGGTCTCTAATGTTTTTTAAAGATAACATAAAATGTATATGTGACCATAATGTTTTTCAGGCTTGGGGGTTACATTGTGACCTTAAGACTCAAAATTGATATTTATGGAGATAGGTTACAATATCACTTGTTAGATGACAATTGTGAGTTCCTTTTCTTTCTAGGTAGGATGAGATCCTTCGAATGTGGTTCATAGTTCATGATTATTGTTATTTTATATCCACTAAAAAATGTAATAGTGGGGTTTAAATGTTATCCCATTTTGTAATTATGGCTTCTTACCTAGAAGTTTTGATTATTATTTCATTATACTATATTCATTACCATAATGAAGAGGCATAGTTTCCAAAAAATATTCTGGGGATCCCTCCTACTATGAAATAGTGATCATATGTCTATATATTTATGAACATTATATTGTTGTTTTGTTTATCTATATATATAGTATCACCTATTTATATGATGAAGTGGATATATCAGAGGCTTCCTTTTCATGATATTGTGGGTTCCAACCTTGTCATGATCTTGTGGGTGGACATGATTCCATCCATATTAAATAATATTACGCTGGAATTCCAACAATTTCATAACAACACTACATAACTTACTTGACCATTAGTTGTCAAATTTCATGCAACTGAACCATAAAGTAAAGAAATACTGCGCAAAAATTGTGATTAGTGATTGGATTATATAGGATCTGATTCACTATCCAGGCTTATTTTTGTACTTTATAATAACACATTTAATGGGTTAGTGTGAACCCAAACAATAAATCACAATCCATCTAAAATGTTACCTCAAAAAAATTTCATATATCGAAATCCAACACACTATAGATTCCACTTCCAATAAGAAGCCATCAAAAAAACAAAACATTCAAAATTCAAAAACATTCACCCATCACAACAGTTAATTGACTCAAGACAGAAACCTTCCATGTTTCATGCATCAATTCAACTTTATATACATGGTCATATTCCTGTCACCGCTAACCAATATGAACCGCGAACACAACATCACCAAAATCCACACAATTGTTTCCACTGAAGAAGACTATCACCATCTAAAAATTAATTAATTCAATTACACACTTTATCTCTATAAACCGATAGTGTATTAAAATAATTTTTACTCACATGAAGTTTAATGTGACGAGGGACTATGTTAATTTAACTATGATCTTTTTTACTATAAATAAATTACATATATATTCATACATAAGAATTTATATATCTTATAGAGATTAGTATTTTTATTTTTTATGTATTTTCCCTAGTTAATTTCAATAACTATTATCCATAATTATTATTTTTCCTCATTTAAATTCATTGAATGTATTCTCTTATACTTATTTTTCATTTCTATTATGTCAGGACAATAATGGAAGATGTGAGAATTTTATATGGGGTAATAAAAAAACAACCAAAATTTTGGTATGTTCATTGTAAGTTCCCATGTTTTTATAAAAAATGATGAATGAACCTCTTTGGGTGAATTATTAAAAAACATTTCCCAATAAAAAAGAATTTTGAATTCACCACAAACCCAAAATGATCAAAATAAATTAGATCATTGGTTTGTGAATGTCTAGTCCTTCACCCCATATATTTTGTTGTTTCATGCCTACAATGTCACCTATACTCCTTTTTTTATCCATGTATTTTCACGTTTTCTTTACATACATAACAGAATAGTCTTAGTTCTATTCACATTAACAAAAAATTTTGGTTCTATTATTTTGGGTAATGCATCAATATAAAATAACAGAAACTTTTTAATGTGAATACTTAACTCCATTAATAGAAGAAAACTTATACTTCAAACTGGAAGACACTGCGCTCTCAGTAGCACCACCACAAGGTTCCAATATTAGATTCTTGAAAATATGTCTTCTAGGTCATAGTAACCTAAAAATTACATTCAACATTATTTTTAAGATCTTTTCTAGAAACCCATTGAATAATGGTTTAATATTTCTACATTGATGACACCACATTAATGGAAAAAACTAGTCACTAATTTTAATGATTACATGAGGTTTTTTTGTTGGAATTTCATTTATTCAATGAAATTGGTGATTTTATTTTGTGATTAATCCACTAACTGAGTTTTAGAGGAAGCCAATTACTCTTATAATTTTATCATCCAATGTTTTTATTTCTTTAAGGGAATTTTTTCTTTATACTGCTACAAATTTACATTATTATACAACGAATGTCTATAATGTCACATTACAGGTATGAAGGAATTATGTTATGTAAAATAGTCATTCCAATATAATTTTTTCCTCCGTGATTGTAGGATCATGTTTTTACCCGTGGAGCATTGTGGTTTTTATATTTCGGTAGTGACATGTATAGTTACAAAAAGATAGGTATCTTCTAGTTTAGTTTTAATTTTATTGTCTTTATTACATCATACACATATTCCTTTTAATGATTTTTATATGTATAGGGTAGTTATATTCTATAAAGGGGTCTAGAGGGGCTTTGGAGGAAGCTCCATAGTTTTTTTGTTTGGGAGGGAGATCAAGGTAACAGAGGGACTAAATATCCTTTTTCATTTTTTTCTATATTTATACTGTATTATTTCTGTTCATTTTATTTTCCTTTAGTATAGAAATAGAACATACATATGGGTCATTCCTAATGTTTATTTATTTTTTGATGATATTTTAATTAATTTTTTATGGGGGAAATCATTCTTGAGTAGTGATTTTTTGATTCCTAGACACTTGTTCCTGCCCGTGTGTGTAGCCCATCCACCATAGTTTGTCCGAGTATTACTGTATTAGAGTATATTTCTGAAACATTAGAAGGACATAAACACATGTATAATTAGGGTGGGATTAGGAATGAGTAGCAATGAACTATGAATTTCCATGAAAAAGGATTTAGGACATTGGAATTTATAATGATCAGATATGGGAGAAAAATAAAAATATATTGATTCTAGATATACCTTGGGTATATAAGATGGTGAAAAGATAATTTCTTGGGGTTAATAATTAGAAATTTAAATTAATAAAAAATATTATAATGTAATATCAGATCATTTACAACTATACATTGTTGGAGTTGATGATTAGGCTAAAACCCAATGTGACAATAGAATTTATATGGGGAAAAAAATACCCTATCATAGATTAGATTATTTTTTTGAAATTACTAGTAAAACCTTCATTGACCTCATGTTAGAGCTCAAGAATAATTAGATGATCACAACCTAGGGCACGATAATTAATCCCTTATCACATAAAATTCCTGGAGTTCCATTGAAACATAAATACAACATTACCCCCCAAATTAAATACACAAAGTTGTATTAAGCTACCTTATTCCATTGATACAATGTTAAGAACATGGTTAATCTACCCCGGAATCTTCTATGAAGATTTTTTAAATTATTAGAGATACCATACTTAGTGTTTTCATTTGATTTAATCCCACAGATCGCGAAATTTATCATGATAATTGGGATCTCGCGATTGAATATTCAATCTTCAAAGGAATGAAATAAATTACATTGGTAAGCCGTTTCACATTCAAAAATATCATGCCTTGATGTAGGGTGATTAATCCATTGTTTAAGAAACCAAAGGGAGTTTCACATAACTTATTTTAATGAATTTTTACTATATTTATTCCACAAACTAAGGTTTTATAGGAATGAAAACATTCATCATGGTTAAATATGGGATCTAATGAAATATGTGAATATCCACATTCAAACTCTTCTTTCAAACTCTTGAGAATCGTGACATTTAAATATTTATTTAAAAATATTTATTTAAGAACCCAGTCCAATGAGTCTTCATTAAAAACATTCCTTAAAAAATCATGAATATTGCAACACCGTATTCTTCATCTATTACTATGAATACTATGGGATCTATATCACAAAAAATCTTCATACAGGACATCATTGGCATGAGATCCGAAAACATGATACAAGCCACCATCTAATCCATGCAAGATTTTCAATCACTTGCTTCATCTTTTCCCTCATAAACACATGATGTTAGCCTAATTGTCCACACCTATAGCTGTGGAAGTACAAAATATAATCATGATAGTATATAGAAAATGGAAGTACAAAATACACCACATGCAATAAATTGGTGGGGAATGATAAAAATCTCACGGAATTAAATGTGAGATGAGAAATCCCTTACAAAATATTTGGCATCCTAACAGCGCCACTTAAAAAATATTTAAATGAATTTATGAGAGTAATAGGGGGTATTTTATCATAAGAAAATAAAAATTATAGTATGGTTAATATAAAATAACATCCTCCAACATAAGAACATGGAGCATAAATTAAATGACATAAAATAAGGTACTTGAAAAGAAAGAGAGATGTCAGATCCCTTACCTCGTGTCCGACATGACTCAATCGTTCTTTAATAACCTCAATAATAAACTAAAGTTAATTTCTACTTTCTTAATAAACTTTTTCAGGTTTATTATTCCTTTTATATCACGTATTACCCTGTTATAAACATTATGTAATCATTTAAGTTAATAACGTTCATTTTTTTTGATATTTGGTACTTGAGTCAAATTAACACCTTATATTTACATGTTCTCGATGTGGTCAATAGTTCATTCTATCCAGAATGATATTAATGATGTGTATATCATATATATCATATATATCATATATATCTAGTATATACATATTTTTATAATAGTACATAACATTAAGAGGATAGAAAAGAAATGAACCGTTCAAGGAGACGGTAAGCCGTACGTACGCAAGAACGCTACTTTCATTTCTATTTCTTATTTTAATGTAAATAAAACATAATTATAAATATTTATATTATAATTCCATTATTATATCATATATAATATTGTTAACTCTATCCTTTATACATCCCACATGAGGTATTAAGGAACCAAATCACTTTGAGGGGGCGGTAGTCCGCACTTCCTCAAATGGGATTATCCTATTTACCCACTATGGAAACCATAAAGGCATGCTATAAATGGGAATTAAAAAAGTATAAAGAAATCATAAAAATAATATATATCATATATAAAGAAATTTCCATCATAATTTCCACCATTAGAGGAATTATGATGTAATTAAACAATCCTCATTTCATGGGGCCTTAGTTTTCCATCCACAGAAACATTATGTTATTCATTCATTAAATGGAGGTGTGTGTAAGTGTAGTTCGAATACATATCATAACAACATCCTAGTATATTGGGGATACTATTTTTGTAACAAAAGAAAGGAAATAAAAAGATCTTAGGGGTTTGAGAAATTAAATAAAAGAAAACAATTTAAGAGAAACTGTTACCTTTAATTTGGGTAACTCTCTTTGGTTTCATCCAAAAAACTTCTTGAAATGCCTTCTGCCTAAGATAAGGATTCCAGGTGGCGGATAGAAATGTAGGGAGATTTATTGGGAAGTTTTTGGATGAGCCAAATGGATTGAGAGGTGTGAGTAATTGGATGGATATGGTCTCCTTTTATAAGAGAGAGGAGGGGCTCTTTAGGAAAGTGTAAAAAATTTGTTTTATTATATAATGATATTCAGTTTCTAATTGTCCAAAAATCATTAAGGTCGAAGATAAGAAGACTCAAAATCGAAAAAAATCATCCAATCAAAATTGGACATGTTTTGGATAATATTTTAATCATTATAATCGTATTTATTTTAATCATTTATTAATGAGAAAAATATTGCATCATTATTGTGTAATAAATTAATTAATTTTTTCGATGTCTTAAATTTATAAAAAATAATATCTTGTATGAAATATTTTTAGCTTTCCAATGAATTTTTATAGCCAAAAATAGGACTTATATAACACCATATAAAAATTAATTAATAAAAGATTTTCGTAAATGTCAATTTTGTCTTTATATTAAATTAATTAAACTAAATTGTCAATTTCACTCCCTAGTGAATCAATGAGGTCCCAAAATCGACCCAAAGATGCCAATTGTCGTAAATAACTCAACCAATAACGTTTGGACAATTGTTAAGGTAATTTTGAATTATTATAATAATCTTTTAACATTGAATTACCTTATTTACCTTTAACCGCGGTAAATAAAAGTCAAAAGTTACTATTCACGAAATATTATTTTCATCTTATTGAACTAAAGTTTTCTTCTTAATAACAACATTTTATGTTTTATTTTTGAAATTAAATTCATTGAAGGGGTTAAATTTCATTTAAATGAAAATTTCAGTTTTTTTAACTACCCCTGAGTGGTTACACTATTCATAAACAATTGAAGTTGTTCTGAAAAATACCAAAAATTCATCCTAAGATATATTTGATATTCTAAATTCAAAATTGATGTCTATTTAGACAAATTCAAAATATATAAGTTGAAGTAATTAATTTTAAAATGAATTCCCGTTCTTTAAACAAATAGCATGTTTTTTAGAAACAATAACTAGCAAAAGATTGATACTTGTTTATGTCCAATTTCAAAGTGAAATTAATTCTAATGTCCCAAATTGGATTAAATGGTAAAAATATATTTTAATTGAAATTTAAGAACAATTAGAAATATAATCTAACAATATAAATAAATTAGAGAAAAAGAAACTTTTGAATTAAAATACAATATTTTTCACTATTCACTAAAAATTAACTTTATCAGAAAAATTCCAAAAAATTACACAATGTAAATTTTTATGTCCCCATTATTAATAAAGATTTTATATGGTCATATAGAATGTATTAAAGAGACCAAAACTAGATTTAAAAGGGGTTCTCCATTAAAAGGAGGTAAATCAGCCTTTTAATGTAAATTATGCTTAAAATTAGATTCATTCAAATTTAAAGACTCTAACTTTTATTGGATAAATGTAAATACATTTAACAAACTTTAAAATCATATTTTAGTTAGTTTTGTTCATTCACATCAATACAATGGCTAAGAGTTAACTACCATTTAAAATAATAATATTATATTATTAGTGTGCAACGTAAAATTCTAAAGAAACCCGTTGTTGCCTCTCATGTACGCTATCGAACATAGAAACCCCTTTAATGTAAAATGAATTTATTATTCACAAATATTAATAAATATGAAATATGTATTATTCTTCATTTATCTAGGATTTCACATCCTTCCCCCATTTGGGAATTGCATCCTCGCAATTTTAAAACTAGTCTTGGATACTTCATTAAAAGCCCCACATCGGAAAAAGAGTAAATAAAACTATCATTTTACAATAAAGGAAGAGAAGTAAAAAAGGTTACCCGAGACAAAAGATACCATGATTCGATGAAAACATGGATATAAAGGAGAAAAAAACCATCAAGTTCTGATAGATAGTGATAGAAAACATTTTTAAGAGAAAGTTAACCACTAGAAAATCACAATCCTGTGAGGGGTTAAACAGTCTTTGATTTCCCAGTAGGAAAAGTTAACAGACAAGGTTTTTTTTAAGTTAATTTTCATTGAAGAATTTATTTTTGATATTAACTGAAAACACAAGGAAACATAATTAATTTTCATTTATACTTTTAACCTTCTCTATATTTTTAACACAAACTCATATTTCTTCCATACGATGAGTATTCAGGATGACTTGTTTACATTATAAGTGCTATAATCAACATATAAAGAATCAAACAATCCAAAAAAGGTGACCTATATATTTCCCTTGTCTTTAGATATAAACTAAAACCAAAACGTTTAGTACAAGATCAGATAATCCCCAAAAATGATAAAATTTTACATAAAGAGAAACTACTCTTAATCACCAAAATTTGTCTTAACGAAACCCAAAGTTCAACAAAGACCATTCAATAAACATTTGTCCCTAAAATTATTCAAAAGTAATAAAAACATTTATTGTTACCAAAACCTCATAATATTTTAATTACATAGACTTCCAAGATACATATTAACATTTATCTCCAAGTAGCACCAGTTTCTCATAAAGTCTCATATTGAAAAGTAATTAACCCAATCACGTATTCTCCATTGTAGGTTAATCATTTTCATAAATAAATCCAATAATCATGTGTCCATAATAAAAACATCGATTCTTCCAAAATAAAATTTCAACCATTATTAATCAATTGAAATCCCATAGTATTCTATCTTCCTAAGGAATATAGTGTTTCTTCAAAAGAGAGAACATCTTCCACAACAACCTTTGATCACTTAATCACTAAATCATTTTAAAATAATATGTATATCCATTTAATAAAACATAAGTTCCAAAAATCAACTTATTCTTGTTTCATAAATACATTTTACTAAAATTATATGTCATACTAACCAGGGACTTCATGTAGGATAGTGGTAGGCGATGCACCCTTATCGCCCTTCAGTTGTCGGTTCGATTCCTAAATCCTTTCCGGATGCGACGGGTTGTCACGCATCCTACGGGTTGTCCTTTTTATAAAACTCAAAAATAACCCTAACATGTTTTAACCTCAAAGGATTCCTTATACCTCTCATCTTCATCCAAATTCATTATGATCTCAACATCTTAATTCTTGAAGTCTTATTTCACCAGCATTTGATAAAATAAAACAATCCCCAAAATGAAGAACATTATACCTTGACCATGGTGTTCATTTGGTTTCATCGTTATTTTGTTCACATATGTAGAAGGTCCATGCATTGCAAAAATAAATCAGAGATCCTTCAAAATAATTTTCCTCCTCCATCCAAATACACCTTGAATATTTAGGTCATATGGGTGTTCATAGAAAAACATTTTTGGAAAATAATCATGTATGGCATATAATTTCAAAACATCTGATAAAACATGATTTCTATAAAATAGTCGAACCGAATTTGAGTTGAATATTTCAACTAATGGTCCTTTTAAAATACCATAAGTATGTGCTAAGAGAATATATTTTAAAATGAAATATAAATAGGATTCATAATGTTCTCTTTCTTCAACACCTTTTTTAAAATCATAATATGCTTCAAAATCTTGTCTTAAGGTAAAATATTTGAAAATTCCTTGATAATATTTACCTATCATGAAAATATGAGAATATTATGAAAATAGTATTTTTCTAAATATATCCCATGAACCATGATGATAATGAGGTATAGTGGATGTGTTTGATATCTCAAACAACTTCTTGCAAGTGAGTTGTATGCTATAAAAAGTTTCACAATCATCCGAACATGACTTTGCAATAATTATTGCAGGCATGTCATCAGGAAGAGATAAGAATGTCATTTGAGATCCTTTTCCGTCCATTTGTAACTGACAATCTTTGATCTGAAAAGTTATAAAATAAGGATTTAACTGAAATAATAGATATGGACTAACCATATGTCTAACGAAAATTAATAATCCCTAATGTTGTCTAAACCTACCTCTGATACCAACTATAAGGACCCGGCCTTAAACATTACATAATCTAGAATTAGATGAATAATTCACATTAGGAATCTTTTCAGGTTTATAGTTTTAGATAATTTGGCGATAACTATTACATAACAATTTGATTATTACAAGTAGACACTTATACTTAGTATCAATTTTCTTCATAAAATAAAAACTCTTAAAAAGACACATGTCAGGTTCCATGTTTTAGACAACATGACTTTTCCATGATCCCATCCTTGAACCTATTCTTCTTTAAGTCCTATGGAAAACATTTAAAAAACATGGTATGTGCATAAAAAGCTCTGTAAGGGTTATAAAACAAGGAAGGAAAACATTATCCCAACAATAAATACAAATCCATAAAACCATACTTTTCTATCATAACGTACCTTATGAAATCATAAGTTCTAGGAATAACACACAAAAATCATAAATCATTAAGGTTAATTATGGAATCCATATCAAACTTACATTAAAGCTATCATAGCTATGTAGGGAGTTACACTTGGAATACCCATCACAGTATATTCCTTAAATCTCATAAGAGAAACATCACGTTTACCTCGGTCATGTTACCCAATGCATTGGAGAGCTATCTCGGGCTCACCCGCACTAGGATCACCATGGAACCACCCGTACATGTACAAAATGACCAATAACCATAACATAATCATAACATATAACAAAAGTATAACGGAAAGATAAAATTTCCACATTCCACCATATCAATTAAAGATTTTGAAGTAAACAATGCTTTATCAAACCATTTTCAAAAACCATTTAAAAAGTGTTTTTTGAATCAAAGTGTCCCATAACACTTTGATGATTTTAAATGAATTATAATTTGAAAACATTAATGTCCATATAAATAAATCCTGAAACCCATTTTGAAAAAATGGACATTAATGAGAAATATTTATAAGAATAAACCAGTAAAACATTTAAAACGATATTTTAGTTATAGAGTTTTTAACAAAAAGAGAGATTCTTGAATACAAATAATTTAATAATAACTTTTAATCAGATATTTATAGTATCATGATAATAAAGGGATTCATGATATTATATGTCAATGGATAGTATATACACCATATATGAGTGAATTTGTTCATAACAACAATGAAGTCTCAAAGGAAATGTAAATTGAGATTAAATCCCTTATAAAGATGGTGTCCATAAATTATGGATAAATCCATCTCATAATTATGTGTGAAAAGCATAAATACACCAAATATAATTGAATTTTAGGTGTACAACAACGAGAGGTCATTCACACATATTCATTGTATGCAATAAATAAAAATGAGAATATTAACCCAAAGAATGGGAATTGGGTTAAGGAGTTCCCTTACCGATTTGGTAACTTAAAAAACATATGCCACATGAAAGAAGGATCATACAATGAATATTTAAATACTCATAAATGAAATTATATTACACAAAGAGTACAATCATGGGCAGTACATACACAAAACAAAAGGAGATAGTGGAAAATATATCATGAATCTCACTGGAATAAAAACAAGTGAGATTAAGACCCCTTACCACGTTGTAATTCAAACAAGTCGTATGAAAAAAAGTTATTAACCACAAAAATAATCACAGAATACCATGAATAAAAAGATAATCATGATAACATATAGAAAATGGAATTACACAATACACCACATGCAATAAATAGGTTGTGAATAATAAAAATCTCACTGAATTAAAAGTGAGATGAGAAATCCCTTAAAAATATTCGGCTGCCTAACAACGCCACTTAAAAATTCTTAAAATGAATTGATGAGAGTAAGAAGGGGTCTCTAATCATATGAAAATAAAAATTACAGTATGGTGAATATAAAAGAACATACTCCACATAAGAACATGGAGCATAAAATAAATGACATAAAAAAGAGTACATGAAAAGAAAGAGAGAAGTCGGATCCCTTACCTCATGTCCGACTTGACTCGATCATTCATTAATATCCTGAATGATAAAATAAATTTAATTTCTAATTTACTAAGAACTTTTTCATGTTTATTATTCCTTTTATATCACTTATTACCATGTTATAAACATTATGTAACCATTTAAGTTAAAAACGGTCATTTTGTTGATATTTGGTACTTGAGTCAAAATGAACAACTTATATTTACAAGTTGTCCATGTGGTCAATAATTCGTTATATACATAATTATATTCATGATTAGGATATTATATATATCATATATATCAATTATATACATGTTTTTATAATAGTGCATAACATTTAGTGGTAAGAAATGAAATGCACCATTCATAGAGACGATAAGTTGTACGTACGCATGAACGCTACATTAATTTATATTTCATATTTTAATTGAAATAAGAAATAATGATACATAGGTATATTATAATTCCAGTATCATATCATATATAATATCATTAACTCCATCCTTTATACATCCCACACAAGGAATTAACGAATCAAATCACTTTGAGGGTGAGGTAGTCCACACTTCTTCATCCATTAGGTGGAGGTGTGTGTAAGTGTAGTTCAAATAAATTTCATAAAAACATCCTAGTATATTTAGGATATTGGTTTTGTTACCAAATAAGGGAAATAAAAAAGAGTTTAGGGGTTGGAGAAGTAAAATAAAAGAAAACAATTTAAGAGAAACAGTTACCTTTAATTTGGGTAACTCACTTTGGCTTAAACCAAAGGACTTCTTGAAATGCCTTAGGACAAATTTGAGGATTCTATGAGGTAGAGAGGGATGTATAGAGATTAATTTTTCATAGTTTTTATGAGCCACGTGGCTTTATAGGTGTGAGCAATTGGATGGAAATGTTCTCCTTTTATAAGGGAGAGGAGGGGCTCTTTAGGAAAGTGCGAAAACATTATTTTATTATATAATGATATTCGGTTTTTAATGGTCCAAAAATCATTAATGTCAAAGATAAGAAGACTCATAATCGAAATAAAATCATCCAAGTAGAATTTGACATGTTTGGGATAATAGTTTAATCATTATAATCTTAATTATTTTAATCATTTATTAATGAGGTAAATACTGCATCATTATTGTGTCAAATATAAATTAATTTATTCGATTTCTAAAAACTGTAAAAAAATTACTACCTTCTGAGAAATCTTCTTATATTTAAAAGTAATATTTATAGTCGAAAATATGACTTATATAAGACCATATAACCATTAATTACTAAAAGATTTTTGTTAATGGCAATTTTGTCTTTAAATTAAATTAATTGATCTAAATTGTCTTTTTCACTCCCTTTTAGATAAATGGGGTCCCAAAATAGACCCAAAGATGCCCATGGTCGTAAATGACTCAACCAATAAGGTTTGTACAAGTGTAACGGTAATTTTGAATTATTATAATAATAATTTAACCTTGAATTACCCTAATTACCTTTAACTGTGGTAAATAAAAGTCAAAAGTTATTATTCACCAAAAACAATTTTCATTTTATTGAATCAAATTTATTTTTTAATAACAACCATGTATGACGTATTTTCTAAATTCAATTCATAGAAGTGGTAAAATTTCATTTAAATGAAAATGTCAGTTTTTTTAATTACCAATAAGTGGTTTCACTATTCATCAAAAATTGATGTTTTTCTGAAAAATACCAAAAAATTTTCCTAAGCTATATTTGATATTCCGAATTCAAAATTGATGTCTATTTTGACAAATTCAATACATAGAAGTGGAATTAATTAATTTTAAAATTAATTCCCATTGTTAAAATAAATAGCGTGTTTTTAAGAAACAATCACTATTAAAAGATTGATACTTGTTTATATCCAATTTCAAAGTGAAATTAATTCTAATGATCCACATTGAATTAAATGGTAAAAATATATTTTAATTAAACATTAAGAAAAATTAAAAATATAATCTAACCATATAAATAAATTAGATGAAAATGAACTTTTTAATTAAAATACAATATTTTTCAATATTCATTAAAAATTAATATTATCGGAAAAATTCTAAAATTTCCACAATGTAAATTTTGATGTCAAAATTCTAAAGAAGGAATTTATTTGGTCATATAGAATGTATTAAAGTTACAAATACTAGATTTAAAAATGGTTCTCCGTTAAAAGGCGGTAAATCAACATTTTATTGTAAATTATGCGTAAAATTAGATTCATGCACATTTTAAGCCTCTAACTTTTATTGGATAAATGTAAATACATTTAATAAACATGTATAATCATATTGTAGTTAGTTTTTTCAATTCCCTCTAATACAATGGCTATGAGTTAACTTCCATTTAAAATAATAATTTTATATTATTAGTGTGCAACGTAAGATTACAAAGAAACTCGTTGTTGCATATCGGTTATGATATCGAACATAGAAACCCCTTTAAAGTAAAATTAATATTTAATTCACAAATATTAATAAATTTGAAATATGTCTTATTCTTCTTTTATCTGGGATGTTACATTATTTGTCTATTTGTTACATAAAAATGACAAGTCACATCTTTTTGAGTTGGGAACAATGTAATACATATACATTTTAGATTATTCACCCCTACCTACTATACCAAATCATTTATTTTTAATTACATTATTACCGAGAATTTCATTCAGGATATTTTACTCCTTTTTAATAACATGTGCATCACTTTTATAAGTTTCTACTTCATCCTTTTATGCTTAAATCTATTTTCCATGATCAAAACATTTTTTGGTAGAGAGTTAATGTTTTTAATTAACTCTTGATGTTGTTTATATAAGTTATCTCTTTATCCTAAAACAACATTATGAATATTAATGAATTATTTGTGATTATTTAATAAGGAGTAATATTTAGCTTCTATAATTTTGAAATAATTAGGCTATTTATCATTTGAACAATAAGAACAGGTGTCCCAATTATATTAATAATAGTTTTTTACCATAACTTCTTTTTCCATGATGCATATATTTGATTTTAGATTTGATTCATCCTTTTCTGAATCAGAATTCCATGAGATGTTGTATTCTTTAGAAACAATCCACGTTACTTTCATTTATATTATTCTTTTAGGTTCATAACTAGTATTTTTCTGGTATTTCATATCATTATTTATCTTTTCAATTTTTTCTCTAAGGAAAATCTGAACTTATATGACCCAATATTTTTCATTCACAGCATCTGACATATCTTAAGACACTCTCATCATTTTTGATGGGATATCTGATTCCCCTATTTATTATATAAAATTTTCTATTTTTTTGATAACTAAGTCTATTCAAATTTATAATCAAATTAATTTGAAATATTTTCTTTAATGAAAAATTTATTTATTCTTCTTATTTTCTTCTATGATGTTAATTATATAGCTTTATTATCAATTTTCATGATAATTTTATTATATTCATCTTTGGATTTCATTACATCTTCATACATCATCAAATTCTTAATTAGTTCTATGATGGTCAGTTCATTGATATTTGACGATTGTCGAATAGTAGCAAATATCTCATTAAATTCATATGGTATAACATTTAGTACCTGCAATGCTTGTTTATATTGTTTGATTGGTTCTCTTACGACTATAATATTACTCATAATTTCTATAATCCTTCTATTCATATGTGAAATAAAATCTCCATAAAATATCCTAAATGTTTCTTATTTCATCTTTGTTGTTTTATAGCTCATATTTATTACATTATATGTTTCTTCATAGGAAATTGTAATGATTTACCACATTTAACAAGAAGTACGACATTTTGAGACACAATTAAATTCATTTGTTCCATGTATACAATGATTTGGAATTATAGCATTGGATTTGATAGTGTATTCATCTTCATTTTTAGCGTCATGAGTTTTTGGATTCTCAGGTATCTTATAGGGATTAGTAAACTTCCAATAAACTCTAAATCCTTTATTTTTGTAATAAATGATCATCTTTGATTTCTGGTACCCATTATTTTCACCATAAAAATATAGAGCATGAACCGTTTGCATTCCATCTCAGGGATCATCCATTTCCATCATTGTATAGACCATTAAAAATTCGTATTAATATAGGTTAATCCCAAAGCTCTTAGTTGATACAAAATATTAATTCAGAATATAATAACAGACAAGAGGGTGTGGGGGTGAATTGTATATTTTCAAAAACGCTTCCACAATTCTTAACTTAAACACTCTCTTATAATTAGTGTGGAAAAGAAGTGTTTTTTCTTATGATCATTATATAATATGTGGAAAAAAATAGAACATATATATATTTATAGTGGTTTAGGGAAAAAATATCCCCTACTCCACTCCACAAGATTCTCTCTCTATGAACATTGTGAATTTAACTAGTTTGGTCCTCTTATAACAAGTCCTGAAATCCGAAAACTGAGTGCAGGCATTTGACAACTTTATAATAAATAATAAATAGTATTTTGGTTATAAACATAAAATCAATTATATATATCATTGATCAAGATGCTGGCACAAGACTTCAACTAAGTTCGAGCATTCAAACTCAAATAAGTCTAGGTATTATATAATAGTTTCTAAATATTGATTCTTTAGTATTCTATACTGTTTAACAAGAACACCTTCTTGTTCATTAGTTTCCAGTTCTTCTAGACTAGATTGATGTTTATTAAAATCTGAGTCATAATAATTTTTAAGTGTTTCATGTCTTGTGTTATGAAATGTGTCAGCGATCTCATTTTTTTTTGACATTTATCATTAATTAAAGGATCAGTTTCAACAAAATTCACTTGAACTGATTCTTCAACAATATTTGAAATTTTATTAAACACTCTATAATATTTAGAAGAAACATGACATCCAAAAAATATTCCTTCACCAGATTTTAAATTAATATTACCAATATTATATTTCGTGATCATGATGTATACCTCACATCAAAAAACATTAAAAAACTTTACTTTAGGATTTATATTATTCCAATGTTCATAAGGTGTATTTTTAAAAATAGGCCGAATTAAAACCCTATTTATGATATACTGGGATGCGATTATATTTTCTACCAAAAAATAGGTAGGTAGACTATATTCATTCAGCATAGGCATTGTCATTTTTTGAAATGTTCTATTTCATCTTTTAAAAATTCAATTTTGTTGATGTGTTCATGGTATAGAGAAGGTATGATTAATACCCATATTTTGAGGAAAAATATTAAATTCGTGATTCTCAAAATCACCACCATGATCACTTCATAATGAAATTATTTTGAAACCTTGTTCATTTTATACAATTTTAAATAAATATTACAAAAACATGAAAACTGTGCTCTTAATCATTATAAAATAAACAAAGGTATATTCTATAATAAACATCAACAAAAACCTAAGACTATAATTTACCATCCAAATTTTATATCCCAGTTGGACCAAATAGATCCATGGGATAAGTTATAGAGGATTTTATGTATAAATATTATTAATAGAAATGAATGATGATTTGTGTTGCTTTGAAATTTGGCATGCATTAAACAATATATCATCATAAAATTTAGGACTAGGTAAATGTGAAACTAACTATTTCATAGATAATTTATGTAAAGAAACAATATTACAATGACAACCCCTCATATTCAAGATCCATGAGTCGAATGTCTCTGATGATAAAAGTTAAATTTTTGGTTACAAAAGTAATGCATTCCCATGTATAAATATAATTAGTTCTAGTAAAACAAAACTAAAGAATATCCATTTTAGAATTTGAGAATGATTTGTTAGTGAAATAAACTTAAAACCCATCATCACAAAGATGAGAAATACTTATTAGGATGTGAATATATACTTTTAAATAATTTAATTAGTTTGTAGATAACATATTTGGATCTCAATGGTTCCAATTATAATTAATTTCCTTTACCATTATCACCAAATTTAACACGAACTCTATCAATTTGAGTCAATGCATGAAAATTTTGTGGATATCCACTCATAGGCCATGAGTAGCCACATTATATATACTAAACGGTATTTTTTTTATAGTGTCACTTTATATAGAAATTAAATTAATTTTTTTTCGGTACCCCTATTTTCTTGGGTCTAATAGTGCTAGCTAGTGGAGAGCATAGAATCCAAATTTTCTTCTTTTTTCCATAACCAATATAATAGTCTTTTGATAATCATTTGGAAATAAAAGCTATTCTAATTCCAATTATTTCATGATTTTTTAAATAATTTTTATTTTTTTATATATAAGGACTCGGACTTAAGCATTACATAATATTGAATTAAATGAATAATTCACATTGGGGATCTTTTCAGGTTTATAGTTTTGGAGAATTAGGCCATAACTATTACATAAGAACTTGATTATTACAAGTAGACACTTCTACTCAATATCCATTTTTTTCATAAAATAAAAACTCTTAAAAAGACAGATGTCTTGTTCCATGTTTTAGACACCATGACTTTTCCTTGATCCCATCCTTGAAACTAATCATCTTTATGTCTTATGGAAAAAATTTCATAAACTTTGGAGGAGCATAAATAGCTTAGTATGGGTTATAAAACAAAGAAATGAAACTTTAGCCCAGCAATAAATACAAATCCATGAAACCATACTTTTCTATCATAACATTGCTTATGAAATCATAAGATTTATGAATAACACACACAAATCATAAATAATTAAGGTTACTTATGGAATCCATATCAAATTTACACTATAAATATAACAGCTACGTAGGGAGTTACACTTGGAATACCCATCACAGTATATTCCCTAAATGTCTTAGTAGAAACATCACATTTGCCTCCATCACGTTACCCAATGCATTAGAGAGCTATCTCGGGCTTACCCGCCCTAGGTTTATCTCAGAACCACCCATATACGTAAAAAATTCCCAATAACCATAAAATAATAATAAAACATAACTCAAGTATAATTTAAAGATACAATTTCCACATTCCACCATATCAATTCATGATATTGAAGTAAACAATGCTATATCAAATCAATTTCAAAAACCATTTAAAAAGAGATTTTTGAATCCAAGTGTCCCATAACAATTTGATGCTTTAAAATGAATTATCATTTGAAAACATTAACGTCCATATAAATAAATACTAATCTCCATTTTGAAAACATGGACATTAATGTGAAATATTTATAAGAATAAATATTTAAAACATTAAAAATGATATTTTAGTTATAGATTTTTTAACAAAAAGAGAGACGCTTGAATACAAATAATTGAATAATAAATTTTAATCAGATCATTATAATATCATGAGAATAAAGGGATTCATGATAGAATATGTCAAAGGACAGTATATACACCATATAAGAGTGAATTGGTTCTTAAAAACAATTAAGTCTTAGAGGAAATGTAAATTTAGATGAAATCCCTTATAAAGATGGTAACCTTAAATTAAGGATTAATAAATCTCATAATTATGTGTGAAAAATATAAATAGTCCCAATATAAGTGGATATGAATCTCAAAACAATCATAGGTCATTTACACATATTCATAGGATGACAAAAATAAAAAAAGGTAATATCAACCCAAAGAACGGGAATTGGGTTAACGAGTTCCCTTACCGATTCGGTATCTTACAAAACTTATGCCACATAAAAGAAGGATCATCCAATAAAGATTCAAATACTCATAAATGAAATTATAATAGACAAAGTGTACTATCATGGACAGTATGTATACCATACAAAAGGAGATAGTGGAAAATATAGCATGAATCTCACGGGAATAAAAACAAGTGAGATGAAGACCCCTTACCACGTTGTAATTCAATCGAGTCGTATGACCAAAAGTTATTAACCACAAAAATAATTACAAGATACCATGAATATAAATATAATCATTATAGTATATAGAAAATGGAAGTAAAAAATACACCACATGCAATAAATAGGTGGTAAATGATAAAAATCTCACAGAATTAAATGTGAGATGAGAAATCCCTTACAAAATATTCGGGAGCCTAACAGCGCCACTTAAAAATGTTTAAAATGAATTTATGATAGTAAGAGGGGGTATATCATCATATGAAAATAAAAATTATAGTATGGTTAATATAAAATAACATCCTCCAACATAAGAACATGGAGCTTAAATAAAATTACATAAAATCGAGTACTTGAAAAGAAAGAGAGAAGTCGAATCCCTTACCTCGTGTCCAACTTGACTCAATTGTTTTTTAATACCATCAATAATAAACTAAAGTTAATTTCTACTTTCTTAATAACCTTTTTCAGGTTTATTATTCCTTTTATATCACTTATTACCTTGTTATAAACATTATGTAATCATTTAAGTTAATAACATTCATTTTTTCGATTTTTGGTACTTGAGTCAAAATGAACACCTTATATTTACAAGTACTCCATGTGGTCAATAGTTCATTATATACAGAATGATATTAATGATGTGTATATCATATATATCATATATATCCAGTATATACATATTTTTATAATAGTACATAACATTTAGAGGATAGAAATGAAATGCACCGTTCAAGGAGACGGTAAACCGTACGTACACAAGAACTCTACTTTCATTTCTATTTCTTATTTTAATGGAAATAAAACATAATTATAAATAGTTATATTACAATACCAGTATAATATCATATATAATATTGTTAACTCTATACTTTATACATCCCACATGAGGCATTAACGAATCAAATCCCTTTGAGGGGGTGGTAGTCCGCACCTCCTCAAATGAGATTATCATATTTACCCATTATGGAAACCATAAAGGCGTGCTATAAATGGGAATTACATAAGTATAAGGAAATCATAAAAATAATATATATCATATATAAATAAATTTCCATAATAATGGACACCATGATATGCGGTAAGATGTAATTGAACAATCATCGTTTAATGGGGCCTTAGTTTTCCATCCACAGAAACATTATGTTATTCATCCATTAGATGAAGGTGTGTGTAAGTGTAGTTCGAATAAATATCATAAAAACATCCTAGTATATTGGGGATAATATTTTTTTTACAAAATAAAGTAAATAAAAATATCTTAGCAGTTGGAGAAGTAAAATAAAAGAAAACAATTTAAGAGAAACTGTTACCTTTAATTTGGGTAACTCTCCTTGGTTTAAACCAAAGAACTTCTTGAAATGCCTTCATCCTAAGTTAAGGATTCTAGGAGGAAGATAGGGATGTAGGGAGATTTATTGGGCATAGTTTGGATGAGACAAATGGCTTGAGGGGTGTGAGGAATTGGATGGATAGGGTCTCCTTTTATAAGGGAGAGGAGGGGATCTTTAGGAAAGTGTGAAATCATTGTTTTATTATATAATGATATTCGGTTTCTAATGGTCCAAAAATCATTGAGGGTTAAGATAAGATGACTCAAAATCGAAATAAAATCATCCAATCAGAATTGTACATGTTTTGGATAATATTTTAATCATTATAATCATTTTTATTTTAATCATTTAATAATAAGATAAATACTGAACCATTATTGTGTAATAAATAAATTAATTTATTCGATGTCTAAAAATTATAAAAAAATACAATCTTGTATGATATATTTTTTTCTATTTCCAATGAATTTTTATCCTTGAAAATTGGACTTATATAACAACATATAAAAATTAATTATTAAAAGATTTTTGTAAATGTCAATTTTGTCTTTACATTAAATTAATTAATCTAAACTGCAAATTTCACTCCCTAGTGAATCAATGAGGTCGCAAATCGACCCAAAGATGCCCATTGTGGTAAAGGACTCAACCAATAATGTTTGGACAAGTTTTAAGGTAATTTTGAATTATTATAATAATCTTTTAACCTTGAATTACCTTATTTAACTTTAAACACGGTAAATAAAAGTCAAAAGTTACTATTCATCAAATTTTTTTTTTCATATTATTAAACCAAAGTTTACTTTTTAATAACAACATTTTATGTTGGAATTTTGAAATTAAATTCACAAAAGTGTTAAAATTTCATTTAAATCAAAATTTTGGTTTTTTTTCATTACCCCTGAGTGGTTTCACTATTCATCAAAAAATGAAGTTGTTCTGAAAAATACCAAAAATTTCATCCTAAAATATATTTGATATTCCAAATTCAAAATTTATGTCTATTTATCCAAATTAAAATTATTTAATGGGAATTGATAAATTTTAAAATTAATTCCCGTTGTTTAAATAAATAGCGTGTTTTTAAGAAACAATAACTATCATAAGATTAATACTTGTTTATGTGCAATTTAAAAGTGAAATTAATTCTAATGACCCAAATAAGATTAAATGGAAAAAATATATTTTAATTAAACTTTAAGAACAATTAAAATGATAATCTAACAATATAAATAAATGAGATAAAAAGAAACTTTTGAATTAATATACAATATTTTTCACTATTCATTAAAAATTATCTTTATCAGAAAAATTCCAAAAATTTAAACAAAGTAAATATTGATGTCCCCATTATAAATAAGTATTTTATTTGGTCATATAGAATGTATTAAAGTTACCAAAACTAGATTTAAAAGGGTTTCTCCATTAAAAAGAGGTAAATTGGCCTTTTAATGTAAATTAATGTTAAAATTAGATTCATTCAAATTTTAAGCCTCTAACTTTTATTGGATAAATGTAAATACATTTAACAAAGATTTATAATCATAGATTAGTTAGTTGTGTTCATTCTGGTCAATACAACGGCTAGGAGTTAACTACCATTTAAAATAATAATATTATATTATTTGTGTGCAACATAAAATTCCAAAGAAACCCATTGTTGCGTATCATGTACGCTATCGAACATAGAAACCCCTTTAATGTAAAATGAATTTTTTATTCAAAAATATTAATAAATATGAAATATGTCTTACTTTTCATTTATCTGGGATGTCACATCCTTCCCCCTTTGGGAATTGCATCCTTGCAATTTTGAAACTAGTCTTGGAAACATCATTAAAAGCCCCACATCGGAAAAAGAGTCAATAAAACAATCATTTTAAAATAAAGGAAGAGAAGTAAAAAATTTTACCCGAGACAAAAGATACTAGGATTCAATGAAATCATGGATATAAAGGAGAAAACAAACCTTCAAGTCCTGATGGAGAGTGATAGAAAACATTTTTAGGAGAATGTTAACCACCAGAAAATCACAATCATGTGATGGGTTAAACAGTCTTTGATTTCCCAGTAGTAAAAGTTAACAGACAATGTTTTTTTAAGTTAATTTTCATTGAGGAATTTATTTTTGAGCTTAACTAAAAAAATAAGGAAAGAAAATTACTTTTCATTTAGACTTTTAACCTTCACTATATTTCTAACACAAACTCATATTTTCTCCATACGATGAGTATTCAGGATGACCTGTTTACATTATAAGTGCTATAATCAACATCGAGAGAATCAAAAAATCCAAAAAAGGTGACCTATATATTTCCCTTGTCTTTAGATATTAACTAAAACCAAAATTTTTAGTACCAGATTAGATAATCCCCAAAAAGGATAAACTTTTACATAAAGAGAAACTACTCTTAATCTCCAAAATTTGTCTTAACGAAACCCAAAGTTCCACAAAGACCATTCAATAAACATTTGTCCCTAAAATTATTCAAAAGTAATCAAAACATTGATTGTTACCCAAAACTCATAGGATATTAATAATATAGACTTCCAAGATACATATTAACATTTATCTCCAAGTAACACCAGTTTTTAATAATGTATCATATTGAAAAGTAATTAACCCAATCACATATTCTCCATTATAGGTTAATCATTTTCATAAATAAATCAAATCATCATGTGTCCATAATAAAAAAATAGATTCGTCCAAACTAAAATTTCAACCATTATTACAAAATTGAAATCCCATAGTATTCTATCATCATAAGGCAATTGTATATCCATTTTATAAAACATAAAGTCCAAAAATCAACTTATTCTTGTTCTATAAATATATATTACTAAAATTATAAGTCATACTAACAGGGGAATTCAAGTAGGCTAGTGGTAGGTGATGCTCCCTTATCGCCCATCAGTTGTCGGTTCGATTCCTACAGCCTTTCCGGATACAAAGGGTTTTCACCCATCCTACGGGTTGTCCTTTTTATAAAACTCAAAAATAACCCTAACATGTTTTAACCTCAAAGGATTCATTATACCTCTCATCTTCATCCAAATTCATTATGATCTCAAAATCTTAATTCTTGAAGTCTTATTTCACCACCATCTGATAAAATAAAACAATCTTAAAAATGAAGAACATCATACATTGATCATGGTGTTCATTTGGTTTCATCGCTATTTTGTTCACTTATGTAGAAGGTCCATGCATTGAAAAAATAATTTAGAGATCCTGCAAAATAATTTGCATCATCCATCCTAATACACCATGACAATATGGGTCATATCAGTGTTCATAGAAAAAAAGTTTTGGAAAATAATCATGCATGACATATAATTTCAAAATATATGATAAAACATGATTTCTATAAAGCAGTCGAACCGAATTTGAGTTGAATATTTCAATTAATGGTCCTTTTAAAATACCATAAGTATGTGCTGAGAGAATATATTTTAAAATGAAATATAAATAGGATGCACAATGGTCTCCTTCTTCAGCACCTTTTTTAAAATCATAATATGCTTCAAAATCTTATCTTAAGGTAAAATATATGAAAATTCATTGATAATATTTACCTTTCATGAAAATATGAGATTATTATGAAAATAAGATTTTTCTAAATACATCCCATGACCCACGATGATATTGAGGTATAGTGGAGGTGTTTGATATCTCAAACAACTTCTTGCAAGTGAGTTGTATGCTAGAAAAATCTTCACAATCATCCGGACATGACTTTTCAATAATTATTAAAGGCATGTCATCAGGAAGAGATAAGAATGTCATTGGAGATCCTTTTCCTTCCATTTGTAACTGACTTTCATTGATCTGGAAAGTTATAAAATAAGGATTTAACAGAAATAATAGATATTGAGTAACCATATGTCTAACGAAAATTCATATTCTCTAAAGTTGTCTAAACCGACCTCTGATACCAACTATAAGGACCCAGCCTTAAACATTACAAAATCGAGAATTAGATGAATAATTCACATTAGGGATCTTTTCAGGTTTAGGGTTTTAGAGAATTTGGCCATAAATATTAAATAACAACTTGATTATTACAAGTAGACACTTCTACTTAGTATCCATTTTTTCATAAAATAAAAACTCTTAAAAAGACACATGTCAAGTTCAATGTTTTAGAAAGAATGACTTTTCCTTGATCCTATCCTTGAAACTATTCATCATTAAGTCCTATGGAAAACATTTAATATACTTGGAATGAGCATAAAAAGCTCAGTAAGGGTTATAAAACAAGTAAGGAAAACATTATCCCAACAATAAATACAAATCCATAAAATTATACTTTTCTATCATAACATACATTATGAAATCATTAGATTTAGGAATAACACACACAAATCATAAATCATTAAGGTTACTTATGGAATACATATCAAACTTACATTATAGATAACATAGATATGTAGGGATTTACACTTGGAATACCCATCATAATATATTCCCTAAATCTCTTAAGAGAAATATCACGTTTACCTCCGTCACATTACCCAATGCATTGGAGATCTATCTCGGGCTCACCCGCACTAGGATCATCACGAAACAACCCGTATACGTAAACAATGCCCAATAAACATAACATAATCGTAACACATAACACAAGTATAAAAGAAAGATACAATTTCCACATTCCACCATATCTATTAAATATTTTGAAGTAAACAATGCTTTATCAAACCATTTTCAAAAACAATTTAAAATGAGATTTTTGAATCAAAGTGTCAAATACCACTTTGATGCTTTTAAATGAATTATAATTTGAAAACATTAATTTCCATATAAATAAATCCTAAAACACAATTTGAAAACATGGACATTAATGAGAAATAGTTATAAGAATAAACCATTAAATCCTATAAAATGATATTTTAGTTATAGAGTTTTTTACAAAAAGAGAGATTCTTGAATACAAATAATTGAAGAATAACTTTAAATAATATCTTTATAATATAATTAGAATAAATGGATTCATGATATAATATGTCAAAGTATATTATATAAACCATATATGAGTGAATTTGTGCATAAGAACTATGAAGTCTCAAAGGAAATGTAAATAGATATTAAATCCCTTATAAAGATGGTATCCTTAAATTAAGGATAAATCCATCTCATAATTATGTGTGAAAAACATAAATACACCAAATATAATTGAATATTAGGTTTACAACAATGAGAGGTCATTCACACATATTCATAGTATGACATAAATAAAAATTAGAATATCAACCCAAAGAATGGGAATTGGGTTAAGGAGTTCCCTTACCGATTTGGTAACTTAAAAAACATATGCCACATGAAAGAAGGATAATCCAATGAATATTTAAATACTCATAAATGAAATAATATTACACAAAGAGTACAATCATGGGCAGTACATACACCACACAAAAGGAGATTGTGGAAAATATAGCATGAATCTCACGGGAATAAAAACAAGTGAGATGGAGACCGCTTACCACGTTGTAATTCAAACAAGTCATATGAACAAAAGTTATTAACCACCAAAATAATCACATAATACCATGAATATAAAGATAATCAAGATAGTATATAGAAAATCTCAGTACATAAGACACCACATGCAATAAATAGGTCATGAATAATAAAAATCTCACCAAATTAAAAGTGATATGAGAAATCCCTTACAAAATATTCGGCAGCCTAACAACGCCACTTAAAAATTCTTAAAATGAATTGATGAGAGTAAGAAGGGGTATCTCATCATATGAAAATAAAAATTATAGTATGGTGAATATAAAAGAACATCCTCCAGCATAAGAACATGGAGCATAAAATAAATGACATACAAAAGAGTACTTGAAAAGAAAGAGAGAACTCTGATCCCTTACCTCATGTCTGACTTGACTCGATCATTCTTTAATATCATTAATGATAAAATAAAGTTAATTTATACTTGATTAAGAACTTTTTTCATGTTTATTATTCCATTTATATCAATTATTACCATGTTATAAACATTATGTAATCATTTAAGTTAAAAACGTTCATTTTGTCGATATTTGGTACTTGAGTCAAAATGAACAACTTATATTTTCATGTTGTCCATGTGGTAAATAGTTAATTATATCCAAAATGATATTCATGATTTTTATATCATATATATAATATATATCAAGTATATACATGTTTTTATAATAGTACATAACATTTAGAGGTAAGAAATTAAATGCACCATTCATAGAGACGGTAAGCTGTATGTACACATGAACGCTACATTAATTTCTATTTCATATTTTAATTGAAATAAAACATAATGATACATAGGTATATTATAATTCCAGTATAATATCATATATAATATCATTAAATCCATCCTTTATACATCCCACATAAGGCATTAACGAATTAAATCAATTTGAGGGTGAGGTAGTCCACAATTCTTCATCCATTAGATTGAGGTGTGTGTAAGTGTAGTTAAAATCCATTTCATAATAACATCATAGTATATTTAGTATATTGGGTTGTTACCAAATAAAGTAAATAAAAAGAGTTTAGGGGTTGGAGAAGTAAAATAAAAGAAAACAATTTAAGAGAAACTTTTACCTTTAATTTGGGTAACTCACCTTGGTTTAAACCAATGGACTTCTTGAAATGCCTTAGGCCAAATTTACGGATTCTATGATGCAGAGAGGGATGTAGAGAGCTTAATATTTCATAGTTTAGACGATCCACATGGCTTGAGAGGTGTAAGGAATTGGATGGAAATGTTCTCCTTTTATAAGGGAGAGGAGGGGCTCTTTAGGAAAGTGTGAAAACATTATTTTATTATATAATGATATTCAGTTTCTAATGGTCCAAAAATAATTAAGGTCGAATATAAGAAGACTCATAATCGAAATTAAATCATCCAATCAGAATTTTACATGTTTGGGATAATATTTTAATCATTATAATCCTATTTATTTTAATCATTTATTAATGAGGTAAATACTGCATCATTACTGTGTCAAATATAAATGAATTTATTCGATTTCTAAAAACTATAAAAAAATACTACCTTCAGGAAAATATTTTTATATTTAAAATTAATATTTATAGTCGAAAATATGACTTATATAACACCATATCAAAATTAATTACTAAAAGATTTGTGTTAATGTCAATTTTGTCTTTACATTAAATTAATAAATCTAAATTGTCTTTTTCACTTCCATGTAGATCAATGGGGTCCCAAAATAGAACCAAAGATTTCCATGGTCGTAAATGACTCAACCAATAAGGTTTGTACAAGTGTTAAGGTAATTTTGAATTATTATAATTATCTTTTAACCTTGAATTACCCTATTTACCTTTAACCGCAGTAAATAAAAGTCAAAAGTTATTATTCACCAAAAACTATTTTAATCTTATTGAACCAAATTTTACTTATTAATAACAACCATGTTTGACATATTTTGGAAATTAAATTCACAGAAGTGGAAAATTATCATTTAAAAGAAAATGTCAGTTTTTTTAACTACTAGTAAGTGGTTTTACTATTCATCAAAAATTGAAGTGTTTCTGAAAAAACCAAAAATTCAGCCGAAGATATTTTTGATATTCCGAATTAAAAATTGATATCTATTTTGACAAATTCAATACATTGAAGTGGAATTAATTAATTTTAATATTAATTCCTGTTGTTAAAACAAATAGCGTGTTTTTAAGAAACAATCACTACCAAAAGATTGATACTTGTTTATGTCCAATTTCAAAGTGAAATTAATTCTAATGACCCACATTGAATTAAATGGTAAAAATATATTTTAATTTAACTTTAAAGACATTTAAATAGATAATATAACCATATAGATAAATTAGAAAAAAGGAACTTTTTAATTAAAATACAATATTTTTCAATATTCATTAAAAAATTAACTTTATCGGAAAAATAAATTAGTTAAAAAGGAAATTTTTAATTAAAATACAATATTTTTCAATATTCATTAAAAAATTAACTTTATCGGAAAAATTCCAAAAAATTTCACAATATAATATTTGATGTCCCCATTCTAAAGAAGGATTTTATTTGGTCATATAGAATGTATTAAAGTGACCAATACTAGATTTAAAAAGGGTTCGCCATTAAAAGGCGGTAAATCGACCTTTAAATGTAAATTCAGCTTAAAATTAGATTCATTCACATTTTAAGCCTCTAACTTTTATTGGATAAATGTAAATACATTTAATAAACATGTATAATCATATTGTAGTTAGTTTTGTCAATTCCCTCCAATACAATGGCTCTGAGTTAACTACAATTTAAAATAATAATATTATATTATTAGTGTGCAACATAAGATTCCAAAGAAACCTGTTGTTGCGTATTGGTCATGCTATCGAATATAGAAACCCCTTTAAAGTAAAATAAATATTTAATTCACAAATATTAATAAATTTTAAATATGTCTTATTCTTCATTTATCTGGGATGTTACATTATTTGTCTGTTTGTTCCCTAAAAATGACACGTCACACCTTTTTGAGTTGGGAACAATGTAATACATATAAATTTTAGATTATTCACCCCTAACTACTATACCAAATCGTTTATTATTAATTAAATTCTTACTGTGAATTTCATTCCGGATATTTTACTCCTTTGTAATAATAAGTGCATCACTTCTATAAGTTTCTACTTCATCCTTTTATGCTTAAATCCATTTTCCATGATCAGCACATTTTTCGGTAGACGAGTTAATGCTTTCAATTAACTCTTGATGTTGTTTATATAAGTTATCTCTTTATCCTAAAATAACATTATGAATATTAATGAATTATTTTTGTTTCTTTAATAACGCGTAATATTTAGCTTCTATAATTTTGAAATAATTATCCAATTACTCATTTGAACAATAAGAACCAGAGTCTCAATTATAATAATAATAGTTTTGACCATAACTTATATTTCCATGATTCATATATTTGATTTTAGATTTGATTCATCCTTTTCTGAATCAGATTTCAATGAGATGTTGTATTCTTTAGAAACAATCCATGTTACATTCATTTATATTGTTCTTTTAGGTTTATAATTAGTATTTTTCTGGTATTTCATATATGTATTTCTCTTTTCAATTTTTTCTTTATGGAAAATCCAGACTTATATGACCCAATATTTTTCATTCACAGCATCTGACTTCTCTTAAGACCCTCTTGTAATTTTTGAAGGGATATATGATCCCCCTATTTATTATATAAAATTTTATATTTTTTTTGATAACTAAGACTATTCAAGTTTAGAATCAAATTAATTTGAAGTATTTTTGTTTATGAAAAATTTATTTCTTCTTCTTATTTTCTTCTATGATGTTAATTTTATAGATTTAATATCATTTTTCATGATAATTTTATTATATTCATCTTTTTATTTCATTACATCTTCATACATCATCAAATTCTCAATTAGTTCTATCATGGCCAGTTCATTAATAGTTGAAAATTGTCGAATAGTATCAAATATCTCATCCAATTTAAATGGTATAACTTTTAGTACCTACAATGCTTATTTATATTGTTTGATTGGTTCTCTTATGACTATAATATTACTCATAATTTCTATAATCCTTCTATTCATCTGTGAAATAAATTCTCCATAAAATATCCTAAATGTTTCTTATATCATCTTTGTTGTTTTATAGCTCATATTTATTACATTATATGTTTCTTCATTGGAAATTGTAATTATTAACCACATTTAACAAGATGTATGACATTGCGAGACACAATTAAATTCATTTGTTCCATAAAAACAAATATTTGGAATCATAACATTGGATTTGATATTTTATTCATCTTCGTTTTTATCATCCTGAGTTTTTGGATTCTCAGGTATCTTATAGGGATTAGTAAACTTCCAATAAACTCTAAATCCTTTATTTTCATAATAAATGATCATCCTTGATTTCTGGTACCCATTATTTTCACTGTAGAAATATAGAGCATGAACCGTTGGCATCCCATCTCAAGGATCATCCATTTCCATCATTGAATAGACCATTATGAATTCATATTAATATAGGTTAATACCAAAGCTCTCATTTGATAAAAAATATTAATTAGGAATATGAAAACAGACAAGAGGGTGTGGCGGTGAATTGTATATTTTCAGAAACGCTTCCACAAATCTTAACTTAAACACTCTCTTATAATTAGTGTGGAAAAGAAGTATTTTTTCTTATGATCTGTATATAATATGTGGAAAAAAAGAAGATATATATATTTATAGTGGTTTAGGGCACAAATATCCCCTACTCCACTCCACAAGATGCTCTCTCTGTGCACTTGGTGAATTTCACTAGTTTGGTCCTCTTATAACAAGTCCTGAAATCCAAAAACAAAGTGCAGGAATTTGAAAACTTTATAATAAATAATAAAAAGTATTTTGGTTATAAACATAAAATCGATTACATATATCATTGATCAAAATGCTGTCACAAAACTTCAACTAAGTTCGAGCAGTCAAACTCAAATAAATCAAAAATTGATTTGATTTGTTGAAAAAGATTGATCTTCAAGGTTGCAGCAACACATAGCTGATAGTAGACGTATCATCTTCTTCATAATGACTATGATCAAGATGAAATATTTTTGAAGATATTAGGTTGTAAAAGAGATCTTCAAATTATAATAACAGTAAAAAAATAGTGCAATCACAATCTTACGGTATTGAACCTGAATGATTCCTAAGTGTAGACTTCTTGTTGAGTTCTTCGTTCACTATAGAACTGTGTATATTATCATAAAAAATATTGAATAATATTCTATATATTATTCTCACTAAATTTTCAAATGAAAATAATATTCAAAGAAATACATATTGAGAAATATACTTTTGAAAATTACAAATAAACACAAGACTCTTGATGAACTATTAAAATTTTGAATTGAATTTATAACGGGAGACGTAACTTCCGTTAAAAATATAGGTAAATTTCTTCATTGAATATGATTCATTGAATTAAATAATACAATCATAAAAATAGTTGAAAAATATCATTAAGACATCATCTAACTCAGTGATGTATTTTGTAGATATTTTGGAAAATAGACTAAAAATAAATCTCCATAGTTTAAAATTCAAACGTATTATTCCTTAAAACTGTAAAAAAATACTGAAACTAGGGTTTTAATACATAGCATTCATAATTTTAATGCAATGATGAAAATGTAGGTATGATAATAAAAGTTATTTAATGGTCCATATGTTTCTCTTTGGAAAGTATGTTTCATTACTTAGGTAGGGTTCCTTAGCCATACTTTCTTCGACAGCCAAACGTAAGGTCCATTTAAAATAAAATGATCCATTACCAAACTTTTCTGATAATTTATTCTTCATTAAACATATATATGTATCTATAAGTAGGGTTGATAAATCAAACATTATTCTTTCAGGATATGTTTGAAGACTAATGTAGGGATCAAGAACTATACGTGTTTTACATAGCATAGGGTTTATTCCATATGTTACGCTTAAACAAATAGGGTATTAAAAATGATTCCTGAATGTTCAAAAATATATAATAAATTGTTTTAATAAATATTTCATCTGAATTTAATAGTTGAAAATAATATCAGAATAAAAAACATGAATAATAATTCCTTTAAATAATAATAAATTAAAATCATTATTAAATGAAACAAGTGTATTTATTTGCATCAAAATCATACTAATTTATAGAGCATTGTTCCATCAATATAAACCCAACAATAAATTCTTCTAATAATCATTTAGTATGAACCATATTGTCCTCTATAGAAATTTTAAACCTCTATAATTATTGATATCTCAATATGTTAGTATTTATCACACATTCCCTGTTTTCTGAAAGCACTTTTGGAATTCTTCTTATTCTATAATATTTTTAATCCTACCTATATCATTAAAAATATAAAAAGATAATAATAACTCCAAATTTATGTTTTTATTATTTTCCAACACTTTTAGAGGGAATGTGAGGACCCTCACAGTGCCACCGATCCAACATCAAAATAGACAACTGTCTTGTTACATACTAAATTGAGACAATTGGACTCAACTTCTCTAGCCAGTTTCCAGGGGAATAACTGGCTCCCGTGATCATCTTCTAGGAATGCTTCATAATAAGTTTCCAAGTACTCCCAAGCTTGCATATACTCTTCTTTGCTAAATTTCCCCATGTTAAAGCCTCTAACAAAAATATGGTCTTTCTTGTGAATAAACTCCTTCGGCTCCTTGGTACCTTCTGCTCGAAGTTATTGGCTCATAATTTGAGCAACTTCTTCCTTTGTAGCCATAATCACCAGGAAATCCTCCTTCATCTCCTCACCCAAGTGGACGAGGAGATCCATCTTTTTATCCGAATCAACGGCCTCCCAGCAGTGCCAACTAACAAGAGGTCCTTCCACATGATACTGAAGATCATCCTCCATCGTCGGCATCACCACTTCAGATTGCCTTTACAGTTTTTCATGCTGATAATTAGTCCTTGTGGCAGTCTCAGATACGTTAGACACCCAGTCGATGGTCTGCGAGCCCCCTGCACGCTTCCTATCTCCATTCCCGATGGAGCCTTTCCTCCTACTCATGTCATTGTTGCCTGTGTTATTAGTACCCATCGGAGGGAGTTTACCTTTACTTTAAGATTGCGTAACAGGAGGACTCGGTAAGTAAGTGTAGTGTTTCCCCCCTCGTGACCACTGGTTATGCTTAATAAAGCATTATGAACAAATAATTGTATTCTTGCCCTCCCTTGATGAGGATCGAAAGTATTATTCTGCCAAACCCACTTCCACAGGCTCAACAGGTGAGTTCGGGGCAGGACCTTCCTCCTCTTGGGCAGCCCCCCATACTAGAGAAGGGTCATTTCTATGTTCAACTCCTTAGCGAGTCCTTCCCCAAGAATCTGACTTTCTTCATCTCCCAAGACTTCAAACTGGTTCTGAGAAATTTTAAGCAACCATCCAGCTTTAACCTTCTAGACATAAGAAGGCTGAGCCTCCAAGTCATGCGCAGCCATGTCTGAGCCCCTTGGTTGGAAAAGCCGCGACCCATATATTGAATCATTAGAGAAGTGTCTTCAATTGGGGTTAGATGGACATCCATTGCATCACTCACCGTGGATCCACTTGATATATTTGAATCTGCCTGCCTTACCAAATCAGCATTAAATTGTGGGCCCCTCTCCTCATGACCTGCTTCCTTCTCCCGAACTGAACCAGCATTCATGCTCATCCCATCACCTCAAGCAGCACACATTGCCTCAGACAAGCATCCAACACCCAAATAGCCTTTCAGGCTACTAATGATTCCAGAAACAGTAGGGTCGCGCAAGGCAACCGTTACTGGTTTTTGGGGAGCCTCCACACCTAGAGAGACATGTTGGCCGATGTGCTCTACCTCCTCTGGAATATCCCTGCACACCGTCACATGATCACCCAATCCTACCATAACTCTCAGCTCATTCACCTTTTGGGCGTTGGAATTGAATGAATCCATGCTATTCATATTTTTGGATGAGGGGGCCACAGGCATAAGAGATTGTCCAGCATCCTGGTTTCCGGGTCCCCGATGACAAGACTTATAGGAAGGTCCTAAGAGGTTGCATACTGAGCAGAACTCAGTCTATGATTCAAAATCATCATCATATTTCCATGTATATTCTTCCCTAGCAACGATCCAAACCCACTCCACTGATGGTCTCAACACATCTACTTCGACACAGATTCGAGGTGAGATCACCTGACACAGAGTAGTTGTCTGACTATTAGAGCACAAAAAACATCCTACCATGTTCCCTAGCATGAGTAAGATGGAGGGTTATTGAAGGGGAAGTGGAAGGTTTGGGAACCTTACCCACAATGTCATCATTGGAGTATCATGCTCCATGTGAAGGTTGAAAGACTAGCAGAAGAGATAGAAGGGGTACCCATTGCAGACTATCGGGGTTCTGGAGAAAGCCAAGATCAAATCATTTTCAGATGCAAATCTAACCAGAATGTGCCGTTTTTCGAGGACACCCACTGCCGCATGGTCCTGAAGTTTCCAAGATCCAAAGACGTACATGTCAAAGGAGTCAATCGAGGGCCTGCGACAACTGAATCGAGCCACCAATGTCAGATGATGAAGACTGAGGCCTTTGAAAATTCTTAAGTTGGGAGAAAAAGTTGCGGTGAGCCATTGTAGAGATCTGGAACCTTCGGGCTGAGATCGATAGTAGGGAAAGGGGGAAGGAAGTATGGGGAAGAGAAGGGGAGGAAAGGGGGCAGGTGCGGTAGAGGAAGAAAAGGATCATCCCCCCACTCTAGGGGAGGAGGGGGGATGGCGGCAGCACCACCATTGACCTAGGGCATTGCAGGGTGGGGAAGAGCGAGGAGCGACCTCTCGATCACAGAGATAATAATAACATTTATTGTAAATTCACTTTGAAATGATAGATATTGTTATGATCACCTATTAGATATCATGATATTGTATCATAGTATGTATAAAACTCAATTATACTTATATTTTCAATTATTATCATGGTGAAAACTTCTTCACTGCATCATAGAGGATATTTCATGATGCTCCAGTTTTTCTATCATCTTGAAATATATCCCTTATATAATAAAAAAATTCCAAATATCATATGACATAGAATTATTACCTAATACCCACTCTTTTGAATACTATTGTCATTAATTGTAAATTATTAGATGGATTTTCGTCATTTCATTCTTGTAGTGAATCATATTCTTCTATGACCTAGACATCGAAATGATTATTGATCAAATTTACTTTGAGATATGGAATACATACATTAGGTTTGTGAACATTATTGACGAACATATAATTCAAAAATACAATAGAGGGGTTTATTTCTCTAAACCCACATAGTAAGAAATAAGACTCATATATTGATTGTTATTTAGAAGATTACATTTCAACATGGTGTAAATAATTCAATCAATTCTATTGCATGAAAGTGTTTTCTTGGAATCAAATATTTGAATCTTGAGAAAAAATATAACTGAAAATGGTATCACTTTGTTTGTATCAATATACCTAACTAAATTAAAATTCATCATATGTCGTAGTACCATATCATTTACATTCTTAAAATTTCACCCCTTAAAAAACATCACCACTCCATCAATGATCCAGAACAAGTGCATTGGTGTAAAGGTGTCCACCTAGGGTCCTCTAATGTAGACTGCCATTGATATTAGAAGCACCAACCAAACAATCATTTCTATAATCCATTCCTTTTATGTGACCTATCTGTGGAATTTATCCTTTGGTCTTATATTAAATCCAATTTTTGATATATATATCGCCATTTATCTTGGGAATGTTTCCATATTGATGCATGAGTTATTGGGATGGTTTAATTCATTGAGTTGGAATAATTGTTAAAAACCACATAAAATGGTCCTTGATGAATTATAATTCCTAAATTATCCCAAAACTTAATATAATTTACAATATTTCACAAATCCCATTGAATATATATAGTTATAGTATGTGTTACCCAATTTTTCCATTGATTATAAATACTGTATTTTCACCATTTATAAATTAAAAAGTTCATTTCCTTTACAATAAAAAGTATTTAAAGTAACTCTAAATGATTAAATTCAATGAAATTTGTATTAATACTTTATTTAAAAAATTATCGATACATTCATTTTCTATGGAACATTTCTTCATCACCATTTTGACCACAATGAATGTTCTAGGTTAATTAAAAACCATTGGAAGTTATTGAAAAAAATGAAACACACATAATGTGGGATGAATAAGTTAATCCACATTAAAATATTTTTTCATGAAAAATGGACTCCATATTTGTAATTAGGGGGTTCATAATTAAAATTTATGTCATTTTCATTTTAGGGTAGTTTTTATATTAACAATAGAATGATTTTGACACCATTGTAATCATTAAATAATATAAATTAAGGGAAATTGTTTTCATTAACAAAACTAGGTTACATCTTAAATATTATTGTATTACTATAGGTCGAACCATAATCACAAATAATTGAAAATTTCTAATTTTTTAGTCACATTACAATGAGAAATACATTTAAAATATTACAGTGTTTAGGAAATTTAAAAGTGTTTTTCTCCCCTAACATGTGAAAGGGATGTTCCTCCCCTCACTTAATCACAAATATTGAGTACACTAATGAAACAAAAAACTATGTAAATCTGTCATAAATGTACATTAAAACATCATAGAGGCCTTTTATTTACAAAATACTAACCGAAAAGAAATTAATATATAATTCATGGATTGTTTTTCAATGTAGAGTTCTAATTATCTATCGAGTGTTTCATTTTTACTTGAGAAAATATATCATTTCATATCAACCTTAATAACGATAAAGTAAAATAATATTTATCATCATTATAATTTAATGTTATTAATATTATTCTATAACCCCTTTGAACTATTTTTCAATCTAATTTATAATAGGAATATCACTCGTGCGTACGTGTAGACCACCACCACTATGAACTGATGTATTTTCATTTTTATCACAACCACAATAAGATGGTTATTATGCTTGAAATTAGGAAAATATATGATATGAATGATGTTATTATGATTTTTGAAATATAATATAATACATACCTTCATACACATACATTCATTGGAACACGATAACATCACGCATGCACATGTGTACACTAAAGCCTAAAGGAATTGATGTGAATATAATTTCATACATGCCCTAGATATATGTTAGTTAAATTTTAGTAAATGTAAAACAAATTATAAATATTTCATAAATAATATTATAATGTTTATTTATCATCGAAATCATTTAGTAACTTAAAAACCACCAATGTTTTTTTGGAAATTATGAACTTAGTTTCCTCAAAACAACATAAACTAATTTAATAGATTGATTATAATATAAGTCATAGTAAAAAATAAAATAAATGTTTTAATAATAATATATTTCACATGAAAAATTTTATTTTCATAAATACGAAATTAATAATTTTATTATATAGAAGTAAGTGTTTCTATATTGTTATATGGACATGAGATGAGGGATTTTTATTTTAAACATTATTTTAGATTTTGAATGCTTTTATTATATTTTTATCTATAGCCATGATCTTAAAAAAGTTTCATATACTTTTTATATAATTTGAATTTTTTTTGGGTATTTACACCATGTTTTAAATAAATTTTGATTTTTTTGAAAAATATTTTTCAATATTTTCAAGACTAGTAATTTATGATATTATATCATAAGTATGAGAAAAATATATTTATTTCATATGAAACATGAGAGGAATTCACCATTGTTATGTTAATTATTTTATAAAATAATTCTAGTATGTTTTGTTATTTTTTTCATAATAATATTCCCCATTCCATTATTTTTTTAATTTTCTGATATTTTTTTAATAAAGAACGATTTTAATCCTTTTTATTACGTTAAAAAAGATAGTTAGTCTACATATATGTAAAAAACTAAAATTTAAATTCATTTTTAGTGGAAATTAAATATTGTAGGTGTTTTATAAATGTTATGTTCATTGTAAAATTTTTATGATTAAGTGTTAGCAAAATATAGATCTTCAATGCATTGATTAAAAAATTTTCTCTTTAGGAAAATATTCTTGAATTAACTGAATATGAGTTTCCATTTATAAGATAGTTTGTAAGAGTTAATGTATGGGTGATATGTATATGATGTCATAATATAACCACATAATTATTCTGTTTAATCAAATTAGTTTTTATGTGTGCCACTTGATTTAATAAGTCATGAAAACGAGATTATGTTTATAAGCGAGTTTATAACACATTAATTGTTAAAAGTATGTTTTTAAAGAAATGCTTTCATGGGTACCCTTGTTTTTTAGGAAATCATCCTTGATTTTTTTCCATAAATATTTTTCCTAAAATATTTAATAAAAATGTTTCGATGATAAATATTTTTTCTTTACTATGAAAATGAATATATTGTAATTTTTTATTATGTAAAAAGAAAAAATATATTATGGTACTACATGATCTTCATAAATTAATAATGTAGTTATTTATATTTTAATGATATTTATTCTTCTCTCATAAAAAGTATTCAAATGATTTTCATAGGGACGATGGTTGATTTGGAAACTACAGATTTTTGTAAATTCCAATTATTTAGATTAAACATTAATGAAGTGAATGTTCTTTTAATGAAACATGATTTTAAATTTAAGTATAATATCTTTATAGAAAAATGGATACTGATTGGAAGTGTCAAAATTGTAT
The DNA here is from genome assembly GCA_963277665.1 of Viscum album. Lineage (NCBI taxonomy): Eukaryota > Viridiplantae > Streptophyta > Magnoliopsida > Santalales > Viscaceae > Viscum > Viscum album. Next base: position 393,875,390 of record OY728146.1, read on the forward strand.
TTAATCAGCTTGATATCTATTCCATTTATTAATTTTGAAACAATCCAAACTAAAAATAACTTTGAAATTTAATAAAGTGAATCCATTTTTATAAATCATGTACTTATGTGTTGTCTTAATTACAAGGTGGTCTATGAATGTAGGTATATATCTACTATTACAAGATACTTTAGTATAAGGTGGATGAATTTTAGTGGTACTTAGAACTATAATTCCTTCAATAGAATTATTCAATTGAGAAGACAGTTTAATAAAAAACAACTTATGAGAATTTCATTAAATTTTTTATTAACTTCTAAAAATATATATTTGGTGGGGTGTATCTGAGAAATTATTAACCATGAATAGTGTTACACATTTCATACTGATTGATTAAGAGCATTCTCTAATATATAAATATTTGTTAACTAAATTTTTCAAGAGGATAACAATTAACCCATATTATAGTACATTTACTTATATCTTAGGGGTAGTTTTAGAGACAATATATCTGGGATGGGTACATAGGAATTTTGTGATGAACATTTGGGGTATATGGGATGACCATTTTCAAATATAAGAGTTTACGTATCAACCAATTGATATTCATAATTAACAATTTTAAAATATATTTCCTTTATATGTATATTGAATCATTGAAAATAATGTCATATATATGTGCTTAGTAATAGAATGAAATATAAGATATTTTTAAATATTTATTTTACTTGTATTATCACATAAAATTGGAATACTACAAAAACATTGATGGAAGTACAATAGTGTTTTTTTCATCCACAATACATGGGAAAAATAACTTCATGTAGACACATATTCTGTCATAGCAGTAGATAGAGAAACAAAGTGTTGTTTCAAACTAGACCATTAAACAAAATATTTTCCTAAGAAGAGAAATTTTCTTGAGAAACATTTTATACCTAATCTAAAACCTCTAAATTCATCATCTAAATATGAAATTAAATTAATTTGTGAAGTGTTTTGGTAAATCAGAGTATGAAAAAATGTTCATATTAGATTTCAAAAAAATTTAGCAGCCGTAAAATGGGACTTATTTGGATTTGATTGAAATATGAAGTAGATTCATTATAAATACACAATCTCTATTATATTATCATAAAAAAATAAAAAAATACCAATCAATCTTTTTTTATAACATGAAACCCATTGGTTTTTCATCTTCATGGAAATCATGTTTTTTATTAGCCCAAATTGTTGTTGTATTTGTCTTTCTATTTTCAAGCCCAATATTTTATAACAAGTCCCAAATATATTTAATCTGATTTAAAAAATTTCAATAATGTTTTTGATAAATTATAAATCATGATTAGAAATTTGTTTCTCCCATTATAGGCATTTAAAATTTTTCGGAAATATATTAGAAAAATCATGAAAAATATTTTAATTATTTGAACCAGAAATAACATCATCAACAAAAATTAAAAGTAATAAAATATTGTTCCAAACTTTTTTCATCAAAAATGTTGGATATTAGGATAATAAAATAAAACCAATTTTCAATATAACTAAAATTAATCTTTAATACCAATTCTAAGTTCATGTTTAAATCTATAAAGAGTATTAGTATGTTTAAAATGTGATGGGTTATTTAGATTTTCAAAACCATGAGATTTTCAGCATAACCATCCTCTATTAAGTGACCATTTTAAATGGCTGAGTAAACATCCATATGATATAATTAGAAATTCCTTTAAGATGCATAAGTTATAATAATTCAAATCACTTATAGTCTAGCTACTTGAGAAATGGTATCATCATGGATATAACATGTGGCTACTCATGGCCTATAATTTACCATCCAAATGTTATATCCATGATGGACCAAATAGATTCATGGGGATAATTTATAGAGGATTTGATATCTAAATATTATTCATAGAATTGAATGATGATTTTTGTTTTTTCCAATTTGGCATGCAATAAAAAATATATCATCAAAAAATTTAAGACTGGGTAAATGTGAAACTAACTATTTAGTAGATAATTTATGTAAAGAAAAAAGAACTCATATTCAAGATCTATGAATCACAAGTCTCTACTTATAAAAGTTTAATTTTTTGGTTTCAAAAGGAATGTATGCCCAAGTATAAACATTATTAGTTATAGTACCACTAAACTAAAGAGAATCCTTTTTAGAAATTGTGCATGATTTTTTAGAGAAATCAACATAAAACCCATCATAAAAAAGATGAGAAATACTTATTAGGTTGTGCATCAATACTTTGACATAATGTAATTTGTTGATAGATAACATATTTGGATCTCAAACAGTTCCAATTATAATTATTCTCCTTTACCATTACCAGCAAATGAAACATGACCTCCATCAATTGGAGTCAATGTATGAAAACTTTTTGGATCTCCACTAATAGGCCATGAGTAACCACATTATATATACTAAACAGTATTTTTTTATAGTGTCCATTTACTTAGAAAATAATTTAAAAAGGTTCATTTTGGTACCCATATTTTCTTGGGTCTAATAGTGCTAGTTAGAGGAGATATAGGAATCCAAATTTTATTCATTTTTCCATAACCAATATAATTGTCTTTCGGTAAACATTTGATAATAAAATCCCATCAAATTCCAATTATTTGATGATTTTTTAAATTATTTTTATTTTTTATATGTCAGTTTCTTCCATAAAAACGACATGTCACACCTTTTTGAGTTGGGAACAAAGTAATACATATAAATTTTAGATTATTCACCCTTACATAACATAAAAATACATTTCTTTTTAATTATATTATTACCAGGAATTTCATTCAGGATATTATACTCCTTTGTAACAAAAAGTTCATCAATTTTACAAGTTTATAGTTCGTCCTGTAATGATTAAATCCTTTTTACATGATCAGCACAGTTTTCAGTAGATGAGTTAATGATTTCAATTAACTCTTGGTGTTATTTAAATAAGTTATCTCATTCTCCTAAAACAACATTATGAATATTCATGAATGATTTGTGATTGTTTAATAAGGAGTAAAATTTATCTTCTAGAATTGTTCAATAATTAGCCAATTTTTTATTGGAACAACTAGAATCAGTTTCTTAATTATAGTAATAATAGTTTTGTACCTTACCTTATTTTTCCATGATGCATATATCTGCTTTTAGATTTTATTCATCCTTTTCTGAATTAGATTTCAAGTAGCTGTTGGATTCTTTAGAAACACTCCATGTTTCTTTCATTTATATTCTTCTTTTAGGTTCATAATTAGTATTTTTCTAATATTTCGTATAATTATTTCTCTTTTAAATTATTTATCTAAGGAAAATCAGGATTTTTATGACCCAATATTTTTCATTCATAGAATATGACTTCTCTTAAGACCCACTCATCATTTTGGAAGGGATATCTAAATCCCCTATTTATTATAAATTTTTTTCTAAAATTTATTGATAACTAAGACAATTGAAATTTAAAATCAGATTAATTTTAATTATTTTCATTTAAGAAATAATTATTTCTACTTCTTATTTTCTTCCATGATGATAATTTTAGAGATTTATTATAATTTTTCATGATAATTTTATTATCTTCTTATTCATATTTCATTACATCTTCATAGAGCATAAAATTATCAATTAGTTCTATCATGGTGAGGTCATTTATAGGTGTATATTTTTGAATTAAAAAAAATTTCTCATTACTTTTAAATGGTATAACTTTTGGTACCTCCAATTCTTGTTTAGATTGGTTTATTGGTTCTCCAATGGCTATATTATTACTGATAATTTCTATAATCCTTTCATTCATCTATGTAATACATTCTCCATAAAATATCTTAAATGTTTCTTATTTCATCTTTGTTGTTTTATAGCTCATATTTATTACATTATATATTTCTTCATAATAAATTGTAATGATTTAGCACATTTAATAAGAAGTACGACATTGCGAGACACAATTGAATTCATCTATTTAATGAAAACAAATAATTGCAATCATAACATTGGATTTGATATTGTTTTCATCTTCGTTTGTAGGGTCTTGAGTTTTTGGATTCTCAGGTATCTCTTAGCTAGTAGTAAACTTCCAATAAACACTAAATCCTTTATTTTTTTAATAAATTTTCATCCTTGATTTTTGGCACCCATTGTATTCACCATAGAAATATAGAGCATGAACCATTGGAATCCCATCTCTGTGATCATCCATTTCCATAATTTTATAGATCATTATAAATTCAAATTGTTATAGGTTAATCCCAAATATCTCAGTTGATACAAAATTTAATTCATAATATAAAAACACAAAAGAGGGGGTGGGGGAATTGTATATTTTAAAAAACGCCTCCACAATTCTTAACTTAAACACTATCTTTTAATTAATGTGGAAAAGAAGTATTTTTTATTATGATCTATATATAATATGTGGACAATCAAAAATGGAAGATATATATTTTTATAGTGGTTTAGGGCACAAATATCCCATACTCCACTCAAAAATATGCTCTCTATGTGAACTTGGTGAATTTCACTTATTTTGTACTCTTATAACAGGACCTGAAATCCAACGACTGAGTGTAGGCATTTCACACCTTTATAATTAATAATAAAAAGTATTTTGGTTATAGACATAAAATTGATTATATATAGCGTAGATCAAGATGATGGCACATCACTTCAACTATGTTCTAGCAGTCAAACTCAAATAAATCAAAAATAGATTTGATTTGTTGTAAAAGGTTGATCTTCAAAGTTGCAGCAGCACATAGATGATAATAGACGTATCATCTTCTTCAGAATTACTATGATCATTATGAAATAAGTTTGAAGATATTATGTTGCATTAGAGATCATTAAATTATAATAACAGTAAAAAATAGTGCAATCACAAACTTACAGTATTAAACCGGGATGATTCCAACGTGTAGTATTCTTCTTGAGTTGTTCTTTCACTATAGAACTGTGTATATTATCACTAGAATGATTGAATAATATTCAAAATACTATTCTCACTCAATTTTAAAAATAATATAATACTCAAAGAAATAAATATCGAGAGTTATAATTTTGAAAATTATAGATACACATAAGACTCTTGATGAACTGTTAAAATTTCAAATTGAATTTGTAACGGGATACGTAACATCCATTAAAAATATGGGTATATTTCTCAATTGAATATGATTCTTTGAATCAAATAAAACAATCATCAAAATAGTTGTAAACAAGAATTAAAAAATCATGTAACAAAATCAATTATTTTGTAGATAATATAGAAAATAGCGCAAAAATAAATCTCCATAGTTCAAAAATAAAATGTTTTGCTCCTTAAAAAGGGGAAAAAATACTAAACATATGGTTTAAATTCATTTCATTCATCATTTTAATGCATGGTTGAAAATTTAGGTCTGATCATAAAAGTTAGGTTGATGGTCCATATGTTTCTCTTTGGAATGTTTGTTTCATTACTTAAGTAGGGTTCTTTAACCATACTTTCTTTGACTTCCAAACGTTAGGTTCCTTTAAAATGAAAATATACATTTTCAAACTTTTCTGATAATGTATTTTTGATTAAACATACATACTGATTTGAATGTAGGGTTGATAAACCAAACACTATTCTCTCATGATATGTTTGAAGAATAATGTAGGTATCAAGAACAATACGTGTTGTACATAGCGTAGGGTTTATTCCATATGTTACGCTAAACAAAATAGGGTATTAACAATGATTCCAAAATGTTAAAAAATATATACTGAAATGTTTTAATGAATATTTCATCTGAATTGAATAGTTGAAAATAATAACATAATAAATAACCTGGAGAATAATCCATTGAAATTAACATAAATTAAAATTATTAGTAAATGAAACAATGGTATTTGGTTGCATCAAAATCATATTAACTTTTAGATCATTGTTCCATCAATATATACCCAACAAAGACTTATTCTAATAATTATTTAGTATGAACCATATTATCCTCCATAGAAATTTTAAACCTCTATAATTAATGATATCTCAATATGTTAATATTTATCACACATTCTATATTTTCTAAAAACACTTTTGGAATTCTTCTTATTCTATAGTATTTCTAATTCTACATATATCATTAAAAATATACAAAGATAATAATAAAATTTATTGGTAATTCACTTTGAAAAGATATATATTTTTATAATCCCCTATTATATATCATAATAATGTATCATAGTATGTATAAAACTCATTTATAATTTTATTTTAAATTAATATCATGGTGAAAACATATTCACTAAATCATAGTGGATTTTTGCAGATGCTCCAGTTTTTCTATTATCTTGAAATATATCCCTTACATCATAAAGAAATTCATAATATCATATGACATAGAATTATTACCTAATACCTATTCTTTTGCATACTATTCTCTTTAATTGAAAATTATTAAATGTATTTTCATCATTTCATTCTTGTAGTGAATCATATTCTTCTATGACCAAGACATCGAAATGATTATTGATCTAAATTACATTAAGATATGGAATACATACATCAGTTTTATGAATCATTCATGAGGAACATCTAATTCATAAATACATAAGAGGGGTTTATTTCTCTAAACCCACATGAGAAAAAATTAGATTCATATATTAATTGTTATTTAGAAGATTAAATTTAACATGGTGTAAATAATTCAATTTATTCTATTTCATGAAGCTGTTTTCTTGGAATAAGATATTGGAATCTTGAGAATAAAGATAACTGAAAATGGTATAACTTTGTTTGTATCAATATACCTTAATAAATTAAAATTCGTCATATTTCATAGTTCTAAATCATTAAATTTCATAAAATTTATCTCATTAAAAAAAATCACCACTCCATAAATGATCCAGAACAAGTGAATTGGTGTAATGGTTCCCACCTGGAGTCCTCTAATGTAGACTGACATTGATATTAAAAGCACCAACCAAACAAACATTTCTATAATACATTTCTTTTACGTGACCCATTTGTGGAATTTATCCATTAGTCTTATAAAGAATCAAATTTTTGATAGATCTATCACTATTTATCTTGGGAATATTTCCATATTGTTTTCATGAGTTATTGGCATGGATTAATTCATTGAGTTGGCAGAATTGTTGAAAACAACTTACAGTGGTCCTTAATGAATTATAATTTATAAATTATCCCGAAATTTATTATCATTTACTAAAATTTTCAAATTCCATTGTATATATATAGTTATAGTATGTGTTCCCCAATTTTTCCTTTGATTATAAATACTATATTTTCATCATTTATAAATTAAAAAGTTCATACCCTTTATAATAAAAATCATTTAAAGTAACTCAAAATGATCAAATTCAATGATATTTATTTTAATACATTATTTAAAAAATTAACGATACTTTCTTTATCTATGGATCATTTCTTCACCACCATTTTGACCTCAATGAATGTTCCATGTTAATTAACAACCATTGGTACTTATTGAAAAAAATAAAACACACATATGTGTGATGAATAAGTTAATCCACTTTAAAATATTTTTTCATAAAAAAGGGACTCCATATTTGTAATTAGGGGGTTCATAATTAAAAATTATACCATTTTCATTTTAGGGTAGTTTTTATATTAACCACAAAATGATTGTCTCACCATGTTAATAGTTAAATCATGTAAATTAGGGTAAATAATTTTCATTAATGAAACTAGGTAACATATTAAATATTATTGTATTACGGTAGTTCAAACCATATACACAAATAATTTAAAATTTATACATCTTTATTCACATTACCATGATAAATACATTTAAAATATTACACTTATAAGGAAAATAAAAAGTGTTCTGCTCCCCTAACTTGTGAAAGGGATGTTCCTCCCCTCACTTCATCACAATTATTGAGTACTGTAATTCAACTAAAAAATATGTAAATATATCCTAAATGTACATTAAAACATCATAGAGGCCTTTTATTTCCAAAATAATAATTGAAAAACACTTAATATATATTCCATGGAGTGTTTTTCAATGTAGAGTTATATTTCCCTATCGAGTGTTTCATGTTTACTTAAGCAAATATATCATTCACACCAACCTTAATAAAGATAAAGTAAAATCATATTTATCATAATTATAATTTAATGTTATTAATGTTGTTATATAACCCATTTGATCAATATTTCAATCCAATTAGAAATAGAACATTACTCATGCGTACGTGTAGACCACCACCACTACGAATTAATGTCTTTTCATTTTTACCACCACCAAAATAGGATGGTTAATATGGTTGAAATTATGAAAATATATAATATTAAGGAAATTATTATGATTTTGGAAATATAATATAATACATACCTTCTAACACATCCATTAATTATAATATGATAACATCACGCATGCACATGTGTACACTGGAGCCTATAGGAATTGATGTGAATATAATTTCATACATGCCCTAGATAGATGTCAGTAAAATTTTATTATATGTAAAAAATAACAAATATTTCATTACTAATATTTTACAGTTTATTTATCATTGAAATCATATAGAAACATGAAAACCACCAATTTTTGTTTGGAAATTATGAACATAATTTCCTCAAAACAACAAAAACTAATTTAATAGATTCATTATTAAATAAGTCATATTAAAAAAATAAAATAAAAGTTTTAATAATAATATATTACACATGAAAAATTTTATTTTGATAAATATGAAATTAATAATTTTATTATATAGATGTAAAATTTTATATATAGTTATTTAGACACGAGATGTGGGATTTTTATTTGAAACAATATTTTAGATTTTTAATGTTTTTCTTCTATTTTTATCCATATCTATGCTCTTAAAAATGTTTCAATTAATTTTTACATAATCTGATAATTTTATACTGGTATTTACACCATGTTTTACATAAAATATGATTTATTTTAAAAATATTTTTTAATATTTTCCAAACTAGTAATTTATGATATTTTCACGTTATATGGAAAAAATATATTTATTTCATATGAAACATGAGAGGAATTGACAATTGTTATGTTTATTATTTTATAAAATTATTCCACTCCATTTTTTTTACATAATAATATTCCACATTCCATTCTTTTTTGATTTTTTGATATAGTTTTTAATGAAGAACGAATTTAATCCTTTTTATTACATGATGAACGATAGTTCATAAACATATATGTTAAAAACTATAATTTAAAGTCATTTTTAGTGGAAATAAAATATTACAGGGTTTTATGAATTTGATGTTCATTATAAAATATTTATGATGAAGGGTTAGCAAAATACAGATCTTCAATGCATTGATTAAAAAAAATTCTCTATAGGAAAATAGTCTTGAATTAACTGAATATGTGTTTCCATTTGTAGGAGAGTTTGTAAGTGTTAATGTATGGGTGATATGTATATGATGTCATAATATACCCACATAAATAATTTGTTTAACCAAATTAGTTTTCATGTATGCCACTTGATTTAATAAGTCACGAAAAGAGATTATGTTTATAATAGTGCTTATACCTCATTAATTGTTAAAAGTATGTTTTTAATGAAATGTAATCATGGGTACCCTTGCTTTTTAGGAAACCATCAATTAGGTTTTTTCTGTTAATATTTCTTCTGAGATATCTAATAAAAATGTTTCAATGAAAAATATTTTTTCTTTACTATGAAAATGAATATATTGTAATTTTTTATTATGTAAAAGGAAAAAATATATTATGGTACTACATGATTTTCATAAATTAATACCATAGTTATTTATATATTGTATATTTTAATGATATTTACTCTTCTATGATAAAAAGTATTCAAATGATTTTCATAGGGAGGATGGTTTATTTGGGAACTTCTAATTGTTGTAAATTTCCACTATTTGGATTAAACATTAATTAAGTAAATGTTCTTTTAATGAATCATGATTTCAAATTTAGGTATCCTATCTTCATAGAAAAGTAGATACTGATTTTAAGTGTCCAAATTGTATTTAATTTGGATGATATATATTCCATTTCTTAATTATTAGTCATTAAAAACTAAAAATAACATTGTAATTTAATAATGTGAGTCCCTTTTAATAAATCATGTACTAATGGGTTGTCTTACATAAGAGGTGGTCTATGAATGTGGGTATATAACTACTATTACAAGATACTTTAATATATGGTGGATGAATTTTAATGGTACATAGAACTATAATTTCTTCAATTTAATTATTCATTTGAGATGGCTGTTGAGTAAATATCAAATTATGAGAATTTCATTCAATTTTTTATAGAATTCTAAAAAAATATATTAGGTGGGGTATATCCGAGAAATTATTAACCATGAATTGTATTACAATTTTCATCCTCATTTATTAAAATCATTTTTTAATATATAAATATTTGTTAACTAAATTTTCCAATAGGATAGCTATTAACCCATATTATAGAACATTTACTTATATCTAAGGGGTAGTTTTAGAGATAATATATCTATGAGGGGTATATAGGGATTTTGTGATGAACAATAAGGGTATATGGGATGACCATTTTCAAATAGAAGAGTTTACCTATGATTCAAATTACCAATTTATTATTAATATAACATTTTTTATTTTATATTATAATCATCAGTGTTGGTATCCTATTATATTATATTATTTTTCATTTTCTTCAATCATTAGTGGTTGATGAGAAATTATTTTAGATAATATTTATTATATTGGGGAGTTGATCATTCATAAGAAAGGCTAGTCGACTCCCATGTTATTATTTCATTTTGTATTATTGAAATATTTGATGTGGTTGTTTTTTGGGTATGGTTACCTCCTTGATATAATGTAGTGCATGTCGTTTTTTAATGACCAAGTGGTATTAGTGTGAGTTAGACTCAATTATGGTATTTTTTTTGGATCATGTTACTCTCATACTATATTTCCTAATAGATTCAGACCTTGATTAATTTCTTTTTATAATACAATATAACTCTTATGATATCTATGTATACATTGGTTACAATTTTTAATGAAGTGTAGAGGTGCCATAGGATAATTATTGTGATATACATGACCATTGATGTGAGATTCATCATAGAAATTTTTTGACCATACGATTTCAACGTACATACTACATAATAGAATTGATAATTTGAAACCCCTTATTTGTTGTATTGTGTGGTTTTTTTTATAAGGTGTATTGGAGTTTTTTTCATGATGTTTTGAAGACATAGTTTTTGGAGAGTTGAGTTTTTTGTTTTGTGCAGCACCATTCGATAATGGTGATCTTGGTCTGGCATGATTGACTCATGTGGTTGTGGGGAGTCAACCATGTCACAATATTGTATCCATTATATTTGGCTCATTATTTTTTCTATATGGTTCTTATAGAGTACACATTTGTTAAATGGGTGGGATGACACACTATAATGCTTGATGTTTTTTTGGGTGTGGGGATCTAATATATTAAGAGTTTGTAACACATTAATTAATAAGATCTTGAATAACTTATGACATGTGAAACAACAGAATACCCCATCACCTAACTAAAGAGATGCATGAAATATTAAATATTCATTATAAATATAATAATTAGTAGACAAAAGATAATAATTTAATAAAATAAATACGTATTATTATTCTCAATAGTTAACAATTTATAATAATTTTACCTTGTAAAGAACCATTATAATAGGTTAATGTATTTTACCTTAATATAAAAAATGTTCATTATTGGGAAAAATCCCCTCACGGTGTCATTGAAGCATTTTTGGGGTGATTGTGTTTGTTGAAAAAGTGGACATCAATGTTGTGATTGTTGACAAAGAAAACTATGAGATACAAATTTGTCGACAAAGGAATGGATGATCTGGAGGTTGTACAAAAAGAGCATATACAAGGTGGTGCCGTAGTGGAAGCCGAGTATGTATTTATTGGCTAAGCAAGAAGCAAGATTGCATTTCATTTAGCACCACAGAATCTGAGTATATTGTGGCCACTCAAGAATGTACACATTTATTGTGGGTGAAACAATAGGTTGAAGATATGGGAGTTGAAGTAATGTCTTTGATCGTAATCCAGTGTAACAACTCAAGTGATATAAATCATAGAAAAAATCATGTCTATCATTCAAGGACAAATAACATTGAGATAAAGTATCATTTAATCAAGGATAATGTTGAGCTAGGAATCGTGAAGTTGGAGTATGTTCCTACAGAGCTACAGGTTATAGACATTCTGACAAAGGCCTTACCCAAGGAAGCTTTTGAGAGGCATCGACTGGCTCTGGGCATTCAGTCCACTCCCCGCACTAAAAAGAGTGTGGATGTGGACCAATCCACTCTCCCTGAGGTATGATGTGTTTTTCCCTAAGGTGCTGACATGTGTTCTATACTCTGTTACAGACTGAAAATGAGTGACCATTGGGTTTGTATACAAAGGGGGAGAAATAGTGATTTTTCAAGGGGGAGACAGTGTGACAATTTGATAAATCATGAATGATATGGGGAGACATTGATAGGTGGAGTAACGAGATAGGGTGAGATAAATGAGAAAGGGGGAGCACATTAAACTTGACGATGCTAGAAGTCATCGATCAACGAATAAATATCATGATTGATGAGAATCGTGATAAAAGAAGAAGAGTGTCTTGGGAATGTGGTAATAATATTTCCCAAAATTAGTATCAGTTTGGAGTCAAAAGTGGATGTTATAGATGAAGTGATTCATTTATGAACTTTTCATTTACTCATGTCCCTCACACTGAGCATTGCTCATGTGGTATTAGAGTATCTGTTGAGTGAATCCTTGATCTCTATCAGAACCGCAATAGGCGAATGGGGGCTGAAGAATAAACAAAGTATCTTTTTATGGAAGAGTTTTCAACAAACACAAAGGGAGAGATTATTGGGAAAAAATACCTCAAGGTATCATTGAATTATTTTTGAGGGGATTGTGTTTGTTGACAAAGTGGACATTAATGTTGTGATTTTTGACAAAGAAAACCATGACATAAAAATTTGTCGACAAAGGAATGGCTGATCTAGAGGCGGTACAAGAAGAACCGATATAAGGAAGTGTCGTGTAATTAAAGGAAAGGAAACTTGCGCGCCTAGTGTTTTTAAGATCAGAACATGGAAAAATGGAAAAGGGATAAGGGCCGCACAAGTTTTGTCTTCGTCTCGCAAGTGACCTGCATGCCACGAAAGGATTTTCATGCCTGTTCCTTAGAGGATTGGTAACTTGCGCGCCTATTGTTTTTCAAACTCAAAACTTCAAAATATGGAAATTGAAAGAGGGTCGTGTAGGTATTGCTGTGGTTGTGCAAGTGAGTAGTGCGATAGAGGCTAGGTCGGTTGGACCAGCGCGCTGAGGGGAGACTTGTGCGCTGACGCGCAGACTACCAAAATGACCATAGATACAGGTCAACCCCTCCTCATTCTGTATGATGTCAACACTTAGAGAAAATCAGATCTCCCATCACGTAGGTGCGGTGGTCGCACTGGTGGTGTGTGGTCGCGCAAGTATGAGTTGTGCTTCGGTTGCCAGTTACATGCCAAAACTGGTTTGGGCGTAAAAGGATGTGGGTCGTGCAAGTTTGGATTTGGGTAAGGAAGCGTCGTACAAGTGTTTTGGTGAGACTTTTGTGCTAGTTTTGACCTGCACATCGAAGACTTGCGTGCCGTTTTGGGGATTGTGAGACGGGTGTGGAGAAGAGTGACAAGTATTTTTGGAGCACGCCCGTCTTTTCGGGGCTGTGCAAAAGCTGGAAAATTGCTTGATTCCTTAGGTGAAAAGTGATATTCATCTACGGGTGAAAGTTGAACTCCAACAGAGCATCCAAATACAACAAAGGATTTATTAATTAGTGATAATGAAGAGACCTAAAAGTCTATAAACAGTGTGTGGATTCCTACCAAAGCAGTGAGAAAAGGAAGAAGAAGAAGGTGATCCTCTCTACCGGCAGTGAGCTAGAGAGAAAGAGAGGCAAGGAGTGACCCTTTGGAACGTAGTGAGCTGACCCTAAACCTTGTAATGGGAGTGATACTGGGCATATAAGTGATCTAGCCCAAACCTTATAAACAGCAGTGTGCTTCTAGTGGATTTGGTACATCGGCAAATTGAGGGTGTATGCTCCTTGGACGTAGCCCAGTGTGGGTGAACCAAGGAAAATTTTTTGTGTCCTGTGCATACTCGACTTTCTATTTATATTGTGAAATGGAAAAGAGATATAAGAGTGTTTTTCTTAATAATTGAACAATATAAGAATTGGATTTAATTCAAAATTAGTCATACCCTGATTCACCCACCCACCCACCCCCCCCCCCTCGCAGGGTATTTAGCCATGTGGACCTAACAATTGGTATCAGAGCGAAAGGTTGATATTAGATTTTCACTAAATTGAGGTCACTTATAATAAAGGGATTCCGATCATCGACGGATGTAATTTTCAGATATGGGAGAATTGAAGGCAACACTATTTCTGATCATTGGGAATGAATGTATTTTCATCAGCTATGCATGGTATCACTGCTGATATTGATAGTGGTGCATTATTAGAAGCTGAGCATAGAGAGTTGGATGTTGATCCCAAAGTAATAAATGCCTTAGGTGGAGGCCTTACCAACCCCACCTATACAAAGGTGGTGTCATGAAAAATGTTACATGCCATGTGGGAAAAGCTTTTGAATATATACGAAGGGGATACAAAGTTCAGAGAGGCAAAGCTGCAAGTATTGTGGAACAAGTATGAAGATCTGAGAATGAACCTAAATATGTCTGTTGATGCATTCTTTGATAGGGTAAATTTTTTGGTAGATGACATGTGAGGTATTGGTCAAAATATCTAAGACATAAAAATTGTAAATCACATCTTGAAAAAACATCCACCTTGGTTCAATCCGAACGTTTCTGTTTTGTAAGATAAAGACTCGAAAGAGCTGAAATTGGATAACCTGTAGAACAATTTTTTTTCATATGAAATGAGAAATGATGTTAATGACGTTGTGGAAAAGGGGAAATCCAAAGGGGTGGAATTTAAGGCCATGAAAAAGCTCACCATTGAAGATTCTCAGGAGGAAGAAGAGGCAGATGATGTGATGTCATTATTTTAATCAAATCTGCAAAGAGGAAAAGGAATGTTTAAAGGGAACCTTCCACTAGAATTATTTCGATGTGGAAAGTTTGGTCATCATGCAGCAAGGTTCCTAAAAATGTTTCAAGATAATGATAGTGATGATGACGAATTAAAAATTCCAAGAATAAGTCTTTAGAATTTTTGAAAGGGAAGAATCAATTCAAGAGAAATTACTTCAATAAGAAGAATATTCTTTATTAAGAATTTGAATGTTCAAATGAGTCTGAGGATGAAGAGGATAATGAGATTTAAATTTAAAATGATCGTGGGAAAATTTCAATGGTAGAGGTCGTTGGTAGTTTTCAGGAAAGAGAAGAAACTGACGCTGGAGAAAAAGAGGGAGAAGTTGAAGGAAGAGTTGATATGGAAGTCGAATTTGAAGCATCTATTGAAGAGATTGAAGTTTTGAGATCCAAAAAGAAGAAAGCCAATAAAGTGGTTTGTGATGCCAAACTCCATATACAACAAAAGGATGACAAAAAGTCTGAGCTGTTAGGAGAAATTGAGAAACTAAAGTTATCATCACCAGAGAACTCAGAATCAGTTAGTTAGTATAATCTCATGATTTAAGCATAGAAAAGGAAGATAGATGGCTTGAATAGGAAAGTGAAAGATCACATCAATCATATCTAAGAGCTTGAAGAAGAATTTTTCGGTCAGAGGATAAAAGTTAAAGACCAGAAAAAACCCTTGATTCCCAACACATTCTTGGGAAAGTAGGTTATTCCGAAGACTGAAAGGATGAAAGAGGATCCTAGTAGTTCAGTAGGAAAGAGGTAGCAATTGAGCTCAGTCGTTAAGGCTGATTCAGGGATTGATCCGAAGAAAAAATATATGGAAATTGAATTCATACTACAAGCAATGGTCCCAAAATTGAAGGTTGATTTGGGCATAAAGAATAATTATAATATTCAGAGATCATAAGGGGAAACTCGTAGTGATGATATAACACAAAGAAATGCACCTTATATCAGGTGTTATTGTTGTGGAAAAATGGCACATTAATAGTATATGGGTTCCATAGCCATGAGTTATCGAAGGGAATAAGAACAGAGGTGGTAGAAAAAAATTGAATGGTTGTCCAGAACAAATTTTGAAGGACACTATTTTTGGTGCGGAGGATTTGGGCACATGGCTAGGTACTTTACTTCGACCATATAGAGAAATGTGCCAAAACATTATCAAAACATTTTCAAGCTACAGATCAATAAACCCACAGGTGAGTTAGAAATGCAGAATACATTTTTATCTTTGCAAGATGAAGCCGGTCTATCATAATCTAAGAAATAACATAAGTCTAAATCTATGCCGAGTGTGAAGGAAATAGTATGGACCAAGAAGAAGAATAATGAGAAGGCTGTGGTGGCAGAAATTGCCCTTAAGGCATCAGATCGCTCTGGTGTATGGATCCTTGATAGTGGTTGCACATCTCACATGACAGGTAATATGGATCTTGTTATAGGCATAAAATATAACAAATAATTAGTTATAAAATTTGGAAACGATGAAGGCCTAAAGATTGGTGGCTCAGGAAAATCCAAGTTTGGGGGCCATGAAATGAGACGTGCTAATTTCTTGGTAGTAGAGGGTCTTAGTCATAACTTGTTCAGAGTCAGTCATTTATGTGACTCTGGGAACTCTATCTGATTTACCAAGAATATGTGTGTTGTAAAAGGAAAATATGGAGAAGTTGTTCTATTGGGAAAAATGACCTAGAGAAATATATAACATTTTGGATGGGAAGAAGATACAAGCCATTTATTTAGAGAGGAATAAAATAGTTGTGGCATAAGAGACTTGGTCCTCTATTCCAACCATCCATGATGTTCTCGTAAAGTGTGATGCTGCTAGAGACCTTCCCAAACTATCACATGATCGTACTCATACATGTGATGCTTTCCAACAAGGGAAGATCATTAGAAAAACATACATTCCAAAGGAACAGAAATCAACTAGAGTGCTCGAATTTGTCCATGATGAGGTATGTAGAAATATCTCACCTTAAGCTATAAATTGGAAGGGTACTATGTTCTTTTCATAGATTATTATTGCATAACTTCAAAATATGGAAAAGGAAAGAGGGTCTCATAGGTATTAGTGTGGCTGTGCAAGTGAGTACCACGATAGAGGCTTGGGTGGTTGGACCTACGTGCTATGACTTGAGTGCCGAGAAGAGAATTGCGCGAGTCGCGCAGACTATCAAAATGCCTATAAATACAAGTTGACCCCTCCACATTCTGTATGAGCACAACACTTAGAGAAAATCAGTGCTCTCATCGCACAAGTAGTGTGTGATCGCGCATGTTTGAGTTGCGCGCCAGTTGTCAGTTGCACGCCAAAAATGGTTTGGCTGTAAATGTAAGTGGGTCGCGCAAGTTTAGAGTTGAGGAAGGAAGCGTCACATAGGTGTTTTGGTGACAATTGTGCTCCAGTTTGGACATGCATTCTGAATACTTGCACGCTATTTTGGGACTTGCGCGTCGGGCTTGGAGAAGAGTACCAGGTATTATTGGTGCATGCCCGTCTTTTCGGGGCCGCGCAAAAGCTGAAAAATTGTCTGATACCTTAGGTATAAAGAGAGATTCATCTACGGGTGAAATTTGAACTTGAACATAGCATCCACATACAATAGAGGATGCATTCATTAGTGATAATGAAGAGACATACCAGTCTATAAACTGTGAGTGGATTCCTTCTAGAGCAGTGATCAAAGGAAGAAGAAGATAATGATCCTATCCACCAGCAGTGAGCCAGAGAGAGAGAGAGATAGAAAGGGAGTGTCCCTTGGGAAAGAAGTGAGATGGCCCTAAACCTTTTAAATGTTATGAGCCTGGGCATAGAAGTGATTTATCCCGACCCTTGTAAACAGCAGTGTTCTTCTAGTAGATTTGGTTCATCGACACATTGTCGGTGTATGCTCCTTGGATGTAGCCCAGTGAGGGTGAACCAATTAATTTTTTTTGTGTCCTGTGCATTCTTTACTTTGTGTTTATATTGTGAAACGAGAAAGAGAGAGAAGAGTGTTTTTCTTAACATAGATACAAGACCAGAACATGATTTCATTCACAATTAGTCATACACTGATTCTCCCACCCCACCTCTCAGGGTATTAATCCTTGTGTACATAACAGTCATATTATCATTTCATTATATTAGGTAATATATTTACTTAAAACTTAATTTATCATCACTTCATTACATGTAATTATAAGAGAAAAAATAGAAAAACATATATTGTTTAAAAATTTATTTTTTTAAAAATATAGTATTCATACAAAAATTTAGATTCATTAAAATTAAAATTTATAAATTTATAAATTTTAAATTTTGGAAAATAAAATAATTTATTTTGATCATTTCAATATATTATGATGAATTTTGGGGTTTTTTCAATATAAATTTTATGTGAATAGTGAAAAATTATTTTTCTACAAAAAATATGATTTTCATGATATTATTATTATATAAGTAAAACATAGAAATTATGGGAAAAAATTATAAGAAAAAATATATGTCTTATAAGTGACAGTAGTTTTTTAAAAAACATTGTTTAAATTTAAAAACTGATATTTCATATGTTATAATTTGTTATTGATTTTTGATAAAATTTACTTATAAAACAATATATATTTATAAAATTGAATTTCATAACTCAAATAACTCAAATATTATTAAATTTTAAAAAATTTATGAATTTTTAGATTCATTTTGTGTAGAATATTTTTTTTGGAAATTAGTTATAAATTTTCTAGGTAAAATCTTGTTATCATGGTGAAAAAAAATTAAAAAATTGAGTAAAATTAGAGGTAAATGTGAGTAACATTTATCGTAAAATGTGTAAATTTTTAAAACTTTTTTATTTTTAAAGGGTGGTAATGGGTTTCATTAGAATTTCTTCTTTTATACATTATTTATCATTTTATTAGTATTTATCTTGAGGGTGGATTCCTATTATTGAATAGTTTTTGGCACTTAATAAAATGTCGTCCATTTTTATTAATAAAAGGAGATATAATCTCTTCACTCCCCTCACACCAAATCCATATTTGTTCTATCAAATCATTCAAAAATAAACTTATTAATAAAACTATTGTTCTTAATTGAGTTATGGTCATCTTCAACAGATGTCCATCAAATCATTAACACCGCAATGATAGAAATAATCCACGAAGTTATATATAAGATCGTGCACTCTCATTATTTTCCCTATTTATTAATATGCATTACTTAATAAAAAAATTTCATTTCATATATTAAAATTATTACATTATTATAAATAATATAACTTTTTTATATTGTAGATGTTATGAATATTTACTACTCTAACATTTTTCAAGAAGAAATAAAATTGATTCTTTTTTGGGGACTACCACAACCATGATGAAAAATATTTTTTCTATTTAAAATCATTAATGTATTGTAAAATTGTTAAATATATAT
Source organism: Viscum album (assembly GCA_963277665.1). Lineage (NCBI taxonomy): Eukaryota > Viridiplantae > Streptophyta > Magnoliopsida > Santalales > Viscaceae > Viscum > Viscum album. The sequence continues at coordinate 393,894,935 of OY728146.1, forward strand.
ATAAAAATATTACTTATGAAAATTTTGAGATTATGAAATGATAACATAGATTATTCCATTCCCCCATTTTATTGAAAGTAAATTTTTACCATGTGAATGTATAAATTACAAGCTATATGGAATTATAGATTTCAATTTTTCATTTCACAACTACCCAAAAATAGATGGTCCCTGGTACAGTTCATTAATATAATTTTTTATATAATATAATTAAGATTATATTAATAAAAATTTGAGACCCTATTAGTTGCGTGATCAAAAAATCATTATCATAAAATGAACCATTAAAAATGAGTTCACTAAGAAGAAAACCATTAACTATAATAATTTAAATATTGTATCCCTATTATTAATTATTCTAATTAATTTATAATTTCGATATATAACACTAATGAATAAAAAATTATTTCATTATTTTACAATTTTAATTATAATAAAACTACGTCACGTCATAATCATTGATAATCATGGAATATTTTCCATTGGGTGAGTTTGACCAGATACATGATAAAAGGAATTAAAATATTTCATGGACAATTATTAAAACATATTTTATAATATAATATGATATAAATATGTAAAAATTTAATTTACTGGTCCCTGAAAGGGTATATGAATATTTGACTCATTAATGATGAAAACACCCTTCACATGATGAAAATTATAAAAAATATATTACTTTTTGATTTCATCCTATAGGATAAAGAATAAATTACAAATCAATGGATATTTAGAATTCATAAATAAATATAAGATATCAAATATATTAAAAATAATTAAAATTTAATGATTAAAATTATTAAAATAATGAACACTATCATATTTCTAATGAAACTAGAACAAGAAGTCAAAATACTAAAAACCCAAGGTGGGAAATTTGGTAGAAAATAACTAATATACATGATGATAATTATTATAATCTAAATCCATAAGTATTTTTTCATATTAATATGGTTTCAAAATATTATTTTTATATATTTATAATTTTTTAGGTTTTATATTTGATAACTATTTGAGATATCATATTAGAAATTATCATTTTTTTAAATTTAATGTATGTTTATTTGTAAGTACATTTTTCTCGTGGTTTTTATAAATGTGTTTCTCAATCCATAATGTGTTATTTGTATCAGAAATCAATTCCATTAGATGTATTAATGTTATAAATTATTTTTACTTTTCATGGTGAAGGTAAGAATAAATTTTTTACATCTATTATATTATAATTAATGATTATATCTTTTATTAATCTAGTGAAAATGTCTCTTTTGATTCACACCTTCCTGAATTATTTTTTCTCTTCTTAAAGAATAATTTCATAAAAAACTAACCACAATATCTTAATTGGATATTTTTTTCAAGTACATATTCCCATTATAAAAAATGTATTTATATTAACTGGGAAATCCATTTGGTTTTATTTCCATGATTGTACTATTTTTCTTTACACCTTCGAGAATGATAAATTTAATACTCTTTAAAAATGGGGGTTTGGAAAGAAGGTCATTTGAAAATATTTTTTCCCCAATGTACATTTGACATTCTTTATGGCGTTTCAAAAAATATAAATTGAATTATATTTTTTAATGGAATATGTTTTCCATCTTTTTCAATTTATAATTTCCAAAATATCCTTTTTTTTATTAACCCTAATTGCTGAATTTTATTAAAATGCGGAAAATGGTCTTTTTTAACATTTTATATTAGACCAAATATTTTTCCCCCCACATAATATTCATTTCGAACAATCATAAAAATTATTTATCATCAAAAATCAAAATTTTACCTATAAATAGGTTGTTAGAAACAAAAACTCCCAATGATATGAAATCAAATGATTACCATTGTCCCCATTTCATTGGTATGATCAATATATCATTGTTTATGATTCTGGTTTTTTGAGCCATGTTTCCACTCAATTTTGATAAACATTCTATATTATTAAAATTCATATTAGCAAATTGTGGAGCTATTTGTTGGTTTGTGTAAGATCCCTATTTTTGGAAGTGTATGTTTCTGAAATGTTTTGGTTGAATCCCTTGTTTTGGGCTTGAAGGGATGTCTTCTGAAAATTTGAGAGGTCTTGGGGGTGTCTCGAGAGCTCGGGGCACGAATGGAAGGAAACCTAGGTAAGACAAGCCTGGGCACACAGCCTGCGCATGGCCAGGGAAAACCATTTGGCCAACCCAGGTAAACTATGAATCCCCTCTTCCATTAGATAGTGTCATACGCACGGTTTGTGCATGGTTTGTCAAACCGTGAGGCCAAATCATGCAACCTCTTAAAGTTGGGAAAAATTATAAAATTTCCACCCTGGGATTTTAAGAACCCACTCGGGATTTACTCTCCATTCCTCCCTCTTCACCTTAGGAACAAACCAAATCTCCCAATTTCTCTAAGAGTTCGATCTCCATCGTTTATAAGGTTTTTTTGGAGTCGTTGGATGCAGATCGAAGCTCCCGATATGGCTAATGCCATTTTTTCTTATCTTTTGGTTTAGTGGTGTATCTTCTCTCCTTCTTGTTCCGAAGCTCTAAAAACCTCTCTTTTGGTAGAGTTCTAGGTTAAAGCTACAAAGGCTTGTTGGATTGATTTCTAAGCACTCGATTGAGTGTGTTTTCAACTGCTTTGTCGAGGTAGGTGGTCTATAAACATTATCCCATAGTTTTATGGTGGATTTATGCATGTGTGGCTTTGCTCATGGTTTCTTTTTTATGACCTTTGATCAAACTGGATGCGTTTGGTATAAAGGTTTCATAAAAATGGTAAATGGTAACCATCATGATCCCCATGGGATGCGTTGAGAATGACTTGACCTAATTGGTGCCATCCATGGGGTGTGCCGGCTTTTCCCGGGCTTAGGGTGTGTTATTAAACAAGTGACCTTGTTGTAATAAATGGTATATCCCATGATGAATATGTTGGCATGATTGGTTGAACTTGGCATATATGTTTGATGATGCACCAAGGCTTGGCAATAACCTAAGGGTTATTAGGAATGGGTTGAATGATTGATTCATGGAAATGACGAATGGGTTAAATGGGTTAATGTGTAAACTTATTAAAGACCATAATGGGATAGGTTATGGGTTTACTGTTGAATTCTTTGTGAGATAGTCATAACACATGGGAATTGGGTGAATGTTTAAATGATGTGAACTGGTAATGTGTTAATCAGTTAAGGCATATTGTGAATTCTTGTGTGGTTCGTTATGAATGGTGTTTGTCAAATGGTAATGGTATGGTGGGTTGAGGGTTACATATATATATAAGCATGTGAACATGGATTGGTAGAGTGGGGTATGACTTGCGGATCTATGGCCACTGGCTGAGTGAAGACTGATGCTCTGAACTGCACCCTAAATGCAAGAGTTGGAATGCGGACGGAGGATCTATTCTCCTAATGGATGCATCCACCCGGACTAAGGCATTGAGGTGATGATATGGTTTCTATAAGGGGGTTAGTCCTAGTGAGATAGGATAACGATGTTATTACCCTCTTGCATGTGATTGTTGTCCTTAGACCCATGTAACACAATGTTTCTGATTAACCCATTTAAATGTGATGAAATGGTAAGTGATGAAAATTGGTGTGAAATGAATTAGAATGGAAGTGGCGATGACTTCAGCCCTGAACTGGTTAATGGAAAATTAAATAATTTCATGGAAATTATCTATCATATTCCTTTTGCATGCACTACCTATTCATACTTGATTTTTTTTAGACACCGTTGGTGGTGGCCTACTCAGTTGTACTCACACCCTGCTCGGGCCACTATTGGGTACCCGAGTAGACTTCATGTTTGCAGGATAGAAGAAGGGAAAGTTTCCTTTCTAGATAGTTGAGTGGACATGGGTAGCACATGGTGGAGGATCCGGACTTGGAGTCAGGTCCTTTTTTGGGATTTTGTCATTTGTCCTAATTTAGGGCTTTTTGTTCAATTTTGCACATGTAGTAGGAAATGACATATTTGTTGTTGGAAATGGATGTTATACAAGTTACTTGTTTATTGATTATTGTTTCTTCTATTGGTTTATTTTTGTTGTGGCTTACTCTGATAAAAAAGATGTATAGTCTCCCCACATGACCACGAAGACCCCCGCTGCGAGTCGGCAGCCTTTGGCGTACGGAGAGGAGTGCGTATAGTTATGTAACTACCCAACTCGGAGAACCGTTTTAGTGGATTACATGTCGGGAACGTTACAAAGTGGTATCAGAGGAGGTATTTCATCTCCTTCTCTGAGGTCTAATTATTTGGGATAGGTTTCCAAGGGTTAAGATGTGTCTGTTCTTGGTAAATGAGCTCGTGATTGGGAGTAGCTAACCCATGTACGAGGGAAAACCCAATACACCCTAGGTGGTAAATTTTGTTCATGGTTGTGTGTTATTATAGTTAATGATATTTCAGAATTGGGTGATGCACATGTGGTTTGATGTGACTATTTTATGATATATGGCTTGTGGCCTTAACAACACGTGGATTTGCATTCATGCATCATTGTAGTCACCTATGGAGATAGGTGACATACATTGTGTTATACACACACACACACACACACACACGAGGTGGGTGTGTGAGGAAAAAAAGTAGGGAGCATCATGCATTTAATGAAACCAAGAAATAATGAGAATAATGAAATAAAACATTTGGGTAAATGATGTTTAATGAAAAATAATGGTTTTAAATGAAGTGGAAAATGTTTTTGTAAAATGTTGTTTGAGTTTGGTGGTAATTCCTGGTTGTTTACCCCATGTGGATCATGTCCCATAGTAGGGATGGTCAGGGCGGTGAATTTGAGGTGTTAATGTCCTTGAATTAGTATATGAAAATGGGTTGTTGTAGCTAGTAATGAGCTTTTGATGAAGTCGTGAATGTTTTATGGTATGCGTTCTAAATCTCGTGCTTGGCAATGTAGAGAGATGCCACCATGACGTCGGTTACAAGTTGGGAAACAGGAGCATGTTGCTGAGAACACTCCACCGGTAGAAGAGATGAAAATTTAGTTATCAATGAAGGTAGAGAAGACCAGTTCTAGGAGAACTTGGATCACCTTATGCAGATGATGCATCGTGACCCAGGGCGGGTTGCACCGAGTATGTTTGAGCTGACAAGGGAGTTCCAGGTGAAGCACCCTCCGACCTTCACCAGAGACGGTGGGCCAGAGGCAGCGGAGATTTGCTTAGAATCGTTCCAGACGATACTGGATCCTATGGAGACCCTTGTGGAAAAGTGATTAATTCTGGCCATTTATATGATGCGGGGCCAGGCAAGGCATTGGTGGGACATTCTGGCTCAGACCGAGCAGGTTGAGGGGATGTCGTGGGATGTTTTTTATCAGATGTTTTTGGAGCATTTCTACCCATGGACATTGAGGTAGGAGAAGGCTACAGAGTTTATAAACCTGACTTTGGGATTACTATCAGTGATGGACTATGCTAGCCACTTCACTGATTTGAGACGCTTTGTCCCAGTGTTAGTAGGGGATGAGGCAACGGTAGCCAAGAGATTCCAGGATGGTTTGATAAATGAGATTAGTTTTTAAGTAAATATCTTCTGATTGAAGTGGTTTGTAGAGGTGATGGATTAGGCACTCATCTCTGAATGGAACCTGAAGGGAGAATTAGGTGGTGGTCTTGTCGTGCTAACTGGGTGGCCAAGTGGTGCATCTTCCGAAGGTCAGATGAATCATTTGGAAAGCTTTCAGCAAAGATGTCAGATGAGAGGGTCGGCCTCTCAGAGTGGGAACCTGGTGTTTTGTTATTAGTTCGGTAGGCCGGGGCATATGCGTGGTCAGTTTCCTCAACCTCCAGTTTAGTTCCATTCCTACGACTGGATGATGCATGTGCATAGATTCTATAGGAACCCTCGGCATACAGGTGAGCATGATGATGAAAAGCAGGTACCAGGTACAGGAAGGGAATCGGTTTCCCAGTATCGGGCAGGCAGTTGGAGATCCACGACCCGTACTGACAGGGGTGGTGGACGTGGAACTCGAGGGCAAGATCGCTCATGCCAGCAAGGCAGTGAGGTGCAGGGAGCTCAGGTTGGTGGCTAGGGTAGAGGGGCAGGTCAGCTTCATGCAGTTCAGTTTGTGTCTGGTGATAGTGAGGCCAGACCTTCAACTGTTAGAGGTACTATCCTTGTAGCTTATACGTTTTCTAGTGTGTTGTTTGACACAGGTTCCAGACACTCTTTTGTTTCTTCTAAACTTTTCATAGTTCTAGATTTACCTGTGGAAGAGGTGTCTGGAGTTATGTCAATTGAAACCCCGTTGGGGGTACGGGTTGAGGATATCAAGCAGTGCAAGGGATGTGCCTTATAATTAGGTGGGTATCGTTTTCTATGGTACTTGATCATTCTCGAAATGTTAGGGTTTGACCTAATATTGGGAATGGATTAGTTGTTGTTGTATCAGGCACACACTGATGGTTATCGTCAAAGAGTATCATTCAGGTATCTTGAGGGTGACGAGTATGTCCACCGTGGTGAATGGGATGTTCGAGCAGGGTGTTCATGGCCGTTTTCCCAATAGATGAGTGGACTCATGGCTCAAGTGGCATGTATCATGCATGATAATGATGAGGGAGGGGAAAAATCTAATTTTTCTCCTATGGTGGATCGGTTTCAGGATGTGTTTCTAGAGTATTTCTCGAGGTTACCACCCGATTGGGATGTCGAGCTCACGATTGAGTTGCTTCTAGGAGCAGAGCTAGTTTCTATTCTGCCATACTGAATAGCACCAGATGAACTCGAGGAAATGAATGTTCAGCTTGAGTAGTTGGAGAGTAAGGGGTTTATGCATCCTAGTACATCTTCTTGGGGATCTCCCGTGCTTTTTGAAAAGAATGCCGATGGGTCTTTGAGGTAGTGTGTTGAATATCGAAAGATAAATCAGATGACGGTGCAAAATAGATACCCTCTTCCAAGAGTTGATGACCTGTTTGATCATTAGAGGGGTGCATCAATGTTTTCTAAGATTGATCTGAGTTCAGGTTATCACCAGATGAGGGTGAGGTCTTCCGAATTACCGCAGATAGCTTTTCAGAGTTGGTACATGTTGTTTGAGTTTGTGGTGATGCCTTTAGGCTTGACCAATGCACTATAGGAGTTTATGGATTTGATGAACCGAATCATTCATCCCTATCTAGATCAGTTTGTGATTGTATTTCTTGAAGATATCTTAGTGTACTCAAGAACTCATGAAGATCATGCCCAATATCTTGACATCGCTTGGGTATGTAAAGAGAGTATCAGCTATACACCAAGATATCAAAATGTCAACTATGGATAGGTGAGGTTCATTTTATAGGTCACATCATATCGGAGGCAGGTGTGTGAGTGGATCTAGAGAATGTGTGTGCAGTTGTTTCTTGGGTGCAACCCAAGTGTGTTTCTAATGTTTGGAGTTTTCTGGTTTTGGCCTGGTATTACAAAAGGTTCATTTAGGATTTCTCTCACATGGAGGCACCACTCGTGGGCTTGAACAAGAATGAAACCGGGTTCGATTGGTCTAAGGCTTGTGAGCACTCCTTCCAATAGTTGAATAAGTGGTTGAAGACCACACATATCTTTATCTTACCTAATCCGAGTAAGAAGTACATTGTGTTTTGTGATGCCTCCGGAGTCGGACTTGGGGCTGTGTTGATGCAGGATGAGCGGGTTGTGGCTTATGGGTCTAGGCAGTTGAGACCCCATGAGTGGAACTATCCCACCCATGACCTTGAGTTGGGTGCAGTGGTGTAAAACTTGAAGTTCTAGAGGCACTATCTATTGGGAGAATAGTTTACTGCGTTTACTGACCATAAGAGTTTAATGTACATCTTCTCATAATGGGATCTGAACCTTCAGCAGTGAAGATGGGTTGATTTTATCTAGTCTTTTGACTTTTGGTTTCTGTACACTCTGGGAAAGGGAAACAATGTTGCTGATGCTCTGATCAGGAAGGTTCAGAATCAGGTGGTTCAGGAGTCCAGCAGCGAGTGGAAGGTGATGTATTTGTTTGAAGAGATGCACATGGAGGTGCAGGAGGAGAGTGGTAAGGTCACACTTTCTTCATTAATTATGGAGTTTACACATTTGATTTGAGTTAGGTATGTTCATCTTGTTGATCCTGAGTTTTTTATCATGAAGTAAAAGCATAATAGTGGGGAGCTACATTTTGGATGGGCCGTCGGCATGGAACGTGTTGTCCGTGTTCGTGATCGTTTGGTTGTGCCAAAGTGTGTGCGGGAAGAGTTGATGTGTGGGTTCCATGAATCAAAGTGGGCATTGAATCCTAGTTTGACCAAGATGTACCATGATCTCAAAAAGTAGTTTTGGTGGCCTGAAATGAAGAAGGAAGTTGTGGGCTTTGTGGAACGGTGCCTTACCTGTCAGCATGTGAAGGCCGAGCATCAACGCCCAGGGGGTTTGTTGCATTCATTGCCCATTACGGAATGGAAGTGGGGTGAAGTAACAATGGATTTGGTCTTGGGTCTTTCAAGGACTCCATGGAAGAATGATTAAATCTAGGTGGTTGTGGAACAGTTAGCAAAAGTGTCTCATTTCTTACCGATTCAGGAGACCTTTACAGTCGACCAGTTGGGTGAGCTGTATGTTTGGGAAATTTTGTGATTGAAAGGTGTTCTACAGACCATATTTTTGGATTAAGATATGCATTTCATATCATGTTTATGGAAAGGGTTTCAAAAGTTGATTGGTACACATGTGTTTTTGAGTACAGCGTTCCACCTGCATATAGAGGGACAGTCAGAGCGTATGATCCAAGGGTTGGAATACATGTAAAGATCTTGTGTCTTGGACTCTGGTGTTTCTTGGGAGAGGCAAGTATTGTTAGTTGATTTTTCATGCAACAACAGTTTTAGGCTACAATTCAGATGGAACTGTTTGAGGCACTCTATGGGAGGTCATGTAGATCTCAGTTGTGTTGTCTAGAGACAGGTGAATCTGAGTTGTTGGGACAAAATATCATGCATGAGACTTCATAGAGAGTTAATTTTATTAGAAAGTGGATGGCTATGACTCAATGTAGGCATAATTCATATGTAGATCATAGGCATAGACCTCTTGAGTTTGCGATGGGTGATAATGTGTTCCTTTGGTTGTTTCCAAGGTTGGGTCACAGTCGGATTTGAAAGAAGGGTATGTTGGTGCTCAGGTATGTGGAACCATTTGACATTGTAGAGAGGATTGGACCAGTGTTTTACCGATTGGCTCTCCCATAGTGGTATGGTGGGATGCATGATGTGTTTAATGGGATTCATCTTTGATGGTATCACCATGACCCATCTCACATGGTTGATGTGGAGGATGTGGAGCTTGAGGTCGATCCGTCCTTTGAGGAGCATCTGTTTCGTGTGTTGGATTGTAGTGAAAAGGTCTTGTGAAGTAAGGTTTTGCCATTAGTGTGAGTAATATGGAATCATGGGATGGTTTAGGAAGAAACATGGGAGTGGGAATTTGATATGCAGGCTCAGTGGCCCGAACTCCTCTCTTCGGTGGATCAAAGAGGCTTGGAAACTCAGATCGAGGACGAGCCATTGTATGGTGGGGAGGTTGTAAGATCCCAGTTTTTGGATGGGTATTTTTCCATTATTTTTTGGTTAAATCCCCTGTTTCGGGCTTCATGGGATGTCTTCTGAATGTATGAGGGTTCTTGGGGGTGTTTGAGGGGATCAGGGCACAAAAGAAATGAAAGGTGGGAAAGACAAGCCTGGGTGCACAGCCTACGCATGGCTAGGGAAAACCGTTCAGCCTGCCCAGTTAAACCATGCAACCCCTCCTCATCCAGACAGTAGAATGCACATGGTTTGCACACGGTTTGACAAACCATGTGTCCAAACCGTGTAGCCTCTTAATGTTGGAAACAATTTCAAAATTTCCAACCCGTGATTTTATGAAACCACTCGGGATTTCCTCTCAATTCCACCCTCTTCACCTTAGGAACGAACCAAATCAACCAAGATCTCCAAGATGCCAATCTACCTCGTTTTTAAGGAGTTTTAGGTGCCGTTGGATGTGGATTGAAGCTCCGGGTAAGGCTAATCGCATCCTTGCTTCTCTTTTTGGTTGAAGTTTTGTATCTGCTCTCCATCTTGTTCTAAGGCTCTAAAACCCTATCTTTTGGGAATGTTCTAGTTTAATGCTCCAAAGGCTGGTCGGATTGAAGTCTAAGGACTCGATTATGTGGGCGTTCAACTGCGGTTTCGAGTTAGTTGGTCTACAAACATTATCCAATAGTTTTATGGTGGATTTATGCATGTGTAGCTTTGCTCATGGTTTCCATTTGATGAGCGTTGATAAAACTAGATGAGTTTGGTATAATGGATGCTTAAAAATGGTAAATGGGAACCCTCACGATCCGTATGGGATGCATTGAGAATGACTTGAACTAATTGGGGCAATCCATGGGGTGTGCCAGATTTTACAGGGTGTAGGGGTTGTTATTAAACAAATGAACTTGTTTTAATAAATGGTAAAGACCATGATGAATTTGTTGGCATGATTGGTTGAACTTGGAAAATATGTTAGGTGATGCACCTAGACTTGGAAATAACCTAAGCATTATTTGGAATGGGTTGAATGGTTGATTCATGGAAATAATGAACAGTTTTAATGGGTTAACGTGTAATCATAATAATGTCCATACTGGGATTGGTTATTGGTTTAGTGTTGAATTCTTAGTGAGATAGGCATAACACAAGGGAATTGGGTGAATGGTTCAATGATGTGAACTGTTAATGTGTTAATCGGTTAATGCATAATGTGAATTCCCGTGTGTTTCGTTGTGTATGGTATTTGTCAAAAGGGAAGATTAAGGTGGTTTGGTGGTTACTTATATATATAATCATGTGCACATAGCTTGGTAGAGTGGGGCATGACTTGAGGATCAACGCCCAAGGGTCGAGTGAAGACTGATGCTCTGAACTCCACCCTAAATGTACGGTTTATTAATGGAGACTGAGGATCTATTATCCTAACGGTTTCATCCATGCGGACTGAGGATTTTAGGTGAGGATATGGTTTCTATTATGGGGTTAGTCCTAGTGATATTGGATAACGATGGTGTTTACCCTCTTGAATGTGAATGTTGGCCTTAGACCCATGTAATTTAATGTATGTGATTAACCCATGGAAATGTGATGAAATGGTAAGTAATGATAATTGGTGTGAAAAGAATGGTAATATATGTGGTAATGGCTTTGGATCTGAACTGGTTAATGGAACTTTAAAAAATTACTTGAAATTTATCTTTCATATTATTTTTGCATGCACTACATGTTCATACTGGATATTTTGTAGACAATGTTGGTGGTGGCCTACTAAGTTGTACCCACACCCTACTTGGGCCGCCATTGGGTACCTGAAAAGACCTCATGTTTGCAGGACAGGAGAAGGGAACGGGTCCTTGCTAGATAGTTGAGTGGTCATGGGTTGGACTTGGTGGAGGATCTAGACTTGGAGTCAGGACCATTTTGGGGATTTTGGATGTTGTTCTTATTTTGGGCTTTTTGTTCACTTTTTCACTTGTAGTAGGAAATGGCATATTAATTTTTGGAAATGGATGTTATAAATGTTCCTTCTCTATTTATTATTTTTTACTCTATTAGCTTATTTCTGTTGTGGCTTCCTCTAATAAAAAGGGGGTATAGTCTCCCCACTTTACCACAATGACCCCCGCTTCTTGTCGGCAGCCTCTGGCGTACTGGGAGGCGCGCTTAAGGTTATGTAACTACCCGACTCGAAGCACGTGTTAAGTGGATTCTGAGTGTGGAACGTTACAATTGGTATGTATTTTCTCATGAATATAAATTTTACTTGTATTCATATCTTATGTTAACTTACGATATCTGACTTATATTTGTTGTGTTTACTCTTACATATCATCTATGATAAAAAAGTTCATAGGACTACATTATATTATGTTATAGTGGAATGTCCATACCAATATGTGTGAATAGTTTTCTTTTATGAGAATAATGTTTGGAAAATTTTGGAAAAATAAAATGAATATGTATTCATTTATAAATTAAGAAAAAATCCAATTTCTGAAAAGTTATTTAGTTTTATTTGTTAATGATTTCTCCTAATTATATAATGCTATAAAAAACATTTTTGGGAATAAATCATAATGAAAATTTTACTTTAAGTCATGAAATTTCTAGATGATTATGTTGGGATATCATATATTATATGATATTTGGGTTTTGAGTCTTTATAGATGAAAATGTTGCGAGTCAATGATAAATTACATGTTAAAAATTTTATTAATGGTTGATATGTTTAGGTTCATTATAAATTCTACTTTTAGGTTTATATTTATGTATTATTTGGTAATTTTATAGGGATTATAAAAATATAACTTTTTCAAAATAATAAGATACATTTATATTCGATAAGTATTTACAGAGGATAACATCAAATATTATTGGTAAATTTGGGATTATAGGGGTTTAAAATGACTAAATAAACTTCCAGATAATACAACTTGATATGGGTTTTATCTAATATTATAATAGGGGTAGTAATCCCAAAAAGGTATTTTTTGTTATTAAATCAATATTCACCATGAGCATGAAATGATTAATAATTTCACACATTGATGAATATTTATGTTGGATATTATTTGGCCAAACAAATTATATTTATGGACTATTATGGAAGATTTTTTTATTTTGTTCTATAAGGAAAAATTTAATAGGTTTCAAAAAACAAGACCTACAAAAACCAATATATAACTAATTTATTTATATGATTATCCATGTATGAAATCGTTTAAATGAATGAATCCTAGTTTTTAATAATGGTGTATTTGAGAAAGACAACATTGGATTCAACATTCATATTCAAATAATCTAGATAATTTTTTTCATAATAATTTAGGGTTTATCCTTTGGTTAAAATATGATAACAGTAATAACATTGAGAAAGGAATAAATAAAAAATGGTTTTTAAATAAATAATTATTGGTGAAAACATAAATGGTTAAGAATCATATAATATTCTAGTTATCAGAGAAAATATGGGATTATAAGAATTAAATGAAATAGTGAGGTATATTTAAAAACATAATGTAATTATAGATAATAATTAACATTTTTATTAGTAACTGATATTTATCAATGGTATTTTTTATGCCATAAGGGTTATATGCATCATTAGGGGATTATTCATCAAAAATATTATTATAAGGAATTTTAAACATATATTGACTAGAATAAATAACCTTGAAATGTTTTTCAGGGAATGGTTATATTTTGGGTGATGATTATTAATGTAAATATCATTTTGGTATTGAAAAATCTCATGATTTATATATTATAAAGTCTAAATCAATAAATTGTAGATCTATTTTGAAAAACAATGTCAGGCAATACCGGTAATCATGGGATTGAAAAATAATTCGTTATATTTTAAGTGAATTATAACTCATTTATTGGATTATATTCACTGGTGTGTTATTTTATGAACAATTTTTAAATATAAAAGTTAATTTTCTAGTAAGATATGATTTTACTATATTTTAATGTATTGGATATTTAAATTGTTTTGGAAAATTTTTACTCTGGAGAATATATTTTTAGGGTGGGAAAGATGTGTTTGTTCATCTAGCTTATGGAAGTATAATAGATATGAAATTTAAAGTTTTATCAATAATTGTTCATATTTTATGAATACACTCTCATACTTTAATACGTCATATATAATTTAAAACATTGGGCACTATTTATCTTTGGGTGGGTAGAATATAATGACCCAAAATTTTAGATCCTTTAAATGAAATTTGTCTTCAATTTATGATATCACATGCAACATCTATCTAACACAACATTTTACTAAATTTAACCCAAAAATAGTGAAAATACATTAATAATGTGATCATTATTATATAAAAGGATAATAAAAAAATAAAAATAATTATATATTTTAATTCTCAATGATAAATTGTTTTTTAAAAAAAATGTCCCCCTTCGATGATTTTTTTTAAAATTGTACTTTATTTAACAATGATACATGAAATTTCTCATTTATAAATGTTTATCATAGTAGTTCATATTTATATTTACAAACTAATAAATAATTATTAAAAAATTTAATTATTTATATCAACTAATTTTAAAAACACTAGAGGTTTACAAAGTTCAATTTTTTTAAAATGTGGTTTATAATAACATTTTTTTTCATTTAAGATCTAATTATAAATTCAAATGCTTTAATTTTAAAAAAAATAACATAATTTTTCAATTAAACACGTCAATTTAAGATTGAGAAGAATTATTGGGTTTTTAACCTTTTTCTGGGGTGAATAATTTAAAACACAATTTTTTGACATATAACATGAGTTTAATGTTCTTATTAGTATATCAGTAAGAATTGGTAAATAGGGTAACCTTTATATATCACAATATATATGTATTTTATACATGATTTTATTATTTTAAAAGTTCTTTTCTCAATTTAAAAACCAATATTTGGATCTTTATAATTTAGGATATATTTAAAAATTTTGAATATATTATAAATTTATTATATTAAAGTCTATTTTATATTGTATTAGAAAATAAATATTATTAACTGATTTTAGATATGGAATTAGTTTCTTCAAATTTTATGACAAGTGGAATTTTTTAAGAATAATGTATAAATTTCCAATGAAAATACTCACTATCATTGTGAAAATTAAAATGGTAAAAGCGAGTAACCATAGAGGTAACAATGATAAAATGTCCAAAACATGTTTCTATTTGTATTTTGAAGGTGTTAATTTTTGATGAATCCTATTTACTAAATTAATTATAAATTTTTAAAGTACATTATATAGTATTGACTAATCATTATTTAATTTTGTTAGATATTTTAAAAAATTTAATCCCTTTTCATTAATAAATGGTTCCCTCCAATCCTCATTTTCCCTCACAACAAACACCATTAGGTATGAAAAAAATACACCCAATGATCTCCAGAGAACTCATATAGTCTATATGGAGGTAATTTCATCTCATATACCACCCCTCAATAGTTTCATCCCACTTTCAAGGGAGCCAATCCAAGAAAAGACTAATATATTCACACCCTCTCATTTATTTTTCTATTTCTTTTTATTATTTTCTTCTTCCTCAAATTTAATTTCTCCCAATCAATATTATATAATTATTATAATTATTATACAGTTATGTTTTTATAATTATTATACAAGCATAAACCACATTCCACTTTTATATTAAGTTAAATAATATCATGTATCATGCATTCTGCAGACCCCAACCTTTATGATGCAACATCTTTTTTTCCATAATCTATTTACTGGGTTATACATATTATGGAATTAAATATATAATTATCATATTTATAGAATATTTTATCTTTTTAAATTCTGAAACTCATTACTCCTTTATCTAGTTATATGGAAACTGTAATTGTCAACTATTCTTATATTTGGACTTCCACATCTATGGAAAGATCGATGTTCATTTTTTATTTCATCACTACACAGAATTGATTATCATGAGGATTATAATATGAAAATGTGATATTTTTTATATAATTATGGTTATGGTATTAAAAAATAGATATCTTATTTGTGATACAATTAAAAAATGATTCATATAAATTAAATTTTATAAAGAGAGCAAACTAAGAGGGAAAACATGAATTCAAGTAATTTAATATTTTCATATCCAAAAAATATTCATATTTTCCATTTATAATTATGATATATCATACTAATAAACAAGTATTTATATCTCTATGGAACTAGTGTATAGATATTATAAATAAATCTCTACATAATCATTGATAAAAATTGGTTGTTCAATTTTTGGTTTTTTGACTACACACTTAAACAATTACATGAAATTAAACAATGGATTATTATGAAAATATTTTTTTTATAATATGATATAAATACTTAAATAATTTTATTTTCTATAAAGTAGATTTCAATATTTAAAACATTAATTAACAAAACACCCTTTACAAGATTAAAATATTAGTAAAATGTTTACTATCAATTTCATCTTCTAGGAAAAATACTAAAGTACACTAGAATGTAAATTTAGACTTATGATAAGCCGAATATATATATATATATATATATATTGGATACATTTATTTAAAATTAATTTATTTTTATTTGACTATACACTGGGGTTTTATGTGTATCCCTACGAATTAGTAATTCATGAATAAAAAAAAAATTCTTGAAAAATATAAAAACTAGATACTGCATGTCGTGAATCTCAAGATCACAACATGTATTACATGAAAAAATAACATACCTGGACATTTTAAAGGAATTAGCTTCATTTAGAATCCTTTTTCCAAGAACATGATGTAAAACCATATTATATGCTAAGAAATACTCTAATTGAATTCACGAGGAGATTAATAAAATGATCTCAGTACGCAACATGAAAACCTTGAATTTTTAATCCCACCGAATATTAAGGGTAAAAGATATTTGTTATAAAAAATATTCCTAGATACTAGAGGATATATGGTACACAATGTGAAATCTATAAACATGTTGGTAAATTCCCTACGTATAATCCACTCAGTGAATTTTTACATGTGAACTCGCAACATATCATGAACTAGTCATGATCTATATAAATATATTTGAACCCCAACACCATGGAAAAAGAGTAGGATTCCCAAACCTTTTTTTTCCAATATTCTCTTTTTACATTCTCATTGCCTCTTTAGTTTGTTTCTTACTATTTATATTTTTTATTTCATTATTTCCAATTTCATTTCAAATTCACATCCATTTCCCATTGCAGTTCCATTTCATGGAACCAATACCATTGACCATTAAAATTCATCTATTGATATGTTTATTAGTGTTTCTTCATTCAATTATGTATTTAATTGATTTTCCAGTTTTTTTCAACTGTTTATTTCCATTATTTAGGTGTTTTTATAAACTGTGTTACCATTTTATCTTATGTTTCCCTTAATTCAATTAAGACCACCCTACAAGGATAATTTAATTATGGTTACGGGTCAAGTGTAGGAGTACATTTTAAAGTAATGAATCTATAAATAAAAATATGTAATCCCAAAGACAAGTAATTTGATTAAATACAATTGTTAATAACATTATTTTTTACCTACATTGACCATCAACGAAGAAATATAACGACCTTTACCATGTTGGAGTTGAGCAGCCATGGACCAATAGCTTTTGATACATTCTACCAAGAAGATATGATTTCTAAAATTAGGTTTTCGAATATCTGTTGGAAAATGACTAGTTTCCATCTTAGTTAGATCCTATTAGATATACCAAGACAATTCATTGATGTTTTCTCCATTTTAAATCCTAATCCATTGGTCAATTACAATATAGAATTAGTATTATCCTCTATATATACCAAATAATAGACCATAAACCCTTCCATTAAGCTGTATTACAACCCTTGCGATGTAGTTCTTTATAATACACAAACCATTAATATATAATGGTGACTCATTCCAATAAAATTTTAATACTATATTTATATCCATCTAGATATCCCTATGGGTTTGAAAACACATTGGAACTATGATTTTTTTGTAGGCATGTTTATATTATAAAATATAAATTCTAATCTGATCAATTCCCATGAGAATTCAATGATGCATGTGAGATGTTAAAATTATAGCATTATCACTTGGGAATGATGTGAATTGGTATAGTGACCTTCTATACGAGACGATAATTAAAACACCCATTCTATTCCCACTTTTTAATTTTTTTCTCATCAACTAGAACATGTGTCTGATTCCCTCCAATTTAGTACTTGTGTTAGGGTCCCCTAACTAATTCTATGGTCCTAGTAATAGTTCAATTAGCATCATTCGATCCCAAAATTGAGGATCTATTATTTAATATAACCATTTCATTATGGATGAATGTTATAATCCTTTTACCCCATAATATAAAAACATTCATTATGTGCCCCAGAACATTATCAAGAGTGTTCTTTACTGTTGGATCACACTATCCTAGACTACATTTTTTCATATATTAGTACTACAACAACTAAAATTTTGAGTCCCCAAGTCTATGTGTCTTAATTTTATATTCAATTTATATTATTTATTTTGATCTATAATATGGGAAATTTTAGTGGAATAAAAATGAAGTATTCCCATGAACACATAACAACATTCATGGATGTATGTGATACCTTTCACAAATAATATGTATCCTATGATTCCAAATGAAAACAAGAATTTCCATTTCACATAAACAACCATGACATAGATTGGATAAAAAATTATGCTCGTGATTCCTTCATGGCATGTGATTATCTCGAAAAAAAATTGAATGATAAATATTTCCCTCTAATACCAATTGGGAAGCTAT
Source organism: Viscum album (assembly GCA_963277665.1). Classification (NCBI taxonomy): domain Eukaryota; kingdom Viridiplantae; phylum Streptophyta; class Magnoliopsida; order Santalales; family Viscaceae; genus Viscum; species Viscum album. The sequence continues at coordinate 393,913,289 of OY728146.1, forward strand.
TAAATGAGATCCAAAAATTTAATTAATATGATAGAGAGTCATCCATTGAAGATTGAAAACGTTTTAGGGAAGAATACAGTGTGTTTCCATATCGTGGACTTTATGTGTGTCTATGACCCCAAATATTCTACTACAGACCCCATATGGACACAAGCATTGTTGTGGATGCCACACTTGAAGGTAGGTGGAGTTTCAAGACACCAGAAGCCAATAAATAATTATTGTGAGAGAGTTATAGAGGACCTCATAGATTCATAATCCATCAATTTGAAGAAGTTTTACACCTATAATCTCATGTTTATACTCATAAATAAATCACGATTCACTCTATATAGTGACACAAACTTAACAAATAGGGATATTACATCATTTTAGATAAATATTTAGAAAATTATAAAAATACATGTATGAGGAACATAATTGATTAGTTTCATTGGAAACATGAAAAAAAATATTCTATTTTGGAGAAATATATTCAAGATCTCTTATAAAGACCAATACATTAAATAATTTTTCCAAAAACTTTTCGTTACAACCATGGGAAATGGAACTTAAGAAATGGGTGAACTCAAACGATAAGTAAGGTCGATAATCAAAATACATAATCATAACATGATGAAAAGGCTATGGAACAAGAGAATAATATTTAATGATAATACCCATCATATTATATAACATAATGATGATGGAAACTTCATTATATATGAATAAAATAAAAAATAAAAAACATAACCCATTAAAGTGTAACATAGGAAAAAAACTGGAATTTTGGAAGACACACACACACACATATATATATATAATTATTTCTATATTAATCAAGGAATTTCTAGAGATACCATATTAAGGGAAAGGTTTCATAATTAAACCGATTTCACACCTCGTTATGTCCCTAAATTACTAAACCAAGTTCAATTCCCATTTGATCACTATAATTCTAAACCATGGTTATTTCTGGTTTTGGACAAGTAATACAGACTCAAGATCATATCTCATTCCATCCATGTCTATATACTGATATTTAAATCATTACACAATTCATTGGATGGAGATATAGGTCCCACCATTCTCATAGTGAAATCATACTACCACATGTCACAAAATCTTAAAAAAATTTATAATAAACCGTGAAATGAATTGGGTATCATAATAATTTAAAAGTATCACTATCCTTATAAATAGATACTGGTTCCATAATAATTTTATCATAATCATAAACAATTAAATGTTGGTGGTTTTAAAATTATATAACCTTTGAACATAAAATGGGTGTAATAATAATTGTTCCATAAAAACGGAAACAATTAAAGAAATAATATGAATTGAATATTTTGATAATTTCCCAAAAGGACATGAGTAAAATATACTTATGATATCTTAAAAGGAAAATAAATTGGAAGTATAATTTGAAATCATTTCCTGGGGAAAATATCCTTTCTTCTTTGATAAACATTCATGAATACCCAAAACCATTTTAAAACCATTTCCATTAAAAATACAATGAAAACATAGAAAAATTGTTGATTTTTTTTGAAAAACTATTTAAATGAAAACATATAAAAGAAGCTTTATTTGTTTTGAAAAAAATATCACTGAAAATACATTAAACACATAAAAAGGACGCATACAATCATTTTGAAAACCATTTCCTTAAAAACATACAAAATAGGCTAAAATAGTTTGAAAAAAATTACATGAAAAGTTTTAATAGAATAATGAATTTTTTGGAAAAAAATTTCCTTTATAATATATTACAGAATACTAAAAACATTTTGAAAATCATCTTCCTTGATAATATATAGTAGTTATTAAAAAAATATTATAAATCATTTTACTTAAAATCATATAAAATAATATTGAAAACAATTTAAAAAATATTTATTTGAAAATATTTTAAAATATTTACAAATAAACTTTTAAACCCGAAAAAAAACTTTAATAAATTGATTTATGATAAATCAATGCATTTCATATGAGTTAAGAGAATGTCCCTTTTGAACAAAAAAATGTTTGAACAATTACTCATTCAGAAATTGATACGATGATTCCCATGAAAACATTAGAAATAGAAGAAAAAATTTATATGTTTTTTTTAATTATCATAAAAAATAATTGAATATTGATAGAAATTGTTTAAAGAAAAAATTATATTATGGTAACACATATTTCAGACAATAGAGGGGGAAGGGTCAGGATTTCTTAATAACACTTTATTAAATATATTATGTAACAAAGAGAAGAATAAATTGTACCAATATATTATTAAATCATAAATAACTATTGGTGAGAAAAAATAAGGAATTTTCTTGAGAGATATATCAAAATATTTTATCAGGGAAACAATAACATAAAGAATATGAAAAACGATGACATTATCAAAATAAACTCTTATTAAATGGTAATTTGGGACCACCCACTCCATGTATTTAAATAAAAGTACAAGAAGCATAAAATATCCTGATAATTTGAAAATTCATGATTTATATAGTAAACTGTAAGTATATACACGTCCAAAGAGAAATTAGGTGCACAATAAACATGAGTCTCTATGATGGAAAATTATGAAAAAATTATTCCATTAATTTTATTTATTTTAAAATAAAAACTCCATAAATTAAAAAAATAAAATGAATATTATAATAGCCATAAATTCTCATATAATATAAAAATAATATGATCATGTGAAGTACATACACTATACACAAAAAGGGAGTGGCGAACATAGCATATATCTCCGGGAAATAAATATTTATATGAAATACACTTACCTTGTATATTGACTCTCATCGTACTTATTCAATCAACCAGTATAACAAATAAAAAGTTATTATAAATATCTAACACCACTATATTATGATATATAATAAGATATATGTTTTTTTGACCTTATATAACATTTTTGTTTACCATCCTATGTTATGTTTTCACTTTGGGTAATATTTGATAGGTTCCTTGTGTATATATTAATTTTTTATATTTTTGTTCCTTATAATTGTATCATTATTACAGAATTTAAAAAATGACACAAATTTCATGTCAATACACAATATGTGAATTATTATTATCAATATATTAATATATTACTAAATTTAATACATTGTTCATGGAGATGAAAATTCATATGTTTTTTAAATGATACAAGTAAGCCTTAATAATATTAAAATCATAGTTACAGGAGTCTGCATGATGGAAATTTAGTTCTATCACGTTTAAGGATAGTTATCAACTGACTGAGTATGAAGGAGTAGTTATTAAAAATCTTTTTTGAAGATCCTTTGTTAGTATGATAGTCTGCATGTTGGTTTGCATCACGATAGACATGGGTGATGATATAGTTAATTGAAGCAATAGTACTCAGGTAGCTATTCCATTTTCTTGTAAGATTCCATGCTAGGTGAACATGTCCCAACCTAACTGATTGGAATATTTTTCTAGACTCTCTCAAACCATACAAAAGTCCAGTTTTTTTCCCGAGAAATATCCACTAATGTAACGAGACCCTGAATTTCGGCTTCAATAGTTTCCGCATGACAACATCTTCCATGTTACCCATCTAAAAAATCTCCATTATGATCTCTGAAATAAATTACATAACCAGTAGACCTGGGGTTTCCTATCGAGGCTCCATCCATATTGAATTTTATCCCGCCTATAAATGGAGGCAAAAAAAATCAATGGAAATAATATGATTGGGGTAGTTTCCCTGGTGTCGGAGCTTTCCAATGACAATAAGGTCCCTAACTATGTTATTACAGAATTCATCAAGAAGGGTTTTGACCTATTGACTGCAAGCATGATGGAAAAGAGAGCGTCTATATGGTTGATGTCATGTTCACCATGCATGCATTTATTTCTTCTATTCCATAAAGTACGAATTGACTCTACAAAGGTGACTAGAAAAAGAATATAAACCAGCTTCGAATGATGGAATTGAGAAGGTCTAGTACGAATTTTGATATAATATTGGATTTTAGGCTATGTAGTTCGAATAGTTCAAATAAATATTTCTATAGGTATTTAGATGAGTTATAGGAGAGACATAAGTCATTCACATCTATTCAGTGTTGGTTGCAAAGAGAACATCATGAACATGGTGATTCTCACCAACTGTAGGTTCACATCAGAAGGGATCTTGGTTGGATGTAGGCTCCGGATCATCGTATATTGGGATGACATCAGCCAAAATTATTGAAATATTCTATCCCTGTACTCACACCATGGATAAGTGGATTATTGTAACCTCTGGAATACTGTATTTTAGTTTAGATAGGTTCCCACAAAAGTGTGTTATGACAATCCAGAATGTCATAATTACCAACTATGTGACCAATCTGATAAAGATGATCATTACCATTACCAGTCTAGGTCTTTCTGGTGGAATCATAATCAATGTACAAATTAGTATCTCTAACCCTGTTAATGGGTGGACCCCCAGTCCAGTTGTGTTTACAGAATTTGAGAGAGGGGTGAGCACTAACCATCAAGTGCGAGTGACAATTGATATTTGGGAAAATTCATTTCAGTACATGCTAGATGGAATATTTAAGATAGGATATATTACCTTCAATAAGACATTCAAAAATTTTGGGTCAGGGGAAGTCTAATGTTTTTTCTTTATCATTAATGAGCCTCCCAATGAATTTTTTTTGTAAGGAATGATTGAATATCACAAGGTTATTGACTCCATAACCTCCATTAGTATTTGGAATACAAAATCTCATCTTAGAAATATTAATAGATTTCTATTCCAAGATACTACCAATCCACCCAAATTTTACCTTGATAGAGTTAAAAGTCTTTATCATTGAGGTAGGTGTGGAGTATACCACAATGTAATATACCAATTTTTAGATGGCCATGTGTTTAACAAGGTAATTATTTATTACCATTTAGAGAGACATGCCCTTCTAGGAGGAGATGGTTATTCGGTCGTGACTCACTACTTCTAAAAATGAGTCAGGTGAGGTCTTCCAAATAAAATTTGAACACCAAGGTAATTTATGGGGATATTCCCTTCCCAAAACCACAGATCACTTATCATGCAGGATTTCCTTAAGGAATTTATTTTTTTCCCAGAAAAATAAAAGGACTTGCTCTCGATCACCTCATGACCTAAGAAACGTTCATAATCGATAACACACTTCGTCATATTTATATGGTTTCTACCATCACCATGAGAGAAAATAATAATAATATCAGAATAGAGAAGGTGGGTGGGGTCTAAGATACCTCTTGCTACTCTAATTATTCTCAGATCACCACTGCATGTAATGTGAAGGAGTCTACTAAGGTAGTCTTCAGAAATCAAAATAATAGTGGCAGAGAGGGGGTCACCTTTTTCCACTCCCCTAGAAGACTATAAGTAACCCTCCTAGGAGACATTAATAAAATTGGAAATATGAGCAGAGCAGAAAAGTGTTTTTACCCATTGGATAAATCTCATTTGAAATACTAACTCTTAGAGAATTCCACGAATGAATTCCTAATCAATAAGATCAATGAATATTTTGATGTTTAACATGAGAGAATATTTACACCTCTTTTAGGTTAGTGAATAATTTTCCTTCACTCTGAGGGAGTGAGAAGGAAATCCAGAATTTCTACCCTTTGACATAACCAAACTAATTCTAGAAAATAATTTTACTATAAATGTGAGGATGAAAGGTAGAGATAATTTTTTTATGATCTTGTAAATGGTATTAAAAAGAGAAATTAGTTTGAATAGAGAAATTTCACTTACATTCTCAACCTTAGTTATAAGGGAAATAATATTATCATTGAAGAACTGAGAAAGGGATCCATTTTTAAAGTTGTGTTTAACCAGTCAACAAATTTCAGTGTTGATGAAATTATAATCGAACTGAATGATGATGTTGGTGAAGCCAACCAAACCCAGTGAACATCCATTATTGATCCCAAAAACTGCATCACTGATCTCAGTGTCTAGTGTGATATAAGCAACAAAAATATTATCCACATCTGTTATAATATTGGGGATGATTCCTTCTATAATGTCTTCATTTATTCCAGGACCACTAAAAGGTTCTTTAGTAGGAAACAATGTGATTTGAGATACATTTTCTATCATCCATAATTGTGTCACCATTCTTCAATAGAGATAAGGGCCTATTGACTTTTTTTGATCCTTGCAAGGTATTGAAAAAATTAGTGTTATGATCTAAATTTATAAACCATTTTACATTATATAGTTTATTTTGTATGTTTTATATGCTTGATGAGATCATTGAGTTCAAGGGACATGTTTTCCACTTGGGTAAGATCCCTAGAGAAGTTGCATTTGGTGATATCTTCTTGATTACCATGAAGGTATCTCTCTAGAGAGTCGATTTCCTATTCAAGAACACTAGATTTCTACATTTTCCACTTCTTCATTTTACCATTAAGGTTCCATAATATGAAAATGAAGTCTAGAGGGTTTTCATTGTGTTCATTCATGTTCCAAGTGTCCTTCACCACTTGAGAGCATTCTGGAGTAGTGCTCCATGCATTGTTAAACCTAAAGGGAATGGTATGATTATCTCCATTATTAATAAATGTTTTATGAATTGGGTGATGGTTAGAATTTAGTTTCAATAGAGTCACACATGAGATGGATATCAAACATCCAAGAATATAATCATAGACAAAAGACCGATCTATTTTTCTTGCTCTCATGAAACTTAGATGCATCCTATACATGGTGAAATTGGCCCCAATAAAATTAAATTCAATCTAGGTGGAATCCTCAACACTAGATCTGGATTCTCTCATTGAAATAAATCTAGTGGAATGTCTAAGATTCTCATTTGCATTTGGGATGGAATTGAAGTCTCCCATGATTACCAAGGGATCTGAGATGAAGCTGGATAACTCATTAATATTAGGGTGTGGAGGTCTTATACTATTGTAGTGGTTGTAGGCATAAATAATTGAGAATAAAGATAGATAACCTGAATTGAGAAAGGATCAAGTGACAAATTTCTCATCCAACTGAACTATAGAAGTATTGTCAACACAATGGTGAGAAAAAAGACATAGTCTATGAATATAATAACTATCATGCACATAACTATGAAGAGAATAACCATTACATTCTAGAGTGGTTTCATCATTGATGCTATTGGTTTTAGGTTCAAAATTGATGATGAGTGAAGCTTTGTATTTACCCACAATAATCATGGGGGAACATATAATACTAAGGTTGTCCAGTCCCTGGCGGTTCCGAAAAAGGATTCTCCGCATTGATCTTGGTTGGGAGAAAAACTTCCATTTGATTTTATCTCAGATCTCATCAAAACTCTCTTATTTAAGTTGTTGGTAGGTAGTGGCTGTGTTGGAGTGTTGTCCCTTCTTACCTGAGAGGTTTTCATATCACTGTTCAATGAGCCTGTCTTATGAGGGGAAGTATTTTTTGTATTGATATTTCTATGTTGAATCAGAGTAGTCTTAGCATCCTAATTTGGCTGTGTAGCTAGTATGATTTCAACATTAATATTGTATTTCAAGATAGTAATATCAGCCTTGTCTAGGGTATCTAGGTCCAGTGGTACTATTCAACCTTATCAATGGAAAGGGAACCATCCCTTGATTTCCCATTTGATGTTCGCCGATGACACATTTATATTCATGAATGCTGGTAAAAAGTTGATGTAGTGAATCATGATGATCTTATAGGCATACAGTCACTGAAGTGGGAAAACAATTAACAAGGATAAAACCCATTTTTATATATCATGTAGCTATAAAAAAAAGAAGTGCTATGCATTTGAGAAGATGGATGGGCATGAAGTGGGAGACCTTCCCATGGATTATCTAGGAACTCTAATATCCTCAGACCGGATGGGGAATCAGACTTCAAAGAGGTGGTAAGAATGATTTTGGGGAGCATTCTCAACTAGATAAACTACTTCCTATCCTTTAGAGGTCGGATAGAAGTATTTAATAGTTTCCTATCGGAGATAAATGTCCATGATCTTGCCTCCTATAATGTACCAAATGGGTTTATTAAGACCATTGATAACATGCCTTTTAGATTTATTTGGGATGCCGCTTCAAAATGTAACAGACACAAGGTCCCTTGGGGGAGGATGGAAACTCCTATTAAGGATAGAGGAATCAGCATGAAGATTTTGGCAGTCACAATCAATATCATGCATGAAAAACTGACGTAGGCTATGATCGTGGAATATCTGGTTCTGGCATGAAAAATGGGCCAACAACGTGATCAACTACCCCAGCCACCCAGCTCCCAACATCAGCTTCATGGAGGCGAGCTCCCATCCTCAGTTCATCAAGCTGGTTCTGGATAAAAAATCAAGAGGCTTATTATTTCATTATCCTCAACTTCAAGGCAGACATATGCGAGTTCACCCCTTCATGCTCGGGGATCTTAACCATGAAGGACTTCAGGAGGATGGCCGCCCCTAGGCCCACATCATTAAGTGTAACGAGGTTGTACGGTGCACCAAAATACCCTTGAAATATGGAACCCTGATATGGAGGATCAGGAACCACACCATCCTGACGGATGACAACATTAAATAACAGGGGATCCAGATGGCCTCAAGACTCAATTACTGCAGGAGCAGTCAGGAGGAAACCAGAAACATCTATTCTTCAATGGACAATGGGATAATGAACTGTGGAGTTTATTTGGTGGTTTTACCAGGTATCAGGATCAGGACCTTCATGATGATTCCTTTTATAAGCACTTTTATAGGGGGGTAGATAGTGATGGACCAAAAAGAACCTTGAGAACCGTCATCCTCAATGTAGGGTTCTAGATTTTATGGTATGCTAGGAACCGAGAAAGATATGAGGGGACTAGGCCTACTGGGTGATCACTCATTGTGCGCACGATGAACCTGGTAGCTAACTTGTTGACCCACATCAACAACATGATAGAATCACCCTCCCTTAGGATTTTCATGGTGTTTCGCCAATCCATCATCCCACATTGCAGGGCCACTGGGTACGCTGGATGCCCCCGATGGATGGACTAAATTTGCATACGGACAGATCTTGTTCCTTTGGTATCATAAAAGGAGGTGGTGTAGTTAGGGACAAAACGGGAAGTACTGTCATATAATTCATGGACCACTATGGGAGTGGAAACTATTTACAAGATGAGGCAAATACGGTACTAACAGGACTCCGACATTGCATTCAAAAGCTGGTTCACCTCTCTTAGGTTGAGAATGACTCAAAGATCAAACACAATTACTTTCTTGGAAGAGGATCCACACATTCGTCGATAACATACATCATTATAAAGTGAAAGATGATCATATACAACAATATCAAAGTCTCCCTACCTAGAGAGGGGGCCACATAGTAGCATACAACCTTGCTTCCCGAGAAGGGCTAACTGTTGTGTTCACATGACTCCACAACATTTCTTGTTTAAAACCTGAGGGGTGAACCTGATTAGAGTAGATGCCCTTGGCCTGCACTATATTAGACTTCCATGAGTGCCGTCTTCCATTTTCCCTTTACTTTGACTTTGGATTTATTTTTTAAATACCATAAAATAAATATATACAATAATGATGATGATTATTATTGACATCTAGGGACACCCGTTCTGGAGGAGGTAATTCCATATAATATTTACCCCAAATGGATGATAAAAAATATGTGTTTTTTAAAAGAATTAAGAAAAATAATTACACAAAAATTTAATATATAATATACATAAAGAGATTTTCCATCCTAATTTCCACTTTGAGATGTAGTATGGAAAATTGAACAATTATCGTTTACTGAGGCGGTAGTTCACCGTACACATAAACAGTATGTTTGTTACATATTAGATAGATGTATGTGTTTTGTAGGTAAAAACATTAAAAAAAATCATAGTATATTTAGTATATATTGTTGTTTTAAAATCATGAATAAAATTGATTTTACGTGTGGAGAAGAAAAAGTAGTGAAAGGAAATGAGAGAAGAGGTTACCCCTTAATCAAGAAACTTATTTTGGTTTGTGCTAAAAGGATTCCTTGAATTTTATTATGCTTTTGATAAATCATTCAGAAATAAGGTAGGGATGTTGAGAAGTTTACTGGGCATATATTTAATTAAACTAAGTGGTTTGTGAGGTGTGAGGATGTGGGAAACCTAGTGGGCTATTGTAGTGAGAGAAAATGACTAACTTTGAATTTGTTATACCAAGTTTGGTGTATAAATTCTATTACAAAACAAAAGTCATAAAACACAAATATAAACCAATTATGGAAGGTTTATGGAAGAAATATAACCATTATATGGGGTTTTTACAAGTGTATTGGTGATTTGGGCATATATGATTATGGTTTAGTCCCTAATTATACTTAATTTGACCTTAAAAATTATGATTAATTTTAATCACTTTAACAAATATTCTTCTTCAAAAATCATTTAGATCATATTAGTATCTAAATATTATACCGATTAAAATGGGTTTTGTCAGTTCTTTTGAAATTATATTTGTAGAAGTGGAAAAATAAAAAATTAATTCTAATCCAGCAGATGGGATTAAATTATTGGTTTTGAAATTAGAATACATTTTAAAAGATTGTTATTTTTTATACTCAATTCCAATGTGAAATTGATTCTAATGACCAAAATTATATTAATATATTTATTATTGATCTAATTATACATTAAAACAAATTTAAAATATAATTTAAAATTAATAATTAATTATAAAAAAAGTGAATTTTTTACTAAAAACAGTATTTTTTACTATACATACAAAAAACTATTTTTCCCAGAAAAATATAAAAAATTCACCATAATCAAACTTTATCATTATAAATTAAAAAATGAAGATAATTTAACAAAAATTAAATTTATTTATGTGTATGATATTTATTTTTTTTAATACAATTACAGAAAATGTAGTTCATTATTTTTTTAAATATATAAGGACATTACCAATGATTATATAGTTCATTTCCAAATTGTTTAGTTTTTATAGAAACACTATAAACAATATATTAAGATTATTTTTTAATATTAAAATCACCACATTTAATTTCTATTTTATAATTATATAATTTTAAAAAATTATATTAAAATGATTCTTTGTATAAATTTGTTGTGGCATGTAACATATGCCATGTCGGTGTTACAGGTTGTGCAGGCCATGTTGGTTTTGTTTGTATCATTAGGAAATTCGTTATTTGATGCATCACAAGCCATGTTTCTCAATGTTACTATAATATTAGACTTAGTGCTTTAATACATACATATAAGAAACCGTTTTCAATTTCATGTGACCTGAAAAATATCTAAAAGATAAATTAATTTGTAAATTTTTCTGACAATATCTCAGGGTTTCTCATTATAACCCCTGTACAAATTAATTTTTTCCTCAAAATTTTTCTTCATTATAAAATGTTTAATACTAGAAATTTACATTCATAGAAACCCACATCGTACAAATGAATTAAAAAATTCCACTTAAAAAGTAATGTTGGAACCATAACAGTTACCCAACGTAACATTTAAATGGGTTTCCACATATAAGAACAATAGTTGAGTGTGAAGATTGGACAGGGAGTAAAATTATTAATATTTATATGATGTGATTGAGTACATAAATCACAATGAAGTGAATGATAAAATAAAACTAGGGGGTAGAAATTATTTAATTAATAATTATTTATAAGGCCATCAAATCAATAAAATTTGAGGAATATGTAATTTTTTTTATTTATTGTTATACTATCATCGAGTAATAATTTTATTAAAAATGAATATAATGAAATATATATACATGTTCTATTTAGGTAAACAAAATTTCATTCACTTCATGTTTTTGTAACTATTTTTAGTTCATCCATTACATCAATTAATTGACATATAGAAATTAACTTTGTAGTCTAAAGAAATAAAATAAGATTTTAGAAGATATTAAGTCGCATTAAAGAATGAAAAAATAACTACTTATCTATATATATTTATAAAAATTAATATTACTAATATCTAAATATAGAAAGAAACAAGAAATTTTTTTCATATATTTTTATTCATAAAAAATAAATATATATAACTATGACATCACCAAGTGAAGGGGGAGGCGTAAATCCCTTATCATCCTTCTCTCAGGGGTTCAAGACCCGCAACCTTGACCGACCTGATTGGTTGTCAACTGACATACATGATGTCATTTTTTGAAACCAGACTTATATAATTTCAAAAAAAAAATGATGGACATCTTTGATATAAGGTTACTCACTAAATGGATTTTTAACCATAGTTTTTAAGACATTCTCAATACAAAAACTCTTCCTATAATGATTAACTTAATGTTTTCTTGAATGGATAACCTTATAACCATTTAAAAAGAAAAAAAATCCAAAAATATTGAAATAACGTCCTTAAATAATATTGACATTCATACCCCATATTTCACAAAGTATCCCTTGGTTTTCACATTCCAAACATGTGAATACTCTCTTCATATATTCTCCTTAACCAAGATAATAACCAAAAAAACGATAAATAGTTTTCCAAAATATGCCTACATCATTATTTGATATATTACTGGATATATAACATAAATAGTAGATGTTGTATTTATTATCCATAATTGGATAATTACTATTAAATTAGTCGTTAATTTCTTCCAAGGTAATGAGTACCTTTTAAATTTCTTATATATATACTGCATATCCTTATCCAAACAAAATTATCATAAAAAAGTAATATATTAAATTTTATCATTCCCTTAATCATGTGTTTTCTAGGAACATAACTTTTCCATTATATCAATTGTCTATTCTATCCAAACCATTCAACATGCTCTGGTAAATAGGTTGAGGAAAGAAAAAGATAAACAATTATTGTTTATTTCACCTTCTATATAACATACGTTTGAATACAAATACATAAAATAGTTATTACCCCACAACATAATTATTCTAGTAGTATGGATACCTCATCCTATTACCCATTACCACATTCTATTCCCATTTCATCTATAGTATCATCATCATTATAAATCTAACCATTACACATAAAATCACGATGATCATATTCTGGTGATTTCTTCTTGGGACATTAAGTTTCATAATGACTATTTACTCAACAGATAAAACACATACACTATTAGGATGTCTTAGGGAGACCAACATTAAGATCCATTTTATTAACCAAACCCTTCATTTTTCCCTTTTATTATCATTATTTGTGTTATAATTTTCAATAGTAATAACATATTTATGTTCCTCTAAGACAACCACATAGGTGATTCATTACAAATTAATGACAAAAAGGAAACTGATTCTTCTTTCCTCAATGGTCTATATTACCTAAACTATCAGAGAAATCCTTATTTCTATTCCACAGTGTGTCCTAGATTTAGTTAAGGTACACATTGGTAATCATGTCTTGTGAAAACATGTTATTAATGATTACAACTTCTTAAACTCTATTTATTGTCCCACAATAATTTTTATTATCAAATCATTCATCATATTCTATGTTCATGTAGTTCATTCCAGTTCCCACCATTGAATAAAACTAGAAGCATAGTTTGAGCATTACTTATCATATTAGGAAACCATATAGTCATGAAAAAAATAACATTTAGGATTTAAAAACCATGAATATTTACTTATTCAATTCCATATGATATTCATCCTAGGTTATTCAAAGAAAACGTATATTTTAATCCACCATGATGGTTTGTGAAGATTTTTGTGAATTCATAAAGCATATCCCTTGGGAGTGTCATTCTAGGTGTGAAAAAAAACCAATTTTCATATACCTGTCTACCTTGAGTATGGCCCAACACATTATATCAACATTGTTACCAGTATGTACTTATGTTCTAGAGAAGGATCCACTTCTAGGATCCATTAATGGATTTATTTCATGGAAACCACTCAATCAATCCTTTTCCAAAATTCCACAGTATTTTCATGAATGTTTACTCATCCCTATAGTCATCCGTAATAATATACCAATAAATATCCTTAGAATATACATAGGGATATGACTAATGATTTGTCATCCATGATTAAAAATGTTGAATAATAAATTACTTTGATACCAAATATAGTGATGTAGGCTTTATATACATGGATATTAAATCATTCCAGATGAATATTTTGTATAATAAGAAATACATGACCGGGGACCATAATAGTTTAGTGTCTTTGGAATCATTGATACATAATCATCCATCATGGTGAAAGATCATCAAAATATCCCACAAATATCTATACCAGTTGTACATATGCCTCAATCCATTCTTCATAACATGGGTAAAGGAAACATAATAAAGGTGTTAACTCATATTCTTATTAAGGAAAATAAAGGAAATTCATAAGCATGACATAGAGTAAAGGGTCTAGAACCCAACATAACATTTGAATATCATAACCAACATATTTGAGATCAAAATGAATATTGGGAGTTATTGATAGCTAAATCATAAATAAATAAAGGAAACAAGACTTATTATCACCGCATAGTAAACAAAACCTGAAATTTTTACAAACACATATGCATATATAATGATTTCTATAGTAGTCAATGCATTTATTCTAAAACCTTATTAGTGGACAAAGTCCTTTTCCGAACTCGGTTCACTGTCCATTCCAACCATATATTACTGGACCATGTTCATTTCTCATTCGATCCCTCTAATAATAAATAGAGTTCATTTCTAATTCCACCCTTGTAATACTAAACCAAGTTCATTTTCCTTCTAACCATATCTATATCATGATACATAAATCTTTAACTAATGCATTGGAGGGAGATAAAAATCCAAACCCTCTCATATTAAAATCATACATACATGTTTAAGAAAATCATAATAAATAATATTATAATCCTTCAAATGAAATGGGTAATATTGACATTATATCATATCATGAAAATTGGAAAAATTCACTATTTTCATATTCATTTCATTTAAAGCATAAATTGTGAATAGGTGTGGGTTTCAAACGTATATAAACCATGAAAGTGATTTGAGTTTCATTAGAATATTTCCATCCTTTCAAAAACCATTGAAAAAATAAAATGATTTGTACCATTGAATTATTTCATAGAATTCTGTGAGTGACATCAACAAATATCATCTTAGACAATAAAAATCTAGGAAGGATATTTTGAAACAATTTCTTGAGGAAACTATTATTTATTCATTGAAAAACGTTTTTTAAAACATAATACCTCTTAAAGACCATTTACTTAAAAAAATCATTGAATACTCAGAAAGTATTCGTAAAAAAAATTTAAAAACTTTTTCCCTTAAGACTAATAAAGGTATATTAAAAATGTATAAGAAAAAATTTCATTTAAAATAAATTGAATCATAAAAATTAGTCTTCAAATCATTTTTAAATTATTTTCCCAAGAATACATATGAAAAAATCTTGATTTCTTTTAAAACATATATCTTTTAATAAAAATAAAAGAGGCTTGAAAAAATTTGAAAATAATTTTCCATGAAAACTAATAAATGATCCTTGATAACATTTTGAAACTTATTTTCCTTTTAGAATAATAAATGAATCCTGACAATAAAATTTCAAAAAAAATTTCCTTGAAAACTTATAAATGAATCTTAAAAACATTTTGAAAGCCATTTTCCATGAAAACATATAAAATTACCTTAAAATCATATTAAGACCTTTTCATTGAAAAAATATTTTAAAATAATGTTCTTAAAAATTGAACATTAAATCTGAAAAGGAATCTACAATGAATTATAAGAGTATATGTACATACATGTCATATAAGGTAAAAAGGACATTCCTTTTACATGGAAAAAGTGTTTGGAAAATGCCTCAATTATATATAAAAAAGAATATTTCATATAAAACATTGGAAAAAAATTGATTTTTTAATGATATAATGAGGATAGTAGAATACTCTCTCAATAAATTTTTGTAAAACATTATTTTAAAGAAACACAGATTTATTATCAAATAAAGTTTAACGACACACTATCAAAAAAATATTATTAACAATATTATGTACCAATGAGTGGAATAAATGGTACCAATAAATAATATACCTTTAATAACCATGGGAGGAGATATTTCTAGACATTTCTTAGTGAGATGGATCATAATATTTTCTTAAGAAGCATAATCATAATCAATCGTGAAAACTGATGATATTTTCCCAATAAACTCTTATAACATTGTTATTTTTGATAATAGGCTCCTTGTAATAATAGGAAATTAAAGGAAGCATAAAATATCATTAAAATAACTATATTAAAAATATAAAATTTTATATGGAAGTATATACACATCAAAACATAAAACAAGTTCATAACAAAACTTGAGTTTCAATGATGAGAAAATGAGGCAAAACTATATCACCGATTTATTATCTTTTGAATCATAAAAAACATGATATAAAGATAATAAAATGAATATGTGAATACCCAAAAATTTATTTATAATATAAATAGAATAAAATTATTTGTTTTACATACACCACACAGATAGGTAGAGTGGAAAACATAGCATATATCTCATGGAAATACAAAGTGAGATGAAATCGTCTTACCTTGTGTCTCGACTCTCGTCATACTCATTCAATGAAAGTGTATAATAAATATAAATTTATTATAAATAAATGATAGAAAAATATTATAATATATAATAATTTATCTGTTTATTATTCCCTTATATTAGCAACTTGTTATAAATACTATTTCAAGGCTTCACTTCAAGTCATATTCTCTAGGTTTTTCGTATGAGTCTTAATTTGATTTGTTGTTGGGAATATACATATGTCATAACTCCATAATGTAATAAATGATATAAATATCATAAATATCCAGTATTATTTTATTATAATAAACTATATAATATATGGTTATGAAATAGAATACATAGTTCATGGAGAAGGTATGATGTATGTATGCATTAAGGTTATTTCTGTCCTTATTGTCTAATTTAATGAAAGAATGTACATGAAATATATGTATATATATGTCTATATATATATTTATATATATCATTATTCCTGTAGATTTATTTTATAATATATATCATATTATTTAACTAATCCCATATTTATACATTCCATGTAGTTTGTAAAGAAATTACATTTCTTTGAGGGGGTGGTAGTCCACACTTCCTCAAATAAAGTTATCATATTAACACCAAATGGAAACTAAAAGGATATATGTTGAAAAAAAATATAGAATCCTAAAAAAATATATTATATAAATTATATAAACATATTTTCCATCATAGTTTCCCCAATGAGAGTTCGTAGTGAAAAAATGAACAACAATTGTTTACTGAGGTGATAGTTCACCGTAAAGGTAAATAGTATATTCATTACCCATTGGATTGATGTGTGTATAGTTTTTGGTAAAAAATTCTCAAAAAACATCATAGTATATTTATTATACTTCTTCTATTATAAAATCAGGTAATAAATAGTGTCTATGGGATGGATAATGAAAATAAAAGAAATAACTTTAAATAAGATGTTACCTCTTAATCATGTAGCACATTATCGTTTGTGCTAAAAGAAATGTAGGGATTTCATTATCCACATTCGATAACATATTTAATGAAGGGAGGTATTTTGCGTGTTTATTGGGAACATATTTTATGAACATAATAGGTTTGAGTTTTTTGAGGATAATGAATAGGTAGTGGTGTTTTATAGGGTAGGAAAAGGACTCACATGGATTTTTTTTAAAAGGTTATGTGTACACATAATATTACATAAAAAGTCATATAATACCAAATTGAATCACTAATGGGAGGTTTATGTGATATGTATGGCCATAAAATTTGTTTTGGAAAATTGGATAGTCCATTTGGTCCACTAAGATTAAGGTTTAGTTCTTAATTAAGCTTAATTTGACCATAATCATTATGATTTATTATAAAATCAATTACTATTTTTTTTCGAAAAAATAAGTTAATATTATTAAACAATAAATATAATATATATTAAAATGTTTTATGTCATTTTTATAAGTTAAATTCACAGAATCCAAAAAATTAAGATTTGTTATAATCCTACAGATGAGAGAAAATTACGTCTTTATAATGTAGAAAAAAGTTCAAAGTGTTTTTATATATTTATTTTCAATTTCGTAGTTAAATTGATTCAAAAAACTTGAATTGAATAAATATATGTATTGTTGATAAAATTATTCCTTTCAATAAATTTAAAATATAAATTATGATTAATAATTATTTAAACGAAATAGTAGTTTTTAACTAAAAAGAAATATTTTTCATTATCGATCAAAAAATTGAATTTTCCTAGAATGAACAAAAACATTAACTGTAAGATAATTTTGGAATTATAAATAATAAAAAAATTATTTTAACAAATTAAATTTCTATATGTGTATAAAATTTATTTTATGGATTTTCATAGAAGGACTTTAATTGTTGTACATATAAGTTTTAAAAATATAAGGACATTAGCAAAAATTGTATCTTTTATTGTCAATATGTTTTATTTCTATTAAACCATAATAGGAAATATTTTAAAAGTTTTCTATCATATTCATATGACTATTTTTAATATCTAGGTTATAATTATATCATTCGAAAAAATATAATAAATTGATGCTTCAAAGAAACCTAATATTCTGTGTAACATTCACGATGTCAGTGTGGCGGGGTATAATAACCCAGATAATATTTTTTATGTATGTTTTTAATTTCTGGTCGTTTTTTAGAAAAATAATAATTACTAGAAATTTTTAAAGTTCACATCGTGTACTTTCTTAGTACACACTGTGTACTCAGTTACCATGGGTAGTCATGTGCTGGTCGTGTAGCGGCCATGCAGACAACAATGTGGGGGTGACCAGGAGGCCACCTAATGCATGGTATGGAAACAGAACATATACGCCGTATACTTCCAAAGTACACACTGTGTATTTTCTTGTTTTTCATTAAATTCACCAAGGTCAGATTTGATGGACAGAAAGGGATTCTTGTAGGTCTGGTTCATCCGAGAGCTCCCCTATGGCCGCGATCATCCTCCAAGCCCCTAACCGAGCATCCGATCTCCGATTCTACCACTGTCTATTGCATTGTGATCACATCCATAAGATCTCACTTCATCTTGATTGTTGTTTGATTATTCCTCTTATTTATCAAGTTATCCTCTATGTAATTTTTTAGTTGATTTTGTAGATCTTCAGCATTCTAAAGTGATTCAAGCCATGAGTCTCAATTATACTGAACTTCCAATGTCGAGGTAGGTGGTTTTTTCATTTTTGTTAAAAGTCTTTGAATTATATGTGCAATTTTTTGCAATACCCATTAACGAGGAAGTGAGAATTTACTGTTTGACCCCTATTGATTACCTGTAATGCTGGTATGCTTTAGTAGAGTTTAATTGAATGTGAATAGGGTTAATTGATTTTCTTTGGATGTTTTGGCCCTTGCATGATTGCTTGTTTTGACTGTTGCATCCAATTTTCATGTTAGACTGCTTTTTTACTTTCCCATGCCTAGTTGTAGGATTGTGTTATTGTTCTGATATGCTGATATGATGTAGACTGCTAGCCAAGAAATTATGGATGTTTACTTTGGACGATATGCGTTTCTATACCCACTTTATTTACACTGGTCCATGAGAATCTAGTGTATTATACCATAGAGAGAATTGATGTAAGGGATTCTCCAGAGTGTCTGTTTTACTTACCATGTGAGACCATAGTGGTAATTTACATAAGTTCATCCTTAGAGTGTATGAAGTTCCTTGAAGTGGTTCTCAAAGGTAATGTGATGTAAGTTCTTCCATAGAGTTCCATCAGTAATGATACGAGACTATAGGAGGCATTGACATCGAGTTATTCCTTAGAGAGTCTATGCTTAAGCTGTACCCGAGGGGTTAGATTGAGTGTACTACCCATAAGGTTTCATGAACTTTGTTTTAGGTTGGACTAGAGGGGATATGCTATGAGTACATCCTAGAGGGTTAACTTTTGTTTTATCCATTTTCTTATGTTTCTTGGTTGATCCAGAGGGGATAAGATGGAGGTAATTCTTAGAGAGAAACCATTTGTGATTATCTACTTTGATAAGTTTTTTCTTGAAATTTGAATCTGTGGATTGTTACTGTTGAGAACTTCTTTTGTACTGCTTTATGTACTTTACCTGCTTTATATTCACTGAGTGTTAGGCACAAATCTTTCAGTGGTTTCCTACTGGGATTTAGCCTCATACACTATTTGGGCCAATCTATTCTTCCAAAATAGATTATATTTTTTTATATATAGATAAGGGTAAGCACACTTCTACTTCAGGTAAATGATTTGTTGTGGAGCTGGAGAGCATGGGACCAAGCTATGGCTAGAATTGCTGAGGATCTGTTTATCTATTTTCAATGGTACTTTTTCTTCATACTGTTTTGTATTCCAGTATTGTGATTTGTTTCTCTTCATTCCTAGACGTATGTATCATGCATCATTCATATATATGTGTCCTCTACTTTATCATTTCCAATCTTCCACTGTTAACTTTGGTATGGACTAATCCCACTTTTTCTATTTCTATTTGTTTTACATCCACTGTGTTACTCTACAAATGAGGGCATAGTTTCCCCACTATCACACCCAAGGTCCTCACTACTAGTCGACAACCTCTGGCATTTGGGGAAATGTGCTTGAGGTCATATGACCAACTATGTATGGGGCACCTCTAGGTGGCTTCCGGAACCGAGAGGTTACAATGTTGTATCATATGATTTATTTTCTTTTTGACTTACTATTTGGAGCCTATATCCAGGGATATGACATAATAGGTACTTGGTAATAAGTTGTTCTCAGGAGTTGCTAACTAGTTTTTAGGGAAAAGCCAATCTACCTTGTTATTGAAAATTTTCTGGCTTTGCAAATTTATGGTTGATCAGATATTCACCATTGGGTGATTCACATGTATTGTGCTGTTATTGTTGATTTATATAGGTTCTATTTCTGTTGCAACCCGATGAGATGAGAGTATTCTATCTTATACATAATTTTGGAACTTTCAAGAAATCACATATCGTGCATTCTTTCCATGCCATTTAGGGTGCATTAGCGATTACATGTTATTGTGATAGATGTTGTGCTAGAGATGAATTATGTTGTGATAGTTCCCTTGATAATATACATGTTGTTTGATCAGGTATCGTTTTTGTATGGTTTTGTCTGAATGAATGCCAAACTTTGGTTCCTGAGTTGTTATGGTCCCTCATTGACCCAAATTTGATGGATCTTTTACTTGTTTACCATATGTATGACATAAATAAGATGGCAAAAATTTATTCTTAGGGAGTATTGGCCCTCAAGGATATGAATTTGGCACATAAATGATCGTTTCTGTGTTTTTATGGGATCTATAGTAGTTTGTAAGACTTACTGTCTAGAGAAACCCAGAATACACACAGTGTAGTTTTGAATACATGCCATGTGTTGTTCTATTCGAGAAGAAACCATTTTTCTTAACTACAGATCGTGTACTATATGTACACATTGTGTATTCTCTAACCATGTCTAAGACTATGTGGGAGGAGACACGGGGTTTGGAATCATTGGGAAGACACACACTGTATTGTAAGTACATGCCATATCGTAGAACTATGTAACTAGGTGTGTCACTGACAACACGGATTGACAAAATTTTCTGAGTACATGAACTGTTCATCTAGAACATGTATTGTAGTGTAACCAAGGTACCTGACCGTGTAACTAACAACCCATGTTTGTGTTTTCCATTCTCGTACACACTGTTTCCACCTCAAAAATGATGTGTAGTGTAAGAAGTGTAACCTGCCGTCTATCTAACAACACGGGTCAGAGAGGTTCGTCTAGTACACACTGTGTTTGGCACTAACACGCTGTGTAGTCTGATTATAAGGATAACTGTGTGGCTTATCCACATATAAGGACTTGGGAAAGGGGAGGGGATTCATGTACACATAGTGTGTTAAGGTGAACACATTGTGTGTAAGGGGTGTTACACGTGAACTTCTGGAAGGAGTACACACCCATGTGAATGGTTGAAGGAAATACATCGTGTAGGTGTTATACACACCATGTATTCATGTTTTTTAAAACATGAATGACTTACTTCTCATGTTCCCTTCTTATGTTTTCAGTTTTTGGCCATTGATAATCTTGATCAAAGGTGTGTGCTTGACCTTGCAGAGTCATTCCACCGAGACATCCTTCGGTTGTACGCTAGTTGATGGGTAGTGATCGGTCACAGGGTATGGCTGATCAGGGAAAACTAGTAGATCCTCCCATTGTGTCTTCCTGGGAACCAACCATTATACCAGAAGTAGGTACTGATTCACAGTTCAGGGAAGGTTTTATGAGGATAATGCAGACCTTTCAGGGAGCACCGTCTCCTGCCCCATTGATGGAAGAATTAACATGGGTCTTTCAACAACAACATCCTCGCACTTTCTTAGGGGATGGAGGACCCCATGCTGTAGATTCATGGATAGAATCCATGATTATGATCATTGAGCTTACGTAGAATCCTCCAGGAAGGTGGTTGAAGCTCGCAGCAGATATGCTTCGGAATTCTGCAAAGAGATGATGGGATGTGATCTCACAGATGAGATGCCAAAAAGTCATGACATGGGAGTTGGTCCAACGTATATTTTATGACTAATTCTATCCAGAGACCACGAGGAATGATCAAGCCTAATAGTTTATGTGTTTGGAGCAGTTTACGCTTTCGGTTATGGAGTATTCATCTCATTTTACAGAGCTTCGGCGTTTCTCACCTATTTCAGGAGGTGATCATTTATTCCTAGAAAGGAAGTTTGAGGAAGGATGGATGCACAACATCTGATCGTAGGTGAACATCGTCCGTTTGAACTCTATCACATATATCATTAAACAGACACTGATCACTGAGCACAATCTGAGAGATTTGGGAGTTGTGAGCCATGGTGGCTCGACATCTAGAGTTAGTATCCCTCTTACTCATAGTAGGATCCACCGCATGAAGTCTTTACGTGGTGATCCATGGAGGCAAGATACTTATTATAGTAGCCAGGTAGTGTGATACCAGTTATGAAAGAGCGGGAATTCATGGCCAAATTGCCCGAGAGACCCAGTGGTGTTCGGATCTTTCAATAATATGGGTCACCTTCAGCGCTTCTGTAAGATTTTCTCACTAGCAGTAGGTGACATTGGTTCTTCAATGACTCCTCGTTCAGGAGTAGCACCACCAGTTTCACACCAATCTGGAAACGGTAGTTCTTTTAGCCATTCAAGCCAAGGTGGAGGTCATGTACATTGTAGACAGTCACCCAGTTTTCAGCGACAACCGTGTGGATCAGCTCAGGTTGGCGAGACAGGGTAACATTCCCGCGGTGTTGGTCAGACATTTGTAGTGGAGTAGAACCAACAGGAGGATGATCCCGTACCCTCTACAATTCGAGGTACGATCTTAGATGCCTCAGTTTTAGCTTCTGTACTTTTAAATACAGGGGATTCCCATAGCATTATATCTCTTGCTTTTCTAGAGAGCCTTGGGCTTTGTATCTTTTCTTATGCGGATATCATGACATTAGACACTATGTTTGGGACTAGAACAGCTAGTGTGAAACTGTTTAATGAGTTCCCTCTAGGGGTTGGTGGGTGTCATTTCTTACGGGACCTCTACGTCAAAGAGATTAAAAGATATGATGTCATTCTCAGAATGGACGGGTTAGTTCCTATCTAGGAATTTGTCGATTTCTATCACCGTATGGTGAGTTTCACATCACCATATGTGGGATCGTTTCTTCATAAGGGGGAATGGGATGTGTAGGCGAGTAGATAGGGACCCGAGGATCATGGGTTGAGAGAATATACAACCCAGATTACTAGTATATACATTGATGACCATGGAATTTCACATATGGAAATTCCTCCAGTGGTGGATCATTTCAGAGACGACTTTCCAGATGAAATTTCAGGTCTTTTTCTAAAGTGTGAGGTAGACTTTTCTATTGATCTTGTGCTAGGGGTATCACCGGTGTCAATTCCTCCTTATAGTATGGCTACAACAGAGTTAGAGGAGCTCAAGAGGTAGTTGGAGGAGTTGCAGGAAAAGGGTTTAATCCGACCCAGTACTTCTCCTTGGGGTTTTCCTGTCCTTTTTTGCATATAAGGAGGATGAAACCCTCAGGCCTTGTGTGGATAATCAGAATTTGAACAAGTTGATGGTCAAGAACTGATATCCATTACTGAGGATTGATGATCTCTTTGATCATCTTCGAGGAGCCCGGGTGTTCTCAATGATTGACTTAAGGTCTGGTTATCAGAAGCTTCACTTTAGACCATCTTATATTCCACTCAGAGCCTTTTAGAGTAGTTTTGATCTATATGAGAATATGGTTATGCCTTTTGGTCCCATATAAGCGCTTACATTTTTCATGGCACTGATGAACTGAGTGTTCCATCCATACATGGATTCCATCATGGTGGTTTTCATTTATGATATCTTGGGGTACTCCGACAGTCAACACGACCATGCCACAAATCTTGTGATCATTTTGAGAACACATAGAGATCATTAGTTATATGATATTATCTCAAAATGCCACTTTTTGATGGATCGTATTCACTTCATGGGTCATGTTATCGCCTAGACAAGAGTCTTAGTGGACCCAGTGAATTTGAGAGTAGTAGTCTCCAAGGAGCAGTCAAAGAACATATTTGAGGGATAGAGTTTTGTAGGGAAAGCTGGATACTATAGATGCTACATTCAAGACTTTTTACGCTTAGCATCACCACTGACTGGTCTGACTAAAAAGGGTGTAATGTTCTTGTGGTTAGATTCTAGTGAGTGAGCATTTTAGGAGCTGAATGGGATGTGGAATTCTACACTGATACAAGTGTTTTTAGAGCTTATCAAGAGCTACACAGTGCACTATGATTCTTTGGGTATTGGGCTAGGAGTTATTCTTATTCATGGGGAAGGAGTCGTTGGATACAGGTCTCCACAATTGAGGACACATGTGAGGAATTACCTGATGCATGATCTCGAGTTAGATACAATTGTTCATGCCTTACACTGATGGAAACATTACCTTCTGGGAGATTATTTTGTGGTTTTCACCAACCTCAAGAGTCTGAAGTATATCTTCACTTAGTGTGATCTGAATTTGAGACAGTGAATGTGGGTTGAGTAACATTAGTATTTTGACATTGAGCTTGCCTATACTCCTGGGAATGACAGCGCAGTGGTTGATTCGTTGAGTTGGAGGACTCAGATACAGGCAGTTTAGGAGACCAGTAGTGGGTGGCAGCTTATGGATCTATTCTCTGAGATGCATTTTGAGGTGTACCAGAGACATGGGTGGACGTTTCTTTCTTCTATGGTTGTTACCTCTAAACATCATGATTGAGTGCGAAGGATGAAACTATCAGATTCAAATGGCGTAGTCCTATGGGATAGCGTGTCTATGGAGGACCCTATTCTGAGATACACCATAGGCAAGGATGTTATCTTTAACTTCTAGGGGTGCGTATTTGTGTCAAAAGAAAACGTGAGGAGATGATATGAGACTTTCATTCCTCAGTTTGGGTAGTTCAACCTAGTGTGATAATGATGTATCGTGATCTACACCATCAGTATTGGTGGCCAGTTATGAAGAGAGAAGTTGTTAGATTTGTCATGAGGTGTTCCACCTATCAGCAGGTGAAGGCTGAGAATCAGCAACAAGCAAGGATTTTACTATAGTTACCCATTTCCAATCGGGAGTGGAATGATGCCACGATGGATTTCGTGATATGTTTACTAAGGCCGCCTCGAAGTAATGATGTAGTTTGGGTTGGCATTGAAATAATCATAAAGGATTCTCACTTCATTCCAATCAGAGAGACCTACCGTGTTGATGAGTTGGGGTTGTTGTACATCCAAGAGATTGTACGTCAACATGGACTTCCACACTCTATTGTTTCCGACAGGGATGCTCGTTTTACTTCTCATGTCTAGCAGGGGTTTCAGAAGGCTTTGGGTACACAGGTAGTTTTGAATACAACATACCTCCCCCAGACAAATGGACATTCCAAGCTTATGATATAGGTTCCTGAGGACATGCTTCAAGCATGTATTCTAGATTTTGGAGGTTCTTGGGAGATGCAAATAACTCTTGTAGAGTTTACCTACAACAATAGTTTTCAAGCAACTATTCAGATGGCACATTATGAGGCTTCATATAATAGGCCATTCCGATCACCCTTATGTTGGATGGAGGCACGAGAGGCATCTTTGTTGGGACCTCATCTTGTTCAGGAGGCCTTAGAGAAGATAGAGTTTATTCGAAATAGGATGGCCACTACATAGTCATGATAGAAGACTTATGCTGATCGATGGAGATGACATCTGGTGTTCGAGGTTGGGGATTAGGTTTTCCTGCGTGTCACACCGTGGATGGTACAGAAGAGGATTAAAGAAAAGTTAGGCTTTAGCCGAGATACATTGGGCCATTTGATGTGTTGGAGAATGTTGGACCGGTTGCCTATCAGTTGTAGTTACCTTAGAGGTACCAGGCTATGCATGATGTTTTCCATGATTCTCATCTTCGACGTCACTTCTCAGATCCATCTCATATTTTCCAACCTTAGGAGGTTGAGTTATCCATGGATGCATCGTTCATGGAGCATCATATATGGATAGTTGATCTTAGAACAAAGGTTCTATGTGGCCAGTCTATTCCTCTGGTATGAGTGCTATTGCAGCACAGGAAATTATAGGACGATACTTGGGTGTGGGAGGATGCTGTACGATCAAAGTGGCCATAGCTATTCGGGGATTAATCTTCTATGCTTCTTTTACAGGGAAATTACGAGATGAATTTATTTAAGGGGGTATGTTTTTAAGAACCCGGATCTTATTTTTTAGTTATGTTTTCCTTTTATTGTCATTTTCTAGAAAAAGAGGAATTTCTAAATTTTTTGGAAATACATGCCATGTACATTCTGAGTACATGTCATGTACTCGGTTACAACATGTAGCCATGTGCTGGCCGTGCAGCGTCCATGCACATGACCATGTGGGGGTGAACTTGAGTCCACTTAATGCGGGGTATGGACATAGAAAGTACATGCTGTGAACTTTCAATGTACACGCCTAGTATTTTCTTCTTTTATCATTAATTGCATCGGGGTCGCATCTGACGGACAAAAAGGGACTTTTCTAGGTATGGTTCATCTGAGAGCTCTCGTATAACAATGAACTTCTTCTGAGCCCTCGACTAAGCATCTGATCTACAATTTGACCGCCATCTACTACATTGGGATTGCCTCAGTAAGCTCTCTCTTCTTCTTGAGATTAATTTCATAAATCCTCTTCTTTCTCAAGTAACCCTCTGTTGAATGTTTTAGATGTTTTTGTCTATATTCTTCATTCTATGGTGATTCAATCCCTGATACTCAATTATATTGATCTCCCAAATCCATGGTAGGTGGTTTGTGCCTTTCCATAAAAATTATTTCAGTTAAATGTGCAATTTTTTCCAATACCCGTGAATGTGGTGTTGCATGTTAATTATTTTAGCACTATTGTTTTCCTGCTATGCTTGTATGATTTATTAGAGGTTAATTTAATGTTAATAGGGTTAATTTCTATGCTTTGGATGTTTTTCCCATGCATGATTGCATATTTTGATAGTTGGGTATAGTTTTCTTGTTAGGCTGCTCTTTACTTTCCCATACCTAGTTTTCTGATGGTGGGATTGTTCTAATATACTGATATGTTTTAGGTTGTTAGCTAAGATATTATTTTGGTTTACTTTGGCCGATATGTGTTGTTATAGCCACTTGATTTACATAGGTCCTTGAGAACCTGGTGTAGTAGATGATCGGGAGAATGAACGTAAGAGCTTCTCCAGAGTGTCTGTTTTACTTACGATGCGAGACCATATGGGGGATTGATGTAAGTGCTTTCTTAGAGTGTCTGTAATTGCTTGATGTGGGCCACATGGGTAATGTGATGTAAGTGCTTCCCTAGAGAAACGTTAGTTATGATACGAGAATATAGGGTGAATTGATGGTGAGTTCTTCCTCAGAGCGTCTATACTTAAGATGAACCAGAGGGGTTCGAATGAGTGTATTACCTAGAGGGTTTCTTGAAATTTTTTTAGGTAGGACCTGAGAGGATATTCAATGAGTACTTCTGAGAGGGTTACCTATTTTTTATACATTTTCTTAAGTTTCTATGTAGGACCAGAGGGGATAGGCTGAGGGTACTTCCCAAGGGGTTACATTTTGTGATTATCTTCTTTCATTAGATGTTACTTGATATTTGAAACATAAGATTGTTACTGCAGTGTACATCCATGTTTATTGTTTTCTGTACATTACCTACCAGATATTCACTGACTGTTCGGCACAGATCTTGTGGTGTTTTCCTTTTGGGATTTAGTCTCACACCCTGTTTAGGACAAAATATAATATATTGTTTCATGTATCGATAAGAAAAATATCCCTTCTATATCCGGTTCTTGATTTTCTATGGATCTGGAGAGCATGGGACAAAACTATGGTTTGCGATGATTACAAGTTTTTTATGAGTTTTCTTTTGTACTTTGGCTTAGAACTATTTTTTTATTCAACCATTGTGATTTTTTGGATGCTTTTCTAGATGTATGTATCATGCATCATTCATATATATTTCTTCTCTCCTTTATCATTTCCATTCTTCCATTGTTTAATTTTTTTGGATTATTCATGCTTCCACTATTGCTATTTGTTTTACTTCCATTGTGTTACTCTGCCGATGAGGGAATTTTTTTCCCACTATCACACCCAAGGCCCTCACTGCTAGTTGGAAGCCTCTGGTATTTGGGGAAATACACTTGAGGCCATGTGACCAACTGGATACGGGGTATCTCTGGGAGGCTTCAGGAACCGAGATGTTGAACTGGTAGCACAAGCCAAGACAGTATTACATGTAGCGCCCACCAAGTAGACATTCTGTGTAGTGCAAGACAAGTCATTTATGTGTTTATGGTATCTCTGAATTAGTGTATTGATATATATATATATATGTAGAATAATTTCAATGTCTTGTGAAATGAATAATATAAAAAAGATAAATTAAATCGAAAAAATATATCCACAATATCTCAAGGTGTGACATTAAAACTAACGGATCCACCTCCACCAATCATACAACTGCTATAGAGATACAATGATGATGAATTTTTAGAGGAACAAAAACATACCAGGACATTCATGATTCAAAGAATAAATACATAGTAAATATTGAAATTATATCAATTATAATAAGAAATAAAATGTTTCATAAACCCCAATAGGGTGAACATAAGGACTATTAGAAAAGTCTTGCTTAGCTGCCACATCAACCAACTCAAGGATAATATCAATAGAGGTGTGGTCATATGCCACCATAGATTATTGTACTACCAAGGTATACATTTAAAATTATAGCTCCTTTGCTGCAATAACAAATAAATCAACAACCATTTCCCCACAATTCTAAAAAAAAAATTCAATCGGCACCTCTATAACTACCACATAAATCCCATCCTATTCAATCTAATCCGGAATTCATGGTCAATGAATTTACGGAAAAGGTAGATCATAACCTATGATGACTACCTATGAGACTAAAATGACAGTCTGAAGTGTTGACCTCTCCATACAGTATCTTAAAGTGGCAAAGATCTCAAGGATCCTATCATAAAAATTACAAGGTACATTTCCTGGTGACACCGAGACACCTCAAATAGTTGATGCTAAGGATGTGGTTCTTAGAAATGTATGAATGACAGACCTTTAGTATCCATAAACAAGTGATTGTAATATGATTTAATAACATGACTATTTGATACAATCATCTATATAGGTGATAATGATAACATATATAAAATTGATCAAGAAAAATATCTATAAGAAAAACAAATTGAAAAGATCTTATTTGAGAGAATTCAAAAAATAAAGATTTCTATGTGGAACCACCTCCATTAAAACACTATCCCCTTTATAGAGTGGATTATGTATGATAATTTTCATGACCTACCCCACATGGGCCCTTTTTGTGACTACCTCAATCCCACATCTGATAGGCCAGGGGTTGGTGACTTTCAAAGTGTATAAATTTCCTACAATCTGGAAGCATTTGGATAAAGTACCTAAACACACAGACACACATATCTAATCCACAAAATTATGAAAACTAAACAACTAAAATAATGACCAAATAAAAATATCATTCCACAACTAGTGTGAAATATAATGTAATGGAATATTAAAAAGGAAAAAAAATACAAACCCACCACAATGTGAGTTCGTAAAATAGTCTAATAGAAACTGTAAAGAGTCCAACCTTCTCCAAGGGTGATGATAGAGGAAAAGTCCTAGTCTCGTTAAAATCCTTTATCATCCTAGATCTAGTTACACTCCACTCACTCCCTTTCTTAATAGTACACCTTCAAGAGGGACACCATTGACATAATAGAAGAAACATGCAAGAAAACTCTATGAAGAGGATGGTTTAACAATACATATCAGGATTTCACAAATAAAAATAATAAAAAATCTCCAAGTACATACCGATCAATAAAATATGTCAAAATGATGCAAAGATGAAAGTAGTATAAAAAAGAAATTAGATATACTCAGGAGAGATACCGTGACATCAAACTGTTGTAACCTACTACCGGCCACAAGATTCACCCAATGTTATGCTCATTCAGGGAGAACTCACTCCATGAACCATGTTATCATCATAGACACTCAAAAAAGTGGTCAAACTCAATTGGGACCCATCCAAAGAGAACAAAATGATCTAGTAAGAATATGATACAATGATAGGGGTCATTCTAAATATTGTTAAAGGGAAACCATCAACCTGATCTAGACAATCCATGATACAATGATAGGGGGCCACGCCTAGAATCATTGTGGGATACCTCAAAACCAATCTGGATTGACCTGATACATTTCATATCTTATTAAAATGATTCTAAAAACCCATATCATGTGGACCATTATATAAAGTGTCAATGTCATCCTAAGGGAGGTCACACATATTCCAAAAAAACTCCACTATGAATGATAGATGGTCTCCCTCTAGTGTAATAGAGGGACAACATAACTCTATCCAAGACTCATACTCTAGAGGAGATTATAATCCAACGATGTGAATGTAATTCCACATTTTATCGTCATGGAAAGGTCCCAAGGAATGAGCTCAGAAAATACTCTTCAAAACTAGGAAAACAAAGAGCCTCATGTACTCTTATAAGGTGTACATAGTATGTCATTGTATGTACATGGCATGTCCTGCTATACAAAGTCTAACTTATGTGTAAATACTTAAACAGAGTGTAGTATCCTTATAAACATTTTTTTGGATGAGTACATGGATTGTTAAGACACATAGTTCTCTTCTCCTGTTGCTTAGTCGTGTCCGTGTAACAAAGCCATGTCCATGTGTGGCAAGTCATGTCCATGTCTAGGTACATGACAGGTTATCTAGAAGTTTACTAGTACTCATGACCATGTACTCTACGGTGTACACGCCAAGTTGTCTGGGGAGGGTAACCCACTGTGTGATAGGGGACACATGTCATGTCATACATAACGTCAGTTGAAACTCTAGTGCCACGACTAGGGGGTCCCACACTGTGTTTAATTATGAAATGCAAACTATGCTGCTCAATAATTTCCATATCCATCTTGGATCTCCTCTTCATTGATCCACATTCTTCCTAGACTTTTGATATGGTCAGAACATGAAAATTGTTGTACATCTATTCATCAAGTCACTAGATATGTGGTTTTTAGGTTCAAATCATCTCTAAAATCCCCACCTCCAACCCACATCTTCCATGTGTCAAAAAATATATTTAACGGATGCTGAAAAAACTATTCATATCTATATCTAGTCATCAAATACTATTGTCACATCTCAATTGCATCACCGAAAACAAGCTTCACCTTTGGTGTCGATCCGTTTTGTCAAACAACGATTTTGTGATGGCGGATCATTGTGTATTTTACGTATCCCTAGATAAAAAGAAATAATAAGGAATAATGTAAAAATGTTCTAGAGAGATATCCAAAATAATTATGTTGATAAATTAACCTTAGATTTTGTTTGTTTTTCTCCAATTCAGTTTCCTAGAAGGATAACTGAATATGGATAATCAGTTAACCAAAAATAATCAATTCAATTCAATTAAATCTACTGACGATGGATTCATCAATTAATTTTTTTTGAATTGATCCTCATTTTTTTGGATTAATAAAATGATAATGTTAATAAAAAAACACACTACCTTGCTTTTGGATCAATTGTTGATGAATAATGGTTGTGCTATTGTTGTTGATGATATACCTCAACTATTCTAGAGTTATGATACAAGATCATTTGTTTCTCGTGAAGAATGATCTCCTACAGTAGTGTATATTTCTCCAGGCTTTATAGGTCAACCACAAGATAATTTACATAGTTGAAATCATATATAACAATCATTTCAACGTTCTAAAAAAATAAAATTATATTTTCTAATAATTTATTTTATCTATTTTGAATCCCCATCAACATTTCCCAAAAATGACACACATAGACAAATTTATGGTCATATATAAGGTAAATATGCTATTCTGGATTCAACGCTGCCCACATTTTCAGGATCAGAGAATAAATTTAGGAGTTACTCCACTTTTTTAATCAAACAATGCTTGTGTGATACTAAATATTTTAATATTTTTCAAAAAAAATACGAGAACACAATGTCTCGGAATCACATTTCTTCTCAGGTGATGGCCTCGAAAATAGTCTATATAATACCTAAATGTAATACTAGGAAAATATAAGATGTTACATTATCTACATATTTCAGATTTACATCCCAAAAAATGGTGATGCAAATAGATGAGGGTACTGACAAAAAATATGAGCCTCCTGCTACCATCTCCCCTATTAAAGATTCTCATGCTTCCAAAATACACACACCAAAGGAATCAATCACCATTAAAGGATCAAATCCATCAATTCCTCGATATCCATTGGGTACATTGAAATATTTTTTCCATCCTCGATGTCTAGATCACCCCATTCAATGTCATCTGATGGGACATGCACAATCTTCTTTACCTGTGACACATGGAAGACATTGTGTGCCTGATATAACTGCCATGGTAGTTACAATCCACAAGCCACATCACAAAATCTATGTTGTATCTAGAATGGGATAATGAACCTCAGATATACCCTTCCACCATAGACCAATATCTTTATTCCCCGTTGAGGTGAAACTCGAAGGGACACGTTGTGTCTTTCCACAAACTCAAAAAGCCTCTTACTCCTATCTGCATAAGACATCATAGTGATATATGCACTCTTTTTCCACTCATGGATGATCTACACCTTCTCTATAGTTGGATTCATCAACTCTAGTCCAATGAGTGATTACCCTCATGGTTCCTTATAGAAAAGTGGTGACCTACATGGTCTCCTCTATAAAGCCTGAAATGGGTTGATGACCATGGTAGAATGGAAATTTTTGTTGAATGAAATATCCACCAGTGGTAAGTGATCCAAATAACTATAACCAATATCTAACATGAATGTTCATATAATATCTTTAATAACCTAAATGGTGTCATCAGTCATACCATCATTTTGTGGTTCAAATGTTGGACTTTTGTCCTAATGGCTCCTAAATTCCTCCCATAATCCCTTCCACAACTGGGATCTAAAGAGATCATCATGATCTGAAACCATTGTCGATGGAACTCTATGGAGTAAAAAAATCCTAAAATGTAGAGGCATGCTATGCTCTCAAATGAAATATGATCATGGGTATCTAGGATGAGGGATGACTTGGTGAGTTAGTTAATGATCACATAGATGGTATTGGGTCCCCTAGATATACGTGGTATGTCTGTCATGATGTAATCGATATCCCATCCCAATTATATATTGGAACCTCAAGGGTTTAAGATAAACCTATTGGAATCTAGTGATAAACCTTCATTTTTTGAAATTTTAGGCACCATTATACAAAATCTTCAACTTATTTCATCATTCCTAACCACAAAAACTAATGTTCACGGTCCTAGACCATCATCACCACTCTTGGATGTAACGATAAAAGGATGTATGAAGCTCCCTCATAACCTCCTCCTGTAACTACACTTGTAGAATCATGTTTCCTAAAAATAGAAATATATTCTCCATAAATTTTTAATATCTATTATGATCATTAACTATGTATATATAAGCATGTAGGGTCTTGTGGTTGGTATCCCCACGCTATGCCTCCATAACTCACTATAAAAGTGGAGGGTCGAGAACCATCAACTAGTGTTAAGATGCCTTATCTCTATCCACAAAGGTTAAATTCAATGAGTCTAATTACATCGATGCATCACTCAACAACTGTGAAAAATATATCATGATTATAGAATTTTCCACAATGTTCCCCTTCAAAGATGTATATACAATCACAAAGTCATAGTCCTGGACGAAATCTAGCCATCATCTCTATATCAAGTTTAGATCCTTCTAAGGGAAGATATATTTGATACTCTTGTGGTTAATATAGAAGATAAAATACTCAACCATCAAGTGGTGTCACTACATCATCAAAGAAAATACTATAACTGCTAACTCAAGATCATGGGTCACATAATTATTCTCATGTGGTATCAACTGGCATGAACAATAAGAAATATCTGATTTCCTATTAATCGTGAAAAAAACAAGATCGGTTCCGGATGCATCGAATAATACAACCAACATAAAAAATTACAATGTTAACCTCAACATGGGAGCACTCTTAAACCTCTCCCTTAGCCATTGGAAAAAATACGTGCACTTTTCCATCCACAGAAAGATTCCCCTTCCATTTCAAATATGTCAAGGTTTCTTCCTCTCTTTAGAATTTGGGTAAAAAAACTATTATATTGCAATACCTATCTGAGGACTATTTTCACCTCTATAACAGTCATGGTATGTTCTAAAGAATTAAATAACTCAAGCATCATTGTATCAAATAAAACACTAGTCCATGAGATGATGATTCCCATTAAATTAACATATCAAATAAAAAAACTGGAACATCAAGAGGATTTTGTAATGTTTGTGCTCTTGGAGTGTGCCTTTTACAATCCATAATTTTCCCAAGTGATCCTCCTTTTATACAGAATAAAATATGATTTTATTGATGAATACCAACAAGAACCAATCAAAAATGGATAAAATACCAGGTTCTTGAGACCCACGAACACTGTTAGGGCATTCTTCATGAAAACCACAAACAATAAGTACTCATTACAACCGTAAATACATCTAATGTCTGTAATATTTATATCCTCACCCCTACCAATAGTTGGTGATATCCTAATACGAGTTCAATCATTGAGATCCAATTTACCCCTTTCAAATGATAAAAGAGTCTATTGACACTCAGTAGCTGATACATTTTCTTCATAATCACCTTGTTCAAGCACCATAAATCCACACATAACCTCAATCTCCCATCTACGATCTTGGAAAACACTTTTGGAGTATTCTCAGGTGAAACAGTGGGTCACACAAACCCATTTCATTGTAATTCTTTGAACTGTACCCTTATCTCAGGATATTTTCGGGTATCCATCTGATATGTAGGTGTAGATATCAATGTCTTATTAGGGTATAGATCAATGGAAAAATATATATCCATAAAATAAGTTAAAACCAAAAAATCTTCCAGAACAAAGTTCTCATGCACTGGAACCACTTCATGAAATTGAG
Source organism: Viscum album (assembly GCA_963277665.1). Taxonomy (NCBI): domain Eukaryota; kingdom Viridiplantae; phylum Streptophyta; class Magnoliopsida; order Santalales; family Viscaceae; genus Viscum; species Viscum album. The sequence continues at coordinate 393,949,001 of OY728146.1, forward strand.
GACTCATAACATCCACTAAACTACGGGATATTCTAGGCAACTGGTGAGAAATCAGATTCACCTTATGATATGTGAGTCTTTCCTATAATTCCTAGATTCCCATTTCCCAAAAAAATAGATATCATGGTCACATCACTTTGGTCAGACACCACACATCACATAAAATAGTCAATCCGAGCATGAACTGTGGATTGCTAGTCTATACAAGTAATGACCATAAATTTCCTAAATTCATCTAATAAGAGATCACAACAATGAAATTCTCCTACAAGAGTTAGATAACACTATTAGAACCAGTGTGTTGTTTTCGAGTCTCCTCACCATATTCAAAGGTATTCTCCAGGTAAACCCCACAATCTTCCCCACTCTAGTTCTGATCCACCCCACCCTATCCTCCTACAACAATAGCAGAATTTTCCCTATATACACAAGACATGAAATATGCAGGAAGATACCATGTTGGGGTGAGTATAACAACACTCAATAGGTTACCCCCAAAAACACTAATATAAAAGAAATTATTTTTCTGAGATAAAACACTCCACTAGACATGTTATCTTTAGATACAGTCAATGAAGAGGTCTAACCCATTGGGGACCCATACAAGGGGAACATTTTGGTCTATGTAGACTATGATAAAAAGATAGGGTTTCAGGCTATAGATTATTGGGGTACAACATAAACCTAATCTAGACCTACCTCACAACAAAGATAGGGTTCTTTCCTAGAACCATTTGGGGATACAAAAAACCCAATATTGATCAACCCACAACTTATTGGGTTGTATGTAAAAATTTTCACAAACCATCGTAATGTGTCCCACGTGATAGAGGATCAATGACATATTGAGCGAGGTCATGTTGATTCCACAAACCCCACATGGGATGATTGAGGATCAGATTCTTCTCACATAGAGGTACACCACAACATTATCTAAGACTCGGCCTCTAGTGGGGATTACAATAAAAAGATGTGGATGTAATGTCACTCTGTACCCTCATGGAAAGGACTAATGAAACAAAATCAACATATACTAGACTGAACATGGAAAATGAAGATCCTCAATAACTCTTGTTGGGAGTACACAATGTGTCCTAGGGGGTTCACGACATGTTATTCTGTCCAAATTCTTTCTCATGTGTAAATACTAAGATGAAAAGTAGTCTCTATATACATAGCGTTTATGATGAGTACACAGTTTTTTGTAACACATGGTTCCCTACCCGTGTTCTTGGGATATGAAAGTGTACCAAATAAATTTTAATGTACTGATCTATGTGATAAGACATGTATGTGTCTATGTACATGACATTCTAGCTGACCGTATACTAATTCCCAATTCAATGTAATCTCTAGAGTACATTATGAGTTTACCAAGGAGGGTGGCATGTCTTGTGAACCTTACTGTAACATCCCAGGTAAATGAAGAATAATACATATTTCATATTTATTAGAATTTTTGAATTAAATATTTATTTTACTTTAAAAGGGTTTCTATGTTCGATAGCGTACCCGATACAAAACAACGGGTTTCTTTGGAAACCTACGTTGCACACTAATAATATAATATTATTATTTTAAATGGCAGTTAACTCCTATCTATTATATTGTAACGAATGAATGAAACTAACTACAATATTATTATACAAGATTTTTAAAAGAATTTACATTTAGCAAAAAAAATTTAGAGGCTTAAAATGTGAATGAATCTAATTTTAAGCATGATTTACATTAAAAGGCCGATTTATCGCCTTTTAATGGAGAACCCTCCTTAAATATACTTTTGGTTATTTTAATGCATTATAATTTACCAAATAAAATACTTCTTTATAATGTTTACAACAAATTTTACTTTGGGTAATTTTTTGGTATTTTTCTGATAAAGTACATTTTTAATGAATAGTGAAAATATTGTATTTTATTTCAAAAGAGCCTTTTAATCTAATTTATTTATATGGTTAAATTATATTTTCTATTGGTTTTATCTTGAAATTAAAATATATTTTTACCATTTAATCCAATATTGGTCATTGGAATTAATTTCACTTTGAAATTTGACATAAACAAGTATCAATCTTTTGATAGTTATTGTTTCTTAAAAACACTCTATTTGTTTTGATAACGGGAATTAATTTTAAAATTAATTAATTCCACTTCTATGTTTCAAATTTTTAAAAATAGAAAACATTTTTTAATTTGGAATATCAAATATATCTTAGGCAGAAGTTTTGGAATTTTTATGAAAAACATCAATTTTTGATGAATAGTGACACCACTTAGTGGTAGTTAAAAAACTGGCTTTTCATTTAAAAGAAATTTTTCCACTTATGTGAATAGAATTTAGAAAATCCAACATACATGGTTTTTATGAGGTACTAAAATGTGGTTTATTAAGATGAAAATAATTTTTGGTGAATAGTAACCTTTGACTTTTATTTACCACAGTTAAAGGTAAATAGGATAATTCAAGGTTAAAAAACATTATAATAATTCAAAATTCCCTTAACACTGGTTCAAACATTATTGGTTGAGTCATTGAAGACCATGGGCATATTTGGGTCGATTTTGGGACCCCATTGATCCACTTGGGAGTGAAAATGACAATTTAGATTAATTAATTTAATGTAAAGACAAAATTGAAAATAAAAAAAAACTATTTTAGTGAAATAATTTTTATACGGTGTTATAAAAGTCATATTTTCTACTATAAATATTCATTGGAATGATAAAAATATTTAATACTTCATAATATTTTTTTATAATTTGTAGACATTGAATAAGTTAAATTATTTATGACACATTAATGATGTAGTAATTACCTTATTAATAAATGATTTAAATAAATAATATTATAATAATTAAAATATTATCCAAAACATGTCCAATTCTGATTGGATGATTTTATTTTGACCATGAGTAATCTTTTATTTGACTATAATGATTTTTGGACCTTTAGAAATAGAATATAATTATATAATAAAATAATACTTTCACACTTTCCTAAAGAGCCCCTCCTCTCCCTTATAAAAGGAGACCAATTAAAACCAATTCCACACACCTCTCAAGCCATTTAGCCTATCCAAACTCTGCCCAATTAAGCACTCAACATCCCTATACTCCTCATAGAAGCCTTAACATAGGCATAAGGAATTTTAAGAAGTATTTTGGTTCAAACCCAAGGGAGTTACCCAAATTAAAGGTAACAATTTCTCTTAAATTGATTTCTATTATTTAACTTCTACAACCCCTAAAATCTTTTAATTTATTTTATTTTGAAAAAACAAAACTATTCTCAGAATACTAGTATGTTTAATGAGAATTATTAGAACTAAACTTACACAGACCTCCATCTAATGGATGAAGATCATAATGTTTTTGTGGATAGGAAACTAACGCCTCATGAAACGATGATTGTTCAATTATATATTACCACCTATCATGGTGGAAATTATGATGGAACTGTAATTATATATGATATATGTTATTTTTATGATTTCCTTATGTTTATGTACTTCCCATTTATAGCACACCATTATGGTTTCCATAGTGGGTAAATACGATAATCTCATTTATGGAAGTATGGACTACTGCCCCTTAAAGTGATTAGATTCGTTAATACCTTATGTGGGATGTATAAAGGATGGAGTTAATGATATTATATATGATATTATACTAGAATTATAATATACCTTTGTATCATTATGTTTTATTTCTATTAAAATAAGAAATAGAAATGAAAGTAGCGTTCATGCGTACGTACGTCTGACCGTCTCCATGAACGGTGCATTTCTTTTCTTACCTATAAATGTTATGTGCCATTATAAAAACATGTACATACTGGATATATATGATATATATGATATCCAAATCATGAATATCATTCTGGTTATAATGAACATTTTACCACATGGACAACTTGTAAATATAAGGGGTTCAATTTTACTAAAGTACCAAATGTCGAAAAAATGAACGTTATTAACTTAAATGATTCCATAAAGTGTATAAAATTGTACTAAGTGATATAAAAGGAATAATAAACAAGAAAAATCTTCTTAATCAATTAGAAATTATCTTTAGTTTGTTATTCAGGAGATTAAAGAACAATCGAGTCAAGTCAGACTCAAGGTAAGGGACTTCGTCTCAATCTCCTTTCATTGGGGCATTTTTAGTTTTATACACAACTTTATTTTATATATTGTATAAAACCATTTGACTTTTAATTTTATTCAAATCAAATCTTTTTATATGAAGTGTTTTACTAAATGAAAAAAAGGAATTTTTTTAACGTAAGCAGTGACAACGACCTTTCCGCCGCCACGAGAATTATTTGATCTTTGGCTTTCTTAACATGCCAGAATATTTTTTAAAAGGAAAAATAAATACCATATACTAAATTTATGTATTTTGGTATTGAAAATAATTTTGAGAATGGATTTAATATTTCAATTCCATGAAATTATATTTTTTTATTTCAATGTGGAAATTTTATCTTTCCTTTCTGCTTATGTTATGTGTTATAATAATGTTATAGTTCTTGGGAATTATTTACAAATACGGGTGGTTACATGATAAACCTAGGGTGGGTGAGCCCAAGATAGCTCTCTAATGCATTGGGTAATGTGACAGAAGTAAACATGAATGTTTCTCCTAAGAGATTTAGGGAATATACTATGATGGGTATTCCAAAGTAACTCCCTGTGTAGTTTTGATAGCTACAATGTAATTATGATATAGATACCACAAGTTACCTTTATGATTAATGATTTCTATGTTTCTTTCATAAATCTTATGATTTCATGAGGTAAGTAAAAGAGTTCATCTTTTGTATGTATTTATGAAAAAATATTTTCATTCTTTGTTTTATTACCCTTACTGAGCTTTATATTCTCATCCCAAGTTTTGAAATGTTTTCACGGGACTTAAAGATGAATAACGTCAATGATGCGATCAAGGAAAAGTCATGTTGTCTAAAACATGGAACTAGACATGACTCTTTTTTTCAAGAGTTTTTATTTTATAAAAAAATGGAAACTGTGTGGATATGTCTACCTTGTAATCTTTTGAGATGTAATAGTTAGGTCCTAATTCTATAAAACTGTAAACCTAAAAAGATATTCAATGTGAATTATTCATTTAATTCAATATTATGTAATGTTTAAGGTCAGTTCCTTATAGTTGGTATCAAAGGAAAAGGAGGTAGGAATGAATCCGATCCTTGGGAACTCTTAAATGTATGTGTTGGACGAAGCATGGCTCTCCACCCAAGGGCTTCATGGGGAAATGGCTGCCCCTCAGGATGGTGGTGTGTCTCACCCAGGGGGTGTATATGCCCATGCAGTGCCCTGATAGGAATCAATTGTAGTCTACTGGAAGCAATTCTTGACTGTTATATTTTGTATCAGAAGTCGGTTTAGATAACCTTAGGAGTTATGGTATTGTTAAATCAATATCCATAAAGTAATTTATGTTAATATTGATATCATATTGTATTTATAGATTTCCATTTTGCTTCCCCTAGGATATTTCTATGTTCAGAATGGTTTTCCACAGAGGAAACATGGAAGCTATGTTGGGAAGACATCAGGAGGAAGACAACCTTCCAAATCAGTAACATGGGATGGTCAGAATCAGAACTGAACAATTTGTTGCAGTGATGAAACAGTTAACTTAGTTGATAGACGGTGGTGGTATCTATGTACAAGATCATCCCGATCAGCCACAGAGGAACATGTCCACAGTTGAGAATTTCATGAGGCAATATCCCTCATCATTCAGAGGATCATATGACCCTATTCTAGCTGAAGGATGGATTAAATCACTGGAGAATATTTTTGATGTCATGGGTTGTTTAGAGCATCAAAATGTTAGTCTTGAAGTTTACTGTTTTGAAGGTGAAGATGATCATTGGTGTTCTGTGGTGAAAAATATCAGGGATAGTGAAGAGATTGATGCTCTCAGTTGTGATGAAGTTAAAGGTATGTTTCTTGAGAAATATTTTCCTATGCTGGTTCATCTTAGGATGGTAAATAAATTCCTGGAATTGAGGTAGGAGGAGACTTAGTGGCTACTTATGAAGAAAAATTCACTCGACTGGTAAGGTATGCTCCAAATTTCATACGATATCTTGATAGTAAAATCAATCATTTTTACTCAAGATTAAACCCAAATTATCAAAGGGATTTTTCTTTTCGTGGGTTCAAAAGTTATGAAAAGCTTATTCGTTGCGCAGAGAAGGATGTAATTGAGTTTTTCGAAGATCAAGTATTCTTTGAAAAACAACAGAATAAGAGGACGAGGTGGTAGGGGAATGGAAAGAACTCTTCAAAAAAGTCTGAAGGTATGAAACTTAAGTTTACAATTTGTGAAAATTGTGGTAAAAGGCATGCTGGGGAATGTCTTCTGAATTATTCTATGTTCTACAGATGTGGTAAAATGGGACATAAGGCACATAATTGCACTGAAAAATATTAGGGTAATGGTAAGACAAAATCTCATTTACAGTCAGTAAAATGTATTATGTCAATGAAATGGGTCATTATGAAAATCAGTGTCCAAAAAAGAACTCTACCAAAGGAAATAAGTCAGAGTACAACCAGAGTGGGGTGGAGAAATCCTTTGCAACTACTTCAGTAGATGTTGGGCCATCAAATGAAGTTGTATCAGCTACGCTATTTGTTTGTTCATATTATGCCAACGTGTTTTTTGATTCGGGGTCTACACACTCTTTCATTTCTAAGAAGTTTTCTAGTAAATTGGGAATTCCAACTGAAGATATGAATACATAACTTATGGTAAAATCAGAATGAGGAAATTTAGAGACAGAAAGAAAATAGAAGAACATTCTTGTCCTTGTGTGTAGAAAGAATCAACCTGCAAACCTATTTGTTTTTCCCCTAGTAGAGTTTTATGTTATTTTGGCATGGATTGGATTTTTGTTTATCATGCTATGATTGATTGCAGAGCTAAAGTGGTTTCTTTTCAGAATGATTTTCAGTTTGTGTACAAGAATGAACCCTTTCTTTTGATAACATATCAGGAAGTTGAAAAACTGGTAAAATATGGAAATGAATATTACCTTGCACATATTGTTGAAAAGAAAGGAACTATTTAGATTAATGATGTGCCAGTGGTAAATGAGTACCTTGATGCTTTCTCTGATGAGTTTCCAGGTATTATACCTAATGGGGAAGTTGAATTTACTGTGGATATAGTTTTTGATGCTAGGAAAATTTCAAAACTCCCTTATAGAATGGATCAAATTTAAATTTTAGAGTTAAAGAATCAATTGGAAGAGTTATTAGATAAAGGTTTCATTCGACCTAGCACGTCATCATGGGGTGCTCCTGTCTTGTTTTTTTAAAAGAAATATGGTTCAATGAGACTTTTCATTGATTATAGAGCCTTGAATAACATCACTATTAAGAATAAGTATCCTTTTCCTCATATCGATGATTTATTTAATCAGCTTCAGATAGTTCATATTTTTTCGAACATTAACATGAGGTCAGGGTACTATCGGTTGAAAATAAAGGAAGAAGTCATTCCAAAGACTACGTTTCGTACTAGATATGGCCTATATGAATTTTTAGTTATGCCTTTTGGGTTAACCAATGTACCTGTTGTATTCAAGGATCTAATGAATAAAATTTTCTGTGAGTTCTTGGATAAGTTTGTGGTTGTGTTCATTGATGATATTTTGGATTATTCCAAATGTAAGGAGAAACATGAATGTCATTTAAGGGTTTTCTTGTAAAGTATAAAAGAAAATAAACTTTTTGGGATATTTAGAAAGTGTGAGTTTTGGTTAGAACAAATTTCATTCCTTGGTCACATTGTTTCAAAAAATGGCATAACTGTTGATCATGCTAAAACAAAAGTTGTTGAATAATGGCCAAGACCCACAAATATAACTGATATTCATAGTTGTTTTGGTTTTTCAGGTTATTACCAGAGGTTTCTTGAAAATTTTTCACGGTTATCTAGTAAAATGACTAAGTTAACTCGAAAAAGTGTTATGTTCATCTGGACAAAAGATTGTGATGATTTTTTTCAATAATTGAAAAAAAGATGGGTGAATGCTCCAGTTTTGGCACTTCCTAAAATGGTGAGTTTTTATCTACAATGATTCTTCATTGAAAGGAATGGGTTGTTTCTTAATGCAAAATGATCATGTAATTGCTTATGCTTCACGTCATTTGAAACCACATGAGTTAAATTACCCTACACATGATTTGGAATTTGCTGCTGTTGTTTTTTCGTTAAAAATTGGGAGCCATCATTTGTATGTAGTGAAGTGTGAAATATATACTAATCACAAAAGTTTGATGTATATATTCACTAAAAAATAATTGATCATGAGACATAGGAGATGGTTGGAATTAATCAAGGATTACGATCACACGATCACTTATCATCCGGGGAAAGAAAATAAAGTGGATGATTCTTTGAGTCAAATAAGTAATACTTCATTAACCATTTTATATTTTGAATGATATCCTTTGGTTTATTATTTGATAAAAATAGGCATAGAAGTTGTTGTTGCTGAAAATTATTCTATTTTGTTTTAGGTTTCAGTGAAATCATCTCTATCAGACAGAATTAATCAAGCGTAGAAGGGAGATAGTGAGTTATAGAAAAAGGTTGTGTTGGTTCTGAAGGGTAAGTTAACTAATTTTAACATTGGTAATGATTGTGTTTTGAGATTTGGAAAGAGATTATGTGTTCCATGTGATTCACAGTTTAAGAATGAGTTGTTATGTGATTCTCATAGTTCATCGTTTTCAGTTTATCATGGAATTACTAAGATGTACATAGATCTTCGGGAGTATTACTGGTTGGATGGAATGAAAAGAGATATTGCTGATTTTACTGTGAAGTGTTTGACTTGTCAGCAGGTTAAAGCATAGAAACAGTTACTTAAAGGAATGATTTAGCCTCTACCGGTGCCAGAGTGGAAATGGGAATATATATCCATAGACTTCGTTGTTGGATTACCAAAGACATATCGAGGTAATAATGCAATATGGGTAATAGTTGATCGATTGACTATATCTCCTCATTTCCATCCTATTAGAGATACTTGGTCTCTAGATCAACTTGCTCGGTTGTATGTTAAAGAGATAATCAAGTTTCATAGAGTTCCCCTCTCCTTTGTGTCTGATCGTGATCCAAGGTTCACTTCTAACTTTTGGAATGTCCTTCAGAAGTCATTGAGTACTGAATGAAACTTTATTACAAATTTTCATCCTCAATAAGATGGGAAGTCATAATGAACAATTCAGACCTTGAAGGATATGATATGTGCTTGCTCGATGGATTATCAAGGAAGTTGGGACAAACACCTTTCTTTGGTTGAATTTTCATATAGTAACAGTTTTCTTTCTGGTATACATATGGCTCCATTTGAGGAATTATATAGAAAGCATTGTCGAATTCCATCTTTTTGGGATGAAGTTGGTGAAAGGAGGGTGATGGGACCTTAATTGGTAGAAGAGATGGCAGAGAATGTTCTGTTGATTCAGAAGCATATGAGAACAGCTCAAAGAAGACAGAAAAGTTATACAGATAACCAAAGAAAGGATCTTTCCTTTGAGGCAGGTGATCATGTCATTCTCAAAGTTTTTCCATGGAAAAGAGTGATGCAATTGGTAAGAAGGGAAATTCGAGTCTGAGGTTCATTCGACCTTATGAAATTATGGAGAAAGTTGGATGGGTTGCGTATAGAGTGGCTTTTCCTCCATGTTTATCCATGGTACACAATGTTTTTCATGTTTTGATGTTTATAAAGTATATTCCAGATCCATCTAATGTTTTGAGCCCAGACGTAGTTCAGTTGGAAGAGAATCACTCCTATGAAGAAAAGCCTGTCCAGATACTTGACCATAGAGAGAAAGTGTTGCGGAATAAGGTAATTCACCAGTTAAAGGTTTTGTGGGAAAAACATATGGTTGAAGAGGCAATGTGGGAATCTGAAAATGCTATGAGGGATAAATACCCCCACTTATTTTGATAATTGAATAAAAATTACAAGGACTCAATTCCCAAAAGGGGGGAAGGATGTAACATCCCAAGTAAATGAAGTATAATACATATTTCATATTTATTAATATTTGTGAAATAAATATTAATTTCACTTTAAAGGTGTTGCTATGTTTGATAGCATACACCATACGCAACATCAGGTTTCTTTGGAAACGTACGTTGAAGACTAATAATATAATATTATTATTTTAATTCATAGTTAACTCCTAGTCGTTGTATTGTAAAGAATGAATGAAACTAACTGAAATATTATTATACATGATTTTTAAGTGAATTTAAATTTATCAAATAAAATTTAGTGGCTTAAAATGTGAATGATTCTATTTTTAAGCATAATTTACATTAAAAGGCCGATTTATCACCTTTTAATGGTGAACCCTCTTTAAATATATTTTTGGTCAGTTTAATAAATTTTAATTGAAAAAATAAAATCCTTCTTTAGAATGGGGACATCAAATTTTACTTTGGGTAATTTTGTGGTATTTTTTTGATAAAGTACATTTTTTTAATTAATAGTGAAAAATATTGTATTTTAATTCAAAAGTGACTTTTAATATAATTTATTTATATGGTTGGATTATCCTTTTAATTGGTTTTAAATTAAAATTAAAATATATTTTTTCCATTTAATCCAATGTTGGTCATTGGATTTAATTTCACTTTGAAATTGGACATAAACAAGAATCAATCTTTTGATAGTTATTGTTTCTTAAAAACACGCTATTTGTTTTGATAACGGGAATCAATTTTAAAATCAATTAATTCCACTTCTATGTTTTGAATTTGGAAAAATAGACATCATTTTTGAATTCGGAATATCAAATATAGCTTAGGCCTAATTTTCGGTATTTTGCTGAAAAACATCAATTTTTGATGAATAGTGACACCACTTAGTGGTAGTAAAAAAACAGACCTTTTCATTTAAATGAAATTTTACAACTTCTGTGAATAGAATTTCCAAAATTCAAGATACATGGTTGTTATCAATATGTAAAATGTGGTTCATTAAGATGAAAATATTTTTTGGTGAATAGTAACTTTTGACTTTTATTTACCGCAGTTAAAGGTAAATAGGATAAATCAAGGTTAAAAGAATATTATAATAATTCAAAATTACCTTAACACTTATCCAAGAATTCTTTTTTGAGTCATTTACGACTATGGGCATCTTTGGGTCGATATTGGGACCCCATTGATCCACTTGGCAGGGAAAATGATTATTTAGATTAATTAATTTAATGTAAAGACAAAATTGACAATAACAAATATCTTTTAGTAAATTAATTTATATATGGTGTTATATAGGTCATAGTTTTGAATATAAATATTCATTGGAAATCTATAAATATTTCCTACATGATAGTAATTTTTTTTCTAATTTTTAGACATCGAATAAATTAAATTATTTATGACACAATAATGATGAAGTATTTAGATCATTAATAAATGATTTAAATAAATAATATTATAATGATTAAAATATTAATCACAACATGTCCAATTTGGATTGGATGATTTTCTTTCAACCATGAGTCATCTTATCTTCGACAATAATGATTTTTGGGCCTTTAGAAACCGAATATCATTAAATAATAAAATAAAAGTTTAACACTTTCCAAAAGAGCCCCTCCTCTCCCTTATAAAAGGAGACCACTTCTAACCAATACCACACACCTAACAAGCCATTTTGATTGTCCAAAATCTTCCCAATTAATCTCTCAACATCCCTCTCATCCTCTTAGAAGCCTTAACTTAGGCATAAGGCATTTCAAGAAGTCCTTCGTTTCAAACTAAAGGGAGTTACCGAAATTAAAGGTATCATTTTCTCTTAAATTGTTTTCTTTTATTTTACTTCTACAATCCCTAATCTCATTTTATTTCTTTTTTTTTGTAACAACACTAGTATCATTAATATACTAGTATGTTGTTATGAGAAGTATTATAACTAAACTTACATAAACCTCTATCTAATGGATGTTGAACATAATGTTTTTGTTGATGGAAAACTAACGCCTCACGAAACGATGATGGTTCAATTACATCTTACCGCATCTCATGGTGGCCATTATGATTGAACTATATATATATATATATATATGATATTTGTTATGTTTATGATTTTATTTATTCTTCTGTACTTCCCATTAATAGCACACCTTTGTTGTTTCCATAGTGGGTAAATATGATAATCTCATTTGAGGAAGTGCGGACTACCGCCCCCTCAATGTGATTAATTAGTTAATGCCTGATGTGGGATGTATAAAGGATGGAGTTAAAGATATTATATATGATATTATATAGGAATTATAATATAACTATTTATCCTTATGTTTTATTTCCATTAAAATAATTAATAGAAATGAATGTAGCGTTCATGCGTACGTACAGCTTACCATCACCATGAACGGTGCATTTCATTTCTTACCTCTAAATGTTATGTACTATTATAAAAACATGTATATACTAGATATATATGATATATATGATATCAAAATCATTAATATCATTCTGGATATAATGAACCTTTGACCACATGGAAAACTTGTAAATATAAGGTGTTCATTTTTATTCAAGTACCAAATATCGACAAAATGAACATTATGAACATAAATTATTGAATAAAGTTTATAACATGGTAATAAGTTATATACATGGAATAATAAACATGAAAATGTTTTTTAAGAAACTATAAATTAACTTTAGTTTATTATTCATGAGATTTAAAAATGATTGAGTCAAGTCGGATGCGAGGTAAGGGACTTCGTCTCAATCTCCTTTCATTGAGGCATTTTTAGTTTTATACACGACATTATTTTATATGGTGTATAAAACCCTTTGACTTTTAGTTTTATTCAAAGGGAATATTTTTATACAAAGATTTTTACTAAATGACAAAAAGGAATGTTTTTTTAACGTAAGCGGTTACAATGACCTTTCTGCCGTCACGAGTATTATTTGATCTTTGGCTTCCTTAACAAGCTAGAATGTTTTGTAAAAAGAAAAATAAATACCATATACTCAATTTACATATTTTGGTATTGAAAATTATTTTGAGAATGGATTTATCATTTCAATGTCTTAAATTGCTATTTTTTTATTGCAATATAGGAATGTTATCTTTATTTTATGCTTATGTTATGTGTTATAATCATGTTATGGTTCTTCGCCATTATTTATGAATATGGGTGGTTCCATGATAAACCTTGGGCAAGTGAGCCCAAGATAGCTCTCCAATGCATTGGGTAATGTGACAGAGGTAAACATGAATATTTCTCCTAATAGATTTAGGGAATATACTGTGATGGGTAATCCAATGTAACTCTCTATGTAGTTGTGATAGCTAAAAAGTAAGTATCGTATGGGTTCCACATGTTACCTTTATGATTAATGATTTCTATGTGTCTTTCATAAATCGTATGATTTCATGAGGTAAGTAAAAGTGTTCATATTTCGTATTTACTTATGAACAAATGTTTTCATTATTTGTTTTATAACCATTACTAAGCTTTGTATGCTCATCCCAAGTTTTGAAATGTTTTCAAAGGAAATAATGATGAAAAAAATAAAGGATGGGATCAAGGAAAAGTCATGCTGTCTAAAACATGGAACTAGACATGACTCTTTTTTTCAAGAGTTTTTATTTTATTAAAAAATGGAAACTGTGTAGATATGTCTACCTTGTAATATTTTGAGATGTAATAGTTATGTCCTAATTATCTAAAACTCTAAAATAGAAAAGATTCCCAATGTGAATTATTCATTTAATTCAATATTATGTATTGTTGAAGGCCATGTCCTTATAGTTGGTATCAATTTAAAAGGAAGTCAGAATAAATCTGATCCTTGGGAACTCATACATGTCAGCATTGGACTAAGCATGGATCTACGACCAAGGGCTTCATGGGGAAATGGCTGCCAATGGGGATAGTGGTGTGTCCTGCCCAGGGGGTGTGGCCACCCATGGAGTGCCCTGATAGTTATCAATTATAGTCCACTGGAAGCAATTCCAGACCATTATAGTTGGTATCAGAGGTTGGTTTATATACCGTTATGAGGCTTGGTACTGTTAAATTAATATCGATAATGTAATTTATTTTAATATTGATATCATATAGAATTTACATATTACCATGTTGCTTATCCTGAGATATTTCTATGATCGGATTGGTTTTCCGCAGAGGAAACAAGGAAGCTATGTTGGGATGACATCAGGAGGAAGACAACCTTCAAAATCAGAAACTTGGGATGGTCAGAATCAGAACTGGACAGTTTTTTGCAATGATGGAACAATTGACTCAGGGGATAAACGGTGGTGGTATCCATGTATGAGATCAGCTAGATCTACAATAGAGGAACATGTCAGTAGTGGAGCATTTCATGAGGCAAAATACCCCATCATTCAGAGGATCGTCTTACCCTGTTCTAGATGAAGGATGGATTATAGCACTGGAGAAGATTTTTGATGTCATGGGTTGTTCAGAACATCAAAAGGTTAGTCTTACAGTTTTCCATTTTTAAGGTGAAGCTGATCAGTGGTGGTCGATGGTGAAAAATATCAAGGATAATGATGAGATTGATGCTCTCAATTGGGATGAATTAAAAGGTATATTTCTTGAGAAATATTTTCCTAAGGTGGTTTTTCTTAGGATGGAAAAACAATTCCTGGAATTGAGGCAAGAGCATGAATCAATGTCTGCTTATGAAGAAAAATTCACTCAACTAGCAAGGTATGCTCCAAATTTCATTCGAGATCTTGATAGTAAAATCAAAATTTTTTTACTCTGGATTAATGCCAACTTATCGAAGGGTTTAGCTTCTCGTGAGATAATAAGTTATAAAAAACTTGTTCGTTTTGCGGAGAAGGTGGAAATGGAGTTTGACAATGATCAGGTATTCTTTGTCAAATAATAGAATAAGAGGAAGAGGTGGCAGGAAAAAGGGAAGAACTCTTCAAAAAAGTCTGATGGTAAGAAACTTAAGTTTACAATTTGTAAAAATTGTGGTAAAAATAATGATGGGGAATGTCTTTTTAATTCTGGTAAGTGCTTCTGATGTTTTAAAATGGGACATAAGCCTCGTAATTGCACTGAAAAAGATCAGGGTAATGGTAAGAAAAAAACTGATTTAGAGTCAGTAAAATGTTTTAAGTGCAATAAAATGGGTTATTATGCAAATGAGTGTCCAAAAAAGAACTCAACTGAAGGAAAGTAGCAAAACTATAAGAATATAGGGGTGGAGATATCCTTGGAAACTACTTCAGCAGATGTTGGTCCATCAAATTAAGTTGTATCAGGTACACTTTTTGTTTGTTCAGATTATGAAAATGTGTTGTTTGATTCAAGGTCTACACACTCTTTCATTTCTGATAAGTTTTCTTGAAAATTGGGCTTTCCAAATAAAGTTATGAATATAAAATTTATGGTAAAAACACCTTGAGGAAATTTGGAGACAAAAATAATACATAAGAACATTCTTGTCCTTATGTGTGGAAAGAATCTACCTGCAAACCTTATTGTTTTTACTATAGTAGATTTGATGTTATTTTGGGCATGGATTGGAATTCTATTTATCATGTTAAGATCGATTTCAGAGTTAAATAGGTTTCCATTCAGAATTATTTTCAGTTTTTTTTACAACAATGAACCATTGATATTGATAACATATCAGGAAGTCGAAAAACTGGTAAAAGATGGAAATGATTGTTACCTTGCACATATTGTTGAAAGCAAAGGAACTGTTCAGATTAATGATGTGCCAGTGGTAAATGAGCACCTTGATGATTTTCCTATTGAGCTGCCTGTTATTATACCTGATCGGGTAGTTGAATTAGTTCTTGATGCGAAGACAATTGCAAAACCCCCTTATCTAATGGAATAAATTTAACTTTTAGAGTTAAAGAAGAAATTGCAAGAGTTATTAGATAATAGTTTCATTTAAACTATCCAATCACCATGGGGTTCTCATGTCTTGTTTGCTAAAAATAATGATGGTTCAATGAGACATTTCCTTGATTATAGATCATTGAATAACATCGCAGTTAATAATAAGTATCCTTTTCCTCATATCGATGATTATTTTTTTGATCAGCTCCAGGGAGCTCAGTATTTTTTGAAGATTGACATCAGGTCGGGGCACCATCAGTTGAATGTAAAGGAATCAGACATTCCAAAGACGACGTTTTGTACTAGATATGGCCATTACAAATTTGTAGTTAGGCCTTTTGAGTTAACCAACGCACCTACTATATTGATGGATCTTATGAATAAAATTTTCCGTGAGTTCTTGGATAAGTTTTTGGTTTTGTTTATAGATGATATTTTGGTTTATTCCAAATGTAAGTAGGAACATGAAAGTAATATAAGGGTTGTCTTTCAAACTTTAAATGAAAAGAAACTTTATGGGAAATTCATCAAGTGTGAGTTTTGGTTACAAAAAATTTCATTCCTTGGTCAGATTGTTTCAAAAAATGGAATAACTGTTGATCCTTCTAAAACAAAAGTTGCTGAAGAATGGAAAAGTCCCACAAATATAGCCGAGATTTGTAGTTTTCTTTGTTTGGAAGGTTATTATCAGAGGTTTGTTGAATATTTTGCATGGTTATCTAGTACAATGACTTTGTTAACTCGAAAAGGTGTTAAATTCATCTAGAAAAAAGAATGGGATGATTGTTTTCAAGAATTGAAAAGAAGATTGGTTAATGCTCCACATTTGTCACTTCCAGAAATGGTGAGTTTGTTATCTACGGTGACTCTTTGTTGAACGTACTGGGATGGGTCCAAATGAAAAATGATCAGGTAATTGCGTATGCTTCACGTCATTTGAAACCACATGAGTTAAATTACCCTACAGTTCAATTTGAAATAGCTTCTATTGATTTTGCTTTAAAAATATAGAGGCATCATTTGTATGGAGTGAAGTGTGAAATATATACTAATCACAAAAGTTTGAAGTATATATTCACTCAGAAATAATTGAACATGAGATAGAGGAGATGGTTGGAATTAATAAAGGATTATGATTGCACGATCCTTTATCATCTGAGGAAAGCAAATAATGTGGCTTATGCTTTGAGTCGAAAAAGTAATACATCATTAACCATGTTACGTTTGGAACTAGATTCCTTGGTTTTTGATTTGATAAAAATTGGAATAGAAGTTGTTGTTGCAGGAAATTCTTTTATTTTGTTTTATGTGTCAGTGAAATCATCTCTATCAGAAAGAATTAAGCAAGCGCAAAAGGGAGATAGTGAGTTACAGAAAAAGGTTGTGTTGGTTCCGAAGGGTAAGTTGCCTGATTTTAACATTGATCTTGATTGTGTTTTGTGATTTGGAAAGAGATTATGTGTTCCTTGTGATTCACAGTTGAAGAATGATTTATTATGTGTAGCTCATAGTTCTTTATTTTCAGTTCATCCTGGCAGTACTAAGATGTACAGAGATCTTCGGGAGTATTACTGGTGGGATGGAATGAAAAGATATATTGATGATTTTACTATGAAGTGTTTCACTTGTTAGTAGGTTAAAGTAGAGAAACAATTACTGAAAGGAATTCTTCATCCTCTACTGGTGCCTGAGTGGTAATTGGAAAATATATCGATGGACGTCGTTGTGGGATTACCAAAGACATCTCATGGTAATAATGCAATATTTTTAATAGTTGATCAATTAACTAAATATCCTAATTTCCTTAATATTAGAGATAATTTGTCTCTAGATCAACTTGCTCAGTTGTATGTTAAAGAGATAGTCAGGTTGCCTAGATTTACCCTCTCCATTGTATTTCATCGTGATCCCACGTTCACTTCTAACTTTTGGAAAGGCCTTCAGAAGTCATTGGCTACTGAATTAAAATTTAGTACAACTTTTCATCCTCAATCAGATGGGCATTCATAATGAACAATTCAGACCTTGGAGGATATGCTTCATGCTTGCTCGATGGATTATCAGGGAAGTTGGTACAAACACATTTCTTTGGTTGAATTTTCATATAATAACAGTTTTCATTCTAGTATACAGATGACTCCATTTGAAGAATTATATGGAAAACATTTTTGAAGTCCAGATTTTTGCGATGATGTTGGTGAAAGGAAGCTAATGGGACCAGAATTGGTAGAAGAGATGGTAGAGAAAGTTTAGTTAATTCAATAGCACATGAGAATATGTCAGCGCAGACAGAAATGTTATGCAGATAACCAGATGAAGGATTTTTCCTTTGAGATAGGTAATCATGCATTTCTCAATGTTTCTCCAGGGAAAAGAGTGATGCATTTTGGTAAGAAGGGAAAGTTGAGACTGAGGATCATTGGACCTTATAAAATTATGGTGAATGTTAAATCAGTTGCCTATATAGTGGCTTTACCGCCATGTTTATCCTAGGTACACAATGTTTTTCATGGTTCGATATTGAGAAATTATATGCCAGATCCATCTCATGTTTTGAGCCTCGAGGTAGTTCAGTTGGAAGAGAATCTCTCTTATGAAGAACAACCATTCCAAATTCTTGACCGTAGAGAGAAAGTGTTGTGGAAGAAGGTATTTCACCAGGTAATGGTTTTGTGGAAAAACCATATGGTTGAAGATCAAATGTGGGAATCTGAAAATGCTATGAGGGATAAATACCCCCCACTTATTTTGATATGTGAATAAAAAATGTGACGACGCAATTCCCAAAAGAGGGGAAGGATGTAACATCCCTGGTAAATGAAGAATAAGACATATTTCATATTTATTAATATTTGTGAATTAAATATTAATTTTACTTTAAATGGGTTGCTATGTTCGATTGCGTACCCGATACGCAACAACGGGTTTCGTTGGAATCTTACGTTGTACACTAATAATATAATATTATTATTTTAAATTGTAGTTAAATCCAAGCCATTGTATTGGCAGGAATGAATGAAACTAACTGAAATATTATTATAAATGATTGTTAATTAAATTTACATTTATCCAATACAAGTTAGAGGCTTAAAGTATGAATGAATCTATTTTTAAGCATAATTTACATTAAAAGGCATATTTATCACCTTTTAATGGAGAACCCTATTTATATATAGTTTAGGTCAGTTTAATACATTATAATTGACCAAGTAAAATCCTTCTTTAGAATGGGGAATTCAAATTTTACTTTGGGTAATTTTTTGGTATTTTTCTGATAAAGTACTTTTTTTAATGAACATTAAAAAATATTGTATTTTAATTCCAAAGTGCTTTTAATTTAATTTATTTTTATGGATAGATTATATATTTAGTTAGTTTTTAATTGAAATTAAAATATATTTTTACCATTTAATCCAATGTTGGTAAATTTAATTAATTTCACTTTGAAATAGCACATAAACAAGTATCAATCTTTTGAAAGTCATTGTTTCATAAAAACACTCTATTTATTTTGATAATAGGAATTAATTTTAAAATTAATTAATTCCAATTCTATGTTTTGAATTTTAAAAAATATAGATCATTTTTTAATTTAGAATATCAAATATAGCTTAGGCTGAATTGTTGGTAATTTTCTGAAAAACTTCAATTTTTGATGAATAGTGACACCACTTAGTGGTAGTTAAAAAAAACTAAAATTTTCATTCAAATGAAATTTTACCACTTCTGTGAATAGAATTTCGAAAATATGACATACATGGTTGTCATCAAGAGTAAAACATTGTTCATTAAGATGAAAATAATTTTTGGTAAATAGTAACTTGTGACTTTTATTTACCGCGGTTAAAGTTAAATAAGATATATCAAGGTTAAAATAATATTATACTAATTCAAAATTACCTTAACACATATCCTAAACTTTTTGGTTGAGTTATTTATGACCATGGCCATCTTTGGGTTGATTTGGGGACCCCATTGATCCACTTGGGAGTGAAAATGACAATTTAGATTAATTAATTTAATGTAAAGACAAAATTTACAATAACAAAAATCTTTTAGTAAATAAATTTTTATATGGTGCTATATATGTCATAGATTCGACTATAAATATTCATTGGAAAGATAAAAATATTTCATATATGAAAGTATTTTGTTTATAATTTTTAGACATTGAATAAATTAAATTATTTATGACTCAATAATGATGCATCATTTACCTCATTAATAAATGATTTAAATAAATAAGATTATAATTATTAAAATATTATTCAAAACATGTCCAATTCTAATTGGAAGATTTTATTTCGACCCTGAGTCATCTTATCTTCGACTATAATTATTTTTGGACCTTTAGAAACCAAATATCATTATATAATAAAATAATGTTTTCATACTTTCCTAAAGTGCCCCTCCTCTCCCTTATAAATGGAGACCAATTATAACCAATTCCACACACCTATCAAGCCATTGGGCTCGTCCAAAATCTACCCAATTAAGCTCTCCACATCCCTCTCCTCCTACTAGAAACCTCAGCTTAGGCATAAGGAATTTCTAGAAGTATTTTGGTTCAAACCAAAGTGAGTTACCCAAAATAAATGTAACAGTTTCTCTAAAATTGTTTTCTTCTATTTTACATCTACAACCACTAAAATCTTTTTATTTATTTTATTTTGTAAGAACACAAGTATCCTCAATATACTAGGATGTTTTTATGAGAAGGATTATAACTACACGTATACACTTACATCTAATGGATGAAGAACATAATGTTTTTGTGGATGGAAAACTAACGCCTCACGAAAATGATGATTGTTCAATTACATATTACTGCCTATAATGGTGGCCATTATGATGGCATTGTATTTATATATGATATATTTTATGTTAAAGATTTATTTATTCTTCGGTACTTTCCATTTATAGCATGCCTTTATGGTTTCCAAAGTGGGTAAATACGATAATCTCATTTGAGGAAGTGCGGACTAACACCCCCTCAAAGTGATTTGATTCGTTAATGCCTTATGTGGGATGTATAAAGGATTTAGTTAATGATATTACATATGATATTATACTGGAATTATATTATAACAATGTATCATTATGTTTTATTTCCATTAATATAAGAAATAGAAATGAAAGTAGCCTTCCTGCGTACATACGCCTTACCGTCTCCATGAACGGTGTATTTCATTTCTTACCTCTAAATGTTATGTAGTATTATAAAAACATGTATATAATATATATATATATATATGATATCCAAATCATTAATGTCATTATAGATATAATGAACCTTTGACCACATGGACAACTTGTAAATATAAGGTGTTCATTTTCACTGAAGTACCAAATATCAACAAAATGAACGTTATGAACATAAATGATTGCATAATGTTTATAACATGGTAATAAGCGATATAAAAGGAATAATAAACTTTAAAAAGGTTATAAAGCAAGTAGAAATTATCTTTGGATTATTATTGTCGAGATTAAAGAACGATTGAGTCATGTCGGACGCGAGGTAAGGGACTTCGTCTCAATCTCCTTTCATTGAGGCATTTTTAGTTTTATACACGACTTTATTTTATACGGTGTTTCAACCCCTTTAAATTTTCATTTTATTCAATGTAAATATTTTTATATGAAGTGTTTTACTCAACTAAAAAAAGCAATGTTTTCTAACGTAAGCGGTGACAATGACCATTCCTCCACCATGAGTATTATTTGATCTTTGTCTTCCTTAACAAGCCGGAATGTTTTTTTAAAAGGAAAAATAAACACCATATACTCAATTTACGTATTTTGGTATCGAAAATGATTTTGAGAATGGATTTATTATTTCAATGTCTTGAAATGATATTTTTTAATTACAATGTGGAAATGTTATCTTTATTTAGGCTTATGTTATGTGTTATAATCATATTATGGTTCTTGGGAATTATTTACGAATATGGGTGGTTCCGTGATAAACATAGGGCAGGTGAGCCCGAGATATCTCTCCAATGCATTGGGTAACGTGATAGATGCAAACATGAGTTTTTCTCCTAAGTGATTTAGGGAATATACTATGATGGTTATTCCAAAGTATCTCCCTATGTAGCTGTGATAGCTATAGTGTAAGTATGATATAGGGGCCACAAGTTTCCTTTATGATTAATGATTTCTATGTGTCTTTAATAAATATTATGATTTAACTAGGTAAGTAAAAGAGTTCATGTTTTTTTATGTATTTATGAACAAATGTTTTCATTCTTTGTTTTATAACCCTTACTGAGCTTTTTATGTTCATACCAAGTTTTGAAATGTTTACACAGGACTTAATGATGAATAAGGTCAAGGATGAGATCAAGGAAAAGTCATGCAGTCTAAAACATGGAACTAGACATGAATATTTTTTCGAAGAGTTATTATTTTATAAAAAAATGGAAACTATATAGATATGTCTACCTTGTAATCTTTGGATATGTAATAGTTATGTCCTAATTCTCTAAAAATATAAACCTCAAAAGATCCTAAATGTAAATTATTCATTTAATTCAATATTATGTAATGTTTAATGTTGGGTCCTTATACTTACATTTGGCCGAAAACCTATCATATTATCAAGGGGTCCCACATGGTGTGTAATTTGGAAATAAATATCGCATGGCTCATAAATTTTCAGATCCATTAAAGATCTCTTCCACATCGATTTTTGCATCGCCAAAAACTCAGATCTTTTTGGATTCTATAGATCTACATTCTTCCAGCCTCTAGTCACCTGAACTATTGGTTTCAAGTTAAATTATGCTCGAAAATGACCACCATCATGCCATACATTCTCTGGGTCCAAAACTGGGGTGAACAAATGTAACAAATCATTTCAGATCTACATCTATTCACTCATCACCATCATCGCATCTCGATAACATCATTGATCATGATTCACACCAATGGTGTTGATCTATTTCATGAAATAATTGTAAGGCAATGGTCGATCATAAGGTATTTTTTGAATCGTAGGACAAAAGGAATTGACTTTGATGTATTAGAAAAAACATAGGGCGAAATCCATCATCATAATGGTGATGAAAGAACCTTGGTCACTTTTCATTTGGTCTCGATTCTATATCATAGATGGATAATCAATTTGTGAGAATCAACGAACGAGAAATTTACAACATTAAAAAAATTTAATATACCGATGAAGTGTAGATCAATTATTTTTTTAGTGGACCCATGTTCGTCCATGATTTTGAAAATGATAAAATTCCAAAAAATAAACACCATACACATTGTTTGGATTGATCTTTGATGAATAATGGTTACATTTCCTTCCTAGATAATATCCCTGAGCTCCACTGGCACGACGATCCACATTGAGTTTTCACTTACCACGCATGCCCTACTCAATGGCATATAGTTCTCAAGGGTTTTGTGTCCAAACCAAAGATAATTAATTTATGCATAAACATATATTAGAATACGGTCACAATGTAGAATAAAAATAAAATAATTTTTTTAAATTTTTTTAATCTATTTCGTGGACCAGAAAAAAATTCACTAATGACCAACTCTAAAAATTGTTAGGTCATTACTAAGGTAATTATTTGGTTATGGATTCAATCAGGAACTCATATTTATAATCTGGTCACTTTATTAGGAGTTATTTTACTTTTTTATGAAAACTACACATGAATGTTATCCAATCATATTATATTATTTAGACATTTTTATGGGTAAACTAATCCTAGGAATTGCAACACAATCTCAGAACCTGGTCTCGAAAATAATCCCTATAATATCGTAAAATAACACCTAGAAAATATGGGATGTTACAATACAATACAGGGAAAATAAAAAAATATTCTTGAGATGTTTATGTAATTACAAAGAAACATGCATCTTAGAGAAGCGATCTCTCTGTGGTCAGGTTATGACAATTATTTTGAAGGAATTAGTTTCAAATAAGATGGAAATTAAAGGTTTATGATTCATCTTCATTAATTATTTATGATTTTATATCATTTAGTATAATATTTGACTCTCTATGAATGTACCCAAAAGATCCTATAATACCTACAGTCTGGGTACATTTAATTTTAGAAGATCCATTTGAAAACATTGTGAAATTAAAAATCTCTCTATTATGAGATTATTTAAAAAAACAAGGGATCAATGTAATAAATATTAAGAATGTATCACTTAAACATGTAGATTGGTTAGTCAAATTCACTTGAAGGCTTCTTGGGGATATCCAATTCAATGTGTAAAAATCATATTTCATGTGGATATCCTTTTCTTAGACATGGAGAGAGACATTAAAATATCATTCATCCTTAGTAGAGAATTTTTTTCCTCTATGAAGGAATTTAATATTGTAAATCAAGGATGAATATATTCAGATTTAGTGATAAACGTGAAATATTTGACTTAGTGAGGGTTTCCTTGCAAAGTGGAAAATCATCAGACTATGAATCCATAGTTCTTACTAGTGATAATGATTATTTCATGACCATTTAAGATAGTTTAGGGCACCAATATCTAGATTAGGTGGAATTAAGTTTCTATGAGGGAATAAATAACACTAAACCTATGAAAAGTTATTATTTTTTACCATTCATACCCTCATTCCTCATACCCATAATGATGGAAATGAAACCTATATTGAGAACACTAAAGTATTCATTTATATATATATATAATCTAAAAAATAAATCAGTTCATAACTGATTCAAGTAAAATTATAATAACTAATTAACGTATTGAAGGGGAAAAATCAATTTTCAGTGGGAGTGGATGACATTAGAAGAACCAACCACATGATATGTAATAACAAGATTTTTTTGAAAGACGGTACTAAACTGAAAAATAAACCCAATGAGATACTCACCCAACCAATGATATATTTTATCACATAGTATGTTTTGAATCTTTCCAATGTTGGGATAATATTTTTGATCTCTAATTTTAAGTGGGTTAGAATGTTACAAGGAGTTATAAGGATTGGAAACAAAAACTTGGTAAAAATAAAGAGGATGAGATAAATTTAATTGGAACAATAAATAGTTTATTATTTTACGTTGATTATTGAAATACCAAAAAGGAGACACAATAATTTCATTTTAAACACCCTTCCTTGGGTCAAATGATCAAGAGACTAGACATTCAGAAATTTCATTACATTCTGGATGGATATTCTTGAAAAAATAAAATTTTTGTTGAACAAGGATAATACTAAAAAAGTACATATACATGATGATTTGAAGACTTTTCATATAGAAAAATGCCTTTTTAATTTTGAAACCCATAAAAAAATTGGGTGGTTTATGAAGCACATATTTCAGGATATAGAGGGGGAGTTTTTAGATGTTTTTATGTGATATTTCTAGTTTTTAAATGATCATTAAAAGTCATACTGAGAAATATGGTTCAAGTCCTATAATGTTGTCAAATGATTTTCATAGTGATAAGTTGGGGAAAGTAAATTTAATAGTCCAAGGGGGTAACTCTTCCAGACAAAAAACATCAAATCAATGTATGAAAGTCAATCTAGTAAATAAAATGAAATTAAAAAATTACAATATGTCGTGATAGTGAAACACATATTCCATTTTATGGGACATAAAGGATTTTATCACCATATTTATAATGCCTCTGTAAGATGAACAGAACCACTAACACACCTTTTATCAATGTATACTCATTTATATTTCAATTTTGAGTGTCAATTTGTGTAAAATTTTCTAATGACTAGCTTGGTGGCTTCTCCTTTTAGAATGCCTCCAGATTTGGAAAGTGATTTTGAACTAATGCGTGATGCCATTAATTATGTTGTATGTGATATTTAAGGATAGTGTGATCATGATATTTTATGCGATATTTATTATTCAAGTCTTACATTATACAGAGGTTGAGTCAATTATATGACTATAAAAAGTATCTTATATTAGTTGTCTCTTCATTTGAAATATTTATATCATACCTCATGACTCATAAAGTATTAGTCTATTATAATAATGAAACACTAAAATACCTGTTGCATAAAAATGATTTCAAATAATAGCCGATACAATGGATCCTACTGCTATAAAAATTGGGATAATATTAAATGATACCAAAGTTACTATGAATGTTTTTTCTGATCACATATCCAGACACCAGTGTGAAACATTTAGAATAATGTTAATCTAGATATTGTTAATGAACATCATTCAGAAATGATGTTTAATATAAATACACATAGAAACCATAGTTTTATGTTAATAGAAACTATATTTACCAAAGAATACTTCCCCCCCCCCACCAATTCTACCAATAATTGAATAAATTCCTGGTCGAGGACTCAAACTATTACAAGGATGAGCCTCAATTATATAAATATTGGGATGATGGATTAATGAAACATTTTATCCATGGAGATGATTCTAAAAGTGAAATCAACATGTGTAAAATCTATCCATCTAGTGGAAATCATAGGTTTGAATGCTCAGTGGTTAATATAGAACAATGTATACTATTATAGACTATATAATATCATGATGTGATGAGTTTTTATCAAATTTGTGATTCTTTCAACTGAACCTGAACAATTGAAAAACAAATGAGATTACCTAAAATAAAAAATTTTAAATAAAAATGTTTGGCATATGGGTTATCATTTTTAAGTATTCAATCCCAAATTAAAATCATAAATTTTATATCCCAGATGGTGTGGATTATATTTCAATATGTTTGGAAGCAAATGACCCCACCGAGGAACCGAATACTGTAGTTATGAAATTCATATGGAAAAAACGTTTCTCAATATTTTTCATCAAAATACAAGATTATTTTTGATAAGGAAGTGTGTTTGAAAATAATTACATGAATGTATAGAATGGAATGTATTGAATCCATTATAACAAAAATATCCCTACCACCCTTAGTCAATCCAATAACATTATATTTCTAATAGGGAGATTAAATAAATTCATGAAAAGGAAGTGGTTGAAAGTAGAAATGGCTCGGGTCTCAAATTGAACGATTCACTTTGGAAATTTCACACAGTGTATTATGCATAGATATGAATTACTATATTTTTAATTACTTATGCGAATCCAAGTCACATTCTAGTTGAATTAGAAATTCAATTTTTTATAGAAAGTTAATAAAAAAACCAAGATGATAAAACTCCTTCAATGTTATTGTTTTAACAACTCACTAGAACGATAATCTACACATCTTGGGATAACATTATACGTTTTCATTCTCAATTGAAATTATTCCTTCATAATTTCAAATCCAAATGGATGGGTCCCATTAATTTGGGAAATGTGTTTCCTTATTTGGAAAATGAAAGTTATCCAGGGAAAGGATTTCCATTAATGATCAATGTACATAAATAGAAAATTTTAGAAATGATGTTCAATTTATTTAATGATCAACTGGTATTTTTTCCATAAATCTCGCTAAAAACAACAAGTTTATTTATTTATAAGAGGAAACCAATATAGTTTGTTTTTTATTTTTTTATTAGGACCTTTGTTTTTTATTTTCTTTCATTATTTGTTGGTAAAACATAAAAAAGGTACTTCTATCCTCTTATTTCATTTATCTATGTTGTTTTCTCAAACCAACTAATTTTTGATCCTATCCATTTTTTCCTAGATATTAACTAAAAAATGTGAATAAATGGTTTACCTACTATATGTATTTTAGTTCTATCATTTTTAACAGCTATAAAAATTACCTATAACCATCAAAATGTTTCGCCCATGGTACTAAATTCAGTTTTGGGAACTCCAAATTAATTAATTTTAAATTATTAATTATAATTTCAATTAAATATAATGATTTGTTGATCACATTACCATATATATATACAATAAATGTTGAAATTGTATCATTCTTACTGTGTGGGAGTCCTTACTGATATTTTTTGCATTTACACTTCGATTTGTTCTAATTTTCACTAGTCTAATATACATTTTTCAATGAAATTATGAATCTAATTGAAATATCATTGAAACCATTTAAATTAATGTCAATTTTTGATTGGATACTATTGAAATCCCATTTTATAGATTATTATCATAAATCTTGAGTTGTGAAACTTAATTTTATTTCTAGATTCCTACATTTTTTTATTTAATTATTACAGGATTCTATGTTTCGAGTGATAAAATTTTCTTTATATAGTATCATTATAGAGATGATATTAGACAAAATGTTAAATATTATATTATAATAATATTTATTGAGTGACACTTATGTCAATTGAAACAAGAAAATAGTCAATGGAATCTTTTTAAGGATATTATTTAAATAAAAATAGTTAAACTATTCAGGAAATATTTTTTGACTCATTTAACTTGAGAACTACATGTACATCTATCCATCTTTATCCCATTGATTCCATGAAAAATATTTTTTGGATTGATGAATTTCAATAATATTATACCTTCAAACAATACACTTCGTATTATGCAAGATTTTCTTTTGAAGACATATTATGAATTTTATGTCTCTACTAAACAAGAGTTTTCTAACATGAGGGGGAGTATAAAAGAATTTTCATCACATTTATACAATATGGTTAGTGATTAATTTTGATATACTTTATTAAAAATTCATTCCATTGGAGAAATTAATATATAAAAAATGATGGTGTATTAGGAGGGTCAAAAATCACTATTTCCATACCCATTTTTCATACTAAATAACATATACAGTTAGGTGGTAGTCAAAGAATATATCCTACTTGTGATTTTTGGAAAACAAATATAATGAAAAATGGAATAGAATATGGTTTATTACATATTATTTATTGATATATTCATAGACCCTCTTTGAGCTATTTGTAGCATAGAGAAATAATTTTCTCATGGAGGAGTTATATAATTACAATTTTCATAATTATAATGAATTATTCTATAGATCTTACCCTACTTTCCGAGATATTTTTTTATCATCTACCCACATGGTCTCAACATCAAAGACATTTGAATCATATTGATAATCCCTAATGATTTTTTTTAAAATTAAAATGTGAAAATATTATAAAAGATATAATATTATGGTTTGGAATATGTAATTTGGGTATGTCATAAATCTATTTTATAACCTTGTGTGATGTGAAAAAATTCATTGTGATGTATATTGAATTCTTTTTGTTGATTGTTATGAAATGTTATGGAATTGTAATTAAAATGGGAAAGAATCAAAATAAAAAAATCACTATGATTCATGAGTAATTTGATCTATATGATTCATTCTTGAGGACTACATTTTTCCGCATACACATTATTTCATTTTCCAGGTTTAAGTCATGTTTCATATTTAATTTTTTTATTTTGGAATTCTTATGGTGATTCAAGTTTCTGGATGAAAAGAAGTCATTTATCTATGGGGGGGATTGGATAAGATATATTTATATATATATGGGATATATTTATTTAAGGATTAATTATTTATTATTCAATAATACAATAGGTTTAGATAAGTTTTAATAGGAATGAATAATTCAATAAGAAAAAGGATGAATGCTAACGAATTAGAAAAATTGGGAATTACACATTATTAACCAACATTTTATATCATATATTTCTATAGATGATATAAAATCTATCCAATTTTTTATGTGTGAACCCTGTTCATAGGTTGTGAACTATGTAGAAAACATGAAATCAAATAAAACATCTAGAAATACTTGAATTCCATACCTAATGAGATAAACATCATGATACCATTACATGACATGAAATGTTTGAGATGTGAATCCCGATGAAGATAGAGGCATTGAAATTATCAAGATCCAAAATATTGAAACAGTATTTTGAATCTAGAGTACACGAAATGAAATGAACTTACACTCAATGAAATCTTCAGCGAAGGATTCACTAAAATCATGTTCATGGAATGATCAATTACATATCACGAACTAATTGAAATATATATATTTTTGAGTACCCTAATGCGTAGAAAATTGAGTAAGACAACGGACCATTTTATCCATCATCTTTGATTATTTCCCATTTTTTTAATTTCCATTTTATTTCATTATTTTAATTATTTATTCATTTAGATATTAAAAATATAAATTTAAAGAATAATTCTTGGAATACTTTTGTTCCATCACTTGAATCCAAACTCGTAGGTAGATTATCATCCTCCATTGATGTATTCATCATTTATTGGCCATTCAAGATAGTATTAAATTTATTATTAATTTTTTATATTGTTGAATGATTTTATTTATGTTATTAATTATTTGTGTTTATAATGTTATCATATTTTACCTACATTCATCTAATACCATCATTCATTGATTATCCCATTAGGGTCAATGTTTAGGAGTACGTGTACATTTTAATGTAATGAATCTATAAATAATTATATTGTAACCCTATAAATAGTAATCAGATTCAAAAAATCGTTAACCTAATTTTTTTAAATCTGCACAGACTATGAGAGATACAATTAAAATAACCTAAGCCAGTTAGTGATGAGAACACAATGGTCAATTTCTTGTGATTCTATCTCCAAAGAGGTCATGATTTATGCACAATGGTTTTAGACAATATCTGGACTATGGTGTAGTTTCCATCTTAGGTAGATCCAATTGGTTGGGACATATCAAATTCGTGACATTAAAACTTCATTTTAGATTAAACAATTGGTTAATAAAAATATATATTTAGTATTATCTTCTACCTATATTAATAAATTTACATTGAACCCAACAATTAATCTATTTTAATACCCATGATATGAATTTATATAGATTATCCATACCTTAACGAGATCATGTGTACTCCTACAAAAATGTTCTTAGTGCTAGGTTATCTATCCTCTTACTATCCATGTGGGTGTGACCCCAGTCTAAGAGTATGATACACTTTTGTAAGAAATATTTTTTGGGATATATACAATCAAATATAAGAAATATCGATGCAGAACCAAATTTTTTGTTTGGGATAGTTAAAAATATTATGAATTTAATTTTTCAAAATGTTCTTAAATTAAGAAAAATTTAATGACAGGATTTTGTTATAAGAAATAATTCTAACAACACTCCTCCAAAACTATTACATGTGATAAAAATAAAAAATAAAAAATATAGGAATATCTGTAAAAAACTAATATTAATGTTGATAATGATTATAAATATAAAATATATGCAGTGTGATGTAAAAATATTGTACTAGAAAACTATGTTATTTTATTCATATTTAATTTGTTATAGGTTAGAGGGTATTCAACTAATACTGGGACAAAGTAAGGGTTTGCCATATTAAATTACTCTATTCAGAGAATGATTTTTAAAATGATCATAATTTCATCTATATAGACTATATACAACCTATAAGAGATATCATATCATTAATTTTATTTCAATCATGGTATTTTATGATCAATTACAATTGGACTCTATTAGTTTGTTTTGATTAATGTTTTACAAAATAATTAATACGTTATTTAAATCAAATGTAAATTTCCTCACACATGTTTATATTGTAAAACATGTTTTATTTTTCATGTTGAATGCCCAACCCCATTACTTTTAAATATTGAATATTTTATCCTTAATGTTGTTCAATTTTAATATTCTGGGGAAATTCCTCTTTCAATTTAAACATTCATACCTGATTTTTCTTTCACATAAAATCATAACGTAACCATGAATGATCCTCAATCACATAATTTTATTTTTTATTTAGGACCACATTTTCATTCTCGCAAATAATGTTCTATATTTTTTGAAAATCTAATATTTTTTTTATTCTATGATTCAAATAATATTTTATACCCTTTTTAAAAAGAAAAATTTACACTATTTTTATGATTCTATTATAAAAAATATTCTTTTAAAAATATTTTATACAATAGTGTTCTTTAGATAATCTTAAAGGGATTTCAAGTAATCAATAATGATGTGTATTTTTCAGTGGAAATTGATTTTAAATTTTTTAAAATCAAAATTTTAAAATACATTTTTAATGGTTTCATTGACTGAAAAATTTGATAAAAAGGTTAAAATGATTCCTCTTACCATATTTATGGGAGAACATATTATCACAATTTTGTGATTTTTTTGAAAATTTATCTCCAAATTTTCTTGGTTTTTTAAAGAAAAATTTAGTTCTCCCAAATATTTATAATATATATATTGGAAAATATTCGGAAAATATCCAGGATATTTCTAATATGTGTTGAATTCTCCAAATCACTTTAAAAGTAGTTATCATCGTTTTCATTATACATTAACATATCCTATTATTTGATGACAATTTTTTACAAATGTAACTACATGAATTTTTTATATAAATAAATTATGTAATGTTGCTTTATATATTTGAAATTATAAGCCACTTCCTTTGAATTTCCTAGAAATTGTAGTGTTATAATCATATTGCATTTCATATTGTATTCCCACTACGAATACCCTATATTTTGGTTTCTTCTATAGACTGGTGTTCATCTAGTCTACATACATCCCTTGGTCAGATAAATCAATGTATTAACCACAATCATTATTATCAATATTGATTAAATTCAATATGTTTTATATTAATTTCATTATGTTTACCAGGACAGTTACTTTATATGATTGGATAACCATTTATTTTATATGTAATTACCATGTAATGATTATTTATTGAATTTAACAATATTTCATTATGGGATTCTATTTTGGAGTGGTTATGAAACACATTTTCTTTACACATGTTATTTATAACGTGTTTAATAAAAATAAATTTCTTTTAATGGTTTTTTATGATATGATTCAGGACTGATTTCCTTATAGAACACATATGTATGGATGATTTATGGGTGTTTCTCTTATAACCAATGATGGGTAGTTACATAATAAACCAAATATGGTTGGTTTCACTATAATCCATGTTTTTTTGGGTTTATTATAAGTAAATAATGGGTGGATACATTATATATGAAGCATGGTTGGGAATATTATAAACTAGATATAGAATGTTCTTTTATTTTCCACTAATTTATTGGGTAAGGGATTATATGTTTAATATGGAAAGTAATCCTATAAATAATATTTTACCCCATTGATTCCCATTTTCAATAGGAAAATACACAAGATTCTTTTCTATTACCTCATGTAACTACTCTCATATGATTCATGTATTGTGTTTTAACATGTCACATTACATGATCTAGGATCTATTATGGGTTCTATAGGATTTTTATTATGAATAATTATTCTATTGATATTATCATCATATGATCACTTGTGAAATTAAATTAATATCGATTATGTTTTCCCTTACTCAGCATCTAAGATCACATCATTCTTAGGATTCCTTCTCAATATGATATAATTATTTTTTTTTCATAATTTGTGAGTATAAGGGTATCTCTGAAGAAAAATATGACTCAGATATCAAATATTGTTTTAATTTAATTCATGGTTTACATATTGGGATTATTTCCATTTGTAGAAAAATTCATTATTTTTTGTGTTTATGGTTTTTCATTTTTTATAAAACCATTGAACTAAAATTATAGGTAATGTATTATAATGAATATTATTATTTATATAATCTAACTATACGATGATTATGTATGGGAAGTAATATGTCCTCATAATGTTATTTTCTATGTTTTGAGGTGGAAAAAACTCAATTTTAGTGGGAATGGTGGTCCTGTGTTACAGGAAGACTTTCTTTGATGCATGGGAATCATCTTGGAGATATCCATTTTTATATTGTATGTGATGTGATGGGATTTTAATATTTAAGGATGAATATCTAAAACATTATATAAGATTTTTAGTTGGGTAAATACATTCAAATAGATAAAAGGCCACAGGGTATTAGGGTAGTGGTTTGTTCTATGGGTGAGAAACCACCTGAGACCTTTTTCTAGAGAAACATGCTAGTGGTTGCTGGATTCTCATCCACACTACATAAATATGATTATGAAATATTAGGGATACAAATGTTATTTTTTGTATTAACAATGGAAATAATTTAATGTATTTTATTTCAAACAAGTGTTTGTTCGTTATTGGTTTTCAATGATATGTTTTTGATGCACCTTCATGATATAACGTTTTTTAGCCTTGTTGGTTCATTCATGGATAATAAAACCAAATTTTTGGGGCACAAGAAATTTCACCATCAATATAGGGAATATGTCCTCTAAATAGATCATTATATGACTTGGTCAATTTTTGGTGTCCCGTACAGTGGGGTTTCATTGGGTTTATGGTATGATATCCTTGGTTAAAAAAATTTGTGTATTACATTGGTTATTTTCAATGATTTACTTAACTTATAAGTAATCTGGGAATTGGACACAATTATTTCATTTTAACCCCCCCACCCACACACACATATATATATATATCCTACCGTGAGATCATTTATCCTTGTCTGAATAAAGTCTAAGGGAGGTATCTAGTGGATTTTCATATAGGTTATTCGCTTACCCCATACATATGCCTTCAATTACATATATAGATGTTCTTTATAATGAAATTGTTAAGGTAAATTTAATTTCATTACTAGTTGATAACATCTATATAGGATTAATTTGTTTTAGATGATTTATCTTGGAGTTGATCTTTATTGTGAGTCGGTAGCAGTGCCTTATTTAGAAACACGGATGATTTTAGAGTCCATTGGGTTTATAGACACATTTTTTTTATTTATTATGTAGTGTCTATGATCATTATTTTTTTATGTTTTATTAATGTTTGGCTAATTCCAGGAATTGAATAATATTAATTTTATACACTTAGGTTTTCTATTATAATATATATTTTTTATAATGATTAGTCTCCCATCAATGATATCGTATTAAATTTGCAATTATTTACACCATTTTTTGTCTTGGGGAGCACCTGAAGTCAGATTTTTTTTGATCCATACCAAGTAAATAGGTTTGTATTTAGATATTAAAACCACACTCCTCTGATGATGAAACACCATACCAAATTTCACTGTTAGTTCAGTCCATAAAAATCTGAAATATATTGTATTTTACATTCATATTTCACAATTGTATCATCTCCTAACCCTAGGTTATAATAAACAAAATTTTGGGTGATCAAACCCATAATAATGAGAGAATGTGTCAATAACCATATAAATATATATATTTAAATGAAATTTATTCAAATGATACCATATATTTAACAGAATAATGTTGACGTTTAACTAGTAGTATCCTGAAACAAAATGTTTCTGGTTACACCTAAAAAAAACAACTGTAAAAACGATCATATATTAGGGAAATTGGATGCTTAACTCACCAATTTATAAAATAATTTGAATTCTACCAAATCATAATATTTGGCATTAAAATACAACTCAATAAACATCACCATTAAGGACCCCAACCTAATATATTGAAATCTTGAAGGGACACCTCCTTCGATTGAAGGCATGTAACATCTCCATATAAAAAATAATCGAGAACTTGGATATAAGATATTTGAGTGAATCCTTTATAAACTCAATATAAGTCCCCCTAAATTAGTGATTATCCCCCTTATAATTAATTCACATATATAATATGAATAACTACTATAGCTTCAATATCCATATAGGTGAACAACTTTTCGTTAATTTTCATTGACATTACTCGAAGGAAATCATCCAAGATCCAATAACAATAAAATGTGGATTTTCTAATAATATGGTAAACCCTTGGCAAGAAATAGAAACTACTTGAATTCCCAATATTCACATCTAAAAACTACTATATGAAAAGGAATATTTTATGTGTCCCATGAACAAAATAAGTGAGTTTATAATTCTTTATAATCATACATAAACAATATTTTAGAAAATAATTCTTCTTGATATATTGGGCTCTTCTTAGAGGGAATCCACATATCTAACATGAAAATCAGTCATCTATTCCATATTAATCATTAAAAAATATTTTACAATACCCATACGATATGAATCATGTTTTATCACATGATAGGTATATGATAAAAACATGTTGTCTAACGGATCTACTCATCACACATGAGGGTATTCCATTCACCAATTAAAGTGTATCCCATCTAATTTTATCTAGCATAGGCAATATATAAATACCAGAAATATGAAACCAATTTATTTGAAGGATTATATAGATTAGTCTCATCACTACTATGAAGTAATCTATTACGGGATATCATTCTCCATGAAGTGTAATCCCATGAAACTAAAATAAATGAGTGAGCGACGGTATCCATGTAACGCCTTGTTTAAATATGTAAGATATTTTTTTTAAAAATGAAGATCTAGTATCTACGTTTGGATTGATGTTTGATATATTGAAATAGATTTATGTAGATACTTGTTGTTAGTACATGTTGTAGAGGTTATATATGGTATAAATAATTTCAAAGTCATTAATTCTTCATTTATCAGTAGTTGTAATACATTTTACATTAGTAGAATCCAAAAACTGTAAAATAATTTTTTTTATTAATTCCGTTAATAATGCAGGACCTTATTTTACACCATATAGTAATATTTTAGGTTAAATATTACTCAAGGAAAAAAAAAATTCAGTGTATCTGAGTTATGGGATATTTAAGATGAATATGTGGTTTTCACACAATAAATTGGATACATTTAATTTAAATTTAATTATGATATTTTGAATAATAAATATCATTTAAATGTTTTTTCATAGGAATTATAATTCCAAAAATCAAAGGGGGTAATGATATAAAATGAGTAAAATTGGATACCTCACATTATGAATATGACATTCACAACATGTATTCCTAGACCAAACCACCTAACATCCCATTTGAAAGTCAAGAAACTCGTTTAGAAGGTATCATCCAAGTACACATATATATCCTTATTATAGGTCAATAAATACAATATTTTCAATCCTAATGAGATAGATAATATTATCTCAGTACATGAAGTGAAATTTTCAAATGGTGAATCCCTCCAATGATTCGGGATGGGAAATATTTGAGATCCTAAAAATTTAGAGATCCTTTTTGATTTGAGGTACATGGTGGATGTATACATACTTAATGTGAAATAATCAATGTACACATCTCTTAGTACATTTGTGAATATTTCACACATCATGAACCACTCATGATATATATATAAGTGCACCCTAAACAATAGAAGATGGAGTTGGTTGCCCAAACAATATTTTTTTATTTTTTGACTATTTCATTCCCATTGTCTCTATAGTTTTTATTTCTATTTATTTATTGTTTTTCATTTCATTGCTTCCAATTTCAGTTCCAATACTAATTTTTTGGTTATTTATTTTTTATTTACATTAAAATTAATTAAATATTGTTTTTGATGTTGTTTCTACATTCAAGAAATCATTTACTTGTTTTTTTTTTGTTATTTATTACTTTGATTTATGTTGTTTATATATCATGTTACCATTTATTCGTTTGTTTCTATTTAGTCAATTAAAATATACTTATGAAGATAATCTTCTTAGTTTTAGGGTTCAAGAGTGGAATTATTTTTTAATGTAATGGATCTAAAAATAAAAACATGGAAACCCTTTGGCTACTAATTAGTTTTTTAAAAAATATTAATAACATTCATATTAATATACCATGGTATTAGATGATAAAATTATACGAACCTATCCTAGTTGGAGTTGAGAATCATATGAGTAATATCTATTGATAACTTCTACCATGAATCCAAATTTACTATTGTTAGGTTTTTAAATATCTCTGGGATAGTGAGTATTATCCATCATATAACCCACAATGGATCTATGAAATTCATTTTTAATCATGTTTTTTTTGAAACTTTAAATTTTAAAATCATCAATCCTCATGGTAATTAAACGATTCTCTTTGGGATGGTCGAATTTTAGAAAAATTAGGGGGGGATAATGTGTCTAGGTATTGTTACATTCGGTGCGAATCTAGAATTACCCAACCCACTCCATTCCCCCATTATATTAAAGATTTGTTACTCATGAACTGGAACCTATTTCTTATTTTATTTGGATAAGTGCTTATGATAGGTTACCCAAACTCATTCTAAGAGAACATAAAAAATATAATTAGAATATTATGATCCCAAAATTGAAGGATACATTTTTTTCACACTTCCATGACATTATGTCTAAATTCAATAATCCTTCTCCACATAAAAAACATCCGATATGTTTCCCAAAACCATAGGTAGAGTAACCAATGTTATATGAACACACTTTGACAATGGTTTTCCATTTATTAGTGGTGTTCCTCCCATAATTTTGCGGCCTCATGTCCATGTGAATTAATTTATTACAAACTAAAACACAGATTTTTGATATTGAACCGGGAAAATTTTCATGGAATGGAAAGAGACGATATTTATGAACACATATAAATGCTATTAGAGATCTAAGATTCCATTTTCAACTAAGAGGTATCATATGATTCCATTCGACATTGAGAATTTCCCTCTGTCTTGTAGAACAAAGCCAAGTATTGGACCAATGTCCATGATCCTAAGTCCATCACGACTTGGGATTTCCTAGCAAAAAAGTATTGGATAAATATTTCCCACTAATCATAATATAGAATAAGATACATGAGATCTAAAATATTAATTAGGAGGATAGTGAGTCATCCTTGAAAAATTGGGACCATGTCAAGGATAAATATTATATGTGGCCTCCTTATAGACTTTATTTGTGGCTGCAACTCCAAAAATTGTTTTGGGGACTCTATCTGACGACTCATGTCATTATGGAAACCACAGTTGAAGGACTGCAAATGGTTACGGCACAAAATGATTTAAAGAGAAAAGTTAGATGTCATTTACCATAATTTTCATTTTTGGGTGATTTATAGAGGACCCTCTATCATATAATCCATCATGTAAAAGAAAATACCCACCTCATTTTTCTATAAGATTCTCTCAGAATAAATCATGAGTCTTTCAATCTACATGATCCACCTCCCCCAATCCTGACCCTATTATGGAGATACAGTTTTGTTGAATTTCTAGATGCCCACACTCATACTAGGACTATAAATAAGTGAAATAAGAGACAAAAAAGAATGTTTATGATTATATCCATTAAAATAAGAAATCATCAGTTTCAATTACCCCAAATGTATAAATTGATTGACTATCAGTAATGGATGGCTCAGTAGAAACAACGACAATTCATGGTAATTAACACCATAGGGCTAGTCAAGTTAAAATAGTGAATAATAGAATACTTGGTATGCCTTGAAAATTATTAATCCTCGACAGCATTAAAAGAGACCACGACAACTTTTCCCCCTTAGATCTAAACCTCAATTCTTGTAGTCAATGGTTAGACAACCATAATAATCCCAACATCTTTACTAATATTTTGAATACATAATCTCCCTATTTTTTTTAGAAATAGGATTTTTAGATGACTATCGTAGAGTGAAAAATGATAGACCCAAGGGATAACCTCTAAAATCTTGAGCACTGGGAGGGAAAATATGGAATAATCTTTCCAGAAATTTATGATGTACATTATCCTGTGACACCATGAATCTTCGTCGAGAAGAAGATAATGATGTAGTTATTAGATGTGAAATAGTGTTTTAAATTTAGTTCCCTCCCTTATATAAGGGTATGAAAATTTATAAACATGAAAAATTTATGAAAATCATCAACCAGGATGATAATGTTATCATATATACAAATGATCATGAAGAAAATCTTGATGAAAAACTAACTAAATAGAATATGTTCCAGACATGATAATGAAAGAAGATTTATATGCAGAAAACCCACCGTTTAATCACTTCCACCCCTTTCCAGAGAGGATGATGCAAGATAAAAGAGATGTAAAATATAAGAAGAATCTATATATGTTTAAAAAATTTACACATTGACATCATCAACATAGAAGTGATAACTCAAATGCCATGTTATGATTACTTGTGGAATGAATTAAACCCAAGTAAGAATGAAATTTAATACTTAGTATTCATCCCCATAAATAAGAACATTATCCATCATATAGAATAAAATATAAAACTAGATACAAGACCCCATAATTTTCACAATCCACTACATTAAAGTGATATTTAATTTCAAAAGATCCTTTATTTATCTTGGTTAAAGTATATATCTTTTTACATTGACTATTTTCAAAAAACCTATGCTCGAATAATTAAAACTAATGAAATTATAACTTAAACATGATGGATGATCAGTCAAATACCCTCAAGGAGATATCATGGATAACCTATTCAATGTGTAAATTTCGTCATTCCTTCGAATCTCATTTTATAAGACATGGAGGAAGACATAGGAATTTCTATAATCAATGGGAGAAAATTACTAACCAAATGGATTGAAATGAATGTTTTAAATAAAGTATGAATGATTTTCATAGTTGGCGAGGTTATTTCAATGTTCAACTTAATAATGGTTTCCATATTGACAGAAATAATATGTAAATGTCCACACATAGATTTTTGTATTGAGAGTGATGATTAAAAGAATATTGAGAATAATATAGAGACATGGTGTCCATATTAAGATGATATAGTGACTATAAGGGAATAAATACCAGTGAAAAATTTAAAAGTGAGTCATTTAGACTATTTATACCCTCAATACTCATACCTCTAAAGATGGAAACAAATCCTATGTTCAGAACACAAAATTATTCATTCATATAAATAGAACATACACTTCTAGTTAGGTAATAAAAGAGTCATCTAAAATAATAAAAACTCATTGATTTTTTTGGAATGGAACAAAGATTAAATATTAAGGGGAGTAGATTATAATAATGGATCTGATTCTATGATATAAAACACCAAGATTCGTTTGGAAGAAGGCTCTAAATCCAAACATAAACCCTTGGGGAGACACACCACACCAATGATGGAGGTATTCAAAATGATGTTTTGAAACATCTAAATGTTGGGATAATATTTTCAATATCGGATATTGAGTGGGTGAGCACTTTGCGAGTCATTCAGAACAGTGGTGGATTGAATGTGGTTAAAATGATAAAAATAAGATAATTTCAGTTTGAAACATCACTAGTTGGTGAGTCTATATTGATTATATAAATATAAACATAGATACTAAAAAGGATAATTTTCCACTCAATTTCATTGATCAATTTCTGGAGATAGTAGTCGTACATCAATCATACTATTTCATGGATGTATATTCAAGATACCATCAAATTTTATTTAACTCAAGAGACTACCAAAAAACTACATTTACATGTAATTTTTGAATATTTTCCTATAGAATAATTTCCCTTAAAATGTGAAACACATAAAAAAACATTCTAGAGGGGCATGGAACACATATTTTTAGATATGTAAGAAGAGTTTTTAGATATTTTCATGGGATATTTATCAGTTTATGGATTATATTTGGAAAAATAGTTTCTCAACATGGTCATCACCTCGTCAGCTTAAAAGAGATAATGGATGTGAATTTAAAAATAATTAAATGAAAGTATCAATTGAAATTTATTGAATCAATTGTAACAAAAGAACTCTCTACCACCCATATTCAATGTAGATATTTTATTTTTCTACTAGAGAGATTAAATAGATTCTAGAAAAGATATTAGAAATAAGTAGAAATTAATAGAGCTGAAAATTTGAAGATTCACTTTTGATAAATCACACAGTGTATAAAAAATCAATAGACACTTCTCTTGTTCTTATTATTTTTTAGAATCCGTGTCACTTACCAATTAAATTTGATCATAACTATTTTTGGGAAATTAAGAAACTAAATATTTACGCTCAAACATCGATAGATGTAAGAGTTCTAGAAAACAATGATCATGAATAAATTAGAAGGGAATCATTAAATATTACTCATATTTATAAATAGAAAATGAATATATGGAACTATCAATGAATTTTAAGAAAAGTAAACATATCAGGGGATAAGGTTATAATTTTTTATTATAAATTTAAAATATTACTTATTAATTTGAAATCCAAATGGTCGGGTCCCATTAATGTTTCCAATGTGTTCCCTTATGCAGAAATTGATATTCAATAAGGGAAATAAATACCCTCAAGGTAAAATAAAGAGAATAATAATATATCAAGAACCTTTCAACAAATGATGTTAAATTTATTTATTTAGTTCTGTTTTTATTTGTTCCATTTTTTTTAATTTCTTTGTTATTGATTTATGGGAGTGAACACATAATTGAATTTTAAAATATTTTTATTGTGTTATTATGTCCTTTGTTTTTTATTTTCTACCATTATATATTTTTAATCCATCCAAATATTTTTTATATCCTCTTCTTGTATTTATCTATGATATTTTCTCAAAAAATCATCTACACGAACCAATAAAATTTTCCATCTACATTTTTTTTAACATATATTTTGAAATAGTATATATAGTGTATTTATTTTGATTCACCAAATTTATTTAGGTAAAAAAACATACCCTAAATATGAGAAAAAATTCCCCTTTTCATGGAATTTGGGATAGGGGCGTCATGATTCTATAATTTTAAATTATAAAATTACATTTTATTTCTATCAATGATTTTATTGACCCCTCTCTAACAACGATATGCAGAACATATTAGACATTGTATAATGTTATATGGGGGGAGTATTTATTGAGATTTATTGTTAGTAACCATGGAAATTTATTTGGTTTCATTAGTTTGGTATAATTTTTTCCTATAATTATGATTCAAATTGGAATATCATTCATCTAATTTAAATAAAATGTAATGTTTGGTTGGATATTATTGAAATATAATTTCTAATGTTGTTTAAATTGTTAACATGATTCTTGACATGGGATATTTAATTCTAATTCTAGATTATTTACATTTATTTTCATTGAATTTTTACCAGATGCAAATTTTGTTGTGTAAGGAATTTATTTTATATCATCCCATTCTTAAAAGGATTCTAGAAATATATTTCCTTTTTCATTAATAAGAATATTTTTTAGTGATTCATGGGTGATTTATACCTACAAAAAATGCATTTGATTCTTATTGATTCTATGATTTATCAAATACATCATAAAATTATTGAGGAAGTGTTTTCAGTCACTTATCCTAAAATGCACATGTACATATATCCTTCTTTGTCACATAGTTGACATGAATAACATTTTTAGGATAGAGAAATTTTAATCCTATTATCCTTTATTTCCATAATCTTGGTATTATGAATGATTTTCATATCAGGAGGTTCTTTGGATTTTACAACAATACAATACAATATCTTTTGATATGAAGGAGATATATTGAAGAAAATTCATCTATTTTTTACGATATGGTTTACGATTACATTGTAAATTGGTCACTCATAACCAATTCCATTAAAAATTTTGGTATAAAATTTTTATTGTGTATTTCGTGGGTAAAAATCATCATTTCTAAGACAATGTTTTTTTCAAAATAATTTATTTTCTATGAGGTGTATGTGATATTTTTCCGGGATGTGATTTGTGTAAAATAATTAAAATGAATAAGGAAATGGAATAATGTATATTCATTATTCTTTCTTGACATATTCATGGACCCTCTTAGAGATTTTTGGTTCACATAGATGTCCTATTTTATATGGAGGAGTTACATTAATATACTATTCAAGAGTAAAATGAATTATGTTATAGATCATACCCTCTTTATTTTGAATTATTTTTATCATCTACCAACATTTTCGCAGACTCATGTACATTAAAATCTTAATGATAAATCAATCAGGATTAATTTTTTATTTTACTTTACAATGTATTGATGTAATAACCATTGAAATCCTATGGTTCGAAACATGAGTTTGAGGTATAAAAATAACATCAATTTTATTACCTTGTGTAATTTGAGGAAATTCATTGTTATGTAATTTTAATTAAGGATATAAATTCAAAAGAAATATAATAAAATGATACTTACAATTAAGAATAATTACAAATAATAAAAATAATGATGGGGAATTAGTAATTTTATCATTCGTATTAATTCTATAAAATTTTCTTTTTTCTACTTACACTTTGTTTTATATTCGAATTGTTAATGAAAGTTTCCTTCAGGTTTTTTTTAATTTGATTCCCTATTGAAAGGTTTTATTAATCTGGAATGGAATATGAAATGTGTTGGGGAAATTGATAAGAAATATATATATATATATATATATAATGGATTTTAATATTTATGTTTTAATTATACATTTTTCACTAATGCACTAGTTTTTTTCTATTTTAATCGTAATTAATAATTCTTTATTAAAATAAGGAATGTTGGAGAAATATAAAAATGTCACTTTACACATCATGAATATAATGATTATGAATTGTCTTCCTCGAGAAGGCCACCATCTAGCCAGTCATCAAGTTGCGAATGAAAATTAGATGGTGTAAACCAATTAATAGACATGAATCTAGATTACATATCATGAAATACCTTAATTCCATACCTAATAAGATAGACAACACGAGGTAAA
Source organism: Viscum album (assembly GCA_963277665.1). Taxonomy (NCBI): domain Eukaryota; kingdom Viridiplantae; phylum Streptophyta; class Magnoliopsida; order Santalales; family Viscaceae; genus Viscum; species Viscum album. The sequence continues at coordinate 393,993,311 of OY728146.1, forward strand.
CACATGACAAGAAATGTTCAAATTTTGAGTTCCACTAAAGATGGAGGCTGTGAAATTTACTGGATCAAAAATATTCAGAGAGATTTGTGGATCTAGAGTATAAAATATGAAATATACATACACATCATAAAATAATCATAGATGAATTAACTCAAATCATGGTCATGATGTATATCATTTACATGTCCTGAACCACTGAGTATCTATATATATGTAATTACCCTGATGCATAGATTATGTAGTCGGACAATTAAATATTTTTCCATCATATTCATTTCTTTCACAATTTCAATCTAGTTCAATTATATTGATTTATTTCCATTATTTTTTATTTTCTTTATAATATTATAAATTAAAAGACCCATTTATTGCTTGTTGTTGTTCCCACACAGGAATCCAATCCTATTGGTTATTTAATGTCATCGATTATTGTATTCTTAATTTATTCTTCATTAATAATAGTACTCCAATATTTTTTAATTCTTTCTATTGTTTTTTTATTTTTAGGATTTTTTTAATCATGTTGATTATTTTAACACCCATTTACTTCATTCAATTAATTCCATCATGTTTAGATAATACTCTTAGGGTTAGGGGTTATGAGTTGGGGTAAATTTAAATGTAATGAATCTGTAAATAAATCCATAGAAACATTGAGTATAGTAATTTGTTTCAAGATATTATTAATCTCATTAATATAAAACTATGATGATTATACATTATAAAATCCAATGAACAAGACCTAGTTCGAGTTGAGTACACTTGGACCAATATATTGTGACATATTATCCATATAGTTCAAGATTCAATTTGTTACATTTTCGAAAATATTATTACCATGTTGTATTTTCCATCATAGGTCGATCTAATTGGATGGACCAATCCCAATTAGTGACCTTTAAATTTCATTATATCTTAAAACATAGGTCTATCTCATGCTATATTATTTATTATATTCTACATGTACATTCAAATTGACGTTGAATGATTCCATTAGTCTATTTTAATACCCAAGATATTACATTCTTTATAAATCATAGGCCTTAAAGAGAGAATGATGAATCCTTTAAAAATGTTCATAGAGCTAGGTTTTCCAATGTATTTTTTTCCCTTTCGGGTCAACAACACACTACGAGTATAATTCTGGTTTGTAAAAATGTTTAGTTTGGGAAATTTAAATTCAAATATAATAAATGGACCTCTGTAACCAATATCGTTGTGTGGACCAATACATCATTAATTAATTCATTTCTTGAAATAATATAATTTTCATCAAAATTTAGTGATCGAATCTGGTATAAGAACAAATTTAGATACCCCTCCTCCAAAACCATTAAAAACTATCAAATCTACAAACAACTAATGTAGGATAATAGGTAAAAATTAACTAATATAGATATATATAAAGGTATAAATGTCATATATAAGTAGTTAGAGGCAAAAATATTTTTCTATAAAACTATGTTGTGATCATCTTCTTTATTTCATTGGTTGTTAGAATTTATTCTACTAAGAGGGGAATAAGGTATGGATTTTTATTCTCAAATTATACTTTTAAGGGAATGTTAGTTCATATGATACTAATTTCAATTATATGGTATATATACAAAATATACCAGATATCAAATCATTAATTATGTAATAATCATGGTAGTTTATGTTCAATTACAAGCCAACTCTTTCAATTGGGTTTTATTAGTGTTAAACATGTCTTTTTGGGGCATTGTATAAAATTTTAATTCCAACACACATGTTTATGTTATAAACCATGTTTTATTTTTCATGGGTAAATTCAAAACCCATTACATTTAGTCATGAATACATTTAATTTAATGGTATAATATTTAATGACTATAATTAAAATGCCTATTTTGATTCAAATATTCAATCATATTTGTTATCTCCCAAAAAATGAATATGATTTCCTAAATAAACCACCATCCATAAATAGATCTTTATTTTAGGACCAAATTTTCTTTCTTTCCAACTATATCCTATATTTTTGGGAAATATAATATTTTTACAATATTTGATCAAAATTATTTTTAATAACTCTTTTTCAAGGAAAAATAAAATCTTTTTTTATGATGTTGGTTTTCAGAAATGATATTTGAAAATTTTTTATCCCACAATGTTATTTTTATAATCATAATGTGTTTTCAAGGAATCAATATTGATGTTTATTTTACAAGGAAAATTATTTTTCTAGGTTTTCAAAACACATTTATGAATATAATTATTTAATGTTACCTTTGACTGTGTCATTTTATGAAAATATTTAAAATGATCTCTCCAATAATTTTTATGGGGACACATATTTACACAAATTTTTATATTTTTTTGAAGATTTCCCACTTTATTTTCAAGGATTATAAATTAACACTTATTATATATATATATATATAACATATCTTATAAACTCTTTCAAAAATATAAATGATATTTATTATATCTAATCTTTTTATAAATGTCATTAAAATTATATTTCATCTATTTCTTTATCAATTAAAATATCTTATTATTTAATGATGGTGTTCTTCCATATGTAACAATCCTACTATTATAAATAAATAAATTATGTTATATTCCATTTTATGTTGGAAATAATAGAGCACATTGTTTGTATTTCCTAAGCATTGAAGTGTTATAATCCTATTCTATTTCCCAGTTTCTTCCCTCTATAAATACCATATGTTTTGGTTTCGTAAATCGATTGGTGTTCACCTTGGATAAATACATCATTTAATTAGAGAAATTTTTTTCTGAACCACACACAATTTTATCTATATATTGTAAATACAATATTCTTTAACTTTATTTAGTTTTGATTACCTATAATGTTATTATTTACACAGGATAGACATTTATTTTATGTGGGACTACCATGTTTTTATAATTTATAGATTTTTAAATTATTTCATTATCTGATTGAATTTGGGGTGGTTATGAAACATAATTTCTTTTCATGGGTTATTAATGTTGCCTCTAATAATCCAAATTTTATTTCAATGGTTTCTCAATTATATGATGCATTATTGATTACATTACTGAACACGTATGTTTTGGTGATATATGGGTGGTTGTGTTATAATAAAGGATGGGTAGTTCCATTAAAAAACAAGGAAGATTGTTATTTTTATAGACCAAGGATTTTTTGTTTTGGTATAAACAATTCATTGGTGGTTACATTATAAACAATTCATGGTTTATTACATTATAAAACTGAGATGGGAAGTTATTTTTTATACCTCTAATTTTTTTGTAAAATACTTATCCCATGATATAGAATGTTTAATTGAATATGATAGTGAGTATCTATGATCAAGAATGGTTAGTATAATGGCGCATATATCTCAACTCATAGTTTTGCATGTCAATAGGTTTCGTGGTTGATATGTTCAAAGATCTTTGGTGTGATATTTTTTTTGTTACTGAAATATTTTTTTTGTGAAGGGGTTGGTGAGATTATATTTTTCAAAAGATAATAAATAATATGTTTCATATAGTATCCCATTACTTCTTATATTCCATGGGTCATGACTCATGCTTCATATATGTAGTACTATATTTATACTCTCTTTTGATTCATGTATTTTGTTATTACATGTATTATTTTTCGATTAACATGATATTCATGGTTGGTTATGTTTTTTACTATGACTCATGATTATACACATCCATTAATCTTATGACCTAATGAGATATTCAATTTCTATTGATTATGTACATCCTTACTCAGAATCTAAGATAACTTGATTCTTATGTTTACATCACCCTATGATATGAATGAGATTATTTCATATGTTTTGCGTAGAAGGTTATGTCCTATGATTTTTTTTGAATTATCAATGTTCATTTATATAATTAAATGTTTCCTATATATCAATATGAATAATAGTTGTGGAAAAATTCATGAAATTCTTTTAGTTAATGATTTTTATCATTTTACAAAATTCTAGGCCAAATATTATAGGGGACTACATTATAATGAAAATAGTGATTTAAGTCATATAATTAATTGATCATTAGGTGTCATATTCCATAGGTTCATGGAAGGTTCGTGTATCAAATATGTAAAGGCCATGATAAATTTTTTTTGAATTGTGGTCATGTGTTTGGGGAGGTTTAGTTGTATTTTAGAGTGGGAATCAACATGGAGAGATCCAGTATAATGTCGTCTAAGCTCGGGTGGGTTTGATATAATCGAGGAATGTGTAAATCATTCTATATGTTGTGGTTGTGGAAAAATTAATTTTAGTAGATAATAATTCTCTAGGTATTGGGGTAGTGGTTTTTTCCATGTCTGAGAAACCACATGTTATCTTTGGATTGAGAAAAATGTTAGAGGTTGGTGGCTTTTCTTCCACACTACATATAATGGAACCCGAATTCTTTGGGTTCCTTATATAATGTCATTTATTAATAATTTAAATAATTTTACATATTTTAATTCAAACAAGTACTTTTTCTTTATTGTTTTTGAAAGAAAATATGTCACTGTTATTTAATTATATTCATTTTTAGAACCTTGTTGATTTCCACTTGGATATCATCTCCAAATTTCAAGGAACCTGAAATTTCACCCACAAAAAATGGATTTTTCAAACTGAATAGATCATCCAATGAGTTGTTCCATACATGGTTTATTATATTCTTGGGGTTCATTGGGTTCACGAAATTTAATCCTCAATAAAAAAATTCATGTATTAAATGATTTGGTTTCCTTGGTGCTATTTACATATAAAAAATCTGGGTTTTGGATATAATTATTTAATATTGTACATAAAAACACAAAAACACACACAATGATATATATATATATATATAGACACTATTGTCAATGGATTTTTCTTATTTTAATAGAAAGTAAGGGATTCCACTATTGGATTACGTAATGGGTGGTTCACTTACCCCATATATATGATATTTATTTCAAATATAGGTTTTGTTTATAATGATATAGGTAAGGAAAATTTAATTTTTCACTAGTTGATCACTTTTATATTGGATTATGCTGGTTTGGAGGATTAATCTTAGAGTTCATCATTGTAGAGAGTCTGGAATAGTTTCATTTTTGTTAATATAGAGGTGTTTACTATCTATTGAGTTTATATACACATTTTTTTATACTTATTTAGTTGTTTATATGTTCATTATAATATTCTTTATTATATTGGAGTTTGGATAATTTCATCAATTGAGTAAAATTATATTCACATCATTATGGTTGTCTATTATAACTTATAATGTGTATAACGATTAATCATCCCTCAATGATATCGTAAAACATTAGTATTTATTTAATCAATTTGGTGTCTGAGGGATGCACCTTTGGCTAGTGATTTTTCAATCCATTAAAATTAAATGGGGTTTTTTAGATATTACTACCATGATCTTTATATGAAACAAATACCACTTTTCATTTCTAGTGTAGTCCAACACAATCTGAAGTAGACAATATTTTCCATTCATATAGCTAAACTCAATTAGCTCCGAAACATAGGTTAGCAAATAATATATGTTCAGTGGTAAAATAACCATGATAGAATTTATACTATACCATATTGAAACAAATTTTATGAATTTATAATGTATGAACAAATTATATAGTTATAGTGAAAAAATGACAATATTTTAATTGTGAGATCCTCATAAAAAATGTCCATGGTGACACCAATGAAAATGTTTGTAAAAACCCAGAAATATATGGGGGAATGGATTATGTACTCCCCAATTTGAAGAAAACATTGAGTTCTGTCAACTGAGAATATATGATCCAAAAATACTACTCTACTAACATCACCATTACATAACCCTCCTAAATGAATATGGTCATAGGGATACATCCATCGATTGGAGGCGGGGAACATCTCACACTAAAAACAGGATTAAATCAATTAGATTATATTTATTTGAGGGACTCCTCTATCAACTCAATATGAGGTACACTACCAGTGGTATTATCCCTAATGTCCATAATTATATATCTTTATTCATGAATGATCTATGTTTTATCATTTTAAAATAGAAATAAACATAATTTTTGGATTATTATATGAATAATTTTGTGGAAATATATAATATTTTATTAAATATTCAATGACTAAAAATGAAAAAACATGACTATGATTTAATTATATCTAAATATACGACAAAGTTCATAATGAAATTATATGTGAAAACACTTTGTTACAATCTTATTAATTCATGTATACATTTATTTTACTGTTCTTCTTTAAAAAATGTCCAAGATATTTGATTTAAATTGTTATTTAATTCAATTGATTTTTATAGTTCCTATCATTTTTGATTACTTTTTATAAACATTAGTTTTAAGTGTATATATTTTTTTATTGAAGATGCAAACCATTATTTTTTTCTACGACCATTTCATTTTAATCCATATTTTTATCAATGCACATTTAATTAGATATAAAATTTAAATAAATTAAATAAAATTATATCTTTCTTTTGAAAAAACTTGTTATTTCTAAAACAAAATTACTTCCAAACGAATATAGGTTTGTAGAATTATATATTTTAATATACCGATCAAATTAAACTTTCTTTGTTAATTTTAATCATCAAATATTTATGTGACTAAAAATTTGTTATAAATTTTTTATTTTTGATGATGATAAATACCATATTATTTAAATATTATATGATACTAATTTTATGCATTGAGAAGGATTGATTTTGTATCATGATGTTAAATATGTCACTGTAATTAGTAGTTTAATGATTTATTTGAATTTTTGGCTCAAATTATATTGATTAAAATGATTCTATTAGATAGGTACATGACTGCACAATTCCCAATTAGAAATTAGGGAATGAAAAATCAGTTTCTCAGATTATTCACAAAATTTATCTTAATTTGAAAAAGGAGTAAGGGTATATATAAAACTACATAATTTATTTTTCGGAAGATACTTGATGAGTTATAGATGAAAATTTTTAATGATACCAAAAGGTAAGGTATCTGATAGAGTAATAAAACATAAACTATTTAATTTATTTGATCTAAGGACAAATTATTATATGTTGGTGTCGAAATGTGAGAATCAATACAACTATTTGAGAACATTTAGTGATTAATTTCAACTCCAAATGAATATAGAGCATCGAGTTGTTTGATGATTAAATGTGTGTGCTAAAAATTAACATTGGAATCAAATAAGTTATATGCTTCATCAAATAAAATATATTTTCCAAGTTACAATGAAATTTTTGGGAATTGGGAATTCACCCAAAGATACTTAGGGATCAATATTTTTCTTATTTGTTTCCTTATTTAGAGATCTAATTATTTTTATTAGGTAAGAATCATTAGGTGATACTTAAGACACCTAGATATTATAGGATGTGGATTTGGAGTTTATACTAGATAAATTTTAAATATGGGAAATTATCAGTGTAAGAAGATCCAATATAGAAAATTGAAGATGTAAAATATGTTAATTTTTTTAAAAAATGACTCAACCAGAAGATAATTATGATCTCAAGATAAGGTATCATGAGGCTATGGATAAATTTTTTTGAAATGATAGATTTCATTTTATTATAAATATTTTGATGCAGTGTCTGTGAAATGGGAGGATAATTTTATAATCTTGTGATTTATGTTAATTTTTATTTTCATATTTAATGGCTGTGACTATATATTAGTATTAAAATAAGATGGAATTTTATGATTATGATGATTAGATAGTCTAATAGGTAGATGAAAACCAATTAGAAAAAGTGGAGTGAAGATTATTTTAAAATGACCTATGTCCATGGATGTTAATGAACTAAAAAATTTATAGATATTTCAAATTAGATTTCTGTGTAGTTAAAAAATTATTTAAATTTCTGTGATAGAAAAGAATCAAAAAAAAATCATGGATTTTAATGATTTATTGTAGATGATATTTTTCAAAGCCATAAATTTTTTTAAATTATGGTTATGTTATTTCATTGACGATTGTAAATTCCAATTTCATCAGATACATTTTAGGTGGTTGACTAATATTTGATGGTATAATAATATATGATGCATAATGATTATATACATCTAGTTGAATTCAGTTAAATAAAGGGTGACTTAAATTAGATCCCAATGCTATAAAATTATTAAATTTACCATAAATATCCTGATGATAATACTTTGTATAGTCCCCTTTATTGATAAAGATGAAATATGTTTTTTTAAAATTAAAAAGTTGTGGATGAAGAATTTATATTTTATAAGATCATATTGTTTAGAACACTATTAGATAACATGTTAGTATTTGATGTACCAGAGTATCATGTTTAAAAATTATATCTAAAGAAGTAAATGATTTTATTTATTCAAAAACCATAGTGAGATATTAGTTTCTTTATACATTTAGTTGATAGTAAAAGTTAACAGTCAAATTTTATTTAATGGAAGAATTGTAAACTATTGGAAAAAACTGTAATAACATATTTGGAGACATTATAATTTGGGGAAAATCATTGGTAATGGATGATATCGTCCTATTATATAGATAATTATTTAATTATTTCAATAAAAAATATATATCTGTGATTATACCCTACAATAGTTTGGTATGAGAATCCATATTGTTAAAATTCATGGTAAATATTATATGTTATGTGTTGATTTATATTTTTTTTACATAATTATTGGGTTGAGATATAATTAAGAGATTATAGAATCTCCAAAAAGTGACACATGTTAATTTATTTTTAATGATAATTATAAATATATACCCCTAATTAATCCCCACCATCTTAGTGGCACATCACATTCCCATTAATAACAATTATTATAAAATAAAAAACATGTTCGCAATATTATATCATTAATTTTTATTTGATGGAGAATCCAAATATAATCGAAAGTAATGATATTACTATATTAAATTGAAGAAAATTATAATGGATGTATAAATAGACTAATTCACTATCTTATTTCACTTGTAATAAATTAATTTATTCAATAGTTGATTTATCTCCACTAAATGAGAAAGATTCTCGCATTTCATTTTATGATATGATAAAAATTTTGGTTGATGGAAGACGAAGAAATAATATTTGTATATAAATTTTAAATAATTCACATACAAAGGAGATGGGTAATGAAACTCTTGAGGACAATCAAGATAAATATGAAAGTATCCTTGAAGTGGAGTAAAAGTAGTGGAACAAATGAATAATATTTTTGTAATTATGATCTAATATGTGAATACAAATGTAGAAAAAATAATTTGTGGGAAATTATGAAGGTTGAATGAAATTTTTAGAGATATTAATGTTTTAAAAAACTATCATGGAAGATACAAATACTGTTAAAAATTGTACAAGTAACATGTTTGATAGTTTTGATGTTCAAAATTCTGGGTTATAAGAGATTTATAATTTATATCACGATGAAAAATGTAGTATTATTGTTATTTATAATATCAATAATTTTTTAAAATTTAATACCATGATCAATAAGGATTATGCATTTGAAAAAAATGATAAATCTTAAAATTAAGGTAGATGAAGTTGTTTAAATTTAAGAATTTTATGTTTTTGGAGATAATGATGATGAGTAATAGAGTATTATTCCATTTAACAAAAAAAAACAACTTAATAAGAAATTATAATTTTATAAATTTAAGAATGCATTATAATTTTTCATTTATGGTTGTATTTTTAAATTAATATGTTTTTAATTGAACATTGGATAAAATTTAATGGATAAAAAGAAATAAAAAAAATCCCTAGATAAAAATGGTATAAATTATTAAATGATGATAAATTTTTTGTTATAGATAATAAAATTCCCATCAAAATGAGTAGAAGACGAATTTTTAGATTTAAAGTGAATATTAATCTATTAAAGGTATTTGATATGAATAATATGCTTCGAAAATGTATTATAAAAATATGTTTCGGGTTAAAAAATATTAAAAACTTATATTGTTGAGGAAGATGAAGGTGAGGTGATATATGTGGAATAAATTCATAAATTAGAACCTAAGGCATAGAATGATTGAAATAATAAACACAATATGGAGGTTATGTAGTTGAAGAAAAAAATTTAAAACAACTACGATGAATAAATATTAGTATTTAATAAGAACTATTATTAAATTATATAAATAGGACAACTCGAGTTGATTTTTATAGGTAAATATATAATTTTGAGAGATTTTGATTAAAAATACAAATTTTCTGTTAACTAGTCAAGTAATACACCATAATGGTATCTTGATCATGAGAATACTAAAAAAATGATGTTTCAGTATTTTAATGGGGATGTGGATGTTAAATCTAAATCCTTTAAATAATATTATACATTAATCAATATAAATGATGTGAAATATACTCTAACTGGACTTGGAGATAAATATATTTTAATTAAATATTTAGTTTCAGAAACTGAAATTGTTAATGTTTGTGATCGTAAAATGCATGTGGAATCCTCTTATATATTATTGTATAGTTCTAGTAACTAATAAAGTAACATATTAATACACCTATATATTTGTCAATATATTTTTCTTCAAATAAGTTTTATTTCATTGATTTCTTGTAGTATATGTAACCACTAGTCTAAATGAGTCCTAATATGGTATATCATTATGACCTATCAATTTAATTTGTATATATAAATATGAGTTATTTTTTATAAAATATATCAACAATGGTCCTACTAAATAAATATGTGTTTATTAATGATTATTAAATATGAAGTCAATATTTAGTGAAGTTATTTTTTTCTCCAAAAAATGATGCTTTCTTCACGAAGGTGTTTCTTGAAATATCATATGGATATTATAATAATGTTATCAGTCATTTATAAATTTTATTTAATAAAATGAAATTTATATTTTAAAATCATCATAGAAAAAGTAACTTATAATGAAATGTTGTTAGTTTTAAGAAATTGTTTATTTTTCAATAAGTAGTCAAAAATAACAATTTTTATAAATATACTCATTTTTTCACAAAATAATTTTAAACACCTATTATAATTCCAATTTCATATTATTGTGTAATATGATCTATTTTAAAAATAATAAAACAATTATTTCAATTTTAATTGTATAAAGATATTGTTTTGATAAAATTAAATTTATATGAATAATTTTTTTAAAACAATGTTTTTTCTATGCCGTTTTACACATTAAAATTAAAATAATTGTTTTATACTTAAAAATATTGAATATAGAAATATTATTAAAATATTAATAAAATGGTAGATAATATTTTGTTAATAGGTATATTTTATTTTTGGTTAATATGAATTGTAACTCTGGTAAAATTTTTCACCCTGATAAGGGAAGAACCAGTAAAATATGTATAAAACAATGGGATAAGTATTGAAAATTTTATAATACATTATTTTATCCCATTGTATGCCTGGAGATCCTAAATATCCAACCATTTTTGTAATTTGAGGCCAATTTGTTCTATTCATCTTAGATTATGAACATCACTTTAATTTATGAAAACAAAATTTAAATAGTAAAAATAGCTTGAATATAAATTATGGAAATTTTTATAGAATGAGAAAAATAGGATAATAAATCTTATAAATGTATATTTGAATGATAAATTCATTTTTAAATTCATGGATATTTATTTTTTAGACTTGTTAGTCAAATAATTACATTAAAATCTTATGAAACAATTACACAATTTTTTTTTTCAAATTACATTTTTTTTAAACTTAATAAATGTAATATTGTTCAGGTGAGTTAAAATATACCCTAAAGTTAGAATATATATTAAATATATAATTAATGTCTGAGAGAATTATATTTAATTCCATTTTCATTATGTTGTTTTTAGATGTAAAATTTTCACAAAAGTTTTGAAAAGTAAATTAATAGTATTTTTATGATTAATATATTTTATTAAACTATAATAAAATCCTTGAAATCATTAAATGGTATAATTGTGATGATATATCCAAGAAAGATTCATTCTATATCCAATTATGATACATTTTTGTTAGATATCATCTTTTTTCAGGTACGTCTCCCTTTAAATTTTTGGTTAGCATTCTTTGAGATCAATATTCAACTTTTTAAAGATGTGTTTTGAGCCTTGGTTTAGGATGGATTAAATGTCTCTAGGGTGAAATATGAATTAGATGTCATTTGTGGATTTAGAACCAATTCAAATCATTATGATAATTCATAACATGAATTTTTATTATAGACCCTATGAATTTAATTCACAACCTGAAATAATTCACATCCATTAAATATTTACACACCCTATATATTTTATACAACATTATAATATTTACACACACTATAATTTTTTTGAAATAGAATACAAAACCAATAAATTTTAATCACCCTATAAATAATCACACATCTTGGAAACATGTCCTAATATTATAAAAAACCTATAAATCATACAAACACTATGGACCTATCATGAAAATATACAACCCCTACAAACATATCATGAAAACTAACACATGTCCTGATAAAAATATACTAAATGAGTAATATTTTATTTAATGTTTCATTATGTTGTGGAATGAATTATTTTTAAATAATATTAATAAAGGAATCAATAGTTACATGATGTGAAATCAATTTGTTTTCTTAAAATGTAACTGCAATTTTATTTAATACCCCTGAAGCGTTACACATTTGTAAAAAGGAAATTCAATTATCGAACAAAAAGCCCATACGCTCCACATTCTTGACTGAAGACCTTGTTTGAATGCAGTTTGGTAGTATAATTCAATTTTTAAAAGGGAACATGTTGGATTCTGGATATATGAACATTGATTTTTTATGTATGAATTCTGTTTATTCATCCCCATATCGATCCATTGATAATGAATTTATGTTCCTTGTTTAAAGGATAGAATAATCTAATTTCATCCATAGACATATGGTTTTGTCACATCCTTCTCCTAGTTAATTTATTATTCTGTAAGTATAATCCTTATTTTAATGATTTAAATATCCATTTTATGTGTAATTGGTGAGATCACTCATGGAAATCTTGCACATCACCATATTGATAGTATATGAACTATTAAAGTGAAATTTTTTAAACCAAAATTATAAATTGTTTGTTACATATACTTGGATAATTTGAGAATCAACCACACGATTTGGGTTCAAAAAATGGAACTATATGAAACATTACATGCTTTACATTAGAGCCCTATGATATACCCAAAGGAAATTCATTAATTGTTTTCCTAATAATATGAATTGAATTTTTTTTTTGATTAAATTTTTTATAATCATCTTAGTTTAGTTTAGTTAAATGATATGTTAAATGCTCATGGGGTTAATTGAAAAAATTAATAGAATTGATATAATTATGAAGATAATTAGGAACCATAAATAATTAAATATATTTATTATAAATAATTATATTTTGATTCGATGAAAATATTTTGTGATGATAAAATATATTGTTTTTGTGTTTTGGCTTTGCGATTTATCTAGCATATATTTTCTCTTTATTTGAAATTGATGTGATTATTTTTTAATGAATAGATCCTAATATTCATAATAGTGGGAAATAAGATATGCTTGAGGGAGAGATTTAAAATTTGTATGAAGATGTGATTTCTGATATTCATATGGGATAGATCATTATATTCCTGATTTAAATATTTATTATATAACCGAGGGTGATTATTCTGATATTCTTAAGTGTGAAATTGATGATATGCTTGAAGGAGAGATTCACGTACACCTGAGTGTGAGGATTAAATATGCCTAAGGGAAATATTTTGGTTGTACTGATGGGAGAGTCCATTTCCCTATGATAAGTTTGAAGTGATTCGTCCTAAGTTGTAAAATATGTCCTGGACTCGGGTTATCCATATTGATATGGGGGTTTTTTCCTTTAGATAGAGAAACATGGTAAGGTGATAAAGTAGGTTTGGATGTCTTAAAGTGTAAAATCATATCATGAGGGTCAATAGGTTTATAACATATGAAATATTTAATTATTAAATTTATAAAATGTTATTGAAATTGTTTAATATATTATTTTTTTAAAACTTGATTTTTTTTGACATTATGGTGTCAACCCACTATGTTTGAATGACACCCTATTTGAGAATCCATTTGGATATTTAGTAGAATTTATGGATGCATGTTCGGATAACGGAAAAGGACCTCGTAGTTGATTATTGTGGGCTATATTTCAAGGATCTTATAGACCACTCTAAAATGAAGTTCATGTATTGGTTCACTATAAAAACTATTTTAGTAAATTTATTCTTTTACTTTAATAAAATCTATGTGAGATTTATCATCATTTTCCTTATCATTACATTGTTATTTTTTTGTATTTATTCATATGGTCATTAATATTTTGTATTTTTATAATTATTTATTCATATTATTTATTAAATTTCTACTCATATGCTGTTATATAACTTTTTCATTGAAACTCTTCATTAGAGGGTATAATATCCCTACATTTTTAGACCATTATGTTTATTTAGAGACTTCTGGCATATGGGGTGGAATGTCTGTGCTATTGCCGCCAACCAATTTAAGATGTTTCGGGATTATTGGGTTGGAGATATTACCATCTAGTATCAGATAATAATGATTATATTTCTAATGCTTTATGATTTTGTAATGGTAGAAAATAGATTAGGATGTTTCAAGACTTGGTTGTGATCTTATGCAGGGGATTAGGTAACCCATTTATGGGGTAAATCTAACTTTTTCTAGATGGGATTGTTGTTCCTATGGTTTTATTATTACATATTGAAGTTATTTAACCTTGGGTTATTCATATGTTGTTTGTTGAATCTATTTCTTGAGACTTATACTCGTATCCTAGTATATAACATTACGAGTATTCAAGAATTTTGATAGGAACATAAATATATATATAGACATGTTGTGTTAATGATGGGGACTTATTTTTCTGAGGTGACACATTATCCTATATAAACGATGAAATGAGATAAATGTTATATCTAATGAGAAAAAGGAATAAATGAACATGTACATTATTACTATTGTATTGTTAAAATTTGACTATAGAGAGAAATATCCAATTCCTTAAAAATGTTGTCTCAGGTTAACCATGACATTGTTGTTCACCAGTATTCTATGTGTAGGGTTTTTATTATATAAATATTCGTCCTATTTATCATCAAATATAGAATGAGAAGAGTGGAAATAAAATTTCTCCTAAAAAGAGCCAAATCTTTCTATATATCAATAAGATAAGTTGTATTTTTAACATAATGATATCTTCCAAAGGGTCTTGAAATTCCATGTAATGGAGATTATTCCAACTATGTCTTTTAGGTATGAGATGAAGAAAGGGTTTCTGCTATCTCATCATCCAAAATTAACTGGGGAGAGAGGCCCCCTTGTAGCTACATTATGGATTGATTAACTACAGTAATTCATCATTATCCAAGAGACACACACATATAAGAGTTTGATTCTTGGTTTATAAATTCTTTTTTTTATCAAATCATTAGTGGGAAATTATAGAGAATGTAAAACAAAAAGAACAACAAGGTGTGTTCTCTTGAAATTAGTGACAATCATTTTCCACACCACCTCTTCATATTTTTGGATCCACCATAATATAATTACCATGTGAGTGATCATATTTAATAGAACATTATCTCTACCATACAAGATCATATTGAATAGAACATTATCTCTACAGTCCACGTTCTTCACTTGTCCCTCTTGATAAGAGATACCATTCTCCAGTTTCACCATATCTTGATTCAATACATGTGATAGATCATGGATGTTATTCCACTACAATGATATGTAGAAAATTTCATGGACATGCCCCATACATGGTGGATAGGAATATTGATGTGTCAATATGTATATGTGATCATGTATCAGAAATGATCCAATGTACATTGGGATAATATTCCCTTTCATTTCAAACTACTTCACTCTCTTCCATGGTTATATTCAATTGAAATATTTATCTCCATTAGAGAACACCAATTCCCTCTAATAGTTTTCAGCATTGATCTTTTTTCTACTATGAAAAAATTTTATTTTTTAATGGATCTATTGAACTATCTCTGGCATCTCTTGTACTTGATCAGGACCACTTAGCATTCGTTCTTCAACACAATCCAATGATGTTGGAGTTTTTTATAACTTTTCACATAGATCTTCACATGGATCGATTTGAATTCTTCAGTAGAAGCTGTTATGATATGATAACTCAATCAATGTGATATTTTGAAACATAGATCATTTAATTCCATTGAGGAGTCTCTATGCATGTCCTTGAGTGTCTGAATAGTCCATTTCAAATGATCTAACATAGAACCCCATGCATCTTCCCTAATTATTTCATATATATGATTTAATGTTTTTCCGGATAGAAGTCAGCCTGAATATCAATGAAATGGGATGTCTTGGTGAGTATATCCACCACAACACATACCATATTATTGCCAATGGATGTCTCTGAGAGACTACTCATAGTGTCCATAGTAATATTATCCCATTTCCATGTGGGAATATTAAATGGTTTCATCATCCCTTTAGACTTATATCAATCTTATTTATGTTTTTGAAAGTTTAAACACCATGATATATTTTCCAAAATCAGTTTTATCATGTTGTCACAAATGAAATTCTATCAAATATATTAGTTTATATACGTACATCCAATATAGATAGAGAATAATGAGGTATGTGCAAATTTATTTCCTACATCTAAGTATAAGAAGATGAAGACATGAAAATCCTCATTCCCAATCGAATCATATCATCATCGTCTATGTGGAACTTATGTATCATCCCTTCCTTAACTACCTTCACATTGTATAATATCTCATGAACTTTCCCTTATTAATCCATTATATTTTCTTAGATAGATAGTAGTGCAATAATATATGAAATGTATGATGTTTTCCCTGATTTTAGGATTTTAAAATCCATCCTTTGATTTACAATAAAGATTGGGCCTCTCAAATTTCACATCAGGGATATAGTAGATAGATCAACCATACTAAGAAAATCATCATCCATATTCTCTTTTCATTGGTAATTGTGAATAGTAAAATGGTATTACGTGATCATCTTTAACTATCATATTTGATTCATGTTATTCTTTTTTTGGGAGAATATTTTATTAAGGTTCTTGTGAATATTACATGACTCATTATTCTCTCAATATGGATAATATTGAATAAATTTCAACTTGAATATCACAATGAGCAATTCCATATCAAGGGTGAGATAGTTTTTTCATGAAAGTTTATGTTATTTTAGTGGTAGGTTATATATCTATAATTTTTCATCAGTAAAATTTATAATAAATTATTTTATAAATCTCTATAAACCAAAAAGAGTTACTCACTTGTCAGTAGTTTAAGTATTGGTTTGGTGATAAGTATCTTTTTAAAATCATTGTACCATTCACCCCATTATCTTTTTTGGACATAATATACACTATTTCTGCTGTCATTGGTTATATGGTTTGAAAATCAAGAAATTTTCATCCAAAATCATCATACAAACCCAAATACACCAATTAAACTATGGATCTATATTATAGTTATTGAAATTGGCCACTCTTTTATTTCCTTTTTATTAGAAGGTCAAAAAAAATAACTATTTCGGTGATGAAATGTTTAAGGAATGATACATTCCCTAACTTGAACTCACATGAAATGTAAATTTATTATAGTATCTTTCTACACAATTTCTTTAGCACAATATTAAAATTCTCATGATCTTCCTCCTTTTTCTTAGATTATATTAGAATATCATCTATAAAGTCTACCAATATTTTTATAAATAATATCTAATGACTCTATTAATTAAATCGATGAATTTTACTAGAGAATTAGGGGGCATGAAAGGAATAATTATGAAAACATAGTTCCCATACCTCATTCAAAATAAAGCAATGGGAATATCGTTATTCATCATCTTTAATTTGTGATATCCTTTCTAAATGTCCACCTTTAACGAATACCCATGTAGTAGAAGAATAATGTCATATAACCATGAAAAGGGATACATGATCTTTTCATGAATTTTTTAGGGCATGATATCAAATTCATAGGCAAAATTATCAATCCTTTTTTATGATGAATAGTACTAGCGCACCCCATGGTGAATCAATTAGGAATATGAAACCATTGTAAAAATTCTCTTGTTGCCACTTCTTAAATTATTCGAAATAAATAGTGTCAAATCTTTTTATTGTATTTTATATGGGAATGAATTTAGGTATATGTTCAATTGTAAACTCATCATATTAGTAAAGAAGAAGACCGGTAATGTCTTATGTGAACAATTTACTATGTCCCTCACAATGGTCATGTATTAAATAATGATCATCTCTATTGGCTTAATCATTTTAGTTTGAAATTAACTATAATAAGGAAATGATATCTATACCTGAATGTATTATTTTTTATGAAATTTCATTATCCTCATTACATATTTATTGAATTTTAGGGTTCCTAGAGATGTGAAGAGTTATCTCTCCCGACTGAAACATGATATTGAATTCGTATACAAATAGACAATCCATGTCTAATACAACATCAAAATCCACCAATAGATGTTTTATAATATTTTATTGTTGATTTAGTCCATAAAAATTTATATTAAATTTGATATATAATCTAAATTCAATAAATTAAATATTAACTGTTCTCACTGATAACTCATCCATTATATTATTAGGTGGTGTTTAAATCAATCTAGTAAACATGAATGATATGAATGAATGAATTATACGAGAATGAAATAGTAATTTCAATATTCTTGAATGATTATATAGTATACTGGCCAACACCTCATTTTTGGGATCCACCTCTGTTGTAATGATATAGTAATCAATAAATTACATCCATGAAGGTTTTTATAATGGATCTTATTCAAAAATCATTGGCATAGTGAATTATCTCTTATTATGAATATGTTCCTTGCATTTATATCAATTAAAATATGTATATTATTCAACTAAATAATCCTTTCAACTTGTATATTAATAGGTTGCTACATTTCACTATATCATTTGTCAGATTTGTGTCTCACTTTTTCAAAAGTGAAGCACCTTATGGTTCCCCTTATGCTGTTTCCAATATACTTCTTCTCACAATTTTGATGAGTGGGATGTTGGGTTTTAGTACCTCCATGATATTTTTATATGGGGTACCTTGTAGGGAATTGTAAAATACATTTTACTTCATAAATACCATGAGACCACTGATAATTATAGATCTCTAGAATAACATTAAGGGTTCAATGAATAATCTGTACATAAATACCAATATCTTGAATTACAAAAGCTTTTATAGACTCAAATTTAATCCACTAAATAAGAAATACAACTTTCTATTGGTGTTGATGAGAAATATATAAGAATAAAATTAAATCATTTTTCCATTTATAGTAGATTCTTTAATAGAATCATATCCCTTTTCATCAAACATATGAAATACATTTTCATATTTAGAAATAAATTTTATAGAAAACAACTATTGAAAAATAATTTTTTTCATGATTCCCATTCCATTTAATCAATTTCATTTATAGTCTTCATTTTCCATATCCGTGTCCATAACATGACATATTTTCCATAATAATGGTACACCTATATCATGAGAATGTCTTCTATCAAACATTGGAGGACATCTAATATTTTCTAAATGGTGTTATTCCTTTATTCAGTGATGAGTGGATCAGAGTATGCACTAAAGATAATAGACATTTTTCATATTTGGAATTCAGCCAGAATATTATAATTCTTAGGAGTGGGATGAATTTTTACATTATTCATTTATTATTCATAGTATATTCCATTTGAGAATATAGTTTCATGATGTTTTGAGTTTCTGTTTCAATCTAGTTGGCATTTTATTAGGTATGTCTTTGCATTTCCTATCAAACTGGTTGTTATATCCTGACGTTAAATAAAAAATAAAATTAAAATCAAGTGTCATTAATACATATCCAATACGAAAATAAGATTTCAACATTATTAATTGAAGGATAAAATTAGAGAAAAATATATATCCTATCATTGGATTCTATGAGTTCAAATAAATTTTATCCATACTAATATATTTTTCAGCACGGTTCTTACTAATGTTTTTTCATCCTTATCTCAAAAAAATATAAGACCATCGTCTGATAATAACAATATATAGTTGTATAGTTATGTATATATATATATATTATTGCATGATTTTTGAGAATAATTATCTTTTCAATAGAATCCATCGTTATTAAAATCTAGTTTCGTTGTATGATTTTGTTAAAAAATTTAAAACATTAATCTAAAATAAAGGTTCTTTTAAATAATTATCCATAATGAGGTCCTAAATTAGATTGATCTCCAACAATATCATAGGTTAACCTATCAAATACATATAAAAATGGATGAGCTAAAAATCCATTCCAGGGAATAAATATGGGAATGAATCCCAACACATTAGTTAGACTGACATAACATGATAACATAAAAGGAATCGGTCAAGGGTAAACATATGGAAGCAAAAAATATTGAACATGGAGTCATATGATCCTATATATAATAAAATGTGTCAACAACATACAAAATAACATAAACATGAGTCAAGGATGACCACCAATACTATATCACATGGTGGAAAGTGGAACGTAAGGGACTAGGTGCACTCCTTAATCCCATACATGATGTTTCTAGATAAAAAATATTACACGGTTCATTGCAGTGCAATCCTTGTGCACATATCATAAAATTTTATTGAAAATTTATTTCACTTGAATAATGAAACATTAGGAATACTCATAAGTCATACACAATGAATGAAATGGTTTTTATAATAATGCATTGTGAAATAACTAAAGGGTGTATCTTAATTATATCTGTGAATGAAGGAATTAAATATTTTCTAGAAATAAATAATGTGTGATAATAATTATATTGAATTTTTTTTATATATTTCATTAATATATTCAAATAACAGTATTTACTTTATGTTATGTTTATAAAAAAATTTTCATATTAGAATAGTTTTTCAAAAAATAGTTTGTTTTATTTAAAAAACGGTTTTATATTACTTTATATTTAATTGATCAGAAAGATATTCACTATGTAAACATTTGTAAACCATATATTAAAAATTTATATAATCTTTTCCTTATTTACCATTTTAATTCCTTAAATATAATAGTGAACTTTAAATAATAATATTTGTTAGTTACTTTATGCTTGATGTTCTATGAAACAAAAGAGAACTATGGAATTATATTATGAAAAGAGAAATATTTCATAAACTATTTTCAAGTTATATTCTTCACGCTTATAAAATTTCTCCATTAAAAATTCATTTTATATACTAATATGAAAACATGTTAGGTCACATCACATTCATCCCTTCTTCTCATTCCCTTATATTCATTTATTAATTGCGGTTCTTCTATAATACTTTAAACACGTTAGTGGTACTGCTGAATATAAAATGGTGTTTATATACAAAGATATTCAATGTTTTCTATTAATAAGGAAGATCCATATATAGTTACTCTTCCTTTGAATAATGTACATGTGAGAGAAAATATATATACTTTATTATTATTTAAATATGGAAACTGTCATGAAAATGATCCATACTTGGGGAAAGGGAAAGAACATAGTCCTCTAATCCAATAAAATTATGGATCTTAAAGGGGATAATGTAACATGGGATAATATTTCCATTCATTCAAATCCGATGAATCACTTTCATGGTGAATTTCTACGGAGAACATTATCATCAACAATGAAATCCTAATCCCATGGATGATTTTCATTGTAATAGTTTTTCCAAAAAATGGATAAAATTGTATATTTTGTTTGATTGAATGTAACTTATCTATAACCCCTTTCAAAATAATGGGTCCATATA
Organism: Viscum album; assembly: GCA_963277665.1. Taxonomy (NCBI): domain Eukaryota; kingdom Viridiplantae; phylum Streptophyta; class Magnoliopsida; order Santalales; family Viscaceae; genus Viscum; species Viscum album. The sequence continues at coordinate 394,015,173 of OY728146.1, forward strand.
ACTTTCATTACTAAACATCATCTAATCATAATGGAGTGCTGCATCGCTTCCAATATGAAGCTTCATATAGAGCAAGTTGAATTCTGCAGTGGAAGATACTATTATATGATAACACAACCAATAGAATACTATCATACCATCTTCCTTTTATTTCTATTAATTGGGATCATAGACTATCCCCGAGTGTTTAAATAGTACATTCTAATTTTCCATCAATTTGGGGTGATAGGTTTTGATGAAATTCAATTCAGCACTCCACGATTGTCGAATACATAACGAAAATTTATATCTAAACGTTTGGGTGAAGATCAGATATGATGAAACCTAGAACAACAAGCAGCCAGTCCAATTAATTTAACTATATACTCTAAAATTATTCTACCAATAAATATTTTCCCTTAATAATTAAGTGGTCTTTCTTGGTGAGTTAAACCACCAAAACTCCTATCATTTTATTTACATTGGATTTCTTTTGGAGACAAGTGAAAAATTATAGAGTGAAATTATCATATTTCCTAGTGGGTATAGGAAATAGTTTCATAATCTATTTAGTATCATGTCACACTACATTAACAGGGATACATATTAGACTTGGTGATATATACTCCTCAATATCCTTCATCATGTTGTCCCATCATAAAGCTATCGAATATCATGACAAATCTTCTAAATACTAGTATTAATAATGAAATTTGAGCTAAGTCCTTTTCCAATAGCTAATTCGTTATCTCTAGAGATGAAGTCAAGAAATGCCTCATACAAAAGCAAATAACACCATCATTATAAATATGGAACTCATGTTACTACCCTTCCCTATCAAATTATATATTCATTAATTCTTCCAGACCATTCTTTTGTGCCTCCTTGATAGTCTCTAGGATAAATGGTTTTCTATTTATTTAAGAAATGTATAATTTATTACACTATATTATGGATTAATAGTTTATCCTAATATTATTATTGATGATAGGTTCTTTCTCAATCTTCAACTTGGATAGAATATTAGGTAATTTTATTATAAGATCATCAACTTCCTTATTCACCCATCTATGATGGTAGTGAATGGTGAAATCACAGTGGATGAATAGATCTAACCATCTTTTCAACATATGTTATTACCCTTCTGTGTTAATATACATTTTACACCCATATGATAAGTATATATCTCACCGTTATCCTTATAGAGATAATCTTAAATGATTTTAATCATAAAGATCAAAGAAGGCTTCCCCCGATCATCCATAGTATTCTTTTTCACTTGTAATTTTTCTACCTTGAGGTGTTGGATATTTATTTGTCATTTTTCATTTGTACACTTCCTAATACCCCAATTGTATAATAATTATATTATACAATGTTTTCCCTATTTTTGATATTGTATATACTCATATAGTGATAATACACATTTTTAAATCTTTGATGTAGTCTTCACATTCATCGGTCCAAAAAAACATTACTCCCATATGGGTCATCTTGGATAGTGCATTATACAATATCATGATTTTATATTCAAATATTTTATAATACCATAAAATAAAAATAAATATAGGGATCTATGTTATATATTATATTCTAGGAAACAACTCAACCACCTCTATTTTAAAAGACTCCACTAATATCACATTACTGGTGAAAACATTACACAATAATGTTATTAACTCCATAAAAACTCATATTTACGATAATTTGCATAATTTTTGTCCTTTAACAATGTTTTGGGTATATAAATAAAATTATCCTCAGGATCATCTTTCCCCTTAGATTATATAATCATATAATCAAAAGATACTTTCAAAAAATTGTCGATGTAATCACGAAAGATGATATTCATTATGGCCGTGAATATTTCTGGAGAATTAGTGTGTTTGAACAGTTTCACTATGAACTCAAAGTGTTCATTACATATTCAGAAATAATTGTTGATAATATCTACCTTCATCACCATTAAATGGTGATAGCATGGAAAAAGGACCACCATAGATAAATTCTTAACACCACATAATTCATTGAACATGTCATCTATTCTAGGTAGTGGAAACTTATTATTTATGATGATTTTCTTGAGCTCACGATAATCAGTGCATATACTCATTGACCCATCCATTTTATTGTCAATGAGGACATGCACACACCAACAATGAAGAACTTGAGAATATAAAACCATTTTCCATATTCTCATGTAAATCATCATTAATACTATAGTACATTTATTGGATATTCTATATAGTGTATTTTATATGATTAAAGATATAGGTGCAAGTGAAATTGAGAAATGAACCTCTCAGTCAAGGAGAAGACTTTGAAATTATTTAGGGAACAAATAATCATAGTCCCTCAGAGAGGGTTTGTTATTATGCATGGTCCTCTCCACCGTGTTAGTAATTAGAGAAAGATATGATTTCTCATAAGGAAATTATATCCACAAATTAGTTTATTATTCTAAATAAAAGGCATCATCCTCTTAAATTTGTATAGAATTGGGTGATACCTTGGGAAGAGAAGATTTGTATCCTTCCCCTAATAGTTGATGTAGGATTTTTATAATGATATTCAATACATTCCTAGTATATCCTCACACTCTGCAAAAATAAGTAATATGTGATTTTAAAGAATATTTAGTACTCATCCTTTAAATATTATCACACCCTGTTAAATTGTATTGAAAATTCACACACACTGAAAATTTTACACATCCTATTAACATGGCATGAACATTTACACACACTATAGACATGTTGTGAGAATTAACACATGTCACAAAAAATAATACCCAACAAGTAATGTTTTATTTAATATATTTTTTGATGTGAGACACAAATTTGGGAAAAAAATGTAATTCACACTTATAAGTTGCTAAATAAGTTTACCTCATGTAATTTATATTAAAAACTTATTTTTAACCTCTCTAAAATCCTATATTTTCAAATCCAACCCCATATATGAAATTTTAGTCCCTCTATGCTCCTCCATCTCAATTTTAAATCGTCCAATGATGGATTTTTTTATTCTAGTTCAATTCGAATGTGAGTTCATGTGTCATTTTAAATTTTCGGATCGATATTTTTAAGGTTTTCCTTCCTTTTATTCTTCTCCATATTGATTATTTCAAAAATAATATATCATTCGTATAAAAATTATTTAAGAATATGATTTGAACTAATAATGAAATAAATTTACATTGTATTATATTATTTAATGGTGGGAAGTATATATCCAATCCCTCTTTTTCGAATTTAATTTTCCAAATTACATTCAATAGGTTAGATCATGAAATAATAATAAATACGTGAGGAATTTTATTTTTTAAGTCATGTTAAAGGGTATTTTTTAAACCATTTGGATCACTTTGGGTATATAGGTGTGGAGATTTAATCCGGTGGCCAATAGATAGTTATTCCAAAATTGGTACTTGTAACTACTTTGTGTGATTTTCCATAGGGACATATGATAAACGGAAAAAATGACTAATTTTATTATTAATCTTTTCAATTTTTATTATATATAAATTTTTTTATTTATTATAGTAGAATCACATTGAATAATTTTGGTAAATGTAAATGTTATGTGACATTTCAGTTAATTTAAAAATCAATGATTGTTTATACAATTATGATGATAATTAATAGCATAAATTATGGAATATATTATGTCGAAAAAATTATATTTTTTTAATTCTACAGTATTTCTTATGATGATGTATCTTTTTTGTGGGTTTTGGCCTTGTGATTTTTCAGGCATATCTCGGTGTTTATTATACACTAATGTGATTAATGTATGATTGAGATATTCAAATTTTCCATGTTCAATATTTATATTATGCATAAGAAAAAGATATATGATATAACCACAGGTGAGATTTATGATCTGATTGATGGTGATATTTTTGACAACTTAATGGACTGATTTATGATATTGACTAGGATGAGATACTGGAATGCATGTGAGAGAGGTTCTATAATGCTTGAGGAAGATATTCTAGTTGGCCTAATAGTAGTGTAGATTTTTTTGATATTTTGGAGTAATTATTCCATGATAATATATTCTTCCACTCGCTTGTATGATTCATCATGATGCAACAGGATCTCCTGATAGATAGATATACCCAGGTTGGTGTGAAAATATCTTTGGATGGTCTCTTGGGTTAAACGATATCATGTGGTTATTTATGTTTACTACATGTGCTATATTAATTTATTAAACTAAAACCATGTTATTATATTAATTTCATGGAATATTTTTCATCTATTTTATTTTCTTAGACAGAGTGGTGGTGATATACTACATTTTACGCACGCCCTATTCAGAATATTGTTTGGTAGTCGAGTGGAATACGTGGATGTAAGGATGAAAATACGAAAAGGAGATAAGAGTTTAATTTTTAATTCTGTATGGTACATGTTAAAGAGGTGGTACCATCATGGGGTTTAAGACTAATATCATTTGAGTCTTTATTTAAGCCTTATTAATCATATATTTTTATGACCTTTAATGTTTCATTTTATTTATCCCTTCTTGTAATTTCCTTATTATTATTATTTTATTTGGGTATTCTGGGTTTTACCTTCCTATTATATGGTTTTAAGATTATTTATCCAAATTGTTTATATTATTTCTTCTAATATGTTATTATTTTACATTTTCATCAACTCATTAACAGATGGTATAGTCTCTCTACTATACTGGTTAGTATATTCTCCTTGTAGATAGACACCAGCATACTAGGACGCATACCTGATTTCATGTGTCTAGCTTTCTCAATCACCTGATGGATCATTGGGATACAAATGATATAATTTTGAAACATTAAAATAAATTTATAAACCATTAATTGTGGAATGAACATTAACATGGGTTAAGATAAAATATGTTTAATAAGTTGTTCAATGAGAAGATAGATTTTAAAAATGTTTCTAAACATAAATTTATTTAATCCCTGACTATATTAAATACATATATTTATTATTTTATAAATAATTACACACTAGTGGAAATGGAGGTTTTCCCAAAGCTTATATACCAACTGTTTCAACAAACCGTATGTATACTGTAAAAATAGAAATATTTCCCAATGTTTTAACGTAACTGTTGGAAATTGGTTTTAAGAAAGAATATTTCCCAAAATTTTACTCAAACCATTAGGAAATATTTATTTTACATATAATATACTATAAGTTTTTAAAAATCTTGGGATGTTAATATATTTCCAAATGGGTTTTAAAAACCATTGGTAATGGTTTCCCCCAAATACACAGCATCCTAGCTCCCTCATCTGCCCGATTATAGACCTAGATCTCATGCTCTCTCGAAGCACTCTTTGTACCCTAGGCTATGAAATTCCATCCACCAGATAAATCCATATTCAATCATTCTATTTGTTATTTATATTATTCAAATTAGTAAGAGCTAACTAATTTTAAATGTTCTGCATCTATTTTTTCCTTTATTGATTTGACCTAAACCAACGTTCCATGCGGTCTGCGGCAGGGTATACCAAACACTTTGATTTTTTTTCTATTTTTATTCTACACTTCAAGTTTCCTAATTGTGTGAATATCTACTATTTTATGTCTTCATCACTACTCCTTCTTTGTAGAGTTCATGAACCATATCAACTAATGAGAACCAGTGACATGTATCCCCAACCAAATATGGTAATGTTTTTGTTAATTCATATGGTATCGAGGTGTGTAATGGATATAAGGATGGTCTGTTTGAAGCGATTATGGACGGTTGGGGTAGTGGAATAGGTGTTTTTATATTTTTTCAATGGGGTTGATATGTTAGTTATATGGAATATAGTTTTGTTTAAAATTTGATTTGGATTTTGTATTTATAGTTTTTGTTCAAGGAATAATTAGGAAATAAGTGATATTGATAAAGAATTTCATATAGGTTGGTTGATGGATTGGAATTGTGATGTTGGTTGGAATGGGTATAGGTAATTTTCAAGGTATTATATGGGTATTTCCCCCTGACCAACCCCCAAACCCATGCGCCTCCCCACCCCCTAGACACCCCCACCCTAGAAACCACCTGGACACCCCCATTGGATATCACCCCACCCCAAGCACACCCCCACCCACTGGACACCCCCATCCTCTTGGAAAACCCCACAGGACACCCTCACCCCTGGGATAACCCCACACCCCACCACCGAGACACCCCTTTAACACACCCACCCCATTGACAGCCCCCGCCCCCTGGACCCACACCCCTTGGAAAGCCCCCCCAACCCCCTCGACACCCCCACCACCAGGAAACCCCAACCCCCTGGACACCCAACCCATGGACACCCCCACCCACCTAGACACCCCCAACCGCATGGACATACCCCCTGGACACCACACCACCTCCTAGACACCACCACAACACCTTAGTCAAAGGACTAATTTTTTAAATTGAAATTAACTATGTAGGTGATTTCCCCTTTGCCCAATGACATCACCTTAGTGACCCATACAACCTTATAAACTGAATTGTTCATGTTTTGATAAATTGAATGGGTTATTTTTAATGAAATGTATAATTCATTATGGTTTTCGTTTCATAATAAATAAAACGTTTTTTAATAAAATTACCCTAAGCGGGTGATATATTGGGTAGTGGGGCTGTCTAGGTTGAGGGGATGTCCAGGTCGGGGGGGTGGGAGGATGTAGGGGGTGTGGTGGGGTTGGGGGGGGGGCTACATTGGTGTTGGGGAGGGGATGTGGGATGTCCAAGGAGGGGTGTGGTCTATCCAGGGGGTCAGGGTGGGGTTCCCAGGTGAGGGAGGGGGTGTAGGTAGTCCAGGGGTTGGCTGTCTTGGGGAGGGCTATCCCGGGGGGGGGGGGGGGTCGGTGTGGGATATCCAAGGAGGTGGGGGGGGGGTTGTATGGTTGGGAGTGGGGGTGGGGTGTCTAGGTGTGGGGTGGGGGTTTCCAGGTAAGGGTGATGAGGGGAGGTTATTTGGGGTGCTGTCCAGGTGGGGGTGGGTTGTCCAGGTGGTGGTGAGGGCCAGGGTGTCTCTAGGTCGGGTGGTGGGCTATACAAGTTGGGGTAGGGGGCTGTCCTGGTGGGGGTGGGGGGTGACCAGGTGGGGGTACTGGGGGTTTCAAGGTGGAGGGTGGGTTGAGCTGTCCAGGTGGTGAGGTATCCAGGTGGGGGTGGGGCTATCTTGGACGGTTGGTGGGGATTACCAGTGGGGGGGAGGGGGGCTGTCCATGGGGCTTCAGGGTTGTATTGGGGCTGTAGGGGTGTGGGGGAGTAATTATTGACTATAAACAAGGAATTAAAATATTAAGATATTTGTGGAAAACAACACATGACACATTTTTTTCCCAAGTAAAACTAATAAGTTTGGATTAATCATTTAATTATCAAGAATACCTGAATTTTATGAAAGGAATGTTGGATTAGATATATTAGAATAACACTTGGGTTTTGGTTCTTAATCAAATGAATAATAATAATATTGAAATAAATTTGGTATTATGTAAAATATTTAAATAAAATTTTAAAGTTATGAGGAATAATGAAATAATTATTTAAAAATATTGGTTCCTATATTTAATTTAAATACATTTCTGATACATTTTCCCAATTTTATGTGGACAAGATAATAAGTTTTTATTCTTCTTATTTCTACTCAAATGAGATTGAAGATCCTCTAAATGGATGTTAAATTATCCTTCCACAATAGAGTGGTTTAAAAGGATGAGTACATAGATCCCACCAATTGATATTTTTATATATGAAGAAATAAGATATTTTTGGATGTGTAATTTAGTATGTCAGTTAAAAAAATCCTGTAGAGAGTGGTATTTGAAGATTGAATCTTAGTGAATTAGCTACATACCTTGCTCAAATTTTAGAGGAGTCTTTACAATTAGATATCAATAATCCCACTATCATGGCCTTAGTAAGCCATATTCCATGCCCAAAATTTAGAGGAGTGTGTACAATTAGGTTTTTTAGATCCATGTATGATATTTTGAGTGGAAGATAAAATCTGATCCACATATGATATTTGTAGGTGGGATTACAATTAAGTGTGTCGTGATTTATATGTATGATATTCTTGGTTTACAGTCACATTTTTCTTGGTCATCTATAATAGGATTGCATAATGCTACTTCTGGAAAATGATTGGATTCTATGACCCTAGTTAGGGGTTGGACAACCCCACCGCCTGGACACCCAACCCACCCCTTTAGACATCCCCCCTAGACACGACCCCATCCACTAGACACCCCCACCCCAGACACTCCACCACTATTAGACAAACCCCACCCATTGGACAACTCCACTGGACACCCCACTGCTATAAACTGCCTCCCCCATGGAAAACACTCCACCACATAGACAACCCCCCTGGACACCCCCACCCACTAGACACCCCCACTAGGCACCACCCCCTAGATACCCCCACCCCCAAGACACCCCCTCCCACTAGACATACCCCACCCCTCTAAAAACCTCCACCCCCCTAGACACCCCTCCCCACCCTCTGGATATCCCCACCCCCCTGGGAAGTGTATGTGATGACACATATAATTTACTAAAATATAAAATTTCATGGATAGAAAATTTACCCAACTTTTGAATAATTATTCTCCACAGGTGTACATGATCTTGTACACTCATGTATAGTTATTCAAATTTATTTTGTTATAAATATAGTTTATTTTTGTCTTTTGTATTATTAATCTCATATAGAGTTGTGTTTCAGTTATGATTTCATATAATGTGAACAATTCTCATTTACATAAATATATTTTTGATTAAATTTCAATCATATTGAATTTGTTTTGAAAAAGTCACTAATAAAAATTTCTTTTACAGAATTTATAGAAGTAGGATGTATGAAACTAATAGGATCTCAAGTGATTTTCAAAAAATTTTGGAGAGCCTTTTAGATTTCACATTTCACAATGCTTCCGATTGTGGTCACATACAATACCCATGTTACAATTTTATTGGAAGAGCTTGGTTGAGCTGTGAAGTCGTCAGGTACTACATAACCAAATATTTTTTTCAGGACAACGACTATGTGAGGTATCAAAATAGGGAGAAATTTAAATATCAAATTATTGATGATCCAAATTAGAGGTCAATATTGGAGAATGTGTTTCATGACCAGTTTTAATTTATTATTCATTATGAAAAATAAAGGATTAAAACCCATGAAAACTTTGATATGAGAAAAGATGATTCATGTAATGAAAATGATGTTGTTTTTAGGGTGAAAAAATTGAATGATGCTCCCATGACATCATTATATCAACAATACGGTAAAATAAAAAAGATTGAATTTTTAATCTGAATGTTTAATGTGAGAACTCTGTATGGGATTTATAATATTTCAATAAAAATGTGATAGCTTGATACTGAGAGAATGAATACTAATAATTAGTTGGTTCACCCTGTAAATGGATTTTCATTACTGAGATTTGATGCTCAATATCTTGATTGTGCAGTTTACATGTGTAATGTGAGGATGGGTCTTTCATGTGACGGTTTAAATTCATTTGTGTAGATGCTTAATTTTCACAACAGATAGCCATTTTTTATACACATTTATAACCTTCCCCCATAATTTTGTATGAGAAAACATTTCAAACTAACGATTAAACTCATATCTATCTCTTCTGACCACAAAAATTATATATACATATACAAGAAACAATTAATAAAAGTTTTTAATCTTCATATGGATGTGGGTGTGCACACATATGATGCATGATCAAAAGTAATATTTCATATTCATGCTTCTATTATGTGGATGATCAATTATTTTCTATCATATGAAATGATATCTAGATATAGTGCGGAGGGAAAACTATCATGTATTTTTTTATGTAGAATACACAATCCAAAAAACTGAAACATCACTGTAGTTTAAATTTTATGGGAGATCGATGATTCTTGACAGTGGACTATCCATATTGAAATAATAATTGAAGATTTGAAAATACCATGGAGACCAATGATCCTACTCCGCTTATTTCAAGAACTATGGTGATTAATGTATTGAAAGATTTTAGCTTTCCATTCAAGAAGGGGAAAATAAAATCCATAATGATAAATAATGTTTCCTCTGAAACCTATTGCAATTTAAAGAAGAGACATACATTATTTTATTTTCATTATTAGTCAACCAATTTGTTTCATCATTTAATAGTAATAATGTACATTAAAAAAAATTTATCTGAAAGGTTTCTTTCTATTCATCTAAATATTATGGGAAAGGAAAAAGATGATTTACGGTCTCAGTGTGACTTGGTGGATTGGGGCATCAGACCAAAATTTATACTTGTCCGTATTTGTGAAAATAAGTTGTAGGTTCTATGTGCATCTTATGTGATGACACCTATAGAAAAAATCAACTTCATGAAGTAATAGAGACTATTAATGTTCTTGTGGGCTATTCAAGAAACATATCTGAATGGGTCAAAAGAAGAGATTCGAAGATAAATCATTGAAGACACAAGATTATCACATACTTCTTCATGAGTTTATTCCAATATGAATCTCTCATATTTTTTCATTAATGTTAGGGTGTATTTTATTTAGTTGTTCCATTTGTTTAGAGATCTTTGTATGAATATGTTTTCCATGTCATTTTTGCAAAAAAAAGGAGGTAGATGCCGCATTAATATTGTGTGAGTTAGAGAAAATATTTCCTCCCTCATTTTTCATATACATGATGTATCTAACTATACATAGTCCAACACTAATCATTATCAGAGGACATATTTTTTTCATTGGATTTATTCAACTGAAATAAATATGTAAAAATTGATGTCATATGTATGAAACATGAATCATCCCGATGGTTATATTGTAAACTGTTACGTCACTCAAGAATGTAAAGATTTCTACTCTATGTATTTTTACGATTTTAATACATGAATGAAAAGACACATGTTAAAAATAGATGAACAATATGAAGAAATTGAACCCATTTTTCCATCACATACTCAAACAATAATATTTCTTGGATCATATACATTTATGACATTTAGCCATGATGAGCGGAGGATTGAACATCACATAGTTTTGTTCAACTGTGACTTGTTCGATGACTACATCTAGTAGGTTAATTTAATATATATATATATATATCATATATATATATAACTATTAAACAATTCTTATTTTAATCTAAATGGAACATAATGCAATGATAAATAGAAATAATCATTATTTATAATTGAGAAAGAAGGAAACTTTACATAGCAAATAGATTTTTCATGGTAAAATTTGAACCTAGAAATATTTTTATTTAAATAATTAAATCTATATTTAATTATGTTTAATATTAATTTAAATTTCATTTGCTGAGTTTCCCTAATAACTCTATCTCTGAGGAAAGAAGATCATTGGATTTTTTTCAAAAAATAGTGGTTCTGTATTTTAAATTAATTGTTAACAATGGGTATAAATTTATTACTGCTGAATGAGAAAAGAACATGAGAAACCAACACGATGGTATTATGCTTACTTCCTCAACAGATTTCTATTCCAGTGCATTAGAGACTATATCATGATTTGAAAATGCAGGTATTTATGGAGATGATGAAAATAATAATAATATAGGATTATTATTTTCATAGAAGAGTCACAATGATCAAATTACAGTGGTTTTATTTGATGAAACTATATGGAAAATTTATTGATAATTGTGGATATCGATTAATTGATATTACTCACACTATTGGTACAGATGAACCATATGCATTGAAATCAATGGAATTTTTTTTACGTCGAAGACCATTTTGTACCTGAATTTTTTTGTCATTATTGAATTAATTCAAAGGTAAATTTTTGATACTGGTGATGATGGAATTGACACCATACATACTTTTATTAGAAATGATCCATTTCTTTCTACTGATGATTCTAATAACTCAATTGTCAGAGCATACTATGAACCCAATGTTTTGGTGGGAAATATATAAAATCATCCATCCTTGTTTTCAATTACTTGTGTTTATATCTACTTATGTTGTTAAGGTTGGTAATATTAAAATTGATTTAATATTGATTACAAATATGTTTTATCTGTCATTACTGTTATGTAAATTTTCAATGTATTTTGGTTACAATATAATTTGAATTGCTTTTTTTAATTTTGAATTGAACTGTATTCAAACCTACGTAAAAAAAATTCTAATATGGAGAACATTTCAATGATTTATTGACTATGAATAAAATTTGTACAACTCTAAGACCTCTCTTTAAAATTTCACCAGATAATGAACATGACGGTTTGTATTCGTCTACAAAAGACGTATAGAAACCATCATCATCTACCTGGGCTAAAGAAATTAAGATTTTATATAATTTCAAGAAGTGCTTTACCCCTTAGGAATTTTTTAGAAATCATTACCTTGTTTATATGTTTATATGATCATCTCAAATAATCTTAAGGGTTTAATCATTCATAACATATACATTGATGAACTTTCTAGAGGCATAATTCTATATGCTCTCTCTCTTGGTTGTTGAGTGAAATAAAGCTGAAGAATCATTGTTCCATGAGTTTAATAGACTAATGACACATAGGAAATAACCATCTAACCTAAAATTAAATTTTGTTATCACATCTTGTATGATTTATTAAATTCAATATATATCTATTCAATATCACCTAAAAAATTTATAGTTAAATTATCCTCAAATCCCCCTATCCCCTCTCAATTATATTTTTTGGGTTAAATATTAGTTATACTTTTCTAATTAAATAAATATTATTTTTCAATTGCAGAAAATGAATCCAAATGAAGAGAGGTGATGGTAAAAGATAATGGACTACAATCGTCACATGGATGAGATGGGTGATCTAACACTAGTGACTGTAGTGAGAATTTTATTTCTAATATATATAGATATATAAAATATAATATCATGTGATTAATTTTGTTCTACACATTTTTTATGATCCACCTATTAGGTGAAAATTAAATGATGTGCAACATAGTAGTGGTCCCAGTACTTTGGGTGTTCGTACAGGGGGGTGGGGTGGAATGAGAATTGGTCAATTGGTCAGCGAACCTGATTTTACCATTCCCCTCCCACTATAATACAATCTATCCCACATATTGATCTCGATGTGTCGTTTGGAAAACAAGGGATATTTAGGACTCCCATGTTTTCACCACCATGTATATCTTTGTCTCCTCACCCATAAATACTATATATGATGATGATCCACACTCCCCATCTAGCATTCGGCCGTCCATCCATACCATTTTCTTTTACTTGTACTTCATTATCTCCGAGCTTCTATATTCCATCTTATTCGACTCCTAGTTTTCCAATGTCTATCCCTACGGATCCTACATTACGACCCACTCTACTATCATAGCATATTCCTTCAGTTTCTACAAATCTAGGGATACCATTGATCAGAGTACTGCATGTATATTTATTGAACACTAGTAAATTTTATACAATTATTTATTTTCATTATTACATGTAATAATAAAATATTTGTTTTTTTTCATAACAGATACATCTACAAATAGGAGGTAGGGGCTAGAATGTACAAGCATTCCTGCATCGTGGAACAGTCACACGCATTTGATGTTGGACTGCAATGAAGAAAATCAAATGATTGAAAAAATAGGTCATCAATGTTAGAGATTTTTTGGAATTTTTACAAAATACATTGACATCATTCATGTCAGCTCTCTCTCGTTGATTTATTTTCCAAATTACGTCAGGGATAATGATTGGGCAGAGATATGGGTAAAATAATCTGTTGTATTTAAAGTAATATATTACTTTTGTGTTTATATGAAGTAATATTTGGGTTATATCTTCGGTTTAATTTTATCGATGGTGAGGGTGAAATGCCAGAACGTCTAAAGGATTTAGGTCTACATTAGAGAGACTTTAAGCATGAATTGTATATTGGATAATGTTCTAGAGTTGGCACATAGTTATGGGAGGTCCCTGTCAGGGATTATTGTCCGAAAGATCATCATCGGTAGATGATTACTCATTGGACGACATTCCAGTATAAGGTATTATTAACATTTTGGGTATTTTAATGAAAAATTTCATGTTTTATGTTAATACTATCTTTTGTATGATATAATTTAATTTAGGAATCATTCTAAAGAAATAAAAAAACCTCAATTCAAAGAAATACATCCACACACAGGGACATACTACGATGCCTGATAATGAGAGTAAACAAGTATGACAATTGTTTATAATATTTCTTTACGACATGCACTTTTTATTATTTCCACAAAAATTTATACTATTGATGAATTTTTTATATAATTTATGTTATAAAAATAATTATTGGTAAAATATTTTTAATTATGGTTACCTACATTCAATGTCATTGTAGTGGAATGATTGAATATTAAAGGACGTACGCCTCGTGAAAAAATATATTGCTCGAGTAGAACGAAGAAAAATGGATGTGTGGTTATTGAACTGACTCAGTAGCAAATTTTAATTTTTACATAATTTATTTAAACATTTAATATCAATTATTTTAACTTAATAATCTATTTATATTTGTAATAGGCTTTTTTGGAGGCACTAGATGACTAAAACATGAAAATTATGGGCCGAACAATCGCTTACATCAGGTGTTGAGAGATGACCACCCTGGAAGAGTACGCTGCCGACCTGGGTAGATTATAGTATTAATAGGGTATTTTCATTCCTCAGGTACATGTTTTAGTGCCACAATGTTTTGGGATTTTAGTGCGTAGGTAGAAAAGGAAGAAAAACGTGCTATAGAGTTGACAGAACAGTCTGCTATTGCAGACACTTTATTTATGGAACTGATAGAAATTTTACGTCCAAGACATCCAGTCGAGGCCATCATAGATTTTATTTAATAATTTTCATAGATTAATTCTAGAAATGCTACACCAGGTGGCCGTTCTAGTGGTGGTCGAGTCAATGGCGACCAGGAGGCCAAGGCGGAGGAGGAGGCTGAACAGGAGATCGAGTCAGATGAGGAGGGTGAGGAGGAGGCTGAGGCGGAGGAGGAGGGAGAAGAGGAGGTCGAGTCAGAGAATGATGGCAAGGAGGATCAAGTTGAGGAGGGTGGGGATGATGATGGGGATAACGATGAAGATTGGGGGTTGGTGATGATAGTGATGATAGTGACCACGATGTGGGAAAAATTGATCTATTACATTTTAACTGATATTTCATACATTTAATGTTTGATGATTTGATTTTCCTAAATATATTTGTAATTAGATATGTCACATAATCTTTATTTATTTATATATAAATAATAAAACTTGATTTGATGATTTTATATGACTGATTCACCCCTCCCACAGACACCCCCACCCCCTAGACATACCCACCCCCGTGGACAGCCCCCTCGGACAGCCACCCCCAACTCCCCTAGACACCACCACCCCCATGTACCACCCTACCACCTAGGAAATCCCCCATAAACCATGGATACCCCCACCACATACACCCCAACACCTGGACACCCCAACCCCCCCCCCCCCCCGAACACCCCCACCCCCATGGATAGACCCCACCACTAGATAGCCCCACCCCCGGACACCCCTACCACCTTAGACAACCCCAACCCCCTAGACACCCCACCGTGGGACACCCCAACCCCTAGGGACACCACCTCCCCCTAAACAGCACCCCCCGAACACCCCTTGAACACCCCACCCCACAGACACCCCACCCCTAGAAAACCCTACATTGTTGGACAACCCCCAACCCCCTGAATACCCCCACCCCCTAGACACCACAACACTTCCTTGACACCCCTCCCGCTGGACCCCAACCTTCATGGAAAACCCCTCCCCTTGGATAGCCCCACCCCATGGACACCACCCCACCCAGTGGAAACCCCCACCCCTCGACACCCCACCACATGGACCACCCCCACCCTTGGATATCCCCCACCCCTTGGACACCCCCACCCCACCCACCCACATTGATACCCACCCCACCCATACACCCCACCCCCCATGAACACCCCCACACCTGAGACACCCCCACCACCATGGACAACTCCCAACCCAATGGACAGCCCCCACCAACTGGAAACCACCCCACCCGCTAGAATCCCCCACCCCCATGAACCGAAAACACCCAATTGGACAGTCCCCCACACACCATGACACCCCTCCCCATGGACAACCCCCCCCCCCCCCAATATTTTTTTAATTCTATACATTGTGTCATGGGAATGAGTGTTTTCCTGAATACTTAATTTTCCGGGGTTATAAAATTATTTTATATTTTTTGTTTTATCTTCATTTTTGGAATTATATATATTGAAAAGGGGAGGAAATAGGTGATATATGTTGTTGTGTAATTTGGTAGAGGATATACATGCTAGGCAATAGGGAATGCTTCTGTACAGGGTAGGCAAGGGGAATTCTGTTTAATTCTGGTGTACAATATACCTAATGTTTATAAACCATTGTAATAAAGCTGAATTAACCTTATATAAAATTGGTTCTAATAAATCCATTGGAAAACCACTATACAAACGGTTCAGAAACTATTGGTATATAAATTCAACATATAATATTTACCATTTATATAGGAAAACTATTGGTAAACCTATATACCAACAGTTTGTAAACCATTTTTATAAGTTATAGAGTTATATTTACCAATGGTTACAAACCGTTGGTACTTCTGTATTGAAATGGATGGCCAAAGCCACAGGGAAGTTGAATTATTTACTGGTCTAACCCAATAGTTTCAATGAAACTGTTGGTATAAGAAATCCCCATGTCATATCACCCAACAGTTTTCCAAACCATTGGTATAAAATATACCAATGGTATGGTGACATTTTTCAATGTTTGTTAACCTTTAGGAAATCCTTTGTTTCGAAAAATGACATTTTGGAACCATTTTATATTTTGTGAAACACAAATTAGTTTTATAATATTGTTTTTATTCATTAAATGGTGTTAGGAAATTATTTTAATAAAAAACAATTCAGTAAATGATTTAAAATTAATAAAAGTCCAATCATCAACCATTAAAATGTGATCTGGTTGAAAATATCAACTATTTTATAATTTTGTTTCAATTTTTCATTAGTGGTAAAAATCAGGACCCTTAAATGGTAAAGAGCATTCATATCTTGGTAATTGTCCAAAGTCGAATAATTTGGTTAAGACTATTAGAAAAAAGTTAAAAAAGACCATAATCATATTAAACAATCAATATATTAGAGGATTTATAATCAAAAGTATACTATATTATATATACATAAATTTTGTAAAATTATCAATGGAAATTTAGGCTATATTAATTTCACACTTTATTAAATTCAGAAAATCACATCCCCAAACTAATAAACAAACACCTTTCTCTATTATCAATAAAAATTATTAAGGAACGAAGCTCTAAAAATATTATCCCAATGTTTGTTTAAACTTTCCTATACATTAATTAGAGGTACTTCTTTTCTTAAAAACCCATTATAATATTCCATAAGAAGTGATGTAAAGGAGGACCAAATAAGTATTTCCAATCATCCTCATTTACCTGATTCAATTTATTTATTATCCTACCACAAATAAATATATGGAATCTATTATAAATTAATAAATTTAATATCTATGAAATACAATTAAAATATATATTGATGTTTTAACCACCATTATTCATCGTATTTTCTATAAATAGGATTGAATGTATCACCCATGTGTAGGTGTGGTTTACCACCACTACATAGTTATGAAATTAATTTTGCATGCACATATTTAGTGGATTGTTAATAATATATATATAATGATTATATATGATATTTATGTGAAAATTATTAAATATTTTTTATAATTTTAAATATACCTTTTTTCCTTCCCACAATTGTAAAAATAATAACATCGCTCTAGAATACGTGTGTATTTCCACCTCTATGAAGCGATGAAATATATTTTTCATTTTTCGATTTACAGGGATTAAAATTAAAATGGGATTAATATAATGATACATATATATTATAAAAATTATTCTAAAAATGTTAATTCATTTTTTTCTTTATTTTATTCCATCCATCAAAATGATTAACTATGTTCATGCGTATGTTCTAACAACCATCTCCTTGAATGGGGTAATTAATTTATATATATATCAACCATTAATGGATGATTATAAATTTATATAACTATTATATTTCATGGAAATATTTTATAATTATTCCATTATTATCATTCAAAAGATGATGGGACCATATTCAATGTACACTGACCAAAATTTCTTAACCAATACATAAATGGAAAATGAGGCACTTTAAACCTGGAAAAATGATATTAATGATGATTTATTAATAAAAATGCATTAGAATTTATTATTTTGTTGGAATAAGATATTATAAATTTTTATATTTTTCTTATTTGCTATAATAAATTTAAATTTATTATATTGGAGGTTAAAATCCCATATGAAACAAGTCGGACTCAAGCCAATGGTTTCTTACCTCAGATTTGTTTCCATGAGATTGATTTGATATTCACAACAAGATTATTGAATGTAGTTTATATAATTCCCTTTTTAGATGATATATAATGATTCATTTTATAATAATGGGATGTAATATGTAATAATTCTATTTTAATACACATCTTTTAATATATTTCTCTACAAAATATTACATTATTTACAAAAAATGAACATTTCAGCTGTAGTGTAATGGAAACTACCAAAAATATATAGAAATTACATAAGTGAAAAGTAAAATAAAAATTTCTTTAATCCCCTTGAAAGACTAATTTTTTAATCATTCCCTTGCAACCTTAATTATAGTTATTTTTTTGGGTCATACATCAATACAATATGGTGGGCATAAATCCCAGTAATGGAAACACATTTAAAAAAACATAGACGATTGTCATAGATCATAAAAGTGGGATAACATTACTAAAAAATAATAAATAATTTATACAAAATGTTTTATTGTCTTTAGAAAATAATTTTATATTCATAGTCATATATCCATGGTTTATCACTAATGTCTCATAAAGTGTTATTACAAATTTTATTCACGAATGTATCATAAAAAATGATATATATGGATATTTATTAATTACCCAATGCATTGAATCATTATTAGGGAATACTGTTAATATTTATAATTTTAAATGTGACACAGAAATCATAAGAAACTATTTCAATAATGTTCCTTTAAAATGAGTTACATCTTTTCTTATAATTGTCATTAATTGAAAACAATAGATAAATATTGGATCATTAAACCATTTCTAACACATGATAATGGATTTAATGATTCATTCTTGGATTTCAAAAATAAAATAATAATTATTAAATGTAGGTGAATACCCATGAATAGGAAAATTGTTTGATTATAAATAACATGAAAATATATCATGAGAAATGTAACATCCCGTTACCTTGATCAGACTATATAACTAGTACACACAATATACCTGAAGTACATGTCATGAAATTGGTGCAAGGAGATCATGTTGTGAAATTGGATATCATGTCGTGTGTTAGTACATGTCATGTTCATGAGGTACACGTCATGTGCATGAGGTACACATCATGTAGGGATTAAATTGGATAATTTTAACCTCATGCGACAATTGTTTCGACATACTAGTCCAGTGTGGACTACTCGTCCTGTACCATAGGTACACATTGTTACATGGACCATGCCCAAAATTATGTCAGGAATTTTGTATTTTCTCTCATGATATTCTTCCTAGTATTCTTATCACTCGACCATAGTCTATCCCATGGTGGTTTTCATAGGTGCCCCTCCTTTCAGATCGATCTGATCAACTTTCTATCATCCTTTAGCTTGCAATAAGATTATTGGGTATGTTCTATCTCGTTATCATTAATTTATAAAAATATATCATCAACTTTATAAAAATATATCATCATAGTTTATTAATGTATCATTGTGGGATTTATGGATCTACACCATTTGGTGTTGTATATTTCTTCTTGGTTGAATTTCAATATTTCCATCACTTTTCTTCTCACTAATGGGTGTTTTGTTCGAGTGTTATTCACTCGAAAAGTGCTGGGTGCTTACCTTATGATTTTCCCAATTGATTAACTTTTACATTCACTATTTATTTTAGTAAATGATTTCAATTAAATTAGATAATCCTAAATTCAATTAATTTGATAAAACCGAATTCTAGTGAATTCTGATATTTGATATGTCTATAGAACATAAATTTATAAAACACCAATTTCTATTGAATTTGGGCATGTTAATGGAAATATGTTGACTTATATTGTTGAATATAAATGTGAAAAGAAATTTTTAAATGGATTGAATTGGTTTTTAATGGACTTAATACTTTTGAAAATGGATTAAATTGATTTGATAGAAAACCATTTCTTTTAAAATGTGAAAACATATTGTTTTTGAATAAAATATATTTTGGATTTTAAATAAAATAAATTAGAAATTTTAAATGGAATAATGGGATTGATCATATTTTATGAAGTCGTAAAAAGGTTCTATCAACATGTAAGAGAACATGTACACCATAGGTAATTATTATGTTATTTGGATACAATTTATGCAATTACAGTGTTTTAAAGCATACATGCATTGGGTCATATCCCCAAAAGGTTGGAAATGTCACCCCTTTGTCCAATTTCATAGGGATGGTTGTATTCATATTTTGAGGAGTTCAATTTGACATTGAAAAATCCTATAGTTGGTTAATACAATCATACTTTTTTGTAAGATTACCATATTGATCACTTTTTTATTTATATTTGAGATATAGTGGTATTTAAATGTTGTTTGAACTGCATTACATGCCTGCTGAATTTATATAAACTATTTTATATAAATAATTTACATTATACATTTTTTTATAAATATTCCATCTCTAGTAAACTAAATCTTGTTAATCAAATTTATTTTCCATCTTTTTGAAAAGGTTTAGCGTGTTTTGTTTAAATATGCTTTTAAATTTCCAAACATATTTTTTTATGAAAAATTGAATATTTCTTCGTTGGAAAATCTATATTTGGAATATTTTGTTGAATATTTTGTGTAATGTCATATGGATTAGGCTCAAAACCAACTATTTTCATTGGGTGTTTGTATAATTTCATCTTCTAGGATCGAGAAAAGGGAGGAGATATCTTGGAGGAGGATCAAACTATTGAGCTTAGGATATAATGAGTTGTTTCATAGGGGACCCTAGTGATGATTCCCTTTTTAGTAAATTGGGTTTCTGTAATTTGGATTTTATGCCAATTTATACTCTGGTATATTTACACAATGTGTATTTTTCTGATTGATATTCATACTGTATTTTATCTTTTTCTTAGATATTCTTGTGGAAACATTATTCCCACATGTATTTTGTTCGACTCCATGTGATAGTTTCCATGCCATGGGTAAAAGAAAGTACATTTGTGTTATGTTAGGGATGGATTAGTTTTGGGTTAATAGGTTTCACATTCTAGTTTGTGAAGAAATTGTATCAAATGAGGTTGTAGATCTTTTTTTCCAAAGAAGGTAGTGTGCATTTTTTTATAATAGTTTCACTTCTTAGGAGGTAGTTGTTTTGGAGTACCTATCTAGACCTCATTTCAACTAAACATATTTCACCAATGTTGTTTATGGAAATCAGTCGTTTAGATTAGTTCTTTTCATTACCCTATAGTGATTTTTATAGGTTAAAATCCAAATATTTTTTCTCACTTCTGTTGACAATTTTTTCTCTTTCAACTCAATTTCAGTGTTAATATAATGTTATCCTTTTTTGTGCTGATGTATTTTACAATCATGAATCAGAGAAGACATACAAACAAGATACAGGAATGGGTTGATGTAGATCCTCATCCAACCAATTTTGTTGTTAATCTAAATCTGGTTGAGGTGATATTTTGTATTGTCCAATCTCTGGGACTTGCACCACCTCCAGTCCTCGTTCAGGCTTCAGATGTATATCCTCATGGGGGACGATATTTTTAAATGTTATCAAGATTTTATTCACCAGAAGACACTAGTGTAAAAAGGAACCACTATCCCTCGACATGGATAGGAATAGTGGATCAAGATAGAATATCTTTTTGACTTCATGCAGACACCTGAAATGATCAAGACAAAGTGTGCCACCATCATACTAGAATGACCGAGTAGGAGATGGTGGAACATGATGGTGATATAAGGAAAACCTTATCCCTAAGAGTGGTAATAAATCATGGTTATTTTCACCAACCAGTTATATCGACTGTCAATAGTGTTGAATAAGGCTGTAGAGTTCTTCAAGCTTGACCAGCATAACAGAACCCTAAATAGTTATTCAAATCACTTTACTGAGTTGGGGTATTTTTCTCCTGTGATTTTAACTAATGAGATGATGAAGGCTAGACGGTTTGAGTTGGGTCATCGATAAAATATTTGTTTTGATATTTTCATTTTGATATATCCCACTTATGATGATGTTATAGATATGGTGATGATGGTTGTGATAGACTTGGCAAGAAATTAATAGTCGATTGGAGTTACTTTTTCATCCAGTCGATTCATTTGTTCCATAAAAGTAAAATGTAAGAATGATGATCCGTACAACATTTCTCATCTGTAGAGTCATTCACAAAATATTACATCTCCTTGAAGATGTTTTCTGACCTTGCACCAGTGTGGCCAGCCAAGATATTCTAAGAGGATTTGCACTAAATCACCCAAAAATAGTAACTCCTGCAGATGATCAGGGCACTTGAAGAGGTTCTACAATTTTATCTCTACACCACATTGTGGGATAGGATAATCAGATCCTCCTAAAACATTGGGGAAATCAAATTATTCATATCAAAAAGGGATCCAATCACAGGAATCTGGAATGAAGCTTCTTTACACAGTGGAATAGTCTCTAGAAGAAGAAGACACTTGTTGAGTGACATTGATAGGTACCATTATCATTGATCCTTCATTGGTGATGATCTTTTTGATACTAGTGCATCCCAATCTTTTATTTCAAACTGTATTGGTAAACTAATTAATATTCTTATGAAGGTATTATCTTATGCAATGTAATTTACAACACACCTCGGTTTGAATACTGAGGAGGGTATCCATAGTCCAGCTTCTGTCATCTCTCTATCTAATGTCATGCTAGCTTGGAGATTTTTGGTCCTTGAAATGAATTATCATGAAGTCATATTCATGATAGAATGGATCATTTACAATAAAATCCTGAATTTATGGTGATCATAGAAGTGTCTACGTTACTACCCCTAGGGGTGTGCGTCATGTCTTCCATGGAGAATGGTCCCCAAGGTCATGCAGAGCCAGAGATTCTTATCCATAGTCATGGAAAGTGATTTCAGTATTTGACTTGGACCTAGATCAATATTCAATGGGTGGTGATCTTCCTATAGTTTTCACTGAGTTTACTATGTGTTCCATTTGGATTTCCCAAGTCGTCCACCAATGAGAGAGGTTGAGTTTTAAATTGACTTCATTCCTTGTACTCAACCAGTCTCTATCACATCATACCACATGGTACCATCTGATCAGAGATAGGAAAATTCTCATTTAGATGATATTCTTGAGAAATTTTTTATTTTTTATCTTGTTTCACCTTTTTCAGTCATACTTCTGATTTGTAATAATTATGATATGTCACTTCTCTTATGTGTTGATCATCGAAGATCAATTGTGTTCTATTAAAAACAAAATATATGTTTCTATAGATTAACAATCTATTTGATCAGAAAAAACATGAGTAGGGGTTTTCAAAATTCATCCTTCGATATCGTTTCCATCAGTTGAGGTTAAAATAATATTACATTTCTATAATCTCCTTTCAACGAAGGTATGAACATTATAAGTACCTCGTTTTGCCCAATGGATTAACTAATTATTCTATAGTTGTCATGGATTTAATGAACAAGATTATAAATGAATATCAGGATACCTTAGTGGTAGTATTTGTTTACGACATTATGGTTTTCTCAATTTATGAGGATGATCATGTGAAACCTCTTAGAATGGTTATGAATCTTCTATGAAATCACTGCATTTATGCGAAGCTTAAAAATTTTGATTTCTATATTCGGGGAGTAAAATTTTTGTTAAATATGGTGTCTGAACAGGGAGTATCAGTTGATTCAGAATAGGTGAAGGCTGCTAGGATGTTGGAGAAAACGCAAAATATATATGAGATACGTGTCATCATGGGATTATCTTGATATTACTATAGGCTCATGAATGAATTCTCAAAGAAGGATTAACCAATTACTGGTCTGACTCGAAAGGGGGTGTAGTTTGCATGGGATGTTAAGTGTTAGAGCTCTTTTGCAGGGGTGAAGTGTCTATTGACTATTTCTCCCAGGATAACCCTTCTTGAAGTCGGGTAAGTTTTTTTTGGTATTTTTTGATGCATTAGGATCAATATGGGGTGGTGTTTTTATTCAGGGTTATCATGTCATATCATTTGGATATTGTCAGCTTAGGAAACCAAAGAAGAGTTGTCCAACCCCTAACATGGAATGTCCAGATGAGATGCACATGCTTAAGAGTTAATGTACCAACATTTTTTTGAATTGTTTATGGTGTATTCATACCATAAAATCCCGATTTATATCTTATAACACAATGATTTGAATCTTTGGTAGAGGCATTTTGTGTAGTACTTGTAGTCTCCCGACTATGACATCGCCAATAACTCGGGGAATGGGAATGTCATTTTTGATACCTTTATTAGGAATCTTACAACCCATGAAGTGAATGAATCTTTATAAGAGTGGAATTTTAGGGATCTGTTTTTCACAGTTGAATATTGGAGTCCTGGTGGAAGGGGATGGTGTTTTTTTGCTACTGTGTAGTTTATGTCTACTCTTCTCAAGTTGATTCATCAAGATCAGGACATTGATGATGGGATCTATAGAATTTGAAAATCCCTTTATGATGGTAAGACAATTTCAAATTGATCTTTATCTAATGGGGTTATTCTATACAATCAGAACTGCTGCCTTCTTCCGTTATCAAAAAGGAAAGATCTGATTCTTGATTGTTAGGGATTTCAGTTGGTAGTGGACCTAAGAACCAAAAAATGTTCTATGACATGAGGTGGTAGTTTTGTCGGCCAGGTATGAGACAAGAAATTATTGAGTTTGAATCTCATTTATATTTGTTAAAAATGTTAATTTCGAGAACTATAAACCCACATTTTTATTTCAACTGCTTCTAGTAACATATTGGATGTGAGGTTATACCACTACAGACTTTTTGGTTTGGTTTCCTCGTTCCAAGAGAAAGAAGAATGTGGAATGGGGTGTAATCGACAGGCAAACCAAGTCATCTCACATTATACACATTCATGATACGACCAAAGTAGAAGAGTTGGGTGATCTCTATGTGAAATATATTTTTATATGAATAGAGTCCCATATACTATATTCTTCTATAGGGATTCAATGTTTATGGTGTATTTTTACAACAAAATCCCGAGTCATATCTTCTAACACAATGATTTGAATCCTCAGTATAAGAATTTTTAGGAGTAGTTGTAGTCTTGTCACTATGACATCACCTACTACTCGAGGAATGGGAATGTCATTTCCGACTCATTGATCAGGAAAAATCCAACCCATGATGTGAATGAATCATTATAAGAGTGATATTTGAGGGATCTATTTTTCACAGTTAAATATTTCAGTTCTAGAAGAAGGGGATGATGTTTCTTTTTCTTGTGTACAGTTTATGTCTAATCTTATAAAGATGATTCATTAAGATCAGAATCTTGTTGATGATTTTTATAGAATTAGAATATTCCTTTATAATGGTAAGACAATTTAACATTCATCGTAATCCAATGGCTGTATTCTATACATTTATAACGGCTACACTGTTCTGCTATCAGTAAGGACAGATGTGATTGGAGATTGACATGGATCTCAGTGGATGGTGCAACTAAGAACCCAAAAAATGTTCTCCGACATGATGTGGTAGTTCTGTTGGCTAGGTATGAGACAAGATATTATTGAGTTTGGATCTCTTCTATATATGTTCAAAGAGGTGAAGGTTTAGCAGTAAAAAAAATCATTTTTTCTTCAACTTCCTCTTGTAACAATTTGGAATTGAGTTGATATCTATATGGAATTTGTGGATGGGTTGCCTCATTCCAAGAGAATGAAGAATGCGACATGGGTTATGATTGATAGGCCGACCATGTCAGCTCACTTTATACGCATTCATGATATGACCAAAGTAGAGGAGTTGGGTGATCTCTATGTGAAATAGATTGTTCGTATGCACAGAGTCCCATATGCTATAGTCCGGAATAGGGATTCTTGGTTTTCTTCTCTCTTTGGGATTGGCCTTAAAGAGGCATCTGTGCTCATATTAATTTTAGCACAACCTACCATAAAGAGTCGGATGACCATACTGAAAGAGCTACATAGATTCTTGAGGATATTCTTTGTTCTTGTATACTTGATTTCAGCAGGGCTTGGGATGATTACATATGGCTGTTAGTGTTTCCTCAAAAAATCAGATACCAGTCTACTATCTGAATAGTACATTTGGAGGCCATCTATAGCTGGACTTGTAAATATCTATTGTGTTGGTCAGAGGTTATAAATTGTTCATTGATTGGACCAAGATTTGTGCAAGATATGACATTAAAGAGTAAATTAATTCATCAGAGTATATTGATAGAATAGAGCCGATATAAGTCTTTTGATGATTGAAATCATTGACCATTGGAGTTTTTAGTTACTGATCAAGTGTTCCTGAAGGTTCCACCCTAGCTGGGTCATCGAAAAAATAAGTGGAAATGGATGCTTTATCCACTCTTTGTGCAACCTTTTGAGGTTGTTTTATAGGTGGGGAAGGTTGTGTACAGTTTGGTACATCCTCTGCAGCTAAAGTCGATACGTAATGTGTTCTATGTATCGCGGTAGATAATTTACCTATCTTATCCATCTCACGTTTTGAGCTGTATTGAACATGATATTGAGAATGATTTATCTTAGACTAGGAAACCAGTAATGATATTTTATTCTTAGACCAGGGTCCTTCAATGGATGAAAATACATTTCATTCATGTACATTGGAAAAAAATATCTGATAGTGGAAGATGTGGGAACACGAGTCACTAATGAGAGAGCAGGGCCCTCCTATTATTGGCATAGAAGCTCCTTCATATTTTATTTAGGGGATGAAAAATTTTATAGTGGGGAGGTTGTAACATCCCAGTACCATGATCAGACACTAGAACATTAATATACTGTGTACTTGAAGTACACATCATGTGCTTGGAGTTCAGAGGTCTTATTGTGATCTTTGAGAACATGTCATGATAAGGTACACGTCATTTACATGAGGTACACATCATGTAGGGGTTAAATAGAAGATTCTTTAACTGAGGAGATGAGTTTTTCAGCGTACCAATCCAACGTGGATTATAGATTGTGTACCTAATGTAATCATTGTGACCCGTCCCATTCCCAGCATAAAGTCACACATATTGACGTTTTTCTCTATCTATTCTTCTCATAAATGTTTTTTCTTAGCCCCAGACTATCCATAGGTGGTTTTCAGAGGTTCCCTTGCTTATGAATTGATCTGATCTACTTTCAATCATCCTTTTTCGTGTAGTGTGACTCCCCATTAATGTGTATCCCTTGTTCATCAATATTACCTTCTTCTCTCCACATGGTTATTAAATTCATAATCTAGGGATTGGCGGATCTATTCCATGTGGTGTTTGATCTTGCTTCTAAGGTAAGTTTCAGAGTCACACTAAACTTTTTTCCCATTTAAGGTTGTTGTT
Source organism: Viscum album (assembly GCA_963277665.1). Classification (NCBI taxonomy): domain Eukaryota; kingdom Viridiplantae; phylum Streptophyta; class Magnoliopsida; order Santalales; family Viscaceae; genus Viscum; species Viscum album. The sequence goes on from OY728146.1 coordinate 394,042,919, forward strand.
GTGATTATCGTTCTTTGAAAAAGATGTATGTGGTTCCATTTTTATTTTCCGAGTTCATTAAAATCGATTTTATTGGATTATTTTAGTAATCTATTTAAATTAAATTTCTTTATCCTTCTTTAAATTTCATTTATAAAACCCCATTCCAATGAATTTTTATATTTGAAATGTTTATGGAATGAGATGTTGAACCCCCCCCCCCCCCCCCCCCCCGTTCTATTGAATTGGGGCATGTTTATTGAAATTAATGAATTTAAATTGTTTAATTAAAATGTGAAAATGAATTATGAAAAGAACATAATTGATTTTGAATGATTTTAAAACCCATGAAAATTAATTTAAATTATTCAATAGAATCCTATTGATTTTATCCTATGAAAAAGGAGATTTTTTTAATAAATTTTACATTGGTTTGAAATGTGTTGAATTTAGACATTGTGAAATGGTATAATTAGATTGATCATATTTTAAGATATCTTAAAATAGTTATCAAATCATGTAATAGCGCATGAAAGACTTATGTTGTTAGTGAGTTATTTGGATACACTCTACGTAATTACAATGTTCTAAAAGATATATACAACGGGCTATATCCATGATGGGTTAGTGATAAGTCTTTTTTTCCAAGATGCATATGGATGATTTTATACACATTTTGTTTATTTCACATAGAGATTAAAAATACTATTTCTCGTTAATACTATTGTACCTTTTGGAAGATGACCGTGTTGCTCTCTTGCTTATTTATATTTGAGATATAATGGTATTTAAGTGTAGTTTGAAATGTTTTATATACCTACCGAATTTATATAAACAATTTTATATAAATGTTTTTCCTGAGCCATTTTTTCATAAATATTACAACTATTTTAATATTAATCACATGATTTGAATGTTATTTCCATCATTTTGATAATGTATAACATGTTTTTAATATGATTTTAAATTTACAAACCCGAAAATTATGAAAAAATGATTGTTTTTATTTGGATAATCTATATTTTTCATCTGTTATGGAATCTATTGTGGTATCCTTCTAGGAATATCCTCATTCACTACTTTTCCCTTCATGTTCTTGTAGACAGTCTTCTTCAAAGCTCGAGGAAAGGGAAGGGATATCTTTGAGGTAGATCCAATAGTTGAGCATTAGACTTAGTGATTTTTTCCATATTTTCCATAGGGTTGTTTTCGTATGTTTTATATTGGGTTATAGTACATAGGCTTTTATGCCTCATCATAGTTTCTTACATTAACTCCAATTGGAGTTTTCCAATTTATATTCAAACTTTCTTTTATCTTTTTATTTCTTATTCTTGTGGAAAATTTTTTCCCACTTGTATGTTGTATGATACTAGGTGATAGTCTCAAAACAGTGGGGATCAAGAATTCCATTATGTTAATGACATGGACAACACTATTTTCATGCTACTAGTGAACACAAGATGGTTCATGACATGAAATGTAAAAACTCAGGATACAAATATGATAACAACATACATACGAATTAGGGGTTATATAATGAAAATAGCGATGGGTATAATTGGCTTTCATTTTAGAAACAATATATTGTATGAAATGTGATAATTTAAATTTTTGGAAAAGAATTAAATTCTTTAATTTGAAAGAATTCCACAGAAAGTGAACATGAATTGGAAATAAGAATATGACATTTCTCTTCCCTTGAAGTGTATTTTCCTAGATCATCTGGATGTAAAATAATGACCTTAAGGAATATTTGGAAGGAAAATATGGGAGGAAATGTGAAAATAAATTTCTGTATAATGAATTTTTTATTGATAGGATTGGTTGGATTAGTTAGTACTTATAGTAAAATAATGGAAATTATTTAATAATTTATAAATACAGATGAGAGTATTCTATTTTGTTGAATATGAATTATTAAGGATTAATCAAAGGGGGTTTCTCGGGTATTATGGTTTTGAAGCCATTTTTCATAATATTTTACTCTAGTCGTACATAAAATCATATTTTAGTGTCACTTTGGACCAAGAAAAATAAAATTTATACAGAACAGTTGTAAAAAAAATCACAATTTCCATTATAGACTCTCAGAAACCATTTATAGCATTTAAAATTGCTTAAAATCCTTTTAAATACATAATAATAATAATATATCTTATTTCTCATCATGTATGTTGTTTTATTCATTATTAAATTAGTTTTACATTTCAATAAATTTATAAAACATAATATTAACACAAAACTAAACTTTTACTATTCAATGAAAAATAAAGTATTTTATAAAGATCAAAAAATTTCATCCCACCATCATTTTGACATTTATATTTCAAATATAATGTGTTTTTTCAAAATAAAAATCTTAATATGATAATATAAACTGTTAAATCTAAGAGTGTATTGAAAAACTACTTAATAAATATAAATATTATTTATAATAGTTGTGTTCATAAAAAAGTAGAAATATATATAGATAGTTTAATTATATTATATTTATATATAAATATGTAATTAATAAATTCATCTTACATTCCTATTAATTTTACTAAATAAAAAATATATTGAGAATGGGATTAAAGAAATAAATATTTTATTCGTAAAAAAGATATTAAACTATTTTAACATTAATTTCATGATGTATATCTACTTTTTATTATGACATACACCCTATGGCTACGTTGTGTAATCATGGTTATCTCCGAGGTTGGCTCAACTAACATTAACATAGATATGATCCCCACTAATATGACCATATTCTATAATTGATTTCAATGAAGTCTCATTTTTGGGATCAACATCTGATTGTTTAAGGGAAAACCATTGTGATGATAACTTCTACTAAATTTATAACAAATTGGCTTCAAAATCAATGAATAATTTTGTTTCTTTAACAATTTTTCTTCTCTTCATTGACTATCATTTGTAATTAACCTTTATAAAACCTAATAAAAATGTATTTATATTACTAGCATTGGTTTTAGTACACAATGGTCACATTAACTGACAGTCAAAGTGGTCAATTACTATATTTACCATTATTTATATTGACCAATTAAAATATTAACAATAATCCATATCCGAATGGTCTTATTTCAAGTCTCATCATATATATATTCCATGAAAAATCATCATTAACCAATTTATCACTAATATTAATTTGCAATTATCTTGATAAAATATATTATATCCCAAATTTTAGTTTTCTTTTAACAATTTTCATGTTTGGTTTAATCATCTTGAAAGAGTTGGAACATTTTATGTATAGTAATATGTTCTTGGTAATAGTAGTTTATATCTTTGTGTAAGTCATATATATTGTAATTGGTATTATTGAATCAAATTTCATTCTTTGTAATAGTATATTTATGTAATTCCATTATGAAATACAATAAAATTATTATTATAAAAAAGTGTTTTTATTAATTATACAAATAATAATCAAGAAAATACATTCTCCCCCATTAAAAATATTGTTACTCCAAAATTTAATCTTTCTTCCATAAAAATGAATTATATATCCACAATAGATTCATGAGGTTTTGACGTATATTATACCGACAAGTGGTTTCTCAACATGTATTTTTTTAGTCATGTTTTCATGTTCTCGAACAGTTTTTTACTTTATTTAAGAATATCTAAAAGTTATTATTCGTTTGATACTTTATTTTTCAACTCTAATCCATAAGATTCAATTATATGTGTGGGGTTACCCGTATAGTTTATCAATAGTTTCACAAGGAATACATCATAGACCTTTGAAAGATTAAGTGTTAGTGAAAACAAATTTCTCCAGTATGCACCGTAATCTAAAATGGTTCAATTTACCATGTAATTAGTTTCCCATTATTTTAAAACCTCATGACACATATCCATGATGATATATTGAAAAATAATTTAACTTTAACAAGAAATTATAAATCATTCCATTGTTTTCCAGCAGCATTATATACAATATGGATAATCCAAGATGCGTTTCTAAATGAGTAGAATCTTTCATATAGTTTCCTTAATTATTTCTAGTCCTAAAGGTTTACCTTATCAATCATCATTATACATGTTTGAGTTTTTTGACTCTTTTCATAGAGATCTACAAATAGAGTAATTTGAAAACACGATTGGAAGCTCTTGTTATAGTGAATTTTACCCATAGAAAATGATGTTTGAAAATATATTGAAAAATATGTGATCTAGAATGTAACATGTCTTAAATAGCTTGGATAGACCTATTATACTACACTTTAGTTTGATAATGATATTTTTTTCTTAAGTTTACATAATTATTCATGGATTTTTGAAGGGTCCTCCCATATGTAGATGTATATATTATATGTTTTTAAAAAATAATCTATAGCCGTAAACTGTGAATTATAACTACTTATTGAATATATAGTTTAGATTTTTGTATTAGGGAGATATCAAATATTAAATTAATGAAATGGATATATATTTTCTATCTATTGATTATCACATAAATAGATTTTTTACCCGTTGATGTCTTCGAATGGATAGTAATAAATTCTATAGTGATGGTATCCCATTAACATATTTGTATGGGTAGTTTTTATAGTGTACCATTATGTTTATTTCACTCTACCTTCACTTGTTTAAACAAAAATAACCTTTTTTATATAATATATAATCTCTCTTTTCATGTTTTCCTATATATAATGATCAAGAAGGCCCTTATACAACATAGTTCGTCTAGGATACACAAATATTGTAGATATATGAGTTCCATCTACCATCTCATTCCTGATATCTAGAAAAAATGGAATATTTATCCATGTAAATAATTTTAGTAAACCCTATTGATTAATATTGATTTGATTAGACAATAATTTTTTCATATCCATTATCTTATAATCTAGCAAAGGAAACCATATTTAATATTTCTCAATCTTATCTTATTATAATGGATGAGATTTTAGTGAGGATATGGTTCATTACATCCCTTCCCATCTGATTCCTAGGTCCACAATTACTAGGTCCATAGGAAATGAACCTCTGTCAAACCTAATAATTATATTAAAATTTGGATATTTTGTAATCATTACATATATAACAATTTGTGTTCATCAAAAGAGATAATTAATTGAAATATAAGAATATTTAATATTGTATAACCATTATCACTATTCTATGTTGCATATTTTTTTTAATATAAACACTATATATTGCTTGTTTGTGTAAATTTCACAGCAATCTCCAAAAATATAAGATATGAATATCATCAATAAAAAATGATTGTATCCAACTCCATGTCATGAGTATAAAAATATTGATCATGAAACATAAACTATAAATATTATTAGGTGGAAAACTTCACATTTATCATAAGAAAACATCCAAACTCATTTATAGATTTATTAATATATATAAAAATTCATTATATGGATGTGGGTAGAGTAATCAATGGTGAAAACACCCATCCACATCTTATGTTCTTGAGAACATTATGTACACCCCATTTTCTATATAAACAAAACTCACTTTCAAAATATATGGGTTAATGTTTTTGAAATCTATGAAATGCTTTATAGAAAACTTCAATATTATCACACTAGAATAAGGGAAAAATTATCTAATAAAATTATAGGATGTTGACCATACTACATAATATTTTTACTTTATAAATGTAATAAGATCCATTTAAAATATAATGTGACCCAAGAATGATACATTATTTAAATGAAACTATAATTTGCCAAATTTTTCAAACTAATCATCCTTCAATTTTTTTTCTTTTAATATTCATTTTAGATGATTTTCTTGATCCTTATAACTATTTTAATATACTAGAACACCACGAGAAAATATTATTCCAATTTTTTCAAGGTATTCCTTTATGAGTCCATTAATAAAATTCTGAAATATTTCATGAATATATGCTAACCCAAAAAGTATAAAAATAAAAATAATAATTCCATTAATAATTTTGAAGGTAGTCTTTGAGATATCTTATTTAATCACCCTCACATGATGATACCCTAATCAAGGGTCAATGAAAGAGAGGAATTGAGGACGATGAACTTTGTCAATATAATTATCAATCCTTAGGTGAGGGTATTTTTTCTTTGTTATGATCTCCTTGAACACTTTATAATTAAAATGTAACAACATTAATCCATCATTCAATTTTTATAAACAGAATATGTACTCTAGAAGGATATGAACTTAGTTGAATAAAATATTTTTCAATGATTTCATGACGACTTATTAATTTATCTATCTATATATATTACATTATATACGTAGTCTTCGATAATTAATTTGATCATGGTATGAGTTAAATTTATGATAATACCTCAATTAAAGGGTGTGGTATATGTAACTCATTCATAAAAAACCTAATTTCTTCTCAAACCATGGGTAAACATCTAATATTTATATATTATCATTCGTCTACTTCCTCATAAACCGGTAATATAGTAAATTAATTACGAGGTGGTTCATAGTATGAATCGTTCTATTATATCACTCTATTAAATATATTAATTGGATGTAACTTCAAAAGAATTGAAACATTATTTCATATATTTTTTATTTATTAATTATAAATTCATAACCAGTCTATCAAAATTATTATATCATATTACACTATTAGATTTACAATCATGTATGTGAATAAATTTCACTCACAAATGATAATAGTGAAATCCTTATATACCATTTATTCATGAATAGTTTCTCATCTAGTTTTAACAAAAAACTATACCAATTGATGTTTAAATATTAATATAATGGTATTTGGGAAAATTTTTCAAAAAAAGAATACACATATATATAATCAAACAGTTTACATACATTCATTGAGTGTATTACAATATTACCAACCCAAACATTACCTTGTGAATCTACTACAACAATCATAATTAAGAAATATAGTCCATTTTCCCTTTTCCAATGATCAGGTTCATAGTCTTTACCCTCATTTATCATTTTATTTAAAAATAAATTTGAAAAATATACATTCTCCATAATCCTTTAGATTTTCATGGGAGGTAGTTGTTACCCAAAAATCACAAATTCATTCGCATACTGATGATGAGGCCTACCATCTACTTGATACTTTCAGGCTATATGGACATTTCATCATTATATTTATCAATTTCAACATTTTTATAGAGAAATCAACTTTTTTCCCATTCTTGTTTCTCATCGAATGTTTTATTTTTATCCCATATAATTTATTCATGAAACATTAGTCCATAATTGTTTTATTATCATTTTGTCCATGAGTTGAGTGGCTATATATGAACTCTATTCAAACATTGAGTGAACATTATAAGGTATATTTGTATCTCCCATTGTCATTAATTACCAATGTATTCCATAGATGATGTTTATTTTAACCAAATAATTTGTTGATATTCAATCAGAATCGACGAAAATATTGAATAATATCCTGAAATACTTTTATATTTTATCTCAAAACACCATAGTGATGAATTTTCTCATCGTTTCAGCCGGGGGAATTTTGTATCATTATTGTCTCACTTGGTATTAAGATAATAATTATTATCACTAATTTTTTTAATGTCTTCTCATTCCATTTATTCTACCTCATCCATTGGCTTCATAATCTTGATCAATTTCCAATAATGATTACACTCTCCATCTAAGAGATATAATTCCATGAAAACAATCTCTTTTATAGAAACATGTATTATATAAAATATATTTTCTTATTGTATTAAAATATTTTATGGATATAAGTTGATCATAGGATCCACTAAAAAATATTTCCATTGACTCGTGAAGGATTAATGTTTTAATTGATCCTTTATTTGTAAAGAAAGATGATTTAAATGGCATGTGTTTAAATTCACGACTAGAGAACAAAAATTTCTTCATCATAATAATGTTCCCAACTCTAACTCCCACTAAATATGAATATTTCACATCAAATTGTATGTTTTATCCCTTTCTTACAAAAGACCTTCTTTTACCTAATATTATTCAAGAACAATAAAACACGTTTGGGAAATATATATATCTTGGGAAGATTATAAAAAATAATTTTAAAGGAAATAATAATCCCAATGTTTTCTAACTTCAGTCTTCTAGGATGTTATAAATCAATCTACAAAATTTCAATTATATTTATCCTTCCTAACAGTTTGATAAAATCATGTGACTACATAATCCATAACTTTAAAGAGTTTCCACGAAGGTGTCTATAATTTCCCTTAATCATGAATAGGTGATGATCATGTAAAATATTGATTCACCTTTCAAGGTTTTTACACCTAGGTATAAATTTTATAGATACAAAGCCACACAAAGTATCCAGAAATGGATTACATTTATTATAAAATTATAGAAATATATATAAATGTAATTAAAGGATGTTTTTCAGTATTTTTTTTTACCCTATGGTATTTTAATAATAACAATTCTTGAAATTTCTATAAATAATTTATCCCCACACTGATACTAACTATGGAATCATTCATTTCTAATATAAAACTTTTATCATAATTCTATAAAAAATATTACATAAATAACTTTGAAGGATAATTTTATGTGTAGTTTATAAGAAAATAGATTAATAATACATAAATTGACTAATGAAACCGTAAATCTAAATTCTATTTAATAATACAAAATGTCACCTTTCTTATGAAATCTCAGGTCATGTCAGTTAAAGTACATTCTTAGGGAGATAAATTAATAGAAAAATCAATGCATAATGAATAGTAAGGGATAAAAAATGAAATAGAACATGAATGAATTTAATGTATGAAATAAGTGGAATAACATAAGATAATAATCATATTTACCTAATACATAATGAGGGAATATTTCATGAAAATAATAATGATACATTCATAATATTATCACCATTGTTTTTCAGCAACTTGTCATAAAATATAATTATCCATGTGATTTACCAAGGTATCATAATCAAATTTATATATTGAGATTAATTATTTACCTGATTAATTGTAGTGATATTGAGTAGCATCCAACAAATGTCTAAATTTATTTATTCCCAATATATAATAATAATTAATTTCTATAAAAACATATGTTAAAAATGAATTAGTTTTATATAAAAGTCATTAATATTAGAAAATTATAAATGTCATGAGAATAATATAATTTTTCAACAATTAGAATTCAATTGGCTTTCCTTATTTGGATGTTTCTAATAAAAGAATAATATTTAAATATTAGTTTATAAGAAATAATGAGGAAATGTGTTGAGTATTTTAAACATAAATATATATAATACAATATATCAAAATTCATGATACAAATTTAGCAACACGAAAGGTATTAAATTTGGATTATGTAATGGGGATAACTAGAGAGAAAAAAGGATTACCATTGTTGATAGAAAATTTTGGTAGTAATGGGTTTATAAAAATTATTTTAATAGAAGTTTATTTTATATTTATAAGTCATACAAAAAAGGGATTGATTGAATGGAAATAAAGAATATTAGAATTAAATTACCATAAAATCTTATTTCAGAGAACATGAGGATGTATCCTCGATACCGTAAGGACACCTTAGACAGACTATTTGGGATGTGAAATGATGAAAAATTCATTGATAATGGATTTTAAGTGGAGAATAATGGATGGATTTTTGGGTTTTTTCTAAATCTTGTCGAATTTAATGATAATATCTATATATAGGTCTTGTTTTTCTCAGTTGTTGAAAATGAAAAAAGAATGGACTATCCATGGTTTTATCACAGAGGTTTGGGATTTTCTTTTAGAAGTTATAAATATTTTAATATATTCAACAAAAAATTCATTTTCTTGATGTTACATTGGTCATATAAAAATATTGTATCAACATAATATTTTTTAAATCATTTTTTTTATTTTAGTTTTGGAAAAGTAATTTATAGGATGTGTAATTGATTTAAGTGATTTACAGAACTTAATACTTCTAAAATAACATATTTTCTATATTTGTTTTTGAATATATTTAATTATTATATAATTAATACATATACATGAATTTATAAAACACATATAATAAAACAAAATTATATTCATACTGTTCACAAAATAATAAAGTATACTAAAATATTCTAATATTTTTTACCAAAACTAATTTCAATGTAACTATTTCAAATATAAGGTTATCTTATGAAAATAATTTATTTAATATGATAATACACAATTTTTAATTAAAAATAAATATTTATTTAAAAATGATAGTTTTATTACATTTTCATCTATATGACACTTATATAGTATTCTTATGATATTATAAAATTATATTATAATTTTTTTAATTAATATTGGTGTATAATACCATTTATTAAAAAATAAAACTTTTTTTTGAATAATTATTTTTATTGTAATGTTTTATATATTTTTAAAAAATAGAATTATGATTTATATTTTACAAAAAATACCAAATAATCATATCTTATAGTCATGTGTTTTTATTTAATAATCTAATAATTAATATTTTATTGATTAAAATATGTTTTATTTATAAAAAAGGAGATTACACATTTAGTAACCTAAAGTCTAGATATATTTCCTATAATTACATAAGTATACATTGTAAGGGTGAGGTGTACAATGATGATAATATTATGGTGTGGCTAAACTAACATTAACCTAGTGGTGATCTACACTAATTTTAGTATTTATTAGAAGAGTTTTAATTCATTCATGACATTTTGAATCTCCACATGGGCTTGATGAATATAAAAACCATGTATTTTTACCTCCATATAACTTTTTAAAAATTGGACATCATAAGGAATGAATCTACGGGTTGAGTGAAATGTTTATCTTTTTAGTATCAACATTTAGTTTTCATCACCCATTATTAACATAAATTATAATGGTAATTTTATTATTACCAACAATTGTAGCGATCATAAGTCATATTTACAGATTTTATTATTGTCCAAAAACTATATTAACTAATGATTATATCGATCAATAATAAAAATGACTAATGGCCATATACCACTGGTCACATTTTATATTTCATCCTACATAGATTCCATGAAATTTCAATACCTAATACTTCATTCTGAATACTTTTAAAAAATAATTTTTTAATTCTTATTTTATTTTGATGTTTTCTATTTATTTCAAAAATATTCATGTATATTTTGATCTTATTAGTAGAGATCAAAACTATTGAGTATAACATTGTGTGGTGGGTATTATTTTATTATATCCCTTTAATAGTAATAAAAATTATATTTGGTAGAATTAAATAACATGTATTATTTTTTTGAAAAATTATTTCTATGAAAATTATCTTAAAAATTAAAATAATAGTTTTTTATAAAAAACAATATTTTATTAATAATATGATATGTTTTAAAGCATCCACATTTCATGTTTTATTAGAGGTTATTTCCATCATGGGGTTATGAATGGATATGTTACCAATGTGGTAGTGTTTTATTTAATAATATCATCTTTATTCATGAATTATTTCATTTTGAATCCCAATTAGGGGAATTATCTTATACTTTAAAATAAAATTTATTTTCTTCTCCAATATGTTATGATAAAAAATAAATATCATTGTTTCATATTAATATTTTATTTACTCAATATGATGAAATAATAATCCTAAGGATAATCATAATTTTTTTTATTTGTTTAGGGAACATTTAATCTATTCCAATATTTTAATAAATAATTCTTTCAGAATATTTTTTACTTTTATTGTATGTGTTCAAATTCAATTTTACCCATTATTGACATTTTGTTAAAGTGGGTCAAAATAAATGTTTTTTTTCTAAATGTAATTATTTTTTGATATTTAAGAATTTTTTTAAGGGATCCTTATATTAACCAACACAATATAAAAAGAATTTATAACCATCATGAGATCATAATGATTTGATTCCTCTGTTATATATAATTTCATAATTATTTTGAAAGAAAATATTTTCTCTAAATTTTTGTATTTTTTAACAATGATTTGGAAAATGAAAAGAATTTTTTTTCAATATTGATTAAAATTAATTTTATTAGTCGTTATAATAATATATATAAACAACACTATATTGTTTTTAGTCTCCACTCGTGATCTTTTGAAATGCTCCATCCATACTCTTTCTCTGAATTGATTTTGATATTTTTGACTAGGGAAATTTTTTTCATTATATATTTTATTTCTTCCTATGTAGATATTTTTTGAAATTAAGGAAAGTTGATAACGTTATATTTCAATTCCTAAGATAACTATATAATATTTATTATTTATTGGGTTTATCTTTTTTATAGATTGAACCTTGACACATCTATATTTATTATGGGAGGAAGCTTTTGGATAGATTATATGGTGGGTTTTTAGTTTTTACCTACAAATTGATTAAATATTGTTAGAACATAGAGTCGATAGTATTGGAATGATGTTGTATGAGGTCATGATGTCAAAAATCAAATAGTTCCATTATTTTAAATTTTGATATTATTATTAGTGGGTTTACTACATTTCTATTATCCCAGATTATTTTTCGATATAAAAATACTTTTTTAAATGAAATGTGTTTTCAATTATTTACATTTTAACATTTATTATTCATTGATTACATATGATATTTTATAGAGTAAATATCCCTTAATGACATTAAATTATAACCCTTATTTTGATTCTATTTCATAATATATAAATGTCGAATCATTGACTGAGCACATCGATAGTTTTTATTTTTTAATGTTCACTATTTTTTATATTTTTTCACCAATGTAAATGAGAATATGTTTTATAACTGGTTCTTCAAGGACACTAATCTATTCGAACTTTGGGGGAAAAATCCCTTGTATTATGTGCTAATGTAATAATGTTATTGTTAACACTAAGTTAATTATGTCAATGTATTATATGTTGGTATCAAATAATGTTTAGTAGAAACATTGGGTATTGTATTTATAATATATATATTATTGAACATAATCAAATTGTAAAATCTAGGGGTATATCTAATTGTAGGATAATATCATAATGATTTTGGTATGTAAAATATCTTTGTGTTTTACTAGAAATAAATTCCTATGTCGAAACTATATATATATATATATATATATATATATATATATGTTTTTCACAAATTCATCTAGGGGAAATAACACTGAAAATAGTTGGTATAATTTTTTCCCATCATTGTAGTAAATGGTGGGTGATTTCTAAACTATACAAATTTTTTTTCACTCTCGAGGGACATTTCATGGTTAATTCACATTTTCCAGATAAACTAGTTTTATGAATGAGTGAATAAATCATATGGGAACCAATGATATTTTTTAGGTATATGGGATAATCCTAATGTGTATTGGGTTGATAATTGTATGTTTCATTACATGTGTATATTGATATATATTTATTTTCATATTTTATGTGTTGGGTGATTAACTTCAATAAATATATTATTTAATTTATTTATGTGGATATAATCCATTTGCTTAGTATAGATATTACTAAGGTGATTATTTGAGATTAAATACTATTATTATTTTTTGAATATAAGTATAAATTTATTTGAATACATTGAATTTAATATACGAATTGATGTTGGGTTAACAATAGTCAATTATTATAGTTTTATTTCATAGAAAAAATAATATTTATTGAAATCATTAGTCGTTAAAAAGTAACATAATGATTATATTATAAGGATTTAAATAATATTTTTGGGAATGTGATATGAATTATATAAATATAGTTTTATAAAAATCATATCCCATGTAATAGATCAATACTCATCCAATATAGGAATGATGTGGGGATTGAACAAACAACTAAAGTTCCACATGGGTGTTCCGCCTACCACATTCCTCTAAAATGTCTTCGTAATTATCAATTTTTTTTCTTAAATGACTGAACCATTAAGGAATAATTTTCATTGGGAATCATATTATATAATAAAATTTTTTTTTGAGGAGATTATTGATATACCTAGAGATATTTCATTAACGTAGCATATAAATAATCATTAGGTTATAAAAAAAGATTATTTTAGAGTAATTTAATTATGTTATTAATAATGTAAGATGGTAAGTATAAGATAACAAACGAGGCTAAATTATTATTAAAATTTGTTGTTATTGTGGTTATTTTGGATATAATGTAAAATATGGAATGATCTATGTAAACATTGTTTTTATAAAACATTATTTCTATATATTAATTTTTTATTTCTTTCTTTTAAGGTTTTTTTAATTAATATTTTTTTTAATTTAAATTATTTTTTCAGTTAATTAATAAAGAATAAATTATTATATCTATTGGTATTATGTGGATAATTATATGTTGAAGTATTATATTTTATCAAAGAAAATTAAATTATTAAAAATCATAATTTAGAGAAAAAATTGAGATTGTAGTGGGAATTTATTGAAGCTTGAAATTATTCATGTAATTTAATTTTATGTCATTATGTTTTCCATTGATATTTCAAGGTAATTCATTAAATATAATAAAATTCCTTAAAAATATGTAATCATTATATTAGAATTTATAAAGAATCTACGGTATTTTTAAAAATTCATTTATTTATAGTTTCTCTTTATTTACATTCTCATGAACATGTTCTCAATATCCCTATATAATACTTTGGACTTTAAAATTACACTTCGTGAATATATTTTAACTACCCACTAATGTTCTCCTTAACTAGGAAATTGAATTTTTGATATATCACATCATCTTTATGTTTTCGACATTCCATTTTAAAAATAATTTTTACTATCCCATTGCCGAATATGATTTTTCAATATAAATTTAACCATTGGTGAATGGAATTATATTATATGGGTGAATTTTTTTATGTGGGGTTGAATATCACACCCTAATACTTTTATTTGATTTCACTTCAAATGAATTGAATTTTTTTAATAAATTATTATACACGATACCATGATTCTAAATGAATTTTAATATTGTATTCTGTTTTGACCAAGATCAAAAAAATTTGGGTATGAATATAAGTATACATATTATAATTATTTTTATAATCTTAATTATTATAAAAAATGCATTTATTAATTCTTTGGATATAATTACTCAATATTAAGATAAGTTATATTTTCTCGTAAAAAATGAAGTCTTCCCCAATAATGTTTCTATTTTCTTATATGATTGGAAATTTAAATTAATTGAATCAATTTTATAATTTATTTTCAGAAAATGATAATCATTTTTAAGTCATTATTTCACAAATAACATATGAATATTTTTTGGATATATTTTTAGAAAATGTTGAGTTATCAATGAATAATAAATAATAATAAATTTAAAATATTTTATTTTATTTTCATATTGCATATTAGTTGATTGATTATATTTATGATTTAATTTGAAGGCGACATATGAACCATTTTATTTAAAATAATATAATTAATTATACTTGACTATGTAATATTCATGATTTTGACATAAGATATTTTTTATACTTAAAATCAAAATTTTCTAAGAACAAATTGGGTTATGTTTTATACATTCATTTAAAATTTATATCATCCAAATCTTGAGTTCTAATCATGAGAAATGGATATAATAATGGGAATTTTTGACTTCCAATTTTTTAACTAGGCCCAATTTATTTCTTGTCATTATGAATAGTAGTCGCGATAAAACATTTTTCACCTCTATAAGGGTTAAACGATTAAAATATGGTTTAAACATTAAGATTCGACTTTTAAAATTTTTGTTTAAAATTATTTTATTATATTGGATGAGTTTATTTTAATATTTTTTATCTAGTTTATTCACGTATGCACATATTATTCAATTTTTCTTGGATTTTGTCATTTATATTATTTTATGGAATGAATATATAAAATAAGTCAATATCATGAATTTATAACAACACATATTTAAAAAAAGGATAAAAAGACAATGATTTTTGTTAAAAAAAATTAGATAAATAATTTATTTTCATATTTAGTATTAAATTTAAATTTTTTTATTTAATAATTACACAATACATATAATAAAATCTCACAAATTGTTAATTCTGATACTATAAAAATAAAACTATTGTCATCAAACTCAAAAATTGACACTATTTAAATGAGTTAATGAGTCTCAAAAATATTGAAGATAAATATACTATATTAGAGATGTGGGAAATATTTATATTTCAAGATCTTTGCGTTCTTTTTTTATCAATTTAATCTTATGATAAATGTTCTTAAAATTAGTTAGACACATATTGTATTATAAAATTTCATGTAATCCCAAAATTAAATTAATGATATTTAATAAAAAATGTTTTATTAAAAGACTCCAAATTCATAAAAATACTATATTGTTTAAATTTAATGGTATGTGTTTTAAAATAATTACCAAGTTCCACTTATGGCCCCATTTTTTAATTAATTGATACATTTTTTATGATTAATGATTAGAAAATATTTATATTTTGGTAATGGTCAAAAGAGATAACAACCATTTAAGACTAAAATAGAAGGGTTATAAGAAAACCAATACTTGGGAATAATTTATTTCGTGATATTATTTATAATCATCCTTACAGTATAATTTAGATAAAAAAATATTTGAGCCGATTTTATATGAAAAATAATCTATAAAAATTTAATACATTACGAAATAGAAAGAGTTCCTTCTCACCCATTTTTAAAGGAAACACATATTCTATTATCCATAGACCATCTAGAGAAACCTTTCTTGAAATACCCTAAACCAATACTATTAAAATGAACATATATATTATTTATATATCTAGGCCATCCTGAAAATAAAATCCAAGGATCCTCAATGAGGGATCATAATAAGGTCTATTAAAGAAGAAGTAATCATCCAACCAGAATGATTTAAATTTATTTCACCCTGAATATCCTTTAAGTATTCTTTATTCATCATAAAAAATATTTTTTTTATACTAAATATAATTAAATTGTATTCTTATTAAGGAAAAACATCTATTGACCATCTTGTCACATAAATGGGATGTTGATGAATTATTTTTTATTAAGCACAAACATCAAACCCCACATATTGAAATAATAAATTTTCACCCCCCTAATTCAAGGATGGTTAATATGTTGGATATGAGGTTTATATATTATTTTATTAGACCATAATTACATTATAATTATAATATAGAATATGCCTTCTTACATTCCCACCTGTTGTAGAAAAAATAACATCACTCGTGCATATGTGTGGACAACCACCTTCATGAAGTGATGTGACATTTTCTATTTATGATTTAATTAGATTTTAATATGGATAAATATTATAAATTTATATCACCTATATGATATTACAATTATATGTATTGAAGAATTATAAATTAACTTTCATTTGTTCCATACATAAATAAGTGAAAAAATATTCATGTGTACAAACAATATATTACAAACATGAACAATTTAATTTCTTTTCATATATGTAGATTATGTATATGAATACATTAATATATAATTACCACTAAATATATAATGATACTAATGTTTTAGATTATATAAAAAATAATCAAGGTAGAAGGAAGATATTCATTGAACCTAAATATATATGAAAAATGATACAATTAACACCTCAAAATGATGATTTCAACAGGGAAATATTAATAAGATTTTATTTATATGAAATAATTCAATGATATTTGATATTATAATTATTTATATAGTTAGGATATAAATTTATAATTAATTTAAATTTATTATTTTTGGGGTTAAAAGAACATGAAAAGTAATTGTAAGATTAGTTAATGGGTTTTCATCACACTTTTGATTATGTGACATAAATTCCTTGTTCACTAATAATTTATTTTAGGGGGAACATTTAAATAAATTTTTATATTAAATATCATGATTACATTTATACTCATCATATTAAATATTTCATTTTTATGTTACTAATGTCATGTGGATTGAGATTCAAAAGCTAACAATGCGGTAATAGTTTATTTCACAATCTCATCATTATTCGAGATTGTTTACATTTAAATATCTATTTGGAGTAGTATATGGTAATTAATTATATACCCAATATTATATCCTCTCCTATTGTTTTCAATGAATTTTTCTTCTTTAATTTATAACAAATATATAATAAAGATATGGAAATAATGTTTATAACAAAAATAATAATTTTATCTCTATTCGAGTTGGAATAATTTTTAAAATTAATATATTATAATTAAAACTTCTTCAATAATATATATAAAATTATTATTTAAAAAAATATTATTTTTACCCAAATTTGTATTTATATATAAACAATTCTAAAAAATCATAATGTCATTTTTTGAACATCGTACTTTTATAATTTTTAACAAACATGGTAAAAAATTATTAATTTTAATCAAAATTAATTGAATAAAATATTTCTATAATATATTAATAGGGAGTTGATTTATAAATTATATTACTTTCATGACATTTTAAAAAAAATATTTTCCAAAACATTCTGGATTTTTTAAAAAATGTACTGTCAATTTCAAATTGAATTTTTATTTAAGAATATCTTTAATGCCCTTTTTACACTATTTTTTCATAAATGAAATAAACCCATAATTATAATTAAACTCTACTAGGTCTGTGTTGAAATTATCTCACAATTTTTCATTCTTTCGATATATTAATATTAGCTTTATTGGGGAAATAATTCATATTCAATATGCTAGTTTTTCGAATGAAGGGAGTATTTTATTAGTAACTTATTTTTACTATGTTTTACTATTTATTTATTTGATGAGTTAATTAGATTTATTATGAGATGGGTGGGTCTTGGTTATAGATATACACTTTATTTAGTTAATGTTCTTTAGAGGAAAACATGTTGGGTAGAATTTATATACTTGTTTCTAGTATATACCTACCCCTCAATAAAACTACCCTGGTTGCAGAATTTGAGGGTGAATATATCATGACATCTTAGATTAGGATATCAAATACTATTACATTTCATAAATGTTAATTTTTTATTTTTTTCAATGGGATTATTGGATTGATATTATCTAGGGAAGCATTTTATTCTCATTTTATTGATTTGATAGCATAAATTATTATATATTTACATTACCATATTGATTATTCCTTATTTAAATATTATAGATTCCGATATATATGAACTGTATCAAGACTCAATCCTCACACATTGACTCCATTCCATAGGATACTGTCATGGAACTATGGAATGATTTCAATGATGACAAATATTTGCTTTCAATATGATGTCATTGTTTATTTCAAATGTAAAATGGGAAGAATGATTGTATCTGGATCACCAATACTATTATTATATTTATTTTTTTATGATGGGGTTTCTAGTATAATGTTTCAATTTAATAAAAAACAATATACTCTGAGAAACATGGTTCTGGTTATTTACACATATCCCCATGAAAAAGGGAAATGTAAGCACAATAATTCATTGTAAATAAATTTATATACAGAAAATTGTTCTAAATTCAAATGAAATATTTGGTGTTGTGGAATATTTGGTCAAAAGGCATATAGATACATGTAAAAAATATAATTCTATAATAGGAGGAATGAAAAGTAGAATAGGAAAAAAATGAAATGTACGAACTCAAGGAAGATGAAGAATGAATTAAGAAGGGAAATATTAGTGGCTAAAAATTTATAAAATATATATACATGGAATAAAATTCCCAACCTATAGGAAATTTAAAAATGAGGAATCTAGTATGGGGTTAATTTTTGAGAATATATTACTAATGTTCTATTATTCTAATAGTATGAAAAAAATTAAGATAATGAATAAAAGAATGAAGAAATGTCAGTTAGAGATAATGATGTTCTGAAAGACAGAGTGAATATTAAATCATCAAAAATTGATACTGATTATTACTCTTATATGATAGTTGATAAGAATAACGAAAATATTAATTTATATAATTATAGAGGATCAATTATATTTTTCTGTGATAGATAATTTTGAATTATCGTAATCATTATAACATAAATTGAATGTAAGAAATTGAAATATAAAGATGTTACATTTGTTGATGGTATTAAGAGGAACTTATTGAAGGTATATAAATGATGTGATGATTTGAAAAAATATATATTTATAAAAAACTCTACTATTTTTTGGTATTCAACATATTGATGTTATAAAACTAAGTGGGAAAGAACTAATGGTAACAAATTTCATATTGTAGGTCTCATTAATTCATGTTATTCAAGGGATATATGTTAAAATAAATTATTTCCCATGATACATGGTCAAATCATTCAATTTAGTTTTATTAAAATCACACATGAATATGTGGGGATTGATCAAACCCTTCATAATAGTTAAAGATTCATTATACATGAGACATTCTAAAAGGGGAATGTCATCCATGGATGTTTCAGAATGATAGAGATTTGGTCTATCATAGTACATAACCAACCAATTTTGATTTTTATGCATCAATGAGGCAAAAATCCACAAAATTTAATATTTTATATATCAATTTCATTATTTTATTTCCCATTATAACTCTTTAAAAAGTCATGAAATACAAATATAATGTTTTTGAGATGTTAAAAATATATATATGGAAATTTAAGAGGGAACTATAAGAATATATTCTAAATTGGAAAATATATAATGAAATGTGTTATGTTGGTAATTTTATTGAATCTAATCATTCTAATCATGAGACAATGAACCAGTACTATTTTAATAACAATAATTTAAAAAATGGTTAATCTAAAATAAAAATACGAGTTTGGTTTACATAAGTTGAACGAAGCATTTTGAATTTAATGTAGAGACCCGAATCCTGACGTACATGGACATTACATTACATTTGCGGAATACTTATTACATTACAAAAACACACACATAAGGACCGTAATAGTTTAGTGTCTTTGGAAACTCGGAACATAATCTTCTAATCGTGTTGAAAGATCTTCAATATCTCCCATAAATATCTTCCGTTTTTTTTACCTAAAACCTTTCTTTATATCCTGGGGAAAAGAATACATAAAAGGGTGATCTCAAATGCTCAGCAAGGGCAAATAATGGAAATAAAAATCATATCATATCTTTTTGAAAATCATAACCTGCAAAAGAGATCATAATATCTTAACATGGAACAAATCATAGAAGTGAAAATGAGATCCCCATAATCATAACATGAAACTTGAAATCTTTCTGGCATGCACACATAATCATGGAAAATCATTTCTTGTTAGTCAAGACTCATTGCCAAGACTATCTTAGTGGACAAAGTCCCTTTCTGAATCGAGTAACCCTCGTTTCAGTCCTGTTTCACTGAACCGGTATAACCTACCGTTCCAGCCCTGTCTATCTCATTAGATATAAAATCTTTAGCCAATGCATTGGAGGGAGATATAGGTCCCACCCATCTTATAATTAATCCTTTCTTATGTGTGCCACATAATCATAAATCATACATCATCGCATAACCCATGTAATAAATATGGGATTCTTAAACAACATGACATCATAAAACAATTCATATAAGATAAATAAATTCATAAAAATGTTTCCATCACAACATAATCAAATCCATGTAATAATAGGTATAAAAACAGAACCCTTTTATTATCTTAGATGGAAAATAATTTTGATAAAATACCTGAACTTCATTCTTGAGGAAAATATCCTTTCTACTTCCAAAACATTTTTCCTTTATTAACATGTCATAAAACATTAAACTAAAAGAATTTGATTAAAAATAAACTTGAAAACTTGTAAAAGAAGCTTCTTGGAAATAATGTTTTAAATATCCATTCATGCCATACAAGTTAAAAAAACATCCTTCGCACTTTTGTCGGAAAAGTTAAAAAGTACCTCATACGAAAAACGACAAAAGATTCCTTTCATTTCTTTTACTAAAAACTCACCAAAGGGTAAAAATGGATTTAAAAAATTGTAGGTGGATGGAAATAATATTACATATTGATTAAACATGGATGTGGATGATAAAATACACCCCGGTAAATACTTACGAATAAAAAATCTCAGATAAAAATGAGATTGTGATATTTCCCTTACCTTAGGTCCGATTTGCTTTGTACGTGTCCGAAGCTCCTGTATAATGGTTTAAATAATGTTATTGACTTATTAAATAATCATACATATTGATATGATATCTTATATGGTTATATTCTTAGCTTCTTGTTAGTAATATTTCATTGTTACTTGTTACTCGGGTCCTTATTGCCTTTTGTTCTTATGCGTGTTCTGCCAAATAAATTCGTATTCTTCTTTTAAGGTTATATATACCTTATATCCAGAATGGAATTAGTGTAACATATATCATATTTATTCATTCAAATCATTTATATAATTACTATGTAATTATGATCATGTAGAACGACTCGCATCACATCGTGGAGACGGTATTCCGTACGTACGCACGAGTGATGATATCATTCCTATGATCGTGGAATTGTATTTGAGTATATATATATTATTTAAGTATCAATATTACATTATAATAATCATAAATAGTTACTCATTACACCATTATACTCGTCCTTGTAAGGTGATGGTGGAAAATAGATTACACCACGGCGTGGAGACGGTATTCCGTACGTACGCACGCGCAGTGATTTAATTTTTCCGTAGGATGGATAGAAGGTAAATTAGGGTTGTTTCATATTTATAATAACATATCAGTATGTAAGTAATACTGATGTTATTACTTTATAATGAAACAACTAAAGAAGAAGAAGTTGAAGAAGAAAGAAATTGAAAAGATCGGTAATCGATATTACCTCTTCTTTGGAATGCCTCTTTGAATCCTCCACTTAGGGAACTAATATTGGTCTTTGAAGAAGACCAGGACCTCTAGGATTATTCTAGGGAAGTGGAGAGGAGAAAATGGCATGGGTTGGCCAATCTTGAGTTCTCAAATTTGTGTGAGGAGGAGGGGGAGGAGGTGCCCTTTTATAAGGGAGGAGAGGGCACCTTAGGAATATCTCAAAATATTATTTTATATTAAAGTCAAAATATGATTATAATGGTTCCAAAGGGTTTTATTTAGAAGCTAAAGTGGGGATGGGTCGAAATCCTATCAACCAATAGTATTTAGACAAGTTTAGGGTATTATTTTAACCTTATCAATTAGATTTAACTCTAAGTTAAATAATCTAACTTTTACCGTGTCTTTTTGTTTTCTTTCACTATATGGTTAATACACTTACTATAACATGCCAAACGATCCCCAAATTGTTTATTATTAATATATATATATTTATCTAAGTCATTTGGCCGAACCTTAGATTTTTAGGAATAAAATAACAATTAATAATATAATATTTGATTTAAAAACTATTTTGTGTCAATTTTGACACTATTTGATATATGATTTTTGTGAAAGTCATAACAGAATTATAAGTTCAAACCAAGTTGATTAAATCAACACTAATATATCATAGTAACCTAGAAAATTAGTGTAATTCATAAAATGTCTCAAATTACATTTATTTTGGTGTTTATAACATCAATTATGTCAATATTTCATAAATAAGATAATTACTACATCATCGTTGTGTCATAATTAAATTAAATTATTTAATGTCTAAAAATTATAAATAAAATACCATTATGTAGGAAATCTTTTTAGCTTTTTAATGAATATTTATTGTTGAATTTATCTTATATATAACCCCATATTAAAAATGATTTACTTATTAAACTTTGATTTTAACTATTTTAACCCTTCTTTAAATAAATTAATAATAAATGTCCTAATCTAACCCAAGTGGGCCTAAATGGTCATATTTTATTCATAAGGTTGTTTTGAGTCGAATTACACTTATCCAATAGAATTAGGACATGTGTTAGGGTAATAGTAATATCATATTTACCCTTAGTTACCCTATTTACTATTAACCGTGGTAAAAAAAGTAAAAAGTTACTATTCACCAAAAAATAATTTTTATCTCATTGAACCACATTTTACGTACTGATATAAACCGTGTCTGTCGGATTTCCGAAATTCCATTCACAGAAGTGGTAAAATTACGTTTTATGAAAAATTCAGATTTTTAACTACCACTTAGTAGTTTCACTATTCATAAAAAATTGATGTTTTTCAGAAAAATGCCAAAATTTCATCCTAAGCTATATTTCATATTCCGAATTCAAAAATGAAGTCTATTTTACCAAATTAATAACATAGAAGTTGCATTAAAATAATTTTATAATTAAATCCCGCTGTTAAAACAAATAGCGTGTTTTTAAGAAACAATATCGGTCAAAAGATTGACACTTGTTTATGTCTGGTTTAAATGTGAAATTACATCCAATGACCGACATTGTATTAAATTGTAAAACTATATTCTAAATATACTTTAAAACCACTCAAATTAAAAATTTATCACTATAAATTATTTCGATTGAAAAAGTTGTTTTTAATTAAAATTTAGTAATTTTCACTATTCATCAAAATATGAAAGTTATCCGAAAATTACCAAAATTTTACCTTAGGCTAAATTCGATACTCCGAATCCAAAAATGAAGTCCATTTTGAGAGCTAAAATTTCTAAAATTTTAAAAGGTGGTTATTACTATTCATAACGGCTAGTTATAATAATATTTTAATAGCATATCACTGTTTAGTGAAACTCAGTATTGCGTACTACACACGCTATCGAGGAAGGTTGCGATTGCGTGTAATGCAAGGAAAGTCAAGGATGCGTGTTGTGAAAGCTTCTTTTTGGTGTAGCGTACAACACAAGACATTAATAAAATTAAAAGAATATTTTTCATAAAATCTCGGGCTATTACATTCTAGCCCCCTTAAAATGAATTTCGCCCTCGAAATTCGTCGGGGTTATAAATGGTTTACTATTCGAAATTTTATTTAATAGAAACCCACATCGTAAAAAGGAATATCAAAACCAATCGTTAAAAACAAAAGTATGAAACGTAATGGTTACCCAAATAAACTAATCACTGGGTTTCCATATAGGTGAAAATATGGATATGGAAGAGAAATCTAACCATCATGTTCTGATGGAGAGTGGTAGAGAACACGGCTATGGAAAATCCAACAATCACAAATCCATAAATTTGTGATGATCTAAGGTACCATCTGATTAATCATATATAAGAGCACTTGGACAACATTTTTGGTTTTCAAGATCGTTTCCCTAAAGTTAAAGAATTTGAATTAGAATAAATACTTACTTTATTTTGGTACAATCTCACTGTTGTTCGTGCCTTTAACAATTTTCACTTCATCTATTAAATAAATGAAGTTGAATTTGTTATTCGTGAAGTGTTAGCAGATCATGTGATAGAATGACGGGTCATTCTATCTGTCTCAAACAAAAGGTTAGAAAAAATTATATACATAAGTCGATCTATATTGAGATTAATCATATATGGTTCTTAAAATGGACGTTATACTTCATATATCATACGGCTTAATATAATAAAACTAGTTTCTAATAAACATGGACTTCTTGTAGGCCAGTGGTAGGTGATAAAGGCCAGTCGCACTTCGGTTGTGGGTTCGATTCCCACATCCTTGTCCGACGCGATGGGATGTCGCCCGTCCTGCAGGTTGTCCTTTTTCTAAAACTATATTACTATAACATCCCATCAATAATATCGAGAAAACTTCTATCCTTAAACAATACTAACTTATGTCCAACATAATCCATTCCAATCTTTAGGCTTATCCATAATACTGCCGTCCACTCTCATAACATAGTGAAAAAAATTACCAGAGATTTAACACCATCGTCGATCCCCATATATCATAAGATATGTTTTGTTCGTCACATTCCAAACATTCAAAGGCTTTAATCATGTATTCTCTTGAATACCCATCGAACCTTAGTGTAAACATGAATGCAGTTAAAATTTAACACTTTCCACATACCAAAATCCTCAAAATTCTATATACTCAAACCATGATATCACTTAATCCGTATATCAATCATGAGCTCATGAATACTGTCAAATATTTAATTTTCTCATTTTCCCTTCATTATGTGCATATCATTCTTTTTCCAAAAATATCTCAATCACTTTCCATGGTTACTGGCACCATAAAATTATTGAAAACCACAATAGATAAATACATAAATATTCCAATACTTTATGATACAACATTATTTTGGAATCCCATTACATACACACTTAATTATTCCACCACATCGTTATCATATTCAACATCGCCAATAGTGATCGCATGTGACTTCCCTTTGTCCTTTTCCTTAAGTGGTTGCTCATGTCGATCATCACTAACCCTTGGATTAGGGCATTTATTAGCATAATGCCCCATTTCCTTGCACTTGAAGCATTGAAGTGTTGGTGGTGTGTTCTCTGTAGTGTTTGCTTTATTCACATCATTAGAGTCCCTTTTTCCATTACTTCGACACTCAGCTACTCGATGACCTTCTTTTCCACACTTAAAACATTTTCTAGTCCCTTTAAGACAATCTCCACCATGCTTCTTTCCACACTTTGAGCATAAGGAAACATTCATCTTCTTTTCCCCATTATTATGAGATTTCTCCTTGAACTCCATCTTTCGTTTTTTTGTCAAAACCATGAGATGGATATGTAAAACCAACTTCCATTTCTACCTTGATAGCACAACGCACAATTTCTTCATAGCTACTGAAGTCTCTTATAGCTAATTCCCTTCGAAGACTTGGTTTTAAGCCGCTGAAAAATCGATCAACTTTACTTTCAGGTTGGATGATAATGCCAGATGCATACCTTGCAAGTCTTGTAAAATTTTCTTCGTATATACCAACAGATTCATCATCCTTTTTCTTTAGTTCAAGAAACTCCTTCTCCATCTTTGTTCGAAGAATACGAGGGATGTACTTACTGAGAAACAAGTTCTTGAACTCGTCCCATTCCATGGACTCAATTTCATCTCTTGGCCTCGTATTCTTGATAAGATTCCACCATTGATCAGCTTCACCTTCCAAACGATATACTGCTAAGATGACTTTATCATGCTCAGAACATTGAAGAACTGAAAATATCTTTTCAGTGGTACTGATCCATTGTTCAGCAACAAGTGGATCAGAAGACCCACTGAAAGAAGGTGGACGTTGCCTCATGAAGGACTCAATAGAATATTGTTCCCTTGTCTCCTCATTTGGAAGTCCAGAATGATTCATAGCTTGTGTAAGTATAGAAATAAGATTTTGCACTCCATCTCCCATAACATTTTTTGTTCAGGAGGGCAATCATTGCATTGTCCATTGCATTGATCAACACGGTTCCTTCGGGTTCCAGCCATCGTCTAAAACCCAAAAAGAATAGTGTGAGAGGCAAAAATCATTCTAGGGAAAACAACATAATAAAGGGGGAGTACCTTCAATATCTAACATCTTAGGTTTAATTATATGATCGTTAGCGTAATTCTAGTACTATAGCCTATACGTATACTTAACCTTAGGGACATCCCTAGACATACCTTACAAATATCTCTAGGGATCTCACTAAAGTTCTTGCATCCTAGTTTCCAAAGGTTGACTAAACCTTTCATCTGATACCAACTGTAGAGACCCAAATCCTAACGTACATGGACATTACATTACATTTGCAGAATACTTAGTACATTACAAAAAAACACACACAAGGACCGTAATAGTTTAGTGTCTTTGGAAACTCGAAACACAATCTTCTAATCGTGTTGAAAGATCTTCAATATCTCCCATAAATATCTTCCGTTTTTTTACCTAAAACCTTTCATTATATCCTGGGGAAAATAAAACATAAAAGGGTGAGCTCAAATGCTCAGCATGGGCAAATAAAGGAAATAAAAATCATATCATATCTTTTTGAAAATCATAACCTGCAAAAGAGATCATAATATCTTAACATGGAACAAATCATAGAAGTGAAAATGAGATCCCCATAATCATAACATGAAACTTGAAATCTTTGTGGCATGCACACATAATCATGGAAAATCATTTCTTGTTAGTCAAGACTCATTGCCAAGACTATCTTAGTGGACAAAGTCCCTTTCTGAATTGAGTAACCCTCGTTTCAGTCCTGTTTCACTGAACCGGTATAACCTACCGTTCCAGCCCTGTCTATCTCATGAGATATAAAATCTTTACCCAATTCATTGGAGGGAGATATAGGTCCCACCCATCTTATAATGAATCCTTTCTTATGTGTGCCACATAATCATAAATCATACATCATCGCATAACCCATGTAATAAATATGGGATTCTTAAACAACATGACATCATAAAACAATTCATATAAGATAAAGGAATTAATAAAAATGTTTCCATCACAACATAATCAAATACATGTAATAATAGGGATAAAAACAGAACCCTTTTATTATCTTACATGGAAAATAATTTTGATAAAATACTTGAACTTCATTCTTGAGGAAAATATACTTTCTACTTCCAAAACATTTTTCCTTTCTTAACATGTCATAAAACATTAAACTAAAAGAAGTTGATTAAAAATAAACTTGAAAACTTGTAAAAGAAGCTTCTTGGAAATAATGTTTTAAATATCCATTCATGCCATATAAGTAAAAAAAACATTCTTCGAACTTTTGTCGGAAAAGTCAAAAAGTACCTCGTATGAAAAACGACAAAAGATTACATTCATTTCTTTTACTCAAAACTCACCGAAGGGTAAAAATGGATTTAAAAAATTGTAGGTGGATGGAAATAATATTACATATTGATGAAACATGGATGTGGATGATAAAATACAACCCAGTAAATACTTACGAATAAACAATCTCGGATAAAAATGAGATTGTGATATTTCCCTTACCTTAGGTCCGATTTGCTTTGTACGTGTCAGAAGCTCCTGTATAGTGGTTTAAATAATGTTATTGACTTATTACAGAATCATAAATATTGATATGATATCATATATGGTTATATTCTTAGCTTCTTGTCAGTAATATTTCATTGTTACTTGTTACTCGGGTCCTTATTGCCTTTTGTTCTTATGCGTGTTTTGCCGAATAAATTCTTATTATTCTTTTAAGGTTATAGATACCTTATATACAGAATGGTATTATTGTAACATATATCATATTTATTCATTCAATTCATTTATATAAGTACTATGTAATGATGATCATGTAGAACGAGTCGCATCACATCGTGGAGACGGTATTCCGTACGTACGCACGAGTGATGATATGGTTCCTATGATCGTGGAATTGTATTTGAGTATATATATATATATATTACTTCAGTATCAATATTACATTATAATAATCACAAATAGTTACTCATTACACCATTATACCCATCCTTGTAAGGTGATGGTGGAAAATAGATTACACCACGGCGTGGAGACGGTATTCCGTACGTACGCACGCGCGGTGATTTCATTTTTCCGTAGGATGGATAGAAGGTAAATTAGGGTTGTTTCATATTTATAATAACATATCAGTATGTAAGTAATACTTATGTTATTACTTTATAATGAAACAACTAAAGAAGAAGAAGTTGAAGAAGAAAGAAATTGAAAAGATCGGTAATGGATATTACCTCTTCTTTGGAACGCCTCTTTGAATCCTCCACTTAGGGAACTAAGATTGGTCTTTGAAGAAGACCAAGACCTCTAGGATTATTCTAGGGAAGTGGAGAGGAGAAAATGGCAGGGGTTGGCCGAGCTTGAGTGCTCAAATTGGTGTGAGGAGGAGGGGGAGGAGGTGCCCTTTTATAAGGGAGGAGAGGGGCACCTTACGAATATCTCAAAATATTATTTTATATTAAAGTCAAAATCGGTTTATAATGGTTCCAAAGGGTTTTATTTCGAAGATAAAGTGGGGATGGGTCGAAATCCTATCAACCAATAGGATTTAGACAAGTTTAGGGTATTATTTTAACCGTATCAATTAGATTTAACTCTAAGTTAAATAATTTAACTTTTACCGTGTCTTTTTGTTTTCTTTCACTATATGGTTAATACACTTACTATAACATGCCAAACGATCCCAAAATTGTTTATTATTAATATATATATCCTTATCTAAGTCATTTGGCCGAACCTTAGATTTTTAGGAATAAAATAACAAATAATAATATAATATTTGATTTAAAAACTATTTTGTGTCAATTTTGACACTATTTGATATATGACTTTTGTGAAAGTGATAACAGAATTATATGTTCGAACAAAGCAGATTAAATCAACACTAATATATCATAGTAACCTAGAAAATTATTGTAATTCATAAAAAGTCTCAAATTACATTTATTTTGGTGTTTATAACATCAATTATGTCAATATTTCATAAATAAGATAATTATTGTATCATCGTTGTGTCATAATTAAATTAAATTATTTAATGTCTAAAAATTATAAATAAAATACCATTATGTAGGAAATCTTTTTAGCTTTTTAATGAATATTTATTGTCGAATTTAACTTATGTATAACCCCATATTAAAAATGATTTACTTATTAAACTTTGATTTTAACTATTTTAACCCTTCATTAAATAAATTAATAATAAATGTCCTAATCTAACCCAAGTGGCCCTAAATGGTAATATTTTATTCATAAGGTTGTTTTGGATCGAATTACACTTATCCAATAGAATTAGGACATGTGTTAGGGTAATAGTAATATCATATTTACCCTTAGTTACCCTATTTACTATTAACCGCGGTAAAAAAAGTAAAAAGTTACTATTCACCAAAAAATTATTTTTATCTCATTGAACCACATTTTACTTACTGATATCAACTGTGTCTGTCGGATTTTCAAAATTCCATTCACAGAAGTGGTAAAATTATGTTTTATGAAAAATTCAGATTTTTAACTACCACTTAGTAGTTTCACTATTCATAAAAAATTGATGTTTTTCAGAACAATGCCAAAATTTCATCCTAAGCTATATTTCATATTCCGAATTCAAAAATGAAGTCTATTTTACCAAATTCATAACATAGAAGTTGCATTAATTAATTTTATAATTAAATCCCGCTGTTAAAACAAATAGCGTGTTTTTAAGAAACAATATCGATCAAAAGATTGACACTTGTTTATGTCTGGTTTAAATGTGAAATTACATCCAATGACCGACATTGTATTAAATTGTAAAAATATATTCTAAATATACTTTAAAACCACTCAAATTAATAATTTATCACTATAAATTATTTCGATGGAAAAAGTTGTTTTTAAATAAAATTTAGTAATTTTCATTATTCATCAAAATATGAAAGTTATCCGAAAATTACCAAAATTTCACCTTAGGCTAAATTCGATACTCCGAATCCAAAAATGATGTCCATTTTGAGATTTCTAAAATTTTAAAAGGTGGTTATTACTATTCATAACGGCTAGTTATAATATTATTTTAATAGCATATCGTTGTTTAGTGAAACTCAGTATTGCGTACTACACACGCTATCGAGGAAGGTTGAGATTGCGTGTAATGCATGGCAAGTCAAGGATGCGTGTTGTGCAAGCTCCTTTTGGTGTAGCGTACAACACAAGACATTAATAAAATTAAAAAGAATATTTTTCATAAAATCTCGGGCTGTTACATTCTAGCCCCCTTAAAATGAATTTCGCCCTCGAAATTCGTCGGGGTTATAAATGGTTTACTATTCGAAAGTTTATTTAATAGAAACCCACATCGTAAAAAGGAATATCAATACCAATCTTTAAAAACAAAAGTATGAAACGTAACGGTTACCCAAATAAACTAATCACTGGGTTTCCACATAGGTGAAAATATGGATATGGAAGAGAAATCTAACCATCATGTTCTGATGGAGAGTGGTAGAGAACATGGCTATGGAAAATCCAACAATCACAAATCCATAAATTTGTGACGATCTAAGGTACCATCTGATTAATCATATATAAGAGCACTTGGACAACATTTTTGGTTTTCAAGATCGTTTCCCTAAAGTTAAAGAATTTGAATTAGAATAAATACTTACTTTATTTTGGTACAATCTCACTGTTGTTCGTGCCTTTAACAATTTCCACTTCATCTCTTAAATAAATGAAGTTGAATTTGTTATTCGTGAAGTGTTAGCAGATCATGTGATAGAATGATGGGTCATTCTATCTGTCTCAAACAAAAGGTTAGCAAAAATTATATACATAAGTCGATCTATAGTGATATTAATCATATATGGTTCCTAAAATGGACTTTATACTTCATATATCATACTGCTTAATATAATAAAACTAGTTTCTAATAAACAGGGACTTCCTGTAGGCCAGTGGTAGGCGATAAAGGCCAGTCGCACTTCGGTTGTGGGTTCGATTCCCACATCGTTGTCCGACGCGATGAGATGTCGCCCGTCCTGCAGGTTGTCCTTTTTCTAAAACTATATTACTATAACATCCCATCAATAATATCGAGAGAACTTCTATCCTTAAACAATACTAACTTATGTCCAACATAATCCATTCCAATCTTTAGGCTTATCCATAATACTGTCGTCCACTCTCATAACATAGTGAAAACAATTACTAGATATTTAACACCATCGTCGATCCCCATATATCATAAGATATGTTTTGTTGGTCACATTCCAAACATTCAAAGGCTTTAATCATGTATTCTCTTGAATACCCATCGAACCTTAGTGTAAACATGAATGCAGTTAAAATTTAACACTTTCCACATACCAAAATCCTCAAAATTCTATATACTCAAACCATTATATCACTTAATCCTTATATCAATCATGAGCTCATGAATACTGTCAAATATTTAATTTTCTCATTTTCCCTTCATTATGTGCATCTCATTCTTTTTCCAAAAATATCTCAATCACTTTCCATGGTTACTGGTACCATAAAATTATTGAAAACCACAATAGATAAATACATAAATATTCCAATACTTTATGATACAACATTATTTTGGAATCCCATTACATACACACTTAATTATTCCACCACATCATTATCATATTCAACATCGCCAATAGTGATCGCATGTGACTTCCCTTTGTCCTTTTCCTTAAGTGGTTGCTCATGTCGATCATCACTAACCCTTGGATTAGGGAATTTATTAGAATAATGCCCCATTTCCTTGCACTTGAAGCATTGAAGTGTTGGTGGTGCGTTCTCTGCAGTGTTTGCTTTATTCACATCATTAGAGTCCCTTTTTCCATTACTTCGACACTCAGCTACTCGATGACCTTCTTTTCCACACTTAAAACATTTTCTAGTCCCTTTAAGACAATCTCCACCATGCTTCTTTCCACACGTTGAGCATAAGGAAACATTCATCTTCTTTTCCCCATTATTATGAGATTTCTCCTTGAACTCCATCTTTCGTTTTTTGTCAAAACCATGAGATGGATATGTAACACCAACTTCCATTTCTACCTTGATAGCACAACGCACAATTTCTTCATAGCTACTGAAGTCTCTTATAGCTAATGCCCTTCGAAGACTTGGTTTTAAGCCACTGAAAAATCGATCAAATTTACTTTCAGGTTGGATGATAATGCCAGATGCATACCTTGCAAGTCTTGTAAAATTTGCTTCGTATATACCAACAGATTCATCATCCTTTTGCTTTAGTTCAAGAAACTCCTTCTCCATCTTTGTTCGAAGATTACGAGGGAAGTACTTACTGAGAAACAAGTTCTTGAACTCATCCCATTCCATGGACTCAATTTCATCTCTTGGCCTCGTATTCTTGATAAGATTCCACCATTGATCAGCTTCACCTTCCAAACGATATACTGCTAAGATGACTTTATCATGCTCATAACATTGAAGAACTGAAAATATCTTTTCAGTGGTACTGATCCATTGTTCAGCAACAAGTGGATCAGAAGACCCACTGAAAGAAGGTGGACGTTGCCTCATGAAGGACTCAATAGAATATTGTTCCCTTCTCTGCTCATTTGGAAGTCCAGAATGATTCATAGCTTGTGTAAGTATAGAAATAATATTTTGCACTCCATCTCCCATAACATTTGTTTGTTCAGGAGGGCAATCATTGCATTGTCCATTGAATTGATCAACACGGTTCCTTTGGGTTCCGGCCATCGTCTAAAACCCAAAAAGAATAGTGTGAGAGGCAAAAATCATGCTAGGGAAAACAACATAATAAAGGGGGAGTACCTTCAATATCTAACATCTTAGGTTTAATTATATGATCGTTAGCGTAATTCTAGTACTATAACCTATACGTATCCTTAACCTTAGGGACATCCCTAGACATACCTTTGAAATATCTCTAGGGATCTCACTAAAGTTCTTGCATCCTAGTTTCCAAAGGTTGACTAAACCTTTCCTCTGATACCAACTGTAGAGACCCGAATCCTTACGTACATGGACATTACATTACATTTGCGGAATACTTAGTACATTACAAAAACACACACACAAGGACCGTAATAGTTTAGTGTCTTCGGAAACTCGGAACATAATCTTCTAATAGTGTTGAAATATCTTCAATATCTCCCATAAATATCTTCCGTTTTTTTACCTAAAACCTTTCTTTATATCCTGGGGAAAATAAAACATAAAAGGGTGAGCTCAAATTCTCAGCAAGGGCAAATAAAGGAAATAAAAATCATATCATATCTTTTTGAAAATCATAACCTGCAAAAGAGATCATAATATCTTAACATGGAACAAATCATAGAAGTGAAAATGAGATCCCCATAATCATAACATGAAACTTGAAATCTTTGTGGCATGCACACATAATCATGGAAAATCATTTCTTGTTAGTCAAGACTCATTTCCACGACTATCTTAGTGGACAAATTCCCTTTCTGAATTGAGTAACCCTCTTTTCAGTCCTGTTTCACTGAACCGGTATAACCTACCGTTCCAGCCCTATCTATATCATGAGATATAAAATCTTTACCCAATGCATTGGAGGGAGATATAGGTCCCACCCATCTTATAATGAATCCTTTCTTATGTGTGCCACATAATCATAAATCATACATCATCGCATAACCCATGTAATAAATATGGGATTCTTAAACAACATGACATCATAAAACAATTCATATAAGATAAAGGAATTAATAAAAATGTTTCCATCACAACATAATCAAATCCATGTATTAATAGGGATAAAAAACAGAACCCTTTTATTATCTTAGATGGAAAATAATTTTGATAAAATACTTGAACTTCATTCTTGAGGAAAATATCCTTTCTACTTCCAAAACATTTTTCCTTTCTTAACATGTCATAAAACTTTAAACTAAAAGATGTTGATTAAAAATAAACTTGAAAACTTGTAAAAGAAGCTTCTTGGAAATAATGTTTTAAATATCCATTCATTCCATATATGTAAAAAAAACATTCTTCGCACTTTTGTCGGAAAAGTCAAAAAGTACCTCGTACGAAAAACGACAAAAGATTCCGTTCATTTCTTTTACTAAAAACTCACCAAAGGGTAAAAATGGATTTAAACAATTGTAGGTGGATGGAAATAATATTACATGTTGATGAAACATGTATGTGGATGATAAAATACACCCCAGTAAATACTTACGAATAAACAATCTCGGGTAAAAATGAGATTGTGATATTTCCCTTACCTTAGGTCCGATTTTCTTTGTACGTGTCTGAAGCTCCTGTATAG
Organism: Viscum album; assembly: GCA_963277665.1. Lineage (NCBI taxonomy): Eukaryota > Viridiplantae > Streptophyta > Magnoliopsida > Santalales > Viscaceae > Viscum > Viscum album. The sequence goes on from OY728146.1 coordinate 394,078,373, forward strand.
TGGTTTAAATAATGTTATTGACTTATTACAGAATCATACATATTGATATGATATCATATATGGTTATATTCTTAGCTTCTTGTTAGTAATATTTCATTGTTACTTGTTACTCGGGTCCTTATTGCCTTTTGTTCTTATGCGTGTTTTGCCGAATAAATTCTTATTCTTCTTTTAAGGTTATAGATACATTATATCCAGAATGGTATTATTGTAACATATATCATATTTATTCATTCAATTCATTTATATAATTACTATGTAATGATGATCATGTAGAACGAGTCGCATCACATCGTGGAGATGGTATTCCGTACGTACGCACGAGTGATGATATCGTTCCTATGATCGTGGAATTGTATTTGAGTATATATATATTATTTAAGTATCAATATTACATTATAATAATCATAAATAGTCACTCATTACACCATTATACCCATCCTTGTAAGGTGATGGTGGAAAATAGATTACACCACGGCGTGGAGACGGTATTCCGTACGTACGCACGTGCGGTGATTTCATTTTTCCGTAGGATGGATAGAAGGTAAATTAGGGTTGTTTAATATTTATAATAACATATCAGTATGTAAGTAATACTGATGTTATTACTTTATAATGAAACAACTATAGAAGATGAAATTGAAGAAGAAAGAAATTGAAAAGATCGGTAATGGATATTACCTCTTCTTTGGAACGCCTCTTTGAATCCTCCACTTAGGGAACTAAGATTGGTCTTTGAAGAAGACCTGGACCTCTAGGATTATTCTAGGGAAGTAGAGAGGAGAAAATGGCAGGGGTTGGCCGAGCTTGAGTGCTCAAATTGGTGTGAGGAGGAGGGGGAGGAGGTGCCCTTTTATAAGGGAGGAGAGGGGCATCTTAGGAATATCTCAAAATATTATTTTATATTAAAGTCAAAATCGGTTTATAATGGTTCCAACGGGTTTTATTTCGAATCTAAAGTGGGGATGGGTCGAAATCATATCAACCAATAGGATTTAGACAAGTTTAGGGTATTATTTTAACCTTATCAATTAGATTTAACTCTAAGTTAAATAATTTAACTTTTACCATGTCTTTTTGTTTTCTTTCACTATATGGTTAATACACTTACTATAACATGCCAAACGATCCCCAAATTGTTTATTATTAATATATATATCCTTATCTAAGTCATTTGGCCGAACCTTAGATTTTTAGGAATAAAATAACAATTAATAATATAATATTTGATTTAAAAACTATTTTGTGTCAATTTTGACACTATTTGATATATGATTTTTGTGAAAGTCATAACAGAATTATATGTTCGAACCAAGTTGATTAAATCAACACTAATATATCATAGTAACCTAGAAAATTATTTTAATTCATAAAAAGTCTCAAATTACATTTATTTGGTGTTTATAACATCAATTATGTCAATATTTCATAAATAATATAATTACTACATCATCGTTGTGTCATAATTAAATTAAATTATTTAATGTCTAAAAATTATAAATAAAATACCATTATGTAGTAAATCTTTTTAGCTTTTTAATGAATATTTATTGTCGAATTTATCTTATGTATAACCCCATATTAAAAATGATTTACTTATTAAACTTTGATTTTAACTATTTTAACCCTTCTTTAAATAAATTAATAATAAATGTCCTAATCTAACCGAAGGGGGTCTAAATGGTCATATTTTATTCATAAGGTTGTTTTGGGTCGAATTACACTTATCCAATAGAATTAGGACATGTGTTAGGGTAATAGTAATATCATATTTACCCTTAGTTACCCTATTTACTATTAACCGCGGTAAAAAAAGTAAAAAGTCACTATTCACCAAAAAATTATTTTTATCTCATTAAATCACATTTTACTTACTGATATCAACCGTGTCTGTCGGAATTTCGAAATTCCATTCACAGAAGTGGTAAAATTTTGATTTATGAAAAATTCAGATTTTTAACTACCACTTAGTAGTTTCACTATTCATAAAAAATTGATGTTTTTCATAACAATGCCAAAATTTCATCCTAAGCTATATTTCATATTCCGAATTCAAAAATGAAGTCTATTTTACCAAATTAATAACATAGAAGTTGCATTAATTAATTTTATAATTAAATCCCGCTGTTAAAACAAATAGCGTGTTTTTAAGAAACAATATCGATCAAAAGATTGACACTTGTTTATGTCTGGTTTAAATGTGAAATTACATCCAATGACCGACATTGTATTAAATTGTAAAAATATATTCTAAATATACTTTAAAACCACTCAAATTAATAATTTATCACTATAAATTATTTCGATTGAAAAAGTTGTTTTTAATTAAAATTTAGTAATTTTCACTATTCATCAAAATATGAAAGTTATCCGAAAATTACCAAAATTTCACCTTAGGCTAAATTCGATACTCCGAATCCAAAAATGATGTCCATTTTGAGAGCTAAAATTTCTAAAATTTTAAAAGGTGGTTATTACTATTCATAACGGCTAGTTATAATATTATTTTAATAACATATCGTTGTTTAGTGAAACTCAGTATTGCGTACTACACACGCTATCGAGGAAGGTTGCGATTGCGTGTAATGCAAGGCAAGTCAAGGATGCATGTTGTGAAAGCTCCTTTTGGTGTAGCATACAACACAAGACATTAATAAAATTAAAAAGAATATTTTTCATAAAATCTCGGGCTGTTACATTTAATCATTCAAAATTATACTACATAGAATTTTTAAGTAAAACTATATATATATATATATATATAAATAGTTTTTTGTAGATTCCAAAAATTAAATATTAATCATTTTGAGATAAAGCTTAAGAATATAATTACATTGAATGAATTGAGAGATTTTTTGTCCCATATATAATTATGATGAAAATTTTTTATTTGGGAAATTTTAATGAAAATGTAGAGGATTGAGTAATTATATGATAATCATCCAAAAAAATAATCTACGAGTTCTTTAATAATGGGTTACATATGTGAAATGATTCACATAATTTTTATTTTATTGAAAATTATTTTATCTTAAAATAAGAATGTTAAGATAACAAATAATTTCGGAAAGAATGTATATTGAATTATATAAATGTAAGAAAAAATACTTATAATTGTTTAGCATTTCATGGAATTACGAAATCCAATCATTTTATTTATGAGGTCTATATTTTTTAGTGTAAAAATAAAAAATTATAGATGTTACATACACAGGTTCAATATGGGTCAATTATTCAAATTTTGGACGCTCTAGTGAGGATAAGAATAATGGTGGGGTATAATTACCAAATAGATCATATATCACTTGTTAAATATATGAAACCTTGAGATTTGAAATATATTTACATCGAAACAGACATTGAATTTTGTTGACTGTTTACAAGAATCACCAAATTAATATGAGAGAGAAAATTTTATATTAATAAAATTTATAGAATTAGAGAATAAAAAAAATTATTATATAAAATTATTATAATCATTTAGAAATTAAGAATAAATTGGATTTAAAACACTTAATGTTTTAAATTGCAATTTTTAAATAAAAATGGTTATTATATAAATTAATATTTTTAATTAAAATTAATATGTATAATTGGTTGAAATCTAATATTTTAAAATGGTCTTATTTATTGAATTTATATGTTCATGATTTTCATTGGGTAAATTTTTCTGTTTTTTTATAAAATACATTATTTTTTGAAGAATTGGTAAATAATATTTTTTTTGAAAATATTATTAATTTTATTTAATTTAAATAATAATATAACAACTTAATTATTTTTAAAATATTTTTTTAATTTTGTTCATTTATTTATTAATATAATTTAATATTTTTAATATACTATATTGAATTTATAATACAAGTGTTTATTGTTTCATAAATTTATGCAATATTGTACTTTAAAATCTATTTTAAATTAGTTATATAAAAATTATTTTTCATCTATTGTTAAAATAAAACATAAAAAATTTATTCACTATTATTTTCTTATTTTATTTGATAATTTGATTATAAACAACATAAATATTAATAAAACTGATGTTAATGATAATAATACTCGATAAATGGTTATATTCAATGAATTAACTTGTAAATGTGCTATAATTTTTTATCTTATAAGTTAAATTGATATATATATATTATATAATTATATTTATTTAATTTATTATCATCTATTAAAATATATTACAACTCATTTAATTTTTAATTAATTTCATTAACTATTTAGATTAGTAAACAGCTCGAATGGCTTGAAGGCCTTCTTTTTTTATTTCTATATAGATAATCCCCCTTTTAAGGGTTGAAGGGGAACCCGTACTTGACCCATAGGACCATGGAACAAGGCCCGACATGACTCGCAATACATGACCCGAAGGCCCAGAGGCATACCATGCCGATTACATTACCTGTAGGCCCAACCCACTAGAACTGCCCCTCCCCAGCGTCTTGCATCATTGATCTCCTTAGCTTACCACCTTGCATTGCTGATCGGCTAGCACTGCCCCATACAAAGTTTCACGGTGCCTGGTCCCGATGGTGGCTTCTATACCCTCTCATTCTTCCAATCCAGTTAGCTCTACATATGGTGGCTACTACTCTTGTTGCTCTGATCCTCTTCTAGGTAAAGTTCTCTATGAACTGGGATACTCCATGGTCTACGTGACTCGAAGGCCCTGTGGCACGAAGGGCTTTGATGACCTAAAGGCCCGGGAGACCCGTAGGCCCAAACCGGAGGCCTGAAGCACCAAATCGGGTAAATAGTTTTGATTGCTACTGTACTAAACAGTAACTGCTACAGTGAATGCTACAATGACTGCTACAGTACTGCTACAGTACCCAGGAAATTCACCTCCACCTGGTTTTGAACCCAGGTCTCTTGGATGTCAAGCACAAGCCCTTACCACTGAGGTATGGGCTCGTTGGATAGTAAACAAATAAAACAACATTATTTAAAAAAATATATTAATTCTTTTGAATTCAAATTTTTTTTAAATTTATAAATAAAATTATATAATAATAATATTTAATGTATATTCATAACATAATAATTTATTAAGAGCTTTCAAAATATAATTTAAAATAAATATGATTGACATGGTTAAAAACTAGTTTCTATGGAAAAGACCAGAATGGTAAAATGTATAAATATAGTCATTATATTCTTTATCCATGATAAAAAAATGATTAAAGAGGAATGGTGGAGTATTTATTTATCTTTACTGATACTAAATTCATTTTTTTCCTCATTTTGAGACACTTAAAATTAAATAATGTCTTGTTTTTATTGAAAACGTAATCAGTATTTACAAAAATTGAATATTAATCACTTGAGATATAGAATCCAAAGCCTTTAATACCTATATTTATATAAATTTATCCGTAAATAAATAATATACTACTAGCCACGGACCGTGTAGTCTAGTTTATTTGAGGACTAGGTACATAAAACTAAAAACATAGGATTAAATTCCAATTCATTAATTATATTCCATTATGTGATCCAAATTTCCTTTGATCCCATAAATCAATATTGGATTACCTAGGGATATCATGAATAACACAATGAGATAATAATCCATGAAAGAGACTAATTATAATGATAATTCATATCACATGGGTTAGAATGCTTGTCATACTGATATTAAAAAATAATGGAACATGATACAAGGAATCATAACATATATAACATGGGATCATAAAGACATGGAATCAGAGTAATGTGAAGGCAAAAAAATAAATGAATTTAGAACCGATAAGTCTTGTTTCACATTGAGGATCATGAGTATATGCTTACAACCAAGAGTGTTTCACATGGATCATTAGCCCTGGATAACCACAAAGACCTTTGCATATAACATCTCACGAGACTAATCATTACCCAATTAATTATAGTGTTGTCTTGGGGATTCCAACATTACATGTTTGTGAATATGATTTCCACATAAAGAATCATATATAAGTAATCAAACATAACATAAAGGATACCCACTAAAGGAAATGGGTAACATAATAGTGTCATAATGAATTAAAAATTGTCATATTATAATATAGACCATAAAATACTAGATTTAGAACATAAATAGACATTAATAAGGTAAAAAGGGATTGGTCATGATAGGTTATATCAAACTGAAGTGATAAAATGTAAAAATATTATTTAAAAATATTTTGAAATAAAACATTTTAATGTACTATAAAGAAAATATTAATGATCTTTGAAAATAGAACATGGTATAATATTTTATATAAAATGATATGAGAACCAATAATGATTTCCTAATGAAATTAGTGATTTTATAAAATATAGGGTGGTTTAAAAATATTGTTGAGTGAACATAAAAATAGGTAAGAATTCAAGAATTTACCTTATATCTGGATTTTTTTTCTGGAATAATTGATTAAGAAAACCATTAATTGAAAATAGTTATTATGTAGGAAAATACAAATGTTGTCATTAATACTAATTTTCTAACACTTTTACCAATTTATTAAGATCTAATAAAATTATCTTATAATAATATTCCATTAAAATACTAATTTATGAGTAAATATTTTAGAAATAAGTTTTCTCTTTAAATATTATATTAATCATAAAATTGTATCTAAATATTTAGGACATATTAAAATTCTAACAAAGAATTAAAAAATTTCAAAATATTAACTTAATTATATTATGATATAATTATATCACATTGTCACTTACAATATGGGAAAATATTATCTATATATCCATTGGTGAGGTTTCTATTAAATTGGATGATTTTCAATTCATTCGGGCCATATTAATAATCCAAAGGACAATATAATATTTCATTAGTACATGTTTTGTTAACTTCTGGAGTTACCATTTAGTTCAAACAACATTCATTTTTAATGTTTAGATTGTCTTTTGTATGTAATATTATGTGATTATACAATAAGACATATTTATAATAAAAATTTCCATTAATAAAACGTTTTTCATTAAATTCTTTCACACTTATAAAATTTATCTCTCGAATTTAGATTTTACATTCGAGGATGAAAAAAGGCGTTGGTACTTTTATTCATTGTATCCATCAGTTTGCATTTTTCCTCAATGTACTTATGGTTCCCCCATAGTAATTGGAACTGGTGAGTAGTATTACAATAGTGGAATTTATCTCTAAGATACAATAACATCTCTGGCTGCTCCTCATAAGAATGGTAATAATCCAACAGTACCACTTCTATAGGATACCATATTTAATGTTTTTAGATCTTATCTTTTTATAATGGAATATATTTTATTGAGGATATGGTTCATGAAATCCATTCCCATATTATTCCTAGGTCCACCATTACTAGGAACTTATTAAATGCACCTCTTTCGTCCCTCATCATTATAAGAACATTTTGATATTTCATACTCAATACATCTATAAAAATGTGTGTTCTTCAAAATGGATAATTAATTGAAATATATGAATATTTAATATGTTCTAACCTGATTCTTTATTTTATGTTACATATTTTTTAATATATACAGTAAACCTTGGTTGTGTGTGTATGTTTCATAGTTATCTATAAAAAGTAGGACATGAATATCATTAATAAAAAATTATTGTAACCAACTATATGTCATAAGTATAAAAATATTGACCCTGAAACATTGATTGTTAATATTCATAGGTGGAAAACAACACATTTATCATGAGAATTATTCCAAACTAATTTATAGATTTATTAATATAGATAAAAATTCATTATAAGGAAGAGGGTAGAGTAATCAAAGGTGAAAAAAATACACTTCTTATGTTCATGAAAACATTATGCACATCCCTTTTTCTATATAAACAAAACTCACTTTCATAATATATTGGGTAATGTATTTGAAATCTATGAAATACTATATAGAACACTTCTATATTATCATACTAGATTAAGGTATAAATTATCAAATAAAATTATAGGACGTTGAACATACAGCCTATATGATTTTTCCTTTACATATGTAGTTAGATTAATTTAAAAGATTCAATGTTCCCTCAGAATGATACATTGTGTAAATGAATCTAGAATTTACCAATATTTTCTAAAAAATTGTCTTTAAAATTAAATTCTTTTAATTTTCTTTTTAGATGATCTTATAAATACTTGCGACTATTTGAATATACCAGAGCAACCCCAGAAAAAACCATCCCAATTTTATAAATGTAGTCATTTATGAGTACATTAATCAAAATCATAAATATGTTAGGAATATATGCCAACCAAAAAAGTATAAAAATAAATTCTTAAATCCATTAATTATATTGAAGGTAGTCCTTGAGATATCTTATTTCATTACCCTCACATGATTATACCCTAATCAAGGATCAATCAAAGAGATGAATTGAGGATTATGAAGTTAGTCAATATTATTATTAATCCTTATGTGAGGGTATTTGTTCATTATTATGATCTCATTAAACACTTTATAATTAAAAAGTAACAACATAGATCTAATATTCTATATTTATAAACAAAATATTCACTCCACTCGGATACGAACATGGTTGAAGAAATGCATTTTCCATGAGGAAATTAAGGCTTATTAATTTATCTATCTATATATATTAAATTATATACAGGGTATTCGATAAATATTTTGATCATGGTATGTGTTCAATTGAGAAAAATACTTCTATTTAAGGCTTTTCTCTATCCAAATAATTCAGAAATACGTTAATTTATTCCCAAACCATGGGTACACATCTAATATTTATACATTATCATTCTTCTACATCATCACCAACTAGTTCTATAGAAATTGAATTAAAAGGTGGTTTATAGTATTAATTGGTCTAGTATATCACTCTATTAAAGATATTAATCAGATGTACCTTTAAGAAAATTGAAATCTCGTTTCTTGTATAGTTTAATTTTTCATTATAAATTCATAACTAGTCTACCACAATTATTATCTCATATGCCACTATTAGAGTTATAATCATGAATGTGATGGAATTTCACTCACAGATGATAATAGTGCAATCCAAATATACCTTTTATTCTTGAATATTTTTTCATTGAATTTTAATAAAAATCATTACCAATATTGGTTTAGATATTAAATTAATTGTATTTGGGAAAATTTTACAAAAAAAATACACATACACATAATCAATAGATTTACTTACATTCATTGAGGGTATTATGATAGTTCCGTCCGCAAAATTATTTGGTGCATCTACTACAACAACCATGATTAGGAAATCCAGTCCATTAATACTTTTCCTATGATTAGGTTCACAGTCATTACCATCCATTATCATTTGATTTATAAATCCTTTCGAAAAATTTACATTTTTCATAAAAATTTAACATTTCATGGGTGGTAGTTATTACACAATATTCACAAAATTTATTAACATTTAGTTGATGAGGCCTACCATCTACATGATAATTTCAGGCTATACGGCCATTTCATCAACATTTTTATCAATTTCCACATCAGTATAGACAATTCAAAATAAATTTCCCATTCTTGTTACACATCAGATGTTTTATTTTCATCCCATATAAATTATTCATGAAACATTACTCTATCATTCTATTATAATAATTTTTTCAATGAGTTTTTGAGGCTATATATGAACTATATTTATACATTGAGTGAACATTATAAGATCTCTTTTTATCTCCCAATATCATGAATTACCAATGTATTCCACATATGATGTTTATGTCCACCAAATAATTTGTCGATATTCCTAACACAATAGATGAAAATGTTAAAGAATATCTTCAAATACTTTTATAGTTTATCTCAAAAAAACACCATAGTGAATAATTATCTCATTGTTTCATCTTAAGGAATTACTTATCCATATATTTTCATAGGGTATGAGTAAAATAGTTATTATCTCTAAAATTTTTAATTTCTTTTCATTCCATGTATTCCACCTCATCAAATGTCTTATTAATATTGATCAATTTTCAACACCGATTTCTTTAACTATATTAGATATATAATTCATAGAAAACAATTTTTTTTTGTAAATTTTGTAATTTAATTTTTTTTATTTTTTATTGATATATTTTATCGATATATGTTTATCATAGGTTCCACTAAAAAAATATGTTCATTTACTCGTGAATGATTAAAGTGTTAGTTTATCCTTTCTTTGTGAAGCTAGATGATTGACATAGGATATGTTTTAATTCATGACCAGATAAGAAAAATTCATCATCATCACAGTGTTTCCAAACCTAACTCCCCCCAAATTTGAAAATTTTACATCACATTTTATGTTTTATCCATTGCTTACCAAAGACCTTCTATTTACTAATATTATTGAATAAGAATAAAAAATTATTTTGAATTATATTACTCTTTGGAATAAAAAAAAATTATTTGAAAGAAATAATAATAACAATGTTTTCAAATGTCAGTCTTCTAGGATGATATACATCAATTTACAAAATTTAAATTTAATATATCCTTCATAATGGTTTGTAGAAATTAATTGATTACAAAACTAATTACAATAAAGAGTTCCACAAAGGTGTCTGTATGTTCCCTTATTCAAGAACTATGTGATTATCATGTCAAATATAGATTCACCTTTCAGAATTTTTACACCTAGGTATAGATTTTCTAGATCCACATCCACTCTCAGTATCCAGAAATGGATTCCATTTATTAGAAAATTATTGCAATATATATAAGAGTAATTTAAGGATGCTTTCACATATTTGGTCTTAACCTTATAGATTTTACTATTATTATTTCTTGATAATTTCCATAAATAATAAATCACCATTGTAATACTAACAATGGAAGTAGTCATTTATAATGCATAAACTTTATCATTACTCTAAAAAAATTTACATAAATAACTTTACTGGATCATTTGAGATATAATATATAGGAAAATAGATAAATAATACATAAATTAACAATGGAAATTGTAAACATAAATTCAATATAATAATAAAAAAATTCTCTTTTATTATAAAATTTCATGTCACGTCACATAACGTAATTTACTAGGGACACAAATTATTAGGAAATGAAACACATAATGAATTGTAAGGGATGAAAAATGGAATAAAACATGAATTACCATAATAGATGAAATAAGAGTAATAAGCTAGGATAATAATAATATCTACCTAACATATACTGTGTGAATGTTTTGTGAAAATAAAAAATGAGACCTTCATAATATTATCACCATGTTTTTTCAGAAACGTGTCATAAAACAAAATTATCCATGTGATATTACAATGTATCATAAACAAATTTATATATTGAGATTAATTATATACATGATTATTTTTAGTGATACAGACTAGAATCCAACAAATGTCTAAATTTATTTATTCCAAATATATCATACTAAATATTGTTTATAAAAAAATATGTAAAAAATTATTTAGTTTTATATGAAAGTCATTACTTTTAAAAAATTATAATTGTCATGAGAATTACATAATTTCTAACCAAATAGAATGTAATTGGGTTGTCATATTTGGATATTTCTAATAAAAGAATAATTTTTAAATATTTGTTTATAAAAATAATGGAGAAATGTGTGGAGTATATCAAACTGTAAAATATATCATAAAATATAGAAAAATTTATGAATCAAATTTCTCAACATGACTGGTATAAAATCTGGATTATCTAATGGGAATAACAAGTGGGAACAATGTCCTACCATTGATGATAGAATATTTTTGTTGTAATGAGATTATAAAAATTATTGTAACAGTTTGTCATTTGATATTTATAAGTCATACAAAGAATGGATTACTTGAACAGTATGGTGGAATATTAGAATTACCTTATCTTAAAGAGTTATTTCCTAGATCATGAGGATGTATCCTTGATACCGTAAGGATGACTTGGATAGAAAATTTGGGATATGAAATATTGAAAAATTCATTTATAATGTATTTTATGCAGAGATTAATGGTGGGATTAAGGTTTCTTTTAAAATAGAGTTTAATTTTATTAAAATATCTATATATAGGTCTTATTATTCGGGGTTGTTTAAAAAGAAAAAATAATGTATTATCCAATGTTTTTTGTCAGAGGATCGGTATTTTGTATTAGATGTTATAAATATGTTAATATATTTGAGAAAAAATCCATTTTATTGATGGTAAGTTGGTCAAATAAAAATATAGTATCAATATAATATTGTTTTTAAATTCATTATTTTCATTTTAGTTTTAGAATAGTAATTTATAGGCTGGGAAGTTTATTTAAATGATTTACAATACTACTAATTATGAAATAACCTATTTTTTATATATTGTTTTTTATATATTTTATTATTATATAAATTTTACATATACATGTATTCATAAAACATTTGTAATAAAACAAAACTATATTATTACTATTAAATAAATAAGAATGTATTTTAAAATATTATAATTTTATTTACAATAAATAATTTCAATGTTACCATTTAAAATATAATGGTATTTTCTGAAAATAATTTATTTAAAATGATAATACATACTTTTAAATTAAAAATACATATTTATTTATAAGTGATAGTTGTATGACATTTTTATTTATATGATACATATAAATCATTCATAGGATAGTATAAAATTTTATTATGATTTTTATTTTAATTGATAGTGTTGTAGAATATTTTTTATTGTAAATAAATATTTTTATGAATAAACATGTTTATAATAATGTTTTATATATATTTTAAAAATACTATTATTATTTATATTTTACAAAAAAAACAAAATAAACATAAAATATAGTCTTGTGTATTTTATTAAATAATCTAATAATTAAAATTTGAATGTTGAAAACATATTTTAGTTATAGAAAAAAGATTCCACATTTAGGAACCTGTGGTCTAGATATATATCCCATAATTACACAAGTATACATCATAAGTATGAGGTGTACAATGATGTGTGTATTATGGTTTGGCTCAGCCAACATTAACCTTGTGGTAATCTACACTAATTTGACTATCTATTATAATATTTATCATTCATGCCTCACTTTTTTAATCTCCACATGGTCTTGATGAATGTAAAAACCAAGTATTTATACCTACCTATAATTTTTTAAAAATCGAACATCCAATGGAATGAATCTACAAGTTGTGTAAATTTTTATCATTTTAGTATCAACATTTAGTTTTCATCACCATTTTTTAACACCAATTAAAAAGGTTATTTTATTATTACCATAATTATAGTGACCATAAGTCATATTTTCGGAATTTAATATTAACCCACAACTATATTAACTAATGATTATAACTATCAATAACAATAATGATCAACGACCATATACCACTGGTCACATTTCATATTTCATTCAATAATGATTCTATGAAACAGAAATATCTAATACTGCATTCGAAATTTTTTAAAAAAATATTATTATAATTACAATTATATTACTAAGATTAACTTTTCTTTTGAAAATATTCATGTATATATTGATATTATTGGTGGTGTTTAAAACTATTGAGAATACCATTGTGTTGTGGTTATTATTTTTTATATCCCTTTACAAGTAATCAAAATTATATTTGGTATAATTACATAACATGTATTTTTTTGGTAATGTTTTTTGTATGAAAATCTTCTTTAAAATTAAAATAATAGTTTTTCTTAAAAAATATATTTTACTAATAATGTGATATGTTTTAAAGCTACCAAATTTTAATTTTCATTAGAGGTTATTTCCATCATGGGGGTTGGGATTTTAAATGTTACCAATGTGGTAATGTTTTATACAAAAATATCATCATTATTCAGGAATTTTTTCATTTAAATCCCTTTTAAGGGAGTTATCATATATTTTAAAATCCAATTTATTTTTTTCTCTAATATTTACTGATAAATAATACATATATTTATTTTATTTTAATCTTATATGTACTCAAGTGGATGAAATAATTATCTTAAGGGAAATCATAATTATTTTCTATTTGTTTAGGGATCAATTTCATCTATTCCCCTATTTTAATAAATAATGAATTCAGGAATTTTTTTACATTTATAGTATGAGTATAATTTCAATTTTACCCATGATTTACATTATGTAAAAGTGGGTCAAAGTAAAACAAAATTCCTTCTAAATAGTGTTATTTTTTGGTTTTGTATAGAATATATTGACGGGGTCCTTATATAGACCCTCAAAACATAAAAATAATCATTCACCATCATGACCTCAAAATTATTTGTTGCTTCCCTTATATATAATTTCATACTTATTATAATGAAAATGTTTTCTCTAAATTTAGGAATTTTTTTAACAATGACATGGAAAAAGAAAATTAATTGTTTTTCAATAATGATTAATATTAAATTTATTAATATTTTTAATAATCTACATAAACAACACTATATGTTTTTAATCTCTACTAGTGATCTTTTTAAATGCATCATCCATACTATTTATCTGATTTTTTTATGATATGTTTTATTAGGGAAAATGTTTTCATTCTATATTATATTTTTCCAATAGAGAATGTTTTTTAATTAGACATGTGGATAAAATTATTTTTCTATTCCTAAGATAACTATAATATATTTAATAGTTGTCAGGGTTTCCTTGATTATTGATTGAACCTTGACACATCTAAAGATATTATTAGATAAACATTTTGGAATATTTATTTGGTGGGGTTTTAGTGTTTACATATACATTGATTAAATAATATTGGAACATGGAGTTGATAGTAATGGAATTATGTTTCTGAGACGATGATGTCCAATATCAAACAGTTCCTTTATTGTGAATTTTATTTTTATTATCTGGGGGATTACTACATTTTTATTATCATGGATTATGTTTATATATAAATATATTTATTAAATGAAATGGTTTTTTAGTTATTTAAATTTCAATATTTATTATTCACTTATTAAATATGATAGATTATAGAAGAAATATCCCATAAATACTTTCAAAGGAGACCTTTATTTTGATCATATTTCATAATATATAAATGTGGAATCAATGAATGAGCCCATTGATAGTTTTTATTTTCTTACATTCACAATGTTTTTAGATATTTTCACCAATGTAAATGAAAATATTTTTTTTCATGTAGTGCTTAAATAATACTAAACTATTTGATCTATTGTGATTTGATCCCTTGTATTATGTGCTAATGTAATAATATAACCATTAACAGTGAGCTAATAAGGTAAATGTATTTTATGTGGTTATCAAATGATGTTTAGTATAATCATTGGTTATTATATTATAATATATCTTTTATAGAATATAATTCAATTTTAAAATCTAGTGATTTTTTCTAATTTTAGGATAATATCATAAATATTTTGGCAAGGAAAATATTGTGTGGTTTTACTAGAAATAAAACCCTTCTGGGGAATATATATGTGTGTCTCTATGTGTGTGTGTTATTTCATAGATTCACCTAGGAAAAATCACATAGAAAATAGTTGGTATTATTTTTTACCATCATTTTTTAAATATTGGGTATTTCCTTACTATAAAAATATTTTGACACTCCCAATGGACATTTTTGGGATAATTCACATATTCCTTGTAAACTATTATGAAGAATGAGTGAATACAGCCTATGGGAACCTATGACATTTTGTAGGTATATGAGATAATCCTAATTTTTTTTGGGTTGATAATTTTATTGTTCATTACATGTGTAAAAATATATATATAATGATTTTCATATTTTATGTTTTGGGTTTTTAACTTTACTATATATATTTTTTGGTATATTAATGTGGATTCAATCCATTGGCTTAATATAAATATTAATAAGACAATTGTTTGAGGATAAATTCAATTATTTTTTGAATAAATGTATAAATTTATTTAAATACTTTGGAGTTAATAGGATCATTGATGTTAGGTTAATAATAGTTAATTATTATAATTTTATTTCATATAAAAAATAATAAGTATCATGTAATAACCCTGGAAAAGTGAGACATAAAAGGCTAAATGTTACTACCCATATCAACAAGTTTTAGCTTCCTTTTCAAGAGCCTTCCTAATTAGAACTCCATAGTTAAGCATGCATGTCCTGGAGTAGAAGTAGGATGGGTGGCCTTCTGTGATGTTTTCTAAGGTGTTTGTGTGAGTGATGACAAAACACATTGAAAGAACAAGTGTTGACCTGTGGGGACAATCATTAGTCTGATAAGCGACCTTACTGAGTAATAGCCTATGGTGTGCTGGGAAGGAAACCAAGGTATTATAGGAGACCCATGGGTCATATGATAAGGTTCGTAGCCTGGGGAGGTGGGTCGTGATGAATGTTATTAGAGCCAATACCCAGCCGGAAGTGCTTAGGCACTGCTTGGGTTTATGGATTGGGGTCCACAACGAGGGTGTTGTGCTTTAAAGGGGTGGATAATGTAACACCCTTGGAAAAGTGAGACTGAAAAGGATAAATGTTACTACCCATGTCAACAGGGTGCACCATTCTTTTCGAGAGCCTGCCTGATTAGAACTCCACAGTTTAAAATGCTTGGCCTGGAGTAGTAATCGGGATTGGTGACTTTCTGGATAGTTTCACAGGGTGTGTGTGAGTGAGGACATAACACACTGAAATAACAAGTGTTGGCCTGCAGGGATAGTCATTAGTATGATAAGAGAACATAGTGAGTAATAGCCTATGGTGTGTTGGGAAGGCAACTAAGGTATTAAAGGAGACCCATGGGTCATACGAGAAGGTTCAGGGCATAGGGATGTGGGTTGTGACAAATCAAAAATGTTAGCCATTAAAAAGCAACATGATAATTATTTTTATTTTAGAGGATTTTCATAATAATTTTGGGAATGTGATATAAATTATTGTAATATTGTTTTATAAAAATAATAACACATGGAACTGAACAAAACTCAACGAATATAGGAAGGATGTGGGGATTGTACTCAAAACTAAAGTTCCACATGGTCGTTGAGCATACCACTAACTTATAAAATGTCCTGGTTAGTATCATTTTTTTCTTATATGATATGACCAATAAGGAGTAATTTTCTTCGGGAATCATATTATATAATCAAATATTTTTTTACTTTTTTTTATTTTGAGTAGATTATTAATATTTTAAGAGATATGTTAATTATGTTTCATATA
Organism: Viscum album; assembly: GCA_963277665.1. Taxonomy (NCBI): domain Eukaryota; kingdom Viridiplantae; phylum Streptophyta; class Magnoliopsida; order Santalales; family Viscaceae; genus Viscum; species Viscum album. The sequence continues at coordinate 394,095,453 of OY728146.1, forward strand.
AATAATCATTAGGTTTATGAAAATGATTATTTTAGAGTAATTTTATTATGTTATTATAAATGTAAGATGATGGGTAAAAGAAAACTAATGAGGATAAATTATTATTGAAATTTGTGGTTATTGAGGTTATTTGGGATATAAAATTTACTAAATAAATATCTATGTCAAAAATATCGGTTAAAAGTTTAATTATATATATATATATATATTTATTATTTCTTCATTTTAAGGTTTGATTATTTAAGATATTATTTTACATTTAATTATTGTTTTAGTTAAGACATGAGGAAACAATTAGATTTTCTTTTTGGATTATGTAGTTAATTATATGTAAACATCTTATCTTTTAGGAAGAAAAAATTATTATTAAAAATCATAATTTAGGGAAAATATTTAGATTCTAGTGGGATTTGATGGAATCATAAAATTATTATTGTAATTTAATTTTATTTCCTTCAGTTTTTCCTCGATATTTCAAAGTAATTCCTTAAATATAGGAAAAGGACCATGAGAATATGTAATCCTTATATAAAAATTTATAAAGAATCTATGGCCTTTTTAAAAACACAATGATTTATCGTATTTTGGTTATTCAAATTCTCATGAACATGTACTCTATGCCCCTATATAATTTTTTGGATATTAAATTTAATATTTCTGAATATATTTTAACTACCCGCTAATGTTCTCTTAAATTTGGAAATTTAATTTGAGATATTTCACTTCATCATTGTGTTTTCAACATACCATTTTCAAATTTTTTTTACTATCCCAATATAGAATATGTTTTTTAAATAAAAACTTAACCTTTGATGAATGAAAATGAATTATAAGGATGTTTTTTTGCAGGGTTGAATGTCACACCCCAATACTTTTTTATCGATTTCTCTTTAAATGAATTTATTTATTTCAATAAATTGTTATACATGCTACCTTGAGTATAAATGAACTATAATATAGTTTACAATTGTGACAAATATCTTGAATTGGTTGGTATAATTTTATTTATACATATTATAATCTTTTTTTATAATTTTCATTTTTAGAAAAAATACATTTATCAATTCTTTGGATATAATTACTCAATTTTTAGATAAGTCATAATTTTCATCAAAAATTAATTCTTCCGCAAATATTGATTTTATTTTGTTGTATGAGTGGAAATTAAAATTAATTAAAACCCTATTTTAAATTTAATTTCTGAAAATGATAATAATTTTTAAGACATTATTTCAAACCTATGTATCTTTTTATATATTTTTTAGAAGTTGTTGAGTTATCAATGAATAATAAAAAATACCAATTTTTAAAATATTTTCATTAATTTTTATACTATATCATAGTAGATAGATTAAATTTTGGATTTAATTTGAAGGTGATATATGAACCATTTTATTTAAAATAATGTAATTATTTATATTTGATTCTGAAATGTTCTTGATTTTGACCTAAGAAAATAAATATACTAAAAAGCACATTTGTCTAAAACCAATATTGTGTTATGTTTTATGCATTTATTTAAAATTAATTTCATCCACATCTTGAGTTTTAATCACGAATAGTGGATATAATAATTGCAATTTTGGAGTTCCAATTTCTTTACTAGGCCCAATTTATTTTTTGTTATTAAAAATTGTAATCGCGATAAAAAAAATGTCACCAAAATATGGTTATAATGATAAAATTATGGTTAAAACATTAAGATAAGACATATAAAATTTCTCTTACACGTTATTTTATTATATGGATGAGTTGAGTTCAAAATTTTAAATCATGTTTATTCACGTATGGACACATTCTTCTATTTTTATAATATTGTTACATTTATATTATCTTATGAAATTAATAGATAAAAATTGTCACTCTCTTGAATTTAGTATAACTAAAATTTTTAATAAAATATAAAAACATGATTAATTTAATTAATTTTTTTTGGATAAAAAATATAATTTCATATTAGTTATTTAAATTAAATTTTTATATATAGATTAATTACCTAAAATATATAAAGAAATTTCATAAATTTTTAATTCTACTATTATAAAAATAAAATTATTGTTATCAAACTGTAAAAGTGATACTATTTAAATGAGTTAATGGGTCCCAAAAATATTGAATATTAATATAAAAAATTAGAGATGTGTGAAATATTTATATTTCAAAAAAAATTACGTTCTTGTTTTTTTCAAATCCAACAAATGTGAATAGTTTTTAAAATTAGTTAGATAAATATTGGATTATAATATTTCATGTAATCAAAAAATTAAATTAATGATATTTAATAAAAAAATGTTTTATTAAATGATACCAAATTCATAAAAATACTATATTTTTTTATGTTAATGGTATGTCTTTAAAAATACCTACCGGGTTCAATTTATTTGCCCCTTTTCAATGAATGGTTACATTATTTAAGATTAATGATTAGAAAATATTTATATTTTGGTCATTCTCAAAAAGGATAATGTATGTTTAAGACTAAAATAGAAGGGTTATAAGAAAATAAAAACATTGAAATAATTTATTGTATGATATTATTTATTATCATCATTACACAGTATTTTAAATAAAAAATATTTGATCCATTTTTACATGAAACGTAATCTTTAAAAATTTAACACATTACGAAATTGAAAGAGTTAATTTTCCATCATTTACAATTGAAAACACATATTTTATTTTCTTTAAACAATCTAGAGAAACCTATCTTGAAATAAATTAAACCAGTACTATTAAAATATCCATATAAAGTTTTTATATATTCATGTTGTCTAGAAATAATATTCCAAGGATCCTCAACGAGGGATCAAAATGAGGTCTACTAAAGAAGAGGTAATCATCTAACTCTAATGCTTTAAATTTACTTCACCATGAATATCCTTTATGTCTTATTTATTCTTCATAAAAATAATTTAATTATACTAAATATAATAAAATGTTATTTCGATTATGGAAAAATCCTGATTCACTATCCTTTCACTTAAATGGGATGTTGAAGAATCATTTTTAATTAAAAACAGACTTCAACCCCCACATATTGAAACAATTCCTTTTCCACAACTATAATTCAAGGATGGTTAGTTTGATGGATATGAGTTTAATATATGATTTTCTTAAACTATAATTATATTATATTTATAATTTAGAATATAACTTCTTACATTCCCATCTGTTGTAGAAATATTACAACCCTCATTCATATCTGTGGACTACCACCTTCAGGAAGTGATATGACTTTTTTTATTTATGATTTTATCATATTTTAATAAGGATAAATTGTATAAATTTATATCAAACATGTGACATTATAATAATTCATGAAGGATGAATTAGAAAATACCTTCCTTCTGTTCCAGACATCAATATGTGAAAAACCATTCATGTGTTCGAACAATATATCACAAACATGAACAATTTAATTTCTTTTCATATATGTAGATTGTTTATATTAGTACATTTATATAAAATATAATATTAATATATAACGTTATTATTGTTCTATATTATGGAATAAATAATCAAGGTAGAATGAACAAAATCATTAAACCGAAATATACCTGAACAATAATACTATTAACACCTCAAAATGATGATTTCAATAGTGAAATAATAATACTATTGTATTGATATGAAATAATTTTATCATATTTGATATTATAATTACTTATTTAGTTATAGTATAATATTAAAATTAATTAATATTTATTATTTTGGAGGTTAAAAGAATATCCAAAGTAATTTTTTGTTTTGGTAAGGGGTTTCAATGACACTTTTGATTATGTGAGAGAAATTCGAAGTTCACCACTATTTTCGTTTAGGGGGAACATATAAATAAATTTATATATTATATATCATGATTACATTTGTACTCATCATATATAATGTTTATTTTTTATATTATTTATACCATTGGGATTAGTATACAAATGCTGTTGAAGTAGTAATATTTTATTTCACAATCACATCATTATTCAATATTTTTTACATTTAAATATCTATTTGGAATACTATATGATAATTATTTATGTACCCAATATTTTATCCTCTCTTATTTTTTTAAAATAAAAGTATCTTCATTCATTTAGCTCTTATATATTGTCATGTTATGGAAATAATGTTTATAATAAAAAGATATTTGCATCTCTATTCGGTTTGGAATAATTTTTTAAATTCATATATTATCATTAAAAAGTTTCAGTAATATCTATAATTTTTTTAAAAAAAAAATAATTTCAACCCTAATTTGAATTTATATATAAATAATTAAAATGAATCATCATGTAATTTTCTAAACTCGGTATATTAATACATTTTAATGAACATGGTAAAAAATATTTATTTTAATCAACATTAAATGGAAAAATTATTTCTATCATAGATCACTAGGGACTTGATTTATAAATGTTATTATATTCATGTCATTTTCCAAAAATAATACTTTCCCAAACATTATAGATTTTTAAAAAAGATTATTTTGAATTTGAATTGTACATTTTATTTAAGATTGTCTTTAATTCCCTTTTTACATAATTTTTTAATATAAATGAATGAAACCAATTATTATAATTAAACTCTTCTAGGTCTCTGTTAAAATTAACTCACAATTCTTCATTCTTGTGATGGATTATTATTAGTTTTATTTGGGAAATTATTCCCATTCCATATGATAGTTATTCATATAAATGGAGACTTCTATTAGTAATGTATTTTTACTATGATTAATTGTTTATTATTTTTTTGAAGTAATTAGACTTATTATGAGACGGGTGGGTATTGGAAGTAGATATCCACTAGATTTAGTTAATATTCTTTAGAGGAAAACTAATTGGGTATAATTTTTAATTTTGTTTCTAGTATATACCTAAACATCAAACAAACTACCTAGTTTTAATGATTTGAGGGTGAAGATATAACGACATCAAAGATCTTGATATCCAATATTATTTATTTTTTCATAATTTATAATTTTATATTTTTTCCATGAGATTATTGATTTGATATTATCTAGGGATGAATTTCATTCTCATTTTATTAATCATATAGCATACAGTTTTATATATTTATATTACCATATTGATTATTCCATATTTAAATATTATAGATTCCGATATATATAATAATTATTGAGTTTAAAGGCACACACATTGACTCCATTCCCTAGGATATTGTCATAGAACCATGGAATGATTTCAATGATGACGAATATTTACATTTAATAAGCTTTTATTTTTTTATTGCATATGTAAAATGAGAAAAATGATTGTATCTGGTTCATAATGACTATTATAATTATTATATAATTAGGATGGAGTTTCTAGTATAAATTTCAATTTAATAAAAAACCATAGGCTTTGAGAAACATTGATCTGGTAATTTAGACAAATCCCCATGCTAAAGGGAAATGTAAGAACAATAATTCATTGGAAATAAATTTATTTACAGAGAGATGATCTAAATTAAAATGTTATTGTTGGTGTTGTGGAAAATTTTGTCAAAAGACATATATATACAAGAAATATTTATAATTATATTTTAAGAGGCATGAGAAGAGGAATAGAAAAAAAATAATGAACTCAAGGAAGATGAAGAAATAATGAAGAATGGAAATATCAATTGCTAAATTTTTTTAAAATATATTTACTTGGAAAAAAATATACGACCTAAAAGAAATTAAAAAATGTTGATTCTTAAAAGGTGTTAATTTTATAGAATATATTACTAATATTATATTATTTTAAAAGTATGATAAAAAATAAAATAAAGATAATGAATGGAAGAATGATGAAATGTAATTTACAGATAATGATGTTTTGAAAGACATGGAGAAAATTAAATCATGGAAAATGAATAGTGATTATGCCTCTTATATGATTGTTAATAAGTATAATTTAATTAATATTTTATATAATTAAAGGATATAAATTATATTTTTTTAATGCTATAACATTTTGAATTATCGGAATCATTATAACATAGATTGAATGTTAGAAATTGAAATATAAAGATGTTATATTTTTTCATGGTATTAATAATAACTTATAAAAGTTATAGAAATGATGTGATTATGGGAATGGAATTGTATTATTTAAAAACACTAATATATTAGGTGTTCCACATATTAATAATAAAAAACTGAGTGATAAAAAACGAATGGTAACTAATTCCATATTGCAGATCTCAGTAATTCATGTTATTCAATGGAGATATAAAAAAATACATTATTTCACATGATACATGTCCATATCGTTAAATTTAGTTTTTGGTAAAACCCCACATGAATATATGGGGATTGGTAAAACCATTCATAATAGATAAAGAGTCATTATAAATAAGGCATGGTAAAATGAGAATGTTAGTCATTGATGTTTTAGAACGATAGAGATTTAGTCTATCACAGAACTTAACCAACCAATTTTTATTGTTATGCCACAATGAGGCATCAAAAAACATAATTTTAAATTTGATATATCAATTTCAGTGATTTATTTCCCATTATAACTATTATAAAAGTGATGAAATACAAATATAATGTTTTGGAGATGTTAAAAATATTTAGCTGAAAATTTGATATGAAGAAATTGGAATGTATTCTAAATTTTAAAACATATAATTAAATGGATTTTGTTGGTAATTTTATTGAATCGAATCATTATAATCACAAGAAAATAAACCAGTATAATTTTAATAATAATAATTTTAAAAATGGTTATTCTAAAATAATGAATACGAGTTTTTTAAAATATGTTGAGCCAAGAATTAGGAATTTAATCATTCAAAATTATAATACATTGAATTTTTTAGTTGAATTTTATATGTAAAAAAATAGATTTTTGTTGACTCCAAAAATTTAATATTTCTCATTTTGACATATATTTTAAGAATATAAATACATTGATTAACATGATCGAATTTTTGGTCCCTATATAATTATGATGAGAATTTTCTATTATGGAAATTTTAAATAAAATGCAGAGGATTGAGTATTTATATGATATTCATCCAACAAAATGATTTATTTTTTATTCAATAATGGTTAAAAAAAGTGAAATGATATATATAATATTTACTTTATTGAAAATGATTTTATATTAAAATTAGTACGTTAAGATGTTGAATAATGTTGGAAAGAATGTATATTGAATTCTATAAATGTAGGAAAAAATTGTCTCTGATTAATGGTAATACTAAATCAATTCGTTTTATTTATGAGGACTATATTTTTTCAGGTAAAATTGAAAAATTATAGATGTTATAAACATAGGTTAAATATGGGTAAATTATTCGAATATTGGATGATCTAGTGTGGACAAGAATAATGGTGGGGTATGATTACCCAATAGATCATATATCACATGTTGAATATATAACACCATGGGATTTTGGAATATATTTTCATCCAAATACACATTGCATATGATTAGTTATTTACAAGGAACAACAAATTAATATGAGAGAGAAAATTTTATGTAAAAATTATTTACCTAAATATAGAATAATAAAAAATTTAATATATACAATAATTACATTCATTAAAAAATTAAGAAGAAATTATATTTACAACACTTAATGTTCTAAATGGACATTATTAAATTAAATATGTTATTATTTAAATTTACATCTTTAAATAAAATGAATATGTATAAAATTTGGAATTATATTTTTTAAAAATGATCTTAATTATTGAATTTATTTGTTCATGATTTTCATTGGCTAAATTGTTATGATTTTTGCTAAATAAATTTTATTTTTAGTGTATAGGTAAATAATATTTTTTTTAAAATATGATCACTTTTATGTAATTAAAATAATAATATAATGACTTAAAATTGTTTGAAATATTTTTTTAATATTGTTTCTATATTTATAAATTTCATTAAATATTTTTAAAATAATTTTTTGAATATATAATACAAATTTATATTGTTTTAGAATTTTGTGTAATATTTTATGATAAAAACTATTTAAATTAAATTATATAAAATTTATTTTTAATTGTTTGTTAAAATAAAATCGAAAACATTGAATCATAATTTTTTTGTTAATTAATTTGGGTTTTTTTATACATAAAATAAATATTAATAATACTGAAGTCAATGAGAATAATACCGGTGAAAGGGTTATATTCAATGAATTAACTTGTAAATGTTCTATAGTTTATTATCTTATAAGTTAAATTGATTTATTTATTATATAATTACATTTATTTAATTTAATATTTTTTATTAAAATATATTATAACAAATTTAAATTTTAAATAATTAATTAATTTTTATGAATTGTAAATAGAGAAAACAACATTACTCAAAAAAATCAATATAAAAATTATTCTAAATTCAAATAATTCATTTGTTTATATATAAATAATATTATATAATAATTATATTTAATGTATTTTCATTGCATAATAATTTTTTAAGAGGTTTCACAATATATTTAAAAATAATTATGAATAAATTGGGTGAAAACTAGTTACTATGGAAAAGGTAAAAATGGTAAAATGTATTAACATAGTCATTATATTTGTTATCCAATATAATAAAATGCCTAAAAATGATGGGTAGAGTATTTATTTTTCATTATGATTACTAAATTCATTTTCATTCACATTTTTAGAGACTTAAAATTAAATAATGTCTTGTCGTTATTGAAAACGTAATCAATATATAAAATAATTGAATTTTATTGACTTGAGATATAGAATCAGAAGCCTTTTATACCTATCATTTTATGATTTTTTGCATAAACTAACATCATATTACAAGCCCAAGATTGTAAAGTCTAATGTCTTGGAGGACTAGGTACATAAAACTGAAAAGAGAGGACTAAAAACCATTTCATTAATTATCATCCATTATGAGATCCAAAATTCCTTTGAGCCCATAAATCTATATAGGATAACCAGGGGATATCATCAATAATGGTATGAGGTAATAATCCATTAAAGAGACCAATTATAAGAATAATTCATATCACATGGGTCTGAAGGCTTTCCATAATGATTTAAGACAAGGCATGGAACATGATATTAGGTATCATAACATATAAAACATGGGATCATATAGACATGGAATCATAGTAATGTGGAAGAAAAAAATACATGAATTTAGAACCAAAAAAGTATCGTTGCATATTGAGGATCCTGAGTATAGGCTAACCACCAAGAGTGTGTCACACGGAGCATTAGCCCTGGATAACCACCATAACCATTGCATATAATGTCTCACGAGACTAAACATTACCCAATAAATTACAGTGCTATCTTGGGGAACCTAACATTACATGTTCATGAATATTATTTCCACATAAAGAATCATATATAAGTAATCAAACATAACATAAATGATACCCACAAAAGGAAATAGGTAACATAATAATGTCATAAGGAATTACAAATTGTTATATTATAATAGTGACCATAAAATACTGGATTTAGAACATAAATAGACATTAATAAAGTAAAAATTCATAGATCATGATTGGTTATGTCAAACTGAAGTGATAAAATATAAAAATTTTATTTAAAAATATTATTAATTAAACATTTTAATGTGCTTTAAAGAAAATATTGATGATATTTTAAAATAGAATGTTATAGAATATTTTATATAAAATTATATGTGAACCAAGAATGTTATCTTAATTAAATGAGTGATTAAAAAAATATATGGTGGCTCAAAATAGATTGTTGCGTGCACATAGAAATGGGTAAGAATTCAGGAAGTCACCTTAAATCTAACATTTTTATCTGGAAGAATTGTGTAAGGAAACCGTTAATTGAAAACAATTATTTTGATGGAACATACAAATGTTATCATTAAAACTATGTTTCTAACACATTGAAAATAATTTAAGGTCAAATAAATATATCTTATAAAAATATGACTTAAATACAATAATTTATAAATCAATATATAGAAAATAATTTTTTTAAATATTAACTTATTCATAAAATTGTAACAAAATTTTTATGACATGTAAAAATACCAACACATAATTCATATTTTTAATAATTATAACTTAATTATACAATGATATTACTATATCAAATTTTCACTAATAATATGGAAAAATATTATATATATATCCATTGGTGATGTTTCTATTAAATTGGCTGATTTACTATTCATTCGGGTCACATTAATATTCCAAAGGGCAATATAATATTTCATCAATACATGTTTCTTTTACTTCTAGAGATCCCATTTAGTTCAATCATAATTCATTTTTAATGTTTATATTTTCTTTTTTATGTAATATTATGTGATTATACTGTAAAATATATTTATATCAAGAAATTCCATTGATAAAATGTTGGGGCATTAAATTATTTCAACCATTTGAAATTTCTCCTTTGAAATTTCATTTTACATTTGGGGATGAAAAAATGTGTAGGTAATGTTACTTCATTGTATCCATTGGTTCACATATTGCCTCATTGTAAGTATAGTTCTACCATAGACATTTGAACTTTTGATACGTCATACGGTATAGGAATTTATCTCTAAGATATAAGAACATCAATGTTTTCTCCTCATAAGAATGGTCATAATCTAACATTTCCACCTATACTGTTTGTATATGTGAAAGGTCTGTATTGTACATCCCTAAGGTAGATACATGAAAGACATTGTGTACTTGAGACATGGTTGGTGTATGCTCTAGTAAATATCCCACATCTATAAAAAGTTCAATTCACTTGAACGTGATCATGTACCTAGTACATAACAACCATATCTTCCAGAATCCCATGATACTCTTCCATGGATAAATGTTTAGAAATTCCATGTCTCCGACCATAAACATGATGTATTGTCGACAATTGTCTGCATAATAAATTTAACAACATTGACATACATCTCATGTTCCGCTGTTCTATAAGAGAATATCAGAATATCATCGATAATGACTATATAAAATTTGTCGATGTAATATCTAAATACAATATTCATTATGAAATTGAATGTTGCAGGATATTTTCAGAGTCCAATGGTATTCATTATGAACTCATAGTTTCTAAAACGTGTTCAAAATGCAGTCTGGTGAATGTCTTCCTTCTCCAACTTTATTTGGTGATATCCTGACTGAAGATTTACCTTAGAGATGTAACTAGCCCCTCATAGCATATCGAACCAGTGACATATCAGTGGAAGGGGATACTTTTTTTAACATGATTTGTAATGCTCCTGATAATCAGTGATGAGGTGAATTGATCAATCCTTCATCTTAACAAAGATGACTAGTGCACTGCATTGTGAAGAACTCGAGCGTATATAACCCTTTTCTAGATTCTCCTATAACTGCTTCTTCAGTTCTTCCAGTGCCATAGTGGCCATTCTGTATGGTGTCTTTGATAAAAGTAGAGATCGAAGAATAAGTTCAATTTAGAACTCATCATATTGGTCATGGGGATACAAGGATTCTCTACTCGTAATACATTAGTGTAATCTCTTCTGATGGGAATATATTAGAGCACACAATTGTTTTAATCATTTGAGAAAGAAATTATTTCTCACAAGGATGTAATATCCACAACAGAGAATATTTTTTTTTTGAGATTTGTCTTCCACGTTTAACATATAATTAATTGGAGGACACTACAGGATGTGAAGAGTGATATACCCATTCTGAATGTTGATGTTGGATTTGTATAAAGATATCCAATCCACTCCCAAAATAGCTTTGAAATGCATGAAAGGAAATATGAAAATATTTTTTTTGGAGGTTTAGTCAACACGAATTAACATGGGTGGATTTATTTAAATTGGATGCATTAATTTATCTATAATTTGTTCTCACAAATAACTCAATCTCCAAATTATGGGGTGGTGATTGAATATTTATACTAAACATTAAATATATGAACGATTTCATAGAACCATGATAAAATAGTGTGTTAATGATTCTTGAATAAATATGTAACATAAATATCCCCACATTTATGTCAAGATAAACATTTTAATCCTTTCATTTTCCTCTTTAGAATGTTCCCAGGATTCTTCTTCCCAAAAATTTGACATTTGGGATATTATATATTCATTAAATAGTTGGATTTATTCACTGTTGAATCCATATTAGACTTAATTATCATAATTCCTTCATTTGTATAATGAGAACATTGAGGATCTCTAATATTCATTTCATCCTTGAGGGAACAGAAGACGATCTTATTATAATATTCGAAGTCACGAATTGAGCTCATATATTCGTAGACATGGATTTAGTCCACTAAATAAGTGATCTACCTTGATTTCTTTGATCGTGAAAATTCGAGAGGCATATACTGCAAGCCGTGTCATGTTTCCTTCATATGCACGGATTGTCTCATATTCCATATACTTATTTCCAAGGAACTCTCCTTCCATCATGAGATAGACGGTTTGGGGAAAATATTTATTGTAAAATATTATCTTGAAATCCACCCAACACATGGATAAATATATTCCTTAGAGATAAATTTTTTAATTAGTTTCCACCACTGATTAGCTTCCATAAAAAATGATAGACATAAATGACAACAATCTCTTTTTATGAGCATTAGAGGATAGAGAATATCATTTAAATAGATTTAATACACTATTCCACAAGGAGGAGATCTTAATGTAGAATCCCAGATATTTATAGAATAATAAATTTTCACATATATTAATATTTATGAATAAAATATTTATTGTACAATAAAAACGACACTTTTTTTGATAGTGTAATAGATATTCCATGATAGTTTTCTACGAAATCATTTCTTGCACACAACATTGAGTTATACCAAAAAATAATATTGTAATAATATTATTATTCTAATTGTTTGTTAACTCGTTGATATTGTATAGGATGGAATGAACATAACATACAACAATATTATTATACATGTTTTTTTAATGTTTTTACATTTATCCAAAAAAATTAGTGGTTTAAAATGAGAATGAATACAATTTTCATCATAAAATACTCAAATATTTTTAAAAGGTCATTTTATAGCCTTTTGAAGGGGAAACCGTTTTTAATATAGTTTTTTTCACTTTTATATTTCATATTTGAAAAAATATACATCTTATATAGACGTAATATATCAAAAAAAATTGGTTTAATTTTTTGTAATCTTTCTAATGAAATGTATATTTTAATTAATCGAGAAAAATATATCATTTTAATTCAGAACATATTTTTTATAATTTATTTATATAGTTATATTAAATTTTTTATTGTTTTTAAGGTGTAATTTGAATAGTTTTTTATCATTTATTCCAATGATGCTAATTGTAAGTAATTTAACATTTAAATTAGACATAAACATATGTCAATGGTTGGATAGTTTTTACATCTTAAAGACATGCTTTTTAGTTTTGACAATTCTCATTAATTTTAAATTGATCTATAAAACATAGGTTCTTTGATTGTGGAAATATGGAATCCATATTTTGTATCTGATGGAGCACATTTTTTAAATAAGAAACATATATTTTTGGACATTATGAATAGTAACTTCTATAATTGTTTTTATTTTCCATGGCTAGAGGGTAAATCATGTAAATAAGGGTAAATAATTTATATTACAATAATATAAAAATGCCAAAAAAATTTACAAATCCTATTGGATGGTTTAGGTCAAACCATTTGAATTTTTGGGTCGATTATGGGAATCTATGGAGCCACTTGTGTGTGATAATGACATACTATTAGAATTAATTTAAAGTAAAGAGAAATATAACATATACATGTATCTTTTAATAAACAATTTCAATAGAGTGTTGTATAACTGATATATTGGAGTATAAATATTTGTTAGAATGATTATATTATTTTCTAGATAATATCATTTTAATTAAAAACATATAACATTAAGTGAATAAATTTATTTACGACACAGTGATGATATAGTGATTACCTTACTAATGAAATATTCAAATAAATGATATTATAAATATTAAAATAAACCTAATTTTAACATTTTGATTCCATTGAATATTATATTGATAATTATGAAATATTATATTTTATTTAATTCTTTTGGTTTGTTGTAAGAAAGTTTTTATGGTATTATCCAAAATCAATTACTAAATAGGGTCAAAATTGACAAAATTGTGTTTTTGAAACAAATACTGTTTTATTTAATGATATAATAGTCCTAAAAATATATGATTCATCCAACTATATTATATAATGTTAAAAGTGACATTAATGATTCAATTTTGGTTATCTTGATAGTGTATTGTAACTGTTTCCACCAAATATTATGAAGATACAAGAAGACAAGGTAAGAAGTAATGTTCTTAAATAAGGGTTAAAGCTAACCGATAATGCGACTTTTGGTGACCTAAACCTCTCTAGAACCTATTGTAAGAAAGGATTGTTACTAATTAACATCTTAAACTCAAAGATATCTCTTTTTTACTATTATAAATCCAAAATCATTTTATATTAAAAAAATATTTCTAGACAATACTAATGTACCCCTCCTCCTCCTTATAAAAGGCCACCATTTCTACCCACTTACTCACACAACTCAAGCCCCTTAAATAATATATATTTTTCTTATATAATCTACCACAATCCCTCCCTTTCTTCTAAAACCCTCTCATTTGAATAAATGGAATTTAATAAATCCTTTTAAATCAAATCAAATAACGTGACCTGATTTAGGGGTAATGTCTTCACTCATGTTCCATTTCTTTATTTTACTTCTACACTCCCTATTCTCTTATTATTCATTGATTAAAAAACATAAAAATTATTCTAAATATACTATGATGTTTTAATGATAAGTATTCTAACTACAATTACACAAACAGCCATTTAATGGTTACAAACATATTATTTTTGTGTAAGACGAACAACTACATCACAAAACAATAGTTGTTCAATTTTCTCCTACCACCTCTCATGGTGGCCATTATGATGGAAATGTATTTATATTTGATATATATTTAATTTAAATTGTCCCTTTTCTTATGTTATTTTCAATTGAAACATAACTTTATGATTTACCAAATGTGTAAATATGATAATTTAATTTGAGAAAGTGCTGACTACCGCCCGCTAAATATAGTATGACTCCATCATGCCATTCATGGAATGTATAAAGGATAGAATTAGTGTAAATATGTATTATATATAAAATTGATAATATACTATAATTATAACAATCCTATGTATCATTTAGTTTTCATTCCTTTAATATGTCAGAGAAATGAAAGTATCATTCATGCGTATGTGTGGCCAACCGTATCCACAAACGGTGCATTTCATTTAGTATCTCTAAATGTTATGGACTATTATAAATACATATATAATAGATCTATATGAAATTTAAATCATTAATAATCTTTATGAGATTATATAATATTGACCACATGGACAATTTACATCAAACAAGTTCATTTTCAACTCAAGTAACGAATACCAAAAAATGATCGAAATGATCCGAAATAATTATATTATTATTTAAACATTGTATTAAGTAATATAAAATGAAAAAAAAATGTAAATATGTTCTGAATAATTTTTAAATAAACCTATTTTTATGATTCAAGATGAACAAGGAACATACATGATGATTTGGAATCAAGGTAAGGGACCTTGTCTCAATAACCATTCATTGAGGCATATTTTAATGTATACCCAAACTTCATTTATACAATGTATAATAAACCCAATTACATTTTAATTTAATTCAATGAGAATATTTTTTCAATGAACCATTTTACTATATGAGATAATGAAATGTTTTTAACATTTACAGTGACAACGAATCCACCACAATAACCATTATTTGATATTTGGATTCCTTTATAAGCCTAAATATTTTTAAAAGGAAAAGAATTCCTTTATTACAATTTTTGGTGTTTTGGTATTGAGAATGGTTTTGAATGAGAATTTAATATATCAATATCAAGAAATAATATTTTGTGTTTTCTAATGAAATTTTAACAGTGAATGTATATAATTAGAGTCTTTATGTGTTATGATTATATGATGGAAGTTGGAATTTTTTTGGGTGGTTTTGTGACAAACCAATGATTTGTGGTTACATGAGAAACCAATAATGCATGGTTCAATGATGAACAATTGATGGGTGGTTATGTAGTGACACCCAAATAATTGGGTATGGAAGTCGCATATATGGATCTGCCATTTAGTGATATGTGTGGAAGTGGACCATATGGTTATTTCATTTACGTATGTTTATGTACCATGTAACATATATATGTCATATGTTTATTTCTATGGGATTTATGGTAATATTTTGGTTTCAAAAAAGGTATGAAATATACTTATATTAGGAAAATTATATTTAATAATTCTTATATGTGAAAAGTATTACATAATGTTAAAGTATTCATGGTTCTCATGTTTTCCAAAGTCTAACATTTATTTTTTTTGTACCCTTACTGAGTTTTCTATTCTCATCCCTAGTTTTGAAAAGTTTTTCATGGGACTTAAAAATGACTATAATTAAGGATGGGATCCATGGAAAACCTATTCCATTTGAAAATCAAATGATACCTTGAATGTTTTTAAAGGGTTTTTGTTTTACAGAAAAGAGAAAAGTGAGTAAAAGTGTAGACTTGTAAAATATACTTTGTTATATATGAGTTATGACATAATATTCTAATTCCTTAAACCTAAAAATATCCTCGATTTGAAATGAAGTAAAAATAATGAATTATCTGAAATTTAAGTAATGATTAGAATCAGGGCCCTATAGTTGGTATCAGGGGTCATTTTAAATTACTTTTGGACCTAGAATATTGTTAACAGAATATCCGTAAAAGTATTATTAAATTATGGTAAAATTAAAATGAAATTTTATATTAATATAGCGTTGTTTCTTCATCTAGGATATGTGATGTCCGAATGGTTTTCAGTAGAAGAAATATGGTAGTTGTACTGGGGAATTATACAAAAAATAACCATCATAATCACAATCATCAGATAGTTGTAATTAGAATTGAATATCTTATTGGTGTGATGAATTAGTTGACTGAGGTGATAAATTGTGGTTGTCTTTATAGATGATATTTTGAAATATTCAAAAATCTAGGATGAAAATATATATTACATAAGATTTTTTTGTCAAAAATTAAAATAGAAGAAACTATATGGAATGTTTAGTAAGAGTGAATTATTGTTGATATAAATTTCAGTCCTTGGTCATAATATTTCTAATGATATCATAACTATTGAAAATTCAAAAACAAAATTTGTTTAATAGTGGTCAAGAAATTAAAATATCCTAGAGATTCATAGTTATATAAGATTAGTGGGTTATAAATTTTGGTATATTGAATGATATTATCAGTTATATTTCCCACTAACTAAGTTTACAGGTATGAGGGTTATGTTTATTTGGAAAAAAAATAATGTGATTTTTATTATTGGGAACTGAAAAGTAGATTCGTAAATGCTCCAGTTTTGGTCATTCCTTCCAGGAATGGTGAATTTTTTATTTTCAAAAGTGAGTTATTGAAATAAAAATGGTTGTTTACAAATTCAAAATGTGGATTTAATTTCTTAGGGCTAATTTTAGTTGAAATGTTTTCAGTTAAATTACACTACACCTGATTTAGAGAGATATTTTGTGGGTTTTTCATTGAAAATTTTGTTGTGTCATTTATATGGAATAATGTGTAAAATAAATACTGATCACAAAAATATGAAGTATATATACCCTCAAGAATAATAAAACTTTAGAAAATGAGTTGTATGCAATTAATCAGGGATTATGATTGCACGATTCATAACCACTCCAAAACAATAAATAATGTTGATGATACCTTGATTTGAAAAAGTAATGCTACATTAACCAATCTATATTTAATACCAGATTCATTGTTTTGTGATCTCATGAATTTTTGGATGGGTTGTTTTCGGTGTAGGGAATTACATTGTTTTTTAGTGGGTAGTGAAATAATCTCTATTAGAAAAAATCATGTATGCATAGAAAGAAGAAATTGAGTTGTAGAAAAAGGTAGAATTTATTCAGATGGGTTTTTTACCTAAAAATAACACCGATAAAGATTCTGATTTATGGTTTGGATAGTGATTATGTGTGCCTTGTGATTTAGAGTTAAAGAAATAGTTGTTATGTGATTATCATATATCTCCATTTTTAGTTCATCCAAGTAGTACTAATATGTAAAATGATCCATGGGAGTATTACTGTTGGGATGGAATGAATAGATATATTACAGACATTACTGGGATGTGTTTGACTAGTAAATAGGTTAATGCGGAATGGTAGTTAACGAAAGGGTTACTTCAGCCTATACCAGTTCTAGTGTATAAATAGGAAAATGTGTCAATGGAAAATGTATTGGCATTAACAAAACTTCTTGAAGTAGTATTTATATCTCATTTATTACTGATTGATTGACTAAATGTATTCATTTTCATCCCACTGTAGATACTCTGTCTTTATATCAACATTATTTTTTGGTTTTTAATGATACAGTTAGGTTAAATAGAGCTATTATCTCCATTGTATATGAACAAGATCCCATGATAACTTCCCACTTTTGGAATGGCCTTCATAATTCATTGGGATATCATTAAAATTCTAGTTCATCTTTTAATCCTTAATCAAATGGGAAGTTTGAATGACCTATTTAGACCTTGGAGTATTTTTTATGTGTCTGTTCAATAGATTACTAGGGAATTTGGGATAAATAGCTATCATTGGATGATTTTTCTTATAATATCAGTTTTCATTCATATATATATTGATGGAACCATTTGAAGCATTATATGAAATGTGTTGTCGAACTCCATATTTATCCAATAAAGTATTTGAGAGGATGTTAATGAGACCAGAATTGGTAAATGAGATATAACAAAACTATTTATTGATTCTAAAGCACATGAGGAAATCTTAGAGTATCAAGTAATGTTATGCCAGTAATATAAGTAAGGTTCATTTTTTTCATGTAGTTGATCAAGTCTGGGTCAAAGTTTCTCTATGGAAAAGTGTGATGCATTTTGGTAAGAAAGGAAGGCTGGGTATAAGGTTCATTGGACCCTATCAAATCACGGAAAAATTTCGATATATTACCTATTGAGTGGATTTATATCTTTGTTTTCCCATTCACATAATGTTTTTCATGATTCAATGTTGAGAATGTATATTTTAGATTCATCTCATGTTTTTAGTGGAGAGGTAGTTCAGTTAGAAGATGATATTTTTTATGAGGAACATCAAATACATATTTTTAACAACATAGAGAATGTGTTGTGGAATAAGTGGATTCATCATGAAATGTTTTTGTAGAAAAAATATATGATTGAAGAAGAAATCTGGGAATCAAAAAATTCTATGAGAGATAATAAACCCAAGTTATATGATATGTAAAAACAATTGTGGGGATGTAATTTCCAAAAGGGGGGGAATGCTACAATAGCTCAGGTATTTATAGAATTATAAATTTCCATATCAATTAATATTTTTTAAAAATATATTTATTTTATATTAAAGAGGACACAATTTTAAATATCTAACTCAACATGAAATAATAGGTTTCTTTGAAATCTGATGTTTCACACTATATAGAGTAACAACAAAAAACATTACAACAATATTATTATTATTTTAAATGTTTGTTATAAACTAACTATTTTATTATAGGAAATTAACATAACAATCTAAAATATGATTATACATGTTTGTTTAATGTTTATGAATTTATATAATTGGTTTATGAGGCCTAAAATGAGAATGATTCCAATTTTAAGCCTAAAATACTCTAATATTTTAAAAAGGTTGTTTTACCGCCTTCAAATTGATACCCTTTTGAAATCCAATTTTTTTTCAATTTTATATATACAATTTGACCAAATAAAATTTTAATATAGAAGTGAGACCTAAATATTTACTATTATTAAATTTTTGATACTTTTTTGATGAAATTACTATTTTAATTAATAGTGAAAATACTGTATTTTAATTCAAAACTAATTTTTTGTCTAATATATTTTTATAGATAGATTCTTTTGTTAAGTGATTTTTAAGTATATGTGGATTATGCTTTTATCATTTAATCCAATTTTGGTAATTGTATTTAATTTCAAAATTAAATTGGAAATAAACACATGTCAATCTTTTGATAGTTTTTCTTCTTTAAATCCTTCTTTTTGGTTTCAACAACATGAATTTGTTTTAAATTAATTTATAAAAATTATATGGATTGAAATTAGATATATGGAATCCATAATTTTAATAAATATTTCCTAATTGTGTAAAATGTTACCTTTTATTTTATGACTTTATAAATAATAACATTAGTAATTATTTTTATTTATCATGGTTAAAAGGTAAATAAGGTAAATAAGGATAAAAAAATATTATTATAATACTATAAAACTATCATAAAACATGTCATAATCCTATTAAATGAGATACGTCAGACCATTTACATCCATTGGTCACTTTTGGGACCCCATAAAGACACTTGGGTTTGATAATGACATGTAATAAAAATTAATTTAATGTAAAGAGAAATATAACATAAACATGTAACTTTTACTAATTTTTTTTAATTTACATATATTTAACTTATAGAATTTTCTATAAATAGTAATTATAAATATAAAAATATTTACAAGATAATTTCATTGTATTTATAAATAAGTACATCAAATAAATATATTAATTTATGACAAAATAATGATGCATGAACTACCTTATAAATGAATGATTCAAAGAAATGTTATTAAAAATATTAAAATAAAAATAATATGATTATTTTTAGTCTATACACTAATTTTATAGAGTATTATAATATATAATATTTTATTTAATGCTTTTTTAATCAGAATTTGGTTTATATGACTTTAAGAAAAATATGTTTCTAAATAGTGTTAAAACTGAAAAATAAGTTTTTTTAAAACATATATTATTTAATTAACTGATATAATAATCCTAGAAATATAAGATTATGCCAAATGAAATATATAATGTCAAAAACATCATTAATGATATTATTTTGGTTCCCTTGAAATTTTACAGTAACTATAGTAACCCTATATTATGTAAATACAAGAGGACTTGGTAATGGTTAATGTTTTTAAATAAGGATTACTGCAAAAAGATAAGATAAATTTGCTAATCTAAAATTTTCTAAAACCCATTGGATGAGATTATCTCAACTCATTATCAACTAATACATTAATGATATAAAATTTGAACTGTTAGAATTCAAAAATAAATTTATAATAAAATAATACATCAAGACATTCATGAGTTTCCCCTTACCCCTCTTATAAAAGGTCACCACATCTACCCACATACTCAAATATCTAAAGCCCCTTGAATCATCCAAATTATAAAAAAATAATCTCTAAACATATATCCATTACTCTTATATTCCTTGTCTTGGGAAGAATTAAATATAAGAAAGTCTTTTGGATCAAATCAATATAAGTTATCCGATTAAGATGTAACACTTTATCTCAAGTTCCTTTCCATTATTATCATTATCCACTTCATATAATCCACTTATTTTATGATTACACAACAAATAAATTAATTTTTATATATGATACTTTTTTATGATAATGATTCTATCTATACTAAAACACACATCTATCTAATGGATATGAACATACTACTTCTGTGTAAAGTGAACTATTACCTCATTAAATGATGATTGTTCAATTTTCTCCTACAACCTCTCATGGTGGCCATTATAGTGTAACTATATTTAAATATTATGAAATTTATATTTATATTTTCTATATTCTTATATAATTTTTTGTACAATATACCATTTTGGGTTCTATATTGTGTAAATATGATAATTTCATTGGAGCAATTGCGGACTACCACCCCTTAGGAGTGATATGACTCATTCCTGCAATACATCGAATGTATAAAAGATGTAGTAAATGAACACATGTAACATATATAACATATATAATATAATATAATTATATCATACCTATATATCATATTATTTTCATTTCATTAATATTCTTACAAAAAGAAAGTTGTGTTCTTGAGTGTGTACGACCAATCATATCCATTGAAGATGAAATTCATTGCATATCTCCAAATGTAATTTACTATTGTAAAAACATATATACGGGATATATATATTATATTTAAATCATGAATAATATTCTATAGATGACAGATATTTGACCAATTGAAAATTTACACCAAATAAACTCATTTTTGACACATGTATCAATTATCGACAGAATGGCCGATAAGAAATTAGATAATTATTTAATTTCTATAAAATTCATATAAGAAATATAAATTAATAATAAACATGAAAATTGTCTAAATAATGTATAAATTAAATAATATTTAATATTCAAGAAGAAAACATAACATATACGATGACTTGGACTCACGTACGGGGCTTCGTCTCAATCTCTATTCATTGAGAAATATTTTAATGTATAGATGACATTGATTTATATAGTTTATAACAAACCCATTTGAATTTAAATTTCATTCAATTAGAATCATATTTTCTATGATTTGTTTTACTTAATGAAAAAAATAATGTTTTAAATATATGTAGTGACAACGACTCAGACGATGTAACTGTTATTTGATATTTGGCATCCTCTATAAGCCATAATATTCTTAAAAGGAAAAGAAAACCATTTTTCCCTTATTGGGTTTTCATGTACTGAAAAAGGTTTTGAATGAGGATTTATTATATCATTATTTTTAAATGAACTCTTGTGATTGCAGAAGAAATTTTTTGAGTGAAATGTTGACAATTGTAATGATTTATGTGTTATGATAATATATTGGGACATGGAAGTTTGATGTGTGGTTATATGATAACCCATTTATGGGTGGTTATTATATAAACCAAAGATTTGTGGTTCCATGATAAACTATGGATGGGTGGTGACATTATAACCTTAAAATCATTGGGTATGGAAGATGACTATATGGCTATTATATTTAGTGATATGTATAGAGGTTGACTGTATTGTTTTTTTATTTACAAATTCTTATGACCCATGTAACCTATATATGTCATATATTGAATTCTATTGGATTTATGGTATTATTTTTGTTACAGTAATGGTAAAAAATGATATTATATTCAGTGATGTATATTTACTACTTCTTAAAGTTGAGAAGTATTACATTATGATAAAGTATTCTTGGTTTTCATCTCTTCTAATAAATTTTTTTTCTTCTTTTTGTATCCATTACATATCTTTTTATGATCATACCATGTTTGGAAATCCTTTTCACAATACTTAAATATTAATAGATTCATAGATGATATCATGGGGAAGGATAGGTCGTTAAAACATGAGGCGATAACATGTTTCCTTTTAAATATTTTTTTGTTTTATGTAAAATTGTATAGTTATTAGAAGTGTGTACTTGGAATATATATGATGTTATGTATGAGTTATGATCGGATTATATAATTCTCTTAAAATAGAAAAGACCATGAATGTGAATTAATTTCAAATTAATGAATTATATCAAGAGTATGTAATATTTAAGTGTGAGGCCTTCTACTAAAGATCTACCTACATGGGAGGCCATTTCTAGATGAAGGATTTGATAGAAAATTTTTATTCCCTTAGTGAAGTATGGAGTTTTGTGTGTTTCATGTTATTGCTTATAACTTGTTCCAGTTGACAAATTATTTTCATAATGTTTAGATCACCTGATGCTATCATATTTTCCATTTCAATCCATTTTATTTATTTATTTTCATTGAAGTCACATTAGGGTTATTGGGACCAACCAAATACACCATTTAAAGAGACATTAAAAATTAAAAAACCCCAAAACAACACAAAATTCCACAAATAACATTATCCTCTAGAGAATCCATTCCACCAGTGCATTGATAACATCATTATCATAACATCACTATCTTAAGAATTATATCACCTGTAATTTCCATTTCAACGTAGGAAACCACTATTAGTGTTGCAACCCACCACTGGAGAAAACAAAATGCACCCTTTAACCATTCTCACCATCAACCATCACTTTGGGGTACATCTGTTTGAGGACCAAATCCACTTATATTATCCCAAAAAATATTTATTTTCATTATAAACATCTTACTCTATTCATACAAAAATTTTGGGATATTTTACTTGGATTAGACTTATCCCAAATGTTCATACTAGATTTCTCTATTACTAATCTCAAAAAATAACTAAAATTTCCCTCTATTACCAACTATAGAAACCCTATCCTTTTATTCATTTCATTACGTGATTTTATGCATAATTAAATGTCAATCTATAAGCTAAGGGTCCTAAATTCATGTTTCTTGGAGGACTAGGTACATAAAACATGAAACATGGGACTAAAAAAACTTTTTTATTTATCAAATAATTATGAGACCCTAACTTTTTTTTATCCCTTACATATTCGTTGGAATACCAAGGGATAACAAGATCAAAGGGATGTGCATAAAATACCATTATTGGAATAGCGATAAGAATAAATCTTACCACATGGGTTTGCAAGCATGCCATATTGATATAAAAAAGACATGGAACATGATTTGAGGAATGATAACATACTAAACATGGGATAATATAGTCATGGAATCATAGTAATATGTAATAAATAGAATACATGTCTTAAGAATGAGTTAATGCTTCTTTCACATAGATAATAACGAGTATAGACTAACCACCAAGACTGTTACACATGGAACATGAGCTAAGGCTAACCACAAACATAATTGAACATAAAATTTTATTAGACTGAACATTAACCATTGAATTGGAGTTCTGCAAAGGTGCACCGATTATAACATGTTCAGTAATATTATTTCCACATATCAAATCATACATATGTAACCTAAAAGAACATAAAGGTTACATATGGAGAGAGTGGGAAACATAGTCCTTCCATAAGGCACTATTAATGGAAATACCATAAAAGTGTCCAAGAAAGAATGTATTTACACCATAAATGGCCATTAATAAGTTAAAATAGTTATAATTCATGATATTTTACGTCAAAATGATGTTATAAAATATAAAAATTGGATTTAAGAATCTTGGTAATTAAATCATTTTAGTTTGGTCTAACCAAAAAATTAATGAACATTTAAAAAATAAAGTGGAATAATATTTTATATAAAACAAGATGTGAATGAAGAAGGATTTCATAATAAAAAACCGTGATTTTATAAATTATATGGTTCATGAATAAATATTTCATAGTGCACTTAATAATGTGTTATATTTTCGAAAGTTCCCATAAACATGGCTTGCTTATAGAGAAGAATTGAGAAAAGAAACTACTTAGAAAAATATAAATTCAAGAAATATATGGATGAATATATCTAGATACATGTTCTTGGAACTTATACAAAAAATTTAGAATATTCACATAAAAGAAATGATAATTTCATTTGGGTGATGAGAGAAAAAGAATAACATGAAGGAATGATGGATGTTTGGGTAGAATCCCCTAACGTGAATCTAAAGGTTTCCTTAACTTGATGTTAATGTCTTGAGTAGTCAAATTATATTCATTAATTAATAATTCAGAAACCACATACAAATGATTTTTTTATTTGAACATAATTATGTTCATTTATGGATTTTTATGGGCTAATAGTTCTATTTCATTGCTGGGCAGCATTGGCTCTCATGTTTTTCATTATGGGTTTACTTGTATACATATATGATGGCTCATCTAATGTGTGGGTAATAATCCATAATTGAACCTTTATGATAAAAATGATATTATATTGGTTAAATTTTTATTATATCATTTGGATTTATAATATGGGGATGAATAATTAGATAATTATATAATGATAATTGTTCGTCATTATTTTTTTGGTTTTTGGATCACAAAAAACTCATTTTTTGTTATAAATTAAAATTGTGAGTAAGAAAATTATTTCAAAATAATAAATAAATTATAAATAAATTATAACCTTGTTCTACCATAAAAATAATTTCATGACAACACCATGAAGAAGAAAATCGAAATCCAAAACCAGTTTTCATTGAATGCGATAAATTAACACATATTGAATGGTGCATTCATTTATAGAATACAATATAAAGGAAATTAGAGATGATGCGTAATTATTACATTATCATAATAATTTTTTTATATATTTAAGGTACTAGATTTGTCACACACATTGGATGATGGGTTGTGGTGAGTGAAAAGAAACTAAAGGACCTTGGAATGAAAATCAATGAATCGAAATGTGGAATTTACCTCTTGAATTTATCCTCCTTGAGAACCACCTTTGGGAAGTGATTTTATATATTTTTAAGATACAAATAACTCTTATACATGTGGGAGGGGATTTGAATGAGATTTGAGAAAATTTTGGACAAGTCACAAGACAAGATATGTGTGAGGAGAAGAGGTGGGGAGAGATAGTATTTATAGTGTATGAGAGGAGGGTTTTCTCAATATTTAATTCGATAGTTTATTATTTTTCCCAATAAAATCAATATGGTTGATTCTTTAGACAAAAACATTAGTTTTTTCATGTTAATTAGATAAAATGGTAAATTACATCATTCATGAATCATGCATGACTATAAAATTTTTTTATTTACATATACTATAAATTACTAAATTTTACTACTCAAAACAAATTCATGTATTTTAGAAAAATACCAAAAATTCAGCATAATCATTTTTCTGATGTTTATAATTAATTATGAAAATAATTTTTTAATTATGATGAATTTATTTTATATTTAAAATCATTATTTACTTTGATAATAGATATTTTAACATCAAAACTACTTTTCTAAAATATTGAAAATTTTATTAAGGTCTCGTAAAATTATCTTATAATAATAAGACCTCGAGACAGAAATTTATGAATAAAACTAACAAAAATAAAATTTATTTTAATATATTAATTTTTTTATAAAAGTGTAATAAAATATTTATGGTTTATAAAAAGATCAACGCTATTTTAGTAATTTTAAATAATTTATTTTCTTATACTATGATATAATTATATCATATTTTCACTTATGAGATGGTTAAATTTTATTTATAATGACATCGGTGAGGTTACTCTTCAATTTGTTGATTTACTCTTCATAATGTTCCCAATACTATTCCAAAGGTGAAGTTACTATTTCATCGATTTTTTCCCATAACTTCTAGAGATATCTTATATTTCACTCATTCTTCATTTATAATGGCTGTATTGTGTTTTATATGTAATATTATATTATTATACTATTAGAAATAACAAAAATAAGAGAATTATTTTGATATAAAGTTTGGTTGTTTCTTGAGATAACTTTCTAAAACATTGTGTACCCATTCCAAAAAAATTATGGCAATAAAAAATATAATATTTTCACTACTAAAATCTCCAGGATTTTGTGTAATAAAATTTTCTCAAAAAAAGAAGAATATCTGGATCCTTAGTGAGTCACACAAGGGTGAACTTTTAAGGGGATGTGTAATGTTTTAAAAAAATATCTCTTAATTATTTTTTTTTCACTTAAAATCATTCCATTAAATGAATGGTTGATTACATAAGTATGGTATCATTTATAAAAGGATTATACACTAAATTAATATATATTTTCAACCATCCATGAAATCTACTCCAAATATTATCATGTCAACATGAGTATATATGAACTATATCCTCCCTGAGAGATGTGTTTTATTGCTACAAATACAACTAAACAATGATGAAATTAAAATTTTATATAATTTATTAAAACTATAACAACATTTATGTTATAGATGGATAATATTTAAATTTATATATAAGACCCCATCCTAAATAATTAAATAAGCATGAATTTTTTATTAAGAATTTAATTTATTTTACATTGACGATCTTTTTAGATTTACTATTTCAGTGAATTTGGCTATAAAAATTACATTACATCTCAAATATTACATAGTTAACACTTCTATAATAAATTTTTTTTGACAAATATAAAACTCATTAAAAAAGAATAATTCATTTCTTTATAAAAATATTCTTGAATTTTTACTTTCTCTTACACATTCTTATACCACGTGAAAAAACATTTCAAAAACATCAGATGAGCATAAAAAGCTTTATAAGGGTTTTAAAATAAGGAAGAAACAATAGTCCATGATAAAATACAAATAAATGAAATCATAATATTCACTCATAAATCTTATTCTCTTTAAAATACATCATGAAATCATAAGAATTATGATTTACTAATATAAATAATAAATAATGGGGTATCTTGTGGAATCTATAACATACTTACATAGTATCTTACATAATTACATAGGGAGTAACCTTCATGTTTATGTTTGGAATACCAATGATAGTATATTCCCTAAATATCTTAATAGATACCTTAACATTTACCAACATCACATTACCTAATTCATTAGAGAGATATCTTGGGCTCACCCACCCTCGATTTTTCGCAAAACCACCCATATTTGTTAAAAATTCCCCTGAACTATAACGTAATCATAACAGACAAAACAAGCATTAAGGAATGGTAACATTTCCCTATTACATTAAAAATATATCATTTCATGATAATGACATAATCATTGCTTAATCAAAATCATTTTCAATTATTTTTCTTTTAACAAAATTACTTCTTGTATAGGAATCGAAATATCAAAAAATTCTCATGCTAGTGGAATGGTCAGTGTCAACGCATACGTTGACATGAAACATTTCTTTTTTCATTTAGTAAAATTCATTGTTGAAAAAAATATTCCTTTTGAAAACAATTTCATTAATATAAAACGGATATAATTATACACTATATATAATAAGGTCATGTATAAACAAAAATATGTCTCTAGAAAAGGGATTGACACAAAGTCACTATCCATGAGTCCAAATTTTCACATTCATTATTTATAATCATTAATAAGAAACATAGGTTAATTTATACACAATTTATCACATTTTTCATGTTTATTATTAATTTTATATAACATATCATTAATTTATAAAAATTAAAAAATTATTTATGTTCACATCAGTCGATTTTTAGATATTCGGTACATGAGTCGAAAATGGACTTGTTTGATGTAAATTGTCAATGTGGCCAAAATTCCAACCTATCTATGATATTACTCATAAATTAATTATAATATATATTCAATATATATGTATTTATAATAGTCCTAAACATTTGGAGATATGAAATGAAATGGATCAGTCATTGAGTTGGTATGATGTACGTATGAATGAAGACTACATTCATTTCATAGACATAGTAAAGGAATGAAAACTAAATGATACATAGTTATGATATAATTACTTTTTATTATCAATTTTATATATGTTACTAGTGTTCATTGTTTCAATAATTAATATGTACCATGTATGGTAAGAATGAGTCATATCACATTGAGGGGTGATATTTCCCATTTTGTCAAAATGAAATCATCGTATTTACAAATTAGGGTTTGAAAAAATGTATGTTTTAAATAAAAAATAAAAAAACATAGAGAACATATAAATATCATATATATCATATATATATATATATATATATTTCTTTCATAATATCCACCATGAGTGGTGGTACAGGAAAATTGAACATTCATTATTTCGTGAGTCAGTATTTCATCTTACATAGAAACAATATGTGTGTATCCCTTAAGTAGATGTTTGGGTAATTTTATTAAGAATTCACATCAAAAAAACATCCTAGTACATTGAGGATACATTATTATTTATGTAATCATTGATTAAGAAGAGCATAGGGAGTGGATAAGTAAAATAATGTAAAGGATCCTAAGAGAGGACTTTACCTATAAATCGGGTAACATCTTAATATTTGATCCAGAAGACTTTTTTCATTTAGTTTTTCCTCATGTACTGATTGTACGCTGAAGGGAGGGATGTTGGGAGATCATTTTAGTATATTTTGGACAATACACATGCCTTGGGAGGTGTGATTAAGTGGGTAGAGGTGATGCCCTTTCATAAGAGGGGGAGGGGACTTTAGGAAAGTATTGAATTATTTTTTATTATAAAATGATTTCTAAATTTCAATTGTTCCATAGTGATATATATCGAGTATAAGATGCAAAGGGGTATAAAGACTATCATCCAATTGGTTTTATACATTTTTAGGTCTCCAATTTGACCTTATATTTTAGATTTAACCCTTAATTAAAAACATTAACTCTTACCTTGTCTTCTTGTATTTTAATAAAAAATGATAACTATATTTACTATAAAATGATAAGAGATCCATAGGAGGATGATTTAGAAATTTTTTAACATTATATATTTCATTTAGATTAATATTATATTTTTATGACTATTATAGCATTTAATAAAATATTAATTCATCTTAAAACCCATTTACGTTTATTTTGAAACCATTTAGTAATTGATTTTTTTAATTTATAAAGAAATTACACCTCTTAAAAAATTGAATAAACACGAATATAATATGTCAATATCATATTAAAAATTAGTGGATGAATTCAAAATAATCTATTTAAAGTTATTTTAATATTTATAATATCACTTACTTGAATCCTTTATTAATGAAGCAATCAGTGAATCTTCATTGTGTCACAATTAAATTAATTTATTTTATAAGAAAAAATTATAAAACAAATATCAAAGTGTAAAAAAAATTAAATTTAAAATGACTTGTTATAGTCTACGATATCACTTATATAACACCATAAATTTTTTATATTAAAATATACATGTTTATGTTATATTTTTCGTTTTATTAAAATTATAAATTATAAAATCTCATTTTCACACCCATGAGTCCCTAAAATGCAAAAATATTAAACTGAGGATAATAATGGCTGGTAATATATCATACAAAATGATTAAGATATGTTTTTGGGTTTTATTATAATATTATAAAATTGTAATTTACCATTATTTACCAGATTTACCCTTGAACCATGGTAAATATAATTATTTACTAAATTTACAATTCATAATGTCCAAAAATAAAGGGTACATATATACAAAATTGGAACCATCAGATTCCAAATATGAAATCTATTCTTCCAAACATAAAATAGAGAATTTTTAGTAAATAATTTAATATTAATTCCCATTTTTAAAAACAAAAGATGGGTTTTAATAAATAATAAAATTCAAAAGATTAACATGTCTTTAGGTCAAATTAAAATGTGAAATTAATTATAATGACATGAATTGGATTAAATAAAAAAATAATCCAATTAAACTATAAAAAAATTAAAAGGATAATCTAATTCTATATATAAATTAGATAAAAAGGAAGGTTTGAATTAAAATTCCGTATTTGTCACTGTTCATTAAAAATGATCTTCTTCTGAAAATTAAATTTTTTTATCCAAAGTAAAATTTGGCATCCCGCTTCTATACAAAAATTTTATTTTGTGAAATGGAACATATAAATGTTAAAAATTATATTTAAAATGTATCTCCATGAAAATGTGGTAAACCAACCACTAAAAATATAAAGATATTTTATAAATAAAAATGGATTCATTCTCATTTTAAGCCTCTAAAATTTATTAAATAAATGTAAAATTATTTAACAAATAGATATAACATAATTGTAGTTTTTTCTATTCATTCCTCCCAATATAATGGCTATGCGTTAATTACCATATACATTAATACTAATGTAATTGTATTTTTTTCACTATAACTCAACGTTGTGGGAAATGAAAGATTTCAGAGAAACCCTTTGTGGCATGTCGAGTACACTATCAGAAAAAGCATCTGATTTAATGTAAAATTATTATCTTATTAATTAATATTATTAGATAAGAAAATTTATTATTCTATAAATACATTAGATCATACATCATTCCCCAATTTTGGAAATCACTTCATGAAAATTGTATATAGGTTTCAAATAATTGTGGGTACTTATCCCTCATAGAATAATAAGATTCCTATATATATTTTCCAACCATATAATATTTTCTATATAAACATTAACTGAAGAATCACCTTATTCTAAAACACTTTCCCTCTACGGTCAAGAATCTATACTGTGTTTTCCTCAAAAGAAATATTCTTTTCCGACAGAATAACCTTCAGACTCAATACATGAGATGGATCTGGAATATCAATTTTCATTATTGAAACATGAAAAACTTAGTTTAATATGGATAAATATGTAGTTAATTACACTCTGTAGGAAACTGATCCAACTTTCTTCTGAATTTCATATGATCTAATGAACCTCAGACTCATATTTCCAATCATAACAAAACAAATCTCAATTTTCCATGGAGATACATTGAGAATGACATGATCACCTACCTCAAAAGAAATATCTCTTGATTATATGAAAAACATTTCTACAAACCTTGATATTTTCTCTTGTGCTAATGAATCAACTAATATTTTTTCTGTCGTCTCTTATTCCAATTCTAGTCCTATAAAATTTCCTTTACCTACCTAATCCTAAATTTTTTCTGTTCAACACAACTTTCCATATAGTGCTTGAAATTGTTACATCTATATACTATAATGAAATGTTTTATTATAATAAAACACAATAGAAGAAATATTTTGATCCCAACAACCATGGTAATCTGATGAAAAGGGACGTAGGATATCATATATGTTCGGAAATGTTCACTATGACTGCCCATGCTATTGAATATGAAAAGATACACTGAAGTTTAATTCATTTCCCCATGACTTCTAAAGCCCTTTCCAAAAGATTCATGTGACCCTGTGATCAAAATCAGATACAATGAAGTGGGTAACACTATGTAACCTGAAAATGTCTTAAATATTCAATCGAGAATGTTTATCTAGATATAGAGTATCTAAAATGGTAATCAAATGAGTATATTTAATCAATCAATAAATAATAACATATATTGAATTGTTACCTGAAGAATTATTTGGTAATACAACTACAAAATTTATTGACACATTTTTCCATTTCCACTATGCCACTAGAAAAGGATGAATCATCTTCCACTCTTGTTTAACCTGTTGAAAAATAATACATCTTAGCATAAAGTAAGAAATATATAATTTCATTCCAACCCACCTAGAATTCTTCCATTGATCTCTGTACATATTAGTACTATGAGGATGAATAGAAAAAAGAGAACTATGATATCCATATAACTACCATTTTTCAACTACGATTCACAAGGAACACATAATATCATTTTAAAATTCAAAAAATAGTATTCATCAATGTTATATTTACGTAATAACCCCCTTTGAAACAATTCTATCTTTTTCTAAAACTTAATGTCTTCTTTCTTCTCTTTCTTAATTCTGTATTGTAACACCCCAAGCTTCTACGGTACGTTTCCCTTTGAATAATGCGATAGCGTGTGTTGTACGCAACCTCGAGTTCTAACACACACCACAACTAATTAAACTAGCCATTGTGAATAGTAATACCTAATTTTTGAAATTATATATATTTTATATTTGAAAATGGACTTCATTTTTGGATTCTGAATATCAAATTTAGCCTAAGGTGAAATTTTGGTACTTTTCGGATAACTTTCATATTTTGATGAATAGTGAAAATTACTAAATTTTAATTAAAAACAACTTTTTTAATCAAAATAATTAATAGTGATAAATTATGAATTTGAGTGGTTTTAAAGTATATTTAGAATATATTTTTACCATTTAATATAATATTGGTCATTGGACATAATTTTACAATTAAACCGAACATAAACAAGTGTCAATCTTTTGATAGTTATTATCTCTTAAAAAACACGCTTTTTGTTTTGACAGCGGGAATTAATTTTAAATTAATTTCTGCCACTTCTGTGTTTTGAATTTAGAAAAATGGATTCCATATTTGGAATCAGGATGTTCAAATTGTGTAAATAGGTAACTTTTATTTTTAGACATTTTGAATAATTACTGCGGTAAATATTTTATTTACCATGGTTAAGGGTAAATCCGGTAAATAAGGGTTAAAAAAATAATATTATAATAATACTAAATTACCATAAAACGTGTCTTAACCCTATTGGTTGATACATAGTCGACCATGGGAATCTTTGGGTCAATTTTGGGACCCCATTGATCCACTTGTAAGTGATAATGACACTTTATTTTAATTAAGTTAAAATGAATACAAAAATGGCATAAGCTTACATCTTTTAGAAGAACAATTTTTACATAGGGTTATACATGTTGGATTTTCTATTATAAATATTCATTAGAAAGCTAAAAATATTTCCTACATAATGATATTTTATTTATAATTTTTAGACACTAAATAGGTTATTTTATTTATGACACAATGATGATGCAGTAATTACTATAATAGTGAAAAATTAAAATAATTGATATTATAAATACCCAAATAAATATAATATGAAACTTTTAATGAATTAAACTAATTTTATAGGATAATATGATATATTAGGATTGATTTAATGGACTTTGTTCGAAGTAATAAATCTGTTATGAGTTTCACAAAAATCAACTATTGAATAGTGTCAAAATTGACATAAAAGAGTTCTTAAAACAAATATTATATTATTAATTGATATTAAATTCCTAAAAATCTAAGGTTCGGCCAAGATACTTATATTATGATAGGTTAATCATTAAGGGACCACTTGGGGGTCTCTGGGATGTATATAGTATGTTTATTAACCATAATATATAAAAATACAAAGAGACATTGTAAAAGTGAAACTAATTAACTTAGAGTTAATATTTAAAAATAAGGTTAATATAAGTACCCAAACCTGTCTAAATTCTATTGGATGAGTTGTTTTCGACCTATCCCCACCTCATCCTATGAATAGTCAACTTTGGAGCCTTTAGAAACCGAATATGAATTTATTATAAATTAATATTTCTAGCTTTTCCAAAGGTGCCCCTCACCCCTCTAATAAAAGGGCACTCCTCCTTCTCATTTCTTCACACCTTCAAAGCCTTTTGGTTCGGCCAAACTCTGCCCAAATAATCTCCCAACATCCCTAACTACAACCCAGAGGCCTTAGTTTGATCAGAAATCCAACCTAAGGAGCCCTTTTGATCAAATCAAAAGGAAGAACCCGAAGAAGAGGTAATGATTTCACCACCCTTTTCTAAGTTCATTTCTTCTTCCACTTCTTCTTCCTTTGTTCTTACCATTCTAAAATAATAACTCCAGTATCTCACATATACTGTGATGTTATTATAAGTATGGTACAACCATATTCAGTATTCTATCCACCCTTTGAATAACATGTCACCATACGTGCGTACGTACGGCTTACCGTCTCCACGTTGTGGTGTAATTGTTATTCAATATAATATTATTTGGATGGGTATAATAATGATGTGTAACTCATGTAAATAATAAATATAACATGTTAATGATTCTGTATATATGATATACCATTCATTTATATATTATTTTAATATCAAAAGAATGATATTGTCGCTCGTGCGTACGTACGGACTACCGTCTCCACGAACGCGATGAGATTCATTCTCCATCGTATCCATTCAAGTATAATTATCATTTTATGATTTAAAAATGATGTTTAAGGACTTGATATCATTCTGGATATGAATAAGATACAACAAACATGGCTTATGTAACAAAACATATAAAAGAAAATGAGTAAGTTAACACCCGAAACGATGATAATTCTAAGATATTATTAATAAATCAATGTTAAAAGATCATATATGATATCATATTAATATATATGATTCTTGTATAATTTAATAACAATTATTTCACCATTATACAGGAGGTTAACCTACCCCAACCAAGGAAAAGTACAAGGTAAGGGTTATTTCACAATCTCTTCATTATCCGAGGTTGTTTATATGTAATAATCTACTGGGATCTCTTTATCATCCACATCCATGTTTCTTCGAAATGTATTTCAAAACATTTTTAATATTTACAAGAATATGTGTTAAAGTCATTTCTACCCTTGTTTGACTTTTTATAAGAGGTTTATAAAGGAATCTTTCCGTCGTTTTCAAAACAAGGTCCTTTTTAACCTTTTCGACAGAATTGAGGTAAGAATGTTTTTTTAACTTATACGGCGGGTGCGGTTATTTTACGCCGTTATAAAATCTTCAAAGCTTTCCTTACAAGCTTATAAGAATATTTTCAAAGAAAATGTTTTATTTTATATGGATCTTAAATGATTTTAAAATAAAAGGAGATATTTCTTTAAAAAGAATTTTGATTTCATCTATGTCAACATCCTTTGATGGATTTTAAGATTATTTGAAGTTGATTTATTATGATACAAAACTTCTATATTGTATTGAAGGTTTTGTGATATGTTTGACTGTGGATGTGCTATTTTTATACCATTCATAGTTTATTGTGAAATTATTGACATTTCGTATGCTAGTTTTAATACGAATGTTTATGTTATGATTAAACCTTTTCATATGGGAATGCATTGGACTTAATAAGTGACGGGTGGAGCCCGCTATAGCTCCTCGATGCATCGGTAGGTCTCATGAGACAAACTAGTGTCTTGGCACAAGGCCTTGAAAAAATCTTATTTGTAGTCTTGGCACGAGGCCTTGGCTATGTGGTTATGATAGTCTGGCATTATGCATTCCAACATTATGAAAGTGGTTATTGATATTGCATGTGATTATTCGATTAGTAGAATATCCATGTGAACAAGTAAATGGCATTATTTCATTTTACTTTTGCCATACTATGTTGAAGTTCAATTTTAAAAGGCTTTTGTTTTAGTAATTCATTGCCTTAAATGTTTATGCTTATTTTGAATGTTCCGCTATATTGTTATCCTTACTGGGCATTTGAGCTCACCCCTTTTCTATGTTTTATTTTTCCCAGGTAGTGAAGAAGTAAATTATGATTGACTTGCAGGGATATTATGAGGGGTTTATAGTGTGGACGTTGGAAACATTATGTTGTTGTAGTAGTTTTTCATTTTATGATGTAATGTAAAACTTATGAATATATCTAGTGTTTCCAAGGCTACTAAACTAATCGGTGTTTCGGGATTTGATCTTTCTTGTGATCATGCCAATGTTATGTAATTAATGCACCGACTCTGGGTAGCTGGGGTCGGGGCGTTACAGTTGGTATCAGAGGAAGTTTAGTACAAACCTTGGAACCTAGATTTAGATAAACTCTGATTAGAGCACGTAGACCTAAGATGAACTTTGAGGATTAGTATAGAAGAACTTCCTAGAATTTTGGTATTGTAGAGATTTTTTGAGTTTTCCGAGCAATACATCCCTGTCTGGATATGAGCAGGTAGAGGCGGCTCTGGCACAGATGTACCTAGGGGTAAAACCCGAAAACACCGCTTTGAGCTAGACTCGAACGGGAACTGGTGCACGACAACGGGCCTTGCTGCACTCTTGGTTACGACACTCCCGGGGGATATGCTTAGGATAACTCTCATTTTCTTTACAAATCATTATGAAGGGTTTATGAGTATATACTTCCTCAAAGAAAACATTTTTATGATTATGGATTATATCCATAAATAGTTCAATTTATGTTAAGTGTTTTATAAGTATGGGATTATGTATTTTGATTCATAAACTGATCTAGTTTATGCCATTGTTTAGAAATGGCGCCTAGTGGAAGAAATGGAAACTGTATCAATGCACGCACTCCATGTAGGGATTGCCCTCCTGCTCAAGATAATTATAGTGGGGCTGGTGATGCAACTGGTGCTGATCAGCTAATCACCGTACTGGGACAACTTACTCAGGTTATGAATAATAACCTTACCCGTATGGAGCACCCTGATCCGCAGCGTGGAGGATCAATGTTAGATCGATTCATGAGACAACAACCACCAACGTTCAATGGGAGTACAAATCCCTTAGTAGCTGAGCAATGGATATTTTCCCTAGAGAAAATATTTCAGGCTTTGGGGAGTAGTGAAAGGGAAAAAGTTACCATGGCAGTTTACCGCCTCACTGGAGATGCTGATCAATGGTGGTCATTGATTCAAAACATGAAGGAAGATGATGAAGTATCAAACATGGAATGGAGGGAGTTCAAAGATCTGTTTTTAGAAAAATACTTTCCTCGCGACCATCGAGCAGATATGGAAAGGCAATTTCTGAGTCTGAGACAAAAGGAGGATGATAATGTCACAAAGTATGAGGCTAACTTTACAAGGATAGCGAGGTATGCTGGAGATTATATTCGCAACCCAAGAAGTAAGATTGATCGTTTCTTTGATGGGTTAAAACCATTTCTCCGTCGAGCATTAGTCTCACAATCCTTTTCGTCGTACGAAGACATTGTCTCATGTGCTATCAAGACCGAAAAAGAATTCTCTAAGTCTTATGACTTTAAAGCGAAGCAAGAGAAGAAGAGACCTTCTGATCAATCTGGGAATGGAAATAAGGGGAAGAAGGGAAAGGTTGAATATCCATCTTGTGGTAAATGCGGGAAGAAACATCCTGGTACTTGCTTGAAGGGAATGGGAGTCTGTTACAAGTGTGGTGAAAAAGGCCACCAAGCTCATGATTGCAAGGGGAAGAAGGAAGCTACCAACGTTCAGTGCTACAATTGCAGGGAGATGGGGCATTATGCAAATGCATGTCCTAAGCGTCAGGAGAACTTACCTCAGAAAAGGCCAAGGGATCAAGGCCAGGCTTATGCTATCACTACTGCTGAGGTAGAAACTCCGAAAGACGTGGTGGCAGGTAATTTAATGGTTTCCTCAAGTTTAGAAAATGCATTATTTGATTCTGGATCATCGCATTGTTTCATATCTTCCCAGTTTGCTATGAAAATTAGATATTTCCAATTTGATTTAATACGGGAGTTGTCGGTTAAAACTCCTAAGGGAAGTATCGTTGCAACAACGTTTTGTGAATCAGTCCCCATTAGAGCACATAAATTTTCTTTATCTGCTGATCTCATCGTCATACCTATGATTGAGTTTGATATAATCCTCGGTATGGACTGGCTCTCGGACTATGATGCGAAGATTTATTGTAAGAAGAAAGAGGTTACGATTCTTGATGATAATGATAAGGAACACCTTATTTTTAGAGCAGAATCGTCACCACCTAATTCTTATTTAGACCCACCCCCAGTAGCTCAACTTAATTCAATTATTGGGGAGGAAGAGAATGAAGTAACTATCGGTGAGGAAAGGAATGTTCAAATAGAAGATGTACCTGTTGTGAAAGAATTTGTAGATGTATTTCCGGAAGATTTACCTGGACATCCTCCAGAACGAGAAGTTGAGTTTTCCATTGATTTGATTCCTGGATCAAGGCCTATATCGAAGACCCCTTATAGAATGGCCACTGTAGAGTTAGTCGAACTAAAGAAACAACTAAAGGAATTGAGTAATAAGGGATTTATTCGCCCTAGTGTTTCTCCATGGGGAGCCCTGTTCTTTTTGTTAAAAAGAACGATGGATCTATGAGGTTATGTATCGACTACAGGGAGATCAATGCTATAACGATAAAGAACAAGTATCCCCTACCTCGTATTGATGATTTATTTGACCAACTGCATGGAGCTCAATACTTTTCAAAGATTGACCTTCGATCTGGATACCATCAGTTGTGTGTAAAGAAGGAAGACATTCCGAAGACAGCATTTCGAACCAGGTACGGGAATTACGAGTTTACTGTAATGCCATTTGGATTGACTAATGCACCCTCTGTATTCATGGATATGATGAATAGAGTTTTCAAGGAGTATCTCGATGAATTTGTGGTGGTATTTATTGATTATATCTTGGTATACTCCAAAACCTACAAAGATCATGAAAATCACTTGCGCATTATCTTGAAGTCTCTGAGGAGGCATGAATTATATGGAAAGTTTAGCAAGTGTGAATTCTGGCTTCAGGAGATTTCTTTTCTTGGCCATATTGTCTCTAAATATGGAATCTCTGTTGATCCTTCTAAGACCAAGGCAATCCAAGAATGGCCAGCACCTACGAGTATAACTGAGGTACGTAGTTTTATTGGTTTGGCAGGTTATTATCGACGTTTCGTCGATAATTTTGCCCGATTGGCTAACCCATTAACGAAGCTCACACGTAAAGGGGTTAAATTTGTTTGGACAAAAGAGTGTGAAGAATGTTTCGAAGAATTGAAGAAAAGATTAGTCAATGCTCCTATATTGACTCTACCATCGGGGAATGATGGGTTCATTATTTATAGTGATGCATCAAAGAAAGGACTTGGTTGTGTCCTTATGCAGAATGATAGAGTTATTGCCTATGCATCACGACAGTTGAAAATTCATGAACAAAACTATCCTACTCATGATCTTGAGTTAGCAGCTGTGATCTTTGCTTTGAAGATATGGAGGCACTACCTCTATGGTGAAAAATGTGAGATTTATACTGATCACAAGAGTTTGAAGTATATTTTCTCACAAAAAGAACTCAACATGAGGCAAAGGAGATGGCTTGAATTACTCAAGGATTATGATTGTACGATACACTACCACCCAGGGAAGGCAAACAAGGTGGCAGATGCTTTGAGTAGAAAAGACCATGGAGTTTTGAACAATATGAGAATTGAAAGGGATCCAATTTTCATGGAGCTAGTAAAGATGGACATGGGAATAACCAGGGAAGGTGAAACATCAATGCTTTTTCAAATGGTTGCCAAACCATAATTACTAGAAAGGATTAAGAGTTCTCAGACTGATGATGAAGAATTCCAAAAGAAGATTAAAGCTGTGAATGATGGGAGATTGAGAGACTTTGCGTATGAAGGTGGAATTTTGAAATTCGGGAAGAGACTTTGTGTTCCCAATATACCTGATCTAAAAAGGGAATTGCTGGATGATGCTCATAGTTCCAATTTCTCTATACACCCTGGGAGCACCAAAATGTATAGAGATTTGAAGGAACATTTTTGGTGGGACAACATGAAGAGGGAGATTGCTGATTTTGTGTCAAGATGTATGGTTTGTCAACAAGTGAAAGCTGGAAGGCAACAGCCTGGAGGAGTCATGCAACCTCTTCCCATACCGGAGTGGAAATGGGATAATATTACGATGGACTTTGTCATGGGGCTACCAAAGACTCCTAGAAGGAAAGATGCAATATGGGTTATTATCGATCGTCTTACCAAGTCAGCACATTTTCTTGCTATAAGAGAAGATCTACCCCTGGAACGTCTAGCAAGACTATATATTAATGAAGTTCTGAGACTTCATGGAGTACCCTTATCAATTGTTTCTGATCGTGATCCCCGTTTTACTTCAAGATTTTGGAAAAGTATTCAGAAATCCCTGGATACTGAACTTCATTTGAGCACTGCTTACCACCCTCAGACAGACGGACAATCAGAACGGACTATTCAGACCTTAGAAGACATGTTGAGATCTTGCTCACTTGATTTTCAGGGTATGTGGGATCAATATTTACCTCTGGTAGAATTTTCCTATAACAATAGCTTCCATTCGAGTATTCAGATGGCACCATATGAAGCGTTATACGGAAAGAGATGTCGTACACCAACCTGTTGGGATGACGTTGGTGAAAGAAAACTTGTAGGCCCAGAACTGGTGGAGGAAACTGTGGAAAAGGTGAAAGTAATCGAAAATCACATCAAAGCAGCTCAAAGTAGGCAGAATAGCTATGCCGATAATCGAAGGAAGGATTTGGAATTTCAAGTCGGTGATCATGTTTTCCTGAAGGTATCTCCGTGGAAGGGAGTCATACGTTTTGGTAAGAAAGGTAAATTGAGTCCCAGGTACATCGGACCTTTCGAAATTATAGAACGAATTGGGGTTGTAGCTTACCGATTGGCAATGCCGCCAAGTCTCTCCAAAGTTCACGATGTGTTCCACGTATCTCTGTTGAGGAAATACATGCCTGACCCAACGCATGTACTCACCTATGAGGAATTAGAACTGGAACCCGATCTTTCCTATTGTGAAGAGCCCGTCAGGATTCTTGATACAAGAGAACAAGTACTGAGAAACCGGACGACGCGTCTGGTAAAAGTTTTGTGGAGAAATCATAAGATGGAAGAGGCAACGTGGGAACCCGAGGAACTTATGATGAAGAACCACCCGAGTCTTTTTATGCAGTAATACCCTAGAAATTGCGAGGACGCAATTATTTGAAGGAGGGGAGAATGTAACACCCCAAGCTTCTACGGTACGTTTCCCTTTGAATAATGCGATAGCGTGTGTTGTACGCAACCTCGAGTTCTAACACACACCACAACTAATTAAACTAGCCGTTGTGAATAGTAATACCTAATTTTTGAAATTATATATATTTTATATTTGAAAATGGACTTCATTTTTGGATTCTGAATATCAAATTTAGCCTAAGGTGAAATTTTGGTACTTTTCGGATAACTTTCATATTTTGATGAATAGTGAAAATTACTAAATTTTAATTAAAAACAACTTTTTTAATCAAAATAATTAATAGTGATAAATTATGAATTTGAGTGGTTTTAAAGTATATTTAGAATATATTTTTACCATTTAATATAATATTGGTCATTGGACATAATTTTACAATTAAACCGAGCATAAACAAGTGTCAATCTTTTGATAGTTATTATCTCTTAAAAAACACGCTTTTTGTTTTGACAGCGGGAATTAATTTTAAATTAATTTCTGCCACTTCTGTGTTTTGAATTTAGAAAAATGGATTCCATATTTGGAATCAGGATGTTCAAATTGTGTAAATAGGTAACTTTTATTTTTAAAAATTTTGAATAATTACTGCGGTAAATATTTTATTTACCATGGTTAAGGGTAAATCCGGTAAATAAGGGTTAAAAAAATAATATTATAATAATACTAAATTACCATAAAACGTGTCTTAACCCTATTGGTTGATACATAGTCGACCATGGGAATCTTTGGGTCAATTTTGGGACCCCATTGATCCACTTGTAAGTGATAATGACACTTTATTTTAATTAAGTTAAAATGAATACAAAAATGGCATAAGCTTACATCTTTTAGAAGAACAATTTTTACATAGGGTTATACATGTTGGATTTTCGATTATAAATATTAATTAGAAAGCTAAAAAGATTTCCTACATAATGATATTTTATTTATAATTTTTAGACACTAAATAGGTTATTTTATTTATGACACAATGATGATGCAGTAATTACTATAATAGTGAAAAATTAAAATAATTGATATTATAAATACCCAAATAAATATAATATGAAACTTTTAATGAATTAAACTAATTTTATAGGCTAATATGATATATTAGGATTGATTTAATGGACTTTGTTCGAAGTAATAAATCTGTTATGAGTTTCACAAAAATCAACTATTGAATAGTGTCAAAATTGACATAAAAGAGTTCTTAAAACAAATATTATATTATTAATTGATATTAAATTCCTAAAAATCTAAGGTTCGGCCAAGATACTTATATTATGATAGGTTAATCATTAAGGGACCACTTGGGGGTCTC
Source organism: Viscum album (assembly GCA_963277665.1). NCBI lineage: Eukaryota > Viridiplantae > Streptophyta > Magnoliopsida > Santalales > Viscaceae > Viscum > Viscum album. The sequence continues at coordinate 394,138,756 of OY728146.1, forward strand.
TGGGATGTATATAGTAAGTTTATTAACCATAATATATAAAAATACAAAGAGACATTGTAAAAGTGAAACTAATTAACTTAGAGTTAATATTTAAAAATAAGGTTAATATAAGTACCCAAACCTGTCTAAATTCTATTGGATGAGTTGTGTTCGACCTATCCCCACCTCATCCTTTGAATAGTCAACTTTGGAGCCTTTAGAAACCGAATATGAATTTATTATAAATTAATATTTCTAGCTTTTCCAAAGGTGCCCCTCACCCCTCTTATAAAAGGGCACTCCTCCTTCTCATTTCTTCACACCTTCAAAGCCTTTTGGTTCAGCCAAACTCTGCCCAAATAATCTCCCAACATCCCTAACTACAACCTAGAGGCCTTAGTTTGATCAGAAAGCCAACCTAAGGAGCCCTTTTGATCAAATCAAAAGGAAGAACCCGAAGAAGAGGTAATGATTTCACCACCCTTTTCTAAGTTCATTTCTTCTTCCACTTCTTCTTCCTTTGTTCTTACCATTCTAAAATAATAACTCCAGTATCTCACATATACTGTGATGTTATTATAAGTATGGTACAACCATATTCAGTATTCTATCCACCCTTTGAATAACATGTCACCATACGTGCGTACGTACGGCTTACCGTCTCCACGTTGTGGTGTAATTGTTATTCAATATAATATTATTTGGATGGGTATAATAATGATGTGTAACTCATGTAAATAATAAATATAACATGTTAATGATTCTGTATATATGATATACCATTCATTTATGTATTATTTTAATATCAAAAGAATGATATTGTCGGTCGTGCGTACGTACGGACTATCGTCTCCACGAACGCGATGAGATTCATTCTCCATCGTATCCATTCAAGTATAATTATCATTTTATGATTTAAAAATGATGTTTAAGGACTTGATATCATTCTGGATATGAATAAGATACAACAAACATGGCTTATGTAACAAAACATATAAAAGAAAATGAGTAAGTTAACACCCGAAACGATGATAATTCTAAGATATTATTAATAAATCAATGTTAAAAGATCATATATGATATCATATTAATATATATGATTCTTGTATAATTTAATAACAATTATTTCACCATTATACAGGAGGTTAACCTACCCCAACCAAGGAAAAGTACAAGGTAAGGTTTATTTCACAATCTCTTCATTATCCGAGGTTGTTTATATGTAATAATCTACTGGGATCTCTTTATCATCCACATCCATGTTTCTTCGAAATGTATTTCAAAACATTTTTAATATTTACAAGAATATGTGTTAAAGTCATTTCTACCCTTGTTTGACTTTTTATAAGAGGTTTATAAAGGAATCATTCCGTCGTTTTCAAAACAAGGTCCTTTTTAACCTTTTCGACAGAATTGAGGTAAGAATGTTTTTTTAACTTATACGGCGGGTGCGGTTATTTTACGCCGTTATAAAATCTTCAAAGCTTTCTTTACAAGCTTATAAGAATATTTTCAAAGAAAATGTTTTATTTTATATGGATCTTAAATGATTTTAAAATAAAAGGAGATATTTCTTTAAAAAGAATTTTGATTTCATCTATGTCAACATCATTTGATGGATTTTAAGATTATTTGAAGTTGATTTATTATGATACAAAACTTCTATATTGTATTGAAGGTTTTGTGATATGTTTGACTGTGGATGTGCTATTTTTATACCATTCATAGTTTATTGTGAAAGTATTGACATTTCGTATGCTAGTTTTAATACGAATGTTTATGTTATGATTAAACCTTTTCATATGGGAATGCATTGGACTTAATAAGTGACGGGTGGAGCCCGCTATAGCTCCTCGATGCATCGGTAGGTCTCATGAGACAAACTAGTGTCTTGGCACAAGGCCTTGAAAAAATCTTATTTGTAGTCTTGGCACGAGGCCTTGGCTATGTGGTTATGATAGTCTGGCATTATGCATTCCAACATTATGAAAGTGGTTATTGATATTGCATGTGATTATTCGATTAGTAGAATATCCATGTGAACAAGTAAATGGCATTATTTCATTTTACTTTTGCCATACTATGTTGAAGTTCAATTTTAAAAGGCTTTTGTTTTAGTAATTCATTGCCTTAAATGTTTATGCTTATTTTGAATGTTCCGCTATATTGTTATCCTTACTGGGCATTTGAGCTCACCCCTTTTCTATGTTTTATTTTTCCCAGGTAGTGAAGAAGTAAATTATGATTGACTTGCAGGGATATTATGAGGGGTTTATAGTGTGGACGTTGGAAACATTATGTTGTTGTAGTAGTTTTTCATTTTATGATGTAATGTAAAACTTATGAATATATCTAGTGTTTCCAAGGCTACTAAACTAATCGGTGTTTCGGGATTTGATCTTTCTTGTGATCATGCCAATGTTATGTAATTAATGCACCGACTCTGGGTAGCTGGGGTCGGGGCGTTACAGTTGGTATCAGAGGAAGTTTAGTACAAACCTTGGAACCTAGATTTAGATAAACTCTGATTAGAGCACGTAGACCTAAGATGAACTTTGAGGATTAGTATAGAAGAACTTCCTAGAATTTTGGTATTGTAGAGATTTTTTGAGTTTTCCGAGCAATACATCCCTGTCTGGATACGAGCAGGTAGAGGCGGCTCTGGCACAGATGTACCTAGGGGTAAAACCCGAAAACACCGCTTTGAGCTAGACTCGAACGGGAACTGGTGCACGACAACGGGCCTTGCTGCACTCTTGGTTACGACACTCCCGGGGGATATGCTTAGGATAACTCTCATTTTCTTTACAAATCATTATGAAGGGTTTATGAGTATATACTTCCTCAAAGAAAACATTTTTATGATTATGGATTATATCCATAAATAGTTCAATTTATGTTAAGTGTTTTATAAGTATGGGATTATGTATTTTGATTCATAAACTGATCTAGTTTATGCCATTGTTTAGAAATGGCGCCTAGTGGAAGAAATGGAAACTGTATCAATGCACGCACTCCATGTAGGGATTGCCCTCCTGCTCAAGATAATTATAGTGGGGATGGTGATGCAACTGGTGCTGATCAGCTAATCACCGTACTGGGACAACTTACTCAGGTTATGAATAATAACCTTACCCGTATGGAGCACCCTGATCCGCAGCGTGGAGGATCAATGTTAGATCGATTCATGAGACAACAACCACCAACGTTCAATGGGAGTACAAATCCCTTAGTAGCTGAGCAATGGATATTTTCCCTAGAGAAAATATTTCAGGCTTTGGGGAGACCATGGCAGTTTACCGCCTCACTGGAGATGCTGATCAATGGTGGTCATTGATTCAAAACATGAAGGAAGATGATGAAGTATCAAACATGGAATGGAGGGAGTTCAAAGATCTGTTTTTAGAAAAATACTTTCCTCGCGACCATCGAGCAGATATGGAAAGGCAATTTCTGAGTCTGAGACAAAAGGAGGATGATAATGTCACAAAGTATGAGTCTAACTTTACAAGGTTAGCGAGGTATGCTGGAGATTATATTCGCAACCCAAGAAGTAAGATTGATCGTTTCTTTGATGGGTTAAAACCATTTCTCCGTCGAGCATTAGTCTCACAATCCTTTTCGTCGTACGAAGACATTGTCTCATGTGCTATCAAGACCGAAAAAGAATTCTCTAAGTCTTATGACTTTAAAGCGAAGCAAGAGAAGAAGAGACCTTCTGATCAATCTGGGAATGGAAATAAGGGGAAGAAGGGAAAGGTTGAATATCCATCTTGTGGTAAATGCGGGAAGAAACATCCTGGTACTTGCTTGAAGGGAATGGGAGTCTGTTACAAGTGTGGTGAAAAAGGCCACCAAGCTCATGATTGAAAGGGGAAGAAGGAAGCTACCAACGTTCAGTGCTACAATTGCAGGGAGATGGGGCATTATGCAAATGCATGTCCTAAGCGTCAGGAGAACTTACCTCAGAAAAGGCCAAGGGATCAAGGCCAGGCTTATGCTATCACTACTGCTGAGGTAGAAACTCCGAAAGACGTGGTGGCAGGTAATTTAATGGTTTCCTCAAGTTTAGAAAATGCATTATTTGATTCTGGATCATCGCATTGTTTCATATCTTCCCAGTTTGCTATGAAAATTAGATATTTCCAATTTGATTTAATAAGGGAGTTGTCGGTTAAAACTCCTAAGGGAAGTATCGTTGCAACAACGTTTTGTGAATCAGTCCCCATTAGAGCACATAAATTTTCTTTATCTGCTGATCTCATCGTCATACCTATGATTGAGTTTGATATAATCCTCGGTATGGACTGGCTATCGGACTATGATGCGAAGATTTATTGTAAGAAGAAAGAGGTTACGATTCTTGATGATAATGATAAGGAACACCTTATTTTTAGAGCAGAATCGTCACCACCTAATTCTTATTTAGACCCACCCCCAGTAGCTCAACTTAATTCAATTATTGGGGAGGAAGAGAATGAAGTAACTATCGGTGAGGAAAGGAATGTTCAAATAGAAGATGTACCTGTTGTGAAAGAATTTGTAGATGTATTTCCGGAAGATTTACCTGGACATCCTCCAGAACGAGAAGTTGAGTTTTCCATTGATTTGATTCCTGGATCAAGGCCTATATCGAAGACCCCTTATAGAATGGCCACTGTAGAGTTAGTCGAACTAAAGAAACAACTAAAGTAATTGAGTAATAAGGGATTTATTCGCCCTAGTGTTTCTCCATGGGGAGCCCCTGTTCTTTTTGTTAAAAAGAACGATGGATCTATGAGGTTATGTATCGACTACAGGGAGATCAATGCTATAACGATAAAGAACAAGTATCCCCTACCTCGTATTGATGATTTATTTGACCAACTGCATGGAGCTCAATACTTTTCAAAGATTGACCTTCGATCTGGATACCATCAGTTGTGTGTAAAGAAGGAAGACATTCCGAAGACAGCATTTCGAACCAGGTACGGGCATTACGAGTTTACTATAATGCCATTTGGATTGACTAATGCACCCTCTGTATTCATGGATCTGATGAATAGAGTTTTCAAGGAGTATCTCGATGAATTTATGGTGGTATTTATTGATGATATCTTGGTATACTCCAAAACCTACAAAGATCATGAAAATCACTTGCGCATTATCTTAAAGACTCTGAGGAGGCATGAATTATATGGAAAGTTTAGCAAGTGTGAATTCTGGCTTCAGGAGATTTCTTTTCATGGCCATATTGTCTCTAAAGATGGAATCTCTGTTGATCCTTCTAAGACCAAGGCAATCCAAGAATGGCCAGCACCTACGAGTATAACTGAGGTACGTAGTTTTATTGGTTTGGCAGGTTATTATCGACGTTTCGTCCAGAATTTTGCCCGATTGGCTAACCCATTAACGAAGCTCACACGTAAAGGGGTTAAATTTGTTTGGACAAAAGAGTGTGAAGAATGTTTCGAAGAATTGAAGAAAAGATTAGTCAATGCTCCTATATTGACTCTACCATCGGGGAATGATGGGTTCGTTATTTATAGTGATGCATCAAAGAAAGGACTTGGTTGTGTCCTTATGCAGAATGATAGAGTTATTGCCTATGCATCACGACAGTTGAAAATTCATGAACAAAACTATCCTACTCATGATCTTGAGTTAGCAGCTGTGATCTTTGCTTTGAAGATATGGAGGCACTACCTCTATGGTGAAAAATGTGAGATTTATACTGATCACAAGAGTTTGAAGTATATTTTCTCACAAAAAGAACTCAACATGAGGCAAAGGAGATGGCTTGAATTACTCAAGGATTATGATTGTACGATACACTACCACCCAGGGAAGGCAAACAAGGTGGCAGATGCTTTGAGTAGAAAAGACCATGGAGTTTTGAACAATATGAGAATTGAAAGGGATCCAATTTTCATGGAGCTAGTAAAGATGGACATGGGAATAACCAGGGAAGGTGAAACATCAATGCTTTTTCAAATGGTTGCCAAACCATCATTACTAGAAAGGATTAAGAGTTCTCAGACTGATGATGAAGAATTCCAAAAGAAGATTAAAGCTGTGAATGATGGGAGATTGAGAGACTTTGCGTATGAAGGTGGAATTTTGAAATTCGGGAAGAGACTTTGTGTTCCCAATATACCTAATCTAAAAAGGGAATTGCTGGATGATGCTCATAGTTCCAATTTCTATATACACCCTGGGAGCACCAAAATGTATAGAGATTTGAAGGAACATTTTTGGTGGGACAACATGAAGAGGGAGATTGCTGATTTTGTGTCAAGATGTATGGTTTGTCAACAAGTGAAAGCTGGAAGGCAACAGCCTGGAGGAGTCATGCAACCTCTTCCCATACCGGAGTGGAAATGGGATAATATTACGATGGACTTTGTCATGGGGCTACCAAAGACTCCTAGAAGGAACGATGCAATATGGGTTATTGTCGATCGTCTTACCAAGTCAGCACATTTTCTTGCTATAAGAGAAGATCTACCCCTGGAACGTCTAGCAAGACTATATATTAATGAAGTTCTGAGACTTCATGGAGTACCCTTATCAATTGTTTCTGATCGTGATCCCCATTTTACTTCAAGATTTTGGAAAAGTCTTCAGAAATCCCTGGATACTGAACTTCATTTGAGCACTGCTTACCACCCTCAGACAGACGGACAATCAGAACGGACTATTCAGACCTTAGAAGACATGTTGAGATCTTGCTCACTTGATTTTCAGGGTATGTGGGATCAATATTTACCTCTGGTAGAATTTTCCTATAACAATAGCTTCCATTCGAGTATTCAGATGGCACCATATGAAGCGTTATACGGAAAGAGATGTCGTACACCAACCTGTTGGGATGACGTTGGTGAAAGAAAACTTGTAGGCCCAGAACTGGTGGAGGAAACGGTGGAAAAGGTGAAAGTAATCCAAAATCACATCAAAGCAGCTCAAAGTAGGCAGAAGAGCTATGCCGATAATCGAAGGAAGGATTTGGAATTTCAAGTCGGTGATCATGTTTTCCTGAAGGTATCTCCTTGGAAGGGAGTCATACGTTTTGGTAAGAAAGGTAAATTGAGTCCCAGGTACATCGGACCTTTCGAAATTATAGAACGAATTGGGGTTGTAGCTTACCGATTGGCAATGCCGCCAAGTCTCTCCAAAGTTCACGATGTGTTCCACGTATCTCTGTTGAGGAAATACATGCCTGACCCAACGCATGTACTCACCTATGAGGAATTAGAACTGGAACCCGATCTTTCCTATTGTGAAGAGCCCGTCAGGATTCTTGATACAAGATAACAAGTACTGTGAAACCGGACGACGCGTCTGGTAAAAGTTTTGTGGAGAAATCATAAGATGGAAGAGGCAACGTGGGAACCCGAGGAACTTATGATGAAGAACCACCCGAGTCTTTTTATGCAGTAATACCCTAGAAATTGCGAGGACGCAATTATTTGAAGGAGGGGAGAATGTAACACCCCAAGCTTCTACGGTACGTTTCCCTTTGAATAATGCGATAGCGTGTGTTGTACGCAACCTCGAGTTCTAACACACACCACAACTAATTAAACTAGCCGTTGTGAATAGTAATACCTAATTTTTGAAATTATATATATTTTATATTTGAAAATGGACTTCATTTTTGGATTCTGAATATCAAATTTAGCCTAAGGTGAAATTTTGGTACTTTTCGGATAACTTTCATATTTTGATGAATAGTGAAAATTACTAAATTTTAATTAAAAACAACTTTTTTAATCAAAATAATTAATAGTGATAAATTATGAATTTGAGTGGTTTTAAAGTATATTTAGAATATATTTTTACCATTTAATATAATATTGGTCATTGGACATAATTTTACAATTAAACCGAACATAAACAAGTGTCAATCTTTTGATAGTTATTATCTCTTAAAAAACACGCTTTTTGTTTTGACAGCGGGAATTAATTTTAAATTAATTTCTGCCACTTCTGTGTTTTGAATTTAGAAAAATGGATTCCATATTTGGAATCAGGATGTTCAAATTTTGTAAATAGGTAACTTTTATTTTTAGACATTTTGAATAATTACTGCGGTAAATATTTTATTTACCATTGTTAAGGGTAAATCCGGTAAATAAGGGTTAAAAAAATAATATTATAATAATACTAAATTACCATAAAACGTGTCTTAACCCTATTGGTTGATACATAGTCGACCATGGGCATCTTTGGGTCAATTTTGGGACCCCATTGATCCACTTGTAAGTGATAATGACACTTTATTTTAATTAAGTTAAAATGAATACAAAAATGGCATAAGCTTACATCTTTTAGAAGAACAATTTTTACATAGGGTTATACATGTTGGATTTTCGATTATAAATATTCATTAGAAATATAAAAAGATTTCCTACATAATGATATTTTATTTATACTTTTTAGACACTAAATAGGTTATTTTAGTTATGACACAATGATGATGCAGTAATTACTATAATAGTGAAAAATTAAAATAATTGATATTATAAATACCCAAATAAATATAATATGAAACTTTTAATGAATTAAACTAATTTTCTAGGCTAATATGATATATTAAGATTGATTTAATGGACTTTGTTCGAAGTAATAAATCTGTTATGAGTTTCACAAAAATCAACTATTGAATAGTGTCAAAATTGACATAAAAGAGTTCTTAAAACAAATATTATATTATTAATTGATATTAAATTCCTAAAAATCTAAGGATCGGCCAAGATACTTATATTATTATAGGTTAATCATTAATGGACCACTTGGGGGTCTCTGGGATGTATATAGTAAGTTTATTAACCATAATATATAAAAATACAAAGAGACATTGTAAAAGTGAAACTAATTAACTTAGAGTTAATATTTAAAAATAAGGTTAATATAAGTACCCAAACCTGTCTAAATTCTATTGGATGAGCTGTTTTCGACCTATCCCCACCTCATACTTTGAATAGTCAACTTTGGAGCCTTTAGAAACCGAATATGAATTTATTATAAATTAATATTTCTAGCTTTTCCAAAGGTGCCCCTCACCCCTCTTATAAAAGGGCACTCCTCCTTCTCATTTCTTCACACCTTCAAAGCCTTTTGGTTCGGCCAAACTCTGCCCAAATAATCTCCCAACATCCCTAACTACAACCTAGAGGCCTTAGTTTGATCAGAAAGCCAACCTATGGAGCCCTTTTGATCAAATCAAAAGGAAGAACCCGAAGAAGAGGTAATGATTTCACCACCCTTTTCTAAGTTCATTTCTTCTTCCACTTCTTCTTCCTTTGTTCTTACCATTCTAAAATAATAACTCCAGTATCTCACATATACTGTGATGTTATTATAAGTATGGTACAACCATATTCAGTATTCTATCCACCCTTTGAATAACATGTCACCATACGTGCGTACGTACGGCTTACCGTCTCCACGTTGTGGTGTAATTTTTATTCAATATAATATTATTTGGATGGGTATAATAATGATGTGTAACTCATGTAAATAATAAATATAACATGTTAATGATTCTTTATATATGATATACCATTCATTTATGTATTATTTTAATATCAAAAGAATGATATTGTCGCTCGTGCGTACGTACGGACTACCGTCTCCACGAACGCGATGAGATTCATTCTCCATCGTATCCATTCAAGTATAATTATCATTTTATGATTTAAAAATGATGTTTAAGGACTTGATATCATTCTGGATATGAATAAGATACAACAAACATGGCTTATGTAACAAAACATATAAAATAAAATGAGTAAGTTAACACCCGAAACGATGATAATTCTAAGATATTATTAATAAATCAATGTTAAAAGATCATATATGATATCATATTAATATATATGATTCTTGTATAATTTAATAACAATTATTTCACCATTATACAGGAGGTTAACCTACCCCAACCAAGGAAAAGTACAAGGTAAGGTTTATTTCACAATCTCTTCATTATCCGAGGTTGTTTATATGTAATAATCTACTGGGATCTCTTTATCATCCACATCCATGTTTCTTCGAAATGTATTTCAAAACATTTTTAATATTTACAAGAATATGTGTTAAAGTCATTTCTACCCTTGTTTGACTTTTTATAAGAGGTTTATAAAGGAATCATTGCGTCGTTTTCAAATCAAGGTCCTTTTTAACCTTTTCGACAGAATTGAGGTAAGAATGTTTTTTTAACTTATACGGCGGGTGCGGTTATTTTACGCCGTTATAAAATCTTCAAAGCTTTCCTTACAAGCTTATAAGAATATTTTCAAAGAAAATGTTTTATTTTATATGGATCTTAAATGATTTTAAAATAAAAGGAGATATTTCTTTAAAAAGAATTTTGATTTCATCTATGTCAACATCCTTTGATGGATTTTAAGATTATTTGAAGTTGATTTATTATGATACAAAACATCTATATTGTATTGAAGGTTTTGTGATATGTTTGACTGTGGATGTGCTATTTTTATACCATTCATAGTTTATTGTGAAAGTATTGACATTTCGTATGCTAGTTTTAATACGAATGTTTATGTTATGATTAAACCTTTTCATATGGGAATGCATTGGACTTAATAAGTGACGGGTGGAGCCCGCTATAGCTCCTCGATGCATCGGTAGGTCTCATGAGACAAACTAGTGTCTTGGCACAAGGCCTTGAAAAAATCTTATTTGTAGTCTTGGCACGAGGCCTTGGCTATGTGGTTATGATAGTCTGGCATTATGCATTCCAACATTATGAAAGTGGTTATTGATATTGCATGTGATTATTCGATTAGTAGAATATCCATGTGAACAAGTAAATGGAATTATTTCATTTTACTTTTGCCATACTATGTTGAAGTTCAATTTTAAAAGGCTTTTGTTTTAGTAATTCATTGCCTTAAATGTTTATGCTTATTTTGAATGTTCCGCTATATTGTTATCCTTACTGGGCATTTGAGCTCACCCCTTTTCTATGTTTTATTTTTCCCAGGTAGTGAAGAAGTAAATTATGATTGACTTGCAGGGATATTATGAGGGGTTTATAGTGTGGACGTTGGAAACATTATGTTGTTGTAGTAGTTTTTCATTTTATGATGTAATGTAAAACTTATGAATATATCTAGTGTTTCCAAGGCTACTAAACTAATCGGTGTTTCGGGATTTGATCTTTCTTGTGATCATGCCAATGTTATGTAATTAATGCACCGACTCTGGGTAGCTGGGGTCGGGGCGTTACAGTTGGTATCAGAGGAAGTTTAGTACAAACCTTGGAACCTAGATTTAGATAAACTCTGATTAGAGCACGTAGACCGAAGATGAACTTTGAGGATTAGTATAGAAGAACTTCCTAGAATTTTGGTATTGTAGAGATTTTTTGAGTTTTCCGAGCAATACATCCCTGTCTGGATACGAGCAGGTAGAGGCGGCTCTGGCACAGATGTACCTAGGGGTAAAACCCGAAAACACCGCTTTGAGCTAGACTCGAACGGGAACTGGTGCACGACAACGGGCCTTGCTGCACTCTTGGTTACGACACTCCCGGGGGATATGCTTAGGATAACTCTCATTTTCTTTACAAATCATTATGAAGGGTTTATGAGTATATACTTACTCAAAGAAAACATTTTTATGATTATGGATTATATCCATAAATAGTTCAATTTATGTTAAGTGTTTTATAAGTATGGGATTATGTATTTTGATTCATAAACTGATCTAGTTTATGCCATTGTTTAGAAATGGCGCCTAGTGGAAGAAATGGAAACTGTATCAATGCACGCACTCCATGTAGGGATTGCCCTCCTGCTCAAGATAATTATAGTGGGGCTGGTGATGCAACTGGTGCTGATCAGCTAATCACCGTACTGGGACAACTTACTCAGGTTATGAATAATAACCTTACCCGTATGGAGCACCCTGATCCGCAGCGTGGAGGATCAATGTTAGATCGATTCATGAGACAACAACCACCAACGTTCAATGGGAGTACAAATCCCTTAGTAGCTGAGCAATGGATATTTTCCATAGAGAAAATATTTCAGGCTTTGGGGAGTAGTGAAAGGGAAAAAGTTACCATGGCAGTTTACCGCCTCACTGGAGATGCTGATCAATGGTGGTCATTGATTCAAAACATGAAGGAAGATGATGAAGTATCAAACATGGAATGGAGGGAGTTCAAAGATCTGTTTTTAGAAAAATACTTTCCTCGCGACCATCGAGCAGATATGGAAAGGCAATTTCTGAGTCTGAGACAAAAGGAGGATGATAATGTCACAAAGTATGAGGCTAACTTTACAAGGTTAGCGAGGTATGCTGGAGATTATATTCGCAACCCAAGAAGTAATATTGATCGTTTCTTTGATGGGTTAAAACCATTTCTCCGTCGAGCATTAGTCTCACAATCCTTTTCGTCGTACGAAGACATTGTCTCATGTGCTATCAAGACCGAAAAAGAATTCTCTAAGTCTTATGACTTTAAAGCGAAGCAAGAGAAGAAGAGACCTTCTGATCAATCTGGGAATGGAAATAAGGGGAAGAAGGGAAAGGTTGAATATCCATCTTGTGGTAAATGCGGGAAGAAACATCCTGGTACTTGCTTGAAGGGAATGGGAGTCTGTTACAAGTGTGTGAAAAAGGCCACCAAGCTCATGATTGCAAGGGGAAGAAGGAAGCTACCAACGTTCAGTGCTACAATTGCAGGGAGATGGGGAATTATGCAAATGCATGTCCTAAGCGTCAGGAGAACTTACCTCAGAAAAGGCCAAGGGATCAAGGCCAGGCTTATGTTATCACTACTGCTGAGGTAGAAACTCCGAAAGACGTGGTGGCAGGTAATTTAATGGTTTCCTCAAGTTTAGAAAATGCATTATTTGATTCTGGATCATCGCATTGTTTCATATCTTCCCAGTTTGCTATGAAAATTAGATATTTCCAATTTGATTTAATAAGGGAGTTGTCGGTTAAAACTCCTAAGGGAAGTATCGTTGCAACAACGTTTTGTGAATCAGTCCCCATTAGAGCACATAAATTTTCTTTATCTGCTGATCTCATCGTCATACCTATGATTGAGTTCGATATAATCCTCGGTATGGACTGGCTTTCGGACTATGATGCGAAGATTTATTGTAAGAAGAAAGAGGTTACGATTCTTGATGATAATGATAAGGAACACCTTATTTTTAGAGCAGAATCGTCACCACCTAATTCTTATTTAGACCGACCCCCAGTAGCTCAACTTAATTCAATTATTGGGGAGGAAGAGAATGAAGTAACTATCGGTGAGGAAAGGAATGTTCAAATAGAAGATGTACCTGTTGTGAAAGAATTTGTAGATGTATTTCCGGAAGATTTACCTGGACATCCTCCAGAACGAGAAGTTGAGTTTTCCATTGATTTGATTCCTGGATCAAGGCCTATATCGAAGACCCCTTATAGAATGGCCACTGTAGAGTTAGTCGAACTAAAGAAACAACTAAAGTAATTGAGTAATAAGGGATTTATTCGCCCTAGTGTTTCTCCATGGGGAGCCCCTGTTCTTTTTGTTAAAAAGAACGATGGATCTATGAGGTTATGTATCGACTACAGGGAGATCAATGCTATAACGATAAAGAACAAGTATCCCCTACCTCGTATTGATGATTTATTTGACCAACTGCATGGAGCTCAATACTTTTCAAAGATTGACCTTCGATCTGGATACCATCAGTTGTGTGTAAAGAAGGAAGACATTCCGAAGACAGCATTTCGAACCAGGTACGGGCATTACGAGTTTACTGTAATGCCATTTGGATTGACTAATGCACCCTCTGTATTCATGGATCTGATGAATAGAGTTTTCAAGGAGTATCTCGATGAATTTGTGGTGGTATTTATTGATGATATCTTGGTATACTCCAAAACCTACAAAGATCATGAAAATCACTTGCGCATTATCTTGAAGACTCTGAGGAGGCATGAATTATATGGAAAGTTTAGCAAGTGTGAATTCTGGCTTCAGGAGATTTCTTTTCTTGGCCATATTGTCTCTAAAGATGGAATCTCTGTTGATCCTTCTAAGACCAAGGCAATCCAAGAATGGCCAGCACCTACGAGTATAACTGAGGTACGTAGTTTTATTGGTTTGGCAGGTTATTATCGACGTTTCGTCCAGAATTTTGCCCGATTGGCTAACCCATTAACGAAGCTCACACGTAAAGGGGTTAAATTTGTTTGGACAAAAGAGTGTGAAGAATGTTTCGAAGAATTGAAGAAAAGATTAGTCAATGCTCCTATATTGACTCTACCATCGGGGAATGATGGGTTCGTTATTTATAGTGATGCATCAAAGAAAGGACTTGGTTGTGTCCTTATGCAGAATGATAGAGTTATTGCCTATGCATCACGACAGTTGAAAATTCATGAACAAAACTATCCTACTCATGATCTTGAGTTAGCAGCTGTGATCTTTGCTTTGAAGATATGGAGGCACTACCTCTATGGTGAAAAATGTGAGATTTATACTGATCACAAGAGTTTGAAGTATATTTTCTCACAAAAAGAACTCAACATGAGGCAAAGGAGATGGCTTGAATTACTCAAGGATTATGATTGTACGATACACTACCACCCAGGGAAGGCAAACAAGGTGGCAGATGCTTTGAGTAGAAAAGACCATGGAGTTTTGAACAATATGAGAATTGAAAGGGATCCAATTTTCATGGAGCTAGTAAAGATGGACATGGGAATAACCAGGGAAGGTGAAACATCAATGCTTTTTCAAATGGTTGCCAAACCATCATTACTAGAAAGGATTAAGAGTTCTCAGACTGATGATGAATAATTCCAAAAGAAGATTAAAGCTGTGAATGATGGGAGATTGAGAGACTTTGCGTATGAAGGTGGAATTTTGAAATTCAGGAAGAGACTTTGTGTTCCCAATATACCTGATCTAAAAAGGGAATTGCTGGATGATGCTCATAGTTCCAATTTCTCTATACACCCTGGGAGCACCAAAATGTATAGAGATTTGAAGGAACATTTTTGGTGGGACAACATGAAGAGGGAGATTGCTGATTTTGTGTCAAGATGTATGGTTTGTCAACAAGTGAAAGCTGGAAGGCAACAGCCTGGAGGAGTCATGCAACCTCTTCCCATACCGGAGTGGAAATGGGATAATATTACGATGGACTTTGTCATGGGGCTACCAAAGACTCCTAGAAGGAACGATGCAATATGGGTTATTGTCGATCGTCTTACCAAGTCAGCACATTTTCTTGCTATAAGAGAAGATCTACCCCTGGAACGTCTATCAAGACTATATATTAATGAAGTTCTGAGACTTCATGGAGTACCCTTATCAATTGTTTCTGATCGTGATCCCCGTTTTACTTCAAGATTTTGGAAAAGTCTTCAGAATTCCCTGGATACTGAACTTCATTTGAGCACTGCTTACCACCCTCAGACAGACGGACAATCAGAACGGACTATTCAGACCTTAGAAGACATGTTGAGATCTTGCTCACTTGATTTTCAGGGTATGTGGGATCAATATTTACCTTTGGTAGAATTTTCCTATAACAATAGCTTCCATTCGAGTATTCAGATGGCACCATATGAAGCGTTATACGGAAAGAGATGTCGTACACCAACCTGTTGGGATGACGTTGGTGAAAGAAAACTTGTAGGCCCAGAACTGGTGGAGGAAACGGTGGAAAATGTGAAAGTAATCCAAAATCACATCAAAGCAGCTCAAAGTAGGCAGAAGAGCTATGCCGATAATCGAAGGAAGGATTTGGAATTTCAAGTCGGTGATCATGTTTTCCTGAAGGTATCTCCGTGGAAGGGAGTCATACGTTTTGGTAAGAAAGGTAAATTGAGTCCCAGGTACATCGGACCTTTCGAAATTATAGAACGAATTGGGGTTGTAGCTTACCGATTGGCAATGCCGCCAAGTCTCTCCAAAGTTCACGATGTGTTCCACGTATCTCTGTTGAGGAAATACATGCCTGACCCAACGCATGTACTCACCTATGAGGAATTAGAACTGGAACCCGATCTTTCCTATTGTGAAGAGCCCGTCAGGATTCTTGATACAAGATAACAAGTACTGTGAAACCGGACGACGCGTCTGGTAAAAGTTTTGTGGAGAAATCATAAGATGGAAGAGGCAACGTGGGAACCCGAGGAACTTATGATGAAGAACCACCCGAGTCTTTTTATGCAGTAATACCCTAGAAATTGCGAGGACGCAATTATTTGAAGGAGGGGAGAATGTAACACCCCAAGCTTCTACGGTACGTTTCCCTTTGAATAATGCGATAGCGTGTGTTGTACGCAACCTCGAGTTCTAACACACACCACAACTAATTAAACTAGCCGTTGTGAATAGTAATACCTAATTTTTGAAATTATATATATTTTATATTTGAAAATGGACTTCATTTTTGGATTCTGAATATCAAATTTAGCCTAAGGTGAAATTTTGGTACTTTTCGGATAACTTTCATATTTTGATGAATAGTGAAAATTACTAAATTTTAATTAAAAACAACTTTTTTAATCAAAATAATTAATAGTGATAAATTATGAATTTGAGTGGTTTTAAAGTATATTTAGAATATATTTTTACCATTTAATATAATATTGGTCATTGGACATAATTTTACAATTAAACCGAACATAAACAAGTGTCAATCTTTTGATAGTTATTATCTCTTAAAAAACACGCTTTTTGTTTTGACAGCGGGAATTAATTTTAAATTAATTTCTGCCACTTCTGTGTTTTGAATTTAGAAAAATGGATTCCATATTTGGAATCAGGATGTTCAAATTGTGTAAATAGGTAACTTTTATTTTTAGACATTTTGAATAATTACTGCGGTAAATATTTTATTTACCATGGTTAAGGGTAAATCCGGTAAATAAGGGTTAAAAAAATAATATTATAATAATACTAAATTACCATAAAACGTGTCTTAACCCTATTGGTTGATACATAGTCGACCATGGGCATCTTTGGGTCAATTTTGGGACCCCATTGATCCACTTGTACGTGATAATGACACTTTATTTTAATTAAGTTAAAATGAATACAAAAATGGCATAAGCTTACATCTTTTAGAAGAACAATTTTTACATAGGGTTATACATGTTGGATTTTCGATTATAAATATTCATTAGAAATCTAAAAAGATTTCCTACATAATGATATTTTATTTATAATTTTTAGACACTAAATAGGTTATTTTATTTATGACACAATAATGATGAAGTAATTACTATAATAGTGAAAAATTAAAATAATTGATATTATAAATACCCAAATAAATATAATATGAAACTTTTAATGAATTAAACTAATTTTCTAGGCTAATATGATATATTAGTATTGATTTAATGGAATTTTTTCGAAGTAATAAATCTGTTATGAGTTTCACAAAAAATCAACTATTGAATAGTGTCAAAATTGACATAAAAGAGTTCTTAAAACAAATATTATATTATTAATTGATATTAAATTCCTAAAAATCTAAGGATCGGCCAAGATACTTATATTATGATAGGTTAATCATTAATGGACCACTTGGGGGTCTCTGGGATGTATATAGTAAGTTTATTAACCATAATATATAAAAATACAAAGAGACATTGTAAAAGTGAAACTAATTAACTTAGAGTTAATATTTAAAAATAAGGTTAATATAAGTACCCAAACCTGTCTAAATTCTATTGGATGAGTTGTTTTCGACCTATCCCCACCTCATCCTTTGAATAGTCAACTTTGGAGCCTTTAGAAAGCGAATATGAATTTATTATAAATTAATATTTCTAGCTTTTCCAAAGGTGCCCCTCACCCCTCTTATAAAAGGGCACTCCTCCTTCTCATTTCTTCACACCTTCAAAGCCTTTTGGTTCGGCCAAACTCTGCCCAAAAAATCTTCCAACATCCCTAACTACAACCTAGAGGCCTTAGTTTGATCAGAAAGCCAACCTAAGGAGCCCTTTTGATCAAATCAAAAGGAAGAACCCGAAGAAGAGGTAATGATTTCACCACCCTTTTCTAAGTTCATTTCTTCTTCCACTTCTTCTTCCTTTGTTCTTACCATTCTAAAATAATAACTCCAGTATCTCACATATACTGTGATGTTATTATAAGTATGGTACAACCATATTCAGTATTCTATCCACCCTTTGAATAACATGTCACCATACGTGCGTACGTACGGCTTACCGTCTCCACGTTGTGGTGTAATTGTTATTCAATATAATATTATTTGGATGAGTATAATAATGATGTGTAACTCATGTAAATAATAAATATAACATGTTAATGATTCTGTATATATGATATACCATTCATTTATATATTATTTTAATATCAAAAGAATGATATTGTCGCTCGTGCGTACGTACGGACTACCGTCTCCACGAACGCGATGAGATTCATTCTCCATCGTATCCATTCAAGTATAATTATCATTTTATGATTTAAAAATGATGTTTAAGGACTTGATATCATTCTGGATATGAATAAGATACAACAAACATGGCTTATGTAACAAAACATATAAAAGAAAATGAGTAAGTTAACACCCGAAACGATGATAATTCTAAGATATTATTAATAAATCAATGTTAAAAGATCATATATGATATCATATTAATATATATGATTCTTGTATAATTTAATAACACTTATTTCACCATTATACAGGAGGTTAACCTACCCCAACCAAGGAAAAGTACAAGGTAAGGGTTATTTCACAATCTCTTCATTATCCGAGGTTGTTTATATGTAATAATCTACTGGGATCTCTTTATCATCCACATCCATGTTTCTTCGAAATGTATTTCAAAACATTTTTAATATTTACAAGAATATGTGTTAAAGTCATTTATACCCTTGTTTGACTTTTTATAAGAGGTTTATAAAGGAATCTTTCCGTCGTTTTCAAAACAAGGTCCTTTTTATCCTTTTCGACAGAATTGAGGTAAGAATGTTTTTTTAACTTATATGGCGGGTGCGGTTATTTTACGCCGTTATAAAATCTTCAAAGCTTTCCTTACAAGCTTATAAGAATATTTTCAAAGAAAATGTTTTATTTTATATGGATCTTAAATGATTTTAAAATAAAAGGAGATATTTCTTTAAAAAGAATTTTGATTTCATCTATGTCAACATCCTTTGATGGATTTTTAGATTATTTGAAGTTGATTTATTATGATACAAAACTTCTATATTGTATTGAAGGTTTTGTGATATGTTTGACAGTGGATGTGCTATTTTTATACCATTCATAGTTTATTGTGAAAGTATTGACATTTCGTATGCTAGTTTTAATACGAATGTTTATGTTATGATTAAACCTTTTCATATGGGAATGCATTGGACTTAATAAGTGACGGGTGGAGCCCGCTATAGCTCCTCGATGCATCGGTAGGTCTCATGAGACAAACTAGTGTCTTGGCACAAGGCCTTGACAAAATCTTATTTGTAGTCTTGGCACGAGGCCTTGGCTATGTGGTTATGATAGTCTGGCATTATGCATTCCAACATTATGAAAGTGGTTATTGATATTGCATGTGATTATTCGATTAGTAGAATATCCATGTGAACAAGTAAATGGCATTATTTCATTTTACTTTTGCCATACTATGTTGAAGTTCAATTTTAAAAGGCTTTTGTTTTAGTAATTCATTGCCTTAAATGTTTATGCTTATTTTGAATGTTCCGCTATATTGTTATCCTTATTGGGAATTTTAGCTCACCCCTTTTCTATGTTTTATTTTTCCCAGGTAGTGAAGAAGTAAATTATGATTGACTTGCAGGGATATTATGAGGGGTTTATAGTGTGGACGTTGGAAACATTATGTTGTTGTAGTAGTTTTTCATTTTATGATGTAATGTAAAACTTATGAATATATCTAGTGTTTCCAAGGCTACTAAACTAATCGGTCTTTCGGGATTTGATCTTTCTTGTGATCATGCCAATGTTATGTAATTAATGCACCGACTCTGGGTAGCTGGGGTCGGGGCGTTACATGTATGGTAGATATGATTTCACTACCACCTAAAACAAAAAATATCAATTCCCTGCACCATCAACATTCAATCCAAAATTCATCAAATCTGACACCAAAGGATCTAGTTCCAAACGAACATTGTTAATGTAGTATTTCTATTTTTACTCAAAGCATCATCTACCTTATTTGACTTTCATGGATGGAAATGAATCATGGAATAATAATTCATTTTTAATTTTATAAATCTTCTATTTATATTTTTTAATTATTTTTGGGTGAATATATATGTCAATATTTGGTGATAAATATATATTTCACAATTCACTCCATACATATGATGCCTGCAAATTTTTGGAGAAAAAATTAAGCTAATTCAAAATAATGTTTACGGAAATTTAACTCATGAGTTTTCTACTAACATGTGGAATAATTAATTGCATGATCATTATGCATTAGGACACGACCATGTATTTTTAAAAAACATTAATGTAGATAAAAAATTCACCATTTTTGGAAGGAATTTCCAAAACAAGAGCATTCACCTATCTTATTTGGATTCATGAAAACAATCGCCACATTGTTTTGTCCAGATAAACATAACTATTTTTGAGATAACTTAGTCAGTGGGTTAGATAAATGTGCAAAATATTAAACAAACCTAATATAATAACCAACTAAACCATGAAATATAAAGATCTTGATTATATTTTGCGGTCATGTACATTCTTTAACAATGTTTGTTTTATTAGGATCAACAGTTAGGCCATCTTTGGAAACAATGTGCCTAAGGAATTAAATATGTTGTAATCAAAACTCATAGTTTCAAAATTTCCCATTTAATTTCATTAATTTAAAGGATTTAAATAAAAAAAATCAAATAACTATCTTGATCTTATTTACTTTTAAAATATACCAAAATATCACCAATACAAACAATAAATATTTTACCAAGAACTAATGGAAAATTCTATTCATAAGATCGATGAATACAGTAGGTGAATTGGTTATCACAGAAGGCATAACTAAATATTCATAGTTTTCATATCTAGAATAGAACGTGAAATTTAGATTGCATGATTTCATGAATTTCAACTGATGGTTCCCCGACCTGATGAGAATCCTCAAGAAAACCGAGCTCCCATGACATGATCAAACTATTCATCGATATGAGGCAATGGTTAAATATTCCTAACAGTGATGTTATTAAAGGTTCTATAATCAATTAAAAGTCTCATTGAACCATCCTTATTTTGAACAAACAATATAGTAGAACCCCATGGTGAGATGCTCGGTTGAATGAATCCTTTATCTAATAACTTCTAATATTACTATGATAACTCTATAAGATTAATTTGATCCATTCGATAAGTTGGTTGAGAAATTTTATTAGCATTAGGAATCATGTATATAGTAAATTCAACTTCTCGGTTAGGTATTATACTAGGAAAATTATCAAAAAACACATCATGATATTCATTTTCCACTGGCACATCATTCACCCGGATACATATACTCACATGAAAACCCACCCAAGTACCAACACACAAAAAATAGATATTATACCACTGAGAGGAAACTATGTACAGTCACAGATAGATGTTAGGGGTATATAATACAAGCTCCCAAATAATGTACTGAATTAATTAATGTACAAGAGTTCTCTAATGGACATCCACATGAAAACACCACCTGATTGTAGGAGTAGTGTTGCTACTAGAAGCCGAGGGAGTATGTCTTGGCTGTCAGATCTCACTGTGGCCCGCCTAGTCCAACAACATCATGTCTTTCATAAAATAGTTGATCATCTAAACAATACATGCCACACACGTGGGAATGGCCAGTGTCGGTGGTGAGTAAAACTGAACTTAGTAGGGACCCCAAAAACAACAAGGAGACACCACACATCTTTCTGGAAGTATAGCATGAAGAAAAAGTACACAACCCAAGTCGGATCAAACCAGGTATCACTGTATGTGAAGAATAGAAGGATCATCCATCATATTAGTGAAATCCTAGACTACTAAAGATCAACTCCACTTACGAGCATCGTGGTCCTGCTGGGTCACATAGAGTTGCATACCACTAACGTAGGACTGTATTGGAACTCTTCCCCGATGCTACCCTGGGAATGCCGAGTCACACTGAGTCACTTTCCACTGTGGGCCTGCTGGGTCATACAGAGCATCTTCCCACTATCCTTGGACTGATGTGGTACTCATCCATGATTATATCATGAGCATGCCTAGTCACACAGATCATCTTCCCACCTAGGTCTTATCTGCTCACAAAGTTCTACTACCCACTAACCATGGACAACTGTGGCTATCATCCTTCTTAGTTACTGTGGGCATGCTTAGTCTCACAATGTTGCTTCCCACATTGGGCATGCTGGGTCACACAGGGCCACCTTCCGCCTTGTCCAGCCCAAGGTACAAACCTCTGATAGGTATCATGGGTGTGCTGGGTCACACAAAGCCTCTTCCAACTAGACTAGTGATTGAGTCGTAAGGAGTCCAAGGTAAACAGTCTATAGGTCTCAGTCAACCACACAGTTTCACACATAGTCCGCTTGGGAGAATCTCTACTCAAGCCACTCACTTCTTCATATAATCCATGGAAGTCACCATAATGTTTTCCAAAAAATTAGCCTCCACCAAATATTCCTAATGTTGTAAATGGATCATAAGTCAGATGCATAGTTTTTATGATATGTGTGTTTTAGTGCTGAGGGCTCGGTTGGATTCATGTTTAATCCATCCCTGCCATACCCCAACCTATTTCTAAATCAAGTGGAGTATCTCAAAAGGACATCATTGTCTTAAAGATCCTGATACCATATATGGATCATAATACGGATGCCAGATTTATAAGTTAGGGAATATTTTGTGTAACTGGTTGGTATTTGGTCCGGATCCGTTTTGCCCCGATCAGCCCGGCTCGACCATGTTTGGCATGGGCCGACCAGGATTGATCTCGGTCGACCCATCCTAACTCGGGTCCGACCCGACTCAGGTCAGCCTGTGCCCAATGGTTCCACCTTCCTGGCGGTGAGGGCCGCCAGGGATACCCAAATGCATGTATATGGTTAGGGATGATGTAGTGGAGAGCCACATTAGTAAGCCAACAAGCATGGGGGTTTGTCCCACCATAGTGTCATGTCTAGTCGTAGGTCCCTCAATGTCGCAGCCGATAGGACATGGCTTCACCACCGGGTGCGTTGCTGGCACGCGCCCCATCCTCCAGCCATGTGTCAAAAGGGTGGCCCCACTCTACATCATGGCCAACACTAGATGTCTCCCTACTACCACGTGGGTACGCCGCCAGGGTTTCGGTCCACCCCTGTTCTTTCGCCACCATATGCATCAACCTGATCATCCATCAGGCATGCAACCTATGCCACCGCGTGCCATTGTCATGATACTTTGCATTGTCGCTGGCTGTAGGATGCTGACAGGCCACTGGTCGTGCACAGGTGGCCCATTTCCTATGCAGTCTACGCATGTTGCCTCCTGGGATCAAGTTATCCACTTTAGCAGGCCTCGATACAAATTGAATTTAACTTTAAATTGGGTAATTCTAATCAACACACAAGCAGAGGGGCTCAGACCTTGTTCATGTTTGCCCCTGCCCTCCGTTTTAGAGATAAATTTTGGGATTTCTGGGAAAATATGTTCAAATAGATGTCATGTCTTTATTTCAATCATGATCCCAACAAAAACACACACTCGACCTCTTATTTATTGATTAATGAATCAATTTGTTCACGATTATATCCATTCTCATCATTTTAAATAAGAATTATGGGAATTCTAATTAATCTACACCACCCCTGCCAAGTAAAATCGATGGAGATCATTCGTACTAGAAGAAGTATTGATGTTCTCATTCCAACCACAGGCCTCCAACTACACTGCCTCTACGTCCTTCTCCGGTTTGGGGTTTTGGTGTCACTCATCACCGCTCGACGGAATCCTCTCCATCCTCCAAGGGCATGGCGTCTTGGCACTCCTTCATCAGATCGTTGATTGGAGATTCTATGTCGATACGTTCTCCCAAGCTCCATATAAATATTATAGTTGATGGTAAGTAACAATGTTTGGAATTAATGGGATCTTATTAATTAAGAAGATTCAATATATCCCCAATGTTGATGTTACATAGAATGGAGGCTCCAGCCATTCAATGGCTTGATACATCACGGGTACCACCTCCACTGGTCTGTTGGAGAATATGTTTGAAACAAAATAAAATAATGAAGTTATTTTATTTTATTTCTTTTAAAAAGACCAAGATTTATCTTTTTCACCAGACCTACTATAGTCAATGAAAAGCCTCCCTTAAGAGAATCTCAGCGCTGCGGATTGAATAGTGCCCTCATATTTTAAATTTGAGATATTGTTCAAATAGTAGAAAATACCTCTTGCACATTTATTTAACGTACCCTAAATATGTTCCAAAATAAATTCTGAGCACACCAGGCCTCAGAACCACACGCCGCAAATTTTCATGGTCTCATAATAATTCCATATAATTAAAAAAAATTACACGGTTATTCAGGTCCTTACAATATGGATCATTATTGAAAAGGTAGATTGTTCTAGGATAAAGTTGATTATTTAATATATAAGGGAATATTTAAAACTATAGTGACTTATGGGTTATTATATAATTTTTCCCTTAGATGAATATATTGAGATCATTGGACCAATACGTTAGATGAAATTAAATTAATATCACATATATGTAAATAATATTGTGAATGGTCCTGAAGGATGTGGTATTGTGATTTCAGGGATCATAGAATGCAACAATTATTCATTTACTTAATCAATATTTAATTTATTAACAATATCCAATATATTTTCTCAATGATATTATTTGTAGATTTGTTTCATTATCAGATTATAGATTCAATGGCATGTGTGTTCATATATTTTCCTCACCATATTTATTTTTCATTATCAATTAATATATAAATGTATTTAAAATGTCATTTATTTTTTGTTATATTCCATTATATAATTATTTTTATTTATTTATTCAGGATATATTTTTATTTAATTAACCATTACAAATAATTGGATATCACCCTTATTTTTTCCTTTATTAGGTATCCATGATATGTAATATGATTGATAGGAATGGATATTGTATAAGAAATCATGCTATTGAAAAAAAAACTACATTCAAACCATATTTTTAAAATTTAATTAATGAAAAAATATTTTACATGTTTACCATTACCACTATTATATTATATCTCTTAGGATGAGATTTTTTAATGGGGTCAATTTAATAATGAAGTCATAGCCTTCATGCTATAGGGTTCAGGGTCGCAATATGTTCCCTAATTTTTAAATAACAAAATATATTTTTCCAGATGTTGATGAACCTGATGTTTATATTATATGAATATATATTTTTGGATGAATCTAATAACAATTATTTGAAAAACACCAAGGAAGATTAGTTTTCTAGAAGTTGTCGATTTTAAAAATGAACTTACTAAAATTATTTTATGGTAAAATTTTAAACACATGGTAAATAGTATAATCCTGTACTGAGAGATATCATTGTTTTCAAATTATCTAGCATATTTATGTGACCCAAAATAGGCATAAAACTTTTTTATTAATATCGTGAATAATATAGTAAATATCCAAAAAAACACACACATTATAATGAATTAAGGGTTTATTTTCATAGAGATTAGCTACAAAAACATCATTTTTTTGATATTCATGAGGAATATTATCTATAATCAGGATCCCATAAACCAATTGAATTCCTCTCATATAATACAATTACCTTTATAGACCCTGCAATGGAATCATAATAAATGGGTGGTCTAAAGATTCGTATTATGTGATTATAAAACTATGCCCATAAATGTTAGATCATTAATATTTGTAAAAAATAATAATAAAAAATATGTAATTTAAACCATCGCAAAGAAATAATTGTAACTATATAACTAAAAAATAGACATGACGTATCAAATGATAACACTTTAACCATTCCATGATAATGTTATACATGAATCTTATAAAATGGGTAATGGAATGTGGGAAATAATAAGTAAAAATCAAAATCAAGTGATTTATTATCTTTATGGTTATGGAGACCTTCCAACACCTTCACTCATAATATTTTGAGTATAGATAAATTTAATTAGTCAATCTAATTGAGCCTATATAATTTTCTACACATTCACATTACATTTATTACTCTTAATAGATACAACAATACAATTTCTTTTTGTGTTTTATATTGGTCACACCTATCTCAATATCATTACATTTGTGTGAAACATTCAAAAAATAGTTATCAAATCAAAAAAACACATAGAAATAAAATTTAATTCAATAAAATTTGCAAATCACCATTTAGTGAATCCATGGAAAATGGGATCAATGAACATTAATTCATAAATCAATCAATCTTCATAAGGAAAACATGAAATAATATGAGTTTAATAAAACATATAAATATCATCATAAAATAAATAATTTCATACCCAAAACGTGATAAAAAATTAATATATCATAATCAAGTATTAACATTTTGTGAATCATTAATTAATAACTCTATTAGAGGTAAATGAATTTTGATGATAATGAATACCAAACTATCAGACACGAGTTTTTAAAAAAATGTTCACTATTGTAAATTCAACAAATTAATGGATCATTTATAATTACTCATTTCTTTGGAAAATAAAAATAAATGGTTTCAAGGAAATAAAATTTGATTAAAAACTATTTTATCCCATAGGAAATAATGTTTTTTTTAAAATAATTCCTTTGAAAAAAATGTTTATATAAAATTTTATAACTCTAAGAAATGAGTTTTAGTTACCATTTTCACTATGTATTATGTAATTCATTAATAAAAAATCAATTTGTGGTATAATTTTAAATAAAATAATTGATATCATGAAATTTAATTAGATCTTATTTGACATAGGGGAAGTATTTACACTATTAAAATGAAAAAATGTGGTATAGAAAAAACATGTCTCAATGCTAATTGTTTAGATATAAAATATGAAGTTCTTTCATGTCAAATTTTATGACACTATAACCTCTTATACATATATATAGGTAACATAATAAATCTTAATTATGTTTTAAATCATTTTATGGTTGTAGGTGTTTTTTTAGGAACATCGATGCCTATTTCAAAATAATTGCCATTTGAATTTTATAGAAAAATATAAAAGAATATGTGTTTAAAATAATAACACATGAATGTGTCTTCAATCCATCAGGGAAACAGAAATGTTTTATGAAATTATTTATATGTTTTATAGGATATTTTCAATTAAAAAAATCTATTTTTTAAAATGAGTTTTTATAAAGTTTATATTCAAAATAAAAATGATATTTTACCCATTAATGTTTGAATATATATTCATATCGTATTTATATTCATAAATGAAAATAACACATTATTCATAATAAAGTGATTATTTGTTCAATTGATACTATCTTTATTATTTATATTTTTTTATGATAATCTTGATCAAATAAATGATAGACATTCAATTTCATAATTCATTTTTGGATCCATTTACTTTACTCGGAATAGATCACATTCATTTGAGCATTGACCATTAACATTATCATAAATATACATTATATTTATCAAGAATATGTTTATTATTTTAAAAAAGTTCAATTTCTATTTATAGTGTTATTTATTAATGTCAGTTTATTATCTATGGAAATATTGATAAATATATTTACAAAATATATTTTTTTTTTGATAAAGCACATTGTTCATGAATTAAATTAATTATTATAAATAATAGGAATACACTGAACATGCAATGAATGGTGGGGAAAAGCTTTATATAGACCCTATATTCACTGTAAATTCTCCTAAAAAATAATTAACCAAGGATTCAATGGTTTTATTGATATTATTTAAACCGTATTATGGGAGGTATAGACTGAGTAGTAAGAACGATTCCGATGATCAAGATATATAATAATTAATCATTGATATTATAAAAAATTAATTTATTATTTTTTCCTATTACATTTTAACAATATTTTTATATACAAAGTAATTTCATTCATTGATTATTAATTAGATTGAATATGTGTTATGTTATTTACATTTATATATTTATAATTTTTTTTATCCATACTGTCAGGTTATTTAAAAATATTAAGTTTTTAGTTATTTATCTTTCATTATAATGATTTTTTTATAATATATTCTATTGTACGTAAACCATTTATTTTATTTGATATCACCGATAATTTTCTTCCATTACTATCAATCTATAATGTTTATTATGTCTGATGCACAAGGATATGGTAACAAGGAAAATTTTTAATGACATTCATGAGATTTTTTTATTTCTATTAAATGTAAATATAATACTCGAGTATTTATCTATTTTCCCATGAATAATAAACTGTTTTTCCCTCGGGGACACATTTCCTAGTTTTTTATGCCAATGAAATATAGTAAACACCAACTACAGGCAACAAGAGTCATTGTCTATATACTTTTTATTAGAGTATGTTTTTTATAATCATTGGGAATTGATGTTAAGAAAAAATATATTAAAGAATAGAGGACTATAGTATTATTTTAGGATTCTTAAAGATGAACTTCCTAATGATTTGTAAAAAAAATAAACAATTTTGTATTTCATATCAATACATCAATGTCTACATAATATTAGTGGGAACGGTTCTCTAATAATTTTACCTTGAGGTAATAAATATGAATAGGGCACATTGGGATTGACTATATCATCACTTGGGGCATAAAAACGGGACTTACTACACACATGGTTTAACACTATGGTGGATATAATTATCAAAATTCACATATTCATTACAAACCAATATGAATGTTTTGAATTTATGTTGACAATTAATGTCCCATGGAAATCCTAATGTGAATTATATTAAATATAATGTATCATAGCTTACACATACCATAATCGATTAAATGGTTTTCAAAGTACGAATATTTTTTCTCACAATAAATGTTTTGTTCTAATTGAATGGTTATAACCAAAATGAATGATGTTAACTTTGAACACAATGTTCACTGTGGTGAATATGAAAAACACAGTGGGATGATGATATGAATTAATGATATCATGATTATTATTAAAAAATTATTCTAAAAAATGAATAATAATATACACAGTAAAACAATCCTAAAATCATCCATTAAAATAAATAAGGGTGTTTTAAATAGCATGATTGGTGGAATCAAGGGAGGAAAGAAGGGTAAAAAAATTTCATGTTGAAAATGTGTAATGCGACACCACAGAATGTGTCTTTATGATTGGTAGAATGTAATTTTTGTGGAAAATAAGTGAATAAAGTATATAATTTATGAGGAAAAATAATGAATATTGTGAATATAAATAATCTACCTCGAAGAATACATTTTTAGTTCATTTTTATAAATGTGAGATGCTTGTTCATTATCTAAATCTATTCTCTCTTATTAAGTTTCAACTGTATACAATGAAAAGATGTAATTGGTAATAAGATAGATGATGAATTTTTTATTTGGATTCAATAATTGTATTATAGAAGTATTTTATTTTTGGTGTTTTTGTATAAGATTAATTAAACATTTACAAATAAAATTAAATTTCATAAACACACACACAAACACACTCACAAAAACATATATACATATATTCATTAAAAGTAATTTATGGATAAAATAAAGGGTCTATTTTTTTAGATTGATCATACATTAAATATTTTAAGTGCCCCTTATTAGGTTTTAAGTGAGGGGAGTCCAACAAGATTAAGGATATTTTTTACATGTCTTTATAAACAATAAGTATTAGTGGAAATTAAATTTGATGAATAAGGAATATACATTTTATGGAAATGTGATTAAAGGTATTGATACCATTAAGGTTGATATGATTTTTAATGACATTGTATTAATAGTCATGTAATATTATTAGTATTTGTGGGGAAAATAATAAATGAATAAATTTCCTTGTAAACCATCTTAAAATTGAAATTTATTGGTTAATTTTATTTCAATGTTATCATGGAATTTTTTGAGAACATTGTAGAAATTATATTTATATAGTTTAGAAATAGACAAAACCACAAGCTGGGTGACAACCTTTCACATCCAGTATGGTAACTATTCTTGAACCCATGATCGAATGATGATAAGTGTTTAGTATCTACTACAAGATTGCATGATGTATGGGTAAATATTTAATTTATTTTTGTTAAATTAAAGGGAAAAATATTAATGATGAAACAATGTTGATTATTTTCAGTATTGGAGAGTAAATAATTATATTTGATTATGTTGTAAACCCGTATCTGTTTTAGAAAATAATTATTCATAGAAGAATGACTAATCACCGTTTTATGGCTATTATGATATTTTAAAATTGAAATTCAGTTTACATGGGAAAATGAATTTTGGATATTCATTTCATGGAGTTATGTATGAAATATAAAATTATCAAGTAAAAACCTAAGGACGATATTAGTATATTGATATAGTAATGTGTCAAGTATGTATATTTATTTACATTCAAGGGTATTAAATCAATTATCAACATTTATAAAATGATCTAAAAAAAGGATATCCTATAAAAAATATATCTAATAATTCATATGGCCTTTGAAATACTCATGGATTTTTTATGGGGATCTTAAATGTCCGATGATAATTCCAATTTTTGTGATCAATTACCTAAATAACTATCATTAAATCATTACACTTCTTTTCCCTGACAATATATTTAAATTCAACCAACATTCTCATACTTCGAAACCAAGTTATGTGTTATTACCAATGAAGATGGTATTTATTTCACTCCCAAATTAATATAATGTTTTATTTATTTTATTTATGATGTGTGATTTTGAGAATATAATTTACAATTATAAAACCATTGATTACCAAGAGCATGTTTAAATTGCGGGGTGATTATTTTTTTTTTGAGAATGTAAGGGATAAAAATTCATAAATAAGAACATTGTATTTGATAGTATATATAACATTATAAACTAGTTATTAAATTTACGAGTATGAATTGGGATAAATAAAATATGGCTATTATGGTTACATATTTATTAGACATAAAATAATAGTATTTGAAAAATTAAAAGAATTTTTCACTTAAACAATTTATTTTTCTAAAAGATAGATTAGTTATTCTTTGTGAAATTAATTTAAAATTAATTTCTAACTACATTATAATATTTTCTATTTAAATGAAAATATTTAATCAAATTATAAAAAATATAATTGGGATAATATTTTAATTTTTATGATATATCTAAATTTTATTGTGAATAAAATTACATTCTTTTTGTAAACAGTCTTTTGTTTAAATAATCTTTTATCTAAAATTTTTATTTAATTTTTTTATTGATAAATTAGTTCAATTATATATAAAATAATACAATTTATGTTTTTTTTTCATTTAAAATTTTAAATTTTGATATAATTTTTTGAATTTTTATAAATTTTCTCTTAAAAACACAAATTCCACATCGCGTCCGTGGGGATAATTTGAATTTATCGATGGTCACTAATGTGAATTACATTTTTAATAATGTAATAAAATTTTTGAATGAATATAATATATATTTTATAGTATGGTCAATATAATTTTTTACCAAAATGAATACTGAAAAAATCTAAAATTAATATCCACTGTTAATGTAAAATTTAGAATAATTAGGGCACTAAACCAAAATTATAAATATTAAAATTACCAAAAAATTTGTATGAAATAAATTTTATGTAAATTTTTAGACTATATATTTTATATGTATTGATAATAATTCATTTAATAACCTTCTGGAATGTGAAAAATAAGGGTACACCATTTCGTTTTTAAAACATTGCATTTATGTCATCAACACAACCGATAAAAGGCCACCCCTCTCCTATATTCCTAAATATATAAAGCCATTTTTTTTAGAATATATATATATAACCTCCCAATTTATTTCCCCACATCGTATAATCCCTTTTTTATTCATAAATCTATCATAAAAATGATTTTGAGAAAACAAAATGAAAAATCCAAAACAAAGGCGTCCTTTTCAACAATTGATTTTATTTTATTTATTCATTTACATCCTTAAATTATTTTGAAAAAATACAAATATAACAAACTTTGTATCATCCATATAATAAGATATTTTTATGTTATTAAAATTACCCAAAATAATCCAAATATACATAAAATATGTCATAAAATCATGATTCATGTGTAACACCAACAATCGCATTATAACCCCATATCAAATTATATTCCATTACAACCTTGTATAGTTAAATATTATTATGTAACTAATATATATATATATATATTATATTTGAAACATAATAGTGAAAATATATTATTTATATCATATATAACATTTTTACCTTCTATTATTTAGGGGATACGATAATTTCAATCGTGTGTCTAGCAGACCACCGCCTTTCGAAGCGATGTGATTTTATTTTCACTATCATTTTACAAGGATAGGGTGAAATTAATTTATATATACTAAATTAATATAATAAATACAATATTGATGACATATTTATCGATTTAAATTTTAATATATAGTTTCCATTGTTTGAATCCAAAAAATAATATCACCATTCATAAAATTGTAGAAAAACATCTTTATGAAGAGTTGTGACTCTGATTTCATCACCACACCACTTGAATGATATATATAAGTATATTTAAAAAATAACATAGAATAATTGATTATATTATCATTATTGAGAGTTAAAATTTACTTTCAACATTATCCTAGTGATCGAAAATGTTTTTTAAACTAACTCAGTCATAAATACATGCTTCCATCTCCCTGATCATAACATACATAATTTTTCAAAAACTATATTTCATAATTGGTTTTAGAATTATAATAGATATTAAAATATTAAAATAATATAATTATTATTATAGTGATGATTAATCTATATATTATTTATTGCAATTGTAAATTTTTTTG
This sequence comes from Viscum album, assembly GCA_963277665.1. NCBI lineage: Eukaryota > Viridiplantae > Streptophyta > Magnoliopsida > Santalales > Viscaceae > Viscum > Viscum album. The sequence continues at coordinate 394,171,725 of OY728146.1, forward strand.
ATAAAGAATGAACGATGAAATAGGGAAAATAACACATGAAACAAATGGGAATAATGAATGATAATTATTGAGTTGTTTATAATATATTAAAATAAAATCGTAAAAAATTATAAATATTAATAAGGTTACGGTATATGTTAATTACCTGATTAATACAACTATACATGATGTTAGATCACATTGAATCAAAATGAAGTGTGAGGTTAGAGAATTCTTCTAAATTTCTATTCATAATGAAATATTATAATGTTCAAATACTAAATTATTTTATATGGTGTATGAAATAACATTGAAATGTAATATTAGTAATACTTCAATATTCATATAATTGTACATTTTAGTCGGAAATATATTCTCTATTGGTGTTGTCAAAATAATTTACAAGTGGAGGTGAATTTAGTAGGTTAATATCATTTCATTGGGTTATATAACTATTTAATTAAATTTGATATTCAAATATTATTTGTGTAATTATTCTTGAGTCTCTAAATTTTTATTTAAACTTTTTATGTGGGTTTAAATTTTATAAACATAATAAATTCATCAAAAAATAATTATATTAATGTTTTGATCATTATAAGGGTTTATTTCACAATCCTACTCTAGCGAGGATTGTTTATTATTTAATATAATTAAATAAAATCAGTTTATCATTATATATTAATCCCAATTTTCTTTCTTATACTTTATTTATTTATGTACATTTAGATGTAATAACTAAAATTTTTTACTCATTGGTACTTAAAATGATTGTTAAAACATTCTAATGAAATACAAAATCAATTTTTTTTAATCTGTCAAAAATCCATTATCATCAAAAAATATGTTCTCAAAATAGTTTTAAATAGTTTTAAATATTTCTATAATTATTTATTAATTAAAATTTTACTCATTTGTAATTTTTAAATATAGTTTATTGAAAGGAACCATGCTATCATTTTAAAAAATGAATATTTGACTTTTGCTAAAAAATTAAAAAGAATTTTATAAAAAATAGTTATGGAATGAAAATAATTTTTAGCATCATTAACACTCATGTTATTTAAATATTCTTTTATAAGTTTTTATAAATATTATATATCACAATTATTTTCATATTTTTTTTACTTTTTTAAAAAATATTTTCAATATGAAAATGATCCTTTCCTTAAAATAGGTTTTAATGATAATTTTATCGTATTTCAATTATTCAATGATAAAATCATTTTTCATACTCCAATGTGTTTATGTTCGATTGATTATTTCCATTTCCTTAATCTGGATGAATTTTTATCATTTTTACCAAGTAATGTATAGTGATACACAATCATGATTAATTTTTGTAGTCATTTCCATTCCTTATAAATAATTACTTTTATCTGATTTATAGATATTTATATTTCTTATATGAAATCATATTTTTAATCATGTATATGATAATTTCATAAAAAATATATGCTTTCTATATATGTTGTACTACATAAAGAGTAATTTTTTCTCTTGAAATATGGATAACCCTGTTTTCCTTACTCATTATGTGTCACAACATGTCCCCTGTGGCCCATGGCGTGACTACCCAATGCCTGCATCCCAAAGGCTAGGGCTGGAAACTAGCACCGAAGGCATAAACCTGCATGTTGGATGCATTCAATCGGATACATGTACACACACGCGAACCCAACCAAGTACCAACTCACAAAAAAACATATAGTATACCACTTAGAGGAAACTGAGTACGGTCACAACTAAAGGTAAGTGGGCGAGTATGCAAACCCCCAATGGAAGTATGAAAAGTAGTTAAGTACATGTTTTCTCTAATGGACATCCGAAGAAAAACCCACCCAGTCGTTAGAGTAGTGTAGCTACTGGAAGATGAGATAGTATGTCTCATCTATCAGATATTATTATGGCATGCTTGGGGAAATGCCACCAAGTTCATCATCGAAGTCTATATTTAATTCTCGGGACATGACACCCAAGTGGGCTAGGCCCATGCAAGTGGTGAGTAACACGAAACTCAGTAGGGACCCCCAAAAAACAAGGAAAGACCACACAAGAATTTGGAAGTATATCAAAAATACAAAATACACAACATAAGTCAGGTCATTCTAGGTATCACTTTTGGTCATGGATAGAAGGATAATCAATCATATCATCAAAATCCTCAGCTACTGGAGAAATCATCCTCTAATGAGCATCATGGTCTTGTTGGGTCACATAGAGTCACTTCCCACTAACCATGGACTATTGTGGTACTCATCCCTGATGGTACCATGTCCATTCTAGGTAAAAAAGAGTTGCTTCCCACTTTGGTCATGCTAGGTCACACAAAGAGAATTCCAACTATCCTTGGACTGATGTGGTCGTAATCCCTGAAGTGTACCGCGGGCATGCAGGGTCACACCGAGCCAAATCCCACAGTGGGCCTGCTGGATCCCACAGAGGCACTTACAACCTTGGTCGGACTGAGGTAGGAATCAGTGATAGGTACCATGGGAGTGATGGGTCACACTGAGACACTTCCAACTGGGCTAGTCATCGAGTCATGAGGATTTCATAGTCAATAGTATTCAGGTCTTAGTCAAGCATAGGGTTTCGTACCTAGTCTGCTTCAGAGAACTGCTCCTCAATCCACTCTCTGCAAATTGGTATGCATGGGAGTCCCCAAAAATTATTCCAAAATACAATTATCTTTAATAGAGTCCCAATTCTGAAAACGACTCGTCAATCAGATGTACGGTTTTCATGATACTGGTGTTTTATTGTCGAGGGCCTGATTAGATTTTCTTTGGTCCAACCCGACCATACGCCAACAATATTTTTAAATCAAGTAGAGTATCACAAAATGACCACCTTTTCTTAAGGATCCTGGAACCATGGAAATTTTTTCAAATAGATGTCGGATTTAGATGTTAGGGCCCGTTTTGTGTAATTGGTTGGTACTAGGTCTAGCTCTGGCCCGCCCTCATCAGACCAGCCAGACCTAGTTTAGCTTAGGTTGACCTGGATTGATCTAGATCGCCCGACCTGAATCGGGTCCATCCTGACTCAAGACAATACATCCAGACCCAACTGGGCCACTAGTGGTCACATTGTTTGGTGGGTCGATCCACTCTATCAGCCCGATGTTTCCACCCTCCCGGAAGCACAAGGCCACCAGGGTCACCCAGAGGCACTGCATTCAGTTAGGGTAGACGTGGTGTAGAGCCACATCAGCGAGTATATCTATGGGTGGTTTGACCCAATGTGGTTCCATGTGGTGCTGTGGCTACCACCGTTCCGTGGCGGACGTGTCGCGGCTTCGCCGCCGAGTACGCCGCTGGCATGCGCCCCGTCATCCGTCCTCCGGTGAAACCAGCATCCCCTGCCTATACTGCAACAGATGCTTTCTGCGGCCATGTTTCCACGTATTAAAATTGCCATGGATTCCCCCCATCCCAGTTCCACTACCGCCCCAGGCGGGGGCAAGATCATCTACCAAGACGGTAGCTGGCACCGCCGCTTGCCCACGTCAGGACGCCACCAGTGACTATATGTTCGTTGTACTATCAGTTATGCACCGGTGGTCTGTTTCCTACACCATCTGCGCCTTCAGCCTCCAGGGACCATGTTCTCCACTATGGTAGGCCCCAATCCAAATTGAAGTCTACTTAAAATGGGGATATCAGAATCCACAGACAAGAGGAGGGTATCAGGCCTTGTTCATATAGGACCATGTCCTCCACATTAGAGTTAAATCTAGGGGTTTCATGGAAACATTGTTCAACTGGATATCATGACATAATTTTAATCATGATCCCAACAATTAAAAACGCACCATACCACATATATATCAAATAAAGGATCAAATTTTTCAGGTGATGATTCATTCTAATCATTTTAGAAATGAATTTCTGGGATAACATAATAATCAACACTTCCACTATATAGAAAACCAATGGAGATCTTCCCTACATGAAAATGTCTCAATGTTCTTCATTCCGGCAACATGCTTCAAATGATTCCTCTCATACGTTGTTCTTTAGTTTCATATTTTTGTGTCCCATGTCACCACTCGATGAAATCGTCTCTATCCTCCAAGGGCTTGGCATCCTGGCACTTCTTCATATCTTTATTGCTTTGAAAATATGTGTCGATACCTTCCCCCAAGATTCGTAGCAATAATAGAGGGGAGGGTAATTAAAGACATTTTGATTTAATGGGAGTTCATTAATTTTGAAGCTTCCAAAATTCCCCAAAGTTGTTGTTACTTTGATTGGTGGTTCAAGCCATTAAATGTCATGACACATTGCGGGTCCCATCTCCACTTGTTTGTTGGCGGATAAGTTTGAAACAAAATAAAATTGTAAAGTTATATTATTTTTTTCTTTTAAAAATTCTAAAACTTATATTCTTCCTCATTCCTACTATAGTCAAAGGAAATCCTCCATTAAAAGAATCTCAGCACTATGGATTCAACGGTTCCCTCAGATTTTTAATCTGAGCACCATCACAAAAGTTATAAAACACCGCTCGTGTTTAATGATCCTACCTGAAAAAAGTTAAAAAATTAATTCAGGGCACACTGGTCCTCAGAATCACGCATTTTCAATTTTTGAAGACTTGTAATAATTAATTATAATTTATAAAATACATGGAAAATCTAGGTCTTTACATTCCCCCCACCTGGGGGATTTTCATCCCAGAAAGCCACAATATAGACTAAGAAAACAAATGGGGGTATTGAGTATGAATATGAGCCTCTGGCTACCATGTTCTCTCCTAGATGTTTCAATTATTCCAGCGAATCAAACCAGAGGTATTGATCGCCCATGAAGGACTCTCTCTTTTAAATTCTATATATCTAATGGATCCTCCAGAAATGTTTCACAATCATTGATCTCCAGTTCACCGTGGTCGATGATGTGATATGGGTTGTGCACGTACATCCTCATCTAGGATACATGGAAGACGTCATGCACCCTCCCTTTCTATGGTGGTTGTGCAAAGTGGTAGGCCACCTCCCCAATACTTTGATGAATCATATATTGTTTGATAAACCTCATTGATAACATTATTCCTTAAACAAATATCTGTAGACCCGTCGATGGGAGACACCTAAGAATATGTGGTCCCCCTCCAATAACTTCAAAGGTCTTCATCTCCTATTAGCATAAAACTGTTGCCTACTCTGTAGAGTCTTCATCCACTCTAGGATGATCTGAACCTTTTCAGTGGTTGCTCTTACCATATCTGGGCACATAAGTGTTGACTCCCATGTGTTTTTCCAGAATAGTGGTGGTTTTCTTAATATACCATACAAAGCCTCAAATGTTTCCATACATCTAGAGGAGTGATAACTATTGTTTTATGAGAACTCATCCAATGAAAAGTGATCCACCCAATTGCTGTTAAAATTTATTACGCATGCACGAATCATGTTTACCAGTGTCTGAATGGCCTGCTCCATCTGACCATCTATTAGAGGATGAAAGGCAGTTGTCAAACGTATTAGTGTCTCGAACACCTCCTATAATCCCTTCTAAAACTATGATGTAAAAGGTGCATCACATTCAGAAATGATCATCAATGTAACCCCATTGAGTTTCACAATCTCCTGTATGTTGAGGCATCCCAAGATCCTTGTAGATCCCTATCTTATAATAGGTTGGAAGTGGGCCGACTTGGTGAGTCAGTGAACGATCAACCATATGGAATCATGTCCCCTAGACGTACTTTGAATCCCTGTCACAAATTCTATGGAGATTCCATCCCAATTCTACTCTGTATCCTCTAGTGGATGAGCATAGACTACTGGAACCTTGTGCCCAGCCTTCACTTTGAGACATGAGAGATATCGAGAAACCAACTCTACCACCGCTTTCTTCATCCCTGGCCACTATTACTGATGCTAGAGGTCCTGTAATATCTTTTACACACCAGGAAATACCGCAAGAGGGACATTTGGAACTCACTCAACACCATATCCTATTGCACCACTGGTACCATTGTACGTCCTCTGAAAAAGATGATGTGCCCCCAGCCTTCAAAAAATCCATCTCGTGCCACCTAAGGATATCTGGGATCATTGAGCCTCGCAATCAATTTCCCCAAGATGCACCTCCTTGACTCACTGATGGAGTGAGGGGGTGACTGTAAAATAATGGTTGAAAGCTGATCCATCTCTGTACATGAAGGATATTTTCATCGAAGCTAGCTTCTATGTCGCCTCACTCAGTAACTATGGGCCATAACTCTTGCTGATTGCATCTGCTACAACGTTCCCCATCCCATAAGTATATAATACATCAAATTCGTAGTCCTGGAGGAACTTTATCCATTGCCAATATCTCAGGTATATGTCTGTATGAGAGAAAATGTACCCGAGACTCATGTGATCATAGTAGATAGTAAAATATTCACCGATTAAGTAATGTTGTCACTTCTTCATGGCGAAGACCACTGCTGCTAAATCTAAGACATGGGTATCGTAGTTCTGCTCATACTGTCTTGTCAATCGCAATATGTAAGAAATCACTGCTCGCTCCAGTATCGGGACACACCCATGTTCGGTCGTTGATGCATCACAGTAGATTAGAAACCCAATGCCCTCTATGGGTATCCTCAGTATGGGATCACTCATCAGTCTCTACCACATCTACTGGAAATGAAACTGAAATCTATCTGTCCACACGAAGGTTTGTCCCGTCTTTGTCAATGCTGACAAGGGTGCCTCAACTCTGGAGTGGTTGAGTATAAATCTTTGGTAGTATTCATCCAACCCCAAGAAACATTGCACCACAGTCACACTCTTTGGTGGATCCCACGAAATAAAAACCTCTATCTTCTTTGGATACACCGAAAATCATGCCTCTGAGAAAACATGTCCTAGAATGTGGACCTCTCGTATCCAGAATTGGAACCACAAGATCTTACCATAAATCATGTGCTCTCGGAGTGAATCCAAAACTATTTGAAAATGATAGGAATGATCCTCTTACATGGCAGAGTACATTAGTATGTTTTTAGTGAATTCAAACACAATATGATCAATATATGGTAGGAAGATCATGTTAATGAGTCCAATGAACACATCATGGTAGTTGGTCACACTGAATGGCATAACCATGAACACATAGTGAATATAATGACATTTGAAGGCTGTCTTCTGCGCATCCTCATCTCGTACACTAGGCTAACAATAGCTTGATTTGAGTTCTATCATCAAAAACCAACGAGCACCCTTTAGCTGATCGAAAGGATCATTATTCCTCATAAGTGGATACATGTTCATCACGGTCACCTGGTTCGAGCACCGATAGTCCACACAGAATCAAAAACACTCTTCTGTCTTCATGGAAAATGAATCTGGGGCCTCCACTAGAGAAACACAAGTCCCCATAAACCCCATCCCCTACAAGTATTCCAACATTACCTGTAACTTCCAAAGAACCTCGTGATCCATCTAATATGCTGGTGTAGATCTTGGTGTCATCTCAGGGTACATGTATATGTAAATGTCTAACTCTATGCATGGAGGTAGTATCATAACATCATCAGGAAAAACATCAATATACTGGTCCACAAGTACAGGATAGTTTGGACTCTCTACATCCACTCCTCCGAGGGTAAGTCTAGCCAAGTAAAATGTGATCAGCTTCACCCCCTTCTGGGTATGTCTGTCCTATGTTGAAAAGGATCCCTTCTCACCGGTGAAGGAAATCCTAGTCCATACGTGCAGACACACCACACATTGCACCTAATACCCTCAATCTGACAATGGATTGTGGATAACCAGTCCATACAAAAAAGACATCATAAGGCCTCGACATAGCTACTAGAAGATCTCAGCTAATGTTTTCTCCTCCTTGAGTAAGATCATACTACGGTAACTTATGTTTAATAATCTAATCATCCCTCTTAGGTGTCTCTAACCATAAGGATCAAGCCAAAAACTCCACCCGAATCTCCGAGCTCCAAATGAGGGTTGTGGCAATAAAAGAGTGACTGACCCCTGTGTCTATTAATACTGTAGCTATGTTGGAGTAGAAACATATATTACCGTTAATCATATCCAAAGAACCGTGGATTTAGACCTCATATGGTTGGAACTGAGCTCTCCCCCATCCATCTTCTCCATGTGGTCGTAATTTACCTCTTGGAGGTGGTGGAAATAGATCCTTGAATCACCGCCCACCGCCTACTGCACGACGAGATCATCAGCAATGTCTTCATACTGCCCGCAGACCTCCCTAGTCGAATCTCTTCCTTTACCTCGACATTCCCTGAACCATTTTCTAGTAGTAAAAATGACGGGTTGGGTATTCGCGATCCATGAGGCCCTTTCCACTACTCAAGTAGATCTGTCTTGTTCCCTATTGAATCCCTCCAGACTGGGATCCTTGAACTGCGGATCGAGAGTCCTGTGGTCTCCCTCTGAATGACCTATCCCATTTGGGCCCACACTCATACTGACTACTTCCTATCGATATCCCATATAACTGGGATCTACTAGTGGCTATAGCTTGCAGTGCCTGCTCTCTCATGAGGTTCTCTACAAGAAGGGCCCTCCCTTTCACCCCAGCTAGAGTGGGGATGATGAGGGTCGCCATAAAATCCATGATCTACCTTTTGATCCCCAACTCAAAGGATCAAGATATGATTAAAGGATATCAAACCATATCTGTGCAGTAGAGGGAATGATCTGTGAACCTTACCGATTACTAGACCACTCTCATGCTGAACTACTGAAGGTGAAGCATCTCGTGAATGCACATGGAGCACAACATCACCCAGAAAAACTTCTTCTGAAAAATCCTGTTGATGTCATCCCAAGTGAGGGTCACCTCATCATTATCCTGGATAGTCAAATACCACCATATCCTAGATGATCGATTCATATTTCATGCTGCCAAGATCATCATTTGGGTGGGCGGTGTCCTCACTAATCGGACGACCCACATCACTGCCTCTAGCCAGTCCTCAATGACTTGAGGATCTACATCTCCTTTGAACAAGGGAGGTATCAACCTCTGAAACACATGTAGATCACTAATTGTATGAACATCCTCCATAGGAACCGATGGTATTAGGGGCTGACCATCAGGTGGTGGAAGCACATGGGCACATCCTAGTGGGGGTATTCCTAAAACTGACACCTAGTAAGATTCCTCATCTTTGAGAGGGATGTCCTCACGCATCTGGTTCCAGGCTGGTTATCCACAAGGAGGAATCCAAAGATAAATCATGATATTCAATAGTTTTAACATTATTAATAGTGAAATTACATTCATTATAAATCAAAAAACAAAAAATATACCATTATATTTGATCATTTAGCCAAAAAGAAGTATTCAAAGTACTAGTGTATGGATATGTCAGTTGTCGCACCAACCCTTGAATCTCCAAACCAAAAGGTTGGAATCGCAACACAGAACACTGTTATTTCAATAAAAAAACACAAAATATTGGTCTCTGAGGTAGAAACAACCACATCTAATACCACTTTGTCATGACCCATCCCCCATGGCCCATGCCGTGACTACCCCAAGACCGCATCATGATTGTTAGGGGCTAGTGACTGGCACCAAAAGAGAAAACCTTCAAGTGGGAGGCATTCCCCCAGATACTTGTACACAAATACAAACCCATACAATTACCAACCCACAAAAAATAAGATATTATACAGCTGATAGGAAGCTGAGTACAGTCAATACTGAACACTAAAAGGGGGAGGCATTCTCCGTGTCGTGGGCATGCTAGGTCACATAGAGCCGCTACCCACCATGGGCCTACTGGGTAACAAATAGATTCTTCCCACTAACCATGGTATGATGTGTTACTCATCCCTAATGGTATTTCATGAACGCAGGGTCACACAAAGACGATTCCCACCATGGGCCAGCTGGGTCACCTAGAGCTGCTTCCCACTAACCTTGGACTATTGTGGTACTCATACCAGTTAGGTACCGTGGGAATTCCAAGTCACACATAGAATATTTACACCTTGGTTGGACTGAGGTAAACATCCTTGATAGGTATCATGGGTGTTCTGGGTCACATAGAGTGATTTCCCACTAGGCTAGTCATCTAGTCTTAATGAGTCTAAGGTCAACAGTCTTCAGGTCTCTGTAAACCGCATGGTTCCTCACATAGACATCATGGGAAACCACTCCCTAAGCCACATGATACATCTTATAATTCATTAATGTCACCATAAAGTATTCAAAAATATTTTCCTCTTCCAGAGAGTCCTAATGATGCAAACAACTTGTCAATAAGAAGCACATTTTGCAAGATCGAGCGTTTTAGTGCCAAGGGCCCGGTTAGATTCATGATTTATCCATCCAAATCCATACCCAAAAATATTATGAAACATATGTAGAGTATATCAAAATGACCTCCCATTCTTAAGGATCCCGACGCCATAGATGGTTCGTCAAATGGATGTCCGATTTAGATGTTATGGCCTGTTTTGTGTAACTAGTCGGTACTGGGTCGGGGTCGGGGTCCGGTATTCCCTATATGGGCCGGCCCTACCCATTTTGGAATGGTCCGACCCTTATTGATCTTGTTCAACCAAGACCAACTCGGGTCCGACCTGACCTAGGTCAGCTTGCTGGGTGTTGGGTTGGTTTGCTGGGCTGGCCTGGTGGTTTCACCCACCTGGTTGTGAGGGCCGCCAGGGACACCTGGACGTGGTGCGTCCGGTTTGTGCTGACAGGGCACTGAGCCTTGTAAGCAGGTCAACCAGTGGGTGGATTGAACCAACGCAGTGCCACATGGTGTCATGGCTCCCTCGGTGCAGCAGCCGACAGGCTGAGAAACAATCGTCGGGTGCGCTGATGGCGTGCACCCTGTTCTCCAGCCACTGGTCGAACTAGTGTTCCCTCTCTCCTCTTTGGCTGACAATGGTTGCATCACTATTGACGCATGGGAGAGAATAAGGTGTTTCACCCCACCCATATTCTACTACTGCCCTGGGCGTCTGCCGGATCATCCGCCGGGCACGCAGCCTGCACCGCCGCATGCCATCGCCGTGATGTCGTGCACTGCCGCTAGCGGCAGGATGCTCGTCAGGCTGACGGTCGTGCACCGGTGGCCCGTATCCTGCATCGTCTACTATTGCAGACTCCTCAGATCATAGTCTCTACTACGATAGGACCTAATCTGAATTTAAGTCTACATTAAATTGGGAAATTACAATCAAAGCTCTGGCTGAGGAGCTCGGGCCTTGTTCAAGTCGGCCCACACCCTCTGCATTAAAGATACATATTGGGTTTTGGGGAAAATATGTTCCATAGGATTTCCTCCCTTAATTTCAATCACGACCCCAACAAAAAAACACAACCAATGACATATATATATAATAATAGCTCAACCACTTCATGAGTTCAACTGTTCTTATAATTTTAGAAAAGAAATACAGGGAAAACAAAATAATCTACACTGCTCCAACTATGTAAAACAAATGGATATAATTTGTTCTAGAAGAATTATAGAGGTTCTTCATTCCTACAAAAATATTCCAATGACGTTGATCATACGTCTTTCTTCAGTTTCGGGTTTTTGTGTCACTCATCGCTACTCAACGGAATCATCTTCGTCCTCCAAGGGCATGGAGTCTTTGTACTCATTCATCACTTACTTTCATGGCAAAGCTATGTCTAAACCTTCTCCCAAGATTAATATAAATAGAAGAGGGGAGGATAAGTAATGATGTTGGGAACTAATTTGATCTCATTAATTATCAAGCTTCCTCATTTCTCCAACATTATTGTTACTTAGAATGTAGGGTCTATCCATTCAATGGATTGACACATCACTGGACCCACCTCCACTTGTTCGTTATAGGATAAGTTAGAAACAAAGTAAAATAATAAAATTATTTTATCTTATTTTATTAAAAAGACCAAAACAAATCATTTTCTCTAGGACTTCTATGGTCAAAGAAATGCCTCCCATAAGCAAATCCATGTGCAATGGATTCAATAGTGCCCAAAGATTTTTATTCTGAGTAATGGTTCAAAATGTAGAAAATGTTGATCGTGCATTTACTGAAGACACACTAAAAAAAGTTCAAAAAAAATTATGAGCACGTTGGGCCTTAGAGTCACTTGCAGTCAATTTTCCTAGACTCCTAAAAAATCCATATAATTAAAAAAAATTCATTGAAATTCTAGCCTTTATAGTATGGATCTTTATTGACAATGTAGATTGTTATTGAATAAAATTGATTACGTAATATATAATTTAATACTCAAACCTATAGTGGCTGATGGGTTATTATTTTAATTTTCCCTTCAAAGAATCTGTATAAATTATTTGACCAATAATTTAGACGGAATTAAATTATTTTTCACATATTGATTAAACTATCTTGTGAAAGGTCCTGAAGGTAGTGGTATTGTGATTTCAGAGATCATGTAATGCAATAATTTTTCAATTATAAAAATGAAAATTTATTTATTAATAATATCCAATATATTTTCATAATTATATTATCTATATATTTGTTTCATTATCGAATAATTCATTCAATGGTATGTGGGTTCAAATATTTTCCTCATCATATTTATTTTTTATTATCAACTAATATATACAAGTTATTAAAATGTCATATATTTTCATTTATTTACCTTTCAATAATGATTTTTATTTATTGAGTCATGATATAATTTTTATTTAATTAACACTTACTAATAATTCAAGATCACCATTATTTTTTCTATTATCAGGAATCCTTGATATGTACTATGACTGATATACTAGGATACTGTATAAGAAATAACGTTATTGATAAAAAAAATTCTCATAGTATTTTTTAAATTTAATTCATGAATAAAATATTTAACATGTTTACCATGAAAAATAAACTATTATATCTCATAGGATGGCATTATTTATATATGTGGTCAATTTGAAAAAGCATACATTGCCTTCGGGATACTAGGGTTAGGGTCGCAACATGTTCACAAATTTTTAAATACCCAAATATATTTTTCTAGATGTTGTTGAACCTAATGTTTATATTCTATGAATTTATATTTTTAGAAGAATCTCTTTATTATTATTTAATAAATGAAATGAATATTAGTTTTTTAAAAGTATATGGTTGTAAAAACGAACTTAAAAAATTATTTTGTTGTAACAATTAAAACACAAGGTCACCAGAACAATCTCGTATAGAGAGATATCAGTGTTCTAAATTTATCTTGCATAATTATGTGACCCAAGATAGGAATAAAAATTTGGTGTATTAATATCAAGAAAATTGTATTAAATATCACAAAAAATGCACACATTATATTGAATAAAAGGTTTATTTTCTTAGATATTAGCTACAAAACATCATTTTTTTGATGTACATGAAGAACTTTATCTATAATCATGCTCCTATAGACCAATTAAATTTACCTCACATAATCCAATTACCTTTATAGACCCTGTAATGGATTCATAATATAGGGGTGGTCTAAATTTTTTTTATTATGTGATAATAAAACTAAAGCCATAATAGTTAGAGAATAAACATTTGTAAAAAAAATGAAGGAATAATAAGTAATTTATATCATCATAATGATATAACCATAAATATATAACTGAAAAATAGGCATAACACATGAAATGATAACACATTAACCATTACATGATATTTTAATTCATGAATCATATAAAATTGTTAATGGAATGAGGGAAATAATATGGAAAAATAATAATCAATTGATTTATTGTCTTTAGGATTTTGGAGACCTTCCAAACCCTTCACACATAAAATTGTGATTAAAGATAAATTTAATTAGTCAACCTAATTGAACCTATATAATTTTCAACACTTTCACATAAAATTTCTTTCTCATCATATATAAAATGTAACACAGTTTTATGGTGGGATATATTGGTCACACCAATCTCAAAAGATTAACATTTGTGTGATACATTAGAAAAGATGTTTATCAAATCCAAAAAACACATCGAAATAAAATTTAATTTAATAAATTGACAAATCATTATATAACGAATCCATGGAAATGGTTATAAGTGAACATCAAAAAATCAGTTAATCAATTTTTATAATGAACCCATGAAATAATATGACTGTTACAAAACATCTTAATAATATCATAATGTAAATCGTTTGAATCAAAAAACATGATAAAAAATAATAAATCATAATAAGATATTAACAAGGTGTGAATCACGAATGAATAACTCTATTAGACGTAAATCAATTTTGATGATAATGATTACCATCCAATAAGATCCGTGTTTATTTTAAAAAATGGTCAATATTTTAAAATCCATATTTTAATGGATCATTTAAAATTTCTCATTTTTGAAATTGAAAATAAACCATTTCATGGTAATAAAATTAGATTAAAAATTGTTTTATCCCAAATGAAAAAATTGATTTTTTTAAAAAAATAATGTATTAGGGAAAACTGATTATATATTAAATTGTATAACTCGAAGAAATGAGTTTTGGTTACCATTTACATTATGTATTTTTTAATTCATTAATAAAAAAATAGTGAGATGTATAAGTTTAAATAGTATATTTTATATAATGAAATTTAATTGTATCTTATTGGACATCTGGGATGTATAAACACAATTTAAATAAACAATTGTTGTATAACAAAAATCTCTTAATGATAATAGTTTATATAGAAATTATTAGGTTGTTTCATGTCATAGTGTATGACAGTCTAACCTCTTATAGAAAAAAATATGTAACATAATATCCTATTTCGAATATATACTCAATAAAAAATATCCTTTAATAATCCATATTTTTAATTATTAATTAGTTAATTATATATTATTTTGAAGGTGTTCTTATATTTACCTACTTTTTTCTATGTTTCATAATAGTGTTCTATTTACCATTAATTTGTTACAAGGATCATGATTATTATATAACTTTGGGATATTTAATATATATATATATATCATATAATTATTTAATATTTTTCTCTTTCAATCCCTATGAATTTTAGATATTTCTTGTATAACACCTATTGGAAATGGCTTATATCTATAGTTCATTTAATTTGAGGAGAGTTTACATAAATAAATGTTATTTATCAAATATTAACTTAGTAGAAGAATATAATTTTTATGCTACTGAAATATAAATATATCTATTTTTTTCATAGTAATCCATGATCATATTTTAAATCATCATTCATGTTATTGGTTATACTATCCCAAACATGAACACTCTTTAACGTAATTGGTGGGTATGGTTTTATAGTTGTTACATTTTAACGAAAAAAACTATTATTGAATCATAATAATATTATTTTTTTCTTTCTTTTGATTGGAAACCACTTGTTTTTTACAATAAATTTAAGAAAATTAATATGGGTAAAAATTTATTGTACAGGTGATATTCCTCAAATAATCACCTTTAACATTATCATTTCTCAATACATGATATTGGGTGATGTTTAATATTAAATACATTTAAAATAATGATAATTATATGAAATATATAATATTTAATCATTTTTATCCCAATTAATACTAGCAATTAAATATGGTAATGAAAAAATAATGTTGATTCAAGGAGGAGGTAGTCCACTAAACGCTATAATGACGTTCTTTTGATTTCTTATTTGGATAGATATGAATAAATTAGGTATATGAAAATAAAATGAAAAAATATAATTATACTAATGATACTAATGTAATAATATTATTATGGTGATAAAATATTTTCAATGGTATGTTTATGATTAAATACTATTGAAAGAGACAATACTTATTTTGAAGACTTTTTTTCCATTAGTAGATGACTTCATAATCAAGGTCTTAGTATACATATTTAATAAAAAGGTATTATTATTTTTGTATATGGAACTAGTAAGTAAAATAAGAATATTTTTTAGGAGTAATTCAATTTAAATGGTGTATCATGAATGTGTGGATGTGTCATTGTTATATGGGATGGGTATGGTATTTTGGGGAACACCATTTACTTATGTACTTATAGATTTATAATATATTGGGTAAAATTCTAAAATAATTAAAATTTCTAGATTTTGGGACTTGTTTTTGTCGAAACTAAGTCCCACAAATTAATTTTACTAGTATGCATATTTACTTTAATGATGTCCCTTTTTTTAATTTTTTCCAATGCTTATTGTTTCCTAGAAAAAATTTCATTTTTTTAATAGATGATTATTAATTAAAATTACATCAATGAAATATAATCATATCTTGTAAATTAGAATTCAAATACGAAAAAAAATCAAAATAAAATTTATATATTAGGATAGTTTAAAAAAATTGTATTTAACTTAAAGAATGTTTTTTTTTAAATTGTGTTTTTAATCATAAAATTTATATATAATACTAAGTGTCATTTTTAAATATTTTTATGAAATATATTTATTTAATATAAAATAAATAACGTTATGTATCTTTGAAATCATGTAATATCAAAATTTTTTAAGTATTAATTAATTAAAAGATAATCCCAAAAATATTTTATACTTTATAAATGTTAAATTATACTTTAGTTGAAAAAAAAATTCAATAGATTTGGAATTTATAAATAATATTTAAAAATTAATAAATTTATTCATTATTTTCATATTTTATTACATAAATGGTTTTTAAATAATTTGGGGTATGCTTACATAGTGATAAACCAAATCGTACTATTATTTTCATAAATATATATTCGTTTATAAAAAATATGTGTTATGGAAAATGATCCAAAAAATAAATTAAGATAATATGGTCCTGATAAATCCAAATATGAATTTAATTATTTCAAATGAACAACCGAAATTTTTAACATTTTATATTTAATTAAAAAAATAAAATGTTGAAGATATACTTTAAAAAAAGTGATAAAGTAAATATAAATATATATAAATATATAGATATATATTATTACTATTTAATATTGTGTTTATATATCTTCTTATTGTTCAATCAATGTAAACATAGTCCCATGAAATAAAATTCGTTTTAAGAAAATGATTTATTAAAAAAGTTTTAATTTATCATAAATAAACTATGAAAAGTATAAGAACTTGTGATATATTTATAAATATAAATAATTTGTTAAATTTAAATAGAAGAATAATTTATACTAAAATTTCCCTATTATGATATCCACATAGGAACAAAAAATCATATAATCAATTATTGTAGTTATAGGTGTGGATTTGGTTTACATAGATCTCATGATATCTTAAATAGTCATGAATTTATATTGCATATGATATTGATCAAATTGAAATTATTTTATTCTTAACTATGATTATCTAATGAAAAATCCTAGAAATGTGGACTCACTTTAGAGTTCGAAAAAACTGTCATTATAATGAATGCAACTATTTCAATAAGCCATTGATTCATACATTATAAATTGCTTTTCTGATATAATTATTTCAACTTATTCTTGATAATTTAATGGCTATTTTTAATGGGAATATCAAATATTGAAGATATATCAAGGTATTTTGTTTTATTTAAAATGTTAAACTATATATTTAATAAATATTTACCTGTGGATTACATATAGTGAAATATATGGGTGTCACATTCAACCATTTAAATAAATTTCATCCTCAAATTTAAATTTAAATTTTCATGACGAAGTAGAGAAAATATTAAATATTATCTGAATATTATATCAAATGATGTATCACTATTAATATAATAGGGAAGATTAGGAAAATGTTATTAATTTAGGGATAATATATTTTCAAATCTTTATTAATTACTAGTTATTTATTATACATTCCAATTCAACATAGAATCGTTAATGAATTTTGTTGTCAAATAGGTGTCTCATTCTATACCCGAACAAATCTCAGAAAATGACCCTCAATTTGAAAAATCCATTTTTAAAAATATTCATATTATTTAGATTTATATTCTCCTTTCATATGGTTGATGTGAAGATAAAAATTTTACAGAATCAAGAATCTATCAATTTAGAAAATTTAATTTCATATTAAAGTTAACTATAAATGATTACCAATAATTCATCCCCCACCTCTCAAAAAGTTTTCATAGTCCCATGAACATTATATGGAATGAAATTTTCTAAATATGAGTTAATTTTATTTAAATAATTTTATTTTAATATTTATAAATAAAATACAATGTGGGAATTTACCAAAAAAGGCAGTCCATGCATGAGGATATATTCACATAGATTTTATCTATAAGCAATATACACGGTAGAACTACTTATGGATGATATTTTCATTTCTATTTTTCGTAAAAAAATTTCCAAAGGTGTTAAAGGATATATCCATAGTAAATACTCTTATCTATATCCCTAAACCTATAAAACATATACTGAATGTTCAATTCCCATGGATAAAGGATAATAAAATCGATAATTTCTAGTTTCGAACACATATCCGAAAATTATATTTAAATCAAATGTTGAACTCCACTATTAATGAATGTGAAAACCTAAGAAATAGTGATCTCAACTTCTTATTGTAGGTAAACATGAAATATATAAGCGATTATCCTAAGTGATCATGTGAAAAATAGTTTTTACGAGAACAAGATATTATCTTTGGAAAATCAAACCCAATATATCCTGATCAAAAATTCTAAATCATGGAAGAATAATATTTAGTCTATCTTAGTGCATGCATATAATACTGAATCCTTATTCATGACCCATGGGGAATAACATGAAAATACATATCTGGAATAGTTTTTATGAGAACAAGATATTATCTTTGGAAAATCAATTCCAATATATCATGATCAAAAATTCTAAATTAGGGAAGAATAATATTTAGTCTATCTTAATGCATGCGTATAATACTGAATCCCTATTCAGGATCCATGGGGTATAACATGACAATACATATCTAGAATGTGGTGAAATAATAAACCTAGGAAATAATATAATTTTTATTATGTATATTATTGAAAGGTCCTATAAATATGATAAGTAATTTAAATAAGTTCCTCAGAAAAAATTATCAACATGAAACTGTGAAGTCATATTAAATATTGAACAATATTTATTATTAATTAGTCTATTAAAAATGATATAAATATGAAATCATGTTCACATATAATTGTGATATCTAATAAAATATAAAATATAACCCAATAAATTTGATATACTTATAATTCTAGGACTACATTCATATAATAATAACTATTCATAAGTGTATAAAAAATATATTATATTTTTTATCATTCCATACACCTGGAATAGAAAATGGATTCATAGATATTGAACTATAAGATAATTAACTGATTATAAAATAATGGGTTCTATTTAATCACCCTAAAAAGATAATTATCAACAGGAATCCCAGGAATGAATGTTTATGGTATCATATAATCCAATCCATAGTGAATCATTACCATCCATTATATATATTGACATATATGACCAATAACTTTATGTTGAATATGAACGTTTTGTAGAAAATTGAAAATTTTCATTTTATTTTGTTGTCATTATGAAATCAAAATATCCTAAATATTATGAACATATTTTTCTATGATGACAATCTTTGAAACTTGTAATTCAAGATTATATTCAATAAACATTCATGATTGTGGGAAAGTCTATTCAGACCATATATGTTAAATATTAATATTCTATTCCAACATTATTAAAGAGTCATAATCCTTCAATGCATAAATTTTTTAAAAAATGATTATTTTAATCAATTATTATGAATATAAAATCTATAAAAAAATAATCATTCTTGTAATATTATATATTAACAGATAAATTTGTTTTTAATAATATGGTATTGGATTCAAAAATATCATCGACTAAAGAAGAAATTAGGTTGTTTTTTCAAAAGTACATTTACTTTATTATTTTATATATAAATAAAATTAAAATGTTATTTATAGTTGATTATTCTGTTACTTATTAGTGGTTGAGAAAATAGATGTTGTTCATTCGATAAGGACAATATAATTTGTCTCAAGGGATATTTAATATAGAAAATAATTAAAATTATTATTCCATTAATATAAACCCTAAACTCTAGTACAATCGTTCATTAGAAACGTTATTAAGACCCTTTTGGATAATAAATATCCTTTATAAATGTTATTACATTCCGATCATGGTATCTTATGATGACCATAATTGATTATGATGCATACAAAATTTGACATGATATTTTGGTAGAGTAATTAATGATAATTTTTATACAATGATAATATATCATAGTAAATGAATATTTAATTGATTAAATTATGATTCATACTAGAATCATATATGTTCAATATTATGGGAAACATCGAAATATATTGAAATAATTCATTTATTTCACACATTAAATTTTTTATAACACTATGGATTCATAGAAATATTATACGTAATACCATAATTCAAGACATAGTAAAAGGAAAAATAATAAATGGTGAAATCATATATCTATTATGTGTATATTGTGTAGATATCATTGATCAAATAAAAAGAAAATGAGAATTATGATATTCTAACTTGAGTACAACATTTACAGCTAACACCATAAATTTGAATGATCATATTCATGATTGAAAGAATATGTCTTGGATGTTCAGAAGATATGAATCACTATGGAATAAAATAAAAGAATCCATTAGATCACAAAATTTGAATATGACATAGAATTATTAAATCATAATATTAAACCATTTCATTAGTATTAAAGGAACTTTTCCAAGACTGTCATAGTGAATCAAGTCCACTTACCATTCTATCTTTTTTTATGGTTCACACCAACACAATCATAGTGGATAATATCCTATTCTAAACTAGGTTTATTCCCTATTCCTAACCAATTTTTCCCCAGAGATGTTACCAATTACCAAATTCATTAAAGGGTTATATATTTTTAGGCTCACCCTTTCACCGGTTATAAGATGGCCAATAGACTTAGTTTAAAATGAAACCACCATCCTTGGTTTTAATGTAATCTATATCCATTTTTTTTATGTTAT
Organism: Viscum album; assembly: GCA_963277665.1. Classification (NCBI taxonomy): domain Eukaryota; kingdom Viridiplantae; phylum Streptophyta; class Magnoliopsida; order Santalales; family Viscaceae; genus Viscum; species Viscum album. The sequence continues at coordinate 394,192,635 of OY728146.1, forward strand.
CATGTATCTAGTAATGAATACCATACATATGAATTCAAATAGAACATAAAAAATTCATAATATCCTCACAAAATAACCCACATAAATAAAACTTGTGCATGAACATTTCATCAATTCATCATATGATTATAGAGGGAAATATTAAGATTTTTATAAACTAGGAAATATAAAATTATCCATCAAGATAAATATTAATAATTGTATAATTCAACGATATCCCTAGTAAATTATAATTTAAATCAAATAATGTTATCAAATATGAATCCTCAAATAAAAAATCATTGAAATACATCTTGAAGAGAATAACCATTCCCCCTTGAAAATAAATTCTAAAATTACTATTTTTCTAAAATATAAAAAATAATCATTGGAATTAAAATTCTAAAATATTAATAAATCATTAAAACATTTATTTTTTATGAATTAATGAAACATTCTTAATTACTTATGGGTTAAAAGAAAAAATTTATTCAACATTTTTGGTAAAAGGTAATATGGAACCAATTTCAGAAAATGTTACGGGGAATCATTTATATACCATTTTTTTTATAATAAATCATATTTAAAAGGCTCATTAAATATTCATAAGGTAATATTAAGAAAATTAATGAAAACAACCTCGAAAAAATTGGTATGGAAAAGAAGGTTCATGATTTAAAAATAAAACATAATTTATTTTTAATAAAAAATTTCATTTTGTCATTAGAGAATTTAAAAAGTTGTTAATGAAATGGAAAAATATATATTTTTCATAGAAAAACATAAGAGAAAAAAATGAAATGTATTAATCTTAAATTTATATTACAATTTCCTCTAATATAGATTCAACCATAAATAATCAATATTAAAATAACATTGAATCACATATCACGGACCACTAGTCTGAATTATTTAGTTCCAATGAGGACCACCATTACAGTAAACGATTACTTGTTATAAAATAATTATATAATTACAATAATATGTATCATACCATATATGATTTAATTATAACCATTTATAAACAATTAATTTACTATAATTTTTAATAACACTATTCTGGGGGATAATTACATCATTTTTTATAGTGCTAGTTCATTAATACAAACCATGGTTAAATTATATCAATAATTTTAATATTTAAATAATTAATATATATTAAATATATAAAAATATTAATTTCTCCAAATAATTTATAAATAACAACATATATTACACCATTATTTGAGACATTAGGACATATATACGCATGGACTCTAATTCTATTTTTTGAACGATTGAATAAAAGTAAGTTAAATAATAAATGACCCATAAATAATAATAATTACACCATATATATCATAGATATTCAATAAATCCTTAATTACTACTATCTATGTAAAAAAATAGATTGTTTCGTGGAGTTGGCAGTCTACATTAACACACGACTGAGGTAAAACGTTTCTAGTAGCTTGTAAGATACCGTAGTAGAAATGATATTATAAATAAATAATAATAATAATTTCATAAATATAAATTCTAATATTTAATCCCATTGTAATACAATCTGTGAAATATAGTGATAGATAATGAATTATATTTCTTTCTGTAGATGATAAGGCATACTTATGAATGAGTGATATTTTCACATCCTATTTTATGGAAATAGGGTGAATAGAAGGTGGAATGATAATCATAATAACATTTAATTATATTTTGGATAATAGATTTATTATTTATAGAGAATATATTTTATTTATAAGAGGTTACATATGAATTAAAATGAAATTCATAGGTTAAGTAGATTAACAATTTTTTGAAATAGATCCCTTAAATCACCTCTTCAAGGATCGATGAATGAATCTTTTAAAACAAAAAACCCATATAATGTGGCTAGGGGTTTTTATAACTACACATTGAATTATTATTTTATATTGAAGCTTCAATGTTGTCCGATGAATAGGTAGAAGGGGTACCCTTTTTAATTGATGTGAAGACACTCTATTCAAATATTATAAATGATTGTGATATATATAAAAAAGGTTACACATTTATTATAATTGTGAAGGGGATTAAATTTTAGATGATATATTATCCCATTTTCATATATTTAAATTTATTTATTTTAACAATTGTAATGAAATTATTTTCATTAAATATTATTATTATAAATTTAGAAACTATTAATATAATGTAAATTAGAATATAAAAATACCTAGTATGAATTTAAATTTAATCATTTAAGATAATTCCATTATTTTGTATTCATCTAAAAATTACTCAAATCAAATTAAATGACATTAATAGAATTACATTAAATATTTTTTAAATCATTTATTATATTCTTTTTAAATTAGTGAAATATTACATCATTATTTCCTAATAATTTGTGGATATATATAACTAATAATAATAAAAAATAATTTTTTATTATAAGAATAATTTAAATTATTCTAAAAATAGACACATATATTAATTCATAACTATATTTTGATCGTATTAGGATGTATTAGAGATATATAAAACTAAGAGAGGGAAAGTTTTAACATTCATTGATTTAAGAACTACATAAGTCATTTCCATTGATAGTTTGTATTAAATAATTAAATATATATAATAATGTGATTATTTTATAATTACCCAATTACATTATGAATAATTAAGAAAAAACAGGGCTTCATCCCTCAGTTTTATTATAGGTATCATGATAAACCATTAACCGTTGGATTTTTTTACCAAAGTTACAATTTAAATTGAAATCATATAAAAGTTTTGTATATAAAAAAAATTATAATTCATATTTCAAAATATGAAATCCAATTCTCTAAATCATTACATGTAAGTTAATGAATTTTTTTTCAAAATAATCATAAAATAGAAATAGAAAAATAAATTATAGAAAAATAAATTTTTCACCATTAAACTATACTTTATTCTTTTCCAATCAGTACTGAAATGATTAAATAAATTTTAAAAAAATTGATTAATGTTATTGTATCTACATTTCAATAAATTAACACTCTAATGTAATTTATTTAATTTATATTAAAATTTTCCTTTGTGTGCATTAAAAATGCTTTCTTGAAAATTATATATTTTATATTCTAATGATTTTATATATGTATAAACCCTAATTTTTTCATAACATATTAAATATAATTATTTATCTATCACCCACAATATATTAAAATATCCACCAATAATAATTTAATCATATATTTTTTTAAACAAGGTGTTATTTGAAACATAAATTATTTGAAAAAAATAATATAAATTATTTGAATATAAATATATTATAAAATAAGTTTTTGTTACATTATAACCTACTTAAAATGAAAATTTCATTCACAATTCATGTAAAGACCCGGAAATTCTGTAGAAATTGTTTTATCAAATTCTTGGAAATTTTACATGTCTGCAGTTTCTGACGGCGCACGATTCAGAGTCCTTGATTACTCAGAATGATCCATCGATGTTTTGTTAAGCTTAAATTAATGCGCATATGAGGTTTTCCTGAAAAAGTTGAATAACTCTTAAAAGGTTACTCTGATCCGAAATCTAAGGCCACTTTTGTGCTTAGGTTAGAGGGTTTACGCTAGGCGTGACTAAAGTTTAGTCGGCGCGAGCCTCCAATGAGAATACCCGAAAATGGCATAACCGTAAATAAAATAATTAAATAATGGTATTTTGTTCAAATACTTATAACTCACAAACGGTAACTCAGATTAAAAATCTGATACCATCATTGAACTCATGAGGGTGGGATTTCTTTAAGTAGATACTAACATGGGTCGGTGAGGGCTATCAGAGAATGTTATTTTTTGGCCGAAAATAAAATAATTAAGTGAAAATTATTTTATTGTAAAATTCATAACATTTAAATGGTATCATGGATTTGAAATTTGAGGGTACCATTGGGTTTTTTGGGGCGTGTTTCACCTATAAATTTCCTAACCTCGACCGTAGTAGTTCGAGGATGGCTGTTAAGAATTTTCCGAATTTTTTTTTCGGGTACGTTTAGTAAATGTGCGAGCGGTGTTTTATATCATTTGAACTGGTGCTCGGAATTTAAATCTGTCGACACCACTGAACTTGCAGTGCCGATATCCGATTAAGGATACCTTTACCGTAGTTTCATTTTATCATGGTTGAATTTAATTTTTGGGGATTCTGAATAAAATTAATTAATAATATGTGTAACATATTTTTATTTGGTTGGTGGTTAAAACCACCAAGTGAAGGTTATAGGTTAGGCCCACCACACCCTAACCTCCCTTGAGAGGATATAACTAGGCGGGGACCACTAGATTGAATCCCCATAAACACACTTTTAAACCCTTGAGCTCCCCATTAATGGGGGAAACTCTTGACACCTTCCACCTATCCCCATAATGGAACCAATTTACCCATAAATGAAGTGAGGTAGATTATTTTAATTAAACTCTTCACCTCCCCTAAATTTGAATTTGAACCATCCCTTAGCATTAGTTGAATGGGTTGCATCATTTAATTAAACACATCTTTGTGTTGTTGTTGGATAGAATGAATAGAGGCCATCCTTTTTCATTTTTGGGGATGTAATAATCCTTTGGAAAGCTTCAAAGAGAAGAGATTTATCCATCCAATGAAGAACCACTGAATAACTCCATTATTTCCAAAAATAACATAAGGAACACTCCTCGTCTCCGAAGAATGTGAAGCATCATCTTATTAATTCATCAACTGAAGCATGGAAGGGAATCAGTGTCGCCCATGAAGTACACCGAGGGCATCGTCTCGACCCATATTCACTGAGCTCTACCACCTCTGACATTGACAGTATGAATTCTGTCTTCCGCGACATTCAACTTCTGAGACTCATCATCGTAATACTACAAATAAGTGGTAGAGGGATTTTATTATTTTAATGTATAAATTATACCCTCATTACTCGTTATATATTTGGGTTCGATGATGGCCACTTTTTATCACCTAATTTGGAGGGCACAAGACGAACCTACACGGCCCGAAACCCCTCCATTGGATATTGATTGGTTGATGATGAAGGAAGAGCCGAAAGGGCGTGAAGTTGACGCACCGCACTAGAGAAGAGCCATAGCCAAAAGGAATGTGGCGGATGAATGAGGAACTGCGGCTAGGAGCGCTGCGACGGATGAAGAAGTGTGACGCTATCATGCCGCTCGGTTGAGCCCAAGGTCGCCACCAGGTCAGGCCCCTGCGGTGGTGGCGTGACGCCGTCCCACCATCCGAAGGGCAGTTGGACCGCAGCGCTTTCATGCCGTAGTGGAGATGCGGAGGCGGCCGGCTATGCCGGCCGCCATGGAACCGGACCAGCGGGACCATCCGGGTTCCGCGGCCCCGGAACCGGCGCAGCGCGCCGCATCTGTTCGAAGCATTGGGATGGGGGGGTGGGCACCATCATTCGCGTGGCCGGCCGGTCTATCATGATCCAGGCTGCCACGGCCAGGCCACCCCTCGATAGGGCCCCCCAAGTCTGGGTCGCTTCATCATACTGGCTCAGACCGGTTCAGACCCTGGTTCAGACCGGGTCGGGCCGGGTCAGACTGACTGGGTCAGACTGGACCTGGTCCCGCTATTGACATTTACACCTTTTAGCTCGCATCTAGGGCTACGGCTCTTCGATTGACGTACCACCTGCAGCGATGAAATTCATGGAGCGAGACGATTCTTCAGCATAGTCCACTTTAGATTTTGATGCAGTTGGAGTACGGACGGGTTGGTTTAAGCCTAAAAACCAACAAGGCCCCTAGAACGGAAATGCCAATAACTCATAGAACAGTCATCTGATTGATGTGTCATCTATCACGTTGGGTTCCTTATGATGAGACAAAACTACGAGATATATCAAATCAGGACATCATGATAGTTTATGTATCCGCACTTGGATTGAGGAGTGGACCTTCCCTGAATCGAGCGTGCTGTGTGCGGGAACCCAAGGGCTGGCTACGACTGAGATGTACAGGAATCCATTGTGGGTTCGACAACAATGACTACTATACATGGATCCACCATGGCTCCGATTGTTATGAATTATGTTCACGTATCCTGTGTGGGTCCAACCGAATAGGTGGTCAGGTATCCTGTGTGGGTTAAACAGCTTAGCTGGTCCTGTATCTTGAGTGGGTCTGACAGGTTAGATGGACCAATGACTACATATGATCATCTCTATCACTCTAGAATATCTAGTTAGGTATCCTGTGTGGATCTAATAGCTTAGATGAATCAGTTACTACATCTGATCATCTATATCACTCTATAAATGATGTATACCTATGTGTGCTGAGTATTGACATTCAGTCGATATCATTGAGATGATTGATTTTACTTCCTTTTTGTAATGGGTTGTGCTTGGGATCAAGTGTTGGAGCCGGACTGTGTTTGGTAACATAGGTGTATGTATTGGCATATACCTATGTAGGGATGGTTGTTACTTAGTGATTTTATCTTACTTCTGTGGTTTATCTTTAGTGGATTCAAGGAGACCATCAGGGGTCTCGGGGTCCCCTACTAAGTATTGATATACTCACCCCTGCACGGGCTTTTCCCACACCTTGTTGATTTTTGTGCAGATGAATGACATCAATGATCGAGGCTGAGGGTGAAGGAAAGGTGGCTTCTCGACGTTGGACTAGACAGGACGTACCTCAGGGAAGATTAGTTTGAGTTCTATACCTACCCTTTAGGTAGGATTCCCCGATGGACGATCGAGGAGCTGTTTTCCCTTTTTACTCATACTTGTTCTTGTTGTTCTATTAGGTTTGTATACTGGACCATTTACTTTTAGCACTACCTTTTTATTCAGTTTTACTTAGGCTTTTTCTTCCAGTTGAGTAGTCTAATTGTCTGTTATTTCTTATTATAATGGAAGTTGCTTCATAGAATAGAGATTTACGCCTTTGGTTCTTGTCTCTAGCCCCAGGCCTATGGAAGGCGGGCTTAGGGTAGTCACGAAACATGTCCTGAGGACGAGTTGTGACATATTGGTATCAGAGGTGTCGGTTCTACCACAGAACATATGACTCGGATCTGTATTACTATGAAGAAATAGTGTTAAGAGTATTGAGTGTGGTTTTCAGCCCAGGGAGTCCAGTTTTGGTGCGGAGGCTGATGTATCCAAACACCAGGACCCTGACCTCAGATCTCCGAATCAGTGCATGAAAACACTTAATTCATTTCTGTTTCAAGAGTTTTATTTTCTGGTATCTTTGAGTCATCTCACCAGGTATTATTTATTGACTATGGCGCACCTGTTCCTTAATAGGATGTCACTGCAATGAGAGCCAGCTGGGGTTCCCGAGAGAGTACACGATGACGGCCCACCGAGCAACGAGGCTCCGGTGCAGGGCCCTATTTCAATGTTGGCACCATAGGGTGGTGTACACATAGCACCACCACCTGTAGTGTAACAGATTCCCCAGAAACACTGGTGTACGGTGCACGCCGACTGAGTGCATTTCACGAGTTCCAATAGTAGACGGCTCGGAGGATTCAAGGCGAGTCATATTCTCACGGAGCTAAGGGCTGGATGGAGGCGATGCCTAGAGTTTTCTGCCGAGTCAAGACACCAGTAGATCAAATGGTGATATTAGTTACTAATCTTTTCTAGTGCAGGATCATGAGGATGGTCCGTATAGTGCTGGGGTTTCGGTACTTATTCAATTTTCTGAGATGGTACCTTCACGAAGTGTTCCAACAATAGCCCTGGTTGATGGTAAGCAGACACTACCAGTGGTACGAGTAGAGGAAACATTTAGGCTTAGTGCCTTAAATTTTTTTCAAAACCAGATATCTGTCACGTTTCGAGGAGAGCTCGACCCACAGGCGGTTGAGGACTGGATTTTGGATGTGGATGAGAGTTTTCTAGAGATTATGCAGTTTCGTTAGGAAGACATGTCGGTAGTGGAGTCTACATCAAAGTGTACCAACAATTCCTAGTACTCGTTGAATATGATGTGAGCAGTTCTTTAGAGCACGAACCTCTGAGCGAGGTGTGTTTAAGGACATCTGAGCGAGAACTTTTTCCTATATGCATTCCTACTTATATAAGGGTGCTAGAGAGAACCTTTGTGGTTTAATGTTAATTTGTTGAGTGGACACATCCATTGAGTGTTACCTGCTGGAAAGCATGAAACCGGTGCCAGTCTTAGAGACTTGGACTTGTGGGATGTTTCGAGAAGAGTATGTGTTAAGGATAGATGAATCTTCAGGGTAGCAGATATAGAAGTATAGCCAGGGCATGAGAAGAGAGTAGGTGCATGCGGTCAAGGAGTGTGACCCAATGTCTCTAGGAATAATTTTATGTAAGGTCTGTGTCTACTAGTAGCTTCTATATCAATAGACATAGTTAACAATAATTCCTTCCTTCCATAAATCTTGTCCCAGTCCTAGAGTTTCCGGTTAAACTGTTTATTTGAGCATTGCGTATAGAGATACCTTTGGGATGAGACTCGATAATCACACATACGTCAATGGTGTGATCTATCCCTTGAGGTGAGAGTTTCATTTGGAACCTCTTGGTTGTAGTGTCGAGGCCTTAAAACATTAGTTTAGGTATGGACTGGGCATCCATAGTCCATACACAGATTGAATGTATTAGGAAAAATGGTTTTGGTTTATCTACAATGATGAGATGGGGTTTTTCTTGGTTGGTGAAAAAAATCCATGCAACACAGGATAGAATCATGCATAAGAGGGTGTAGTCGATCACTTATGAGTCGGCCAAACATACCTTTGTGCCAGATTTCTCCAGAGTTTCAGCACCACTATCAGCTATGAAGAAGAATGGGAAACCCTTCATACGGTTAGGGAGATTCCAGAAGAGCATTCAGGAGCTGAGGCAAAGGTTTACATGTGCGCCCATCGTGAGGCTACCGGAGGAGGGCGTTGGGTACCTAGTTTACTACAACGCATCAGGGACCAAGCTTGGATGTGTCTCGATACAGGAGAGAGCAGTGATCGCATATGGTTCTCAGAAGCTGAGATAGCATGAGTAGAACTATGCTACCCATGACCTAGAGTTATAAGTAGTTGTCTTCACCTTAAATATGTGGCTGCACTTAATTATGGGAGAACGTTTTACCGTATACTCAGATCACAAGAGTCTCAGGTATATATTTTCTCTTGAGAACCTGAACCTGAGACAATGATGATGGATTATGTTTTTCCAGGACTTCGTCATTGAGATAATTTATACTCATGGGAAGGGGAACCTTGTAGCACATGCTCTCAGTAGGAGATCAAGCATTCAGCTGCTTGAAGAGGCGACAGAGCAGGTTTCCGCGTTGCTGATATCCTTTGTGGATATAGATGAAGCAGCCTTTCTTCAGTCACTCACATTCAATCCTCCACTTCTTCAATGATCCAGAGATGCAAGTGTGGGGACGTTGACTGTGAGACACGACCTGCTCAAATATCCAATGAGAAGGCACCTGATAGATTTTCTGAAGTTGTGGAACAAATAATTCTCTTCAAGGAACATACTATGGTGCTAGTGTCACTTTAGGAGGAAGTGTTGATGGAGTTTCACACATCCCCTTTAGTGGTACATCCTAGAGTGGTGAAGATGAACTAGGAACTTCGACAACGGCAATGGTGGCAAGGTATGAAAAGGGAAATAGCGGACTTTTTCTATCAATGCCTCACATATAAGTAATTGAAGGTAGAGAATCAGGTACCACTAGGCTCGATTCATCTTTTAGAGGTCCCAATGTGGAAGAGGTATGAGATATCCATGGAATTAGTAATGGGAATTCTATGTAAATCCAGGAGACGGAGACCTCAGGAGTTTGAGGATGGAGACCATGTCTTTCTATGGGTCTCACCTCGATGAGGTCTATGGATATGTGGCCGATGAGGAAAGTTATCTCTGCGATTCATCGAACCTTTCCAGGTCCTCAGTAGAGTAGGTGAGGTGGATTACCACTTAGCTCTTCTACCTATGTTGCACCGGGTGCATGAAGTCTTCCACGTATCTCAACTGAGGATATACGTGCACGACCCGACCCACATCGTCGACCGTGGGGAGATAGACATCGATGATGGGGTGACTATCGCGGAGGTTTCAGTGGAGATTGAGGATCGACAAGAGTGGGTCATGCGTGGATTTTTGATTCCTACGGTGCGCATTCACTTCAGTACGAGAACCTCCAAGAGAGAACATGGGAGCGAGAGGCTCTGATATGTGCTCAGATAACCCTTTTGTTTCTGTAGTGTGAGTTATAGCTTACGAGGACGTAAATCCCTATGCTGGGGAGAATTTAAATACCAGGAAAATCTGTAGAAATTTTTTTCATAAATTATTAGGAATTTTACGAGTATGAAGTTTCTGACGGCGCGCGATTCCAAGGCCCGGAGTGCCCAGAATGATCCGTCTATGTTTTTCTAAACTTAAATTAATTGGCATATGTGGTTTTCCTAAAAAAGTAGAATAAATATTAAACGGTTACTCAGATCAGAAATTTGATGCCACAGTTGTGCTCAAGATGGAAGGTTTATCCTAGGTGTGACTTAAGTTTAGTCGGCACGGGCCTCCTGTGTGAAAACCCAATAATGGAATATTAGTAAATAAAATAATTAAATAAAGTAATTTTATTTTTCAAATGCTTAAAACTCACAAATGGTAAAATGGATTAAAAATCCAAAACAAATGCTGAACATCTAAGGGTAGGACTTATTTATGAAAATACTATCACTGTACAGTGAGGGCCACCAGAGAAAGTTTGTTTTTTTCCGCAAATAAAATAATTAAGTGATAATTATTTTATTGTAAAATTCATAACTTTTAAACGGTAACTCAGATTGGAAATACATTGGTACCGTTGGGTTCGGTGGGGTGTGTTTCACCTAGGAAGAGCCTAACCTTGACCATAGTGTGTCGATGATGGCTGTTAATAATATTCCAATCTTTTTCTTCTTGTACGTTTAGTAAACGTAGGAGCGATGTTTTGTATCGTTTGAACTGGTGCTCATAATTGTAATCTGAGGACTACACTAAACTCGCAGCACTGGTATTCTCTTAATGAGACCTTTACCTCAGTTTTGTTTATCGAGGATGGAAGGTAATTTTTGGGGAATCTAAATAAAATAAAGTAAAAATTTCTGTAATGTATTTTTATTTTGTTGGTGGTCAAAACCAAAAATTGGAGGCTATAGGTGGGGCCCACCCCAACCTAACCTCTATTGGGAGTATATAACTAGGTGGGGGCCACTAGCTTGAACCCCCTTAACACCCTTTTAAACCCTTGAGCTCCCCATTAATGGGGGAAACTCTTGAAACCTTCCACATTCCCCCATAATGGTCCTAATTCACCCATCAATGAAGTGAGGAAGCTTATTTTAAATAAAATCTTCACCTCCTCTAAATTAGAATTTGAACCATACCATAGCATTAATTAAATGTGTGGCCTCATTTAATTAAACACATCTTTGTGTTGTTGTGGGAAATAATTAAAAGTGTCCATCCTTTGTCATTTTTGGGGTGGGCATAATCCTTTGGAAAGCTTGAGAGAGAAGATCTTAGTCCTTAAAATATATAACCACCAAAGAACTCCATTATTTCCATGAAGAACATAAATAACGATCCTCATCTCCAAATAATGTGAAGCATCATATTCTTCCTTATTCAACTGGAGCAAGTATGGGAAGCACCGCCGCCCATGAAGTACACCGAGGGAGTCATCTCAACTCGTCATCAACGAGATCTACCTCCTCTGATGTTGACGGAACGAAGTTTGTCTTCCGAGAATCATCAATATACAACGACCAATATGTGGTAAGGGGATTTGATTATTTTAATGTATAAATTATACCCTCATTCCTCATCATTTATTTGGGTTCAATGATGGTCACTTGTTATCACCTAATACTAAGATCACGGGACAAATCAAAACGTCTTGACGCCCCTCTGTTGGTTCTTGTTTGGTTGACATTGAAGGTGGAGCCGAAAGGGCATGGTGCCATCGCACTGCGCCGGAGAAGAACCGTGTCCAAGAGGGCTACGTCAGACGAATGAGGAACTGCGGCCGGGAGGGATGTGGGGGATGGAGAAGCACAACGTCGTTAGGTCGCATGGTGGTTCCGAATGTCACGACCAGATTGGGCCGCGGTTGGGGCAGCGCGGCGCCGTCATGCCGTGCAGTGGGCAGTAGGACCACCTCGCTGTCACACCGCGGTGTAGGTGTGGAGGCAGCCGACCGAGTCTGCATCCATGGAGCTGGACCAGTGGGACCAGCCTGGTCCCACAGCCCCTGAACTAGCACAACACACCAGTACTATTGGAAGAACTAGGGGGGCTGGAACCCTCATCCTTCGCGTGGCCGGCCCGGACGCTATAGCTGGTCCCCCAAGGCTGAGCCACCTTCGGCTGGGCCTCCCATGTCTGGGCCACCCCGAGCTGGGCCATCTCCTTGGCTCGGGTCACTTCCTCAAACTGGGTCGGACCCGCAGACCGAGTCAGACTACAGTTCAGACCAGACCCTGACCTGTATGGTTGTTTACACCTTTTATCTTTCTTCTAGGGCTACGGGTGTCCGATTGACGTACCACCTACGACGATGGAATTCATGGAGCAAGATAATTATTTGGCATAATCCACTTGAGGTTTGGACACATTTGGACTACGACCGGGTTGGCTTAAGCCTAAAAACCATCCGGGCCAATGGAATGGAAATGCCAATAACTCTTAGACCGTAAGTCTAATTGACGAGCTGTCTGTCGCATTGGGTTTCATATTATGAGACAGAACTACTAGATATATAAAACCTGGACTTCATGATATTTTATTTATGTAAAATGGTTCGAGGTGTGGACCCTCCCAGAATCGATCGTTTTGTGTGCGGGGACCCTAGGGATGGTTGCGACTGAGATGTACCAACATCCTCTGTGGGTTCAACAGTAATGACTACTATACTGGGATCCTCCGTGGGTCCGACATTTCTGACTTCTATTCCTGTATCCTGTTAGGGCCTCATAGAATAGCTGGTCATATATGATGTGTTGGTCCGACAACATTGCTGGTCCTGTATCCTATGTGGGTCTGACAGATTAGATGAATCAGTGACTACATCTTATCATCTCTATCGATCTAGAATAGATGGTCATGTATCCAAAATGGGTCCGACAGCTTAGCTGGTCCAATATCCTGTGTGGGTCCAACAGCTTAGATGAATCAGTGACTACATCTGATTATCTCTATCACTCTAAATAAAATGTATACGTTTTTGAGTTGAGTCTTAACTTTCATTCAATATCATTTAGATGATTGATTTTACTTCATTTGTGGAATGGGTTGATCTTGGGCGCGAGTGTTGGAGCCGGAATATGTTTGGTAACATAGGTATATGTATTGTAATATACCTATGTAGGGATGGTTGATACATCGTGATTGTATATTACTAATGTGGTTTACCATTAGTGGACTCTAGGATACCTTCAAGGGTCTCGGGGTCCCCTAATTGGTATTGATATACTCACCCCTGCACGGGCTTCGCCCGCACCTTGTTGTGTTTTGTGCAGATGATAGACATCGGTGATCGAGGCAGAGGGTGACAGATAGGTGGCTGCTCGACGTTGTACTAGACGGGATGTACCTCAGGATGAGTTGTTCGAGTTTTGTACTTACCCTTCAAGTAGGATTCCCTGGTGGATGATCCAGGAGCTTTTTTCCCTTTTTTACTTGTTCTTGTTCTAGTTTTACAGTTGTGTTTGTATACTGGCCCATTTACTTTCAGCACTAACTTTATATTCTGTTTTACTTAGTTTTTTGCATCCAGTTGTCTACTCTGATTGTGTGTGATTTCTCTTTATAAGGTAAATGCATTCCCAACTTAGGGATTTACTCCTTTGGTGTTAGACGCCATCCCCTGGCCTATTGATGGAAGGCTTCGGGTAGTCACGGAATGGGTCCCGAGGATGGGTTGTGACAATTCACATATCTAAAAATTAAAAATTATGATACATCTACCTTATGACATGCTATGATTCTCTATTAGTATCCAAAATTTTATGATTCCACAAAAGAATTGACAAGTTGAGTTGTAGTATTAAATATAAATTTCTGTATATGATCTGTAATTAATACTATTTTATAATAAATAGAAAAATCATGATCGAATTATATGACAGTTGAGTTCATTTCATGTGAAGGAATATGTAAGTACTTCCTCAATAGAGATAGATAGAACACATTGTGACCTTGGGAGTGATTTGTATGATTCACTGAACAATAAGTGATTATCACAATATGATCAATTATTTCAAAGGAATGATAGTATTTACGTCTCAACATTCCTTCTTATAAAACAAAATAACCATCAATTTTTGAGATTTATATTGGAATTCATTTTACTAATATTAAAATATAGTTAGTGTCATTGATTGTAAAAAACATTCTTATTGAATTTTTTTGTCTCTTTTTTCTATATAATAAATATAAAACAATATTTTGTTTCCTAATATAGAATTGGCCCTAATCGATTTCGTTAACAAACATTATCCAAGTATATTGGATTTATGAACCACTTTCCATAGATTGATTTGTAAGGGTTCATATGAATGATTAAGTGAATGTTACAGTTATAAGAAAAAGTCTCTATAATATTGTCTAGATCACTACATCATTTAAATTAAATTTAATAAGATCTCATTGTACCGTATTGTGTTTCAAAATGTATGAAAGACTAACCATAAGTAAGATGATGAAATTTTGGATTGAAACACATATAAGAATTAAAATTATAATAATGAATCTAACAAACAATTGATTTAAAACACTAATAATGATCATATATAATGGAATGTGGTTCTCCATGAATATTTAATACATCACTAATGTATATCCATGATAAATGATATGATATTTTTTATTTTATTTTCAATGATGTGTTTCGAATTTTTTAGGTGATCAACTACACCCCAGATATCATTGTGCCCTTATAATGTTTTCGGAGTCTAATGAAAAAAATATGTGTTGTTGTGTTCCAATTTCCATTATAGTTTGGGTAATTATTAGAAAAAATCCATCCACTTCATTATAGAATACATATGTTTATGAAATACCGATGACTGAGCTATATACTATAAAATATATATCATCAATTGTTCGCACAAAAAATAATCTTTTAGACATATAAACATCATTTTTCTTCATATATAAGATAGGAATTATAATTCTTGAGAATAATCCAACTGTTCCTTCTTCAAATATTGTATTTTATGAACACATACATTGTTTTGAACCTAATCATACCTTGTATTTGAAGGTTAAATGCCTTAACATTTATATTGTTCCTTTAATGTTTTACATCTTCACTATTTTCATTTTTAATCATCAAATGGATAGATGGTTGAACAATCATTTCTGAAGGAGAAAGTCTTCCATTCTTCCATGATTTCTATAACCACTCATCTCAAATATAAAAAAATTAAATCCATCATGATCATCATCATTATTATACTAGAATTATCTTTTTGACTCAAAGTATCTACGACATTGTTTTCATCCAAATAGTTGTCATGTATTGAGTAGTAATAATATATAATAACCTCCAACCATATTCTATGTCTCATATTGGAATTTTTATGTATGAAATATATATAATAAACTATTATGAATAATATATATATTACACAATTATCATGAAATATAATTGTCCTTGTCATTACTAATAAAATTTCCTCTAATATATCCAAATTATGAGCCAGAAATTTTTTACATTATTATTAATTTTTCATGAAGAATAAGAAATAACTATATCTATCTATATTAGAATAAATCCTTGACACTTTTTAAATGATTTATTATATATTACAGACCCAAAATAATTAGATGGATGTGTGATGTCAAATGAACTGATCATCCTTCTCTTTATATCCTTAAAATTATTATCACATCATCTTTTCAAAGGATCCTAGATCATTTATAATTAAACATTATAACTAGATTTGGAAATAATGATAAATTACACATAAAGAAACACTAATATAATTCCAGAGTATAGAGAAATGTATCTCATCCATAGTGGCCTAACTAGGCGAATAGTTTAGAAATTATATCATTTAATAATCCTTTAATACACCCTCAATTGATTTAATATGGAAAATAATCAATGTCTCTATAGAAAATAATCACAATCAGAAACTTTTTCAAAATTATTATATTTCACTATGTTTTTTAGAACAAACCTCAAGTGATATTCATGATTTTAATATCTATTTTATTTTATTATAATATCTTCCATTAATACTACCCAAAAAATTATCATGATAATCTTTTATGAATCTATTATTTATATACATGATTATAGAGGTGTTATATTTTAGAACAAATGGAATGAAAATATATTTATATTGAAAATAACTTATTCTAAATGTCCAATTTGGTAAATAATCATTCCATACCATTAATTGATGATATCTAGAATGACAGTCAATATTTGAAAATTATTGGGATCCTCTCAGTCAATCAAAAAATTAATCAATACAAGATATTAAATACTTATTCTTGATATTGATATTATTATATTTTTCAATATTAATATAGAGTCTAATTTATCAATATTCCTTCTTAAAAAAGGAATAATTGAACCCCAAGGAGATGTAATTTTACGAATGAATCCTATTTCACGATTATACTATATTTTCATCTATAATTAAAAAAAATTATTGGGGTGACTATATGTATAGTATCTGAAATTGTTATTAAACCGGTTATGAGTTTTATTGAGAACTATAATTCAACATTACATGGAAAACTAAGAAAATATTACATGAAAATAACAAAAAAACATTTAAAAAATTTATATTCTATTATTTTTATTTCACACTAACCACATGAGACAGATAGTCTTTAAGGATTGGAATTTGGACAAGAATATATTATGATATTACAATTGGATGTTTTTATTCACCATCAACCTAATAATGGACTAAAGTATTATTTGGAATAATAAATGTTTCATATAATCATAAAAAATTATTATAGGTTACATATTAAAAAAATATTTTCCATATTAAGAATCACATTAAATTCAATTAATGGATTGTTCAGAAGACTCTCTAGTAGAATATTCCCAGTAAAATAAATCAGAGATGAAAAATAGAATTCATATTCGACCACCTTACCTTTATATTTTTCACTTAATGTTACAATAATCAGAAATTGATATCTTAAATAAAATATAATATATTCTAGAGTGTAATATAAGAATATTTTTCACCATTTAATTCTATTAACCCACAACAGAATTTATGATATCAATATTTTTTCCTTTGTATTTGGGGTTAGGTGGTCCCTTATAATGAAAATAGAAAACAATAAGATTCATGAATAATATTAAATAACTAATTCTATCCAATATTTTGAAGCTTATGTGTATTTGTTTTTCCTTATTTGGATCCATAATTATCTCCATCTCATCAAGAGGATATTTCTCAATTCCACTCAAGAAATTCCAATAACATTTCATCCCATATTTCATTCTTCAATGTGACTTTAATATCATTCCACCATGTTATTTATTTTTCTTCTAATTCGGATTTGTCATTGATTTCATAATATAACTCTGTGATGGGTTGTTATACAAACCAAATTATACCTTGAGGGTATATCAAATAATTTCATCACAACTATTATTCTCTATTATAGGTAATTATATTCAAATACATAGATTATAACATCCGAGGATATTAAAGTTAGAACATAATATTAGATTGTGTGTATGATATGAAAAAAATGTACAAGAGAATATAATATCCCAAAAAATTGTGATGTATTTATTTTTCAATAAATTTAATATCTATGATGACATTCAATGCAAGCAATTGTAAGTTGCAATAAAGAATAATAATTAATTAAAATGTTTTTATGTAAACACTTCCATAATAACATAATTATAAATTTTTTGTTTATTTATAATAATAAATATATTATTAAAGTTATAGAGTTTTATAATTTATAAAGTAATAAATATTTATATCTATTTAATATATAATTAATTTGAATTATTCAAAAGCTAAAGATGATTTTTGAAAAACATTTATTTTTTAAAAGACAGAAAACTGTGGCATTACGAACATACTTTATACTTCATATCTCTCAAATTTAGAAAATCTATTTTAAAAAATAATGAATAATGTCTATATATACATTTCAAAATTATATTAGGGAAATTCTTGGGATTTTCATGGAATATTTCATTTTTAGAGAAGATAGAAAAATAATAAATTTTAATTGATAAAATAATATTCATTTATATTATTAACTAAGATAAATTTTATTTTTTATTTTTTTAACATAAAATTAGATAAATAATATAACTATTTAGAAAAATAGGTTATTTTAATAAATTTTATATTGAATTTTGATTCAAAAACATTATAATATTTTGCACATTGTCTCTCTGAAACAACAGTTTCGAGTTACGTTTGGGGGATTAATTTTAAAACTAATTAGTACAATTAACATAAGGGAACAAGGGAAATGGATTAAATATATTAAATAAATAAATATTTATATTAAATATTATTCTTAAGATAATGTTTTTCTATAAGTAATAGTACAAATACAAAAAATTATTTACCACTGTTCAAGTAGAACATGATTTAGTAGGGGTTAAAAAAATTATAAGGGTTAAATTAACATAAAAACCTGTATAAAATTTATTTTTTAAAAAAATTCGGTACAACCGCGAAAGTGGCACACGATGCAAGGAAGAAAATTACATTAAATCACAAGCCCAGGGACTTCACCCTGTGACCTGCCCCTCACCCCCCCAATCCCTTACCACCCCACCCTAATGGTGGGGCCTGTATAAAATTTATTTTCTACACATATTTGGACCATATAATTTAAAATTTTATATAATTATATATTTTAGACCCTTTTTTCATGCGAGAAATTTGGGTACACCTCTTTCATTCCAAATTATTAAAGTAGGGCCAGTCACCTCACTTATTAAAGGAAACCTTGTCTTCACTGTTATTAAAAACATAATTAAATTTTCATTCATTAGAGAATATATAAATTCACATTAAAAATTCTGTCACCACATACTAGAAACCTTATTTTGGATAGAATCACAACATAGGAGGCCTTTGGAACAATCTTAAGGGTGTTACCTTAAAAAGAGTTAATGTTATTCATTGATCATTTTTATTTAAGTCTCCATAAAACTCTATAAATTATACATAAAAATTTAAGATACAATAAATATATTATGACATAAATAATAAATTGTTAATTTTAATATTTAACTACCTAAAATACTACAACTTTCATAAAATTAGGTATGGAATCATCATTCTTGTGTATGTCGAACAGCCACCTCATAAACAGATTTCATTTGTTTTTCACATTACCTCATCTCATGGTTGGGTATGATGATAGAATTTAAGTATATATATGATATTTATAATATACATATACATATGTAGTAATTAAATAACTTTAAAATTTTAAATTTCAATTTTATTTTGTATATGAAAATGTTGTTCATGTAGACAATGGACTACGACATACAAGGATGATATATAAAAGTATATATTATGAATTAATATTTTAATTATGATATTATTATCATTATTTAATATTAAAGTATTATTTACCTACATTACATAATGATCTTTCAAACATGAAAATGTTACACATTCATACATACAACAATCTATCTTATTTATTGTAAAATACGACATTTATTAAAACTATATTTCATGATTTGTATGAAAAATATAAATGATATAAAAATGTGGTAATTATGTAAAAATAATTCTTAGGGATACATTGAAACTATATAATTTCAAAAATAATAGAAATATTTTTGAAAAATAACAAAAGAATAAAAAAGGAAATTAACCCCAAAAATATGGAAAATAATAAATGATTATTAAAAAATAAGTGATATGATTTTTTAAAAGGACCTCATACAGTATAATAAATATTAATATATTTTACTCAATATTTAATATCATTATTAAAACCAGTTTAATGGATATTAAATAATGTTCCACCAAAATTATTTATGATCTATGTGATTTCATAACACAATTTCCATAATGTAATTATGTGTGTAATTACCTCTAATGTTATTAATCATTATTTACAGTTTTTTTAATTTATATTAGATAATATCAAAAAACTTTTTGATTGATTCCCACTTTAATGATATAATTAGTACAAGGGACATCATCTCAATTTCCATTCATTAATACATATTGTAATGTTATGAAACTAATTTCTTTTATATGCTGCATATACCGCCCCATTGAAATTTAATATAATTATTCATTCATAGTATATGTTTCTTAATTATTAGTTTGAATCATTTAAATCTAGGTGGTTTTACATGAGATATAATAAGTGGTAAAATTTAAGGTACAATCTCAATTTCATTTTTTATTTGATAAATTTGTCCACAAAAAATTACATTGCATGTGTTATTTTTAATTGGAAAATCCATTTATCTTAAATATCCATGTTATATTTGGTTTAATATGATTATTTCCAAAATTATAAATAATTATTTCTTATGGTTTATACATTGAATGTTATTTGATTATCTAGGGAAATATCAACAAATTTGAATCATTTACTAAATACATATTTTTCATTTTAATTAACATTGATAACGAAATCATTATTAATTGATATGTTTTTAATACATTGTATATTTATGGAAGGTTGATTATCATGATTGTATAAACTCTTGATTCAATTTGAGGTCTCATGGTCAAAACCAATTAGGAAATTTGAATGGGCCTCTACCTATACTTTTTGAAATCTTATGAAATGACTCTTGAGATGATTATATCTAATAATTAAGCATTTTAAGCATACGGAATTTGGTTCTTATTATTATCCATCATATTTCCATTGTGATATAACTTAAAGATGTATTTAATTCTTTGTTAATCCTTAAATGGCATGTGTTTACTGTTATTTTCCCTATCATACTAATTATTTCTTATCATAAAATGATTTTGAAGTATATAAAGGGCAGGTGTGATAAATTATTTCCCCATAAAAATTGATTCTCCTTGTCTAGTTATAACAATCAGGATAATGATTAATAATTATTCTTGTTATGTTATTTACCATGAGATGTTTATTATATGTATGATTCATGATAACTTCTTCCCTACGTAACTATTAATGAGTATTTGATCACACACTTATTTAGTTTACTTTACATATGATGTTAATAATAACAATTTTAATGAGTTAATGAATTAAAAAAGATTTATATTTATATGAAAATTATCTTTTAACGTGATGTAAAACATGTATATAGTATGTATATGGTACTCTATATCAACTAAAGTTGACATTCCTTTGGGATTTGACCATGTGCATCAATTTCAATGTAATAAAGTAATATACCATGACCGGGATATTAGGCTCATGTTCATTAATGTTTGTATTATAGATAGATTAGTTGATCTTTGGTAACTACTTTAATGAAAAAATAAATATCTAAACCTAACTTTATGATATTGTTTAAGGATAAGTAAATGAGGACTTCATATTTTGGTAATGAAGGGTTTTCCATGAAATACATCCATATCTAGATACTAATAGTATAAATGGTTTTTGAATAGTGATACCTAGGGGTAATTTCTTGGAAAAAAGTTAATTCTTCTTGATCCATTTTTCTCCTAGTGAAAGACATAGGGACTTTCTACAAATGTGGTTCGAATCTCCTTGGGTATAAGATTAGGATAACTCAAATTTTATATAGAAACATTTATGAATTATTTTGAAAAAAATTATATACCAAATGAAATTATGTTAATGATTGTGAGACTAGTAATGGATTATGTTTACCATTATTGTGTTGTATTTCACTAGTTTTGGATTATATATTATTTTCCATCTTGATGTGCTCTAACATTGTTAATGTAATAATGTAGAAATGGTGTCTGGAAGAAATATGGCTATCAATATTAATGTCTAATTTAGCGATTTCCAAAACTAGAAATCCAATAAATATGGTATTAGAGGTGACAATATAATCTCTATATTTTAGTAGCTAAATCATATTAGGAAAAATAATATATCCTATATAGATAAACATACTATATATAGTGATTATTTTATTGTGGACCAATTTATGTGATCAACACAACTACAATTTCATGGGAATAGTAATAAAATTGAAGATGAGAAATGGATTTATTCTTTGGTGAAGAAATTAATTACCTTAAAAGTGGTAAAAAGAAGAGTTTAAACTTTCAGTGTATTATCTTAAAGGTGATGCTGATCAGTGGTTTTCATTGATCTATATTGCTAAAGAGGATGAAGAAATAGAACTCATGTAATGGAAGAGTCTTAAGGGGATGTTGTTTATTATATATTTACCTCATGATAAAAAAATTGATATGAAGATACATTTCAATATCTAACATATAAAAAAAGAAACATTTTTATGCATAAGGATACCTATAAATGTTAGTTAGGTATGATGCAAATTACATAGGCAACATGGAGTGACAAATTTACCATTTAATTCACGACCTTATGAAATTTCCCTAATGTGGATTGTAATCTAAAATATTATCATCATATAATGAAATTGTTGTTTATTTCATCAAAACAGAGATTGAGATTTCTGGATCACATATATCTATTTGATTTCATGAAAAGACGAATTCATATGATCACCCATAGAATGAGGTTTAATAAATGAATAATAAGAGGATGGAGCAATATCGAAATTTGTTAAAAATTAAGAAATAATTATCTACGGAATTTATTGAACGGATTGAGAGTTATTTATAATTATGATTATAATGGTCACAAGGATCATGAATATGAGGGGAAGAAACAAATAAATGATTGTGAAAAACCTTATCTTTATTAAAATAAATTCATTATATATTACATTAAATTTCACATAATACACCTCGTATGATTAGAAATTTTAGTGTAATTTAGTATTCAGTATATTAAATTACATCTTTAATTTGAAAATAAATCACAGTCATTGAAAACTTCTTTAGCAAGATCATATTATCACTTTGAACATGAAACTACATGAGATTATCATGGGGTATGAATGAGAAACGATTGATCTATAATGATCTATAAGGGAATAACAAAGAATAACATTACGAATGTAATACTTATATGAAAATAAGTATATCTATTGGATATAAAAGGGTTTAGGATCAGAAACATGATCAATTTATCCTTATAAAGAAAGATAACATTAATGGAACTTTGGAAATGTTGAAACAACATAAAACACTATATCCTAATGATATTTTATAGTTATATTGAAATACATATTGATGGAAAAGTCTAGTTTTGGATTTGGTTTATTGCATAATCCCTACACTATATCTCATTTGACTAATACATTACCTAGCACATTGAACCGTTATCTAATTCTAGGCACACCCATCACATTCATTTCAATATCATGCTTATGTGTGATACATAAATAATTAATCATTGAATCATTTTTCATCATACATTAATTCATGGTAACATATTTTTGAATGAATTCATGTATCTTCATAATAAAATAATTATCATTTATTAATGGTGAACATGTTTTATTGGAATTAGGTATCTGTATTCACTACACAATTTTCTAGAAAGGAAAATAATGATGAAATTTTGGTAGCATAACGACATTAAATAAAAATTCCTATACTAATTTGATGAGGTGGTAATGGGTCTATAATGATTTTTACCACAAGTGGATAGAAAAAGGTTCCTGATAGAAAATATCCCAACATTATGAATTTGAAATAAAAGAGATAAGATAATATAGAAACATGGATAAATAAGAGATGAAATACATCCCTTACTATGATAGTGTGACATGATATTCTGGGGAGGATCTTCTAGAGATCTTGTAGGAATATTACGAGGGGTCTAGAGAGTGTATTTAATATTAATTTCATTCTGTAAGGATTTTTTAATGAAGAAAAATTTTATTAAGTGTGGGTTTATATGGTAAATGATTGGGGGATTCATTATTATTTCAAAAATATACGATTTAGACTCTATATTATAAAATAACAAAAACCACACACCATCCTATGGTTATTTGGAATGTTATATAAAAATTAAGAGTTATTCCCATTATTTTCGAAGAACATGATCTAAAAATAATAAAATAATACACTTACCTATGTGGAAGTGAATCATACTCCTAAAGAAATTATATTAAAACATCCATATCAATTATAGGATTTAGGGTAATCATAATGGATTTTTCAAATTTATAAAATAATATTAATATAATATTTTTCTAATGGTAAAACATATATTTTTCCATGGATAACCCTTATAGTTTTATTACATCATTTTTGTGTCATTACAATGCCAAAATAGACAACGTATTTTCATACAATATTTAATATTTACCTGAAAATTCAATTGTATATGAAAATAATGAACAAATTACAACTAGATAATTTCAAAAATACAATTCAAATATGTTTAAATATTATCCAAAATATTTTTCTAAAAATATTTACTCTCATTTATTTGGATTCATCTGTGAAACATTAATAGTATGAGAACTCGACTAGAGGATTATAGTGACCCCATATTCCATTAATGTCAATTGAGAATGATCCAAACATGTACACTTATACATGAATAGTCATAACATATTGGCCATACGTTTGATGGAGATAATCATTGATGAAGTTCATCATATTAATTTGTGAATTTTAATGAATTTAATCCATATGTATGTAAATCCTGGATCTTGATCAAATACAATCAATAGTGGAGTTCTATACTACCTCGTTACTTCACTTATGTATATACTTATACGATTATTGATTGATAAATCCTCTCGAATTGCAATAAAACATGTTTCCTCTATACGAATATCCTCCACAACTGATATAGAATTATTTTTTATTAAAGTACTTAGAATTCAAATCATATTGTCCATGGTTATTTTTTTACCATTTCCTTTTTGGTATGGGTAATGGTTTCATCATCACCTTATATTTTTTCTTTTCCTCCTTAACATGTTAACATAAAATATATCTAGATGTATAATGCATAAATCTCATGTTCATATTATCTAAAAAATAGCTTACTAATATATTTTTATGCATGTCCATGCTTTTAGAATGGATATAGAATGTTTAGCTATGTTCATCATCACAAAACTCCTTTAACGTAAATTATTATGGTACAAGAACTTCATAATTCCATCTTCAGTAAAAATGAAATCATATGATTTACCTTCTTCTATATTATGAAATTTAATTTAAATTCTCATATCATCTCTTTAAGAATCATTTAAATTCATTATAAGGGATAGTTGAGTAGTCATTTGTGAATGGATTAATGATATTCCTTCATAATGGATTCTCATGTCCATATTTTACAAATCAAAATAGATCAGATCCCTCTCAATTCCCATCAAAAATAGAATATCTATATCCAATCTACATAGATTCTCATTGACTTCATCCACATTCCCATGATGTTAATTAATATATCAATCATTTTCATTGATAATATATAACCTCCATTATTGGAATATATTCATCTCATTCAGTGTAAATATATACTAGATAATTTTTTGGTTTGTATATATTTTGTAGTTATCTGTAATTATATAATTACACCATAATTTCAATTAAAAGATCACTACAGTCCACTCTATATCATGAATATGGTAATTTTTTTTCATGAACCATCATTTTCTTTGATGCATTGGATATCAATATGTTATTCTATACCAACACAAACCTGAAGCCCTATTTTGATGCTTCGTAGAAAACCAAGATATGGTCTCTAGTTGTGGGTTTTTTCGAACATGTGTAGTGATGTGGCTCTATTTAAAAATTGTGAAAATCTATTAAGATTCATCATTCCAAAAAATGGCCCACTTATGAGTTATCATGGATAGAGTGTTTGATAATCATGTGAAATTTCTAAAAAATTGATGATAATATATTGCTAATGTATGGAGAAATCAATATTCATCACAATTTTTTTCCTCTACTATCCATAAATTGCTTCTATTTTTGAAGGGTCTATAGATTTCCAATATCTTGTGATGATATATACTAATAATGAGTTTCTGAATAAAGAAAACACATTTGAGTTACTTTTCATAAATATTTCTCTTTTTTTTAGGAATTTATCATTGTTTTCATATGCTCCTCATATTGTTCCTTGCTTTTACACTATATTAGAAATTCATCTATAAATACTAGAAATAATTTGTATATGTTATATCTAAAGAAACTATTAATCTATTCTATTATGAAGTCTAAAAAATTAGTGAGACTTAAAATCATTACTTATAACCCATAGTGAAGGTTACTTGTAAGGAAATCTATATTGGTATACCATCATTCACCCTATCACGGTAATATCAAAACCAGATAACTAACATGGAGAAGTATTTTTTTATTTGTATCTGATTAAATAAGTCATAAATTCATAAAATATGATAATTGTTCTTAATTATGATCTTAGTTAACACATGATAACAAATTTAAAGGCGCATTGAACCATTCTTATTCTAGTTGAAGATGATTTTTTCATCCTATGGTGAAATAGTTGAGCATATGAAAGATTTCACTATTTTATCATATATTTATCTCCTAATTTCATTATATTCCAAATTTCTATTCTATATAGAGTATAAAATTATAGAAATAACCTATGAATAATAATTATTTAAAATTAAACCTCTCTATAATGAGGAAGACCTTAAAATTCTTCAAACAACAAATCATCTGATTCCATTACAATTTGATTGTACTCAAGGATGATTATTTATATTGATATATTGGTGAAATAAAAATTCATCTTCATTCTTGTACGTGTACAAAATATGAGGATACACTGTGATATAGAGAGATAGTTAATTCTCATTGATATTTAAATTGTCTCAATTTAGGGAATGAAAATCCATAAACATAATTATATAACATTCTAATATTAGGAGTCTTTTTTTAAAGAAGTTGGTGGCATGAATTGGATTCCCAATTCATGCTTCCAATGGAATTTATTAAATTCAAAAAATTTCAATAAAAAAATGAGGATTAATGTACTTACATCAGAACGAAGATAAAGAGGAACATCAAAATACTCAATGGAAAACCACACCAAGACATGACCATCTCAACATATGTTAATGCTTCATTCATGGATGAGTATCCATTACCAACCATTCCTAAATTCAAAGATGGTAATCCAAGAGGAAAAAACATATATCACTATTATAAAAATTTCCTAAAATTTTAAATCTTCCTTTTATGTTCAAGAATTATACCCAAAAAAGCATATCAGACCCATTCCACACCAGCCTATAGCAGGACAGATCAAAGCCTCATTCCAAAATCACCAGGTAGAAATAGTTTCATATCCAAATTCAAGTAGAAACAAACTGAGCAGTAAAGAATGAAACAAGGAAATTTAGATGTTTTTAAAGGTAACAAAAAGATCCATAAAATCCAAGCTTCGTTTAATGCAGTTTGATCTTCAAAACCCATCCAAAATAGAGATTCAGATCAGAGAAAAAGCAGCACAAACAAGATCTCTGAAAATCAACAATTCAGAATAGTTAATCAGATCTCATATTTCCTTAAAAAAATAGAAAATCCATCTCATAAAAAGTCCTAAACTCCAAACAATATCAATATAAGAGAAAAGTCCCAATCAACCAATGTGAAGTAGAAGAAAGCAGCGATAAGGCTGAAACAAACCACCAACATTAAACTGCATGTGACTTCCCAAAATCCATCTTCTAAAAACCTTCAGACCATTTCAACAATTTATTTTGAATATGGATAAGAATAGTAGACGAAACCATAAATCCAAAATAGATATTTCCATGTAGGATCGACATCATTACACATATAGGACCTCAGGTGAAAGAAATAGAAGAAACGAGTAGTGAGGCCACCAAATAAAAATGAAACAACCGCAAAATCCATCAAAGAATCATTATGGAGTTTTTTGAAACTCTCTAGTCAACATATCATTGAAAATGTCTAGTTTAATAGCAAGGTATGTTTTTTTTTGAAATCTCTCCTTTTCTAGGTGAATTATGTAGAATTTCATCTCTATGTTTCACTGAAGATTCAGGATCTTAACAATCGGGCACATTATGATTCTCAACCCCTTTAACATGTTGTTTGTTCTCTACATGTTAAATTTTTTCGGGTTGGAGAGACTTCCATTATTGAAATTTCCAAAGATATTGTGACTGTATTTCATTAAATTTTGGAGTAATCTCTATGTTTCCTCGTTTTTGGGGGTTGGGGTGATGAACCCATCTGCATCAACAATTTTCTATTTCCCTTTCCTGGACATGGATATCAGATATTCTTCCTCAATATGAGTATATTTATCTTCTCCTTCATTTGTAGAATCGCTACTTTCAGATGGATCACACCTCTCATTTTTAACATCCTCCCAAGTATCATCATGGAATTGCACTCTCGGTACCACCTCAAGAGGAGTGGGAGGACTTTGATGGTTATTTGCAGCCACAACTAGAGGTGATGTCTCCTTGGAAGGTAGGTCACCCTTTTATAATGTGGTAATTATTTTTCCCTTCTGGAGAATCATATTGTTTCTAGGTACTGATATCTCATTAGGAGGTCTGGGGATATCCCTGATGTTTGGGATGAATCTATTATTAATAGGTTTATCATATAAGGTCCTTTTTGAGTCAGTTTTTTCCATCCAAATTGACTTGAAATGAGGTCAAGGGTTCATACCTTTGGGTAACACATTCCTCCATCGAATTGCCAATTTTGAAATAGCATTTACAGTAAGAAGGAACATTTTCACATACAACATCTTGGATGAATCCTTTATCTCCATTTTGAATCCGAAATTGAGATGGAAAATCACGTGAGCTATCGACCTCAGTACAGATCCCAGCTACTGAAGGTCTAGACAGATTCAAGGTGGCTTTTTCTAATCTAATCGGATGTCCTGAAAGACCTGCAATTGCAGAAAGATCATGTTGCTTAAACAGATGCAAAGGTAAACCTGGGAAACCTATCCATATTGGTAAAATGGGGGAACTGGAACAAATTTTGATGTCCTGAGACCACTTGAAGACCTTCACAGCAGACCCCCCAATGGACCAAGATCCTCAAATACAGAATCTATAGTAGTTAGTGTCTGAAGAGAAGCGAAATACAACATTAAAGGCATTTACATTCCCAATTTAAAAATTAGTGAATCCAATGTTCTCAATGGTTTTGTGTAAAAAGAACAAGGAATGTCGATTCATGATAAAGTGACCTACAAGAACAAATCTAAGATCCGAAGAAAGATCGTGTACCTCATCTTTTGAGAAATAAATCACTGATAAACCTATATATCTATAGGTTTTTGGAGCAAGAATGTCGGAGGTCTTTGATTTTGTGCATGGGATTCTACCCTCTACAACATCTGCGAACGATCTCACATCCTGGATCCCTTGATCGATGCTATTAGGGTTCGTATTTTGATCGCCTAGGATCGAAATCCTCTCTTTTCCCTTATAATATTAGGAATATCACATTGCTGACTAGGGAATTCAGATGAAAATTTTATGTAGTGGAGGAGTTAGATTCATAGGATTATATAATTTCCAAATTTTATACTTCCACTGACAATTATTCTACAATTATTTATATAGGATTCTGAATACATATAATAAAATTTTCTGATACAATGGATTTTGAAGAATATGAATCAAAAATTGAAATTGATATTATTGATGGAATAATAAAATTACATGTAACCACTACATTTATGGGACCACTTCAATGGTTGTGTTGTAAAAATCATTCCCTTGTTTCTCTAAGGGCATTGGTGGTCTCTAAAAACCTAATACATTGTGCATTGTAATGAAAAGATCCCATGTTCCGTTTAGTTTAGGCAATGAAAAATTCTCTGAGGGTTGATTAGAGCATTATTTTCCTCCTGGTCATTAGGGGGTTTCCCCTATCACCAGCTACTAACTAGATAAACTCCCTACCCACACCTAAATAATTTCTTCATTCCCTAAGTAATTTTCATGGTGGTTCTTTATACACATTTGAAATGTTGATTTTTTTTATTTTTTTTGAATAGTTAGTTTTCCACTAAATCAACTATAAATATACTCCATGTTACTATTCTTTTTTCCATGATATACTTGAGAACCCCAAAACATCATTTCGACATTGAGGGAACATCATACAATTTTGTTTAGCTATCAATGTCTTAGAGTACTAGGGATTTTTTTGACTATATTTTAGCCTAGAAAGGAAGTATTCAACCATGTATTCAAGTGTAATGACAAATACATATAAATATTATGCATGTAATTTGATTTTTTCCTCTTATTCCCTGATATATTCAGAATTTTATTTCTATAGGGTATGAAAATTACATTTTATTTTACGTAGGAATGTATGAGGAAAATATATGTTAAGAAAAATTTTCTTAAACCCATCCACACCATAAATTTTTCACTTGACAAGTCATATTATTCCTGATCAATGTTCACCACTAATATGATTCTCTCTCCGTATGATAAACAATAAATAAAACATTCAATTGATCAAAAAACAGAATGATGAATAAGATTTGTTTAATGGATTTGATCAGACGTTCCATGTTTAAGGGATCACATGATCCATTAAATGTCAGAGGAATATTTCCCAAAAATATTCCAATTACTGTATGTTATTACTTAAGTGGATTTGGGAGCTCCTCTTAATCATGGTTTCCTTTCATAACCTGAGTCATCTGAGAGAGTATCATCATAAAGATAATGATTTAGGCTCTAGTCTGAATAGAATTCTCAATGGGGTAGTCAACACACATCTTCTTGTGTTGATTGTTTAACTTATTCCTCGTATTTACTTATATCAGCATGAATAAAGATGATATCTTGATTTATTATTGTTAGTCTATTAAAAAATAAGTTGAATCCAATGAAATTATTTGGATAAATTATAAAATAAAGTTATTTCATAAAATATGAATTTATAGGATTTAGTCTATGTTATCCATTATATATTTCCCAACATATACTGTTGTTTTAATTTTTCATACCCTAATAATGTTTCATAATGATATTTGGAATTTACCAAGGAATATCCCCCTACCATGTCAAACCAAGTGTGCAGAAAGGCACATTGTCATTCAATAGTTCATGGTCAAATCTATATCACCGCGTTCTTTTCAGGTATTGCCCCTATGTACATCTGTTCTATAAACACATCCACATGTTGTTTCTGGATAAGGATTTTTTTTCATTTAAAATCACTTATTATATAATTAACTAAAGCTACAGATTATTTAAAATTATTATTAGTATGTTTAAGGATTTAACTATAGTTTTCTAATCATAATCCCCAAAATTATAAACATACATTTCATAGAAACTATGACAGCCTCTCTCTTTATTTCACATTCATTCATAATTTCTTACATAAGATTTCACATGATACAACACAGAAGATAATGAATTCTAGAATCTTCGGAAATAGGTTATATTACATAACATCATAAAACATGGAATACATATTCAATATTGAAAACTAAAATAATACGGTCATATTATTCTTTCATAGGTAAAACTTCAAGGGATAACCCAGAGACATTTATAATAATAGAGTGATTTATGAAGCCTAGTAAATTAATAGACAAATAGTTATTTGGTGAATGAAATAAATGTTATGAAATAGGCATATCACATGGACATAAAAAGGGTTATAATCATAATGATGAACTATGTGGCATGATATATCACAATAACCTGGAGGGAACATAAGAAATGTGGCGACATTATAAAACACATTATCGTAAACATATGTCCTGGATAACTACAAATAAATAATGTTTTAAAACTTTCCACGAGTGATATGGTTCACTCTCTAATTCCTTGAATGATGTATCGTTAGTGTAAAACATTAACAAATACATTGGAGTTAAATATAAATTTTTGCATGCCCATTACTTACATTTTGTTATTGTGCTTAATTGTACCACATTGATCATAAAACATGTAATCACTTTTCCTCAATTTTTATTCATAGATCAAGGAGTGAGGAATTCAAACTTATAATTTAAAGATCATATTACTATATTTTCATAATTTAGATCTCCCGAGATATGAATTTTTTATGCTTATTACTTACACAATAAAATTTCATGGAAAATCATGATAAAAATTTGACAGCATAACTGTGATATATAAAAAAATATAAATTTTTGAATGAATCAGAAAAGGTTATATAATCATTTTAAAATAAAATTTATTTTTATCGATAATGGAATAAAATACCCCAAAATTATGACTATGAAATAAAAGGTTCCAATCAATGAATAAATTTCAATAAATAAGAGATGGAAATTATTTTATACATTTAGGGTGTGAGACCAAATGTTTGTGAGGATCCTAATGAGAGGTTGAGGGAACTACCTGTGGACTATAGAGAGATTAGGGATGTTTGAGGACATTCTCCAAGGATATTGAGTGAATATAATTTTGATATTGGGCTTCTTTATATATGAAATATTTGGGATTTAATTATTATTTCACCAAAATTGGTTTTGGACTCTACATAATAAACACCCAAAACCACAATCATTTCCATGGTTTCTGCCCATGGTTTGTAAAAAATGGGTGTAAAACACATCATTTTAAAGTGAAAAATGTACTTCATAATAAAATAATAACCTTTCTGATGTGGAAGTGTGTCATACTCTAAAAAAAAATATTTAAACCTTTAAAATATATTATATTTATAGGGTGATTCATAAAGGATTTATCATTTTAATCAAATAATCTTAATATCAAATTATTTTAATTTGAAAAAATTTATTTGGTCATGTAAACTTGTCAATGTATTTATTATAACAATTTTGGGTCAATATGATGTCATATCTCAAATAGTATTTTTAAATAGTATTTAATTTCTTCCAAAAAAATTAGACTATCTATGAAAAATATGATAAATTCAATGTTTGTTGATTTTTAAATTCTGATTTCAAAATAATAATTATTTTCAACAAATAATTTTGTATATATGTGATTTTTTACAGTCAAAATAATAATTAACATTTATTGATAAATGTTGGGTTTTTTTTGAAAAGAATGTTTTTAATACCATTATAAAAATTATATTTGAAATCTTTAAAATTAATTGATAATTAATATATATTACAATTTTTTTTAATAATAATAATTTATTAAAATAATATTTATTAAAAAATACCTCAATATATCAGAATAATCATATTAATTTAGATTTAATGAAAAATACAGTATTTCATTCATTGAACCAAATAAAAAATAATTTATAAGATAATAATGAAAAATTATTCATTATTAAATACAAGATAACATATAATTATTATTATAGTCCTAATATATAGAAAATTATTACCATTTAAAAAACTATAAGGTTATGGTGTGTGATAGTGAGACTTTCATGGGCGGTTCGATGTATATGGTCTGCGTTGTGATCTCTTTGAGCATGATAATCCACCATAAATAATTTCATTCATGCCTATGTTTTTGGATCTCTTCTATGGCATGGTAATGGTAAAATCCTAGTGATATTGTCTGTTTTTGATTCTCTGAGAAATAGGCTTCGTAGGATATGATTCTACTATTTTATTCCAGTACTTCCTTTTTATATGTTAATTGGATTTATTTAAAACCAATATTTATACTATGAATATTATCATAGTTCATTGGCCGCAATATTAACGTTAATGATTCTTGATAGTCTTTTAAATCTATTATGATATAAATAAATTAATTTATTTTCAATACTCATATTAAGTAATTAAAAATTTCATTAAATCAGAAGGGAAATTTTATTTATAAATGTTCAGGTCAAAAAAATTATGTCCAATACATTAGTTTAAATGAGATACAGCAGTATGAAAAAATTACCCTTGAGTTATGGGAATCCACCACAGTTTAGGAAAATGGGATAAGGACATGTTTATTCTATTACCATATACAAATTTGATTGAATAATGTTCTAGTTCTTTGGATTTTTTTAATTATGACATTAGAATATTTTATTAAGGATACTATGGTTATAAGAATTATTAAATTTATAAATATTGTATTCCTATAAAATTTTAATATGTATTTGAAAGTGTATGATGAAAAATACCAATGAACTAGAAAAATGATTAAGTGGCATGTTTAACAAATTTGAAATCACAAAATGAAGGGAAATATAATACATAA
Organism: Viscum album; assembly: GCA_963277665.1. NCBI lineage: Eukaryota > Viridiplantae > Streptophyta > Magnoliopsida > Santalales > Viscaceae > Viscum > Viscum album. The sequence goes on from OY728146.1 coordinate 394,226,804, forward strand.
TATTATAATGATGTTGAGATAATGATGGATGAATAATGTGATAGTTTACAGAGATAAATAAAATTGGATATTTTTTATTACCTTGTAAATTCTTAAAGATATGCTTTCAAAGTGGTTTATTCTATCATTTATGGATTTCCCACCATTTTTAGAGTCATGTATGTTAACAAATAATCTATCTTCTATTTAAGGAATAAGGGTGAATTCATGTTTTTAACAAGTTTTTAGGGTAATTAAGGTTGTTACTATATTTTATGATTAAATATGATTAGGGGATTCACATATTGGTTATGTGATGATTAAAAGATACATCATGTTTTGGAGCTTAATGATAAGTTTATATTGGAAATTTAATGACCTTATTTATAAATATTTGCATCTTAATATTTTTTAAGGGTGAAATAGATTAAAAATTAATAAATCATTTAAGATGAACTTGTGACATGGTTTTAGAGACTAATATATTATTTAACCTTATTTAGATATATATACAATGGATAACCAATAATAACCATTTTAATAATAATTACTATAAATCGATGGTATGAATAATTGTTGTGTTTTATATCATACAATCCATTAAAAGTTTATTTCAGTCACTCAGGCATGTAAATTCATTTTAAGATATTCATTTCATGGAGGATGTGTTGAATTTAAGATTTTTTAAGTTCAACCCAAAAATGAAAATTTTCCAATGAAATAGAATGATATCACGTAAGTAAATTTTCATGTATTATTTGTCTAGATTGTTATGTAATTCATCATCTCAAGGATAAAATTGTTGAATGAAAATGTTATCATAATGCCTTTAATTATTATGTACAAACTATGTTTTAAATCATCATTGATTTTGTGATTTTAGTTCTTTAACAATGTATTGATCATGTAATTTCTTCTGATCATTACCCTCTATCACATTCAATAATTGTTTACACTTTTTTCCATGACCTTTTAATAACAATCCATAACAGTTCGTATATATAAAAACATAGTTAAGTGATATTCCATAAATAATTTTTACCCCCATATATCTCTAATCAAGAGTATATTTTATTGTCATTTTTTTTGTGTTTTCACCAATGATATTATCAAATTTAAATCCCTTGATTATCCGAGTCAAAATTTAATTACATGGATGTTACTTTTTTAAGGGTGTAGAGTTTAACACCCTGTGATTTCAAAATATGAACAAAAAACTCCATCATGTTTATGAAACACAAAAACAATTATATAAGGGGATATTATTTTCCAAGACATCACTATAAAAATATTTTCAAATAAGAAAAATCTATTTGATAGATCCTAATACAAGAGACATCATGTTTAAATGAAACATGACATTCTATTACAATATTTTTTTTTTAAATTTACCATTATAACATGTCCACTAATTTAGTTGGTATAAATAAGAATAACCTAATTATGAAAAACATGTTGATTACACATGTATAAAATAAATTATATGGATATATATTGAATATTGATATGTTAGAACTATTTGAAAGAAAAAAATTATTTTCTGATAAAACAGTATTATTCTAAAAGATGGTTTAGATATTCCTTGTGAACATAATTAATTAATTTTTTATACCAAGTTTAGAAAATATATTTTACTAAAAAATATTTAATACTTATATCCATATGTGAAAACCTTCTTATAGTTTATTTTTTTTAATTTTCCAAAAATGTTTAATTTTTTTATGAATATAGAAAAATTTGGATTTTAATTGAAAATGAACATTTTTTTGAAGAAAAGTAAAAAGAAAAATTATCTTTTTTTTGGAATTAAATTAAAAAAATTCAAATATAAGTATAAAATAATATAATTTACGGTATTAAAACATTTTAATGTTTATTTCTAAAATGAAAATGTTATATTCATTGATCATTTTCACTTTGGAAACCTGTTTTCTCAATGAAACTATGATATTAATTTTAAATTAAAATTTTACAAATATATGAATGGGATTTTAAAAACTAGGAAAAATATTAGGAGTCATAATTATTTATTATAAATAATAATCTAAAATTTCATTTAGATCATAATGCATATTAACATCAATAAAACATTTCTAACCTGGTAAATGTAAAAATGGACTTACTAGGGATTAAACTAAATAGATATGGATTGAATAGATGAAATACGAGGATTAAAATAATTTTTATGTCCATATTTCTACCCTATAATGTCTAATTATATATAATAAAAAAAATTGACACTTTATTTCTTTGGAAATGTGAGTGTAAATCATTTTATATAAAATCAAATTACATGTGTGCCACTCGCCACACTTATAGAAGCCCACCCACTACTTTCTACTATTCACACTTTTAAATAATTTTGTTTAATCCATGAACATCCTAAATAAAATCTAAAATCCCATAAAATAATCCAATACTAATTGTTATTTTAAAAGATATATTGACGATGTATTTTGGTGAAAACATAAGGAGGTTTACTAAAGGAGAGGTAATGTTCTTCAACGTGTATTTAAATTATATTTTTTCCTCTACCACCACATATTACTCCGAAGCCATGATAATATAATATCCTGGGTACCTAAAATATTATAATATTTTATTATGTTTGGTTTTTGACATCCAATTATCCCCTGTCAATAAAATTGGGTAGGAAATCATTATCAGTGTGTAGGAAGGTCTACCACCTCTAAAAACGAAGCCATTTGTTTTTCTATTACCAATTACTACAATTGGGACTGATGATGGATATAAAGTATATATCTTATATTTATCATATAATTACACTTATGGTGATATTTTATCAATGATTACTTTTTATGTTCCATTACAAAGGGGATACGACAACATCAACCGTTTGTTTAACAAATTATTGCCTCACTGAGCTATGTGTTTGATTTATAGGAAAATATTTACATAGAAGGAGATTATGGTAATTTTTATCATGATATGAGATGTAGAGGTAATAATTATGATATTAATTATGTATTTATCATTCTTTAATGATATTATATTGTTTTAATTCTTACCTTTTCACTCTAGAAAATATGATAACATCATTTGTTATTGTGGGGCCGAACATCATCATAAAACAAAACAGAGCTCATTTCATCACCACTCCTCACGGATGAATTAAATAAGTATATTTAAATAAAAAATTCGGAATTAATTATATTATAATATTTCTATAATTATAAAATATTGCAGATCTCATTTACATACTGATCCTTAAAAATAATAAACATTACCCTTGCATAAGTATGAAATATAATCCTTATAATCACAAAGTAAATAATTTTTCAGATGGTCCGTCACTTTTGGTTTCAAAAGTATATTTATGTATAATTATGTTAACAATTTCATTATTATTATTATATTAAATATGATACTATGTAATATATACAACAACTGAATCATCCAATACAATGAATAAATGAGAAAACAAGGAAATTAATAATCAAATAATGAAAATAATGAATTCATATTATTGAATGAGTGTTAGGATGATTAAAAGGATAACATATGGCATTTTTAATATTTTTTAAATATAATAAAAATATCTTCAAATGTGGATTGCGTTTTAATAATGACCAACCAAAAGGTTGTTTGATTTAACGATATTCCATAACTAAATTTCCATTCATTGGGTTAAAATTCTACATTACTAACTAGGTCATGATATTATTTTGAGGGAAAATAAAAAATATTCTATTCATCTCCATTTATACTTTTTCTATATCGATTTTAGTTTTACACATATAACCAATTAATTTATTAATTCCCACTTCAATTATATGATAATTGTTAGAGGCATTATCTTAATTAATCATCATTAATCAATATTGCAATGTTACTAATATAATATATTTTATAAGGTATATATAAATAAACATTGAAATGTAATATCATGATTAATTTTTAATTAATGGTATTTTAAATTTCTATTGTAATCATTTTATACATGATTATTTGATATTAAAATCACTATGTTGTAAAATTTAATGAGCAACTCAGTATATTTTATGATTGTTAACATTCCCTTGAAAAATTTGTTTTCATGGTAGATTTTATCAAAGAAGATTATATTTCTCATAAATATATATGTTCATGATTGATGCATATGATTATTTACAATCCTTATTTTCATTTTTATTTACAATACATACATTGAAAGTAATTTGATTATATATATAAATATAGATAAATCCATAACCATGACTAAATATGAATATTTTATGATAATTATCATTGTCCATGAATAAAATAAATTATTTAATATATGAGGAATTACATGGAAATGTAGTGATGGGTGAGTAAAAACCATTTTCCAAATTAAATGGGTTTGTACCTATAGATATAATAGCCTTATCAATGTTCATTATCATATAGTTATCTTGATTCCTATTATCATGATGTTGAATAATAAAAAACTATTAATTTAAAATATATTTATTATAATTACCGAGGTGATTTTTTCTATGATATTATATTTGGATGCATTTATTTCTATGTTGTTAATTAAATATAATATATTTATATGAATTTACATTTCAATAATTATTTTCACTTATTTAGTCATGATATTCAAGTTATATAAATGGAATTTGTGTTCAGTTATTTACCATTCCATATTATCAATCTTTATCCTATATTAATAGGCATGCTTTTAATTTAATGGAGTGAGTGTTTAGTTATTTACTATTCCTTCTTGGTTATTATTTTTTATTCATGATAGATTCAATTGAACACAATCCCTTCCAATAATTACTGGTAAACGTTGTTTTGTATTCTTTCTGTGAGAGATGATTAATAAAAAATTTAATGAGTTCCAAGATTTCAAATATTTTAAAATTGTATGTTTTTTATTTTTTATCCTTTGGTAAGATGGGTATTATTTATGAATCATGTTCACCAAAACTGCTACACCAACAAGTACTTTGGATTTGAACATTTTGTTTCAATTCTAATGTTATAATGTAGAACATCAAGTCTATGATAATAGGTTTGAGGTCATTATGTGGTTTTAAGAAACCAATGAAACAATTAATTTTTCTTTCAAGTATGATGAATATTTAAAATCATACCTTTCATGTGTTGTAAATATATTTTCATAGATAGAAATATATTTATTATCTTTAATCTTAATATAAATAAATCATATATCCATCAATTTATATAAAATATGGGTGATTAAATAAATGAAATGTATTTTATGAAAATCATCCCATTAAATAGATTTTGTTTCTTCCCTTTAAACCATATTCATAACTAGGTTTCACTATTGATCTACTTCAACATCCAAATAATAATGTCCATGGAAACATATATTATGTTATATTAATGAGGGAAAAAATTATTTTATTAAATGTGCCGATTTATTTTTTAGTCCCATGTGGATCCGAATACCCACCAAATTCATGTGTAAATTTGTTAATAAAATATTAAAACTTTTGGGTTTCCATCCTCTTATCATATTGTGGTTTTCATAATTAATGGATTTAAGAATATGTAAGAACCTAAAATCAATATTTTTTGTGGAATATCCAACAATACATGGTTTCTTATGTGGAAAATGAAATTATTTTCTATCACATTTTTTAGTATGATATCTTCTGGTTGTAGTCATTTTGTAAAACCCAAAATACAATGTTTGAGAAGTAAAAAAACAATGAATCATAAAATTTATTTTCCAGGATTTCTAAATATTTAAATCCTATTCTTAATCAGCTAAAACATATGTTTCAACATGGATATCCATGGTAAACATAAAAATAATAGGATGTTCTCTGATACATATATTTATAACCAGGGTTCTTAATAATGATTTTTCATTTTATTTTCTGATGGATATGTTTATAATTCACTGATATAAACTCTAATGAAAAATGGATTGAAAACCTACATATTACTAAGTGCCACACATTGTTTTCTTATATCTTGAAACCATATTATATGTATAACAATTACAAGGTCTATTCATCAAATGGGAAAAGGAATCATTACAAAGTTTGACCTTAGATTCTCAGAAATGTTAAATAAGGGAGGTACCGAAGATTTCATAAATATTTCTTGAGAATGTGGGTACTAGATCAAAATTAAAACACATGAAAATGATTCCTTACATATCTAAGATCATAATAATTTATTTATGGAATATATCTTTCATATTAATAAGATATTAAATATAATGGAATCAAATAGCATGAAAAATTAGATATTAAAATTTTGAAAATAACATGAAATTGTGTAATGATTATAGAAAATTATTTCCTTAGTATTCATGGATCAAATCCTAGAATGTCATAGTGGATTTGTTCAACTCATCATTCTTTCATAGATATCATGGGTCACTCACAATACTATCATTCTGGACAAAGTTCCTCACTTAAATGGGTTCACAAAGACATCGATTCATACTTGTCTCATAATATATCAATCAATTATCAATGAATTAGGGGGATATATAATTCCAATCCAACCTATCCTAAAATATAACATGATTACCATCATATGTTTATAAAAAACCTAACATTAATGGATATAAAATAACCTCCATAATTTGTTTATAATGTAAAAATACATCATATAAATAAGATAATACATATGTGTTCCACACAATCAAAAAAGATTCATCATATAAATTGTATCATAACCCATGAAAATGTAAATGGATTTATATTTATTTACTCAGTTCATCGTTGGATAACCCATGGAATATAAATTGGATTTATAAACATTTCATCAACAAAAACATTAACCATCCATATAAATAATAATAATTCTATTATTCAGTCATATACTAATCAATTCATAATTTTAAATTATTTTTTACCCTATTTGAAAAATCCTTTAGAATATCATTTAAAAATTTCTTGAAGAAAATTATATTTCTACTTGAAAAAATAATTTTAATATAAAAATGTTTTTAAAGAATAATATTTCTAAATTTTATGGTATTAATCAAAAAAATTTATAAGTCAAAACATCATAGAATTAATTTAATGTTGTGTATGTTTAATGGAAACATTTCATTAAAAAAAATTGGTAGAAAAATAATTCACAATTTTAAAAAATATTGGTTTGAATACATAAAATAGTATTTATTCATAACCTATGAATAAAATCTATATTGGAAAAATATAAGTTTTTTTTAAAATATATAGAGTATATATTTCATTAATTTTATATATTAATTATAATTCACATTATTTATTAACATAAAAATACCAATATTTCCATTACATTTAATTGGTTTATATTTTTCATAAATAATTGATATCTAAATAATTCACCCTATATTTTCATAAGTTAGTAATTTATTAAATCTAACCTAATTTCTATGTTATAATGTTCATTTTATAACAAGGACATATCATAGTTTGTTTAAACTCACAATTGTGTGTAGTAAATGTTAATAAAGAATAAAAGTCATTTAAAGAAAAATATATCATAAAAAATCTATGTGTAACATTGTACACTCCATAAACTGAATTTATCCCACTAAATTCATCCATTCGAAAGAAATTGATTAGGATAATTTTTCCTCATCTCATCCTTGAGTTCCCACATAGCTTCCTAAAAATGGTTGTTCCTCCATAAAACATTAACCAAGCAGGTGGCCTTATTTTGAGAAATTTTTTTTCTACAATCTAGAATCTCTATTATCTGTTAATCATAAAAATATAATTCTTTAAGAGTATGAATTATGAGTTTAGTTCATGGGAAGGATCATTTATATACTTTATCAAGAGAGATACTTAAAACACATCATGAAATTGAGACAGATTTGTTGAATATTCCAATTAGTAAGCTACCTTCCCAACATGATCCCATATTTAAATTAGACCGATATACATAGGGCTCATGTTGCAATTAATTCAAAATCTCATTTCCCCCTTACATTTAAATATTTATATAATAATATTTTCACATACATAAAACTCTATATATTTTTAACAATATTTAGAAAAAAAAATTTCCCAACTTTAAGATGGTCTTATGTTTTGTTAAATAGATATAACATTTCCAGCTATTTTATCAACAATATTTGGTCTTAATATATTAGTTTCCCCAAATTCATCCCAGCTAGATCGAGTTCTACACATCTTTCCATAGATATTATCATAGGGGGAAATACAAATACTATAGGGGATGATATTATTATTAAAACAATCATCAAAAGGTATGTATTGATCTAAAACATCTTTCAAATCCATAGAGAAATCTCACAATCGATATTTTAAATTTTAAATTTGCTTCTCAAAATAACAATATTTATAGGGATGATACAATGTTCTAAAATATGACTACATATCCAAATCCTAATGGAGAATTCTCCTAGACATTTAATTAATCCTTGGATGCCGATCAAATATAATGACAAGTGATACTCCATGAAGTCTTACCACATCCTTTATGTATATAATGTCAAGATGATCAAGAGAGAAATCCACTCTAACAAAAGTGATGTGTGCCAACTTCTTATGATGATCAACTACAACCCATATAACATTGTAGACTGTAAATATTTTCTTAATTTCTGGTGAATAATTTCATAGTTATAGTATCCAATTTCCATTCAGTTATGGGTAGTGGTTGTAACATGTATTTGGACATCTATTTATTATAATTACCATTATTAAAAAACATTCACTAAAATTCTTATTTAGGAATAACTATTTTCATACCATCCCACCATAAATACTCTTCCAGGTCCGTATATATCTTTTTGTTTCTTTTAGTATGAATAAAAAATTATGAAATATGAGCCTCATCCAAAATATCATCCATTAGTACTGTAATGGGAGGAATAAAAACATTGTTCTAGAACCATATTATTCCATAATAGTAATTGTATTATTTAATAACATTTCTCACCTTTTTGTAGCTCCACAAATTCTTTCATCTCCTCCTTAGTACTCACTTTTATAGATTGTTGAACATTCATTTGAGAAAAAACTATTGATCCCCTCATTTTAAATTTCAATATATGACCTTAACTAATCCATAAATATTTGATCTTTTGTGGTCCTAATCATGAACATGCTATCATTTTCTTTTCAACAAAAATCTTATTCTATCTTCTCCTTTCTCAGCATATTTAGTAAGAATCTCAAGTAATCTTCATGTAGTTTCTTTAACATCGAATAAACTAGAATATATTATATATATATTCCAACAAATTGATGAAGATTGTAAATCCCCGACCCCAGTTACCCAGAGTCAGTGCATTATTTTAATAAATTGGAATTATTAAAAGGAATCAAGTCTTGAAGGACTGATCAGTTTAGCAGTCTTGGAAAATAGATTACATACGTTAACTTTACAATACAATTTCATTCCTAAAACATAGCGTAAATAGTTTTTTGAGAACACCATTATTCCCTTTAGCTTAACCCTAAATTTAAATCACAATACACTTATTGGAATCCTCGATAAAAGGAAACATAGAAAGGGTTCAGCTCAAACGCTTAGTAAGGGAAAGCAATACAGTGGAAAATGACATAAATATTTAGCATGGTGAATAATTGAAACCAAATTCCTTTAACAATAATAAACATGAATACTTTTATTTAAAGAATAAGAGTTGAGTAAATAATGCCATAATAAAACATAATCATGGGTATTGTACTAGTCGAATAACCAAATGAACCATCAATTTTATTTCCATAATGGGGGAATTTAAAATGCTAGACATTCTAAAACATTTTGTTAAGGCCTCCACCAATACTTCTAAAAATGATTAAGGCCTCGGCCAAAACCATATATCAAATTGGGAAAGGGCCTCTACCAATTCCATGTCTAGTTGTCTCATGAGACCTACAAATGCATCGAGGAGCTATAGCAGGCCCCACCCATCACTTACTATGTCCAATACATTACTCATATGGAAATGATGAAACATAACATAAACATTTTTATATGAACTAGGATATGAAATGTCAATACATTAACCATAAACCATGAATGGTATAAAAATAACACATCCACAATCAAACATATCACAAAACTTTCAATACAATATAGAAGATTTGTATCATAATAAATCAACTTCAAACCAAGATGAAAATCCATTAAGGGATTTGACATATAAGGAAATTATTTATAAAACTCTTTTATAGAAATACAACATTTCATGAAAACATTTAAAAGTCACAAAATTCTGAATGGAAGAAATTTAAATACATTTTTTAATCAATGTCTCCCATACCACTTTGAACCTTTTGAAAAGAATTACCATTTTAAAACATTCACGTCCAGTTAAATAAATCCTAAAAATCATTTTGAAAACATGGACATTAATGAGAATTTTTTACAAGAATATTTCTTTAAAACATTTAAAATTACTTTTTAGTAAGAAGTCCATTAAAATAATCCCTTTGAAAACTATTTTATGAAAAATCGACATGGATAGTAAATATGTAATAGTATATATTTATGTAAAAACAATCTCGGATAATAAAGAGATTGTGAAATTAACCCTTACCAACTTGGTAACTTACAAAACATACACCCCATGAAATAAGTATCATAAAATTAATATGTAAATACACATATATTAAAGTGTATTACACAAAGAATACATGTATGGGCATTATATACACCACACAAAAGGTAATAATGGCAATATGGCATGAATCTCACTAGAATAAGGAGTGAGATGAAAACCCCTTACCTTGTACATTTCCTTGGTTGAGGGAAGGTTACTCTCCTATATAATAGTGAAATAATTTTTATTAAATTATTCAGGAATAATATATATAAATATGATATCATATATATAAATATTATATCACATATGATCTTTTAATACTGTTTTGTTAATAATATTTTAGTATTATCGCCGTTTCGGGTGTTAACTGATTCGTTTTCCTTTATATGCATTGTTACGTAAGACATGTTTTTTATAGATAGGTTTTATATTATTCATATCCAGAATGATATCAAGTCTTTAAGCAATATTTTTAATCATAAAATTAGAATTAGACTTTAATGGATACGATGAGGAATGAATCTCATCGCAGTCGTGGAGACGACAGTCCGTACGTATGCACAAACGTTATTTCCATTTCGGTTTTCATTTTAAAAGGATTCAAAACCAAATGGTACATCGATATATTATTATTCCAGTATAATATAATATATTATATGTTTTACTTATGTTCATTAATACCATCCTATATACATTCCATGTATGTTATGAACGTGTCATATCACTTTGAGGGGGCGGTAGTCCGCACATCCTCAAATGAAATTATCATATATATATATGCAACATGAAATAAATAATTGTATGATAAAAAATGGAATTACAGAAGATTAAATATAAAACAAATATAATTAATGTCATATTTAAACACAGTTCAATCATAATGGCCACCATGAGAGGCGGTTGGAGATAATTGAACAATTATCGTTTCGTGAGGCGTTTGGTTTCCATCAACAGAAACAATATGTTCATCACCCATTAGATGGAGGTGTGTGTAAGTGTAGATCTAATACCATTCATAAAAATATCCTAGTATATTTAGGATACTTTTTTTTACAAAAGAAAAGAATAAGAATAGTTTTGGGGTTATAGAAGTAAAATAAAGGAAAAGAAGCTAAGAGAAATTGTTACCTTTAATTTGGGTAACTCCCATTGGTTTGAACAAAAAAAGGACTCTTGAAGTGCCTTCTACCTAAGTTGATGCTTCTAAGAGGAGTATAGGGATGTGGGGAGATTAATTGGGCTTAGGATGGACGATAAAAATGGCTTGAAAGGTTTGAGGAATTGGTTAGAAGTGGTGTCCTTTTATAAGGGGGGGCTCTTTAGGAAAAACTTAAAGTATTAATTTATAATAAATTCATAATCTGTTTCTAACGTCTCCAAAGTAAATAATTCAAATTATAAGGAGGGGATGGGTAGAAATACACTTAAAAATATGTTCTAGATAGGTTTTTGTCACTTTATTAACCTTATATTTTAGTTTTAACCCTTAGTTACTTAGTTTGACATTCACCATGTCTCTTTGTATTTTTATATTATATGGTTAATAAAATTATTATAAACATCCAAGAGACCCCCAAGTGGTCCATTAATGTTGAACCTATCATGATATAAGTCATTTGGATTAACCTTATATTTTTTGGAATATAATATCAATTAATCATATAATATTTTTTTAAAATATTAATTTATATCAATTTTGACAATATTTGGTATTTTATTTTTGTGAAAGTCACTGAAACTTTATTACTTATAACAAGATACATGGAATAAGCCCTAACATGTCATAGTCACCTATAAAATTCGCGGATGTTATAAAAACTTTGAAATTATATTTATTTTAATATTTATATTACAATTTAATTGATTCATTCATTAATAAGGTAATTACGACATCATCATTTTGTCATAAATAAATTTAATTATTTAATGTCTAAAAATTATAATTACAATACCATTATATATGAAATATTTTTATCTTTTTAATAAATATTTATAATCGAATTTATCTTATGTATAACCCTATATTAAAAAAATTTAGTTATTAATCGTTGATTTTAACTCTTTTAACTCTTCATTGAATTAAATAATAATTAATGTCTTAATCTAATCCAAGTGGACCTAAAAGGTCATATTTTATTCCTAAGGTTGTTTTTTGCCGAATTAAACTTATTCAATAGAATTAGGACATGTTTTAGGGTAACAATAATATCATTTTTACCCTTAATTACCCTATTTACTTTTTACCGTGGTAAATAAAAGTAAAAAATTACTATTCTCTAGAAATTATTTTTAACTTATTGAACCAAATTTTTACTCCTTGATATTAACCGTGTCTCTAGGATTTTCAAAATTACACTCACAGAAGTGGTAAAATTATGTTTTATGTGAATTTACAAATTCTCTTAGGAGGTGGGTAAAAGACGATGAAAAAGTTCAATAAAATTTTTATATATCTAAAATTATAATAAACAGAATACAATGATTTAAATTGAATTTATATAGGTATTATGTATTTATTTTGACCTAAAATAAATTTTAATAATATAAAAAATTATTTAAATAAAAATCCTGTTTTAAATAGTAACTCAGTGTTTTTCACTATTCATCAAAAATAGAATGTTTTCAGAAAAATACCATAAATTTACCCTAATGTAATTTTGATATTAAGAATTCAATAATGAAGTATATTTTACCAAATTCAAAACATAGAAGTTTCATTTATTAATTTAAAATTAATTCTCGCTGTTAAAACAATATGCGTGTTTTTAAGAGATAATAACTTTCAAAAGATTGACACTTGTTTATATCTGGTTCAAATGTGAAATTATGTCCAATGACCAAAATTGGATTAAATGGTAAAAATATATTCTAAATATAATTAAAAACTATTAAAATTAATTATTTGTCACAATTAATTATTTTGATTGAAAAAGTTTCTTTTAATTAAAATGTAGTAATTTTCAATATTCATCAAAATATGAAGGTTATCCCAAAAGTACCAAAATTGTACCCTTGGCTAATTTCAATATTCCGAATCCAAAAATGAAGTCGATTTTGAGAGATAAAATTTATAAAATTTCAAAATGTGGGTATTACTATTCATAACGGCTACTTTGATTGGTCGTGGTGTGTGTTAGAACTCGAAGTTCCGTACAACACACGCTACTGTATTATTCAAAGAGAAGCATACTGTAGAAGCTTGGGGTGTTAAATTCTCCCCTACATTCATAAATTTCATCCTCTTAATTTATTATCGGTATTGAAAACATGGGGTTGACATTTCAAAATATCTTAGTTGCAATCCCACTTCAAAAAATTGATTAATGATGCCTCTATTTAATATAAAGTGTGTTAAGTATGAAGGTTACCAAAAATAACACATACTAGGGTTCCATATAGGAAAATATGGATATGGAAGACAAATTTAACCATCAATATCTGATAGAGAGTGGTAGAGAACATGGCTATGAATAGGCCAACAATCACAAAGCCATAAATTTGTGATTATCTAAGGTAAAATCTAGGACAAAATTTTTGTTCTCAGTAAAATTTTTTAATGTTGAGTAATTTATTTATGTGATTATATAAGACCATAATGAGATATACTTACTTTATAATTAGAGTTATATCCATTAATAAATTTCAACCACAAACTCATCATTCACTCCAATACATAATACAACTCAAAAATACTCAATTTATCTTAATCATATAGGGTTCCAAATATAATGAATTTATAATTCATATATCAGACCCTTAAATACATTATACAATCTAGGGAATTGATGTAGTCTAGTGGTCGGAAATAAATCCAAATCGCACTATGGTTGTGGGTTCGATTCCCACAGCTTTGTCCGACGCGACGGGTTGTCACATGGTCCGCGTGTTGCCCTTTTATAAAAATCCCAAAATAACTTTTCAAAATTAATCCATTCAAACCATTATACTTATCCAAAATAACACTATCCAAACTCACAGTAAAAAATTTATAAGGAATTTAAACACAGTGAAGATCTTTTTTTTTCCACATAATAACTTGTGAACACCTTCCTCACGTATTATTTTAAAACATGGTAACATCATGAATTACCATAAAACATTAATGATTACATTCATTCTTCCTTATTCTTTATAGAATACTGGATAAACTCTTTCTATCCAAATATGTTGTAAACTACAACAATGAAAAATCATTAACCAGTTTCAAGGTAGTCAAGAATATCCAATATAATTTATTCAAATCAACCATCTCTTATTCCAAAATCACTACCTCATTATCGGGACCATATTAAGGATTACCTTCCCTTCAACCATGTAATTTCAAAAAAGTGTATCTTACTATTAATTTACTATTCATAAAACCATATATTCTTTTTCCTTAATGAAATAGTACTGCATTACAATCCTTATATACTCTATAATTATATTAACCAGTAAATTTTCGATACAACAATCAAATGACATAATTCTCTAATAATAACATAAGAGCTCTAATCATTCCTCCTCATCTATGGTAGTATCATAACTTGATTATTATCCAATTGTATCATTTGGGATATACTCTAATGATTTGGAAATTGGTTCACATTCTGTCCCAGCTCCTTGCAGTTGAAGCATTGTACATTTGAAACTTTTTTTTACACTTGTAATCACGTACTTTGTGTCCTTTTTCTCTAAACTTATAACAAATTCACATTCCCATCAAGTATTTACTAGGGGGATTCATTCGACATTTATCACATATTGGAAAATCCTTCTTTCCCTTATTCCCTATATCCATTTTTCTTCCTACCATCATTTCCTTCTCTGGATTCCCTTCAAAGCAATAGGACTTAGTGAATTCTTTACATATCTTATTAAAACATGAAACTATTTCTTTATATGATGATAATATGTGGGAAATTATTTACTTTCTAAATTATGGCTTATTGCCATGAAAGATATGATCCTTCTTACTCATTGGATCATGCGTATTGCTGGAGTTATCATTCCTTTTGCTGGGCGCCATTTCTAAACAATGGCATACACTAGATTAGTTTATGAATAGAAATACCTAATCCCGAAAATGTAAAACACTTAACATACATTAAACAGTTTATGGATATAAGCCATAATCAAAAAAATGTTCTCTTGAGGAGGAATATACTCATAATCCCTTAATAGTGATTTGTAAAAAAATGAAAATTATCCTAAGCATATTCCCCAGGAGTGTCGTAACCAAGAGTGCAGTAAGGCCTATTTTTGTGCACCAGTTTTCATTCGAGTCTAGCTCAAAGCGGTGTTTTAAGGTTTTACCCTTAGGTATATCTGTGCTAGAGCCTCCTCTACCTGCTCATATCCAGAAATGAATGTATTGGTTGAAAAACTCCCAAAATCTCTACAATACCAAAATTCTAGGAAGTTCTTCTTTAATAATCCTCAATGTCTATATCAGGGTAATGTGATCTAATCTGAGTTTATCTAAATCTAGTTTCCAATGTTATTGGTAAACTTACTCTGATACCAACTGTAATTCCCTAACCCTAGTTACTCAAAGTTTGTGCATTAATTTAATAAATATGCATGATTACAAGGAATCAAGTCCTGAAGGACCGATCAGTTTAGCAGTCTTGGAAAATAGATTACATACAATAACATTACTTTATAATTTCTAACATAAAACGCAGAAAAAATAGTTCTTTGATAATGTCATAATTCCCTTTAGCTTAACCCTGCATATCAATCATAATACATTTCTTAGAATCCTGGGAAAAATAAAACATAGAAATGGGTGAGCTCAAATGCTCAGTAAGGGTAACCAACATAGTGAAAAATGACATAAATATTAAGCATGGTGAATTATTGAAACCACATGCCTTTAACAATAATAAACATGAATAATTTTATGGAAATAATACGAGTCGAGTAAATAATTCCATAATAAAACATAATCATCAGTATTCTACTAGTCGAGTAACCACTAGAACCATCAATATTATAATGAGGGGATGTATAATGCCATATATTCTAAAACATTTTGTCAAGGCCTCGGACAAGACATCTAAAAATGATTATTGCCTTGGCCAAAACCATATATCAAATTGGGAAAGGGCCTCAGACAATTCCACATCTAATTGTCTCATGAGACCTACCGATGCATCGAGGAGCTATAGTGGGCTCCACCCGTCACTTATTATGTCCAATACATTCCTCATATAAAAAGGATGGAACTTAAGATAAAAATTAGTATAAGAACTAGGATATGAAATGTCAATACATTAATCATAAACCATGAATGGTATAAAGATAACACATCCAAAGTCAAACATATCACAAAACCTTCAACACAATGTTGAAGTTTTGTATCATAATAAATCAACTTCAAAACAAGTTTAAAATCTATTAAAGGATTTGACTTAGTTGGAAATGATTTATAAAAATCATTGATAGAAATAACCCTTATCATGAAAAAATATAAAAGTCACACAATTTAGAAAGGAATAAATTTAAATTCATTTTTGAATCAAAATGTCCCATACCACTTTGAAACTTTTGAAAGGAATTAACATTTTAATACATTCATTTACATTTAAATAAATCCCTAAAATCATTTTTAAAAGATGGATATTAATGAGAATGTATTACAATAATAAGTCTTTAAATCATTTAAAATGATGTTTTAGTAATTAGTCCCTTAAAATAATCACTTTGAAAACTATTTTATGAAAAATGGACGTGGATTGTAAATATGTACAAGTAGATACTTGTGTAAAAACAATCTCGGATAATAAAGAGATTTTGAAATAAAAAATTACCAATTTGTAACTTACGAAACATACACCCCATGAAAGAGGTATCATACAATGAATATGTAAATACACATAAATTAAAATTTATTACACAAAATATACAATTATGGGCAGTACATACAAAACTCAAAAGGTAATAGTGGCAATATGGCATGAATGTCACTGTAATAAGGAGAGAGATAGAAATCCCTTACCTTGTAGTTTTCCTTGGTTGAGGGTAGGTTAAGCTCCGGTATACTATATAAATATTTGTTATTAAATTTTACAGGAATCATATATATAAATCTGATAAAATATATTATTTTTTAATATTGGTTTGTTAATAATATTTTAGTATTATCGTCGTTTCGGGTGTTAACTGATTCGTTTTCCTTTATATGCTTTGTTACGTAAGACGTGTTTGTTATGAATAGGTTGTATCTTATTCATATCAAGAACTATATGAAGTCCTTAACCATTATTTTTAATCATAAAATGATAATTATACATGAATCGATATGATGGGGAATGAATCTCATCGCGTTCGTGGAGACGGTAGTCCGTACGTACGCACGAGCGCTACTTCCATTTCATTTTTCATTTTAAAAGGATTAAAAACCAAATTATACATAGTTATATTATTATTCCATTATATAATAAAATCTTATATGTGTTACTTATGTTCATTAATACGATACTTTATACATTCCATGTATGTTATGAACGAGTGATATCACTTTGAGGGGGTGGTAGTTCGCACTTCCTCAAATAAAATTATCGTATATATATACAACATGAAACGAATATTGGAATGATATAAAATGGAATTACAAAAGATTATATATAAAATAAAAATAATTAATATCATATTTAATTATGTTTCCATCATCATGTCCACCATGAGAGGCGGTAGGAGATAAATGAACAATCATCGTTTCGTGAGGCGTTTGGCTGCCATCCACAGAGACATTATGTTCTTCACCCATTATATGGAGGTGTGTGTAAGTGTAGTTATAATAAATCTCATAATAACATACTATTTTATTTAGGATACTGGTTTTGTTACAAAAAAAAAGAATAAAAAGAGTTTATGGGTTGGAGAAGTAAAATAATAGAAAAGAAGCTAAGAGAAATCGTTACCTTTAATTTGGGTAACTCCCTTTGGTTTCAACCAAAAAAGACTCTAGAAGGTCCTTATTCCTAAGGTGAGGCTTCTAGGAGAAGGAGAGGGATGTATGGAGCTTAATTGGACAGATTTTGGACGATCCAAAAGGCTTGAAAGGTGTGAGGAATTGGTTAGAAGTGGTGTCCTTTTATAAGGGGGGGGGAGGGGCTCTTTAGGAAAAGCTTTAAGTATTAATTTATAATAAATTCATATTCGTTTTCTAATGGCTCAAAAGTAAATTATTCGAAGTCTAAGTTGGGTATGGTTATAAATCCAGTTAACCAATAGGTTTTCGACAGGTTTGGGACACTTTATTAACCTTAAATTTTAGTTTTTACCCTTAGTTACTTTGTTTGACATTTACCATGTCTCTTTGTATTTTTTTATTATATAGTTAATAAACATACTATAAACTTCCAAGAGACCCCCAAGTGTTCCATTAATGATGTACCTATCAGGATATATGTCCTTTGACTGAACCATATATTTTTAGGAATATTATATCAATTAATCATATATTTTTTGTTTTAAATATTACTTTTGTTAATTTTGACACTATTTGGTATTTTATTTTTGCGAAAGTAATCACAACTTGATTACTTCAAACAAGATACATTTAATCATACCTAAAATGTCATAATCACCTAGAAAATTCGTGGATGTCATAAAAACATTGAAATTATATTTATTTTAATATTTATATTTCCATTAATTTGATTCATTCATTAATAAGGTAATTACGACATCATCATTGTGTCATAATTAAATTTAATTATTTAATTTCTAAAAAATTTAATTTAAATACCATTATGTATGAAATCTTTATATTTATCTAATGAATAATTAGAATTGAATCTATCTTATGTACAACCCTATATTAAATATGTTTTAGATATTAAACTTTGATTTTAACTCTTTTATCTATTCTTTGAATTAAATATTAATAAATGTCCTAATCAAATCCATGTGGACCTAAAGGGCCGTATTTTATTCGTAAGGTTTTTTGGCCCAATTAAACTTATCTAATAGAATTAGGACATGTGTTAGGGTTATAATAATTTGATTTTTACCCTTAATTACCCTATTTACTTTTTATAGTGGTAAATAAAAGTAAAAAAGATAATATTCAAAAAAAAATTATTTAACTGAACCACATTTTACTCCTTGATATTAACCGTGTCTCTTGTATTTTTGAATTTCCACTCACAGAAGCAGTAAAATTATGTTTTATGGGAATTTCCAAATTCTCCTAGGATGGGGGTAAAAAATGGTGAAAAAGATCAATAAACATTTTTTATATCTAAAATTATTATAAACTGAATCCAAATAATTACATTGAATTTATATAGTTATTATTTATCTATTTTTTAATAAATTAAATTTAAATAATATAAATAATTTTTTAAATAAAAAGGCGGATTTAAACTGTAACTCAGTGTTTTTCACTATTCATAAAAAATTGAATGTTTTCATAAAATACCATAAATTTACCCTAAGATATTTTCGATATTACGAATTCAATAATGATGTCAATTTTACCAAATTAAAAACATAGATGTTTCATTTATTAATTTAATATTAATTCCCTTTGTTAAAACAAAATGCGTGTTTTTGAGAAACAATAACTATCAAAAGATTGACACTTGTTCATGTCTGGTTTAAATGTGAAATTATGTCAAATGACCAAAATTGGATCAAATGGTAAAAATATATTATAAATACAATTTAAAACCACTAAAATTCATTATTTATAACTATTAATTATTTTTATTAAAAATGTTTTTTAAATAAAATTTTGTAATTTTCACTATTCATTAAAATATGAAAGTTATCCGAAAATTACCAAAATTTCACCCTTAGCTAATTTCGATATTCCGAATCCATAAATGAAGTACATTTTGAGAGGTAAAATTTATAAAATTTCAAAAATTGGGCATTACTATTCATAACGGCTACTTTGATTGGTCGTGGTGTGTGTTAGAACCCGAAGTTGAGAACAACACACGCTAGTGTATTATTCCAAAAGAAGCGTACCGTAAAAGCTTGGGGTGTAACAAAAATTATCTCTAAGGACTATACTAATAAGATTCATGAATATGGTAGGGGAATTATTAAGACAAAAAGGCATCCAAATAATTTAATAGTGTCCATACCTTGTACAGAATGTCATCTTTCGTATATCCTCCATTTTGACCCATAATTTATGATCTCTTGTATGAAGATCTATGTTGGAAATATATTAAGATCCACATAATTGGTTGAATAAGTCATAAATGTATGGAGTTGGATATTTTTTAGCATAATGATATGTTATATTCATAATAATCAGTACAATGTCTCATTGATCCATCATTCATCATAACTAATAAAAGAGGTGAAGCCAAAGGTAACCCACTAGGTTTTCTGAATCCTTTGACATGATTATATTGGATTTTCTTCTTCAATTCCGATAATTAAATTGGGAATATTATATTAGTTATGTTTGAAAAAGGCATATCATCTGTTATGAGTTATATTGATAACTCAACTTTTAGAATTAGTGGGAGACACATATATTCTTATGTAATGACATAATCAAAAACATATATAATATATGTATCCTTAATGTGGAGTTTCTCCACAAAATTTGACATAGATAGCCATAAGTTATCAGAATCTAAACCCATATTATAAGGCCCCAACATTAAACATTACTTAATCGTGAGTTATTTCAAGAATACACATTGAGGATCATTTCAGGTATAGAGTTTTAGAGAATTATATCATAAATCATGCATTACATTCCACATTTAAATATAGTGGTTACATCAAAGAAAATATTCATTTTTTCCCATCAAATGAAACATATTTAAAATAAATCATGGTTTCTTTCTTGAAACATCCTTTACATTATCATCATATCATGTACTTTTCCCTTGACCTGTGAAAAACAATTTAAAAACATGGGAAGAGCATAAAAAGATCAGTATGGGATACATAATTATGGAAAGAAAACATTATTCCATGAATAAAAATGAATCAATGAAATCATACATTACTCATAAAACATATGCAATTTAACATACCTCATGAATTCATAATATTTATTAATAACTCATAGAAATCATAAGACATAAAGGTAACTTTAGGCATTCATAACATTATTACCTAGGGAGTAACCCACATGGTTACGTTTGGAATGTCCATCACAGTGTATTCCCTAAATATATTCGAATAAACCTTTGAATTTAACTCCTTCACATTACCCAATGCATTGCAGAGCTTTCTCAGGCTCACCCGGCCCTAGTTTATCAAGGAACCACCCGTCTTCATAAACAATCCCCAAGAACTGTAACCTAATCATATCACATAAAACATTCATAAAGGAAACATAAAATTTCCACATTACAATCACAAGATATCAATACAACACATTGATATAATCAAAACATTATCGAAACCATGTTAAATACAAAAATAAAGTAAAACATGTAATTTATTTTTCTTTTAAAAAAAATATATGTCTTGCTGAGGAAGCCGAAACTCAAAAAATGGCCATGGTGGCTGAGAATTCATTGTCACAACATACGTATGAGAAACCCATTCTATTTTGTCATTTAGTAAAGCACTTCAAGTAAAAATATTCATTTTTAATGAAATCTAAATTCAAAAGGGGTTTATATAAAACTAATAAAAGAAGGTCGTATATAAATTGATGTATGCCTCAACGAAAGGAGATTCAGACGAAGTCCATTACCTCAAGTACGACTTGTCTTGTTCGTTTATTTATATTACTAAATAACAAACTTTGGAAAATTAATAATTTCATAAGAACTTCCTTTAATGTTTATTATTCAATTCATATCACATATTATCATGTTTTAATAATTAATTAATTATGTGAGTTCATATCATACGTTTTGTCGATGTTCAGTACCTGAATCAAAATTGATCATTTTTAAAAGAATTTCCCATGTAGTTATAAGTACATCATCTCCAGAATGGTATTAATGATTTAAATATCATATATGTCCCGTATATATTCATTTTATACGATTCCATAACATTTGGTGATAAAAAATGAAATGCACTATTCATGAAGACGGTAGGCCATACATACGCTTGAACGCTACTTTCATTTCATTGTCATTTTAACGAAATTAAAACTAAATGAGAAATATATATATTATTATTATATTATAATATATATGTTATATAGGCAACATAATCTCATTAATTATATTATTTATAAATTATATTTTAGGGATGAATGAGTCACATCACTTGAGGGGGCGGTAGTCCTCACTTCCTCAGATGAAATTATCGCATTTGGACAACATGCCAAGCATAATGGTATGTTATAAATATAAAATAAATGATGCATATAGAGGACATAAATATAATATATATCATATATAAATACAATGAAATCATAATGGTCACCATGAAAGTTGATAAAAGAATATTGAACAATCATCGTTTCGTGAGGCAGTAATTCGCCACCCACAGATACAATATGTTTTTATCCATTAGACGAAGGTTTCTGTAAGTGAAGTTAGAATCATTATCATAACAAAATCCTAGTATATTTCAGATACTTGTGTTATAATGGTATCAAATAATATGAAGGTAGTGGTGATTGAAGAAGGAAAATAAAAGAAAGAAACTCGAAGGAAGACATTACCCTTAAATCGGGTAAATCTTTTTGATTTGAGCCAAAGGCTTCCTTGGAAAGACTTATTCCCAAAGAGAGGATTCTAGAAGTAATATAGGGATGTGTGGAGATAATATGAGTAGAGGTTGGACGAGCCAAGGGCTTTAGAGTTGTGGGTAAGGGGTGGTGGTGGGGGCTTTTTATAAGAGGGAGGAGGGTCACTTTTTCCAGAAGTGTAAGTCTTAGATTTTACTTTATCCTTTCATTTTGTTTAAATCATTCATCATTGAGGTAAACACTACATCATCATGGGGTTACAAAATATTTATTTCTTTAATTTATAAAAATTATAAAAAAATTACCGTAATGTAAGAATTATTTTTAGCGTTCCTATTACTATTTATAGTATAAGAGATCATTTGTGTAATCAAAATAAAAATTGTTTTACTAAGGTGTTACATAGTTTGGTTATATTTTCCTTTCATTAAATATAATATGATAAACAATCACTATCACAAAAAATTTATTCCATGGGGTCCATAAGTTGGAAAAAGGCATCCCACGGTCGTCCATGACAATAAAAAATGGATCTGGACACATGTTGGGGTCATTTTATATTATTATGATATTATTTTCATTACCCATAACTACCCGATTACTAATTAATCATGATAATTAAATATAATTACCGTCTTTACTATTCATAATGTCAAAAAAATATTCATAATTAAATAATTTTGACATTATAATTAAAAATATGTAATTAATTTGGCACAATTCCAAACATAGATATCGCAGTAATTAATTTAATAATAATTCCCGTTGTCAAATCTAATTGCGTGTTTTTAAGAAACAATTTCAACAAAAAGATTGACACTTGTTTATGTCTAATTTCAAAGTGAAATTAATTAAAATGACCACTATTTAATTAAATGGTAATAATATATTCTAATTAAACATTAAAACAAATTAAAAATATAATCTATCAATAAAATTAAATAATATGAAAAAGCAGTTTTGAAGTAAAATGCAGTATTTTCACTATTCATTAAAAAATGAACTTTGTCAGAAAAATACCAAATATTTATCCAAAGTAAATTTCAATATCCCAACTATAAAGAGTAAGTTTATTTTGACAAATAGATCTTATAAATTTTTCAAAAGTTATATTTAAAAATGGTTTTCCATCAAAAGGTGGTAAAACAATCTTTTGAAAATATTAGAGTATTATATTCTTAAGATTGGATTTTTTCTCATTTTAAGCCTATAAAACACTATTTAATTCCTAAATAGACATAGATATGAAAATATATTATTCTTTACTTACTTTAAATGTTACATTATTCCCCCCTTTATAAAAATTGCATCCCCACAATTTATTTACTTAATGAATAAGTGGGGGTATTTATCCCTCATTGCATTTTCTGATTCCAATGTTGCATCATCAACTATATGGTTTTTTCATAGAACAAATACTTGATGAATAATATTATTCTGCAACCCATGCTCCACGTGGTCAAGAATCTACACCGGTTGTTCTTCATAAGATAGATTCCCATCCAACTGAACCACCTCTGGACACAAACATGAGATGGATCTGGAATGTACTTCGTTAACATTGAAACATGAAAAACATTGTGTACCCGAGATAAACTCAGAGGCAAAGCCACTTGGTATGAAACTAATCCAACTCTCTCCAGAAATTCAAATGGTCAAATGAACCTTGTAATCAGATTTCCTTTCTTACCAAATCACATCACACTTTTCCATGGTGAAACATTGAGGAAGACATTATCACCTACCTAAAAAAAACAGATCCTTCCTCCTATTGTCTGCATAACTTTTATGCCTATTCTGAGCTGTTCTAATGTGTATCTATATCAGATAAACATTTTCTGACATCTCTTCTACCAATTATGGTCCTATCAACTACCTTTCACCCACTACATCCCAAATAGATGGAGTTGGACATGGCTTCCCATATAATGCCTCAAATGGTTCCATCTGTATACTGAAATGAAAACTATTATTATAAGAAAACTCAACCAAAGAAAGATATTGGTCCCAACATCCCTGATAATACATCGAACAATTATGTAGCATATCTTCCAAAGTTTGAATTGTTCTTTCTAACTGCCCATATAATTGAGAATGAAAAGCTGTACAAAAATTTAATTCAGTACCCAATGAATTCTGAAGGCCTTTCGAAAATAAAGAACTGAACCAGGGATCACGATCAGATACAATAGAGAAGGGAAATCCTTGTAACCTAACTATCTCTTTAAGATACAATCGAGAAAGTTGATATGGGGAAAAATTATCATGTATAGTAAGGAAATGAGTAGATTTATTCAAACGATCAATAATAACCAAAATTGCATTATTACCTAGGGGTGTCATCGGTAATCCCACAATGATGTACATGGAAATATGCTCCCATTTCCAATCTGGCAATGGTAACGAATAAAACTTCAATTTTAGTAATTTCTGCTCTACTTTAAACTATTGACAAGTCGAACACTTCATAGTAAAATCAAAAATATCTCTTTTCATTCCATCCCACCAGTAATACAACTGAAGATCTCTATACATCATAGTAATGCCTGAATGAACTAAAAATAGAGAACTATGTGCTTCAAATAACAACTCTCACATAAACTGTGAATCACAAGGCAGATACAATCTCTTCTCAAATATCCAAACACAACCATTATCAATGTTGAATTCAGGTAACGTACCCTTCTAAACCCACTCTACCTTTTTCTACAACTCACTATATTGCTTTTTTGCCTGATTAATTCTGTCTAATAGAGATGATTTCACTGATACCTGAAAAAAACATAATAATTTCCTGCACCAACAACTTCTAAGACAAAATTCATCGAATCCTTAACCAAAGGATCACATTCCAAATGTAACATGGTTAACTAAGCATTAATTTTTTGACTCAATGCATCAGATAATTTATTTCCTTTTCCTAGGTGGTATTTAATCGTGAAATCATAATCCTTTATTAATTCATACCATATCCTCTATCTTATGTTCAATTCATTTTGAGTGAATATATACATTAAAATTTTGTGATCATTATATATTTCACACTTTACACCATACAAAAGTTGGCCACTAAATTTTTAAAGAGAAAACCACAACAGCTAATTCCAAATCTTGTGTAGGGTAATTTATCTCATGAGTTTTGAACTGACTTAAAGCATAAGAAATTACCTGAACATTCTACATTAGGATGCAACCAAGTCCATTAAATGAAGCATCACTGTAGATAACAAACTCACCATTCCTAAAAGTTAGTGCCAATACTGGATCATTTACCAATATTATTTTCAATTCCTGAAAATAATCATCACATTCATTTTATCAGATAAACTTAACACCCTTTCGAGTTAGCTTAGTCAATGGGCTGGACAATAGTGCAAATTTTTAACAAACATTCGGTAATAGACTGCCAAACCAAGAAAACTATAAATCTCAGTTATATTTTTGGGTCCTTTCCATTCTTCAACAACCTTTTCTTTTTCAGGATTAATTGTTATTCCATCTTTAGAAATAATGTGACAAACGAAAGAAATTTGTTTCAACCAAAACTCACACTTTCTGAATTTCCCATACAATTTCATTTCTTTTAAGGTTTGAAAAATAACCCTTAAATGACTTTTATCCTCCTATTTACTTTTATAAAACACCAAAATATCATCAATGAAATCAACCAAAAACTTATCCAAGAACTCATGGAAATTTCTATTCATAAGGTCCATGGATACAAAAAGTGAATTTTTTAACCCAAAAGGCATAACTAAAAATTAATAATGGCCATATCTTATATTAAACATGGTTATCGGAATAACTTCCTCCTTTACCTTCAACTGATGGTACCCCGATCTCATGTCAATCTTTGAAAAATAATGAGCTCCCTAAAACCGATCAATCAAATCATCGATAAGAGGCAAGGGATATTTGTTCAGTCTATTGATGTTATTCAAGGATCTATAATCAATGCAATGTCTCATTGAACCATATTTCGTTTTTACAAATAAGATAGAATAACCCCATTGTGATGTGCTAGGTCGAATGAAACCATTCTCTAATAAATATTGCAATTTCTCCTTCAACTCTAAAAGTACTATTTCAGCCATTCAATAAAGGGGTTTTGAAATTTTCTTTTCATCAGGAACTAAGTCAATAGTAAATTCAACTTCCTGATCTGGTATTATTCTAGGAAACTCATTAGAAAAAACATCAGGATAGTCATTAACCACTGGCATATCATTATTCTGAATAGTTACTTAGTTTTCAACAATATGTTCAAGGTAACATTCATTTCCATCTTTTACAAGTTTCTCAGCATCTTGATATGTTATCAACACTAAGGGTTCATTATTTTTTATGAACTGAATATATTTTTGAAAAGATACTTCTTTTGATCTATAGTCATTCATAGCATGGTAAACAGAGAGCCAATCCATACCCAGGATAAAATCAAACTCCACTAGAGGTAAAACAATAACGATTGCAAGTAGGTTCATTCCACGAATAAGTATAAGAAGATTCTTATAAATACATTTTTCCTCAACTTTTTTCCCGAGTGTTTTTACCACAAGATTATGATTAATTTATTCAGATGAAATTCCTAATTTACTAGAATTTTTTTTTGAGATGAAGGAATTTGTAGTCCCTAAATCAAAGAACACATTTACATAATCTGAAAAAACTTACAAATTTCCTGATAGCACTTCATTTGATAACCCAACATCTGCTGAAGTAGTTTCAATGGATTTCACCACACCTCTATGCTTGTAGTTTGAATTCTTCCCATCATTAGAGCTCTATGTCGAACATTCATTTGCATAATTATCCATCTCATTACACTTGAAACATTTCGCTAAATGTAAATCAAATTTGGTCTTACCATTACCCTAATCTTTTCCAGTGCAATCAGAAGTCTTTTATCCCATCTTACCACATCGGATGTACATTCCATAATTAAAAAGACATTCCACATCATGATTTTTACCACATTTATCACAGACAGCAAACATCATTTTTTTAGCATCAATCCTTTTTGAAGGATTCTTCTTTTTCTCCTTCCACCTCGGTCTCTCCTTCTATTAGCCATCAAAAAACACTTGATCATAGGAAAATTCCATTTCAACCTTCTCAGCACGTCGAACAAAGATTTTCATAAATTTTGAACTCATGAGAAGCTAATTCTCTTTGATATTTTGGATTCAATTCTGAGTAAAAATGAATGATTTTACTATCAATGTATCTGATAAAATTTGGAGCATACCTCACCAATCGAGTGAACATATCTTCATAAGAAGCCACATAGTCATCCTCAAAGATCAATTCCATTGTTTTTCTATCCCAAGTCGAACAGCCTTAGGAAAATATTTTTCATGAAACATAACTTTGAATTCCTCCAAATCAAGAGAATCAATCTCAACAACATCCTTGATATTTTTAACCATCGACCACCACTGATTTTCTTCACCCACCAAACGGTAAAAAACAAGACTAACCTTTTGATTGTCTAAACACCCCATGACATTGAAAATCTTCTCTAGTGCATTAATCCACCCTTTAGCTAGCACATGGTAAGATGATCCTCGGAATGATGGGGGATGTTGCCCCATGAAATGATCCACTAATGACATGTTCCTCTGAGGTTGATCTAGATGATCTCATGCATGGATTCAACCACTATTTTTCACTTGATTCAACTATTCCATTACTGCAACAAACTGTTCTGTTCCAATTCCGACTATCTCAGGATGCTTGTTTGGAATGTCATTTCCTCATGTATGATTTTCTAGCACTGCTTCCCTGTTGCCTATGCCGAAAACCATTCTGAACAAACATGTCTTAGATGAAGAAATATGGTAATATTCAAATGCTATATCATTTAAATTTGACCATAATGTAAAAAAAAATTTGGATAATCATTCAATAGAATTATAACTCTTCAATTTATCTAAACCGACCTTTGATACCAACTATAAGTCCCCAGCCTTAAACATTACTTAATTTTGATTTATTTCAAGAATACACATTGAGGGTCTATTCAGGATTAGAGTTTTAGATAATTAGATCATAAATCATACATTACATTCAACTTTTATACAAGGTGGTTACAAAAAATACAATATTCAATTTTTTCAATCAAAAGAATCATATTTAAAATAAAACATGGATTCTTTTTTTGACACTTCCTCAACACTATCATCACATCAAGTAATTTTCCCTTGACCTATGAAAAACAATTCTAAAACATGGGATGAGCATAAAAAGCTCAGTAAGGGATATAAAAATACGGAAAGAAAGCATTAGTCCATGTATACATAAGAATCAATGAAATCATACTTTACTTATAAAACATAACCACTTTAACATACCTCATGAAATCATAAGATTTATGAATAACTCATTGAAATCATAGTCCATAATGTTAACTTGAGGCATTCATAACATTCTTACATAGGGAGTAACCCTCATGGTTTTGTTTGGAATACCCATCACAGTATATTCCCTAAATATCTTTGGAGAAACCTTAGTGATTAACTCCATCGCATTACCCAATGCATTGGAGAGCATTCTTGGGATCACCCGCCTACAGTTTATCACAGAACCACTCGTCTTCATAATCAATTCCCATGAACCATAACATAATCATATCACATAAAACATGCATAAAGGAAACTTAACATTTCCACATTTCAATAAAAAGTTATCAATTCAACACATTGATATAATCAAAACATTATCAAAACCATTTTCAATAATAAAATAACTTAAAACATGGTATTTATGTTTCATTTAAAAAACTTTTGTCTTGTAGAGGAAGCTGAAACTCAAATAATGGTCACGATAGTGGAGAAGTCGTTGTCCCCGCATACGTAATACTAAAACATTCTATTTGGTCTTTTAGTAAAACAATTCGTGTAAAAACATTAATTTTGAATGAAATTAAAAGTAAAAAGGTTTTATTATAAAACTAATAAAAGAAGGTTGAATATCAATTCAAGTATGCCTCAATGAACGAATATTGAGGCGATGTCTCTTACCTAATGTCTGACTTATCCTGTTCGTTATTCTATATTCTTGAATAATAAACATTGGTCAATTTATAATTTTTAAGAACATTCATTAAATATTATTATTCAATTAATATCACATATTATCATGTTATAATAATTAGTTAATTATGCTAGTTCATATCATACGTTTTGTCAATGTTCAGTACATGATTCAAAAATGAACATGTTTGAATAAAATTGCCATATAGTTATAAGTACATCATTTCAAGAATGGTACTAATGATTTAAATATCATATATATTCCGGATATAATAATTTTATACTATTCCATAACAATTAGAGATAAAAAATGAAATGCACCATTCATGGAGATGGTAGGCCGTACGTATGCATGAACACTACTTTCTTTTTATTTAAATTTCAAAGGAATTAAAAATAAATGTGAAATATATATATATATTATAATTCCAGTATAATATATATGTTATATAGGTAACATAATTTCATTAATTACATTCTTTATAAATTCCATTTTTGACATGAACGAGTCACATCACTTTAGGGGGTGGTAGTCCACTCTTCCTCAGATGAAATTATCACATTTTCACAACATGCAAAGTATAAAGGTATTTTTTAAACATATAATACAGATGAATATAGAGGATATAAATATAATATATATCATATATAAATATAGTGACATCATTATGGCCCCCATTAAAGGTGTTAAATGAAGATTTAACAATCATCGTTTCGTGAGATAGTAATTCGCCCCCCATAGAAACAATATGTTCTATAACAATTAGTCTTAGGTGTGTGTAAGTGTATGTATAATCCTTATCCTAAAAAAATCATAGTATACTGATGATACTGGTGTTATTATGGGATATAATAATAACAATATAGTGGTGAGTGAAGAAGGAAAATAAAATAAAAAACATCAAGGAAGACATTACCTATAAATCAGCTAACTGTTTTTGATTTGATACAAAGGCATCCTAGGAAAGACTTCTGCCAAATTTGAGGTTTCTAGGTTTAATATGGGGATGTGGAGAGATAATATGAGCAGAGGTTGGATGATACAATGGATTGAGAGGTGTGGTTAATGGGGTAGAGTTGGGGGTCCTTTTATAAGATAGAGAAGGGTCACTTTTGGAAAGTGTTGAAATGTTAATTTATTATAAAATAATTTTCGTATTTTAAAGAGCCCAAAATGATATATTTCTAGGATAAAGTGATAAGGTTTAGAAATACACCAATCCAATATAGTTTTGACAAGTTTATGTCATATATTTTACATTAAATTTTCATTTTATTTAAACCATTCATTAATGAGGTAATCACTGCATCATCATGGTGTCATAAATAAATTTATTTATATAATGTCTAATGATTATAAATAAAATACCATGATGTAGGAAATCTTTTTATAATTCCAATGATTATTTATAGTCTAATATATCATTTATGTAAAAAAATTAAAATTGTTTTACTTAGGTGTTACAAATTTTGGTTATAGTTTCCAATCATTAAAAATAATATGATAAAAGGTCACTATCACAAAAACGTAATTCCATGGGGTCCCTATGTTGGCACAAGGCATCCCATGGTCATACATGACACTACTGAAAGTATTTAGAACCATTTTGTTGTCATTTTATATTATTATGATATTATTTTATTACCCTTAACTACCCAATTACTAATTAATCACGATAATTAAAGATAATTAACGTTGTTACTATTCATAATGTCCAAAAAACAACAGCCTTAATTACATATTTTGGACCATATGATTCCAAATATGGAATAAATTTTACCAAACTCCAAACACAGAAATTGCAGTAATTAATTTAAAAATAATTCCTGTTGTCAAAACAAATAGTGTTTTTTATAAAACAATACGTATCAAAATATTTATACTTTTTTATGTCCAATTTCAATGTGAAATTAATTACAATGAACAAAATTGAATTAAATGGTAAAAATATATTCTAATTTCAATTTAAAACCAAATAAAAAGATAATCTAACCATATTATTAAATTAGATGAAAAAGCAGTTTTGACGTAAAATGCATTATTATTCACTAATCATTAAAAAATGAACATTGTCAGAAAATTACAAAAAGTTATCCAAAGTAAATTTAAATTTTGAAATTCTAAAGAATAAGATTACATTGAAAAATATAGCTTATCAAATTGTCAGAAGTTAGATTTCAAAATGGTTTTCCATCAAAAGGCGGTAAAAACAATCTTTTAAAAATTTTACAATATTCTATTCTTATGATTTGATTTATTCTCATTTTAATCCCCTAAAACACTATATAATTCATAAACAGACTTAGATATGATAACTTATTATTCTTTACATACTTGGTATGTTACACATATGATGGATGCAATATTCACTTTATGGTCATACTCATCTTGTCATTGATAGATGATAATATGTTGATTTGAAATATGATATGGGACTTCTAATCCATGGAAATTGATATGATATTAATATTGAGAAAGCCAGTCTATGTCATGAATCATGTAAATTTCGAAAAAAAGAATGATCACAAAAATTACATAAATAACTTGTCCAAAAATTGCAATTTCCATAGAATTATAATCATTTGATGCGAATGTTGTGCAATTAAGTGTTATCATAGCTAACTCAATATATTATTTTTTAGGTAATATTTTGATACCCATAGAAAATTCATCAAAAATAATAGAATGGTTGGATCTAGATTCAAATTAAATTTTTTTATAATGTAGAGTATAGGTAAGAGTACCTTTCAACACATCATTATAGTATTCCACATTGTCGATAGTGATTTCATGTGAATTGATTTGGTATTGGGCCTTAATACATTGTTGTCATCGATCATCATAAATAACCCCTGGATTATGAAATTGTTTGGAATTATTTACTTTTTCCATTCACCCATAGCAATGATCTGTAGGTTGTTCATTCTGTTTATATTTTCTAATATTCACATCATTAGAAATCATTTTCTTATCACTTCATTATTCAACTGTCTGATATACTTCTCTCTGAAACATAAATAATTTTCAATTCCCTTTACAAAATTTTCCTCTATGAGTATTTCAACTTATTGAGAATAAGGAAGAACTCTTATTCTTTTCTGTGTGGTCTTTAAACTTTCCACTGAAATCCATTTTTCTCTTCTTATCAAATCCAACAGACTGTTGGGTTACTCCAATCTCTATCTCAACCTTTGGATCACATTGAACTGTTTCCTCATAAATATTGATGACCATTATGGATTATTCATTAAGAAGAATTAGTTTTAAGACATTATAGAATTTATCAATTTTTAATCTTATGTTGGATAATAATTACAAATTGCACCATTCATATCTTGTAAAATTCACTTCATTGGTACCAACAGATTCTTCATCATTTCCCATAATTTAAAGGAACACCTTATTAATATTTGTCTGAAGAATATGAGTTATGTACTTTTTGATTAGTAAGTTCCTGAATTCTTTCCATTAGATGGGTTCAATAAAATCTATTTGACTCATATTATTGATTGAATTACATCATTGATTTTCATTACCTTCCAATCAATAGACATTCAAGATAAATTTGTCATGTTCAAAATATTAGAGTACTGAAAATATATTTTCAGCAGTACTAATCCATTTTTCATAAATTATTAGACTAGGAGACCCAGTAATAGAAGGTAGATGTTGTATGATATAAGACTCAACTGAATGTTGTTCCCTCATTTTTTAGTTTGGAATTCATGCATGAAGCATAGATTCAGATTTTTGTGTGCGAATTGAAATATGGGTTTTCATTCCATATATCATAACATTTAGTTCCTTAAGATGACAATATTTTCATTTTAATTAGCATTCAGCATTAATTTGGGTCCTCCAGGTTCTAACAATTCACTTAAACCAAGAATCATAATTTGAGGAAAAGTAATCATAATGAAAAAACACATAATAAAGAGTAAAATTTTAATTTACAAATCATTATGTTTAGACCCAAGTTAATCATGATCATGCTTAAAAAGACTTTTATTTTAACCTCTACTTCATCTTATGCTTAGGTATCATTCTAGGGGTTTCTCATACTAATTTCTAAAAGTTAACTATACCTTTCCTTTGACACCAAAAAAAATTAATCATACTATACATACATATATTCTTCTCCAAAATTGAAAAATATTATTTACAAAAATATCACAATCCCACAACAAGATAATATAGGTTTAGTGGCTTTAGAAGAAATGAAACAAAAAAACTATTTATTAAGATATCTACATTGTCTCTCACTAATTCCTTAATTTCTATGACTCTTTTTGAAATATCAAAAATAATAAACATCTTCATAAAATGGGGAAAATAAAGATAAGAATATGTGATTTTAGATTTTTATTAAGGGTAAATAGGAAGATATTAATCATATCATAATCATAAAACTTATGAAAATAACATTTAAAAATTGAATCATCCCCATGAAAGATTGTGATATCTTTTTAAGTGATACGACATAAATGTTCATAAGAGTTATTGAATGTACTCCCAAAATAATTATCATAAGAAAAAAAAATGTGGCACACAAATGTACGTATAAAATCATTTCATATTAGTCAAGGCTCATTGAAAAGTCCAATATAGTAGATAATATCCATTACTGAACCAAGATCACTCCTCATTCCATCCCAATATTACTGAATATAGATCATTTAAATTCTTGAATTTCCTATATCATGGGATATATATAATTTTCTATTAAATTAAAGGGAGATATATGCCCCACCCATCTCATAATTAAATCCTTGTTATGTGTTCCCCAAATATAAAAATTCATTAATCATATCATAACCCATAGATTAATATATGTTTTTAAAATATAATTCCATCATAATATAATCCATGTAAAAAATGGGATTCATATATATCATTCTATCAGAAAACTCAATAAAAATAATAATAATAAGGATTGTTTACTAGAATCATAACAATATTAAATAAGATTATCTTAGATAGAAGATAATTTCTATTGAACACTTGAAAATTATTATTGAAGAAAATATCATTTATTAATAAAAAAATTAATATTTGAAAATTCCACATCAATTTAAATGAAAAGAATTTCATTGGAAATAAATTTGAAATATTGTAAACTAATATTAATAGAAATATGGTGTTTTGAAAACATAAACACCAGTCATGTGATATATTTTAAAAGAAAACATTATTCTTGTACTTTCGTCCGATATATCATAATGTACCATGATTGAAATATATGAAAAAAGATTCCATTCATACCATTTAATAACAATTAACCAATTATGTAACATTGACATTAAAAAATTGAAGAAGTATATAATGAAAATTTGGGAATACATATACATGAAAAGATTTACATGATTGATTAATATACCGTATTATATACATACATATAAACAATATCTGATAAAGATGAGATTGCTAAATTAACACTAACCTTAGGTCTGATATCCTTTATATGTATCTGAATCACATATATAATGATTTAAATAATGGAATTTAATCATTATAGAATCATATAATTTTTTAAGATATCTTAAGGGAACATATTATCTTCCATTGGTTGATAACATTTCATTATAACTTGTTATTCAGGTATAAATGACTAAATTTTTATATGAATGTTTTGTCGAATAAATTATGATTATTATACATAGCTTATAGTTAAATAATATCTGGAATTATATTAATATAATATATATTATACTTATTCATTCTATAAATTTATTCCTTAATGGATATCCTGCAGAATGAATTGCATCACCTCATGGACACGGTAGGGAATACATACACAAGGGTGATGATATCCTTTCATTAATTGATAAATGTTATGGAATTAGATAGAATATATATTGTTACATATTAAATAACATGTTATAATAAAAATATAGAGTTTTTTTTCATATGTTTACCCATTAAATTAAATTGGTTATGAAAAAAATATTATATTACAACATGATGAATGTAATCCATACGTACACATGTGTGGTGATTACTTTTTTCATATGATGGATGGGATGTTAAATATGGTTGTTCCATTACCATAAAAAATATCAAAATATATAAAATACTTTATTTATTACTTAATATTGTAAAAAAAATTATAAGAGTATGTATTAGAAGAAATGATAATGAGAGAGTCAGTAAAAGAGATTATCTTTTCTTCTCCAAGTGCCCTATATATCTCCTCTTAATGGAATTAAGGTTGTTAATTTGAGAAGAAAATAATATCTAGAATGAGACTATAGAAGTAGATAAGGGAAATTGTAATTTTTTGGATGAACCTGAAGTCTAAATGAGTAATGAACAAAATAGGCAGGTGGTCTGTTTTTATAGTTGTGGTTGGGGACACCTTAGGAATTTCCAAAAAAAAATTAATTTATAATAAATTCAAATATCATCTGAAACCACCCAAAATATCATATTTTCAAAGATAATATGAGATAAGGATGTAATATAATCTACAATTAATTTTTAGACATGTATTTATGTCTATTGAAAAATTATCATTATCATTTAACTATAAGTTATTCTATTTAATTTTCACTATTGAAATAATCATTTCGATATTAATTGGGTAAAATTTAAATTTATTTGATGTAAATTATACCATAAATGAATAATTTATAACATTTTAATCAATTAAATAATTATAATATATGAATAATAAATTTTTTAGGATTTCAGAAAATTAAATACTAAATTATTTTGATAAACAATCAATAGTGTCAAATTTGATACTATACAATTAATTGTTTTTTAAAAATCTTAATATAAAAAATTAACATCGAATCGAATTTTTTATTATATTAAAATGAATCAAAGTAAATATATTCATTTTTAATGATATATTAATTATTCCAAATAACATTTATATTAATATTTTTAAAAATATTCATTTATTATATATATTAATAAAGTAATTGCAACATGAGATTTATGTAATTATTTTACATACTTGTTCATTGAATAGTAATTAAAAATAAAATACTATGATGTAGAAAAATGTTCTATATTTCATATGAATACTAATAGTCAAATATATCTTCTGAAAAATCCTACATTAAAAATAATCTCATAAAGTTATCTTTCGACAAGTAAAATGGTAATTCAATAACACTATTATTACCCTTACTACATCTAACCTATTACCATATTAATAAATATTAATTATGTTACTATTCATAATGAAAATAAAATACAACAAATATATTCACATAATTTTTAAAATCTAATTTCAAAATTTGAAACCATATTTCAAAATTTAATACAAAAATGTTTTATTAATAAATTTAAAATGTTGCCCATTTTTAGAGAGATAAAACATGTTTTAAATGATAAAAAAGTTCATGAGATTGATATGTTTTTATATGTGGATTTAATTTAAAATTAATTCCAATGGGATACATTATATTAATTGATAGAAATATATTTTATTTATAAATTAGACTACTCAATAATATTATTTAACCAGGAAAATTTCATGGTTGAAAGAAAACTTTTTTAATTTAAATTTAGTAT
The DNA here is from genome assembly GCA_963277665.1 of Viscum album. Taxonomy (NCBI): domain Eukaryota; kingdom Viridiplantae; phylum Streptophyta; class Magnoliopsida; order Santalales; family Viscaceae; genus Viscum; species Viscum album. Next base: position 394,264,456 of record OY728146.1, read on the forward strand.
AATTTTTTATTATTCATCAAAATTTGAATGTTGTCAAAAAATATAAAAAAAACATAATATGTAAATTTTTAATTCCCACATTCAAATAATTAATTGATGTTGTCATATAAAATTAATTAAGTATTACAAATTTTAATTTAATAAAATTCCACTAAAAGATATAAAATTTAAATTTCAAAAAATATAGTTTTTTCTACATGAAATATGGTTTATTCATACCCTATGTATAAAATATTTCTTCGGTGAATATAAAAAATATTTAATTAAATATATAATATATAAATATCATTTATTAAAATTACTAATTATTATTTACTTAATTTATTAATACAAAAAAATATTAATATTCCATTTACATTTAATTGGTTTACAACTTTCATAAATACTGTGTAGAAAAATAATTCACACTACATCTTCATAAGAAAATTATTTATATTTTTCATCCCAATGGATAAGATACAATGGTCATGTTATAACAAGGGTATGTCATAGTTCATTTAAATACATGATTTTGTGAAAAACAATCAATTGAAGAATTAAAATTAGTTTTTGAAAATATTTCACAAAAATTACATGTTTTAGAAAAGTGGTGGGAAGAAAAACATAAAGGGGTACCAAATTATAATTGTGGGGAGGTTCACTATTGGTATTTCAATGAATGTTGAAATATATTAAATTCATTACAATGAAAAATAGTTCGAAACAGAATATAAATGTAAAAGGGATAAAAATTTAAACCATATCTTTTCACACTATTCTTATTTTAAAATTAATAAGAATTATATGTAATTTAATAATTTATAATTTAAATGAAATATCACTTTTTCTTATTTAGTCACTTTTAATTTAGCTTAACATAAAAAGAACATAAATATAAAATTTTAAGTGGAATATAATTAATTAAAATATCTCATATATATAATATTAATCTTGTAAATTTTGTAGACAAATAAAATAACTAAAATTATATTTCATTATATATTTTTAAAATAATTTAAAATTATATATTTCAATTTTGAGAAATACTAAATTAAAGTTTCATTAGAATTTAAGGAAAATATATAATTTAATAAAAAAATAACAAGTTACTATAATGAAAATATATATTAATCTAATAATATATTGTAATATTCATTTGAAACATTATTCTGTTCTTTTGTAGACATATATGTTATATATAAACCAACGAGAGGAAAATATTTTGAAATTAATTGATTTAAATATTATATAGGTATATATAATGTGAAAGTGTCCCTTATACATTTAATGTTTTATCATAATATGATAAGGGTATAGTTACCATCACCCAATAAGACCTAGGGTAAAAATTATCCCATTATCGTAAATTTTAAACCCAAGATAACATGATTTACCTTTTATTAGGTTGATAAAAATTAATATGGTCAATATTCATATTATCCTTAAATACAAGTGTCATATTAAAAATATTTGTAAATCATGATTTCCTATATCAAATCCATTTTATCAAATTATGTAAATATAAGTTGTAGAAATTATTTTAAAATAATAATGAAATATGTGACAAAAAGGAAATTTTAAAAAATTATAATTTTAGGAATTAAAATAGATTTTATTATTATGAATTAACTATAAGAAATTTTTAATGAAGTATTATATTTTTAATATAATTTATTATTTATAACTTTCATATAAATATATAAATAATATTTATGACATTAATTTATAAATATAAAACACATTTGTGAACATAAAAAATGTTTTCTATAAAAATAAAGATTTTAATTTGAAATGAATATTTACATATACAAATAGTAAATTTTTAATAATTATGTAATTAATATTCATACCCCCAATACAACAACTAGGTGATAACCAACCATAATATTTAATAATATATTGAAATTTGGTTAAAATGTGTTATGTGTGTAATTTAAGCTTTAGAAAAATATAAAAGACAATTTAATAAAGAAATATATTATAATGTTCTTAATTGTTACATAGAGTTTGGCTGAGAGAAGAAAATCGAGATGGTGTGAATAAGGTAGGAGAAGATATTCCCTTTAACATATTAGGGGAGTTACCGACATTATATTTTTATAAATAACTAATTACAAAATAATCTCCACAACTAGAAACTAGATTCTAAATGGTTAGCGATTTATTATAAGATAAGAAAGAAAAAATATACAATAAATAAATTATATTTTGACCTTTTTATATTATTTTAACACATATGAAAATAGTAAAATACATTATCATTCCCATTTAACTTTTAAGTAAGACATACATTTCATACTCATTTAGTATTCACAATGACCAAAAATGAAAATTTTCTTTTTACTAAATTTAACAAAGTTATTTGAAATATTTAAATTGTTTTATCACATTCATTAGAAATATTCATTATAAATTAATTTTAAAATAAGTTCAACAAATCCAATGAATAAAATTCCTATAAAAATTCATTTTGAAGCATAAAATGATTTTTTTTAATATAACAAGAATTGTGAAAATTTGTAGATGAATAGAAATATATTTAATTGAATATATTATATATATATTTCATGGATATAAATCATTTATACTGAATAATTAAAATTCTAAATATTAAATACATTGCACAAAATAAAAATCTATTTTATGAAAATAGATTTTTTCCCATCAAATGTATTTTTATTTTGAAATATATTATAATCAATTTATGAAAGATTATTCATTACATTATGTAATATTCCAAATATAATTTTTAATAACGTTTTTATATGTTATTATTATATATAACACATAAAAAGATATATTACATAAAAAAAGATCATTTAAAATAAAATGATATTATTTTTAACATTTAAAATTAGGTTGTTATTTCAAAGGGTTTTATCAATATTGTTACATTATATAAAACATTTATATATAATTTTCAGAATATTGATTTTATATTCATAACTAATAATCCATTTTTTATTATAATAATCACATTTAAAAATAATATTTCATTTGAGTAATGAATTTATTTTCATCTTAGTGTTGTGTATAATCTCATAATATTTATTTAAGGAAACATATATAAAAAAATCCTAGAATGGAATAATTTTGAAAATTGATATATGATTCATTCCATTATATCAATGATTGAGGCGTTGATAATGCATATTCAAGGATTTTTCTAACGAATAATCCAAAAAAATGGAAATTTTCATGTGCTCAATGGTTTGATTTCCAATGCTGAATTTTTAACATTTAACAAAAAATTAATTATATATAAATACCGGTACATATAATTACACAATATTATATGTAGATAATTTGAAACATTTTTGTCCTGATTTCTATATTAAACTATTTTAATTATATTGTTTTTCGTTTATGTTGACTAAAATCAGTGTTTTTTACCATTTATTTTCATATACCATTTTTTTGGAATTAAATTTTCATCAGTTTTGTTAGTAAAAATAGATTTAATATAACAATTTTATTAATAATAAATTAAATCATTTCTTTAAAACAATATAATTTAATCAAATATAGGAATATAAAATTGTAATGACCTAGTGCACATCAATTTAAAAGAAATAAATTGTGGTAAATAAACATTTATTATGTTATTTTTACATTTAGTCACATATATATATATCATCAATAATTATATTATTTAATGAAATTAATATTATGGTTATCCAAATTATTTGCATCCCCTCTTATTCTCCTAGAAATACATCATCAATATTTTATAATTGTGAGATCACATGATTTATAAAAAATTTAGATACTCATGGAAACTAAATTATTAAATTTGAATCAGATAAAAAAAATAAGCCAAGAAGTCCATATATGAGGCAATTTGGGAGTCTTATACCCATGTAGATTCCTTGTAATATTTGAACAAAAATATCATGATTTTAATAGCATCAAAAATGGTAATTGATCAATTTTTTTAATGGATAAGGGTAAATTATATGAAAAGATATAGTTTATTTTCAATCAATTAAATTTAATATATTCCATTTTGATAATAATTTCTATACCCAATATTTTATTTCCTTCATATATCTGAATATTTATAAAATTTATAAGTGTTGGTATATTTTAAGAAAAAATTATGAATGTATTTTCTATAAAAATTGAGTTAATTTCAAAATTTTAGGATGAAATAGAATGTATATTAAAACCTCAAATATGGATTTCTAGATTTAGGGACATCATAGAGGTTATTTATAATAGATATATATTTTTTATTTAATGACACAAAATTTAAAGAATAATATTTTGGATCTGAGTGATAAGAATATAAATGATTACTTGTCCAATATGGGCATGACATTGATATTATATTAATATTAAATTTATTAATATCACAAATTCAAATATTTCCTCCTCACGATGTAAAACATTTCTATATCAGTTTATTTGTAAAAATAAAGTCATGGGAAAATTACTAAATAATAAATTAATTATTAAATAAAATTATTTTATTTTCCATTACATATCCCCACCTCTATTTGAAACCATTTCTGGGTGAATATCAAAGTCTATTGCCTAAATAGAAAGACCATAGAGGTTCACATATGAGAGTGTTAGAGGACATTGGGTTTCCAGATCGAGGATCTGTATAACACATGGATGTATAATAATAATGGAATTGGAGGATCTTGGAGATTGAGACAATGCAGATTTATATTTCACATCAATCAATAAATACACAAGGTTGAATTTTTTTTCATTATTTTATCTTCTTCATTGGACTATCCCTTCCTAAACACAAATCCAATCCATATAAAGATTGAATCATGTATCGACTGTGTTCGGTTACATGATTATTAAATGGGTATTTATGTAATTATGAGCTTTTATTTATTATTAATCATTTTTCTTCATTCTAATGACGAATAATGGATTCCAACCTCAGAAATAGCCATGGTTCTGTACAAATTTTTTATTGGGTCCATATTTTTTTATTACATCCTATGTTCATCACAAAGAATTTTCTTTGGCTTACATTTCCATGATGATCCATTACACGATTGATGCCAAACCATTACTTAAGTAATTGATCGATACAATGGGTTATGGTTCATAATTTAGATTTTCATTATGTTGTTGGAAATGATGGTAGATGATCAACGGTGTATTGAAATATGATCCATGGTTTATATTTCATGTATTGGTTTGTGGGGATTCTATTTTGTAATTGAAGAGCATTTCATAATTTTTCAAAAGATGGATCTCGGAGAGTGGAGACATAGTGTGTTGGTAATCTCCAGATCAATGATTTTATACTTGATTCATTTCAATATCGAAGAAAGTATTCATTAACAATGATGAATATAAAAGTTAGTTATATGAATGAACGTCCGGACTACAGGTTGTGCAGTTCCATTAACACATTTTTGTGTAGTTCCACTTATATGGGGAAATGGATTGTTTGTTGAGTAAAATATGACACACCTCGTAAAAAATTTAACACTTTGTGTGTCTTGATGATCAAATATATGTGTGTAACCTAGAGGGAAATATAGGAAATATTTGATTAGATATACAATAATGGGTAGAATACAATGTCACAAGTAGAATATCTAGGCATGACCGTATAAGAGAGATGGTTTGTGGAAATGGACATGGTTTGGTACATGGGAATTACCAGTGTATATGTGAATGACTAGAGGTAATCATTAAATGGTTATGGTACATTGGTAAACCTAGGGAATACAAGACATACCTTATACTCATACCACACAACACATATGTTTTCTAGTTTACTATAAGGATCTTTGTATCTTCGGTATAAAGTATTATTAGTTATGTGTGATCCATTATCTATCCTAATGATCTTTAAATGTTGTATTACATCCTTGGAATATGTTTATGTTCCTATATAATAATAATTCATTACATAATTATTACGTAAAACCTCTAGGAGGTATGCATGGTGTCTTCTATCATAACATTTGAGGGATGGGTTGATGTTATCTGAATAAATACTATGAATACAGAGTCGATTTCCCATATTGAAAATTGATCTCGGTATGGTTTGAGGAATCACCCTATGATCCTAGATGTGATCTAAATTATGGATAACAAGATATTCAAACATCATGTGAGTAAATATTTGGTCATACCAATGAATCAGGACCACTCATAGGAAAACCAATAGTGTTATCATGTATCATGTAGTAGATTATACTAAAGAAAACTTACCTTGAAAGCTCTAGCATAATATTTTTTCTTGATGAATGGTTGAGACCTCAATGTGACTAGGATTCTTTTATGTGTTTATATTTGGTTCTTTTTTAGTATCTTTATGTCTTATATATTGATTCAACAGCCTATGTGTTGATGAGGTGAAAAATATTGATTCCTTATTTTCAGTTATTTTAAGGCGTCATTCTTGTTATTTTTATACTCACACCTTTATGTGATCTTCCAACACATGTCATATTTTTTGCAGATGACATATATATTAAATGAAAACTGTGAGGACCACAAGTAGGTTGAGTATATTTTTGGTCAATGTAATCTTAATTTCATACTAGTGTTTTATTTGATTATTCCCAACTATCTATAATGGTTGAATGTTGTCTCATTGTTAGGGCTTGTATTTTCCCCTTACAGATTTTAGTAATATTTTATGTACTTTTATAGTTGGATGTATATGTTTATATGAATTTTGAATCATTTATAATTTAAATTAATTGTTATATGGTCTTATTAATGTGTTTTTTTAGATATATATTTAGAAAAATACCTCTCAAATTTGGGATATATTTACATGGTTCTGGTTGCGATCCCCAGGCATATTAGAGGTTGTATAGGGCTATCATATTCATCATACTATCATCAAGGAGGGATCTAATGGGTCATGTCATAGCATAATGTTATTATAGATTTTTTAATCTCAGAAACTATGATTTTTCATTATAAATCTATGATATTGATATCAGATTTATAGAAACAGTGTAAAAATGTTTCATGCTTATATTTCATAACATGGACCCTAGTTTTGGTGATGAAGTTGAAAAATTGATTAAATATAACTCTAATAGACTCCTTGTTTACTCAATAAATATATTCATTTGATTTAGATGAAAATGGGGACATTGATTATATAATAATTGTTTGTGGTTTCTATATCCTTATTACTTAATCTCCCTATATATAATTCAATGTATTGTTTCATCTTGTGTATTTTTTAATGCATATATGATGAAAACTAGTAAGGATTTCACAATAAGATCATGAGGAAGATCCTCAGAGTGAAAAGTTATTAGTATAATTCCACTTTTATGACTTGGTACCTCTGGTAGGGTTTCCAAAATTTCCACAACCCTTTGAGTATTAGGTTTCAGTTGAATTATAGATCGAGGATGTTTGTTAGATGATCACTGTCCATGAGTTTCTGAGGGAGTGACCACCTTTATTATTGGTGATATATAGCCCCATGAATCTTGGAAATAGATAGATATAATTTGATACGTTTTTAAACATTCCAAGACACCAACCAATAATATTTTGGACATAGAGGTTAGATTTCTTCAAGTCTCCAAAGGGTGATTGTCAATTCTGGTGACAGAGACACATGATAGGAATTATCTTTCGTGGTCAGATTTCGGGCACCACTTTAGGGAGGAGTTCTAACAATACTTGTATCTAACAGTGAATATTATGGAACTTCTATAGTAACAATTGTTTATAATGAACATTAAAATATGTATTGTGAGGTTCACTAACATGGTACAATATTTTCTAGATATGGTTAAATATACATTTTGTTGATAATAAACCTATGATAGGAGGCTATACTAAGATATCTAGGCTAGAGTGATACACATTTTCATTCCAACAAATGATAAGTGATGAGAGTGATTTAATAGTGTATATGACTAGATTACTAATTATCCATCCAAAAGAGATACATTATGAAACAATCCTAGGATAGATAATAAATATTTTTAATGTCTTATTATTGTTTTAGTGAATAGGGAGTGAGAGGGGGTGTTTCTATTATGGAAGTCAGGGATATCTTGCTCAATATTTTGAGGACCACCATACCACTAATGAAGAGACAATTGATGTGAATCCTAATAAGAAAAATTTTCTATGGAATTTTGGTTCATGTATAAGATGACATGGTGGATGTGTCGGTAGAGTCATTGGAGGTTGTATGTGTTCTGTATTATTTACACCACCACCCTTGGTGATCCACATCAGGCTCAAGGAGTGGGTGGTCTGGGATGTTGGATGCTATCGGAAGGGGTAGCCTATTACCTAGAGGCTCTAGGGATTATTAGATATATGATTAATTCCTTCTATACATTAGATACAATACTAACTGAGAAAGGTGTGATCCACTATTTTCATTATATTTTTCATGTTTGATAAATTGAAACTCTGTTTTAGAATATGGATTATCCCTTTGTATTAGAGAATCCTAATAGAAGAGACTCTATAATAAGACGCTTATACGGATATCAAGACAATATTGTTTTTAGTGAAAAAATAATATTTGATATATTTGTAGCAGAAATGATCCTTTATAATTTCATCATAGTTATGGACTCAAATTATTTAGTTAATGTCTAGAAACCATTTTGGATAAAGGATACAATGTATTCATATATTCGGATCTTAGTTTACCTTCATGGAAGATAAGGAAACCTAAGAAGAGAATCATGGTGTCATATATAATAGGATTCCACTAGTTACTCATCTGTTGGATATCATTACCATTGAAGTAGTGAATGAAATAGGATTTTAGTTTTGTACATTTGCGGAGGAGTAAAAGAATTTATTTCTTAAAGACACATTGATTTTATATCCCACAAAAGATATAAATTTAGTATATAATATCTCTAATACAATTCACTTATATCTACAACATCATATTAGATGGCTTTTATACAGATTTGTGAGTTGAAGTTGCAATTGTTGTACATGTAGAGAAGATATTTTGAAGACTTATTGTCTATTATTTGGTAGTTCTTGGGTTTTTTCTATGATGGAAAATAATATTTTATAGTTTTTGGAAGATTATCAGTCCATGAACATTATAACCATGAATAATATGTATCCACTACTAAATATTGATGATCTCTTTGACCTATTGAGAGGGGAGGGATGGTTATCTATGGAAACAATTGTTTAGATTATCCCCATATCTGAGTACGAGATGTGGATATTTCCAAAATGACATTATTATTTTTTAATGGTCATTATGAGTTCATATTGTTTCCTTTTATGATAAAAAAACAAGTAGTATACATGGGACTCATGAACCAGACCATTCATCATTTTCAAGAATGGTTTTGGGTTGTCTTCATTTATGATATCCTAATGTAATTCACATTGTTGGAAGAACAAATTAGATTATTGAAGATTGACATTCACACAAACTGTGTTAAAAATTAGTAAAGGATTCTCTAGAAGTTTTATTTTATAAATAATGATTCCCTTTTTCTAAGACATGATATCTTAGTATACATTGTAGTAGTTAACCCATCAAAGGTCAAGGAAATTCCATCTTAGGAGCCACCTAAGAGCATGATAGAGTTTCCAAAGTTCCTTCGAATGAAGGATATAATTTTTGTAACACAAAAAAATAATAATATAAGATAATTGTATCTGATAAAATATTTGACAATAAACACTAAGCTTAAAAAAACCATGAAATATATTTCTTTCAATTTACTCACATCAATAGATTTCAGAACACCCAACCCCATGTTGAAATAAACCCTAATATCATATACCGTTATTACATATCCACTTAATTGGTGTGTATGAATATTATAAAAATTAAATATGAATATTATAGTTATATATCAATTATAAATAATATAATAACCTTTTGAATGGAAATGAAATGATTTTAGTAAACTATATTTTTCTAAAAGATGGATTAATAGCATTTTAAGAAAATAATTTAGAAATAATGTCTAACTATCATAGAATGTTGATTATATAAATTTATATTTATCATTGAAAGAATATTATTATAATTATCTCAGATATTATTTCTTGGAGTTTACTGAAAAGATTCATTTTTATGAATAATAAGAAATTTTGAATTAAAATTTTAAAGCTAACTTTTGTGGAAAAAATTAATAATAATGAAATATATTTAGAACTTGTTTGAATGAAATATTATTTCAATTTTATATCAATTTATAATATTTATATCATTATAATTATTTTATATTTGAATATATTTATATATATACATTTTGAAGTTGTATACACAATTTCTTATTCAAATAATGCTTTCTCTTCGGTTATAAAGTAATAATATTAAATTCAAAATTTTAAAATTATGTGATTTGAATATTGTAAAATGGAATTAGTATTTTGAGTAAAAAAAATTTATAGTTTCTAAATATATCAAATTTATTTTTGAACAATATGAATATTTAAAGTATAAATAATCTTTTTCCAGGGTTAAGGTAAAAACTTATTTATCGAAAATTAAACTAAGAAGAGAAGGGAAAAAAATTACCAACCAACTTATCCAATTCCAATTTTATTGCACTATTTATACATTATATATTCTAATTACAATAATTTCTTATTTTGGAGTCTTTTGGATGGTATAAACAAGGGTATTATTGAATCTTTTCTAAATATTACATGTAATTTACTCACCTCAATTATAATTGGCCACCGTATATAATATCTTATTCACAAATTATAACCATTTATGATAATTAAATCCCTTCCAAATTAACTTATAAAAATACATATATCATACTAGAAGCATTTTATTTGGAAAAAATCTATATTATATTTTATTCTTTTGCAATCGTAATGAGGATACCAGAGAAGAGGTAATGTTCTTTAATGAGGGTTTTATATCTTATTTCTCCTTCCACCATAACCAATTATTATTAAAAATTATGAAATAATAAATCTAAAATCATTAATATATATATTTTTAGTCAGAAGATGATTTTACCTACTACAATCTTCAATTTCATCAAATGGTTTATGAAATCAACAATCATGTGTATGGTGAATGATTGCCTCATCAATCGATGTCATCCATTGTTCTATTTCTACACCTCTTGATATAGCATGATGACAGATATGATTTATATAGAGATTTTATATTTAAAATAATTATACCAATTGAATTAATATGATGAATATATATTTTTTAATTTCTATTATTCAAGAGATACGATGACATCGCAAGTGGGAGTGGTGGATTATCGCCTTGCTAACCGATGTAATAATTTTAAAATAATGCTTTACATGGAATATAACAAGAAAAATGATATTTAATATATGTGATATAAATGAAAAAAAAATTTATTGCTGAAATATTAATAATTATGAAATGGTAATATGTTATTTTATTTTTAACCTCTTCTGTGAGTGAAGGATTATAATATCATTCGTGAAGGTGTGAAATTCCACCTTAATGAAGTAATGTGACATTATTTACATCATGAAATGACATGGATGACATATATAAACAAATTTAATGATATTAATGGTATATATTTCATTATTATAATTATGGAAATATAATTTATTACATAACTATAATCTATAATCATCATTGATAAATGGAAACGTTACTCATGCATACTTATGACCTATCATCTCCATAGTTTTAATATAGTCCATATTGAATAAAATAAATTCTTGATTGGGATTAAATGTTTATTTTTACAAAATTATATATTTATATAATGTTTAATGTCATATTTAAGATGAAAAAATATAATATACATAACGCAATAACATTCTTGCACAAACATGAATGAGGAAAGAAGGCAATTAACACATGATACAATTAATTCATTGATTTATTATTAATGAGTGTGTTATAAAATATTATTAATGGAAAAAATGTGATATAAAATAAATAAATTTGGATTTCTATTATGTTAATAAAATTTTTACGAAAATATATTGGGTTTTAAATCATTTCCAACAAAAACGATTCTTGATTTTTGGGATTTCAATATAATTTCATACCTGGGAGTCACAATGAAATGTTATGCACCTAATTTCATTTACATGGAGTATATAATACCATATGACATGTTTTATAATTATGTTTTAATAAATAATGGTATTTTATTTTTAAATATGAATTATTTAATGCAATGGATTTGAATTTAAAATTACAATGTAGAAATGAATTTCATAACTCAATTTATTTTTATTAGGTAATATTACATCTTCATTTTGGTTGATATTATATAATTATTTTTATATTGAATATTTATTTTATAATTATTTATTTACAAATATTTTATGTGGGTGTATGGTTGATACATGTAATGAATTTATTGATTAATCAACAGTTCAGATCTTTGATCATCATAGGGGTTTACTTCACACTTTTATTTTAATCATGATTGTTCATTTGTGAGTTCTCAATAATTGAAGTTATTTGATCATTTACTAATAAACCCATTTATGTTTTTATAGTTATTTATTCATTATATCGATGTAATTGTACCAATTTATAAATTTTTTTATTAATGTAATTGTGAATTTATTTATCAAAACCAGATTTCATTTTTCTGTTTTGTTAGATATTCATTTTCATCCAATAAAATATATTATAATTTTTTTTTAAAAAATTTTCATTACCATTTACAAATTATTTACTAAACAATTTTAGACAAATATTTTATTATATAAATTATTTTAAATTAATTTTAATTTTATTTTCCCAATAAGGAACATTTCAAACCATTTTATAATGAAAACTTTATGGTTTTTTTAATCTTGTACAACATGAATATATTACACATTTTATTTTAAACATCTTTTCATGTTTTTATGGTTCTATTTAACATAATATTTTTCCCTAATATTATATAAATTCATAGTTTTTTAATGTTAATTTCAAAGAAAAATATTTTTAACGAAAAGGATATTGGAAGAAAAGGATTCTAAAAATGATTAATATTTACTAAGTAGATTTCAAATTGAAAGGGTAATTATCCTCCATAATGTTTTAATGATATTTTTATGGTATTTCTATTCATAGATGACAAAAACTCTTTATTTTTGATATTATAAAAGGGAGTGATATTTTTTAGATAACATATTTTTCATCCTATGGGCGGTTTATGATTATTTTGAATAAGGATGGTATTTACAATAATTTCAATGATTCGTTTTTTAGTCAATGAAATTACATTGAAATGATAAATTTACACTGCTATATATCCATTTTATTTATTATGGACATGCTTACTATTTAAAATATATTAAATTTCTATATATGTATTTCTATATTTATTAACATTTCTTATCAGGTAAATAATGATAAATCCATATTGTTAACTAAATTATGATATTTTATAATAAAGGAAAATATTTATAAACTAAATTTATTATTCTATATATGATTAATGATTTTAACATGAGTTATTTAGGAGAGGGTTGGTAACAGATATTACTGCGATGCATCGATAGTCTATTGGAATGAATTAGTTTGTTATCCTTATTGAAATTGTGGTCAAAGCATCATTTGGAAAAATTTTGAATATTAATCATGACTATATAGAATTAATGTTCCTTTCTCCTATCTCTGTACTTTTATTTTATTTTTAAATTTTGTGGTCCAAGCTTTCTTGGATCGGACCTTCTGGCTATATCCAAATTTATTTTTCATTATCATAACATGATAGTCATTTGATTCAAATGGAATGAGTGTTCAATTAATTATGTTTCCATGTTCATTATACTTATTGATTCATGATATTTTTTTGTACTTAAAAATTATTGTTAATTTGATCTGACACTAATTTTGTTCCTTTCCTAGGAATCCATGAAGTTTATAATGAATGATATACAAAAATATATTAGTGTGAATAATGATAATTTTTAAAAATATATATTTTAGATAGGGTAATCAAATGTAATATGTGGATCGTTTACCTTTCTAGTTTACCATGACCACTACAATATTAATTTATATGTGATATGATTCCTAGTATCTTTAGACAATATAATAAAGAAGACACCATCTTATGGATATAGATGTCATGGTCATTACAGTTGGTATCAAAGGATGTTTGGTAGGGACAATTGGAACTAGATAAAGGAAAATATAGATTATAAAATATAACCATGTGATAAACTTTGAGGATAAGTATATAAGAATTATAATGTTACGGTAAAGAAGATATTATGGGTTTTTTCATAGTAATAAATCCCTATATTAATTGTAAAAGTGGATGATGGTCTATAAAATATGTTCTTAGGAATAATAAAAATGAAATCGGTGCATTTGGCATCACCTAATCGTCACCTAATGCATGAATATTGGCATTACTACAAACATGGTTTGTAACTCCATGGGATATATTTAGGATAATTCACATATTATTTCAAAATCATTTGGAGTTATTGGAATATATAATAAAAGTTAAGGAAATATGTTAAATGTTTTGTGGCATAGATAAGAAAAAAATATTTCATGATTTAAACAACCCAAATATGATTATATGGTTTTCCACATGGATTATTGTTTCTGACACCAGGTTTTTTGGTTTAAGTAATGTATTTAATCTATATAAATCATGTTAACTTTAAATATTTAGGATAAGATTTTTACTATGAAAACCCATAAAGGATTATTACTAGACATAAGTATATTGTGATTATTCAAAAGCAATTATTCTATAATATGATTAATGACATATTAATAAAAATACTATTAGAATAATCCAAGATGAGAAGGATGGAATTTGTTAAGATATCACATGACAGAGGACATGGAGGGTAGAAGGATTGTTTTTTATGATGTTAAAAATGTTGAAGGGTTCAATTAGGTAGGTGTATAAATGGAATAAGAAAATGATGTATTTTTGGAAAATAATGGAATAGGGAAAATAACTTATGAGTAGAAATGGAAAGTACTATGAAAGGAAATAAATCTAATAATAGTTATACATTTATAGTTATTGTCATAATAGGGGAGAAACTAGGAATTATATAATTAATTGGACTCTTTAAAAATATATAACTAAAACTAAGGAAGGAACCATGTCAAAGTAAAACATATGAAATATTTATACATTTTTGTTTAAGAATTAAATTGTAGTATTATTTTTTTACCCTTGTTATTTTAGTGGTAAAATTTATTAAACATTAATAATCATTTATATGAATGCATGTCTTCACTAATGTATGTTTTATTGATACAATCTTGGGTTAATGCATATAAGATTTATCATATGACATAATTCATAATAACCCATTTTTAAAATTTTTGTGGTTTTAAAATTACATGATTCAAGATAATTTTTGGAAAACAATAATGGCTATAGTACCCTTGCGTTAGTATATGAAATAATAATTTGAGGATTGATTCCCTTAAATTATATATACATAAGATTAAAGGTATTAAGGTATAATAATAACATTACTGGTAATGTAATAATATTAGAATAATATTGTTAGACTTCGTAAACATTTTTATTGTACTGAAAACCATAGGAAAAACGATATTTATGATTACCATTATATTAATGTTGTCTATAAAATTATTTGGGAACTCTATTGGAAATATATTAATAAAGTAACAGAAAATGGATAAACTACATGTTTGGTGACAACCGATCATATCTAAAAAGGACAATGGGGTTTTCATCATGGAAAAAGGACGACAATGAATTAATGCCTATTAATTACCTACATTATTTCATTATTAATATGAAATTATATTTAGTAAAATGATTTGATAAGTAATTATTAATGATGAAAAAGCAACATTAATTATTTGGATTGGAGAATAAATTATTATATTAGATAATATGTTATTACAACATTAGATTTGGAAAGAATATATACAAAATTGACATAATCTCAACCCTTTTATTGTTCTTATGATATGTAAAATTGTATTTGTAACAACTTTAGTTTTTATGAATTATTATTTTTTAAATTATTTATAATTAATTGATGGATTTTATTTCATTCATCACGAAGTTATGCTTTATTATAAGAAATACCATGATTTAGAGGAACTACATGAAATCATTCATTTATATATTGACTCACTCAACACTACATTTGTCTCATGTTACACACAAAACTGATTTTTTTCGATATCTACCATGACACAAAAGATTATTTTTAACCAAAATAAAACATACTATTAATATTATCACAAAATATAATATTTATCTCATATCCATTTAAATATAGTGAATTAATAAGAACAAATAAACTATAAAAATATATATTTAGGAAATCATTATAAGTTATATATTCATTAGAAATAAAATAAAATTCATTAAATGATAAATAAATTCATTTTTAAAATAGTATGTTTTTAAGAAGTTCACTAACAGTTCCTAGAACACATAATTTAATATTTAATTATACAAATTTTATAAAAAATTAATTGAAAAATAAACTTCTTTTTTAAAGGAGGAATAAACAACATTATGATTATGTTTTGGTGTTCTTCTATATTGTTTGAGTTTTTGAATAATAGTGAAAAATAAATAATCATGATTGAAAATAATTTTTTCATTTATATAATATATAATGTAAAAATATATCATGAATTGGTTTTATTTTAACAACTATTAAACTATAAACCTATTACTCAAAATTAGGCAATTTCACTCATTTTTTATAATAATATTTGACATAAGATAAATCTTAATATTTTAATATATTTACATTAAAATCCAATGTTTTAATCATATATATGAGATTAATTTTAAATTAATTATTTCTACATATTGGATTGGAATGTATAAAAATTATTTACGTATTCGAAATAATAATAAAATTAAATGTATAACAAGGAAAAATTCATTTTTTCCCAAAATTTTAAGGGAAACATTAAAATTTAAATTCAATAATTACAAAAAAATGAGTTTACTTATTTGTGAAACCTAGAATATATGGTTTAATAATGACAAAAAAAATTTCAAAAATATATTTTTGGGACATAATTCTTAGCACTATACCTTTTCTAGAAATATATTTGATTTAGATACTTTTTGATGAAGGTGACCCATATAAATATTTATGTAATGATAATGACAAAAAATATACCTATGTTTTCTTTAATTTCTATACAGATTTGGATTTGGTAAAAAAAACTACATATGTTCAGTAATAAAAAATATTTTGGATTTTAAATTAGTTTTTTTCATGATAATTTATTTTTATTTTATAGATATGATACAAATAAATTAAATTATAATGAAACCCCAATGTAGTAACAATTTTGTAAATAATTAACTAAAATAAATGGTATTAGAAATATTAAATTCAAGGGAAAATGAGTGAATAATTGTCAAACATTTATTTTTTAGGTTAATATATCATGTTAAATAAGTGTGCATTTAATATTTTCATATTCGATCATTTTATTTATATATTTACATTCAAATAAATTATGTAATGTTAAAATTGATGTTAATGATATTTTATAATATATATAATTCTATAGAATGATATTAAATAAATAATCACATTTTCTTCTTCCCATTAATATTTAAATGATAAAAATTATAATTTATGTTAATTATTGTACCAATTTTACTTCTATAATGAATATATTTACCCCAATATAGTAAAAACATTCTTATCACTGGTCGGTCTAAAATATTTTTTTTTACAATTTGTGCGCTTCTGTTAAAATAAATTACCAACAAAAAGGGGTTTTTTATTTTTTAAATTAGAAATAATATTTTAAGATATGTGATTCAAAATTATCAAATGATTGAATCTTTTAATTTTTCTTAAATGATAAATTACATAGGATTGGAAAATAGTTACCATATGGAGAAAAAAATGGTAAAATTTATAAATCTTAAGAGTTTAGGAATAAAATTTTTCAAAAATCTATATAAATTTGTAGTGGAGGTGCGTATCAACCATATAATCCTAAAAAAATTAATCATTTTATTTCAAGGAACAATATGCAAGATTGACCTTACAATAATAATTACTATTGAGTATTTTGAATAATGTAACTTTTCCTTAACTATAAATGGGCACTCACTCTACCTTATTATTCATATAAATCAAGAAACTTTTATCAACAATTTTCTACCCAAATAACATAATAAATCCCTATAGTAATTCTACATGTCTTACATTGGGTAAAATCTTACTAATTAAGTCCAATTATTCAATTTAAAATAAGATACGCAATAAAGATGAATCATTCATCAAAAAATGTTTTTTTAATTTTTTATCTCTACCCTGTTCGATTATTTTAATGTCATTATAATATAATATTCTTATAATATTAAATATAATGATATGATGTTATGTTATGGTTATGAACTACAATCACACAGTATAGTCAAATAGTCT
Source organism: Viscum album (assembly GCA_963277665.1). Classification (NCBI taxonomy): domain Eukaryota; kingdom Viridiplantae; phylum Streptophyta; class Magnoliopsida; order Santalales; family Viscaceae; genus Viscum; species Viscum album. The sequence goes on from OY728146.1 coordinate 394,282,741, forward strand.
AGCGATTCGTCATTTGTGTGTTTGGTTGACTACCGCCCCACAAACCGATGGTGTCAGTTTTTTCATTTCCATAATTATGATAGGTAATTATGATAGAAATTATATTTATATATTATATATATGATATTTATAATATAGGTGTTCTTATAAAATTATCAAAAAAGATAACATCATGATTTCCATTTTGTGATATTACAATATTGTCATTCATGTTTACGACATACTGCCACGTCATGAAGAAATGTGATTAATTCATTCCTTACATGGAATGTACTAAGGATGTGTATAATATAGAAATGATATAAATATATGAAATAATAAATCTATTATAATTATAATATATAGATTCAAAAATATTATTTCATTCAACACGATATGAATATGGAAACAGTACCCATGTGTATGTTCAACCTACCATATCTGTGAACAATGTATTTGACTAAAAATGACCTTTTTTTCTTTTTAATCACTTTTATGGGAAATGTGAGAATCCATGTAGTAAAAAAAGAAATGAACCATATTCCATATTAGATTAAAAAAGACTTATTAAATAATGGTAAGCTTTTAGACACATTTCCCTTAAATAAATTGTAATTGAGAATGCTTACCTTTCCATTAATATCACCACTGATAGGGTATTCAAAATAATATTCCATCCGGGCCCACATTTGAATATGTTCCTCAATTTTAATTTTCACTGAATTGCAAATTCTTACCCGATTATATTCTTTCTTATAGATTCAATCTATCTGATCATTATTATATCCCAAAAATAACAGTCTCTCGCCCATATTTTTATTATCCTCTTATGAGTAATTAATCAATAATGATTACATAAATTTTTACTCCTCTGAGTGAAGAATGTGCTCCCAAGTATTAAAATTGTATGGATCCTCCTGACATGCCTCCCACTACTGTAAGACCTTATTATGATAAACTTGTTTTGTGGTGTTCTCATTATGATCCACCACCGGTGAAGCTTCTTGAGTCTTATTTGATTCTCTCATCACAACTCATGAATGTTGTTTTGTGGTGATATCACTATATCCAATTTTCATTAAACAATATATTGATTCACTCTCCATATAAAGACGATCCACATTACTTTCAATGTTATTCTCCATCGGTCTTGATTTCACATAAGACCTCTTATCACATGGTTTAGATAGGTATGAATAGACCTTGTGTCATTTGGATTTCTATTTCATTTGAAGGATGCAAATTCCTGAATCATTGTACACAATTTTACCATATTCCTCTATAGAATATAGACCAATATTCCATGAATTCCTTCCCCATTACCATTTGATCAATCATTTTATATTCAATCACTTGAACATGTATCATTTAGGAATTTTCCATAATAAGATTCCACAACACGTGATCGGTCATGTTGATCTAGGACCAACCCTTCCTTATATAATCCTCTAAAGAGGTCACAATATTTAATCTATAGCCAGACCACCCTTGAACTACACATATAATATCATTTTCACTACCCCTTACAACCCATATCCCAAGATTTATTAATTCCCTTGAATATTTTTACATTGTGGAATTTATAGATGTTTCTTATATCGTGTTCATATTAAGACCCATGGTCCCTATCTCTATTGAAACCCTCCTTTTGATTGACACTATTTCCATATCTAATAGCCTCAATATAGGAACATTACAAGGGTGTAATTAGAGGACATGATCCTCCCTTGCCATTTAACTACCCTAACCCAGAATGTCCTCCACCTATGAAATAAATAAATATTGTTTCAACTTGCTACACACATCAAACATTTTTTCCTATATCAATTTTTGGAAAACATATATGTAGATGTGAAATACATTTATAGATTATCCCAAACTCAGATGACCATCTTCCACCATAGAAAAATAGTCTAGAGAGACACTGACATTAATCTCATTCCTATATGAATCATTAGGGATATTTATCCCACTACCACTAGTACATTAGCTTTACTCAATATCATTTTCATCGATATTCAGGGCCCCAAACCTACATGTTGTCATCAGATGACCATGGTGCTTGCATGAAGAACAATAATAGATCCACACCTCAAACTAAACTAGATTCTAGTAATGTATTTCTTTCCAAATTGATAACCACACACACTCAACCTGCAATTAAAAAAGATATAATTCATCGAAAATTCTAGGATAAATATGTTGAAAATAGTATGTATTATCATATCCAAACGTAGGTAAAAACCCACTGAATTCCATATGAAACTAAGGATTGAGGGACATTAAAATTGAATATGGAGTTTAATATAACTATCCAAATATGTTGTGATAGATGGTTCTCAAATCAACTGGATCTCATTGGCACACCTGAAAAGAATAATTGGAATCCATTGAATACAAAAGGCTCACGGGACCAAATCCAAATCTGGTCATCATAACACAAAAACTAAGTCATTTTTTTCATATTATCAAGATGGACAATTTATTTATGCTCTTGAAAACTTGAAAAATAAAATTTTAATATCTCAAAAAATAGGTATATATTAGTGGGTTCTTAAATCTTGAATTAAGAATCAAATTTAGAAAAATAGAGGCATTGGTGAACACTGATGTCTCAAGCTAGAGTTGCATTAATCCTATAAAACAATCGAGGAACTTATGGTCGAGATAAATTTGTGTAAATGGAAGATCTTAAAGGTTTTGAAATTGATATAAGGATAATGGATAAGATAATATAAAGTATGGAAGAGGTATATCCCCCTCCCAAAGGTTTGAGATGGGATCTGCAATCATTGTCATCATGATCATGGTAGATATTGTGCCCTGAGGTAGAGAGCCCCCATCAATGTAGGAATAATGTTCTTCAATTACTATTTATAGAATTTATAAATTATTATAATTACATATATACTAAATATATATGATATTTATATCATGGTTTATATTTACTAAATTGGGAAATAATATTCCATGAAATAGTACCAAAAATAGCAAGTCAAAACGTATATGAAAAATATTTCATTAACAGAAATATATATTAATCATGGAATTTATAAAAAAATTAATATATATTAAAAATAAAATAATATATTGTATGATGAATATGGATACTATCCTATGGTGGTATTATAATAGTCCTATTTTTTATAAAGGATTTTTCAATGTGTGTGAATAATGTTAAAAAATAATATAAAGAATTTCTAACTGGATTTTTTTTACTTTTTTGGGACACATCCAATATTTACCACGTCATTCTTATAATTGGTGTACATAAAAACCAAGATTTTTTTTGTTAAATAAAATGAAATTAATTTTATGTATATATCTTTTTTGGATATCTTTTTTATGTGGTTTATGATTTAAGTGTTACCAAATCATTAGGTGATTTTTTTCTCAATTTTCCTTCATTGATATTTATGATATGTTATGTGACTATATTTTTTCATGAGGTTTATATACCACCACAGTAACATATATATTCTTGATATTATTAACATAATGATATTTTATGTTTCTTTTTTTTATTCCTTTATGGGGAATCAGATTAAATTCTACCAATGGGGTAAAAGTTTTTTCTTAAAGTGTTACTGTTTTTCATCACTATTTGTGATCAAGTATGCCGTAGTTAAATACGAGGAGTTACCTCACAAAAATTATCTTGAAAATTGTTATCCATGTGTTATTCATGATATATTCATGAAATGTTACCATTTAACCCATCCTTGTCACTTAATATAAATAAGAAAATGTTTTTTATAAATTACAACTTTATTACTTTCTTGGGTAAGAAATATGTGTCCATTCAAAAAAAAGTATTATAAAAATGATTTAAAATTGTTTTAAATAACATTATATGAATTTTTTATTTAGAATGTATTTTGAATATGGATTATCTATAAAAATGAAAATTAAATAGTTTTTAAAGAATCCATTATATGTTTTCAATGTTATTTTCAAAGAGAAAGGTTTTAAAAATGACATACATTTAAAAATAATTTTTAAAGTTGGAGTGGGAATTATTTTCAATAAAATATTCTGAATGAATTTTAAAAATTAAATTAATTGTTGTAAATATCTTTTTTAATGAATTGTATTTTTAAAATGTTTTATTTTATATATCATGTTTTTAAAAAAAATTATTTCCCAATACAAATGCACCATGTGATCATAGGAAAAAAATTTCCTTATAATATGACATCAATTAATATATTTTATACTATAGTAGGGATTTGATAGAGGGAAATAACTCTTATTAATTATTTTAATGGATAATTTTTAAGATGAAATGATTGTTATGAAACTAATTTCTCTTCAATGGGTTATATGATTATAAAATGATTATGATACCTAATTATTTTGATAGGTTATTTAATGTTTAAATTAATATTAAACTAATACATTTAGAACAAGTTTTAATTTTATGTTATTTTTATGATACTCATGTAATTTCATGGGTTATTATATGTTAAATTTTTTTTATCAAACGAATCAGCATTATAATATATTCATAAAGTGACCTATGGCACTTATACATCCCTCAAACAGATCGGTTAACAATATAAATATATCAATAGATAGACATGGGTCGAATAGGTATTGAACCAACTTTTATGTTAAATTACATGAATGGGGTACCATCGTATTTTTCTACTACAAATTGTTTAGGGAATGAACAAATTTTACTATTATGAGTGGGATTCCATCACGGATTGTGGTGTTTCTTTCCCAGAATGATTTCCACCAATGATAAGAGCACACAATCAGTTAGCCCAATCCTAAAAGATATTACATGGGAGGACATCCCATGACATATCTATTATGTGGGTGTTTATCCAAATCCTAACATGATATGATTTTTTATTCATATGTTTTTGTATATAATATATGTTGTATGCCTTTTTGGGGCTCTCATGTTTTAGAAACTATTATTTCCTTTCGATCCATGTCTTATGAGATTCCAATATTTATTCCATGATTTATTTTCCTGATCTATGATTTATAGGGTATAGTTTTCCGGAGTTATTATCATGATATCATACACTAATTCTTAGGTAATTCATATGTATATTCTAGGTTTACCCTTATTGGGAATTTGATCAAATCCTTCCTTCAGTTTCTCATGAAAATGTTATGATGAATTGTTTTTAGTAAGGTAATCCTGTGAAGAGTAATAAAGGGGAATATATTTATGGTAGATATTATATATTTGTTACCATGTTAGAATATAATGTTTCCAGCTCTCAAGAGTCACTAAAATATTACAGTCACTTGGAGCGTGTGTGTAATGAATACCAAAACAAAGGGATATAATATCCATGTATTTGATATATGGGTCACTATAGATTGATTAAAATGAATGTTTTATAAATTAATTATATATTAGGAAGACAAAACATAAATGGCATACCTATGGATATTTAGAAGTATATTTTACGGTATATATCTAAGGATAAGTCTAAGGATGAGTTATATTAAATAGAAATTTAATAAATTTTTGTTAATGTATGGAGAATGATATTTCCAAAAAACACAACCCTAAAAAGATAGAAATTTGTATTTGGATATTTCATGGATGTAACTAGGAGTATCAACCTGAAAAACACTATTTTAACTAGTATCATCCAAGATCTAGGGCACTAAAATGGGCCTTGTTACACCCATAGTTTCACAATCATGGGGATATGCTTATAAAATTCAAAAAATCCTTAAAAAATATCTTGAAGGATTCAAATATAATATTTCATTGAATAACCTAGTATAAACATAAGGTATTTTACATGAAATAATAATTCATCATGATTTAGAAATCCTATAAAATATTTTTCATGATTATATTGTTTCCCTATATGATTAATGTTCCTTACACTATGTTTTTGGTATTATTCAATGATATAAAGATAATGGAACCATGTTAATGATAAATTCAATGGAAAACAAAATTATGTTCCACATGAGAAACAAAATAGTTTGGGAGATGAAATAAAAAACCTCATTAATATTATAACACATCATTCCCAAGATATAAATCAAGGAAATCTTATATATAGTAATAAGACGAAACAATTCTATGTTGATTCCTTCATGAGATAGTTCCCATCATCATTAAGTGATTTTATTTTGGGTTTTTTCTTATAAATAGATTATATACATTGACATGATATTATCAATTCTCTGGTGTGAAATTCATGAAACATTTTCTTCAGTTGTCTACCGCTTATATGGTGAGGTGGATAAAAGGTGGAATTTTATTAAGAATACAAGGTGAAAGAATAGGCTGACTCCATGGCATGGGATGATTTCATGAACATGGTTTTTAAAATGTATTATAATCATCTTCTTCATATATTTATGGAGAAAAAAATTCATTTTTCTTAAGAATATGGATGATGAATCATTTTATTCTTATGATGAAAATTTTATAGGAATTATGATGTTGTCTTTTGGTTTTATAATTTTTCCGGACAGAAATATTGGCTGATTTTCTTGAAGCATAAAACCAAATATACAATGTGAATTATCCCTAAAGGGCATTGGATTCCATAAAAGGATTTATTTCGATATGAAATCAATTCGAAAATAGATATTTTATTTATTATCTGTGTAATAGTTTTCATAAGAGTAAAAAATGAAATTTTGTGGGAAATATAATAATAATGGAATGAAGAATATGAGATTTATGTTTTTCTCAATGCGTGGAATGAATCATAGTGGGAATTTTAATATTAGGACTTTTAAATGTTTCATCATTGGAATGTAATCTTATTGAGTAGATGAATGATGACGTGGTGGGGAAAAATTGTTGATTGATCAAAATAAGGAGAAAACTCACACACTATATTATTTCCATTGCAAGGTGTTTGGTAAGTATGCATTAAAAATACTATAATCCAAGGACTAATATTTTTGACAATATAAATAACACTTTGAATACAAAGAACAAATTGGGATCCTAATATATCATAATGGGAAAAAGAGAACTGTGATAATTATATAACACTTAAACTCATAGTTTATGTTGGCAATTTCATGTTCGATTAAATGTGACTGATCCACATATGGAAACTATATTGTTCATACTTAATTTAAATTTTATTTGATTATCTAATTAGATTATTTGATAACGTACTGTGAAATTATATTATTACAGTGTTGAATCCAATCTTCCAATGAAAAAAATTCTGTATATGATAACAGAGTTTATAAGGAATGAAGAAGCGTGTATGGTTTAAATATGGTTCTAGAGTAATCTAGGATATTATGATATTTCATTAGAATACATGTAAAAGGTATTCACGTGTTTGATATATGGAAATAAAGAGATATATTTTGATATAAGAGGGATTATTTTTAAATTTATTTCGATAAATTTAGATACCTTTTATATTATGTTTATTATATTCATTTGTATGATTCATATGGTAAACCTTTTTTAACTTTTCTTAAAATGAAATTTGGATGAGGATTTAGATACTTATGTGTTATTTAACCATATAATGAGTTATTCATATTACCAAAGTTATGATAAAAAATTATTAGTTTATGATAAAAAATGTGATAAGGAATGAGTTATAAATATTTATATGGATATTATGATAAGTTAGTTCTTCTGAAATAAAAAAATTAACCTTCATTTCATTTAGTAAGATATGAACAATATAATGATGATGACAAAAAATTAGAAAGAAATTATTTCTATGAAATGGAATGTATAAGTCTATGTATATATTCTTGAGAACATTTTTATAATTTCATAATAGGATCTTGATATTAAAATGGTATCCAAATACCATCATTTTTAAAGAATCAAATGGACAAATAGATCACTAAATATGTATTGTTTTGAAGATGTTAACTTTATCTAGATCACAAAATTTTATATAATATGTGATCTCAATCACTATCTATAATTAATTTTTATTTCATTGAATTTCCAAATTATTAATTCCCACATATGTTCTTCTCTATGGAAACTGAGTTATGAATTACATGTGTAATTGTTATGATTCCAATCCCACATTTTAAAGGATAATTTATAATTCATTTTTTGACATGGGTTACATTGAATAGATCATTCAAGTATTAATACTTTAATTACCATGATGAACATTAATGGAAAATTTATTTTTAAAGGGTTTGAACATAACACAATTAGTTTTAATGAATTATTATTTTTTAAATTAATTAAAATAAATTGATGGCATGTATTTCACACCTCACCATGTTTAGATTTCTTTATTCAGAACACCACATTAATTGTTTTCTTGTATGAATTTTTAGGTTTATATTGTGGTACACGAAACAATATGTTTGGATCATGTTACACAAAATACTGAGTTTTCTTGATATCATGTGATATATGCAAGCCTGGGTTTCACCATAATGCAATATACTATTAATATTATAATATAATATTATAGTTATACCCTACTTATTTGAATTAGGGAAATTAACAAGATTAACAAAAAAAATTTAAAAATATATTTGTTAGTTTTTATTTATTTATTGATTATAATAAAAATAATATTCATTTAAACGAAAATTTAATGTATTCTGAAAAACAATATATTTTAAAAATAAGGGATACTAATTCTTGGAAATAATAATTCAAAATTAAAATATTCAACTTTTATAAAATATACATAATAAAAATAAAAATAATTTATTAAATTCAATTATAAAAATATCTTAAGGGTATTTTTTTATCATTATGAGATGCTTCATTCCTTGATGAATAGTGAAAATACAAAATTTTCATTCAATGTGAATTTTTGATTAAATAAATTATAATGATAAACTTTTTATAATTGGTTTTTAGATACAATAATATATTTATAACAAAAAATAATCCAATTTATTCCATTTCTATCATTACAACACTACATTTTGATATATTAACATAAATTTTTTTGATCATTTTTACTTTAAAACCCTGTTTTATCATCACATCTACAAGATTCATTTAAAATTAATTTTATCATCTAATGAGATTGGAATTTGGAAAATTTAATTCAATATTTTGAATCAGATAAAATTTTATTTTTGATAAGGGCAACATAATATTTTACCCAAATTATTAATTGAACGAGTTACAAATATTTACCTCAATTAATGAATAAAGAGAGTTTACTTAGCTATTAGAACTAGAATTTATAGGGTAGGAATGAGCTGAAAAATTTAAAAAACCTATTTTATACACATATTTTTACCCTTTTGACCCTAGGATCTAATTATATGATTATTTGGAAATCATGTAAATGAAATTGAAAAATATAATATTTTTAGTTTAGAAAAGTGATAAAAATGTACCTTTCTTCCTTATAATGACAACAATGCATTGAATATAAAAAAATAAAAATTCACAGTCAAATATTATTTTGGAAGAAATTTGAGTTTTATTTATAATGATAATTTATTTTTATTTTTTATTATTTATATAAATCGGTTCAATGATAAATAAATTGAAACCGAATAATAATTTGTTTAATAAATATCTATGAAATTGTACTAATAATACTAAAAGTGAGGTAAGTTGAAACAATTAATGCCTAAAAATAATTTTTTTTTGATTAATATATGATGTTAAATATGTGGGAACATTATATAGTCAAACTCAAAAGTTTTTTTAATCTATAATAGTAAAGTAATCTAAATATTTTCATTGTGTTGTTCTATAATAAATGAAACATTATTAAATGTATTAAAATTAGTAAATATAATATCAGATGAAATTATATTTGAAAATATAAAACAAATATAATATATATTCTTATCATGGACTAATTGACCATCTATAACAGAAATTTTTACTCCTATACATTAAACTAAATTTTAGCATGGTAAGGGTTAAAACATTATTTTTTATCACATTTTGTATGTTTCTGTTAAAAATAACTTCCAACACATATGGGATTTCTATTTTATAAATTATATATCATATTTTAGAATCACATTGTCTATATTATATAATATTTATCAATTTAATTTACTATTAATGGATAAATTACAATGTTTTGAAATATTTTTTACATAATAAAAAAAATGGTAAAATAAGAAAACATAAGAGTAAAGGAACCAAATGTTTATAAAATCTGTAAAAATGTGTGACAAAAGTGTTTGTAGAAAATATATTACCCAAAATTCATTAATTATACATGTTTATCATCATTTGGTTATACTAACCTCTTAATTCTAATAAATTTAGAGTGTTTACCAAAATGTTCTCCCCCCTCAACTATAAAAGGGAACTCACTCACCCCAGTTATTAAAACCTAATAATCAATTTAGATATACCAATATAATCCAAAATAACATTACAAATTCCCAAAAATCATCCTAGAAGACAAAATTTATCAAATATTTTTCAAAAGAAGTACACTGAAGAAAACTAAAAGGGGATTCCTGAATAATATGTAACGTTCATCAATGATGAATTTTTAATTATTTATTAAACAATCACAACAATGTATTCATTATATCATGGTAATATAATAATTAAACTACATTAGATAAAAAATATGTTTTTATAGTAATGTTAAAACCTATAATTATTCAAAATTCCATCAAATTGGCATCAAAAACACCTTTTTTGTGGAATAAAGAATACTACCTCATGAACCAATGCCATTCTTTTTTCAATTACCACAACTTATAGTTTAAAATAAGGTGGAAAAATATATTTATATATATTTAATATATGATATATATATGAATTATTTAATATTATGGAATTATTAAATCGCAAACCACTTCACCTTTTTTATTTTATTATAATATAATAATTATACTCATGTGTAAGATAGACTACATCCTCATGAAACTGTGTCATTAGTTCACCCATTGAATGTAATATTATTAGGTTGGGAATAATATACATATTTTTTATTTATTAAAATATAATTCCACTATAATTATAATTTATTTTTATCATACAGTTTTCTTTCATTCCATATGATAAAAATTTTAAAAAACATTAATGTGTACGAATGAGTTACCATCTCAATGAACTTGGTATTTCATTTCCAATTTCCATAATTGATATATTTTTATAAATTGTTATATATTAAATATATAATAAATATAAATCATGGTTCAAATTTTAGAAATTAGTAAATCAGAATCATTGTTTGGAGACCAAAAATTAAATGTCAAAACATATAAAAAAACAATGCTATTATTACCTAAAAATAATTTTAACTGGGAACTATGAAAAAAACATGTATTAAAAATTCATAGGAAATGTATACATTGTCAGATATATATGAAAATTATTTTTGGGTATAATTATAAACAAGTTATAATTTTCAATAAAAATTGTTTTATTATGTATAAAAAAATTCAATACTTAAGGGAAGAGGTTTTCATCTTAATTTTGAAATTTTTGAGACACATGAAATATTAACCATATATTTATTACATTTAGTTTTTATACACACCATGAATGTAATTAATGGTAATTATAAAAATTTATTATTATTTGTATATCAATTTTTGGATCTCTCACTCTCATATGGATAATGGTTCAAAATAATGTAATCCAGAATGAGATTTTTGACTCATTTTCGTTCATTTACATGTATGATAGTTTATGAAACAATATTATATGAAAAGGAGTCTTTACATTAACATTAAAATATATTAAAACGAATTTATTATTCTTCATGAAATTTTATGTTTTCATTTATATTAATTTTTCTTATGGAGTTAAATTCATTGTTCCGAAAGTGGTAATAATTTTTCATTACAATATTACTATTTATTAGGATTTTTTAGGATCTAGTATCGAATTTTAAAATATTAAAATACAACTCTCAAAAATTCTCTTTAATTTTATTCCGCTCTTTTCATTCCTTATATTTTCATATAATGGTACCATTTTCCAATATTTTTTTACTAAATATTAGAATGAGACAGTTTTTATGAAAACATTAATTAATTTCTCTCTTCGGTCAGAAATATGTGTTCCCTAAAAATAATGTTATCTTAAAATACCTTATTTTTATTAAATTATATATTAATTTCAATTTTATTTAAATGTTTTTTGAAATTGTTATAAATATTTAAATGTGTATATAATCAGTTTTAATGATTCATTTATATGTTTCATAGTTAGTTTCAATGAAAAGGGATTTGAAGATGTTTTTTGTCAGAAATTTTTTCCCATAAAAGAGAATTAATTATTCTCAACTAATATTTTAAATTATTTCCATAGATTATATCATAAATTTTCATAGTTTGTTTCAATGAAAAAGATGTTTAATTTTTTTATGTTTTCACAAGTGATATTCAATGAATGGATATTTTATGAACTATAATACTCCAACAGATCATTCAAAATAATTTTCCAGATATGGTGAAATGTTTTAATATAGAATAATATTCTCTTGAAATATGATCCATGGAATCCATTATTGCTATATTTTAATTTCTTGTGTTTATGGTGAGATTTTTAATGAAATATGTTCTTATTCAATTTGTAATATCATGAAAAAGCAATTAGGAATCCATGTTTTTAATGGGCTATTCTATAAAACATTGGTTATGAAACAAGTGACCTTTTAAAGAGGATATGATATTATGAAATGTGTTTGATATCAATTGCATATAATTATTTATTAATTGATAAATTTATTAGATTTTGTGTAAAAAATTAATATGATTTTCATTATGGGATGGGTGGGATATTTTCCTCCCTCAATGGAATTGGGTTGTGATATATATATATATATGATATTTATAGGTTTGGAATGGGGAGTTATCCTAGTACATTATGAAATTGATATAATGAAGATTGTACCCAGTTTAGAAATGTAATCTCTCTACAATGATGGTTTGGGGAGTGAACCCATTCCATTAAGATAAAAGGGATTCCATTGGGGATGGTGGTGTGTCCTAACCAGAAAGTTAACCACCTAACATACGGCTTCATCGGTGGTAATCCTATTCTCAAAAGAATGTTCCTGGGAGTTAATACCAATGTAAATAGTTTACATCGGTGGTTTTATGAAGAATATTTTTTTTATTAATATCATTTTGGGTATCCTTGACATATGATTTTATATTCTTATGTTTGTTCCAAAAATATTTGACTTATTCAAATGTTATTCTCACATGTATAATGTTAATTTATTTTCAAAAGATTCAAGTTTTATTGGCTACCAATATCTATTTCATGATTAATGTTAATCATATTTCATATATAGAGTGTGGTTTTCCATGGTAATTCACATGTTCTCAAAAACCTATGCTTATATCATTCTTACATATCATCCTTTTTTACTCTTGTTTAGAATATTATATAAACTTTTTTATGATTCCTCTCTCTAGGTTATGAGTAATTTTTTCTAGAAGGATATTATTGTGAAATGTAATAAAAGAGATTATATTTATGGGATATGTTGAAGAACATTCACAATGTTTGAAGATTATGTTTCCATGTTTCAAATTAACTATACTATTATGGTCCTTAGGAGTGAATTTTTATAATGTAGTGAATATAAAAAATTAAATATGTAAAATCTATGTATGAGAAGCCTGGATCGCAATAGTATTTATTGATTTAGGAATAAAAATTTGATTTTGGATATTCATTTATATGAGTAAGACATTAATTGTAAGTCAATAAAATAACAACCAAAGGAATAAATTATTTTTATAAAATATGAACATATCAAGTATGAATATTTCATTATATCCATAAACATTATTATAAATCATGAATAGTATGAAAAAATTTTGAAAACAAAATTTTATATTATTAAATTCATAACTGATGAATCTAATAGAACTCTAAATATCCAAGAGTATGGTATTGAGTCCCCTAATAAACCATTAAAAATTCACTTTCTTGTGATCATTGACCTCAATAACTCTATTTCAATATTTAATATTTTTACCAATGACCAAATATTCAAATGGAACCAATTGTATCTTATGTGGAATCCAATTTTTTCGTTATTACATATGACATTTTTACATTCATATCATTATTATTAATTATAGGTTTATTTAAATATTTTTAAAATGTGGATTCTCAACCAAATGATTTTCAAATATCATGCCTAAGAACAAAATTAAATTTTTTAAACAAAATTTATTTAAGGTGGGGAGAATGTGACACCAAAAAATTTAAAAATAAGTGCATTGTACACTATAGAATATGAAACACAAATTATAGATCTTCAAAAACCAAAGAATATATTTCTTTAAATTAAATTTCCTCGATATGTTGTGAATCAAACAACATTGATTAAAAATTACCCATATCATAGAGTACCATTATAACCTAGAAATTACATTTATTGGCTAGAATTTTTCTAACTAAAATTTGAAAAATATGGTTATGTATTGATTAGAAATAAAATAGATCATGATATATCCTAGAAACCTTGGAATATATATGAAAAAGATAATCGGAATACAGCTCAAGGATTATTTCTTATCCCCATGGGCTTTCCACTAGCACCTAGCATCATACTAGATAAAGTTGAGAATGCTTCTTCAAGAAGAAACTAGATAAATATAATTATGTATGTATTTGCAATATTAAATTATAAATTTAGAACAATACCAAATGTCTAAAAGGAATGTAAACCCCCATTACAACTATAATATACTACAAACTAAATGATAAATAACCAACTTACAAATTAAAAAATCTCTCCATACCCCACAGATCAACAACAAGAACCACATCCATGTGGTTATTTGTCCATTCTCGAACTAGGAAATAGATAATCTACAAGCACCTGGTGGTATAATTAGGGTTTGGGAGAAAATACTAGTATAATATCACCAATGATTCGATAATAATATTCCAATAAAATTGTCTAATAAATTCACTTAATTTTAATCATATTAGGGATGGAAGAACATATTTATATGAAAAAACTTTTATTCATTACCATTGATGTAAAAATTTCAAAAAACTTTATTGATTAAAGTTTTATATAAAATATTTAATATAAATTACAATGTAATATATAAATACTTTTGTAAAAAAAATTGAAATTTTTTCAAAATAATTGAAAATGAGCAACATAGTCATCTACCAAGAGTTACAATATTTCTAGGTTATGGAAACCTCACATACTCATAGAGTGATAGCGACATTGTGGGAATATTTCCCTCTAGAACTCGATAAGTTGTACTAACTAAATACCCAGGGATAATATTAGACATTAAATCTAAGTTATATTTGTAATGAATTACTATGATGATGGGGAAATTAAATCCTAGAAAATTTTCCCAAATAAATCTATAATTACCAAGTATTTCATGTGGTAAAACAAAAATAAATAGTGTAAATAATATTTTAACACTAATTAAATTATTGTTTTTGATTTATAAATTCAAATAAGATAATTTCACTTTTTAAAACAATAAATCAGTATATAATCAATTCCTACCTTTTTCATGGATAAAAGAAATTCATTCTCCTTAAAACAACCTAATCCGTTTTCTATAAATGATTTTCTCATTTGAATTTTGACAAATTAAATTTCATATTTACACAAATTCTATGTAAAAAATTACCTAGAATTAAGGGGTTTCTATAATTTTATTCAAAAAAAATTTAAAATCCAAATTCAGACTAAATTCTATTTTTCCAATTTGATTGAATGTAATTAAAACAATGAAAAAATTGGATGTCAAATTAATATCTCACACTTATATAGAACCACCTAACATTGAATCCTGATATCATAAATCACTAATTATAAATCATAAAACTACAATGATGGAAATTAGGAGTGAATATCCATGAATCAAACCTTGATTAATGTTTTAAAACAAAAACATTAGATCATATAATAGCATGATGATATAACAACCCCAATGAAATAGAGAGGAAGCGATCAAGATATATAGAACATTGGAAGAACCCTTATTAAGGACAAATATAAGGACATTATCATTGATTTGGGAAAATTTGAAAAGGGTTTAGTGGTGGAAAATAACATCTAAAGAGGATCAAATGTAGAAGAATCTGATTTTGGGGAAAATATTATCATAAAAAACATAAACTGGGTGTTTTGTGATTTTAAAACAAATAATAAAAAAGGAAAATTACCATTCATATGGTTAGATGGTTTGGACCACCCACCATGACTTCCCCCACTACCTGGGTTTTCATGGTTATCACCAGCATGGAACATAGATTATGAAAAATGTACACCAATGGTAAAAAGTCCATGAGCTTTCCAAAATTTCCAAAATACCACCTGGAACACTGTTAAATGAGACCCAACCAAATAATGATTAAAAATATGATTATGATATTACCTAAGATTTTAATGGGACATTTAAAGATCCCAACAATAGAAACATTTTATTCATATAATCTCTTCTAAGAAGAGTGAATGGAAAAAATATGATGTCACTCTTATATCATCAGTGATTCCCCCTGCCATGTATTTTGATTATAAGAACTTTAATTTTATATAACGTGGCCTAAACGTATATTAATCCCACAGTATACCTTGGTTTTGGAATCAACTGTCAATATTCAATGCTCAGTCATTTTAAAATCTGGCTAGACAAAATGATCACACCATCTCAAAATAAGAGATAGATTAGAAGGATACTTTCATAGATGAGAGACATGGAACATGTTATGTATCATGGTTAGTGTTGGAATTTTTTAAATAATATAATTCACTTTTCAATTGTTTCTAATAACATAAAATATTTTGACAAAAACTAAGAGCAATATTCGAATGCATCGACATTAACTATCTCTCTAATGATGTGAAATCCTTTAAAACCATAATATAATTTTAATAAAACCCCAAAAACATTGAATCTCAAAAACATTACGTATCTTCTTTAATGTTATAATATTTTCATTATTTTCTAGGTTAACTCAAAAACCATGTTTCAATACCACATTCCATAAGAAAATCAATTCCCAATTCTTGAAATTATATCTCATGATGTTTCATAATTTTGATGATCTCTAAAAAAATCTAGAAATGATAAACGTTGTCTCAAATTATCATCAATGGACATAGAGAGAATAATGATTTCCTCCACAAAGTCTACCATGATAGTTTAATGATAACGATTGAAAAAAATTCTCCTTAAATCCATTTGAGGAAAAAAGCATTCGTTAGACTAAATGGAGTGAAATTATACTTATAATAGACATACATTCTCCAAAAACTGTGTTTTGTAATGTTAGAATATTTTATACAAAAATTATTGATAAAAAAATGAAGAACAATAATTGAAAACCAATTCACACCATTAAACTATTACAAATAATCATCAACCATAGTAATATATACATTTTCTATACATTGCACAAATTTATTTTTTGGTAATCAACAAAATTGTGAAGTGACCCTTAAAATTTTATAGAAAAGTGAATAACCACCACCCAAGGTGACACACTCAAGAATATAAATCCTTTCTCAAAAATATTATCTAGTTGACTATAGATCGTGCTAATTTTATTTGGTTCACTTTTGGTAATAAAGATCATAATCTGGCTAAGTACTCGACACCAAATAAATAGTGAAATATACCTCCCTTATCATTGGAAATTGGAGATGTAAGATGGAATAATGTCCATAAAATCAATAAAACTAAATAATGTTCATCAATAAAATATTCTATCTATTGTTCAATGATTAACATAAATATTATTTTCCCTAAATCTAGATAATAAGTTCCATATCTATTGACCTCAGTTCGCATTATATGTGGATGATACAGAAAACCCCATCAGGCATGGTAAATGAATCCCATAAAATATAGAGATCACTTATAGGAATTTTAGAATCGATCTTATACATCACAAATATGAAATCAATTAGTTTCATGTTTGTAACCTAAAAATCATAAAAATGTATAATATATAATAAAGAGATTACAAATGATGGAATATAGATCACATTATACCACAATGTTTGGAGTGGGGTAGTATTATCCATACCATAAGATTTAGTCTATGAATTAATATTAACCGGACTTCCAATATTGGTTGAAATGAATTAATGAATACTATAATATCAAATAATGAATTCACAAAATATGAGGC
Source organism: Viscum album (assembly GCA_963277665.1). Taxonomy (NCBI): domain Eukaryota; kingdom Viridiplantae; phylum Streptophyta; class Magnoliopsida; order Santalales; family Viscaceae; genus Viscum; species Viscum album. The sequence continues at coordinate 394,300,760 of OY728146.1, forward strand.
ATTAGTAATGGTAACTCTCATACTTTCATGACTCATATTTACTTCCTCTGGTGACTCATTCAATATGTGAATAAAATTTGTTCTAGATTTATGTGGTTGGAACTCCATAGTCCTCAAAGCATTCTATTTCACTGTTGTACTTTTTTGCAGATGATTCATATCCACTAAAAGATATTAATATTAATTAAATAACTTATTCAATATAATAAATAAAATATAGGAAACACATACCAGGGTTACTCAGTGAATAAAGGTGTGGTGGTGGTGTGTATGAACCATTTCATCCTCCCAACATTTAATTATAATTTATTGAGAATTATTATGTAATCTTGACATCCCAAATGTAATTACTGTTAAATTTTTACATGAATTATACCCTCCTCAACAATAATATGTAATCCACTATCCCCCAATATTCATACCATTCATGATATTTTTATCCACCATGTTCTACCCAAATAACCTAAAAAAATCCATCCACTAATATTATGATGCTTGCATTGTAATGAAATCCAACCATGTATGTCCATATTTTTATATAAAACACTGATAGCTGAACAAGAGGAAACATCCATCAATGGATATATTATTATTTTCATCTCATCCCCCTTCAGTTAATTAAATTTCTTCATTATAAAATATCCTCTTTATCTTCATTACAATGGGATGCAGTTTTGATAATGGTATCACAATAACTCATAAAATTTTATCAATTGTGATAGGCAATCATTGTTTTTGTGTACATGAGACGTCCTCCTCATGAATCAATGATAATATATCTTCTATTACTTCCACATAGGGTTGCAAATTATGATTTATGTGATGTTTATATGTTATATATATATATATAATATTTATGATGTCATTGTTACTATATAATTATTATTAAACATATAACATCATGATTTCCATTTAATGAGAATATGACAAAGTCATTCGTGTATACGCTCGACTACCACTTCATGAATTGATGTGATTCATTATTTAGTTACATGTAATATATGATGAATTTATTTAATTGAAAAATCCAATATTTATGAAATAATTAAATTACTAGAATTGTTAATGCATACGTACGACCTACCATCAATATGAATAAGTTATTACAATTACACATACAATGAATATATGTTATATTAATATCATGGATTACATTTAAGAAATTATGAAATCATATTCAAGGTAAGAGGAAAAAAATAACAAGTGAAATAATATAAGAAAATAGGTTGCATTACCCAAAATGTATCTTTATCAATTAATTGATGATAAACAATTAAGATAAATTAATATGAAAAAATATATGATATGATAAACTTGAATATTATTCACTATTTTATTTCTAATAAACATCTATTTATTATACAAGATTATTAAATGCGTATTAAGGTTGTCTTAAATTAATGTAAAGAGTTTCCTTCTCGCTTTTTAATTTTGGGAGACACATGCTATATTAAGCACCATAGTATTACATTTATTAAATATAAATAATATTAATTTATTTTATAAATTATATTCTAGAAGTAATTTTGTATATAAATAACCATTTTTGGATATGTCTTTCATTAGGGTTATGGATCGAAATTTACCAAATCTATAAGAAATTTTTATCTAAATTATCATTCATTGCGATATATCTAATGTTTTTGACCTATTTTATCTCATGAGGTGTATATACAGCCTCATTGAAATATATAATTATTAATTTATTAATAAAAATTATATTTTAGGTTTCATTTAATATTGTTCCTTTAGGAGACACAGGATTCAATGTTACCAATGTTGTTGGAGTTTTATGTTATTGTCTTAACATATGTTTGGACTATTTATGACCAAGTATCCAATGATGAAATATGAAAATCCATTTACAAATAAATCACCTAAATTTTCTTAACCTATGTTTATAAAATATATATTCATGTAATTTTACCATTTTTCCAGTCTTTGATAAATAATATATGTCAAAAATGTTTTTCATAAAATACAACACTTTTTATCTCATTAGTTAGATATATATGTTATTTCAAGATATTGATTTTGAGAAATGATTTATAAAAGTGTTAACAGATATTATAATGTCACCTTATGGAAAAAGTATTTTAATTGTGTTTTATCATTAAAAAGTTGTTATTTTTTTCAAATATTCTTTTATATGTTTTTAATGTAACTTTCAGAGAAAAATGTTTTCAAAATTAATTCGGTTATAAATATGGTTTTTCAATTTGTAGGGTAAATTCCTACCAAGAAAAGTTTTAAATGATTTTATAAATATTAATTTATATGTTTTTAAATTAGTTTTAGAGAAAATTTATTTTCATGATGTTTTTTGTTTTGAATCTTTTTTTTTTCAAAGAATGTATTTTGATCTTTATGAAATGATCTATGTGATCTTTTAAAATCATTCTCCATCAAATATTCCATAATTTAATATATTTTATTATTTAACAGTTGTTTGATACAAGGATACCACTCAATTAATTTCATTGAATGGATAATGTTTACTATGATTTTTTTTATGAAACATATTTCTCATACATGGTTCATATAAAAATAAAATTGTTATGAAATAGTCTTATTTTCACAGGTTAGGCTATGATGAAATTAATATAAAACTAGTCCCTCTTCTGCATTATTTTATTAGATGAACTATTTGGAAAATAATTTTACTCTAAGTGTTGTTATATGATGAATGTTTAGTATCTTATGGAACCCATATATATTATTTTCATTATGTGATTGGTGGAACTTATACCACCCTCAAACACATTGGGTAATGATTTATATATATCATGACATTTATAGGGGTATAATGTGTAGTGAGTGTCATTTTATATGACATTATATGAATGGGGTGTGGACTTTATTCAGTAAAGGAAATTGTTCGCTATGGTTTATTGAGGAGTTATTCCATTCCAATATGAGAAAAATAATTTCATTACGGATAGTGGCGTGTCTTGCCCAAATTGTTATTAGCCCAATATAGGGGTACATAGTTGGTCGGTCCATGTATAAAATAGGGAATATGGGAGGTCGTCCCATGTCTATGTCTACAAAATGGTTGGTTATACCAAACATAATATTTTATTAATTTCATGGTTTGTATATTTGAAACAATATTTTATATTCTTATTTGTATGCCACAAATCTATGTATTATGACAATGTTGTGCTCTCTCAGACCAAGAACCTATTTTATGATTCATGTATCATGAGCTTCCAATGTGTATTTAATAAATCATTTTTATGATCATTTATATGAAGGGTATCGTTTCAGAATGTTATTATTATTTTCCCATACTTCAATTCATAGGTATTTCATATGTATTATCCTTTTTTACAGTTAATGAACATTTTATCTCACCCTTTCTTATGTTTTGTTTCTCACATTTGTAATGAATGATTTTTATTTGGATATTATTATGAAGAGTATTAATGGTTGATATCAATATTTTACGATTTAGAATATCATTCAACAAGATATAATATTATTATTCTACGATTCCAATGTCACTAGAATATTACATTGTTAAGAGGGTGTATTTAAAGAATATTAACCTAAATAGATAAAATATCTATGTGCAAGAAGAATGGGATTATATAGATCATATCAAGGAAAATTCATAATCATCGTTGGAATATTAGGAAATAAAAAATTAAGGGCTATACCTACAGATATTTAAAAGTATACATCTTTCGATGTAGTTCGGGAAATTTATAAGGATGAGATAATGTATAGAAAAATGTCATAAAATTATTGTAATGTATAGAGAAAATAGTTTCCTCGCAACACATCTCTGTTTAGATACTACAAGTGGATGTGCCTCTATTATAGACATACTACAGAGAAAAAATGAAAAGAACTATATTTAATGCATTACTAAATTAGGTACTTTTGCACAAAAATGTTCCTTTCATAACAAATGGTATAACATGCATGGGTGATATTATTTATAAGTTCATAAAATAAATAAGAACTATCATGAATTATTTAAATAGAAGAATACTATGAATATACTACGATAATTACAAGTTATCATATATTATTAAATCATGATTTAGAAGTCCAATGAAATATTTTTCATGATTATGTTGTCCCCCGCTATTATTAGTTTTCCTTAAACTATGTTTTAAATTTTACTCAATCAGTCGAAGCGGAAGGAACCTTGTTAATGAATAATTCATTGAAAAATATAACATTTTCACTCTTGAAAACAATATTTTATGGTATTTGAAATAAAATTACTCATTTCAATTCTTATACAACATTCTAAAGATATAAATAAAGATGAAGATCTAAATGGGAAATTGAGGGAACCATTAACTATTAATTTCTTCATGAGATAGTTACAATCATATTTCTATGGTTCTATTGGTAATTCTTATGCACATAAATGGATCATTTACACTATATAAATATTTTCATTTCTATAGTGATTAGGGAATGAAAAATCTACTTTCATATTCTACCATCTAGAAGGTGAGGTTTCTCATAGGTGGAAACTTATTAAGAATTAAAGGAGACAAAATGAAAATGACTGTATATTATGATGAGTTCAGAAAAATACATTTCAATATGTGAATTCCTCATATTCTAGATATATGGATGGGGAAGAAATTATGTGAACATATGTAGATAGATTATTAATAATTTGGTTCCTATAAAAAAGTTTACAAGATTTTCGGTCTACTCTTTTGGTATTATCATTCATCAAAAATGTAATGTTCAAATTTTTTCATTATCATAAACCCAATTCTAATACATGCATTATCAATAAGGAACTTTTGAGGATGTGAGGAGATGGTTCAATATGTTATAAATTTCGAAATTGATGTAGGAGTTATGAATCAATTTCATTATTTTAATATGAAGATAAAAATTAAATTCAATGGAAAATGTATAATCCTTGGAGAGATGAAGAAGATATTGTTTATATGAACAATGTGTAAAGAGAAATGTAGAGGGAGTTTTATTTATGGAACATAAATATTTTATGTGTTGATTGAATGGTTATCGAGTGTCTGAAAGATGAACTGATGAGAAATATTTAGTTATTGATGAAAATAATGAAAACCCCAATAGAAGAAACCTAGCATTATTAATTTTTTTAGTTGTAATTAGTTTGGAAATTTTGATATAATGTACAATAATACAATTAATGACCTAGAATATTGGCCACAGAAACCACTATTGAAAATCGAAATATAGAAAACTAATTTTTTCATAATGGGTGAATTGAACGGTGATAATTAGCTAATACTTAGTCTCCTCTTATTAGTTTTTTGTATCATGATTGATTCTATATAAATGATCCTTCTTTAGAAACCTTATTTTCCATCCTCATCATAAAATTCATGTGATTATCTACATGGATTATGGAATAATGAAATCCCATATTCCACATGTACAAGGATGAACACAAAATAACTATGAAAAAGATTTTGTATAAGACTAGATCATTTATAAGTAATATAGAAGCATGTGTATTACTAATTTCATTTTGTGGTTATTCAGGTTATTAATATTTATCACAAGAGTTCATGATGAAGGTATCCACATGTTTGGTTTGTATAAATAGATATATACATTATTACATATGGGGGATTAATGTTATATTAATTTTGAAAAATTTAGACACATACATTCCCATGTTTTAGTGATTATTGTTTTTATTGATCATAAGTTGAACCGTTTATTAAATGTTTTAAGTGTACTAGTGGTTGAGGTTATAGAGATTGATCTATTATTTCACCACATGACGATTTATCAGTAATTGATAACTATTGATAGGACATTTTTATTTTAAATAAATACTTATGCAATGTGTTATCATTTTTCCATGGATATTATCTTCTATTAGTGATTCTAGCATAAAAAAATTCACTATCATTTCTGGGAGTTAGAGGTGAAGCTGAAATTGCTCAAGGCATAACTCCGTGGTGAGATTGTTCATATGAAATGGAACCGAATCAATTTTGTATGTCTTTATGTGGAAATTACTCTCTTGTATAAATATGATCTTGATAGAAAAATATTATCCTAATAGGTTCATTTCCAATGAATCAAATGGGCATTTAGATCATCATGTATTTATTTTTTCATGGAGGTTTTATTTTTCTAGGTTAACCAATTTATTTTGACGAGGGATCATATTCACTCTCTATAGTTAATTATGAATTTTTTTAATTTTCAAACAGTTACATCCCATATATGTTATGCTATATTGAATTATTGTTATGAGTAACATGTTTAACCATTATGTTTCCAATCCACCATTTTTAATGAATGTTTTATTATTTATTTCAACTATGTGGGTTTATTTGAATGGATTATTCATCTATTAAATGTTTAATTACCAAGATGAATATGAAGATAAAAACTCCTTTTTATGGTGTTATAATATGACACCTTGAGTTTTTATGTTGTTTTATTTTTCAAATAAATTAAAATTGTTTAATCGTGAGTGTTTCACACTACACCATGTAAAGATTTATTTATAGGAAAAAACAAGATAATATTGTGTTACTCGCATTACTATTTTTCACATCTAATACATGTATCACTATATTTGTCTCTTGTTACACACAATACTGAATTTCTTTGATTTCATGTGTTACACGAAAGACTAGGTTTTAACTAACTAAAAAATTCATTAAATATTATTATATAATATGATATTTATCTACTATATTTTTTATAGCATGAAATTTATATGATTAAATAATATATAAAATAATATATTTTTTAAATTTTTTATAAGTAATTATTCAATGTGATAAAAATAATAAACATTTTAATAAAAATCCAATGTATTCTTAAAAACAATAAAATTCCTAAAATAAGGGTAAATCTTGTTTGGGAAACATCATTTAAAATTAAATTTTACCACTTTAATAAAATATATATATAAGCCATTATTTTTTAAATATAAATACTACATTTATATTATAAATAATTTATTGTATTTTTCTGAGAAGTTTTATTTATTGATGAACCATGCAAGATACGAAATATTAATTAAAAATTCATTTTTATTTAATTGGTTTTGATAGATAATTTTTTTTCATTTGGTTTTATAGTTATAATAGAAAAAAATTTATATAAAATGTTCCAATTTATTCCATTTTAAATAATTTAATACTGATGTTTGATATAATAACATTATAATCCATTGACCATTTTCCCTTTAAAATCTATTTTCTATTCTTAACTATGAAATTGATTTTAATTTCACTTTTTCCACATATGTGAATAGATTTTGGAAAAATGGATTCCATATTTAGAATTATATAAATATTTAATTCCTAATAAGGATAAAATTATTTTTTCGCAAAATTATTAGATTAAATAGTTAAATTCATTTACATCGATTAACAAAAAAAAGAGAGTTTACTTAGTTGTTAAAATTAGAATACAGGGCATATGAATGAGTGAGAAAATATACAAACCCCATTTTATAGATGTTTTTGTACACTTATGGCCATATGATCTAAATATATTAGTTCATGGGATATCTTCCATTAAAGTGACCCATATAATATTTTATTTAATGAAAAGGAGGAAATGTACATTTCATCCTTTTAATTTGTCTACTGATTGGGAATACTGAAAAAGTACATAGGTTTAGTTATATATATTATTTTTATAGATAAATGATTCTTTTTTTATGATAATATATTTTATATTTTTAAATATAATATAAATACATCAAATGTTCAATAAATTAAATTGTTGTTATTATTTAGTTAATAATTAAATAATACAAATGAAACTAAAAAAATATGTTAGGTATATTTATTGAATTTAATTCTGGAATTAATTTTTTACATAAATATATCATATTATAAATTTTCGAGTTTAATATATTCTAATTACAATTTTTTATTTTCATTCAAAAATTCAAATTAATTGTATAATTTGAAAATTGACAATGATGATATTCTAAAATATAAAAAATACTATTAAATGATTTAAATATATAAAAAATAAAATATTCATAAAAAGTTTTTTTAATTTCTGTCAAATATATTCTATGTTCCATTAATAGACCAATTTATAGTTATAATGGACATACTGAACCCTAAATATTAGAGCAATTTTTTCATGGATAGGATTATATCATTGTTTTTTTGTGCATTATATGTGTTACTACTAAAATAAATTTCCAACACATATGGGAATTTTGTTATATAAATAAGATATAATATTTTATAATCACTGCGCTTAAATTAAAAAATATTTTTAATTTTAATATATTATTAAAAGTTAAATAACTTATTTTCGAAATCATTCTTGCATAATCAAGCACCAAAATGAAAAAATAAAGAGACATAATAGTAATGGAACTAAATGTTTCACAAATGGTTATAAATTTTTGATGGTTGTGTTTCTAGATAATATAATCGTTCCAAATCAATAATCATTAGTTTTGGATCCTGTTTAGGAAATATATACCTCCTAATAGTACTAAATTTTGAGTATTTATACGAACACACTCTGATTAAACTAGAAAAGTGAACTCACTCTCCCCCAAAAATTACACTTATCAATCCATTTGGGTCATCAAAAATCATCCAAATTGACTTTTTAAATTTGTTAAAATAATACTAGATGCCATAAATTTTTATAATATCCTTCCACGGAAGTACTTTTCTGGGAACCAAAATAGGTGCCCCGAAGAAGAGGCAACATTATCAATTAACATTTTTATACTATTTCTTCCAATAAGCCAATAAATTTTTTACATAATTATCATTTAATAAGAACATTATCCTAAATATACTAATTTGGTGCTATGGTATGTTAAAAACAGAAAATTATATAAAATTCCATAAAATGGGAAACGAAATCATTATTTGTGTGCATTGGAGACTAATTCATCAAGGACAGAAGAAATTCATTTTACATTAACACCTATTGAGGTAGATAAAATAACCTAAATAGTGTTTATATTTTATTAAATTATATATATAATATATTTATTCCCTTTTAACTTTAGATAACAAATATCTTCATTTATTGGAATTTTTTGAATATTGTACTAGTGTTTGTGTATACGACAGACTACCACCTCACAAAGTGGTGGCATTCCATCATGCTTCTCATCGAATGTGTTAATGGTCTGTATAATATACATATATATATAATCATAGTTATACTTTAATAATAATTTAAATATATATTTCATTTATTTTCTATCATTCAATATGATAACAAATTGAAAAAAAATTCATGTGTATGTATGACCAATTGCCTCTATAAACCTGATATTTAATTTCTAATTTATATCATTTTTATATAATTATAAATTCTTATATAATTAATATATATCATATTTATAGTAGGTTTTAAATTGCAGAAATTATGAAATTATAATCAATGGTAGGGGATAAAAAATAAAATCGAAAAACATATTTGAAAAAATGTCGTTATTACTTGAAATATCTATTTTACAAGGATATATTAATAAAAATGTAATACAATGTCATAACAAAATCATAAATTGTATGATATATATAAATATGTTAAATTGGTATAATTATAATAAACTTTTTTATGCATGATTTCTTATAGTGTATATAGGAACTATTGATTCAAGTTAAGGGGTATTTCATCTCAATTTTTTCTTTTGTGAAATACATGTTATATTCACCACATCCTTATTATATGTTGTGTATATACATAACATGATTGTATTTAATTTTAATTATTCTAAAAATTGGTGTTTATATATTCATTTTTGGATATCTCTTTAATAGGGATCATGGTTCAAACGTTACCAAATATATAATAGATTTTTTCTTAACATGCTTTTTTTGATGCATATTTTGTTATGAACCTATATTATTTCACATGGTGTATATAATTTCTCTTTGAAATTTGATAAAATTAATTACATACACCCCATGAATTTTTTTGTTTCATCTTATTTTCTTCAATAATGGGGATTCATATTTATGGTTACCAATTTTGTAATAGTTTTATGTTAGAATCATATCATTATTTGGACTGTTTATGGTCAAGTATCCAATGCTTAATTATGATGATCAAACTCAAAAAAATCTCTTTAATTTTCTTCCTCCATATTTCTTCATTATAAATTCATGTAATTTTATCCCATTACACTCTTTTTTAATTAATATAAAAAATTGGTTTTAAAAAATTTTAATTTATTTTTCTCTTTGCCCAGAAATATATGATCCTTCAAAATAATTTTCTCTCTAAATGTTTTAAAATATATTTGAATGATATATTGAGATAATTTTAAATGAAATAGATTATGAAAATTTGTAACATCTCTAAAAGATACCATAATGGTTTTCAATTATTTTGTTATATTTTCTAAGGATATTTTCATTGAAAAAGTATTTCAAAATTTTTTATTTTTTAAATATATTTTTCAATGAGGGGAGTGAATCATAATAAAGAAATATTTAAATTATTTCTAAATATTATTTCACAAGTGCTTATACAGTTTTTTAATGAAAATTATTTTGAAAATGTTTTATGTTTTGAAAAGTAATTTTATTTGAAAGGTGTTTAAAAAAAATTAATCTAAGTGATATTTCAGTATCCTTATCCATTTATGACTAATTCCTTTAAATTTCATACTCATAATCTAAGAATATAATCCTTTGAAACTATTATTATTAATTCATTGATTTTTTTTGTTTAATATGAATTTTTTATCAAACCACTTTGTCTTCTATGAGCCATATCATGAAAAAATGATTTTGAATATGACATAAAATCATGGTTTCTGATATAATGAAATTGTTATGAATCCCATGCCTTTTCCAAAGGTTATAATTTAATGAATTATTTATGATATCTATTTAATTTAATGTGTTATGAAATGAAATATGTTTTTGATATTATGGAGATAATTAATATAATTTTCCTTATGTAATGGGTTGGACCAATTACCCCCTCCAATGAAATGGGAGAAGATATAAATATATATGTCATGTGATTGATAGGGTTGGAATGTAGAGTAATCCTAGTTCTATAAGACCTGACTAGAATGTGGATTGAACTCAGTTTAGTATAGGACATTGTCAACTAAGATGGTTTGGGGAGGGATCTAATTCCATTATGTGCAATTGGATTTCCCATGGGATGGATTGTGTCTAGTGTAAACGGTTAACCATAAAAAATTTGGGTACATAAGTAGTTATACCAGGATTGAAGTGTCATGACCCATCCCTCGGGGGCATGTTCCATGACTACCCCAATCCTGCCTTCCACAGGCAAGGGGCTGGTGACTAAAACCAAAAAAGTATATCTCAAAAATAGGATGTAATTTCCTTAAAATGTGTACAAACACACAGAATAGAATGCAACAAAAGTAACCAAGAAGTAAACTGCTATAGAAAAAAAGGTGTGGAATGTAAAGTGGCCGGAATGCATGACCAACTGATATTAAAAGTACAACTGAAAGGTAAAGAAATATCCTAATCATCCACCATGGATCTTACCTGAAGGGTAGCTATAGATCGTCTCCACATCACTCCATGTCAGCCCATCTCCTCCGGGTATCACCTAGTCCGGGCACCCACAAGTCTCACCCCAGCTGCTTGTCATCTGCAGAAGACACAACAATGTGCGGGCGAAGACTGTGTAGGGGTGAGTATAACAACACTCAACTGGGAACCTAAGACCCTCGAAGCACTCCTAGAGTTCCAAAAAGTAAATAATACGAATCTAGACCTCAATCTCAATGCACAATGTGATAGACATCAAATCTAATTAGGTATATGCCCATACAAACACCTAAGTTATCAAGATATAAAAATCCCATACATGAGGGGAATATACCACAACAGTATCCCATAGAGGTAGATGTACCAAAAAGGAAAAACCATGAAGATAGAAGTACCACATATGTAAGACCACTAAGTCAACACCAAAAGGTATAAGTACCACACATGTAACAGCATGAAGATTGAATTTCCACACAGGTAACACCAAAAAGACAAGAAGCCTCAGCTCACACTCAGGTACAACATAATTACAGAAGGAAATATGTTTAGTCAAAAGAATGATCATCTTATTCAATTAAGAGGCACTGCTACTGACCCACATAGGATTGATAGGTAATAACCCCGTTAACCCACATAAGATCTGATCCACACAAGATCGGTATGCACTAACCCACACATGATGACTGAGAACTGACCCACAAAAGATTTAATAGATTCTAACACACTCAGTATTGATAAATTCTATCCTACACATGATCAATGTTCTTTCTTCATGTTAATTATTGCCACAAGATTTCTCACTCCTAGTGGGCTCGAGTTCCATAGAATATTCTCCTCAAGATGTCGTTTATACCTAGACTGCCACTATGATCCAAAAATTACTATCATAAAGGATTGCTATGTCTTAAGGGTTCCAAAAAATAGACTATTCGTCACTCAGCTGCAAGGTATATGAGTGATAAGAATTTATGTTTTGAGGGACCTATTGGATTAGGAAACGATCCATCCTGACCATACTCCAACTATTTCCAAAACACAAGTGGATTATACCACAAGGACTATAACTCCAAGGATCCCAATGTTGTAGACACTTTGTCAAACAAACTCACAAATTTCATGTTATGGCTCATAAAGTGTTTCTCGGTCTGGTTGGGCCCTGTTTGGTCTGACTCGGTCTAACTAAACTGACCCGCAAGATGGCAGCTCAGCTTGCAAGTAGGTAGCCAGACCCCCAAGAGGGAGGCCCGACCTACATGGAATGGAACATCACTTAAGTGGAAATCCAGCTCCCAAGGGTTTTAGCACGCTAGGCATGGGGGCTTCTTGGGACGGGGCCCGTTGGGAACATGGCTCGGCCGCATGTGGCGTGGCCTGTATTTGGGTGGACCGGACTACTATCGCATGGACCACCATAGCCACCACAGGGGGAGTGAACCTTGATTTTCTTGAATATCCATGAAGGACATTTGGTTTCTTCCATAGTGGCGGCACCACGTGCCCCCGCCAGGGTGCACATGAGACTCTCTATTGAGGGTATTGCATCCCGTTGCGGATGGTCGTTGCTGGTTATTGACTCCAGTGGCATGTGATAGCGTGGCGCTCCACCACTCGCAACCATCAAGTGTGCTAGCCACATCCCTTTTTCTTCCATGGCTGATGAGAAATGGTCCGCATCCTCCAGCGGTGCGCAGGTCTCACTTCCCTCTTCTTCCGCAGCTGGCTAGTTTCTCTGCCGCCTCCTCCGACCATCGCGACTAACAAGCCAAGATTGATTCCTCTAGAAGTACGGGTGCACTGCCTCCTCTGACTAACGTGCCTAACGAGTAGTGGCTGGTACCTCGGGTGGCATAGGTGCGCTGCCTCCTCTATTGTACAGGCCGATGCCAGTATTCACATTGGTCTTTTCTGGCATCGGTCGTTGTACTACCGCACCGATGGTCTTCTACGGAGAAAAAATGGTGGCAAGGTAGCAAAGGATTCTGGGAAAGTTCATTAGGCCCGCACCCATTACATTACCATGAAAAAAGCACAAGGGTGGAAAAATGATTCTGCATCTCGTGAAATTAAAACAAAAGGCAAACCCTGTCTCGAGAAGGATGTTGAATGCACACAATAGAGAAAGTGGGTCATTGTTCGTATTTCCCACAACATGCTTCCAACGACAACGCTTGAATTTCATTCATCGGTTCGCGTTTCAGTGTCACCAATCACCACTTACCAGAAAAATCCATTTCATCAAAGGGTTTAGCATCTCATCACTTTGTTATCACTTCGTTGATGGGTGAATGTGTGCCGATACCTCCCCCCAAAATCCATATAAATATGAAAGGGGGAATGTGTCTAACTCCCCTGGGATTTGTGAGGGTTTATTAATTAGGAACCTTACTACTTCCCAATGACATTGTTACCTATAATATGAAAGGTGAATCCATTTAATGTCTTGACATTTCCCTTGTCCCATTTTTCTGCTTTTCCTTTGGAGGTAATGAAATACTAAAATAACAAAGTTATTTTATTTATTCTTTTTATAAAAATAATAAAAACTTACTTTCTCTCCACACATACTGTGGTCAAAGTGAAGCCTTCAATAAGTGAATACTGGTGCTACAGATTCAATGGTGCCCTCCAATTTTTAATCCAAGCAATGGTTCAAATGTTAGAAAATCATGCTCGCTTGTTTACTGAATGTATATTAAATAATGTTTAAAATTAATTCTGGGAACACCGGGCATTGGAATCACACATAGTCAAAAAATTTAGACTCTTAATAATTACATATAATTAAAAAATACATGAAAAATGTATGGATCATTACATTAACCCCACCTTATGGATTTTCATACCTGAAATCCTCAACATAGACTATGAAAAAAAATGAGGGAACTGAGCATGAATCTAACCCTTTGCTCCCACGTTCTCTCCTAAAGGTTCTAGTTCTACCAAAAGACACGCACTAGAGGTATCAAACACCATGTTAGGAAAAAAAATCTTGTTTAACCTCAATATCTACTAGACAATCTGCAAAAATATTTCAAACAACAAAGTCTATCTTTCCGTGGTCGATGATATGAGATGGTTCATGCACGTATCTCTTCATCTAGGATACATGGAAGGGGTCATGCACCCTATCCAACTGCGGTGGAAGTTCCATGTGATATTCTACCTCTATTATCATTTGTAGAATTAAAAATGATCTAATAAACCTTGGTTATAACTTCCCGCCTCAGCCTAATCTCCGTACACCTTGACGAGGTGACACCCATTGGAAGGCATGTTCTCCCTCCTCAAACTACAAAGGTCTTCGCCTGTTGTCTGCATAAGATTTCTATATGCTCTATAGAGTCTTTATCCACTCTAGGATGATCTAATCCTTCTTTTTGGTATCCCATACCAACTCTAGACCAATAAGTTCTAATTCACCTAGGTATGTCTTCCCTAGAGGTGATTTTCATGGTCGACCATATAGGCCATTGAATGGTGCCATACCGATGGTGGGGTGATAACTATTGTTGGAAGTGAACTCTATGGAGGTAAAATGATCCTTCGATCCACAACCAAGGTCTAGGACACTAGCATGGAGAATTTCCTTCAGTGAAAGTATGGTTTTCTCTCTATGACTATCTTTTTGAGGATGAATGGAAATGCTAAAACATAGCTGAGTCCTGAACACCTCCTAAAATCCCATCCACAACTGGTATTTTAAATATGATTCATGGTTACAGATGGTCGTCGATGGTACCCCATGAAGTCTCACAATCTCTCATACGTAGAGGGATATGTATCCCTCTACCTATCCATACTCTCATATGGAAAAAGTGTGCTGGCATAATAAGTCGGTCAATGGTCACCAATATGGAATCACTCCCCTTTGACTTATGTGGATTCACTATAAATAATTCCATGGATATTCAATCCCACTTTCACTCTAGAACCTCTATTGGATGTTCTAAGACTTTTGGAACATGATGCTCAACCTTCACCTTCTAACAAGTGAGGAAACGAGAAACAAACTATGCCACTGCTTTCATTATCCCTGGAACCCATTGTTGACACTGAAGTTCCTTGTAAATCTTCACCACACTAGGACATACCACTAGAGGGGATGTATGGAACTCCCTCAACACCTCCTCTCGTATCTCAATGGGTACCATGGTACGACCTCTAAAGAGGAAGGCATGCTCCCCTCCTTCATAAAATCCATTTGGTGCATTTCCTGAGGATATTTGATCACATCAATCCTCACGGTAAATGTCCCCAATATACACCTCACTAACTCGCTGAAGGAGTTGGGGAGTGACTGTCGTAGACTAGAGGTATGCTTCTCTATCTCTATCAATGAAATATAACAGCCACGTGGATAACAGTTGTGTCACCTCACTGAAAAACTGTAGACCAGACCTCAAGCTGAGTGAATCTTCTACCATGTTCTCCTTACCAATATTATAGACTATCTTAAAGTCAAAATCCTAGAGGGAATCTATCCATTACCATTTTTTTAGGTTCAGGTCCATCAGAGAAAAGATATACCTGAGATTCTTGTGATAAGAGTAGACTCTAAAAAATTTGTGCATCAAGTGTTGTCTCTATATCATCTGAGAGAAGAACACTACAGGTAACTCTAGGTCATGTGTATAATAGTTTTTATCTTGTGGACTCATCTTATGTGGTTCATAGGTTATCACTACTCACTCAGGAAACAGGACACAACCATGTCTGGTCCCTGATGCATTGTAGTAGACTACATACCCAAAAACCTCTTCTGGATGCCTCAAGATGGGGGCACTTGTCAGTTTCTTCCTTAGATCCTAAAAAAAATCTATTAGCATCTCTTCATAAACATGAAGGGTTTCCCCTTTTATGTCAATGCTAACAAAGGTTTCTCAAATCTGGAAAAGTCGGTCATGATTCCCCAGTATAATCTATCCAATCCTCAGATACTCCACAACTAGGTCACACTCCTAGGATGATCCCAATAATGTATAGCCTCTATCATTGCTGGATCTAATTAAACTCCAGACTCTGAGATAATGTGTCCAATAATGTTGACCTCTTGTATCAAGAACTCGAATTTTAGAAGCTCACGATAATGTTGCAGCTCTCAAAGTGTATCTAGAACTATCTGTAGATGATAGGCATGATCCTCCTCTAATGTTGAGTATATCAAGATTTCATCAATGAAGGCCACCACAATGCAATGACGGTATGGCTGAAAGATGTTGTTCATGAGTCCTATGAACACTACAAAGGTATTGGTCACACCGAATGGAATAACCACGAGCTCATAGTGTACATACCGATATATGATGGTCGTCTTCTATACATCCTCATCTTGTATCCTGAGCTGATGATAGCCTTCTCTGAGGTCGGTCTTCGAAAACCAACAATCTCCATTCAATTGATCCAAAATATCATCAATCCTCAGAAGTGAAAATGTGTTCCTCATATTCACATAGTTTAGGCGATGATAGTCCATACAGAGTTTCAAATTCCCACCTGCCTTCATGGATAATAAAATCGAGGCTTCCCATCGAGAAACACTGGGTGTTATGAAACCCTTCCTCCGAAATTCCTCCAACAATACCTTCAAATCACAAAGCTCCATGGGAGCCATTTGATATTTTTTTGTAGATATTGGTGTCGTATCGGTGTACATATCGATGTAGAGGTCTACCTATTAGCATGGAGGTAGTCCCAGAACATCATCATGAAATACATCGACATACTGATCCACCACTATAGGATAGCTTGGTATCTGATCATCTATTTCTTCGAGGGTAAGGATATCCATCTACTATGTGATAGGATTCCCCTCCTCTAGGTTTGTCTATAATGTGAGGAAAATGTTCTCCTATCTCCTTTGAAGGAAAACCCGATCCTGTATTCACAGACACACCACACGTTGTGCCTAATATAATCAATCTGAGCATGGAATTTTGATAATCAGTCCATAACCATGATGAAAATGTAAGTATTTGACGCCCCTACTAGAAGATCCCAACCAAAGATCTCACATCCTAGAGTATGATCACACTACCAAGACTAGTGTGTAATAGTAGGGTCTTCATCCGTTGGAGTCTCTAGCCGTATGGATCAAGACAACGGCTCTACCGAAATCTCGATCTCCGAATAAGCATCATGGAATTAAAATAATGTTAGGAACTTGTGTCTATAAGTACTGCAACTAAGGTAGTGTAGACATAGATCGAACCTCAAATATTCTCCAAAGCATCGTGGTCATAGGCCTCAACTTCCTAGAGCTGAGCTCATCATTGTAAATCTACTCCCTGTGGTCGGGGTATACCACATGGAGGTGGTGGTAGTAGAACCTCGAATCGTCTCCCACCGCATACTGCATGACCAACTCCTATTCCCATTTTTCCTGTTTCCTGTGTATATCCTTGATCAAATCTATGACTCTTCCTCAAAATTATCCCATACATCTACCAGTCTTAGGTATGGCATGATGGGTAGTCGCGATCCATTTGACAATGCCCGCTGCATGAGTAGCACTGCAATCACTTAAACTGTCGTCCTCTCTCTGTTGATCCAGTACCACTGAACATTTATCTTGAGGTCACCGACCAGAAGGTCTAGCCCACATTGTCCCCTATGTCATCTGTCTACTTCCTGCTACAGATGAACTGCTACCTGATGTCTAGTGGTGGATCTCGTTGTGGGTGACTGATCTCCCCCAAAAGTGATCACTCTAGTACCTCATCCTACATTGGAATGCTGAGATTTATCATCGATACTCTAATCTCCTTTTGGAGACAATACTCAAAGATCGATCCCCGGAAACAAATGTCTCATACCATGTTAGTGGTGTAGTAGGAGATATCAGAGAACCTCATAGTGTACTGGGCTACGGTCATGCTTCCCTGCAGTAAGTGAAGTAGCTCCTATATACACACTGAACATATAGTCACTTGGACAAGCTCTGCAATGAAGAGGCCCTCAAACTCTTCCAAGATGATGGTTGCCTCGTCTTGTATCTAGAGTGTCATGCTCCATCATCTCACTACAGTTGCATAAAAAATTATGGATAATTAGATCTCCATAAGGTCATTTGGTGTCCCCACCAAGAAAAAAACAGTGACTACAACCTCCATCCCATCCTTAGTTTCCTACCCATCCATCTCACCTCGAAACCTCAGAGGCCACTACCACTAAAACTCATGAAACATGATTAGTCTGCGTTCACCCACTACTGGTGGGTCCGGTGTAAACGACTTTCCAATAGATAATGGTGTTGCTGGTACCCCACATAAAGGTGATAATGTTATAAGATGGCCTTGGATGGGGGCCTCATCACTCGGTGGTCCTTCATCTTGAACTCTCACGGGAATCCTAGCCGGCTTTCTACATGGCGGCATCTTAAAAGAACACAGTTGTCCCATGGTCAATAAGTTATAATTGCAGAGTTGACACAAAGTGATCATAAGAAGAACATTTCAAAACACAGGCAATCAGTGTTTCTGGGCACTGAGTTAGAAATTAGAAGTCAGGGTCCTAGTCTATAGATATGTCATCTACCACACAAACACTGGATTCCTCAAACTAAATACCACACTCATACCACATAACACTATTTCCACACATATATGATTAGAGTCTGAGTTCATTGGTAGAACTGACTCCCTCGATACCACTTTGTCCCGACCTGTCCCCCTAGGATAGTGTCGTGTCTATCACAATCCCACTTTCTATAGGACATGGGCTGGCGACTAGCATCAGAAAGGGAAATCCCAAAAACCAGAATACATTGAATTTACACCTGTATAAAATCATAGAAAAGAATGCAACAAAATTATCCAAGAAGTAAACTTTCATAGTAATAATAGTGTAGAAAGTAATGATCTCGGAATAAAAGCCCATCTAAAATAACATGTTCAACTGAAACGAAAAAAACAGCTCTTGATCGTCCCCTGAGGATCCTACCCGAAGGGTAGGCAGTGATCATCTCTATTGGACTACACATCATCAAGTATCCTCTATGTGCTTCCTGTTACTGGAATCCTAAAGTCACAAATGAACTTGTCATCGTATGTACAAGCCACAACAAGGTGCGGGCAAAGCCCGTGCAGGGGTCAGTATAAAAATAATCAGTAGGGACCCCGAGTCCCCCGAAGGCCTCTGAGAGTCCACAATGAAAATACCACAAAGATAGATCTCAATATCAATGCCCGAAGCCATAGATATCAACTAGACAAGGTTATATTCCCATACATACACCTATGTTATCCAGATATATGCATCCCATACATGAGGGAAATATACCACAATGGTTACACCACGAAGGTAGAAGTACAACAGAGGTAACATCACAACGATGGAAGTTCCACATAGGTAACACCACTATGTCAACATTAAAAAAGTAGAAGTACCACCCTAGTAACACCACAGATATATGGAGACCCATCTCTCACTCAGGTATAACTCAATTACAGATGTTCAAATGATTATTCATATGATATATCATATAATTCTCTTAAAAGGCCCCGTTAATAACCCACAAAGGATCGATAGGTCATAACCCCTACTGAACCACATATGATCAGTATTCGTTGACCCACAATAAATCACTGAGCAATGGCCCAGATAATATTAGATAGATTTTGACCCTCACAAGATCGATATATACTTACCTAGACAAGATCAATTTTCTTCCTTCACGTTACAGCCTCCCATAGGGTACATTGCACCTCGTGCGGTCCAGTTCCATAAAATCTGGCCCTCGAGATATCGATCATATATCAACATCCACTATGATCCAAAATGTAGTAACCCAAAGGACTGACATGTCATAAGGGTTCTAATGAGATAGAAGGTGGGCAAATCAGATGCCCGGTCCGTGAGTTATAATAATTTTAGTTCTGAGGGCCTGGTTGGATTCATGTTTGATCCAGCTCGAACATACTTCAACTATTTAAAAAAATCAAGGGGGTTATACCTAAAGGACCATCACACTCCTGGAGTATCAGCACCATAGACAGTTCTTCAAATGGATGCACGAGATTCAAGTTATGTTTCATTAATGTGTTTTAAGGTCCGATCTGACCCTAACAAACTGACCCGACCCAACCCGGTCTAGGTTGGGCCATGGTGGGCTCAGACCGCATGTCCATGGTCCTACTCGACAGTTAGGGGTGGTGGCCTAGACCACAAAGGGGTGTCCCATCCCGCAATGGGCTACTCGGTCCAAAATTTGGAATGGCCCATAGGGCGCACAACTCGTAGGGAAGGCCGCATGCTATGGATGCAGACCGGCCACATGATACGTAGCCCGACGATGAGATGCGCGGCTCGTGGCATGATGGAGTGGCCCACTATGGTAGGGGCCACCAGATCCACCACTGGGGGAGTGACCCATGGTTTTCATGAATGTTCATGAGGGGCGTTCAGTTTCCTCTGTAGTGGGGGCCCTACATGGCGCCACCAGGTGGAATGGGAGGCCCAATGGAGTGGGTCCTGCATTCTTTCGTGGCTGTCAGATGCTGTTATCTCTCTCTTGAGGCACAAGATGGCACCCATATTCGCCTACCGTAATCTTCTGGTGTGTCGACCACCACACTTGGTCTGCCGCGACTGACGAGCCATGACCCTCATTCTCCGTAAGTACACTGGTTGTGCCCCCCTTATCATCCACCCGCAGCCAGTGTGCTGGCCGCCTCCTCCAACCACCACGACTAACAATCCTAAATAGGTTCATTTGGTAGTGTGGGTGTGTTTCCCCCTCCGACTACCTCGGTAGACGAGCCACGACAGGTTCCTCTAGCGGTGTCGGTGTGCCGCCTCCTCCCTTGCGATCGGCCAGTACCAGTCGCCGCATTGGTCCCTACCGGTGATGGTCGCCAGTACCACCACACATGTGGTCTTATACAGAGAAAAAAAGTGTAGAAAAGTATAAGGGGGTACAATCTAGGATGGTTAGGCCCATGCCCTCTGCGTTATCATGATAAAACATGAAGGAGGAAAAGGATTCTACAACTTTAGAAATTAAAACTAAAAGAAAACCCTACCTCAAGAACGATGTAGAACTTATTTTATTGAGGAATTGGTCGGTGTCCGTTATTCTTGTAAGAAGCATCCAATGACTCCAATAAAATGTTTTCCTTCTATTTATGGTTCAGTGTGACCCGTCACCACCCGTTAGAACCAGCTTCATCCTCCAATGATTTGGTATCTTATCACTTTGTTAGCACTTCATTGCTAGGTGAAGAAGTGTTAATACCTCTATCATGCATCATATAATGAAAAGAGGGGGATGGTATCAAAAGCTGATGGAATTTTTAGGTTTCATTAATTATAAAGCTTGCTAATTCCCAATGAAGTTGTTTCCTTGGATTTGGAAGGTCAATCCATTAATGGATTGAAACATTACTAGTCCCATGGTTCTGCTTGTCCATTGGAGGTAAAGAATGAATAAAATAACAAAGTTATATTATTGATTCATTAATAAAACATATAAAAACTATGTTTCTCTATAGACCTACTATGGTTGACGTGAGTTATTCCATAAGCAAATACCAGAACATCATATTGAACTGTTCCCTATATTTTTTAATCTGAGTAACAATTTAAAATTTTGAAAATGCTACTTCCGCGTTTGCAGAACGTACCACATAAAAGTCAAGAAATTCATTCCGGGAATACCAGGCCTCAGAATCAAACACCATCAATTTTTATTGAATCATAATAATTATATAAAAATAATAGAAATTAACAAGAAAAATTGAGGTCTTTACACGATAGGGGGTACATGGGAGGTTATCCCAACCTATATCTGATCCATTGGTTGTTTTACTAAGCATAACATGTTATTAATTTCACTTTCGGTATCCTTGACATGTTATTTTAACATCTAATGTGTATTCCATAAATATATATCTTATTCTAATGAAATTATCACATAGATACCATTTATTTATATTCGTATGATTCATGTTTTATAAACATCCAATAATTATTCAATGATTAACGATTATGTTATTCTATATGTATGGTATAGTTTTCCAATGTTATTCTCATGTTTTTATAAACCAATTCCCATGCACTATTTATGTATCTTCTTTTTTTAAACATTATTAATCCATTGATATCACAATTTTTTATATTTACATACCATAGGTTCTGTATATTTTCTTTTAGCAGGGTATAGTTGTGAATTGTACTAAATGGGAGGATATTTATTTGAGATGTTGAATATATTTAACCAAGTTAGAGGATTATGTTGTCATTTTTAGAAAAGAATATAAATTTATCTTCTTGAGGTATTTTTTATAATATAATTAAAATTCATCTAAAAAATTTATTATCCATTATTGAGAAGATTATGTCACTGTATTATTTTAGGTATTTTCACATAAATATTCATATTTGGATCTTCATTTATAGTAGTATGGGATGAATTAAAAATTTCTCAAAGGAAAACTAATGTATTGAATTGTTCGTAAAAAATATAAACCAATAATGTGCATCTATTTCAGTATATAATAATATTGTAATATAATTACTCTACATTAAGAAAAAAATATTGAGATGAAATAGTTAACCTATTAAATTTATATCAGGTGAATCAGATGAAATGTTTAATCATCAGAGAGTTTGGGTACTGATGAAGTCAATATTATGATAAATATAAACTAGATTGAAAACTATACTCAATCACTATCAATAATTATTAATTTTTTTCTTTTATGTACATATATTCACATGGAAAAAATTGTCTCTTATGTGGAATCCATGATATTGGTTCTTCCATTTGACATTTATACAACACAAAAACTATTTTGAAGAAGAGGTTTTATGAAACCTTTTGTCAATGTGGTTTTTGAGAAAAATAAATTTCAAATATCGAT
Organism: Viscum album; assembly: GCA_963277665.1. Taxonomy (NCBI): domain Eukaryota; kingdom Viridiplantae; phylum Streptophyta; class Magnoliopsida; order Santalales; family Viscaceae; genus Viscum; species Viscum album. Next base: position 394,324,095 of record OY728146.1, read on the forward strand.
CATAAGATTATGATCAAATTGTGGGGACCCAATTTATTTATGGTTTGGAGAATGTGACAAACCAAAATTCTAAAATATGATTATTGTACACCATAACATATGAATCACGCGGAACCAAGATAAAAAATTCCAAAAAAAATATATATTTTTTTAAATCTCTTCGATAGGATTTGAAACATACAACCCTGATATGAAATGAAACGAAATATATTGTACCATTATAACATTTCCATTAAATTAGTGGGTATTAATAGTTCAAAATTAAATATGAAAATTATGGTTATCTACTAATTAGAAATAAAACATTTCATCAACAAACTTGGAAACCATGTTACCATAAAAACCATGACCTACACAACATGTCTCCAAGGTCATTTTCAATACCCATGGGTTTGAGAATGACACATATTATAATATAAGATAATTTAGGGATCAATATTTCCACATAAGTATCTTATAAAAAAGATACCAGACAGTTATCAAAAAAAACAAACACTTAAGGAGAATAATACCTAAAGTCAAAAAGGCATAGAAACCAAATGTACAACGTCGATATAACATATAATAAATAAACATACCAAAATAAAATCATCAATCTAGGTTCTATTGATCAATAACAAGAACCACCTCTATGTGGTGCTTTCTACTTGCTTAAACCTGGTGGAAGAAAATTTATATGCACTAGAAGGAACTGGCAGAGTGTGGTCTAAAATCCCAAAAGGTTATAAAAAATGTGATAATAAGATTCTAATAAAATAAAATAATATTTTATTAGAATTTTAAACCGTAAATTCATGGAAATATATTATTACATTTCAAGAAAATCTATTCACTAATATTTTTTGAAACCTTTCAACACCATGTATTAATAGAAATTTTATATATAATATTTTCTATAAATGCATATGTAAGTTCTAATATTTTTTGAAAAATATGAATATCTTTCAAAATAATGAAAACAGAGAAAAACGATTGTCTTCTATGCGGTAAAATTGTTCTATGTTTTGGGATCCTCGCACACTTATACTACGATAATGATAATGTCAACCCACATCCCTCAGACCCTGACAAGAGAAAACTAACTAACGTACCTCTAGGGTTAAGATTAGCTAATAAATATATCAAATAGTTGAAAAGAATAATTTTGAAAATAGGTAAATTCATATGTAGAATGTTTTACAATAAAAAGTAACTATGAACCTATGAATTCAAGTGATATATCAAAAAACAATACTGTAAAGATTGTTTCAAAATTGTTAAAAATATATTTTCCCCAAATTACATTTTAATATTCAAATTTATCTTTAAAACACAATACATGGTGTTGTAATCAAATAATAAATTTATCTAGGATAATAAAAATATTTTCTTTTCAAAAAAAAAACCTAATATTTTTTCTAAAAATCAATTTTACAATACAATTTCCCCAAATTAAATTCAACATTTCCCACCAATTATAAATCAAATCCAATTTCCTTGAATTGGGGGATTATGCGAAATTTAATTCCAAATCAACAAACATTCCAAATTTAAACTTAATTTTAGTATTGGAATTCAATAAATTTATTTAAAACAATCATTCATATCTAGGTTAATATAATTGTCAATTATTATCAGAACTACCAACCATGGGATCCTGAGATCCAAAATTGCAACTTCTACAACTGGAAACTTTTGTCTAGAAAATTGGGAGTGTAGATCCAAGATTTAAACCTATATTAAATATGTAAAATTAAGATTATTATATCCTATAATAACATACAGATCTTACAAAACCAAAGGAAGAGAGAAGATGGGAACTACATATAAGATGCATGTGATGAAAATTTATTGGGGAGTGATCAAACTAATTTCTAAAAGATTTAAAATAGTATGGTAGTGGTTTAGGGGAAAACATCTTGAGATCTTACAAGGACTTTGAAATTGAGTTAGCATTGAATGATATCATTGGGAATTTAAATAAGTGCTTTCTAGATTTTAAAAAATTTGGAATAAAAATTTTATTTATCCATAGATAATAGGGTAGGGCCACACGGATTAACAAACCATGAGACCAAAATATGAAAACCTATTGTGTATTGAATACTTTCTTTAATGGTGGGATGTTTTTTAAACCATGTTATTAATATCACAACCCCCAAAATGTTTGTTGTCACGATTTTCACTACTAGGGTGAATGGTTTGGGAAATCACGTGCCCACCGTGCAATAACATAGATCCATCCAAAATTTTAAATATATCAAATGAAAAACCGATAAACGTGACCCAAAAAATGAAATATTAAAAATATTGGTTGAGTATTACCTGATAATAGTAAATATTCATTACAACCTCACCACTATTAAGATATTCTATCCCTAAAATCACTATCCTGAAGCGTCCATGAAAAATATATCAAGTCACTTTTCTATCATTAGTGCCTTTCTCTCCCAAGACTAGGGATTATAATAACTATACATAAATATAACATGAACTAAAGGTATACCACCTAAAAAGTAGCATGGTTTTAGAATAAACTATCTAGACTGGATGCTTAGCCTCAAATAAATCAGGCTAAACATCATGATCACTCTATCTTAGAACATAAGATGGATCAAATTGATACATTCATTAATGTGATATATGGAACATGTTACATTATGAAATTAGTTGTGGATAATGTTCTAGTTGATAATACAATTTATATTACAATTAAAATCCCTCACAATGTACCACAAATAATGAAGAAATGTACCCTTACCAATCAAATCCTCGATGATCGAAACAAAGTGAATCATTCAAGAACACCTAATTGCAAACCCATTATACCAATGTTCTATAATGATGATCATCATATGAAATATATTGATAATGGGATATTAACATTATTTGGCAAATATAATGAATCCTTTATGTTGTATCTTAGATATTTGTCAGTCCAAAAAATGGAAATTTCACAGATTGACAACCAATATATTGGAAAATTTTAAGGTCGACCATAAAATGTTTCAAAAGGAGACACCCTAATCCCATAATAGTTATTATTGTTATATTAAAACACAATCCATCACAAAAAGTCACCAAATACTCCTAGATCATAAAGAATATAATTTCACCACAAATATTTTTAGTGTAGATGACCCCTACCCCTTTAATGATCTGAATAGACATGAAAAATCTTCATCAAGTGATTTGAGCAACTGTAGGGACTACATGACAGTGGTTAATCATTAAAACCCCATTTCTCATTCCTAGTCTTACCACAATGGGGGAAAATATATCAACATATTTCAATCAATATAGTAGTTATTGAAGCACCCTGGTGTCATGATCTACCTTGAGATAAATCATGCATTCTTTTTTATTTAGAAGAAATCACAGTGCTTACATAAGAAAAAAATGAACGGTCATCAACCAAGACATTCAAGTCAGGTCCATTTCATCAACTAATGCTCTATAAAATAAATATTCATTATAATATATATTTAGAGAGAAAATATGATAATGAATATTAGATCTATGTCCCATATCAATCATTCGAGTTTTCATCTTCTAATTCGATACAATATAATGTGAAAACTGAACAAGGTTAGGAAATTGATTTTCATATCCTATCACGAATACATTCCACCTATTCCAAATTGAAAAACTCAAAAACCATTTACAATACAATAAATATGGGTTATAACTTGTCAATGAAATAAAAATTAAGGTATTTTGTCTCTATACCCTTGTTCTTCTTCCCTATCACCATCGTACCCCACCATCTCCTTCTAGGTATCTCCAGCAAGATGGTGGAGCATTTAACCATAATATAATATGACGTTTCAAACAAAAAAACTAAAATATTAACCCTTCTCAACAAATCATCGTCCTCTTGATGAACATATGATCTCTATATCATTGATGGATTCTTACTACGTAATTCATGTGTTAAAATCATAAATTCATCAATATGAGGCTCTACAACTAGAGGGTGGATGAGAATTGGTGCACGATCCAATCCCAATACATGGACAAAATGTATAAAAACTATTAATAGATCATGGTCCATTAAAGTATTTTCTCAATGATTTTCATCCGCAGCTTCCTAATATATCTAGTTCAAAGGTGTTATAAATGACATTATTCAATCCAGCATGACAAAAATATATGAATACATTCAAATATTACATAGGAAGACAATCAATCAAGAGGAATATGGAGAATTAATCAAATTATATAGGTTGAATAATTGTATTTTAATGTATCCATATCAAAATATGGTAATAGACTAGAACAAATCATCAATAAATCAATCCCCAAAACACATCTAGTAAAATAAGTCCCATTGTGGTTAGCTATGGACTATAAATCCTTTATATGTACCTTTTTTGTCTCAAAAAGATTACAAAAATCATACAAATATCAATGAGATGTTATTATCCTCACATTGATACCTCTTTCTCACAAACCACCTAGACACCCTAGTACCCTGATTACTGAGACATTATTGAAATAAACCTATGGGAATTATCAAACCCCCCAAGTTATAGCATAGAATTTGTAATATGAAATCATAATGGTGGGAATGGTTTTTCTACACAACTAGTAGAATAAATATATAGAAGTAAATATGATCAAAATAAAACTCCATATAGTGAATAGTACTAGACATAAAATTCATATATTATCCCATTGTATAACATAAATTAACTTCAAAATTGTAGATGTGAAACCCTAGACCAAATGTAATCATCTCTCCATGTACAAATGATAAAAAATAAGAACCTCTTTCACGTAGAACTTCACCAAGATCAAACTAGGAACTATATAATTTACAAACACCCAAACCCACATGTTGGATGTGAGTAAACAAATAGTGGGTTCTCAATTATTATTACATAATATGATACAAATTACATAAACTAATGAATTCCATAAAATTTAAATAAAACAAGCTACAAAATGTTGTATCATATATTGAAAATAAAACATTCTACTCATATCAATTTATGGAATCATTTCAAAATAATGGATTAATAAAAAATTTATATAATTTTTTTATATAAATTAATATTGAATATTTAATGAAGTCCAAAAATAATGAATTTATATATAAATAAATAAATAATGAGAAACATGGAAGTCTTTGATGAGTAATGATAGTTATACATTACGGTATCCTCACACATTCATATAGTGGTAATGGAAATGTGCATACATGTTCATCTAACACCAACCAATGAAGACTAACCAACATACTGCTAGTGATAAGATCTACTAATAAGTTTACTATTGAGTTTTAAATCATTAATCTAAATATAAGTAAATTTCTACCAAGAATTTTTTTACAAAATAACTCACTAACTATATATAATTTCATTTTTTCAAACATGAATCAATAATGGGAAAATTTATTCAAAATGTTTCAAAATATAATTGACCCTATTTACAATAAAATATTCTCATTTATCATTAAAAACCAATCCAAAGTTTATAAATCAATTAATTCCTTTTTGTAGCATAATATGAATATAAAATTGTCCTAAAAATTTAAATGGATTAAAAATAAATAAATTTCACGATTATATTTTCATAAATCAAATTCTATAATTTCCATTAAAAATATCTATCACCCCAGTTCACTGGAATTGAGTTTCTTCCCAAATTTCATGAAAAAGAAAATAAAAATCTGAATTGCCCCCAAATTCAAATTTTATAATTCAATTAAAATAATATTTAAAAATTGAGAAATTATTGGTTAAAATGGAGAATCTCAAATTGATCGACCAACTAAGGGATCAAGGGATCTGAAATCACAACACCACCAATGCAAAAATCTAATAAAAAACTTAGGAAAATATTTTATGATAATCAAACATTGATTTAATATCTAAAACAATAGATATTAGATCCTACAATAACAAGGAAAAATAATAAATCAAATGGAAAATAGAGGAAGCTATCAGGAAATTAGGATTGGGAGAGAAAATCTTATTGGGGAGAGATCGAACAACCAGAATATAGAATAGAATAACTTAAGAATGGTTTTTGATGTGAAAAAATATCTTATTGGGAGCTTCCAAGGAAGAATAAATCAACTTTTTTTAATAGGTTCCTCATGCTCTTAAAGTGGTTGTTTTGGGATTTTATTAAATTGTTAAAAAAATCACCACTCTCATGGTTATATATTCATGGTCACCCTATTTTTTAAATTCTATGCCCCATTCCTGGAACCCCGTTCTAGTGTGCATGGTTTATCATAGTGTGAATAATGTTTTTAAAAATATATTCCAATTTTTTAAACTCCCACTACCATGTTTTTCACAGTTTGGACTAAGATAGTGCACAAAAAAATGGACTACACATTATGTACTTGTCTAGTGTGGGGTTTTTTATAAAATGTAAGTTGCTTAACATATTTACAGACCAAGATTATCTGTCATTTTTTGAACCTAAAAACCATATATTCTAGTTTTTCTAGTATAGATTCCATGAAGAATCCAATTTGAGTGATTTCTATCACAATAAAACTTCATCGATATGTACTAAATTCTTTTATATTCATTCTTGATTCATTAGAACAACAACTGCACTATTTTGATTTAGGATCATATGCCCTAATATCATGTTCTTCATCCATTCTTCAGATTTCTTCCAAAATAGGATGAACAAGGGCTTGACACAGGAGGAGTTGTCTACTAGAGAGGTGAGGTAGGTGGTCTATATATTCATTGTCATTTTCATGTTATTTTTAGGTGTTCAAATAATATGGCGCCCATTGGACTTTTTGGTGAGGCCACGTTTTTAAGTGAGTATCTGGTCATAGTTTTGGTTAATCCTAGTTAGGATTCTCATAGGTTTCAGGTTAGGGAATTAAATCCCTTTAAATGTTTCAATGTCTTCCAAGGGGATTGACATAAGGAATATAGATTTAATATCCTATTGAAGAGAAGTACTTCCTTCTTGCTCATTCAATATCTTATTATACCACATCTACATTTATAATTTGGTTTGTTAAATGGACAAAATTGGTGGTTATACATATATTAAATGAATAAAGTCTTTTTAAATGGATTATATAGAAGGATAGTGCTTGTTTATGTGAGTTGATATACTCTTCGGGTAATGATTTTTTAATTTTAATTCCTGAATGCTTGATTGAATGATTTAAAAATACATTGGAATACCCTCCATGGATCCAGGAAACAATAGTTGACACCTTGGTTTGACTCTTCCCCTTGGATCATGATTCCATGGGATGGCTCGGGACTTGCCACACCTTGGATCTGGCTTTCTTGGGCTTGCCAGAGACTCTCTATTCCCATCATCCTTGGACCCCAACCAGTGACTAATCGAATTTCAACATGGGATGCCCAAGGCACTTAATAGGATGACTTGGACGAGCTCCTTGTATATGGCCATCCATGATGTAGATACTTTACATGGATGCCTTGGTCTCAAAACACCTTGGATCCATACCTTGTGGTCTACACATCACTATCTGATGTGATCGTCGGATTGTTTAATGTCACTATAGAATGTTGGTATGGGATAAATGACTTCTCTATACAGAATGGCTATCCGTTTCTTGGTGCATATTGATGAATATTGTGGCCAGGTGAGTAGCTTGTTTACTTGTTATAGCTTCCTTATTAGTAGATAAATCTCTTTTGAAGGTAGCATGGATGGAATCTTGGTCTTACATTCCTCATTAGTCTTATGCCATGGGAATACACTCTTACTTTAAATGTCATTTACAAATTATTTATCTTTTTTATTTTACTGTTATAATTATAAAGTCCAGGGTGGTTTCCTATGGGTTTGATGATCATACACTGTATTTGGGCCTCATTTGGGACCCAAAGTGATTATATGGTTTTAGGTGATGATCTGGGCAAGTACCCCACTACTGGATGTTGATTGTGGTTGTAGAGTAGGAGAGCATATGACCCAGATGAGGCTTGCAATGATGAGATATCTTTTTGGTATTTTGTTTTTTCTTGGTATAATTGTATTGTATTCCCATGTACAATTCTAGTTTATTTATAGATATTCTTACCATATGAATCATTTTTTTAAATGAGATACTTCTGGTTATTGATATACACTTCGTTATTATCTTTCATTATGTTTTCTACTATTTATTTCGCTTTCACTATTGTATATATATTTGAATTATAATCTGATTCTCTAGTAATGATTGAATAGTATTCCCACTAACTCACCCATGTCCTTGCTATTATATTTTAGCCTCTGGAATATGTGGATATGTGTGTGAGGCTATGTGACCAACCATGTTTGGGGTACCATATTTGTTGGCATCAGGGTTTGGGACATTACAAAGTTATATCAAAAGTGTTTTTCTTTTCTAGTTTCACTTAATATTTTTGGAAAATAGATCAGGATAGAAAGTAAATGAAATTTGGTATTATATTGTTCCCAAGAGTAGCTACCCCAGGTACATGGAAAATCTCAATTGCCTCTAATTGAGTTCTTATTTTTGGGTTAGTGATATTACAGTTGATTTGATTTCACTATTATGTGACACACCTGATTTCTGCTACTACTGTAGATGATATAATGGGTTATATTTCATTTAAATCTCGATGATATGAGGGAGTTCCATCTCATGCATCATATATAAACATGTTATAATCAGATTCCATGAATTATGCCATTCCATCGAGGATGCATTAGATATTTCATGTTTTTGAGATACATGATGTGATATTTGTGTACTCTTTGTGTTAGTTGGGTGAAATATTTAAAGTTGTAACATCATATATAAATCCAAACAGAGTATATTCCCTTATGAATTGTGAAATGATGCACTAGAGAAATGTAAATGTTAAATGAAATCGATATATGTACAGTTTTAACAGGATCCATTTTATCTGTTAATGAGGTTTTTATGGGCCCCCATGGATTTATAGATTTATAAAACCATAGAGTAATTTCCTGAATAATTGAATGTGAAATAGAAAAGGAATCATGATGTGGTGAATGTATACTTGACCTAGAAAAGGCTTTTGAGTAGACACGATGCATTTTTTCAAGTGGTTCGATGGTTGTTCTTTATATAGTCCTAGAATTAGAATCATGATGTTGTTTTAACATGTTTTCTAGGAGGGTTTTGACTTGACCTATGCTTTTGATCATTGAGCCTTGATGATTCTCTTTTTTGGGGCATTCATTTGTAATTTTACATACATGCAACCACAACGACAACTAGTGGTACACCATGATGAATGTGATGACCGTACATTGGATATAGTGGGCCTAGGGAAACCACTTGATCCTCCTATATTTCCCACTCTGGAAAATGATGCTATTTCAGACATAGGATCTGAGAACAATTCCAAGAGGGTTCCTTTTTCATTATGCAGACATTCCATAGAGCAATGCAGCAAGCCTTTACTATGTCTCAGGTGTCACAGGTGTTCCAGCTGCATCATCCTCCTACGTTTTCAAGGGATAGAGGACCATAGGCTACCGAGCTATGTCTAGAGACAATTTTAGTGATTTTTGAGTGTCACGAGACACCTTCGGGGTTGAGTGTAATGCTCGAAATGTTTATGCTACGCGGAGCGGTAAAGCGATGGTGCGATTTTTTGAACAAGGGTAATGGGATGTGACATATGGGTTGGGTTTGATTTCAAAACCTCTTTTATGACTACTTCTACCCCCACTAATATGTGGGAAGATAATGCTAGTGAGTTTATACATCTGGAGTAGAACTTGATGATGATTTTGGAATACACATCACACTTTACAAAGTTGCGTTGTTTTTCACCGATGTATCTTACTGATTAGTTAGTGTGGAAAAGTCACATAAAGGAAGCTATCCAACACATTATAAAATTTGGGGTCAACATGATAAGGTTGCCTGATGTCTATGAGATTTGGAATCCATTCCTGAATATATATTATAACCTAAGGGAAGCTGGTGGTACAAAACAATGGAGTTATATTTCTCGCCATAGTGGATCTGAATCATTTGGTAGAAAGTGCCATTTTTAGGCTATTTGTGATGTCAGTTCTATTCAGATCTTGGTGCATGTAGCTTGGTGTTCTTCCATATGTGTGGTAGGAGTGGCAACATGAAAAATCAGTTAAATAACTACACATTTGAGTGCAGAGCTTGCGTCAATATGGGGAACATGATGCGATTTTGGATGACCTTCCCTCAAACTATGTGTTGTAGGAGGCTAGCACAAACATCCGGTTTGGGAGCACGTTCTTCAGTTCTGAGTCATGATTGAAGCTGGATCATTACCGACCAATCAGGCTATGGCAGTGGTGGTTATGGTCATGGATGCGAGACACTGGGTTCTCAGAGACAATATGCTGGATCATCTTAGGGTATCTAGGTAGGGTCATAGGGATACGATGTTGGCCAGACATATGCAGTTCAGTAGACCCAATAAGAGTGAGATCCCAAACTATCTACAGTGGGAGTTAAGATCTAATTTGATTCTATAATAGCATCATTTCATTTAGATACATGTACCTCTAATTATTTACTCTCTATAGGAGCATTAAAAAGACTTGGGGTTATCGTTTTTCTTTCTAAGTGCATTTTGACGTTATCCAGACCATTGGGAGATATAAAAGGTGATGTATTCTAGTCTATGTAATGTCCCATTGAGGTTGGTTAGTGCCACTCCCTCTATATCTATTATATTCTCGAGAAGATATGGTTTTAAATAATTCTGGGAATTGGCTGGCTCATTGGTTATCAAGCGTACATTGACTGCTACCATTGGAGGGAGGCCTTCTCATCACTAGAGGGTGTCATGTTTTATGACAAGGGTGATTGGGATGTACATGAAAGTAGATCTGGACCCGTGCATCGTGGTCTAGGGGGATGTCAACCCAGATTGATAGTTTATTCCTGGTTGATCAAGGATTGGGTCAGGCGACCATTCCTTTAAAGGTTGAGGACATTAGAGAGATCTTTCCCGAATAATTTTATGGTCTACTACTTAATATGGATGTGTACTACTTAATATGGATGTGTATTTCTACATCAATTTGTTTCTAAAAATGCACTAGTATACATTCCTCCTTGCAATATGGCTATGATAGAGTTGTAGGAGAAAAAGAGGAAACTAGAGGACATATAGGTGAAGGGGTTTGTTAGACCCAATACATATCTATGGGGTTCGCCGGTCCTTTTTGTAAAAGGGTGGATGGTACCCTTAGCATATTCAGGAAATATTGATACTGAACCAGCAAAAGGTAAAAAACCAATATCATTTTCCCATGATAGCTGAATCGTTTGATTTACTTTTAGGAGTGTGGGAGTTCATGATGACCAACTTGATGTCAGGATATCCCCAGGTCCTTGTACAACCTTCGAAAATACCTCATATAGACATTCCAAATAGTTATGGGTTATATGAGTATCTTTTAATGTAGTTTGATCATATGAAATCTTCAGCAGTTTTCATGAAATTGATGAACTGAGTGATCCATCCTTACTAGGATTCTATTATGGTGGTTTTTAGATGATATCTTTGTGAATTATCACAATATTCATGTCCCAGACAACCATTTGAAGATCATTTTCAATACACCGAGAGACCATTAATTATATGCTAAGATATAAAATTCCAACATTTTGATGGATCATATTCACTTTTTGGACCACATAATCATAAGTATAAGAGTGTTTGTAGACCCATAGAAGGTGAGAGCTATAGTTTCCTAGGAAGAGACCAAGATTTTTTTTGACATATTGAGTATCATGTGGATAGATAGTCACTACTGGAATTTTATATAGGAATTTTCACAATTAGTATAACTGTTGGAGGGTGTGACTTAGATGGGGGTGATGTTCATGTGGTCAGAATCTTGTCATACAGCCTTTCAAGAGATAAAAGGGATAATGCAATCTGCACCATTCATGATACTACTTGATTAGGGAAGGAGCTTAATGGTGTAATATGATACATCAGCTATTGGGAAGGGGGTAGTGGGGATGCATAAAAATCATGTAGTGGTGTGTGGGTCCTGACAGTCGAGGTCTCACGAGGGGAATTACCCAACACATGATCTCAAGTTAGTTGTTGTTTTTCATCCATTTCACTATTGGACGAACTATTTACATGGAGGAAATTTTTTGGTGTATATGGACCACAAAATCCTCAAGATTATCATTACGTATCTCGATCTAAATTTTATTTAGAGAAGGATGGTGGAGTACCTACGATCCTTTTACTTCGATCTTGACTACCTGCCTGGTAAGGGTATTGAATTAGCTGATGCACTGAATAGAAGGACTCAGATACAGACATTGTAATAGGACAGTAGTGATTCTAAACTTATGGAATTGTTCTCTATGATGCATCTGGATGTGCTGGAAAGATAGGGGAAGAATTTTCATTCATCCTTAGATGTTTCCTCTAACCCTTCGGATAGTGTTAGGATAAAGAATATATCATATTATGAAGGCCTAGATCTATGGGAAGGTGTGGTTGGTGAGGAACCTATTCCTAGTTGGATGATAGGAGATGATGAGATCCTATGAATAAATATACATGTTCGGGTTTTAGAGGACATACATGAGGAGTTGATGCATGAGATTCATGCTTATGCTTGGGAAGTGGATCATGGGGTCACCAAGATGTACCGTGACTTGCAACGACAGTACTGGTGGACATGAATGAGAAGATAGGTAGCTGGTTTTGTTACTAGGAGTTCAAACTTTTAGCAGGTGAAGGGGGAACATCAGCGGCCATGTGGGATTATACCATAGTTACATATTCCATAGTGTAAATGGGATGATATCGCGATGTATTTGATGACGGGTTTGTCGAGGTCACCTCAAATTAATGATGTTTTTTGGGTTGTCATTGTTAGAATTAAGAACACAGAACATTTATTGCCGATCTTGTTGACCGTTAGTGTTTATGATCATGGAAACATGTACATTTGAGAGGTTTTACGTCATCATGTCATCCTATGCACATTTTTTCAGAGATGGACACCCACATTACTTTTCATTTCTGGAAGAGTATCTAGGAGGCACTCAGTAAAATGGTGCTTTTGATCACAACATACCACCGTCATAATGATGTACAATCAGAGCATAATATATAGTGGCTAGAGGACATGCTGTTATCATGATCCATAGATTTTGGGGGCTCATGGAAGAGGAACATTCCCCTAATTGATTTTTCATATAATAATAGTTATCAGGGAATGATACATATGGCACCATATGAGGATTTAAACGGTTGACCATGTACTTCTGTCGTGTGATGTTTAGAGGGAGGTGAGACATATTTAATGGGATTGTGTCCCATATAGGAGACTTAGGTGAAGGTCTAGTTGATTTGGAATCAGGTGGCTACTACTTATTCTTGTCAGAAATCGTATGATGATTACCACAAATGACCTTTATATTTTAAGGTTTGAGATCTGGATTTCATGCTTGTTTCACCAAGGTTGGTACATCAGCATATCAAGAGATAGAGTAATATTTTTCAAAGAAATTTTGGGCCGTTTGAGATTCTAGAGAGAGTCGGGTTGGTATCTTGGCAGCTACAGTTACCTTAGAGGTACTGATCCATGAACAATGTCTTCCATGTATCTCATATGATCCGTTATCACTCCGAGTTGTCTCATGTTTTTCAGCATGAAGATTTTGTGCTTCTGGTTGATACATCTTATAATGAGCATCCAATTCGTATCATTGATAGGAGAATAACAGTTCTCTGATGATGGTCAATTCCTCAAGCATGGGTGCTATGACATCACAACCATTTCCATGTTGAGACATTGTTAAGGGATGCTGATATATGTTCTAAGTGGATGGAGTGGTTTTTTTTACAAATCTTGACCACTATTCGAAGGGAAAATCATGTATGAATTTTTATATGATGAAATGATTTTATGTTCCTATATTTTTCTCGAGGTACAAATATCTCTTTTCAAGTGAATGTTTTTTCTTTCCTTTTTGTCTTAAACCTTAGTCCGGGTCAATGGATGGTTTTTTTATGAATGAAAGTGGAAAGCATCTTGAAATATTGTTGTAGGCCAGGTACATGCCGTGTAGCATGATCTACATTCCATTTACTTAAAGTACATTCCATGTACATGGAAGGAATGATGTGTAGCTAGTTTGGATAAAAAATTTAGAGTACCCACCATGTACTTGATATTCATGCCATGTACTTGTCTATTGAGTTTTTTTTATAAAAGGCAGTTTCTTAACATTCGAATGGATATGGGTTTTCTATCGTTTTGAACCCAGAAACCCTATATTCTAATTTATAAAGTATAGATGTCATCCGGACTCCGTTTCTAGCATCTTATGTCACATTGGAACACATAAATAAGATCATGATTCTACTTTAGTCATTCATGATTATTTAGAACAATGACAAAACTATTTTTAATTAGGCTCATAAGACCTAATATCTCGTTCTTCATCCTTTCATCATATTACATCCAATCCAAGACTAATCAGTTCCTGATAATGGACGAGATGTCCACTACTGAGGTGAGGTAGGTGGTCTATGCATTTATTTGTATTTTCTTGTGCTTTAAGGGCATTCTCCCGACATGCCGCCAATCAGATGTTCCACTAAGTCCTCGTTTTGAGCGAGTTTCTTGTCATAGATATTTTAAGACATAGTGAGGATACTTTTTGGATCCAATTACATTTATTGACACCGTTTAAATGTTTCATGGACACCCATGTGGTGAATATTAATGAAAATATCCTGAATAGACTCTTTAAGTGATGTCTTTCCTCCCAGTTCTTTGTATATCATGTTATTCCTTGATGATTTTGATAGTTACGAATGTTTAATTAATAATATTGGTGGGTTTACTTGTATGAAATTTTTAATGTCATGATAAATTGTTTATATGGGATGGTAGGAAAATATTCATGGTATCTGATTTAGGGTTTTCAAGAGTGGGTATACTCATGGCTAGTGCTTGTTGACATGAGTGGGTATAATCAAATGATTATAAATGTATAATTTGAAATCATGAAAGAATGATTGAAGTGTTTGATAGATTCCTTGAATATCTCTCCATGGATCTGTAATGCGGCAGTGGATGCATTGGGTTCACTCTACCCCTTGGGTCTTTATTCTGTGGGATTCCTCCGGCCTTTCTACACCTTGGACCCAACTTGTTGGGGCTCACGTAGAACATGATATTTCAATGATCCTAAGACCCCAAACAGTGCCTAACCAGGTGTCTAAAAGGTATTCCCATGGGACTCTAAGGGATTTATTGGAAAAGATCCATGGATCTCACCCTCCATGGTCTATATATTTTATTTGGATGCCTTTTTCTGGGGACACCTTGGATCTAGCCCTTGCCCTCTACTCTTTACTGTACGGTGTGGCCATGGGATTGTTTGACATGCCTATACAGTATGGATGTGGGATACTCTATATAGTGTGGATGTGTATTTTTTTTAAAGATTCATGAGTTGCATGGAAAAATGACTTTTTGTTCACTTGATCTAGCAACCCTATTAAATTAAGACTTTATTTTTCTAGTAGCCTTGAGGGATGGTTGGTTTTACATGTTGTAGTAGACTTATGTCATGGGAAAACACACTTCCTTTACTTCTTGATTACACATGCTAGAAAATTTTATATGGATGTTAAAATTGTATAGAGTTGTGTGGTTTTATACTGGGATGTTTATCCCACACCCTATTTGGGCCTCCTTAAGAACCCAAACAGTTTAAATGGTTTTAGGTGATGACTGGGGAATGTACCATAGTATATGCTGTTTATTTGGGCTTTAGAGAATGGGATCATTCTACCAAGCTGAGGCTTGGGATGCTTGGTTGTCTTTTCTGTCAATATTATCTTTTTGGGATACTCTTATTGTATTTCCATTTACTGTTCTGGCTGGTTTCATGATATTTGTTTCATCTAATTATTTTTTATATGATACACTCATGGTTATTTATATACAATCCAATCTTATATTACCTTCAGTTGTCTGCTATTTATTTCACTTTAGCATTTGTATGAAAATTTGACTTCCATTTTGATTCTCTTGTAATGAGGGTATAGTCTCCCCACTGACTCACTTAGGCCCTCGCTACTAGTTGTTATCCTATTGCATTTTAAGATATACATTGGAGGCCATTTGATAAACTGGGTTCATGGCACCATTCCAAGTGGCATCCTGGTTTCTAGACATTTCAACATGATCATCACAAAATCTTCAAAATTACACAAAAAAAACTCCGACACTAGACCCAGAAGATGCATGATTAAAAATATGGGTTTTGTGGGAATTGAAAATTATTACATGATGTTAACCATATGGAATCATTTAAAATAATATAAAATTATTTATAGAAACATTTATTTTCCTAAAAGATGCATTAGTCACACATTTTTAATATAATTTTTGATATCTTTAATATTAAAAAATTGATTATATATAATAATCTTTATTTTTTAAAATCATAATATACATTTTATCCTAGGGTTAATTATTTTTCTTAAAAAAATTGTCATTTTTTATGAATTGTTAAAAAATCTAAATTGTAATTGCAAAAACGATTTATAAATTTTTATATTAATATTTTATATTTTAAATTATTTTTAATGATAAATTATTTCATTTTTATTTCTATTAATACAATTTTGTTCAATTTAATAATCATAATATTAACTTTTAATATAAAAACATTGAGTATATTGGAATAATTTTCTTAAACATTCATTCCCATTGTGTCTTCAAGAATAATTTTACACTAAAATTTCTCCACATCTATGAACTAAATTCTAGAAAAACAGTTTATATATTCTTGATCATAATAATATATAAATTCAAATACAGTCATTGTAATTGTTTTTATCAAATTAATTTTGTGTTTAGTAAAACTAATTTATCATGGTTAAGGTAAAAACTGATTTACTATATGATTAACTAAGAATAAAAGTGTAAACAATTGACCTATGTTTTTTATTATCAAAACACCATTTTTATATTGTTAGACCCCAATCTTTCAAGTTTCAATAATGAATATGTTTTGAGGTTTTTGGTATGATATAATCATCTCTATGATTGAATCCTTTCCAAAAACTACAATTGTAAAACTCACCACTCATATAAAAGGACACCCATAATCTTTTTTTCATAAAAAAATCCCAACCATTTTAGTTTATCCAAGAACAACCAAAATAAATTTCCACAATACCCCATCTCCCTAGAATCTCTATTGTAAGAATAATATCATCATATGAAGGATTTTTTAGAAAATAGAAGGAGGATATGTTAAGAAGTGGTAACATACTTCAACAAAAATCATTTTTTTCATACTCAACCTCCATCAATTTTTTATAAAAAAATACTAATACAATAATTTCAGTATTTAAATTATATTTTTATTTTATTATAAATTTTTCTGGACTTAAAATAATTTCCACATTCAAAAAATGGGTTACAAAACCATCATTCTTTCCTATAGTGGACGACCACCCTATGAACCGAAGTAATTCATTTTTGCACTACCACATCTCAAAATTGGTTTTCATGATGAAATTTAATATTAAATGTATGATATTTATAACCTAATTATATCTCATTATTAATTATATCATATATATATATTTTCCTTTCTATTCCATAGGGGATAAGATAATTTTTCACGTGTGTATGATAAAATTATACCTTGTGAATATATGTGATTCATTTTTCACAAACATATAAATTAAATGTGATAAGGATAATGTTAATCAATTTATAGGAAATAAATTAAATAATTATTATATTCATGATATTTTATCATTCCACAACATTAGTACATGATTTTATTTTTTAACCTTTTCACTCAATGAAATATGATAATTTCTTTTTTGAATTTGTTGACAACCACCTTCACAAAGCGGTGTGACTCTATTTACATCACCAGTCCATATATATTATATATATGTTTATTAAAGGAAATAATATGGTATATATTATAATATGGATTTATAAATGATAAAATATTACTTATTACCTTTTTATAAGGATCATTGAAATATTGAAATGGTACTCAAAGATATGTAACACTGAGTTTCTCAGTGTCTGTGACACGAGTCATTTTTCATAACAATCACTACTGTTTTATAAAGTATAATTTATTTATGTATATGATAATAATATCATGATTATTAATATTTTTATGAGGAAAATTAATATTATACACAATAAATGGAACTTTCTTGGAAAATAATGGGATAGAAAGAATGGAAATTGACTTGTGATACAATTATTAAATGAGAGGGTATTAATGAATAGGTGATAGGATATTATATTAAGCGATATATAGGAAAATATTGATTATAAATATTTTTTGAAAAAGTTAATATCATGTTTAATGTCACTATACATGAACATAAATCTTTCTAAAATAAAAAGGATTCCACAAGTATTGGATTGCATCCCAAATTCATTTCATTGGGGAATATTGTAATGTAATAAACATAAATTATTTTATAAGGTTTTATATCAATAGTTTACCTTTTATGTTATGATTTATTAATAATTCATGGAATTTGTAGTTTTAATTTTAACTCTCACAACATAGATGTTTAGAATTGAAAATAAAAAAATGGTAAATAATTTCATAACATAATTTTTATTGATTTGGTCATATTACACATTCTTTGTCATCGATATTATATTATTATTTGAATAAATAATTTCAATGATATATTAATTTATTTACAATTATTTAATGTGGATATATATTTAATATGAATAAAAAATTCATTTATTAATTTTCACAATAATTTTATGATCATTGAAAAGGATTATTTCACAATATCATATGTAAAAATATTTATTACTATTGAATTTATGTTAAAGAAAATTATTCGATCATTTTTTAATAATCCGATTTCGTTTCTTTCCCATATAATTATTCATGATATATTCATGTAATATTACCCTTTATACACTCATTCATTCTCAAAATAACTGAGTTTTTAAAAATAATTATAATTCACTTCACTCTTCAGTTGGGAATTCATTTTCATCAAAATGAATGTTTTCTTCAAAAGCATAAAAATGTTTTTAAATTTTCAATGATAATTTATTAAATATATTTTTCTTATTTTTTTTATAAAAATATTTTTAAAGGTACCAACTTTTCTTTTGAAAAATGATACTAATTTTTCCATTTTTTATATGCAACATGAGTATACTATTTACGATGTACAATATGAATAGGTTAACCATCTTCATAACCATAATATTCTTGAATCCCCCATTTAGTGTCTAAAAAGATTTCATTAGAAATAAAAATCCCTAATTTTATATAAATTCATGTGTTTAAATTTTTTTCTGGATACATAGTTTTTTAATTTATAATGATTTATAAAGTGGTTTTAGAAAAATATATGATATTTTCATTTATAAATTTTTATAGATATAATCATGTTATTAAAATTATCAACAACTACAAACCATTATTTTACATATAATCCATTTCTGATATTTTGTACCCATTCCATCCTTATTCTTACTCTGAGTGGTTTATGATTATTTTGAGTATGGATATTTTGGAAATTTTCTTACTTTTTTTATTTTTTAGTAAATAATATTAACTTTAAATGTTTACATTGCCCTTATAATTAGACAATAAAATTCACCTAAATATCAATATTATTAATCTGGTGTATTTTTATTATATAAAACCTATATCAGTCATACATAATTTATATATATATTATGCCATTTTTATACTAGAAATATTTATATATATGTATTATATACACAATACATATGTTAAATGATAAGGAACATTGTTTATGGATTAAATTTATTATTCGATACATGTGGAATGATTTGAATATGATTTATATGGTTACAACCTACTTATAGATATCCAGTTGGTGCATTGCTATTATCATGGGATGATCAATTTGATATCCTTAGTTTGATGGGTAACTACCCATCTGTGATAATTTTTTTTTGCATAGATCTTAATAGTAGAGATATAAATATTTTGGGAAACATGAAATCTAATAATATAGAATTTCATTCCATGAGAATTTATCTCTTATTATTATCCAATATATTTTCTCTATGGATGAATATCATTATTATTATTTTGATTAAATCAAATATGTTTTGGTTATATACCATTCCATGTTGATTACACTATATCATTACATGATATCCAAGCTAATTAAATCTAATACATGGTTAGTTATTTATTTTTCCTTGTTGATTGTTTTTATTGATACATGATTACTAATTCAAATCTATATCATCAATGAGAATTTGAGATCCCAAATATATATTTTCCTTTCAAATGAAACATGTATGTGTACTAAGAATAACATGTTAGAGTCAATTATACAAAATAATGATATTCTAGAAAAATTATTTTGTAATTTTTTTATTCAAATATAATATCTGAATCATTAATTTTTCTTTTTTAACATGAATTTTAAACTATATTCTTGTTGAGGATATGATAACTTGTATCTTAATCCAATTTAATAATAAAAACACAAACTCCAGCTACTAGGGTTGGGGATTATAAAGCAAGAGATTCATGAATAATTTATCTGTGATATTTACACCATTGATTAATATTATTCTAAAGGGAAAGACTTTATGTTGGATAAAAAGTTTCCAAAAGGATATTAAAGTGTTTTGGTAATAGATGATGAGTTATCCGAAATTGAAAATTCTAGTAGAATGTTTTAAGTATATATTTTTATCAGATACCTATGTTTTTAGGATTGGATGGGTTCTGATGCATAGGTAGTTGGTGATTGGCTATGTTTCTCGGATGTTGAGACCACATAAGTAGACTATTTCTCCCATTACCTAGTAATGATAATATTAGTTTTTCTGGATGATATTGGGGTATAATCTTATCGGTGGGTAGTTTGTTGACTATTCCGATAGTGCGAGTCTCACGTATATCTCTTCACATATAGATCATTAATATATGTATACGTAATGGAATGAAATCATCTAAAATTATTACATCACACTATTTTACAATACTATGAAGCAAAAGATGGTGCCAGCCACACATTTATTGAGATATTGATCTCAATTGTGGGATGATGCGTCATTGAATTTATCATCTATGAATTTGACCATTGTGGACTAGGATGGTTAGGAATACTTATATTCAATGGTTGTTAGCTCATCTATTCTATAGTTTTTTTGTATGGATAATCTATGTGATACTGACATTGAGACCTTTTGTGCTCTCTTATTTAGTGGACATGCTCCATATGTATTTTTTTAGCTGTGGGTACCATATAATTATTTTATAAGGATAGGAAATGGTGCCAGTGACATTTTGTTCTGAGGAGATGAGATATTTTCATAAATCCTTCATTTTAGTATATCAAAGTCATGAAAATAAGAAATATAACATTAAACATCAATTATTTATCTAGGAAAATTGAAATTTTTTTAGATATTGTATTTTAGTAACTCATTTTTCCAATGGTGGAGCCTAAGAACCTGGTTCAATGGGGTTTATCTTACATCATTTTCATGTAATATTGGATGTGGTATGGTAGAGCAATTATCAATGATAGGGTATAAATTATTTTTGGGAGGATATGATGCCAACTGGTTGATCATAGAATGATCCACCGAGCCATCCCCCACCATATATATAAGAGATTAGTGTTCTATATAGAGATTTTGATTTCATTACATGTATGAGATAGATCATCTTCACAATGTTCCCTCGATGATCATCTCCCACCATGATAACCACAACATTTCATGATTAGGGGGTGATTTTTTGGATGAATTTGGGACTTATTTGTGTTTGATAATGGAATTTCATCCATAGACTGATGTAAAAAAAATTCATAGACTATTTAGGATTCAAAGAACACTATAAGGGCTTCCATATTGGACAAGAATCACTATTGGGAGGATCAGCTACTCTTAGTGGAGTTTTTATACAATAATAAATATCATTCTTATATTTGTATGTAATTGTTCTAGGTTTCGAATGAGAGATCCTAAAATTCCCCACATTGATGGAATCATCATGCAGAGTCATCACTCCTCGGAATAGAGTTGTTGTGATATGTGATAGATATATTAGAGATCCTCCAAGAGTGCTTTGAGATTTCTTAGATATATCATAATTCCTATGTGAACAGATAATTAGGGACTTTTGGGTTTATGAGTGGAGACTATATCTATTTTTAACGTCACACCTCAATGAGGACTGTGAATATGAGTCCACGGTGTACTATTATCTTATATATGAATTGTACCATTCCAGATATAGTTCTGGGGTGATGGGGTTTTATAACAATTGGCTCTAACTCTCCACCTATTCCACGAAAATGAAGTCTACCATATGTCGATTTTTATGGAGATTATTTATTACTTGTGATATTTTATCAACTAGGGTTCAATTATATTATGGATTGAGCTACATTTGCAGAGCACCTGGTAGTTATCAAGGAATAGTAGTGGAGTATACTTTAATTGTGAGAAATAATATTAGTTCATGTTTTGTGGTATTAAAATATTCTTCATGACAGAACTTATATCTAGTAATCCAAAATGTGATCATAGTACCCCATTCATTTTTTAAAAGTAATTAATACTTTTTGAGATGAAAATATCTTATTTTGGTTGAGTTTAATGTCACTTTTTTCAATATAAATTTATAATAATATATATATATATATATATATAATAATACTTTTTGATCCATTCACTGAGGTTAAGTGAGATTAAAAACAAAAAATGCATAATTCTTAATATTATAATTTTTTTTAAATATATCAATATTTAATGTGGAGTTGTTTTCTAAAATATTGGAACACAAAATGCACATTGAATACGATGAGAAATATTAGTCCATCATTGGTGGGTAGGTCGTTGACTATACTGACCATACGAGTCTGACATATATCTATTCACATATAGATCATTATTATAGAAATAGATTATGGAATGAAATCATCTATAATTATTACATCACACCATTCTAAAATACTATGATGTAGAACACGGTGCCAACCACACATTTATAGAGATATTGATCCCAATTGTGGGATGAGTCATAATAGAGTTTATCATCTATGTAGTTGACCATTGTGGACTAGGATGGTTAAGAATATATATAGTCAATGGTTCTTAGCTAATATATTCTATAGTTTTTTTCAATGTATAATCTATGAGATACTGACTTTGATACATTAGGTCCTCTCATATTAAGTGGACATGCTCTATATGTATTTTTTCTTATTATGGGGACCATGATATTATTTTATAAGGATAGGAAATTGTGCTAGTGACATTGATTTCTGAGGAGATGATATATTTTCATACATCTAACATGGTAGTATAAAAAATATCTTAAAAGATGGACTAGAACAATAAACATTAATTATTCTTCTACGAATGATGATTTTTTTTTCATAGATGTTGTATTTTAATAACTCATTTGACCAATGGTGGGGATTAAGAACCAGGTTACATGGGGTTTATCTTACATCATTTTCATGCAAGAGTTGAAGTCGGATGGTATAGAAAGACTCATTGGTAGGGATTAAATTATTTTTGTGAGGACATGATGCTAACTGGTTGATCGTAGAATGTCCCACCGAGCCATCCCCCATCATAGATATATGAGATTAGTGTTCAGTATTGAGATTGGGATTTCATTAAATTTATGAGATAGATCATATTCAAAATTCTCCCTCAATGATCATTTCCCACCATGATGACATTGACATTTCATGATTTGGGGGTCGTTTGTTGGAGGAATTTGAGACTTATTTGAGTTTGAGCGTGAAATTTCATCCCTATACTGAAGGAAAAAAATTAATAGACCATATATGGTTAAAATAACACTATGAGGGCTTCTATATTGGACATGAATTATTATTGGGAGGATCACCTTCCCATAATGGAGTTTTTATACAATAATAAATATCATTGTTCTATAGGCATGTAATTGTTCTAGATTTTGAATGAGAGATCCAAAAATTCCCTGCATTGATGGAATCATCATTCAGAGTCTTCACTCATGGGCATAGAGTAGTTGTGATATGTGATAAAGAACTTGGATAACCTCCAATAGTGTATTGGGATTTCATAGATCTATCATAAGTCCTATGTGAACTGATAACTAGGGCCTTATGGTTTTAGGAGTGGATACTATGTGTTATTAGAGGTCACACCTCAATGGGAACTATGAATATTAGTCCAAGGTGTAATGTTATCTTATATATGAATTGAACCATTCCAGATATAGTTTTGGGGTGATGGGATTTTATACCAATTGGATCTAACTTTGCACCTATTCCACAAAAATGAAGTCTTCAGTATGTTGATGTTTATGGATAATATTTATTACTTGTGATATTTTATCAACTAGGGATCACTTTATATTAAGGGCGGGGCTATATTTTTAGATTACATGGTAGATATCAAGGAATAGTAGTAAAATATAAATACGTTGTGAGAAATTATATTGGATCATGTTTTGTGGTATTACAATATTCTTCTTGATAGAACTTATGTCTAGTAATCCGAAATGTGATCTTAGTACCCCATGTATTTTTAGAATTAGTTATCACTTTTTTAGATGAAAAGATCTAATTTTGGGTGTGTTTAATGTTTCTTGTTTCAATTTTAATTCATAAATTATATATAATAATACTTTTTGAGCCATTCAACGAGGAAGGAAGAGATTAAAACCCCCAAATGGATAAGTATTAATATTATATAAAATTTAAATATATCTTTATTTAATATGCAATTTTTTTCTGAAATATTGAAATACGTCACACACATTGAATATGATGGGAAATATTAGCCCATCATTGAGCTTGAGGTATGGTTTTACCATATGTGTGACATAAACTGTATCCATATCGAGTGGATTGTTAAAGAATCCTCATGGGATAAATATTAAATATCAATTTCATTCATAATTTATTACAATTTTATTTTCCATGACAAATAACCTTCTCTATTTAATCCCATTTTTGAAAAATTTATGTGAAAAATATATAATCATAGAGGTTAGGGAGGATTATATAGGTTAAATAAGAGGAAATTAGGATCCTGGATCAATGATTGGTATACCAAGAAGATCAAAAATGGTAATGTAATTCTGGGATCTCATCGGTGGAGAAAATTCAGATTCATTCTTCATTACCGATCACTACAAACCTGATAAAGGGCATTTTTCTTATTGGGTATTTTCCATGACTGATAACACACAATGAACTTGAATCAGATAATCTAAACAATTCTTTTTTTCTTCCATCATGTTATGAGTGAGTTATTTTTTTAGGATTCAGATAATTAATAATTTTTTGATTGTTGAAGGTTTTTGAAAATTTTTATAATTGAAATTAAATCTATCCATCCAGAAAAATCATTCTAGGATTATTCTATATGTTTTGATTTCTATAGTTCTCAATTGTTTCATAAAAAATTCAACATATAGAGTTTTTTGGAAGATTGTTCAATGAATACCTAGTATTATTATATTGTGAATCTAGTTTTGGTAAAATTGATCAATACCGAAGGTGATAGTTTGTTATCAATGGTCTGATTGACGTGTTACGATTAATTTTAGTGACCAATGGTGGGACAAGATTAGGTCATTGGTTCACATTTTTTTGTTTAGCATACATGGATGGAATATTTTGACAACAGATGGATTGGGAGAAGATAAATGTTCAGATTCTAGTGGGTGAAAATAGAAATTATTAGATAACCCAATATACACTATTTTTGGAATGAATCATAATTGGGATGAAGAAGGGATGTGTATATCACGATGAATACAATATTTTGTAATATGTTTTATTTTCCAAAAAACACTACATGAATCCAACTAACATACATAATATAGTATGCCTTATATAGTGCTAGGGGTTATGTATAGAAACAATATATCACACAACACGTTTCATGTGTAACATTCTTATTTCCCTTGAGTTTGGGTATTGACATGTATTCCATATAGAAATGTTGAATGGATGCATCAATGAAATTGGGGTTGAGTACAATAAATTGGCACAACCATTTTTTTGATCATGGATAGAGGATCCACACACGACCTAGTATATGAGAATTACCTGATTACAGAGGAATTAATAGAGGAATATGGGAATTAGACATGGTTAATGGATAGAGATTTGGAAAACATGACTTATCATGCATTGAAAGTACACAACATATACTTTCTCTAATGTAGTGTCATATCCTACATAGGTTTACTAGTGTAATCACTTAGTCTATCCCTATGAGGGTACAATGTCACATTACATCCACATCATATGATTTTGATCCACTAATGGGTATTATTTTAAATCAAGCCGGTGGTATCCCATCATGATTCATGTGGTGAGATCCTCTATCATAGCTAACTAGTGTGGTGTTCATGGTATTTGTGTATCCACCAGGAATTAGACATCAATCCCGAAACATTTAGATTTATCCATTATGTTTTGTGGAATCTCCCATTGGTTGTATTTTTGATCCCTTATCTATATGATGATATATTTTTTAATCATATGATTACAATTTTCGTAATAACCAATACGGATGTCCAATAAGTTGAACTGATAAAGTTACAACATGGCACATGGAATAGATTATCCAAGATGAGTGTTACTTTATAACCATAATAATAATCAAGTTTGTAGTAGAACAGTCGGGGCCCCTTTAGGAAATTGAGCCTATAGTGATAATATCTCCTTTTTTCATTATTTATCATATCTAGATTGATATGTCATTGTATTGATGATCTTACTAATCGTGATTTTTTGTGTAAATTGATTTTTTGTGTCTTATGGGGTATTTTTATACTCACTCACATATTGGATATAATTGTAAGATTCATGTCTTATGTAGATGAAATTTCATTTGATGATATCTAGGGAGGATTAGGTGCAGAAGTATAATAGTTTTGTACTATATAAACAAAGGTTCATAACGATGTTTCTTTTTATTAAGTCACCTCCTACAGAAATGGTTAGACTATTTTTTTTATTTAGGGGGATTTTATTTGGGACTTATATATAGTAGTACAACTTATCATGCTATGGTTGTGGGATATTATTTTTTATATAAATCCAGTATTAGTTTTTCATTACATTTGTACTGTATGTGTTTTAAAAGAATTTCCACAATAGGTACTTTTTTAGTGCCTCCCATGGGTCAGATAAACATACTCATCCTTAGTCTCGGTCCCTTAACCCTTTTGAGGAAGCCATATAGTTTTCATGTTATGATTAATTCAACAGAGATAGGCCCTATTGTGTTTAATATTGACATTATCCCTTATTGATCAACAAATAATTTCAGAAAATCTGGATGAATTAAGAGATAAATGACACTAAAGGGTGATTATAAAAATATGGGAATGTTTTGGGATGATTCATCAAGATATGTAGTAGTTAATATTTTTAGGAATTTGAAATTAATTTTCCTAGAAACTAATATTTAAAGAAAAATGACAGTAATATAACATTTTGCATATTAATTCATGACTCCCTTTAATAATATGAGACATAATTAAATATTACATCCATTTATAGGATGATCATTTTTATGAATTTTTTTTTGAATTCAAGAGATATCATATCACATCTGAGGATAAGAAGCTAGTTTTAGTAGTCGAATTTTTTCATTCTTAGTATATAACTGGGGGAGAATGAATATAAGGGAAATTAGTGCTTCTATTGGTGTTGAGTTTTTATGGATTATTCATAAATAAAAATTTTAATAGTATCATCCCTATAATATATATTTGAAGAATTGTAGATAAATATATGGAATACATATCTAAGGCCTTGACCTCCTAATTCAGTCAAAATAGTGAACATTTAGTTTCATTATGACTATCCCAATTTAAATATTACAATATCTAGAATCCTACATATTTTTATGGGATTATGCCAATCACCATCTTATGTAATCATACAATGTATAGGTAATGAATCATGAAATTATTGATTAAACTACTAATGTTTCATTTACGACAGTGGATACTTCTTTAGTTGGATAGAGTATGGGTAGTATTTAGGTTTTCCTTTCTATCCTTGATCACTTTTTGACATCTGTCGCATGCATTTTTTTATATTATTTAGTTTTAATTTTCTATTATTTGTAATTTTTTCTTATTTATATGATATATATGAGAATAAAAAATATAATTAATCATTATATATGAAACAATGGTTTTAGGGACCAACACTTTTAGATAACCCTTATTTTTGTAATGTGTTAATAGAAATAGTAGTAAATACATTTATAAAAATGGAGTTACACGAGTTTTAAACGATTTTTTATATATTCTTGAGAGATTATTCAATAATAATACTTATTTAATGTTGTTATTATAATGATTTTTTTGTACCCATGTTCTAGAGATTTTTCAATTAAAATAATATATATTTTCATTTTCATTTTATTACCAAAAATATAACATATATTGACATAATTTAATTATTTTCTAATAACATATCATCACACTCATTTCATATTATAGGATAAAAATTTATTTATTTTTTTATATATCCATAATATAGAACAATGAATATTAATTATCAAAATAATCATACTATCAGTAATTATATATATATATGTATATATAAATATCTATGACATTTGTACACAATGTGATTAAGAGTTAGTTTAACCAATTCTATGAGAGGTAATATCGATTAAATAATTATGAACAACATTTAAATATTATGTATTTTATGTGAAACAAATTATTTTTAATAAAAATTTTATGTTATTAGTATTATTTCAACATAAAAGAATATCATATTGGTTGATCCCGTTACTGGGGGAAGTTCTAGTCATATTTTATGAATAATTTATTTTTTTGTTTTATAATCATATTTTTTTATTAAATATTAAAATATTAATGCCACATATAATTTGATACTTAATATCTGAACATAAAATTCGTCATGTACGATGTTAAAAATTGTTATGTTCCCATTAAATAAAATAAATTAAATCAATTAAGTGAATGTGAAGGCTAATAAATTTTACATTAGTAAACACATATTTTACTTATATATTTTGGTACTTATTTATCCAAGGTTTGATTCATTACCACTTTAAACACATTAATAAGGAATAGTCAAATGTGGTTATTATCTATTATGAATCATTTTTTAAATTACCATAATTGTGGAGTGATGACATATTTTCAAATGGTTAGTTCCATTAAAGGACTTATGATTTAAACCTACAAATTATATTGATAATTTCATAAAAATTAATGTTTTATTAAACATTTTATGCCATTATATTTTATTATCGAGAAGACCAAAAAATGTATAGGAAAAACTAAAAACTAATTATCATGTTTGATTATTTTTTAGATGTATTTACTTGGTATCATTTATATGAATTAAAATTTAAAATGATGTTTTAATAATTATTTTATTTTTTTTATAAATTATACTTGGAATCAAGAATTCATGTTATAGGTTATAGATTATTCTATTTTAATATATATTAAAAATATTTAATTATTTTACTATGTTATTAATTATTAAAAATGATGTGGGATGTTAATTTTGACAACGGTTTTTATTAAAAAAGACTTGATAAAATTAATTAACACTTATAATAAATATAAATTATTTATATAATTATAAATTTATTTTTTAAAATATTTTATATTATTATTTGAATATATATCAACCTGGAATTGTGATAACATTTTTATGTATGTTAACTGGTTTTTTTGAACTATACCTTGAATTAAATATAAAATATATTATGTTTCCATAATAAAAGTATATTTATAATATTTCAACATTTATAAAAATTAATTATTTTCATAATGAAAGATATAGACTCAAATCATGTGTATTGTGATAATTTGAAAACAACATTGGTGGCCTTTTATAAGAGAGTTTAATAATAAGACTATTATGATTAATAATCTATTGGGAAATATTTTGAACCTTTGTATAATTTGTAGTAGAATAAATATTAGTATAATAAAGACATAAATGATGATATAATTTCACATATCCCCAGTATAATGAATAGATTGATAAGAATTTTTAATATTAAGTTGGTTTACATCTTCATTAAATGGTGGTTATGTTTAGTATTTCATTATTGAGTGACCCAAAAGGTTTGAAAAATAATAAGTGAATAATTATACATCAATGGGAGATGAAAAATGTTTCCATGAAATATTAAATTTTCATTTCAAATTCCAAATGTAAATATGGTTGTTATAGAAGATATTGATAATAAATAAATATTGAAAATGTGTTAACATCGTTTTTCCCATTATGGGATAATGAAAAGAAAAATGTTAATATATTTTACAATGAGTTTATAAAGTTGATAATTAAAATTATAGTTTAGTAGAAAAAATTCTACATGACTAAAGTTTGGAATAATCGACAAATGTTGTAATAAATATATAGAGAATAGAACCTTATAAATATTTATTCAAAAAACCAAAAGAAAAATTTCAAAAAAAACTCGTCGAATATATATATAAAACATATGGATATCATGATAATGTTTGTAATAGGATTATAAATAATTTCTACTAAAACATTATATAGATAGACTTTTCAGAAAAATATACATTATAATGTTACATTAGGGTTTATTATTCGATATTTCATGAACCATCCCATGCCTATTAGATGTAGGAAGCCCATTTTGGTGTGTGACAGGGTCCGAAATGTGTCTTAAATCATCATGGGCCTCCTACTAGTTCCTGGGAACCATATAAAAACAATTGGGAATACATTCACAAATTAATTAGAGAAAATTTGATGGATCCAATATATCCAAAATATCATATGATCTATCCATATGTTTTATGATCCTGAAAAAAATCAAAATGTAGGATTAAATATATAACCAATTGAATAAAAAAGATGTAAACATCAAACCCACCAATAACCTAACAAAATCCTTTCTCTACCTCTACTATAATAATTTAATCCAAATTATTATTCTTGGCCACTTCAACATAACTACACCTCTGACCATAGAATGTAATAAAATATTAATTGGGATAATTAAATCATTTAAAGGAAATATTTCAAAAACTTCGTGGAAAAATAGACACATGTGGTAATAAAGTGATGAAATTGGAATATTTGGACAGCTTGAAAGAAAATCAGTAATAGTATCTAATAAATAAATACTATCAAGGGGGGATAAAAGGTTTTTTCATGCCTATCACTAAGAAAGGTTTAAAATATATGCATGATTAATAATATCAGTGTGAATTCTAGGTTTCCACTCCCCATTTTAATGAATGTATATTGAGATTCTGTTTTATGATAGTAAAAAATAAAATATTCAATTATGACTTTTTATGCAATGAACATAACAAATAATAAATATTTATAATCATTATCTATTTTATTTTAGTAATAAAATCACAAAGAAATTTTATTTGGCCAGTTCACTTTGTTTTCAAAATAACTAATTAAAAATTATATTTTTGAAAATTCATTACAAACATTCATTTAAATATAATTCATTCAAACAATTGGATATGAATAAAAATATTTTATTAAATAATTTTGCTATAACCAATAAAAAATACTCCCTCATGTATAAGTAAATAAGATTTTGGTAATCATGGTTAGATCCTGAACATCAATTGAGGAGATGCTATACACACTGAGTTCATAACCATCCACTGGAATATTGATATGATCCATAATTAGTAATTAACATGGATTATTTTAAAAATACTCTCCTTTGGGAAACCCCACATTTACATTTTCTACCATGAGTTTATAATCCATCTAATCCAAACTAAATTGAAGTAGTCTCTCAACACCCACTACGTCACTTATGATCTCATGATATAATTGAAGCGGAGGGGGTGATGATGAATGTAAAAAATATATAACATCTAAAATATCAATAAATCTAATACAACCTATATTCTACAAACCTCCAAACAACAACCATACAAATACACTCCCTAAATATGTGGACTTCAATAGAGGATTTCACATTTCTGAAAAATAGTTTATAGTACCAACTAGGTCTTCTCATCTGATTGTTATATCTATTTTCTAGGAAAATATCATTCATTAAAACAATAATTCAAACCCAAGTTTGTCATCAAATAGAATTTTTATGGTGAATAACCATAATTGGAATTTTATTTTGAAAAACAGTATCCTTATATAAACCTGTTTTATTTTTTACGAGTTTCCTAGTTCAATCATTAATGTTCCAATTTCACCATAAAACTAATATGCATAACATATAAACACATCCTTTCTATTTTTAAAATTCATATTTTCAAATATTAATTTTTAATGAAACATGTCAATATATACATATATGTGTATGTGTATATATAAATTTAGTAGGTCACAAAAACATTTTCCTACCTCACACATTTAATTGAAAAATAATGTTAAATAAAGTTTTAAGTATATATCATGTAATTAATCTAATAAAATTCTATGTAAATTCAATGGGTAATTATAATATCACAATATAGAACAAAAAATATTAAAATATAAAGACATAAAACATCTATTCGGAACATTTAATCTTTAATATAAAAAAACATAATCAATTACGAACAAAGAGATTTTTAATATAATTTAAATTATTGGAAAACAAGAAATTTAAATAATAATAGTGAAAAAATGATTTTAGTTTCAAATTTCTTGGGATTTAATTAATATAATTCATTAACACAAGAATCTTCACTAAAGACAATCAAAATAATGTTTACAATTATAAACCCTTAAAATAAGGGATTAATACATTAAAATCAATGTTGCCTGAGAAGGAACATGTTTCCTCCAATACAATTCAACCAATCAGCTGAAAATAGGAAACCATAAAATGAAAAATCAATCAAAACACTAAAAATAAGGCAATCAAAAAAAATCATAGGTTTATCTAAACCAAATTTGGGTTATATGAATGGGAATATAAAATGAAAAGTGGAAGGTGGAGGATGTGGAGAACATAAATTGGGATTAAACCAAGATCCATAATGAATATAGAGAATAATTTCATGAAAGAGGATAAATGAGAGTAAGGGTCCCAAAACAATGGTTATGGTAATGGCATATCTCAGGTGACAAGATTGTAGTGAAAAGGAAAATGTATCATCCATGGGGGGTCTGTGGGAGGGATATTTTTGGAGGGGAGGGATGAAAAAATAAAAGTTTTTCATTTGTGGGAGATTATGAGTCTTGAGGATGGGGATCCAAAAGTGAGATAGAATTCATGATGTAGAAGGGATCCTCGCAAGATGGAGATGAAAAATGAAGCATTAGAAGAAAAGGGAATAAAAAATGAATAAATATAAAAATAATAAATTTTTAAAAAATTAACATCGACACATGGTTTACTCACATTGTATAATAAGATATGGAATAACCATGTTCCATAATTTAGGAACTCAAAACAAGTCAAATAGTTACATGTTGTAGATCGTACAGTTTAATAAACCATGAACTATCCTTGGTAAATTATATTATCCAATAATTGAAATAGTCATAGGGTTATTAGATGGTTTTTATAATAATTATGACTAATAAAATACCCTTTTAAACCATTACTAATTTAAAATTACACTTAATTAAAAACAAACTCCCTAAAATGAAATATAATATTAAATAATATTACATAAATTAATAAATTAAATGTTGTGTGTGAAAATTATTCCCAACATAAATCATTTTTCACCCTTAAGGCCACTAAAATATGAAGGACTGTGACTATAAAACCAAAGAAAATTATTCCTCAAAAGAAGAGTAAACATCCATAATTAATACTTACCCTCTCTATGTTAAACCAAACCAATCATATGGGATGCAAGGCCCAACAAACACTAATGCCCCTCATGATCTCCCCACCATTTAAACATCATCTTATTTGATAGTTTAAAAACACCCATTCTCTATGTGGAACTATACAGAGATAATAAGGCATCCATCGAAAAGTAAATGAAACAATATAAAATTTATCAAACATACAAACTGAAAGGATGAGAAGCTCTATGATCACTAAATTAAAAAAAATTATGGGTCTTTGGCCGATTTCTCCATACTATAATAGGTAAAATGGGAATTCAAATTTGGGACACCATCTCATAATTAATTATACAAGAATAAATATTATCATGTGTTCATGTACACAAAGTCCATCATTCATAGTTATCAATGATCCAACCCTAAATATATCATCTATAACACACAAATAATAAAAACTCATATAAGAAAAACTATAAGAAACATGATCATCATCAACACATATGAACCATAAGAACCACCCACATCACAAAATACTCCACATAGTTCCATCCAATGATGAACATCACCAAAATATCTCAATGGTCTAGACTAATTATAAGAAAATAAAAATAGAATCCACTTTTGTAACAAAGAAATAAAAATCTAATGAATAATGTAACGCCCCGACCCCAGTTTCCTAGAGTCGGTGCATTACTTCGTAACATTGGCATGATCACAAGAAAGATCAAATCTCGAAAGACCGATTGGTTTAGTAGCCTTGGAAACACTAGATATATTCATAAGTTTTACATTACATCATAAAATCAAAAACTACTACAACAACATAATGTTTCCACAGTCCACACTACAATCCCCTCATAATATCCCTGCAGGTCATTCATAACTTACATCTTCACTTCCTGGGAAAAATAAAACATAGAAAAGGGGTGAGCTCAAATGCCCAGTAAGGATAACAATATAGCGGAAACTTTCATCAATAAGAATAAACATTTAAGGCAATGTATAACTAAAACAAAAGCCTTTTAAACATGAACTTTCAACATGGTATGGCATAAATAAAATGAAATAATGCCATTTACTTATTCACATGGATATTCCACTAATCGAATAATCACATGCAAAAATAAATAACCACTTTCATAATGTTGGAATGCATAATGCCAGACTATCATAACCACCTAGCCAAGGCCTCGTGCCAAGACTACAAATAAGATTTTGTCAAGGCCTTGTGCCAAGACACTAGTTTGTCTCATGAGACCTACCGATGCATCGAGGAGCTATAGCGGGCTCCACCCGTCACTTATTAAGTCCAATGCATTCCCATATGAAAAGGTTTAAACATAACATAAACATTTGTATTAAAACTAGCATACGAAATGTCAATACTTTCACAATAAACTATGAATGGTATAAAAATAGCACATCCACAGTCAAACATATCACAAAACCTTCAATACAATATAGAAGTTTTGTATCATAATAAATCAACTTCAAATAATCTTAAAATCCATCAAAGGATGTTGACATAGATGAAATCAAAATTCTTTTTAAAGAAATATCTCCTTTTATTTTGAAATCATTTAAGATCCATATAAAATAAAACATTTTCTTTGAAAATATTCTTATAAGCTTGTAAGGAAAGCTTTGAAGATTTTATAACGGCGTAAAATA
The DNA here is from genome assembly GCA_963277665.1 of Viscum album. Lineage (NCBI taxonomy): Eukaryota > Viridiplantae > Streptophyta > Magnoliopsida > Santalales > Viscaceae > Viscum > Viscum album. The sequence continues at coordinate 394,359,491 of OY728146.1, forward strand.
ACCGCACCCGCCGTATAAGTTAAAAAAAACATTCTTACCTCAATTCTGTCGAAAAGGTTAAAAAGGACCTTGTTTTGAAAACGACGGAAAGATTCCTTTATAAACCTCTTATAAAAAGTCAAAAAAAGGTATAAATGACTTTAACCCATATTCTTGTAAATAGTAAAAATGTTTTGAAATACATTTTTAAGAAACATGGATGTGGATGATAAAGAGATCCCAGTAGATTATTACATATAAACAACCTCGGATAATGAAGAGATTGTGAAATAACCCTTACCTTGTACTTTTCCTTGGTTGGGGTAGGTTAACCTCCTGTATAATGGTGAAATAGTTGTTATTAAATTATACAAGAATCATATATATTAATATGATATCATATATGATCTTTTAACATTGATTTGTTAATAATATCTTAGAATTATCGTCGTTTCGGGAGTTAACTTACTCATTTTCTTTTATATGTTTTGTTACATAAGCCATGGTTGTTGTATCTTATTCATATCCAGAATGATATACAGTCCTTAAACATCATTTTTAAATCATCAAATGATAATTATACTTGAATGGATACGATGGAGAATGAATCTCATCGCGTTCGTGGAGACGGTAGTCCGTACGTACGCACGAGCGACAATATCATTCTTTTGATATTAAAATAATATATAAATGGATGGTATATCATATATACAGAATCATTAACATGTTATATTTATTATTTACATGAGTTACACATCATTATTATACCCATCCAAATAATATTATATTGAATAACAATTACACCACGACGTGGAGACGGTAAGCCGTACGTACGCACGTATGGTGACATGTTATTCAAAGGGTGGATAGAATACTGAATATGATTGTACCATATTTATAATAACATCACAGTATATTTGAGATACTGGAGTTATTATTTCAGAATGGTAAGAACAAAGGAAGAAGAAGTGGAAGAAGAAATGAACTTAGAAAAGGGTGGTGAAATCATTACCTCTTCTTCGGGTTCTTCCTTTTGATTTGATCAAAAGGGCTCCTTAGGTTGGCTTTCTGATCAAACTAAGGCCTCTAGGTTGTATTGAGGGATGTTGGGAGAGTATTTGGGCAGAGTTTGGCCGAACCAAAAGGCTTTGAAGGTGTGAAGAAATGAGAAGGAGGAGTGCCCTTTTATAAGAGGGGTGAGGGGCACCTTTGGAAAAGTTAGAAATATTAATTTATAATAAATTCATATTCGGTTTACAAAGGCTCCAAAGTTGACTATTCAAAGGATGAGGTGTGGATAGGTCGAAAACAACTCATCCAATAGAATTTAGACAGGTTTGGGTACTTATATTAACCTTATCTTTAAGTATTAACTCTAAGTTAATTAGTTTCACTTTTACAATGTCTCTTTGTATTTTTATATAATATGATTAATAAACTTACTATATACATCCAAGCGACACCCAAGTGGTCCATTAATGAGTAACCTATCATAATATAAGTCTCTTGGCCGAACCTTAGATTTTTAGGAATTTAATATCAATTAATAATATAATATTTGTTTTAAGAACTCTTTTATGTCAATGTTGACACTATTCAATAGTTGATTTTTGTGAAACTCATAACAGATTGATTACTTCGAACAAAGTCAATTAAATCAATCCTAATATATCATATTATCATAGAAAATTAGATTAATTCATTAAAAGTTTCATATTATAATTATTTGGGTATTTATAAGATCAATTATTTTTATTTTTCACTATTTTAGTAATTACTACATCATCATTGTGTCATATATAAAATAAATTATATAATGTCTAAAAATTATAAATAAAATATCATTATGTAGGAAATCTTTTTAGCTTTCTAATGAATATTTATAATCGAAAATCCAACATGTATAACCCTATGTAAAAATTGTTCTTCTAAAAGATGTAAGCTTATGCCATTTTTATTTTTATTTTAACTTTATTAATATAAAGTGTCCCTACCACATACAAGTGGCTCCAAGGGGTCCCCAAATTGACCAAAGGATGCCCATGGTCGGGTATGTGTCCACCAATAAGGTTAGGACACGTTTTAGGGTAATTTTTTATTATTATAATATTATTTTTTTTAACCCTTATTTACCGGATTTACCCTTTAACCATGGTAAATAAAATATTTACCACAGTAACCATTCAAAATGTCTAAAAATAAAAGTTACCTATTTACACAATTTGAACATCCTGATTCCAAATATGGAATCCATTTTCCTAAATTCAAAACACAGAAGTGGCAGAAATTAATTTAAAATTAATTCCCGCTGTCAAAACAAAAAGCGTGTTTTTAAGAGATAATAACTATCAAAAGATTGACACTTGTTTATGTTCGGTTTAATTGTAAAATTATGTCCAATGATAAACATTAAATTGAATGGTAAAAATATATTCTAAATATACTTTAAAACCACTCAAATTCATAATTTATCACTATTAATTATTTTGATTAAAAAAGTTGTTTTTAATTAAAATTTAGAAATTTTCACTATTCATCAAAATATGAAAGTTATCCGAAATGTACCAAAATTTCACCCTAGGCTAATTTTGATATTCCGAATCCAAAAATGAAGTCCATTTTGAAATATAGAATATATATGATTTCAAAAAGTAGGTATTACTATTCACAACGGCTAGTTTAATTAGTTGTGGTGTGTGTTAGAACTCGAGGTTGCGTACAACACACGCTATCGCATTATTCGAAGGGAAACGTACCGTAGAAGCTTGGGGTGTTACAAATAAAATATCCAATAATTATTATAAATAATGATCATATTAATATTTAATAAAGGGAAAACTTCTAGAAAACTACATCTGAATCCAATAGATATATTGAGTCTTGATATACCACTCCATTCTAAGTCTTGTTATCAGAGGAAAAATTAAAATAACATGAATCATGAACTCATATAGTACATGTCCTAGATACTCAATATAAAAAGTTTCATAGAAACAACAAAAAAATATAAGATAATTAGAAAAACAAAACCTGAGACAAATGAAAAACCCATATAAAATTGATCCATTTTCTAAATCATTATCTCCACCATACTCTCAAAATCTATTTTATAATATAAAATATTCGAATATATTTTTAAATTCTTTTATAATCCACTCGTTATACCCTATAAATACATTTATTTTTTAATCTATGAAATTGATTTTTTTACACTACTCAACTTTTCGAAAATTATACAATTTTTAAATAAATAAATTATATTAAAATTTTAACATTTGAATATAATATTTTCTAAACATTTTTTAAAAACCAACATATCACAAGAACCACTTGACTCTACTAGCACATGTAAAAATATCACAATTCCCACTTGACTCAACTAGCAACACTAAGAATTCATCAAATTAAATCTAGATAAGTAATAAACGGTTGTGGATTCATAATTGTTCAAACAAAATTGTTTGAGGGACTATAAAACAAACAGAAAAATTACATAAACATCTCTTGATCGAGTGTTTGGTCATTTACCATTTTATTAGTCCATCCACATAATAATTATAACACTTTCCCATTTTTAGTTTCCATTTAAAAATATAACCTGACAATTAAAGTAACTCAATAATGTAAATGAGGATCAATAAATGATAAACTATCTTAAATAGTATTCTAAATCAAAATTCTACAACCTAGATACTGTGGTCAATGAATCTTTGTTGTGGTTGGTGTAGGGATTGAACAAATTCATGACTAGACAGTAGAGAAACAACTACCAATACTAACTCAATCCTATATTGGCATCCCATATAACATAAGGGATTAATCGGAGGGAGAAAATGTATAAATAGATAATATAACCTTGATCCAAATATATCATTTTTTCATGAACTATCCAAAGCCTCACATCCACCCGATTTCTGAAATGGTCTATGAATCATTCCTAAAGGCTGTTCTCGATCCTAATGTGATGGAAAGTATTTATCAGAAATCATAAAAAAATCCATTTGAATGATTATGATTTATAATAATATTAAATTATATATAAATAATATACAATAAAGATATATTGAACCATAAATATATCAGATGCCCTTGTTTAAAAAATAATGCAATGAATTAATAGAAAATGAAATATTGATATGGTAGGCATCATGATCACCAAAAATGTCCACCACACCCTGATATCCCACCCATGTTAAATAATAGATACCAATTCTTATCCTTAGTGAAAACAATATCAATAATCCTATAATTTCACACATAAGTAAATTTTTAATTCTAAAATTTAAATATTTTTAAGGGAACCATTCCAAGAATTTTATAAAAATTAAAACATGTCATACTGAAACCTTATAATTTGAACAACAGCTGAATTTAATTAAAATAAAGTATAGCCTTAGAAAAAAATCCCTCATCAGTATCAAATGCAGAGATAAGATCCCACAACCATATAAATATATTGTTATAGGAATGATAAATATACACCATTGCAATTTCGGGAAACCAGTCACCAAGTAAATGACATAAAATAGCAGAATCTAATTTTCCATAATTAAAGTAGTCAAATAGTTTTGAAGTTAGTTAAGGAAAATAACACCTCAATAATTATTGTAAACATTTTATTATCTTTTAATTTAATGAAAAAAATATCTATGACAATGATTTTTGGATAATACATATTTTTATCAAAATAAATAAATAAAAATTAATTTTTATCATTTATTAATAAAATGATTTTATATAAATTGTAGGATTCATTTGCATAATATTTAAAAATAGAATAAAATAATTTTAATAAGATCATTTTAAATAAATACGGAAAAATGTAGAAAATTTGTTTTTGTCAATCATATGAATAGCCTATATATCGTGAAAGGAGACCCCATACGTACTTGCATCAAAACTATACCTGGGCCTTTAGATGCAATGTATAACCAATACCCAACCTAGGTACCCCATATAGCCTCATAAATAGTAAAATACAAATGTTATTTCCCTAAAATGGGGATATATCCCATCCAATATTGGTAAAACAGAAACTATCTCTTGACTACCACTATGAACCCTTGTATACTTTGTTATGCGTATATTGGCTGTTAGGAAGAAATCAGAAATATAAAATATCATTTAAAAATCAATATAAACTATGAAACATTCCAATCCCATGCCCCATTCCAATCTATCATAATACCCTCAATTAACTAGAATTATTACTTGGATAGTTGCACATTTTGGAAAATAAATTTTAGTTACCATCCAAACCATCAATTTTTAAATGGTTAACAAAAATTTACATAAAAATATATTTATTTAAAATAAAAATTATAATCCATTGAAATCATAATATAAAGTCACTAATTTTCTATTTAGACAATGGAATTTAATGCTTAAAAAAATATCCACATATGAACTAAAAATAAACCAACTTATAATTTACTATTTAAATATAAATTTAATCACATTCAGAGTTTAGCATATATATACGTAAACTTCCATATATATTAACATATTCAGAGATATAATTTATATTTTTTAAACTCATATTAATAATTATTATTTTAATATACAGATGGGGTTCCTCTATGGGGTTCTCCATGTGAGTAGTTGAGATTTTGAAGGTGGAGGGTTCAACTTCATAGAAAAGTGGCTACTAGAGGAGTTGGAATCATGAATGATTGATGGTTAGATAAGGGATTGGGGGAGTCTTGATAGTAAGTGAATCCATGATGGAGTACATGCCAATGATAATGAATAGATTCATGTAAGGTGGTGAGTGAAAAAGATAGTGGGTAGATAAATTGATGAAATAATAATAAAAATAAATATAACATTTTTTCTAAGAGATTGGGTCATTTTATTGATTACTAGTAATGTTTTGTAAACCATGAAGAAAATGTGAATCTTATAATATGAACTCTTTAAACAATTAAAATTTACTCCTAATATTGCATAAATTTTACCAAACAATTCATTTACAATGCCGTGTAGAACAATTGGATGAATGAAGTAATCTCACAGTTGGTTTATAGTTTGGATAACCATGGCTTCTAATTGTGTGCCCCTTGAAAACCATTTAAAATTGTATTTCTTTCTACACACTCTTTGAATCTCTTTACATCCCAAATTGATATTAAACAATATATAATTATAAATTTTAATATTTAGTAATATTAAATATTTTAATTAACAATTCATAATGTGTTACATTGTAAGTAAGAAAATGTGATCTGTAACATATACTACTTTTGAATGTAAAATAATAGTTATAGGATATTAATTTAACTGATATATATATATATATTTATATATATTTATTTAAGAATTTTAAATATAAGTAGAGAATAGTAAGTGAGAATTTAAAAATTAATCCATAAAATATTTTAAACGAATAAACAAAAAGTAGACATATATTAATAAATAAAAGTAATAATATATTTCATCAGAAAATAAAAAATTAAAGAAAATAAAATTCCTTTCATAGGCCGTGTTAATAGATTAGAAACTAAATAAATCATGGATTATATATATTTTTTCTCATCCAATATTGATCAAAATGTAGAGTTTCATTAAAATACGATGAAACAATCCAATATATTTATAAGATATGGAATTAGATAATTGTTAAGGATTAAAGAATCAATTTGATATACAATTTTAGATGATTAGTTGAATAATGTTGTATTTATGTTTTTTTATTATTTGGGAGAAAATTTTTAAATGAAATTTAGATTTATGAATTGGCCTTGGTGCTAGTGTTCAATAAGAAATGTTGGTCTCTTAAAATAAAATATTGAATCAATTTAATTTATGTATGGAAGACACATTATAATAATTATAAATTAAATTTTCACAAAATATTTATCATATTTATCATTAATGGATAAAATAATTTAAGAATGTGAATTGTTATAAATATTCATAAATAGTTATTGGGATAATAAAAAATAGAAACCATTAATTGATATATCCAACATGAGATTTCAAACATGGGATGCATGTATCAATTGTACAAAATGGAAACATGAGTGAAGTATTCTTAAACCCATGATGAAATGAACTATGAATATACAAGATCATATACCTAGAATCATGTTTGGTCTAAATACACCAATGTGAAAAATGTTAAAAGTTACGATATTTTATATATTTGAGAATGTATTAGAATAAAACGTATAATTTATTCCAAGAATGTGGGGATGTGTTAAATTAATAATTATAGAAAATTGTGAAAAGAATTCATTGATGAATAGTCAACACTCTATGATTATATAATAATATATAAATAATCATGATATATAAGGAAGATTATCATAATAAACAGGATATTCAAAATTAACTGTCACATGTAAGGATTCCACATAGATATTTAGTGATTTATTGGTTAAAAAGTATAAATATTATTGGAGAATCAATATTGATTAGAATTAGATTTTCAATACACTATTTGATGAAGGACATATAATGAATAGATAACATTAAAAATTGAGATTCACATTCCCTATGAATAATAGTTAACACTATTGAAGTATAAAATGGTAAAAAAACAAAAAAACATTATAGTGTTTAGAAGTTGAATATTGATTAGAAATAATTAATTAAGTTACATAAATATTTTTGATTTAAAAAATGATGCTATATTTCATGTATACTATTTGAAGAGAATTCCTTCAAATTTATTTAACATGTAGAAAAAAAATAATATTAAATGTAACGATGGTGAATATTTTTTTAATCATTCAAGAATTAATTCATGGAAATATCAGCTAGAGTCTTTCATGAATATTAAACATGATGTAAATATTAATGAAAAAAAGTATTCATAAAGGAAAAGTAATAGAATTTTAGTTATAAGATGAATAAATGTAAGATTATTTCTCATATATTCTATAGATAAAAAAATAATTTTTGTAATGTAATTCAATCAAATATCGTGTGCTCTAAAATTACACATATTCAATCAATAATAATGAAAATTATTTTTTTTACTAAACTTTTTACTAACATAGATATGTGATAAATTTATGATATAGTAATTGATTAATCATGAACCAAATATATGAAAAAATATTATTTTCAAATTGAAAATAATAATACATTAGATTTTGTAGATATAAAATATTGATAAAATGTTACAAGAATAAAATGTTTATTTTAATATAATAATTATGATTAGAGAAAAGTATCAATGATTAATGATAAAATTTGTGTAAAAGTTATATACAGGTTATAGACATTGATGTAGAAGGTTTTTTCTAAATAATAATGAATTTAATTAATTTAAATTTTTTTTTGAATGTTTTAATATATAAATATATAATACTTCAAATAGATATAGCATAAAAATTGTTGAATAATGTTCTCACAGAATTAGTACAAATTGGAAAACCTGATGGATTTCTACTGGATTATAACATGAATGTCATGTTTTAATTAATATTATAGTATTTTTAATTGAAATATGAAACATATTCTTTTTAAAAATGATTGTATTCTAAATAATATTTATTTTAAATAGATTGTATGGATCAAATTGAACATTTAATGATTGTAATGGAAGACTGATTCCTATTATTAGCCTATACAGATAATTCCATATTTCGATACTGAATAGAAGAATCAGGTGAATGGTTTGATGGTGATTTTAAAATATAATTTGAAATTTTTAAGATTAAAAAATTTAAATAAATTCACAATAATCTAGGGATTGAACTAGGAAATTATATATATATATTTTTATAATGTGTAATAATTTTAAATTTTGATTAAATTTTCAATGGGAGAAAATAAGAATTTATCATTACTAGCCATGCATGTTAAAAGGCATGATGTAAATATGGGACTATAATGTAATGATTATATTTTTCAAATAATAACAGTTATGAATTTTTTTGTATTTAATTAAATTTTTACCCAAATTTTTTTATACATTATACATTGATAGATGATTTATAATGGTATTTGGGAACAAACCCATAACAAATAAAACTGGATATTGTTATATATAAATCAATCTAGTAAATATGGTATATTATATTCAAATAGTTAGACATATGATTTTCAATCATATTTTTATTTTTATTGTTTAGTAGATGTGTTGGATATAATGTGTTTAAAAACAAAATCATTTTTATTAGAGAATAGAGAGTATGTTAGATGAGAATAAAATGAAATTACATCACTATTTATCATTATAAATGATTATATATTTTTCTAATGAATCATGTACTTGGGTAATTTTATTAAATTAAAAGATGATATCAGTTAGGGTTGTTTTAATGTATCCTATAGAAATATTATTTGATATGAAGTGTGTTATTTATCCTTTCATAAATATTTTCATCAATTAAGGGAAATATATTAATATATTTTATTGGTTCATAAAATAGAATCTTGATAGAATAGTTTTAATATCTGATGATATTGGAGAAAGTGATCTGGTGGATGATTTATTAATTAATCTATGACATATATAATTATATGAAAAGTCATAATTAAATTTTTGTGTTAAACCAAGTAGACTATGTTGACTAGATTTATAACATTACTCTCTACAAGATTATTTCTTTTTTAAATATGTTAACAAATATATCTATATAATGTGGATTATTAAATCAATTTTATCTAAAATAGAGAAAATATATGAATAATATTTGAATTGTTAGAGGATATAAAGATGTTATTGAGGGAGGCCTAAATTTTATTTTCTTATACTGAAGGAAGTATTAGTGAGAGGATCATTTTAAAGGATTTTTTGTTAGTATTAAAATCCATTTATCTCTTCATTCTCACATAAATATATGGATTACAATATTTTTATTAATATTATGAATATTAATTTTCTATAAAGCGTTCAATATTAATAAATAACTACATTCATACCCTTTTATTTCACTATCAAATTTAGAGTATAGTTTTGTTATTTACTTGAGATTCATAGGTATTGGAGTTTGAAAATATCTAGGGGATAAACTCTTGATTTATTGGAATTATAATAAGAATAATTATGTTTTGTTTATATCCAGCATAAATAAATATGAGTTGAAAATTTGATTTTGTTGAATATGTTTATCTATAATAGGATATATAATTTGTTTATGGAATTTTAAATTTACAAGAAACTTATTATCTAAACTATTTGGTAAATAATATCAATAATAATTTTGGAATGTGGATAATCAGAATATGTGAATAATTAGATGATTCAATTTTTGTAAATTTTATATGAAAAATTATTCTTCATAAAATAATTTTTTTAAAATTTATTAATATGTTTCAAATATGCTTCTATGTGTTTAAGTTTGTTTTGAGGATTTTGAAAAATTTATAAATAGCTGTGTAAGTGAGTGGTTAAGGATCAACAACTTATTTATGATAGATTATGAAATAAAAATGGTGATAAAATACTAAAATACAATAATAAAAATACACATAAAAAAATTATAATTTTTCTATAAGTAAGGTAAAATTTATATATGTATGTGTATGGATTTTATATATAAATAACATGATATAAATATGAAAATTTATTTTTTATTATTAATAATACGATTAAAATTTCATTAAAAATGAGTTCAATAGAGTTTCAAAAGGGTTATTGAAATAAATTTATTATATTTTTGTAGAATAGAATTATTTCTAAAATTTTATTATGTAATAATTGCATTTTATTTAATAGTTTTAACATAATTTGTATCATATTGTATTGATTTATTTTATTCATCACATTCTATGACATATATTCAAAAAAAATTATTATGTTTTTTAGATATTAGAATAGAAAATTATATTTAGTGAATGTATTTATAGAGATTAAAAGAAGACATAATTTATTACTATATTATTTTTCAATTTATTTTATATTTATTATTTTATGGATATATTATCAAATAAAACATATTTATTTATGATACTAGATTGAAGAAAAAACATCTTAGTTGTGTAGGTTTTATTCAAAAATATATTGAGGATTTTTTTTTGATGATGAGTCTAATTTTTATCTATTTAATTCTATGTATGGAAATTGGATGGGAGAGAGGCATCCTGGAAAATATAAATATGGAAAAAAATGCTTGAAGGGTTATGATCATAGGATTGGACTGTCCTTTCCAGAATAATGTAATCCCAAAATGGTTAATGGTTTATTGGTAAACCAACTCACTATGGTGTGTGTTATCAAAGGATATATCTTATTTTTTTTAAATCATGTTAATATAATTTTCAATATGATCATATAATTTAAAATTCTTGTTGATATGTTTTAGTATGTTTTCATATGATGGGGATAGAAGAAGTGTTTCTTCAAAAACAGAAAAATAATAAATTTTTGAGTTATAATGCACTGATACTGAGATTAACACCCACTCTCATGTTTTATGGGGGTTTCCTTTAATCCATGAGGATCCTTCACACATTTTATGATATTATTTTTCAATGATTATAATAAAATTTTTTGTATAATTATTAATCAAATAAATGACTGCTGTTAGTAAATGTATTTATGGGGGATAAGTCTTAAAATACTATAGAGTGTCAGATATTATATATTATCTTGGAATGGAAGCTTTCAATAATGATAGTTGGTGTAATTTAAAAAGTAGGAGTGCTATTTTTTTTTATTTTCATAGTTGGAGATATTTTATTAATGTAGTTGATTATAAATTTTTTATTATTCAGAAATTATGAGTATCAACATACCTTAATTACTTTTATGATAATTTAATAGATATTATCTAAAAATTTATTGTTTATATAATTTTTAATTTTATTTTATCTTATGGAATGTGGTTGGGGTTTTAAATCGATTGAAACCCCAGTTATGAAGAACAATCGAAAAGATAGGGATCCTTTATGATTTTCCATATGGATATGGGGAAGGAGGACCATTATTGGGAGAAACATTCAATGAATCAACAGTTATCAATAATGAAATTATTTTCAATTAAATAAAAATAATAGTTTTTATATGAGGTGTCTCCCATAAGAAGGTTATGTTTTATTCTAGAATGACCTATCAGCTAATAATGACTGTATACATTATTGATTTTCTAGTTTTTTCTCATAGAAGTACATTTTCTATTTTTTCAGAGGTATAAAGTAATTATAAATGTGTTATCTAGAAGGATTTTTTGTTTAAATTAATATTTTATTAATATAATAGAGACATTTTATATGAAATTTCTATAAGAATTTGAGTAGGGAGGGTTCTTGGGGTTATTTGATCATTTATTCCCTCATAATTTTTCATTTCATTATCATATAATGGTAGAATAGGCCTATTTGTTTTATTATTTTATAGTACCCAATTTTTGTGATGCTAAAATAATAAATAATTTTGGAGATAAAAAATATAGTTTATATTTCTAGTGTAAGATTCTATGTGACATGGTTTTTTTGTTTTAAATTGTTATGTTTTTTGAGGAATGATTTTTAATGCTTAGTATGGAAATCAAACTAATTATTTTATATTATATTAGGAGTGACCTAAAATTCTTGTTATAGATGGAATGATAATGTACACAATTTGGTAATATTTTAGAATCATGATTTTATATAGTGAATATTTTACCTGAGATATAAATTTTAGATTTGGATTTGTGTCTATTCTTATTTATTTTTGTTTATTATAGTAATAATGAATAATCATTTATAATGTTGAAAATAAATAATTTTAAAACATTATGGGGTTGTAATAACTCAAATAAATTATATTTATTTGTGATGGCTAGTACAATATACCTCAATTCCTTGCCAGATTATAGGTTTTTTGGGGCATGTATATATATATAAATTTTTTTAATAAAATAGAAAACCAAAATGCATGGTACAATTGATGATGAAATAATAAAAATAAATGATGAAATATTAAATAAATAATTCCTATATTTCTATAGTGAATATATAAAAATAAATAGTTTAATTGATATCCCTCCGTAGTAACCAATAATTTCCATTCAATATAGGTATACATCAGCCACTATAATATATAAATACATCATTAGGAGAACTTCTCCATCATTGTATCACATAACCTACTGATTAAAATAAATAGAAGTCATTGTGTGGGAGAGATTTATCATTGGTAATAATATATACATTCATGTGTAACAATAATAACAATATTTATATAATAAATTTAAAAAATAATACATTTAATAAAGTATCATATATGTTTTAAAATATTACATATTATTTGATACCATTGTATCACATACAATGGATAGTCATTTAAGTATTTTTTTTATTAAAACCACATATAACATGGAAATTACGACATGTTATTTCAAATTACATAGGAAACACGTATTTTAATGTCGGTGAGTCTTTTGAATTAAATATACTATCATTTATTGTATATAACAAGATGTAATTTTAGTAAACATGATACAAAAAAATATTTCCTTTATCACAATATCTTATATTTTTATATATTCTACATTTTTATAGTCTCTAACATAAACTATAGTCTCTAATAAATTATGTAATAAATTTATAATACTTACGAATCCATTCAATACATGTAGTGAATTATTATCTAATAAAATATCTAAAATTGGGGATAAATACATTGTAATAAAAATATTACCCATTATTTGGCTTACTAAGTGACCCAATAGAGCTTCATATAAATAAAATAAATTATGAATTTACAAATCAATAATTATAACCATGGATCTACCACTACTGACCATAATTTATGGTCATTCACCAAATGGGTATAGTGTAATCTCTATTAATCATACACAAGTCACCATATGAATGTAATAATCACCAGATATATATTTTTACCTCATTATATTCCTATATAATTTATAGGTTCAGGATATAAAGTGGACACTATGAATGAAACATTGTAACCAATTATAGGTTGTCTAAAACATTCAAAATTCAGTGATATTCCCTATCTAGATGGATTAAATACAAAACATTCCATTAATCATAATTTTGAGAGATAATCACATGTCACAAGGGTATACATGTCCATGAATTTACATAGTAAAATGTAATAAGGGTACCTAATTTTAAAACATTCCTATTAGTAGAAAAATATTATTTTTGATTCAAATAAGTTTTAATATAATAAATATCTAATATAACCACTCCTAGATTAGCTCTGCCCCCAGGATAACAAAAAATAGGTTTCGTTTATAAAATATCATTTACTAAATACGTGGATCCAAATGAAAAAAACACATAAGTTATGTTATTATATGATATTTCTCTTTTTATTATTCCTATAAAAATTAGGTTTACTGTTTTTGAGAAATTTATTATTTCTGGTAAATTAAAAACCCATATATAAAATCGTAGACCCTTCTAATCAATATCTATTTTTCCCAAAATATATGTAATTGTAAATAAAAAATGTTTTCTTCTCATGAAAAAGTATCGTTAAATTGAACTAGACTTTATCATCATTCATAATCATCCTTAAACCCATTAAAAAGCATTAAAAATATATGATAAATGTGAAAATTATAATAAGGTTCCAAAAATAATTATATCAATTTTTCATGTGAAGAAAATAATAAGATAAAAAATTTTTACATTTGTTATAATATTTTTTAAGAGTTCTTAATTAAAAATTTAAAGTATAAATACACTTTATTATAATGGAAATCCATTAAAAATGATAATTTTTTTAATTAAAATATATCGTTAACAAAGAGAATTATATTCCTAACCCAAGTTAGAAATAACTATATCTAAGATTATTTAAAAGGATAAACCAACCAATTTAATATACACATTACATAAAATTTATATAAGGATAATTTACCATAGTATTAGAGATCTATAACAGGCTCACTGAATGTATAATCTTTACCAGGCTTACCCATAATAAATGTTATATTACGATCACCATATTATAAGATATATCAAATTGACCTTCATCATATATAATAATCAAGTTCTATATCATGAATTAATAATATTATTCATTCTCATTTTTATCAAAAAATTCTAAAAAAGTCTTTTTTCAACCAATATGTAAAACACTTTTGGATATCAAAATACCGTTTCTTTTAAAATAAAATTAAAAAACTTAATACTGAGAAGAAATGGATGAAGGGTTTTAAATTATGAATAATGAATGATTTTAATGAAATAAAAATATAATATATTTTCCAATTTGGTGGGAAAATCCACTATCACCATATATGTAAAAATATAACACTCTCTTTTTCCATTTGTAAATAAATTCATAGCATTCTTTAAAAATTATTTTAAAAGGATTCATTGCAGAAACAAATAAAAAAATAAAAAATAGAAATAATAGATCAAGAATTCTTTAATGTCCATAAAAATACAAACATAAAATAAATTTAAAAATACATATAAGGATGTAAATGATATATAATATAAATTACCAATGCATTTTAAAATTATTTTTTAGTTAAAGTGTCCATTATGCCATGTCTAACACATAATATATGTTATTTATGTAACAAAATTAACAAGTTATGGAAATTAATATAATTATTAAGATGATTAATTAATTTTTATTATTCTTTTTATATTATTTATTTCCATTTTCTATTCAATTACGTAATAATATTGGAACATATCATATTTTTAAGATATTTATACAACATATGCAGAATTTCCCTAGTAGGATAATTATGGTCAAAGATCTCACTATTAAACCATATCATTAATAATAATAATGTAATTATTATTTTTTTAACAAAGATATTCCTTTAAAACCAACAACAAATTATTATTATAATAAATGAATCATTGTATAGCCAGGTAGATGGGTGGTCTTCTGAACACATTAGTTTCATTTTCATTTATTTAAAGTACCAAAAGTATACATTTAACCTTAATTAATAATTTTTACGTCATTAATAAAAATTTCATCTTTATATACAGTTTTATATATCATCTATCTAGTGAGGTGATGAAAAATTAATCACACCACTTCCTAGATGTGATAATCCATGTCAATACTTGAACAATGTTAAATTTTCACAATTAAAGGATCATTAAGAGAATAGATTATATATAATCATTAAATATGGGAAAATATGTTATTAATATGATATATAATAATTAAATTAATTAGGTATATTAATCCAAGAGAGGTAGTAAGGGAAAATGAATTACATCCTTCATTGAGTAGGTAATCCACTATATACATGAATGATAATATTGAATAGAATTTGATGGAATATGGAATGTATATAGGTTATAACATTAACATAAAAACAAATTATTAAATGAATTTTTTTATTTCACCATGTTTGAATAATTATTTTAGATGGAAGAGGAGGATGTAAAATGAAAAATCATCATTAAAGACTATACCTATTTTTCAAGAAACATTTCAGGATTTATACATAAATCCTTACAATGATGGTTTTGTGATCCAATAATTGAATCTAGGATGTGGGGATGAATGTATTGAAATTATTTTTGAAATTATTTTCCAAAAGGACTATTGACCTATTTAGAGTCATGGATATGTGGTGCCATTTTATATGAATGGGAGAGGACACAATTGGAATTTTTAAAAAGAGTAAAATATATTCATTTTTGACCCCAAATAATTCCACCATAATAGACCATTTATAATAATTTCATTATATAGTTTATAAATAGTTTTATAAGCTATAATTTTAACTGTTTTCAGGTCATTTTAACCCATATTTCTTTATTTTTGTCTTGAATAAATTTTTTCATCATTAACTATATTATCATATTGGTATTGGTTTTATTGTTCATTGTGACCAAAAATCAAGTTAAATATATTAAATAACATTAAATATAATTAATTAAAATTGGGTCAATATTATTATTGTGAATTTATAGAAGTTGATAAATACAATTAATATTATTCTGAAACATTGTGATGAAAAAAGTTTTAAAAAATATGTATTCTAATGTATATAAATATTTTTATACAAAATAAAAGTATAATTTGGATTAAAATGACAAAATATTAATAAATAATAAAATATATCTAATATATTTAATTTTACAAATTTTAATAATAAATAAGATTGATTATTTTTTAAATGTATATTCATGTTTCTTATAAATACAAGTACTCATCAATATTAGCCAATATTGTTTAGAAATTTAGAAAAAAGGAAAATTATTTTAACAAATAACAAAATAATTCAAAAATAATGATTTTTTCAAAATTAAATTACATTATATACAAATAATTATTTTATATAATACCATATAATCATAAAAAACCATATCTTGTTTGAAATAATATTTTTTCCTTTTTACTAGAAAATTACCAATAATATTATCCAAAAAAATATGCAAAAAATAATTAATGAGTTTTTAAAAAACATAAAAATGATTACTATAAATATTACGTTGGTTTTTATATTCAATATCACATTAAAATTTATAATTTATTATATTTTATTAAATAATTAAATCATAGTGGTAACTTATCCTTTATAGTATATTATAATTACCCTCTCACTTTATCTACCACATTGTTTCTAAAAAATTCATTATTTGATTTTTTAATATATTCTAAAAACATGAACAATATTTATGATTTTGTCCTATCAACGACACAAAGGTATTATAATCTACAATATAGTGTATAACAACACTTATGTCGAATCCTCAGTAATGGTTCTATTTTTTAGTTCCACATATTTATGATTTCTCTTTTGGATTGGGGGGGGGTCTAGAGATTAATTAAATTTTTCAATGGATGAGGATAAATTTAACAAATTGATAATTATTTAGTTGAAATCAATAATTATTATGTATAAATATGGAATCATTGGGCTAGGTGATATATTTCATTAAATTGACACCCATTTAACAATAATATTTTCAATAGAATTGACAAATATGGACGCTTTAATACAAGACTTAACAGAGGTACTGATATCTTTTAATATAAGTTTATGAATCTGTTATGGTGGTTTAATTAATTAATGGAATAAAACTTTTAATGAGAAAAATTCATTAATCAAGGAAATTTTTTATATATCATACACAATGATAACAAAAATAATATTATATTAGTAAAAGAGGTTAATCACCTGACATCACCAGATTATGACTCATCCCAATGTATAATTTACTCATAAATTATGTTGTTTAGTAATTTTTTTTTGATGATCTAGTTTAAAATTTATAAATATAATAAAAATAATGGTATAAGAAAAAATTTATTTATCTAACATAAACATGAACAAAGAAGAGAGTTAAATACAAAATTCTGATGTATTGGGATAGTGAAAGAGGGAATGGTTTAAAAATTATTTTAAACTATTTTAAGACAATTCATATTATACAATAGAAGGTGTATGAGGATAATATAATATTCTGGTTATATAATAATTAATCATCAATCAAAATTACAATCTGACATATACTATTACAAATAAATCAACATTATGTACGTGGAATGACAGTGGAATAGAGAGGAATCAGAAGATTTAACATGAGTTTTAATGATTATCCTATACCGTTTGAAATGATATGGTTAAAAAAATATATCATCTTATGTGTGAACTAACAAAACCCTTGACAAAGAAACATGAAACGTATTTGTCACCAATGGAAGTAAACTATGTTCATTACAAAACATCCCTTAAATATCTAAATTATATTTTAACATTTCAACTACATGATAATGATAAATATTATACCTAAAAGATTTAGATATTTATGTGGATAGTACATCCTCAAATTTATTAGGACATTTTACTTTTGGAGATGATTATATTGAAGTTTCAGTTACCCATGTGTTTCTTTCCCTAATTATCTGTTAATATTAAATGTCAAAAATGTGAATCAATTTAGATATACAAACATCTAATAATTTAGGATAATATTATTAGATAAAGTTTTTATCCAAAATTTTGATTTTCTATGCACAAAATTTCATCTTAAAAGTGCACATGGATTGTTGTAAAATTCAATAATGGGATGTTTTTCATAAATCTAGGGAAGAATAATGGTCTTAAATTTCTTGAATGAAACAATATAAATAATGGTGACATAAAAATTGAAATATATATCCATTTTTAATTTTATTTTCATGGAATATATATTTAGTATCAATGAACATTTACTTATGAATTTGTCCCAAATAAGAGAATATCATACCTGTAGAGACCCAAAGCATGACGTACATGGACATTACATTACTTTTTTGGAATACTTAGTACATAACAAAAACACACACACAAGGATCATAATAGTTTAGTGTCTTTGGATACTCGGAATATAATCTTCTAATCGTGGTGAAAGATCTTCAACATCTCCCATAAAGATCTTCCTCTTTTTTTTACCTAAAACCATTCTTTATATCCTGGGGAAAAGAAAAAATAAAAGGGTGAGCTCAAATGCTCAGTAAGGGTAAACAAAAGAAATATCAATCACATCATATTGATAAGAACATAACATTTTGGAAATCAATACCCGCAAAAGAGAGAATAATTTCATAACATGGGATAAATCATAGTAGTGAAATGAAATCCCAATAATCATAACTTAAAACATGATACATTGTGGCATACACACATAATCATAGAGAATCATATTTTATTAGTCAAGACTCATTGGAAAGACTATCTTAGTGGACAAAGTCCATTTCTGAACCGAGTCACCCTCGTTTCAGTCCTGTTTCACTGAACCGGTATAACCTACCGTTCCAGCCATGTCTATCTCATGAGATATAAAATCTTTACTCAATGAATTGTAGGTAGATATAGGTCCCACCCATCTCATAATGATACCATTCTTATGTGTGCCAAAAAATCATAAACCATACATCATAGCATAACCCATATAATAAAAATGGGAATCTTAAACATCATGACATCATAAAACAATTCATATAAGATAAAGGAATTCATAAAAATAATTCCATCACAACATAATCAAATAAATGTATTAATATAGATAAAAACAGAACCCTTTATTATCTTATATAGAAAATAATTTTGATAAAACACTTGAACTCCATTCTTGAGGAAAATATCCTTTCTACATCAAAAACACTTTTACTTTCTTAATATGTAATACAATTCTAAACTAAAAGAAGTTGATTAAAAATAAACTTTAAAAAATGTAAAGTAAGCTTCTTGGAAATAATGTTTTAAAAATCCATTCATACCGTATAAGTTAAAAAAACATTCTTCTCATACTTTTGTCAGAAAAGTCAAAAAGTACCTCGTATGAAAAACGACAAAAGATTCCTTTCATATCTTTTACTAAAAACTCACTGAAGGGTAAAATTGGATTTAAAATGTTTGATGTGGATGGAAATAATATTAAATATATAGGAAACATCGATGTGGATGATAAAATACACCCCAGTAAATTTCAAAGTATAAACAATCTCAAATAAAAATGAGATTGTGATATTTTCCCTTACCTTAGGTCCGATTTGCTTCGTAAGTGTCCGGACCTCCTGTATAATGATTTAAATAATGTCATTGACTTATTAAAGAATCATATTCACTGTTATTATATCATATATGGTTCACTTATGACTTTATATTACCCGTTCTTTTAAAATAAAGTTAAAGTAGTGTTTTGGGTAAAATCGTCTCATTTGTCGTTCGTGTTTTAACTTGTAGTTATTCATATGATTACTTAGATCATGATTACATAAATCCAAAATATAAAACATGATTTATATATAATATAGATTCATAATATACTTATATATAATGGATCGATAAATGGAAAGAAATACACCGTTCATGGAGACGGTAGGTTGTACGTACGCATGAACGTTGTTTTCGTTTCCTTATTGAATTGAGTGGAATTAAGTAGATGAAATAAATAAATATATACATAAATCCAGTAGTATTATTATGTCATATATTTCTTTACTACTTATTATATATAATTTATAATCATTCATGAATGGTTAACGTGGAGAATGAATCTTATCACGTCGTGGAGACAGTAGTCCGTACGTACGCACGAGCGATGATATCGTTCTCATGATCGTTGAATTGTATTGTAGTGTATGTATACTATTTAAGAATAAATATCACTTTACAAAAATCATATATAGTTATTATTTACACCATTATACCCATCCAAGTAAGGTGGTGGTGGAAAATAGATTACACCATGGCGTGGAGACGGTATTCCGTACGTACGCACGCGCGGTGATTTCATTTTCCGTAGGATGGATAGATGGTGAAATAGGGTTGTTTCATACTTATAATAACATATCAGTATATGAGTGATACTGATGATATTACTTTATAATGAAACATATTAAAAATAAGAAGTGGAAGAAGAAATAAAGTTGAATGAATCAGTAATGGAAATTACCTCTTCTTTGAAGCGCCACTTTGAGACCTCCTCTAAGGGCACTAAAATTGGTCTTTGAGGAAGACCAGAAACTCTAGGATGTTTTTAGGGGAGTTGAAAAGATAATTTGGTAGGGCTTTTCCGATCATTAAGGCTCAAAGTTGTGTGAGGAAGAGAGGGAGGTGGTGCCCTTTTATAAGGGAGGAGAGGGGTACCTTTGGAATATCTAAAACTATTATTTTATTATAAAGTCAAATTTGGTTTTAAATAGCTCCAAATTGATTTATTTTAAAGCTAAGGTGGGGATGGGTCGAAATCATCTAATCAAATAGAATTTAGACAAGTTTAGGTTCCTATTATAACCTTATCATTTCAATTTAACTTTAAGTTAGATAATTTTACTTTTATCATGTCTTCTTGTTTTCTTACACTATAATGTTAATAAACTTATTATATCAAGCCAAACGAATCCCAAGTTATTTATTATCAATATATATAACCTTATCTACTTCATTTGGACGAACCTTAGATTTTTAGGAATAAAATAACAATTAATAATGTAATATTTGTTTTAAAAACTATTTTATGTCAATTTTGACACTATTTAGTAACTGATTTTTCTAAAAATCATAACAGAATTATTAGTTCGAAAAAAGTTAATTAAATCAATACTAACATGTCATAGTAACCTAAAAAATTAGTTTAATTCATAAAAAGTCTCAAATTACATTTATTTGGGTATTTATAACATCAATTATTTCAATATTTCATTAATAAGACAATTACTGCATCATCTTTGTGTCATAATAAATGATAATTATTTAATCCCTAAAAATTATAAATAAATTTCTATGATGTATATAATTATAATATATTTCTGGATACTATTCATTTTTTATGTTTCATGAAGCGTATCACTAATGTAAAATTATTATACTTATAAGATTTATGAAAGTGACTTGTTGTCACATTCTTTAGTTTTAATAATAATTAAATTATTTTCATAGACAAAATTCCATTAAATGAATCTAATCCCACCCTTAGGTGATATGGGTCGACTTTTAGTCATCCAATAGGATTATGACATGTGTTAGGGTAATTTTATAATATTATATTTACCCTTAATTACCCGATTTACCATTAACTATGGTAAATAAAATTTATCGTAGTTACTATTCATAATTCCCAAAAATAAAAAAGTAGCTTATTAACATAATTTGGATCCACTGATTCCAAATTTGGAATCAATTTTCCAAAATTCAATACACAAAAATTTCAGAAATTAAATTAAAATTAATCCCCTTGTCGAAAGAAAATAGGATTTTCTTTAAAACATTGCAAAAGATCGAATTGATTTATTCTATGAATTCAAGGTAGAATCAATGATAATTACATACATTATTTTAAATGGTAAAAATATATTCTATTTATACTTAAAAACTATTCAATATTATAATTTATCCATATAAATTTTTGTGATGAAAAAAGTTGTTTTTAATTAAAATATAACATGTTTTTACTAATCATCAAAATATGAAAGTTACCAGAATAATATGAAAATTTTATCCAAAGTAAATTTTTATTTCATGATTTCAAAGAAGAATTTTATTTAGTCAAATTGAACTTATAAACATGTCAAAAACTAGATTTAAAGTGGTTGCGCCATCAAAAGGTGGCAAAACTGCATTTTTTTAAAAATACTTATTTTACCCAAAAAATTTATTTTGTTCTTATACCATGTTCTAGAAAATGTGTCAGATGAATAATAATGTTATAAGATTCAAAATTTAGATAATACTATTCATAACGTCTAGTTCATAATAATATTATAACAATATATCGTTGTTTAGTAAAATCCAGTATTGCGTACAACACACGCTATCGAGGAAGGTCGCGATTGTGTGTAATGCATGCCAAGTCAGGGTTGCGTGTTGTGCAAGAATCCTTCATTGTTTCATATAACATAATCCAACCATATTTCATTTATTCATTGAATATATATATATATATATATAATCAATGTTGCGTAGAATAACTATTATCAAAATTGTGTGTAACACGATCCAAGAATAGTGTTGCATATACTGCAAGCTAATACAGTGTTGCGTATATTGCAAGGTAATCTTGGTGTAGCGTACAACACAAGACATTAATGAAATTAAAATAATATTTTTCATAAAATCTCTGGGTGTTACAATACCGGTCCACTTAAAATGTTTGATTTATTAGATATTCTTGTGTGGTAAATATTGACCATTAGATGGGTAATTATCCAAAGAAACATTTGAATAGTTTATTGAAATTTGGACCATGATCTGTAATATGTAATAATGTAATGTCTTAGGATTCTTGAACGGGTTGAAAATTAAACCCATTTTGAATTTTTGAATTAGTTGGTGTCCCATTTTCTATATACTTGATAAGAACTCAACATCGAGAGTTCCAACAGATAAATATGTTGTTTTCATGATGGTCTATAGAAATAGAAAGATACTGAAGGTTCTCATAAGGGGTTTTGAGATCCTCAGAGTCCAAATAACATCTTTTGGAGTTGCAGGTCCGGGCACACGATTTGGGTAAACCATGAGGGCACTTCTAAGTAATAGTGTGAATCATTTTGAACTATCACCCAATTTGTATAAACCATATGAACTAGTCAGACAATCATTCATGGTTATCTGTAATATTTGTAGTGTGATTCCTCAATGTTTCCACATGGTTAGGGAAAACTATGTGTAAGTCGTGCAATGGAGCCCTTCGGGAAAGTAGCTCAACAATGTAATGTTAACATTTTTTTACACATTTTGAAAAATAGTGTCCATAAAAAATGAATCCTATACTTGATATATTTTGGTTTTTTCTATTTCATTATATTACTACTTTCTTATCCTTCAATCTAACATATTATCTCATGGTTTGTGTGTAGTAGGAGGAAACCCTACTACCGGCATGCATTGAATTGCACACCCTCATCAGTTAGTCCTCTAATTTAGAATTTTCCAGGTGTGTAAGATGCATCTTTGTAAGGATAACTTCACATAGTCCAATTATTAATTTCCCATTAAACCCACAACACTGTAAATATTTATAATTAATTTTCCTTTATTTTCAATTTATTTTATGGAAACTCATATATATTGCATTCCACATGGAATTGGATATCGATATCATATGTTCATATAACTATGAGTTCATGTTGATGGTTCATAACATACACTTTAGTTTTCACGGTGGTTTTGGTTGTTGGTATTTTAGCACAAATTATGATATTTTATAAGAGATACACATTTTATTCTTGTTTTTCAATATAAAAATGTCTATGTGACCTTATGGGATTCTTATGGGCATTCCCCCCCCCTTCTACTCAATCGAGGTCAGGATAGAGGTTATAACTCCCATGGGTCCTTTGGATAGGGGATCCATACCTTTTTAAAATGATTTGATTTAGTTTATTCTACTAAACCATCAAAATATGTGGTATTACAGACCCAAATACTGATTTTTTATGTTTTCTAGTTATGCAATTCAATATTATTATATTGAATTTTCTTCTGAAATTGAATTAATTTGTTTTTTCATTATGTGTAATTTAATTTAATTGAAATGATTTTTTACTTGAAATTCAATTATTTATATATATTTCCATTGATATAATATTGAGAACCCTTGGGGTCACGATGTGTTTGACATAGAATTAATTTATCTAGGACATTAGGATTGATGGGATGTTGAATGTCTTATATGGCATATCCCAGAATACATGGGTTGTGACATAACCTATTGTGTTTCATGGATGTTTTATGTGGTGGTGAGGCCTCTAGGATGCTCATGGACAAAGATACTGGATGGAATGGCCATCAGATTGGAGTGTCATGGTTATATGGTTGGTATGTTCTATTGTTGAGGTATATGAGATATAATTTTTATTGATTTTTTCTCAACCGTGATGGAGAATGTTCCAAATTGATTGTTGTCCACACATCTTGACTATGTTATGAGGGGGTATTGGACACTATTGTCAGTATAGGCCCCTAGTAGTGTGTCATGGGAAATATTTTGGAAGTTATTTATATAGAAATCCATGTGTAAGTAGAGGATAATTTGGTTGACAGTGGTTAGGGAATCGATTCAAGAATAATGCATTCTGTGAATGAGGTAGTAGAACTAGGTTTATTGATGATAGACATCAATATTTCACTAGACATTCTGATATGATATGATATGTTCATTGAGAATCGGTCTATTTGACAAGATATTGTTTATTTCTGTGTATCTTGAAGACATCAATACTTACTAATACATGAGGTGTCAGGAGGCACGAGGAGCTGAGATACATTACATAAGCTGGAACATCAGTGTTCACCTAGGATGACATCATTGTAACCTAGTCCATGGGATAAAGAGACACATTAGTTCTAGTAATAATGTCATTATATGAGGCATGTGATGATTTATTTTTGGTTTTTGACCACCATATAAGTCAATGTTTTTTATGTATATAGCTTCATTACTTTTATTCAAAACCGCATATCTAGTTAAATATATATTCTAGGTACACACCTTTGCGTGGTATCCTACGGAAACACATTTCACACCCTAAATAGATTATTTGTGAAAATTTTAAATTTATTGGTATGATTTACATGTGAATTAGAAGCTTGATGATATGGATTATAGTAGTTGATTTACCTGGAGTTTAGAAGGAGACCTTACAGTCATCCAGGGTTGGGGTTATTTTTTTATTTTATCCTATATCCTCATTCATATTATTTAGGCAGTTTCTATTGGTTATCCATTTGAAACACTTTTTATATTGACATTTATGTAATGCTATGGTTGTATTCATTATTTTTGTTTTAATGATATGAGTGGTGTGGTTGGAATGCTAGCTTGTGCGGATCACTTAATGATATTCATCTACTTCTATAAAATATTTTCCCAGGATATAGTGTAATTTTATTATTTCCGCCAATGGGGGGTCTGGTTCTAGTATACGATTTCTAAACCTTCTACTTCATGATATAAATATATATGTATTCTATACAATTTTATTTGTATCCTCACTGGTTATTTCTCCCCTAACATACTTCTTTCAGACTATCACTCTAGTCTGTATCCTCTGGAATTCAGGGATGTGCGTCTGACACCCAATGACCTATTGATGAGAAGCCACTCATTGTGTGGCAGTTCAGTTCTAGATTCTACATGTTGTAGCATTGGTGTTTCTTTTACCTTTTTTCTATTTATTACTATCTAGGTTATGATTTACTGGAAAATAATTTTTGGTCAAAAGTGGATTTAGAACTTATGCATGGGTACCTACAACCCCATTACGAGGGATGGGGTTCGTTTCCATTGGTGGGAAGTTTCACTCTATTTTTCTCAGTTTTTGGATTATATGATTTTCTATCTATAGTGGTTTATATGAAATGTTAATTGTTAAATTGATATGATATATGACTCTTTAACCGGTGATGTAAGGGAGATTTGAAACCATTGACCTGTATCGAAAGGTTTGATTGTGTGTTTTCTTATCTATTAATACAAACATTATAGGGTATTGTAATCATTAAAAGCCTCATATTCCTGGAATAATGTTTATCCAATGTGATAAAATATAAAATTCATTGTTAATCATAAAATAACATGGTATAAAATTGATTATTCAATGTTTTTTGAACAGCTTTTGTGATATTCCATGTATGATAAATATATATATATATATATATATATCATTTGTTATGAGAAATGGGATTTCCTCTTATATGGGAAGGTAGGTAAAATTTTTTGGGGTAATTTTTATCATTAGGTTAGACAACTGAAACATTAGTTTGAGGGAAAAATATTTGTTATTACATGTGTGGCTGGGGGTACTATTGATAATTGGTTCATTTGGGGGCGAGTAAGGAGGCCTTGTTGCTGAGATTACAAGGGGCCCAATTGTGGTAGGGGAATAAAAGTGAAAGGGAATTTAAGATTAATTTTTTTACTAAATTCCTAATATGTTGATATATATAAGTATATATGGGTTTTATTTCCATTTTATAGTATTCAGTGGGTTCCACCAAGATGGGATGGTAGAGAATATGGTGGGAGACGATTAGGTATTGCAAGACAATGATCATGTTTAGAACCTCGAGGGTTAGGCAGAGTAGGTTCATGCATTGGTATAGGCTCAGGGGAAGGCTCAGGGAATGGTTCAAACATAGGTTATAGTGAAGGAGGGGAATCTTCTAGATCTTATATAGTTATTTAAATGGCTGGATTAAAATCTTCAAGAATGGATTTTATGGGTTATCTAGTGCATCAACTAAAGCTCATGTGGAGATAATCCATATTTGGAATATCTGGCTCTAGGGTTTTCATTAATAACACCGACCTAATTTTAAAGGATAGAGTTTTCCACAACAATATTATAATTGGATCCAGAGAATTCATATCATCTTCAACCAGTTACAAATTCCTCTAGGGATGAGGGTCAACTGTTCAATGTACATGCTCAGAGAAATAACTAAGCGCTGGTGGGACGTGAAGGTTCTGGCTAGAAGCCATGAGACACTAGCATGGAAAATTTCTGATTTCATGATATTTTATCAAGTCGTTAGCAGTGGTACATGTTTATCATGGTCTATGCATCAAAGTTCCTTAATTTTTCTAACTTTGGAATTGGCATGGCCAGCGACGATACATTAAGAGTGAAAGACATTAAGGAAGGATTATGGAATTCCAATCAAGTTAAGGTAAAAATAATTTAGTTGTCCTTATGCTTAGAGGAGGTTAACCAAGAACACATAGATGAGGTAAACCATATAGAATGGTTGTCTCCCAAACAATGAAATTGAATTAGTTTTCTTTTGCAGTGATTTTTTAGATGTTTGGAAGAATGTTTGGAATGAATTTCTGTAGGGAAGACATGCCAATGACTTCTCTAGACAAAATTAGTGTGGTTCTTCTATATTATTATTCTTGTGTGGAGAGTCAATACATGTCTATACTTTGTGTGAGTGGCCTCCAAAGGATTCCATGGAATGTGTAATGGTCATGAACCTTGATAGGTTCTATAGGAGGCCTTATTATTTATAAAATAGTTAGGTTCAAGATCTTGCACAAGTGTATGAGATCAATTTAGGTATATTACCAAGTGATGGTGGTCACTTTCTAGCAACACCCGAAGGACCTAGAAAAGGTAGAGAGACTCAATATTGGGGTCATTTTGCAGTGTCTCGACTAGTACCACTGTGAGGCCAGACATCACTCATTTTTCATTCATGTTAGGTTCATCATGTGGATCTAACAGGTTCTAATTAGGTTATGAGCTGATGATGGTCAGAGGCATGCTACAAGTGTTATCGTAATAATTTTTTTCATTAATAGGGTTTGTAAAGGCATTATTTTTTGGTTCAGAGGGAGCATAGGTTATATATGGACTGATCAAACAGTAGTAGGTTGGATTAAATCATATCTGATGAGTTATATATATATATATATATATGAGTTGAGAGTAATAATGTTTTTTATAATTAATGGATTAATGATTCTAAGGTGCATTGGCATTTGGGAATTGAAGATTTGGGTTACATGGGGTATAATGAATATAGGCACCATTTCAGTTCAGTCATTTATTCGGGGCGTGAGGCACTGGGGATTATTTTAGAATCCAAGGTGATGTATGACCTCAAAGTTCTTTATGTGAAACCATATCAATGGGGACACCTATGTGGTGCAGAATGTGAATGGGTGTCTCATATGACACGATATAACCAAATGAGGTATATGTGTGAATATACATATTGATATTAAAATGGAGTCCATCAATGGTCATTGGACAAGTAGATTGTTTGAGATTTGGAAGGGGTGGACGATGGTTGGTCACTTATATCGAGGGATCCACCTTATGGTTAGTTTTATGGTACCCTTAAGACTAGGGTAGTCTAGATTTCATCTAAAAGGATACATAAGTATTGAATAATTTCTATTTTTTCATATATTACAGATTATATATGGTAAGCTAAAGAAGGTTGTATCCTCTTGGGTTTAAAGGAGTTGTTGAAAATAACTCCAATTTATAATTTCCCAATTATTGGTGTGTTTTTTTGAATATTCTAGATCAATACTCAAATATGAGAGTTCCATATGCTTTATATTAGGCTTTTTTATTTTTTAGAGGCATGGAGTGTTGCAATGGTGAAAAGAAGGAGTTTTGGGAGCATCATAGATCAAATGTCCATCTTTTGTGTTGTAGGTCAGGGCTTATGGATTATGGTAAACCATGGAGCCCCAATCATGTAACCATGATGATCATTTTGATCTGTCATAGGGTTTGGGTAAACCGTGCATGTGAGGAACACGACCCTCATAGGATATGTAATGGCCCAGACCTCCCTGGTCCATTACTTTGTGAAAATGTGGTGTTGGAGGTGTTCCGGGAGGTCAAGGTGACTTATCCCCCAGCCGCTGCCTACCGGTAGCTCGGCCTACCGGTAGCTGCTGCCTACCGGTAGCTGCTGCCTACCGGTAGCTCGGTCTACCGGTAGCTGCTGCCTACAGGTAGCTCGGTCTACCGGTAGCTGCTGCCTACCGGTAGCTCGGTCTACCGGTAGCTGCTGCCTACTGGTAGCTGCTGCCTACCGGTAGCCGCCACTTACCAGTAGCTGGGTTTACCGATAGCCGCGGCGTACTGGTAGCTCGGTATACTGGTAGCCGCAGTCTAGCAGTAGCTCGACTAACACTTTGCCAAATTTCTAGTTCTGGGAACAATGTTTCCAGTTTTATGAACAGTATCGGTAGGTGAACAGTGTTTCTATCGGTGAGGTTCAGTGAACAGTGTTTATATCGGTGAGGTTTAGTGAACAATGTTTCTATCGGTGAGGTTTCATCGGTGGACTTCTATCGGTAGACTTGAGCAGTGTTTCTATCGATGAGGTTCTATCGGTGGACTTCTATCGGTAGACTTGAACAGTGTTTCTATCGGTGGACTTCTATCGGTTGACTTGAACAGTGCTTCTATCGGTGAGGTTCTATCGGTGGACTTCTATCGGTAGACTTGAACAGTGTTTCTATCGGTGAGGTTCTATCGGTGACCTTCTATCGGTGGACTTGTACAGTGTTTCCAGAATCCTAAGAGCTACCGATTCCATACTTTTCCAAATTTTGAGTATGTGAACAGTGTTTCCAGCTTCGCAAATTTGACGTTTTCTTTGACGTAAAATACTTTTAAAACCTCATTTTAAGGACTTTAAGGCCGATTCAAAGGCCATAAATCCTATGTTAATTATTCCTAAGTCTGGGATGTTTTTACTTGGTCAAAACGCTTGGGTTAAAGCGATCCGTTTTTAATGGAGAATAAATCGGATCTTAAACCGTCGCCTCTCTAATTTATTTTTTTAAAAGGGAACGAGATATCTTTCTTCGTTGTTCTTCCTCCTGGTTCTCATCTACGAGACGCTAGAACCTTGCAATCATTCCCGTAGGAGTTTCACAATCAAACGTTACTCGGATCAGTTCTGCTCTGTTTGATGCAACCAAGCTGTGTCGATCGTTCTTCCATATAAGGTGTGTTTTATCATCGTTCCTTCGGGGATCACCTTATATTGTTCTTCCTTCCATATTAGCATGTAATCTCCATGGTTCTAATGGGTTTTCTTGGGGTTGGTTGGTAATGTCGTACCATGGAATCCTCCGGTGGATGCAGCTGTTGTGAGGAGAAGAGGACTGTGACCCGTTGTGTGGATAAAGGACGTCAAGAACTCTTCGAGGTAGGGGATTCATGGCTTCTCTAATTGTTTATGTTCAACTGTAGAATTAGCATGATTTAACCCTTTGGATCACAATGAAATTGACCTAATTAAATACTTGAACCGGATTAAAAGAATTGGTTGATCGTATGTTGTTGCTTTGTACAGTGATAACGGTTTTCCTCATGTTTTCCTAGATAGAGTGATATCTATGATTTTCTTTAATTAGTTGCTCGTTCATGATGGAAATTGATAAAGAACGTAAAGCCGGAATTATTTGTTAAATAATTGGCAAAAGATAAAGAGGCATGTTAATGAATATGTTAATTCAAGATGGATTAAAGAACTATTAGTTCGATAATTTCAAAAGGGTTTTGAGTTACCCTCTTGCTTGTAAGGATGAATGCCTTGTGGTTTGAAGCTCTGAGTGCTCATCTTGTATGAAGGCTGAGTGCCTTGTTAAAGGTCCGAGAGCCCATTTTGTGATCATTAATTTCCTTCTGCTTGTGATTTGATGTGAGCCTGGATGGCTGTTGTGATATGTGGAGGCATGGGGACTTGTGGTTGTGGCAGCGGATGACGCCTAGTGTGGCGAGATGCATCGGTTTATGCATGTGGGTGTTGGGGAGGACACCAAGGATGATGGTATGAGATGAATGTGATGGTTTGATGTTGGTGGTTTGGTTTGGTTGTTTTACTTATTTACTTTTCCCCGCTGCTCAAGGCAGCTGGTTTTGCTTACCCTCTTTCCGAAGGAGGCGAAGACACGCGGGGTATGCCACGTGCTTTCCGTGTTTAGCCTCTCGATGGAGGATGGGTATAAGCTCTTGCTATAGGCGGCAAAGACTCAACGGGTAGTATATCTACTCACCGTGTTGAGCCCTTTGTGTTTAGTAGCATAGGATGCTTTTCTAGAATGCCTGGGAATATGGGGAAGGTAATTCCATAATGAAAGTTTGTTTAAATGGTGATAATCCACGGGGATGGAGAAACTGGAATTTAATAGTGATGTGAATCCTAAAAAGGAGCAGTTTTTGAATGTGATTCCAATTTAGTTTAATGTGGTAAATTTCTCATGGTTAATTAATGTTTAAAGAATTAATTAACGTACAGTGGAACTGATAAAATGAGAATGGAGTAATCTAATAAAGCTCTTCAAATGGTTGTGTGCTTATAGTATACCTAGTCTTAGAAGTAGCATCCTGGAGTCTGAGAGACGTTAGCTGCAGTTGTGCCTATGACTAGGTAATGCCCATAGTGTGGTTGTGAGTTATATATATTCTGTACTTTTTGTGTTTCTATACGCTACTCCACCCTATCGGTAAGGGAAACTGACACCCCGGGGATTCTGAGCCCTGGGGAGGTGTTTTCCCCAACATTCTGATGGGAGGTTGAATGAATGACTACCCCCTTTGGTCCCGCTCTCTTCTCTTGGTAGATACTTGTGCCATGAGGCACAGCGGTTAGTTACCCCATATATGTGTGTAGAGGGCTGTAATGGCTTGTGGTTATTCACGCACATATATTCTGGATATAGTATCATATGGGCTACTATAGGTGTAATGTGTATAGGCTATGATGGCTTGAGGATCCTTACTCGGAGTATTGGTTGTAATGGCTTGAGGTATTATACCCGATGTATGATACACGTTATGCAGGCTGTGGTGGCTCCCGGAAACTACCTGGTTACTTTTGGTTGTGAGGACGGTGTGGTTCTTCGCCCAGGTATCTGCGGACAAGCCTATGTGGTGCACGAGGTGCAGATTGTGGATATTAGCCCAGGTGTCTGCAGGCAATCCTTTGGAGAGAGATGCACATGACGTATGTTGTTGGGGAAAAGCGGCAAACCAGTGGGGAAGTAGTAGCGGGGTACCCTTGATATTCTTTACTATATGCTATATTCTTGTACGCGTTACTTGGTGAGAGTAGCCATGGTGAGGTTGGGAACTTAGTATACTTGTTTAGGTAACGAGTTAGTTTCACTTGTTGTTCACTGGTCATTAGCATACTTTCTTTACTTTTGCACGAGAGGCTTGGGGAGGATCCTACTGAGTATACTGTTATACTCACCCTATGTACATATAAACTTTTTTTCAGGTCACTTGGAGCAGGTTGGAGATCAAGCTGGTTACTACTAGCTTGCGGTTGGAGGAGTTGTTCGGGCTTGTGGTCGCTGCCGTTTCACTTTCTTTTGGGTACTTTGAGTTTTCCCCCTTTCAGTTGTAGTACTTTTGCATGACATTTCATATATGTACTTGGTTTCCTTTTATATCTCAGTTCTATGTTGGAGTTGATTGGAGTCTATTCTATCTCTCTCTTCTGCATGTGTTCTCTTAGAGGGTAATGCCTCCCATTTGTATGTTATTATACCCTCGGTGCTAGTCGCCAACCCGGGGCCTACTGGAGGCGGGACTCGGGGGTCATTATCTCCCTTTTCACATTGCCGGACCAGGATGGGTACACTTTGTGGGGAGGGGGTTGTGACAGAGTGGTATCAGAGGTCTGGTTGAGGGATAGGATGGAGTTGGAGTTGATTGGAGTCTATTCAATCTATCTCTTATTCTTGTGTTCTCTTAGAGGGTAATGCCTCCCATTTGTATGTTATTATACCCACGGTGCTAGTCGCCAACCCGGGGCCTACTGGAGGCGGGACTCGGGGGTCATTATCTCCCTTTTAACATTGCCGACCCAGGAGGGGTACACTTTGTGGGGAGGGGGTCGTGACAGAGTGGTATCAGAGGTCTGGTTGAGGGATAGCATGGAGTTTGGAGTTAGGAACAGGTGAGGATGCATGGGATGGTAGGGAAATAGTGTCATTCATGTTTAGTAAGTGGGGTAAACACTGGAGACCGGCAGAGACATAGGCGTTCAGGGCCCCCTATGATCCGTTGCACGGACCTTTAAGTTTACGGTGGCTACTAAACAATGTGATACTGGTTGCAGGGTAGAGACCTAGGAAAGGGTCATGCATCATTATTCTTTGCGCCTGTGTTTGAATGGGTAGACCTTGGGACAGGTAACCTAAAATTAATAAAACAAAATAATTAATTAATTAATGTTGAGTCTTCCATATTCCAGGCTTAGGAGCTCTAACAGTTGTTATGTTACAGGTATGGCTCCAGGTCGACGTCCTCGTCAGGTTTTCACAGAAGGTGCCCAGCAGGCTGTTCCAGCATATCGCCGCCGGGTAGAGGTTGACGACGATGACACTTGGAGGAAGACACTCCGAGAGTTTCAGCGCCAGAGTCTACAGAAGTAAGAGGGCTCCGTTTCAGATGCAGTCATAGAAAACTGGTTGGAGGAGGTCGAGATAGGCTTCAGTTCGATTCGTGCTCGGAAGGAACACTGGGTGTCCTTGGTTGTGACGATGTTGCGTGGAGCAGCGAGAAAGTGGTGGTTCTTGTTCCTTGGGGATCGTGAGGAGTCAGCGATCTCATGGGAGGAGTTTAGAGATAGGTTTAGAGTCGAGTTTCTTTCATCGACTGTGAAGGCATCCAGTCGCCATGAGCTTCTTACCCTTCGACATGGGAGCTCCAGTGTTCGGGAGTTTGGAATCCGTTTCAGGAACCTTCTACGATATGCTTCAGATCTGTTACCAGATGATGAGGCCAGGGCGAGGCATTTCGAGGAGGCTTTGCGTCCAGAGATCCAACGCCAGGTCACCCCATTTATGCTGAAGACATATCTTGAGGTTCTAGCGAGGGCAGAGGTTGTTGAGAGAACTTTGACCAGGACCGGATCGTCACGAGAGGGGAATCTTCATGATTCCTCACAGAAGCAGAGCTGTGGTCTGGGGTTCTCGGTTTTCAGGACAGAAGAGTTTCCGTTCACCTGGGGGTAGGTCCCAGCCCTTCCCATCTCGTTTCTCCAGAGGTAGCAACTCTCAGACCTATGCCAAGGGACCAGGCGCTTGTTTTTCTTGTGGTGGACGTGGTCATCAGCAGCGGGAGTGCCCAACTTTTCAGAGCAGTCATCGTGCACCAGGCGCTCCACTCCAGGTTCCTCCGTTGCGGCAGTTCCAGCCGAGGCAGCAGCAGCAGGTTTCACCAGCTTTAGATCACCAGAGGGTAGATGGAGCAGGCAGAGGACAGCCCCATGATGCTCCCCGTCCTCAGAGTGCAGAGCGCAGCCGTGGTGGTGGTCGTCATCAGGGTCAGAGAGGCCGTGGAGGTGGTCGTGGTCAGCTATATGCTCTAGCGTTGCCAGCTCCAGGAGAGCCAGACGTCGTCCGAGGTACCCTTTGCTTGTTTTCTACCTTGGTGTATGCCTTGTTTGATTCAGGAGAGACACACTCCTTTATATCCCCTACCCTTGTCCATGCTTTGGGACTTGAGGTAGAGAGGCTTCCAGTGCCCTTGGCGTTGACTACGCCAGTTGGAGGTCGAGCTAGCTTGTTTGAAGTATGTAGAGACTGTGAGCTAGTGTTGGGGAATCACCGCTCTTGGGGAGATTTCCTATGTTTACGAATACAACCATATGATGTCATCCTCGGCATGGATTGGTTGTATTAGGTGTAGGCTATTGTGGATTGCTACAGGAAGAAGGTCGTTTTCTTTGATGAAGATGGAGAGGAAGTAGTGTTTGTTGGTGATAGAGATCCTCGGATGAGTCATAGACGAGTTTCATCCTTATCATCCATGATGGCTGGGATGATGCTGAGTTCTTCAGAGGTTCAACAACTGGCATTTCCTAGGGTCGTAGAGGAGTACCCTGATGTCTTTCCAGAAGAGGTTGTATCCTTACCCCCTCGACGAGAGATCGAGTTTGGGATCGAGCTACAGCCAGGAGGGTCTCTTATCTCTATGTCTCCGTATAGGATGGCCCCTTCTGAGTTACGAGAGCTACGTATTCTGCTCGATGGTCTGTTGCAGTGTGGTTTTGTTCGGCCAAGTGTGTCACCGTGGGGTGCACCAGTTTTGTTTGTGAAAAAGGCTGATGGCAGTTTGCGGTTGTGCGTCGATTATCGTCGCTTAAGAAAAGTGACAATAAAGAACCGTTATCCTCTCCCGCGGATTGATGACCTATTCGATCAACTGAAGGGTGCAAGTTGGTTTTCAAAGATAGACTTGCGGTCAGGATATCACCAGATGCGTGTAAAGGATGAGGATATCCCAAAAACAGCTTTCTGTTGTCGTCATGGGAATTATGAGTTTGTTGTAATGCCATTAGGCGTGATGAATTCTCTAGTTGTTTTCATGGGGTTGATGAATGCTGTGTTCCGTGAATTCCTGGGCATGTTTGTTGTGGTTTTCATCGACGACATCCTTGTGTACTCCACATCTGAAGAGGAGCATCCAGAGCATCTACGAGCCGTTTTGGGAGTTCTTCGCCAACATCGGTTGTTTGGGAAGTTGTCCAAGTGTGAGTTCTGGCCTCAAGAAGTTCGTTTCTTGGGACATGTTGTGTCCCAAAAGGGAGTAGCTGTGGATCCTTCGAAGATAGAAGCAGTGGTGTCTTGGCCAGCCCCCAAGACCGTGTCAGAGGTGCGAAGTTTCCTTGGTGTCGCAAGCTATTATATGAGGTTTGTAGCTAATTTCTCTCGAGTTGCGACTCCTCTGACAACTTTGACTAGGAATGATCAAGCGTTCATATGGACTGATCAGTGTCAGACAGCTTTCGAGTATCTAAAGGAGAAGTTGGTAAGTGCTCCAGTCCTTTGTCTTCCAGCGGAGGGAGTCCAATTTGATGTTTTCTGTGATGCTTCACATCTGCGGCTAGGCTGTGTTCTCATGCAGTAGAGGTCAGTTGTTTCTTATGGGTCTTGGCAGTTGCATCCCCATGAATGCAACTATTCCACCCATGATCTTGAGTTGACAGCCATGGTGTTTTCTCTAAAGTTGTGGAGACATTACCTCATTGGTGAGCACTTTGTGGTTTTCACCGATCATAAGAGTTTGAGGTTTGTTTTCTCCCAACGTGACTTGAACTTGAGGCAGCGTCGGTGGATGGAGTTCTTGCAGGAATACGACTTTGAAATATTGTATACACCTGGAAAAGTGAATGTTGTAGCTGACGCACTAAGACGAAAGATACGTAATGATGTTGTGCATGAATCTGGTGATTCTTGGAGAGTGATGGAAGAGATATCAGCTTTGCATCTTGATATGGGAGAAGTTGGGGGTAGAGGTTGTCTTTTCCAGATGACGGTGTAGTCATCCCTGATGCAGAAGGTGGAAGAGTCTCAGTTGGGTGACCTAGAGGTGGATGTTTGGAGAGACAGAGTTGTATGTGGTGAGGACCCTGATGGTTGGTCGGAGGATGAACAACACCGAGTGTTGTATCATGGCAGGCTTTTTGTTCCCTTGGCGATGCGCGAGACGATTCTCCGAGAGTTCCATAGTTCACCCTTGGCGGTACATCCTGGTGTGACGAAGATGTACCGATCCTTGAGGAGTCAGTTTTGGTGGCTTGGTCTGAAGCGTACAGTTGCAGAATGTGTGTCTCGATGTTTAGTCTTCCAGAAGGTGAAGGCCGAACACCGTGTTCCTGGTGGTCTTCTCCAGCACTTAGATATTCCTCAGTGGAAGTGGGAGGACATCTCAATGGACTTTGTTATAGGTTTACCTCGAGATCTGGGAGGAAATGATGCTATATGGGTGGTAGTGGATTGTTTAACAAAATCATCCCACTTCATAGCGATCAAGGAGTCGAGCTCAGTGGAAGTTTTGTCGAGGCAGTATCTGGAGGAGGTGGTGAGGCTTCACGGAGTTCCTAAGACGATCATTTCTGATCGAGATCCTCGTTTTACCTCCAGGGTGTGGAGAGGTCTCCAGCATGCTTTTGGTTCTGAATTATGCCTTAGCACTGCTTTTCATCCTCAAACGGATGGTCAGACAGAGCGAACCATCCAGACTCTTGAAGACATGTTGTGCTCTTGTGTTCTTGATTTTGTAGGTTCATGGGTGAAGAACTTACCCTTGGTAGAGTTCGCTTAAAATAATAGTTTTCACTCTACCATCGGTATGGCGCCGTTTGAAGCCTTGTATGGTCGGCCATGCCGTTCTCCGTTGTGCTGGACTGGGGTCGGAGAGTCAGCAATTCTCGGACCAGAACTAGTGTAGAATCCCACAGAGATGGTTCGAGTGATTCATGAGAGGATGAAGACAGCACAGGATTGTCAGAAATCATATGCTGATCCAAGAAGGAGACCTTTAGAGTTTAATGTTGGGGATCATGTGTTTCTAAAGGTGACTCCCCGTCGTGGGCAGCGACGGTTTGGTCGTGGAAGTAAGCTTTCTCCCCGGTTTGTTGGGCCTTTCGAGGTGTTAGATCGTGTTGGAGCTGTGGCGTATCGAGTAGCACTTCCCCCTCAGATGAGTCGGATACATGATGTTTTCCATGTATCACAGCTCCGTCGTTATCTTCATGATGAATCTCATGTTATCAATTGGGGAGAGATCGATATTGACGATGATGCAACCTTCGAGGAGCGACCTGTGGAGATCCAAGACCACAAGGAGAAGGTGTTGCGTGGGCGTTCTATCCCCTTAGTTCGTGTCTTGTGGCGACACGGTGGCATGGAGGAGAGTACCTAGGAGCGTGAGTCACAGATACGTGCTCAGTACCCAGAGTTGTCTAATGTTTAACTCTTTTCATGTAATGACGTTTCCTTTATGGTTAGACCTTTCATGTTTTATTTATGTACCTTTGATGTGATGTTATGTTTGAATTTTTTGGTTATGGATTGTTTGTTTCCATACTCTCGGATGTCGTAGTTTTGTTCCAGCTTTTGAACAACTCGTGGTGGTTTTCTCCTGAGAGGTATCTTATGGGGTGGTTGTTCGGACCCCTCTTTTCTTCTGGGTTGGTTTTTAATTCTCGAGGACGAGAATGTTTTGAGAGGTATCTAATGTAATGGCCCGGACCTCCCTGGTCCATTACTTTGTGAAAATGTGGTGTTGGAGGTGTTCCGGGAGGTCAAGGTGACTTATCCCCCAGCCGCTGCCTACCGGTAGCTCGGTCTACCAGTAGCTGCTGCCTACCGGTAGCTGCTGCCTACCGGTAGCTCAGTCTACCGGTAGCTGCTGCCTACCGGTAGCTCGGTCTACCGGTAGCTGCTGCCTACCGGTAGCTCGGTCTACCGGTAGCTGCTGCCTACCGGTAGCTGCTGTCTACCGGTAGCCGCCGCTTACCAGTAGCTGGGTTTACCGGTAGCCGCGGCGTACTGGTAGCTCGGTATACTGGTAGCCGTAGTCTAGCAGTAGCTCGACTAACCCTTTGCCAAATTTCTAGTTCTGGGAACAGTGTTTCCAGTTTTATAAACAGTATCGGTAGGTGAACAGTGTTTCTATCGATGAGGTTCAGTGAACAGTGTTTATATCGGTGAGGTTTAGTGAACAGTGTTTCTATCGGTGAGGTTTCATCGGTGGACTTCTATCGGTAGACTTGAGCAGTGTTTCTATCGGTGAGGTTCTATCGGTGTACTTCTATCGGTAGACTTGAACAGTGTTTCTATCGGTGGACTTCTATCGGTAGACTTGAACAGTGTTTCTATCAGTGAGGTTCTATCGGTGGACTTCTATCGGTAGACTTGAACAGTGTTTCTATCGGTAAGGTTCTATCGGTGACCTTCTATCGGTGGACTTGTACAGTGTTTCCAGAATCCTAAGAGCTACCGATTCCATACTTTGCCAAATTTTGAGTATGTGAACAGTGTTTCCAGCTTCGCAAATTTGACGTTTTCTTTGAAGTAAAATACTTTTAAAAACATATTTTAAGGACTTTAAGGCCGATTCAAAGGCCATAAATCCTATGTTAATTATTCCTAAGGCCGGGATGTTTTTACTTGGTCAAACCGCTTGGGTTAATGTGATCCGTTTTTAATGGAGAATAAATCGGATATTAAACCGTCGCCTGTCTAATTTATTTTTTTAAAAGGGAACGATATATCATTCTTCGTTGTTCTTCCTCCTGGTTCTCATCTACGAGACACTAGAACCTTGCAATCATTCCCATAGGAGTTTCACAATCAAACGTTACTCGGATCAGTTCCGCTCTGTTTGATGCAACCAAGTTGTGTCGATCGTTCTTCCATATAAGGTATGTTTTATCATCGTTCCTTCGAGGATCACCTTCTCTTGTTCTTCCTTCCATATTATCATGTAATCTCCATGGTTCTAATGGGTTTTCTTGGGGTTGGTTGGTACTGTCATACCGTGGCATCCTCCGGTGGATGCAGCTGTTGTGAGGAGAAGAGGACTGTGACCCGTTGTGTGGATAAAGGACGTCAAGAACTCTTCGAGGTAGGGGATTCATGGCTTCTCTAATTTCTTATGTGCAACTGTAGAATTAGCATGATTTAACCCTTTGGATCACAATGAAATTGACCAAATTAAATACTTGAACCGGATTAAAGGAATTGGTTGATCGCATGTTGTTGCTTTGTACCGTGATAACGGTTTGCCTCATGTTTTCATAGAGAGAGTGATATCTATGATTTTCATTAATTAGTTGCTCGTTCATGATGGAAATTGATAAAGAACGTAAAGCCGAAATTATTTGATAAATAATTGGATAAAGATAAAGAGGCATGTTAATGAATCTGTTAATTCAATATGGATTAAAGAACTATTAGTTCGATAATTTCAAAAGGGTTCTGAGATACCCGCTTGCTTGTAAGGCTGAATGCCTTGTGGTTTGGAGCTCTGAGTGCTCATCTTGTATAAAGGCTGAGTGCCTTGTTAAAGGGCCGAGATCCCATTTTGTGATCTTTAATTTCTTGCTGCTTGTGATTTGATGTGAGCCTGGATGGCTGCTGTGATATGTGGAGGCATGGGGACTTGTGGTTGTGGAAGCGGATGACGCCTAGTGTGGCGAGATGCATCGGTTTATTCATGTGGGTGTCAGGGAGGACACCAAGGATGATGGTATGAGATGAATGTGATGGTTTGATGTTGGTGGTTTGGTTTGGTTGTTTTACTGCTTTACTTTTCCCCACTGCTCAAGGCAGTTGGTTTTTCATACCCTCTTTCCGAAGGAGGCGAAGATACGCGGGGTATGCCACGTGCTTTACCTGTTTAGCCTCTCGATGGAGGATGGGTCTATGCTCTTGCTATAGGCGGCAAAGACTCAACGGGTAGTATATCTACTCACCGTGTTGAGCCCTTCGTGTTTAGTAGCATAGGATGCTTTTCTTGAATGCCTGGGAATATGGGGAAGGAAATTCCATAATGAATGTTTGTTTAAATGGTGATAATCCACAGGGATGGAGAAACTGGAATTTAATAGTGATGTGAATCCTAAAAAGGAGCAGTTTTTGAATGTGATGCCAATTTAGTTTAATGTGGTAAATTGCTCATGGTTAATAAATGTTTAATGAATTAATTAACGTACAATGGAACTGATAAAATGAGAATGGAGTAATCTAATAAAGCTCTTCAAATGGTTGTGTGCTTATAGGATACCTAGTCTTAGAAGTAGCAGCCTGGAGTCTGAGAGACGTTAGCTGCAGTTGTGCCTATGACTAGGTAATGCCCATAGTGTGGTTGTGAGTTATATATATTCTGTACTTTTTGTGTTTCTATATGCTACTCCACCCTGTCGGTAAGGGCAAATGACACCCTGGGGATTCTGAGCCCTGGGGAGGTGTTTTACCCAACATTCTGATGGGAGGTTGAATGAATGACTACCCCCGTTGGTCCCGCTCTCTTCTCTTGGTAGATACTTGTTCCATGAGGAACAACGGTTAGTTACCCCATATATGTGTGTAGAGGGCTGTAATGGCTTGTGGTTATTCACGCACATATATTCTGGATATAGTATCCTATGGGCTACTATAGGTGTAATGTGTATAGGCTATGATGGCTTGAGGATCCTTACTCGGAGTATGGGTTGTAATGGCTTGAGGTATTATACCCGACGTATGATACACGTTATGCGGGATGTGGTGGCTCCCGGAAACTACCTGGTTACTTTTGGTTGTGAGGACGGTGTGGTGCTTCGCCCAGGTATCTGCGGACAAGCCTATGTGGTGCACGAGGTGCAGATTGTGGAGCTTAGCCCAGGTGTCTGCGGGCAAGCCTTTGGAGAGAGATGCACATGACGTATGTCGTTGGGGCAAAGCGGCAAACCAGTGGGGAAGTAGTAGCGGGGTACCCTTGATATTCATTACTATATGCTATATTCTTGTATGCGTTACTTGGTGAGAGTAGCCATGGTGAGGTTGGGAACTTAGTATACCTGTTTAGGTAACGAGTTAGTTTCACTTGTTGTTCACTGGTCTTTAGCATGCTTTCTTTACTTTTGCACGAGAGGCTTGGGGAGGATCCTACTGAGTATACTGTTATACTCACCCTATGTACATATAAACTGTTTTTCAGGTCACTTGGAGCAGGTTGGAGATCAAGCTGGTTACTACTAGCTTGCGGTTGGAGGAGTTGTTCGGGCTTGTGATCGCTGCCGTTTCACTTTCTTTTGAGTACTTTGAGTTTTCCCCCTTTCAGTTGTAGTACTTTTGCATGAAATTTCATATATGTACTTGGTTTCCTTTTATATCTCAGTTCTAAGTTGGAGTTGATTGGAGTCTATTCTATCTCTCTCTTCTGCATGTGTTCTCTTAGAGGGTAATGCCTCCCATTTGTATGTTATTATACCCTCGGTGCTAGTCGCCAACCCGGGGCCTACTGGAGGCGGGACTCGGGGGGTCATTATCTCCCTTTTCACATTGCCGGCCCAGGAGGGGTACACTTTGTGGGGAGGGGGTCGTGACAGGATATCTTCTATTATTTAAGAGGGACTGTGAATATTTTGTTCATGGTTTGGGAAAAACATCCACCAGATGTGGGAATCAAGTATTTTTGATGGATCACGATACTGTAGCTTTCATGGTTTGCACAAGGATTGGAAAACTGTGGGATTAAACCTTGTGGCCAATTTCATATTGATCTACCTCCTCCATCATTACTCATATTTCTAATTTTTTTTAATATTTCAAATGTATATTGGTAAGGATAAATCTCATCCCGACCTCTTCATCATTTCTCCATCACCTCTTAGAGTAAAAAATCAGTTTTAGTTTTGTTATAGATTTTCATGACATATGATGGAAACATAAATATACAACAATACTATTTGAATTAAATCTTGATATTAGACATGACTATATCTATTTTTTCAACGTATGTGGTGCATTCCTAACATTTTGTATTCAATGTCGATTTTGGGGTATATATTTTTTCAATTATTTTTTATTTTCAGAGAGACCCATTTGATACTTGTTGCTTCATATCCAAATGATAGTGTGACCCTATGGGATGCTTATGTGAAAGTCTAACAACTATTCACTTGAGCGAGGTCGGTATATAAGTCGTTGCTCCATTGGGTGATTTGGATAGGGGTACCAAATCCTTTTAAAAGGACTTTGTTTAATTGATTTCATTTGGATAAACCAATCTGATACATTTAATACCTCTATACAAGTTTGTTATATTTTTTCAGTTCTGAAATTATATATAATTTATTATAATACTTTCCCAATGTGAGGTTCATATTATTTTCATACTTGGAATTAAAATTCAAGGAAATCTCAGTTTAATCGAATGTTAATTATTTATATATAATTTCTTGTGATTTATAGAAGAGAATATTGGGTTCATGATGGGATGGACCCAAAATAGTGGTGTTAGGCCATCATGATAAAGGCGGTGAGGGTTGTCTAGTTGGGATTTCCCGAATTACTTGAGTAATGAAATCGCCGGTCTGGAATCAAGGATGTCGGATGTGAAGGTGAGGCTATCAGGTTGCGAATAACACATGATACTAGATTTCATGGACATAAGAATGGAGAAATATGGTTGCAGGGATGAGGATACATGGTTGAGTCATGTGCAATTTGTTTGACTCCATGATAAGGTGGGTTTGATCAGTCATGGCGCTAGATGCCCCTCATAATGAAAATTAGGAAATTATTTTGGGTTTATTTCCGTTAAAAGTCCCGTGGATGTTGATGAGACTATGAATAACAGTGAAGAGGCTATCAGTTTGAGGATACTGTTCCATTTGATTGAGGTTGTGGGCCTGGGTTTTTTGAGGAAAGAACTCATTGTTCTTCACAACATTAGACTACATGCCAAAAATCTCTTTGAGGAGGGATATGGGTGACCTAATACAAATGATTTGTGCATGAATTCAGGATGTTAATTAATACTGACGCACAAGGTATCCAGATTCATGAGATTCTAGTTTAATTGAGATGAAATGAAAGTTAAGGAATAACCTAGACTTAGAATTATGTGTAACTTGGGTCATGGGGAAAGGACCCTCTTTTCACCTAGATTCATACATTAGATGTGGCAGGTAATGGTTTTCTATTTTTGTTTACTACCCAGTATTTCTGTTTTTTCTAATTAAATTGATCTTAATTAACATAGTTTGATACATCACTCAATTAAACAAT
This sequence comes from Viscum album, assembly GCA_963277665.1. Classification (NCBI taxonomy): domain Eukaryota; kingdom Viridiplantae; phylum Streptophyta; class Magnoliopsida; order Santalales; family Viscaceae; genus Viscum; species Viscum album. Next base: position 394,403,858 of record OY728146.1, read on the forward strand.
TATATTAAGTATGAAACTGTGTTTGGTATCCTACTATATCTTGAATCACACAATTCATGTGTCCTCAAGATAAATGTAGAATACATGTTATTACATTAAGGTAATGGATCAGGATTAAGAGTTTTTTCATAGTAGATACTTTACATGGAGGTTGGGATGATACCTTTAGTTCTTCTGGAGTAGGAGTTATACTTTTGTTTACCATTTATATATTGTATCATTAGGATTATTTTGTATATATGTACTATTGGTTAGTCATTAGGGACCATTCTGTTTATTTTCTTGCATGAAATGTTATTACCGTATGAATTTTTATAGTTTTAGTGAAATAATTGTTGTGGTTGGTATACATAAATCTGTGGCATGTTGATTTAAATTATACTTATTCAATTTATTTTTTCCATCAACTATTTTTTAATGTATGTTGTTAAACCATTGGTGGGTCTAGTTAGTGTATTATGACTCCAAACTTTTTGCTACTAGTTATATATACATATTCAAACCACTATTGTTTTCATTTTTAGAGTCTATATCATCCAAACTTTTCCACATTCACTCCCTCAAAACTAGTTGGTAGCATTTGGTATTTTGAGAGGTTCACTGATGTCCTGGTGGCCTACATTCCTAGAATCACAATTTGTGTTGCTATTATTGTGGATATGACACAAATAATGACATATATAGTTTTAGTATAATTAATTATAATAAAATAATAATAATGTGTCACATAATGACTAAGAATAATTATATAATTAATTTTTATGATAAAAATATGAGTACTGACAAAAAAAATAATAAATTTCTGCTAAAAGGCTAGTGGTGGGAGTAACATAAAATCATCGATTAATATGTTATTTAATATATCAAAAACACAATATATTACATACCCCTAGACATAGAAAATAGAAGTAAATAATAAAATCTTTTACTTTCACAAAAATATGTTAAACTTTTATTATTTACAATTTAGGTTGTGTAAACAAATTCAATCATCCAAAAAGAATTCCACAAAAAATGTATAAATTAATATAATGTCAAAAAAAATTAATTTTTCATAGGAAAATTTTTAATTGAAATTTTTTCCACCAAAATATATCACCACACACAAATAATATAAGATAAATTATAGAGGATCACTCATTCACTCACAAAATTGAAAATAAAAGAATTTGTAAAATATTTAATAATGTATTACATATTCTATATTGATAAATAATCAAGAGGTAATTTAAGAGGGTTTTCAGTGGCCATGATATGGCTATAAAATAATTTTGAGATGATATAAAAAGTGGGAGAAATGCCAATATGGAAAAAATAACAATTTTCCAAAATGAGACAATGAATGGAATAAAAAAAATACAAGGGTCTGAATTTTTCAATAAGGATAATAGTGGGAGTGAGATATAGATAAATTTTCTAGTGGGTGAAATGATGGTATATTTATTAGAAACCTCTATTGTCCCAAATACATATGAAAGCATGATACCTATGTTTTTTCATTAACTTTATTATTATTGAAAAATTCACAAAGTCAAATTAAAAAAATCATCCCTCTACAATTGTTTTATCTTTTTTGGACATTATATTTATTAGTTAAAATGGATTAAATGGTTGAGAAAGTTAGATCTTTGGACCATCCAAGAAAAACCCTATTCTTTTCCACTTTTTGTTTTTTTATTAGATCACATTTTAAATTTTTATCAAAATTTAAAATGGATTATAGAAAATGAATTAACAATAACTGAATTCCCAAACATCACCAAAATAAAACCTCTCCACCACACGTAAATTAATCAATTATATGAGGAATACGATGAAATATTCAATATCTTTGAATATGAGACAGAATTAATATCCATTCCCCAACACATAAATTCTTATAAATCATGAAATTAGAATCCATTTAAATGCTGGGTGGGAAAAGGTTTATTTTTCATATGATCAATATATCTAAAAAGGTTTTACGAGGCATGAAGGTTATTATAAAAGGAAAATAGATGTATCGTTAATGGTATAATATTTATATATGAATACTATGTGGTTTAGAAAATACTACTACCATATTAACTATCAATATGGAGAAATTAATCCCCGTGGTCCAGAAAACAAATAATCAAAACTATTAGTTAGAAATACAAAATATGAGAACATGTTCATAATTAACATTAAAATAAATGTAGATATTTTTCCTCCTATTAAAGGAAAATTTATTTTAAAATTAAAAAAATTTACCATTCCAATCGGAATTTTCATGATTAATTTTTTTAGAAATGATTAATAGAGAAATAATACAATATTAAATTTAAAATCTATATTTGGACTCGCCCTTATATATTGAAAACTTATAAAATTATTTGGTCAAAAATTCATTTTTTATGTACTATTTATCTTTCCAGTGTAGCCTTTTGTGGGTTATTTTTGAAGAAAACCAAAAAATTGTGAGTAATTAAAATTAAAATATGGATAAATATTATTATAAAAAATTGGTAGATAATTTTTTATTAAATTTGGAGTGATAATAAAGAGATATATAGAGGGAGGGATGTAGAGGAGAAGATAAGAGTATAAGAGGTAGTGTGAGTTAAAGGAGAAGAGGGTCCACTACAGTAGATTTTTTGTATATCTATATTATTCTAATGGTGTGAAGAATATAGTGGAAGATGACTCAATGATTGTATATGTAGTTCCCTAGACGTTTTTAATTTCTTACAGATTCTTTATATTAGTTCTATTAACCTTGAATATCTTTTTCTATTATTGTTTAGAAATTAAATATTCCAAATGGGTGAACATTCCTAATAATAAAAGTCCATCCCAATGAGAATTAATTTTACCATGGTTAATTTAAAATCAATTATAGAATATAATTACCTTTCACCTTCATGGTATAATTTTTAGGCTATTTTTATGGATTACCATGACTTTTTATCTCTAGAAATTTGGAATCTTGTATGAATCAAGTAAAATATCGTCCAATTAATTCATCTTCATTACTATCTTTTAATGTAATTATTAAAAATCATAATTACTTGACTTAAAAAAATAAATTAACTTATTTTGAAATAAATATTGTAAATTAATCACTTTACCAAACAAATCTTAAGTTTAAAAATCCCAATGGGTTTTATATAGGTAGTTTGATTCGCCCAAACATCCTCAACATGTACCTCAGAAGAGACATTTCCAATACGACTAATAATTCTCTCAGAGACATATACCTCATCTTTGTTTGAATGTGTAATCCATGAATTTTTTTTGGTTGTCATGCATTTTATTTTTTGTAAAAAACCAATATTTATCAAAATATATTATGTGGATTGATTATAAACATATATTCTTATGTCGCATATAATGGAATTTGGGACACCATATTGACAGGGGATTTGGGTTTCAAAAAAATCACTAAAATTATATGAACCATCTTTTCTAGTAGATTATGATTTGTCCCACCTAGAAGTATAGTCACCTAATATAATAATGTATGTGAATCCATCATAATGGAAAAGTTTCCCATGAAATATATGACCCAAATAATGAAGAGATAAGTGAATATCAAATAATTTTCATGAGGTACTTTTTGTTCCAATTTTTTCTCTTAGATGAAATGAGTGGAATAAAATCATGATTTTTTAATATTAACCATTATCAATACATCAAATATTCACTTTGGTATCCCTAGTTTTTGAAAATTCATTATCATCACAAACATTGTATTTTGTATCAATTTTATCACCATTTTTATTCATGAATAATAATAATGGAAAAAATTAAAAACATAACAATAAACTGTTGGTCCATACCGTGGTTATTTATTAGTAAGGGATGTGAGTATTTTAATGAAAATTTCAAATAAGGGATTTTAAAATCAATGTAATGTAAAATTATACAAAACTGTTCATCTATAAGGTTTTTTTTCAATTCCATCTTTAGTTTCATGGTGATAATCATGGAATATCATGATCCAATTTTATAGACTCGATTTTGTAAAAAAAAATACATACTAATAATGGTAATGATTATTGTTATATAAAATGATGAGTTTTTAACCAATGAAATGTGAATAAAACTTATAAGGGAAATGTAATAGCTAAAAGTTAATTTTTAGTGATTGTGAAATGTGATTTAGATTAACCAAATGTTATTGAGGATGAATTTTTGAAACTGTTAGTTATTTTTTGTCGTTCAAAAATTACATCCCTTATAGACTACTTACAAGAAGCACACTTCAATTAAAATATTATGTACTAAACTAGTGGTTCGATTCTCCAGGATAAAGTAAGTAAAATTTTGAGTTCAATTACTACACACATGATAGCCTCTGAAAATATAATTTAATATCATCCATCAGTAGGATAACTAGTGGGATGAAAATTATATTCATGTTCTAGATGAATAAATGATAATAAACTACAATATAGAATAAAATAAATCACATTAAATATTGAATTGATCCATTATTTCATCCATTCAATTATCAATTAACACAAAAATATTCCTTTTATACACCTCCGATATGTTTTTGGATAATTGAAATAGTGAAAAAATTATTCAATATTAAAAATTTCCAGTACAGAAAGATTATTTTGTATTTTATTATTCATGCGATATGATTGAATTTGGAAGTAATAATTGTATCCATAAAAAATGAAATAATGTAAATTTTTTACTATTAATTCTATCATTTTATTCACTAGTTGAATTATGCACTGATATTTTCATGTTTTGACATTTAATTTATGATATTCAATAAAAACACACTGTTTGTTTTTAATCAAATTATGACCACATTTCCATGTCCATTAGAGACAAAATTTGTCCCACCCTTGAAAGGCATAATAAGAATTAGACTAACCCACTATCTATCATAAAATTTGTTTATAATATATTCTTAAGGAATCATAGAAATTCCCTCAATATCAACGAAAATTATGAGCATATTTAGTTTTTGTTGAGGTTGGATGATTGGATTGGGTGATTTATCTGGATGCATGTGATGAATTAAAATGTAGGTGTTGATTCATGTTATATCATCTAGGGTCAATATTAAGGTAATAATGTTTTCACAATATAATTAGAAAGATTATTAATCCTTAATTTCAGAATGTTATGAACAGATAATAATTGGTTAAGACTTATCATGGAAAATAAATGAATACTTAACATGTGTATGAAGTGATTTTATATCATTTTCCTCCTTTATATGTGTATTAGAAAATTAATAATAGACGAATGGAATCAAATTGGGTTATATTCCATTTTCTCAATAAAATATAATGTAGATAAGTAGATATCAGAGGTGTTATGAGAATACTAAGAGTTATTAGATCATTTAGATAGGTTACATTTATAAATGAATAGTGAAGATAATCTTATCAATTTATATGTTTTTTATCATGGTAAAAATTTTAGAAGATCTTCTATCAATATAAGATGTGGAGATTTATATAATAGAGTAAAAAAGTCTCTCAAAGGAATCCTCTTAATCAGTAATAGTTAATGTAAATTGATCCCCTTATTGTTATCACATGGTTTGAAAAATGTTATACTCTATATGTCAATTAAGAAATTATATTGATATGATTATTGAATGGATATAAATTTTAGTTATATTTTTCATGAGGAAAATAATGCCAAGAATAATTTTAGTTCAAGAAATCGATGTATCACCTTCAAAGTCAGGGACATAGAAACCATCTGTAAGATAAGATCATTAACTCGTAAAAGGGCATATTTGATTATTACCTTAATAATAATAGTGATCCAATTGTATAACTAGATGAAAAACATTAAATGAATGGGGACTTGGAAAATGAAATTGAATAATTACATAGAAATATAATTCATTAGGGTATACTAGGTATAGTAGTGCCCCACAAATTTTGGAACTCCTAATTTTCCATGGAAACATAAATGCCCTAGGATGCTTTCACTTCATTGTAATTGACAACTGTGTTGAAACTATATCAATTAATCTAGGATGCCACAAATTATTCCACAATTCTCCAAGAAAATTTTCACTTATTTGGATTTTATTGAAGGAATCAAAAAGTGAAATGTTTACATATACATGTCCAAAATTTCATTAATTTTAGATGTAGTTTTAAATATTCTCTCTACATTATAGTTGGATTGAGGAAATGGGATTTGGTTCCATTGAGGGTGGTAATGGATGAATGAGGGTGTCTTCAGGTTCTTTTTTCAGAAATTTTTTTCATTATCTTACTCAATATAAAATGTGTATTTAGAGTATTAATAATGAGGCACAAAAAATTTCTTTCCAGATCATAGTAACGTAACAAATGCTTAAACGGTAGCGTTTGGAAAATGTGAATCTACGAGTTGGGATGAATTTTCTTTCATCATAGAGATTATGTGTGATAAAAAATGACTAATTTCTTTCTATTATTTTATTATTGAATTTTGGAAGCTTATAAAATCATCAAAACCCATTTTTGAATATATCTTGGAACAAGTGTTGTGTAACAAATTGGTATTTCCCTAATTTTTGTTCTTTTGAATTTGATTGAATTGAGTTAGAAAATTTGAAGGCTCAATTGGATATTAGAATCATTGTGCAAGAGGATTTCACCATAAATGTTGAGGATGAATAGTATATGTATTTTGGATTTCACTATAAGCTTTATTATGTTAGTTTTTTATTTATTTTGAGAATGGATTTGATGAGTTTGACATAGGGGGTTATAATAACAAATTTTTGGATAGAAATCTCTACGAGGATTACTTGTATAAGAGTAGGGATCCTGGTTTGTTTTTTGATTTTATAATAAAATAATGTGGTTGTGGAGGGAAGTTCTTACTTTGAAAAAAATAAGACATAAATACATTTGGACATGATGAATAAGATGGATCATCTTGATTTTTTTAACATGTTTATATTGGATGAAATTGTGAGACACAAATTTTACAGTTTTCGTTAGGTCTATAGAAATGATATTATATAGAAGATGATGTTGGGTATTTAGAACCCAATAATAGTTGATATAAATTACTGATTATTTTACTCATACTCTATATCATCTAGTTTTTATATTAATATTCTTATCATTGAATTGTTTGACATTAGTTTGTGATCAATTTTTTAAGTAAAACATTTTTATTCCATGTATGTAATGAGATCCCATGTAGCTTGATTTTTTAAATAAGATCATGACCATATGAAGCATATATTGGATTTCTATCCATGGTCAATGACTCCACCTAAAACTATTTTATCAATATTTGAATTGGGATTTTCAGGTGTGGGATCATATCTATGATATTTTTGAACATCTATCTTTATTATCAGATACATTCAATATGAAAATGAAAGATACCAATTACATACATTAATATACAAGTAGATTGATAAACATAAAAAATTTATATAATGATATTTTTCATGTGTTTCAATGAATTCAATGAACTATGAGGATTTTAGTTGATACTTATATCTGATGACTTGTAAATGTATGAAGGGAATGATCGATTTTTTATATATTCTCAAGAACCTACTTGAAATTTCATTTTAGAACACTACACTTCGATCTATATAAGATAAAGAAATAGTTCCACATCAACATAACCCTAGAATTGTTGAAAAATCTGAATCCAACCCGATTTGAGTTTCTAATCATTCATATTTTTTGTTATTTAATAACAAGGGTTTTTTAATTCATATTAGGGTTAAAAGCTGATTTAAACTATTTATTATCTAGTATTGTCTTTATCTTGATCATTTGAATAGAAAATATTTTAATTTCACCAGATGGTGGTACTTAGGTGAAATGTATTTCTCATACTTCCAGTGTCAATTAAATCCTCCAGAATTATTATGAGGAAATGAGGAATTCATTGAAATTATGAAATGACAGGGAATAATTATTTTTATATTTATTTCATCACTATATATATTATCAATTTTTAATTTTCATAAAAAAATTAAAAACATCCTCCCACACATTGCACCATCTCACAAATATTACCAAATTGACATCTTACCAATATTCACCTATTTATTTCTCAGGAGTCTTTTTTAGTTCTTGAATGCGTATAGATGGACTCTAGTTGAATCCTTGGTGGAAATACTATATTTTAGAGATAATATTTTATGTCATTTAATTGGAGATCATATATTAATAAAATTCATAGACAATAAATTAATAATATAACAATAGTACAATTATTATTGTGTGTTAATTATTAGGTGTTAAATATTTTTATATATTTGAGATTTGTGAAATATTTCATTAAATTAACACCAACATAAAAAAGATTATTCAAACTGGAAATTAAAAATATTATGGATTTAGTGAAACGATAAAATATGGAACTGATAATAGTTAATAATTAATTATGGAAGTCTATTTCGGGATTTAATAATTCATTGAATCTTCATATTAAACCAAACATTTAATTATGACATGATATCTTACGTTCAACATACACAATATTTACATATATAATATAAAAAAAGTAATTTTTCTTAATCTCTTGACATCCCCCCATGATGACCAACTCCAATGGAGGTTTTATAAGTCCAATGATACAGTTAGTAGTTTTATTATCAATTTTATGTTGATAATTTTAAAAAATTATAAAAACAATGAGATAAGACTTTTTTTACCAAACACACACATAAATGGTGTTGTGGGTTAAATATGCATAGTTATTTCATTATAAAGAGATAAAGTGTTTGCTTTGAAACATTATTAAAAATATTTTAATACAATTAATATTGAAAAATATAAGATTTATTATAATAATTAACTATGATGATGATACATGTATTGAACATCATTTGAAATTAAAATTTCCCTCAGACAATTAGAATTGAAAATTGTTAATGTATATAGAATAAAGGAGTATGGGAAAGGAATCTCAAGTAGAAAAATAATTTTTGAAGGTAATCATAGGACTTCTTATAATTGATATTTTCATTCTAACATATCCGTTTACGTGATAATGTTCCAAAACATTTCATAGAGAGGAGGGGAATATATTTATTTCCCATTATTTTTGGAATGTTTTCCTTCCAAAATATAACCTCATGTTGGGTTATCCATTTAACTATTAATATTAATGAATATATAGAAATAATGATAAAAATATTATATATATATAAATTATTAATGTAAACCCTAAATTATTTGTGGCAATTGTAATTTTGAATCAAAAGTAATGGATATTTTGAAAAAAAGTCTTCTCGTTTCTTGAATTATCTCTAATTTTTTCAATGTCAACAATGTGAATTCAATAATGGGTATTAATATTGATTAAAATTAGGACATATTATTCTAAAAAAAAATTAATATACCAATTCAATTTTACCCAAAAATTTCATATTAAATTGGTATATATACTGGTATCTGATTCAATAATTGTGAGTTTTTCATCAATCATGGAAAACATTGGGTGCGATAAATTCAAGTAGGAATTAGGAACCATTAGTTATTACATGGTCCTTGAAATTTCTATTTATGATGTAATGGAATTTCAATAGAACTATGGTTAAGTATGAGTTATTTTTTCCTTCTATAGTCATTCTAGAATGTAAAACATCCTTGCCAGTCCAGTTTCCATGGATGATTCACTGTCCCTTCTTATTTAGTATATATATTGCATTAGTTTTCTGATGTATCCAAAAAAACATTTGAATATTTTTTATAATCTGAATATGGATAACCCAAAAATAATAATCACATAATTTGGATCATTACATTGAATGAAAAAATAAAAATTTTAAATCAAGGTGCAATTGAATAAATGTGAATGATGTTCTAAATAGGATTCTATGATAAGAAATTTATCATTTACTAAAAAGTAATCATTTATAAATAAAAACCAACATATAAGAGTATCATAAAATAATAATTAAAATTTTAATATCAACCTTCTCAATGAAGTCATGAATATGTATTATCGGTTCCCAATATAATTTTTTTTATTTTAATTAATGTAGATTTGGGATCAAAACATTAGATGCATTTGAAAGGTATTTTGTCACAAAATAAATGAAATATGTCATATACTACAATTAAAATTATAGGAAAATCCACTTGATAATTAACCAATCAAACATAATCCAAAATTTTATACAATCTAATTAAATTTGGACTTGGATTCCATTTTTTACCGAAATTCAAAACAATTTTTCAATTGAAATACATTACAAAAAATGATGTCCTACCTAGAAAGAATGATCTATAATAAGATTATCTAGCTATAATTTCGTCCAACATTATGTTATCAACATATGTTGTTGAATCAAATTAATCATCTCAACCAATTAATCTACACGATATTTTCCCAACATATATCATTCAAGAAATTCATATGAAGAATCATGTATCTAATATGATATTTCACATAATTCCATAAAATGATTACTTTTTATAATGGAATATAAATTCATGTTATAAGAAAACTCATCAAATTAAATTTGAAAAACATAAAATCCATGTTAATCCATCAATATATTCAAAATAATTTCTTCTATGGTCTGAATAATTAAATCAAACTTTCCATTGTATTGAATATTAAATGTTATTTGGAAATTTTATTTTTGTTTCCAGTGACATCGAATGACCTCTCAAAAATCTAGAGTTGAATGTTGGATTATATTCATATTCAAAGGAGATAAGTACTCTATGTAGCTTTATTATATCTTGAGGATATATTTGATGAAGATAATACAAACACATAATATTTAAAATGTTATGTAAATGTGAAGATTTAGTTAGTTGATCAATAATAACAAAAAAACGTAATTACCTCGATATGTCATTAGAAATCCCAACACAAAATCCTTGGATAAATTTTACCACTTCTAATCTGTGATAATATATTTATAAAGATAAACTTTTTTTCTTTTCAAATTTATTATAAAATATATGAATGAAAATTTTCAAGGTGGTTTAAAAAATATCTCATTCCATTCGATTCCATAAGTAATACTCCTAGAAAACTATGTACATCATAGAGAATGAAGTTATAATTATTAAATTTTAACTATTATGTTCACTAAAATTATTCTCTCTTCAACATGGAATTACAAGGAATCCATAATCTCATTAAAAATGTTATCAAACTTTATTAATCCATATTATACATCAAAAACATACCTTTCATCATAGAGACTTTTTTTTTTGTAGAATATGAAATCCTTCATAGATTTCATAATTCCTTCCAACATAAATGATTATACTGAAACCTTAAATAATATAATTTAATATCTTTCCTGAAAAAGTTCATGGTAAAAAACCATCAAATCAACAACAAAAGGGTCAAGTACCAACTGTAACATTGTTAATGTATCTTTATAATTCAAAATCATTGAAACAACATTATTTTGGTTTCCATTATTATATTGAATTTTTCAGTCAGAAAACATAACCAGTTATATCCATCATCTTTTCATTGCATTTAACTATTATTTTGTTAATGATTACTTTAATTTGTTATGATCATCATATATTTTACAATTAACTCCATAAAAATTCATCCTAGATATTTTTAAATCAAAAATCACAAAAGATAATTATAAATAATATATTATATACATTAACAAGTTAGTTTTTAATTGGTGTGAATCATATAAAGTTACTTGATCATAATAATGAATGACAAGAAGTTGATAAACAATTATCCATAATTGTGATAATTTCCAAAATGGGATTATTAATCTGTCTTCCTTTTAGTTTCTAGAAAATAGCATCACAAACAATAATCAAGGGGAATTAACTTATTTAATGATTCAATGTACTCAGTGGTCTGTATAACTAAGAAATGATTCCAAAAAAAGATATAATAGTAATAGACTAATCAAAGGAAACTAGTATTACTAGTGGAATTAATATTTCATGGAAATTATTTATAATAAATTTTTTAGTCGATTCTAGAGTTATACCATTTTTACAAAAAATATTCATGGGGGAAAATTATGTTTCAACAAAAAGTAAAAAAAAGTACATTTTCCATATAGTCTTTTTTCCTTTAATGTTTTTCCCAAAAAAATCTCAGGTTTCATTAATGATCATTGTGAATTTAAAATATACAAATATATCATTTGTAAACACAAACAAAAACATATCTAAATAGTCATAGAAAACTATATTAAATATGATCCATAACTATAGATGGTTTAGTAGAAATCCCAAAGATCATAACCACAAATACATAATTTTCATATAAAGTCCAAAATTATTTCACTGGAAGGTTTTAATATTTCACTGACAATTGATGGTATTTAAACATAAAATAAACCATTGAAAAATATTATACCCTATGGAGCTAATAAATAAAATCATTGATTTTAGTGAAATTATAATTTTGATCAACATTGTTTTTATTCATTGATTTATAATCAAATCAATGATCCATATTATGACAACTAGTTCTCTAAAATGAAATATTAGCATTCAATGTTATCATTTCTGGATATATGAATATGTTTTCTAATGACACATGTAACAGGTTTTTCGATTAATAAATTTATACATGATCTATTTGATAAGGTTATTTTGAAATTGGATTAGTATAATCCACAAAACAAAAAATATACAATTATGCCATTTAAGAATAAAACTAGGAAAATCGTCAGGATATGCATCCAAATATTTATCCAATATGGGATCATTAATAATCTGAATTTTTTATTTCTATTAAAAAACACGATCCAAGTAACATTCATCTCTATCTCTAATAAATTTTTTTAAGAGAGTGGTATTTTTTTCAACGGTGTTAAATAATTTATAATATCATTTTTAGATCTAAAGAATAACACGTAATGATAAACAAAATTTCAAATAATTCCAAGAATAATATCATTCTCCAAAATGGGTAGTTAAATATATTTCCATTATAAGCAATTTAATGATTCTTATTAAGATTTATATCTATAAAAATTTCTCTAGGATATTTCACCAAAATTTATATCTTACTTTTAGGAGGGGATATTAAAATGCTTATTTAGTGGTTGAAATAATTTAATAAAAGAAACATTTCTAAATTCAAATATAGAGTTATATTTCTTCAAATAAAACAATTTACAGACCTCTTACAGATTCCTTAGATGGGAAAAAAATAAACTTTAGTAGTAGAAATTGTTTTTGAAACACATTTTTTCTTTTGATAATGTTTATTTCAAACATTATGTTAACATTTTTGGATAAAACATAGATTAATAGGATAACTCAATGAAATTAAATTATCTCACTGCTCAATTGATATTTTTTATCCCAATCAAAAATTATTCTGGAATCTTCTTAGAAACCACAAGCCCCATGAAAATTAAATCCACAAAAATATTTCTTCATTGATCGTTTCAAATATTCTGTAAATTTTTATACCTTTATTAAAATATTATGTGAGATAACTATAAATGTGTTATTTTACATCTTCTCTACTACAATCCACCATGATTTCATTCTTACTCATATCATCTTGAGAAACATAACTGTCGAAATCCCATAACTCAATATTCCCACTACAATAAATATATTTCTCTTATATTTTAAATTCATATGTGTCCACACAACTTCATAAAAATTGTTTCAATTGCGAGTGAACTATTTTAATCTTATTACAAGGTTCCTGAAAAAAAGTTGGTTCATATGTATCCAATCCTAAAAAAATTTATTCATATGAATCTACTATAACTTCCTCTAATATCAATTACAAGAATATTTTCTATATCATATGTAATAAATTGGAAAATATAAATCAGTGAAAATGTTATAGAATTTATCACATTAAATGGAGTCAATATCTTCTCCCCTCTCTTAAGTGTTATTAACCAATAACCACCATTTGACAACTTCTTTATCAAAATGATAATATCGAATTGTTACATGTTTACACTATGAAAAACCCTTGATCAAGAATATAAATTAAGAAATCATCTACCCATCCATCTACAATCACAGAATATGAAGTTCTATAAAAATATGGAGGGTTATTAGTCAAGAAATTATCAATTATTTATATGTTCTTATTTGAGGAATATGTTGGTTTTGGGTGTTGTGAAAGTGTTTGATGAGAATTTCCCAATATTTATTTTTTCCATGACCCATGATCATCCAATGATCTGAATGATGATAAACATTGTTATCCAGAAAATTGAATCAATGAAGATAGACAAAAAGAATCTTTCCAGAACATGAGAGAGAGGAAGATAACATACTAGTTATAATTAATTTAACTAAATTCTAATTACCTTTATTGAGTTCATTCATCATTGATGTATATTGTAATATATCTTTGAATCACCATTATTTCATTGTTGGATCATAGTACAGTTTTCCAATATCTATGATCCAAACGTGTTCCACAATTCCCCAGACAACACTGAAGGGATTTCTAGGTTCTAGCGTGAAAAATCCTAATGCACGTGTCATTTTAATTTTAACATGCATTCTCCTAGTTCTGGTGGAGGATAATTTGTCTCTAATACTGAGAGTGATCTTGGGGAAGAGATATCTTATGGTCTTAAAAGAATTCTCAAAATTCATTATGAATGACCTAAAAAATTGAGTCATCCAAATTAAAAAATAACATAACTAGGTATATATATCCCTTGGGATAAAGAAAATAATTTCAATAGTGCCATTAATTATTTATTTAATCCTAGAAAAAACCAAAAGAAAAAATAATAATATTATTATTATTTCTCAACGAGTGAATAAATTTTAATTCAAAAGTAAATATTATTTAATAAAATAATATTAAATATTTATTAATTTCTAATTGGACATAAAATTTTAATCCATCATTCATCCATAATAATATTCAGACCTTCAATAATTTATATTTATTTATTAAATAAATATCACTTCATTATGCACTAATAAATAATTAAATATTATATTCACTAAAAAGAAAATAAATATTAATTTAATATTTTTTTCACATTATGTTTATTTGAATAAATGGTGATGGAATAAATGAGATCAAGAATTAATTTTAATTATCTAACCACATGTCGAAATAGAAATTATTCATATTGTGAAATAATAAATAATAATAAATTATTTAACATTGATTTTGGATACACTTATTATGTGACCTGATAATCCTCTTTCAGAGTGGTATTATGCAACATAACTTAAAGGCAAATATTGCATCTATTAACATGTCAAGGAACCCATATAAAAATAATTCAATGTTATAATGTCATAATAACTCTTATGTATTCTAACTATGTAATGTAATCACTTTATTCTAATTTATCAAATCAGCAAGGTTTCGTCCAGATGTCATCAACCTATTTGCTCGATGTCTCTTTCTATGAAATTCCAAAATAAATTTTTCTAATAGAACACAATGACCATCGATTTATTTAGAATAAAAAATTTACATCAATGATCCTAGGATATCATCTTTCATTTATGAAATAAATGGAAAATCCCTTCTCACATTATTCATTAATCCAATATTACATGTGACTCAGCCAACATATCCAAATTCACATTGAACACCTATTATCACAATTTTTTCAATACATCATCATATTTGACTAATGGTAACAACATTTATAATAATAATTTCTAAGGGTTTATACATCAAACCATAGATAAGAACATCTAACGACACATATAAATGTGCATTTTCTACTAGTTGGTTTTTTTATCATAATATCCTACAGGATATTACGAAGGTAATACACAATGAGAAGGTTAATCAATGTTCTATTTCTCTGAACCCCTAATATATTATATAATTTGTCTCCCTCAAATGATATCATCTACTTAAAAAACATTTAATCATCAATTGTGTCTCAACACCTCTGGTCTCACATCAATGTAGGGATCTCCTATCACCTTTTAGGGAGACAACTTCTCTTGGGACATTATGACATACTGTAACATAGAAAAGTACAATCATGATTTGTTAATATGTAAATTAATTTTCCAAACTAGGAATAACATAATATTATACAATACAATAATGTTAGTTCTACGATGCCAAATTCAATAGACTCCATCATCTACAAGATAAAAATTTTAACAATGTTCAATATGATATCTCTCACATGATACTTATTATTCTATTGAGATATTCATTTTTAACAGGGTCCACCATATTCTCTTCCATGGTCATAATTATCACTGTAACATCATGCATTTTAAAAAAATCTTTCAAGATGTGATACTTATTGAGTATATATTATGCATGTTTTTGTCATATTTTCACATTATCTAGATCCGCCACTATAGTACTATATCAATACAATGTTATATACTTTTCAAAATAAGATAACATATCATTATCATAGAAATTGTTAAGAATCCAAACTCACTCCTTAGGTGAATCAGATGCTGCATTATTCGAGGACCCCTATTTATAAGAAGTGAAAATGGATACATGAAATACATCCAACTCAAATATCCTACGTTGAGATAGAATAAATATCCTGACTATGACTTATTATCATTCTAATATTTTTAAAAAATAGAATTATTATAACAATTGATTACCAGTTCCTTGTCTCCTCCAAACACAAAGAACATATCCTTAGTCCATATCTAAAACATAAGTATAGACTTAATAGGAGGCATGTTATGTTATCCTGGATTTGATTGATATATTACTACCATTAATAGTGCATTGGAAACATATAGTCTAGTACATATCACAATATACATGATTGATCATATCGTCGAAGCATATGAAATATTAAACATTACATATCTCTCTTGTTGTATATGAGGAAAATTTTCATAGAAACAAATAAACCATGTGATACTAGTATGAAAACCATTTGAATTTTTTCTTTTTTAATATTTGTAGAATCTGGTAAAAATATTTTCCAGAAATTAGTCCACTAATCCTTTTGAATATATCATGAGTGATCTTGTTCGCTAGAATATTGGCTACTTCCCCAATGTCCTTTATAGATAAATATTTGATTCACCAGTCCTTAACATACATTAAGATTGGTCTATCATTTCAAATTGGTAATTTGTCATAATAATTATAATAGTAGTATAATTATTAGATTTCCAATAAAATACCTATAAACACAAGGTTCACATACTTTATTAATTAAGAAAAAATTATAGGATAATAAAATTGAATTTTCCATGTCCTAGATTCTTAAATAAATCAATAAAAGGACCAATGGAAATTGAAAATTTATTTCGTATCACCAAAAGTCACAAAACCATCGTGTTGGTTCATATTAGAATCTTCTTAATGGATCCTATTAATTAACTAAATTTTGACATCTATCTGTGAAATATCCTTATCATGGTATGTTGTTAATTAAAGAAGAATTATAATGGATTTAAACATGGGAACTATTGAAAATGTTTCATATTATACAATTACATGATTATTTTTAAACCCTTTAGCCACTATAATTACTATATATGTATGTAATTTATATTACATATCTATTTTACCCTTGAATATCTAAATATATCCAATGATACTCATATAAACATCAGCATCAACCAGAACCCCAACATGGTTCAGATATATGGAATCCCTATTAGAATTTATGGCTTCTTCCCAGATTTCATCTTAAGATCAATGTTCTCCCAGTTATAGAATAGTGGATCAAAATTTCCAATAAATAATGGTTCACCATCTTTGGTGACTAGAAAACTATATCTCTATGTTTCTCATACCAAATTGTGCTCACACAATGTGCTTTTTTCAATAAATACTTATCCCATTTGGATTTGTGGAACATATTACAGTACCAACTCTTGTATATCTTGATCATAAACTTAATAAAAGTCAATATGCAACCCACTATCCATGTTAAGGTTTTTATACCTCTTAAGAAATGTTAATTTTCTAGTGATAGTTACTATCCTGATCAAGGGGTTTTATTGGTAATATAATATTTCTTCTTGGCATACACTATTAAGAAACAATTCTTCCCTGGTGTGCTAGTTTGTCTCCTTGAATGTAATTAATAAATGCCTTGTAACCACATTCATGTGAATTCAAAAATATGGGTTTCTTTCTGATCCATAAATTGAAGGGAATTCAATTTCCATCCTAATTTGTACTCAGTTTAATGTGAATAGTGAAATTTAAAATGCATATCACCAAAAGGATAATGGATGATATACAAGACACAGTATCAAAAATACCATTTCTATCAAGGTACCATTCATAATCTACCAAACACCATTCCACATTGGTTTATAAATTGGACAATTTATAGATAGAACCTCAAACACTCACTGAATGTCTATAATAAATTTGTTAAGATATTTATCACATCAATATGATTAAATATTCATTATCATCTCACCAAGTTGATTCTTTAACTCCTTCATGAATTTTATGAATTAATCAAAGGATTCATACTTATACCTCATCAATTATACATCTCCATATCTACTAAATCCATCAGTAAACGTTCTGATGTATGATAACCTACAACTATATTTTTTCTGGAAATGGTCCGCACACATCAGTGTGTACCAAATACTAAATTATTTTTGGATGATTTAATATTTCCATAATATAGTGATTTGGCCATTTTTCTTTTAATCAAGAATTGCATATTTCAAGTGGTTTTAGCTCAAATCTGTTAAAATAATCATATTCCCAAATATTTTTCAGACTCTTCTTGTTTACACGACCAAGATGGTCAAGCCAATTCTATGTGTTATTTGAGTCATGTGAACATTTTATGTTATCCATTTATGAAACTTTTTATTCTAAATATAAAACAATATACACATAATTAATTCTGTTTTTATGAATTATTTTTTCTATTAATAAGTAACATTTATTATTTAAAAACTTCAAAATATACCCACTCGTATCTATGAATGATATACAAAAAATGTTCTCAGTGACCATAGGTACGTAGTAAAAATATTTTAGAACCATAATAATTCCCAATAGTAATGAATAGTGGAAGTTACCAATGGCCAATGAAACCATCCTTGCACCATTAGGAGCCCTTATACCCTCCTATCCCATAAATATCTTTTAGAGTATACTTGTATATTAAATTTGGATACATATGTGAGCACCACAAGCTGTATCTAATATCTATTATGTATAAATTTTTAAATTTCACCCTATAACAAGTTCAACATTAGATTAATCTTGTTTACGAGTGGAGTTCCACTTCTAATGTCCTTGGATGACACAAACAAAACATACTGACTCATTATTCATTCCATGCTTCTATATCTTCTTCTTTTTTGGATGCACGCTTCTCATGTGGTTTAGAATGTTTATAGGTATTGGGTTCTTTTTCCATGTTCTTCCTTTTATTATTTACTATAAGGATCATAGGTTTATCATGCCCCATTTTTAATCATATATGACAATATAAGTTTTGTTTTTTGATTGAATCTTCTCATTATTACTCAAATTATAATTATAAATAAAACTAGATATGATATTGGGAAGTGAGGAAATAAATATATCAATATGAAAATTATTTGGGAATTTAATCCCTAATATGTCTTACTGTGAAATGTTGCTAATAATATTGATTCCAAAAGTCTCAACTAACATTGAATCTCCAAGATAATTGTAATACATTGAATTATAGATATCTTACATTTATTGTCTCACCTTATTTTTATATAGATCTCATAAGTGATACATCATTCAATGCACATCCTTGTACTCATGATGCATCAATCCCTCATTGTGCAATGATGATAGAATGAAAATTTGATCATTAATAGAATTTTTTTAAATGGTTCACAATGAGAGACAACTATTCATCACTTATATTATTATTAGGTGTGACTGGAAGAGGTTCTTTGTAAACATTA
The DNA here is from genome assembly GCA_963277665.1 of Viscum album. Classification (NCBI taxonomy): domain Eukaryota; kingdom Viridiplantae; phylum Streptophyta; class Magnoliopsida; order Santalales; family Viscaceae; genus Viscum; species Viscum album. Next base: position 394,423,615 of record OY728146.1, read on the forward strand.
AGTATCCATTCATGGAGAATGACACCACATAATCTAATTTTCCACTCTTGTATTCCTGTACTAGAGAGAATATTATACTTTTCATGTGTCGATCATGGTTATATGTTAAATATAAAATCTAATAGGATTTTACAAATAAGATGAGAAGAATTTTATTACTATATTTGATGAAATTTAGAAATATATAATTTTTTTTTAATTTTTTAGTCTCCCTGTTTTTTATTCATACTAAATATCCCAAACCATTGGCTTTGTAATATCATGATTATAGGTCATTTAGATGGAAATTTTCCATATTTCCCATATTATTAACCCCTCATTTTTTGTTCAAGAAACATGAATGATTTTTTCGGTAATTAAAAATATCGACTACATTAACACATAGTTTCTTGATCCGTTGATTAGAATCCCCAATCCTAAAATCCATAAATTGGGATTCCTCATCCTTTGTTACTCAGTAACACCAATTCATACATTAGAATTAAACCCTAGATGTGAGATAATTTATGTCAAGCCAAACATTCTTGTTTTAAGGCCCCAATAATATAATGTACCCCAACATTTGATGCTCAGGCACACTGATCTGTAGTTCGATTTTATCTGATGTATTGCAAGGATATACTGAAATAATATATAATTTATTTATTTTATCCTTGTATTCATAATTATACAGTTATTATCATTATTACATTATTTTTATTATCAATATTATTTACTAAATTTAATTATTATGCCTTTGATAATATTAAAAATATAGATATATCTTGCATGATGATTAATTTTATTAATTATGTTGTAATGAAAAAAAATAAATGATGAAATAACAATTCATATTTATATTAAAAAATAATAATGGGTATGAACATGAGCTAATACAAATGGTTATTTTATACAATGGTTGATAAAATAAATGAATACATAAGGGATAAAAAACATGAACAAATTAATGTTCATGTTTACAGATTTCAAGCTATCCACAAATGTATCATTCTTGGATTGGTTTCCCCCAAACTCTTAACTTGATCCACCTCCACCAGATTGGGATTTCCATCAATAACTTATTCTTGGAGAAATTTTTAGGAGAGGGGGAAATGGGTTACATAATAGAAAACTTGGCGACGTAGGCCCTGCATAATAAGATGATAAAATATACAAATTCAAATAATTTAATTTATTAAAATATTAGAACGAATACAATCTAATTAGAAGAGTGTTTTTTATGATCATCCACATTCATACAAAAGAATAACTCATTTAACAGAACCACCAATCTATTATTAATCATTATTATTTAATTGAAATCTCAGTCAAATATGTTTATTGACATAATTAATTAATTTATTTTTATTATCATAATTATCATCAAAATTTTCTTCATATTCTCATCCATTATAATTTTCAATATATTAAATAAATTAATTTAAAATTAATTTTGTACACAATAAGTACTTAAAAGGAAACATGGTGAATACCCTTTCAAATCTAGCCAATATGTTTCATTCTCAAATATAGTTTTATCTTTTGGGATATAAAACATAAACGACATATCACGTACTTTCAGGAGGTGTGCATTTACATGAATTAAATGATTTTTTGGAGACATGTTATTCTTCAATACACATAGAGTATAATTTATCATCAGACTCATAAATGATATACAGATATTTACATTAAAAATTCATTAATTAGAAAAATTATCATTATATTTTAAACTATCACATGGAATGTCCTATTAAATTAATAACGACACACAATAAAATGTATTATGTTATACATAGTATAATTAATAAATTTTAAATCCTTGTAATTTGGTTTTAGTCCATGGAATGTAGAGGTGATATTTACTATGTGTACACATCTCACCATCTATCCGAGGGTCACACCTTGAGACTGGGTGTATAATTAGTTCCTTGAAAAATTGGATTACACGATGTTCACGGTAGATTAAATGGAATGCTAACTAAGAGTTACACAGTCACCAGTCTGGTACGTCATGTATGGAATTCACAACCTATCAATAACTCAAAGGGAATACGTGGAATTTTTATAGGCTAAATGGTGTGTACTACAGTTGGTCGACTTCCACTATGCCTCATAAACACATGATGTTAGGTATTTAATGCACCACATGAAATCAATGCCAGCATTTTGAATTAATTTTTGAATTAATTCCTCATACATTGACAACATGTATATAATGTGTAATTCTATGTACACTGTGTGTACTACTGTGTTATCTGGAAAGAATTGTTGGCACCTCTGGATGTGATATCTGATTTTAGATTATTGATAAATTTAATTATATTGATTATATCTATAGAAAATGACAGAGTAAGAAAAATATCCCATGATTTGTTTTAAAAGAACAATTCAACATGAATTAAAAACAAAATTAAAATTCACAAATCACAAATTATTATTCCCTAATCAGAAATAAATATGTGAACCTCTAATTCCAAATATAGATTTAGGGTGTAGTGGATGCATGTGATGGGTGTTTGACAATAGTTTGTGTGTGTTTAATGATCAATATGAGATCTGCATGATAGAAATTGTCATGTTCATTGGAATTAATTCAAATAAGATAGAAAACAAGAATCATGTCAGAACCAGAGAGAGAATCATCAATATTTTTTATAATTTATTTAATTAAATATTAATTAACCTAATATAATTATTTATTTTATTCTTGATTTATTAATAGATTTATGATGCACAGTTGTTTAATTTTAATAATAAAGTGTATATTTTCACTATAGATGATCCACACATGCTCCATGAATAACTAGATGTTTTTTAATGAATTATTGGGGATACGATGGAATATCCTTATTCATGAATTATCAAACTTTAATCTCTATGAGAATTAGTTAAAATGAAGTTTCGTTCATTTGTGGAGGAAGATTTCACACAATTCTTGTAGGCAATCTCAGAGAAGAGATCCATAAATTTATTGAGTTAGTTATCCAATTATCTTATGAACAACCCAAAAAATGAATTGTTCTCTTTAGAAAATATCATAATTAAGTTAACATTTCACTATGTATAAATAAGAATTATATACCTCGTTCCAATAACTATTTATGTAATCCTATTGAAAAAACCACTTAAAATAATAATAATAATATTATTATTTCTTGAACTTCGCATAAATACTGAATAAAAACTAAATAATATTAAATTAAAAAATAGTCAATATTTATTATTTTTTCAATATATATAAAATATACTAATATATAATTCCTCTGTAATAAATATCAGTCAATGAAAATATATATTTATTTATTAAAAAAATAATTTTTCATGACTTAACAATGAATAAAAAAAATATTAAATTAAAAAAAAAGAAATAATTATAAAATATTCAACTCATATTATAATCTCTCAAATATCTGGCGATAGAATAAATGTGGTTAGGAAAAGATGAATAATAAACAAACCATATGAGGGAATAATATTTATTCAACATCAAACAAAATAAATATTAATTTGTTATTTATCATTGATTCTGGATACACATTGTGTGTGTGATCCTCTTGGCCTATATCATAGTGGGTCCAATGTAAGAATATAAGATCATGCAAAGGAACCCATAGAGAATAAATTTTATGATTCATTGAAATAATACCCTATAATAATTCTTAATATATAATTTTATAAATGTATCATGATATCTCTAATCAAGTAGATGGAGGGTGATTCCACTAACCTATGTGCTCGATGTCTCTTTCTTTGAATTTTCAGTAACATAAAATTCATATAGAACATCATGACAATGGATTTATTTAGGATATATAATTTATCTAAATTTTAATGATATATCAATTTATAATAAAGAATATATGTGGATAAACTACTCTCACATTATTTATAAATGTGGTATTAATCATGGCGCACACAACATATCATACTTCACTTTGCGCACAAATTGTCACAATTTTCATCAATACATCAATGTACGTGACTCATAATAACCAATATTAATGATAATATAAATTTCTAACAACCAATAAATACATCAAATGATAGGAACATACACTAATACATATAAATGTGTATTTCCCACTAGTGCGTCTCATTCTCATAATATCATACTATATATTACCAATAGTGTACACCATGAGAATGTTCATCAATTTACTATAATTCTCCCATGCTAATATCATGTATAATTTTTGTCGTTCTAATGTTATAATCATGTTATTGAACATATATTCCAGAATAGTGTCATTGAACATCTGGGTTCACATCATATAGGGGATCTACTACGACCGTTTATGGCATCAAAAACTATTTAGACATTATAAAAAACAATGTTATGTAGGATAAAAATCTTGATATATTAATAAGATTATTAATATTACAAAATATGAATATAGGTTTATCTTAAACTACAAATAAGTTAGTTCTCAGACACCAAATCCAACAAAATACAGCTTCTCTCTAACTTGGAATCCGCCCCCATTTATATCATATTTCACGTATGAAATAATTACAATATAATTCTCATTTCCAATACATATTATTCTAGCATTATAGTTTTAGTGGGTATTGTATTGTTGGTTCCCCCATATATCAACTTCCCTGTTTTCTTTTAGGGAAAATCATTATTAATACATATATATTATGTGAAGCAACATAGTAATATTGAAATACTATATCCAGAAAACCATATTCTTTAATCCATCATGGGTGTTAAATTAAAATTTACATAGCCTAAAAATTTACAAAAACATTTTCTCTAGCACCAATCATAAATAAAAAACCATAAAAATGACACAGTACAGTTTCTTGAGACTATTAATCAACTTCTTTAATTCCAATATATACATTAGGATTTAAGACTCATTTTGTAAGATAATAAATCTAACAAAAAACCCATACATATAAAATATTTAAATTTCACGCCTTATCCTCTCCTCACATAATATAAAAACATTAAAATGAAACACCTTTTATTTTCATAAAAATGATTATGAATTTTATCATGAGATTATCTTTATTCATGTTCATTCATGAATGTTATCGAAAAAATTTAAAAATATAGGATGAGTATAAAAATATATGTATGGGATGCAAAATTATGAAATATATCACTACATTGAAAAAATGAAAAACCATAATTGTACACCGTTAACATAATATTCTTTGATAAAATTTATTAAATCATTACCACATGAAGAACACACCATTTTTTAGAATAAGAACCATTAAAATTTATATATTTAAAATAGAAATTCATTTAGCTGTCATAGAGAATTATATTCCTAACCTATTTATTAAATAAATATTACCTATTTTAATCCATTGTATAAAACTACCGTATTTACTCGAAACATCATTAATATGATGATATGGAACATTATCCATTTCATTGGAGTGTTCTATCTAGCATACCCATGATATAATCTATTTCGGGCTTACCTAAGATGTATGATTTATCAGACTCAACCATCGTACAAGCAGTATAAGTCTCATTCGTAATCCTTTATATTGATGAAATATAATATCATTAAGAAATAAAAAACTTATTGACCATTTTATCATTAAATCATTATAATTTCACTATTCAACCCACATAGATAATAATTTCTTGATATCGAAATTAAATTTTCTATTAAAAATCATTTTCAAAAAAATATTCCATGAACAAAGTGAAGAGTGGTTTTTATATGAATAAATCATGGGCGATTATGAAGTAATTAAATTAAAAATATTATAAGGGTGGGATAATCTATTGATATCAGATATGATAAAATATAAAATTCATTTTTTTCCTTTTCGTAATGAAAACTTAATTTTTATGTATAAAATGCATAAATAGTATCCTTTTAAAAAGAAATAAAAAAAATATAAAATTCTTTTTTTTAGTTTATTAATTTCCATAAAAAATCCATATTATAAATTGACGCATATAGAAGTGGAATAATATCAATTATAAAATAGTCATTGAATCATTTCAATCCAAATATTTAAGTTAATATGCAACTTATAATGGTTTTGATGCATCAAGTTCATTCATTATCAAAATAAATAATAATATAACTATAATTATTTTCTATATTTATAATATTTTTTAGTTTTATTATTCTATTTTTTTACTATTTAAATGTCATATTCAATTAATTAATAATATTATGATCGTGTATAAATTTTTTACAATATTGAGTTCAAATGTCTATAATAACTTTAATAGGATTATGATGGTCAATGAGGTAAATATTCCCTAATATATGAAAAAATAATCAACATTTAATTATAATTTCTATAAATCAATTTTACATTTTTTAAACCATCCACGAATGATGGTTTTGAAAAATAAATTACAATGAAATCATAGATAACATAGCTCACACATACGCATTAGTAATCTTTTCCTTTTCAACAAAAATTAGGGAATAAAGGTATGTATCATTTAAAAATTAAAATGTTATGATTATATAATAAAAACATATCATATAATCAAATTCATATATATATATTATCCATGTGATTTGGTGGTGAAGATTAACCACATCTATTCATTGTTGTGATAACCCACACATATGAATGAATGTCATTTTCAATTTTAAATGATTAAAATGTATGGAAAAAAGATAATATATTATCCTAAAAATTGATTATTATTTACAAAGTATAATATATGTGTGTGTCAAATAAATATTTAAGATCATAGATGGTTATTGGTGATGGAAAAAAATTGCAACCAGTTTGCACTGTGGTAGCCTTCCAAACACACAAACGAATATTTAATTTTACATTATATTTAAGGGGATACAGATATATGTTGTCTCATTAGCATAAATATTTATCATTATATTAAGGATAATGTTTTTATCAGTTTATAATGTCCAATTAATATTGAAAGGAGGTAGAAAAAGAACTAAAATGGAAAATTATTGGTAATATATATTGATTTTCTTTACGTAGCCGCATTAAATTAATATATATATATTTCCTTAGATGGATTTATGGAAATACAAGGATGTATTGTATGAGTTAAGGGATGTATTTAATTTATTTGGGAGTAGATTTAACACACACAAAATGGGGGTTTTTTATGTGCTAGAGCTGATAGTGGTGGTTCTCTTATTGGCATGTGAGATGATACCCTTGGAATTGTTATCAATTATAAAATTTATTAATGTATTAAACATTCCATATGGGAAAAAAATCAAATTCAAAATATCATCTGTGATGTGGGATATATATGATTTTATAATGTAATTTTTACATTTTAGGTATTTTTTTATCAATATTTCTTTAGTTCAACAGTTAGTAAACCGGTTTTAACCTTAACAATGGTAACCAATATTTTCTTTATTCAAATTCAAATTCATGAAATGACTTCGTATGTATAGAATCATTTTTTTACCAAATTTTGTATAATTATTATTTTAAAAAAAAATGTTGGATTTATCATTATATAAATTATAAAATTATAATTTAATGCCATATTTAAATGAAATACATTTTTTAAACATAAGAACTATTTTAATATGAATCAACATTTTCTTTATTCAATTAATGAAAATAATTTTCATAAAAATTTCAAAAAATCAACATATGATAGTTTTTTATGATGAATTAAAAGTTTATTTTTGATTTTATTAATTTTTAATATATAGTTTGGAAATAAATATTTACATAAAATCATATTATATATCGAAACATGATTTGGTCAAAAATAATGAATCTTCATTTTTATTAAAGAATTGTTCAATATTCTTATATTTAATATAACTCTATAGAATAAAATTATTTCCTACTGAATATAAAGAAATATCATAAAATTTCCTATGGTGTTTCACTATATATCTTTTCAACCATAGGTAATGGTGATGTGTATAAATAATACAAAAATATGTAAAACAATGAACAAAAGAAATTGCACATGATATTATTTTATGTGTCTATATAGATATTATGTCTCAAAAAATTATCGCACAAGTTCAATATTTATTCAATAAAATATAATACTCATTTTAATTTTGCGAATAAAAAAAACCATAATAGTTCATGATTATAATATATTAATTATAACTCAAATTCATACTTTGAGGGGGTCCAATCATTCAAATTTATTACAATATGAAATACATATAAATAAAGGATAAATATATATTAAATTTATTAAAAACATATGATTAATTATAAATGAAAAAAATTCCATCAAATATTTAATGCATATAATTCCAAAATTTATTATTTACTTATCATATTTGATCTATTTTACAATATTTTTTATTTGATCAACTATAATCTTCAATGTGGATACCAAAAAAATGCGTTACCCATATCAACTTTTTTTGTGAATGATATGTGGTTTTACATGGAGTATTTCAGTACATTAATGAGAATTGGGTTCTTATTCCAAATAAATTACTATATTATTATTGTGATAATGTTAATATTCTCTTTAAATAAAAGTTATCTTCCCTAGTATAATAATTAAATTCATTATAAAAACAACTATATTTATATAATTTGAGATAACAATGTACTATTACTTTAATTTAGAGATTTATATAGTTGTTTGTTTAGAAATCAATCTACAAATTTTCTTAATAAATAAGGAAAAATTCGAAAGAAATTATTTTTTTCAGATATTCCCCTAGATTGATCAAAAATGACATTTTTAACCCCTTATAACATGATATTCATCACCTATAAAGACATTTAAAAAATTCTATAATATTCTAAATACAGGGTATTGTGTTTTTTTATAAAAAACCCCTTTAGTATAATTGGACCACTATATTAATGTTTGATAAATTATACATTACATCAGTCTTTGTAAAATCTTGTGATGACAAGATTAATTATATGGTTTATTCCTTAAGAAAATTATTTATTATACCTGTTTCTCTATATTCATATATGAATTATGTTTTCATGAGTCTCAAGAAATTAAAAAATTATAGTGATAAGTTTACAGAGTTCTCCAAGAAAGGCATATATAAATCTTTTAACCTATTTGTGTTATTACCCTATCCAATATTCCTTTTATATATATGACTATAAAAAATATTACATATTATATAATATTATTTACACATTTTATCCATTAATATTTTTTTAATATAAAATTAAATTTTGAAATGTTTGGAATTAATTATAGATGTGTGTCATCTAATCATCATAGATCACTAAAACAAAAACAATTCTCCCACTAATTATTAATTATTATAATTAACAATACACATTTTTCATCAGATTAATCTCATTGAAAATATCAACAATTCCAAATTTGATAATATTGTTTCTATTTATAAGTGTATTGTTATTAATTTTATATCATAGTAACATGAGTTGGTGATTCAAAACATTTAGAAATTTTTTTAAACACATTTTAAACTATGTTGTCATTAGGGGAGGTGAGTTTTATTTACATTTAATATCTAACAAAATCAAACTAATTTTCTATGAAAATAAATATCTGAATTGATTTTTCATTTCAACTGTTGAAAAATGACTTCACTTTTAATTCCATGAACATTATGACTATCCATTACAAACAATAATGATTTAATGTATTATGATATTCTTTATAAATTATATTGTTTTATCTTAAATCTATTTTTATCCTATGGTTCCCACTCCTCGATGTGTATTTAATAGTAATAAACTTTTCACTGCACATTGATTCAATTTAATATATCAAATCTTTTAAAATTTTATTATAATAAACTGGAGGTATGATCGTAATGTATTAACTCTGGCTAATGATTATTCACCATATGAAATGTATATTTCTTATCATCTTACCAAATATTACATGTTGCTGATGATGTTGTAAAATTTAATATGTGTTTTTAACAACCACTTATAAAAATGACTTACTTTATATCCCACGATATCAAGTTTTTCAGGTGCTAAACATATTAATTTGAACCCATTTTCATATTGATTTCATGATCGATATACTATATAGTAACTAAAACAAATTTACGTCCCAAAAACATAGTTTCATCATATGTTTCATTGAAATAATTTTTCTTAAATGATATATATTTATTATGAAATTTCTTATAATAAATAATTTATATTGGAAAAAATGTGTAACACTCGATATTGAGATAAATTATAAATTACCTTATTTTATTATTATAAAAAATTAAAATACCCAATTATCCACCAAAAAACACATGATATCTATATAAAACCAAATTTATAAAATCATTGGGGGAATAAATCAAAAGTAATGAAGAATTAATTGATGTAGTGTTATCAATCCTCATGGTCTCGAATGAATATCATAATATGATGTTTAACTCTATAAATAATGAAATATATTCAGAAAACATAATAGAGGTTTGGTAGTAAAATAAGATGAATGATTTTTAAGTTGTTTTGTGGTGTTTTATTGGAATGGAAAATGTAATACGACCATTAATTGGCCATTAAACATATAGTTGTTTCATTATGGTTCACTAGGGTACATGTATCCAATTAAATAGTAGAATATAACGCTTTAATTGATTTTAATTATATATTTGAATTAATATAATGGACATGTAATTAATTTATAAAAAATCCTATTGACAAGAATAAATGATAAAAAATACTTCCCCAAAAAAGTTATTATATAATATATATATTTTTATATGTTTTTTATTTTTATTCTAGAATGAAATATATAATATTTACATTTTGGTATTGACGGAATTAATTTATTATTTATTAAATATGAAATAAATATTATCTAATTATTAGTAATCTGTTAGAAATATGAATAAAATCATTAATGTTTTTATAAGTAAATTATTAATGAATGATTTTTTATATTTTATCTTTTTTTATTTAATTTTATAATATCTATTTACTATATGGAGTATAAAAGTGAAAAGTTTATAATATGGTTAGTTTCAGTTTTTTTTCTTTTTTATTATTTAGTTGATTTTATTTTGTTTTCCTCCCCTTCGTGATATGTTTTGTATAAATGAATGTTATAACTTTAGAAAATACATATAATCGAATTATGGATCAGATGAAAAAACTATGATCAAATTTAATGTTATTTGGGAACCATTTATTCTTCAATTTTAATTTATTTAAAATTTCTATTGAGACAACATTTATTCCAAGATATTATTTTTATTAACTTATGGGATAACATGTCCATTAAAAATAATGATGGATATGTGTTATGTGATAATTTTATCAGTATACATTTTTACAAAGTGGGATTTAATTCATTTATATGGTCTACACATATATAAGAAATTATGTCATTTATTAATGTATGTATTGGTAAATGGGTAATGATATAAAATCTTTACACGACCTTTTTAATAACATATATAGGGTGCAATGGATGATTATTTTTTATTTCTCCTAGAAGGTAGACGCAATTAATATATTTATATTACTTAATAGAAGGGAATATTATTAATATGTGTAAATCCTTAATTATTGGATGCGATTTTGTCTCATAAAATTTTGAATGAGACTAAGGTGTCTTTACCCTCATTCTATTAATTATGGATTCAAATATTTATGCACATTCACGAAACTATATTCAATACATGAAGACCAATATTATATGTTTATTATGATATTATATTCCTATTGTGGATAGACATCATGGGGATATTATTACCATTTTTTTACTTTTAAATCAACACATTGTTTCGATGAGGTGTCTGTATATTTTGATGGGATGCTATAACCAATGATTAACACATTATTTGTGAATCCAACGTTTCTATTGAAGAGATATGTTTTGAGGAACCTGAATCTAGAAAATGGAGGTTATGTTAATCCCATTAGGAATATTAATACAAATTTATATGATATATTAATTTTTTTATTTCATGTTACTTATATACGAGTATATTACACAATGAATGCAACAATATTTTGTTTTCTTATTTTGGGACATCAGTTTCCATGGACCAAAAGTTGTACACATTCCTCAATTAGGTTCCATAAAACATGTTTAGACATCATTTCTATGCTAATATCTAGGTGAAGGGGGATATTCATGGGATTTTTCAGTACAAAAGGCCTGTATAATGTCAAAATATGAGATGGGTAATAGAATTCAGTTTCAATTTTACTATATTATCATGTATTAGATTATATATACAAGGTAGACCTATGAGTGATATATATTTAGTTTTATATCATGTGTAATTGTGTTATTTAAAATTTTGATAAATATAGAATATGTGAGTTACATACTGATGACATGTTACTATGATTTTCTCATTTAGATAATTTTATATCATTTTTATAGTTGTTTTTTATTTCATTCACTATGTATTAGGAAAATATGAACCGAATACTATATAGTCTCCCACATTACATATTGACTCCCAGAATTGTTCAAAAATAACTAGTGCATGGGGATCATGTATTATAGAATCTTGAACTCAGTTACGACACATTTTAGAAGAACATCGTCATGGTATGTATTATGTGGTTTTGATGATCATTAATTTTTTAATAGTATTTTTCAATTTGTAGATAAAAGATAGGGAGTGTTATTATCCTAGATGGACCATATTACAATGATTAGTTCCTCCTTATATCATAAATTCATTAGATTATAGTACAAATTTTTTTGTTATTTATATTTTATGATTATTTTTACTCATCATAATATAAATATCTAAATTGTTGATTTCTAGTTTTTTATTTTTATATGTTGCATTAATAATGAAATAATGGGGTCATTAAATTTTAAATTCTTATCGGATTTATATGAACTTCATGTTCCTTCCCCAATTTATGAACTTTTTTTATGATACAGGGTTTAATTAATCCGTTGGTTAGACAAATCATCTGTATTTAATTCCAACGTCACTGGATAGTTCCATTCTAATAAGTAAATCCCATATTTTGATTATTATCAATTTTATTAGGTATATGATAATGTGAATATTAAATTAACATTGATAGGTAACATTTGAGAGTGGGTAGTAATGGATATAGAGAACATTCAATATAATTTGAGACTCATGGTGTGATATGTTCTGTGTTTAATATACTTGAAAACTCATTCTTTTACATATTATCATATATAATATATCAATAAATAATTTATATTTTATATTGATTCATGTGTTCTATTTTTTAAGACATCACATTATGATTAACAATTATTAAGAATTAATATATACATGATATGTCTTCCCCTACTTGATTTTATATTGGATCCCTTATTTTAGACTACCCCGTATATATGTTAGAAAATCTGAGAGGGTATGCTCTATTTTATCATGATTATTTGATTTATACCTCCAAGAAAAATGAAAACATTTTAGATTTATCTTAAGGGTTCAATTTTATACTACCATCTATATTTTCTAGAGATCATATTTTGTAGGTTGTCATGGTATGGGTAAAATATTTGAAAATAATCCATAATTATCTAGACTCACTCCCTGATATCTAGTTAAAGAATTCTATTTATAATCATCAATGTCAAATTATACACTGTGGAAAATTCCATGCGTATTAATATCAACATACATGACTGTCTTGTAAGGATGTTCAAGATAAACTTTTCATGTATTTATTTTAAGAGACACTGGGGTTTGTTTCTCTTGGATGTTTATGATTATGATATAGAGTATCATGGATCTAATTGATGATAATACCCATTTTTTGAGATATTTATGTTTTTACTTTTTTTTAGTGAGTGATTAGATTACCACGATTCTCTATATTGGGGATGAACTAAGAATTTTGATTCTATCTCATGTGAACATCTTCATAATCATGTCACATTCTATGTCTATTAATCCAGCACTTACTATAGAGGGGATCTTAGGAAACTGTAGGACTTATATGAAAAAAAATTCATATGGTATATCTTAGTGTATATTTAGGATACTTTAATTGAAATTTTAGTGATTCCCACTAGAGTGGAAATTATCTGGAAACGTAAGGTCATGGTTCCTCTATTTTAAGATATTTTAGGTCTAAGCTAGTCTGTTATTAGTGTGGTGGTTTGATTCATATCTAATCAAAATTCTATCAGTAGACTGTAAATGATAATTATTTTTGGAAGATGGGATATATTTAAAGTCTATATTAGTGCTTTGGATCATTTTTCGTCTATTAGGTGCTTCCAATGATGAAGGATTAATAGTTATAGATGGTTTTGTATGGGGAAATTATTTGAATTATTTTACACCAATTAGTGTCCAAAGGATGTATCTATTTCAATATTGAAGAGAGGAAATATTTTGGATCTCTTCATGATATTAAGGGATCTTGAGGCAAGGGGATAGGGGTAGCGTCACACGAACATCATTCCAATGATATCACCAGTAGTAACAAAAGTTATTTGAAAAATCTATTTTATATATGGTGATTTCATAAAATACCTTATTTTCTCATTATTTGAAATGGTACTATCACTTTCATTTATATCCACAAATTTTATAGTGGATTTTTTGCTCAATATAGAGAACCTATTTAGGGTGATGACTATGGATATTCCCAATTTTTTGAATTCTAATATTATTTTACATATTCAATAAGTGTAAATATTTGATAAGTGGGTTTGGATATATAATTTATTTCCCACTTCTAGAGATATAAATCTTTAACGAAATTATAATTACAGAGTGGTAAAATTGATGTCATGAATTCATAAATTTCAAAAACTAAGGGATTTCATTAACTTTTAATGAGGATGATTGTTATATCCATGTGGGTGAGATGGATTTTTAGGTACATTATAAGAATCCTATCCAAAAATGATCATGCATTCCTTCAATGCATTTAATTCAATTTACTGGGGATGGTGAGGAGATACACCATAATAAATTTCCCCTAAATATTTTCTAGTTTCAAGGAATAATTCATTAGTGCACCTTTAGTTTACCAACAATGAGATGGGTTATGTTTATAGTAAATTTGGAGTTTATATGCTTTTAGGATTTTTTTGATCAATAGGAGAATCTAATGAATTCAAAATTTATCCACATTATGATAGCTATTAAAAAAATCAACAGAGAAAGGCTAGAATAGTAAGTGTTAAATTTCTATAATCATGGTTCAAAAATGTTAATTGATCCATATGATTGGTTGACTACAGTTATAATCATCCACTACAAATTATGGGGATGAAATATTAAATTTAATCCTCAGAAATTTATGGTAATGATTATAATTTATGATAATGATATGTTATGTATGATAATATTTTTTTTGTTCACCATATTAAATAGTAAAGTGATGGATTTTAAAGGCGATCATAAGTCATCAATTCAGTAGTTCGATTCACAGAAATATCAAATTTTGTTACATTAGTTTGGCTAG
The DNA here is from genome assembly GCA_963277665.1 of Viscum album. NCBI lineage: Eukaryota > Viridiplantae > Streptophyta > Magnoliopsida > Santalales > Viscaceae > Viscum > Viscum album. The sequence continues at coordinate 394,438,894 of OY728146.1, forward strand.
ATGAACATTACATTAAATGTGTTTTCGGAGCAAATTAATACATGTAATTTGATCTTCCATTATTTGTAATATTATTGTATTATTAGTCATGAAATTTTAATCTTTTATTATTTTTTAAAATGATAAATGTTTCAATGTTCTACCTTGGATGCAGAAATTGAAATATGACTAGATAAAACTATTGTTTTTATTTTTTATTTTTTTAAATGTTTATTTTTATAGGAATACGATATGACGTGTTTTAAGGAATGACTTGATTTACTATTTTAGGGATTTGTGTATGTTCCTATATACTAGTATATCAATGCCAAGGCAAAACATCGATTATAAGACAGTTGAAAATATTTATTTCCACATTCCAAATTTACTTTGGTGATAATTGAAGGGGACACGTTACATGAGTTTACCATACATGTTTTATATGATATTGTTTTTTGGTGCTCAATAACTATCTTCATAGTAGAGTCCCGTAAGAATTACTCATTTCATTAAATTTTATGAAACTCGTTGGAGTTTACTATAAACAAACCATATGGGGTTGGATAAAATGAAATTATAGGTATACACTTTTCAATGGTTAGCATTTTGATAATAAAAAAATAAAATATTATCTAATTTATAAGGATCTCGATTCTTTATTAAAAGGAGTTAAATAAAAAACAATAGAGATATTATAGTCGTAAATTGTTATCAGAATTAAACATGAGTGGATTTTGATTACATTAACCTAGAGGTTTTCTTTTTTACATCAATGATTATAATATCCAAATTGGGAAGATGGGATATTTGGAATAAATGTATAAAAATATTATAACAATCAACAAGGCCATCGTGATTTGGATTTTATTCAACATGAAAATGTCGGAATTTTTAAATTTTAATTAACATGTGAATTTCATTAACATCAATTCATGTTATATAAATTTAATTAATATTTTTTCCATAAATTATATTAGTTGATGTCCATTTTATCATAATTTATATATTTATATGACATTATTGTATCTATATCAATAAAATATTTTTTCAGAATTTAAACGGCTTAAAAATATATCAAATATCATATTTTTAATGATGAATGAAAATACATGTAACTACATGAAGAAAATTTTATAACATTGAATGAAGGAGGAATAGGATGGTATCTTTATAAAAACATGATTTACAAAATTATAATAAAAGAAATATAATATGAGTCATGATAAAACGATGAGAACTCCATATTTTGTGTTGGCGCTGTAGGAAGTGAGGGAATCTAATAAAATTGGATAATTATATAAAATTAATTAGGCATGCCTCTGGAAATTATTATTCTATTAATTAATTTTCAAAAGTTATTATTTTTTTATTATTCAGTTCAAATGATTTGATGAACCACAAAAAAATTAACATTTTCATTCGATATAACATAATGGCTAATAGGGTCTGCTTGTTTAATTGTGCATTTTTTAAATAACATGGATTTTTTTCTAATGATGATGCTATTGAGTTCTATGGAAATTTTAATTTAAAATTAATGATATCATGTTTAGGTTAACTTGTGTTTTTGTGTGCTTATAAGACACTTGGTATATAGAGGAATCTAATTACCTTTGAAAAGTTTGATGGGAAAGGGAATGGAGGCATCAATGAAAATGGTATTTGGAAAAGAACATGAAGTTCTATAATAATTGTCATAGGTGTAATGTATGGGACATTAAATTTCAAATAAAGATAATATGGGGGAAAATTAATGTTTAATAAACATATAAATCAATGTAAATGTGGCATTCTCATTTCAATCATCTACGAATGATTATGATTAATGTTCTAGCAAAAAAAGTTATATTGATGGATTACAAATTGGGATTATATTATTGTCAAATATCATTACATATAAATCATATTAAGGTTTCATTAAAATATAATAGAGTACATCATTTATCATGATGTTTTAATAAATGTAAATCCTTCATAAAAATAGATAACAAATTATTGATTTAATGTTTTCTGGTATGATAATTATGTTGAATATAAAAAATGATATCTTGAAATTTTTCAAGAGAAAATGAATCACCCCTTAAATAATTATATGTAGAACACTTATTTCAAATTTATTAGGTGATAAAGGAAATTATAATGAAATTTAAAAGAATAAATCATGAGAATAAATTCTATAATGTGTATGTAAATTTTGGTGGTACTAGTCGGTAGTGTGGCACGACTAGTTAATAGGTCTCCTTCAACATCGATGAAACATGTATTATAGAATAGTCATTGTTCAGAATATAGGTTCATTGTATCCAAATAAAATATTGTTGATAATTATCCTCTTCTAACTTTAATGACAAGGATTTGTTAAAAGTCCAAGATATGTCCAAAAAATTCATTATGGTATATCGCGATGAAAACATTTCATCTTATCATGGGATGGATAATGAGTGAAATGTTGTTTGATGTTGAAATGTTTTTTAAATGAGACAACCTTGTGGAATAACCAGAACCTGGTATAAAATAAATTTGGAAAAAAATGATAATTTAAATAATTCCAATTTCATAAGAATGATAGTTCATGAAGGAAACAAGTTTGGGTAACATTATTGATTTTTGGATATCAATAAATTTTACTAGTGGATGATATTCATGAATTTTATGGGATTGAAAATGATCATTTTTATTACTATAATATGATTTTTAAGGTGTTATATATTCCTAAAGAGTATATTTATAGGTTGAATTATAGAGATAATCAGAAATCAGTTGGAAAATATAAAATATTTCATCTTATTTGAACCAATACATATTAATGGATGAATGAGAACAAAATACACAAATTTATGTGGATAGTATAATCAATTCCAAAAATTATGATTCACCAATGAATTATATGTTTGATTTTTTTAAAGAATTAATCAATCGTTCTTATTTAATAATTAAAAGGAAATATTGTCAATAATAAAAAATGGATTTTTTGTTAAATGAAAATAGAAAAAGATGGGAAGTGGTAAATGGGAATATTTGGGGTTAAAGGATATCATCCAGAATTAAAATTGGAACTAACAAGTATTTGTTCACTATTAGTTAAACACGTTTCTAATAGAATCCTTCTCATTCCAATTTCTTGTAAAATATTTTCTATATAGAATATAGGTAGAAATTATTTTCCTTCCTGTTATCATAGAGGATGAAATATACATGATTAAATTGAATGGTTTTAATGATCATTATAAAGATGAAATTCAGTATATGCTAATGTTGATCCACTATTTGTTAAAAAAGAATAACGAAATGGGACTAGATGATTGATTATTTCATTTATAAGATAATTTCAACGTAAAGTATATCAAATTAGTATTTTTCATTATGAAATATAGATATTAACATTCTATCTTCAAGAAATATTATATGTACGATATAATCCAATTGGTTATTGAAATTAAAATAATTCAGAAGGTAGTTAATTATTTATCAAGATGATTTTATTTAAAGGATATATGAGACTCTATGAAAATATTAATCATGAGGGCTAGGTTAGACATGAAGACTACAGGTTCTGTTTTTATCAAATTATTATTATATAAAAGGAAGATAATAGATTTAAATTATGGTGTTGTAATCTACTATCAACTCCATTTCCATGAGACATTAACTATTCAAATGGAAATAAAAATAAATGAATATCGAGTTCACGTATATTGAAGGATTTGAAATTACCTAAATGTTAAGACAATTAATATTTCTAATGATGATAATATATTAAAATTTTCATTTTTATTTAAAACCACTAGCTAGTTACTAAAACTCCATGAATGAACACTAATAATCTAAAGAAATACTATCTATTATAAAAATGGTAAAAAAACATATCCTTTTGATTTTATATGGTTGATCAACTATAGGGGAATATAGATTCTCACATTGGGGGAGATTTATATTCATGAAAGTGTATAATAATAAATATTTTCACATTTTGTGGTATTTCAATTAGCTGATTGTCGATGATACAATCATAGGTATTACTATCAACAAAATATGATGAGGTTCTTCCAAAAATGTAACTAGAAAATAAATGATATGGGTGAGGTTTCAATTGTAGGAGGATTTTGGAATTCCTAAATATGGATATTTACTATGTGTTAGTAAGAGTATAATATATTTAGATAAGAATGTGTAGTTTAATACATAGATGACTTATATTGAACTGGATAATAACATAATTGATAAAGATCTAGAGGTTGGAGTTGAATTAATTTGAATGATAATGAGATGAAAAATACAAGATAAAATTTTCACCATGACCCTAGTACAAGAATGTATTCTATAATATTTTGGTTCAATGGGAAAAGGATACTAAAATGGTGTTTGATGAACTATTATTTCTATGGAACATTAAATGTATATTTTCCCAATGATATGTAGAATACTATTGTTCCATTAAATATGTTTCCAAGTAGTATATTAATTAAAATGATGACTGATAATTCACATACTAATTAGTTGAATGTAATGGGAATAAATTGAAATAAAACTCAACCTAATGATGTATGTATTCATGGAATACGGTGGAGGTAAATAAGATTGAAATTTATAAATATGCATTATACATGATTTAATTTGGTCATTTAATTTGATAACGGATTAATGAATGTTATAGGGGTGTTTTTGTGATTATAATGATGATACATAATACTCATTGCTCATTGTTTTGTGTTAAAGGGTGGAATTTATATTCAAAAAAATGTTGATTGTAGTTACTTTCATTTTTTCTCATATTTTTGTAGTCATGGAATAGATTTTAATTATTAAATAGGGGTTACCATGAAAAATTGATGGATTATTCACATATTGTAATATATGGAAAATTATGACTATTTTGAACCCATTATAATTATGGTGTGGATGTATATACACACGTGTTGTCACATCACTCTTAATTACTAATCTATTTTTCTTATTAATGAATGTTAGTTAAATACTTATATCATATAATTAAATGAAAATTGTGTAATTTCAAAGAATTATTATAAGAATTTCATGCGGATTAGTGGTTAGAGATTCCAAAAGAATATTTATGATTTAGCTTATGAATAGTTTATAATACATGTCCACAATAATTATAGTATTGATCCTATGGAGGTTATAGATGTGAATGTTAGTATATATAACATTAATATGAATGGATTCATTTATTCATATTTGTTATCCTAGGGTGACATAGTTTTTTTCATGATGGGTGATGTATTATTGAATTTATGTGTAGGTTAATAAAGGTTAAACCAATTTATAATTAGGCTCCAGTGTCATCATCATCAATTTGATGATATTTATTACCATCAAAGGGGATCTCATTTTGTCTCTATGAATGTATGGAGTATAGTATATTAATGGTAAATTGTGAGGTTTTCATATATTCGCAATAGTCATTTCACATATAGGTATGACATGTATTATTATCTCATAATGGGTTTTAGATAGATGAACGCATTGATAGTGTTTATGTTACTTATGAATTACATCACCCATCCTTATATTGATTCCTTTTTTGTGATTATTTTGTTTTATTTTTCATGCACTCCTATTTATAAGAGGATCAATGTCAAAATTTAGTGTTTGTTATGACTACCCTTACAGAGTATCGACCGTACACACATATCTCAATGTGTATGTTCTTAATAATTGCGGTTTACCTATATATTGTATGATATCAAAGGAAGGGTTATTATAAAACCGTGATAAGTTTAATGTTTTTCATAAATAGTGAATTATGTTTGTTTTAATTTTCTGTTGCTTCTAGGGAATTTTCATGGTATTATCAAAGGTTCTTAAAAAATATTCAGTGCTAAAACTAACGAATGTTTTTTTTAAATTAGGTAACATTTATGTGGACTGATCACTATGATGTTTTCGTCTCATTATTGAAGGGTATGTTGATATATATCATATAACAATTCTTTACTTGTATCATGTATGGAGTATACAATGTATTGAAATGAATTGAGGCATAGATTTGTATTGCTGTTGATGAAAAACATTGTGTTGTCACACACATGTCAAGGCTGTTGTTGATGAATGAGACAAATTATCAGAATAAATAATAGGATATAATGGGTGTGGTTCACATATTTTGATAAATACATTAATATCATCTGAGTGAGAGAATTTTAGTGTTTACTGACAATAAGAGCTGAAAGTATATCATTTCATAGGGTGACCTAAACAAAAAATAGAGAATGTGAGTTGAGTATCTTCATTAATATGGACTTTAGAAGGAATATAACTATTTGAATGAAATTTTATGGATAACTTTTTTTGTATGAAAATATAGATATTGGTTTCTCTTGAGGATATGAAATGTGGCAATTAATAAAACTATTTAATAAGATTTATGACACTTCCCAAGTGTATTAAGGTAGAGTGATGCATATGTCTATGATCACTTCCACGTTACATCATTTGAGGGGGAATGATATTTAGTTTATTTACTAGGACTATATGTCTATGTTGGTCAATATATAAGGTCAGGAGATACCGCATCATTGGTTCCTATATAGTGACATGATCTATCTTGTATGATCCAGATTCGTGGTTCCGATGAGGATGCATGGAAATATAATATAGCTTTTATATTCTGGGAAAAACGTTGTTCACTGAGTCCTTTTCTAGATAAAATTGGATATAAAAAACACATATTTATGGGCTAAGAAGAAGATTCATGTAGCATGTTTCATTTCTGTATAGATCACATGTAATTAGGGGGTGGATATGTATTGTGTACCCACTATATATTTTAATCCATTCCTATTTGTGTTGAATATAGATTATATAATTATGAATTTTTAAGGGGTTTTATATAGTCTCCTTAAGTAAATGATGTATTATAGGTTATTATGAACAAATATTAAAAGTATTCACATTATCCATTGATTTGGTAGACCCATATGAATGTTATGATTTAGCAGATTTAGGTTTGTGTGTTGTTATAATAATATGGTTGTCCTCTATGTTTCATTATTTAATTAGGATTTCCATTTTACACCTGACATCAACATGGGTCTATATAAGGATAATGATAATCAACTAAATTTTAACACAGAATAATGTCCTCATATATAACATAAGAACAATCAGATTATATTAATTTTTTAGGGCATACTATGGAAAATTAACCTTGATTTTAGTGACTTCATGTATAATGATGTGGTTATTTTACATTTAACCAATATAAATAGTTATCAGGAGTAGATTCAATTTTGAAGTCTTAATGCCTTTAATTCATGGTTATTTCATTTCCCATTATATTAGTTGATTACAGATTAGTAAAAAAATTCAATTCATGTCATATTGTAGAGATGTCTTGGAATATATAATTTATTTGGAAGGGAATAAAAATATCATAAAGCATGCAGTACTTGTATAAAGAATAGAGAATTTATTAGTTTATGTTAGATGTGGGAAACATGGTTCTCTTTTTGGTATCTCTCTTATTATAACACACTCATATATGTGAACATCATGATAAAATCATATATGGCATAGAATTACCTCTTATCTGTGAGATGTTGTAACATGATAATTCTCATGACAAGACATTAGAGTGAGTGAATTATACATGTTCTTAGTGGTGAGTGATGTTTTCCACTGATGTGAACTAAATCATACTTGGGTTGAGCTACCCTATAATTGGGAGGCTTTAACACACCAATTGTTTTGAGGTTAATCTATAAGTGATTTTTTATAATCCTTTTTAATTTTATGAAATATCCATGGAATAAGAATTCGGAAGGGATTTGGGGTCAGTAACCTGAGGACACTCCTAGTGAAGGGACATCATTAGTTTTTAAAGATTCCACGAGGTACTCCAAGGAAATCTACTAAGTTTTATGGTAAGTTTGGTTGTGATATTTATACTCCATGTGGGATACCTAGTACTCAATGGATTGGTATTAAGAACCTAGATGAGTCATGAAGTATGATAGAAGCTCATGGATTTCCCCTGAGTGATTATTATCTCTTGGGTGGAACTAGATGGAGGGATGGAGGGTTCTTAATAGGTACCTATTATGTTATGTAAAATATTTTATAACATATTATTAAATTTACAATTAATTAATATTATTATTCTCAAACCGACTAGTTTTATCTCAAGAATATGTCCACCTCCATATCAGGTAATCATTCTTCTCTATAATGAGATGGAGCTCCTTTATTAGTATTTACATTTTATTGTTTCTAAATCTCCTTCGATTTTATAGTTATTTATTTATCTCTTTTATGAAAATTTAATTATTTCCCTTACTATCTAATTATATATCACTCATTATGCCTAATTTTTATCATTTATCTAATTTCTCAAAATCAACAAGATAATGTGAAAGAAAATTTTTGTATTCAATGGTAGGTATCATATGGTTATGTGGTTGGGGGATGATGAACATTCCAATTGTTTAATGCCTATTTTATGTGATTCATGATTCATAATTGTCCTACAAATCTAAAATTATACTGAAAAATTGACTAACTGCATTTCCCTAGACATACGTGGCTTTTGTAAGGGAATCCAAATATGTGATATACCCTTCTTATCACCGATAAATAAAGGCTTAACTGTTTATGGCCATGAGACTGAAGTAAAGTAAACAAAACCTATTCTAATAACCAATTAGATTATGTCTTCTTTCATTAATGTTTGTACCATGATTGGTTATATTAGCCTGCATGGGTATATGAGAGGCATTCAATTGGGATTTTTGATTGAGGTATAACCCACATGGGATGGGTGAGTATGCTAATATTGATTTTACTATTTTAAATTTTATTTTTAACTATTATTCATCTCCATCCATATTTTTTATAATTAATAGGACTATACCTTATAAAAAAATAGGAATAAGATCCCAATTAGAGAATCAAGATAGTGTAGGACATAAGGGATTGAGACACCTTTACAACCTCAATTGAAAATTATTATATACTATTTATAAAGATATTATTATTTCATGATGTAATTTTAATTAGGTAGTTTTATGACACACACAGTAAAATATCGATGGATTTTATTGGTTTGAAATTCCTATAATGATAATATTATTATAACTATTTATGATAGACCTTTTATATTGTTTAATTATAAATATGATAAATTTACAATTATTATGGGACATATCACCCACTAAGAGAATGAATTAATTCCTCATATGAAATTTGAAATGGTGGAGGTCAGATGTCCTCACCAATAATTATTTTTTATCGATGGAACTAGGATGGACAATTTTTTAGATTCTTCCATTGAAGAGAAAATCATTCCAAATATGAGATTGATTTATTATTGTATATGATTCCCTCTCTTTTTTTGTTCCCTGGGACTATGGATTATTTTTCCTAATGTAATTTTTTTGTTAGAGAAGTTATTCCCTCATTTCATACTACAGTCTAGATTTAATTCAGCATCATGTGATTGTGTTTGTGGACACTATTAAAATAGCAGATAGATATCACAAGAATGGAATTATCATGATAGGAATTTTTATTAGGATTTAATGACCATGTGATATCTTCTATTTTGGGATGGTATGTTTTTATCATTGAAAATGACATTAGAAGTGAATCCAAATTGGTATTGATGTGACATGTCTACTGACAATGCATTCTAAGATGAAAATGGTTTGGTAACACTTGGGAGGATGATTAAAAACACTGGGTATAGAATATTTAATATTTATATCATTACATTTTATTTACCAATGAGAATAAAAAACTATAAAATAACATTTTTGTATTGGTCCAATATAAAAAGATATTTGTGGATGCCCATTGAGTTGTTCTCACACATTTTTTGGGTTCCCTAGAATTTGAAGAGATTTTATGGAGACACATATAGTAATGGGGAATGTATATATATTTGATAAGTGAGTTTATTGAACCCATATAGACTCATGAAATGGGACTTGGTATGGAATAAATACTCCATTTATACATAGTCCCTGTTATTTTTTTACCTTTGACAGACTATATATAGTAATCCTATTAGTGAAATGGATTTTTTTACACTACGTGATGCAGAAATACTTATTTTTCAATATAAAATGATAATTTTTTAATATAATAGTGGAATTAATTTACGAGGTTTAAATTTTTCTAATATTATTATAGGGTTGAAATTTAGTTACCATTATTTGATTTCTAATAAATTGTTATCATTGATAGAGTGGGTATAATATATCTACATTTTCTATTTGACCTCACCATTTTTGGATATAAAATTGTATGTGCCATCTGATTTATTCATTGTTGAGGAGAATTAGGAAAGGATGGAAGAAATTCAAATAAAACCTCGTATTTTATTTTTAATTACTATTTGTGGGGTGTTTGCCATGAGATATGATATTGATATAATTGAATATTTTTATTTTTCATATTTTCAACTATTCATTGGATGTGGTTATAGGATTATGTAGCAACATTGAGAGAAAATGTTGAGGGGTGGTGTTGAATAACTTAATTCATATATTACAAAAATTTTCCCACCAAAATTTTTAAAAACCATTGTTACACAAAACTCTATCTGAAGTTAAATAAATAAATATATATATATATATATTAATCATTAATGATATACATTAAAACTATCCTATTTTAAACAATGTCAATCAATGACATAACAAGGTATTTTCAGGTCTCCCACATTGCGGGTATGAAATTATTTATAAAATTGATTTAATCTAAGAAATATATTATATCACTATTATATATGGTTATTTAAATAGAAAAATGTAACAATCTAATTTATATTTGTGTTGGAATTTATTATCCATTACCTATAAGTGATTAACATATACTTATGATGTGGAATTGTGGAACACTAAAGAGGGATTACACTATATTACCAGGGATGATTGGATATCTCAAAAAAAACCCTTCAGCCTCCCTAGTATAATGAAAAATGAATTTATAAAAGAACCACCATCTATTATAGGTTCATCTCATATAAATATTGAACATTTTTTTATTCATGTCTAGAATAATTCTATATATACTATGAAGTCATCTTAAAAAATAATGGTCATTGAATTCCACTAATTAATATAATCTAAATAAATTCACATACACCATTTACTATATGTTTTAGAAATATGTCTTCTGGATATCTCTGTTACACTCTCCTAATCTCTAGAAACCTCCTACCAATTTCTCAGAACATAAACATCAACCTTGTTTATGTTCATATATTCAATTAAAACTACTTCCATTCATCGTGGCTCCAAATCATGTTTTTATTATCAAACTTACCACATTAAGGGTGATTGGTTACCACTTACAAATCCCAATCTAGTAGAACAATGGTCGTCAAACTACATGAAATCACTAATTTTTTTTTCAAATCTCTTAAAACATACCACACCTCAATAATCTCAATCCACATATTCAATTTTATATTTATAAATCAAAAGAAATTGGATAAATTAATTGAACCATGAAATGCCTTGAGAAGACATAACACTTTAAAAGAGGCCATCCATTTGATCCACCAAAACTGAAATACATATGATTCTGAGAAGCCACCTCATGTTGTAGCTCATAGACCATGGTTGACTACAAAAACAACACTTTACTGATTCTCAAAGAGATCCACCGCCCCTGATCGACCAGGGAAGGAGAAATGGAATGGGAAACCATCGCATTGTTCAATCCAATACCACCACTTCATAAAGGATGAAGCCAACCCTATCCCACACTAAGGAACCACAAATAAAACAAACAAAAACAAAATCCAAACAAATTAATAATAACCATCAAGGCTACCAAGAGGAGTTGAAACAAACTACATTGCAAATCACTAACGCCTTGACCACAATGAAAAATCCAGCGATGAAAATAGAAAAACAAACACACAAGAAGCAGATCTAACAAATCATCAACACCAAACCAACAGAATCAACCAATTATTTAATATCTAGATCTTTAATTAGATATATAGTTATTAAACTCAAATCCTTTAAGTTTATTTCATTGGCAAAAAATATAAATTTCATACTAAGATACCAACAATAACAATTACATGATTCTCATTATATTGTATATTTGAATGTATTACCCAAAATAAGCTCTTTGAATATTCCATTTAATATATTATATTTGAAATATATCTTACAAAGATAGGTTTTATAAATTTTATATAAACTACACTTCTAAAACTCATGCCATAATATCGACACCATTATTTTGAGTTTATATAATCTATTATTCATCAACAAATTCTAGTTTCTTAACTAAAAATTCTCTAGTATAGGTTTAAACAATGGATTATGACATATCAACATTAAGGAAACTATTGATTATCTTATCTACATATTTTTTTATTTTAATCATATACACTTCGTAATCTTATCTTTAACACATATATCAATTATAAGTTTTCAATGTTCGAAACATATGATATATTAAACATATTAAAATAATAGACATAATATTGTTATTGTGAAAACAGAAAGTTATAATACATTAACTGAGATCATACAATGATATTACATCAAATCGATTAATTTTTTCATGCTATTCATTAATCTTAACTTATTCAATTTATAGATAACATAAATTTACAGTTTATTACCCATATTGTTATCAATTTACAGAACCCAAATTTATCATCATAAATGAATACATAAACACCCTGCATTCAATACAATATATTTTAATTATTTTTATCATCTATTTTCCCTTCCATTATATGATCTTACAAGATAATTATAATCCCCCGTTATTCAATATCGTAGTTCTCTAATAGGACATCACAAAATTGCTCATTTGATGTTTTTTCAATGGTCCATTATAAAACACTACAAACATGTCTTGAGGTTGAACCCATACTATATTTTTAAATAAATGAATTCATATGTTAATAATTTGAGTGAATTTAACATTTCATATACACCACTAATATAATATTCAATACATATCACCTCATTTATAATTATTATGTTTTTCACTTGAAAGAAGAACTGGTCATTTTCTAGTATGCATGATTTTCTTAAAAACATTACACATTTCCCACATTTCAGTAAGGATGATTCAATATTTAAAAATATAAAAATAATTATAATAAAATGTGATTCATCCTATATTTTTAACAATAGAACATTTATTATATATAATTTTAGTAATATTCTTCTCATAAAATTTCATACACAATCCCAAAAACTTTCTTTTTTTGGATGTGTCTCTTATAAAACATATCATATCACCCTTAAATTCTCATTAATTTTCCAATTTCATCTATTAGATGATTATTACTATAATATAAATAGTATTTTCATATTTTTAGAACTATTTTCAAAACACATAGCCTTTTCCAAATTCCATAATTATGTAAGAAAAAATAGCATATATTTTCATCTTTTACAAAATGAAAACTTATTTTTGAGACACATTCCAATGTATATAGTTTCTAGGATCCTCATATCAATATAATCATATTTTTTATAAGGACCCATTTTTATGTTATATAATCCTATAAAATTCTTGTTTTTTCCATCTGAATGCACACAAACATAACAACATCATCATTATTAAAAAACCAATCACCACTTAACATTTGTGTGTAATTATTTATTTCACATGACTATGATCTTATAAAATCATGAATTTTACTTGTACAATAAATCATATTATATTAGTTTTAGATTATTGGTTATCACTTATTGTGAATTCCCCATGAGGTCATGAGGGTTTTCATGGGTGACCAAGTCTTGTTCATTGTTCGGATCCCAAATTTTGGAGTAATGAAACAAGGCAAAATTATTAGAAAAAACCACGAAATCTTGAACTCACATATATGAGTAACAATTTTTTCATAGGATAATAAAATAAATGATCAACAAATTTACCAAAACCGTGGGGCCATGTTTTCAAAAACATGTGGGATGTTGTACAATTATTAGCTAAGGTGTGTAGTATAGTTATTGCACAATTTCACAATCCTTGAGCATGAACCAGAATACTTCTCTATTATTGTATTGAGTGGAACAATTTTTGCAAATGGTTTTTCCAACGATTTGATAAAAATTGGTGAACAAGTTAAAGGGTGGTATAGGATAATTTTAACACTATGAAATTAACTTTTTTAAATCCTCACTACTTTTTTTCTTCTCTACAAGGTCACTTATCTACCTGTGGATTTTCACAATCCTATACTAGGCTTTGCTAACGATTTTATTTACTAACTCATATTTGAACAATTATCATATCCTTATATATTCACTAGTGATTTATTCATTCATCTTAGACATTTCATCATTTTTCATCATATTAATGGAGTTAGTTTTGTAATAGATAATATTCACTATTTCTTTGGATTACATAATGTCATTCTTTTTCTCTTGATCTATATTGAATTAGGGGTCAATACTAGAAGAGTGCCTCACTAGGGGTATAAGGTAGATAATATATAACATTCCTTTAATGTTTCCTTTAATATATTCCTTTTTATCATTGGGCAGATTGTTGACTCTTCCAAAATTGCATAAAATATTAATTGAATTTCTTGATTAAACCAATTGGAACATTTTTAGGATTCCCACTAGAAATATTTTTGGGTTACATGTTGTTTTTTCAAATATAGGCCACCCAAGTGTTGTACACATGTATATTTACTATGTAATATGATCATATTTTGTGTGTGTGTGTGTGATCGTTAATTTTTGGGATCTATAATGAATTAAATGAATGATTTTTGGACAGGAATTAGGAATCATTTTAATGTGATGAATTTATTTGTATGATTATATGGAATTAATGGGATTGTGTGGAATTGGTTGGATAAACTCATTTTCATATGGTAATTATGAAATGTATAATTAATTATATGATGAATTGATAATGGTGGAGTAATATTTAGACATTTATACACATCAGATTATGATTTTATTGTATTTCATGGACATTTTATATTCATAGATCTCAATTAATGAAGTTGACTCCTTGTAATTTTTTACTTTTAGGATCCTAATTCCATTTAATTACATGGAAATATATTCTATATATATCCATTTTACTTTTGTTTTAAAGTAAATATGTACACCATGGATGTAAATTGCGTTGACTCACCTTGGAATCACATTGTGGAAATGAACATTTGGCTTCTCCAAGGTCTTGAATGAGTTTCCATTGATATTATCCATGGAATCGACGAGGTTTACATGGTTATTTATATCCTTTATAAGGACCTCTCAGACACACACATGATTTCACAACATAGGCCTTTGATGACCTTGGTATTAATTCATTGGATTTGGGCCTTGGTGTTTGACACATGATTACATTATATATAGTTCTTTGGATTCTATTCCATTATTTATATAATTCCTTATTATGGGTTGATTAATTATAGTTTCTTATTTTAATTTTTTCATGGATATTTTTTATAGGGATCCATTTTTGGTTGGACAAAATGTATTCATATATTGATTTATAAGTGAGTTTACTATTATACATGTGATATTCTACACAATGATTCACTATTTATTCACTAAGTGGACATATTAGGAAAAAACTTGGTGGTGTCATATTAAGAGTTGTACGACACAATTTGTGGGCTCTATTGGGTTTCCAAACATAATTCATTGATAAAATTTAGGATAGGAGAAAGAACACACTATATAATGCTAGATTCGAGCATTTCATAGAGTTTTTGTAGATAGTCATGTCATGATTATCATATTATATATGGAAGTCATTTTTTATTAATTATTATTACATACATTTGGAATTTTATCTTATGTTATTTTTTATATAATGATTATAATGAATTAATTACATTACATAAAACAATATTACCCTAATCCCGAGTGTATAGTATCTCAAATGAATAACCATATACCCTCACTACAGATCAAAATTCTCTTGCATGTGGGGATGTACCATTGAGATCCTGTGATCCACTAGCATGCGGTATAATTTAGAAGAATCCATGTTGGGTTTTATAATGTTTTAGAAGAAATTTTCATTTCTAGATTTAGTGTTTTGAGAAAATAGACATGTTATTTGTAAGTTTTGGAATTTTTCTGTTATTAGTGTCTGCGAATTTCTAGTAACCTACATGAAAAATTTCAAATTTTCAATGATGGGATTTTTTAGTTTACATTTATCATATAATTGTGCTTTTGATTACACTGTTCGGTGACACACATGACATTTGATGTTATTTATGAAAATAAATTTTAAATTTATTGATGATGTGAGGGAATTATATCTTATGAATCATCTTAAGAACTTCACAGTATTCCCATTCCATTCCTATTACATCCCATATAGAATTAATGTTTGATTTTGAGATACATAATTGGTATTTAGATTTCCTTATTTAATCTAAATAGTTTTTTTCTAGAATATAATACAACACACCCCATATTTAGTCAATTGTGGGATGTTAAGTAATTGAACATTAGTTGCATTGACTGGATAATGTTATGGAAGAGATTGAATTGATCTCACACCTTGAATTATAAGCTGTATGGGTTCTTATAGTGTGGAAGAGGTAATACATTTGGCTTAACAATTTAGATAGAATTTTTAAATAAAAAAGAATTTGAATGAAGCTGATATTATGAAAATTAATGTTTCATGATAAATGAATTTTTCAATTGCAGTGGACAATCTTAATATTGAACCTAAGGTTGTCAAATATTGACTGTGATAGTGTCCCAAAATTAAATTGGGTAGTTTGAAGTGTCTCTTTTGAATTATATGTATCTCCTATAACACAATCATGGATTTAGGATCACGAAGGGGGTCTATATTTTTTATAGGTGGGATTTGACCAATACTATTGTTTTATATGTTTGACATGATATCAACTACAATATTTTATAATGAATTTTTTTGGAACTGAAGATACATGAAAACACAATGGCCTCCACTAGTGTGCTTAGAGGGTCTTGATGAACATGTTCTACAGGTGGTGGGCCATGATCCCATATTAGAACCTCCATTAGTACCTCTTGCAAAACTACCTGTTAAACCAGATATGGGGGTGATACCCAAATATGTGAAAGTTTTTTATAAATTTTGTAGACGATACAAGGATCCCTAAAGCATGTGTTGTCTTTGGTAGAGAAAATATGTGTGATAAAATAGTTTCATTCACCCACATATTATTGGAATAGTGTTCCATTAGATGTCGAGTTCTGCTTGAGACTATGTTTTATATCTTTGAGGAACTCTTATACACATAATGAGAAATGAATAACGATAAAAACTTATATTCTTAAAGGGGAATGTACATTCTAGTGGAAAATTGTTATATTGGAAGATAAATATCAATATATATTTTGGAGGGATTTCTAATCAAGCATTTACATCATATATTTTCTGATACAATTGAGGGCATAACGACCTAGCAATTTTATACATTTCGATATGGGAGAAATAATAATTATGGAATATTTAGTACGATTCATAGATAACAATTGTCTTTAACTATTTATCTTGCTGATGATAAATCATGGGAGAGATAATTAAAGGATAGTCAGGATAATATCATTCCATCACAGGTTATCATGTTTTGGATTACATCTATTATTAAAAAAGTGAATTAGATCATTATTATATAATAGAAGCTGAGTGAAGCTGGGGGAATAGAACAAGACAGTTCGTCATCTCAACTTAGTAGATCATATTCTAGAGATAGAAATAACCATTTTGAATATTCTCATGAGGGGAATTCCATAGAGATTTTGTGTTCGAGAAGTTCTATCTTTATTCATGAGTGTGGGACATATTGATATATATGAATCCAATTTGATTGATTTCCATTATTGTGTATATAAAGCATCATGTTTTTTAGTACAGTGATTATTCCATAACATACCCCAAATAATTAGTCGATGGGAATTGACATTGACTATAATAATTAGATAAGGATTCATAGATCCATGTAAGTGTGGAAGATGGAATAGTGAAATTTTTTGTGGCCAATTTCAAGGTCATTGTTGAGGAAGCCAGACACTAGTTGTACCATGAGGTTGATTGGCCCTTATATTGGTTGACATATTGTTTCAAAAAAACATTGTCCAAACCATATATACCTAATAAGACATACTCCTGAGGAGAATATAATCAGACATTATATGTTGAGAGTAATTATCATATTATACTCCATTATAGCAGCAACACTTTTGAAAATAAGTTCATGTCATTATATTATATCTATACAAATAGTTGAGAGCCTTGGGATCAATATTCATTTTTGATGGTCTTATGATACCTGATAATCCATTTGGAATTATATTTGAGAATGATTGATAATGATGTGAATTTCCTCTCTACGTAGGTGGGTATTACTTTATATGGGAACTTTTTTTCCTCTTGATGATAGGTTTTGAATCCATACTCTGGATTGACAATATAGTTTTTTATCATTCCCTTGTTTGCTATTATCACTGAAGGGTGACATTTTCATCAAAATAGCATGATGTTTTTCATCACATGTGTTAATGGGATGTGGAAAAATATTGCGAAAAACAAGATTATCATGGGCTTGGAGGGATTAAGTTATGGATTTTTATTTATATATAATTGATCAATGAAGATGTTAATAGTATTTCAATCCAATGGTTGATGTTTTTTTGGAAATTTTCATTGAATAATTTTAGAGACTACCTCTAAATATAGAGTTGTAGTATTTTGTTAAAAAGGATCTAGTAGTGTGATGGGAATCCATTCCTCCTTATATGATGGCTTTAATGGTGTTTTATGACCTCAAGGGAAATATATGGTACTTGGAAATGAAGGAGTCTAAATAAAATAGTACCTCTCAAATTAGATACTCATGTAGTCCATATTTGTCATGAAAATATATATGTTGTATGTCTATAGGTTAAACACATGCATGTTGAAAAAAAGTCCTCATATCACACTTTATGAAAACATTTTCTCCTAGGATCTGTTCAAAGATATCATATATCCATGGAAATGAATACTAGTTCTAAACTATAAATGTTTCAATTTTTGACAATCCATGAATATATAGGGTACACTTTTACTATTATCAAAAATGTAAACGGAACCGTTTAGATATTTATGGATTGTCAAAAATTGAAACATTTACAGTTTAGAACTAGTATTCATTTCCATGGATATATGATCTCCTTGAACAACTCCAAGGAGAAAATGTTTTCATAAAGTGTGATATGAGGACTTGTTTTCAACATGCATGTGTTCAACCTATAGATATACAACATAGATATTTTCATGAAAAATATGGTCTACATGAGTATCTAATTTCATCATTTGGTCAAACAAACAAGACACTTATTTTCATAACATTGATGAACTAGATATTTCATTATTAATTGGATTCATTTTCCTAGAAGTCAGAGATCATGTCTTGTTGTATTATCACAATTGACCTGACCATTCCAAAAACCATGAGATATTATTGGTTACATTAATAGAGATTCTTATATATGATAATATCATTGTATTCCACTTCTATATGGATATGATTCAGTAATGGGATAATATTATCATAGTTACATAATTATCAGTTATCTTAGTGAAAGGGTGTGTTGTAGTTTCCTACGAGAATCCCTTGAACATATATGATATTCATTGTCTATGGGGAATAACTGGATATTACATGTGTTTATCAGAAGAATTATCATTAATAGATGAACCTATTATGGGATTTAATTCAAAGGTGTTATGATTTAATGGAAATGTACCTATGAGATTGACTTTCAAAAGATGAATGGGAAACTAAATTCAGTGCCAAGATTGATTCTAGAATATTTGGGTGGATGATGTATTATATTTATAGATGAATAATTATTTAGTGTAATACTAGTATTGAAGTTGAAAGAGTGGGTCATGAAGTCTAGTTCTCATCAGTTGATGCAACATGAGAGTAACTATCAAATGAATACTCATGATTAGGAAGCTATTATTCGTGACATGAACAGTTGGAGTGAAAAAAAAATTATAAATAATTTTGCGGTGTCGATGGAGCATTATAGTCTAATGTACATAATTATATTCTATGGGAGGATTCTTAATCAATGATGATGAGTTAAATATCTACATTATTTTTGAAGTTGAAATTTATTAAAATCATATAAATTATAATATAGTTTCCAATTCATTATGATATATGGCTCACATAAACAAAACACAAGAGGTTATTAGTGGGTGGTAGTTATGGAATTGTTTTCATAGATTCTCTAGAAGGTGTTGGATGGTCAAGGGAAGGATTTTCTCTTGTACTTATCTATTACATACACTCATATTGATAGAGTTGGTATGAGACTATTAAATGATGCTAATAGATAGTCCTATTGAATATCATGAATGTTGAGGACCTAAATCCTTGTTGGACTATGTACTTGGATGAAATTTTGAATATACAAAGTTAGTTATGGGTACTAGAAGTCTTAATAAAGGATATTATATGAGAGATTTGTTCCATTACATGGTATGTACATCATGGTGTTAAAATGTTTTTTTGTATTTATGTCACCACTATTGGTGGATGGGTATGAAAAATGAGGTAGATGATTTTTTTATGAGTTTTTTTATTTGTTCTCAAGTGAACGTAGAACACCAAGGACGAGTTGGTATTTTAAAAATAGTATTTATTCGAAATAGAAAATGGGATGGTGTTGTTATGGATTGCAGGACCGTATTTTCATGGTCACCATGTTTTAGTGATGTTTTATGGTTTGTTTTTGAAATGATGATAAAGGACACCCATTTCCTTTTGATCAAGGAGACCATACCAGTTGATGATATTGGGAGATATTATATATGTGAGATTATGTTCCTTCATGGTTTTCCACATTCCATTGTATCTTAAATGAACACGGATATTAAATCTATATTTTGTTAGAGTTTATAGAGGTAACTTGTAAAAATTCATTCGTACCCCGATATACCACCCTCAGATTGTTTTCTAGTATGATTTCACAATATATATTCTTTAGAAAATGATTAGGGAATGTGACCTTGATTTTAGGTTTTCCTAGGAGGGAAATATGCCTTTGGATTAGTTCCCCATGTAAAATAAGAAATGATTAAAATTTATCGATATAACCATATGGGGAGATGCACGATTGGCCATGATAATCACTATCCATTATAGGGGAAAGAGAGGAAGTTACTCTCAGACCATTCCACTTGATGTAGCTATCATGTAGGTCTATGTGATCAAAAAGTGAATGGATATTATATAGTCTACATAGAAATCTAAATCTGATCACCCTCAAAAACCTATCGTTGTTGAGTTCCCTTATGAAGTGTTTTTTCATATCTCACTGAGGCATGGACAATAAATTATATAGTGATTGTGTAGGTTATCACCAAGATATGTTATGTTGTTCGAGATTATAGATAGAAATGTGATGGTAGAATATCATTTGTAGTTAAATCTGAGGTTCTTTCATGAACATGATCTGGTCTCCATGAAAACCGACACTCAACCCAGTCGATGAAAATTCCCAAAGGGCATTCCTTAACCCTACAATATAGAAAAAATACTAAGGTATCAGGAATAATGTTTTTGGAATTATTTTCCTAATATTAGTATCATTAAACAACCAAAAACAATAAATAAACTAAATATAATTGTTTTAAAAATATACCATTAATAAAAATTCATAACTGAAATACATTTTTTTAGACAAATCCCAAGAGGTCCATGACTCAAAATTAGTAGCAACGACAACTCTAAAACCACCGAACATAATGGGGCCATCATACACAAGCCTCCTCCACAACACCATAGTGGAGATGGAAGCTACTAATCTGAACCTCCGTCTCAAAAAATATATCCCCTACCTATGTCAAACATAATTAGATACAAATACACACAAATTTTTAATTAGGGTGTGAACATTTTTCCAATAAGATTCCTCCCAAAAATATTCTATGGGAAAAAGATATTAAGAAAATGAAAGCTTATAAGTCTTATAAACCAGAAATGAAAATAATTAGTTTAAAATCCTAAAACATGAACTGAAAATAGTTTTTAAGGAATTTTTTTGAAATGAACACATGTAGAGAAAATATCCAAGATACTAGATTTTCTAGGAAATCGAACTATACATTGACAGTAATTATAATATATTCGGTGAGAATGAATCGAGGGAACACCAATATGTACTAACTAGTTCTGGGACTCAATGAACATCATATCTTGGTGGAAGTGAATCAAAATTGACAACCTTCTTATTAACGTTCCAATAAGAGGGGAATCTCCAATGTCATAATGGACTCCAACATCATCAATATTTAGTTGATGTATTCATCATCAAACATTATTTGAGAAATAGGGACGATACAACTCTAGATCACTACAATACTAGTGCTAGTCCTCCCACCAAGATAACTGGCTTCCCCATCTGTGGTAAAAAATGTTCAACATGTTAAAGAGTAAAATATTCACAAAAAAACACCACATATGAAATTTAGGCAAAATAAAAAGTACCCAACACGCCTTTTCACCATTTTTGTAACTCAATAATCAATAATTTATTTTTGAAAAAATAACATCGAGAAGTAAAATATGGTTCTTCACACAAAATCCATTTAAAATCCTCTTCTATGGAAAAATATACAATAATAACACACCCAACCATATTTTACAATCCAGTAAACATTTAGTAATAAAATTTCATACATTATCATATTACCCTAAATTATAAAACATTGAATACACAGGAAAACATATAATTTTAATTTCCAAATGAATCTTCAAAATTAAACATGAAATCAATGCTACCAAAAATGATAGTGTCACCTCCCACCAAGGACATAAATAATGTTAAAATTTATGATAAATTCTTCAATGAATGTCTACACATTTAATCACCTACCTTATAACTTAAAAAAATCAAATCCTTCTGTGACACATCAACCACACCACTACCACACAACTATGGAGTGAAAAGGAACCTAAATCCACAATATGTGTCTATGAAACCCAAACTAAAACCCTAGGTATGTTTCCCTAGATGTTGGACATTTACAGATTCATGAAATTCTTATGAAACCATAAATAAATGGATGTAATCAATGAGAGACTCAATTATTTGAAATAATCTTGATGTTTACTCACAAATATCATGTTAAAAATGAGTTCCATGAAAGGATGAAGGAGATTTGGGGTCTCTAATGGATTACAGGGTTAAATGGGTGATGAAGTGGATGAGATAAGATCGATTCTAGATGTGATAATTAGTAATTAGAAAACATTTTTGATGACCTAGACTTGTGTTCATGGTTTAGAAAACCCTTTAGCAAAACCGTGAGGCCTGTTCTAAACCTCTGAAAAAAATAAAATTTGTTCCAAATTCATGGGGGGTGGGGGGGGGCTATGAAAAACATAGGGGGGGAAATTTAGGCCAACAAAATAAGAGAAAAAAATTCCTTAAAATAAGTATATGGATGTGGAAATTCTCCCCACCATTATATTTTCTACTTGCGTAGGTGAACTTAAAGATTGATCAGAAAACAAGAATAGGAACTCTTCCTCAACCCACAACATCCTCTCCCACGTGTTGTGCACATCATTACCAAACATCAAAATAGACCTAGACCAGTGGAATATATATTTCATGAAGCACATTCTCTTTAGAATCCACTTGTCGCACAGGTAGCACACACATTGTTATGTCAGGATATATCTCTAAATATTCCCAACACAGAACATGAGATGGATCTATATTGTACTTCATCAAATGGGATATATGGAATATGTGTCGAATTATAGGGGAAATTATAACCTATATTCCACCTTTACAATGTGTCTGGTGATCTCAAAAGGTCTGATAAACCTGAAAATTTGCTTTCCCTACTTTCCCAAGCATCAATGGCCCAAACGATGTGACACCTTCAAGAATACATGCTCACTGACCTAAAACTCTATAAAATGATGCATCTAGTAAGAATATGATTATTTGTGACTTTGAGATATCACTAATCACCTCAAGATCCACATTACCTTCTCGGATCTCTCTTTCACAATGCTTGGCCCCAATAGTGATTTCTTACCCACATCTTAGATCTATCTTGCACAAGGCCCGACCCCAACAGTGAGTCCTTTCCCCTCACATCCCAACATAGGGGGGAAAGGATTACCGTTTAGTTTCTCAAAAGGATATATTTGAATCGAGTATTGATAACTTCTATTATATGAAAAATCGACCAATACAATATGGATATCCCATGAACCACATATGTCCGCGACACATGCACTGATCATGTCTTCTAAATTTAGACTATACAAATATGTCTTACTATCCATATAATAATGGTATTCCATGATAATCTAAATCTATTACCCCAAAGCCTTCTGGAGGCCTTCTAAAAATCATTACATGGATAGGGGGACTCAATATAACAATACTTTTGATTGCAACATGGAATCCATAGCACTTCCTATAGAAGTAATTGACCGAAATCAACCAATATACTTGTATCCTTAATAAGGATTAAGTGGAATGATTTGGTTAGACAATCAATCACAACCCTGATAATTGTCTTACATCGAGGTGTAAAATGAATTCCAATAGTCATTTCTATGAACGAACTTGTACCACATCAAGGTAAGAATGGGTAATTGTTGAAGAGAACTAGAGGGGATCTTATTCTATGCTTTCACCAGATGAAAATTATTACACCTCAATACAAAATCTGTTATATCCCACCTTAGACATGGCCACCAAAACTATCTACAAAAATCATTTTACATTTTTGTATTTCGATGTTGAGTGACCCACTATGATTAGTGGTTGTCCTATATCACAACTTTCTTAATATACAATGGAACCATTGAAAGGACCATGAAGCACAAGATGCCCTTGGGAGATAAAGACCTATCATAATGCGTATCCCCACCTTAAAGATACTACTTCAACCACTAACATAACATCTCACTAGTATTATTCCTCCGAATCAACTCTAAAAGAGTAGTATTAGACTGATTTTTCCCATGAATTCACCTCCACTATTCTCCTTGGTATGCATGTGCATTTGAGAATAGATCCCAATCGGAGTTCACTCATCACTGCACATCCTTGAATCCAGCACTGCTAGTATTCTACTCAAGGAATCATCCACCAAATTACCCTTTCCCGAGTTATAGAAAATCATATTTCCGATCCCATGCTGACATCTGATCCAACAATGATAACTCAGATTAAGATCATTATGTGAGAAAATGTAGGATAAACCCTTATGCTCATTGTAGAGCACCAACTTCTCACCAAAAAGGTAGTGACACCAACTATTCAAATCTAATATCACCACTGCTAACTCCACGTCATGGGAAATTAAACTATTTTAATTTGGTCGAATTTGGAATGAGTGATATTCCACCAGCTAATCAACCTATATAAACATACACCCAAGAACCATACCTGATGAATCACTATACACCACATAGCCCTTTACAGATTCTGACATTATCTACATGGGGCCGTATTCTGTCGCTACATCCACTACATGACGGATGCCAGACACTCTTGGATCCATTAAATCATAACTCTTTCCTGAGTGATCAGGGTCATAGGTGAAGAAATCCAAGAGAATTCTCGAACAAACCGCCAACTTTAACCTCCCTGGCTGAGGAAACTCTTGATCTTGGACACATTCATCGATTAATCCAATGACATAACAACATCTAATGTGGTTTCATTGTAGTGGTGAAAAGGTTATTTTATAAAAGAATTTCAGAGTTGTTTCTAGAAAATTATTTTCCACTATGGTGGATATACTCGGGAATTATTAGTTAGAATTAGTGTTGTACCAAAAATGAAATTATTTGACGTATTTCTGATAATTATAGTTTGTTGGCACTCTTGTATTATGTAGTCATGTGAGTTATAAAGGAATAATCCTCATGTTATAGAGGGATATGAGTAACATGAGAGAGTCCATAGGGTAAGAAAACATATTTACATTGAGATAAATCCTATTGATCGTAACTATAGGCTATCAACTAATTGATGTATAATCATAGTGTAATCTAATTTAACTTATGGTTTAGTCAATATTGTTCATCATGTTGATTTATATTTTCCTAGTGTTCAATGGATTTGGTTTATAAATATAGTACCTATATGGAGTGATTTCTTTTTGAATTCCTTACAACGTGTGATATAGGGGTTTATGTATACATTTTTTTATGACCCCGTGACTAGTTTATTTCATCACAACTATCCTTTTTATATGATTATTATTCACAAATCTAATTTGATCATAGTTAGGGATCAGTTTAATCAGTATCTGGGATACATCCAATACTATCACGGATCGGTATCTTTAACATTTATAATGTAACTATTATAGTATTCCATATTAAGGAAATTTATTTTTATTTTTTTCAATAATTAAGCATCTACAGTGTAGTATTCATTCACCCTAGTTTACATGTGTCGTATATGTGATGAGGAAACACATTAGACAATTAGTCCAAATATATTTGGTCGATTCATGAATGTCTATCATAAAGACTTGTCAAGTTTTTCTTTTAAGAGGGATTAATTGTTCTAAATTAACCTTATTTGATGTGCGGATCACATATAAGTTAAATATTTTCGGAAGGATCCAACATATCATAAATAGTCAATGGTTATAATATAAGAACATGATGTGAAGGGAATAACTATCCCAATTTCTTTACCTTTATGTTCATCAGTTTTATTCACTAATAAGTGTGATTATTTTTTGTTATTATTCTTTTATTACTCGAGGTTAACCCCTAAAATGGTTAATAATTAGTATCATATTTCTTATATTGATAATTTTCGTGACCATATATGGTAATATAATAGTTTATTAAGATCTATTTATGGAAAATTAAAATTATTTTCTTTTAATTCATTTTGATTTTCATTATACTAAATTAAAGAATATGTACATATTTTATTAGTATCCAATGAGAGAATATAGATTGATGAATTTTTGATTAATATTTATACACTTCAAAAAATTATCTTCCAAACAAATATATATTCAATTTTTTTGTGTTGCTGATTATTTTTCCTAATTCCATTTCTACAAGGATCCCGATAGAAATTTGCTGGGTGTTTTTATACACATAGGGAGTATTGAATACTTGGTATGTTTTAAAATGATATATTAATGATTTGTGATGTCACTTTTTATGGATTATGATATTATGGATGATTTAACATTGGTCCCTAAGATGGATGAGAATGATCTTTTTTATATGTTGTCATATTACTTTTTTTGGATCTACAACATACTTGGACTATAAATATATTAAAAAAGATTCATTTAGATCTTAATCTTATTATAATCACTAGTAATGAACTTGACATTATATGGGGAAATATCACAAGGGATGATCATTCTTAGGGATCCATCTATGAGATGAAGTGAATGCTGACATATGTATCGGTTTTTAACTTACTTATTCTGGGTAAAGACTGCACTTTGTATTATTTAACATTATTATATAAGATATATACTATAATTATAATTATTTTATTATGAAATTATAATAAATAATTAATAATCCATCCATTAAATTGTAGGATTTTATTTAATATTTTTTTAAGAACCGATATGAAGTATTGATTAATTAATTGGTTATGAAAAATTGTAGAATAATAAATTATTTTAATATATGATTTTATTGATGAAGATATGTCTTGATTTAAAATTTTAGAATGTAAAAATATATATATATTTATTAATTAAATGTATTTTTAATTGATTTAGTGACCGAAAAATGATAATATATATAACAGTTATTTATAATCAAATTCTATATTAGTTATTTTATAACATTTTAGAAAAATATTTATATAATGGTTATATAATAAAATCACTTTTAATAAATTAATTTTGTTTTATTTTATATATATCTTACATATTAGTATCATAATATTCTTTAAAATCAATTCCTATCTCCCAAAATTATGACATTTTAAAGGATACATTCCACCCACTGTTTTAGATATTTCTCTTTCATTTAAGTTTTTATTATGTTTGTAGACAATAGTTGTTTTATTTATATATTTAAATTTTTTTATATAACAGGTATTCTTCACATTATCTATGTTTAGTGAAATTATATTTCTGTTTTCACCATCTTTTACTTCAATAACCATTAACTATTTTTACAAAATAATTTTTTCAAATTGAAAACCATTTAATATCTTTTTGTGAAATTTCATCTACAATAGCATAATATCATTTTAGGGAAACATTATTAAGAAATTAACTTATAAAAATAATTTTTTAGAATAATTTTTTAATCCTTGAGAAATTATTTTTTAATGTTGTTATGTCATTGTTTTTACATCAACATTACAATATATTTTGAAATCACGTTTTCCAGCCCTCATTAAATTTTTTTGATGATACATTTCTTTTATGTTTTTGAATTTAAGTTTTTAATTTAATTAATAAATTTATTGCATTTTCTTACACCACATTAATTTTTTTTTCCAATTTTATTTAAATTTATTTAAAAAGTAGATGATTTTGATAGATCTAGGGTTTCTTTCATGTTATATAAATATATTATTAAATTGATTATATAATTGGATGATATTTATTTTTTAGAGTTCTAATTCCATGAAAGATGTTTTATATCTCTAGATATCATTATGTAATTTCACGACAAGATGTGGTTTGATATCATGATAATTTTTAGAGTCTATTTTACATAATTATATAGGTCACAATGATATAGATGAGAAATATATGATTATATTTTCCCACAATATATTTATGAACCTTATAGTTGTCCTAGATATATGATATGAATTTATATAAATATGCATGAATCACATTACCAAGAGGATTCACCATGGTTCATGATTATTTACTTCACATTCATATGTGAGTATATTATTTATGTTTTAAGGATAATAATTTTTTGTTCTATGTCACAATTTCCTGATGTATGATTATGCTACCAGGTATGAAGACCACTTATTAGTTAATAATGATCTGATTTCATTAATAATTATATTCCAATCATGTTCTAGTTCCCAATAAGATTTTTATTTAATCATTCATTTTATTCACCCTATGTTATTCTTTATACTGATTATTTATTCTGTAAATTTTTTGATGTTTCTAATTTATATAGTAAAAATAGAGGAATATGATGTAAGGTATTTTTACAAAGAAATCAATTGTGATGAATAATGTGAGAATAATGAAAATTGATTCTTGAGAAAGTTCGATATGCAGGTAATCTTTAAATAAAAAACTGACATTTTTGGAGTGTAAATTTATCAGGAGTTGTAATTAATTTCATGATAAAAGATTTAATATATATATATATATATATATTATTTTAGAGGTATTTATTTTTTATCAGAGTTGGGGATTAACTTGTTTGGTGTATTTTGTTAGGTAGAGTATGTGACTAAAAATCATGCAAACCAAAGTCGAACCAAATGAATCATATAATAAAATAATTTTTCCAAATGAATAAATATATTAGGTTCATTTTTTAATTATTATTTGATTTCATATTTTGAAATCTATAAGATATTATTTTTTTAATAATTTTATAATATCTAAATTTTTATAATTAAGAGGAAAAATAGGAATAAAAAATGTGATGGACAATAAAGTTACTACAACAATAGATATCCAAATGGGATAATAATCGGTCATTATAATATATTGGATATTATTAAAAATGGATCCTAAATGGTAAAAATATGTTGAATGATACAATATAAACCTTTAAAAGTAAATGTGAACCATACTTATGTGTTTACACTGAGTAAACATAAACTAATAGATGTAACAAAACAAAAGGAAATTTAGTTTTCATTGTATCATATTAAATGTGTGAAATGATGGATTTTCTATATTTTCATATATAATGGGAATAATAGGGACATGGATATGTTATATTGAATAAGTGGTGAAATTATGTAATGAAATCCATTAAATGTGAAGATTTTATGAAAATTTTAAAAAATAAAATTTTCACCTAAAAATTATGGTTTTCATTTCATGTATGTTAAATGTAGGAAGAATATATTGGTTCATCTGAAGAAAACATTTAATAATATGGTTGTTATTCTACTTATTTCATCATTAATCCAAAAAAAATTTATTCAATTTTATGCTGGCATAATGGAGATAATTTGAAAATAAATTGAAATAAGAGATATCTATAGCTAAAAGAAAAAAATTATTATGTCACTTATAGAGAAATTTAAATATCAACTTAGTAATTAATTTGGAATAAATAAATGAATATATAAGTTTCATATAAGTTCCAATAAAAAATATCATAAGGAAATAATTATTTTACTTCTTATAAACTAACAATTTAATTTAATTAACCTATGGAATTGAGGAATTTTAATTTTAATTTTTTTTAAAATTTGGAAAATTAGTAAATAAATAAAACAATTTTAAATTATATTGGAATAGGGTGTTTTACATAATGAGGGGGTGGGTGGTTCCACTTAACGCCCCTTAAAAATTTAAATTTTTAAAAGGCCAAAATATTAGGAATTTTCTAAATAAACTTTCCATACAAGGGTTAATGTAGATAATTGATGTATGTGTATTTTAAAACATAGGCATTGTGAATGATGTTATTAAATGAGTACCACTAATTATTATCATAGATGTGAATGGGTGAAAGGTACACTTAATATATACTCAGTAACAAAAAATTTATATTTTCAGTTATATTTTATAAGTTAATTACTAACTTTAATGTTTTATATCACTATTGATTCACTATCATAGTGAATTATAATTGAGTTAAAGATGAAAAATAAGTGTGGTCTGAGGATTATCTCCCAAAAACATAACTCTGGTTCAATTTTTTATTGTGGAATGATACATCCTTAAAATTTTATAATCATCCCTTCTACGGTTTCATGTATATGGTTATCCGAAATACACCCTTATGTTTATATTTATTTAAGGAGGATTATGAACATAAATTATAAACTAGTTCCATAATATGGGACATGAAATAACATTATCAATGTTTTTTTATATGTTTATACATAAACATAAAAATTATTTTTTAATTATAATGGTATATGTCCAAGTATTTTTCATTGTGTTTCTACTTATTCCCTGGAATTTAAATTACATCTTTCTATTAACAAAAATATGGTGGTGTTTTCTTATCCTGGAGTCCTTATATAAAAAACCTTATTTATCTTGAGAAATTACTATTTAATCTATATTAGAATTTGATTAATGTTTAATATAAACATGGTAATTACCATGAAGTTCTGGAATCCACATTTTTATAAAAAAAATGATTAGTTAATATTTCATTAAAATAATTACCATGATAAAAATCTAACCACGATCAAAGATATGTATCCAGTTCCTGAAGTTGATTAGTTGTTAAATGATATTCAAAGAGAATAATACTTATCATTTTTGGATCTTTTATTTTAAAATTAACATCTATGTTTGAAAATGGATATATAAAATGTAATTTCATATCATTTAGCTATGAAAATATTGATCTTATTGTGATTACTTTCAACCTTATGTATACAATAACTATGTTCATTGAATTGATGAATAGATTATTTTGAGATTACATAGATATATTATTAGATATATTTATAGAGTAAATTATCCTATATCCTAAGTGTAATGTGGGGAAATAAAATATTTTAGTATTTTAATGAGTGATTTATAATTTAAATATTATTTAAAAATTTTATAAGGATTTTTTTTATAAAATGAATTCTTTTCTTGAACCTAGTGGATCATTCATAGACATTAGGAGTTATTGAGGGGAGTATATTCATACCTAAATTGTACAGAGATTTTTATTCCCTCTAAAAATGACCATTAGTTAAATTTTTTAGATCAATTGACGCACATATGACTTTACAAAAAATTGTTAATATGAACTATATGTGAAAAAAATGCCTAAAATGTTTCTACGTTCTTACATAAATTACACTCATTATTGTATTTGACTCTTTTATCTTGGTGTGAATTTTAGTATCACAATATATTTTTAGTTATTATGATTTTTTATCACATTACAATCAAGGTTTGGGAAATTAGAAACTACTATCTATGTTGTTTGTATTCTCAACATTCAATTATCCTCTATATGACCCATGTGGAATGATAATTATACAACATCCTAATGTCATAAACCTCTAGGTAAATTAAAAAATAATAATAAAATTATCATCAATAGTACATTAAAGGTCATTGTTGAACTCCCTTAAAACGAACATTAATTTTTTTAGATGTAACTTCTTTTACTTGTGTTAGATCCTGTTGGTTTTTGAGTTGGATTTTCCCTAGAGGAAATTGGAATTTACATTAATAGATGTTTAAAAAAGTTATAAAAATTTCCATATGGGAATTTAAAGATTTAAATTTCTATATATGATTTTTTAGACATGCAATCTAGATTGTCCTATAGTTTGAATGCTTCAAGAGATTCCCGATGGCTTAGGGACAATTTGTTTATGAAATTTTATCTCATAGTGCACAACATTCATATGGTTTGTGTTATATTTATTTTATAACTATCTGGGTAATCTAATACACGAGTGTGGTTTTATAAACCATGTTGTAAGATTTAGGAACCCATGTGGGGGGCCTAAAATTTCTTTCAGTCATTTGGTTTGACTAGCTTTTCTCTAAAAATGATTTTGGTGGAGGTCTATGGGGATAGTAGAAACGATAAATTGGATCATTGTTTTCAAACTATGCTTCATAAGAATATGGTTCATTATATTGGGGAATGTAACTTTCCCCCTATGACTCAAAAAGTTTTTACCCCAATCTTATTCATAATTTTTGAAATGCACACAACCATATTATTTAATTAAAATATATGAGTTATCTTCAATTCATTACCGTAATATAATGTAATTAGGTATGCTATAAGAATTGATGTATCAAAATGTTTTACACCATTATCTTCCCCATTTTCCCTATACACACAACCATATTCCTTTATTCGACTATGGGAGTTCTATCTTGATTCATTCCTGCAATAGAATGCTATTATGTATGTTATAAAAATTGATGTAGGACATCAAATCTTTTAATGATGGTTGTGTTTTTATCATCTTCCTATAAATCATGGTTCTATTGGTTTGGGTTTTATTTGATTAATCCACTAAATCATGTTTCAATATTATTATGATGTTGGGTTTTCTCACTCTACATAGCATGAGGATAACTTCAGAGGCATATGTTCTTTTCTACCATCATTTTTAATGGGGTAAACCATCAATATAATTTATAATTATTTTTTAAAAAATTATTTTAATTTACTAAAGGAACCGATCATGTTGGGTTGTAAATATCCTAGAAGTGGTTTTGGGGGAACTCTAGATACCGATTCATCATAGTTTCTCATATTTTCATCGAGCAATGGGAATTAGTTAAGATTTCATCTATTATTCTGAATTGATATTTATTTTACATTAAATATTTAATGTTATAATTGATGTTCAAGAATTTGTTGACATTCACAATTTTAAAAATGTACAAGGAAGTTGATGTATCTTGGATAGCATTTCAATGAGTCTAGAATGAGGTCCCATGTTCCAATAATAAATTGGTAAAGGTTCATAATGAAAGGTGGTGCATCATGGATTCCCTTTAGTATTTACAAATGTTTACATAGTTTTCATATTCCTTATATTTCCTTTTAGGATGACACCATCTATTTCTATTTTCCTCAAGAAACATTAAAATAAATTTATTTAATTTCTAATTAAATGGGTGATTCCAAGTGGTCACTAACAACCTAAATTCACACCCTCATATTTTAACATATCACTAATGTTGATGGTCCCAATATGATGATTCCTCTGATAATATGACCTAGAGGATCCCATGTATGCTTCCTCTGTTTTTATACTCATTGAGAAAACCCTTAGAGGGAATCCATTTCTTATGTCAATTCTTAGAAGATCTTAAATAGTATGCCTCTCAAGTATTATTACATGTGGGACCTAGTGGGTACCACTATGGTGGACCAACCCATACCTAGAGCATATGGTTTTCGGTATATATTTTAGAGGCTGCCACAAAGAACCCATACCTAACATTTGATTTTGTGAGGCTGTGAAAGTATTTTTGGGTTGGGTTTTCAACAACCCTAACTCTATAATTTATTATAACACTTAGTGCTTTATGACACTATTAAAACTGGAGGCTCTTCATGGGATTTGGATGATGATATTCATACAATATTCAATATTACATAGAAGGAAATATTTACATAATGGGATATTAATTCTATGACTTATTCATGTAAATATATGTCAAAGTTTGTAAAATATTACTATTTTTTATATATGTTATCTGTAGAATTATAGTAGACACCTTTGTTAATTTCATCAAGTTCTCGACATATATGGTCTAAATTATATTGATTTTTCTATAGATGTTCTATTTGAAGTCTTAGGGGAAAATGTGGTTAATGTACCAGGGTCATGGTCTTCATTTTTATATATTATAAATAGTTGTAAGTGGACACAATCCATAAAATCAATGTGGATTCCCTAGTCATTCGTCTGGGGTCTGGACCTGCATAGGTATATTACTTCATACATCATGAATTGACCAAAGATGAAGTGATATATTTTTATGATTGTGCTTAAGTATAAGGATTTATACATTGTATGGATTGGAATCATGAATGTGCGATCATATGGTAAGGACATGTATCCAAATTGGTGTGGTATCTTTCTTAAAGGCTTTTATAGTGCTAGCCAAAAAGGTATTTGTTATTTAGGATTACAAACCGAATAATAAAATGTGGTTTGTTTTCATTTATGTAATTTAAAATATTACTCATATATATAAATATATATATTAATTTGAATTTATATTTATAGTATAATATATATATATATATATTAATGCATATAATATTACATATTGATCAAATAAAATCCATCTTATACCTAGGAATGTATATACGGAACCATGTCGGTGGTTCCGTATGGATTTTTTAATTAGACAATTCATGAGAATCCTATTGTCTTATAGTACCGGATTAAAGGTGCACTAGGATACAGGTACTGGATGGGTTGTGGCCAGATACTAATACAGTATTATGGCTATTATATGTATATGGAGATCATGTAACTGGTATGGATCTATATTTTTAGTTGATACTTATTAATTTTTTTATACTTTTATTTACTCCTAAATATGTATGATCAATCTACTTCTGGATAAGTATTGTTTTATGACATGAATGTTTAGGTATTTAATAAATTAAATTTATAATTAGTGATTTCTCCAATTTTGGTTTTGTTATTGTCGTTCAACTATATCATTTACTATAATAATTTTATCGATTTATTTTTTTTATTTTCTTACTTTGAAATGAGTGAATAGTCTGCCAAATATCACAGACTTGTACATCAATACTAGAAATCATCCCCATGTATATTGGGTGGCATGCTTGAGGTCTTATGGTGAACTGGATCAGGACACATGAAAAGTGGTATCTTGGATGAGACATTAAATTTTTTTATTAGATGTTTATTTTTAGTTTTATTACAAATTGAGGATCTGTTAGAATATAGTATAAGTAATGGTTCATAATCTGTGATGGATATCATATGAGTACATCACGATAACATATTCCTATATGAATTCCATGTATATAAAGATTGGAAATTATTGCTCTTTATTTGAGGTATTATTATGGTATATTACATTATCATTGAGTGACGTACATTTTTCCTGGATGTTATGGTTTATGAAAAACAAATGGTTATTGAACCAGTAGAGACAGGTCATAAACATATTTTGAGTCTTTTTTATAAAAGAAAATATGCCTATCATTGATCATATATGGCATGTAGGTTCCACACATTATAGGTCTACTAGTGTGTGATGTTACTAACAACTAAGCATAAATGTTTAATGTTTCATCAACAAATCAAATTCATATAGGTTCTAGGTTTCAATCAACTCAATTGGATTCACATTAATATATAATTCATTTTGATGCAATGATATGTGGATTTATGTTGATTCTTCTAGTAATAAGTATGATGACTTAGTTTTCTTTCACAGGAGGTGTAGGGACACAAGTTTTTCAATAGGGAAAATAATAACCATGCGTAAGACCCATTGTAAGGAGTTGTTCCATAGGTTTTTTTATATTATTTTTCATTTATAACCATAAAATTGTATTATTATAATGATTGGAATTAAATTCTATATAATTGAATAATGTACTTATGATATGACTTGAGTTCTTGAGATTATTTTCTTCAATATTTTTGGTCATATTTCAACAATTTTGGTAGTTGATTAATTATTTTTAGGATATCTAATCGGGTCTCTTTGTCTGATTCTAATGGATACCTATACTTTTCTATTATACAAGACATCGAGTTTGTATTCGATTGTATGGATTCCTTTTTACTGTTTTTAGAATATATTTTTACTCCATAATCCTGAACTACATGGTGAAGTACCATAGGAGGATTCTCAGATATAATTTGTGATAGGGTGGATGTTGTGTGGTGGGGTCCTTTATATAATTACCTTATAGAGGTTTGATCTTTTGGTTAGGTTCCTACAACTTGTGGAAATGTTAAGAGAAACTGTCCGAATGGGTACGTAAAAAAACTATAGGTCTTAACTTGTTACCATGACCAGTACAATTTTCCTTTGGGGATAATCAATTGAAAAATATGAGAGAGGTTAACCATGGATTCTAGTTTCCATTTTAGGCCTCCATATTAGTTTTTTTCTCATTTAGAGAGCAATTCATGGAGGATAGTGGGTTTTTTCAATATATGGGTTGTGATGCCTTTGGTTTTTTTGAAGGCACTTCATGTGCCTACATACCGAGACTAACTTTTGGGGAAGGAATATCCAGGCATCAAACCATATTAACCAATGATTCAATTGTTTTTAACAAGGTAATAGAATGTTTAGATACTAATTATTATAATGACTTAATGTGAAAATAATTCACGGAATAAGTCATGGAACGAGTGTGGTGTCGATTTTGAATAGGAATTCCAAGGGAGCACCTAGATTATAATATTTATATTCATTTGATAATGGTGATATTTCAACTAAAATATATGATTCAAGGTATAATGATTAATTTAATGATGTTATGTTTGTCTGTTTTATGTGTTGTTATTTAAATTTTAATGTGGTGGAAGGTTTTGTGCGATTGAAGGAGTGAAGCTTTAATATAAATGGAATGGGCCTAGTTTACTAAAATTTGTTTGTTAAATGAAGTCGGTTTTTTTATAGAAGAGTATACATGATTTATAAATGAAATCAAAAGAGGTATTAAACCCATTTTTATACTTGGAAACAGATTTTTATGAGATTTGGTTTGAGGATTTTGATAGATAAAGTGTATCATGTTTAAATGTGAGTGTGGATTGGAAGTGTAATTCATTCTTATTAATTAATTCTTAATATACTTCTAGATAGCGTAGGTAATTCCCTCTATCATGAAATCATCATATGTATGCTCAGAGAGTATTATCTAAACCTTTATCAAACTATGTAACTTTTTCACTTTTATGAAATACCACATGGAAGCATTCTTGTGGAGGAGATTAAATATAATCCAAATGGGGAGTAGAAAACCAATGGCCTTATGAGGGTGTTTATCCACATTTTTTTAATATAAAAATGAACCATGTATACTTTTCTCAAAAAATAGTGGATGAGTGGGCGGGGGAATTTAACTAAATTATCATAGTTAGAATGTTCTAACACATATCAATTTTTTTGTTAATTATTGGATATTCATAGGTGATGGAGATCGAGTCCTATTTTCGTTATAGTGATGAAATTGATGATTATTAGGAGGGGAGAAGCGAATTAGTCCATGGTAGGTGACCATATTGTGGAAAGGATCATCATATTGTTATATGGGTCAATAGATATTCATCTTGAATATTGAATATCATTAAATAAGTTGATCAATATATGGTTGGATTTAATAGTAATTTCATGATAATAAATTGAATATGGTATTAAAGGAAGTCTTAGTGTGTGAATTAAGCTCTACAAATATTGAAAATGGTCCAGTGGGTTTAGAAACATTATTCTATCAATTATTATGTCATAACATAACGTTAGTATTAGAAATTTAATGGGTTTTCTAGGATATTTTATTGTAATTTGGTAGTATACATCAACGACCGATTTTAACAATATATCAATATGGATTTTGATAAACGTAATGGATTGGTTTTCAGTCACACATTTGATACTAATGTAGATATTTTTTAAAAATTCTCAATAATATTATGTTCAAATTAGTTTCTTTCGTATCGTTTAATGTGGTTAGTTATGAACAAAATTAGGCATTCCATTGGGATGAGACAGGTATAGTGTGAGGGTTGGCTGACACTTCTCATGGTAGATTCATTGTGACTAGTTTAAGACAGATAGATTAGAGATAAACCATTAAATAATATTGATGAATGATGGAAGTTTCATTATGTGACATTAAATGAAACATGTTAACTTCCATTCTAGAAGCATATTTAGGATTATAGGGTCATGTTTCAATAGGGAATTCCAATAGTAGATGTGTCATGGTTTAGTATTGACCATTGAAATAAAGATACTATTGTGATGAGAACCAATGCACATATAATTATTTGTATGACCAAAAGATCATAATTTAAATTCAATGGGCCCCAGATCAGTTCTATCCTAATTTACTAATAATGGTAACGATTAATGGTTAAAAGGATGAAATATAATAGCAATATGATTAATATAAAGAATGGTGGAATGGTGGGTGTTTAGAAATTCATTATCGGCTGTAGAAATTAACTCTAATCCCAAGTATTTTCGGTCATTCTAATCGATTCCCACTAAATATTATCATGTTTGAGGTGATTTATGCTGGGGAGTTTGTTAGATATCCTGATTTTTAGAGATTACATTTTAATGACGGTATTTGAATTTTCACATTCACGTTGGATCAAATACTGATTCGAGATTTAAAATGGGATTTCCACATTTTGAATACCTATAAATAATTCATTGAAATTTGGAATGAGGATTTTTTTGTAGTTCATAATTTTCTCGGTTATCCCAAGGGTTTTTGGACTAAAATCAACGTTTTGGAATGTTTCCACTCATGGAAAAAAATTTATTGGATGTTTATTGTTAATTCTCAGGTGTAACCTTGAAAGCCATTTTATATAGGATCGCGAATTGAGAAACCATTTGACTTCCCAGAGCAAAGTATGCAAGGTTCTGAAATTTTCTTCATCCATGTAACATGTTTAGAAATTAGTTTGACAAACCTTGTAGTAGAACTATATGAGGTGAATGTGTATCAGGGAAAAATAAACACACTATTGGAAAACTGTTTTCTAGAACAAGTGTCTTGACCTTGTGGTTTATTAATGTTGGGGAAAAATTAGAGTTTTCCCTTCATCCAATAATGGTTTTATCCATGTTTTCTTTCCACTTCTCCTCCTTGAATGTAACCCTATTCCTCCAAAACTAAACTATATTTATCTCTCTTTCTTGGCCATAATAGAACAACATAAGATGGTTTGAAAAATATTAGTTAATTCATCAAATTATTTAGATATTAAGTGGTTTTTTTGTCATATTCCTCTAGAAATTAGGTTCTACCATTTAGGATTTTAGTTTCAATTCCACTAAATCATTGTGGAATAATATGATGATGTTGTCATTTTTATTATTCCTTGTTGGTGGATAACCTGAGAATCTCTATTTGAATCTCCATGAGGAATATAAATGAGATATGGCTTCATTATAAATATTAATGTTATTTTAAAATAATTATTTTTAATAATGAATTCATTTATATCTTTATTAGATAATTTTATTGGAGTCTTTTTGGGAAACGTCAATACCATTTCACATAGTGTTAATGATTTTTATCGAGCAATGATCATTCAGTGCATTATCTATTTTATCTAGTCAATTATTAATTTTATATTAAAATGTTTATTTTCTTAATAGATTTTTTTTGGATTGTGTTTACCATACCTATTTTATTTGGGTACTTTTAAGAAAATGAATCTTATCATGGATAATAGTGATCATGGATAGAGTTTCCATGTGATGTTTTTAAATATATAATGCTTCCAAATGGTTGGATTTCTATCGTACGTGAATTATAATATTTATTAATTTTTATTTATTATATTTATGCTTGGGATTAATCATTTGTTAGATCTGCAATTTTCTTCCACTCTACTCAAAAAATTCATCATGAAATTTCATGTAAAAATTTAAAAAATCCCCTTACTCTTACCAAATAATTAAATAATTATTACCATATTTTCCATATTTTTTTATAGTCAATACTAGAGTATAAATTGTGATGGGATTACCTCAACATGAAAATTCTTATAGAGATGTCCATAATTTCATATAAAATAGATGATGAATTTTTTTAACATGGTATTCCACACATTATAAGCCTTAGTGAATTCACTCACATCAACTTGTTATAATGGAATATTATGATCAATAAATATCCATGATGATGTTTTTTTCTACCGAAATTGAAGCCCCTTCAAACTCAACTTTCATTTGTATCCTTCGATTCCTTTAATTTTTGTAAATAACAAAATAAAAGGTAATTAGGATGATGTTCTTCATTTCTAGTTAGTAATAGTGGAGTAGTTGTAACACCCCAAGATTTCATAGTGTGTTATTTTTTCAAAATAATTCAATAACTTGCACTACACGCAACACCGAGTTCAATCACACCATGACTTACAAAAAAAAGCCATTCAAAAGAGGTTATGAATAGTATTATCTAAATTTTAAACTTTATATAATCCTTATAATTTTAGAAT
Organism: Viscum album; assembly: GCA_963277665.1. Classification (NCBI taxonomy): domain Eukaryota; kingdom Viridiplantae; phylum Streptophyta; class Magnoliopsida; order Santalales; family Viscaceae; genus Viscum; species Viscum album. The sequence goes on from OY728146.1 coordinate 394,479,687, forward strand.
CCATATTATGAGTTTCTTAGATATAATGCAAGAACAAATTCATTTTCAGTATTGCACTTTTATCAACTTTTAATAGTGAACACTTTTTAAATACAATATTTTAAACTTTTTGACTAAATGGGGACATCAAAAAAAATTTAAAATGAAACATCCCAAGCTTACACGGTACGCTTTCCTTTGAATAAAACAGTAGCGTGTGTTGTACGCAACTTCGAGTTTTAACACACAGCATAACTAATCAAACTAGCCGTTATGAATAGTAATACCTACTTTTTGAAATTATATATATTTTATATTTGAAAATGGACTTCATTTTTGGATTCGGAATATCAAAATTAGCCTAGGGTGAAATTTTGGTACATTTCGGATAACTTTCATATTTTGATGAATAGTGAAAATTACTAAATTTTAATTAAAAACAACTTTTTTAATCAAAATAATTAATAGTGATAAATTATGAATTTGAGTGGATTTAAAGTATATTTAGAATATATTTTTACCATTCAATTTAATTTTTATCATTGGACATAATTTTACAATTAAACCGAACATAAACAAGTGTCAATCTTTTGATAGTTATTATCTCTTAAAAACACGCTTTTTGTTTTGACAGCGGGAATTAATTTTAAATTAATTTCTGCCACTTCTGTGTTTTGAATTTGGGAAAATGGATTCCATATTTGGAATCAGGATGTTCAAATTGTGTAAATAGTTAACTTTTATTTTTAGACATTTTGAATAATTACTGCGGTAAATATTTTATTTACCATGGTTAAAGGGTAAATCCGGTAAATAAGGGTTAAAAATAATATTATAATAATACAAAATTACCCTAAAACGTGTCCTAACCTTATTGGTGGACACATACCCGACCATGAGCATCCTTGGGTCAATTTGGGGACCCCTTGGAGCCACTTGTATGTGGTAGGGACACATTATATTAATAAAGTTAAAATAAAAATAAAAATGGCATAAGCTTACATCTTTTAGAAGAACAATTTTTACATAGGGTTATACATGTTGTAGAAATCTAAAAAGATTTCCTACATGATGATATTTTATTTATAATTTTTATACATCAAATAAGTTAAATTATTAATGACACAATAATGATGAAATGTTTACCTCATTAATAAATCATTTAAATAAATAAGATTATAATGATTAAAATATTATCTAAAACCTGTCCAATTCTTATTGGTTGATTTTATTTAGAATATGAGTCATCTTATCTTCGACCTCAATGATTTTTGGACCATTATAAACCGAATACAAATATATTATAAAGTAATACTTTCACACTTTCCTAAAGAGCCCCTCCTCTCCCTTATAAAAGGAGACCACTTCTACTCATTCCTCACACCTCTCAAGCCACTTGGCTCATCCAAACTCTTCCCAACTAAGCTCTCCACATCCCTATCCTCCTCCTTGAAGCTTCCCCTTAGGCAGAAAGCATTTCAAGAAGTCCTTTGGTTCCAACCAAAGTGAGTTACCTAAATTAAAGGTAACGATTTCTCTTAAATTATTTTCATTTATTTTGCTTCTCCAACCCCCAAACTCTTTTTATTTCCCTTATTTTGTAACAATACCAGTATCCTCAATATACTAGGATGTTGTTATAAGAAGTATTCAAACTACACATACACACAACTCCATCTAATGGATGATGAACATAATGTTTCTGTGGATGGAAAACTAACGCCTCACGAAACGATGATTGTTCAAATACATCTTACCGCCTCTCATGGTGGCCATTATGATGGAACTATAATTAAATATGATATTAATGATATATATTTTATATATAAGCTTCTGTAATTCCATTTTATTTCATACCATTATTCGTTTCATGTTGTATATACATACGATAATTTCATTTGAGGAAGTGCGGACTACCGCCCCCTTAAAATGATATGACTCGTTCATACCACACATGGAACGTATAAAGGATGGTGTTAATGAACTTAAGTAACATATATAAAATATTATATTATACTGGAATAGTAATATACCTATGTATCATTTGGATTCGATTCTTTTAAAATAAAAATTAAATGGAAGTAGCGTTCGTGCGTACGTACGGACTACCGTCTCCACGAACGCGATGAGATTCATTCTCCATCGTATCCATTCAAGTATAATTATCATTTGATGATTTAAAAATGATGTTTAAGGACTTAATACCATTCTGGATTTGAATAATATACAACCTATCCTTTACAAACATGTCTTACATAACAAAACATACAAAAGCAAACGAGTAAGTTAACACCCGAAACAACGATAATACTAAGATATTATTATCAAATCAATATTAAAAGATCATATATGATATCATATTAATATATATGATTCTTGTATAATTTAGTAACAATTATTTCACCATTATACAGGAGGTTAACCTACCCCAACCAAGGAAAAGTACAAGGTAAGGGATTTTCTTATCTCACTTTCAATTCCGTGAGATTTCCATTGTTCGCCACTAAATTATTGAAAGTGGTGTATTGTGTACTACCATTTGATATATATTATCATAATTCTATTTATATTCATGTTATTCTGTAAATCATTTGGTGGTTATTAACTTTTGGCCATACGACTCAGTTGATTAACGTGGTAAGGGGTTTTCATCTCACTCCTTATTCTCATGAGATTCATGCCATATTGCCACCATTACCTTTTGTGTGGTGTATGTACTGCCCATAATTATATTCTTTGTGTAATACACTCTAATTTATGTGTACTTACATATTCATTGTATGATACCTCTTTCATGGGTTGTATGTTTCATAAGTTACCAAACTGGTAAGGGTTATTTCAAAATCTCTTCATTATCTGAGGTTGTTTATACGTAATAATCTACTGGGATCTCGTTATCATCCACATCCATGTTTCTTCAAAATGTATTTCAAAACATTTTTAATATTTAAAAGAATATGGGTTAAAGTCATTTATACCCTTGTTTGAATTTTTATAAGAGGTTTATAAGGGAATCTTTTCGTCGTTTTCCAAACAAGGTGTTTTTTAACCTTTTCGACAGAATTAAGATAAGAATGTTTTTTTAACTTATACGGCGGGTGCAGTTATTTTCCTCCGTTATAAAATCGTCAAAGCTTCCCTTAAAATCTTATAAGATTATTTTCAAAGAAAATGTTTGATTTTATATGGATCTTAATTGATTTCAAAATAAAATGAGATATTTCTTTAAAAAGAATTTTGATTTCATCTATGTCAACATCCTTTGATGGGTTTTAAGATTATTTGAAGTTGATTTATTATGATACAAAACTTCTATATTGTTTTGAAGGTTTTGTGATATGTTTGACTGTGGATGTGCTATTTTTATACCATTCATAGTTTATGGTGAAAGTATTGACATTTCGTATGCTAGTTCCAATAAGAATGTTTATGTTATATTTCAATCTTTACTTCATATGAATGTGTTGGACAAGTATGTTCCAGGTTGGGGACTGGTTAAAGTAAGCCCTCCAGGTTGGGGACTGGTTAAAGTAAGCCCTCCAGGTTGGGGACTGGTAAAAGTAAGCCCTCCAGGTTGGGGACTGGTAAAAGTAAGCCCTCCAGGTTAGGGACTGGTAAAAGTAAGCCCTCCGGGTTGGTGTCCGGTTATTAGAGGCACTCCGGGTTGGTGTCCGGTTATTAGAGGCACTCCGGGTTGGGTTCCGGTTACAGTTAGCCCCAAGGTCTTGGGACGAGGCCTTGAAAAGTAATTAAAGTTTAGCATTATGCATTCCAACATTATGAAAGTGGTTATTGATTTTTCATGTGATTATTCGATTAGTAGAATATCCATGTGAACAAGTAAATGGAATTATTTCATTTTACTTTTGCCATACTATGTTGAAGTTCAAGTTTAAAAGGCTTTTGTTTTAGTAATTCATTGCCTTAAATGTTTATGCTTATTTTTGAATGTTCCGCTATATTGTTATCCTTACTGGGCATTTGAGCTCACCCCTTTTCTATGTTTTATTTTTCCCAGGAAGTGAAGAAGTAAATTATGAATGACCTGTAGGGATATTATGTGGGGATATGAGTGTGGATTATGGAGACAATATGTTGTTGTAGTAGTTTTTCGTTTAATGATGTAATGTAAACCTTATGAATATATCTAGTGTTTCCAAGGCTACTAAACCAATCGGTCTTTCGAGATTTGATCTTTCTTGTGATCATGCCAATGTTACGAAGTAATGCACCGACTCTGGGTAACTAGGGTCGGGGCGTTACAGTAGTTGTGATAAAATTTATAATCCAAAAGCCATATTTTATTTTTAGAATGTTTGAAAGTTATTCATTTGTATACATAATTTATTATTGCAACATTATACAATCTATAGAATCCTGGTTTTTCACATTACGTGGAATTAACTTTGTGAGGATATTTTTCCATTACAAATGATCTTAATGTATTTTTCATATAAGGTTATTTATTGAAAATTTATAAAAACATGTATTGATAATATTATAGTTTCATACACTCCTTTGTAGAATTCCAAAAAGTACTTCACCATTCAGAAACATGCTTTCATCTTTGATGTGAATCAACTAGATTTACATTAGTCCATGAATCTTTATATGGATTTTCAAACTATTTAAATTATTTCTTTTCAGCTAGAAAAAATCATAGGATCTATTTCAGAACATACTAATTGTTATTAAATCATTGACATTGTATATTCACATTTTTGAAATAAATTTTTTCAAAACGTCTAATACTCTTGTTCTTGTATGACTTAAACCATTAAAATTTTCTTATTTAATTTCAATGATAGAATATTACATTAATTAATTCTCTATCCTTTTTATATTGATTTCCATGGAATTATTTAAATAATAAATTTTTTTGCTGCTTTTCCATAGTATAATAATCCATCATTTAGTTGGGAAACATTTAAAATATATTGTTTTTATTATTCATCTCTAGAGATGTTTACAAAACACTATAAATTTGTTAATCAATGTTTAGTCCATTATTTTATTTTAATGGTATCCTTTCCAACCTTCTTCAGGTACATCCTTTCATATTAATTATATATTTTCATATTATAAAATGATTTATATATGAAATATATATACAAAAACCACAAATATCACGAAAATTGTCCTTATAGATATAAAAAAAGATGGCATGGGATTCAAATATATTTCCAGGGACATATTTCTCATTTTAAATGAGTTTTCCTCAAGATAAAAACTCTTATCCTAACTTTATCTGATATCATCCCTTTAAGTCTTATAAATTATATATAAATTTAAATATTAATCATAAAATTAGTTTCATAATGCCCCATAATATAGAAAAAAATGGAATAAACCATCAAATATTCGATGTAGTTTCAATTTGGATAACATCTCCATGATTTAAATTTTGTGTGGTATCTAAAAATCATGTGGAATTTCCTTGGTTATTAATTATCATAGAGAATCCCACATATACCTTTGATGATATTTTCTGATCCAAAAAAAAATTCGTTCAAATATTTTTTATTGGTATACTCTAATGTGAAAAAATAGATTTAACAACATTACTGAAATAACATGTTTTCTATTATGGAATAACTTTCACTGAGAACATGAATAATATATATTAATTAATGACGTAATTTTAATATATCCATAATTATGATTCTTATATGGGATAAATTATCTAACCATAATTTTAAAAGGAATCATTTATTCATTCAATATCATGATTACTTTTAATTTTTCAGGACTATGAAATGTTAAATTTGAGTTTTAGTTCAACAAATTATAGGATTTAAATATTCAAATCAACTTCAACATATCATGAAATTCATTAACATTCATTCCACAATTTATAAATTTGATCAACATGATTTTACTTCCTTTATGAGGAGTTACCACGGTACTTGACTATCATTTCTTTTAATTCATATTTAAAATTCTAGATACCCACATATTTCTCTAACAACATGGATTATTTATATAAGAAATAACACCTAAGAAAAAATTGAATAAATATTTGTATTATTTTTTCATTATAAAATGTGTACTATTTTTTGGACTGTTATATTGATTTTTCAATTGGTTTTATATGTTATCAAGAATCATTGATCTTCTTGAATCAATTTGTTTTTTAACTAATTCATAAATTATTTACTAACTATATTATTTCATCAAGTATTCCTCTAATAAATTCTTGTATATAGGTAAGATCTATAAAGGAATACTCATTTAATAATATTTCACTTGAGATTCAAGGTCCTCAAATATTTTTATGGACTCACCCTCCACATACTATTTTTAATATGAACATCATTCCTATGGGGGAACATAAATACCATATTTTCTATATGAAAAACTTACTCGTTTTTAGTGATTAGTAATAAGTCCTTTTATTATTTGAATAACTTATAATTTTCCTTTCAATTTTCAACAATTTTTAAATTGTTTTTTCTAAAACATTTATTTTAGTTCTGAATGTGATGGGGTATATGATTTTTATCATAGGTACTTCTGATATTTTATAAAATTTACACATCTTTTCAATATTACATGTTTTTGGAATAATTAATCCAATCATAGGATTCAAATGATTAGATCTAAAAACACATATATTGACCAGTGCATCATATAGGGGCACTGATTAAGGGGGTTGTGAAGCACTTTAAGCAAATTTTCTCATGTTTTATATTTACACTCAAACATAAATCATAATTAAAAGGCATGAGAAACAAATAAATAAATCATAATAGTGTCACACTATCTAATTTAATGACTTTTTCTAAAACCATACACCATTTATTATTTTACTATTTTGTAGAGAGATGAATATTATTATAACTATATATTTTTACTAATTATATTTTCAGTTTACGATACACAAAATTGTTTCACAACGTCCACCAAAATTCTATAGGGGTATGTGTCATCCACTAAACATTCACAGCTATGTGAAATAAGTCAAGGGTGATTAATCCTATATCATAGACTCTTTATCCTCCCACTATATGATAATGTTATTTAGACTAGTATGGGTAGTTATTAAACATTTAATATCAAACTCTATATAAAATATCATTCTTATATGATTAAAATTTAATTTCATAAAATGATGTACTAATTTTGTCCATATGAAATGAATCATAAAAAAAAAGAATAATGTAATTAATATTTCACACCACTCAGTTATGGTGAATAAACACAATCTTCAAATATCTTTAGAACACACCATATTCATTATTTTCCTATGTTCCCGACACCAAAATTTTCAATAATTAGATGAATCAGTAACATATATTCCCATCACCGCTTCTATAACATGATGGTGTTGTGGGATCCTCCCTCATTTTATTTCATACTGGCATATGTTATTTCAAAGGTAATTATTGGTTCTACATCTTCATAATTTTTACATGAATATTTAGTTTCATGAAATCATAAAATATCAGATAAACTATTTTCGATTGAGGTTATCATTGAATATTATCTTTTAAAAAAAATAAAGGAATATCATCACCATGTATCACATTAATCTATTGTGTTAAATATCATAAGGCACAAGTCATTCATTATAGAATTAATTTGGCTCTTCTCCAAAACAGTAATTTTTATATCATCAAAAACATCTTATGAGGAATTGGAACATTAATTTTTTATAATTAGAAAAGAGAGTGATTCTGGTTGATAGAAAATATATATATCACTATATCACCTAATACTAAGCCTTTGGAATCAAGGAATATTACTCTATGACTGGGTAGTGAAAATCAACTTTTCCTTTCATGTGACACTTTTCAATTATCATGCCCATATTGTATACCCACTTTAAATCAATTTGGGAATATTTTCATAAATTGTCACTTTGTATCCCCACATGAAGACTTATTCATGATCTTAGCCACACATTTTCAACCAATAAAATCCAATAATAAATATTTCTTATCAATTTCATTATTGCAGTTGTGAATTCTATGAAAGCCATCATAGGTTGTGGTCTATCGAGTTCCAATGGGTTTCCATGGATATGATTTTTTTGAATTTTTAAAATATCATTCAACAACATCATAATAATATATAACTCATAGTAAGTTTCAATGAATTTCCTAAAAATCCATTGAACTATGACTCTTTTCAAAATTATAACAATTAACACATAAACAAAAATGGGTCTTTAAATGATAATGTCAAAAATTCATTTTCTAAATTTATAAATGCTATAGAGTATTTCCAATATTTTTTAATCTCTAACTAATAAAGCATTAATAAATGTTATTTTTATATATAATTATTTATTATATTACTGATATATAGGATATAATTTTAGAAATAATCCCTGAAACTAATCATCTATTTTCCAAATTCTTCTAACCATTCTTTTTTAAAAAATTAACATTCTCCATGATATATAAATCATTTAATTAACCCATTTTACAATCATACCTCAATTATTATTCTTAGTTCATCATATATAATAAATCATTTCTTGATCACAACATGATTAAAGAATCTAGAATTTATTATTGAAGTGGTTCTAATAAACTATAATTCCAATAAAAGATATTATTCTCTGTTATAATACAAAATGCGATGGTGGTGGCCTAGGAATCACATAAATAAAATTATCATGATGAAAACATACTGGATTTATGTTCTCGTATCAGTTTTTCTAAATTTCATACTACATATTTGTGGGAATTTTCTATACATATAAATGTGTGATATTTATACAGATTTCAGGTGTCTTATGTATATTTTAACGACAAATTATATGAACAATCACATAAGAAAATTATTATACATGATAATGTAATATGAGTACTAATTTTATTAATACAATACGATGTAAAATCATCAAGATGATGCTTTGGACCAAATAATTATGATATAATGTTTTAATGAGGACTATAATAGAATCAATTCAATTTTATATTAGAAATATGGACATGAAGAACCATTAAAAATGTATAAAATCTAATATTTTACAAATGATTTATATACAATATAATATAGTAAAATTAGGGATTCATATGATAACTATTCAAACCGAAACCATTCATATATAATTATTAATTATTTGTAGACTACTAGTGATTACATAACATAATGATCCACACCCAAATCATATTAGTTGTGTAATATTTGTAATCATAGACATATATTCAAGATATCTATAAGTGAACTAAATCATATCCAACATAGTTCTTCATAATTAGAACTTCTATAAGAAATATCATACTTAATACCTTACATCATAACCTAGGGATTGGAAAAATATGATATAGTGAGATAATATTCCTAGAATGGGAATGAAAATGATATATCAATCAAGTATCATAGGAAAAATAAGATAGAAATATGGGTATGATATTATAGAAATTACTTAAAATTTTCATGCTCAATCAATCATATACCATAAATACGATTCATGGTATATTTTATTATAATTTATAATTACAAGTATCATAAGTGTGAGATATATTCACTAATAAATCCTAAAACATTCGTTAATTTCATAAAATGGTAAAAACATTATATATATGATAATTATTTCATATGTAAAGGTAATATAATGAATCTATGAAATTAGAAAACATTTTTAATCAACATGTATTTCTGATAGTGGATCAATATCGTAATCTTTTTTAACATAATATATGAAGAACATCTACTTTTTATCCATAACTGATGAAGAACATCAATTCATTCCCATAATTATCTCATTATATATTATACATTACCCCATTCAACAGAGAGAAATATATTTCTTGCACCCAGAAACATTATTAATAACATATATATGTTTGTATCTTGATAATAAAACATTAATCATATCATTACATTTTATATCATGTACCGAAATCTATTTTTAAAAACATTTCATCAACTCATCATTCAATAACCCCTAGAAAAAAGAATGGTTTTATAAAAAAACTCATCATCATAATGAATAAATATAATGAACAACTACGGTATCCTTGTCTCATATAGTGTATGGAATATAATTTAATTTAAATGATTTTATTATGGATTAGAAATAATTTTAAATGAATCATGTTATTATTTTTGAAATAATATATATTTTTAACATTAAAATAACATATATTCTATCTAAAACTATCCCAAATATTAATTAAAATTATTTAAAAAAAATTAAAATAACAAGATATATAGATATATTAAAAGAATCAAACTTTCTTGGAGGATGGATAATATATTTATATTTTAGTTGTTAAATTAAATCAATTCTTTTACCTAAATATAATAATTAAAAAAATACCACAATTAGAAAACAATAAGCTGACTCATTCTATTTTTTTAATAGTCATTCATTTGAAACAATTAATTTAAATATTTATTGATTATTTTTAAAATCATTTTTGAACATTATTAAGAAGAAATTTATATGGTGAGAATTTTACTTTCGACTAAAGTGGGAGACTAATTATGTATTCCTTAATAATATCCCTTCAATTTATTAATTATATATAGTTGAGAAAATGAAAAAAACATATTTTTCATCAAAATATATAATAGTATAAGGAAAAAATTAATTTTATTAATTATAAAACGATATAATAATTTCCTCAATGTAAATTCATTCATAAAAACAATTGTAAAAAATATGGATTGAAAACTAAATGTCATATTGATTTGATAACATTTTCTCTGAATCAACATGAATTAATATCATTAAAAGGAATATATAATTTCATGAAAGTTAGGAAATTGGTTATATAACTTATCAAATTGGCTTATATTCACCTCGTAAAATAACATGGTTTCATAACATTACTTATTTACCAAATAAAGAAATTTGAGAAGAAAATCAATAACCCCAATAGAGTTTTCCCACTGACCTGATACGGATAATGATGAATCATGGTAGAAAGATATCTCTTGGAAGCATGGTCGGCAAGCTAGAAGACATGAGATGGGATTTGGAAGGGCTAAACCAGTGTCGAGGAAGGATGAGGCGATGTCTGAGGTCCCACACTTGGATGGCATGATCATTGATACTCTTATTCATTAAGCTCGGTATTTGGAAGATCTTCACCTAGGGGACATGGATGTGGGTTAGGTCCTGGAATGGACTGGAGTGCATTTCCAAGAAAATATTGAATAATCACAAAAAATAATTGGAAAATAATTGGTCCTCGTGATGGGGGCATTGATAAAATCATTCATCTTATTATAGTATTGTTGTTTCTATATGTTATTTTTATAAAAAAGGTGTTTAACCCCCCACCTTTTAAAAAAACTCATAACACATGTTCATTATCATCCAATATGATAATATTCTTTTAATTATTTACTTCATTATGATACTTTTTCATTTTTATCATTCTTATTATTTTAATTAATATGATATTATATTCAATTACTTAATCATTGATGTTAACGTCGTACATTTTGTTGATATTTCGCATATCGATCTAAAATGAATTTTAAAGGTGTACATATGACATTGAGGACATTATTTCATCATAAATGGAAAAAATAATAGAAATTAAGTATTATTTTATACATTATTTAATCTATTAAAACCATACATGGTATATGGTAATCATAAATGAACCATGTTATAATCATGGAAACAAGAGACCATATGTATATACGAGTAATTTCTCTAATTTATAATGACCATGATTGAAACAAGTGATATATTATTTTTTCTTTATATACTAATAATTATATCATAAATATCATATAATTTCTTTAAATGTACTTATATATATATATAATCCATGTGACATGGAAATGAAAAGGAATGACATCTCTTTATTAATGAGGTAATCCATATATACCCATGAATTATGTAATAATGTTTCGTTGAATGGAAGGATAATATAATTTGTGAATTATTAATGTTTTTTGAATTAATTTATTTTTATAATGAATAAAAATTTAAATAAATTACCAATATTATAATAATTTCAATATTATCAAAATAAATGTTCTGATTCATTCACAACATTCTATTGGGCCAATTGGAACTCATAAATTAATTTTTAATGAATGATAGTGATATCATGCCTTTTTCATTATTTTACTTATTATATAACCTTTTTCAAAGAAATGTGTCCAATTATCAAATATATATTGAGAATATGGTGACAATGTTAATAAAGAATTAATCTAACAATAATTTTTATTTAATTTTAGGTCATTATCACATATATTTTTCAAGTATGTGCCCATTTTCCCATTTACCGTAGTTATAATTATCTATGTATTTTTCAAATTCATTTGGACCAATAATTATTTTCACCCTTATAAATTAATTTATTTTTACATATTCAAAATATCATTTCTATTTTATAAAATTTAATATCTATAATTGAATGAAACTCATTTTACTAATATTCCATAAAACCTTTAAAAATGTTGTTTTTAAAAAAACATTTTCAGGTAAAAAAATAATTTATAAACATGATTAAATATTCTATTAAATCATAAAAATTTATCAATATTACTTATAAATAGAAAAATAATTATATTTATAAATGGGAAATTCATAATATTATGGTTCTTTTTCAATTAAAATAAATGGTAGTGAAACAAAAATTATTATTTGTTGCTATTTTGTAAAATACAATATTTTTTGAAAAATCTATGAATTTCATCCTATGTTAATTTTGAAATTATATTTTTAAAAATGAATCTGATTCGGTGAAATAAAAATTCTAAATGTGACGTAAATTCAGTAAAAGTTATATAAAAAACACAATGACTATAATTTATTAAAAAAATACATTTTTTAAGTAGAAAATATCAAAAAAATGAAATTTGGATAATTATTATATAATAATAAATAAAATAGTTTTTATTGAATTAAAAAATTATATATCAAAATAAAATAAATTATATTTATGGCACTATATTTTATTTATATATTGTATGACTCTTGCCAAAGATATAATATTTTAGAATTATAATTCTATTTCTTATAACTCGTTTGTGCTTGTAACATAAGACAATTAGAAAGAAAATTTATTTAAAATAAAAAAAAATCCATCATATCAAGTGGTGATAATAATTATACGTAGCTACATAATTTTTTTTTGAAATATTACAATGTTAAACAGTGATAATTATAGTTTTTCCTGATTTGTAATATCAACTTCGGTTCCAATAATTATAAAACTAAGTATTGTGCATTTAAATGATGCATATGTCTTATAATTCTCTAATCAACAAATACGAATAATTGTATGTTGGGATTTTAATTATCAATATTTTTTAAAAAAATTAGAAAATATAAATTTTGATATATATATCTCAATAATTGTCATTATATCATGTGAATGGAAAAATTATAAGTTATATCAATAATTGAAATGATTACCCATACCTTTATGGATATGTTAGAACATTAATATACTTTTTTTACAGAATTCCCCTTACCATTAATTATATTAAATCTATAAAATTTTTGGGTTATTTTATTTTATTTATAGTTCACTGCATTTTTACATGGAAGGATTTCTCAATCAAATAAATTTAGGATATATAGATAATGAATGTGGTGTGGCTGTATTGTGTTCAAATATTAATTGTATCTAATGATGATCTGAATTTTACATAATAGTTTTATATATATGTTAGAAAAATATTTTATTATGAAATGATATAAATATTACTTAACCTTCCTCAAAAATAATTCACCCATAAAGAGAAATTCAAAATTTGGATATTATGGGTAGATAATTGCCAATAAAATTTGAAGGTTGATGATATCAATAAAATCCAATTATGGTGTTATTATATGAAAATAATTTTCACTAAAATATTAAAATGGACCCATATGGGTCTCTATAAGGAAAGTAATGTGAAGCTGAAGATTTTTTTGATGTAGTTAGAGAGATATATTCAATAGGATCATTTCTCAAGGAATTATAGATATTTATTGAACCATTAAACTATTTTACAAGGAATAAAAAAATTTATATAATTTCTATGAATATAATCCTTTATAATATAACGAGATTAATGTTAGAGATAAATAATTATTTCATATGTTTGAAATAGTTTTATAATATTTTAGGAGAAGTAAATGATAATTCCAACATACATAAGAACTATCAAGATTCTTGGTCACATTGAAACTGTAAAGTAGAATTAAAAAATCCACCACTTATCAATGATGTTATGGTAATTTTCCTCTTAGAACATTTGAATAAGGAAAAAATATTATTTAATTTCATAGCATGTTGGGATTCCCTTGTGTTTGTGATGAGTTGACATAAAAAATACAATCTCCATTGAAATAAGATAAAAATAGTGTCTAGAACCAAGAATGAATAATCATAAATGGTACTCTTTTACTTATTACTACATGAAATAGGTAAAAAAATATTTTGATTAATTTAAATAGTAAACGATTTAATTATGATTTAATAACTAAAATTTATAACAATTGATGCATTATCTATAACTCTAGAAAGCTACACCCCCTTAGAAAGTACATGAATTATCAATACACATGATAAAATTGTACAGTGAAATAGAATTTTATAACTATACCACCATCTCCTCAAAGTAGACATAAAATATAAGAGACAGAAAGAGTATCCATATGACAATAATTCTATATAGTGGCCTTATAATAGTTATTTCCACCACTGTGTACCAATATGAATCACAATTATTCTACTAAAAGATAAACTATTCCGGATCCATAATTAGTAATCATGTATGCTATGATACAAGGGAGTAAAAATTTACATTGTAGTAAAACTAAATTAACTATTAAAATATGAAATAATTAGTCATCATATATGCTATGATACAAGGGAGTAGCTTAAAATGAATAAGATATTGAATACCCAAAATACACATTACAAAATATAATAATAATAATATAAATTATATTCTTATAATTATAGATCATCTCATCAACACAAATAATGTTGACATATAATTATCTAGGGTAACACATGTCATTAAATAATAGGGTTTGTTTGAAGTAATTAATATATATGATTGTCACACAATTATTATGATTATTTTTAATAGGGATAAAAGTAAATTCATAGATATATAACTAATCATATCTCACACCTTGAAGTAAAATTATAATATCATCTCATACATGAAACTTAAATAGTTCAATTCCATGAAAATACTTGACTGGATATTCTAGAATAATGTAGTTGTTATGCACATCGAAAGAAATATTATATTGATCTACTAAGATAAAATATATCGAATAATATACTTGGAATAAATCTATAGTACCCAATGAATTTTATAACCCGAAGAATTGAAATATCTCCCTTCAATAAAATTGTCATTATATCTCTGTATTTTTTGTAGATTGACACACATACATCGCAATAAGATATTTTTCTGAATTTTATGATGCTCTATATTCTTTATAACCTCCCACATATAGAGTAGGTCATGTTATCTATATAAAATCATTAATTACAATGTAAAAACTCCCCTCCTATGCAATACTAAAAGTTTTTTCAAAATTACATTGTCTATATAATAACTACATAAGGAAAGTGATGCCTTATGATTTCAAGTGAAAAAAACATGGTAAACTAGTTGGTTGGATTTTTCTTCCCAATTAATATACTCAGTTAAGAAATATTCTCATTTATTATATTTGAGAATAAATATTATTTCAATTCCATGTGTTTCATTCTTTGAGTTATCGTTTTATTCAATGAAATTCCAATTAGACTTTCATAGTCATATTATTAAACTAATCAATTAGAAAATAAAAATTATCTATAATTATGTGAATTAAATAAGCAAACACATTTCTAGTTGATGTAGTTTTCATATAATTTTATTATATTATATATAATTTAACTGTAGACTATTCCCATGATATATAAATAATTGTTGTTCTATAAAAAAATTCAACTATTGTTTCTCTTCTTTGAATATGGAGAAAAAAAATGAATACATGAATCCTTAAAAAATGGTCATATTTTCCAAAACTAAGCTTTGTTACTTTTGATAACATAATGTTATAGAGAACACACAAAATGTATTCCTAATGATGAATTATACTTTTTTATATGAAAATACATATTTTTATAACTAGAACAGAAAAGTTTTAGTCACTTATAATCCATCAAAAATATTAATCTTCCAACAGCTGATGTATATTACACCTTCTTGAAATACCAGAAATCCTTTTTGATTCTTGTGTATGTGAGTTTGATATCATTATTTATTTAATAAATGGTGTGTACTAAGGTCTAAATTTAGTTAAACCTAATTTCCCAATTATGATATATATATATATATTCTTTCAACAATTACAATGGGGTAACATATTTTTATTCCCCCTTTATCCTTTTCCAAAATATTTTCCTTATTAAAAAATTACAAATTATTTCATATAGAAAATTTAAAATAATATTTAGATCATAAATTTTGGAATTATTTGGACCCATTGGAATCAAGTTATCCACATCAATTATAAGTATGATGTATATACCACCATACCACATAATTTGATTATAGTAATGATTTATGTAAAATTTATATCAATCCCTCACCATTTTGTGATGTTTCGAATATATTATTCCCCTAATAATGTGTATGTATCATGCTGTAAACTATTTTCATAAAAAAAATAGTTAGGAAATTTTTATAGTTGTCTTAAAAAACATTAAATTACATTATGTAGATATCCTCCTCTTAATAACCATAAATAAGGGATGTGTTAATATCCCTTTTTACAATGTTTAGATCATAAGATTATATAAGAAACAAAACTTTATAAATGGTAGTGTGAATAAATACATGTGAAAATATTTTATAGAATATTGTACTTTTCTTCTATGATAGTCCTTTTATGTTCATCCATGTCTTCTATCATCAAATATTATTCATTTTCTTATTTTGTACATAAAAAGATTTTTTTTTAAATAGATAATATTTTCCAAATAGTATATTCACCCCCTTGTTCTTTTGAAGTAAAAATTTTTCATCTATATCTCTAGATTTTATAGTAACATTATAGGGTCAATAAAAATTAGTCAATCAAATAGGAATTAAGATTCACCATCATCTATTAATTGTAGGATATTAATGCCAACCCAATACCATTGGAATGGTACTGTGACACACAAATTTCTTGTTCAATATATCTCGTTTATAACAATTTTGTACACTATATTTTATGGTTCCCTAAAATTTTATTAACTAAAAATTTGAGGCCAAATTTCATCATTATTCACTTAGACAATAGGAGACCCTGATCTCTATAAAAAATATTTTATTTATTTAATTTCATTGTACAAATGATAATATCCAGAGTTTTGGAAATATATGATATTTTATTGCATATATCATGAAAAAATTATACAACATATTGTTTAGTTGTCCCATAAAATACTGATTCATCTATATTCTCATCCATCTAATAGGATATTTGCATTTAATGTAAATTTTCGTCTTCAGACGATATGGAATTTATCAAATACCATAGTTAGAAACAAAAAACACCATTCCCATATTATATGAGTAAGAAGTATTTGTACATTTAGGTTAATTGCATCCATTAATAATATTGATAAAACCATAATAGAAACATAAAATGATTTTTAGGTATAGAAATCATGTTCCCTCACCACTGCATAACATCTATATTCAGATTTTCTTATAAATGGTCATATACTTCTTCAACATAGGTGTTATACAGTGTTAGCTATTTATTCTCAATTGAATTTTTGAAAATTTAGTGTGCACAGAAATTCATATTTCATTACAATTTACTGTACAGTTCAGTATTTATTTTACTCCATTTTTCTATGGATTATAGGGTATTTTCCTCATAAGAATGATATGCTTATTCTAATATTTATTAAAGATGTGAATTTTATTGTATTTATAACTATTTTCCTTAACATTGAACATTAAATTATTTCCAACATCCAATTCATCCATTTCTATTCATTATTATAAATTACAAAAAAATTAAATATTTTAATTAAGGAAATGCACACCATCCTAAATACTAACATCATCAATGCATATCATTTAAAAAATATATCCTATATGAGAAAAAAATGAGTATCAATCCCATATATATATGGGATTAAATTCATGATTTTTGGACATTTTTCCAACTAATAATGTCAATTAAAAAAATTATTCATAGTAAAACATTCACAAAACTGATATTTCATAGCTCATTGACCTTTAAAATACAATTAATGTATAATTCGTCATGTTCACCTCACTATGGTGACCAAGACAACATACACAGACTAATAGACCTTACAAGGTTGAAATTATGTAATTTTTTACATCTTCCATACATTATGGTAATGTATGATATATCATACTTTACACCATATACAGAAACCAAAGGCACCAGATTCACTTTTCAAAATCTTTTGGTGAATGCAGTTCTTTAGCACGCATCATCCAACTACCAATTTCATATATAGTTCATCTAGATAACTGATAATTTTCATACTATCATTAGTTATTAGAGAAACCCTTTCATTATAGATAGGTTATTGTCACACATTCTTATTACTTATTAATACTTATCATCTACCAGATGAACTATCTGAAAGCTTCCAAATAAAAAATTGATCATGATCATATGATTAGACATTGAGGAAATGAAATCATTGGAGTGAACAACCCCAGAATTCATTGTAGTACTAATGATGAGTTGCTGGTCATTAAAATATTATATTGTATTAATGATTTTTTTAATTCTATATTTAATCCTACTAGTAACAGATTTTTTATTCGATAATTCCATTTAATATAGCCAATAGTGTTTCCTAAACTTTAATCAAGGTATGTAACTTCTTACAATAGTGATTTCATTTTTGATGTTAACATCTATATTCAACAACATTTATTTCATTAATTAAAAGTAATTGGATCTATAGTCTATAGTGTTTTCTAAAGACGCTCATCTTCCACACAACATAGAACTCCATATTAGTCTTTCCAGAAGAATTACATATATTAGTGACCATACCGTATAATGATTATAAGGATCTATAAATACTATAGTCTCCCCTAAATCCTATGTTATTATTACTTTGGATGACTTGTGATGATATATAATCATGTTAATGTAATTCAAATAATATTTAAGGGGAATACATTATTATTAATTCATGATATATGGAATTCCCCTTAGTAACACTTTTTATAATGTTTTCGATTACTCATATATTGAACAACATAAATTTATCTGATTGTATTTTTCAGACAGAACTTGTTGGTGGAGGAATAATCTATGATACACTGGAATCATATCTATTCAATCCACAATAGTATCACTACTACCAATGATTTTGTGAAACAAAATTTATATCACTAGATTATATCATTGATATTAGTGTAATGTAAGATACAAAGACCATGAATTAGACATAAAACATTAAATCAGACTACCCATACCCTCTAAATAAACTCACACAGAATGATTTTGAAAATAGAAAAGTCAATGAAAAAAAAGATATTTGATTTTGACATTCAAATGAAATCCCTAGGATAGCATTAAACATTGATTTTTTGTTAATGTAAAAATAATTAAAAATTATATAAGGATCCATTGTTACAATATTATTTATTGTGATATACAATAAAATGTTAGTCCCATATATATTCTATTGATGTTAAAAGCAAGTTTAATAGGTCTAACCACTATATGAAATTTGTTCTCATCCATCATTTGACATGATTAATATTATATGGAATGAATATACAAACATTCCAAAAATTTAACACATACAAGTATTGATCCTTAATGAGGACCCATTCCATTAAATTTGTATTTTGAATCTTATGAAAGGGTTATAAAGTCATGAATTAGGGGACTTGCTTCGTGTTCCAATTAGAGTTTTACAACTCCATGATAGACACGAATGACATGTAACATGATGATAATATGATTGTATCAAGGTTACAAACCATATGTCTTCTCAATACACCTACGGACACATGTCAACTTCTTTATGATGCATTAAAACTCAAAATTCATAGATTAAAAAATTATTTCCATCATTTTATTAACATATATGAATCATCACATTCAATATCAAAAATCACATAGAATGGAAAACTCGTTTACAATATTATGAATCCTAGGTGAGAACTTATAAAAATCAGAATAGATTGTTATGTATATGACATGTACTTCATCGCTTCATGATGTGAGACACTCAAGAGATGGTTATTTTTGTATGACCACGACCCTTCTTATACAATAAAAAACTACATGACATATCCTAGTAGTGTTCCTATTGTGTGGGACTAGATAATTCACCAAGAATGTAACCAAAATATATGGATTCATTTTATCCTAGAAGACCCTACCTGTTAAATAATGTTATATGTCAAGTGAATCTATTATATAGTCATTTAATATATACAAACAATACCCATGATACTTCCTCGATGAGATAATACTATTCTAAATTACCATCTTTAATAATATATATCATAGGATAGTTTTCTCATTGATAATAATAAATAAATATTTTTTAAATTTTTATTCACAATATATAAATATGTAATAACAATATTATTTAATAAAAATTAAATAATTGATTTTCAAAATATAGATGTAATTAGAATAAAAAATTATGTATAAATAAATGTATTACTCTATTATCAATTAACTAACCTAAAATTGTGAAATTGAAAATTAATTTATTAGACACCACAATGTATTGAAGAATTTTTTTTAATTTTAAGAGTAATAATTTTATTTATTATCATTCATAATTAATAATTTATTTCACCACCATAAATTACTTACCAATATAATTAATCTGATAGAAAAAACTATTTCTCCACACAAAAATATTAATTTATGAAAAAATTTAATAGTTATATTATTATTATTATTTTTTAACATTTTTCATTTATAATAACCTGAAAAAACATTAATTAATTAAATATATATTTTCTTTTAAATGTTCATTAATTGAAAAATATCTTCTTTACATTTTAATTTATAAATTTTTAATTATTTGTTTATTAAAATAACTTGATATTTAGTCATGCCTTATTTTTTTCCAATACAATCTATTATAAATATAGAATATATATTTATATATATATTATAAAAAATGTAATATATAGTTAAAAAATTATATCTAAAAGTGAACATTTAATGATAAATATTTTTTCATTTCATTATTAATGAATATTTACACATAAAATTTATTAATGAATATACATTTAAAAGTAATTACATATCTAATTTTATTAAATAATAACATTTATTTATAATCGATACATACTAGATACATAATTAGATAAATCATACAAATTTAAACACCATTCGCTATTGGTCGAATTTTATCTGACCTAATGTTTTATCATATAAGATTACACAAAAATCCTAAATCATTGATCAGATGTCTAACATTTTTTTCATTGAAAAAATAAGGACTCGTTAATATGATTAAAAAACAAAATATTGATGGTTTAATCTCCTCAATAAAAAAATTATAAAACAATACATCAATTTTTTAGTCTATTCTAAACACTGAATAAATTCTCATCAAGAATTACCATTAGTGAGGACTTGCTGATTGATGAAAAATAATAAATTAAAAGTTCATTATACATTCGATAAAATAAATAATAATTCCAAATGAAGAATGTCTATAAGAAAAAGATTATTCAATTTCATATAAACATTCATGATATGATTCAAATGAGGTTAATTTTATTTGAATGTTGGAATAATGTTAAATTCATCATGGAAATAATTAATTCAATCAAAAAAAAACAAAACATTGATATAAAAAAATTAGAATATCTAATTAGATACCAAATATTAAAATTTATAATATAAATTAATACAGTGATCAATTAAAAATTCATTTTACGTGAATAATAACAATCTAAGAATTCATCATCATGTTAAAACCATAGTAATGAATTTAGTAGTGAAAGAACAAAAGAAATGACTAAAGAAATAGAAAACATTTCTTTTCATGTGGTATAATTTTATAAATCTTTATGATTTTTACATGAAATTCATTTCCCATAGATACTGATACCAGCATCTCTAATAACATTACATCTTGGTATCCCCAATGTTTATGGTCCAACATGACTAGATTACATTGTCCATCACTTATGACCCCAAAAAAATACGTATAACCACCTATTAAGGAAACATATATTTCCATTGGGAGATCCTGACCATTATCCTGAGGTCATCACATCATAAAAGATTCCACTAAGGAGTTTGAATGTAATGTCTTACACCTAATAGAGATGAAATCAATCATTAAAATAAGATTAATATTTTATTAAACCCATGTACACCTTCCCAAAAGCCACTTATACACATAATATCATCTCAATAGTAAAAATCAATAGAGAACTATACCCAATAGATTTTTTTAATTTAATTTGTTAGTAATTTTATAATCAATTTGTCAGAAACTATATTTTCGTTCCAAAAGTGTCCATAATATGAAATTAAAAAAATTAAGATTCTCCTCCCAACATATATATACCATGTTCATATACATCATTATAAAAATATATTATAGGATCTTATGATCATAATACACCATAAAACACTTCCTAAGGAGTTAGTGATTTCACATTTTTAGAACATCCTTAACCTCTAATAAAGAATTTGTGAAGGGCGGTTTTTCTCCGAATTATTAAACTGGAATGTTCCATATTCCATCAGATGTATAAATTGCAGGATCTATATTATATCTTAATCATTTTCATCGGTTTTTATATTAATGGACACTCAAATGATGGTACCTAGGTCAAATGACAAAATTCATAAATTAACATGCCCCGTAAATATAGTGAATATGTCATCAATCCTCGGAATAATCAATTTGTTCTTAACAGTCACCATATTAGAATTTGGACAATCCAAGTAATGTTTGATGCTTCATTTTTCATTATTTGTAAAGTGGATAGGAGAAAACCATGGAGAAACACTTAAATGAATAAATCCCCTTCCAACTAGAATGTTAAGGTATGATTTTTATTCCTCCAAATCGTCGAGTTCGATTTGATTTTATGGTATTGATATAGGAATCATACCGAGGAACTTGTCAATATAAAACTCATCATCCCTATATAATAGTATCCCAAAACAATTGTCCTCAAATACCATATGGTACAATATCACCACCTAAGGAAGAGGAAAAACAAATCATGGGCCAAAACATCATGAAACATTTTTGGAAACTAGAATGAGATTAACCTAGGATTAAGAACAACAACCCTTTCCATTCCTGATCAAGAGTACAATTCTCCAAACAAAATTTAGTATCCCCACAAGAAGGTATAAATTAATATCATGAATTAAAAATATCTACATCAGCCTAAATGGTTATTATTGAATCCATTTCATGGATTAAGATGTTGTTTTCAATATTATGAAATAAAATTTCACACTCTACCTCAAATTCGGCTATCATCACTCAATATGTGAGAAACCTGAAAACTTGTTTGCACAAATTCCAAAAAGAACGAAAATATACAACATGTATAAAAAAATTTATTAAGGTAAAACAATTAAATAAACTAACAATTATGATATAAGGTAATGAGTATCAACTATATATAAAACAATACCTTCGTATAAGATGTTATAAATACCATAACTCATACAATAGCTTACCCTAATTTAAGTTTCTATCGATCATGATCCATTACATAAATCAGTCAATTATTAGATTCATGAACATTCACCATGTACTGAGTAATATACCCACCAAACATTGAGGTATTAGTACGATCCGTTAAACCATCAGTTAGAGTGAATCCCGTATTTTTTATATGTCCTATCATCCAAAAATGAATATTATTGTGGCATGAACATCAACATCAATGAAATGTATGGATCCTCCATATATATATTACTAATATTATAATTATTTCATCATTGTTTGACTAATAACTATCTCTGTACTAAAAATCCCTTTTCATGTGTTGTTTATAAAACTAAGCTTCCATGTTATTACATTTCAGTCTAAAAGAAACACCATAGATAAATAATTAACCTACTGAATCTCCACCCAGACTCGAATTTACCAAAATATCTCCATAATCCAAAGAATCATTTTAAGAAACATAAACAAAGGAGAAATTTCCCATGAGAATAAACCTTGACAAATTTCTAATCCCAATCCTAACTAAAACCATCGAGACTTTGTGTACTCGTTAGGGACATTCATTGTTGCTAGATGCACTAAGTCATCAAAATGGGTCTGATAATCTAGAATGGTATGCTCCTCCCACTCCAAGGAGAGAACTCATTATGTATATAGAATGTGTAATGTATCAAGGAAAAAATTCCAATTATTTATTTTATTGAAATATTTATGGGTAATGTAATTGGAAAACTAAACTTGAAAAATAGATACCCAATATTTCATTATCAGACCCGCAAACATGTACATGGGAAACCACCTTATAGATTCATCAGGATTCATAATTAATTTTATGATCCTATAAATATTCACTAGAAAATAATTATATTCTTACGGCCCCTAGTCACCATAGATGATGCTGGGATTATTTATAGAGAATTTAGATCAGTGATCCACCACAAATATCATGTTTCTAACATCCTCTTGACCCAGTATACGAGTTGTATGGATTATAATTTTAAAAAAATTGTAGCATATCAATCAGGGTGAACTATGTAGGCCACCCAATCCATCCCATCACATAGTTCGGTATAAAAAATAGATATAATGGTAACAATAAAAATTATTGAATATAACCCAAAAGTCAGAAATATAGTATATGCGATGTATTAAAATGATACAACCAGATTTATAATGTACGAACCCAGTTATTATTGTAGAGGTACAAGATTCTTATTTTTCTTTTTACTTAACAGTTTTTCCTAAATCATGGGAAATGTGTGGAAGATACCAAAATTATTGGGTACACACCATGTAATTTTTCTACACACCATCTACATTGGTCGTGGGGGATGAGAATACAGGGCGTGTAGGCCTGTCGGTGATGAAGGTTCTAAAAACATACTTCAAGCCATGTAATTAGTATATACACATCGTGTAATTAGTCAGAATGTGAATAGTAAGGTGGTGGGAGTAGCCGTCAGAGGATAGATAGTGCATGTCGTGTACATAGAAATACACGTCGTGTAATCAAATCAGCTAATGAACAGTGAGGCGGTGGAAAGTGGCCGCTAGTGGAACAATTAATAAATAGTAAATTACCCGCCATGTACTTGAGATTACATGCAATGTAGTAATGTTTTTTCATTAATGATAGGTAGTAGAATCCTCTTTTGATAGAGGTAGCATATAACATTATGAGATCCGTGGGAGAGAAGGTCGAAGCTTGGGGGAGCTACCGACCGCACACCGAGACTCTGATCTGTTCCCCGTCAATCTCATTTGAACAACGTGGGTGAGTTATTATCTCTTCTTGAACCTCTAGTAAAAATTATTTCCCAATGGGAAGTAGATTGAGGTTGAATGAGTAAATGTTTATCCCAGGTCTACATCATTTTCGGGTTCATTGGGTGGCCTTGTTCACTTATATCGATCAGAGGAGATCGATGTAGGTGTTCATCTGTTTAATTCCAATAGTCGAGTTGATTTTGTGTTCCATTGTGCCATGTTCCCATGTTTGGGATGTTGTGTAGGTAAGTCCATGACTATTTAGATACCTAGAATTACATAGGTATTCTTTTGATTATGTATAAATTGCTGTTTAGGATCGTTTATTTGATCCAGGGCCAGCCTGAGGGTGAGTTTCCCTTGTTTATCCATTTATCCTAGATACCCATGGAAATTCCATGATTATGGCATGTTTTTAATTTCTTGAGAGAAAATATATATGAATTTCTTACTTATATGTTGGGCTTGGCCAGGTTACATGCTTATGCCTACGAGAAATTTTTAGTTTAATTGGAGGGAAAGGTTTTTTTAGTATGAGGGTACGGTTTTTTTAGCATGAGGGAAATGTTTCTTATGAATGAGGGCAATAGCTTTTGTTCCTGAGGGTGTTATCTTGTATGCCTATGGGAAATAATCATAATTCCAGAGGGAAATCACCTGAGGGTTTCGTTTCTATTTTCCTAAGGGTAAGGATTTGCATGTCTGAGGACAATGTCTAATAGTATATTCACTATGGTGATTTCTGAAGTGGTACATTCCAGGAAAAAGAACATTATTGAAATTATTAAATAATTATTAAATTGGAAATATAATTTTTATTAGTATCTTTTATTGAGTACTTCCTAGCTTACTGCATTTCATTATTGGATACTGCTGTTGCACATTTTCACTGATAGTTCGGCACAAGCCTTTGGTGGTTTCCTACTGGGATTTATTTCTCACACCCTATTTGGGTCATGTCGTGGGCCCAAACAGATTATATTGCCGCATGTGTCATTAAGGCCATGGGTCCCTACACAGGTGTATGATTTTTGTAGAGGAGTAGGATATCATGTGACTGAGCTTAGGCATGTGATGCTGCTGACTTTCTATTCCACTTCATTGGTTTTGTTTTCATTGTACATTGTACCTTGTGGGGTATTGTATTAGAATGCAATGTATCATTTTTTGGATGCTTTCATAGAGTTAGTGGCATGCTCCAAAATCATATATATATGACTGCTAGTTAACTTTTTATTTCAGTTTACTTTTCCATTTTAGATCTACATTTTCTTAATGTTTCCGCTCTTGGGTATGTTTATATTTTTCCACTACACAACACATTAAAAATTGAGGGAATATCTTCCCCACTATCACACCTAGGCCCTCTCTACTAGTCAGCAGCCTCTGGCATTTGGGTAAATGCGCTATAGGTCATGTGACCAACTAGATTCGGGGCACCCGTTATGTGGCTTCTGGAACCGGGACGTTACAAGGTAGAATCAAATGATTTTTTTTCTTCCTGACTTAGTGTATAGATGATATAGTCGGGGATAAGATGGTATTGGTATTTGGTAATAAGATGTGCCTGGGAGTAGCTAACCTATGTACACAGAATATCTAATTTACATCGTGTTGCAAATTTACTGATTTTACACATTACAGTTGATTAGATTTTCAGTGTTGGGTGAAGAACTTATGGTGTGATGTTTATATTTTTATACCGGGTTCTATTTAGTTCCACCCCAATGAGATGAGGTTATTCCATCCCATGCACAATTTAGGCTCATGATAAAATCACATTTCCTGCATTGTTTCCATGCCATGTAGGTTCATTAGAATTAACATGTTGTTGTGATAGATTATTTGATTGAAAATACATGTTGTTGTGATATGTACCTTGTTAGATATGCCTCCAATTGATAGGGTGTTGGTACATGTTAGGGTTGGGTTTATGGATGGAAAACGTTGGTTACTGAGAAGTATGTGCCCTCTTGGACCAGAATTTAGCGAATCATGATCCAGTTTTTTGTTTCATTTTGTACTATAATGTGAAAGGACAGGTGCTAATATTTTGTTCACTGGGAGTATGGGCCCCCACATATCAGAATTTGTCAAACTGATTATTGAAATTTAAGGGAAATGGGGCTCTAGAGTAGTTTCTAAGGTATATGGTCTGGAAATCCAGACAAAACGGTGTGTGGTTCTATGAACACAAGCCATGTACTCTTTTGTTTTGGAAGAAATGAAATTTTTTTAGTACACGTCAAGTACCCTATGTACACGTTGTTTAGTTTCTAACCTTGTCATAGGCTTTGTAGGAAGAAACACACGATGGGAAAACTCTAGTGTGAACACGTCGTGTACCGGTTGTACATGCCATGTCATGTTGACCATGTGTCTGCCCGGGTGATTGAAAACTCAGATGGAGTAACCAAAAGTTTTACATGTCAGGTCTTCCTTGAACACATTGTGTACTCTAAACTAGGTACTCGGCCATGTAACTAACAACCCAGATCAGTTTTATTAAATCTAGTACACGTCGTGTCTATATGGAACACGCCGGGTATTGTGAGCCTTGTATCATGTCCTGTCTCGAACATCACAGGTCAGCGAAGCTCGTTTAGTACATGCCATGTACCTGTGGGACACACCGTGTAGTCATGACTGGTAAGAGAATGTGTAGACTTGGATGTGTGGTTGGGGATATTTAGTGGTGTACACATCGTGTGTGGGTGTAACACACTGTGTACTGAGGGTTGAGACACACCCAGGTCAACATCAGAACATGACCATGTAAGGGATTAAGGGTACACTTTGTGTCGTCATTATACACGCCGCGTAGTATATTTTTTCAAGTTTTTGTGATTTTTGATTTTATTTTCATTGGCACTCTTAACCGGACAAAATAAACCTTGACAATAAATTAAACTAAGGTGTGTGTTTTTCCTTGTAGAGTCATGCCGCCATTATGAGAACGAGTTGTTTTCCAAGAGAGAGGAAAAGATTATACTCCAAAGATGGTAGGCCATGGGCTATCGATGGATCCTCCAGCAGTGACAGATGCAACGCAAGCTGTTATACCAGACATAGGCGTGGATGCGTAGTAAAGTGAAGGATTAATTCATTTCAAGAAGGCCTTCCAAATAGCACCTCTGATTGCCACATCTATGGCAAAGATGAACGTATATTCTAGAAGTAGTAACTGACTACCTTTTAAAGGGATAGTATACCATAGGCTATGAAATCAAGGCTGGATTCTATGTAGATGATCTTTGAGAATCTGGAGACGCATCCTGGGAGGAGGGTCAAGCTCACAACTTACATGTTGTGTGATTCTGCAAAGAGATGGGGGGATGTAACCACCCAGACGGAGCATCAGCGAGACATGGCATGAGATAATATTCAAGAAGTCTTCTATGACTTCTTCTTTTAATATGCTCTATGGGTAGATCGAGCTCAAGATTTCATGAATCTAATGTAGGGATCCATGTTAGTGACGAACTATTCCGTCCGCTTCACCGAACTACAACATTTTTCACCTATACTGGTAGGTGAGGAGACGTTGAGGGTTAGACTCATTGAGGATGGTCTTCGATATGACATCTTCACACTGGTGAATGTTTTCAGGATGCATAAATTGCATGTTATTGTGAACGAGTAATTAATTTCTGAGCGGAACCTATGGGAAGCTAGTGGTATGGACCAGGGAAGTTCGACACCAATCTATGGTATTGTTTCTACTTGCAAGAGGAATAGGCAGATGGAATTCTCTCACAATGGTCGTACAGGACAAAATAATTCATCAGTTGGACAGATAATATGCTACCAGTGTGGTAAAGAGGTGCATAAAAGACCTTAGTGTCCACATGACCTAGTGGAGTGCTGAGCTTGCTGAAATATGGTCCATAATCAATGTTTTTACTAGGCGTTTCCACCAGTGACTTGTGAGATGGGTTATGTGAAGACTCCACGTGCAAGAGCAGGTTCATCAGCTTATTTCTAGTCAGGTAATTGCAACATGTCCAGATGTTTAGTCTGAGGTGGTGGTCATGGACGTGGTATCCAGACACCAGGATCACAAATACAGCAGGGTGGGTCATCTTTGGGTAGTGAGGCTGTGTCGTAGGGATGCGGAACTGGGAAGGAATATGCAGTGCAATAGACTTAATAGGAGAGTGATCCTGGACCTTCCACTGTCAATGGTACAATTCTAGTTTCATATGTTTTATCTTCTACACTTTTAGATACTAGTACTACACATTGCTTTATATATCTGCCCATTGTGGAGAGCATTGGGCTCTGAGTTTCTTTTTCTTCGGATATCATGATGTTAGACACTCCGTACGGAATGAGAATGGATAGTGTTTTTCGGTGCAAGGAGTGACTTCTTGAGGTTGGTGGGTGTCAATTTTAATGGGACCTCTATATCGTATAGATGATGAGCTATGATGTCATTCTCAGGATGGACTGGTTGGTACCCTCTCCTGCCTTTGTAGATTTCTATCATCACTAGGTGAGTTTCACGTCACCAGAGGGCATAGATTTTTTATACAAGGGTGAATGGGATGTCCAGGCGATCCAAGATTGACCTGAGCATCACGTGCGAGGTTGAGCGACAACCCAGATTGTGAGTTTATATCTCGATGATCAGGGGACTAGCCAGAAGGATTTCCCTCCGGTGGTTAATATTATCTGGGATGTCTTCTCGGATGACCTTTGAGGTCTACCTCTAAAATTAGAGGTGGATTTCTCTATTCATTTTGTGCTAGGAGCGGAACCGGTGTCTATTCCTCCTTACAGGATGGCTACACCAAAATTGAAGAAGCTCAAGAGGCAGTTAGAGGAGTTACAAGGCCAAGTGTTTAATTCAACCAAGTATTTCTCCCTAGACTTCGCCTATCCTTTTCTCTATGTAGGCAGATGGTACCCTTAGTCTTTTTGTGGATTATCGAAAGCATAAATAGTTTGTGGTTAAGAACCGATATCCCATAACAAGGATTGTTGATCATTTTGATCATCTTCGACGAACACGAGTGTTCTCAAAGATAGGAATGAGATCCAGATATTATCTGTTGCGTGTTAGACCATCAGATATACCTCTTACATCCTTTTGGAGTAGTTATGGCCTATATGTGTACTTGGTCATTCCATTTGTACACACAAATGCACCAGTAGTTTTCATGGCTCTGATGAATCATGTGTTCCACATATATATGTATTCTTTTGTGGTAGTCTTCGTGGACTATATATTGGTGTAACCGCACAATTGAAATGACCATTGCACCCATCTTGAGATTGTACTGAGTACACTGAGGGAGAATCAATTATATGTTAAGCTCTCAAAGTGACACTTTTTGATGGACCATATTTACTTCCTGGGTCATATTATCTCAGAATACGGAGTTGCACTAGACTTAGAGAAAGTGAGAGCAGTAGTATCCTGGGAGCAGCTGAAGATTGTGTTTGAAATACAAATTTTTGGGGGGCTGTCTGGTTACTACAACATATTTATATAGGGCTTCTCTGAATTAGCAAAACCGTTGATAGGTTTGACTAAGAAGGTTATAAAGTTCATTTTGTCCGAAGCATGTGAGGTAGCCTTTCATGAGATGAAGGGAAGGTTGAAATCAGCACCAATATTGATACGTACAAAGAAAGGGAAGAGGTATACCATTTACAGTTATGCATCAGGTATTGGTATGGGAATAATGTTGATGAAGGGAAATCGAGTAGTTGTGTATGGTTCTCGACAATTGTGGCCACATGAGAGGAATTACCTAACTCATGATCTTGAGTTGGCTGCAGTTGTTCATGAGTTATTTTTTTGGAGACATTATCTCTTGGGAGAACATTTTGTGTTGTTCACAGACCACAAAAGTCTTAAATACATTTTTACCCATTATGACTTAAATTTGAGACAGCGAAGGTGGGTGGAATACCTTCAGTCCTTCGACTTTGAGCTTGAATATACACTTGGTTAGGGTAATTCATTAGCTGATGCACTGAGTATGAGGACTCAGATACAGGTAGTACAAGAGGCCATTGGTGAGTTACACCTTATGGATTTGTTCTCTGAGATGTATTTGGAGGTGCACGATAGTCAGGGACGAGCACATATTTCTTTCTTAGCTGTGACATCTACCATCCTAGATATAGTGAGGATGAGACTACTATCAGATCTATAAGTCCAATTTCTATGGGGCATGGTGGAAAATGAGGACCCTCTTCCTAGTTGGACGATAAACGATGATGAGGTACTGTATATCCATGCATTCTAGAGTTACCCAAATGTAATGTGACTTGAGGGGTCAGTATTGGTGGTCAGGTATAATAAGAGAAGTATTTGATTTTGTTACAAGATGTTCCACCGGTCAGTAGGTGAAGGTGGGGCATTAGAGGCCAGTCGGACTATTACATCAGTTACCCATCTCATAGTGAAATGGGATGATGTCGCGATGGACTTTGTGATCGGGTTGCCGACGTCACCTAGAAGCAATGATGTCGTGTGGGTTGTTGTGTAAAGACTTACGAAGGTAGCTCACATATTTCTAATCAAGGATACCTTCAGTGTTGACGAGATAAAAATGTTTTATATCCAAGAGGTAGTATGTCTTCATGGGGTCCCTTGTTCTATCATTTCAGTTAGGGAAACCTATTTTACATCTCATTTCTGGAAAAGTTTTCAGAGGGAACTAGGTACACAAGTGCTTCTTAGAATAGCATACCACCCTCAGACCGATGTCCAGTCAGATCATACTAAACAGGTTCTAGAGGACATGCTACTTTCATGCATTGTAGACTATTGGGGCTCTTGGGATAAGCACATACCCCTGGTCAAGTTTTCCTACAATAATATTTTTCAGAAAACTATTGAGATTGCATATTATGAGGCTTTATATGGTAGGCCATGCCGATCACCCTTGTACTGGTAAGATACAGGTGATGCGGCATTACTTTGACCATGTCTCATGCAGGAAACTTCATAGCAGTCCAATTGAATCATAAGCGGATGGCTACTGTATAGTCTCATCGAAAATCATACGCTGGTCGTGGCAGATGAACCTTGGTGTTCATGGTCGGGTATTAGGTTTTATTTCCTATTTCACCGAGGATAGGACAATGGAAGATCAGGAGATATGGTAAACTTTCAACAAGGTATGTAAGACCATTTCAAATTCATGAGAGAGTCGGGTGGGTTGCCTATCAGTTTCTATTACCACAGAGGTATTGGGCCATGCATGATGTCTTACATGTATCTCATTTGTGCAGTTATCACTCAAAATCATCTCACGTTTTTTAACCTGAGGAGGATAAACTTTAGGTAGATGAATCCTTGGAGGAGCATCCAATTCTTATTGTTGATAGAAGAAAAAAGGATCTCTGACTCTGGTCAATTACTCTCGTTCGAGTGCTATGGCAGCATGGACGAGTGCAGGAAGAAACCTGAGAGTGGGAGACCAAGGTATATTCTCAGTGGCCAGAGGTATTCTCTGCATTATATTCACCACCCTTGGAAGGCCAATTTAGGTATGGATTTATTTAAGGGGGGATGTTTTTTAGAACCTGGTTCTTATTCTTGAGGTACGCGTTTCTTCTTGTCCGTTTTCCTTAATAGTTTTTCCTAAAACAAGGTAATTGTGGGGAAAATCCTAAAATTTATGGGTACATGTTGTGTAATTTTACCCCATGGAATGTACTTTGGAAGTGTCGGATGAGAATACAGGACGTGTAGGACAATCAACGATTAAGGGAGTAAAAAATGACTACACACCATGTATTTATTATATACACGTCGTGTAATCAGTTGACAGGTGAACAGTAAGATGGTGGGAGTAGAAGCAAGTGTAATGACAATACATGACATGTACATAGAAATACACACTGTGTAATCAAGTCATCTAATGAATAGTGAGGCGGTGGAAAATGGACGCCATCGGAACAGTTAAAAAATAGAAATTACACGTCATGTACATGAGAGTAGACGCGGTGTAGTTATGGTTTTTTGTTAAAAATAGGAAATAGACTACTCTTTCGATAGAGGAAGCTTAGAACTCAACGAGAGCTATGAGAGAGAAGTTCGGAGCTTGGAGGAGCTCTCGACCGCACATCGGGACTCTGATTCCTTCCCGGCCGATCTCATTTGAACCGCGCAAGTGAGTTCTTCTCTATTCTTGAACCTCTCCTTCAAATTATTTCACAAAGGGAATTTGTTTGAGGTTGAACGAGTAAATGTTTATCCATGATATACATCGTTCTAGGGTGTTTCAGGAGGCGTAGTTCATGTATATCGATCAGATAAGATTGAGGTAGATGGTCTTTTGTTTAATTCCAACTGTCGAGCTGATTTTGTGTACCATTTTTCCACGTGCCAATGTACATGGTGTTGTGTGGAAAATTCATTGACTATTTAAATTCATATAATTTCATAGGTACTCTTATTATTATGTATAAACTGCTGTTTGGGATCTTTACTTGGTCCTGGGCCACTCCGAGGATATATTTCCCTTGTTTTTTTATTTGGCCAGGATACCTGTGGGTATGCCATGATTATAGCATATTTTGAGTTTCTTGAGACAAAATATAAATGAACTATTTTCTTAAGTGTCGAGCTTGGCCTGGTTACTTGTTTATGCCAGTGGGAAGTTCTTTTCTTATCCTGAGTGCAAGGTTTTGTTTAGACTGAGAGAAATGTTTTGTTTAGCCAGGGGGCAATGTTTCTTATGCCTTAGGGTAATAGCTTTTGGGATAAGGGAATTATATCATATTCCTGAGGGAAATATTCATTTTATATAACAGAAATACCCTCAGGGATTCATATCTATTTTCTTGAGGGTAAAGATTTTCATATCTGAGGAAACTATTTACTTGAATATTCACTATGCTAATTTCTCATGATGTACCTTCCAAGAGAAAGCACAAACATGATAATGTCAAATAATTATTAAATTTTCAATATAATTGGTAAGAGTATCTTCTTTTGATAACTTCCTAGCTTACTGCATTTCATTATTGCATACTTTTGTAGCACATTTTCCCTGACAGTTGGGCATGGGCCACGGTGGTTGTCTACATGGATTTATTTCTCACATCCTATTTTGGGCATGTCTTGGGCCCAAAAATATTATATTGTTGCAGGTGTCAATAATGTAAAGGATCCCAAAATAGGTACATGATTGTTGCAGAGGAGTAGGAGAGAATGGGACCAAGCATAGGCTTGCGATGCTGCTGAGTTCTTATTGCACCTCCTTGGTATTGTTTTCATTGTACATTGTACCTTGTGCATTATTTTATTACATTGTATTGTATCTTGTTTTCCCCTTTCTTATAGATAGTTACATGTTGCATCATTATATTTATATGATTGGTGGTTTTCTTGTATTTTAGTTCTAGTTTCTATTTCATCTCTACATTGTTTACTACTTCTTCTCTTGAGTATGTTTACATTTTTCAGCAGCCCTACACTTTGACAAATGAGGGCATGGTTTTCCCACTATCATCCTTAGGTCCTCGCTGCAAGTCGAAAACCTCTAGAGTTTTTGGAAATGTTCTTGAGGTCATGGGACCAACTAGGTTTGGGGCACCCATTGTGTGTTATCTAGAACCGAGACATTACATATAAAATCCTAATCTAATCAGGAAAAAGAAATACTTTATTAATCATTCAAGACAAATATGTGTCCAAGTGAGATAACTCTACCTCCAAACCATTCCAAACTGAAGGTAGAAATATGAAAATAATATATCATGATTCCAGATTACCTTACCATTACATTGATACCACAATAAAACATCTATAACACCGTAATGGAAAATGTTACTTGTGGATAAAAATTCATGTTGGATACCACTAAATACTTTATCCAATATCTAATATCATGAATAGAATTGTTCAAATATTTTAAATTAATAGTTGTTTAAAATATATTTTTTCTTAAAAAACCATTGGGAAATTATTTTTCCTTTTTTTATTCATAAAATAAAATAATATAAATAAATCAGAAAATATAATAAGGTAAAAAGGTCAAAGAGTGATTAATATCCATATAACATATTGTATCAAAGTAAACAAACATCGATAAAATTACCCATCATGAAAAGCAATATCATACAACCTCATATGAAAATCATGTCATCAAATTTCCGTGCGAAAATCTACAATGTGATTAATAAATCATTAATGAAAACGAAAACCATTTTGGACCCTATTCAATTATAGTAAGTACTATACATAATAGAGAAGAAGGAATAATGTTGATTCTAACAAATATGAAAACTTTAAAAAGTCCATTGATATCATTAAAGCAACCCTTATCCCATACACAGACACTAGGTTCACATAAATCCCTTTCCAAACACAACTAAAATTAAGAATGTTCCACTTTCAAAAATTGTTTCAAATTCATGATCATAATTTATAAAAATATTTCAATACCATGAATATATACTTCCAAATTTCAAAAACCATCTCCAAATAAAAACCACCAATCTAGCATTTAATCTAACATTTTTTTTCCGAAAATCAACTTTTAAATTGATTCCTCTATAGAGACATGATTTTCTCCACTAAATCCATTATGACATTAAATAATATAAAATAACTGAATAATAATTTAATTATACATGTATGATAATCAATTCATTGAAATATATCATTTTATAGAATCACTTACATAAAAAAGGTATAACTATTTAACTTTTTCAATGACAACACATAAAGAGTATATTAGTTCCTTAATATACTATGTCCTATGGAACAAAATTCAATCATATTTCAAACCCTTTGTATTTTTCAAACATACTACTTTTGGGTTCCAAATGACTATGGGAGAAGGGATCCAACATATATCTACAACGATGTGTGAAATCAGATAAAAAAATATATACCTCAATGTGATATTCCAAGAATGAAAATTTTCTACCTAGAATCTAGGGTGATAGACCTCCCATGTGATAGGGATGTTTCATAACAAAAATGATTAGGGACATATTAGGATTTAAAATGACAATGGATAAAAGTGTTAATTAATTTTTTTTAATAATTCATAGGAGAGTTGAATGCATTCTTATGTAAGGTTACACAGTTAAACTATCAATGCCCCTATCTATGTTCCCTAACTTTCAATTTTGGAAGGGTTCATGGTTTGGCCACACAAATCGTTTAACTATATAGCAATAGTGAAAATCCCTCAATCCAAATTTTGTGATGCTTTCACTGATTTGTTTTCAATGGATGTTTCACAATTTTGATAAATGTACTCAGAAATTTTAAAAACACTTTGCCCAAAAAAATTTCCATACCACGTGGATACCAAAGGATTAACCTATCTATGTTCTTTTACCATGAACAGGTCTCCATTTCCTCTATAGTACCCTTGTTTTCAACTTCTTTCCCATGATTCTTACTAGACCACAAAAGAGAAAAATTAATTCTCAACTAAAGAATAACTAAGACCCAGAATGAAAAAAATTTACACAATATGACTAAAATAATTATCTAAAAATTGTGGAAATATTATGTCCCTAATTGGATCCATTTAACATTGACTTGGAAACCATAATAATGTTTCCAAGAGTATTCCACTTCTCTGAAATGGAAATTTCTAGTTAGTATTTTCTTATCATAACCATCTAAGTAGTATATATTCAGGGTACCACTATTGATATTTTGATTGACATAATGATTGTAATTATAGCTCAAAACTATGGAATTAATATTAAAACTAGTCAAATAGAACCCAAGGATCTCATCCTACAATATTCAATATTGGTCACCTTTATGAATCCTTGAATCTAATCAATGGAATTCATAAAATATATACATTACCCAAATACATGGGTGACCCATCCAATTCAGTTCATATTATTGAATATATGTACAATCTAGAAGAATTATTAAGAAAATTCCATAGAATAAGAGTCCATTTTTTCCAAAGGTTTCTTCATAAAATGAAAATGACCTTTTCCCCAAACAGAACACCACGACGTGCCTTCTTCATGATGAGGGAAGGTAAAAAAAAGTGCCACACCCGTCCTTTATCAAGATGAAAGAGATGTAATGACCCCTAAGACCTACCTTCAAAAGTCCCCAGAGTGGTGACTAGAACTATTGTCATAGAATCTCACAAAAAATAAGTGTAATTTACCTTTTTAATGAAAACATGATCAGGAGATTAGATGGTAATGATAAAAAACAATTCCAACCCTTTATATAATGTAATCCTACAATAGTAGAACCAAAAATCTAAATAAAAGTACCGAAAGGAAATACAATTCCGTATAAGTGAAACTATCGTAAAAACTAAGTTACTAATGAACAACATGGTCCTCAAGGTCCTCCTAGGAACATCAAAATAGTTTTATAATGTAGGGAGAGGATTCAATTATACTCTATACGGAAGCCATGGTCACTCATACACAAGTTGTAAAAGAAAACTAATGTCCATACGAAAAAATCATATACCAACAGCACCAACCAAGGAAAGCTAATCTTCCCAGCCTCACCAAGGTGCACACCATAAATAATGCATGACATGTAATGTTATAATATTATAACATCGATTATTTAGGTATACTGCACCACTATTAACATTGTTTAACTACTCTTTTATAACGACTAACGTCTTTATTCTACCATCCTTCTCTAATAGAAATCCCACTACCACAACTTCACTCAAACAACCTGGACGCAAACCACACATATCCCACCAATAGTCACTTGGTTTTGAACAACCCCACTTCTCTCTGAACACTACATAGGCATCATCTGGAAGACACCTGGGAAACAAAACCTTGCCTATAGACACCTAGGCTCCCCATCCACAAAACAACCAACCAAATAGATCATGGAATATAGTATAAATAATTAAATTATAGCCATCATAGATATTCTAGAGTGGTAATAAAATTGAAGCAGGTGTGACACAAAATGTCAGTAACTAGCCTTCCAATCTCCCACCAGGATTTTTGGAAAGGAACATTCACAGATGAAATGGGGGAGTTCGACTCATACTTCTCAAAAAGGGTGGTGTGTGTATTGAAAATCACAAAGAACTATAGGTTTATACATATAGCTAAAAAATCATCCAAAACTATAATATTTGAAAAATAAAACATTCCCACACATAAAAAAGGCCTTTGCTGCAAACCCTAAATTCACATACCACCATGAACAATGGTCAGTACATTAAGTCAAAGTATACTCCAACCAATTCCATAAACCAATAGTCATTCTATGTTAATAAATTTATTCATTTCATAATTTATTTCAAAAGATAGCAAGAAAAATGACGACCAAAATACCAACAATATTTCTCAGAAGGTGAAGAGCCTGATAGACTAAAGTAGTTTCATGATTATTCCATGATTACATCATTCAAGGCACATCAAAACACTGATCCAAATTACATGGGTTGAACATTATACACTGAAAACAAAAAACAAGGGAAGATAAACCTAGTTAAATTATTTCCTTTTTAACACCCATTCTTAAAAAAATAGAAATTAACCTACTTAAAATCCAACCGCACACCAACAACACACCCAACACACCCATAAACATGAAATCATGATAGCCTAGTCCTACAAACACTCTACACAAACAACTCTGAGATGTAGTCCTACTACATACCAACTTCTTCAATTCCACAATCAATTATTCCATCAAACTGAGATACCACCACACAACCTGTGCCAACCCATACACAAAATCCCACATAAACCACAAATAAACCACATCCTTGCAACACACTCATACCCTTCCCCATTCAAAAAACTAACCCTCCGTCCACCCCTGTAACTCACAATCATGCCTCCCAAAATAGCCCCCCACAACCCACATAAGCATCAAATCTAATGAAACATAGCAGACAACCACACCATCACGGCAAGAATATTCATATTTAGCCAACATGGATTGTTTAATTTCACGTTAAAATGACCCAGATGATCACAAAATAGGATTGATCTTGATGTATCCCATTATTTTAACCATGTGTATTGATTATGTATTGTTTCCTATCAAGACCATTCAAAAAATAATCAAAAACAAAAATAAGGAATCACCAGTGTGTAAACAAGGATCACCAATATCCATACTTTTCCGAAGGCCTTACATCCCAACAATTCATAACTAAAAAATAAAGATAACAACTAAAACAAACGATCAACATAAAACTATCTTAAATCTCCTGCCCATTATCGTAACAGTATGATTATTTTTGGATCATCATATTCCCCTCCAGTTATTTATTACTTGTTAATTAAAAGGATTAAGCCATCCTCAAGAAACATTACTTCCCTAAACCTACATGATAAAAAAATTAAAATGATATGAATGAAATACATACTTGGAACAATTGGAGAACAAAACTCTTCCTTGTGTTGAATAGTGAGTCATGAAATTAGTAATAAATTACATAAAAATGGATAGTATAAGGGTTTACCACAGCCTCACAACTCTTCATGAGTGGCAGGATCTATGAGGACCAAGAGAAAATACCAAATATGACCTCTGATTTAGAAAACGAAATCCACATCCTAAAATAACAGATTAAGAAATAGTGCAACATACATTGATGTGGGATAATCATCATGACTAAGAAGTTTGACTATTTCAAAGTCTGTAGAGAATTAGGATATAAATTATGTATTTAATATAATTTGAAACTCCGTTATAAATTCTCAAACTAGGAATTAAACTCGATTTATGTCAAAAAAACCTAAGAGGGGAAAACTAGAAAAACTAGGGAAAACTAGAATGAGTCCCTGATGTGTGAGTCATCGACGCTGATCCCCTGATGATGATTCACTGACACACCCTGACTCACCGACACCAAAACCCTGACTCACTACCATTGAAAACCCAAGCAATCAACACCAACACCCTAACTCACAGACATCAACATCCTGAGTCACCAACACCAATGGCTTGACTCACTCACACTGATAATTCAATAATGTCATGTCGACACCGACAGTTGAAAAGAATGACTGACCCACACTGACAATTCAATAATAATATCTCATCATCGACATTACCATAAATGAATTACTGAAATATATTGTTAATAAATGACACGCTAACACCGACAGTTCAAAAATGACAAACTGATAGTGACCATTCAAAAAAGATTTACTGACACCGGCATTTCAAAAATTACTCTCCAACCCCGACTAATCAAAAATGACTCACCAACAAATAAAAACTAGAATTTTTGGGATTAATTCAAGGAATGAGACAACAATATCCCTTGAGAACTCACCTATCAATGGATTTTTACAATGTAGTTGGCCAGATAGGTCATGTTCATTACATCAAATACCTCTTAAACCATCCTCGTTCTGGAGAATGTAAAATGAAACCCAGTAGGAATTGGGTTCTCAACAACCACCTGATATGATACCTCTCAACAATAAACCTCCCTGGGTTATTCAAAACCTGGTGAGAAAACATTTACATCCAAGAACACCACCTTGATATCCACTACCACAAACATGAACTTGAACATCAATGATCACATTGTCCCGACACATGGATTCGGGAGATCCTTCCTCCATGTGAAGATACTATCCTCTATAGTCATAACTGATTCACCCTCAAAGGTTTCACCACATTCAAATTAAATAATATTGATTTTGAATCAGGTCTTCCCCTCCACAATGGTCTGGACTTCTCACACTCAAGAGAAAAGAAATCAATTCATTTTTTAGCAACATGTTCAAGTAATACATCATAAGCAAGCTATAAAACAAGAAACACTAACCAAAAGTAGAATAAATCCATGTACTGAGAAAACATCTATCCCTCCGACTCCCATGTAATCTCCTTGAGGCCACCACTCCTCAATAATACATGAAATAATGTAATGGTCCATCAACAATGCACCTTCTCCCCATGGTCGTAGTACTCCAATGATCACTCAAAAAATGTTGCATCGTCCTCCATATCAAACTATCCCCATTCAAGGACATGGGATTCTCCATATAAATACTAACGATGTTGAGAGAAATAAAATACATTTTGGGCCCTCTCAGATTATGGTGGTCACTCCAGTGGATATTCCACCTCACTAACTAGTCCCAATACTTCGAAGGGATCAACGATCCCCAAAGAAATATTTCATCCTTTACCCAACCTCCAATGCCAAAGTTGAGGGGAAACCTTCAAGAACCCATGGTCTCCAACGTCTAACTATGAAAACCTCCCACTCTGATCATTATATGGAATTTTCCAGTCATATTCTTCCTTCATCCTCTGACACACACAATGAACCTTCCTTGTGAAGCTCTGAACTACCTTTGGTCCAAGAAGAGATGCATCCCCAACCTCTATCTAGTATCGGGGTGAAGAACACAACCTTCCCAAAAAATTATCTTATAGTTCAATGCATATGGTAGTGTGATAGCTCTTGTTATATGAAAACTATACCAGAGGAATTTTTCACACACATTAACATCTAATGTCTCGAGCACATGCCCGAAGAATATCCTCTATCATTTGGATTGTCCTCTCCGTTTGCACATCCGTCTGTGAGGGGAATATTCTACGAAGGTGTATCTAGGTTCCAAAATCAAGTTGTAACCCCATTCAGACTCGTGAGGTAAAACATTTGTGTCGATCTATGTTGATGGATCCCATAACCACATGTAGCTGCACCACCTCATCAACAAAGCTCTTTTCTAAGGCACCCACTACACTCAACGTCGTGATAGCTAAGAAGTGAGCTTATTTCATTAGTCAGTGCACCATTATGCATATAACATAGTATCCTCCATGATAAATTGGTATATTAATGACAATATCCATGGATATTTCATCCCACATCCACTTGGGGAAATCTAAAGGCTACAACAGACCTCTAGGAACATGGTGCTCAGACTAAACTTTCTGAAAAATTGGGCACTTGTCCACAAAATCTTCCACTTCTTGCTTCACCCAGGTCTAATAAAACTATTAAAATAGGCATCATTCCATCTTAGAAACAAATATATTTACTTCCATGGTTGTGCTATTGAAATCATAGACAAATCCATCCCACATCACCCCTGGGAGAAACACCATACCATGGAAGAGAATCTAATCCTAACGATCCTTCGACCATCCTTTCGGAGAATTCACCTGGTCAAAAAGATCACACATATCTCCAATCTCTAAGCCAAACCACATAGACTCCTCAACCTAAGACATCAAGGAAGACTATATTATCATTTGAAATAGATATCTTCTGCCACAAGACACCCCAATATCTAATTGAAAATTTGTCAACTCCTTCACTTCCTTTGGAGAATTTGATGACTCTCAAAACACTTCTCTCTTTGTCTTCATGGCCATGTTATCGACCACAATGTTTCCCTTACTTTAATTTAATGATTTCTCAATGTCATAGTCTTTGAGAAGCTCCATCCACCTCCAATGTCACAAATTCATGTCCCACTAGGTAAAGATGCACCTAAAGCTCTTGTGATCTATGAAGACCATGAAGCACTCCATGATAAGGTAATGTTGCTACAACTTCTGTTCAAACATGACCACTGAAAGATTTATATCATTTGTGGCATAGTTATATTCAGGGGGACCTAACATCCTAGAACCATAACAGATCACCGCCAACTAATACATCCACACACTACCCAATACCTAATTAAAAGAATCCCCAAACCCCTCAAACATCACTCCTTCTACAAAAAACAAGGGCACTAGGACATTGAACAACATTTCCTATATATTGGTTTAATATACTCAACACTACTCACCCAAAATAAATTCCTGATGTTTTCTAGACATATTCATAATTTGAGAAGCTACCATAGAGAAATAATGTATAAATCTCATGTAGTAGCCTCCCAGATCATGAAAGCTGCGAACCTCTTCCGGATTCATTGGAATTTCCAATGAAAAAACCACTTCATCCCTTGAAGGTTCAACTTCTATCCCAAACTGAGATACCACATCACCATGGATGTGAACCTATTGTGTGCAAAACATTCACTTGTACATATTCCAATAGATCTGGTGATGTCAATAGACCTCCATGATAGTCTTCATATGCTAAGTGTGCTTCTCCACTAACCCTGACTAGTTTAGGATATCATAAATGAACATGATAAAAAATCATTCCATTAATTCATGGAAAACATTGTTCATTATCCACAAGAAAATAACTAGTGCATTTGTAACATTGAACAACATGACCACGAACATGAAGTTCCCATACCTTCACCTAAAATAAGTCTTCCAGATTTCACCATCCTTCACCCTCAACTGAAGATATCCAAACAACAGATCGATCATAGAGAACAAAACTACTCCCCATAAGTGGTTGAAAAGATAATATTTCCTTGGATGGGGTTAACAGTTCTTGACCATAACTTGATTCATTATCTGGTTTTCTTTTAATAGCCTCAGGCCACCATCTCCCTTTTTATAAAAAAAACAAGATAAAATGATGGAAAAAAACTAGGACAGATAAATCTCTTCCTCGTCAAATCATAGTTTTTAATATACAACTCCCACAACATAGATGGTGCTATTTGATAGGGATCCATTCAAACTGAACAAGCACCTAGTTGTAAGTCAATCTAAAAAATCACATGATGTCAAGGGGGTAGAGTCACAACCTCCTATAGGAAGACATTTAGAAACCTTCAAATACCCTACAGAAGATCCACCATCTCCGTGCCAACTGGTCCCACAGACGGATCATCCAATAATGAGATAATATGATATACACACCTAATTACCACCTCACATATATTATCTAAAACAAAAACTACTCACTATCCATCCAGACATAAAAGATATAATCTTTACTAGATTCAGTCTTTAAAAATGTTCTCAAAAAATAACTACTGGATTCCTAGGATGACATCTTATGGTAGAATCTGTACCAGAAGATGATCCCCACTGGACGGAGGAGGCCCCTACCTCAGTAGAAAACTCTTGAATACATTAATAAAACTTGTATGTGCATTATCAATCTTTCACAAAACTAGTGGATCAATAAGTGTCTCTATGTCTAGACACAATGTATGGGCTAGACTAGGGGAAAAAGGAGGGTGATGCACATAAATAAAACAAAACACAAGAATGAGTACTAGAAAGAATGATCATACCTCGAACAACCTCCATCCTTGCTGGAAATGCTTGTTCCATTCCATGCAACT
Organism: Viscum album; assembly: GCA_963277665.1. Taxonomy (NCBI): domain Eukaryota; kingdom Viridiplantae; phylum Streptophyta; class Magnoliopsida; order Santalales; family Viscaceae; genus Viscum; species Viscum album. The sequence goes on from OY728146.1 coordinate 394,524,185, forward strand.
TCCCATTACAAGATCCTATACCCTCATCCTATCAATTACCTCCTAGGTTATTCCCTAGTTGAGGACCCTGAGGTGAACCCTGAGGTCACCCTCCACCTGCACCATCTTCCCTCAGTTGAACATGATTATATTGTCCCTACTGTAGAAAAGGCTTTGTAGATAACCATTGATAAGGTGTGTGCCGAACCTATCCACCTCCGCCATACTAATATTTAACTGGGAACTAGATTCAATGATTTACATGCCCTCTATAGTCAGAGTACAATGGTCCTTAACCAATGAGTTAATGGAGGATACCAGGGGATTAGAACTAGGTATATTGAGGCCCAAATCCCACTGCCCGATACCTATAAGGTCAATATTCCAATAACCTAATTTTTACTACCTTCCCCTTTCATAAACATTGTTGTATCCCCTCTTGTGGCACAACTCTTCATGGGAACATCCTTTACAAAACATCATTCTTCTTCTAAACATCTTTTTATGTTTGTACGGTGAAATGAGTAACTCCATACTAAATATTAGTTTGGAGTGCTTCATCCCACAACCTCACCTGAGACTCCTAATCCAGAAAGTGATTTAGAGCAATGCAACGGTGATCCTTAAAAAATGATCCCCATTTATCTAACTGACATACTCTCCTACTAGAATGGGAGAACCTTATACCTCTTATTACCCTTCTTCATTATGGAATGAAACTCTTCCTAAGACTCCTTCTCATAGTAATCCCATGAGACATTGGTATACATCCTCTTTATGAGGTAAATAATCCACCACTGGCATGATGCTCTTCACATTTGGAACACTTCTAGAGGAACCCAATACAATGTAGGAGCACATATCATGGAAAGGGTGATCACCATCTCCTCACACCATCCCTCTCTCTCTATGTCTAATATGCTTCCATCGTACTTCCATAGGGTATTCCACTAGAGAGCATGAAGGTTCCTCCACCAAAAGTAAACTTTCTCCGACTGATCAACCAATTGTTGATATATGAGGTAATCCATCTAGGACGCAATACTCATATCACATTTGGGTGAAGATTTCATTCCATAGTTGAAAATGAAAAATAATGAACACTTATGCCCAGGTGGTATGAAAATTTTCTTATTAAAATCAATTTTACCCCACATTTATTTTAAATTCAAAAATCACCCAAGATAAATAATAACATGTGTCATTATGATGTATGTACATTTCTTAGGGTCTCTACTATGAAATCATTGAAGCCTTACTTGGTCGCTCAATATGCTTATATTATGTTCCTCAGATGACGAGGTCTCCTAAAATCTTGTGTCCTAGATGGTCTTTCCTATATTATCTTGTGAACAATGATTTTGTAACACCATTTACCCACAATCCCACAAATTTCTCATTGTCTATAACTCCAAACTCCATCCTATCTCTCAACAGTATCCTCTGATACCATTATGTCATAACCCACCTTGTTGAAGAAATTGTAATGGACAAAATAGTGTCATGCCCTTACTTCTTCATGTGAAAGGAGAGATAATGACACCTTGATTCATGCCGTCAATATGCCCTAGTGTGGAAACTACCACCATTGGTATAGAATCTCACAAAAAATGGAATTCATTACACATTTTAATGAAAAAGGGATTATGATATAAGATGGTGAAGTCCCAAACAACATCAGACATTTACATAAAGGAAAGAAACATCCAAACGATGCATTATTTAAACATTGACTACTACATAAGGACAACCAAAACTCCAAATAAATGTACCAAAAGGAAAGGCTAAGTAGTAGCAAGGAAAATATCCAAATGTCTAAGATAATAAAGTCGAACACGTTTCTCAAGGTCCTATTGGAATCTTAAAAATAGTTTTATAATATAGGTGAAAATACTTGTATACTTAATTGGGAAACCAAGGTTTCCTGTGAAAAATTAGGAGAAGAATATTAATGTCCCTATAAAAATTACAAAAACCGACAACTACTAAAAAGGAATGAAAATTATCCCAGCCTCACTAAAGCACACTCACCCAATAATCCACAATAATTATGAAAATAATATAACCATGTCGATGATTTTGGTACCTTGCAATACTTTTATTAATGGTAATATTCTCCATCCTAATAGCTAATATCTTGATGCTACCACCCTTCACCCAATGGAGTCCCACTATAACAATTTCATGCACACACCCAAGAAACAAACCATGGATATCACGCACACAGACTCCTAGTTCCCAACAATAACATATCTCTCCCAAAGACAACTAGGACTCCTCATAATGAAAAATGGGAAAAAATATTACCCCAAACAACAACTTTTCCCCAAATCCACACCATAACCTTACCCAAGGATCTTTTTCTATAATAAACCTCAATCCATTACTCCCTGCTCAGATTTGCTTGAGGAGAAAGATCCTGAAACGGCTGTGAGGATGAATATCAATAACCAACCAACCATCCCGCCACTGTGGTTTTGGGAAAGACACCCTCCCACATGAGATGTGGGTGTTCGGCTTCTAGTTCTCAACATGTGTTGGAGAATATTGAAAATAACAAGGATCTACAAGTTTATTCATATAGGTATCAAACACTCATTGCATCCTATGGAATTTTGAACATACGATCAAACCACACATAAAAATTACCATTACCGCTAAACCTAAATGAATGTATCACCACAAACAATAGTCACTTATGTAAGTCAATGTATACCCCAATACAATTCATTTAACCAAATCTACTTCAGTATTTATCAGTATATTTTTTAATTTACAACCCTAACAGGGAAAATAATGACCAAAATATCAGTAATCGTTTTCAAAAGGTGAGGAGACTTATTAACTAAAGCAATTTCATGCTTATTCCATGATTAAACCCATTAATTGAACAAAAAACCCCGATCCCAATATCATTGGTCGAAATTTAGACACTACCAACATTAAACAAGGGAAGAGTGACAAAAATAATGGATTTCAATTTTAACCCTCATTTATAAAAAAATACAGAAAAAACCACTTGCATTCCTCCCACAAAACAACACCACACCCAACACACCCTTAAACATGAACTCGTGACATCCCATTCATGAAACCCACCTACCCAAACTCTACCCAGATGTAGTACCACTCCATAGAATGATCATCCATTCCAAATTAAATAAATCTCTCAAAAATGGGATAAAAAGTCCCCACATGTTCTACCCCATATATTAAATCCCACATCAACCACCACTAAACCACAACCCCACTGCATACACATACCCTTCCCCATTCACATGACCAACCCCTTTATCCACCTAGGATATCCACAACCATGCCTCCCATAATAGCACCACACAACCCACACAGTGATTGAACCCTATAAAACACACGACATAGCCCAACCATCATGCCATGAATTTTCAGATTTATCCCATATGGGATTTTTAATTTTGGTTTAAAATAACATAGATGATCACATAATAGTTTTGATCCTACTGAATATATTAATTCAACCAATTTTACATGATTATGCATGTTTTCATTTAATGGCCATTAAATAGACTCTCAACCAAAAATAAAGTGCACCACTCGTGCACAAACAAGGACCACCAACATCCCCAATTTTCATAAGGCCTTACAGAATAACAATTCATAATAACAATACAAGGATATAAATAAAAACAACTAATCAACATTCAAACATCTTCAATTAACTACTAGTTATCATAATAGTATGATATCATTTTGATCGTCATTTTCTCCGCCACTTATTTATTATTTGTTAAAGAAAAAGATTATAATGTTCTCAATAAACATTACTACACACAACCCACTTGATAATAAGTAAAATTGAGATTAAGGAAATCCATACATGGAACAACATGTGACCAAAACAACAACATTTTTGAACATGGAATCTCACCAGCAACAAGTAAATCCTGAAAAAACTGGGCATGAGGGGGCTCTACCATGGGCGCATGACTCATTTAGAGAGTTTTCCACTAGGACCAAAATGAGATTAGAGATGACATGATGTAGACTTTAAATAAATAAATTTTGATCCTATAACAACATAATTGGAACTAGTATTAAAATCCATTAGTGTTTGATCATTTTCAGGTTATGTATTTCGACTATTTCAGGTTACTCAGTTTGTTTAGATATTAATGTTGTAATTAATATCCTTAAAAATGTAATTAGAAAATCCAAAAAAAATCAATTTCAATTTATGTAAAATAAAATTTAATACATTATAAACTAAAATAATTGGGAAAAAGTGGAATGAGTCACCGATAGGTGAGTCAGTGTCGTCGAGCCACCAACACACCCTAACTCACCGACAACCACACCAAAACTCAATGAATCCAATGCCATATTTCACCGACCCTAATACCCAAACTCACTGACATCGGCATCATTAGTCACCAACACCTTCACCCGGGATCTCCCACATTGATAGTTTAAAAATCGCTTGCCGACACTGACATTTCAAAAAATGACTCACCATTACCAACAGTTAAATAAAAAACTCATCGACACTCAATATACAAAAAATGACATGCCGACGCCGAAAGATCAAAAATGACATGAAGAAAACATGAATTCAAAAAATTACTCACCAACATAGATAGTTCAAAAACTACTCTCCCACCCTGAATGTCCAAAAATTGGTTTTCAAACATTTAAACTAAACTTTTTGTAATAACATCTTTGAATGAATCAACTATTTCTCCTTAAAAACCACAATTATTAAATTTTCACAATGTAATGAACCAAGGAGGTCTATTTATTTACATAGAATTCATAGATATTAAATGATATTTTACTCTAATATCTTCATGAGGAATCCAAGGAGTTTGTACCACTAATACCATACATAATATCACAACCATATCATTATACTACAATTTGAATAAAAGATACTATTACAAATAATTTTTAATCCAATTTCTGTAATTATGTTTAACTAACACTTGAATATAATAATTACATTGATATAATAAATAATGGTGTTCTAGATGACATAATAATAAGACCACATCCTAATTAGAATCCTTATGTCACTAGGGGTAAGCCCCAAACAACCCATTATTTTTTCATAAATAATTCCACTACACAAACTCCTCTCCTTAAATGACTAATCAAAGTAAACTAATACCAACTCACAATCCTAAGATGAGGAGATTTCATTTCTTCAATAAGTATAGTTGTCTCGTAATGGTAATACCATACCTCCTTGATAAATTTTTTGGTTTTTACATAATATATATTCCTTACAACATTATGAGATTTAAAAATCTCTACCCATAATACCACATGTTTTTCTATGACTATGTAAGAATATATTACTTTAATAAATAAAGAAAATTAGATCAGTTATAGGTAATGTTTTTGAAGTGTCGGAATGAACACCTAATAAAAACAAGTAATATGATTAAGATACATTTATTTTTAAATGTTTGAGACCCCTTACCTTAGGTTAAAATAATTACACGTGACTATTTTGGGCCTTTGATTCATGAAAATATAGATGAAACAATTAAATTGTACATAATCTTTTTCAAATAGGGTATAACACCGATAAACATCATGTTAAAACATGAAATCGAATAAAAAAATAAAATGAAAATATATGACCCAAATATTACTTGTGGTTTCTCAGCACATCTTTTGAATCACAATATGTAAAAATAATAGAGTAGTTCCTCCAACTATAAGAAGAGATAGAACAGTTTAAGTCTATAATAGAATGCAAGATAATTTATTATAGGAAAGGGGGTTATAAACATATTATAATTGAAAATTTAATGATGAAAATTTTCTCTATTTAAGAAAAAATTTGTTTGGAAACACGACTAACCAAACCATTCACCATCCATGCGAAACCCCTATTCCCATAAAAACACAACAATTCACAGTTAAAAAAAATGTTTAAAAAACCATAGCCTTATAGTGATTTGAGGCTATGTTTTTATATGTATTTTTTAGCATAATTTCCCCAACCCTTCACGTAATTCAATACACCATTCTACTTTTATGATGAATTTTTATGATTGGGGTAAAAATCTAGCACAAACCATGAATTCAATCTGTACAATATTTTTCATACAATAAAAACAAATATTCTAATCATAGAGCTCTCTGATCAATTAAAATAATTATCCATTCATCTATTTCACTGATCAAGCATAAACCGCATTAAAAAAACATATTTTATGACATACTAACTTCAGTAAATATAATCCCAATAATTTTTCCAGAGGGACCCACTCAACATAAAAACCATTAAATTATTTTTATTTTTAAAATTACCACACAAGAACGATGAATTAAAATAATTATGTAGAATATTTTTTTGATACTTCTATAGTGTAATGATGTGTGAAGAATGTTCCAGAATACATATACACTATATCCTTAAAATGATTCCTATATGTCGCTAATCCATATTATTATAAACACTTGAATTAAAGGATTGTTATTTATTTATGAGAAGAAATTTATTTCATGAAACATTATGAAAAATATTTATGTATTATGATTTCTACAATTCTATGTTTCTTTTTTTTCTTAGTGTTAAAAATAATATATTTATTATTCTTATTTTGTGTAGGGTTAAAAAAATTAAATTTTTTAAACATAATTCAGAATCCATAAACTCATTAAATATAATTTTGGATATATCCGAGTAGTTATATTATAAAATTTATTTTATCAATTTTATATTTATGTTCATAAGAACATAAGGAATTTTTTTTTAAATTTTATCCTAAAAATAATATTTGAAGGATAAAATAATTCTTTTTGAACTGAAACATGTCAAAATAGTATATTCCTTCAGAAAACACAATATTCATGATTGGTGTTCAATGAATACTCTATTGTAAAAAAATTACATAATCTATTTGTCAGTTATTAAATTTATTGATCAGGTATTCTTTACTCTGATCTAACTATAAAATGTTAATAGTTTTTTCATGTTAATTGAGGAATTCAACTTTAACATACCACATCATTTCAAGAGTTAAAAACTAATTATTGTTAGTAAACATAGAATAATAATAAAAAATGTTTCCATTAACGAATAAGAGTACATAAACCCATAAATTTAAAGAGTTCAAATTTGTCAATATATATTAATATAGTTCAGATGCAATAGTAAATTATCCACATTTCAATTTAATTTGATATATTCATTGCCTATATTTCATAATAAACAAAAATAATATTTTAATAATAATTCCTAAATAAATGGGACCAAAAATCCTCCTCTATGTAGTGTCTGGACATGTCACTATTTTATATGAATATAGAGACATTGTAAACTATAATTATTGATAGAAAAAACATTAACATTTTTATCATTTATTTTTTATAGAACTATTGATATATAATATTTTTTTTAAACATTAAGCATGTTATAAATTCAATAAAATATCTCATTTGTATATATAGAAAAACTATTGTTCTTAATCAATAGTGGTAATTCATTATACCCCAAAAAAGAGTACAATTAAAATTTATATTTATGATCAAAACATTGTAATATTCATTACTTTGAGAATTAAACCACTAGGTCAATATAAACTATTATTTTTTAATTATAACAAGGAAAATCAATAAAAATTTCCAACATGTAAATATATATTTATCAATATTCAAATATATTATAATTATTTGTTTTTTATATTAAAAATGTACAATGAAAAACTGGTATCCAGTATCATGGAGTAATAATTTAAAATAATTATATATATAATATTTACATCATGTTTCAAAAAATTATTTCCATAATTACACAATGAATATTTTTAAACCAATCATATGAACTATTTTTACATCCAATATGGGATATAAAATGAACATTATAGTTTTCAACATATAAAATAAATTATATAAATAAGTGATTATCATATCCTAAACCATTTCAATGAAAAAATTTAATGACCATACACCACCTTAATATAATTACCTTGTAGATCATATCCCTTTAGTAGACTATGGTATATATTTCATTAATTATTTAATTACTTTTTTTACTTCCACAAACATTTATGTATGTATATTAGTCATCATTCCAACCATATCATATATAAATATTGTAAAATTATGTTGAAAATATCTTCCCCAATTAATCACATGATATATACCATTTAGATTTATCTAGGAACCGAATCCTAGTTTATTCATACTATAATTTTTATCCAAATGAATGTAATTCCATATGGTCACATCAACATGTTTGGGTCACCCATAACTATCATTTCATACATAATAAAATTTATATACTTATTCATTTTAACTGGTCATAGAATTAACATGATCAAGTACATTAAATGATTTTAATTTTAAATTAGTCACACACATTGTATTTCTTGTGGTTTTCTTAATCCCACCATTTCAGGATGTATAAAATTTATAATATAAATGAGTATTTCTTTCGTTCAATTTTTTAAAACTCATGACATTAAATAAATATATATCAATTTATCTAAATTTAATTTCTACCATACCACTCCCATTACCAAAAAAATATATTTTTTGAACATATTGATGTATTACATCAGATACAACTCATTATTTATGTTACCTCAAACTAAAATTCAAATATCATTATGCATAACCAATTTTTTACCATGTGTTTTGTGTTTGAAACACTTTCATCTGATATCATTGGTTAATACTAAACTATAACAACCAAAAAAATAATATATAATATAATAAGAAATGAATCATAATATTTAATTATAACCCTCATCCCATAAGATTGTTTGAGTTCTTTCATGAAGGCACGTTATTTTTAAATAAATACTCATAGGTGTTATAAATTGTAATATAACTCAAAAATCTAATATGAATAAATATTAACTATTTTTCTATAATATATATTAAATATATTTCATTTTACAAAAAAAATATTTATATTTTCTCAAAAATGTAACTCATGTATGAATGAAGCATATAATGTAATTATATTTAATTAATTTATAAATTTATATATATGTTTTATCAAATAAATAATTTATATTAATGAATTAATAATTCATTATTAAATAAATAAATTTTTGTACATGATATATTAAAATATTAGAGAACAATTATAAAAAAAATAATTTTGATAAGATCTAATTTAAGATTTCATTTTTGAGAAAATCAATTTTGAAAATTTAACCCACTTAAGAACCAAAGAACATCACCAAATTTAGCTTCTATATTCATTTCATATAGATAATTTCATTACATTTCGAACCTGAATTGTGATTCAGTTTGTTAAAACATACTAGCATCCATTTTTTCAAAAAAAAACATGACTTGATAATAATTCGGATTCCATGTTTTTTCACATTTAAAATTAATTTTGACAAACTAAAAAAAATTGGTAAAAATAGAAATATAATAAATGTTTTTTTTTTCATTTTACATTTTTTTGTTAAAAAAATATATGATTCTTATGAAAAAATATATTTTTTTTATTGTTTATATAGATATAAATAAGAATTCATAATCCACTACATTTTAAAAAAAATTATAAAATATGTAATGGTTTATTATTCTAGTAGTTTCAATTAGTTCAATGATAAATTTTACTTTTTTTTATTATTGAATTATTTATATAAATTTAATATGAGGATGTTTCTTAAAATTCAATAAGGGTTTTTGGGATATTTCATTACAAAAAATCATTGAAAAATAATAAAATATTAAAAACCTAAAATGATAAAATCATTAAAATTAAATTAATGAAATCTAGAAAACAATGATAAATGTAAATGTTCAATCCACAGTAAATTTGATTTTGACTGACATAGGAAACCAATGTGTTCCTTTATCTAAATGTATAAAATGATATCTTTTAAAACAAAAATATTACATTGGTCCCATACTCTCTCAGATATGTGATGATAATTTGTCAATGATGGAAAATAAATAAAAATCCATTAGAGAGATATATAATAGTGAGTAATATCTATAATTTATTATGATACAAATAATTATGTTATATAAACAATGTTTTTAATAACCCTTTTTTGAATAAGGGAGCCAATTGGAGTTCTAATGTTTCATAATTTATAAAATAACCAACTCTTTTTATTTTTTATTATAATATATAAAATAGATTATAATTTATATATTTGATTTTATAACTTATTTACCATGAAATAGTACATATACACATCATCACATGATTAATAAAATTCTAAATATAACATTATAATAAATATGGGTGTTTTGTGCAAATGATGGGAAATATTATTCTTAATATAAACCAATATCATGTTTAAAAAAACATGATATAATAAAACTAATGATGTAGTAAATATCTTCATGTATTTTTTTATGATTTATTCATTATATTCAACAATAAATCAATGATATTTTTAATTATTTCCATTCTAATTAAACTAATAAAAAAAGTGTTTTAGATGTCCATGAGAAATTGTTATCAAGTTAATATCATTGTTTGTTTGATTAATGTGGGAAATTTATTTGATTTATTTTTATTATGTAGGATGAAATATTCATATCATTTTTATTTCTGGGTGTGTGATTATTGTGATTCATCATTATCTCTAGAGGATGAAACTAACTTGAATGTTGCATAATTTATTAAAATAACTTTAATACTCATAAAATGAAATGATGTTCTTAAATGAAATAAAATAAAAAATCATTATTAGAAACCGTATTTGAATTTATATTATCATACACAATTTTATTTCTTAATTATAGATATTTTTTATCATTTTAGGGGTTAAATCAAGAAATGTTACCCGAATAATTATTGATAACATGATCCGTAAAAATTTTACTCACTAACCATGTTGTTTTAGTGTATTTTTGGATTCCTTTACTTATTGGGGTTATGATATTTTATTTTTGGAACATATATTTCTCCCTATAATTATTTTTTTATTATTATATTATATAAATTGGTAATAAACATATATCATAGAATGGAAATTTCATGAAACAATCAGCTTATCTTAATTCATCTATATTTAAAATTGAGATCCTATATTATTGGGGGAAATATATCCCATTTTTTATTTTATACCCACACATTTTATAACTAATTTATGTCCTATTTGATAAATTAATTAGGTGTCAACGTTAATCTAGATGGTCACTCAGGTGGGTAGATGACATGAATCATTATGCAAAAATAATATTAATTGAAAATACTAAAAAATCTAATTAAATTAATATTAAAATTAAAATTCAGGTTATCCATTTTAGAATAATAATGAATTCATTATTTTTAGAAGATAATAAATTTAATGTGAATATAATATATTATCAAAGAGAGTATGGATATATAAGAGTTTATAGTGGAAATTTATTAAATGGTATAAACAATCAAAGAAAAACATTCCATTTTGATTTCATTCCCATAAAACTAACACCAAACAACATTATAATTTATAAATTTTATCTTGTTTTATTGTTTCCTTGTAAATATATTTCAACACAAAATATTTATAAGCATACAAAAAAAATCAATTAACACATATACCTAATCATAATATACTTGGGTTGGTAAAATAAAAAATACACTTCAGATTCCATTTGAATTTTCTTGTTTCATGAACATTCCACTAAGATAAAGTTTACCATAATATCAAATTATGATACTCAAATTTCATGTAATGTTCATTTAACATCATTGAATTGACAATTTTACCCATTTATTCTTGTAGGTCATAACTGGGATATATTTTTAAGTCATTTGACTCCAAGTAAAGGGTTTTGTTCCTTTTTTATTTATAAGCATTATTAATGATGACACAGGACTTGAAAATTATGGAAATATAAATATTTTAGTTTTAAAAAATATAATGAATAATGGTATAAAAAAATGATGGGTATATAAGGAATAATTTTAGATAAAATATTATTTTGGATGTGGATATATAAAATAGTGTTTAGATAATAGATTTTAACAATTATAAATTTTATTTCTCATTTTCATTATCATTGGTGTCTATTTAGAATAAATATTAATAATATACTAGGTGGGTATCAGATATAATAAGTGTTTTGTAAATGAGATTATTGGTGTAATAGTGGAAAAATTTAATGTAATGGGTCACTAATCTTATCAATGATTTTATATAAGTGAATAAGTAGTGTATTTTAACCCCTTAAGTGAGTGAAATTATCATATGTTCATTATATTATCATGTATGTTGTCCAATGGTGGTCACACATATAGATTTATGTCTTCTATATATATATATATATATATATATCAATGATATTATTTTTATGTAAACTTGAGATAATTTTAGATTCCGTTACAATATTTTTCAATAATAAATGACTATATGAATGAGGAAATATGTGACTTCCATTAATAATCGTTTTTTAACTGTAGATTAATTTTATCATTTAACAAATTTCGATTACATGTATTGTAGAATTAACACTATTATGTGAGTATTGGATAGAATTTTTATATATAAAGTAAAATTTATTTTTTTGACCCATATTTCATCCTCACAGAAATAGTGTTATGATCTTTGTACTTGTAGTGTAGATTAGCAGCCCATTTTTCCAGAACTACTAATAATATATAAAACCTAATCCTTATATGGTGTTATGTTCCCAAATACTAACCATAAATAGTGGTTCAAGGTATCGTCATATTCTATCATTTACTAGGGAAATATATATAGGAATATAATATTTCATCTATCCCAAATAGAATAGTTCATTATTTTAAAGAGTTTTTTGCAATGATAATAAAAATAGGTTTTTGTAGTAACACAAGGTTTTTTATGATTTATAATGGTTTACATTGTATATATTGACTCAATGAGGAATACCTGAATATATGTAAGATGATTTAATTTCATGTTAACGAAATAACCACGATAACCTTTTTGTGATATTTAGTATTGAGGCCAAGACTAGATAACATAAAATCATTAAAATAATATTATGACTTCATGATACAATATTTGGTTTTATCTAAAAATTTGGGGGTTGTAAATGCAATTATTATATCAATCAATACTTATAAAATAATTTAATGATGAATAAATTTTTAGGTAGCCATCAAACATTTTTAGAAATTTCTCAATTTTCATTGAATATGTGGTTTGGGTCTATACTATATTTTATAAGGATACTAATAATGGATTAATTATAAAGGATTACATGGACTGTAAATTTCAGAGTTTGATTAATTATTCTTATTTCGACATTGATAAAAACATTTTCCAAGTACATGATTACATATATAAATTCAATTTTATTTTTGTTAAATACCATATCTTAATATATCAAATAATTATTAATTTTCTTGGTACATGAGTGATGTATAGATATATTATTTTATTTATATTTTTTCTATAATTACATTTTATTCCTCATGGGGTTATTTAAAATTACATTATGGTTTTATGGATTGTTTGGATTTGAAAAACTAAAAATAACTCTTACCATTGTGGGGTATTTATATGATTGGGTAATGTTGGTGTTTAATATGAGTGGGTTTCTAAAAATTATTTTCACATTTTGTCTTGAGTGGTTTTAATTTTTTTAAAATTATTGGAACAACGTTCAATGAATTTGGGAGTAGTTTGTTAGGCCAAAAATATGAAAAAGTGGGTATATGTTGTTAAATTCATATAAAATATCACTGTTATTTTATGAATGAATTAAGTAATCATAGATTTTTTATAATGTAATATTATGTTATTTTAATATGTTTATTTACCCATGTATTGAAAATATTATGTTACGAATATTATATGTGTTTCATTGGGTTTTGCATGTCTTCATATTTGTTTCATTGGATAATTTCAATAACACTATGTTTATAATTCTATCGTGCTAGTCAAAATCTTATTTCCAATTTATATAGATATTATAGTGGTACAATAAACCATTTCATCCTTTCAAAATAGTTGATAATGGGATTTGGTAATGATATATTGGTATCCAATAATGGTAACATGATCACTATTTCTAGTTTTGAACTAACTTTCTATTGCATGTATAAAATGTTAGTTGGGATACCCATATAATTTGAGTGAGATGTGAATATAAACAATGTAATTCATTATTTTGGTACAATTATATTATATTATGTGATTATAAATAAATCATTTTTTTAATAAGTATAATGAAATTGGTTTTTTTGTTTCTATATTGCGTATTTGTGTGATTACCTTAAAATGTTATCATAATATCTATGGTTTTATTATGGATTTATATTTTTCTGTGATCCTCTTGGTGTGATCCCAACCAATGGAAAAGTGACAAATTAACTATAAGTAATGATTTCAAAACATTATAGTATCATTCCATGTTCTAATAATGTTATAATGAATTTTATGATAGCTATCTATTCCATCGAATGATTTTGTACCCTCTGGACATGTATTAGGTTTTGCAGAGTCAGGGGAATCCCCATATGATGCATTTTATCATCATCAATTTTTTCATTAATTTAATGTATAAGGGTTGTAAATGTATTCCCTTTATCATATGAATCTGTCTAATATTAGTTGTCAATTGTTAAATCTCTTATGAATAATTGCATATTATTTTTTAAATATATTATAATTAGTATCTATATGATACATTATTTTTTTGTGTGATTGTAATACTTGTATCAGTTATAGATGTCTCTAATTATATTGTATTATCACTTAGTAGAGATATACCCTATGCATGAATTTATTTAGATCACTTCTATGAAATAATATGTCATATTCATCGATTATTTGAAACAAATAAGCCTTGAGTTTTCATTTTTTTAACCCTTTGTATGAATAATTATGTTTTCATAATCCCTCATTCATTGGAACTCATATTCTGATGTTGTATATATTTTTTGTGATACCGGTGGATGATTATTTTATTGATTTCATACATATTGGTAATTATTACATGGATATTAGAGGATTATGTTAATTTAATGTTTTTATTATCACCAAAATGTTATTTTATATATAAATTAATTATGGATTATGGATATGTACTATATATGAATTCTTTATGGATGTTTTATATTTTATATATTGATATTCATCTTTATGTTTTTATTATATATGTCATATGAGCATAATGTGCTGATTTTTTTTATATTGTTTTTAATTCCTCTTATATGGTGTTCATGATAATTTTTTGGTCAACACAAAAATTATAATTTGTGACACACATATATAGTCATACACATCTAGGAAACTAATAAGGGAGTGATCCTAGAATTATTTAAACTTTTAAATATATGTTTTCTATCATCTAATATTATCACATTATGAAATATGTTGTAACCCATTGAGAACTTATAAAATTATTTTTTCCTGTTAATTTATTTTCATTATTTTCATGTGTTATACACAACACCAAGTTTTAGAAAATCATAATATTTATTTATAATTATTTTTTAATCATGAATGTTAAAATAATTATTTTACAAATAGATGTACATATTTTATTATCCTCATTATTAAAAGTATTTATTATTTTTTAGAGAGCTAAAAATGTTTTAAAATAAATACATATTATTGCTGAAGTCATTGAATTCTTCAAAAGATCATTTTTCCCACACAATAATTTTAGTAAATTTTTTATGAAATAATTAAATACATATTTTTTAGATTCCTAAAATGTATATTAAAAAGTAAAAATAATATTTAGAATTAATATGTCATAATTATCTTTGGATGAATTTGTAGTATTTTTTCTTGCATTAGTTTTTAAGGGATGCTGAGAAATATTGGTCTTATTGAAAATATCCATTTAGTTTAAATGATTTACAACCATATATTTTTTAAAATTAATTACATGTAATATTATTGAAATTATGTTATAACTATATGTCCCCATCCTTAAACCTTACTTAATCTTGAGTTAATACAAGATTACACATTGAGGATCTTTTCAGGTTTAGAGTTTTAGAGAATTAGATCATAAACTTGCAATACATTCCACATTTAAACAATGTGGTTACATAAATATAGTATTCATTTATCCCATCAAAGGAAACATATTTAAAATAAAACATGGATTCTTTCTTGAAACTTCCTTGATACTATCATCATATCATGTACCTTTCCATTGACCTGTGAAAAACATTTCAAAAAAACTTGGGATGAGCATAAAAAGCTCAGTAAGGGATATAAAAATATATGGAAAGGAAGCATGAGTACATGTACATATAAGAAATCAATGAAATCATGATTTACTCATAAAACATAAGAATGTTAACATACCTCATCAAATCATGAATAAAACATACAAATCATAAGACATAAAGGTAACTTGAGGCATTCATAACATTCTTACGTAGGGAGTAACCCTCTTGGTTACGTTTGGAATACCCACCAAAGTATATTCCCTAAATCTCTTATGAGAAACCTTAATGTTTCACTCCTTCGCATTACCCAATGCATTGGAGAGCTATATCGGGCTCACCTGCCCTTAGTTTATCACGGAACCACCCGTCTTCATAATAATGCCCAAGAACCTCAACAGAATCGTATCAAATAAAACATGAATAAAGGAAACATAACATTTCCACCTTTCAATAAAAAGATATCAATACAACACATTGATATAAAAACATTATGAAAACCATTTTCAATACCAAAATAAAAGAAAAGTAAAACATGTTATTTATTTTTCTTTAGAAAAAGGTGTGGCTTGTAGAGGAAGCTGAAACTCAAATAATTGTCACGGTGGCGAAGAAGTCATTGTCGCCACATACATACAACAAAAAAATCATTCCCTTTTGTCATTTAGTAAATGCTTCTTATAAAAAAGATTCCTTTTGAATAATAGTAAAAGTCAAAGGGGTTTATACACCATATAAATGAAAGTTGTGTATAAAACAAAATATGCCTCAATGAAAGAAGATTGTGATGACGTCTCATTCCACCATTAAGATTTTAACATTTTAAACCATTAATATCCATATAAATAAATTCTTAAAGCCATTTTGAAAACATGGATAAGAACAAATCATTAAAACAGTTATAGCGATATTTTGGTTAAAGGGTTTTTACCAAAATTAGAGACACTTGAATACAATAATTAAGGAATAACATTTAATCAAAACTTTATAATATCATGAGAATAAATGTATTCATGATATAATATTCTAAAGGACATTATATACACCATATAATAGTGAATTGGTTCATAATAACAATGAAGTCTCAATAGAAATGTAACATGCGATGAAATCCCTTATAAAGAAGGTATCCTTAAATTAAGGATAATCAATCTCAAAATTATGTGTGAAAAATATAAATACACCCAATATAAGTAGATATTAAGTGTAAAACAATAAAATTTGATTCACACGTATTCAAAGGATGACATATTAAATAACTACATGTTGAACCCAAAGAAATCGAAACTGGGTTATAATGTTCCCTTGGTAAAATTCTACACCCTAACGGCGTCACTTCAAAATTCAGAAAATGTGTTGATGAGAGATAAAAAGGGTATATCATCACTTGGACATAAAATTTACATCAATAAGGATATATAAGAACATATCCAAACATAATAGAATATGAAATAAAAGACATAACAAATGAAGTCTTTTAAAAGAGGAGGGTGAAAGGTCCCTTTACCGAGTTGGGTAACTTTCAAAAAGTACACCCCATGGAGAAAGGGTCATACAATGAAGATGTAAATAACCATAAATGATATTATACTACACAAAGTGTATAATAATGGGCATTATATACACCAGTAAAATGAAATAGTGGCAAATGTAGCATAAATTTCACTGGAATAAAATTGAGATGAAAAATCTCTTACGAAAACTCGGCAGGCTAACGGCGCCACTTAAAATATACAAAAATCGATTGATTAGATCAAATAGGGTCTCTCATAATATTAACATAAAGTTTAAATCAAGAGTAATATAAAATAACATCCCCCAACATAACAAATATGAGCTTAAAATAAGTGACATAAAGGAGAGTACTTAAAAAGAAGAAGAGAGGTTAGATCTCTTACGAAAATTTGGCAGCCTAACGGCGCCACTCAAAACATCCAAAATGGATTGATTAGAGAGAATAGTTTCTCAAATAATATGAAAAAAAAATTAATGTAATATTAATATAAAATAACATCCCAATCACAATAAAGATGAGCTTAAATGGAATGACATAAAAGAGTGTACTTAAAAAGAAAGAGAGGAGTATGATCCCTTACCACGGGTCCGACTTGACTCGATCGTTCTTTAATCTCCTGAATAATAAACTTGAGTTAGTTTCTATTTCCTTAAGAACCTTTTTCAAGTTCATTATTCCTTTTATATCACTTATTACCATGTCATGAACACTATGTAATTATTTTAATTAATAACGGTCGTTTAAACGATCATTGGTACTTGAGTCAAAATATGCTCTTTATAATTACAATTTGTTCATGTATCCATTATATCCAGAGTAATAATCATGATTTATATATCAAATATATCATATATATCCAGTAAATGTTTATTTTATACTATTCCATATCATTTGGAGATAAAAAACGAAAAGCACAGTTCATGTAGACGGTAGGTCGTACGTACTCATGAACGCTACTTTCATTTTATTTTTCAAATTAATGAATTAAAATTAAATGATATATATATACATATTATAATTCCAGTATAATATATATGTTATATATGTCACATATGTTCATTAATTTCATTCTTTATACATTCCATGTATTGCATGTACGAGTCACATCACTTGAGGGGGCGGTAGTCCACACTTCCTCATATGAAAATATCGCATTTACACAACATGAAAAGAATAAAGGTATGGTTTAAATATAAAATACATAATCATATAGTAAACATAAATACCATATATATCTTATATATAATACAGTTACATCATAATGGCCACCTTTAAAGGTGTTAAAAGAATATTGAACAATCATCGTTTCGTGAGGCAGAAAATCACCAACCACAGAAATAGAATATTCTTTAAACAATAGATGAAGGTGTGTGTAAGTGTACCTAGAATCCTTCTTATAAAAACATCATAGTATATTGAAGATATTGGAGTTGTTACAAAATATATGAATAAAAAGAGTTTATTGGGTTGGAGAATCAAAATAAAACAAAAGGACACAAGTGAGGACATTACCTTAAAATCGGGTAACTCCCTATGGTTTGAGCTCAAAGGCTTCCTTGGGAAGACTTCCTCCAAAAGTTAGGGTTCAAGGTGTTAGAGAGGGATTTGGAGAGATGAAATGGGCAGAGGTTGGCCGAGCCAAAGGCTTGAGAGGTGTGGGTAAGGAGGTAGAGGTGGGGGCCTTTTATAAGAGGAGAGGAGGGGAACTCTTGGAAAGTAAGAAAATGTTACTTTATTTGAAAACGATTTTCGAATTTAAAAGGTCCCACATTGATATAATTCGTGGATAAGGTGATAAGGGTTCAAAATCCACCCATAAAATAGGTTTTTGACATGTGTAGGTCTTAGATATTACATTATCTTTCCATTTTATTTAAATCGTTAAATAATGAGGTAATCGCTGCATCATCATGATGTCATAACTACTTTAATATATTTAATGTCTAAAAATTATAAAAAAATTACTGTGATGTATTAAATCTTTTTATATTTCCAATGAATATTTATAGTCAAAAATCTGACTTGTATAACCCCATGTAAAAATTTGTTTAGTAAAACATCTCATGTTTGTGTCATTTTTACTTTATCATTAAATAAAAAGGTATTTATGTCATTTTCCAACCAAAGTGGCTCCATGGGGTCCCCAAGTTGACCCATGGTTTTTCATGGTCGGCCATGGCACATAGAATTACGGTAGGAAATGTGTCTAGGTCATCTCAATTTATTAAAACATTATTCTTACCTTAAACTACACTAATTACCACTAATCGCGATTAAAAACTTAATAAGTTACTATTCAACAAAAAAATATTTTAATCCCATTGAACCACATTTTAATTATTATTGACAACCATGTATGTTGTATTTTTGAAATTCAAAACAAAATGGTGGAAAAATTTCATTTCAACGGAAAATCAGTTTTTATAAGTACCACTTAGTGGTTTCACTATTCATCAAAAACTGAAGTTTTTCAGAAAATTACCGAAAATTCACCCTAAGATATATTTGATATTCCAAATCCTAAAATTATGTCTATTTAACAAAATTAAAAACATATAATTTGCATTAATTAATTTAATAATTAATTCCCGCTGCCAAAACAAATAGCGTGTTTTTATGAAACAAAAAGTATCAAAAGATTCACACTAGTTTAAGTCTGATTTCAAAGCGAAATTAATTCAATCGACCACTATTAGATTAAATGGTAAAAATATATTCTAATTTAACTTTAAAACCAATTCAAAAGATAATCTAATCATATAAATAAATTAGATTAAAAGGAGGTTTTGAATTAAAATACAAAAATTTTCACTATTCATTAAAAATTGAACTTTTTCGGAAAATACCAAAAATTTACACAAAATAAATTTTGATGTCCCGATTATAAAGAAGAATTTTATTTTGTCAAATATAATACAGAAAATTGTCAAAAAGTGGATTTAAAAGAGGTTCGCCATCAAAAGGCGGTTAATCGACGTTTTAAAGAATATTAGAATGTTTACGCTTAAAATTAGATTCATTCGCATTTTCAATCCTCTAATATTTATTGTAAAAAGTAAAAATATTTGACAAACATATATATTCATTTTTTAGTTAGTTCTGTTCATTCCCACCATTACAACAGCTAGGCATTAACTACCATTTAAAATAATATTATTTTATTATTAGAGTGCAGCGTAAGATTCCCAAGAAACTCGTTGTTGCATATTGGGTACGCCATCGAGCATAGAATCCCCTTTAAAGTATTATTAATATTTTATTCACAAATATGGATAAATATAAAAATTTCATATTATTTATTTACCTGGGGTGTAACATCCTTCCCCCCTTTTGGGAATTGCATCCTCACAATTTTAAAATTGAGCTAGGAAACATCCTTGAAAGTCCCACATCGGAATAAGAGTCGGTTAAACAATCACTTTAAAATAAAGAAATATAACTACAAAGGACACACAATATAACCCATACTAGGATTCCCAGTATGAAAATATGGACATGGAAGAAAAAAAGGGTCATCTTCTGATGGAGAGTGATAGAAAACATGTTTAGGAGAAAGTTAACCACAGCAAAGTCACAAACTTGTGATGGGTTAAACGGTATTCGATTCCCCAGTAGGAAAAGTAAATAGACAACATTTTTGTTTTAAGTTACTTTTTATTGAGGAATTTATTCATAAGGAAACATAATCACTTATCATGTTGACTTTCAACTTTTATTAGATTCCTTATACAAACTCATATTTTCACCAAAAGACGAGTATTTAGGAATACTTGTTCACATTAAGAGTACTATAATCAACTTCTAGAGAATCACCTAATCCACAAAAGAGAACTATATACTTTCCATGTTTTTAGACTTTAACCAAAACCAAAACCCAAAAGGTTAGTACAAGATCAGATAATCCAGAAAAGGATAACCCTTTATAAAAAGAAAATCTATTCTTAGTCTCCAAAATTTATCCAAAAAAACCCAATGTTCAATGAGGACCATTCGATAAACTATTTGTCCATAAAATTCTTCAAAGTAAACAAAACTAAGATTGAAACCCAAATATTTGACGGATTTAGTCACATAGTCTTCCAAGTTAAATCATAGCATTTATCTCTAAACAACATCAGTTGCTCTTAATGTTTCATATTGAAAAGTAATTAACCTAATCACATATCCTCCATGATAGGTTAATAAATTTCCCTAGAAAACCCAAAATCAACTTACTCATAATTCATAAAATCATATAACTAAAAAGAATCAGTCAAACTAATCAGGGACTTCACTTAGTCCAGTGGTAGACGATAAATACCAGTTGCACTTTGGTTGTGGGTCTGATTCCCGCAGCTTTGTCCGACGTGACCGGTTGTCACACGGTCTGCGTGTTGTCCTTTTTCCAAAACTATATAATTCTCAATTCATTCCCAAAAAGAGATAAAATCATCAAAAATAACCATAACATAATTTAATCTCAATTTAACCTCATACCTTTAATTTTCCACCATAACATATAATAACCCATAATTACTTCAAAAGTAAGGATCATATAAACCCTGTTGGTTACCTTTATAATTATTACATGAACCTCCACATCGATTGGTCATCTTGTACATGATGCATTACAGAACATACCAAGGTTCAAGTGGATGATCATGACTCCTTGATAGTTGGTTTATAACAACCATGAGTTTCCTCATTAAATACCCCATTTCATCCAGTCTCTTAATCAGAGAACCACCACAGTTTCCTTCAAACCTTTTGTCAATTTGGTGCCTGCTAGATCCATCCATTCACTAAAAACAGAAATTTTAGTGTGATTATATCAAGAAAACCATCATGTACTAATGAGGAATATAACCAGTAAGATATACCTACTTATTCACTTTATCTAAAACTAAGAATCTTTCTGAAATCCTAACCATTATGGTATTGTCAGTTATTCTTAGAAGATACGCTAACCTCTAAAGTTATCTAAACCAACCTTTGATACCAAATATAAGGCCCCAGCCTTAAACCTTACTTAATCTCTAGTTAATACAATATTACACATTGAGGATCCTTTCAGGTTTAGAGTTTTAGGGAATTAGATCATAAACTTTCATTACATTCAATATTTAAACAAAGTGGTTATATAAAGATAGTATTCATTTATCCCATCAAAAGAAACATATTTAAAATAAAACAAGGATTCTTTCTTGACACTTCCTTGACACTATCATCATACCATGTACCTTTCCCTTGACCTGTGAAAATCATTTCAAAAAAACTTGGGATGAGCATAAAAAGATCAGTAAGGGATATAAAAATATATGGAAAAGATACATGAGTACATGTACATATAAGAAATCAATGAAATCATTCTTTACTAACAAAACATAAGAACTTTAACATACCTCATCAAATAATGAATAAAACAAAGAAATCATAATACATAAAGGTAACTTGAGGCATTCATAACCTTCTTACATTGGGAGTAACCCTCTTGGGTACGTTTGGAATACCCACCACAGTATATTACCTAAATCTCTTCGGAGAAACCCCAATGTTTCACTCCTTCACGTTACCCAATGCATTGGAGAGCTATATCGGGCTCACCCGCCCTTAGTTTATCATAGAACCACCCGTCTTCAAAATAATGCCCAAGAACCTCAACATAATCGTATCACATAAAACATGGATAAAGGAAACATAAAATTTCCACCTTTCAATCACAATATATCAATACAACACATTGATATAAAAACATTATGAAAACCATTTTCAATACCAAAATAAAAGAAAAGTAAAACATGGTAATTATTTTTCTTTTAAAAAAAGCTATGGCTTGTAGAGGAAGCTAAAACTCAAATAATGGTCATGGTGGCAGAGAAGTCATTGTCGCCACATACGTATAACAAAAAAACATTCCCTTTTTTCCTTTAGTAAATGCTTTGTATAAAAAAGATTCATTTTGAATAATAGTAAAAGTCAAAGGGGTTTATACACCGTATGAAATAAAGTTGTGTATAAAACAAAATATGACTCAATGAAAGAAGATTTAGATGAAGTCCCATACCACCTTGAAGCTTTTAACATTTTAAACCATTAATATCCATATAAATAAATACTTAAAACCATTTTGAAAACATGGATATGAACAAATCATTAAAACATTTAAAGCGATATTTTGGATAAAGGGTTTTTACCAAAATTAGAGACACTTGAATACAATAATTGAGGAATAACATTTAATCAAAACTTTATAATATCATGAGAATAAATGGATTCATGATATAATATTTCAAAGGACAGTATATAAACCATATAAGAGTGAATTGGTGCATAACAACAATGAAGTCTCAATATAAATGTAAAATGCGATGAAATCCCTTATAAAGAAGGTATCCTTAAATTAAGGATAAATCAATCTCAAAATTAGGTGTGACAAATATAAATACACCAATATTAATTAGATATTATGTTTAAAACAATAATAGGTCATTCACACATATTCAACGGATGACATATTCAATAACTACATGTAGAACCCAAAGAAATCGAAATTGGGTTAAAAAGTTCCCTTGGTAAAATTTGACAGCCTAACGACGTCACTTCAAAATTCAGAAAATGAGTTGATGAGAGATTAAAAGGGTATCTAATCACTTGGACATAAAAATTACATCAATAAGTATATATAATAACATATCCCAACATAATAGTATGTGAATTAAAATACATAACAAAAGAAGTCTTTTAAAAGAGGAGGTTGAAAGGTCCCCTTACCGAGTTGGGTAACTTTCAAAAAGTACACCCAATGGATAAAGGGTCATACAATGAAGATGTAAATACCCATAAATTAAATTATACTACACAAACAGTATAATAATGGGCAGTACATACACCACTAAAAGTAAATAGTGGCAAACACAGCATACATGTCACAGGAATAAAAGTGAGATGAAAAATCCCTTACGAAAACTCGGCAGCCTAACGGCGCCACATAAAACTTACAAAAATGGATTGATGAGATCAAATAGGGTCTC
Organism: Viscum album; assembly: GCA_963277665.1. Lineage (NCBI taxonomy): Eukaryota > Viridiplantae > Streptophyta > Magnoliopsida > Santalales > Viscaceae > Viscum > Viscum album. The sequence goes on from OY728146.1 coordinate 394,548,765, forward strand.
TCATAATATTAAAATAATGATTAGATAAAGAGTAATATAAAATAACATCCCCCAACATAACAAATATGAGCTTAAAAGAAGTGACATAAAGGAGAGTACTTAAAAAGAAAGAGACATGTTAGATCCCTTACGAAAATTCGGCAGCCTAACGGCGCCACTCAAAACATCCAAAATGTATTGCTGAGAGAGAATAGTGTCTCTAATCATATGAAAATAAAAATTACAGTATGATTAATATAAAATAACATCCCAATCACAAGAAATATTAGCTTAAATGGAATGACATAAAAAAGTGTACTTAAAAAGAAAGAGAGGAGTAGGATCCCTTACCTCGGGCCCGACTTGACTTGATCGTTCTTTAATATCCTGAATAATAAAAGTGAGCTAATTTCTACTTCCTGAAGAACCTTTTTCAAGCTCATTATTCCTTTTATATCACATATTACCATGTCATGAACACTATGTAATAATTTTAGTTAATAACGGTCATTTAAACGATCATTGGTACTTGAGTCAAAATATGCTCTTTATAATTATAAGTTGTTCATGTATCCATTATATCCTGAGTTATAATAATGATTTATATATATCATATATATCATATATATCCATTACATATTAATTTTATACTATTCCATATCATTTGGAGATAAAAAACAAAAAGCACCGTTCATGGAGATGGTAGGCCGTACGTATGCATGAACGCTACTTTCATTTTTTTCTTTTTCATATTAATGGAATTAAAAATAAATGATATATATATACATATTATAATTCAGTATAATATATATGTTATATGTGTCACATATTTTCATTAATTTCATTATTTATACATTCCATGTATTGCATGTACGAGTCACATCACTTGAGGGGGTGATAGTTCGCACTTCCTCATATGAAATTATCGCATTTACACAACATGAAAAGAATAAAGGTATGGTTTAAATATAAAATAAAGAATCATATAGTAAACATAAATACCATATATATCATATATAAAATATAATGACCTCAAAATGGCCACCTTTAAAGGTGTTAAAAGAATATTGAACAATCATCGTTTCATGAGGCAGAAAATCACCAACAACAGAAATAGTATATTCTTTAACCATTAAACGAAGGTTTGTGTAAGTTTAACTCGAATCATTCTTATAAAAACATCCTAGTATATTTAAGATATTGTATTTGTTACAAAAGAGATGAATAAAAAGAGTTTAGGGTGTTCTAGAATCAAAATAAAACAAAAGGACACAAGCGAAGACATTACCTTAAAATCGGGTAACTCCCTTTGGTTTGAACTCAAAGGTTTCCTTGGGAAGACGTCTTCCAAAAGTGAGGATTCAAGGAGTTAGAGAGGTATGTGGAAAGATAAAATGGGCAGAGGTTGGCCGAGCCAAAGGCTTCAGAGGTGTGGGTAAGGAGGTAGAGGTGGGGGCCTTTTATAAGAGGAGAGGAGGGGAAATCTTGGAAAGTAAGAAAATGTTACTTTATTTGAAAAAGAGTTTCGGATTTAAAAGGTCCCACATTGATATAAGTCGTGTATAAGGTGATAATGGATTGATATCCACCCATCCAATAGGTTTTGGACATGATTATGTCTTAGATATTACATTATCGTTCCATTTTATTTAAATCGTTAAATAATGAGGTCATCGCTACATCATCATGATGTCATAAATAATTAAATATAATTAATTTCTAAAAATTATAAAAAAAATACTATGATGTAGGAAATATTTTTATCTTTCCACTTACTATTTATAGTCAAAAATCTGACTTGTATAACCCCATGTAATAATTGGTTTAGTAAAACATCTAATGTTTGTGTCATTTTTACTTTATCATTAAATAAAAAAGGTATTTATGTCATTTTCCAACCAAAGTTGATCCATGGGGTCCCCAAGTTGACACATGGATTTTCTTGGTCAGACATGACGCATCCAATTAGGGTAGGACATGTTTCTAGGTCATTTCATTTTATTAAAACATTATCTTACCTTAAACTACACTAATTACCTCTTATCGCGATTAAAAACTTTATAAGTTAATATTCACCAATAAAAAAATTTAAATCCCATTGAACCACATTTTACTTCTTAATTACAACCATGTATGTCGGATTTTTGAAATTCAAAACACAATGGTGGAAAAATTTCATTTAAACGGAAAATCAGTTTTTATAAGTACCACTTAGTGGTTTCACTGTTCATCAAAAACTGAAGTTTTTCAAAAAATTACAAAAAATTCACCCTAAGCTATATTTGATATTCCAAATCCAAAAATGATGTCTATTTTAAAAAATTCAAATCATATAAGTTGCATTAATTAATTTAATAGTTAATTCCCGCTGTCAAAACAAATATCGTGTTTTTATGAAACACAAAGTATCAAAAGATTGACACTAGTTTAAGTCCGATTTCAAAGTAAAATTAATTCCATCGACCACTATTGGATTAAATGGTAAAAATATATTCTAATTTCTTTTTAAAATCAATTAAAAAGATAATATAATCATAAAAAAATTATATTAAAAAGAGGTTTTGAATTAAAATACAACATTTTTCACTATTCATCAAAAATTGATCTTTTCAGGAAAAATACCAAAAATTTACACAAATTAAATTTTGATGTCCTAATACTAAAGAAGAATTTTATTTTGTCAAATATAACACATAATATAGTCAAAAGTGGATTTAAATGAGGTTCACCATCAAAAGACGGTTAATCGACCTTTTAAAGAATATTAGAATGTTTATTCATAAAATTTGATTCATTCTCATTTTTAATCCTCTAAAATTTATTGTAAAAAGTAAAAATATTTGACAAACATATATAATCATTTTTTAGTTAGTTCTGTTCATTCCCGCCAATACAACGGGTAGGCGTTAACTACCATTTAAAATAATATTATTTTATTATTAGAGTGCAGTGTAAGATTCCCAAGAAACTCGTTATTGCGTATTGGGTACGCCATCGAGCATATCATATCCTTTAAAGTAATATTAATATTTTATATACAAATATGGATAAATATAAAAATGTCATATTATATATTTACCTGGGTTGTTACAATAACTAATCCAATTTCTGTCTTTTTAATCAATTTCCTATTGAATTTTGATAAAATGTTTTTCTAATTTTTAAATCATTTTCTACGTAAGTATATTTTTTCATTTCACTAATGGGTGTAAATTTAAACTAAATTATTTCACTAATTTGAGGTGAAATTATAAAAAATTATTCAAATTTTGTAATCAAAATAATTAATATTTTATAACAATTTTAGCAAAATTATTGACCATATTTATTTATAAAAATACTTAAAAATAATTTTCATGGTTGAGGGTTAAACATGTTTACCAGGTTATATACTCAAACGATTAGAGTTAAAAATAAAAAAACGAGTTTAAATTCCATTTTACCTATATAAATTGACCATATATTTTCTAAGGTTTTCCAATATTCCAATTTTTAGAATTTTCATATGTTTAAAATATGATCATTTATTTTTTCCTAAATGATTCCATTTGTGAGCTCTCTCGATCTTATTAAAGGAAACCCCCACTTATTAAAAATTCACACATTAAATCTAATTGGGTTTAGAAAATTAATTCTCAAATCACTCCTATAATATTACAAAACCTAGATAAGTCCCATATTTTTATTAAGAACCACAATTATGAATTCTATTTTTTCTACCGTAATAATTTTATCTGAATAAGATATATCATTTAATAACATGTCATTTATTATTTATTATTAAATATCTATATAATCCTATAAATATATATTTGTATTATAAAATTACTAGCTAATATATACATAGATGTTATTATTTTAATTTTTTAACCAACATCCATTTCAATCATCATCAACTAAAAACTAAATTGTGGATCATTTGTAATGTTTACTACCCTAAAGAACAAATGTAAACAGAATCCATCAATACATCTCATGGATATGGAAAATGAATACATTAATATATATATATATATATATATGATAATTATCAAATATTTATACAAACTTATTCATTATATAACCTATTTTTTTTTCTCATCTAATATATTTCAGAAAATAAAATATCATGTGCATTCATGTGGACTTCAACCCCCACACAGTGATGTCATGTATTGGTAATTCCATTTTGACAAGGATGGTAATAGTTATATATTAATTTATTAATATATATATATATATATATACATATTATTTTAAAATTATTCTTAAATATTAATATAACATATTCATTTCTTTCATTTGATTGGTCATGAAATTAGAAATAACATTCAAATGTATCATCTTTCCAGCATCTCCAGGAATAATTTAATTCATTTTTAACCTATTAATTTATAGAATTATAGTTTATACATTTATAATAAATATACATTATATTTATTTTATATTAAAAATTATGGACATAATTTATACATGATCAACATAGATGGGCCAAAAATACGAAACCTAAACATTAATAAAAAAGAAGTTGTTATAACATGAAACATAATTTTAACATAGAATTTTTAATAAAAAGGGAATAAAAGTATGTAATTAAATCTTATATGGTATGATATATATGATTAGGGTCCTATAATATATCTATAATAATTCAATTCTAATTTCATGGTTGGTTTTTACATGTATGAATAAAATCAAAAATTGAGGTAAAGGATTTTATTTTTAAATTTTTTTCTAAAGGGAATATGGATTATACTCTAATAGTTTAATTTTATTGGTCTATATACATTGAATGAATTTATTTTTTAATTACCCTCTTTAAATCCTTATATATAAATATTTGTATACTTTTCTTTACTACAAGGGGATTATGATTAAATAATGTAACAATATGGCAGGAGTATTATGTTGTGACCTCATTATTTATCATGGTGGTTTATGATTAAGATACAATGATTAAATATTATGATCAGTCTCTAAAATATTCATGGGTTGTATTTTCCTCAATCTATTTGAGTAAATTATGTATTTACTTTTCTTTTACCACCCTATATGTGATCAAGAGTTAAAAATATTTTTATAATGAAAAATTGACTAAATTTATTTCTTTGATTGAATATCATTTACATCCATGTCATTGTTTTAATAAATATTTCACAAAATCTTTTGCATATTATAAAAATATTTTTAAATAAATTTCATCTATTCATTAATATTTTTAATCATTTTTTAAAATTAATCTTTTTTTCATTTTAAAAACATAGAACATTTGGATTTTATGAAAACTTTTAAAGGAATGTTAATTTTAATTTGGATAACATGAATTTATATTACCACATCCTTTACCTTAGAATAATTTAATTATTTCATTACATTATTTCAATTTTAATTTCAAATATAAGTCACAATTGTTTTTTGAATCTATAAATTGAAATGAACTAAAATTGGTATTTTCTTCATTAATGTTTAATGTGATCAATAAAAATTGTATTATATATAAGATTAAATCATTGATGTTACATTATCATTAATAATTTCATATTTCAATTATATAGTTCTAATTATTTTTATAGATGGTTTATGTTTTTAATGAAATAATGTTAATGAAAAATATTTATTTTTCATAGGTTACTATATGAAGAAATTATTGATACTATTTATTTTCCATGGTTTATGCGACTATTTAATGATGAAATAATTATTGAACTAAGTTCATTTCTATGGAATATTATACGATTACCTGATTATGAAATAGAACTCATTTCTTGTGTAATATGAATATGGAATTCTTACAATGTTGTGGAACATGTAATTAATTATTTTTCGAATGGAGTATCCTAAACATCTATTAAATTAAATGGATAATGATGAATATCTTATTTGATAATATATAATAGAATAGGGAGTGAACACAGTTTAGTTAAGGAAATTGTACACTATGATAGTCTTTTGAGTGAACCATCTCTACTATGGTGATTTGGTGTTTGAACCCATTTCAGTATGGTATCTTTAGAAATGATCCTTAAATACAATGGAAATTATTTTTATAAAACTATGATTATACCATCAATAAATAAGTTTTTTAATATTTCTGTCATGATGGATCATGTTTATTTATTTATTTATTATTCGTGTTATTCCTATTTTAGCATTGATATATCTTTTTTACCCTTACTAATCATATATGATCACCATTTCCAATGTTTCAATTTCCTCGGTTGTGAAGAAATAAATTATAAATTCCATGTCTATGAAGGATTCATATTATGAAAAATATAGTGGGAGAAGATTTAGTTTACATGTGAACATGTGGATTAGGTGACCATGTATATAAAGCACATGACCAAGAAAATATTGGCCTAAATCATTTTCAATTTTAATGAATACCAATGTAATAATATTTTATATCGCTGTATGAATATTTCGGGTCAACATTCTTGTCATCAATGTACAATTTAGTTACATTATTAAAAACACTGATGATGATACAATAGTGAGACCCATGTTTATATGTATATGGATTTGTATAAGGATACTTATAACAATGAGTAAAATTATTGGAAAATGTATATGATTAGATTTAAATAATTAGTGATTGAATTCTATGAAATTACATCCCTATCTTGATTAGTCATGTTAATGTGGATCAAACATTGTTTAATTGAGGTGTAATAACTAGAAAGGGGTTCACTAAGCTAGACTGAAGCCTTATATGCTACATGATAATGATCCTTATGACACACATATTTTGAGACTCATGGGGGTATATTCCATTGAAATTCAAATATGTTAAGACTGGAAAATATCAAGGAAATGTTTCTCTTAATTTTATTTGGGAAATTTACAAGAACGCAGTTTCTGACGGCACCTGATTCCGAGGTCCGGTGTGCCCGGAATCATTTTCCGAAGTATAGCTCAGGTACGTTTAGTGAACGAACGAGCGGGTTTTTCTAACTTTTGAACCGATGCTCAGAATCAAATTCTGAGGGCACCGATGAAATCGCAGCGCCGGTAATTGCTTAGAAACACCATATGTAGAGTTGCATTTTCTCGGGTGTGGTTTTTATTTTTTTGGGGTTAAGTTAGAAATAAAATAAAAGTGGCGAAACCAGTTTTTATTTTCATTTTCTTAACTAAAGTTAAGTGGATGTTTTGGGACCCACAATATCCTACCCTCTTGGTAGGATATTTTTGAGGTGGGGCCCACAAGAGCCCCACCGTTTCTTTTCTTTTAAGTAACACACCCACACCCACCTTTTTATGAAGTCAACTCATGCATTTATCCTGGTTAATAAACGCCTCATTAATGTGGCAGTTTAAGCGTTTCAATTAATTCGCTTAACTTTTTCTTCCGTTTTTGAATTTTAAAACACAAGGCTTGTGGAATAAAAATAAGACAACTCTTATTTTTATTAGACTGGTGGTGTTGAAAGGCTAGGGAGAATTATCAGACTCTTGATGTTCTTCCTCCCCGATGAATAACGTGAAGAACGCGAAGAACGCGAAGAACACTGGATCCTCGGAGATCGATGGTGTGACGTGATGTTCCTTCTTCCATGATGCTTCTTCCATGATGCTCCTTCCACGACGCGACGATCCCCCTTCTGCGACTCCTTCTTCCGCGACGTGCTTTTCTGGGACGAATCCTCCCTCAACGAATTTGACGAGTTATGGGTTTGATTCAATTAAATCTTTGTAATTTATACCCACAGCGTATGTTTAAATATTCGTTGGAATACTTTTAAAACCGCTAACACGGTGGGTGCGGACCAACGAACATGTCCGAACCCACCGTACCTTCATTCTTGGTGTGCGGATCGGCGGGCGATGATGAAGTAGTCCGGCCAAGTGTTGTGAGGTCTTTGCAGTGAAGAACTGATCCCGGGAGGGCTGTTAGCAGAGACAACAGGAAAATCCGACCACCGAAGCTTGTCCGGTGGTCCACGGAGCAACCCGCCGGTGCGCCTCGTCGGCACGGCGACGTCGGTGGTAGGAGGCGGCGGCCGACCGCCAGGAGACGGTGGCGCCCCGCCGGGGAGAGCTGTCGTGGCTTCAGCCGTGGCAATAGGCAGCCATTACCATGACCGCGTGGGACCGGAGGAGGCAGGACGCGGCCACCAGCTGCGTCCGTTGGCAAGAGGCGGCCCCTACGCGGGGCCGCGGTTTTCTCCAGGGGGGCGGATCCCCCCTTCTACGCGGCCTCTTGGCCAGCGCCAGCGCACCGGGCCAAGTCGCCCAGCCGGACCGCCAGGCCGGGCCACGCCCAGGCTATGCTAGGCCGCGCCCCAGTGGGCCGGACTAGGACCCGGGTCAGGTCGACCGATTTCGGGCCGACCCAGGGGGTATCGGGCTGGGTAGGATCGGGCCCGAACCCCCTAATACCGAACCTCTTTCGGTCGGTTTCCCATATCTTGAGCTACAAGCCTCCGATCTATGCACCGTCAGTTGTGTAGCGACACTTGGATCGAGATGGGCGTTTCGGTATATTGCACTCTGGGTTTCGAATAACTTTGGGTTCATCCGGGTTGGTTCGTACAGGAAACCAACCGGGCCCTTAAAGCAGAAACACTTATAACTTGAGTTGTGGATGTCAAATTGACGTGCCGTTGACTTTTTTGGACTCCTCTATGTGAGATGGACCTTTTGGCATACTCCGCTCGAGGTTTGGACGTAGTTAGAGTACGGTCGGGATGGTTTTAACTTAAAAACCAACCGGGCCTCTGGGACGAAAAAGCCAATAACTCTCAGATCGGGCGTCCGATTGACGCGCCGTCTGTGACGTTGAGTTCCTGTTGATGATACGGAACTTTTGGATACATCAACTTCGGACTACATGTCAGTTGATGTAGCAGACCTTTGACTTATTGAGCGAACCCTCCCGAACGAGATTGCTATGTGTGGAAACCCTAGAACTGGCTGCGACTATGAAGAAGACTGTGCAGAAATCCTCTATGAATTCAGCGGTGATGACTACAAAACTCAGCGAACCTATGTTGATCAGTGCTACGATCCTGTGTGGGTCAGACCCGATGTGGGTTAGCGCTCAGCGATCCTGTGTGGGCTAGCGCCTACAGATCCTCTGTGGGACTGATCCTGTGTGGGTCATTGCGGGGGTTCGTGACCTATCGATCATGTGTGGGTCAGATCCATTTTGGGTCATTATGGGGGTTATTTACTTATCGATCCACTATGGGTCAGATCCTTTGTGGGTCATTGCGGGGCTTAGTTACCTATCGATCCTGTGTGGGTCAGATCCTTTGTGGGTCATTTTGGGGGTTAGTACCTATCGATCCTTTATGGGTTCGACGGCTTAGATGAATCAGTGGCTATATCTGATCATATATATCGTCATACGATGAAGTATACATATGTGAGCTGAATCTTGACTTGCATTCCTATGTGGTTTATGTTATGCTTTCTTGTGTGGATCGGGTTGTGATTTCCTCTGTGGATGTGATCAAACTTGGGCTCGGAGGTTGGAGCGAACTGGAATTGAGGGCTTATGTATATGTATGGGCATATACCTAAGTAGAGTCGGATTTTACTTTGTGTTTTTGTCTTTCCTTTGTGGATTCTGGGATCCCTTCGGGGGTCTCAGGGTCAGTACTAAGTAGCTTATACTCACCCCTACACTGGTTATGCCTGCACTACATTGTGTTGGTTGTAGCCGACGGACAACGCTGATCATGGTTGGACATGAGGAGTAGGTCAGTACCTGGAGGTTAACCGTTGGGCGGGATGTACACGGAGTGGTCGGCTGGACCCGAGGAGTTGTGGAGGCTATATGTGCCCACCCATCAGGTGGGACTTCCAGTGGAAGACTCGAGGCTGTGGATTTACTTTCAGTTTCTGTTTTCCCTTTCCAGTTGTAATTTACGTTCAGTTTGGGTTTGTATTCTAGCCCACTTACTTTTCTGCACTTATTGTTGTATCCAGTTAGTACTTAGTTTTTAATTCTGCTTGCTTCCTCTATGGTGCTTGTTTACTTTACAAAGGCAATGCCTTCCCTTTTTACCGGGAATTACGCCTTGGTGCTAGTACCCAGCCCCTGGCCTATGGAAGGCAGGTTTGGTGTAGTCCCGGAATGGGCCCCGAGGATGGGTCGTGACAAATTGGTATTAGAGGAGTTCAGTTCTACTACAGAACTCATGACTCTGATCTTTTTCTAGGCGAAGAAATAGTGTTAAGAGTATTGAGTGTGTTTATCAGTCCACGGAGTCCTATGTTGGTGTGGCGGCCAACATTTCCATACACCAGGGCCCTGACTTCTGATTTCGGACTTTATGCACGGAAACTTTGATTGTAGGTGTGTTACACATTTTCTTTGTGATTACATTGTGTCAGCTCACCAGGTATACTGTTCTATCCGTGGCGCAACTGTTTCTCTTCGGGATTGACCCACGACGGCACCCAGCTAGGGTTCCGAGAGTTGTATGTGACGACAACCCACTGAGCAACGAGGCCTCGGTACAGGGCCCTCTAACAGCAGAGGCACCGGCGGTACCTCTACATTCCGATCCACCGATGCTACCAGCCTCAGCCGCTAACGATGGACATCTCCTTAGAGCACTGCACGAGTTTCAGCTCCAGCGACCGCCCAGGTTCCGCAGGGAGACGGACCCCCATGCAGCCGAGGATTGGCAGGAGGCAGTTGTATGAGTTTTCAGGATAGTGAGGACACCAGCAGACCTAATGGTGATCCTCGCAGTGAGCCTACTGCACGCAGTAGTAAGAAGATGGTGGAGCTTGATGCTCCAGGTACATGACGAGGCATCTCTTCTTTGGACGGACTTTGAGAGCCTCTTCCACTTGGAGTTCTTCCCAGCCACCCTCCATGCGGTACGCATCCAGGAGCTTCTTCAGCTACGGTAGGTCACCTTGACAGTCGCCCAGTACTCTGTGAGATTTTCTGATCACTTGAGCTACTCGACAGACATGGTGCGAGACCCATTCTTCCGGGCCCGGACCTTTGAGCAGCGATTGAGACATGAGATCAGGGCATCACTGATCTCCCTCAGCATTCCGAATCAGGAAGGGGTACTGGAGCGATCCCTTTTGATCGAGAGATTCCTTGTTGAGCCTTAATCAGCAGCGAGTCCGACCGCGAGGCAGCACGTCGCAGAGTCTTCTTGCAGCAGGCAGTCGACCGATGTCTCATGGGTTCAGGAAGACCAGTCCCTCAGGTAGACGACCTCAGGACACTGGCTCTGTGGTGCGTGGCACACAGTGCGTAGCCAGTCTTTCGAGAGGCAGACAATTCTATGCATGCGGTGGGCAGGGCCACATGGCTCGTGACTACCCGACCCGCCGTGCCGAGGAGTAGCAGACGGTTGAGGGGCCACCCAGGTAGAGGCAGAGGTTCGACCGTGGCGGACCGTAAGGAGCAGGCAGACAAGGCAGAGGAGCTGGACGAGCAGCAGGTGGTGGGCGACCAATTGAAGCTCTACCACCACCACCACCAAGAGGTCCACCCCAACCATAGGGAGCTGTCAGGCAGAGATAGGTACAGCTTCAGGAAGCGGAGGCCTACAACCACGGCGTGCCCGAGATGATTCGAGGTACTATCTGTGTCTATTTCACCCTTGTTTCAGTTTGAATAGACATAAGATTGAGTCATTCATTCATAGCAACTGCCCTTGTTCGGAGCTGGGAGATTCCGATGGATCCATTGGCTTGATCCTTAAGGATAGAGACTCCTACGGGAGCATACTCGACGATTACGCACTAGTGTCGGCAGTGTGAACTAACTCTAGGAGGTGAGATATTCGGTTGGGATCTTCTTGTAGCGGTGTCGAGGCCTTACAACGTCATCTTGGGCATGTATTGTTTATCTACAGTCCATGCTCAGATAGACTGTATTAGGCACAAGGTGTGGTGTGTACGCACCAACGGGATAAGGTTCCCCTTCACCAGCAAGATGGGAGCCTTCGCAGGATAGGATGGAATCCCACAAGGGAGGGGACAACCCATCACTCATCAGTTGGCTAGCTTCATCCTAGGATCAGTTGATGTGCAGAGTCCTAGTTTTCCTGCAGTGGTGGATCAGTATGCAGATGTTTTCCCCGACGACGTTCCAGGACTACCTCCCCGCAGAGAGGTAGACTTTTATAATCATCTGTACCCCGGGACAACCCCGATATCCACCCCAGCATATCGGATGGCTCCCTCCGAGCATTGAGAGCTACAGGTACTATAACATCCCGTATTTTTATAACATAACATTCATTTCATTACACGGAACTGAGGATCATTAAGGTTTAGTTTCTTGGAAACAAGGAACATAATACATGAAAAGAACAAAAAAACACTCTTCTTAAACACTTGAAAGGTGTCTCCTTAAGTTCATCCTAGGTTCATTACTGCAACTCATAACCTGGGGACATAAATCAAAATAAAGGGTGAGCAGAAAGACCAGTATGTGAAACAATAGAAACATTTTACATGTGAACATGAGATACTTCAATAAGGACATGAAAATAACTTTAAGGCATGAGAAAGAAATCATGAGATACATCATAATAAAAATAACATTTTTCATAACTTGAAGATGTGGCTAAGACATTTAATATTGACAATCGTTTCGTTTCACCAAGGTCCATCCCCAAGGTGTTGTTAAAAATTACCAAAGTTATTAACTAAGGTGTCGTTAAAATGGTCATCTCTAGAGATTAAGTCTTTACCAAATGCATTGGAGCGCTATCAGGGCGCACCCTTAAATTTTCCTTTATTATCATGTGAGCCACATATATCATCATAAATAATTTCATAAACAACCCATATAGCATAATAGAAATGGGTTTCATTTCATAATCATAACGTTTTAAAAACTTCTTTAAAGACATGATCTTTATGTCACTTTAAACCCACGGAAAGGGGAAAGAGGTTTTCATGTATGTAAATCCCAGAATTTAAAATAGAACATTTTGATATATGTGTGAATACCCCTGTAGAAATAAGAGCTTTGAGTATTCACTTTATAACATAAAATAATTTTTAGAAAATAGAGAGAGGCAATTTGAGACGAAAATTCTGCAGCATAACGGGTATGTTTCAGGGTTTTAGAAAACATTGAGAAGAGAGGGGACATGGGTCAAACATTCATAAATGACCCATCAAACAGTAGAGGGACAAAATATAAGGGATTTAAGAACATGGTAATGATATTTGAAAATATACCATATGAAATGAAGAATATTAATGGAAGACAAAAATAAGATTTCTCTTGTGAGAATTCGGCAGCCTAACAGCGTCACTTAAACATCAACAAAAATGAATTGACATGGTCAAATAGGGTCTCTCATCATATGAAAATAAGAGTCCAGTATGATATATATAGAGATCATACCCCAACATAATATATAGGAACTTTAAAGACTTGACATGAATGTAGAACTTTGAAAAAGAGAAGGGTGAAAGAATCCCTCAAAATTTCGGCAGCCTAACGGCGCCACTTAAAACATCAAAATGCTGAATTGAATAGATAAAATGGGGTCTCTCAAAATATGATCATAAAATATCAGTATGATAAATTTAGAGATCATACCACAACATGATAAAAAGGAACTTCAAATACTTTACATGAAAATAGATCTTGAAAAATGAAAAGGGAGAAAGAATCCGTTACAAAAAATTTGGCAGCCTAACGACGCCACTTAAAACTTCATAAAACGAAATAATGAGAGTAAGATAGGATATCTCATTATATTAAAATAAAAAGGGAATATATAGGAGTATAAAAGAACATCCTCCAACATAAGAACATGGAGCATAAAAGGAATGACTTAAAAGAGATCACTTGAAAAGAAAGAGAGGGGTCGAATCCCTTACCTTAAAACGTAACACTTAAAACTCAAAGGTTTGGACATTGAGGGCTTGGGGGAACCTTGGGAGGACTCATTGGGAGGTAAGGAGATCATAACATCATTGGGGGAGAGTTGGGAGTGAAAACTAAAGGAGGAATGAGTGGGTATTTATAGGGAATGTGAGGGGACAAGGCATTAATGTCCAAGGGACATCTCACATGTGCTTTTCTCAAACCCATGTGCTCTCCCATGGAATTTACCATAGAGTTAGGCCACATGGGCCCCCCAAAACAATAATTCATCAACCTTGGCCGGCAAACCCTTAAAATATCTCATGACATCATCATGACATAGTTATGATGTCATTAAACTTACCGAAACCCTAAAACTGCATTTTTACTATTCACTGAAAAATTCATCTTTCTCAGAAAAATCCCAAAATTTCACCATAACTAAATATCGATTCTCTAATTACATTTTTGAACTCCATTTAATAAAAATAATTTTCTAAATATTTTGTAATTTAATTTTTAAATAAAAACACTATTCATCAAGAATTCATTTTTTTCATAAAAATCCCCAAAAATTACCATATCATAATATTGATGCTCTGAGTTAAAAAATAAAGTCCTTTTGATAAAAATAATTTTCTATTTATTTTTAATTAAATTTTTAATTAAAAGACACTATTCACACGAAAAAACTAAAACTTGACTAATAATTTATGAAACCGTTATTTACCCATTTTATTGAATCACATTACTTAATCTAGGTGTCAAAATTATATTAAAACTATCTTTGAGTGAAATTACTAATCTATTTGGTCACATTACTAATCCTAAGCGTAAAATCACTATTTTCAATTTACTATTCATCAAAAATCATGTTGATCTTATTAGACTCTAAATTTCGTACTGGACATAATTGTAGAAGACCATTTTTTGAGAATCATTACATATTTTTAATTATTTAAGGTTTACATAAACATTATTAAAATATCCTTTTTCTAAAATTCATAAAAATATGCAAACTATATTTATCCGGTCATTTGAAAATTCATAAACTTCATCATAAGAAGAAATCCCATTTTTTGTTTAAAACAAGGATTACACAAGGCAGTTACGGTCTCGTTACATAGCCCTTTATAACACCAGCATAGGACCTAAGTGTAAGGTGTAATAAGGTGAGAGAATCTGAGGGAGGCTCAGCCAACATCGCACGAGTAGTAATTTCTATTAGTTTGAACTTCCCGCAAAGGAGATTCCGTTCTAGTTTCACACGATGAAGTTCGACTTGGGTTTGGTCCAGAGAAAATCCCAGTGGTGCTACCTCTTTCCCAAGTTCTGTTAAATGGGCTTTGATCGGTCGAAGACTATTGGGTGAGGCCATCAAATCTTCTTTCTATAACAATTAACAAAGATTACTTGTATTTAGAGACAATAATCAAAAAATTTTGTTCACAGAAGTCATATTAACTGATGGTCATATAACAGTCAAAACCCAATGGTCTCATTTTAATTATAATCATGTTTATCAAATAAAACATTTTTGTTGAGTATAAAAATAAAATAAAATAACACATGAAATTAGGAAACAAGATTTATTCAACATTCCGGGCCGTTACAATCTTCCCCCCTTGAGAAATTGCATCCTCGCAATGTTTAAAATTGGGTTTTGAAATTTTGTTTAAAGTCCAACATCGGAAAAAGAGTCAGTAACATCATTACTTTAAATGAAAGAAAAGGAAGTACAAAGGCCACCCGAGTTTACTCATTCTAGGATTCCATGTAGGAAACATGGACATGGAGGAGAAAACAAAGGGTCACGTTCTAAAGGAGAGTGGTAGAAAACATTATTAGGAGGATGTTAACCACCAGAAAATCCCAAAATTATGATGCGTGTAAGCGGTCTTTGATTACCCAGTAGGAAACATAAACCAACAATGTTTTTGTTTTACGTTCCTTTTCATAACATTGAGGAATTCATTTAAAATATAGAACAAAAACATAAGGAAATATATCTATCTTCAGGTAGATTTTCATACTTTAATAAGTTTCTACCAAAACTAATCTTTTCTCTAAATGATGAGCATTCAAAACTACTTGGTCTCATCAAAACACAAGAATCATCTTCTAGAGAATCACATAATCCACAAAAGATCAGCTATCTATTTCTTCTATCATTAAACATTTTCCCAAAAATAGAAAGGGTAAGGTAAAACAACTCTTCCAAAAGAATCTTAAAGGAATGGAACCTACTTTTAAATCTTCAAAGTTCCATGGTACAACCCAAAGTTCATCAAAGACCATTCCGTAAATAATGGTCCTTAAGATTCCTCAAAATAAACCAAACTAAGATTGAAACCCAAATACAAGAAAGATTTGATAACATGGTCTTCCAAAATAAACTTCATTGTTCATCTCCAAAACACATCAACCACTCCTAACATCCTATAACAAAAGTAGCTAACCTAAACATATTTTACCCAAGATAGGTTAATCATTCCCATAAGTAAACTAAATTACTATAAGTCCAACTTAAATTCATCGATTCTTCAAAATATTATTCAACCTTACTCCTCAATGAAAATACTGTAGTAATCTATTTACCTCAATCATATAGGGTCCCCAAAATAGATAATGTCTTCCAAAATACAAAATCATATTTTAATCCCCTAATAATCCTTGTCATATTAATACGACAATTGTCGCATTTCATATCACATTGGTTGTTGGGACATGTTCTTCCATTTCCCACCATTAACGAAGAAGAGAAAGCATAATTAGGGGCTTAAGTACTTAGCCAATAATCAAGAAAACGAACTGAAAGCATATAAGGATAACTTTTAAAATAAAAGTATACACTAACTTGTGATCCCCTAGGTTCCCATATAGGTTATCCATGATCATATATTCTTATGTGAAAATTTATTTTATTTTATCTTTGTTCCTTTAACAATGGTTCATACTAAGCTTATGAATTTAACAAAGCATATCCCCCGGGAGTGTCGTAACCAAGAGTGCAGCAAGGCCCGTTGTCATGTACCAGTTCCCGTTTGTGTCTAGCTCAAAGCGGTGTTTTCAGGTTTTACCCCTATGTACATCTGTGCCAGATCCACCTCTACCTGCTCGTATCCAGACATGGATCTATTTTCTTGGCAAACCCTTACTCAATACTCACTAATATACCAGGAAGATATCCTATATTTAAACTTTTCTATTGTGTTCTTCCTAGATTTTTCATATCCTAATTTCCACAAATAACTAAACCATACTTTGATACCAACTATAGCTTCCCGTATTTTTATAACATAACTTTCATTTCATTACACGGAACTGAGGATGTTTAAGGTTTAGTGTCTTGGAAAAAAGGAACATAATACATGAAAAGAAAAAAAAAACTCTTCTTAAACAATTGAAAGGCTTCTCCTTAACTTCATCCAAGGTTCATTACTGCATCACATATCCTGGGGACATACATCAAAAGATAGGGTGAGCAGAAAGCCGAGTAAGTGAAACAAGAGAAACATTTTACATGTGAACTTGAGATACTTCAATAAGGACATGAAAAGAACTTTAAGGCATGAGAAAGAAATCATGAGATACATCATAATAAAAATAACATTTTTCATAACATGAAGATGTGTCTACGACATTTAATATTGATAATCATTTCGTTTCACCAAGTTCCATCCCCAAGGTGTCGTTAAAAATTACCAAGGTTATTCACCATGGCGTCGTTAAAATGGTCATCTCTAGAGATTAAGTCTTCACTCAATGCATTGGAGTGCTATTAGGGAGCGCCCTTAAATTTGCCTTTATTATCATGTGAGACACATATATCATCATCAATCATTTCATAAACAACCCATATAGCATAAAAGAAATGGGTTTCATTTCATAATCATAACGTTTTAAAAACTGTTTTAAAGACATGATCTTTATGTCACTTTAAGCCCCCGGAAAGGGGAAAGAGGGTTTCATGTATGTAAATCCCAGAATTTAAAATAGAAAATTTTGATATATATGTGAATAACCTTGTAGAAATAAGAGCTTTGAGTATTCACATTATAACATAAAATAATTTTTATAAAAGAGAGAGAGGCACTTTGAGATGAAACTTCTACAGCATAACGGCTATGTTTCGGGGTTTTAGAAAACATTGAGAAGAGAGGGGACTTGGGTCAAACATTCATAAATGACCCGTCAAACAGTATAGGAAAAAAATATAAGGGATTTAAGAACATGGTAATGAAATTTGAAATTATACCATATGAAATGAAGAATATTAAAGGACGAAAAAAATAAGATTTCTCTTGTGAGAATTCGGCAGCCTAACGACGTCACTTAAACTTCAACAAATATGAATTGAAAAGGTCAAATAGGGTCTCTAATCATATGAACATAAGAGTATAGTATGATAGATATATAGATCATGCCCCAACATAATAGAAAGGAACTTGAAAGACTTGACATGAAAGTAGAACATTGAAAAAAAAAGGGTGGAAGAATCCCTCAAAAATTCGGCAGTTTAACGGTGCCACTTAAAACATCAAAATGCTGAATTGAAGAGATAAAATGGGGTCTCTCATCATATGATCATAAAAGATCAGTATGATAAATTTAGAGATCATACCCCAACATGATATAAAGGAACATGAAATACTTTACATGAAAATAGATCTTGAAAAATGAGAAGGGAGAAAGAATCCGTTACAAAAATTTCTGCAGCCTAACGGCACCACTTAAAACATCATAAAACGAAATAATGAGAGTTAGAGGGGATCTTTCATTATATGAACATAAAAAGGGAAGTAAGAGGAGTATAAAAGAACATCCTCCAACATAATAACATGGAGCATAAAAGGAATGACATAAAAGAGATCACTTGAAAAGAAAGAGAGGGGTCACATCCCTTACCTTAAAACGTAACTCTTAAAACTCAAAGGTTTGGGCCTTGAGGGCTTGGGGGCACCTTGGGAGGACTCTTTTGGAGGTAAGGAGACAAGAATTCCGTTGGGGGAGAGTTGGATGTGAAAACTAAAGGAGGAAAGGGTGGGTAGTTATAGGGAAAGTGAGGGGACAAGGCATTAATGGCCAAGGGAAACCTCACATGTGCTTTTCTCAATCCCATGTGCTCTCCCTTGGAATTGACAATGGAGTTAGGCCACATGGGGCCCCCAAAACAATACTTCATCACCCTTGGCCGGCCAACCCTTAAAATATCTCATGACATCATCATGACACAGTTATAAAGTCATTAAACATACCGAAACCCTAAAACTGCATTTTTACTATTCACTGAAAAATTCTTCTTTCTCAGAAAAATCCCAAAATTTCACCTTAAATAAATATCGATATTCTAATTACATTTATGAACTCCATTTTCTAAAAATAATTTTTTTAATATTTTTAATTTAATTTTTAAATAAATACACTATTCATCGTGAATTCATTTTTTTTTCAGAAAAATCCCCAAAAATTACTATAACATAATATCGATGCTTTGAGTTCAAAAATAAAGTCCTTTTTATAAAAAAAATTCTAATTATTTTTAATTAAATGTAAAATTAAAAAACAGTATTCACCCGAAAAAACTAATAATTGACTAATAATTTATGAAACTGTTATTTACCCATTTTATTTAATCACATTACTTAATCTAGGTGTGTAAATTGTATTAAAACTTTCTTTGAGTGAAATTACTAATCCATTTGGTCACATTACTAATCCTAAGGGTAAAATCACTATTCACAATTTACTATTCATCAAAAATCAAGTTGATCTTATTAGACTCTAAATTTCATACTGGAAATAATTATAGAATACTTTTTTTGAGAATCATTACACATTTTTAATTATTTAAGGTTTACATAAACATTTTTAAAATATCCTTTTTCTAAAATTCATCAAAATATGCATACTATATTTATCCGGTCATTTGAAAATTCATAAACTTCATCATAAGAAGAAATCCCATTTTTTATTTTAAATAAGGATTACACAAGGCAGTTACGGTCTCGTTACATAGCCCTTTATAACACCAGCATAGGACCTAAGTGTAAGGTGTGCTAAGATGAGAGAATTTGAGGGAGGCTCGGCCAACATCACACGAGTAGAAATTTCTATTAGTTTGAACTTCTCGCAAAGGCGATTCCATTAGAGTTTCACACGATGATGTTTGGCTTGGGTTTGGTCTAGAGAAAAGCCCAGCGGTGCTACCTCTTTCCCAAGTTCTGTTATATGGGCTTCGATTGGTACAAGACTACTGGGTGAGGCCATCAAATCTTCTTTCTATAACAATTAACCAAGATTACTTGTATTCAGAGACAATAATCAAAACATTTTGTTCACAGCGGTCATATTGACTGACGGTCATATAATAGTCAAAACCCAATGGTATCATTTTAATTATAATCATTTCTATTAAATAAAACATTTTTGTTGAGTATAAAAATAAAATAAAATAACACATGAAATTAGGAAACAAGATTTATTCAAAATTTCGGGTCGTTACAGGTATAGTTGGAGGACGTGCAGGGCAAGGGATTCATTTGACCCAGTGTTTCACCCTGGGCTTCCCCGATATTGTTCACCAAGAAGGTGGATGGGATCATGAAACTTTGTGTCGACTATTGTTGACGGAACCAGGTGACAGTGAGGAACAAGTATCCGCTACCGAGGATTGAAGACTTCTTCGATCAACTCAAGGGAGCACAGTGGATCTCAAAGATAGACCTCGGGTTAGGGTATCATTAGCTCAGAGTTCGGGACGAGGACGGGCAGAAGACGGCCTTCAGATGTCGGTATGGCCACTATGAGTTCTTGGTTATGCCATTCAATGTAACCAATGCTCTAGAAGTGTTCATGGGCCTCATGAACAGGATCAATCAGAAATACCTCGATCGATTTTTCGTGGTTTTCATCGACGGCATTTTGATATACTCGACGACTGAGGAGGAGCACGCCTACCACTTATGGGTTGTACTAGACACACTCCAAGAGCACCAGATTTTTGGAAAGCTCTCAAGGTGTCAATTCTGGATACGTGAGGTCCACTTATTGGGACACGTTATCTCTGAGGTCGGAGTTGCAGTGGATCCTGTGAAGATCGAGGCAGTGCTATCTTGGGATCAACCCAGGAGCGTGAAGGAGGTGGAGAGTTTATTGGGAATAGCTGTACAGTACTGGAGATTTGTGCCAGACTTCTCCAGAGTTGAGGCACCAATCACAGCATTGACGAAGAAGGGGAAACCCTTTGGGTGGTCAGACAGATGTCTGCAGAGCTTCCAATAGCTGAGACAGAGATTGACCAACGCAACTATCATGAGGTTTCTGGAGGAGAGAGTAGGGTACGTATTCTACTGCGATGCATCAGAGAATGGACTCAGATATGCCCTGATGCAGGAGCGGGTAGTGATCGCCTATGGATCACGTCTGTTGAGGCTATATGAGCAGAACTACGCTACCCATGACCTGGAGTTAGCAGGAGTGGTCTTCACTCTAAAGACATGGCGACACTATCTGATGGGCGAGCGCTTTACAGTCTATTCTGACCATAAGAGTCTCAGGAACATCTTCTCTCCGAAGGACCTGAACCTGAGACATCGGCGATGGCTCGAGTTCTTCTAGGACTATGACTATGAGATAGTCTATACTCTTGGGAAGGGGAACGTAGTAGATGATGCTCTCAGCAGGTGGACGAGCATTCAGCTACATGGGGAGGCGACAGAGTAGCTAGCCACTTTGCAGATATCCTTCATGGATAGTGATAGAGAAGCCTATCTTTAGTCACTCACATTCACTCCTCCACTACTGCAATGGGTCAGAGAGGCACAGTGTGGGGACACCGACTGTGAGACGTGGTGTGTGTAGATATCCTCAGGAAAGGCACCTGATGGTTTCCCCTTTGGGGGAGAGCACGGTGTACTTTTTAGAGGATGTACCTTGGTACATGTTTCTTTACAAGAGGAGGTGCTGAGAGAGTTTCACACTTCCCCTTTGGCAGTACATCTTGGAGTGGCGTAGATGTACCAGGATCTCAGATGGCATCACTAGTGGACGGTCATGAAGAAGGTTGTGGCTAAGTTCGTTTCTCGATGCCTCACCTTCCAGTAGGTGAAGGCAGAGCACCAGGTACCAGCAGGCATGGTACAGCCCTTGGAGGTCCCGGAGTGGAAGTTGGATGGCATATCTATGGACTTCATGACTGGACTTCCACGCACTTCTAGGGGTCACAACTCCATTTGGGTGATTTTCGACGAACTGACCATTTCATCTCACATATTATCAATCAGAGAGTAGAGCTTAGTGGAGAGCTTGGTACATATTTACGTTTAAGAGATTGTGCAGCTTCACGATGTTCCATCATCTATCGTCTCTGATCGACATGCTCGCTTTACTTCCCGACTTTGGAAGGGGTTGCAGGAGGCGTTCAGGACACAGCTACATCTGAGCACCGCCTTTCACCCTCAGACGAATGGTCAGATGGAGATGACAATTCAGAATCTCGAGGACATGCTCTGTCCATCAG
Organism: Viscum album; assembly: GCA_963277665.1. NCBI lineage: Eukaryota > Viridiplantae > Streptophyta > Magnoliopsida > Santalales > Viscaceae > Viscum > Viscum album. Next base: position 394,571,057 of record OY728146.1, read on the forward strand.
TCCTCAACTTTGGTTGCGACTGGGAGGACCACCTACCCATGGTGGAGTTTGCGTACAACAACAGCTACCACCCCACCATCGAGATGTCACCATACGAGGCGTTGTACGACCAACCTTGCATATCTCCTCTGTGCTGGACAGACCCTGGGGAGTCAGAACTTGTGGGACGGGAGATGGTCCATGCCACAAAAGGGAAGGTCCAGGTCATCCAGGAGCAGATGAGGATAGCTCAGAGCCGGCAGAAGTCTTATGCTGACAGGAGGTGGAGGCCACTAGAGTTAGAGGATGGAGACCACGTCTTCTTGCGGGTCCCACCTCGACATGGATTACGGAGATTTGGCTGAGGCGGAAATTTATATCCATGCTTCATCACACCTTTCCAGGTCCTCAGCAGGATTGGAGAGGTGGCTTATCGCCTGGCTCTACCACCTCAGTTGCACCGGGTGCACGACGTCTTCCACGGATCCCAGCTGAGGAGATACGTGCATGACCCGATGCATATCATTGACCTTGGGGAGCTGGACGTTGATGATGGGGCGATTTTTGCGGAGGTACTGGTGGAGATTTAGGATCGACAGGAGCGGGTCCAATGTGGACGGTCGATTCCTCTAGTGCGCATCAGATGGAAGCATGGCAACCTCCATGAGAGCACTTGGGAGCGGGAGGCTCAGATGCGTGCTCACTACCCACATTTGTATCCATTATTTATGGTGAATCTTTACAGGGACGTAAAACCCTGAGGTGGGAGTGATTTAAAGACTCGAAAAATTCAAGGAATTTTTTTTCTTAATTTTCTTTGGGATTTTCACAAGAATGCAGTTTCTGACGGCACCTGATTCCAAGGCCTGGTGTGCCTGAAATCTTTTTCCGAAGATTATCTCAGGTACGTTTAGTGAACGAATGAGCGGGTTTTTCTAAGATTTGAACCGGTACATGGAATCAAATTCCAAGGGCACCGATGAAATCACAGCACTAGTAATTGATTAGAAACACCTTATCAGGAGTTGCATTCACTCGGGTGCGGTTTTTATTTTTTTGGGGTTAAGTTAGAAATAAAATAAAAGTGGTGCAACCGGTTTTTATTTTATTTTGCTTATCTAATGTCATGTGGATGTTGTGGGACCCACAATATCCTACATTCTTGGTAGGAAATTTGTGAGGTGGGGCCCACACGAGACCCACCATTTCTTTTCTTCTAAGTAACGCACCTGCACCCCCCTTTTTATGAAGTCAACTCATGCGTTTACCCTGGTTAAGAAACAAATCATTAATGTGGAAGTTTAAGCATTGCAATTAATGCAGTTAACAGTTTCTTTCATTTTTGAATTTTAAAATTCAATGTTTGTGGAATAAAAATAAGACAACTCGTATTTTTATTAGACTGGTGATGTTGAGAGGCTAGGGAGAATTCTCAGACTCTTGAAGTTCTTCCTCCTCGACGAAGAACACGAAGAACACGAAGAACGTGATGAATGCGAAGAACACGAAAAACACCAGATCCTCGGAGATCGAAGGTGGGACATGTCATTCCTTATTTCGTGATCCTTCTTCTATGAAGCTCCTTCCACGATGTGATGATCCCCCTTCTGCAACGCCTTCTTCCGCGACGGGCTTTTCTGCGTCGAATCCTCGCTCAACGAATTCGATGAGGTAGGGGATTGATTCAATTAAATCTTTGTGATTTATACCCATAGAGTATGTTTAAATATTTGTCAAAAGACTTTTAAAACCACTAACACGGTGGGTGTGGACCAATGAACAAGTCCGAACCCACCGTCCCTTAGTTCTTGGTGTGCGGATTGGTGGGTGACGATGTAGCAGGCCACACGGGCGTTGTGAGGTCTTCGCAGTGATGAACCGGTCCCGAGAGGGCCATATGCAGAGATGGCAGGCAAATACGACTACCAGATAGCATCCAGTTGTCCATAAAGAAACCCGCCGGTGCGCCTCTCCGGCACGGCGGCGCCGGCGGCAGGAGGCGGGGGCCGGCATCGGGCGACCGCCAGGAGACGGCGGCGCCCGACGCCCCACTGGGGAGAGCCACCGCGGCTGAAGCCACTACGGCATGCTGGCAGTCCCGTGACCGCACGGGACCTGAGTAGGTGGGACACGACAACTGTCCGCATCCGTTTGCAAGAGTCGGCCCCCACGTGGGGCCACGGTTTCGTCCAGGGGGTGGTTCCCCCCTTCTGCGCGGCCGCTTGGCTAGCGCCAGCACACCAGGCCGAGCCGCCCGGCCGGACAGCCCGACCGGGCCGCGCCCTGGCCGGGCGGGGCCACGCCAGCTGGGCGGGGCCACACCCAAGAGGGCTAGACCCGGACCCGGGTCGGGTCGACCCGGTTCGGGCCGACCCAGGGGGTATCGGGCCGGGTCGGACCGGGCCTAAACCCCCTAATAGAGAAACTCTTTCGGTCTATTTCCCATAACATGAGCTATGAGCCTCCGATCGACGCACCATCAGTTGTGTAGAAATCCTTGGATCGATGCTGTAGTTTAGGTATATAGCACTCAGGGTTTTGGGGAACTTTGGGTTCGACCGGGTTGGTTCATACACGAAACCAACCGGGACCTTGGAGGGGAAACACTTATAACTTGAGCTTCGGACGTCCGATTGACATGCTGTCGACTTTGTTGGCTTCCTCTAAGAGAGACCCACCTTTTGGCTTACTCCGCTCGAGGTTTGGATGTAGTTGGAGTACGGTCGGGTTGTTTTTAACATAAAAACCAACCGGGCCCCTGGGACGAAAAAGCCAATAACTCTCAGACCGGGCGTCGGATTGATGCGTTGTCTGTGACGTTGAGTTCTTATTAACGATATGGAACTTTTGGATACATCAATTTCAGACTGCGTGTCAGTTGACGTATCATCCATTCGGCTCGTGGAGCAGACCCTCCCGAATGAGCTTGCTATGTGCGGGAACCATAGAGATGGCTGCGACTACGACGATGATTGTGCAGAAATCCTCCGTGGATTCGGCGGTGACGACTGCAGCACTCAGCGATCCTACGTGGATCAGTGCTACCGATGCTGTGTGAGTCAAAACCTTTGTGGGTGAGCGCTCTCCAGTCCTGTGTAGGCCAGCGCCTACAGATCGTGTATGGGTCTGATCTTGTGTGGGTCATTACGGGGGTTAGTTACCTATCGATCCTGTGTGGGTCAGATCCATTGTGGGTCATTACGGGGGTTAGTTACCTATCAATCCTATGTGGGTCAGATCCTTTAGGGGTCATTGTAGGGGTAAGTTACATATCGATCCTGTGTGGGTCAGATCCTTTGTGGGTCATTGCGGGGGTTAGTACCTATCGATCCATTGTGGGTTCGACTGCTTAGATGAATCAGTGGCTATATCTGATCATCTCTATCATCAAACGAATAAGTATACCTATGCAAGCTGAATCTTGACTTGATTTCCTATGTGGTTTATGCTATGCTTTCCTGTGTGGATCGTGTTGTGATTTTCTGTTTGGATGTGATCGAACTTGGGCTCGGAGGTTGGAGCGAATGGGAATTGATGACTTAGGTATATGTATGGGAATATACATTAATAGAGTCGGATGTTAATTTTTGATTGTATCTTTCCTTAGTGGATTCTGGGAGACCGTCGGGGGTCTTAGGGTCCCTACTGAGTAGCTTATACTCACCCCTACACGGGCTATGCCCGAACTATGTTGTGTTGGTTATTGAAGACAGACAACGCTGATCATGGTTGAGGCACGAGGAGCAGGTCGGTACCTGGAGGTGGACCATTGGGCAGGATGTACACGGAGCGGACGACTGGACCTGAGGAGCTGTGGAGGCTATATGTACCCACCCTTCATGTGGGACTTCCAGTGGACGGCTCGAGGCTACGAATTTACTTGCAGTTGTTGTTTTCCCTTTCCAGTTGTACTTTACTTTCAGTTTGGGTTTTATTCTTGCCCACTTACTTTTCCTAACTTAATGTTGTACCCAGTTTTTACATTGTGTTTATTTCTTCTTACTTTCTCAATAATGCTTATTTACTTTAAAAAGGCAATTTATTCCCTTTTTACCAGGAATTACGCCTTGTGCTAGTCGCCATCCCCTGGCCTATGGAAGGCGGGATTGGGGTAGTCATGGCACGGGCCCCGAGGACGGGTCGTGACAAAACGCTTTTTACATACCATAATGAATTATTTAAATATATGAATCATAATTAAATACTAAATTATATATGGGGAAAATAATATTTGTTTTCATGAATCATGAGGTTAAATACAGATTCATATAATGGATTAAATGATCTACCATTTTTTGGGTAATAGAGCAGTACTATTGAAAATATATTATCCATTATCTATTATTTGGAGGATATAAATAGTTATTTTTGATGACTATAATTTTGTACATGATTTAGATCAATAGTGTATTATTAAAAAGCATTTTATTGAATAAAGTAAAATTGAATCCCTAGAAAGTGATAACATTAAGAACATATTTATTAATATGTTCGTTGCTCACATTCTTCTCAATGAAATAGTGAAATAATTCAATGAATTAATGTAAAATAATGTGGAATAAGTTTGAAACTATGAGGTAAACTTTTGTAAACTTTTAATTTATGATTATGGTATTATAGTCCAACCTAAAATTAGTTTTCTTAGATTCATCCATGAATTAATACCATATATATGAAGGGTGTTATCCATATTATATTTTAGTAGCTATGAAGAAAAATTTAGACCTGCTATAAATTTTGATATGGAGATTTTTTTTTCACCATTAATCTAAAAATTTTGAGAAGAAATATAAGAGTTAATTCGATGGAAACTGTAAAATCATATAGAAGATAAAAATATATTCACTTTAAGCCAAAAATGTTGATGGAAACATGGATGAAATTATTTTATGTCTACTATTTTTTGTTTTAAGTATATAAATTTAGTTCTTATATTTGTCAAATTGTGATGTGGTGTAGAGGTTAAATAGTTATGTTACTTGATAATGTGAACCAAAAATGAACCTCTGACTCTCTAGATTTTTTTTTTATGGATTTTTTAAATAATGATAACTAGTTTCCAAATACTGTAGTTATTGATTATGATCAATTTCATAAACCCATTAAGCTAAGAGACAACGTGAAAACCCTTGTTATTTTTATTTTTATTGAGGAAAATTATAATTACAAATAGAAAGGTGCAATTTTAATATAATTTTGATCATTTAATGACTTGTTTGGTTATAACTAATGTTTTATATCAAAAAAAATTCTATGTATTTCATAATGGAACCACGACAATTTGATGTCCAATTAGATGTGGAATCCCCTAGTGGTATGATGATATAATCTCATGCCTATGATTTATTTAATGTTTTTTTGGAAATATTATTCATATAAATAAAATTATTCTTCCTCTAATGAACATGATTTCATCTTAGTAATTGGATGGATTTCACTTTATAAACCCCATATAAATATCCAATTAAAGGTAGAGATATTTGATATTCCCAAACTACCAATATTTTTCTTTCAGTTCAATGATAATTATGAAACTCTAATAGATTTCACATTGATTTTATGAATCATTTTTCTAATTAATAAATGGTTTCCATATGATATTATTAGGGTGGAACTCAACATTAATGATTTGATTAATTTGTGATTTTTTAGATTTTTATAACGAAGGGTTTTCAATTCATGAAATGTAAAATTATTTTGATAAATAAATAATAATATTCCCTATGTTTAGCATTACATGAATTACTCTATATAGAATGACCATTATTGAGGTACAAGTATATGAGAATAAACTCAAAGAGAATACCTATAAGTCATTTTTTCGTAATGTAGTGTCATAATGGTGTTCACCAATTATAATGTTAAGAAGAACAATGGATCATTTTTATTATTAAATGATAATATAGAACACAACATTTTCATAGTTCTAAAGATGTTTCCACTATTTCATGTTGATTTATTTTTTTTATCAACTTCGTAGATTTCAATAATTTTCATTGATTGACCATCATTTTTTATATCAATTATTGACAGTATCGAAGGAGGACATACCAAATGTATCTTTCTAAAAAATGTATAGACACAATGAATATATAGAATTTTTATTTGGTCTTAAAAAATCCTTTGTTATCACTATGAATTTAATTAATAGAGTATTTATATACTAAATTAATTAGTTTGTGGTAGTTTTTATATAAGATATTTCTATATATTAATTGACTAAGTATGATTAGTACTATAATTTAATCTTTTTTTCTCAATACCGAGTTGAAATATTATATGTATGAAAATTTTAATAATGTGTGAATTTTTGATAAAAATATTTTCATTTTTTCATCGTACAATCTCATTATTGGCTATATATATGAATCCATCAATGAATGAAGTTGCTGAATGTTATCAGAAACCAACCAATCTGACTATGATCATATGGTTTCATAGTCTGGATGTTATTACAAAAGGATTGAGGAGAAATTATATAGACTATCTTATCCAATTAAAATGTTCAGATGGAAGGGTTAGAAGTACTCATATATGACTGAATGTGAAATTTCTTTCAAGAAACAGAACATAATTTTATTTATCAGTCATCTTTATTCAATACCATATAGTAGAGAATGGATCATGATATATTATTATTCATAAATGAAGTCAATGGAATGTGCTCTCAAGAAGAATTAAATATTTATAGACTATCCCTCATCAAAATTGATATTTCATGAAAAAATATGCACATCATCACTTTTGAAGTAATAAATAGATGCTTATTCATTTATTATTTAGTTTAATTATCATTAAAGATAATTTTATTATAAAAAAACTAATCATACGGGTTTTAAAAATATATTAATGTTGTGAGAGTTGATCTTTCACTATATAATATGGTCAGATATTATTAATGATTATGATTGCTCAATAAATTTTCACTCTAGGAAAGTGAACAAGGTCAATGATTTATTGAATAAAATAAATCATGCTAGAATATAAATGACAAGGATTTTTTGGGTATTTAGTTGTTTGTAATGGATCAGACTAGAAATCATGAAAGAAGTGGTATTATCTTGTCATTATCAAATAAGGGTACAACCATATTTCCAATTGATGATTATAAAGGTTCATAATGATTATGTAGATCCATAGAAGTTGGTGATAAATGATTCAATTTTTAAATTTTATTTAAATAAATGATAAGGTTATATTACTGATTATGTGTTCTATATGTACCTCATTGATTGTTCATTTAGATGTATATAACGATTCATCATTCTATATTCATCAGAAATGTGAAAATATGTACATAAATTTGAATGAGTATTTATGTATTGAAATGGGACATTCTAGAATATATATGATGATGATGATAAGTCATGTATTTTCGTGTTTTAAAATATATAACTAGATCATGATAAAAAAGTCGGTTAATCATTTATTTCAAAAATAATTGTTCAACCATCCATCCATTTAAATATTAGAAATGTGCATAATGAGAATCTAGATCAATAGATAATGATGAGAAAGGTCATGGGATTTAATATTGTTATTAATGGAAATATAAGGTTATAGAATTATGTATGAGTTCTATCTGTACTTGATTTCATGGAGCTGTTATAGGAATTTAATTTCTCATCATTCTCTATTCATCATAGAAGGGGAAATATGTATAAAATTTTGAATTAGTATTTATGATTTAAAGAAAGAATGAGAGATATTTATGATTTTTTATCTCAATGATTTTCAGGTAATCACGTTATTCTTGAGAAGAAAAAATTATAAGTGACTTTTACAATTTTACCATTAAGATAGTGGAAGATGTTAATTACCACCATAACATCTTCCATTGGACTACCCAAAAAATATTAAGGATAATATTCAATATTGGTTGTAGTTGATTAAAATGAAAAGTCAATACAATTGATTTTTGTTGTATAAGATTTATATTTGGATCATATTTTCTTCATATACATTATGAAGGTTGTATAGATTCATTAAGAACAATATTCTATTATATCTAGTTGAGATCCAAGGAATACATTGATTTTTTATCGATCTCTTCTATATTTTCTTGATAAATAATTTATTTTTATAACTTCATATCATCCTTGTTAGATTTTATGTGTAACAGATTATATAAACTCTGAGAGGATGCTTTAATATACTGTAATATCTATATCAGAGATGGAAGGTATCAAAAAATTCACCCAGTTGAGTTTTTTTTCAATAATTTCCCTCACACAAGAAGTCATATGTCTCCATATGAAGACATCTATGGAATGGTGGGTACAAACCCGACATATTGGGATGAGTTTTCATAAATAAATTTACTGGGAATAGTTATGGAGGATGGAATGCTATAACATGTTTGTGTTATTCGACAATAATTAATGGAATCACAACATTGAAAGAAAAGTCACATAGATAATCATTGATGTTATATGGTTGTTGATTTTAGTGAGAAAGAGTTTCTATAGATCCATCCATCTAATAAGGTTGTGAAACATGGAGATAATATATATTTAATCATTTGATACTATATACCCCTCAATATTGTTAGTGTATTATGGAAAATACTTATCACTTGATGCTTCCACCAAACATCTCATATGTCTATAATGTGTTCAATATATATGAATTGAGGAAGTACATTCCATATCATCCAAATGTACTAAACTAATATCTATTATAACAAGATCATGATCATTCTTATTTGAACCAATATATGGGGATTATATATGTTATAGATAATGTTATCCTACAAATTCCACAAATTATCTCAAGGTTTTATAGTGACACCACATAATTATTGAAGTTACAATGGAATATGTGGATATGATGAAGAAACAATATTAATTTATGATTTTATAATGATAAAATCTCAATAAAGGAATTAATTTTAGAGTTACAACCAAATATATTACTAAATAGATATTTTCTAATAATTGTGATTTCTTCTATAGCTTGTGTTACACAAATCATTACGTTCTAATAAACTGAAATATAAAATTAATATTACTATTCAAAAATGATGAATATAAAATAATCATTATATATGGTGGTATGAATAGGAATATAATTTTATTGAAAATTATTTGTTTATATTTTCTAAAAATTTAATTCATCGGAAAATAAATGATTAATTTTTTTGTATAGTAATTATATGAAAAAATAGATTTTTCCAAAAAAATATTATTATTGATTATTGACAAAAAATAAAAAAAAATTAATTTATACATTATAAAACTTTATTTTGAAATAGATAAGATATTTTTTGGAGTCAATATGAAAAAAATATCTTATGATGTGTCACAACCCATCATAGTGGGCCCCACACCATGACTCCCAAAGTGGGACTCCGATATGCTAGGGGTTGGTGACTAGCACCGAGTATGCATATCATTAATATGGGAGGCATTTCCTATGTACCTGTACACACGTACATACCACCAATCCCACATATGTTGAAATGTAAAAAATATCACTAAGGATCAAAATGGTTTCATATAACTAAACAATACAAATAGACTATGATGGAATGTAAATTACTGAATGTAAACTAGGAAAGAATACAAGGACACAAAGAATAAAAGTCTGCAATATAAAAATTCCAACCTATATGCACAATGTGGTACTGGGAATTCTTCTCAGAATCGTAGAAACAACATGGCTAGTAGGGGAAACATAAAGCATAGTCAAGTACTGGTTTTCCTTAGACTCTGTCAAAAGCCTGCTCGTCTGCACAAGACAAGACACGTGTGGGAAAAGCCTGAGCACAGCTGAGTATTAAAATACACAGTATAGGACCTCGAAAACCACAATGCAATACACAATTCAAAGGTACAATAATCTCTAGACATTATATGTATACTGAACATGTAGTAAGAGAAACACATTCTAGATATAATTAATACTCATACGCATATTCCAGAGATAGGTCACACAACCGCATACTGCCTATAGGGATTCAGTTTGAAGGTTCCACGAAGCACTCAATTGGGAGAACTCACTCCACGAGTCTAACCAGTATGATGATGTCTTCTCGAGATGTATTGTTCATCCAGAAAGTTCACGGTTGATATATACACTCTTTCTATGAGAACACACTCTTGAGTGGGGAAATATCATGATACACAGATGACGACCACTGACATGGCCTTGTAAGATACCGCGACTCATACAGATTATCCTACTTATTACATGATCCACTTACTGTAAGAGTAGTAACATTGATTAATGAATCAACCTATGGACCATAATTGATTTAGGATTATACTCTAGGCCTCATTGAAGGGATACCTGACTCTATCATGGGATGTCCTGTAGAAGGATTCATACTCTAGTAGATGGAAACAATAATTTACCAACAGCGGAATGAGAAAAGGGGAACTAACCCAAAAAAACATGTCTAAGATATGGGGGAAATATGATCAAGCAATGTTTTAGGATATGCATGCTCTGTAGAAGGGTCACATTCCAGGTCTCATGACTCTTGGTACTACCCATGAAAAACAGTCGCGAGTGAAGACCTTGCCACGTAGAAAAGTAAATATATGACGAGTGTTACGGACCACATTCCATGTTTGAGTAACTGGGGTTCCTTTCATGTATGCCTCTATGTGACCATACACAGTTTCAACCAATGTGTGTAATCCTTTATATATGGTACATTATATAGCACATGTAGTCATCCTGGTCCGACTGTGTGTTGAGTTACATGACTGTGTACCCACCCCATGTCCGTGTATCTTTCGAGATACAAGACGAGTCTCTGTGTGGACACACATACCATTAGAGAGTGGTCCCACGACGTGTTAGTGCTTCCTATCACCCAAAATTCCACTCTCTTCTTGATGGGTCCCACATGCCATGTCTCTCTGGAGGCATGTCATGTTCTTCATGTCATGCATCACCCAAACTGAAGCTGTTCTTTCAAGTACCACAAAATGTGTCCTTCTGGTTACATGCCATGTGCTTTGGAAATTTCATGAAATGCAAACCTGCTCTTCTGTGCTTCGGTGAGGCTCTAATATCTGATCCAACAATCTTTTTTCCATGAAACTAGAATGTTAAGGTTTACACATCATCTTGAATACTTGTACATTGTTTTCAGGCCTCCAATAAGCCATGAAATGTTTATCGATCCTCCTGCGTAAAGAATGCTCGAAGAATGACCTCTTCTGATCCGAGAAAATTTATCTTCTGACATCGTTTTCACACCTCCTCTTTGTTGTCACGATTTAAGAGCACCATTTTTGGATAGTTGCACCCAAAAATGGGTGGGTAATGATTTCTTGTTTTTATCCCCATGAAGAATTCAATAAATTTTGTGAGGAGGGGGATGAAAAAAATCAAATAATGTGGAATGAAAATCCTCCGTCATTCGTCATGGCCTTAATCGGCACCCATTATATGGTTTAAATGGGTTAAATTAAATATACTAAACCATTAAAAATTAATCCCCAAGAATGTACCAGATAACAAAAATATCTTCCATGAGAACGACGATGCACAAGACAACCAATTTTTTGGGTTGATCCCCATTCATCATTTAATTAAATAACGATGAAGAAAAATTTTAAAACATAACCCCTACCTTGAGGAGGGATCTTCTTCTAACAAGGGATCATGCTACCATCGCCGCCGGGATCCTTCAATTTCATTTGTGCAATGATTCTATCATTTGATTCATCAACTTTCATTATCAAGAGTTCTCTCTAATCTTGAATAATTACCCTGAGATTCTAAAAAAATTTTCCAATGAGAAACATTCGTTTAAACAATTAAAAATAGGGAACATGTATCATCATTATGTAGTGTATTGGAATTAATGATTCAGTTTTTCCATTTCTATGTCATTATATGGTGTCATTAATTATCGAGACAACTTCTCTGTCATAGAGTTTTGACAAACGTTTCGAAATAAAATAAAATAATCAATTAAAAATTAGTAGTATTTATTTTAATTTTCTTAAAAGTTCTGAAAATTAACACTTTCTCTCAGCCTCACCAGTTGTGGTTGGTCGTTTACATAGTTAATGTCATTGGCCCGGACCCAACACTGCCCTTACTTTTTAAATTGGGCATCCATTAGAAAACATCCACAACCATGAACAGACGCAGACTCACTTAACATAAAATGTTCAATCCATCATTCCCAGCTCTCTGGGCCCCGAAATGTCATGTTGTCTCCGTGACTGGTCTCATAAAAATTCCATATCATATTTCGGAAGAATACATGAAAAATCTAAGACATTATATTTTCCCCATCATGGGATTATACGTCTTTGAAAATAAAAACCACGGGATACTAAAAAAGATGTGGGTAGTGGGCACAAATCTGAGCCTCCTGATCCCACATTATCTCTTGATGATTCTCGTGCTGGCACTAGAGGCACAACAAGGTAATCAATTTCCCATGAAGGATCCACTCTTTTTGTTCCTCAATCTACATCAGGTACTCTGTGAGGGTCGTACCGTCCTCTATGTCCATCTGTCCCTATTTGATATCGTGAAATGAGTCAAGAACATACCTCATTAGCTACAACATATGAAATAAATCATGTACCTGGTGTAGGTGTGAAGGTAGATCAAGGAGATATGCCACCTCACCAACTCTACAAATTATCTAGAATGGTCTGATGATCCTTCTTGATAGCATGCCTCCCTAGCCAAATATCTACAATCCATGTCAAGGTGAGACCTGAAAGAAGACATGGTTTCCCTCCATGAACTCCAGGGGTCTCCGTCACCTATCAGCATAACACTTATGCTAGATATGTACAGTCTTCATCTTCTCCTAGATGATCTGGACATTTTTTGTTGTTGCTGGAACCAACTCTTGTTCTATTACTATTCATTACATGGGGTTGGTATAGAAAATCATTGAAAGAATGGTTATCCCATATAATTCCCCGAATATTTCCATAACATTGGTGGAGTGCTAGCTGTTATTGTGCGCAAACTCAACCAGTGGTAGGAGATTCCTCCCAACAATGACCAAAGTGCATGATAAAATCATGCAACATATCCTCTAGAACCTGAATGGTTCTCTCCATCTGACGATATTTTTTGGGATGGAATGTTATGATAATGTGTATTTGAGTCCCAGAATCCTCTTGAAATCCCTTCCACAACCAGGATATGATGTGGGTGTCCCGTTCCCAGACTATTTTCAAACAGACACCATAATGATGAACAATATCTTATTTGTAGAGGCATACAATGTTCTCAACATAACTCTACTCCTGGATAGCTAGAAAGTTTGATGACATGGTGAGTCAGTCAATGATCATTCAGATATAATCATTCCCCTTGAATGTACATGGTAATCCTGTCATGATGTTGATTGATATTCCATGCCACTTCCACTCTAGAAATTTCAGGGTTGATCTAACCCCACTAGAACATGGTGCTCAACCATCACCTGCTAGAACGTAAGGAATCGAGAAATGAACAATGCTACAACCTTCCACATACACATATACCAGAACTATCATCATTTGTCACGGTACATCTACACCATTATAGAGTGTACCACTAATGGGGGTGTATGAAATTATGAATAAAATTTTATTTTATTATGAATAAAATTTTATTTTATTTGAATAAATTTATTATTATATTTTCATATAAAATTTCTCACTGGTGTTGAATTGATTTCGATAAGAAAGTTAATTTTTTATATAATATTTGTATTTAAATTTAAATTAAAATTCACAAATAATGTTAATTGAATTTTGAAAAATGGAATGAATATTTCTAATCCACATAATTAATATTATAAAATCTTTTTTACAAAATGTTTTTCATAATTAATAGTAAAAACATTATAATTAATTAATGGGGATATAGTTAAATCATGTTTACTAGAGGGAAAAAATTAAAATATTATGGATAAGATAAAATAAAATCTAATCCAAATACCATTTTTGACATATTTTGACCCCAAATTTTATAAGGGTTGATAATAATCCATTTTAAGTCATTTTTTCTTGAATAGAATGTGGGAGCACCTTCTTGTTTTCTGAAATTTTATGTGTATTGTTTCCTATCATATAGAAGGGAACCCCTCTTCTCTCCGCTTCACACATAAAAAACTTTTGATTCAATCAAAAACAATTAAAATACATTTATTAATTTCATAAAAACATAAATTACCCCATATTTTTATTCGTAAAGCCACACAAGAAGGCTTTTAGCACAAACCAAAGGAGGTTCTCTTAAGAAGATGTGATATTTCTTATAATGTGTTTTAATTTTATATATTCTACCCCATCATTATATTATTCTAAAAATATGATGACATAAAAAAATAATATTCAATATACTAAAATTATATTACACTACATGAATAAACTACTTATATATCATCTTCGTTCAAATGGGAAATGTGTCGACTATGTGTAAGGCAGTCTGCCGCCTCACTGTCGGATGTAATTCGTTATACATCACTATCTATCAAAGATGTGAACATGATGTATTTAATGGTTATATAAGATACTTAGGAAATATTTAAACTCATATAAATATAATCTATCATATAAATTCTTTTTTACTATCCCTTGGATAATAATAACATCAATCATGCATATGTGTGGACAACAACCTCTATGAATCAATGTGATGTATTTATCATTTTCTTTTGACATGGATGGAAATTAATGTAAATTAATTTAATATATATTATACCTAATATTTTTAAAATATTCAGGAGTGGGGAAATTATATTATGTTATTCTGGTTAAATACACTAACGGTAGGGAATCATCCTTCACGAGTTTGTACTCTGTACTATCTCCCGGACCACAGTAATTCATTTTAAATATCTACAAATAATGGTTTACACTAATGTATAATATAATGAATATATATTTTATCTATATAAATATTTAAATTATATATATTCTATAACCATAATCAATGTAAAAATACCAAAAATAAGAAACCTAAACATACTTGAAAAACAATGTCGTTATTACCCAAAAAGGGATTTAACTAGGAATTGTAATGAAAATGATAATATAAAGTTATCAAAAAATAATAAATGTTGTTATAAATATTTTTATTATTCTGAAATATATTTATAATAATCTTATAATTATGATATATAATGTTTTAATCTTTATGATGAAATTTGATATTTGAGGTAAAGGATTTTTATCTCACTTTTATTTCTATGGATCACATGTATTATACTAAAAATTTTGGTTTTGTGTGAAGTATATACTACCCAAGAATTAATTCAATTATTATTCTCTTAAAGTTATTATATATATTTATCCATATATATTTCTTACAGTAATGGGATAATTATTCAAATGATACAAATGTTGAAATGGTATAGTGTTAAAATCACAGTGTTAATCATTGTTTTTTAGGATTAAGTTGAAATGATGAAATATTTTTATCCTTTTCTCAATAAAATATTTAATTTGATTATCCTATGGTTATTAAATGAAACTATATGTTTTAATTTAATTTTACTATATTTAAAAGCACAAGAAATAGGAAGAATATTTTACGTAATATTGACATTATTTCTCTCTTTTATTGAATTTACATTGTCTTCCATGTGTATGTTATCAAAAAATATATCAAATATTGTTTTAAGTATTATTTAATAAATATTAAATTATATTATTACCCATGATATACATTTTACAAATTGGTTTAAATTGAATATTTATTTAATTTTATAAACAATCATCTTTTTTCTTTTGACTCAAATTTAAAACGAATCATCAATATAAATTGTACTATATGAAAAATATTTCATACTATCATATCCGAAGAATTATTTTTCCTATTAAAATCATTGACTGACAAACAAAAATAACTTTTCATATAAGATTAAATCCTTTTTTTGAAATTAATCTTTTCAATTGATATTGTCCAATGATACCATTCTAATTATTTACATGGATGGATTGTGAATATGATGATCAAATATATAGGAATCTCATTACATTTATATAATCCCTCTATGGTGATATTATGAAAAGATTATTGAACCCGTTAATTTCTCATGGTTTATTCAATGAATAAATGAGGAAATGTTTATTAGACCCATTTCTATTCAATGGGTTATTCTATGATGAATTTTTTATGAAACTCATATCTTCTTATGGGGGTGATATGATTATTATGTTTGATCATATTCCACCCAAATATATTTATTATCTGATGTAAGAAACTTTTATATCCCTCCAATTTATTGGTTAATGATAGATATCTCATGAGATAAATCATGATGTATTAGGGAGTGAAGATGGTACAATAAAAGTAAGTTCTTCACTATGATAGTATTGGGTGTGAACCTTGTCTATTATGATTCATTGGGGAGTGAAGGAATTATAGTATGATATCCTTGGATAATAAAAATAACATCTTATGAAATTATTTTTAAATATTATATGTATTCCAAAAAATATATATTCTAATTTTATTTTCACATGGTTCATTTTCATTGATTAAATTATGATTCATATATTATGAACTGAAATTATTTATTCCATGAATAAAAATTCATACTATAGATGTGAAGGGTATGATGATAAATATTTAATATCATTGTCACATTAATTTATGATTGTGTAATTCATATATTATCATTAATATGTCCTTTACTTATCATTATTATGAATCATATCTAAACACTTCTTATGATTTATTTTACAATGATTTAAATATTATTATTATTTAAGAATATCTATGACGGTTTATAGTAGTGTATAAAATATGCGGACATGTTATAGATCACATATGTACTAGTTTCATATGTATCTATGTTTTTCAAAGTAATAAGCCAGTAAAAATTCATTTTAGATATTAATGTCATGTAATAAATGTTTATAAATTAAAATATATAATCTTTTTATTAATATTGTGGGTTATTATATATATATATTTTTTTAAATTATGACATAATATAATGTTTTTGTTTATAAAAGTACTTCTATGGAAGTAGTGTGTTAATCATTAGTTCAAACCAAAAAACATTAGAAACTATATTAAATCAAAATAAATAATTAGAAGAAAGATTTATGTTATTAATAGAATTATACTTATATTATATATAATGATGTAATGTTTGTACAGAATCTAGATCATCCATAATGAGTTCTTCAAAATGATAAGCCATCTTGTCCCATTTGTGGATTAACTCTTCCATTTTTATGTTCCATTCATTGACGAGTCATGTCAAAATATGATCATTCATGAGGACCAAAAAATATTTTCTTAATTAGTATCCACTAGAATCTTTATATCATTCATCCAATCCACATTATGTAATGAATAATTAAATTTAATATCCACCTATCAAATTTATTTCTCAGAGTGAATGATTAGCACCCTTGGTTATTCTTCTTTGGTTCCCTTCTTTCCATATACTCACAATGGGATATCATGTACATTCGTAGAAATGGGGGCTAGGTTAAGTATAGACTCATTATTATTGACATAAATACCCACAACGTCTCTCTATATCTAAGTGATTGCTTTAATCATACAATAAATATCATCTTTTTCTTTAGCGTAACCACATTCAACCATTTGAATTTTTCTCTGAAGGATGAAAACAATATTCCATTCCATTTCATTAGTAGTGAAGTTAAAATATGTATTCATAAACCTATAATTTATGAATTAAATTATATATATTGGTTTAGTTATGTTATATTAATAATTATTCCCTATATATTTATTCCCCTCTAGAAAAATTCATTGATTTCCAGTTTCCCCTCCTTTATAATTTTGATGTAAATCCCATTATCATGTCATCAATCTACACAGCCGATGAAGAATGTTCTAGATATTCCATCACATAATTATAACGTAGAGTTCCCTTTCCCTTTAGTGAAGTACTATTCTCAAACTGTGTCTCATTGTTCTTAATTTGGCCATCAGTTTACATCCCTATGATGTGATTTCCTATATTAATATTATATGTATTCCTTTTAGGGCATAACCTGTTATCCTAATTCTCCCTATCCATCTATAAAACTAGTGATACATGTATAACATTATCATAGACCTTGAAGACTTATGAACATCACATACGCACAACACATATCCCCACATCTTCTGTGAGTCTTTTCATAGGACACAATTCATGTACATAAAATGATGATTTCTGAATGTTGGATCATTCTAATTAGGGATCATAAACATGCACACCCTCAATACCCCCCCAGTTGAGAAGGTCCATACAAAATCTACATGTGTTCAGATACATGTCATCTTAATTGGTTGTAGATTTATACACCCCTCAGATTGTAAATCAAGGTTAATTACTTTTTTCTAAACATGATCATCTTGTGTAGTATATTTTTGGTCCTCCTATAAGGAAGAATGATCATGTATCCTGAAGTCACTTTAGTTAATTGAGTAATTATACCACATTATAGACCTAGTAATTATAGTGGCATGTTAAAAAGGGACATCCTATATATTTATATGATGAAAAATAATATTTCTAAGACTGAAAGACAACCACTTGTTTGAAATTAAATTCTTCCACAACATCGATCCCAAATTAGTTAAATAATGAATATGAGACATATACATCAATAAAAATACATGGGGATGACATATTAACAATGAAATGTTCTAATATCTGAGAAGTTGTATTTTCCAAGCAAATTTCCAAAAACATTGCTAACAACAGAATATTTTAATTGCAATGGATGTTCGATAAAACGTAGCCACAACTATAAGGAATGAAAATATTTTTTCATGTCTAAATAATATGACTATGGAATTAGTAAAAATCGTACCCATTTCAGGTTCAAGGTTCTTTTGAACAAGAAATGATCAAATCGTTATATACCAAAAATTGGATCAAAATGTTTTATTTGATGATAATACCAACAAAAATAATTCATGTAGACCCAATGATCAAAAGATGAACCTGTTGACGGAGTTAACTGAAGGGAAAATATTTTTATTAAGAGCCCCCAATGTTAGATTTAGTATTCTTGATGATTTTGTGAACTCCTTATTTGAATGTTAAACACGAGGAAATCCATAAAATATGTCTTCCCCATTATAATTAATAACTAAATTAATTAATAATTTTAATCATTATATTATTAAAATAAATCCTATTTTTAATTTGAATTATTTAATGTTTAATAAATGTATATTATATCATATGATACTAAATTTTACCATGAAACTTAATGTTTACATTTCTTATATAGACCATGAAAATAAAGCCAAGGGAAGAACCCCTGACCATTTATTAAAATAGAAGAATAGAGAAGGAAACAAGCATTAGAGACCCAACACAACCATTACAAATCCCCAAAGTCACACCCATTACCACCTCTATGATAAATAGACTCTTCCTCATATCCCCTAACCATTTCTTATATAATTTATTCTAGTACTATCCAGTCTTCAAAACAAATTATATTTGTTTCATATTTTGAAACAACATATATCCTATTTTTGGGTTATTCTAAAGACAATAAATATTCCATTTAGTCTATTTATGGTCTATAAATTTATTGCAATTAATTTGAGATTATTTTTTTAATGGAAAAGGAAACGTATAACCAGTGAGTTCATTGTATTTGTTCTTTGTAAATATATATTAAAAAAATTAATATAATAATCCATATCACAATATAATAAACAGTAAATTGAGATAATCTTATTGTATTGAATTTATAATAAATATCAATATATATTATGCAACAATATAAAAGGACAAAATAATTCAGTTTGATATTTAAAATAAATCCTTAATCACTGAATGTTTTCTCTCATTGTTTTTATACATTTAGATGTTATTTTCTAAAGTAACTGGATGAAAATAATATTTAATGTATGATACATATGAATTCAATAATGAATTATAAAAAATAAAAAATAGCTAACTATTCAATAATATTGAATATATCTGAATCAATATATTATCCAATCCAAATAATCCCCAATGTTACTAATGTCATGCTATTATTTAATCTCTGAAAATGATAACTCAAATAACTATTATGTATTGAATGTTATGATAGATCTTTCATTATATGATTATTATATATTAAATTTTTAATTATAATAAATGTATTTTTAAGTCATTGTTCATTATTAATTTGGTATATGTTATGATTTTTTATAATATTCCTTGATTTCATCAACTTTTTCACACTTTCTCGAACCATAAATAGAACGAAGAATAATACATTAAATATGGGTTTGAGATACAATGATTTTTGTATGAATAATAATATAAATCACTATATATTAATGAAAAAAAAACTAGTTGTTATAGTTTTATATATAATGGTATAATGGAATACATTATTACATTCCTTAATTTCAATAATATAGAGTACCCAAAATATTTATTTGATATATAGAAATATAACATAGGAATATAGTGAATTATTGAAACATAATATATATGGAAACATTGTATATTGTGTTGAATTACACTATAAAAATTATCATGTTATGTTTTCAATTATAGATGTTGACATATTTCAAAACATGAAAACATCCCTATGAAATTATCGACTAATTATCACATTCCATTCAATTTGTTTTTATAAATAACTTTCTAATACAAGATATTTGAAATTTATTAAGGAAACATCCATTCATGTGAATTATTATAACCAAATTATTGAAACCAAGTAATGATTAAATCATTAAATTTAATTGTAAAAGAATATATTAATTTGATGATTTACTTATTTAATGATAATATTGGTAACTGAGAAAATATATACGGAGAATGGATTACCTCCTAAAAAATTTACCATATTGATACATTTTACTATTTTTACTTTTCAAATTAAACAACAAAACCTATTTAAAAAATTTTAACAAAAAAATTAAAAATATGGAATAATTTATGAAATATCCTGATTTCTTATTCACACATTTATTGAAGGGACCACCCCTTTATCTTATTAAAACTATATATACCAATATACATTGACCAAAACATAAAAAATATTACAATTAAATATATTATAAATATTATGTCTCATTTTACCACCCAAAAGACCATCAATAATCCATTAGGATGACATTGAGAAGAGTTATTTCAAAGACGATGTAATCGGATTAATAGATCACATTGATATTAATTATTCATTTTCCTAAAATAAATATATTATATTCATAATAAAGATCAAATATTCAGTATCAAAATACATAAATATATTTATGATAAGTAATAAACCTTTATTTAACGACATTATATAAATGATGAAGTGAATATGTCACTCGTGAGTATGTATGTCTTACCATCCCCAGATAATGACCAAATTAATTTCTCATCACCATGTTTTTATGGGTATTATGATTGGTATAATGTTCACATATGATAAATAAAGAATAAATATTATTATATAGTTATTATATCATATAAACCATCATACCATCCAACCCATTAGTAAATAATAATGTCTATCGTGCGCATGTATGGACTTCCACCTCCAACAATAGATATGATATATTGTACATTTCTATTTTTCATGGATAGTAATAAGGGTGTATTTAATTAATATTTTTGATAAACTTGATATATTAATGATATTTTGACAGTGGATTGTAATTTACCATTATTTCATTTCATTCATTGGAAAATGTAATCATCGTTCACACATATGTATGTGCATTCATTTCCATGAACTCTATAATTCATTTTTCACTAACATTCATAATCAATTAAACAAAGAATGTATTTATTTAGTATATGTGATTTTTATATAATTATTATTTTTTAAAATAATGTATTGATATTCTAAATACAAGTACTAATACATCTGAACTAGAACATATAAAAAATGAATCAGATATAACCCAGAATAGTTAATTTAATATAAAAGTGTTAAAAATAAGAGATTAAAACTTATTTGTATATAATATATTGTATGATATATCTTGTCATGATTATATTATATATTTATAATAAATATTTATTTATTATACCCAATGTACTAATATCTATAATTGATGTTAGACCTAATTTAATGGATTTTTAGTCTCACTTTTATTTTTTGGAGGCTCATTCCAAATTCACCACTCATCTATTTTATGTTTTTTATATACTAAACAAAAAATATATTTTAAGGATAAAATATTTAAAATTATGATTTATAAATATCCATCTAGGATTGCTTCTTTCATAGGGGTTATAATTCCAAATTTACCAATTTTTTAAAGTTTTAATGTTTCAAAGTCATTTTTTCACGGTTTTTTATAAAAATGATTTAGAAGATGAAATATTGTGATCTTCATCGAAATAAATAATAAATTTTATCATATAGTATTTATTTAATTAATAATATATATTTCACATTCATTTTCGTCATCATAAGTTATAATGATACTGAAAATGTCTTTTTAATGAAAATCTACATTATTTATCTCATAGATTGAAAATATTATTTATTACATTTCTATGTATTCAATAGTATATTTTGAAACGGATTCATAAATTATTTTATTATTTTATTATTTTTCATTTACTCATTCATGACTTTTCCTGAAATAATTTAAATAGGAATATTCCAATAATTTTTGGACCAATGTGCTTTTTGAATTCATTCCCAAAATGTAAATGAAGTGTTTTATTTTCACTTATATAGAAAAATCTGAATTTCACACCAACAAAACTACTCCATAATTTCATATTTATTTTACACATTTAAATTATAGTTTTCAATGATTATTTTTTCAATAATAATTTGTAAATATTTTCACATGAAAGGTTTTTTTAAATAGAATTTTAACATTGCTTAAATAATATTTTAGAAAATTTTAAATGTAATTTCTTTATATAATAAGATCCTCTGTGGTTAATTATTATTTATTACTGATACATTACATTGAATAAATTTTACCCTTTTTGATTTAGTAATATTTATATTGATTATATATTTATGAAAGTGAATTATTTTCCACGCATAATGTTATAATGAAATGATGAAATATTAGAAAAACCTATATTCATTCAACATGATATGATATAATTATATGATGAATGTTTTATGATCTTACGGGATGCATAATGATGATGTTCATTATGAGATGGTGGTTACGTTATAATAAATATGGTAGTTATTTTTTTTAAAAAAGTATTATTTATGTTATAAGAAATGATGTTTGTTACCATAAATAAAATGATGATGTTCACATTATAGCCTTGGATATGTGATACTTTTTTGTCCAAAAATTCATTGTGCTGATATTTTTACCACTGGATATATATAGGACTAGAATGGGGAGTGAAAGAAGTTTCACAAGTGGATTTTTAAACTATGATTTTTTTCGTAGTGATCCTTGATTACTTTGATGGTTTGGGGAGTATATAAATTACACTAGGATAGTATTGGGTTTAACCCTTAGTAAAAAATAAATTTATTTCTATGATTATGTGTATATAAGAATATTATGTCTTATGCCAATTTTGATCCCACATGTCCCATTTTCATTGATTAATTTATGATTGTTGTCTTATAGGCTTCCATTTTTTATTCCATGACTCATGATTTTGGTCTAAAAAATTCAAGGTATTATTTTATATTTTTATGATCAAGTTATCATAGACTTATTTTCATGATATTCTTGTGAAATCATTGGAATCTTCATTATTTTCCCTTATTAAACATAAGAGCTAAAAACTTTTTTAATGATTCTATTACCCTGGCCAAGAATAGATTTACTGTATACTATATGTCTAAGAAGGGTGTTCATTTTGAATAACATTCCAAGAGATGATGTTGATATTTTGTAATCCTATTGATTAAATATACTTTTTTTATAATGGTAGTAGACCTGTATGAAATTGGTTTAGATCTTTTTGTTATGTAATGAATATTATTTATTAAAAAGATATATCTCTGTATAAAATTTATATGTCATTTTAATTAGTAACATAAGAAGGTTTAGTTAACCTTTGGAAAATGGATTTTAAAACATTAGTTTTAACTTTAGGGTTATGTCTATGCTTATGAATGGATATAATTGTTTGTGAAATGATGATAAATTATATCTGTTAAAGTATTGTTTTAATTAAAGTAGGTTTCATTATTTAGACATCTGTTAAATTATTTTTCTTGACAATTTTGTATCCCACATTGATTATTTTTTTTCATAATGTTTTTTTGTTTTAGTCAATTGGTGTAACCCATAGTAAAAGTGTAAAAATTTAATTATTTGGTCAATTGAATGACTATTCTCATAGTTAACAAAAAAAATAATATATTTAATATAAAATAATGTGATTAAGTATAATCTGGTGTCATTGTATGATTAAAAATATAATTCTTTTTTAGTTTAATTACATAACTGATAAGAGAAATTGGATTTTTATAAATACCATTAATTGAAGAAGATTATGCCTTAAATGTTTCTAGGATGTTGTAAGAATCACTAAAGTTAATGCCTCATAAGAATGAGAATATTTTATTACATTGTCAAAGAGGTATAAAATAATATAATTTATAAAAAAACATGAAGATTGATTAAGTCAGTGTATGAGAATAATGGTCCCCCTAAGTTGTATTATATGGTAAAATTTTTAAATGTATAACATATGGGAATTATGAAAATTTATTCCCTAGGGGAAACCATTAGAAGAGAATCAAAAAATTTGCATGTCTAATGGTTTTACCAATAATGATGAAGAGAAAACATGTGACATAGGAATGGTATGGGATAATTTAACAACATTGAAAATATTAAAAGTAAAAAATAATAATTACATTAAGGATTAGTAATCCTAAAACATTATTTACATTACTCACTATAGGAAACAATTATTGGTGAAAAAGATGATAAATCATATTTAATGGTTTAATAAGGAAGATAGGTGATTGAAGTTTCTAATTACTTGTTTTGATGAATTATATTTTAAATAATTTAGAAATTTTTTTGAACGGTAATAAAAACCAAGATCTATTATTTAGTGCTAACATGATATATTTTGATAACACATTACTAATGGAAATGAAAAACCATAATATATTTTTGATGAACAGATAATGTACATTAGTTTTGGTAAATATAATATTGACATTGATTGTAATGGTAACTAAGAAATTGGTTACTGATTTGAAAAAAATTGATTTGGGTCATCTTTAGTAAAATTTATAGTATCTTCATATTAAAATAAAAATATTCTATATTTTTTTTGTTTATTTAATGAATACCTATTATTTTTATTTTTAATGAATAATTTATTCATTTGAGGTATAATTAAAAGTGTTGGATTCCATGAAGGGTATATAAATTAAAGGCTTTTAATTTGGATCAATAGATTCAACATCACCTTTTTATTATTTAATGTTTTGTAATTTGAATTCTTTATTTAGGTTTAAATACAATTTTGGGTGGATGTATGATTCAATGGTAAGAAAATTATGGCAACTGAATAGTGGCGTATAGGTAATATTGATGGTATAAATAAGATTCTGATATAATATTATATTTATTAAATAAAAATTATTTTCATGTTAAAGAATATTTTTCTTATTAGTATTTAAATATTATCATTTTAATTCAGGTGATTTTTATTATGATAAAAAAATCATATGGTTATTTATCTTAGTCATTAATTATATTTATGCGATATTTAGGTTGAATTATATGAAACCCTTATGGATAAAAATTAGTTTAACATTAATAATTATTTGTAAAGATGACAACTAATATTTTGAAAATTCATGTTGAAGGTTATGTCATAGATATTTAATTTTAAATTTAATTTGATGTTGTGGTTTTCATAATAATTTCTTATGTAAGATTATTTATTAAATAGAAACGTGTTTTTTAATATTATATAATAGGAGATTAAGGTTTTATTTATTTTTATAATGTATTATACATTATGGGAATAAGATTACCCAGTGTTTACAATTTTTTGATTAATTTCAAAATTTATGAGGAATAACATTACAAAAAAATATCAATATGTTATAACTGCTTCAGAAATAAAAACATTAAACAATAATACTTGCCATTTGAGTGATGCCACCTAAGTTGTATTGAAAACTACTTAAATTATAAAAATAGACATGTTATGTAATTATGATTCTAATGTTCATAGTGTAAATGGAAATTTAATTCCATAACTCAACGTATAAGATAATAAAACCAAATATTTTTATTACTATCATTTCCAATGAGTAAATGGTCTTTCAACACATCTCATATTTATGGTGTTTTAGTATTTAATATTCTCTGGGAAATGTCACATAAGAAAATATTTTAATGTTTGGGCTTATTTTTCTATTATATTTCGAATTAAAAAATTCACACTAATGTTATTCTATTTGAAAAAAGGGTTTTGTGATAAATACCATACTTAATTTTCCCTATTTTTTCTGTATGGTGGATTAACCATTATTTCGATGTAGTTTTTAAAAAAAGTACTTATCAAATATGAGTCATTTAATTACCATGAAATAATACAAATTATAAATATTTTAGTTATAAATGATGTTGTGAATGTTACACCTAGATATTTTAGAAAATATTTTGATTAAATAATTTAAATTCTTTGACAGCTTATGTTGTAGGAATCTGCATGTTCCAAAACACCATGACATACTAGTAAAATATTAATATTTATGATCATTAAAATCTAAATGTTAGATTTAAATGTATGAATTGTATTAAATAAATTATGATATATATATATAATTAATATTGAATATAAATTCACGGATAAATTCCTAACTAATAATCACTCAATTTTTATACTACTTTTTTCATTCATTAAAACTATTATTTGTTAAAAAAATATTGAATGATTTTTGCGAGATAATATTATTTAAATATTTTGGATCCTTTATAAATTTTAAAAAATTATTTCCATTTTTAAATATACATATTAAAATTACATTAGGATTAATTATTTATAATTTTTTGTAAATGAATGACTTTTCATTGAATTTAGAAAAATCACGAGTTTATCAAACATTGTATGTGAAAAGATATATTATGATTTTAAATGGTTTTAAATGATATATTTTAATTTAATATTTTTTAAAATACAATTATTTTCATTAGAATAATGTTTTATTAATTTCTTTGAAAGTTATTATATTATATATTAAGTAATTTTCATGAAAAAACTATTTTTGTGCATGTAATTTGTTTTTATCATAATAAGTTTAATTTCTCACTTTTGGTGACTTTTTTTAATGTAATATATATTATATAATAATTATTTTTATATGAATACATATAATATTATTTTATGGGGTATATAAAACTAAATATCTTATTATACATAAGATCTATAATTTTTCTAAAAAGCGGGTTTCATTGTGTTTTTCACACTTATAAAAAAATTAATATCTGCCACATATATATAGGTAAAAAAATTAGAATAACTATTCCATAATTACAATCAGGTTTCTAAAAAATTCCAAACATAGCCCTTCTATTTTTTATTTATCTGATCAGTAACTCTGTTAAAATTTATCACCTTGGTGAATGGTAAATCATGTCAATCGAGGATAAAACTAAATGGAAAGTCCATATTTTCTCTTCATAAATCTTACAAAATGAATTAAATTATACCCTTATAACCTTATTAATTAAATGATGTTTTAGAGGACAATATTCATTAAAATATATATATAGTGTTGAATTCAATGAATTTTAAAAGATGTCCCACTCTTAGATTAAAATATATCTTTATTATATAAATGATGAAAAAATAATGTTTTGAATGGATATAAAAACCACTTTTATTTAAAATATTTTATATTTGTGGTATAATTGTTTTTCTATTTCTTTCAAATTAAATGATAACCATAAATTTGGGATCAACATTAATACAATATTTATTCAATTACAAATAACATATAATAAATGAGATTAATAATACTAAATTTCATATAATTTTAGTGAGTTAATGTCTACAAAATTTTTTTTATATCTATATGACATATTAAGTAGGTCTAAAATCATTATATTTGAATAAATTCTATTTCTTATTATATTTATATATACAAAAATGAATATTGTTAAAAAGGTAATTCTTAATATTTTATAATAAATTATAATTTATGAAATGATATAAAATTAATAAAAACTAAACATTAATCTGTATTAAATATTCTTTTAAAATAATAAATGGTAAATTTATGGTATTTTTTCCCATTTTATAGTGAAATTGTTAACCCATAACAAGTAGAAATCATTAAAATTATAGATATTTTCAAAAGGGAAAATGATGGGCTAAAATGATAAGGTTACAAATGTGATCCATGAAATTAAAATTTTATTTAATGAGATAATTTAAATTTAACCTTACATTTTAATATAATATAATAAATTTTTATCAATTTATACATCAAAATTTACTTTCTTTAATTTAATAGTTTATGACATGCTGAGAGTAACCATCCCATAAATTATAAAAGGAATCCCAACAATTATCTAATTAATGATAATTTGAGTGTTCTATGTCAAAAGGACTATAAAAAGTTATACTATACTATTCCATTTTAACATTATTTGGGATAGTCTTTCAAAAAAACCAACCATAATTCCATTTAGAGGATATCTAAAAGAGTTATTTCAATTAATAGTTAACTTCCCTAATAGATCATATTCATTGTAATTATTATTTTACCTCATATAAATATATATTATTCTTCATAAAATTTTAAATTATTTATCCAATATAATTAAATGATATTATATTTATATAACAAATTTTTATTACCCCTCTTACAATTAAAAGTGAAGTTATTATATTTCCAATGTGTACATAATATTTAACATCTCCACATAGTAATATAATTTATTCCTCATTACATTAATTTATGGATTGGTGTTATGGTTGGTTTAGTTTTTATATATGTTAATTATTAAATCTTTATATTTATTATATGATCATATAATCCCAACATTATTATGTTCTAATTAGTTTAAAAATGAAAATGGTGGTGATGTGGACGTTTGGACTACCACCTCCACAAAACATTGTGATTTAATTTTCATTCTTGTTGTAATTTCCTGATAATAAGGATGGAATTGAGGAATATATAGTATATATAATATATATGAATTTTTTATTAAGGTTATTTCATTACATTCATTAATTTGATATATAAAAAATAAAAAATTGTCATGCATACGTATCACACAGAATCTCAGTGAGCCCTATTATAGATATTCCTATATTTACAAATTATGAATTTATATGATAATTAATAAAATTAACAAATATTTTATTTTAATAATAATAAAATTAAATAGTTGCTTTATCCATAATAATAATATAAATAACACAAATATTGAACCACACCACATTTAAAAAACGAAGCAGATATCACCCAGAAGAGTGATTTTAATAAAGTAGTGTTGCCAAATAGGTGTCAAAAGGTAATATGTAAATTAAATCTTATATGATATATATGAGTTTGGTTCTTTAATATATTTATAATATATATATATATATATAATTTATTTTTCAATTTTTACGAACAAATTCTTACTTATGGTAGATGATTTATATTTACACTATTATTTGGCGGACACTAATATGAAATTCACCCCTCATTTGTTTTTTATGTTGTATATACTGAAAGTGAATTAATTTTATGATTATTCATTTGAATTTTATATTATTTAAATATATATATATTGTTCCTTTTTCAAACATCCTATGATTCAAAAGTTACAATACTGGTAAATTTTTATGATATAGTCACTTTTCTATTTGGATTATTGAGGATTATGTATCTGAGAATGAATTATTATGATATTACACTCAATAATTTCATGAATTTTCATATTATGTGGTTAGTTTTTGTAATTGAATTAATTTTTTTCATTCATGTTCAACATCTTATATACTCCTAACTCAAAAGGTTTTTTTATCCAAATTCGTCATTTTTATCTCATTAGTCTAAGATACTTTTTATTACATATCCATGTTATGAAAATATATTTAAAATATGGATTTTAATATTGTCATTGGATTTTTAATTTCATTTTTTACCATATTGTACTTTAAAAAAAAACTGTTTTGGTTGTATAATCATATCATTTTATGAAAAATATACTCATTAAATTCATACAAAAAATGTGAAACAATTTTTTTTAACAAATATTTCATGAATGTAATTTCACACCATCATGTCCACTAAATATTTTTATTATTTCATAATACATTCTAAGGATACATTAAACCAAATTCTTTTATAAAATTTATTATAATTTTTTCTATCATACTATTATTTTAAAAATAGAATGGTTTTTTTAATGGAATTATTTATGTAATCATTTAAAGGAAATTTTGTATATATAAAAATAGAACAAGGTTAATTATGATTTGTTAAAGAAATGTCCCATTTATACAATTGCTAATATTTACCTACATGGTTAATGGATATGTTCATTAGATATTTATGAAACCAATTTATTTTTTCATGGGATATTCTATAATGAAATGAAGAAATATTTATCAATCTCAATTTCCATTTATGGAATATAATTTGACTATATGATGAATATTTTATGATATTTTTGGAAATTATATGTATGAATTTAATTTTGAGATGTTGGTTACATTATAAAAAAGGATTTTGGATACCTTATATTTGAGGATTTTAGTCATGTTATAACCAAAAAAAATGTGGTTACATTATAACAAATAGATATTTTCACATTATATTTATAGATAGGTGAGATGTATATCTCCCTAAAATAAATTGGATAATTATTTATATCTGTTGTGATAAATATGAAACAAATTTTTATTAAACCTAGATTAATATTGCTCTCTTTCAATATGACAGTCTTGGATGTGATCCTTGACAATAACAACTGATTTGGGAGTAAATATATTCCATTATTATTATATTTGATATTAGACTTTTATAAGAAGAATATAATATTAAATGATAATATGTTTGCTAAAAATATATATCAAATTAAAATATATTTCAATAATATATATTTTTTATTTGATTCCTTCTGGATTATTTTCTTATGAAATACTATTTTTCATGTCGTGATTCAATATTGTGCTCTATAATTGGGAGGTTTTGATAATGAAATGATATTTTACTATTCACATCCACGTATGATCTTGTTATAATCAAGTTATCATTTAGATATCCTTCATTTACACTTATTAATGATTTGATCTCTCCCTTTTATTATGTTTATTTCCCTAGGATATGAAAATAGAGCCGTTATATATATATATATAAGAAGGTATTTACTTATGGAGATCATAGTTAGAGATTATATAGATCATTCACAAACATATATTCTATGTTTCAATGATTAAAATTCACTTGGCCTAAAATATTTTTATATATATTATTATTTAATGTAATTAAAATGAATCTATTCAGATGTGATATCCTTAGATGAAAATTCATTGTTGTTATAGTTTCCATGAATTATTTGTTTGGGAATGAATGCGTTTTCCTGCGATTTCAAATGATTTTAATTCTAAAACACATTTAATGATGATGAACAATTATTTTAATTGTTTTAAATATCCAAATATTTAAATTTGTTTTGAAATTACATTGTTAAATACATTCATTATAGATATTATATCTAATTTAATCTAATGATGTTATTTTATATAAAGTCACATATAATAAAGTGATTATTTGATATTCATTAGTATATATTTTTCAGAACATGATTTTGTATGTTTAAACTATTATTAGTATTCCTATAATATTTTTTCAATGTTTTTATGGTATCCAAAGAATAAGATATAAATAAATAATTAAAAAATTATTCATTATATTCAAAAGAATTGAAAATAACTAATGACTAAGACTATTTACGATAATTTTATTTGGGGACTAGATTCATAGGGAACTTATTTTATAAAATATAAGGAATATGCTCCATAGTTTTCTCCTCTCATACCCTTAATATATATTTATTACTTAATAAATTTATTCATAACATAGAGAATATCAAAACATAAGAATGAGTGATCTCATAGTCTCATAAAGTATATGAATTTGGAAATTAAAGGACATGTCATAAGTCATTAAAGGATAAGAATATCTGGAGTGTAACATGAACATAATTTATGAACGTCATGCCCATTTAGTTAAATATTAATAACCATAATGCAAGGAGAAATTATTTTTCATCAAAAGACATATATAATAAGTGTGAATAATAATTGATGATCAATAATGAGACATTATAACATTTCATTAGTATAATACATTATCTTTTCTCATACAAAAAACTACTGATATTCATTTTATTTTTGAAGGATCACTACTAGGAGTATCATTGTTTATTGGATTTACACCATATTCCACCACATTATTGGTCATGATTCACTCCCAAGATTATCTTTTCTGATAATTCCTCTTACTAAACTACTTTTGATACCCCATCTATTTCTAATTATCTCAGAAGATATCCATATTCATTTAATCCATCAGGGGGATATTTTGTTGGATTTGGTGGCCTAGAACCAACTACATTTTACAACATTAATTAATAATTACCTTATCACATATTGATTGTTCTTCTGCATGGAAATGCATGTGATAATTTTCTAAGGATAACTGTTGCATTAAGGGGTCACAGCAGATCCCTGCTATGATGACAACCCGGAAGTGCCATAACACTGTTCTTGAATATATGTTTTATAGTGGATGATATTATTTTGGGAGTAACAAATAATATTTTCCATTATGGGTGAGGACTCATAAAAAATTAAGGCACATTCTCATGGTGTACACCCTTTGTAATGTCCAGGACAATATTATGATTATGAAACCCACCAATATAAAATCCAAATTTCATAGTGTCATTAGATGTTCCAATCTGCGGATGTGTGTATTGGTCCTCCGACTTCTAGATTTATTTTAATTGATATTAAAACTTGCACACATAGTTATATTGAAAAAAAATGGGACACCACAATATTTGTAGTCAGGTAGGATATGTTGGGTGCATCACGAGTAATACTACATTAAAAGATAATGCATGAAAGGATTTTTCCATTCTTTTCCACAATGGAAGTTGATATCATAAGTCCTCTGATAGAATTGATATAGCCAAAATAAATCCATGGGCATGGTATGGTATGTGGAAGTTCAATTCCTATAATTCAATAATAGAATAATCGAGCACATGGGTTGATGACACTAGTAGGAAACCTGCATGATTACAGATATTGAGACAAAGGGATTACATTACATGGTATGCATTTGTAGGCCGTGAGAATTCATTGCAGTGTTAAAATCATTCTTTATGGATGCCTTGGAATGTAGCTAGATAATACACTTAGACTTTAGGTAGGATCCACTTAATGCCACTAAGAAAGAGGCCTAGATGGTCACACACTATGAGTGTCCAAGTATCTCAGTTAAATATTAGTTTAACAAGATGAATAAAGATTACACTCGATTTGATGTTCCCAGTCAGGATCCATGTATCACTGAGAGGGGGAGGGGGTGAATCAATGATTTTTTTTATTTATGTTTCCTTCGAATTAAAAGAACCATCACCTCTTGTTAATGATTTTATTCTCTACTGAACACTCACAACCACAGGAACATGGGATTTACAAGGTTCACTACTCAACAAGAGTAGCTACGTAGTTGGTATGGTATAGAAATAATATAGTACTACACAATCCACTAAAAAGCAATCCATTGAAATGGAATTCAATGAGTAGGATATACCCTTACACTCGTGTAGCACTTGGAAAACAATCCAGAAGAACGTGTGCACCCTCTTCGCACAAATAAGGAATTAGTGTATTTTAGTGCATTTCTATACTTGAATAATTGTATTCTCTAAAGTAGAAATATTCACTTTCTGACCCAGAAGCTGGTATGAACTCCATTACGCACAACTGAATATGTGAAAATACCCCAAATTTATCATGCAAACTTTTGGACATCTTGAGCACAATTCAAATTCCGTGCGAATAAAAATTCAGTTTTGGCTAGATTTTTTTTTTCACGCAACATCTTTTTCGGGCATCTTTTCCTCTGTTCGTGCAGATGTTCTCTTATCATGCAAACTCATTTATTCTCATTCAACTCACTTAGCATATAATTTTACGCGTACTAGAGAATGATATTTCTTCAAATTGTTGAGCATTATCTAATGAGTGGGGTTCCCCTCGTATTTATATGCCTTTTTAACCCTGTGTGAAAAACACTAATACGTGCATAATACCCACTTCATGGACATAAAAACTTCTTCAGGAAAAATCATATTTCACGCAATGCTCCAATTTTTCATGCACTTCATTCCTTTTCCAATTTTTGTTCTTCTGAACTCGAAACACCACTTGCGTGAAAAACATCATTCCTATTTTTCACACACCACAACAATATTTTGCACAACCATTATTATTCGTGCATCCATATATTATTTTTCTCATCCCACTATTATTTCACTCATCCCGCTGATATATCGCACATCCCAATACTATTTTGCGCACCACACTATTTTTCATGAAGATGGCCAAAATTCCCACCCACTCCATGCCTTTGCCATTTTTCAATGTTCTGACCTTGAATAATTCCTTGCACACAAAAATCTGAACCACCATCCATCTTGTGTGCAACATTCACTGTCAAAAACCACGCCACCTTAAACTGTACTTTTGTGCTGCCTCTAGATTTTCCAGTTCTTTTTCATTTTTCTCTTCACTTCTTCCCATAACCATTCATCACATTTCATCACAAAGTCCACTATCGTGATGTATATCCTTTGACAGATCAGATTTAGCATCTTCAGAGTTATATTAGAAATTACAGAAACTTCTCTATCATCCAGCAGTATCATTCTTTCCATTCAAAATTATACGTGGCTGGTATCATCATTTCTCCCCATTTCTATCATAAGGCTTTCATCGCAAGTTATCCTAACTTATTATATGTGTGAAATACATATGAGCAAAGCATCATCTCATTTCCAAGTCATTTACAAAGTGAATTGATTTAACTTCATTGACAACAAAAGACAACACTCTGTAACAACAAACTTTTCTTACATTCTTATCCGTCTAACTTGGTCCAAACATGTTTATGGTTTTATAATTATTCAATGATTCCTTATATCATTTTTTTCAGAAGTAGTTATTCAAGAGAATATATTATGGGTGAAATAATATATTTATTAGCGATTAATTAAGTGACATTTATTTATAAAATAAATATCCATTATTCAAGGTCTAATAAATTTGGTGGAAGAAATAAAGGAAAATTGGAACATAAAAGTATACACTATTTATATTAATATAAACACCATCTAGTTTTTTGGGTATTTGAGAGGGCTATTATTATTAATTTAAAAAAATAATATTTGTTGTAATTCATTGGTTTCTTGTCAAGTAATAATAATAGTGAACAATTATTATTTGACATTTGGTATTACTAAGAATTAAATGAAACGAATGAATTATTTCATGTAATTAATTCATTGTGTTATTCTATGTAACAATTATCCCAATTATATATTTCTCATTAGACTGTTCATTTTTTGGGTTGTGCATAATAGATTTGGAAAAGCTGTTAATCCCAGATATAATTCCTTTTCCACAAATAATTCTCTCATTCCACGAGGGAGAGATCCACCTCCACCAGAACAACGAGATCGAAGTAATAGATTGCAAGAGATGGATCTTCTATGCCAGCATCCAGAGATCCATTCAGTGACATCTAGATATTCATGTAGCACATGTGGATCCCTGCTAGAGGTATCATACACTTGTATACAATGACGAAATGACGTATCTCATCTGATCTTGACTAGAATCATCAATATAGATATAATTCCATCATAGTAATGCTTGTATTTTAATTAAATTAATTATAACCAACATATGATAATCATCTCTATGGTTTTAATAATCCCTAATTTTTCTTTCATTCTTCATTATATTCAGATGATCTGTCATTTTATTATCGTGATGTATCTCTCATTGATCATTGTTAATGAAAAAATTATAAGTTGGTACACCTGCCAACACGCTTCTGTTGCGCCCAGAACCTACAAGTGGTATTAGAGGGTAATTTAATTGATTATAATTATTTTGTTTTTTGTTTCTCATTTATAGTAATTTAGTTGTTTTGATTCAACTTAAAAATTCATTAAATCTAATTCTATAGATCTTTTCCCCGTCTCTCATTTCACTTTCACCTTACAGAAAAACTATTATATTAATTTTGATTAAAATAAAATAGAGGATCTCATCCGAAGGTGCCAAGAAAACCTTTCCGTACAACACTAGAATACAAGACGTGTATTCAAACGTACACGCTGTATAAAATATGTTCAATGCATCAGACATGTCCTCCAAATCAAGTCACATGTTGAAGTATTTCTAAGTCTTAAATGACACTGTGTGCTGACCAAGAACAGGTGGCACACAGTTTCCAAATTACACGCCATGTGGTCAACTAAACTCGGTGTGTAGTCCCTTCAGGGTAGGGTTGGAATATGTACCCCATACATGGATTTCCCCATTGGAAAACGTATAACACGGATACTACATGGTGTGTGTCCGACTGAACACAAGGTGTACTCTGAATGTTTCCAAATTACATCTATATACCATGTCCACAGGAATGTACATCGGATGGACAGTGAGAAAAATTACACATCGTGTCGTTAGAACTACACGTCGTGTGCTCATCCAAATTATAATGATTTATTGAAATTTAGTATTATAATTTTCAATCCGTTGAGATATATACAATAGTGCATGAATTAAGATAAGACACAACACGTGATAAGTGATTTATATATATGTGCTTAATTTATCATTTGTGTAATGTTCATTTGTACTCTTTGGGTAGTTAATAACAAGAATTAACCAGGTTTCCTACAAGGTCCAAGTTAGGTAAAAAGATTAGTTTAAATGAATTTATTTGTTTAAAATTATGATGGATGGGAATCTAAAGTAAAATCTTCAATTGTTTTAAGATATAATGATTGTTTAATTAAAGATTATTAAGTTAATCAAACGTGATTTATCTAAAACAAGAACTTTTATAGAATTTAATTCTAATTTTATTTATGCGTAATTATCATTCCATGTATGGATGATCATGATCAAGACTAAGACCTTTTTATGTGAACGGTATCATTTAAATTAGTTTTTTTGAATTTTTTGGCCTACGAGAATTCTCCTACATAATATGTAGGGTTTGCGTGCCAAATGTTTCATTAATGTAAAAACTCGTTTTACCCATCACTTGCGTGTGAGATAAAAGAATATTTAATGGATGGATCTCCCAAACTCGTGGATGTAGCTCAAGTTATGAGCCAAGATGAAACCGATCCAAGGAGATACAAAGGTGAACAGGGGGAAAGAAATAAACTTGAACCCAAAAGGTTCAAGGGGTTTCTCCCCTAGGACTTGGGTTAGTTTATTTTCATCTAGATAAACAAACAAATTAAACAATATCATTGTCATAGAATTTATTTTAGCTATGTCAGTTGAATGCTTTATTTACTGTGGGTGTGTAGTCCAAATCACAAAATTAATTAATTAAAAAAGCATTCAAAATTGATCTAAAATAAGACAGACATATGCATAAATATTATATCAGGAATGGTTAATCACTCATGTTTATCCCAGTTAATATTAAGAAACATGAAATCAAAGATAAAAAAATGGAAATTTACATATAAGGATAAAATCCCACAGTGAAATTATTATGTCGATATAGCCTTCCAGAATCATGGATAGAATCAAACAATAGTTCAAAGTGCATCACCAAAGTAGTTGGGGTTATTTCAATTGTTGGGTAATTATAATTCATTATTCTGGTTTGAGTTGACATGGATTGCATAAAGGGTTTACTTCCATAATAGGACTTGGCGTGACTATGAGGCAAAGTTTGAGGAAATCCAAAATAAACGGATTTCATGATTGGGACGTCTATTCATCTGATCAAGGAGATGAGAGTTAATAAAGTAGGCATTTAGAATGCCAACCGAATCCCTTTAAGATCCATGACCAACCCCAGTTGGTGTATTTCGAAAGGAAATATGCATCCTTTCCAATTGAATAGTTAGGAATCATAATATTCTGAAATAAATGGTGAGAGATATTAGATTTCAATAAAATAGTGGGAGACTAATAAGTATTATTTTATCTCAGTTTTATCATAATAAAGTAAAAAGCCTTTTATCAAAATTATTGGTAGAAAAATCAAGAAAAATATCTTTGAACATATCATTTCAAACCATACTCGATAAGGAAACATTCTCACCAGCACCAATTTCAAGGAAAGGTGGAGGCATTTACAAGCCATCCTTTGCCACAAGAGAAATTTGTATGTGTTAGAGGATCATATTCTAGGTGTCCCTGAAAAATAGGCTAGTGATTAAGAAAAAACTATCTATATGATTCATATATATGATGTGGCATATGTCTAATGTTTCATGATATCGGCCAGGACTAATGATCTGTTGAAGAAATATGAAAACATGGATGTTTATAGAATGATACCTCACTTTGATAATATATATCAAGAGAAGCAGAGACAGGAAAGATTTGAAATCTCTAAAGCATTGTTCACAACAATCATGAAGAGTCTGCACTATCAAGGTCTCATGTAGTCAATATTATTGGCTACATTTAATTCTTGTACATATTAAAGATTATGTTCCCAGAGGATTTCTGTACAAATCTCATTCTATAATCATTTCCCAAGACCTTATTATGCATTATTTTCAACTACTACATGAGAAAAAATGTGAAGATTCTATCCAAACATCTAACCTTAATATTTTAGTTAGATAAGGACATGGGACATCAATAACCGGTAGTCATTATTGTGAGTAAGAAAAGGAAGGACAAACAAAAAGGGGCCGAGGACTCATAAATTGTCTGAAGACCCTGAGAATTGTCCTTCCAAGAAGGGGAAGTTCCAAAGGCATGGAAAGGAATAAGTGCCAGTATGTTTTGTATGTGGCAAGCATGGACACTAGGAGAGTAACTGCACCCATAAGTGTGGGGAACTTAAAAGTGTCTTTGTTGTCATGAGTAATCATTACATTTAAACACATTGAGAATTGGATACATCTTTTGGGGCACACATCTGTATTCAAATGAAAGATCCAACAAGATATAGAAATATTGTAAGAGGATAGATGGATCTTTGTGCTACCAATGGCGTGAGGCTGGATACATTTTCCATTGGTGATTAACATTTATCATTGAAAAATGGGATGATTTGGGTTTTACACAACTATTATAATGTTCCAAGTGTAACTGAAGACAAAATTTATGTATCTTGTATGGATATGGATTGATTTATTTTCTTGTTTGCAAATAAGGGCTGATTATTATTTAAGAACAACATATGTTATCGTATGACATATTTAATTAATGGTTTGTATGTATTAAATTATGAAAAAAAGTGTTGGTAATCGATAATGAAATAAACTCACATAACTCATACATCACCCAGTTGTGGCATCACTGTCTCGGTCATCTATACGATAAGCGATTGACAAAGATATGTCAAGATGACTATTTATACTCTACTAAGCTAAAACCACTTGATAGATTTCATGATTGATTACATGGTAAAATGACTAATCCACCTTTTGGTGGACAGAGTGAAAGGGCCATAGAGCTTCTAGGATTTTTTCTCACTGATGTGTGTGGACCATATCTAGTAGAAGCTACCGGTGGATATTCATACATCATTAATTTTAATGATTACTCGAGTAGATATGTCTACGTCTACATCATTAAGTATAAGTCAAAGCCATTAAAACATTATGGAATTCAAGAATGAAGTAGACAATAATATTGGTATGAAAATAAATAATCTTTGATCATATTAAGATGGAAAATATCCTAACCATGTGTTCATCGATCTTATAAGGGAGTCTGGAAATCTATCTTGGCTCACTCTTCATGATACACCATGGAAGAGTGGTGTTAGTGAAATGAGGAACCACACTTTTTTGGAAATTGTGAGGTTGATGATGAGTAATGCAGATCTTCCATCATCCTTTTGGGGATATGAATTATAAAAATAATCATAAACATTAAACAATGTACCAACTAAGGCAGAAAATGGAATTCTCACTGAGTTAGGGAATAAAAAGAAACCCATTTTTGCAAACAAGAGTATAGGTATGTGAGGCAGTTGTTATGGTCTTCTCAGTCAACAAACTAGCACCTAAGGACTTGTGGTGTATCATTATAGGATATCCCAAGGAAATAAAAAAAATTACATATATAACCCTTCATAAAAAAAGGGAATGTCTCCAGATAAGTTATCATTATTGAGAGGAAGCATACCCTCCAAAAGGATAGTGGGAGGAAGATTGACATCGATGAAGTTGATTCTCAAGATACACAAGAGTTGGTATGGGAACAAGTTCCACATGTACCCATGGAAGAGCTTTAAGAAACACAAGTACTATGTACGAGCCCATAAGAGGTAAGGGAACCAGAGAGATTTGGTTTCCTAGTCACTGATGATGGTGAATCATTATTGTTGGAAAATTATGAACCTCTCACCTATAGAGAAGCATTAGATAACTTAGATTCTACAATATGGCTAGAAGAAATGAATTATGAGGTGGGTTCCCTGTATCATAACCAAATTTGGTTTCAGGTCGATGTGCCAGTTGATGTAATGCATGTTGTACGCAAATGGGTATTCAAGTAAAAGATAGACTTTGAAGGTTATATTATCACCTATAAATCAAGTCTATTTGCTAAAGGATTCAGAAAACATCAATGAATTGACTATGATGAAACCTTATCACCTGTATAAATGTATGAATATATAATAATCATAATTTCCATAAAGTCATACCATGACTACGATATTGGGAAAATGGTTTTCAAAATGACAATACTTTACGGGATCCTTTAAGAAGATTTCTATATGAAACTAACCAAAGGGTTTGTGACACTAGGTGATGCCAAATGGGATTGCAAGTTGCAGAAATCCATCTATGGTTTAAAGGAAGTATCCATGTTAGGGAACTTCCGATTTGATGAATCCATAAGCAATTTTGGTTTCATTAAGAACAAATATGAGACATGTGTTTATAAGAGGATTATTAGGAATAAAGTTTTTATCATTGAAGTATATTTTGATGATATATTACCTATTGTAAAAGATGTACTAGTCTTACAATCAGTTATGAACTATTTGAACAAGTGTTTCTCCCTGATGTACATTAGAAATGCTACATACATTATAGGGATCAAAATAATTCCTGATTGATCCAAGTGGCTACCTCGACTATGTCAGGGTACATACATTGACCAAATATTAAAGAGATTTCATATGGAACAATATAAGAGGGGATTGGATCTAGTGTTACATGGCCTACATCTTTCTATGAAAATGTGTCCTCAGACACAATAGGAGAATGATGTAATGTGTAATATCTCATACGCTTCAGCTATTGGATCCATCATGTAGGCCATGTTATATACCGGGATTGATGTTGCCTATGCACTGAGAATTGTGGGAAGATATATAGTATATCCAAGATAACAACATTGTACATATATTAAGTGAATCCATAAGTTTATGAAAATAAATAAGGATATATTCGAGGTGTATGGAGGTGATGTGGAGATTTTCATTAGAGGGTATGTTGATGCTATCTTTCAAAAAGGTCAAAACGATCTGAAGTCACAATTTGGATTTGTTTTTTTGTCTCAACGGAGGAGATGTGAGCTGCAAGTGTTCAATGCAACCATTTTTTCCGATCCTACTGCGGAGCCTGAAAATATATTGTCTTATGATGTAGACAAGGAAGCCGTATAGATTCAGAACTTTGTCCAGAAGCTTGAGGTGGTGACTAATAGTAAAGAACCTAACACATTATATTGTTATACTACTGCAATAGTGACTCCTTCAAAATAACCAAGGGCGCATCAGGAGTCAAAGAAAATACTCTAGAAGTGTCAACTCTTAAAGGATCTCTATCAAAGGGGTGATGTTGTAGTGAGAAAAGTTCCTGAGGATGAAAAGGTGGAAGACCCAATGAATAGAGGCCTATCACAGTAGAAAAATGAATATCATGTGATTACTAGTAGGTTAATGGTTGTTTGTAGTGGTCTCGAGTACATGTGGGAGTCTCTTGGCGTTTGGGGCCTAAAACAAACTAATTTTTACTTTATTAATTAATAAATACCATATGAAATCTTGATTATTCGTCTCCACGACAATTAATGTGATAATGTTTTAAGGATATTTGTTCCATTAAAGGGTAATAGTTTATCCCTGCAATGATGATAACCCATAATTTCCATTAGACTGTTCTGGTATATCTGTTCTATGGTTGGTTGATTTTATTTTGGGGAAATCAAATAATACAGTCCATCAGGGGTCTGGACTCGTAAAACCTTTATGTACCTTCTCAGGTTGTGGACCCTTGGTAATATCCAATAAGATATTATGATAATGAATCCTACCAGTAGGAAATAAACATTTCATAGTTTCCTTGGATGTTTTAATATATGGATGTCTCTTTTGGTCTTTAAAATTTACGATTATGATTAATGTGTATTACAACACACTCACATAGATATATTAATGAAAACTATGAAGAAACACCATTCGTAGTGACATGGGATTTGTTCAGGGTGTCACGATTAATTCTACAATTAAAGATAATACGAGAAAGGATGTGTCCCTTCTGTTCCACAATGGAAGTATGTATCTAAGGATAATTGATGGAATTGATATATCCTAAATAAATTTATTTCTATGGTATAGAATGGGTTAGTTCAACTCTAGGAAGTCAAAGAAAGATTAATCAAGAAGTTTGGTTAATGGAACCAGCATGCAACCCGCTTGATTTGAGATATCAGGACAAAGGGATTGCATTACACTGTAAACGTTCGTAGCAGGTGGCATGTCATTGCATCATTAACATATTTCTCTAGGGGTGACTTAGCATGATTCAAGATGCTAACCTTGAAATATAAGTAGGATCCACATAATACCACTGAGAAAGAGGTCTAGAGGGTAACACACAATGTGTGTCTTTTTATCTGAGAGAAATATTAATTTAACATGTTAAATAAAGATTATTTATGCTTTTGGTTTAATAATTATTAAAGGATGAATGATCACATTTATTTTGTCACTAGTTATTAGATATAATATATTATGGGTGAAATAATATATTTACTAGCAAGAAATGCAGTGAAATTTATTT
Source organism: Viscum album (assembly GCA_963277665.1). Taxonomy (NCBI): domain Eukaryota; kingdom Viridiplantae; phylum Streptophyta; class Magnoliopsida; order Santalales; family Viscaceae; genus Viscum; species Viscum album. Next base: position 394,614,191 of record OY728146.1, read on the forward strand.
AATAAATAATAGGCATTATTCAAGGAATTATAAATGTGTTGGAGGAAAAAACAAAAATGGAAAAACAAAAGTACACACCGTGTATATTAATATATAAGAAATGTAGTTTTTCTGGGGATTTGAGAGAAATAATATTATTTATTTAAATAAATTACATTAGGTGAAATTATTTTATCACATATCATGTAATCATAGTAGTAAACCGTTATTATAAGACATGAGGTATTACTAAAAATTAAATAAAATGAATGAATGGTTTCAGTTAATTAATTCATTTTATTATTATATGTACTGAAAATCCCAATTATATATATTTCATTTTCTGAGACATTTTAGGGGTTGTGCACATAATATTTGGAAAAGCACTCAAGCCAATAGATAATTCATTTTCCACTATGGATTCTCTCAAGATACAAGAGGGAGATCCACCCCCACCGGATCAAGGTGATCGAAGGCGTACATCATATGCAAAGGCTTTTTCTTGTTAGCAACCAGATATCTATTCGGCGATGTCCAGAGATACATGGAGCCCATGTGGATCTCCACTAGGGGAATCATACACTTGGATTTTACGACGCACTGATAGATCACCTCGGATCGTGACAAGAAACATTAATGGAGAGATAATTCTATCAAGGTAATTATTGTCTTTTGATTAAAATAATTATAACAAATACATGATGATCCTCTCTATGGTTCTGGGACACCCTTTGTTTCCTTTAATTCTTTATTATATTCAAAAGTTCCAGAGTTTTATTATCATGATTGATCTCCAATTGATTGTTTTTAACAAAACATTTAAAAGATGGTACACCCAGAAACGTGCTTCCACTGCACCTGAAACCCACATATTTAACTATTGTTGCATTCATCACATAATGAAAACCATACCGATCTATGTCAGAAATTCATTAAAATATAATCAAATAAATATATGATAACTCTTTGAAAGGAAATGAGTTTAACAATGATTTCACTATTTCAACATAGCATATATAATGTAAAATAAATATATTTCATAAACTTTTCATCACAACTTCCTTATCCATTTGGAATGATAATGATTTCATCAAATCATATATATGTTTTATCATAATAAGAAATATACTAAAAACTAGATGGTATGAAAACATGATATCATCAAAGAAGCATAAATATAATTAAAATAGTTTTCAAATTTCAAAAAATAATGTAATAAATTTGGGAACAATTCATTTAAAACAAGAAAACAATTATCCATTACCTTTTAATAAACATTTAAAGATAAATATAAAAATAATAATGAAATTATTTTATATGAAGGTAATAATTGAAAACAAATAATTTATATTAAATTAAAATTCTAAAAAATATGGAAATAATATGTGTCCATATACTATATATTAAAGGATAACATTCTTTTTAGAATTTTTTAAAAATTAGGAATATTTTTTTTCGAAAAATACTTCATTAAAAAGAATACTATTAAAATTATTAAATTTATTGAATTTAATGAAAATTATATTTTTAAGACATTTATTATATATGTATAACTATTTTTAGTACCATTTTTTGGTAATTAATATGTGAGGAAACCTTCGATGACATAAGGCAATATATGGTCATATTTTCTATGAAAACATTTTCTAAATATTTTATACTTCCAAAGAGGGTAAAAAAATTTTAATTTAATAATAATTTAATCAAAATATGAAATAGAAATATATTTTATCTATAAAATATAATCTAAAACATTTTCTAAATTGAAAATTATTCATTAATAATCGTAAAAGTAAATAATATTGTAAAATAAATTCTTATGTCATCCATCGTATTTCATTAAACTAGTTTAAATAATAATTATAATGAAAAATAATTATTATAAAAATATTCCAAAACAATACTTATACATGACATAATAGTTATCATTCTTTTATAAGGTTTAATTACCATTCAAATAATTATTTCTTCAAAAAAAAAACATTTTGGTGATAACATTTCCATTTTACAGTCATGTATCACTTTATTAATCCATGTACATAAAACTTTTAATGGATTAGTCATCTCTATAACCATAATTAAATCATAAATATCAAATTTATACATTATATAGAAATTTATAGACATTAATATAATGATGTTATTAAAATTGTATTACATACCTTCAGGGAGATGATGGTTGGTATGTACACACAAGTGACCATTATAATTTTCAATTGATTGAATAAATCAATGATATTTTATAGTTATGATTTAAATAATAATTATTATATCTTAAATATCATATATATTCATTAAATATGTCCCTATTACAATAAACTAAATTTATATATAAAAAATGGATCACATTAATTCATTGAAGTGTTAGCCCATACATACACATGAGCATCGTTATCATTTTTTTATGATCAAATTGAAAGAATTTATATAATATTAAATAATAATAAAAGTATAATTACATCAATAATATAGTATATAACCATTATATACATCACTAATCAAAACCCTGAATTTTTGTTTTGAAAAATGAATCGTATCTAAATGTTGATGTATAGAATGTAGCCTTTTTATTACATAAACTTTCATTACATTTTACAAAACTGAGGATCATTAAGGTTTAGTGTCTTGGAAACCAGGAACATAATACATGGAAACAACATAAAACATTCTTATTAATACTCTTGAAAGGATTATCCTTATGTTCATCCTCGGTTAATTACTGCATCTCATAACCTAGGGACATACATCAAAAGATAGGGTGAGTAGAAGGCCCAGTAAGGGAAATAAGAGAAAAATTTTACATGTGAACATGAGATACTTCAATAAGGTCATGAAAATAAATTTAAGGTATGAGAATGAAATCATGAGGCATATCATAATAAAAATAACGTTTTTCATAACTTGAAGATGTGGCTACAACATTTAACAAAGACAATAATTTCCATTTCACCAAGGTCCATCCCAAAGGTGTCAATGAAAATTACCAAGGTTATTCACCGAGGTATCAGTCTAAATGGTCATCTCTAGAGATTAAGTCTTTACCCAATTAATTAGAGCACTATTAGAGGTCAACCTTAAATTTTACATTATTATCATGTGATCAACATATATCATCATCAATAATTTCATAAACAACCCATATAGAATAAAATAAATGGGTTTAATTTCATAATCTTAACTTTTAAAAAACAGCTTTAAAGACATGATCTTTATGTCACTTGAAACCCACGGAAAAGGAATGTGGGTATTATGTATGTAAATCAAAGAATTTAATATATAATAATTTGGTATATATGTGAATACCATTTTATAATGAAGATCTTTGAGTATTCACTTAATAAAATAAAATAATTTGAGAACAAGAGAGAGACATTTGAGACGGAAATTCTGCAGCATAACGGCTATGCTTCGGGGTTTTAGAAAACATTGAAAAGAGAGGGGACATAGATCACCCACTCATAAATGATCCAATCAACAGTATAGTGACATAATATAATGAATATAAGAACATGGTTATGAGATTTTAAATAAATACCATATGAAATGAAAAAAAACATGGAGGGAAGACAAAAATGAGATTTCTCTTATGAAAATTCGGCACCCTAACAGCGTCACATAAACTTCAACCAAAAATGTATTGAAAAGATCAAATAGGGCCTCTAGTCATATGAACATAAGAGTTCAGTATTATATATATAGAGATAATACCCCAAAATAATAAAAAGGAACTTGAAATACTTGACATAAAATCGATCTTGAAAACGAGAAGGGTGAAATAATCCCTTAAAAATTCGGCAGCCTAACGGTGCCACTTAAAACATAAAAATACTTAAATGAAGAGATAAAATAGGGTCTCTCGTCATATGAAATTATGATTTAATTATGATATATATAGAGATAACACCCCAATATAATAAAAAGGAACTTGAAAGACTTGAAATTAAATTAGACCTTTGAAAAATGATAAAGGTGAACGAATCCCTTACAAATTCGGCAGCCTAACGACGCTATGTAAAACATCAAAATACTGAATTGAAGAGATCAAATAGGTTCTCTCATCATATGAACATAATATTTCAGTATGATAGATATAGAGATCATACCCCATCAAAATAAAAAGGAACTTGAAATACTTGACATGAAAATATAACTAGAGAGGGGTGAAAGAATCCCTTAAAAATTCGGCAGCCTAACGGGGCCACTTTAACATTCATAAAATGAAATGATGAGAGAAAGAGGGGGTCTCTCATCATTTGAACATGAAAAATACAGTAGGATTAATATAAAAGAACATTCTCCAACATAATAGCATGGAGTATAAAATAAATGATATAAAAGAGATTACTTGAAAAGGAAGAGGGAGGTAGGATCCCTTACCTTAAAACGTATCTCTTAAAACTCAAAGGATGGGACCTTGAGGGATTGGGGGAACCTCGAGAGGACTTCTTGGGAGTTAGTGAAACTAGAGCTTCATTGGGGGAGTTTTGGTAGTGAAAACTAAAGGAGTAAAGGGTGGGTATTTATAGGGAATGTGAGGGGACAAGGCATTAATGGCCATGGGACACCTCACAAGTGGTTTTCTCAAAACCATGGGCTCTCCCATTGTATTTCCCATGGAGTTAGGCCACATGGGCCCCCCCACACAATAATTCAACACCTTTGGTCAGAAAAACCTTAAAATATCTCATGACATCATCATGAAACAGTTATGATGTCATTAAACATACCGAAACCACAAAACTGTATTTTTACTATTCAATGAAAATTAAACATTCTCAGAAAAATCCCAAAATATCAACTTAACCAAATATCAATTCTATAATTTCAAAAATGAACTCCATTTTATAAAAATAATTTTCTAAATAATTTTTATTTAATTTTTAAATAAATACACTATTCTCTGAAAAGTCATTTTTTTCAGAAAAATCTCCAAAAATTACCTTAGCATAATATCGATGTTTTGAATTCAAAAATAAAGTCCATTTTATAAAAATAATTTTCAAAATACTTTAAATTTAATATTTAATGAAAAAAACTATTCACCCGAAAAAACTAATACTTCACTAATAATTTATGAAACCATTATTTAACTGTTTTATTGAATCAAATTATATAATTAAGGTGCATAGATTATATTAATAATTTCTTTAAGTGAGATTACTAATCCATTTTTTCACATTACTAATCCTAAGCATATAATCACTATTCATAATTTACTATTCATAAAAAATTATGTTGATCTTATTAGACTCTAAATTTATTACTGAACATAATTGCATAAGACAATTTTTTTAAAATCATTACACATTTTTAATTATTTAAGGTTTACATAAACATTTTTATAATATCCTTTCTCTAAAATTCATCAAAAATATTCATACTATATTAATCCAAACATTTTAAAATTCATAAACTTCATCATAAGAAGAAATCAAAATTATATTTAAAATAAAGGATTATACAAGGTAGTTATGGTCTCCTTACATATCCCCTTATAACCCCAGCATAGGAGCTATGTGTAAGATGTGATAAGGTGAGAGAATCTGAGGTCGGCTCTACCAACATTGCATGAGTAGTAATTTCTATCAGTTTGAAATTCTCACGAAGGCGATTCCGTTTTAGCTTCACACGATGAAGTTCGGATTGGGTTTGGTCCAGAGAAAACACCAGTGGTGCTACCTCCTTCCCAAGTTCTGTTAGTTGGGCTTCGATCGATCGAAGACTACTGGGTGAGGCCATCAAATATTCTTTCAATATTAATTAACAATGATCACTTGTATTTAGAGACAATTATCAAATATTTTAGTTTCCAGTGGTCATATTGACCAATGGTCATATAACAATCAAAAACCAATAGTATCATTTTAATTATACTCGTGTTATCAAATGAAAAAGTATTATTGAGTATAAAAAATAAAATAACACAAAAAATTAGGAAACAAGATTTATTCAAAATTTCGGGTCGTTACAATCTTCCCCCCATAAGAAATTGTGTCCTTGCAATTTTTAAAATTTGGTTTTGAAATTTCATTGAAAGTCCCACATTGGAAAAAGAGTCAGTAACAATATTACTCTAAAAGAAAAAAAAAGAATGTACAACGGCCACCTGAGTTAACCCATTCTAGGATTCCATGTAGGAAAACAACGATATGAAAGAAAAAACAAAGGGTCTAGTTCTGAGGGAGAGTGATAGGAAACATGATTAAGAGAATGTTAACAATAAGAAAATCACAAACTTATGATGTGAATAAACGGTCTTTGATTTCCTAATGGGAAAAATTAACAGACAATGTTTTTGTTTTAAGTTCCCCTTCATAGTTTTGAGGAATTAATTTACTACACAGAATAAAACACATGGAAATATACCTACCTTCAAGTAGAGTTTCATCCTTTAATATGTTTCTACCAAAACTAATTTTTTCTCCAAATGATGAGCATTCAAAACTACCTGGGCTCATCAAAGCACAAGAACCATCTTCTAGAGAATCACATAATCCACCAAATATTAACTATCTATTTCTTCTATTATCCCAAAAAGATAAACGGTAAGATAAAACAACTCTTCAAAATGAAAGAATCCCATAGGAAGGGAGACATCATTAAATCTTCCAAATTACACAGTACTACCCAAATTTCATCATAGACCATTCCATAAATAACTATCCTTAAAATTCCTCAATAGAAACCAAACTAATATTGAAACCCAAATAAAAGAAGGATTTGATGACATTGTCTTCCAAAATAATCATTATCATTCATCTCCAAACTACATCAACCACTCTTAGCATCTTATAAAAAAGTAGCTAACCTAAAAATATTTTCCCCAAGATAGGTTAATCATTTCCATAAGTAACCTATATTACCATAAGTTTTCCTTAAATTCATCGATTCGTCAAAATATAAGTCAACCATTAATCCCAAAAGAAAATACCGTAGTAATCTATTTACCTCGATCAAACAGGGTTCCCAAAATAGTGAACGTCTTCCAAAATATTAATATTATAATCCCCTAATCATCTTTGTCATATTAATCAGGAAATCATCAAATTTCTTATTGCATTTGTTGTTGGGACATTTTCTTCTATTTCATGCCATTAACAAAGAAAAGAAAGTACAATTATGGGCTTAAATACTTAGCCAATAATCTGGAAAAGGAACATAAAGCATATAAGGAAATCTTGTAGAATAAAAGTATACCCTAACTTATGATCCCCTAGGTTCCAAACTAGGTTATCCATGATCAAATATTCTTATGTGAATCTTTATTTTATTTTATGTTTGTTCCTTTAGTAATTGTTCATACTAAGCTTGTGAATTTTCCAAAGCATATACCCCGGGAGTGTCGTAACCAAGAGTGTAGCAAAGCCCATTGTCGTGTACCAGTTCTCATTCGAGTCTAGATCAAAGCGGTGTTTTCAAGTTTTACCCCGATGTACATCTGTGCCAGAGCCACCTCTACCTGCTCGTATCCAGACAGGGATGTATTTTCCTGCAACCCCTTACTCAATACTCACCAAAATACCAAGAAGATTTCCTAAATTAAAACTTTTCTATAGTCATCTTCCTAAAGTATTCATATCCTAATTTCCACAAATAACTAAACCATCCTTTGATACCAACTATATCATCCTGCCTTTTATCGCATAAACTTTCATTACATTTTACAAACCAAGGATCTTAAAGGTTTAGTGTCTTTGAAACCAGGAACATAATACATGAAAAAAACCTAAAAGATTATTCTTAAAACACATGAAAGGCTTCATTTTATGTTCATCCTAGGTTCATTACAGCATCTCATAACCTGGGGACATACATCAAAAGAATCGGTGAGCATAAGGCCCAGTAAGGGAAACAAGAGAAACATTTTACATGTGAACTTGAGATACTTCAATAAGGTCATGAAAAGAACTTTAAGGCATGTGAAAGAAATCATGAGGAATATCATAATAAAAATAACGTTTTTCATAACTTGAAGGCATGGCTACGACATTTAACAAAGACAATCATTTCCTTTTCACCATTGTCCATCCCCAAGGTGTCAATAAAAATTACCAAGGTTATTCACCAAGGTATCAATCTAAATGGTCATCTCTAGAGCTGAAGTATTTAACCAAAGCATTGGAGTTCTATCTGGGAGCACCCTTAAATTTTTCTTTATTATCATGTGATCCACATATATCCTCATCAACAATTTCATAAACAACCTATATAGCATAAAATAAATGGGTTTCATTCCAAAATCATAATGTTTTAAAAACTTCTTTAAAGACATGATCATTATGTCACGTAAAACCCACGGAAAAGGAAAGTGGATATTATGTATGTAAATCCATGAATTTAAAATAGAACATTTTGGTATATATTTGAATACCCATTTAGAAGGAAGATCTTTGAGTATTAACTTAATAATATAAAATAATTTGAGAACAAGAGAGAGACATTTGAGACGGAAATTCTGCAGCATAACGACAATGCTTCAGGGATTTAGAAAACATTGAAAAGAGAGGGGACATAGAACACCCTCTCATAAATGATCTAATGAACAGTATATGGACAGAATATAATGAATATAAGAAGATGGTAATGAGATTTGAAATACATACCATATGAAATGAAAAAAACATGGAGGGAAGACAAAAATGAAATTTCACTTATGAAAATTCGGCAGCCTAATGACGTCACTTAAACATCAACCAAAAATGAATTAACAAGATCAAATAGGGTATCTCATCATATGAACATAAGATTTCAGTATGATAGATATAGAGATCATTCCACAACATAATAAAAATAATCTTGAAATACTTGACATGAAAATTGATCATGAAAACGAGAACTGTGAAAGAATACCTTAAAAATTTGGTAGCCTAACGGCGCTACATAAAACAAAAAATTAATTAATTGAATAGATTAAATAGGGTCTCTAATCATATGGAAATATGATTTCAGTATGATAGATATAGAAATCATACCCCAACATAACAAAAAGGAACATGAAATACTTGACATGAAAGTAGAACTTTGAAAAATGATAACGGTGAATGAATCCCTTAAAAATTCGGCAGCCTAAAGACGCCATGTAAAACATAAAAATATTGAATTGAAGAGATAAAATAGGATCTCTCATAATATGAACATTATAGTTCAGTATTATAGATATAGATATCATACCCCAACAAAATAAAAAAGAACTTGAAATACTTGACATGAAAATATAACTTGAGAAGGGTGAAAGAATCCCTTAAAAATTCGGCAGCCTACCGACACCACTTTAACATTCTTAAAATGAAATGATGAGAGAATGAGGGGGTATCTCATCATATGAACATGAAAAATAAAGTAGTATGAATATAAAAGAACATCCACCAACATAAGATCATGCAGCATAAATGAAATGACATAAAAGAGATTACTTGAAAAGGAAGAGGGACGTAGGATCCCTTACCTTAAAACCCATCTCTTAAAACTCAATGGTTGGGACCTTGAGGGATTTTGGGAACCATGAGAGGACTCCTTGGGAGTTAATGAGACCATAGCTTCGTTGGGGGAGATTTGGGAGTGAAAACTAAAGGAGGAAAGGGTGGGTATTTATAGGGAATGTGAGGTGACAAGGCATTAATGGCCAAGGGAAAACTCACAAGTGGTTTTCTCAAAACCATGGGCTCTCCCATGGTATTTCCCATGGAGTTAGGCCACATGGGCCCCCACATAATAATACATCACCTTTTGTCTGCAAACCCTTAAAATATCTCATGACATCATCATGACAGAGTTATGATGTCATTAAACATACCGAAACCCTAAAACTATATTTTTACTATTCACTGAAAATTCAACTTTCTCAGAAAAATCCCAAAACATCACCTTAACCAAATATCAATGCTCTGATTTCAAAAATGAACTCCATTTTATAAAAATAATATTCTAAATATTTTAAATTTATTTTTTAAATAAACACACTATTCACTAAAAATTCATTTTTTTCAGAAAAAATCCCCAAAAATTACAATAGCATAATATCGATGTTATAAATTCAAAAATAAATCACATTTTATAAAAATAATTTTCAAAATAATTTTAATTTAATTTTTAATTTAAAAAACCATTCATGCGAAAAAACTAATACTTGACTAATAATTTATGAAACTGTTATATAACCATTTTATTGAATCACATTACTTAATTAAGGTGCCTCCATTATATTAAAAATTTCTTTAAGTGAGATTACTAATCCATTTGGTCAAATTACTAACCCTAAGCATAAAATCACTATTAATAATTTACTATTCATAAAAAATTATGTAGATCTTATTAGACTATAAATTTCATACTGAACATAATTGTAGAAAACCATTTTTAAAAAATCAGTACGCATTTTTAATTAATTATGGTTTACATAAACATTTTAAAAATATCTTTTCTCTAAAATTAATCAAAAATATGCATAATATATTTATCTGGATATTTAAAAATTCATAAACTTCATCATAAGAAGAAATCAAAATTTTATTCAAAACAAAGGATTACACAAGGCAGTTAAGGTCTCCTTACATAACCCCTTATAACCCCAGCATAGGACCTAAGTGTAAGGTGTGCTAAGGTGAGGGAATCCGAGGGCGGCTCTGCCAACATTGCACGAGTAGTAATTTCTATCACTTTTAACTTCTCATGAAGGTGATTCCATTCTAGATTAACACGATGAAGTTTGGATTTGGTTTGGTCCAAAACAAATCCCAACGGTGCTACCTCCTTCATAAGTCTTGTTAGATGGGCTTCGATCAGTCCAAGACTTCTTGGTTAGACCATCCATTATTCTTTCTATTTTAATTAACCAAGATCATTTGTATTTAGAGACAAATATCAAATTGTTTAGTTTCCAGTAGTCATATTGACCAATGGTCATATAACAGTCAAAACCCAACAGTCTCATTTTTATTATACTGATGTTATCAAATGAAATAGATTTGTTGAGTGTAAAAAATAAAATAACACACAAAATTAGGAAACAAGATTTATTCAAAATTTTGGGTCGTTATAGGATGAGGTTCTCCATTTGTATACACGGGCGATGATATCAAATCCCATTTGAATAGAAGGATGTGAAAAATGGATATCGAATAATAAAAATAAAATATCATTATATTCAATATAAATTATATATTATTTTAGGATTGATGTAGTATATTTATAGGTAGAATAATATAAATGAAACGTGAATGACATCAGTACGAACATATTACACATCTTTGTGAATCCTTCAATGAATCTATTATTGAAAAACATTGGATTATAATATTAATGAATTAGTAAAAAATAAAATATACATATGGTTTTTTAGAAGATATTTGTGGAGGGTGTTTTTAAAATAAAGGGAAAATGTGGTGTGAGAAGAGAGGAGATGGGTTTCAATTTATAAGTGAGGTGAGTTTCACACTTGTAGGTGTTAGAACTACAAAAATATGTTAATGTCACACTCATGGGAATGTGGATAAATATTTGATCAATTTATAAGAAAGTATGAGATATAACACAAATATACTCATCCAATATTATATATAAACTAATTTTTGTTTATTTATCCCATTTTTTTATTTTTACCCATCACCGACCACTTTTATCAGTTACTATTGTATTGTATTTTAAAATCAGTTACTAATGATAATGAATGAAGTCAAGGTAAAAATTATTTTTTAGTATTAATTATTATACATAAAAATAGGTTATATACATTATATTATCAATTTATACATCTGTATGAAAATCAATTAAATATTTGTGTTTAAGATACAATAATTCCATATTTAGTAAAATCTATTTTTTTTGGATAAAAGTGTCTTTAAATTTATTCTATTCAATATTAAAACTGTTATATGAATATTAAAATATTTTATGGAATATATTTTCTAAATATTTATTTAATTTAACACAATAATTTTTTTAAATATAATTTTTATTATGAAAACATATGGTCCACATAAAATGGGTTTTTTGGAAAAAAAATGCTTTTTTTCATTCAAATAATTATATATTAATTTTAAAATAACTAAATACCAGCTAATTAATTTAATAAATATGTAAAAAATATTTTGTCAAAATTTCGATGTTTTTTTTTCACACAGTATAATCCAATATCTATGTCTTAAATGTAATATTTACCAATATTTCATAAATTACATGTCTAGATTTGTTTGAAATCATTATTGCATAACAATAATGTTGTAAAAAATAAAATTCGTTTATTGAAATATATATTAGGAAATATAGATTGGATATATTTCATCCCAGTATATGGATTTATCTATAAAAACTTATTACCCAGACTCATAAAAATGAGAAAAATTATGCTTTATCAAATCATAAGGTTCTCACATAGCTTTCTCAAAATTTTGGTTCCACTAGAATACATTAACTAGGTGTATGGTATTATTCCACAACACATTCAATCTAAAATATTGAATAAAAAACAATTTTTTCACTGGAGAGTGATGATAATAATATTGAATTTTCTAAAAGTTATTTTCACGTGAAGGATTGGGTAATTTCTCTCTTAGGAGTGATTCATGTAAAAATTATTTACGTTACGATAGATTCAATGGAATGACAATGAAATTTGAAACCATCCTAATATGAAAATGAGTTTTTATGGGATTGATATATATAGGTATCATCATTTAATTAATTAAAACTATGAAAAAAATTATTCAAAGGTGATATTTATAGGAATACTTGTTCTATAACATTTTTATCTTAGATATTCCTCATGATTATAACTATATCTTTGGTATTAACACAAAGCTACCATTATTGGTTTCTGAACAAATATACCATTATCTACTATTTCTTTTGTGAGCTTAGGTCCCAATATTATCATTTATCTGATGTGATCCCATCTTATTTTCATTATGGACTTCTTATACTAGTGAGATTCATAAGGATCATTCTAAATACCTTAGTTAAACTAATTTTTGAAAAATAATATCAACCAAATAATTATTTTATCCCAAAAAGTTGTCAAAATAATATGATAGTCCCTCAACATATCATTTTTTAATGATATTTCTTGTATATCCATATATACGAGGATAATATAAACTTTAATTAATATCATCTTATTCAAATACAATTGAAGAATTATATAAGTTATTGATGAAAATCATAGAATCTGATATGATAAAATAGATTTTTGTACTCCATGAAACATTTCAAATTTATAAATTCATATCATATTAATATGATCATTTTAGATATATTATATTATTGAAATTAAATGGGATAAATTCATATGGATATCCAATATTACCCAAATAATATTTACCATTAATATTTTTTGTTGATCCTATGGATGAAGTTATGTTAAAATTTTTCCCATTTTAATTATATAATGAGTAATGGTTATAACATCCCTTTGGAATTCAATAAAATATATATGACTTTATGGATTACCATGTAAAGAGATATATAGTCTATGATATCACTTATAATTTTTTACCGGCATAAATACATTTTTTTATCACTGTGAATCTGCAAACTTCTAGGATCAATAGATTATAATAAAATACAAGATTCATCCAAAATTTCATCATTAAATTTTTGTATTGTCAAGACACTTACTTTTTTATTTAACATTATTATTGTTTCATGATAATGTTCCGACATAGTAAAATTATTCATCATCTATTAAAGATAAAAAATTTCCTTCCAAACATTCTTAATCCTCTCAAGGATGGATGGTTGGGCATACAAGTAAATATGATATGATTTGTCCCCATTTCCCAAGATTTTAGGATTAATCATCAATAAATCCATAATAATTTTAACTCTTTATTTTCTCATCATGGAGAAACGGGTTTGTCCTTTCTAAAATCTAGCCGCAACAACCAATTTCTTCATGGTTTGGTCGTAATGAGTTTAGAATACAAAATTACTAATCAACTCAAATAACTTTCTTTTTTGATTATATAACTATTTATTTTTTAATTTAATATATCATGTTAGTGAAAAATAAATATATGTATTCAAAAAAGGATTTATTCATCAAATGCATAAATATAGCCTATTTATTTTGTTTTCCAAATGAAATCATTGTATATCCCCAATGAAATTACCTTATATAGAAGCCTATAATGTGTATAACCACAATGAAATTCAATCTAATATAACCAAAATTAATTATAATCAGAGAATATTATTTAAAAATGTTTATCTGATCAATCTATTCATTAATATGTTGTACAGAATACTCGATCATTATAATGATACAATAATTTTCTTGATATTCCTTGAATGGATAGATTTTCTTATTTATCTTCTTAAAAAAGAATATCTGGAACCTATATGAAAAACATTGGTGTATAAATAAACAATCAATATTCTCCTTGATTTTCATCTTTAATTCCTACAAACCAAAAAGATCCCTCCTATATGACGTATTGGAAATAATTGTAGTTGCATATAAAAGTTCTATTGTAAACTCAACATCATAATTCATGGGAAGAGTCAAACATCATTAAGAAATTCGTCCATATAATCCAGATCAATCGGAATATCTATGATATTTATTTTATCACTGATCATTTGAGATAGTTATATGTCAATAGTTGATTGTAAGACCTTTAAAATGGATATATCATTAAGAGTAATTTCATTTTGATTCTTACAAGAATATAAAATCATCACCTTATTCCAAATATAATACATGAATACATTTCAAAAATCATTTTGTGTTCTTTATATAAAGAGTTCCAATGTGTTCCCCTAATCTCATAAACATATGCTTGAGGGAGAAAGACATGACTTCAAAGAATCACATTCTTAAAATTTTCTATCAGAGAGGAGACATTAACTTCTGATTTGATCATCTTGCCAATTTTTTTTATAATAACTCACCATTTAATCCTTTAGGCGGTTACATGATTCCCATATTAAATTTTACATATATAAAACAATTTTTCAATCTAGAATAAAATTATAGATTTTACAATAAATATTGTTTGGTGTGGAAACCATTCACCACTTCGTTCACTTGAACAACATCATTAGTTATGATCTCTTGAGATTTACTTTTGTCTCTAGGATTAAAATGATGAAATTTTTGATTGTAATCATTAACCCTTAGAAATTGGAAATTATTTTTTTGATGTTTGTACACATTATAATGATGGAATTAGAATGTTTCAGGCACATTTCGTTTATAATTTTCACATTTCCTCTTTTTGATTGGACTGTTTACATCACATTGACATTTTTTACTCGATGGACTTGTTTTCCTCAACTAAACCATTTATAATACAATAAAATGAAATTTTCACCGAGAATCCATCTACACTTATGACATTGAGAAATAAAAATTTTCTTTTATCTATTTGTTTTCCTATCAAAATTTCATTGAGATTCCAATTTCTCTATTTTCTAAAAAACCATGAGGATATATGCTATATATAATTTCAATTCACATATTTAGATCATATGAAAATATATCATCATAACTCTAAATTTTTAATATGTCCATTATCATTCTAAAACTATTTATAATTATTTTAAATAATTAATAAATATGCTTTTCAATGATGATGATAAAATGAGAACCATTTATCATAATTCCAAAAAAATTCATTGGAGGTATATTTGGATTTATTAACATTTTACTTTGTATATATTATTTCTATCTCTGATTTTTTATTAATAAATAAAGTTCAGTACATATTAATAAATACACTCCTCAACTCCCCTAATTCCAGGGTTTTCATTACATATTCATGCTTCATATTATTCACAAGGACTGACCACTAATCATATCACCTTCCATCGGATAGAATACTAAGGAAAAAATCTCCTGTTATGAGAACTATAGAATAAAAATTATATTTTTATTTACATTGATCTCTTTATTGATATCTAGTTGATCTAGTGACTAATATAATTAAACTATATATTATAAAAAACACATAATGTAATGTTATTCATTCCATGTTTCATTATTATGATAAATATGGTCTTCATTACCACACACAAAAGTATGGAGTTGAGTGAATATAATCACTAGATATTACACCAATCACCCAGTACATTGGTTCAATCAGGAGGAAGGTAATTATATTATACACCATATTAAATTTCAAAATAATGAGATTTGGTCTCTTGAAATGTCTAAATAAATAAATTTATTATTCCAAATAATATATAATAATAATTGTGATAAATTATTTTTTCATCAAAATCTATCATGAGATTTCATAAATTGGAAAATCAATCAATAAATATATAACATATTCACTCTAATCATGATGATGAATGTCTGTCAATTATTCCTATAATGTTAATAGTTCAAAAAGAAAGTGTGAAATAACCATATAATATCTCATGGGATTGTCTTGAAAGGAGCTCCAACAAATACCAACTCATCATACCCCAGTTATGGTCGTGTTAATACCCAATTCCTCCCTTTTAGAATTTTTACCCAAATGTTCATATTTTAAAAAAAATGAGTCACATTCTAGTATCTTTATATGGACCGATTCTATTCAAAAACCACTAATAAATAATTTACCATTTATGTAATATTCTACCGTTATCATTTAATTATCCCCTAGGATGTCTTTAAATTTTAGTGAAAATAATATCTAATAATATTATTACCAACTGTGATTCTGTAAGTTGCGACCCAAGGAAATCATATATAAATATTCCCTCATTTAAAATAATATTCAACACATTTCCCAATAATAAATTCCAATGAACAATGATGTTCTATTTTCCTCAGGTGGGGTGATATATTGTAAAAATACTTAACAGAAAATATTCATCACATCCCATAGGTTTCTTCTCTTGTAGTAACCTTATTTGAAGTTTCATATCTAATACCTTTCATTGAACACTGGGGATAATGGAAACAAATTAAATTGTGGGGTTCGATACTCGGTATGTGTAAGCATTGGGGATATCAATCAATAATCATAAGGGATATGTAAATAAGAATATGGTCGTGAGAGTATATACATAATAAGTGAAAATAATACCAAATAAATCAATGGTCATAATAATAAGTGATTTCATAGGGATCTTTTAAAAAAATATTGAAGTCATAAGACAGTGGAATCATTGATAAGTTTTCAGATACATGAGAACATATCATCAACATAATACATAAATTTTGTTTATAGAAATATGTATATAAAATAATATCCATAATCAAGGATGAATGATGATACAGTCTTAGCTGACTGGGTTCACTATAAATTATATTATTCAATTATTCATGCTTTTCTCCAAATATTATATTATTTGAAATTGACCCTTTTTGAAAAGGGTTCACTCCCCATTGAGGACCTTATTATCTCACGAGACATCCATATTTACCCAATGAGTTCGAGTTATATGTAATTATAGTCCCACACATCACATAATAGAAAACATATATATTTGTGGCATAGTATCGTAAAAGGGTAATGAAATCATTATATCGTAACCTATAGAAAGGAAATGAAGGTCATATATATTTGATCATTTAATAAATATCCTAAAACATGGGAAATAAATTGGTTTTATATATTTTTTAATTGCATATTAATTATCCCTTGGGATGTAAACATTTTCAGGACCCCATAATGGTAGTCTAGAGTCAGTGGTTACCTAATTAAAATGGCCTAATACAAATGGAATTAAATTCTAATGGACCAAAATGAATAATAGTATTCATAAATAGAAATATACCAGAGTATAATTTTACAAAGGAGTAAATAAAGTATAAAAAAAGTTTATTCCCCAAGTGAATTATTATTTACCTATACATAACCCTCTATATGAATCATATTACTCATCCTGGAATCATAGGGAAAGAAACAAAAGAATGTTGTGAGCCCAAGCTCCCTCTAAGGGTATGAGTAATGTGGATTCCATAAGTAAATATAGAATTTTCAATAGGGCAAGTAAAATGACTGAAACACATTCAATATAATCAATTAATTGAGAATAATATAAATAAAATAAATAGGGATTAAATAATTCTATATACCTAATCACATAAAAATTTATTTTTTTTAGCAAAATTTACCTATTTATATTTACACATAGACATAATTGACTAATACCATAAGGGAAAAATTAAGAAATACTATCATTAACCATAGAGTAATGGACTCGTTCCAATACATCCATCATTAATGGTTAATCCCTTAGGTAAAATCAGAAACTTGTAAATCTCTTGAGACCTACCAATTCATCAATGAGCAATAATAGGCCCCACCCATCATATATTTAATCAAATGTACTCATAAATTTATGTGGTGAAAAAAAATAAAAAGAATACATTATAATATATAGAAAATAATGTTAATAATTTTCCAAATCTATAATAATAATAAAACACCATTTAGAGTAATATGGATAATGGTACCAAAATATTATAACCCTAGTCAAACATACAACAACCAAAGGCATTAAAATATATTTTTTTTATAAATGTTTCAAATAATTACTCATAGTAAATTAAATTAATGAAATATATATATTCAATATGATATTTTTGACATTCATCCTATATATTTGATAGTCATAACATAAGTAATAATTCATTTTTTTGCTCATAAAGCTGCTTTTTTCAAAACACAATTCTCCATCTTTTAATGTTAAACATTTTTTAACATTTATTTTCCAATGTATTCATTGTTAATTGTAAAAATTGGTTAATTATTTAATGAAATAATTTAAAAAATATCTGATTATGAATTTATGTAATTTTTATCTAATGTTTTATTTTTAAATAAATATTGAAAAATATAGATTTTTAATTGACAACTGAATTTTCCTAAAATGATTTATAATGAGAAATTATATTTTTAATTACTTTTAATGTATAATTACATCAAAATTATATATTAATAAAAAATATTCCATTTTAATAATATTTATATTCAATTTATAAATAATAAACATAGTAAACATTTGAACATTTTCACATTAAAAGTTGTTTTCCCATCCTATCCATGGGATTAAACTAAATTAATTTATAGCATATATATTATTGAAATTTTGTAGAATGGATTAAATATTTGAAATCAAAATAATTTATTATATTAATTATCATAATATTTTTTTCTTCCATGAAATATCAGTGAATAAAATTACAAAAATAAATTGATAAAGGTGAATATGAGTTTATATAGTTGTTAAACAGTAATCATAATTGGAAAATGTCCTAAATACTCATCAAAAGTCAATTTGATTTCTATATATAGAAAATATAATATATTTTATTGAATTTGGTTCATTTTTGGAGTCCCATGAAGTATGTTAGAAATCACAATATTTTTTTTATCATTTTATAGTTACAAGAATTCCACTCATCCTCCACTATAAAAATGCACAGTCCCCACTCATTTCTTCACAAATATAGATCACATTGCCTCATCCAAAAAATTACCAAAAATTCTCCCAAAATCCCATACATAATTCTATAATATTTACTATGGGATTAAATCCATCCCAATAAGTATTTTGATATAATCCAAATGGAAATAACTAAAAAAGATGAAATGTCAAAAACATGAAATATTGTTTTATTTCTCAATCCACTACCTATATTAAGCTTTAATAATTATTATATGAATACAACATTATAATAAATATAATGATATTTTTTTATCAAATATTTAATACCTACACAGAGACAAACATACACGAAATATGATATACAACCATCATTTGTGAGTAAGGAAGCCTACCACCTCACAAAATGATGTTGTTCGTTATTCCAATACTACCTTTCAAGGTTGAAAATAACAGAATATTTATAGGTTATATACTATATATCTGATTTTTATAATATATTTATTTTACTGTAATTATAATATATAATATAATTTAATTATTTATATATTTTTAGGAATTTTATTACATCATTTGTAGACAAGTAAACTACCACCTCCTTAAAGTTATGTGATCTGGTCAATATTTTCATGGAATTTATAAAAAGTGATTTTAATACAATTATGAGTAATATATGACATAAATATTAATCAATAATTATAATATACATATATATAATTACACTATCATTCTTTTAATATGACATGATAATTGGAACAATGTTCCTGCCTACGTACGACCAACTGTGTCCCTGGATGATATATTTCATTCTGTATCTCCAAACATTTGACATTACAAAAAATATCAATATAATGAATATTTATATATATCATTTATAAATTGGATAACATTTTGGAGATTCTGATATTAAGATCTAAGTTATAGTAACAAAAAACAACATCCCAAAACATATTTGAAGATCAAGATAATTTACAGCCGAAACAATAAAAATGATGAAGGATTATTCATGAATGGGTTATAATATGTTATAATGGATGATATATGACTTGATTTAAATTAATATTGTTCCTTATAAGGTATTAAGAAAACCATTTTGTTGGAGTTTAAATAGCATTCAACCAAAAGAGGGAAAATTGTAATGTGATTTATAGCCCCCCATTTATTTCTACATGACTTATTCCACATTCACAGCTAGTTTATTTTTTATGGGTTATATACAACAATATTCAAGGTTATATCATGAAGTTAATTATTTCCTTGATATTAATAGTTATTATTTGGGATCTCATTTCATGATAATGTTTCAAAAGACACACATGTATTATAAGATTTCATCTAAATTAAGATCCAATTGAGGCTTATTTTTTATTATTCATTATTTAACTATTATATAGTGTATATACAGTGGATGTAACATTAGATTTATTTATTAATTACTAAAAAAAGTTATTTAACTTTTCACTATGAAATATCTCTTCCATGATGATTTAATTAATTATTACATTGTGGTAAAATTTATTGTTGAATCTCAATTATTATTGTGATTGCAAACATTCATATAAAAATAACCATCTTTAAATTAATTTCTCATTTAAAGAGTATTATTTTAATAACCATATTATTTTATGATGTATATGATTATTTCATTAACTGTATACATTTTTACATACAATTCTTATATGAAATGTTATATAATCTACTAGTGAAATATTGATATATCTATATCCTTTACCTAATATGGATATCGGATGAGACAAATTGTTTATGATTTAAATTGATTATTAAATATATGAGGAATTTTTTGGAAATAAAATATTTGGGAAGGAGAAATTTTAATTCATTCCCTCAATGCATCAATAGTCTAATGGGATGAATTTAATTGGTAAATCTTTCTTTAAATTTGATTGAAAGATGTTTTATAATTTCTGGAGGAAACATATTGACAATACTGTAATTTGAAAGGTCTTGAAAACAATAATTTGGGTTTATAACCACAGATCTCAAATATATTTATAATATATATTGTCAGCATCTATCACGAGGATGGATTATGATATTTAAGACATCTATCATTTTTAATTCTATCATTATTGTTATTAAATGATTTTCTTTAAGAATGGAATTCCCATGTGTGGTGTTTTCGAACCCTCAATACATGGTAACCCCCTCCCCCATGAAGAAGTCACTACCCTGAGGTAGAGCCCCAGCCGGGGAAGGATCCATTGGTAGCCGAGAGGGCAGTGCATCATAGAGGGTGACAGCCCAATCAACAATGGTGCGTCAAAGAAATCCATCTTCACATTAGGCCCACCTCATTTTTCCATCCCAATTGAGATCAGGAGACCTAGCAAGATGGGTGGATCCCAGGGGAGAGGCTCATCCTGAATGCGGACTCCTAGGATTCAAACCCTGAACCTCCCAAATAATTGTGTTGTTTTACCACTGTCATTCACCAACCCGCCACCACTGAAGTTCCATTATTGTTATGATACGTTATTATTTAATTAGTTATAATATCAATGGTCTTTTTTTAATAACATTTAGTTACATTTATGTTATTATAAGTTCATATTTCATTGATTTAATATTTATTATGATCTATCCAATTATATTATGGAGGTCATGCTCATTTATTTTCCATTATATGTAGATTATGCTCTTTGATTCACTGTTTATTACACAATACATAACATTTAATGAGGATATTATCTCACCATTATTTTTTCCATTTTCCAGTTTGTGAAGATGAAATATATGAATGAGTTTCGAAGAATCAATTTATTATATTTTTTATGTATCATTTTTTATTTAATTTTCTAAATGTCAACAACTAGGATCACATTTATAATCTGGTATTCCAAATCATCTAAATAAATTAGTCCTTTTGGAATTGAGTCTTATATCTATTCCAATGTATTATCATAATCCATCATACCAAGGATACTTGGTTCGAGGATTTATAGTTTGTATTATAGGAATTGAATTAAAAATCATGTAAAATATATTTCAAAATAATAATAAAGAACATAACCTTATGATAAATTTTTATGACATTTATAAGAGACCCTCCAAAATAATCCATGTTTATTAATATAATACTAAATAAAAAAACATTCATCAATTTATGTTACTTATTTAAATATTTTTTATATTATTCAGTTTTTTACATAATGATATGACCTATTGTATTGTATATCATCATTATCAAATAGATCCAAAATGAAATAATCAGACCATCCCCAATTCACTTCATCTAAATAATATGAAGGATTATATATTTTATGGTCATTTTACAATGTTTCAAAGGCAACTACTCACCCAAAAAGTCTCATCATACATGAAAACAACATCATGTGCTAATGAGAAAAAAATTGTATTTTTATTATGGATTTAGAGGGAAGAATGTAAATAATATTACAGATTAGAGAATGATTGAAAATTGAGTAAAGTAAAATAAGATTTTCCCCCAAGTCATATTTATGAAGAAATAGCTCTACGAAGATCAGTAATATAATTGTAATTTTTTATTAGTGTGTAGATTTGGGTCACCATGCCAAATAATTAAAAGGGATGAATACAAATCATACAGTTCATTGTTAAAATTATTTGGATATTGGAAACTATGAAAATTAATTCCCAAGTATCATGTGACTATTAATCACAATGAATCTAGGGGTTCATGGTCATGATCTTAATATTGATATATACAAATTTGAATGAATTATTCTCTTCTATATTTTGACCATAAAATAACGTTATGAAAATATGATATAAATGAAATCCGAGTAATACGTATTATTGATTATATAAGGATTGTACTGTATACTTTTTTCATTATAATTTCACATCGTATAATGAAAAGTATTGATTACTAAGAAAGTTGATTCCATGAAAAGTTGATCTTCTTGAAAAAAATGGATTTATAGAATAAAAATCGCTATTTTGATCCGGATTTTTAGATAATGATTTTAGGTCAAATAGATTATTGTTATTGAAATATTAAACATTATATTGCTGGCTACATGGTACCAATTAATGATTTTATGACAATGTATTTTATGTTATAATTTTTTGATTTTATAATATTTTTTTATTTATGGAATATATACAATAATAAATGATTTAAATATGTAACATATAAGCATTCTTGAATTCAAAAATATTTTATTGTAATTGATTTTATTTCCAAATTTCAATAAAATAAATGATAACGGTATTCACATTTTTTGTTTGTGACAATAAAGATTCAATTTATGTTGTTTGATAAGTACTGTTTTTGGTAATTCAGTTGATTTCATTATAATGTTATAGATGATAATCTTTTGGAGAGGTTAATAGTTCATGAAATAGCTTTAACTATTCATTGGATGAGGGTTTAGATATTTATGAATTACATCACCAAATTATATAACAAATTCTAATAGAAGAACTATAAATTTTTTAAAGGGTATACGAAAGGAAGTGATTTTTCTTAAAAAAATGAAATGTATCTGGTATGTATATTTCTTAATATTCTTAGAGAGTGAAATAATTTCTCAAATTCAGGAAATACGGATTTCAAACGATAAATGATATCCTATCTTAATCAATTTTTATAATATCAATGAACCCTATATAGAATTGTGGTCCTTAACATTATCTGAAAAACTTATTTTCTTGTGATATTTTTTATCACTCCCTTTTACAACATAATATTAATATTTATCTTCCATGGTAATGTTTTACCTAATGTTCTCCAATTAGAAAGCTTAGTTTTGTAGTGACCAGAAAAATTTCCATTCAAAATTATTAAAAATATTTATTTATAACCATATGTTCTATTAGGGGGTTCAATCAAAAGTATATTTAAATTTAATACTACAGATTTTCTTAATGATATTTGAATTGTGCGGATTTCATTTCCTTAATATGGAAGGAATGTAATTCCTCAACAATAAAAAATACATATATTTTCTAATAGATTATATTAATAACAAATGTTGAATGATGTAAATGAAAAATATATATTTAATTAGTTAATTTTTAGTTTCTATGAATTGTTCATATAGGCATAAGATGAGAATAAACTGAATTTTACCCTCGAAAAGATGTATTTTTATATAGCCAGTTTTCCTTTTATTAATATCAAACTAGTTTTATATTATTTTTTTGAAACTTTTTAAAAATATTTAAGAAAAAATATCTTTTTTTAATATAAAAAAAATATAACTTAGTTTTATTTTTTAGGTTTTTAATGATGTTAAATGTTTTTGATGAATCGATAAAAATAGAATTTTAATAAAAAACAAAACTTTCACCTAAATAATTTATAGTGTAAACTTATATTAATAGTTATTTTAAAATTTTTATTGGAGTAATATTTATTATTTTCATTAAATTTATGTATTTAGAATAACATTATAATTCAATTTAAATATAATAACTATATGGACTTTCCAATATTCTCACTTTAGATTCTCATTTTCTTATCCCGTCTATGGGATTATGTTTATAATAATTTCATACACGAATTTGATTGGAATTTAAAAATATAGATTAACTATTTGGAATAATAAGAATTTTTATTTATTAGACAGCTGAACATGTCTTTTGACAAAAAAGTTCTACTGAATGAAATTAAAATAATTAGAGTGATTAGGGTGAAAATGAGATTACATAGTGGATAAATCATAATATTTAAGTGAAAATGACCTATAAATGTGTACAAAAATAATTTTCCTACAATTTTTAATCCATATACTCTATTTTATAGAATTTGTTTCATTATTTAGAAAACATTATATTAGGGATTCTTCCTAATAATATTTACTGTTTTATATTTACAAGAATGTCACTCCTACTCCACTATAAAAAGGCATTCACCCCCTCACTTATTCTCACCTCTAAAAAACATTGGACTGTCAATTACCTAGAAAAATAATATTCCAACATCCATAGATTTGTCTTATAAGCCTATTATTTGGACTAAACCGAAAAAATAATTTATTTTGGTATAAACTAAAATAAGTTACATTAAAAAGAGGCAACATTCTTCAATGAGATATTTTGGTTTATTTCATTATCCACACCTTCAGTTATTATTATATATTTATTATATAATACCATAATTATCATATATATAATCATAATTTCTTGTATTAAATGTTTGAATTACACCTACAAACACATCCATCATATGTGATATATAATCAGTGTTCAAAAGTATCGTGGACTACCACATCATGATCTTATGTCGGTCATTCTTCCAGTGCAACAATTAAATATTGGTAATATTGATTATTTTTAATTTAATATTATATATATATATATTATAATTTATTTATTCTTTATTTATCTTATATAATACATACCTTCATGATTTATAATCTTTTGGAATCTGATAACATTGTTTATAGACTTCTAGAACACCTCCTTCTCAAATAGTTCAGATTCGTTCATACATTACATATAAATATTGAGGATGGATTTTATAAACACATAAAAAAATTATGTAAAAAATTTTATACAATTATTATAATATAATTATATAGAATCAACTCTTCATTATTTTAATTTGATATGAAAATTGAAACAATGTTCGAAGGAATAGAGGGCCTACCATTTCCATGAACAATTTATTTTATTTCCCATCATTAAAATATAAGAATTAATATAAATGAATAAATACATAATACATATATATATATATATAATATTTACATCATGGATTACATTCTAGAGATAATGTATGTAACATCAACGGTAAATAAAGAAATAAGATATTTTCATACTTATTAATATTTGTGAATTAATTATTAATTTTACTTTAAAGGGGATTCAATGTTCTATGACTTACCTGATATGAAACAAGGGGTTTCTTTGAACTTTAATATTACACACAATGCTGATTGATACTGGAAAATAATAATATAATATTATATTAAATGGTAGTTAACGACTTGTCATCATATTGCATTGAATGAATAGAACGTACTACAAAAAGATTAAACATGTATACAAAATGTTTTAACATTTATCCAATAAAGGATAGAGGCTTAACTTGTGAATGAATCTACTTTTAAGCCTAAATACTCTAATATTCTATAATAGGTCTATTTACCTCCTTTTGTTGGTGAACCCTCAATAAATATAATTATTGACAATTTTATATGTTCTATTTGAAAAAATTAAATTATACTTTAGATTTGGGACATCAAAATTTACTTTCGATAAAATTTTGCTATTTTTCATATAAAATTCATTTTTAATGAATAGTGAAAAATACATCATTTTAATTCAAAAATGCATTTTAGTATAATTTATTTATATGGAAATATTACCTTTATAATTGGTTTTAAAGTGTAATTAAATTCTATTCTTACCATTTAATCCAATTTTGGTCATTGGATGTAATTTCACTTTAAAATTTGGCATAAACTAATGTCAATCTTTTGATAGTTATTATTTTTAAAAACACGGTTTTCATTACAATGGGATTCAATTTTAAATTAATTTCTACCACTTTGGTGTTTTTATATTGTTAAAATAGACATAGTTTTTGAAATTGGAATATCCAATATAGCATATGCATAATTTTGTGTATTTTTTTTGAAAAACATCCATTTGTGATAAATAGTGAAAACACTAAGTAGCAATAAAAATCAGAATTCGTCACTAAAATGAAATTTTACGACTTATGTGAAATAAATTTTGAAAATACAATATACAAGGTTTTTGTTAGTATGTAAAATGTGTTTCAATATAATGAAAATTGTTTTTGATGTCTAGTAAATTTTGACTTTTATTTACCGTAGCTAAAGGTAAATATGGTAATTTAAGTAAAAAAATATAATAAAAATATTAAATTAGCCTAAGTTTTGTCATCATATTATTGGTTGATACATGTAAAACCATGGTAATACTTGGGTTTTTTTAAAGGACCCCATGAGGCACTTGGGAGTGATAATGACACTTTATATTAATTAATTAAAAGTATTAAAAAATTATATAAACATATATCTTAAAGTAAATAAATTCTTACAATCGGATATATAATTTATCTCTTCAACTATAAATATTCATTTTAATTCTAATAAGGTTTCATACTCTATATTATTTGTTTTATAAATTTTAGTCTTTATATAAATTAAATTATTTATAACACCATAATGATGCATTGTTTACCTCATTAATTAATGATTTAACTTTGTAAGATTATAAATATTAAAAGAATATACTAAATAAGTAAAATTCTTATTGTATGATTTCTTTTCGAAAAATTGTCCTATTATATTAATCATTTGTATGTTTTAGACTTTTAATAACTGAAAATCATTATATAATAAGATAATATTTTCATATAATCCCATATAGCCCCTCCCCCTTATAAAAATCCCTCTAATATATCCAATTACTCACACCTATGAATCCCCTTTGATTGTCCAACCTCTTAACAAATAATATATCATGTTATCTCTCTTCCACCAAGAACCCTTACCATATGATGAAGTCTCTTCCAGATATTGTTTTGATTCAAACCAAAGGTAGTTACCCAATTTAAAGGTTACATCTTCTCTTATGTTCTTTTCAAATATTTTACATCTCAAAGCCCCTAAACTCTTTTTATTACATTATATTATAAAAAAGTATTTTCAATATACTAGGTTGTTTTTATGATATTTAATCTAACTACACATACAGACACCTATGTCTAATGCTTAAAGAACATACTATTTATGTGGATGGAGAAATACTACCTTTTGATACGATGATTGTTAAATCTTATTATACAACCTTTTGTGGTGGCTATTATGATGGCACTGTATATATATTTGAAATATATTATATTTATATTGTGTCTATAATTTTTTTTTCATTTATATCATACCATTTCGGATTCCGTAAAGGGTAAATGAGATAATTTCATTTGAGAAAGTGCTAACTATCACCCCCTCAAAGTGATATGATTTATTTCTTCCATACATAGAATGTATAAAAGATATAATTACTGAAATTATTTATGTTATTATAAAAAAAATTATAATATACATATGTATCATTAATAATTAATTCAATTAAATATGAAATATAAATAAAGGTAGCGTTTATGCGTAACTACGGATTACCATCTCAACGAATTATGTATTTCATTTCTTACCTTATAATTTTATGTACTAGGATAAATATATATATATATTAAATATATATGATATTTATGATATCTAAATAATTAATATCATTATGTAGATAATGAAATTTTGACCACATGAAAAACTTGTAATTATAAGAAGTTCATTTAGGAATCAAGTACAAAATATCAACAAAATGACCATTATAATCTTAAATGGTTACATAAAATTTATAACATGGTAATAAGTGATATAAATGATATTAAAAACTTGAAAAAGGATTTGAATAATGTATAAATTAACTTTATTCTATTATCAGGGAGAATAATGAATGAACAGGTCACGTCGGACACGAGATAAGAGACTTCATCTCCATCTACTTTCCGTGAAGCCTATGTTGATTTATACATAAATTTCATTTATACAGTGTGTAAACAAATTTGAATTTTTATTTCATTCAATGTGAATCCTTTTCTACAAATCGTTTTACTAAACAAAAAAAGTAATGTTTCTTTTTAACATATGTGATGACAATTACCTTTCCACAACCGTGAGTATTATTTGATCTTTGGATTTCATGACAAGCTGTAATGTTTTTAAATGAAACATAAATAACATATAATCTTTTTACATTTTTTGGTACTGAAAATTGTTTTGTTAATTTATTGATTATGTCAATCTATTGAAATGATATATTGTGATTGCAATGTGGAAATGTAATAATTCTTTAATGCTTGTGTTATTTGTTATGAACATGTTATTGTTCTTGAGAATTTTTCATGTATATCGGAGGTTCCGTGACAAACCTAGTGTAGGTGAGCCCAAGATTGATCTCTAGTGCATTGGGTAATGTGACAAAGGTAAAGGATAATGTTTCTCCTAAGAGATTTAGTGAATATACTGTGATGGGGATTCTAAAAGAAACTCCCTACATAGATATGAAATCTATAATGTAATTATGATATGTATATGACAAGTTACCTTTATTATTTATTTTTTCTATGTGTTATTCATAAATAAAATGGTTTCATGAGGTATGTTAAAGATCTTATTCTTTGTATGTATTGATTGAATAATGTTCTCTTTATTTATTTAATAATATTTCTTGAGCTATTAATGTTCTTCCCATTTTTTTAATGGATTATCAATGGACATAGATATGAATTGTATCAATAATGTGATGAAGGAAAATTAATGTTGTATAAAACATGGAACTAGACATGACTCTTCTTTTCAAAAGTTTTATTTTATGAAATAAAATGGAAACTGAGTAAAAGTGTCTACTTTGTAATTTTTGAGATGTAATAGTTATGACCTAATCCTCTAAAACACTACTCTTAAAAAGACCCTCAATGTGAATTATTCATTTAATTCAAGATTATGTAATGTTTAAAGGTTGGGTCCTTATATTTGGTATCAGTGGTCAATAATTCAACATTAAGAGTTATAATATTGTTAAATTAATATCCATAAATTAAATAATGTTAATATTGGTATGATAATTCATTTATAGGTTAACATGTTGATTCGCCGAAGATATTTATGTGTTCATAATGGTTTTTCGTGGAAGAAAATAAGGAATTTATGATTGGGCGACATCAGGAAGAAGATAACCTTCCAAATCTGCAATCTATGTTGGTCATAATTGGAAGTGATATTTTTGTTACAGTGATGGAAAAGTTGACTCAAGATATAAATTGTTGTGGTATCCATGAATGAGATCATCCAGATCAACCACAGAGAAATATGTATGTGGTTGTTCATTTCATGAGTCAGGATCCCCTATTATTCAAAGGATGACCCGGTGCTTCTTTAAGGGTGGATTGAAGCACCGAAGATGATTTTTGATGTCTTGTGGTGTTCAAAACATCAAAATGTTACCTCAATTATTACCGATTTAAAGGTTAATTCGATCAGTGGTTGTCGATTGTTATAATTATCAAGGATAGTGAGGAGATTGATTCTCTTGAAAGGGATGAATTCAATGGTATGATTCTTGAAAATTATATCCCAAAGGTGGTTCATTTTAGGATGGGAAAAAAATTCCTAGAATGGAGGCTGAAGGATGAATTAGTGGCTACTTATGAAGAAATATTCACTCGACTGGAAAGGTATGATCCAAATTTCATACGAGATCTTGATAGTAAAATGAACCATTTTTACATGGGAATAAAGCCAATATACATAAGGGATTTAACTTCTCAAGAGTATAAAAAATATGAAAAACATGATTGATTGGCGGAGAAGGTGGAAATATAGTTTTTTGATGATCATGTGTTCATTTAAAAACAATAGAATAAAATTTCAAGGTGGGAGATGAAATAAAAGAAAAATTCAAAAAAGTATGATGGTATGAAACTGAAGCTTACTATTTATGAAAATTGTGGTAAAATTATTGTTGTGGAATGAATTTTGAATTATATTAAGTTCTACCGATGTGGTAAAATGGGGCATAAGGTGCATAAATGCATTGAAAATTTATTAGAGTAATAGTATGAAAAAATATTATTTTCATTCAGTAAAATGAATTTTGTGCAATAAAATGGGACATTATGAAAATGATTCTCCAAACGAAGAACTCACTAGAGGGAAAGTCGATCAACTACATGCAGAATGGGGTGGTGAAATACATTCAACAACTTCATCATATGTTGTGCCAACAAATGAAGTAGTATCAACTACACTATTTGTTTGTTCAGATTATAAAAATGTGTTTTTTGAATTAAGGTCTACTCATTCATTCATTTCTATGATGTATTCTAGTAAATTGGAAATTCCATATCAATATATAAATCTTGAACATACGGTAAAAACTCTGGGTAAAATTTTGATACAAAAGGAAATTAAAAGAACTTTCCTATCCCTATATGCAAAAAGAATCTATCTGCAAACCATATTGTTTTGTCTCTAGTAGAGATTCATGTAATTTGGTGTATGGATTGGCCCTCTGTTTATCATTCTAATATTTAATGCATAGAAAAATTGGTTTCTTTTAAAAAATATTAATAATTTGTGTACAAGAATGATCCCTTACTTTTGATTACATATCAGTTATCTGAGAAAGTATTAAATGGTGGAAATTATTCTTACCTTTCATATATTGTTCAAAATAAAGGAAATGTTCATACTAATAATATGCCAGTGGTAAATTAGTACCATGTTGTTTTTCCTGATGAGTTTCCTGTTATTATAACTGATCGAGATGTTGATTTAATATTAACTTGGTTCTTGATGCTAATCCAATTTCCATACCTCTAATATAATGGATCAAACTGATCTTTCAGAGTTAAAGAAGCAATTGAAGGAGTTATTAGAAAATGGTTTCATTGTACCTATAACATCATCGTGGGGTGCTCCTGTCTAGTTTTTTAAAATTAAAGATGGTTCAATGATACTTTTCATTGATTCTAGAGCATTGAATAACATCACCATTATGAACAAGTATCCTATTGCTCATATCAATGATTTTTTGGATCATCTCTAGGATGATCAGTATTTTTCCGAGAATTATTTGATGTTCAAGTATGATCAGTTGAAATTAAATGAATCAGACATTCTGAAGACCACATTTCATAATAGATATGGCCATTATGAATTTGTATTTATCCCATTGGGATAACCTAAGTACAAAATGTATTCATGGATCTTTTGATTATAATTTTCTGAGAGTTATTTGATAAGTTTGTGGTTCTGTTCATTGATGATATTTTTGTTTATTAGATATGTAAAGAGGACAATGAATGAAATTTAAGGGTTTTGTTTCAAAACAAAAATATATATATGAGAAATTCAGCAATTATTTGTTTTGTTTACAACAAATTTAATTCCATGGACACATTATTTCAAAAAATGTAATTACTATGTATCCATCGAAAACCAAAGTTGTTTAAGAATTTCCATGACCCATAAATATAACTGATATCCAATGTTTCCTTGGTTTGTAAGGTTATTACAAAAGGTTTTTTGATTATTTTTCATGGTTATCTAGCCAAATAACTATGTTAACTCGAAATGTTTTGAAGTAAATTTGGACAAAAGAATGTGATGATAATTTTTTGGAATTGAAAAGAATATTGGTGAATGGTCTTTTATTGTAAATTCTTTTAAAAACATTGAGTTTGTTTTCTTCAGTTATGCTTAGTTGAATGGACTTGGTTGTGTTTTTATGCAGAATCATCAGGTAATTTCATTTGCTTCACGTCAGTTGAAACCTCATGAGTTAAATTACCCTACACATGATATCCAATTAGCTGCTATTATTTTTTCTTTAAAAATATGGAGGCATCATTTTTATGTAGTAAAGTGTGAAATATATACTAATAAAAAAATATTTAAGTATATATTCACTCAAAAATAATTGAACATGAGATAGAAGAGATAGAGGGAAATAATCATGGATTATGATTTCACAATTCATTACCATCATTGAATGGAAAATAAAGTTGAATATACGTTGATTCAAAAATGTAATTCTACACTGAACATGGTATGTTTGGAACAAAATAATTTGACTAAATATTTGATGAACTTTGGAATCGAAGTGGTTGGGGTAGGAAATTTATCTATTTTGTTTCAGGTGTCCATGTAATCAGCTTTATCTGATAAATTTAATCATGCACAGAAGGAAGTATATGAGTTGAAGAAAAAGGAATTGTTGTTTTATAAGGGTATGTTTCTTGATTTTAACATTGATAATTATTTTATTTTGAGGTTTTGGAAGAGATTTAGTATTCCTTCTGATTCATAGTTGAAGAAAGTGTTATTATGTGAAGCGCATAGTTCTCTGTTTTATGTTAATCATGGAAGTACAATGATTTACATAGATTGTCTAAATTATTTCTTATATGATGAAATGAAAAGAGATATTTTCTGATTTTACTATGAATTTTTTGAATTTTCCTTTGGTTAAAGAAAATAAATAGTTACCAAATATTATTATTTAGTCTTGACCAGTGCCAGAGTGGGAATGGGAAAATATTTCCATGAACTTCGTTTTGAGATTACCAAAGACATCTAGAGAGAATAATGAAATCTGGGTAATTGTGGATTGATTGAAAAAATATACACATTTCTTTTCTATTTGATATACTTTGTCTCTATATCATCTTTCTAGGTTTTATATTAGTGAGACAATTAGGTTTCATGGAGTTCCCTTATCCATTGAACTTGATTGTGATCTGAAGTTTACTTCTAACATCTGTAAAGGCCTTCATATGTCATTGGGTATTGAAATAAATTTTAGTAAAACATATCATCCTAAATCGGTTGGGAATGTAGAAGGAAAAAATCATACCATAGAAGATATACTACATTCATGTTCACTGGATTACTAGAGAAGTTGGGACCAACATCTTTATTTGGATGAGTTTTTATATAATAATTATTTTCACTACCGAATATAGATGGCTCCATTTGAGGCATTATATGGGAAGTGGTGTCGAACTCCAACTTTTTAGGATGAAGTAGGTGAAAGGATGTTGATGGGACCAGAATTGATAGACGAGATAGAAAATAGTTTAGTTGATTCAAAATCACTAGAGAACAGCTTAGAGACGGCATAAAATTTATGAGGATAACTGGAGGATGGATCTCTCTTTTGAGGTAGGATATCATATATTTCTCAAAGATTCTCCATGGAAAAGTGTGATGTATTTTGGTAAGAAGGGAATGTTGATTTTGTGGTTAATTGGACCTCATGATATTTTGGAGATAGATGGATGATTTTCCTACTGAGTGGTTTTATCTCCAAGTTTATCTCAGGTATATAATGTTTTTCATGTTTCAATGTTGAGAATGTATATTCCATATCCATCTCATGTTTATAGCCTAGAGGTAGTTCAGTTGGATGATAATCCATCTTATGAGGAACAAGCAGTCCACATTCATAACTGAAGATACCATGTGTAGCAAAAAAAGGAAATTCAATAGGTAATGGTTTTGTGAAAAAACCATATGGTTGAAGAGGCAATATGGGAATATGAAAATTCTATTAGGGATAAATCCCCCCACTTATATGAAAAGTAAATAAAATTTGTTAGGACATAATTTCCAAAATGGATAGGGATACAATATCCCCGAAAAATAAAGAATTATTATATTATCGTACTTATTAATATTTTATAATTAAATATTAATTTTACAATAAAAGTGACTCTATGTTTGATGGAATACCCGATACACTACAAAGGGTTTCGTTGAATTCTAATTATACACACAATGCTATGTCATATGGAAAATTAATATTATAATATTATATTAAATGGTAGTGAATTCCTATCCATTGAAAAGGAAGGATTGAATAGAACTAACTACAATATTATTATACATGTTTTTTAATTTTTTATATATATATCCAACACATATTAAATGCTTCAAATGAGAATGAATTTAATTTTAAGCATAAAAACAAAAATATTCTTTAAAAGGTTGATTTACCACCCATTGATGGTAAACCCCCATTAAATCTAGTTTTCATCACAAAATTATATATTCTATTTGGAAAAATAAAATTATTTTTTAGAATCGGGTCATCAAAATTTATTTTGAGTGATTTTTTGATATTTTTTCGATAAAAATCATTTTTAATGAATATTAAATATACAACATTTTAATTCAATACGGCATTTTTATATAATTTAATTATTTTTTAGATCATATTTTTTTGGATTTAATGTGTAATTTTATTTTATTTTTACAATTTAATCCAATGTTGTTCATTGGATGATATTTCACTAAGAAATTGGACATAAACAAGTGTCAATATATAGATTTTTATTAATTATTAAAGACACATTATTTTTTGGACCATAAGAATTAATATAAAATTAATTTTACTACTTCTGGGTATTGAATTTGGTAAAATATACATCATTTTTGAATTCATAATATAAAATATAGCTTTGGCTGAATTGTTTGTGTTAGTTTGAAGTACATCATCTTTTTTATGAATTGTGAGAACACTATGTTGTAGTTAAAAAAACAGAGTTCTTCTTTCAAATGAAAATTTACCGCTCTTGTGAATTGAATTTTGAATTTTTGACATATATTGTTTGTATTAGTAGGTAAAATATGGTTCCATAACAAGAATTTTTTTTGTAAATAATGTCTTTTGACTTTTATTTACCATGGTTAAAGGTAAATAGGTAATTCAAGGTAAAAAATAAAAACATAATAATACTAAATTACCCTAGAATGTGTCCTAATATTATTTTTTGATAAATTTCTAGTCAGGGGAGGTCAATTTTTGGACCCTATGGTGCCACATGGGAGAGATAATGACACATTACATTACTTAATTTAAATTAATGACAAAATTGTCCTAAACATATATATTTTGGTAAATCAATTAAGAAATGGGGTTATATAAGTTATCTTTTAAACTATAAATATTCATTTGAAAGATCAAATGATTTACAAAATCATGTTTTTTTTTAATTTTTAGGAATCAAATAAATAAAACTATTTATGACACAATATTGATGTTGTCTTTACCTCATTAGTGAATAATTTAAATAAACAAGATCATAAAAATGAAAATAATATACAAAAACTATCCAATTATTTTTTGATGATTTTATTTTAAACAATTTTAAGCTTAAATTCCACATTAATGTGTTTTAAACCTTTTGAAACTGAAAATCATTATATAATAAAATACTACTTTCAACCATTCATAAAGAGCATCTCCTCCTCCTTATAAAAATCTCTCACCTCTAACAAATTACACACACCTCTCATTCCCCTTGTCTCATCCAAACAATGCTCAAATAATCTCTAAATATCCATACATATCTCTTATAAGCCTTACCTTAGGCAGAAGGCACTTTAAGAAATCTTATTGGTTCAATCCAATGGAAGTTACCCAATTTCAAAGGTATTGTATTCTCTTCCGTTATTTTGTTTTATTTTACATCTTCAAACCCCTAAACTATTTTTATTAATTTATTTTATAACAACACAAGTATACTCAATATAATAGTTTGTGTTTATTAGAATGATTTAAATTACACATACACACACCTCTGTCTAATGGGTATATTTCATACAGTTTCTGTGGGCGGCGAACTACTACCTCAGGAAACGATGATTGTTCAATCTTCAGATACCACCCCTTATGTTCAACATTATAATTGAAATTTATTTATATGTAATATATGTAATATTTATATTTTCTCTATACTTCTTTATTTTTCATTTATAACACACCTTTATGGTTTCCATAATGGGTAAACACGATAATTTCATTTGAATAAGTGTTGACTACCCCCCCCCCTTATGTGATATGACTCATTGATGCCATACGCGGAAAGTATAAATGATGAAATTAATGAAATTTTATAAAATAATAAAACGTAATTAGAATATACATATGTATCATTATTTTTTCATTCCATTAAATTAAAAATAAAAATGAAAGTAGTGTTCATTGTTACATACAGCTTACTATCTCCATGAAAAATGCATTTCATTTCTTACCTCCAAATGTTATGTACTATTATAAATACAAATATATTATGGATATATATGATATATATGATATCTAAATCATGAATATAATCCAGGATATTATTTAATTTTTATCACAGGAACAACATGTTGTTATAAGAAGTTCATTTTTGACTCATATACCAAATATCAAAAAAAACAGCCATTATTATATTCAATGATTAAATAATGATTATAACATATTAATAAGTGATATAAAAAGAATATTAATTTTCAAAAAGGTTTTTAAGAAATACTAAATTTTCTTTAGTTTATTATCAAGGATAATAAAGAAAAAATGAGTCAATTTGGAGACAATGAAAGGGACTTCGTCTCAATCTCCATTAATTGAGGAATATTTTGATTTATAACAATCATTCGTTTATATGATGTATAAGTAAATATTATTTTCATTTCATTAAAATGGAATAATTTTATACAATTATTTTTACTAAATTTAAAAAAATGTTTCTTGTTAACATACACGGTGACAATGACCTTTCCGCCGACACAATTATTATTTGATCTTTGGATTTCTTAACAACCAGTAATTCTTTTAAAATATAAATAATTACCAAATACTGTATTAACATATTTTGTTATTGAAAATCGGATTTTAATGGATTGATTATGTCAATATTAATAAATGATATATTTTGATTGAAATGTAGAAATGTTATCTTTCCTTTTTTGTTTGTGTTATGTGTTAATAATATGTTATGGTACTTGGGTATTATTTAAATATATGGGTGGTTCCATGATAAACATAGGGTGAGTAATCCCAATATATCTCTCCAATGAATTAGGTAATGTGATGGAGGTAAACGATAATGTTTCTCCTAATAAACTTATGAAATATACGGTGATCGGTATTCCAAAGGTAACTCCCTATGTAGCAGTGAAATCTACAACGTAAGTTTGATATTGATGCCCAAATACACCTTTATGATTTATGATTTCTATGTGTTATTCATAAATATTATGATTTCATGATATTTCTTAATGATCTTATGCTTGGTTTTTATTGACGAACTTATGTTTTCTTTCTTTGTTTTATTATCCATACTGAGCTTTTTATGCTCATCCCGTGTTTTTGAATTGTTTTATGGCTGACATAAAGATAAATAAGGTCAAGGATGGGATCATGGAAAATTAATTCTATCTAAAACACAAAAATTGACAAGACTCATTTTTTTCAAGAGTTTTTATTTTATGAAAAAATGGAAACTGAGTAGAAGTGTCAACTTTGTAATTTTTGAGATGTAATAATTATGAAGAAATTCTCTAAAACGATACACATAAGAATATCCTAAATGTGAATTAAAAATTTAAATCATGAATGTGTAATGTTTTATTTATGGGTCCTTATAAGGTAATCATGACCTATGTAATAGAAATTGAAATAACAAGTCAAAACATGCACACAATCACGGTAATTAAAACCATAAACGATGAAAATGAGGATGGGATATCCATGACAGGGCTAAAATATGTTATGATGGACTATATATTACATAAAAAATATTAATATGGTTCATATATAATTTAATGAAATGATTATAACTATATCATCAAGCCTTGGTTTCCATTTAGTGGATCCCAAAGATGGTGGCTACAAGACTTAATACGCCTCTCTCTGAACACTAGTGGACTTCCACTAGTAGTGAAGTCCTAGGGTGTGTACATAGAGAGATTATTCCTCCAATTGATAATATTTTATCCTATAAATATATATTTATGTAAAATAGAATATGTAGACACTATATAAACATAGCAGTAACCCATCGTAGAGGAAGCAATATCAACCGATATAAAACTATAGAACAATAATATAAAAACATTATAGATTATAAAAAACTATTGGAAATGAATAAAAATAGAATATATAGAATATTATTAAGTAAATTCATGTACTATAATTAAATTTACATATATATAAAGGGGTACATGCATATATAACATTGTAAAAAGATATAAAAACATGGAAAAAAGAAATACTACTACCGTCATGATAATTAGATGGGTACCTTGATCCCACAAAATATAAAATATAATACAATCATGCATCATACGATGTAATATTCCCATTTTAAATAACATCAATAATGATGACTTTATGGGTGAGATATATGGCCTAAGAACAGTGTGATATGTAATCCCATAAATTCACCAAATACACTGTCTAGATTAATCCATTTTTGGATGTATAATATATACTCAATTAAATTTATATTAAATTAAATAAATGAGTAAATAATGAATTACGCTGGAGTGGGTACCATTTAGTACACCCATCTATTTCAATTTATTCATCATAGGACATTGAATATAAACCAATGGATCCAGCAAATGTTTGACAAGTGAGATAATTTTTAAGCTGATGGACTATGATAAAGATTGTCATTGGACTTTCAAGATACATCCATGTGATTTAAATTTCAATGATTCACTTAATATTAAAAACCATTTTATCTGCATTAATTAAATTAACATCTCTATAAATTATTTAGAGTCCTCATGTTCTCATGAACATGAACTATACGATAATTCCAAATATTACTCTAGGGGGCCGTAATATTTCCATTTCAAAGGTATATCATTCTAGGGTAACTTGTAATGAGTTCCAATGTTCTGTTCTTGGCTTGGTATGAATACAATATGAACTAACCACAATGTTCTTCCCTGATGTTGTAGGTAGGGCCCCGGGTCTCTCTCATGGCATGGTACAACCATAGAACCACTGGTCCTAGACACGATAACACTTATATGGAATTGTTGTCAATCATATTGATACAAAAAAATAACTCAAAGTGATGCATTCCCTGGAATATCCTTTTTTACCATCTATGTGTTGAAAATTTATTTACAAATTCTAGTTATGGAATGATGAGCTTGTCCATTGTGTCCTTAATTCGGAACACATTATCTCACCCATGGTAGAAGTTAAGAGTTTCATTTGGTTAGAAAAAAATACCATAAACAATGTAATAATTTATAACCTGATTTAACAAGGGTTTTCAAGTAATATAATTATGAAAATCAGTTTTGTCAAAAGGTGTTGGGCTAACTCACGGTTCATCATTATATTAAATTATATTTATCAATTAAAGGCATCCATTTTAGGAGAAAAGAAACTCAATCAATGTTTCAAAAATAAAAAAATGTGAAGATATTATATTATGGAGAGGAACCATCAAATGTGGGTTCATAGGTCAAGAAGAACTTTATATGTAGTTATTTTACACAAACTATAGTCATAATGGGAATCAAAAAAAAGTTGATTAGATTTATTGAAATAAATAATTATATTTTTAGAGGGGTATGGATCACAACACAATTAAACAAATTATAAAATAAAATGATAGAAGGTAAAATATTATATACCACCTACCTTATCCAAATGTCACATCCCTTATCCGGCGTCGACCTTTGAATCATGTGTGAATAAGAGTAATTCGAGAATTCACCAAATGCCATGATAATAGGGGAATGCTATTTCACCAAAATAGTGGAACAATGATTATTATAAACATGAAATATAAGATATTGTGTTGAAAATGTTACCTTGGGATTTCTATTTGATCAGATGACCAATGAGAATGATGCTCGACAAAGTATTTATCATATTACCTATGGTGAAGAGGAGGAGGAGTATTCACAAGAGAGAAAGGTGATATGTTATGATCGATAATATAAGAGGAATAAGGGTTTGTTTTTTAATTTTTTCAATGGGAATTTTTTAAATTCACCCCTATTGGTAGGGGTGCTCATATTGCCTATGTGTTTGGCTAAATAATTACCTAATAATGCATTAATACATTTCTCAGAGATGACCCTCACAAGGGCTATGTGCATGGATCTATTTAACCATTCATAACCCATTAAAAATGCCTATGTTTATAACTACAGGTTTCTGACATGGAAATTCCACTAAGTCATTATTTTTGGTAAAATATTCATGTTCCCGAAACACCAGAATCTCTCAAGTGGCACAAGTATGGGAAACATTAAAGGATTGGAAGCATGATTTCTACATACAATGTGGCCTTATATGCCACTTCAAAATTCAAGGGTACGACCTTTGAACAACCTTTGAAACCCCCATAACCTCATTGAAAATATTAATAATCAATAATAAGGCCCAAAAAGATTTATAAAAAAAATATTCATCACCATCATGAATATATAAGACATCACAACCTCTCCTCTAGAAGATAACTTGCCCATATGATTCCCTTCTTAGGGTGGTTAAACATATTCATAGATTAGATTGGGAAACTATGATCATACATTGGATTCCAGATCCTCATTCATGTCCTATATACATATTTTATAATATAAAACCAAGACTAGATGAACATACCTTCCTCAAAAATCATTCATTATCAGATCAATTATACATATCAGATGATTCTCAAATGATGCATCTGCCACCATCCCCACATCATCTTGGTAAAAATGTTGAGATTATTTAGTGTGATACTTTTGAAGATGAGGTATGTTAATAATGTCATTCATGGATCATTATCTCTATGATAAATAAAATTTATGGTCTCGAAAAATTAATATCTCTACTATCCCGAAAGGACCAACATATCAAGGTAATAACTATCCTTGACTCCTGATTCTTGTAGACCCGATCTAGGTGATACAAACTGAAATACCCATTGTCCCACCTCAAAATATAGATTCTAGTGGTGAATATTTTAAGGAATTTTTTTGCAAGACACAGATATCTCCATAGAGGTCTAAATCAACTAGACATACTCTCTACTATCCATAATGAGAAGAGGACCTAGTAGTTCTGCCTTACTAACCTCTTACCATCTTAGAAGTGAATGACACAACCTACCAGAATATCCTCACACATATCCATATGATTCATTTCCTAAAACATTTTTTCGAAGGAAAACTCAACCACTGGGATATAATTTTTGAATTAAACAAAAAGATCAATGATGTGGGATTTAATCATATCCTCTAACACCTCTATTGTTTGATTAGATTGAACAATTGATTATGGGTGACATGTTGTACTTTAGAGTACCAGTGAACCTAGTGTGTTCACAAACCCTTTAAATAACCATAAAAAAGACATGTGTCTTATTCCAAAATAGTAGAATGGGGAAATGTATTGAGATGAAAAATCTCCCAGATTTGATTCTTTCATATCCCCTCCCCATAGAAGGGATCACATATAAGATGCATGTGTTTGACCTTGGGGAACCTATCAAAAATTTCCAATACTACATTGTTTCTGAATTGGGATATCAATAAGACCATAATTAAATCCATGGTGTGATAATTCCATTTATAGTAAGTACAAAATAATGGTTGCAGAATTACATCAAGTCACTTGTTAATATCTTTCTCTTATTTAATGGTGGATCATCGAGTAATAAATCCCACATTCAACTTATTTGTACCTGGCCACCAATACTGACAACATATGTCTCGATACATATTGTAATGACCAATGTGAACTTCCCAAAAAGAGGATTGGGATTCCCACATCACCTCTTTAAATATATTAGAGGACACACAAACAAACCCATAGAAGAGAAGGATATCCCTCGCATCGGCATTCCAATAAGGATGTGGGTTCCAACTTATGATGGTATCCATCGAGAAAAATTTCAAAAAATTAGATAATTTCCTCATCATAAATACCTATTAAAGGTTGAATATCACTTCTATTTCTACAAAATAGGATTCTAATTAAATTCATGAACCTCCAAATTTATCATAGAAGATAGATTCATCAACATCCACTCACTATTGGCCTCCATGATAGCTTGACCCTGAGTCTTATACCTCAATGTACCAGCAACAAAAATATCTTTTAAATGAGTGTATGAATTAAACTTTTTGAATGAATACATGAATCCCACCAACATGTGCTT
Organism: Viscum album; assembly: GCA_963277665.1. Lineage (NCBI taxonomy): Eukaryota > Viridiplantae > Streptophyta > Magnoliopsida > Santalales > Viscaceae > Viscum > Viscum album. Next base: position 394,656,987 of record OY728146.1, read on the forward strand.
TATCAATTTCTTTTATTTATTTCTAGATATTTACTTGAGGTTTTCATCTTTGTAAATAATGATTCACTCACCGAATGAGTAGTGCATCCAACTACGTGGAGCAGAGACCATGATTGAAAGCTCAAGGTTGTGAATAGGGTAATTTTTCTCATGATAAATAAATATACATGACCAATTTGTTATTACATGATATCCATGTATCTATACTGCCCCATCCTGATTCTTGAAGCATCATAGTAAAATGTATAGCATCATCATATCTTCTAATGAATCTAAATTGATGTTGATGTCTCTCTCGCATTTTAATCCTGGAAATTTGTCTCACAATATTTTGTACAGTAAAATTTCACCCCATTCTTTAAAGATATTGTGATTGGTGCTTACACGAATGATAAATATAGTTTTAATTTGATTTAATACCCTTCTGGACATGATAATCATCATATTTCGAACACATTCTAGGTCTAGTCCCTGAAATCCACATTGCTCACATTAGATGGGTCAACTAATATTGATGTCTTAGATATGATATGTACCAAAAAGTAAAACATTAAAATATAATAGTATAATTTATTAAACATCACATATATATCTCGGTGTATTAATATTGATCTCAAGCTGAATTTCAAGGTTATTTTTGTGTGATAATCTAATAATATGTAGTCTATTAATACAATAACAGTTGAATCCTGGTATGGATTAGTGACTAGATTTATCAGATCCACAATTAATTCCATTGAATTCATCAAGACAAATGGAATACCATAATATACATACAAGAAATTTTTTATTTTTTATTTTATATTTGGTATGTATAATGTCCTCACACACACCAGATGGTATACCCACATCATTTTTTGAGAGAAAATAGATGCTATACAAATCTGTTCTAAGAGGTTGTATATATGTGGAAATGGATTGAATTTCATTACCGTGAGATTATTTAGTCAGTGGTAATACACCCACAATCATAGGTTACCACCTACCTTTTAGAAAAGATGGACATGATAATCCCAGAAAGATAATTTAGGTCAAATAACACTCTTTAGATCTAGATCCTCAAGATGCTTATTTAGTTCATGGATATCTATAGGTTCCATTCTATGTGGATAAATGGACACTATAGTGGCACCTTGAAAAACCTCTATGGTGTAATCAAACTTTCTGTCAAAGGGTAATACAAAAAATCATTTGAGAAAATGGCCCATAAATGATACATTATAGGATGCAATTTTGTGAGCTATATCCACTGATCAATCATGAAGAGTCACTCAATCTATAATATAGCTTTTCCAAGCACTATATTCCTAGATACAACTATACTTTTCTGAATATCATGTTCATAATAATGGATATTGTAACACCCCGTCCCTAGTTACCCAGAGTAGGTGCATTATTACATAACATTGGAATGATACAAGGAATCATGTCCCAAAAGATCGATCAGTTTAGTAGCCTTGGAAGTACTATATACATTCTTATTTTATATAAAACATCATGAAATAAAAACATCAATAAAATTTTGTTCCCTATTTAGCCCACTTATATCCTTATCCTATCCCTGTAGTTCAACCATAAAATATTTCTTCACATCCTGGAAAATAAAAATAAAACATAGAAAGGGGTGAGCTGAGATGCTCAGTAAGGGTACCAATATAGAGGAAACTTTTTATAAATAATCATTAAATTTAAAGGAAATGTATAAGACTAAAACAAAAGCCTTTTAAACATATAATTCATCATAATATGGAAAAGATAAAACCAAATAATTCTATTTATTTATTTACATGGATATTCTACTAGTCATATAATCACATGCAATACCAATAGCCCCTTCCATAATGATAGAGTGCATAATGACAGACTTTTTAACCACATACTCAAGGACTTGTACCAGGACTAAAAATATGTTTTTGTCATGGCCTTGTGTCAGGACCCTAGTTTGTCTTAGAAGACCTACTGATGCATCTAGTAGCTATTTTGGCCTCCACATGTCACTTATATAGTCCAATACATTCCTCATATGAAATGGTTTAAACATAACATATACATTCATATTAAAACTAGCATACGAAATGTAAATACATTTTTCATAAACCATGAATGGTACACAAATAGCACATCCACATTCAAACGTATCACAAATACTTCAATACAATATGGATGATTGGTATAATGATAAATCAACTTCAAAAAAGATTAAAATCCATCAAAGGATGTTGACATTGATGAAATGAAATATTTTTTAAAGATATAATTCTTTCTAAGTTTATACCTTTTAAATGTAACATAATTAAAAAATAAAACATTTATTTTGAAAATATTCTTATAATCTTGTATGGTAAGATTAGACGATTTTATAATGGTGGAAAATAGCCACACCCGCTATATGAGTTAAAAAAAGACATTTTTACCATACTTTGGTAGAAAAGGTCATAAATACATTGTTTGGAAAATGACATAAATATTCAATTAAATCCATTTCATAAAAAGTAAAAAAAGTGTATAATTAACATCAACTAATATTATAGTAAATAATAAAATCTTTTCGATATACATTTTTAAGAAATAGGGATTTGTATAATAATGAGGTCCTAGTAGATACTTACGTACAGACAACCTCATATAATAAATAGATTTTCAAATTAACCCTTACCTTGTAATTTTACATGGTCAAGGATACATTAAACATTTATATAATAGTTAATTCACTGTTATTAAAATATAAAAAACTATATAAATAAATTTTAAATTATATAAGATCTTCTAATATTGTGTTGTTTATAATATTTTATTAATAGTATCGTTTTGGGTGATAACTGATACGTTTTCATTTATATGATAGGTTACATAAACCAAGATTGTTATCAATAAGATGTATTTTAATCAAATTAATGATTTATATTATGTTCATAAAAATTATTCTTAATCATAAAATGAAAATTATTTTTGAATGATTACGATGGGGAATAAATCTCATCACGTTCTTAGAGATGGTAATCTGTACGTATGCATGAGCAAAAATATCATTATATTGATGGTGAAATCACAGGTAATTGGATTTTATATAATATATAAATAATAAATAACATGTTATATTTTCCATTTACATCAGTTATAATCATCATTATACCAAATCCAAACAATAATTAGTTTGAATAACAAACTACACCATGACGTGGAGACAGTAAGCCGTACGTACGCACATATGGGGACTTTTTCATTTATAGGATGGATAAAATAATGAATATGGTTGTAACATTATAATAAAATCACATTATATAGAACATACTGGAGTTGTTATTTTATAATGGGAACAACTGAGAATGTGGAAGTGGAAAAAGAAAAGCACTTGAAAGTGGTGAGGAAATATTTACCTCTTCTTCGGGTACTTCCTTTTGATTTGATCAAAAAGTCTCTATAGGTTTGATTTATGATCAATGTAAGTCCTCTAGGATGAAGGGAGAATACTTGAGTGGAAATTGGAGATGGGTTTGGCTGAGCCCAAAGGCTATGGATGTGTGAAATTAAGTGAAAGAGATGTGGCCTTTTATAAGTGATGTGAGGGGTCAATTTAGGAAAAGTATGAAATATTATTTTAAAATAAAATTTTTTATCTTTTTATAATTGCTCAGAAATGATTTATTTATAGGGAAAGTTGGGTATGGGTTTATAACCACTCATCTAATAGGTTTTATTCTTGTTTAGGTTATCACATTATCCTTATTTTTTATATTTAACTCTTAGTCAAATAGTTTGACATTTACAACGTGTCATTGTATTTCTATATTATATTGTTAATAAACATTCTATAACAAGCCCAAAGAACCCTATGTAGTTATTATTAATATATATATATATATATATATATATATTCTTATATATGTAATTTGGTTGAACCATAGATTTTTATAAATATTATATAAATTATTAATATAGCATTTGTTTTAAAAACTCAATTATGTCAATTTTGACATTATTTCACATTTGAATTTTTTTGAAAGCCAGAAGAACGTTATCACATTGAATAAAATTTATTTTACCAATAATAACATTTCCTATTAACATATAAATTTATTGGCATTCATCAAAATTCTAAATTTACATTTATTTGGAAATTTATAATATCATTTATTTTAATATTTCATTAATAAGGTAATTATTACTTCATCATTGTGTCATAAATAAAAAAAATTTACTTTCTAAAAATTATAACTAAAATACCATTATGTATGAAATATTTTTATCTTTTAAATTAATATTTATAGTTTAATTTATATTGTGTTTAACACTATATTAAAAATGGTCTAGTTATTTGACTTTGAATTTTACTCTTTTAACTCTTAATTAAATAAAATAGTAATAAATGTCCTAATCTAATCCATCGGTCCAAAATGGTTCATAATATATTAATAAGGTTATTTTTGGTCGAATTACACTTATCCAATAGAATTAGGATAGGTGTTAGAGTAATTATGATATCACTTATACCCTTAATTTCCTTATTTTCATTTCTCTCTGGTAAGTAAAAGTCAAAATTTATTATTCACCAAAAATTATTTTTATCTTATTGAACCACATTTTACTTAATGATTTTAACTATGTAACATTTATTTTTGATTATCAAATCACAAATGTAGAAAATGCATGTTTTAGGAAAATTTACAAATGCACCAAGGAGGTTGATATAAGAGAGTAAAAAGATCAATTAAATTATTGAATATCTATACATATTATAAAATTAATCTAACAATTTATATTCAAATTATATATGCATTGTGTATAAATTTTGACCAAAAATAAATTTAAATGAAAATATATAATTATTTAAATAAAACGTCAGTTTCTAATAATAACTCAGTGTATTTCACTATTCATCCAAAATTTGAATGTTTTTAGAAAAATATCAACAATTCACTCAAAGAAAATTTTTATATTCCAAATTCAAAAATGAAGTCTATTTTACCAAATTCAAAAAATTGAAGATAAATTTATTAATTTAAAATTATTTCTTATTGTCAAAACCAGAAAGCTGGTTTTTAAATAGTTAAAACTATCAAAAGATTGACATGTGTTTATGTCAAATTTAAATGTGAAATTACTTATAAATAGTGAAATTGTATTAAATGATAAAAATGCAGTATAGTTACACTACCAAACACTTCAAAAGAATAATTTTACTGTATAAATTATATCGATTATAAAATATGTTCTCAATTAAAACATATTAATTTTCACTATTCCCCAAAATATGAAAGTTATCCAAAAAGTAAAAAAAATTATCCAAACTAAATTTTTATGTTGAAGGACCCCGGGACACCCTATGAGGGGAGGGATGAATCAGGGTGACCACTGTTTCTTTTAATGGGATGGATCTTATTCCCATGTTGGTAGGATCTTGTTGAAACTATATGATGAATTTGATCAGAAAGAAAACATTCACATGCACAGAGGAGACACAACACTTTTTACTTGGTTCACCACTAAGGTCTACGTCCAAGAAGCATATTCCAGCAAGTTGAAAGTCATACCAAATTATACTAAACATCACTAGTTGTGGATTACAATGGTTCAGGAACTGTCACTCTGTCCCAAGCTCACTGCCTTTACAAAAATTCAGGGATAGCTCACTGTGTCCTTCAGGTCAATTCTGTTGACTCCCCCTGACTCACTGCCGTTGGTGAAGTCCCACTCAGTTTATAGATGTGAATATCTCATCACCATTGCATAAGAATGCATCCTCTTTTGTATGTAGGTGCTTTTTTGATGTCCAACTCTTACCCGAAGACGAATCTCACTTTGCGCTGAGGGTACCAGGTGATCCTCCAGCTTTCGTGTAGCTTCAAAAGGACATATGCACTTTAACAATATCTGGTAGTCTCCTCAAAGACCGGCGCGCAAGTCCCCACACGGCGCGCAAGTCCTCGGTGCGCAAGTCCAAATTGGCTCGCATGTGTCACCAAAGCACCTGCATGTCACTGCCTTCTTGAACTTCAAACTTGTGCGACACACTTCCTTTCTCACCCAAATCACCTTTGGCATGAAACCAACAGTCGACACACAACCTCTACTTGCACGACCCAACAACCACTTGCGCGACTCAACCACTTGCGCGAAGAGAGCTTTAAAAATATCTAAGTCTCGAACATCGTTACAAATGAGGAGGGGTGGTCCTCTATTTATAGGCAAACTGGACCCCCTACACGGTGGCGTGCAAGTCTTCCCTCAACGTGCAGGTTCCGGTGCACTGTTCATCCACCCTAGCCTCTATCGCACTACTCACTTGCATGACCACACAAATACTTGCATGACCTTCTTCCATTTGACATATTTTGATGTTATAATCTTGAAAAGCAATAGACGTGCAAGATTCCAATCCTCCTAGGCATCGGCGCACAAGTCTATTCATGGCGCGTAGGTCACTTGCTCAACCAGCCTTAAACTTGCGCAACCCTTATCCCATTTCAATTTTCTCATGTTCTGATCTTGAAAAAAATATGGCGTGCAAGTTTCCTCTCCTTCTAGTACACGACGCGCAAGTCACTTTGCCAAAAACACTTTTCTCTTTTCCAAGTACATGGCGCCACCTTCAATACTGTTGTCTGCTTAAAATGTATGATCTCTTTGTTGGTACACATTCTTAACATCCACTGAGGATTGACAACAAACACAAACCATACTCCAAATCATGCATATAAGACCACGGTTCCAACATATGTACCACATCTAAAGAAAAATATTATTTAATAAATGGAATATATAAAAGTTTCCAATATTTGTTTAGAAAGTGTTCCCCATTAAAAGGCTGTAAAATTTAATTTTTTTAGAATACCATTTTTATCTAAAAAGGTGAATTTGTTCTTATATTATGTCTAATAATCACATAATATTGATGGTAAAATTAAATAGAATATATATAAATTTTGAAATGTAGTATATACTATTAATACCCGCTTTTTGGAATGGATAGTTTTTGTAACATACCAAGTAAGTAATGAATAATAGATATTTTATATATGTCTATTAATGATTAAGATTGTGTTTGAGAGGATTAAAATGAAAATAAATACAATACTATTCATGGAATACACTAATATTCTTAAAAGATTGTTTTACTGCCTTTTGACGGAAAACCCTTTTTAAATAAAACTTTTGACAATTTTATAATCTCTATTTGTCAAAATAAACATATTCATTATGATTGGGACATTGAAATTTACATTTGATAATTTTTTTGTATTTTTCTGACAATGTTCATTTTTTAATGAATAGTGAAAAATACGGCATTTTACATCAAAACTGCTTTTTCATTTAATTTAATTATATGGATAGATTATCTTTTTAGTTGGTCTTAAAGTGTAATCTGAATATATTTTTACCATTTTATCCAATGGTGGTCCTTAGGAATAATTTTACTTTGGAATTGGTCATAAACTAATGCCAAAATTTTCATAGATATTGTTTCAAAAAAACCCTGCTATTTGTTTTGACAACGGGAATTATTTATAAATCAATTATTTCAATTTATGTGTTTTTAATTTGGTAAAATGGATTAAATATTTGTAATCAGAAGGCCCAAATTATGTAATCAAGACTCTTTTGTTTTTGGACATTATGAATAGTAACGACGGTATTTATCTTTAATTATCATGATTAATGAGTAATCGGGTAGTTAAGGATAATGAATTAATATCATAATAATAAAAAAATACACCAAAATGTGTCCTAAGGATACTTTTTGTCTCATGGACGACAATGGGATGCCTTGTGCCAAGCTTGGGGGCTCCATGGAATAACTTTTGTGAGAAAGTGACTTTTTATCTTTTTATTTTTATAGAAGGTGAAATGTAACAAAAAATGTATCACCTAAGTAAAATATTTTTAATCTTCTCTACATAAATGATATTTTGGACTATAAATAGTAATTGGAAATATAAAAAGATTTTCTACATCATAGTATTTTTTTATAATTTTTAGACTTTAAATGAATTAAATTATTTATGACATCATGATGATGCAGCGATTACATCATTAATAAAGGATTTAAATAAAATGAAATGATAATGTAAAATCTATGACCTACACATGTCCAAAACCTATTGTATGGGTGGATTTCAAACCCTTATCACCTTACCCTCAAATTATATCAATGTGGGTCCTTTTGAATCCGTAAATCATTGTAAAATAAAGTAACATTTCTTTACTTTCCAAGAGTACCCCTCCCCTCCTCTTATAAAAGGACCCCACTTCTACCTCCTTACCCACACTTCCAAAGCCTTTGTCTTGGCCAAACCCTAACCATTTTTTCTCTCCACTTCCCCCTCTTACTCCTTGAAGCCTCAATTTGGGCAGAAGTCTTCCCAAGGAAGCCTCTGAGCTCAAACCAAAGGGACTAACCTGATTTTAAGGAGATTAAAGAACGACCGAGTCAAGTCGGACCCGAGGTATGGGACTTCATCTCAATCTCCTATCATTGAAGAATATTTTGTTTTATACAAAACCTTCTTTTATACGATTTATAAACCCATTTGACAATTACGTTTATTCAAAAGGACTCTTTTTTATACGAAGCATTTACTAAACAACAAAAGGGAATTTTTTTTTCGTACGTATGCGGCGACAACGACTTCTCTGCCACCGTTACCATTATTTGAGTTTCAGCTTCCTCTACAAGCCATAATTTTTTTTAAAAGAAAAATAAATACCATGTTTTACTTTTCTTTTATTTTGGTATTGAAAATGGTTTTCATAATATTTTTATATCAATCTGTTGTATTGATATCTTGTGATTGAATGGTGGAAATGTTATGTTTCTTTTATGCATGTTTTATGTGATAAGATTATGTTGAGGTTCTTGGGTATTATTATTAAGATGGGTGGTTCCGTGATAAACTAAGGGTGGGTGAGCCCGATATAGCACTCCAATACATTGGGTAATGCGAAGGAGTGAAACGTTAAGGTTTCTCTGAAGAGATTTAGGGAATATACTGTGATGGGTATTCCGAAAGTAACCAAGAGGGTTACTCCCTACGTAAGAATGTTATGAATGCCACAAGTTACCTTTATGTCTTATGAAATCAATGATTTATTAATGATTTTATGAGGTGTGTCAAAGTGCCTATGTTTTATGAGTAAAGTGTGATTTTATTTTTATGTATATATGAACTTATGTTTCCTTTCCATATTTTTATAACCCATACTGATCTTTTTATGCTCATCCCATGTTTTTTTTGAAATGTTTTTCAGAGGTCAAGGGAATGGTACATGATATGATGATAGTGTCATGGAAGTGTCAAGAATGAATCCATGTTTTATTTTAAATATGTTTCCATTGATGGAAAAAAGAATACTATCTTTATGAAACCACTTTGTTTATATGTGGAATGTAATGCAAGTTTTATGTTCTAATTCTCTAAAACTCTAAACCTGAAAGATCCTCAATGTTTAATCTTGTAATAACTCAAGATTAAGTAAGGTTTAAGGTTGGGGCCTTATATTTTCGTATCCCGTGGTGCACTCAAACTCGTTGTTGCGTGTAGCGCATGTTATTGAATGACTTTGAAAAGACAACATACTATAAAATCCTGCAGTGTTACAGATATATGCGATTCTCTTGGGTGTTATAATGATACCTACTAGTGATATAAATTCATATTTTCTTAGAAAGGAACACAACCATTGATATTGTGAATGATATCTAAACTGTTCATCTCGATTATAATATAACTCTAGAGGAAATAGTACCCACCTATTTCAAATGGGAACTCCATTCACTAAATTATACCTTAGATCAAACTCTATACAATAACTCATTTTTCATTACACTATTGTAAAACTCTCTCAGAATACCATGATTTTGTAGGGCCTCAGGACACCTTAAGATGGGTGGGAAGAATTAGGGTGTCAACATTTTCTCTTAATGTGATGGATCTTGTCCCCACGTTGGTAGGAACTTGTAAAACTTGAATGATGGATATGGTCAGAAATCAAACATTGAGATGCAATGAGTCGACACAACACTTTTATTTGGTTCCCCACTAAGGGTTACGTCAATGGTGCATACACCGAAATCTTTCCTATCGTACCTAATTTCATTATTCATCACTAGATGTGGATTACAATGGTTCGTGAATAGTCACTTTGTCCTAGGCTCACTGCCTTTACAAATGTTTAAGGATATCCCACTGCGTCCCTCGTGTCACTCTTGTTGAATCCCCCTGGCTCACTACCTTTGGTGAAGTCCCAATTAGTTTATAGACATGAGGGTCTCTTCAATATATTCGCATTAAAGTCTTTGCCTCTACTTAGCACGAGACTCTGCTTGAATCAGAGTCCTGAGTTGACGCTCTTTTGAAATCAATCTTCTAATTTAGTGAAATAATTGAATGCATTAAATCTCCTTCTTCTCTTCCTTCAATTCCAAATACTGATAGTTGAGTGTCTCATTATATTTCCCACATTCTGGGAAGATCTGAGTTTAGTTGCACAATCGTTCTTCTTCTCTTCGCAAATCACAATGACGGTGCTCATCACCAGTCATGTGTGTGTGGTACTACTTCTCTTTGTAAAACCAAATGGTTCACTATTTTTACGTCTTCGCAAAGTATATTTTAGAGTGAAAATCACATGTAAAAGGCCTGCGGGACCCCTAAGTTTTTCGCACACCCTTCCTTGTTCCTTGATCGCAAAATTCAAACCTTGCGCATAAAAATATATTTTAGGAGTGAAAAAGGCTTTTCACACAACTCTTATTTTTCGTGTAGAACATATCTTCTCTGTGTAGCACCATATTTTTGGCACACCACTCTATACCTCAATTTGTTTCCATGCATCAGAGATCGATATTTGTCTATGTTTTAAGCCGCTTTGAATTAGTGGGGTCCACCTCATATTTATAGGCATTCTTGATCCTGCGTGTAAAACCCCTTCATGCGTGTAAAATTGCCTCTCAATTATTTTAATTACGTTCACCTTCCTTTTATTCTCGCGCACCGCCTTGGTTTTTCATGAATCTCACAAATTCGCCATTTTTATCATTCTGAACATGAATCCTCTCTTGAGTTAAAAAAATTTAACCCACATTTTTCACACAACAAATTTCTCACACAAACATTTGATTTTCCGCCAACATGGCACGAACATCTTAGATTTCTCGCACACCTTTTTCCTTTGCGGTTTTCAGTGCTTCTGATCCGAGACACCTCTTGAGAGAAAAACCTTGCTCTGGTATTTAACGCACCACACTGTTTTTTGCACACACCACTGTTTTTCACGGAGAACTTCTGTTTTTTCATGCATCCCTTGATTTTTCACGCACGCCTCCCGATAATTTTCACCCCACTTCCTCTTTGCACACACTTCTTTTTCCAACATCCTTTGTCGTCATTTTTTGAATTTGAGGCCCAATAATTTTGAAAACACTGGGAAACAACGGCACATTCAATATATGATTCGGTTGTAACCTTCATGCTTCTTTCCTATTATTTACCTTCTTCAACAACTATTCTTCTTCAGGTGTCATTGTCTTCTTCATGAAAACCGTATGATTAAACTCTTCAAGTGTCCTCTTCCACGGTTCTCATACAATCATGGATAATTACATGGTCTTCGTCATATCCTCATTCTTCTTCAATCAACATTAGATGGATTATACCTCTCCAATATACACTGTCGTAAAAAATGTGTCACATTTGACACAAGTTCATTCAATTTATGATCAGTACAACAATCATCGGAATATTCATTCCTCCTTTTCATTGGAGTAATTATTGATCTCCTTCACTTTGATCGTCATTGACGACTATTGACAACAAATAAATCCTTATACAAAAAGTAGTCCCAAGATATTTCTCATTGATGTAGCAGATAGAATAAAGCATGATGCCCATTTATTAGTCATGGAAGATGCAATATTTGAGGCTACTAGATTAGAACCTCCAACTACAGACTACCTTTAAATATTCTTTGGTGATACATGTTATATGACATATATGTTTCCTAAAATACAACCCTAATATTATTCAGGATGAACATTAAAAGGTCCACATAAATGTATTTGTAACTTTGTTGACTAACTTCATTAGACACAATCACAAGTTATACCTTTTCAATTGCTATAAGTCAAACATATCACATAATGTGTCGCCACTAGTCCTTCACCTATGGGTGTTTCTAGAATAGACCCCTACTTACTGGGAACATGAGGACATATAGACTGAAATGGTGGTGGTTCCCTATCATACCAGAAGACAAGAACTCAATTGTGTTCCATATATAGTAATTATTTTTATGAATTGAGATTCTACACTGGTAACACACCACGTAGTTGTCAATTAGTGCCACATAGCGAGTAATGCCCCCGTGTGGACCTTTGAAATTCATCTTCTTGACACTAGATAAACCATAACACTACCTAGAAGATGAACTACCCTAGATTAAATTCTCATATTCCCTCAATTTTTTCATAGTGTTGAGGGTGTGGTTTACTATCTCTATAATGGTTGTTAGCTAAATTGTATATATCTATGATCATATGGAATACTCAGGGCCATCCACGAATCTCCTAATAATTGTCCTCTCTTATCTAGATATGTTTAGTTATAGATGATGTAATTTATTAATGACTATTAAGTATTAAATCAATAAGATTCAACCTTACTACGAGTGAAATAATTCCCAAAACAGGTATGTTCTCATGGTCTATATAAATATATAATAAAATAAGTATTTTGTGTAGTCATCCTAGTCCATTACCTAAAATCAGCCATCCCGAGTAAGGATGTGCCACCAATTCTAGAGGGAGACTTGTAGAATATAATTTACATATCATTTCCCTAAACTCTATATGTTTCCTGATATGATTTAATATATTATGTATGACCTCTCTCAAGGAATAATCACCCCAAGGCATCTCATCACTCGAGACAATGGGAGGATGTTACATCTATAACTCGTAGATTATCTCATCCACCATAGGGTTAGGACGAGGATAACCCTACTAGGATTTCATGATCCACATGGAACTGTCATGGTTCTGAGTATCAACTCCTTGTGGAGGACCATGATGAGGTTCCTATAGTGGCTCTAATTTTGGTATCGTTGGTGGAATAGGGATGACCACCTCATGATTGTTCTCATCCCCACATTCCAAGATAATAGCCCATGTTCATCCCGAATTAATTAGTATTTGATTGCTTAGAGCGTGTGTCAAATAAGATTTATAAAAGATATGGAAAAGAAAAAATAAATGAAAAGTACAATTCCCCATAGAATAACGTCCAAGCCCTTACCCTGAACTAGGATTATGGTCGACGAAAATAGAAAATCTTCTAGAATGATATAAAGAGATGCAGCCTACCACATACTTCTAAGCCCAGGCCAGGGTTAAGGTCTCATAAAAGACATACAAGGTGTATATTTCATAACATGTTTCAACCCATTCAACCAATGTTTCTTTGATCAAAGTTCCATAACTGACTATATAAGGGGTTCTGATAAACCTATAACAGAAAAACAGATAGGTTAAGGAATTCACATTATGTGTCATTTATATATTTCATTCTTATATGAATAAATTGAATAATTATATATATTACAATAATATGAAATATAACACATCTAAAACATGTCACCACAAAAACCACATGCAACAGAGATAATCAATGAAAACTTTAAATATGGAATGGAATAATGGATAACTTGTAATTAAAATGGTTCATAGTAAGATGCATGCATCATTATTACCTCACATCATCCATCCAGTGTGGAAGATATCCCAACAATATAATAAAAATTCAAAGTAATTGTGTCACCCTATGGTGAAAAAATCAAATAGAAAAATTCAATCAATTCCAACATGAACTCATACCAGGTATCTTGGGATTCCATTGTACATGGGTGAGCTAATCCCATGAATCTATTCATTAGCAATTTTGGTACTATAGTATCCTATATTACATAAAAAGACTGAAAAATGATAAAAAAAGAATTTATGCCACATTTTATGATCCCATACCAGATTCCACTTAATGGTTCCCTAAGAAAGTGGCCACATGACATAAATGTTCCTACCCTAAATCTAGAGTTGACCAACTCGTAGTGAGGGTCTAGAATGTGTGAATGAGGTGGATTTTCCCATATTGATCAGTGTGGAGTGAAAAAATAAAATTATATATTTATTTATTTGAAAAATGAGAAGAAAAAATTGTTTGACTAGACTAGTAAACTACCATTGCATAAGAAATATAGACTGATAGATAAAAATAAAATAACAATAAATAAACATGAAAGATAATTAACATATTGAGATAACTAAATAAACTATAATAGATTAATAACATGATGTTTTAATTCCATATACTATTAAATAGTTTTCATGAGGAACAATATATACCTGAATATTCCATATTATAATGTCTATATAAATGACCAAAACAATTACTACTAGAATCATGAGTATAGGTTCAGTACATTTCTCTCATGCCCCATTATAGGTAATAAAATATATCATCATGATCTATATACAACCGTTTTCGATACTTGCAACCATGATTCCTTCTTGGGTAACAAAGATGGCCCAAACATGGTGTGAGACATAATCCTAGGTGGCCACTAACAACAGTGTTTGGATCTATCCATTTTTAGAAATATAAAATGAAAACTATGCCATTTATAATAAATTAAATATTGGTGTAAATAGAAAAGTAAAATATAATGGTTACCATTTAAGAAACGTGTCCACTTTTACCTATGCTGGCCAGAGCTAGTGACTTTAAACCAAGGGATCTTACAAATGTTATGTGATTTACACAATTAATAAATTGTTGAACTTTCCCCATTATCTTGATTGTGTTTAACTGACACGTCCTTATCTATTCTATTTAAATAATTCATTTTTCAATTAAATCTATATATATACTTTAATTTAATTAACAAAATTATTCATTATTGATATTCAACATTATCCACTGCATTTAAATTATAAGAGAATTATTTGTATCGCTCTAGGGGCTCGATATATTTCTAATGATATGGGAGTCCAACAATGGTGAGTAAGTAATAATATCACATGTTACCCTATAGGAATATTGTGGATAACCCTGAAATAACCTTGGATTCCTTCCCTATTACCACAAATAGGGGATTAAGGATTTCTTGTGGCATGTTACAACAATCTCCCCCCACCCGAGGATAACCATTAGCTCACCCCTGTGGAACAGGTGTTAGTTATTTAGAGGTAAAAATAAACAACACTATGAGAGCCCATCCAATGCATATTTATGTATCCCATTCCATATATAAAATGAATTAAAAATACCAACTAATGCACAATGAGTCTATACCATGGGTATATAATCCCGAACCCATTGCATCACCGAAATAAAAAATAAGGTATTACTAGGTTAGAAAATAGTATAATTTACAATGAAATCATTTATAACATGATTTAATAAGGTGATCAAGACATTTAATTAAGAATGTAACTTATATTATAAGTCTTAGGGTCAAAGGGATGTCTCATTGTTCTAGTAATTTAAATTTATCAATTCAAGGAATCCACTATAGTGGAAAACAACTCAAAATTTGTTTTAAAAGTAAAAAACAGGGTTGTATTATCTATTAAAGAGATATAACACCAAAAGGGGAGTATTAGGGAATGATGAGAATCTATGAATTTTATTATCCACACACTATGGTTTTAAAAAGAATGAAAAATAGCCATGTTGGAATATTTAACAAATATAGAGGTGGTGCCTGAAGGGTTCAAATTTCGAAAAAGAAAGAAAGAAATTATATATTGAAATAAATCTGGGGTAATGAAACTAGAGAACCTTCTTAATAAACATATCACCTTTTTAAACAATAATTATCCTAAAATTTTATATTTAATGGGAGTTATTGAACAAGTATTAAAATTCCCTGATAATTGGAAAAATGTTATTAAATCTAAAAAACAAATGATATAAAGAGATGTATGAAATATAATAGAGTTTTTGGAAGATATTACTTCTTTAATTCAAACTAATTTGATAGTGGATGAAATGCTTGAATGACGGATGATTTATTAAAACACCTAAGAGGAGTATGATACTTCACAATAGAGGAAAGAGATGGAGTCAATTAGATAATGGAATAAGTAAGGAGTTTATTTAAAGAAAACAATCAGTGGAAAATATTTAAATTCATCGAGATTTGTAGGGGAAGATAGTTTGGCTACAAGGTTGGAAAAAATGAGGGACGACTATGATCCAAGCCACTTTCCAAAGAGGAACCTAGAAGAGTCTAGGAACATAGTTTGGATAAACAAGCAGAAACCCTAAATAATTTATCTATTAAAAACTATAGGTGGCCCACAAGAGTTTGTTTTTTGGTTCTATATTGTAAATACAAATAAGGATCCCCCAGACATTCAATTTTCTATAGCCTCATTTTTTTGGAAACCCAAGGGTATGGGATACATAGTTTCCTCAAACCATGTGTTATAGTCCTTTTCTTCAAATTTCATGGCTCCAAACCCGCACTAGACACCACTAAAACCTCCTTCCCTCAATTCAGAATCAGTAGTTGGGGAAAATAGAAATATAAACTAAAAAATAGTGGTACTAAACTTCATGAAAAATCAATTAGTTTGAAGAACCATTCTATAAGGTGTTAATGTGTTTTAACCAATAGAGAGAATATGGTAACTGGATTTATAGTATCACATTTATATATTTGATACTTATGCCATATTCACCAGTTATTTCTTATATATGGGGTATATACAACCCAATGACTTGTTATACCATTAAATTCTATTATTTATTATATTTTCAATTTCAATTGATTTTATTCTTTCATGTGTCAAACAATTCAAAAGTTACTAGTGTTGTAAAAATTTCATCATAACATACATTCCATTGAGACCTATTAGTTATTATACACTATTTCAGTTTTATATAATTTATACAAATAAAATATTACTAATTTATGGTAATTTATGTTTCACATAGATTTATATCTTCCATGGATAATTTAAATAAAAGAATAATGTGGTAAAAGTGATATTAGAATCCCAATTCCTTTTTGGATTTTTAACATTCTATTGAATAAATCTATATCTTATAATCATTTTTTATTGGAAATTTTTTATTTACTATACTTATTCATGTATGTTTTATATTTTTATTTCTTAACCCATGAAATATTATTACATTATAATGTTTATATTTAATGTTATATATTTTATTGGGGAAATATTTAAAAATATGAACCCTTAATCAATACAAATATATGAAAAGGAATAATTTTTATGGTTTAAATTTATTATTAGTTCTATTTTTAATGTTTTGGATGTACATTATATGGGTTGTGGACTATTTTATGCAAGGCCATTGATGCATCCATAGTATAATGAGAAAAATTTAGTTGGTGACAAACCAATTTCATTTGTTTTTGAGATGTTTGGAACATTTTGGGGTGTATTTCATGATAGTAGTGTAGTGCGGTAGGTCAAATCAAAAATAATTTATGTTTATACCAACACACATAAAATATTTTGATGATTGATCTTGATAATAACTATCATGATGGTAGATATTGATAATTCAGATGCCCCAAATTTTCATTCCTTTATTTAGGTTTTTTATGTGATTATTTGGTTAGTTATAATATCCATGGAAATGTTTCAAGATAGTATTAGTATTTATATGTCATTATTCAATAATATATTATTCATTCTATAATGATTAATCATTATATAGTTATTTAATGGAATAGGGACTCTGTTATTTCCCCTGACATTTTTATTATGCTCATTGATTCATTATTGTTCCACATATACACAAACCTTATTGATAATTTTATATCACTTTTATTTTGTTTCATTTCCCCATGTTAGGAATATAAATTCATGAAATTTATTTCAATGGTATAATTTATTATTTTTTTGTTAAGAAGTATGTTTTATTTTCTATTCCCAATGTAAAAAATGTGATCATGTAAGTAATATTGTTTTCAAAAATTGATATACTAATTTTTACATTTTCATTTGAATCTACTATCTATTACAATGTCAAAAAATTAATGTACCAGATCAAGACTACTTGTTAATAAAAATACAAATATGATAAATAAATATTAATAGAGAAAATAATTATAGTTTATTTGGATAATACACCAAATAATTTTTATGTAACATCAATTTATGTTATGTTATATATAAAATTAATTTAAAATATCACTTGAAATGTTTCTTGAGGAAAATATCATTTAATTAAAAATATTTTTTTAATTTAGAAAACTCATTAAATATTTTTGAAATACATATCAATGAAATACATATTAGAAAATTCTAATTTATTCTTAAATGAAATTAGTGGTCATAATGTTATAAAATTCCATTTATGAAATTCAAGATATAACAAAGCATTCTTGTAAGACTTTTTTTAAATGTCAATAATTACCTCAATCAAAATGAGAAAATAAAAATCCATATAAACTCTTTTTAAAATGTTAAAAATTGTTTAAATGTTATTTAATTAATACATTAGTTATTTTAAAAGAAAATTAAGAAACATTATTTTTAATCATTAATATAGAAGAAAATGGGTTTCTAATAAAAGAGAAAAATAAATATTATTTTTCAATTAAAAAAAATATTTTGAACTCTTGAATATATCAAGAGATGATAATAAAGGGAAGAAATATATTTGCATACATATAAATTGGAAAAACAATTATTATATTTGTGAATATATATATCATTATATTTCATCATAGAAATAGAAAACCTAAATAGCACTGATAAAATAAGTTATATTAGAAAAAACCATTACCAATTGGTAACATTGAATCATAAGAATTGTGAATGGATAAAACTAAATGAAACATAAAATTTCATGAGAATAAAAATATTCAAGATACTACTTGTAAAAATGGTTTTATATACACCACATAAATTCATTTTCGTACATAACATGTCATATGTCTCAATGATGGAAAATTAAGAGCAAAATACCTTAACCATGGCATGAATTACATCATATTTGACTGAACATCCTGTATAATAAATTCTGTTTTAATATATATATATATATATATATTTAATATAACTAGACTCATTCATTTAATTGAATATATTATATAATTAGAGTCTTTTAAAACCCAGCTAATAACAATTCCTTATTAAAATCACTACTTTGGGTTATAATTGTTTTGTTCATCATTTGTGTTTTCAGTGAATATTTTATTGACATTTACATTGATCATGGTTCCATAATATAAAAAATTTAAAAAATGATACTCGTATAATTAATATTAATTATATATATATTTATATTAATCTATAAAATCATGATACAATAAAAGGATTACACAATTTATTGAGATAGTAAACCATGTGTACCCATGAATGTTTTTCCCATTTTATGTGGGGTTGGAATGAAAGGATAATAAATATAAATTAAAAATAATATAATAGTAATTATAATATATATATATATATATATTAATATTCAAATTCATCCTCATTAAAAGATTTGTAAAAATATAATGATGAACATTTCACAATGATACGTAGAGGTTGTAGTCAACATTTATTCATAATGAGCAATAATATTTTGTCGATTGATTTTAAGGGAATAAGTAATATTTGACATTTAATATCAATAGTTGTTTTTGGAAATAAAATTAATATATATAAATTTAAATAATCATTACTACCGTCCATGTATAGAGTATGTGAAAAACGGAATCACAAATATTTCTAAGGAGATAGTCATCCATACACACGAGCAAAGTTATTGTATCCATCCATGGAATAGAATGTAATAATTTATGAATTAGATAGTAATTAAAAAATTAAAAAAAATATTATATAATTATTTTTATTCCACAATTATATCAATCCATCAAACGGGGTGATGGAAAATGAGGCACATCAGTTAGTGGGGCAATATTTTGATGTACACATGATAGATATATTCATTTACCAGTTAATAGAGGTAGATATGGATATATGTAATTAAAATTTCATAATTATATACTAAAATATTATATTTATTATCGTTTAAATATAAGAATATATGACTAATATTACAAGGATTTATAAGAATAAGTAAAATGACAACTCATAGTTAAAAACATTACATATTCACTGAGAAACATTATAAGGTTTAAACTAAATCTTTCCAATGTTGGATTAATAATATAACAAAGGTATTTATAAGGTTTAATGAGATTAATTAATATATGATCGATTTTCCTGTCTTAACCAATTATATTTTAGAGTGTCGAGTGTAGAGGATATTTGTATATCTGTATACGAGTGGGAGGGGGACCCATGGTATTTTTAAAAATAAAAAGTTATACCCACGTTTTTATCATGCCATAAAAATTGAAAATGGGACATAATGAAACAATTTATTTTATAATTTTATAATATTTCAGCAAAATTAGTTTTGTAAATGTTTTGTGGTTATTTTAAACCTTATATTTTTTAGTTTATCCTCCCTCAATTAATCAGTTTTGACCTTAACTATCGTAGTTAGTTTTTCTTTTTTCAATATTTAGTATCGTAAAAGTTTATGTTGATATTATTATATAATGATAACTATTATTATTATACATAATTAATTTAGATTCAATATTTATTTATGTGTAATTGGAACAATTTAATTTATATTATGAACTACAGATGTGGTGAAACACAAAAATAATTTCCAATGAAATGTTTTAATATATAGAGAATGTTTTTATATAGAAAATTAATATACAATTTATTTGAATGATCTAAATTCCTTAAATTTTATTATAAATAATATATTTTTATTTAGACTAAAATTTTTAACAAATAAATTATACTTATACAAAATTAACACAAAAAGGATATCATCAATAAAAACCAGTGGTCTTCAATATCCATAGAAAAATAATTATTTTTATAAAATTATAAATAAATCATTCTAAATGAGTTATTATAGGATTATTTATAAAATTTAATCATTTTTAAAATTCATTTTTTAAATTGAGGAAAAAAGTTTCATAAAATTTTTATTAAATACCTAATGAAACCAGTATTTAGAAAAATAATTTTCTTAAATCTATTAATTTTCCATTAAAATGATTTTTTATTTTTAATAAATAGATAAACATGTATTTTATATATTCATGTGTAAAAAGTAAAATATCTATAATTTAGCTTTGTTGTATTTACAGAACCCAATTTAAAGGCTTATTCATAACAGTGTACTATATTTCAGTGAATTTGGTATCAAGTTCATGTCTTCTTTAAGAAATATAAGAGAATTGATTTATTTGAACGAATGTATGTCACAATGTTTAAGGGTGTTACATTATTCCCAACAAAAATCTTTTCTTGAACATTATTGAATGTTACTTATTTAGTTTCTTTTTTAGTTCATCATCATTATTTCCCTGGGGTTCCAACAACACATATTGTATCATATAATTTAGAAAAAGTTAATTTAATAGAATAATAATATGATTCCCCGTAACTTTTTCTCTAATGTCAATAATCACCATATGCACTTCATAATAAGATAAATAGAGGATGAATTCTATTTCATTATAGGTGCAAAAATGTGTCGGGTCTTGTATGTACTTATTTTATAGAAGGATATGAAACACATTATATATAGATGAAATACTTGGAGGTATCACTTAATGGTAACCCAAAAATCCAATCATTTCTAAAATTTCATAGTATCTGATGTAAAAGAAAGGATGGGTAGTTCATCGTAGATGAATGGTAAATTTATTTTACAATTATTGGAAGTACACATAAGTGTTTGCAAAAATATTAATATTATATCATCTCATTACATTTGGGATACAAAGGACTTTTTAAAATAATTTATTATTATGAAATTAATGAGGGGGGAAAGAAGTAAAATTAAAGTGATAGTTTAAGAACATTATCTCTTATTTGGGTAACTCCTTTTGGTTTTTGTTAAAATCATTCATTGGGATTATTTAATCCCAAACAGATGCTTCTAGGATTATTTAATACCAAATTGTAGCTTATTCAGGTAAGGTTAAGTTGATCTTGAAGGATGAAGGTGGTGAGAGGAATGGAGGGAGGATGTTCCCCTCTATAAATGAGGTGTGGGTTACTTTTATAAAAACCTAAAACTATATAATCAATATAAATATAATTTCTATTAGAAATTATTAAAATGTGAGTAATTTTTATGATAAGATAGGTATGGTCTAAATAAACTCAAAAAAATAATATTTATACTTATTCGGCTAGCATTATCACCCTTATATTTTAGTATAAACCCTTAGTAATACCCTTTATCTCATACAATGACATCTTTTCTTGTTTATATATAAGGCTTGGTATTTTGACTATAACATTCCAAAAGAGCCATAAATAATAGGTTAATGAAAATTTCAACTTTATACCAATAATTTAGAAGACTTTTATATTATTATACATTTAATATCTTTTAATAAAATATTATTTATTTTAAAATATCACTAACTGAAATTTCGATACTAAAAATTTAATAATTTTTTCAAAAATATCAATACAAAATATAATGTCAGAAAAAACCTATAATACATTTCAAATATTTCTAGCTAATCTATATAATTCATTGAGGACATAAATTTTATACATTTATATTTATTTTAATATTTTTATTTAAATTATTTGATATGTCTATTAGATAAACAATTAGGGCCTCATAATTGTTAAATCCGTTAATTTAATTATTGAATTCCTAATAATTATAAATATATTAATACGTGGAAGATAAAATTATCACATTTTAATTTAAAATGTATATGGTAAAGATCACAAAATTGGAATATGTAGAAATTACATTTTTTTGGAATTCCTAATAAATTAGAAAAATTTACCACCAAAAACCATATTTTTTGTGTCTCTAGAAATTGGGAAACATAAACAACTGGGTCATAAAACATCTACATCATATAATGATTTATCTCTCATAACTAGAAATTAATATTGGGCACATATTATTTAATACCCTTATTCAAATCCTAATGAAAAGAAACATAAAAGTTGTGAGATAAAATAAAAATCAAGAGTAATAAGGAGTCATATTTAAACATAACAATGATCATTGGGGTATCATAATTTGATCATAACATTTGAATACCATTCACATCATATCAAAATAAATGTTTAATCAAAAGGAAAGAAAATATAATTATCCATAAGATCATAATATTAAAATAAAATATGAAATTAGGGAATATACATAATATAATAAATTTTTGAACATGTAAAAATAATAATAGGTTCACTCATTAAATTTAAGTACAATAAATTAGGCCATTTCATAAACATATGGACACTGAAATAAGGTCCACTCATTAAATAATGGAAATAAAAACCAAATCCATGCATAGAATTTGGAACATGAAATCAGGTTCACACATAACTTACATACCTCATGAGTTATCCATCAATACCAAATTCACTGGAGGGAGATTTTGGTTCCACCCATGTCACAAAGAAATCAAGATTACTTGTTCTCCAAAACATAAATCAATCAGCATTGCATAACCAATGGGATAAAATATTTTTGATAAACATAATTACATCATAACATAATCCATGATAAAAAATGGATTCCATAACTAGAATAAACATAATAGTACAATTAGAATAATAGAGATATTATACATTAAACATATCCTTATTAATGAATGTCATTTTAGAGTGAAAATGATTTTGATGAATGACATGAAATTATTTTTTGTGCAAAATATCCATTCTTTTTCAAAAACATTTTCTTTTTTAAAGTGTCATGCAATTTAAAATGAAAATATTTTCTTTTAAAATAATCATTAAATAATGTAATGGTATTGTCATGGATTTATATCATTATGAAATCGTAAATATCATTACATGCCATATAATTTAAAAAACATTATTCTCATAATGTTGATGAAAAACAAAAAAGTACCTCATTTTGGAAGTGAAAAAAAGATTAAATTCAAACAATTTCGTAAAAATTAAATAATGGGTAAAAATAAAATTAAACATCTATATTATAATAGTAAATCATTTAGTCAATCTCAGATAGCAATGAGATATCAAAATCATCCCTTAAATAAAACATTAAAAAGATTCGATTTTGGAAAAAAATGAACAAAAAATATAGATAATATTTCAATTATAACTCATTTTTACCCATATAAATAGTTATGTAAATTAATGTCAAGAATATTTAAATGAATAGTGTATTAATTCGTTAAACATTCAAGGTGTCCCAAACCACATTGAACATTCAAATCATAAGACCTATATCATCAAATAAAACATTAAATTCAATAAAGATAAATTTATTCAAGAAATGAAATATAATAGTGGATGTACATACACCCCACACAAGAAATAGAAGGTTTTCATAGCTTACATCTCACAAAATTTAAAAGTTAGACATAATTCCCTTACATTCAGTCAGAAACTCTCCACATGTTCCTAAAACACCTATATAATGGTTTTAATCATATTATTAACATATATAAAATCATAATATTATTTATGACTTCATATATTATTATTTATTGCCTATTTATTACCCTTTTATTAATAATTCCCAATAAAATAATGTTTGGGTAATGACCTATTTGTTTATCATATGCGTTTCACCATGTTATTCTTGATAATATTATATACGTCATGGATTAATTACATCAAAATTGTAAATAATGTTTTATATATCTTATATTTTGAGTAAATAAATATATATAATATATATCTAAATGAAATTGGACACACCATTCATGGGGAAAGTAGGTCATACATTCCCATAATTGTTGTTTTCAATTTTTATTATCTAATTAAAATATTGAGAAGTGAATAATACATATATACATTATAATTAAAGTATCATATCTATTTAATTTATGTTAAATTTTCTTTTTAAATATAACCATAATATATTCATTGTATAGTTTTAATGGATCATATTGTTTTGAGGAGTTGGTAGTCCACACATTCCTAAACGATGTCATCGTATATCAACAATACTATATGAATGAAGAGATGTTTAATATAAAATTTTAAGCATATGAAATAATATATAATTTACATATTAAAACATTATTTAACTATAAATATTGTTTTAATAACCTCCATTCAGGAAGTAATGTAAACTACATTAAAACCAATATTCACGATGTCTACTGACTAGAATAACCTGTACAATAATTTCATTTCATTTAATTAGAGGAGGTGAGAGATGACATGGATATGATATATTAAATTATTAAAATATAACTCCAGTATATAAATGAATTTGTTTTTATCATTCAGTTATGGATGAAGGGGGATAGGAGGAAGTAGAAAAAATTATTGAGATTAAGATACGTACATTAGAAAATTACCTCTTGAATATCACCTCTTTGGAAGAACATTAAAAAAGAAGTATTATGTATATTGGTGATATCGGAAACACTTGGACATTGCTAAAATTAGAAGGTGATAATTGGGAAGAGGTTTTAGGAGCTACAAGTACTATTGGGTCAAAATGGGGTGGAGAGGGGTGGTATATTTACTTGATAAAAGATGGGAGTGAGTGTTTAAATTACTGATTATTTAATTTTTAATGCTAACCACATTGATATTGTAATAATTTCAATGAATTAGTCATTCAATTAGTATTTTATTGGAAAATAATGGTCGAAAAAAACCTCCAAAATCCATTGAATGTTTCAATTTTTAGATATGTTAATATTTTACCTTTTATGTTTAACTATGGTCACAATTTCATATATAAAACATTAAATAATTTTTTTACCATTGTAATTTTTTAGAAATAAAAATGAAATTAATTTTATAAACTAATTAGGATCTTGTGATTCTAAATATTTATTCTATTTTACCTAATTATATTTACAGAATTGGGAAATTTATATTAAAAATAAATTCCAACACAAAATGAAAAAGGGATCCTTTATATAGAAACACTAAAATGTTTGAAATGATTTTATATACAATTTCAATGTGAAATTTATTCCAATTTTATAAATTTGATTTATTGAAAATAATATTATATAATTTTAAATTTAAAAAAATTAAAAATGTAACTTATTCTTATAAATAAATTAGATGGAAAAATATTTTTCTATTGAAATTTAATATTTTTAACTAATGAGTAAAAAATAAAACCTTATAGATAAATTCCAAAAATTTATCCTAACATGTTTTTTATGTTTCTATTTCAAATGTTTTGTTTTTTTGGATATAATAAATCTATAAATGTATAAAAATATAGATTTAATAGGAGTTTTCAATTTAATGTTGGTAAAACTACCTTAATTAAAATATTTGATTTTATAGGATGTATTGGTTTTATTATTAAATTATGCTGCTAAAATATATTTTATGAATATGAAAAATATTTTCATGGATAGATAAAATTTATATTACAATAAAATTACAAAAAAAATTTAATTAATTTAATTTATTAGGAATAAAAAATGTTGTGAGGACAGGAATAATTTTCTATAAAAATACTTCCTTTATATTCACTTGGTTATTATATTCATTTCTAATTAATTTGTAACCAGAAAAATTCATTTATATTTTTTGAAATCATATATTTACATATTTTACATAATAAAATTCATAAAATATAATTTAACGGCAATGTTACAACATATTTTAATAATATTTTATTGGTTGTTAATCCTTAGACATGCATGTTAAGAAAACCATAAAAGAAATTATTTGTTACAGGTAAAAAAAATATCCTCAGTGTTCCATACAAAGAATGATAAAATTTAGGTATTTTTAGTGAAATTATTCCAAACACAGTTATATAAAATATACTATTATCAATGATACATGAAATGTGAAATATCAAAATTATTGAATTAATTAGAAAATAATAATTCACAAAATATGGGTGGGATAAATTCTACCCACATAAAATTAATTTCTCCATCTAAATTCATATGGGTTATCTACGTTGACTATATTTATGATTCATTTAAAAAAACCCAAATTTTAAAAGGAACCCTAAAACATCAATTTAAATATGAATTTTTGGAAAATAACCATTTCCCAATGAATGTTTTAACTACGTCTCATTGTAGTAGTAGATTAGTGAAGATAGGAACATGAGGAAAATAATATATAATCACAAATATTGAAAAAGATCATTGGGAATAAGAAAGATAGTAATCTAGTGAATTTTAACAATCACGAAACCATAAATTGATGAAGTGTAAAAGAGGCCATTGATATTATCAAAAATCTTGATAATAAGTGAGACATTTACATTACAATCCCTTTTCCTATTGTAGAAGAATTTGCATAAGAATATATACATACTTCTTTCAGTACAGTAAAAACATTGGTTGTGGCATGAACAATTTCCCCTTAAGATCTTATTCATATTAATGATGTTGAATTTTTCATTCCTAAAGCTTCAGTGGATCATTTAATCCATAAATAAAATGGGAGGTCATTACATATGACTATAACAAAAAATGTTATAACTACTTAAAGATAACGTATACAAAAATAATTATTTATACTAACAAAAAACATCTAGAATTTAACATAATCACTCAATTAATTGATAACTATACAATCTTTTCGAAAACAGAAAATCCATAATTTTAGAATGAGGGAACTAAATATTCTTTCCATTAATCTCTCAAAAATAATAAGGTACTTCTAATTGGTCACATTCTAAACATGTAAACACTTACTAATATTGTCTCTTGATTCATGGTAATAACATAGATTACCAAATATCATTTTGTAAAACATGAATAATTAATTATTAATAATTCCAAAAAGCATTAAATTTCATTCAAGATAAAATTTACCACTTTTCAATAAACCATTAACAAGCTCAAAGGTTACTAATATGTCCTATTTTCATTTTCATATCCAACATATCTTTTTAAAAACATCATTATATTAAAATAAGGGTCATATTAATGTTTATCAATCCCATAACTATAAATAAATTTCGTAGGTCTTATGAACTATTCAGCATATCCATTCTAATCATTAATGAAAAAAATAAACTAAAAACAATTATATATTTCATCTATTTATATAACATAATATTTAATTTTCAAAACATATACTCCTAAATAATACAAATATATTGTTAATCTGATACTTATGATCCATAATCATAGTCTTTCTTAAAATATGAATCATGTCTTAAGTTTCCTCAACCATTATCTAACAAAACAACGTAGGGTTAATTTAAAAAATAGTGCCAGAACATTCCTTACCTTTCAGATGTCGTTTACAATCATTGTATCCTTATAAATGTAGATAATACACATACCACATTAATGATTCTCTTAATGAAATTTCTACTTAAGAAATCGATTTTCATAATTTCAATAATTTATACATCTAAAACATTCATGGCTAACCATTTTTTATATTTTTATAGCTATTTATTAAGACCAAAAGGCATAGTGTGAGAAACAATTGTCAAGGATGAAAATTAAATAACCAAGGTAATTTACCTATAATATTTTAATCTATGACAGCGTAGGTTTCATCGTAGGTTATTTATGATTGTTACCTAAATTATAGGATTAAAAGATGTAGTTATACATATCTATTGTTACAACCATATACATATCCTCCTAAATATCAATTGAGATATCACTAATTTTTTTGAATCATATTTACCAATATTTAACTAAACATTCTCTTTGATACCAAATGTAATGAACCCAAACAAGTCATACATGATAATTACCTTAAATTTTCGAAATAATTATTACACTAAGAAAAGAGACACTTGAAGCCCATATTAGTTCAGTATATTTGAGAAAAGGGTAACATACAAACTAGTTCATAAAAGATCTACATCATATCATGCATTATCCTTTATAACTGGAACCCCTTTTTTTGAAACGTCTTACATAATTCGATTCTTCCATTCCTATGTAAAAGAAATATAAAAGGGGTGATCTCATATGCACAATAAGGGTAAAGATGGTGATATTGACAAAAAAAACATGATCATTAATGATATGAAAATTGAAGATGACATTAGAAGATGATTCCCTACATATCATATAAAAACATTAATAATAAGGAATGCTAATAATTATAATCCATAAGATGATTATAGTAACATAATGCATGAAATTTTGGCATACAGATAAACATATAATATGGTGAACAAGTAAAAATAATAGAATGCTCACTTATTAAATTATAGACATGTAATCAGGCCCTTGCACAGACATATGGACATGGAAACCAGGTCTAATCATAATATTATAGACATGAAAAATAGGTCCACACATAGAATTGTGAAAATAAAATTAGGTTCACTCATAACATACACACCTCATCAGTTATCCACACATACGTAATGAACTGTAGTGAAATATATCTTCCACCAGTCTCATAATGTATTCAATATTACATTTTGTGCAAAATCATAAATCACACTTTTGAAAATATCAAAAGGGATAAAATTAGAATTTTAATCATCATTCCATCATAACCTAAGTCAGGAAAAACAAATTCATTTTATCAATAACATAAACGTAATCATCCCATTGTAATAATTGGAACATTATACTTGAAACCTATACTTATTAAATAATTCCAACATATATGGAAAATAATTTTGATAAAACATATGAAATTGTTTCCTGAAGAAAATAACCTTTTGTATTAAGAAAATGTATTCATGATAGAAAATGAAACACAATTTTCAAAAAAATCATTAAAATTAAAATTGAAATATTTTAAATGATGCTTCATAGAAATTTGGGTTTATGAAAACGTAAAAACACATTAATGTTCTATATATTAAAAAATCTTTTCTCTCGTACATGTTCCAAAAACATAATAAGTAACTCCATTAGAAAAATAATGAAATATTCCTTTCAAACCATGTACAAAAAAATTCAAAAGGGGTAATAATGACTTCAAAAATATATAGGATAATTTTAAATCATTTTTTCAAGACATGAACAAGGATGATAAATATACCCGAGTAAAAACTTATATATAAAAAATCTCGGATATGAATGATATTAAGAATATATCCATTAATTGTAACCATAAAATAATCCATTTTGATAACATTTGAATGATCATAAAAATAGTCATAAAATGTGATTTCGAAACCCGTTTTCTATCCTTATAAATAGTTATGTAAAATAATATAAAAAATATTTATATGGAGAAAGGATTAGTTCTTTAAACAATTAATGTATTCCATTCATCTCTGAACTTTTAAATTAGAATCTTGATATATTTAAATGAAAATTTAAATACCATGAAGATAAAAATATTCACAATATGAAATATAATAGGGGTACTAAAAACACTATACACTACAAATAGGTGGGGAACGTTGCCTACATATCATGAAAATTAATAGTGGGATGTAATCCCTTTACCTTGGTGTTGATAAACTTTCTGTTTGTCCAAAACTCATTTATAATGTTTTTAAACATATTTATATCATAGAATATAGTCAAAGTATTATTTATAATATTTTATATGTCTACATTATTTATTTACATTAATAGTTTGTTAAAAATTCCATATCAAATCAATGTTTCAGGTAATAATTTCTTTGTTTATAAAATTCTTTTTGACTTGTTATTAATGATCATATTACAGATATCCTAATTTAAATACATATCTAATGTAAAAAATGATTTATATACCATATCAATTTAGTATATAAATATGTATAACAAATAGATAAATGAAATATAACACACAATTAATGGATAGAGTAGGTGGTACCTACACATGAACAATGCTTCTTTTTTCATTTCCATATTAAAATACTGATTAGTGTATGATACATATATATATATATTATGTTTCTCATATCATATACATATTTCATATATGTAATAAATTATTATTAAAATTATCCTTAATACATTCAATGTTTATAATTAACTAATCACATCTCTTTGAGGGGGCGGTAGTTTTCACTCCACAAATGATGTTATCAATTATCCGCTATATGTAAAGCATGAAGGTATGTTTCCAATAAAATTTACAGAATATAAAATAGGTTTTAAATTAAATAATAAAAAATACGTAACATTATAAATAGTTTTAGTACAATCCATTATGTTGGTATTGAAAAATTAACCAAAACAATATTCATGGAGTCGATTAAACGGTATAACATGTAAAACAATTTATATTATTTAAATAAGTGTAGGTGAGAAATGTCATGGATATAAGATATCATAATATAGACATATAACACTAGTACAAAAATGATTATTTTGTTATGAATCATTTATTTATGATGTAGATTATCAGAATGTAGAAAAAAAACTAAATTAAGAGAGGTGTTTTGAGAAAATTACCTCAAGAATATCACTTCATTGAATGACATTGCGGACCATTTATTTGGGATTCTGGTGATACCATAATCTATTGGAAATAGGGACATAAATTAAGATAGTATTATGAAGATTTATTAGTATATACATGTTATTTAGGACTAAATGTGTTCCTGAGGGTTGGTATTTGTACTTGAGGATTGATGGGATGAGGTGATTTAATTATTAATTATTTTATAATTAAAACTAACAACATTAATGTGGAATATTTATCATCAAATTATATATCAAATTAATTTTATTACTCTAAAAAGGGACGAGCCACATATGATCCAACCATTAAATTTTGCGATTTTAGGTATGTTAATCTTTTACCTATAAACATTAACCATTATAATAATTTTACCTTTACAATAGTTAATAATTATTTTACCATGTTACATTTTTTATTACATAAAATGAAATTGTCCATATAAAAAACTATTTATTTTGACTTCTAATTTATAATATATTTTGGCTAATTTAATTTATATAATTGTTATAATTATAATTAAACTAAATTCAATAGATTAAATGAAAACGCTGGTATTTAATGTGAAACCTTAAAATGATTGATCTATCTTTATATCAAATATCATAATAAATTTTTTAATACTGACTTAAATTGGATTTATTGAAAACAAAATTATCTTATTAAATGTTATAACCAATTAAATATTTAATTTATCATTATGAATAAATTATATGAAAAAAGTATTTTTGAATTAAAATCTAGTATTTTTTACTGTTTAGTAAAAGAAATCCATACAGAAAATACAGAAAAAATTATCCTAACAACATATTTATGTTTTTGTTTCATAATTGAATTTTATATTTACATATTAAATATATAAAGGTATAAAAAATTAATTTAAAAAGGTTTCTCCGTTAAATGGACATAAAACCACATTAATAAAAATATTGGGTATTATGTATTTTATTGGCTTTATTCTTATTTTATTCATGTTAAATCTACTATTTTAATATCATGAATTTTTACATGGATATATATAATATATATTGAATAGAAATATCTTAATAATACTAGTTAATTTAATTTATTGGGATTAAAAAAATGTGAATATAATAATAATGTTTTATCAAAACACTCCCTTTATATTCAATTAAATTGTATAATAAATAATAAAACAATTTGTCACTAACAAAATAAATTTATTTTTTGGGACCAAAATATGCTTATATATTTTAGTTAATAATATTCATAAATTTTAATTGCACGACTAGGTTACATCTTATTTTAATAGTATATTATTGTTTCCAAAACATTGTTCACGCATGTTGCGCACACCATCGAGGAAAGAAATATTATGAATCTTGAATTCAACCAATATATATTTATCATATTATTATTTTCTTCTAAGAGACTCAAGAATAATCTCTATGTGATTTTCATGGTCTTCATGGCTCTTATATATTACCGTGATATATTTAATTAACACTACAAAAGTGTAGTCAATATATTACTTAAATACACTATTCATTTGATCATGAAAGAGAAATGGTTAATTATTTAATCATAATGGAATTACTATGATCTCGTACTGAGAATTACTAATATAGAATATCGCCTTTAAAATATAATCCTACCTGACTAAAATATGATTTTAAACATAATGAAATAAAACATACAAAAAAATTTAAATACATAAATTTTTCTGAATAAGTAATCCAAGGTTTTTATATAATTATTTTCCATACTTTAATATCATTATATTCACAATAATCATTTCATATCTTCGTTGAACCATCTCTCTTCTTAATTAAAACAACTGGGTCTCCCCAAGGTGAAACACTCATCCATATACAACTTTCAATAAAAATCTCATCTAGTTATTTCTTCAAAATCACTAATAACATAGTGGCAATTCTCTATGGAGTATTTGATATTGGTCTTATATAAGAAATTAAATAAATGGAATGGTAAGCCTCACTCTCTGGTGGATTCCCTTATAAATCATTTGGATATACATCAATGTAATCATTAATATAGGTACATATTCAACATTAATAATAAATTTTCTTACCACAGAAAGTGAATTCTCTTCTTCCCAAGAATTTAATTTAGTAGGTATATTAGTGGTGGATCTTGACATGAATCAGATAATGAAGTATTCCATATAATGATAATGAATTCCACATCTTCATAATGAACAATATGTTAATTAAATTAACAAGAAATGTTTTCACCATATTTTGATATAAAGTCTATATAAAGGATTATATCAAAATCAACCAAATTTAGAATAATTAATTCATTAAATATGTAACGTTTTTGTTTCATAATGGGAACTGACAAACAAATCCATGTTATTGTGATACATTAACAAAGATTGCTGTCTGATTATTACATTCATTCTATTATTGAAAATAATTAATTTTATCATAGGAGTGGATGATAATAAGTTTTACAGTGACCCAAAATGATATAAATCATTATCTTACTTAGAGGATATGAATAACCTCACTCTGACCATATCATTAGGGAATTTAAACATTTTTTATATATTATTACCAATGATATCATCCCATGGCCTTTTAGTCGGTAAGATTCCATGACACCTTGGTAAATCATTCACATAGTTTCCTATATTATTAATGAGGATTCATTTTTCAGTTGTATATTATTATTTTCCCTTTCTATGTTGACTATGGTGACCATTCTATACACACTTGTAACAAACTCTCATTCCTATAATGTATATCCCATTACATTTTTTCAACATTTATTACAAAATTGAAATTTTATCCTTCCCTTTTTCCTCTTTCATAATTTATATTCCCTATATTCCCAATGGCCCCTATTTATCTTGGATTATCATATACCAATAATACATGTTGAATAAATTTAACTTGTGGATATCAAATGATATTTTTTCATAGTATTAAGAGATGATTTTTTAGATATGTTCCATTCAAAGAATTGGTTTATTTACATCAATGAAATGGACTATATTCCACTTTGGATTAGGTATATAGATAGAAAAATTCCATTATAACTTTGTAATATTCAACTCACACATTGAAACATTTTCCTACTTATTTTTTCTAATATTTATGAATTATCATTCCAAATCTACTCATTTTTCAGGAGGAAATTTTTTTCAAATATGAGTACATTGAAATCCTTCAATTCTGTGATTTATACTTATTCATAATAATTATAATTTTTAATCAATGACTATTACTGATTATAATTTTTAGAGAGATGAAAAAATTCTATGAAAACCATTCCCATTTAATTACATAATAATGAAATAAATATCTTTTTTAAGAAACTAATCCACTAATCAACAAAAAAATTTCTAGATTCATTTAACGATATAGGTTATAGAAAAATGAAATGTTATATAATTATAAAATAATGTGGTGGATAATAAGGTTGTTATATATTGGAATTTTTATTAAAAGGACCCTCATTATTCTTCCCTAATATGATCATAATTTAATTAGTTTAAAAAAAGGTATCACTCTGGATTCATTATGTTTTCCATGAGGGAAATCCATACAATGTGTAC
Organism: Viscum album; assembly: GCA_963277665.1. Lineage (NCBI taxonomy): Eukaryota > Viridiplantae > Streptophyta > Magnoliopsida > Santalales > Viscaceae > Viscum > Viscum album. The sequence continues at coordinate 394,691,867 of OY728146.1, forward strand.
ATTTAATAATATGGTTCACATTCCATCCTTTGGTAACCACTTCAAAACATTCTCAAACATATGTGTAGATTATAAAATAATGAAACATATTATATATTTCCCAAAGTACTGAAATACATAAAATAAATTAAAAATTATAAGCATGAAAAATCTATGACTCAAAAACATGGTTCATATAGGTATGTTTTGAAATCATAAAAATGGCATAACCCCTTTGAAATATATTTTGATGAAAATGTAAAATAACCAAAACAAATATCCCATGAGTCTCAAACCATGTTCATATTAAAACCTATTATAATGTAGTAGGTAAAACATGAGTAAAGGATAATAAATATTTACTAGGGGTTTCCCTAATTTATTTCCATTCCAGAACTATGCCCACTTATAGTATCTTGAAAGGGATATATTTATTGGAAAAACTACATAATTTATTAGTCATAAAAACAATATGATGTTATTATATACCAATATTCAAAATCTATATTAGTCTTGTGTTATTTTATCTAGGTTTTTTGTCTAGTTCCCATGTTTCTACTAAAATTCTAGTAATGACATATTTAAATAACCTAACATCAGTATCCTTCAGTTAGGGGTTATTTAATTACATTATTATATGATACAAGGAATCAAACCCCAGAGGAATTGAATGTTTTGTTGATTCACTATCTAAATACATACATGTATCTAATTTTACAAATGAAAAAAATAATGTATAACAAGGTTTTTTCATCAAGTGAATCATCACTTCCTTGTTGATCAACCTATATGTCAATCATAACTATTATATTAACCTCATGTTTATATATAAAAAAGAATGGGGTGGAATAAAGTTATCAGTATGGGAGTGAGTTTGAATGAAGATATGAATAAATCATAATTAATATGGTATGAAAATTACTAAATACATTCAACATAATCAATAATCTGATCATTATATGGTATGAATAAATAAACATTAAATTATGATATATATGTAATCTCATGAGTATGAAACATTTAAATGGTAATTATAAGTATTAAAATAATCACATGAAAATCAATAAATAATTTCATAATTATGTGCTTAATAATTGTAGACAACACAACCATACCATCTTGACCACATAGAAATATATATTACATAAATGGGTACCAACTCGGCCTGAAATAAAATATACATCATCTCTGAGACCAGTAGTTGAATTAAGGGACTATAGAGCACCCCAAACAACACTTTTTATTCCAAAACATACAGAAATTTATAGGGAGAAATATAATAAACATAAATATTCAATATGAAAAAACTATCATAGTAAATTTTTATACATTACCAAATCAATTAAAAAATTAATCTATTCTGAGTAATATGAATAATAATATCAAAATAGAATATCCCAAGTAAAATTTATCATAAAAAATTTACAGAAATAATAATTATAGTATCATTGTATTATATCAGCAGAAATATTATTCAATTTTAATTCATATCCAATTATATGGAAAATTATTTTGGAAGATCACATAGATCATTTTTTAGGGTAAATAACATTTTTTTAAAAATCTATTTTTTAAAACTGAAAAATTAAACAAATTCTAGTGAATTCAATTTCATTGATAATAAAATTGTAAAAAAATTATCTACGCTTCCAATAAATAATAATGTGGATGATGGGTTAAAAATATACTCTTTCAATCTAAGATAAATTAAAACATTTATTTAAATATTTGGTAAAATGTATTGAATTACATCATTCAGAAAAAAGATAAAAATATTCCTTATAATTCTATTGTAAAATTTTTAAAAATAAATCTACTGTTAATATGTCCTTTTTTAATGTCAAAAATAATATTATTTTTATATATAACATGGATATGTATGAAAATGAGGGTTAAGTAGAATAGGCAAATAATGAATATTGATTATTGAAAACATTTAATTGAATTTTTGAGTTCATAAAGAAAGTAAATGATGGGAAATCATATATTCTCATAAAAAACAAAGAGGATAAAAAAGTCAATATTTAAAATATATTTGGATACTATTTTTTCATAATTCTTTGAATAATTAAAAAAAGCCACCATAAATGATGATATTATACCATAAAATTATTATCGCATTGGTAACATGGAATCGTAATACCTATAGAAGAATCAAATTAAATAAAATTTAATATTTATTGATATATTGACGTTATATTCACCATAAAATAAAATATAGGTTCATCACATGACATATGTATCCAAGAATAAAAATTAAGAAAATACTATTATCTTATTTCCAGTATCTGTCATACATGTTTGAAACTCTTTTATAATAATGATCAGATTTTTATAAGTATATTAAAGAATCACTAACATATATACCATAACATATAAGATTTTTTTATAGTTATTTATCACAAATTTAATAGCACATTCACTCTTAAAATCAGGGGTTGGAGTTACAATTTCTTTATTCTTCGTGTTTGTATTTGTTTAGTAATTTTATTTCTTTAAATTTAAAATCTGATCAATAATATCCTTAATATAATATATATATATATATATATTTTCATTATATATGTGTTATATTTTATATGTAAATTCAAGTGATTGGAAATGGATTACACTGTTCAGGGAGATGATAGACCTATGCACATATGAACATTGATTCCATTTTCCCAATTAATAAAACAACATCAATAAAATAATTTATAATTACAATCCATTTTTATGTTAAATATATAATTTATATAATTATAAAACACCATTATTTCTATCCATATAAATTAAGAAAAACACTTCACATCGCAATGTAGAGTTAGTAGTTAGTATGTCCACATCAGTGGCATTATTATTTTCACAAGGGAATAGAAGGTAAGAGGTTTTATTTGATAATATATTTCTATAAATATTTTTTTGTTAATAATTATTTCATATATTAGTTAAATCTATCCTTACTATCTTCTATGTATAAAATAAGTGAAAAAAAATCAAATCACGCCATGAGGCAATAGTCTGACGTACTCCCGATCAACATTATTGTGTTCCCATGAAATAGAAAATATGAGATTATATATGATATACTAGTATTATAAGTATATTAAAATAAATATATATCATATAAATATTTTAAATCCATCAATAAAGACATCCATTATTTGTTATTATTGAAAACTAATTACATCCGTTCTCGAGGTGGTTGTTTGTCATATACAGCATCTCATGTTTTATTTCTCATTTGATTGATGTGAATATGGATATAGGTCATTGACATAAAAAAATATTTTCTAATGATATAGTAGATAGTGATTTTAATATTTAGTTTTATTTATTTAACATATAATGAGTTTAATGAAGAAGTGAAATGAAAACTCATAGTAAAAAACATTATATCTTCTACGGGAAATATCCTTATGTTTTATATAAATCCTTCCCAGACTTGATTTATTTTCATGAAATTTCTCTAGGATGTATAAATAAATATAATTAAGCAATTAAAGTTGTTATTTACTAAATTAAATGTATTTGGGATTGTGTAGAGGAGGGTAGATTTGGATACCTTTTATAAGTGGAGGATTGGACACACTTTGATTTTTTGAAAGGAAAAGAAGTTATACTCTTTTTTTCTCATGCCAAAATCCTAAATAACTACCCATTTACAAACCATATCTATTATATGGCTGAAAAACTTCCCGAAAATGTTTTCCCATGTTTTTAGATGGTTTTAACACTTATAATGTTTGTATGACACCCTATAAAATCGTTTTTGACCTTAGCGTCAAAAATTAATTTTTACTGCTTTTAATATTTATTATCGAAAAAATAATGTTTTCCTAAATATATATGTTATTAATTATTTTTGTCTAAAATATATATTATTTTTTAAAATCGAATTCATTGGTGTGGTATAATTGTTTTTTAAATAATACTTACAGATGTGAGGAAAAAATATTTTTTCGTGTAAAAATTTCAAAGAGGTCCAGATTGTGTTTATATTTATATTTAAAACAATTACCCCAAATATCAAAATTAGTTGAATATATATTTTAATGAAATGCTAATATTAAAAATAAAAGATATTTCTAGTAAAAATTTTATAAAAAAGAAATAATTAATTTTAAAATACATTCTCATAAAGTGATGAAAACCCACATTAGAAAAATAATCTTTTCAAAAATATTAAATTTTTTTTTCAAGGATTATTATTATTTCCTTAAAATAAATAATTAATCCTGGTATTTATTTTATACATGTATAAAAAATATAATTTAGGTAATCTACTTATTCCAATTAATATATTGAAATACAATTACTAGTTCATAACAGTATAATATTTAATTGATTATTTATGCTTTGGGTTTTTTGTTCTGCACATTTGTATAATGAATGGATTTGCTTAAAGGAAATATAACATAATTTCTATGTTCATTATAAATTGTTTTATCATTTGATTCTATTAATTTTGATAATCATAATTCTTATAGAGAAATAATGTGGATAAATTCATAATATGATATCCCTAGTGACACATAAAAATCATTAATGGATATTAATAGAGGTGAAAAATAAACTTAAATCAACATTCAAACAATCATTTTAAAGTAAGAAAAAAATACATTTTATGTAACATATAGTTTATTAAATTATATTTAGAAACATATCTAATAAATTTTTTTGAGCTAAACACTGAGGCCATGTAATATTTTGTGCATCGATGGGTCTAAAAATTATTTAGTGAAAAAATAAATTTATTAATATTGCCTACACAATACTTTCAAGAAATATTGAATATTTACTAATGGAGACTCCAGAGGTAAATCTATGACAAATGCCGAATCAATAACATTATTTTTACATTGGTAGTAAAATATTATTTAATAGTGTTATGTATTTGTATAATACATGACATCTGGTGAAAATAATAAGATAAAATATATATAATTATTTTATTATTTTTTGGCCCAACGACCTAAGTATACTCAATATATACATTATTTTGGATAATTTATAGTTATATTATAAAACCAAAAATGGTTTATAGTGGTAATTGGTGGAATGATTGGAGAAATATGGTAATGGATCAAAGATAATTAACACTGCTATAGTTCGAGTACCTCCCACATGACAACAACACAGATTCATTCTACAATACATCGTGATCTAGCCCATGGTACGTAATTGAATTTTCAGGCTTAATTCACAATTTCATATTTCATTATTACCAAAAATCAATTACTCATATAGCTTTACTCATTTGTTGATCATTATGGAAGGTTTGTGTTAATTTTTTCAGGGGGTTTAGAAAAATTGATATATTATTTTTGGTAAATATTATTTCAACATTATAAATCTTACATTTTTATGTTATACAAACATGGTTGAGGATTGTTATTCCTTTATGATTTGTGATTTTATCCTCAATTTAATGATAAAATAATTGCAGAAAATTTATTTTTGTGGTCTTTTGATAAATACCCAGAATTATATCACTGAATAATTGTTCATTGATGATACATATTTATACCTTGGGTGTAGTTCTTGATCAAGGGTTCAGTAATACTATGATATTTCAGGAGGATTGGATTAGTATCTTATTGGTGTGTTGATTACCATTCAATTTATTTTGATGTGTGTGTAGGGGACATGATGCAGATGTGATGATTCCTGAGTCCATTTGATGGTTTGATTCCAATGAGAAGTGATGGGAATATTACTGAAAATAAAAAATGATTTATCAAATATTCTATTGTATTATTGGTGTCCAATCAATATGTTTTTGGATATAACCTCATTATTATGGAAAACACTGCCTTGTATTAGATGTACCCAAAGAACACATGCCATGTGGTGTCCGTAATGATGGCGGTGGGGTCTATAAATGGAAAACATTATCACCTGGAGTGTGACATGTGTTACATGATACTAGAACCTATGAAATGTAATAAACATATATCCCAAATTATACCAAGATATATACATGTCCATGCACTTGAGTATGGGTAGAGTGATAATAATATCCTTGTACTCATAACTGAACTAGAATGAACAATTGAACGTAGTACATTAGAACAACCCAAAAAACATTAAAACAATCAGATGTACATGGGAATTATATGGATGAATGAGGAGTTAAAAAATGTACCTCTACACATAGTTTACCAATCTGGTTCACACAATGTATATGATGGTTTACATGCATTGTTTTATAGTGATGAAAAATATGTGATACACATTGTGTGACCCCGGTACACACACTATACTATTTCATGGAGAGAGTGAAGATCACATACACTTCAGTATAGAACAGGTTGAGATGAGCTTGATAAAATGGTCTTTACCTCCAACATATTTGTGTGGAAAATCATCCATGATATAGGGTTGTGATCCCCTATTTGGGTTTTATATCATATAGTGTTTTGGAATTCCATAATGTGGCTCGGGGATGGAATCCTCAATAAAATCCTTCCTAGGTGGGGTTCATTGAATTAGAATTAATAGTATGTAAATTATCTCAATCACCTATATATTATTTTGAACATATATATTTGTTTTAACCCCCCCCCCCCCCCATAGACCAGGCTGGGATCCACTCTCTGAATAACATGTTTTTATATGATCCAATGGGTAAATCTAGGTGATCCCAAATGCACATGACCTCTCATATGAGTTTATTTGATGATATCGTTGATAGTGGAGTGATATATACCAAATGAGTTATAAGTAATATTATTGATAATAATCCAATGGATGGCCATATTGGTTGCAACCCCTTGAGGATAGTTGGAAATTTTGATTATATATGGATTCTTCGTTGTTTATTTTTTATCACATAGCTTCATTAAAATTTCTATGATTTGAAAATTTGACTATAGTTACTGGTTTTTGTTTTTTAATTTTGTAGTGGCCTACATTATATGGTTACACTCACCACATCATGGAAGATTTCCACATGTGTCATGCCATTTGTTGATTACAGTCCATTTTATGTAGTCATATAAGGACTTGGAATAGGATGAGTAATTCACTAGGATCTAGAGACCAAGTTTATTAACAGATAATTAGTTTATATTATTCATCAATTAAATGTATGTTAACAATATAGGGGGAATTCTAGAACTTGTATCACATAATAATGGATCGTGTTGATCATTTACTTATTGCTTAAAATCCCCAAATATATTAATTGAGAGTGTTTTAATTATTTAATTTGGACTCCTATTGGATGAAATCTTGTTAGGATTCCATTGCATGATCAGAATAATGATAAAAACCTGAGGAAGCATCAGTATAGGGGAATGTACATGAGGTAGTACCTCCATGCAGTTTTATAGATATTCCACCGTATGTTCATAAATATATTTAAATGGTAGAACAAGATTGGGAGGTATCCAAAATGAGAAATATCCTTGAGTTTTGTATGCATAAAAATCATGGAATTTATGATAAGACAAACCAATAAGAAGCTAATGACTGTATTGAGTCGGTAACCAAAGATTTATGCCTATTGAGGACACCTATAAATCAGAAGGTGTCCATATAATTGATCCTGATTTAAGGAATTGTTCAAGGATTGTAGATTTTGGAGACAGATTTGGATAATGAATTATATCTTATATTGATTGATTTTTAGCATAAAATTATGGATTTTTTCTTCATATATATTTCAGGAGTAATTCTTATTTAGGATTTTCTACAACTACAGCAGGAATTTTTATTATGGTGTTCTATTCGATGAGGTCCACACACATTTTAGGATGCTATGTAAATATGTTTTGATATATAATCATCATAAAATTGAATTTTAAGAAAGGATTATGAATACTGTTCAAGTATTTAGTTACATCTATTTGAATTTTAAACTATTATAGAGTGGTTGTGTAGGCCATAGAAGTGAAGATATTACTGGAAGAGTATATTCTAGATAGAGAGTGATGGTATTGGAAATTCAAGAGTTGAGACCTCAGAAGCCAGTATATGTAGTAATTATGGTGTTCCTGACATGAGATAAACTTTTAGACATGATCCATGTATAATGGATTGGATGTTTGTGGGTGTCATGATAGATCGATTCATCCACGGTAGTGGATTTTCTTCCCTAGTGATTTCCAAGAACATCATATCTGGCATTTTAGGATGCACCATATAACTAAAAGATAAATTGTTGATGGACCACATCAGAAATGGAAGTGCGATTAATAGGTAAATCAAATGGTATGTATGAATGGAATTGGAGTGGGTAAACAAGCATGGGGATGAAGTTTGTCATGATTTTTACCACCAACACACCACAGTAACCCACACTAGGCATCAGAATCTATCAGGGGAGAGGACTGCAGCAAGTAGTGGAGTCATAAAATATGGAGTCTCATAATATGGTTAGATGAAGGATCTATGACATATTTAATAAATATAAGGAAATTATTTACATAGGTTCAAAACTCTCATTTCTACCAACTTCTATGGTTCTGAACATAGATATTTCTATCAATCCCTCGGCTCGTCCCCTTCGCTCACAGTCTCATACAAGAGTTTACTTATTGATCAGAATGTATTTTTTTCAACTTGATTGGACTCATAGAGTTTATATATTAATATGATATTTTAAAATTACAAAAATGAGGTCTTAATATTGAATCATGGTCATGGACGGGCAATCTGAAGATCATTCCTTGGTTGACTATTATAGTTGGAGGATTTGGTGTGTTTATGGAAATGGGATGATGTTTTATTTTATGGGTGAGAAGGAAACCTAGGATGAGAAGGATGGTCTCATTACTAGGTCGTTATTGGTTATTTATCATCAGTTGTATATTATAACCAAAGAATAAGTAGACATTATGTGATTTTAGTATCCAATAGTTGGGGTACGGTACAAAATCATATTTCCTGATAAAGTTATAGGCTTAACCCCACCACCAAGAGAGTTATTCATATGTATTGAATCTAAATGAATTAATAAACCAATATATATGCTAAGATATTTAATGTAAACAAATGATAATCAGAGCTGAAGATTATGAATATGACTTGAAGAGGAATGGATTCATGAGTCATAGTGTTTCCCACAAGGTACCAAAGTACAATTCCCCAATAAGGAAGATAATATCATGATGTTTTTTATTACTTACTCATTAATGAATTATGTTCATAAGATGAATAAGTTTCCAATATTGATGACCAATGATCTCTTCATCCATTTGATATGGGCATGATGGTTTTCAATGATCAATCTAAGCATAGGTTATCAAGAACATAAAATAATGGATGAGGATATTCTAAAGTTGGCGTTACAATTCATATATGATCATTATGAGTAAAAAATAAATCCATTCATAAAATCCATGTACCTAAAAGTTTTTATGGGTATCATGAATAGGTTCAATTACCCTTTAATATATGGTTTTGGTATAGTATAAAAATATGACATATTAGTGTACCCATAATCTAATGTGCAGAAGATGACACACTTGAAGATGGTCTTAGACATACTCAGAGAGCACCAAATTTAATAGAAGACCTATTTTTTAATTTTCATATTGGGTAGGTAATCTATATAGAACATACCAACTCTAATAATAGTGTAATAGTAGATCTAGTTATGGATGAGGCAATATTAGCTTCATTTCCAACCAATGCCACGTAAGTGGTTCGAAGCTTCCTCAGAATGGACGGATAATAACTGATATTTGGTACTAATTTAAAAAGGATATCATAAAAATTTATTTCATTAATTGAAAATATTACACATTTCTTTTGGAAAGAATGTTGACATCATGAATTATAGGAGTTTCGATAATGGTGGTGAGAGTACCCATGTTGAGATAGAAAGGGGAGGGTGTCCAGTATGTGGTGTTTTATGATTCTATAGGGGCTAAACATGATTGTGGTCTAATCTAGTGGCATGAATAGATTACATATGGGTCTTAGATATTGAAACAAAATTATTATAACTATATATGTGACGATCTTGAGAGAAATGTGGTGGACTTTACAATGAAGATATGGAGACACTATCTTATGGGTGAAAAGTTTATCATCTATATTCACTAGAATAGAATCAATTATATCTTCTGATATATGAATATTAAATTTCAGAAAGAGTAGGTAACACCATGAGATTTTATGAATTTTATTATTTTATATTTAATTATATTTCAAAGATATCTTGTGTTACGAAGGACACTGAGATTCAATAAACCATGAAAAATTAGGAATATTTTTATTTAAATAATATATTTATAAAATTCCCTTTAAATATTGTGGTATGAAACATAATAACACAATCTTAAATATTATGTATAATTTTTTAACATTAATAAAACAAATTTACTAATATAAAAAGAAAATTATCAAAATTATTTTTTATATAAAATATTTATATATAATATTAAAAATTTAGTCAATATGAGAAACTATTTTTTATATTTTCAAAATATTATTTTTCCAAATCAGATATTATTTTTGTCAGGAACACAAAAAATTTATTTGTCCAACATAATGAAAATTCATTTTATAAATTAAAATAAAATGTCGAAATCACCTGTCAAAATTAATTCAGGCGAATATTTAGGTTTTTTTGATATGACGTCTTTTTAGGTGAATAGTGAAACTACATGATTTTAATGAAAATATCAATTGTGATTAAATAATTTATATGATTATTTAAATGAGACAGCTTTATATGTAAAATAAGATCATATATATAACAACTCGTAGAATTTAGTCTATTGGAAACATTCCATATTTATTTTTTAGTTACATGCATTCTAAACATTTGAACATTTTCTCTTTGGAAATCAAATTTCTCATCACGTTTGAGAGTATAATTTTAAATTAATTATTCATATTAACTTAAGGTAATTTCAAATATTTATTCCATATATGTAATTATATTAATTTGAAATATTTTATAAGTTAATTATAAATTTTTACCATGTTTGATAGTAAAAACAAAAAAAATATTTATAATAGTAATGGTAAAAAGAGTTTTAGCAGTGGTAAAAATAAATAGATTAGTGAAAAAAATGATTTACTCATTATAAAACATCTATTTTTTGACATATTTAGACCATATAAATTATTTTATTAGTAATAGAATGTTTTGGAAACCTATAGAATGAGAAAAACGTTGGTATACATTTTTCTACAAAAACAATTACATGTATGTCTCTCGCCTCACTTATAAAAGTGAACCACCTCTCTTATACTATTAAAACATTTTAAACCATTTAGATGACCCAAAAATATCCAAATTACATGATTAATTAATTCCTACCATTATATAAGTCGATTTTTGGTATAAAATCCAAACTAAGTATCCATTTGTAGATATAAAATTGATGTTTTTTCAAGAACACATAGTAATCCTAACCGATTGTTGTATTTTAATTTTTTATCCACATCAATAAATTATTAATAAATTATTATGATATAATAAAAAGGTTTTATTCCATATAATTAGAATTTTTCATATAATGATAATGGCATAAATGATTTTTTTCATCCATAAAATGTGATAAAAAAACATCATTTGTGTTTATGAAGGGATACAATCTCATGAGCCGATGTTATTATTTTTCCCTCAACACAACTCACATATAGACATAATGATTTATTAAATAATTACATATAAAATTATTTTTATTTTTATAATTTAAAAATTATTATGTCATATATACTCTTATACATTCCATTTTGTGGGAATAAGATAATGTCCCTGGTGTGTATGGCGGACTACCGCCTTGCAAATAGATGGGATTCATTCATGATTTACATTAATGGTTATAAGGTGTATTATGATGAAAATATTATATATTTTTTACATAAAAATTATTTTTTAATGGTAGTTTATTATTTATCTTTCATTCTATAAATCTGATGGTAATATAGAAATTGTGTTTATACATATATACAACCAAATAACTACATAAATGATTTATTTCATTTTTTGTCTCCAAATCACATGGATTAAACTAAAAATATATATAATGAATACATATGATATTTATTACATTATTAATATTATTTATATTATGTATTTATGACTAATGTATGAGATAAAAAATAAAAAATCATAACATACATGAAAAAGTAGTTAGATTCTAAAACGTGACATTAATAAAGAATATTAGATATATGGAAAACAAAGGGGAATCATTAAATAATATATGGTTTGTTATATATAAATATATATCTCTAATAGGTTTATATTAATAATATTTTTATTATATAAGTGTTTTGAATGTGTGTGATGGAATTCATTATTTATTTTATGAGATTATTTACTCATTTTTTTCTGTGAAACCCATACATTATTAACCATAAGTTTTTTATGTGGTGTTTATAATAAAAATTTATGTATTTTTCCATTCAAATAATTAAAATTATTTATATTCACCTTTCTATCCTAGTATATCTCATTCATTTGGTTTATGATTCAAATGATTTTCATGTGGTTAGGGATTTAGGCCTCAATTTCATTTCCACGAGACATATGTTTTTTATGCATGTACCTTCCTTTATATAGTGTGTGTGAAACCTATTTGTCATGTGATATGATTCATTTTTTATTCTCATTATATTTTTGGAATAATTTTATTTTATTTCTTCATAGGATTTATAAGAAAATTTATATTAAGTCTTACATATTTTTGGATATGATATCATTTTTTACCAGGATTTTTTTATCTTGTTTCTGATGAAATATTCTAAGGATTCATTTATTATGAATATAAGAAATTTTATAATCCTTTTTTATGTCTTCTGAATTATTTTTTCCCTATATTTTCCTCTCTTTATATACTCAATATTTCTAAGGAATGTTTTTAATATAAATCGACATTATTTCTCTCATTGATCGAACACAATATTTAATCCAAATCATTCATGTAACAATATTTTCAAAAATACATTTATTATTATTAATCTGAATTTATAAATAATATTTTTTCATGTTTTGATATTTTAATTTTATTCATGGAAATATTCATGTAATTATCTAAACAATGTATTTTTCTCATTTTTAAAAAATATTGATAAGTAATATTTGTTTTGTACTGTATGACTTGATCATATTTATCTTCTATCATGACCAATACATTCATTGATTATTACATAATAACAATACAAGTATATTTTCAATGAAAAGGATTATTTAAATGTTTTATGTTGTGATATGTTTCTTCGAATGTAGAAAATATATTATCCCAAAATATTATTTAATTGATAATTCATATTCATTTTCTATCTATAATTATATATCTTAATGTTACCAATGTATTATTGTGTATATTATCCAATTTTACCATTTTATTTATTTTTTTAATTATTTATTATTATAGTGATATTATTTTCTATAAAACATAATTATATTTCTTTAGTTATACCGTGAAGAAATTTTAGTGAAACTCTCTTTTTTGATGTTGTATGCTATGATGACATGACGAAATGATTTTGAAACCAATCTCTCATTAAAAGTTTATTATATGATGGAATGTTTATGAAATCTATCTTAATTATTAGGTAATTATATTATTAAAGGTTTATGATATTTATTAAAAAATATTTATTATTTTTTAGTATTTGACAGTTGAAAACTATATCTACCTCCAACGTATTATGTTAATATTTATATCTCCTATGAAATATATGATAGGAACATTGTATGAAACTGGTTGAGTAATGGTCATTGTCCAAAATTAGTGTATTAAGATTTATACTTAAATACTATAATGGTTTATGAAGTGAGCCCATTCGACTATTGTATCATTGGTAGTGATCCTTCACTTCTATGAAATTTTTTATTAGGATTATGTGTATGTTGAAATTCTACATCTTAGGTAAATTAAATAATTGCCTATTTCATGTATGTTTATTTCATTATGAATAATTTATTAAAAAATATCAATATTTCTACCATAACTCTAGAAATTTTTATTTTGACGCTTGTTCTTTTCATATTCAATAATCTTGTTATCCTAACATTAATGTAATTTATTCTTACATATCTTTTTGGATTAGCCTTATTGAAAAAATTATCTCACCCTTTATTTTGTTTTCTTTTTCAAGCTTATAAAAGTATATATTAGGTATGATTTTTCTAAGAAGAGTGATAAATATTAAGAATGTATTAGATGATGATATACATCCCTGATAAATGAATTTTTAAATTTCCATGTTTCTAAAGGAATTATACATTTAACATCATAAGTAGTGTGTTTGTGCAATGAAAATAATATCCATTTAGAGTACATAATATCAATGTACGATTAGTTTGAGGTCTATATAGATTTTATGGGAGGTAAAGATTAGATATAAATTGTAAAATTGGATGATAAAACACTATTGATATCCATAGGAACTTTTCTACAAATATTTTCATGTTTGATTCAGATATTATAAAATATCATGGTTTTTTACTAAAGGAATGAGCGAGTAGTTTCCATGAAATCTCATCCCCATAGAGACAACACTAGTTGATTTGGATATAGATCTATTCTACAACTGGGTAGCAACTAATGAAATGTAGTATTAATATGGAATTGATCATCCCCTAGTACATGATAATCGACCTCACTACACAACTAGTTTGACACTCTAGGGTATATGATTTCTATATTTTGAAACACAATAATAACAATAATGATGTATTTATATAGATGATGATAATAAATAACCTATGAATAACCTAGATTTTCGTATATTAAAAAGAATTTGTCATGATTTATACATCCTATATTCCTTTTTCTAGAATATGTTGTGACCAATTATAAATATTTTCCCATACACAATTATTTAAAGTTTTACTCAATTAATTAATTAAACCAGATCCCCTGTAAATATTTTTTTTTATCTACAATTGAGGTCCTAAAATGATTATTTTTTGTTGCAGTCATTTGGAAGTCAAATAATATCAACGTTGAAATATCATCATGAATATATGGGAACATGGTGAAATTTAATCATTGGATTAGGATGGGTTCAATAATTTATTTTCAAACAATTCATTTCCTTGTATTATTTTTATAGTATGGTGGAGACGTTATTTGAGGATAATAAAATAGAAAATGAATCTATTGGTACATATAGGGAAAAGATTCCATGTTGTGTGAGGTATGATTATATTATTATCCTGAAACCTTAATATGAGGATTATTGATAATTCAGTGACCTAAAAACAATTCTAGGATTTGTGATATCCATAATAGTCTATAGGATCCATGATGATATTTTTTAATGTTTTATAAATTTAAAAATTGATGTTTGGGTCACATTATAATCTCATGTAAACGACAACATGATAAAAATTAAATATAACTGAAAATAGAAAACCATAGATATATAATGATGATCAATACATTATTCAAAATGTGTGGGAGAAAACATGGAAGAAATTGCCCAAATAAGACTAATAAATGTTTAATGTGTGAAAGGGAGGGTCAAAAGTCAATTACATTGAGAAGCGAGGGAAAAAGTTATATAATTATGAAAATTAAGAGATAACTTTACAAAAAAAACACCCACAATATATTGTTTCAAATTCATAGAGTTTAGTAATTATTTATACCTTTTCTTAATTATAAATATTATTAATTATGATCATCACCAGAAACCAATTTATGATTGATTGAATGAGATATCTCTGGAAATAACTATTTATGATGAGTGGAATGAAAATTATGTGTTAAAAGGTACAAGAAATGAACATTATAGAACTAATAAATTATAATTTGACTCTACTATTACCCACATATTAATTAATGAATAATTTCTTATGGTTATCACGATTCCACTGAAATGAATTTCTGTATAAATAGTAGTAAATAAATTTAATGGTATGGTGATCAAATCTCATATTTATAATTCATATCTGATTACTGTTTTCGATAATGTGATCCTTAAATTTTTTTACACTAATCGTCATTACCAATTTTATGTCATTTATGACATGCATTGGAATTACATATATAAGAACACATAAATTTTCCATTAAGGGATGTCACTATTGCTATTTTATACCAAACTATTATTATCTATTTTTTTAACGATAAATATGATCATTCAATGGAAATCACCTACATATTATGGGTTTGGATTCATATTCCAGAGGTGTATTTCTCTCAAATATTTGAGGAGAAACATAGAAATGATTATATGACTATTTTTTAGTTGTTATTATGTATCTATATAATAGTTTCCAATTATTCACTGAAACAAAAAAAATTGTGTTATCCAAAAACACATACATGGTTCTCCCATAATTTCATAGAATTCTTATAGAATCTCCCAGATTGAGTTTCATGATTTATAATTGAAACGCCATGCGAAACATAAAAATTGATTCATTCTAAAAATTATATCACCTTATGGTGAACCTCATTTATTATACTAAATATGAATTGATGAGATATGTAATTTTTATTAAAAATTGAACAAGATTATGATTTGTAACACACATACTCTACATCATAATGATGTTTTATTTGATTAATTGAGCTGATCTCAATAATTTTTCATGATTTAGCTTCATATCGAATTTTATCTATTAAGGCTCTAGATGTAGTATATACCAATGAATTCATTCATTAAAAGGTATGGACACTATTCATATATTGTGATTCCATTTGTGAAAACTAAATCCTCAAAAATCATAATTTTTTTCAAGAATAGAGACAATAGAGATTACAATGATTAGTTTTTTTTGTATTTAAATATGATATTATTATACATTTTAAGAAAATATAAGTTAATAAATATTACTTGATAATTACAAAAAAATAACCAATAAAAGGGTAATGTTTATGAATTTTTTTTAAATTATGAATTTTTTCATAATAGGTTACATTTTTAGATCACATATTCATCAAATAGGTTTTCACCATAGATCAATCAATAATAGTGGTTATTGGGCAGTTCCTCAGACTAATAATGGTTAATGAGATCCATGTTTTTATAGTTTTATCTACAAATAATCGATGTATTATACATAATTTCACATGATTATATAAAACCCTAACTGAGTTAAATTAGACATGAAGTTATTCAAGAATGATGAATGTGACGAATATTTCATGGAACTAAAGATGTGGTTCGTGGGTGTACATGTATTTACATTAAACAGTATTGTAGAAGAGTTTAAATCTATATTTATTTATCCAAGATGGGATTTCAATGTGATCCCCTGAAGAATGAAATGGTTATAACTTATAACCCATGAAAATTAAAAGACTATGAGAAACACTTATGAACTCATGATTCAAATATAGCTATTGAAATTATTCATTAATTATATGGATGAATTATCGTTATGGTAAAAATATTGATAGATATTTCAATCAAAAAAATTTAAATTATATATTCACATATATAAGGAGTTGAATATGTGATGGAGAAAATGGTTAGAGATGATTGATTTTTATCAATATTCCTTACATTACATCCTATAAAAAATGGAAAGGGGGGATAATTATTTCAGTTGAAGGGATTATGATTGATTATCAATGATATGGATCACAAAAGATCCAATATTTCTAAATTTAAAATGTATTTATATGAAAAAATGTAAGGAATGGGATAAATTTTATCTTAATAAATTGAATATTTGATCATCTATCCATGTAAATATTAAATAGTTTGGGATGATAGATATAAATAAACAAGGTAATGTTTGAAATGTATCTGGGTCTATCCCTGGCCTTGTTGAAATAGTATTTATTTGGTGCTATTTTGGTGTTCTTCCCTTACGTGATTTGAAAATTGAATCGTTAAAGGAAAATTATATCCCTTCATTCACTAAAAATCATCGATGTATTAATATGTATTTAGATATTAAATATTATTTATAGTGGGATAAAAATAAGATTAATTTAAAATAGTTTTTATATTGATTCATGTAATTCCATCATGGTGTGGATGATAGACAAAACTCTAAGGTGATCTTACATCCATTACACATACTATAATGGAATTGGATAAACAAGAGCATGTTTTTTTGTTAGACTCTTCAAAATGACTAAAGAGAATATTTGTAATGGTGTTTAGTTGATTGCTGTAAGAAGTTTTTAAACTTCATGACTGTAAAATAATTCATACCCCTTGATCATATTTAATGATTATACATAAATGGAGTTGTATTGTTTTATACAGTACCATGTTCTATTATCTTTTAACGAGATCCAATGATTACATTGATGTTCAGTTGTAGTATTAATCATTATATATATATAGAGTAATATTTCAGCACTATATATCATCCTCATATAGATATTCAGTCTTAAGGAATAAATAAAAACCTATATAATAGTATAAGTTCATTTTCAATGGATTTTAAAGGTAGTAGTGTAAAAAAAATCTTCTATTTGAGTTCTTTACAATAATTATTGTTACTCAATCATTAAAATATCTTTTTATGATGTAATATATGTAATGATTTGTGGAGTTTTGATGTGTTGGAATGAGGTTGGAGATATTATTCTACTTGTACATGATATAACTGAGAACATGGGAATGATGGTTCCTGTAATTCAGCAACACAATAATACAGCTCAGAGCTAGTAGACATGTTATACCAATAATCTTTAGTAAAATCTTGAATTTGATGTTATTGAGAGGTATGTTATAATAATTTCTACATGAAATATGTAAATATAATTATAAATAATTGAAAAATATTTCAATGGTCTATTGGGCCCTCTGAAATTCTATATCATAATAGTATGATAGCATATCGATTGGGGAATCCATCAAAACTTCTCCCATGTTCATAATGTATTCCATGTATCTCTAATAACAAATTACATAACAGATTCATCACATGAAATAAACATATAGTTCATTGTATTAGTGCATGATAGATGTTATTATGAAAATATAGTGGATATTATTGATTAAATAATTAATATTCTATGAAATAAGACGAGTCACCATTTATAATTTTAGAATCATACCACCAGTTTGGAGAGACTATTTGGGAATCAGAGGAAATGATGATGTATAAGTATAATAATTTTATTTTATCAATGTTATGAATTTAAAAGCGGTAATTAATTTTATCAAGGTTATAATTTTTCAACATATGTTTTAGGAATATATACTTTTCCAATAATTGGAATTTCTTTGAATGCTTGTGTTACAAAAATCATCAAGATTTAATCAACTATAGAAAAATGAAAATATTATTATATAAAAGAGACCATTAATTCCTATCTATTAATCGTAGATATTTAAATATTAATAAATAGTTTATAAATAACTTATATTATGTTATTATACAGAGAATTAAAATTTATAGAAAAATTACCTATTTTTTTGAAAAGAATAATTTTTTTGGAAATACTATTTTTTTAAAATATATTAGTTTTCATTTATATCATGAAAAATAATAAAAAAATCAAAATTAATAGATAATAATTTTAAAAAATAAATATCATTTTTGAAATAATTAATTCATAATTTTATTATTGTCATTTTAAGGAGCTTTGGAGAAAGGATTAATTTTTAATGAATATTGTCATATTATGTTTTTTATTTCTAACTACAATTTCATATAAAGAATATATAAATTTATTTTTTTCTAATAATGTTTAAACTGTCATTTTAATTTTTTTATAATTAAATTAATCTTATTATTTCATTTGAATATTTTTAATATTTATTTTTTAATGTACAAAAAATTTAAATTTTTTAACATTTTATCATTCGAAAAAACTTTTCTCATTCAGACGATGAGTTTTATTTGGAATTTAAATTTTCTTATATTATTAATTTAATTTTGGGAAAATAGATTAAATATTTAGAATCATTAAATTTTATATTATCTTGTCTGTAATGTTAAACTTTTTAACAAAACTAATAGTAAAAATGGTTAACACTATTTACTACGGATAATGTAAAAATTGGTTAACTAGTTGATTCCTATTAAGTGAAATTGGATAAAAATGATCAAAAACCTTTCCAGCAACAATATTCAGAAAATAATTATACATTATATCTTCAATTATTTATAATGTTCCATTTTGAATAATTCTGTAATGAAAAAAGGTGGTTACACAATTTTTCTTCGAGAAACGTACATGTGTGGAACTTACATCACATACCAAAGGCCACCCCCTTATTTCCTCATAACACAAAAAAACTCATTGGATCATCAAACAAAAAAATAACATCTAATTTATCAACTCCTATTATAAAATCCTCAGACTAGCTAAAAATCAATTATAAGAATCAGTTTGGTGCAGTCCAAAAAAAGTTCTCTAAAGAAGAGGCAACACCTCTTAACGAAGGATCTATATTATTTATTCATCACATTCAATAAATTATCAGTAAAATATTATTATATAAATAAATTTTATCCAAAAAATACATAAAAAATTATTGGAATGACCTAAAAACGTCTTCTCTTTCATCAAATGGGATACTGAATCATTATCCATGTTATGGTGAAGTTTCTCCTCATGAAATGATGTTATCCATTTTCCATCACCACCTCCAATGGATAGATATGGGGATTTATTGACTTATTAAATATTTTATTGATGATATTATAATTATTAAAGAATTATTATATTACATATTTCTTCATATGTTCCATTATATTAGAATATGATAATTTCAATCGTGTGTAAGACATACTACCTTATCGCAAAGTAATGTGATTCGTTCAAGCACTCCATAGAGGGTAATAAATATTAATTTAATTATAATATATGGTATATCATACATAATAATTATTTTTCAATATTAATATATATTTAACATTTATTTATTTAATCCTTCAATTAAATGGATACAATGTTCAAATTATGTATGACATTCCATCTCCATGAACCGTGTTTTTCATTATGTAACTCTAAATCATGTGGATTACTCTAAAAAATTATATAGTGAATAAATATAATATTTAGATCATGTTTAACATTTAATTTAATATATATCCATAATCAACGTAATAGGAATTAATAAATTACTACATTCTTGAAAAATAATGTAGTTATTAGCCTAAACATGAATTTATGATGAAATTATAAAAAATGTTAATAAAGGTAACAAGAAAATAATATATGGAGTGATTTATATAATTACGTTTCTATGATATATTTATAATAATAGTAATCTGATTATTGAATGAAATTAGGACATATACAAAAGAAACTGATTTGTTGGGAAAGGGATTTCGACCTCACATTTATTTTTTCTATGAGACACATTCCACATTAACCACATGTTTCTTTTATGTCATGTATATAATAATAAAGTAATAATTGTTTTATTATTAAAATTAAATTTATAGGTATTTAAAAATACATTATATAATATCCCTTTAATTGGGTTTATGGTTTCGAATTTAGCAAAGGGGTAATGGATTTTTTCCTCAATTTACATTACTTGATACAAATGTTATGTTATTAACTTATATTCATTTATGTGGTATAAATACAAAACTTGTACCTTTTAAATATCATGAATTTTATTCTTTCATAATATATATTATTTTCAATTAAATATTATTCCATCATGGTACCTAAAATTCAATGTTACCAAATTGGTATGTATTTTATGTTACAATCTCATTATTTATCGAGATCGATTATAATTATTCATTCCATGATTTAATTTTATGACCCACCCCTAAAAAACTCATGAATTTTCTAATACTATTTTTATGAAATGGGAGAACATGTTTCTCTTTCAATTTTCTTTGTTTATATAATTAATGCATCACAATATTGATTTCATTAAAGTCCTCCTTTTTTTTCTGTTTGATCAAAGATACTTTTCATCTATAACCATGTATTCTAAAAATGTTATTTAAAAAAATATAAATATTATACAATGGTTTATGAAATAAAAATTTACCCCTTTTTGGATTTTCTTCATTGTTTTTAATTCAATATTTATTTCATTTTCTAGGGAATTCTTATTTGGATTTTACAAATTATATGAGTGTAATATTTTTTTTCATCCATACAGAATGAAAAAATCTATCCATTATTATTAACAATATTTACATTGATGATTTCATCATAATTTTCATGGTTATTTTAAAATTTATGATGTTTTTAATATTATCTATTTTAAAAAGTATTTTCTAATGTGGAAATGATATTTTTCTAAAAAATATTATAAATAACAATTGAAATTAATTTTCTATCTATGAAGAAAACCATTGAATTAACAATGGAATTTATTGGGATACCATCCAAGGATACAATATATATTCATTATCAATAAAATTCACTTTTATCATGGAATGATTTTTAGGATTTGTTTTTCACTTCCATGAGTTATACCATGAGAATCTTCTTATGAAACCCAAATATTTTCTTCAGATATTCCATGATGAATTAATGGAATGATTATGAATCCTATCTCTTTTCCTAATGTTATGATATAGTGAATGGTTTGTCAAATCCATTTCATTTCATCATGTAATATATGATGAAGGATTTATGATTTTTTTAATATATACATATTTTTTATAATATTTGATGTGTGGGACCCAAACCATATAGAAACATATTGGGTATGATATTTATCTCATGATATATATATATATGACATGAATTGGGAGAGATACTAGATCCATAGTGGGATTTGGCTTCTTTAGTTGTCTTGGGAGCAATACTTGACTACAACGATGGTTTGGGGAGTGAACTCATTCCACTAGGATATCGTTGTATTTCAAACATTACTACTATGGTACATATATTCTATGATTATCTAAATGATATTGTTCAATGAATTTTAGCAATTTTATGATCTCATGGACCATGTACTTTGACTTCCTAATGACTAATACCATATGATGTGGTAGTATTTTTCCCATGACTCATGATTTTGACCTTCGAAATGAAGGGTATGGTTTTCATATGACATGATCTTATCCTAATATACTTATGATCATTTTATGGTTATGTGTCTCCATTTTTTAACATTTCTCATTGAACGATCACACCCATTTTTATGTTTTTTTCCTACAGGTAATGAAAAATGTATTATATATTATAATTTCATGAAGGGTGATAGGTATGATAATATCAGTGGGATATGATATGGTTCACATTTGAAAAATTTTATTGTGATTCCATGTTTCTATGTACACTACACCTTTATGATCCTCAGACTTATGTTTTTGAAATGTAATGATTATTCATCTATAATATGTAACAATGATGTGTGATAAGTTCTATGTTTTTGTAATGTTGACGGATCGAAATCCTCAAGGATTATGGATTGATGATATTATATACTATAGGTAGGGGTAATTATTAAAATATTCTATCAGCATGATCTATTATTCATAGTTATTTTAGATGTCATTAAAGTAATTATCATTATTGAAATTTCCAATTTTGAAAAATTATTGTGAAACATATCTATAGCTGATTATAGTAACCCCAATAATACTACATCATTTTTGGTCGAACCATCTAGGAGATTCAGATTATGAGACCTTACATACTCAGATATCAGTTTGACATTGTACTAATAGATTATTTAAAGGTGGGCGCTATGTTATCTTTTTGAAAGGAATGATGATCATTCCTGTTATTAGGTTGTAGGAGGGGTTAAAGGAGGTTCATGCATCTAATTTAGTGGTATATTTAGTTGTGGAAACATTTTACTATGATATTTAACATTATTAATAGTGTCCAAGAATGAAGATGTATGTATACAATTTTTTTCTCACAATCCCCCAATTTGTTTATTGGGAAAGATGATTAATTGGTTATAATGAGTTTTTATTGATCCCTGTGATGTTCTTTGACTGTTAGTTGGATGAGAGATCAATTAAAACCATGTATGGATTACCATTAAAGACTATTGTTTATGATTCCATATGATTGAACATATACTTACTCATCAAGTGTTCAATATCTATGATATCTTATAATAGAGATAATTATTTTGTATGAGAAATCATTATGTGCATGATATAATCCTCTCTATGGAGTTCCCTCAACGGAAAACTCATTCCACTATCCTATCTTCACACCATTATTATGGAGAGGGTTTTCAGATTCATCAGTGACTCAACTATTTTGGTGTATGAATTATCACCCCTTGATTGATTTCAACTCTGACTAGAACATTCAGGTTATGGAGGGAATGATTCAATATTTTATATTTTACAATGGTCGTAGAATGCAGGATCACATTCCACTATTGGAGATTGCGTACAAAAACAACTATCATTCCACAATAGATAAAGATAAATTAAAAAATTTGTATAGGGGACCCTGTTGGCCACCACTATACTGGAATTATCTAGATGAGTCAACACAGGTGATCCTAGAGTTAGTGTGGTCTTTAATAGAGATGTTCAAGGTTATCCAAGAGTCTAATTGGATTTCAAATATGTTTCATAAGTCTTATATGAATCGATTATGGATGCATTTTATAACTACCCATGCAGTACGTACATTAACAATACAATCTTTTTTGAAATATATAATACATTACACAAATATGCAAACAATGATCATATTATTTTAGTTTATTTAAAAATGTGGAACATAATCTTCTAATATGGTTAAATATCATCCACATATCCAATAACGATCATCCCATTTTGAATTCCTACATAAAACATTTAATTATATATTGTGGAATAGAAAACATAAAATGGAGGAGCTAAAATGATCAGTAATGGTAATCATGAAATAAATAATATAATCCCTGAATATTAGAATGTAACTATATGAACATCATATTTAATATTTAAATATTGAGTCATTATGTAAATCATTGAAGTACATAAGACATAGTTTAAAATTGTACAATAACCATATTTAAATATGGTTGGCATAAAAATGGAATTAAGGAAACAAAAAAAGTACATAATATGATTTCTATAGTAGCCATGGCCTTGTTTCCCAAACCATCATGGTGCACATATTTCATTACTAAACTTGGATTACATGCCCTTACATCCATATATTACTGAACAAGATTTACATTCCTTTCCAGCCATATATTACTATACTAGATTTAATTATCATTCAAGTCATGTATGTCTCATGATATATAATTATTTTCCCAATGTATTATAATGTGACATAAATCCCACCCATATCAAATTGAAATCATTCATACTTGTTCCAAAAAAACATAAGTCATTCATCATAGCATAACCTAAGAAAATAAATAGTTTTCTTATACATTTTTCTATCATAAAATAATACATATAAAATATCATTACATTATTTGTAAATCAAAATCACAGTAATAATTGTTATATAAACATAACCATATTTAAATAGAATCATCTTATATTGAATTTTTTTTCATAAAACACAAAAATATAATTTTTTTTGAAAAATATAATTTCTTATTCAAAAGCATTATACTTTATCAAAATACTGCACAATCATAGAAGAAAAGTATTTCGTTGAAGATAAAAATAAAATTGTGTAGATTTATATTAATGGATATAAGTCATTATGAAGAAGTAAATTTCCATTCAAGCCATATAGGTTATGAAGACATTTTTCTCATACTATTGTCAGAAAAGTCAGAAAGTACCTCATATTGAAAATGAATAGAAGATTAATTATATTAAATTTATTAATAATTCACCACTAGCTAAAATTAAATTTATACAATATTAGAATAATATAAATAATTTTATATATATAATAAATATGGTCTTGGATGATAAATATACCCTAGTAAATACTTATGAGTAAAAAATATTAGACAATAATGCGATTAAAAATTTATCCCTTACCTATGGTCTGATTTATTCTATATATTTTTAAAACTCAAAAATAGTTGATTTTAAAATATTATTAACTAGTAAAATAATCATAATAATATTTTTTATATCATATATGATTCACTTATGACATTATATTACCCTTTTAATTATCAATTTCTTGTTAATGAAACGTTTTGGTTAACAATAATTTTATTTATCATACATGTTTGGACTTGATATTCAAGAACTTATTACTTATATCATGATTAAAATACTTACACAATGTAATAAATGAAATATATTTCTTAAATATTATGTATATAAATATATATATTAAAATGATTAATGAAATGTAACACATCATTCATAGAGATGTTAGGCCATATGTATGCTTGAACGTTGTCAACATTTCCTTATTGAATTGAATGGATGAATTTAAATGATATATGTATATATATATATATATCAATTACAATTATTATTTCATATATTTCATGCTTCTTTATTATATATACTTTATACTTCTTCTTTAATGGTTAATCTGGATAATTATTCTCATCGTGTTGTGAAGACGGTAGGTCATTCGTACGCCTGAGAGACAATATCATTCACTTAATAAATAAATAGAATAAAATATTATTATATATTAAATATAAATATAAATTATAATGTCATATTAATTCTGTAAATATTTTATAATCATCATTTTGACCATCCAAATTATGTATTGTTGATTAACAAATTACACCACAATGTGGAGATGGTATATCATGGGTATGCACGAATGGTTACATTGTCATTCAAAAGATTGATAAAAAGGGGTGTATGGTTTTACAATAATTATAATAACATCTCATAATGTAAAATATATCATATTTATTACATTATTATGGGAACAAAAAAAGATGATGATTTATAAGAATAAATTATTTTGAAGGGGTTGATTAAACAAATACATTTTTTTAGTAAATCCTTTTAATTTGAAAAAAAGGTATCACTTTAATGGATTTATTCCCAAGTTAGGGCATCTAGTATGATGTTATGTATGTTATTAGGAAATTTATTCTTGGTTTGGTGGAGAAAAAAAATTATTAAGTTTAAATAAATGATAAGTAAAGACCTCTTTTATAGGAGAGATGAGGGGCACTTTTGAAAAGACATTAAATATTAATTTGATATAAATTTATTTCTCATTTATAATGTCCCAAAAATAATTTATTTATAAATTAAGATGATAAGGGTATAAATCATCTAAATAAAATATATTTAGACATGTTTAGGTCATAAAATAAAACATATATTTTATAATTTACCCTCATTTGAAAACATTATCTCTAACCATATCTTCTTGTATTTTCATATAAAATGGTTAGTATAGTTACTATAAAATTTTAAGAGAAAAAAAGTGGATAATTAATGAAAATTTTAACATTATATACATTATTTGGTCGAGTCATTTTTATTTAGGATTATTATATCATTTAACCAAATAGTATTTTTTTAAACACATTTATGTCAATTTTGACAATATTTAGTAATTGATTATTTTTAAAGTCATAAAAACTTTATTACTTCAAACCAAAGGCATTAAATCATTCATCACATTTAAATGTATTCCAAAACATTTATAGATGGAATCAAAAAATAAAAATTATATTTATTATAATATTTATAATATCATTAATTTTAATATTTTGTTGATAATGTAACCACTTCATCATTATTGTGTCATAAATAAATTTCATTATTTAATGTCCAACAATTATAAAAAAATACCATACTAAAAGAAATAATAATATATTTATAATTTATATTTATAGTTTGATAGATAATAAATATAAACCAAAATAATACTACTTTTGTTAATAGACACATGTTTATGTTATATTTCACTTTAGTATATATTTATTATTACAAATGTTCATTATCAAACCCAAGTGGCTCCAAAATCCAAAAACTGGCCTTAAAGTTTTTCTCGATACCCATGAATTATCCAATGGGATTATGACACATGTTCCAATAGTTTTTTATTATTGTAATACTATTTTTACCCTTATTTACCTGATTTACACTTTAACCATGGTAAAGAAAAATCATTACTGATGTTTTTATTTTTAATTTCCAAATATAATAGGGTGTTATTTATATAATTTAGACCACGTGATTGAAAATATAGAATCCATTTTTCTAAAATAAAAACTCATAATTTAAAGATATTAATTTAAAATTAATTCCATTTGTCGAAATTGGAATGTGGGTTTTTTTGAAGTAAAATCTATCAAAAGATAGACATGGGATTATGTCCAAATTAAAAGTTAAATTACATCCAAATAAAAAAATTGGATTAAATGATGAATAAATAATTCAATTACATTTTAAAATAAATTAAAAAGATAATCTATCTATATAAATAAATTATATGAAAAGGTTGTTATGAATTGAAATACTTTATTATCACTATTCATTAAAATATGAATTTTATCAAAGAAATAACAAAAAAAAATTAAATTTTGATGTCCCACATTCAAATAAAAAATTTTATTTTCACAAATATAGTATATAAATGTGTTAAAAATAGTTATAAATTGGATTTTCCATATAAAGGCGTCAAAACAACATTTTTTTAAAAATACATCTTTCACTTGAAAATTTGATTTTGTTCTAATAAAATGACTATTAAAAACATAAAATGAATTTTTATGTTATATAAAATTCAAAATTTGTCTATTACTATTGATAATAGTAAGTTAATAACCCATTAAATAAAAATATTTTAAAAATATACCATTGTTTAGTAAAACTCAGTATTGAGTTCAACACAATCTATTGAGGTAGGTCTATCTTGCATGTAACACAAGCCAATTCTGTGTAGCATATAGTGAATTCCTCATTTCGGGTTATGTACAAGACAATAAAAATATAGTTCTTCTATATAATGAACAAAATTTGTACTCATTGTTCCATGTATCGTATGTAAACTCGATGTTGTAGGTAACATATGAGAAATCAGTTTAGTGTGAAGGGAATGTTTTACATAGTGAATTGGAAGATATAAAAGAAAATTTTAATTTATTTTAAAAAAATCTGTCTATAAAAAATAGGCTTGTTAAATTATACCCCACGTAATGTCACAACCCCTCCCTCGGGGCCCGTGACGTGAATACCCTAAGGTCGGCTTCCATTGGCCAGGGGATGGAGAATATCACCAAAATGGTGTATCCCTATAACGTGATGTAATATATATTAAACATGTTCAAACACACAATGTAGCAGTAAAACAATGAAGCAACCATGAAGTAAATTTCAGTTGTAAAAATTGAACTGAATATAAAGGGGCCCAAATACAAGCCCCACAGAAATATACAAGTATAACTGAAAAGTGAAAATATTACTTGGGACGTCCACTAAGGATCAAATCTAAATGGTAGGTATATATCATGATCTGTAAACACAATAGAATGTCATGGAAAACGTTCCAACTCATTGAATCATCCAGTTCTTGTTCCACAACCTTGATCAACATTGTAAGTCGTCTACATAAGTCACAACATTGTACTGGCATAGCCCATGATGAGGTGAGTAAAACAATAAACAGTAGGGACCCCGAGATCCCTGAAAGTCTCCTAGAGTTTAATAAATTAAAAAACAAAAAGAAATACCTCAATCACAATGCACAATGTATTAATCCACTCTACATTGGTATATACACATATATATACTTATGTTATAAATGGATACTAATCTCATTCTTGAGGAAACAAAAGACACAATCATTTAGGCCATTTTGACAACTGACCCATGAAGGAATAATACCCCAAATGTCACCCCACAAATGTAACACCATGAAGGTAAAAGTTTTAAAAAGGTAACACCACGAAGGTAACACCACAAAGGTAAATATACCACATAGGCTACACCACGAAGGTAACACCATGAAGATAAAAGTTCAACAATGGTAAACACTTAGATCACACAATGTAAGAGTACTAATGTATAGATGATTAGTAGTAAATCAAGATCATATTATTAGGTCGAGAGTCCATGCTATTGACCATACAGAATCTGACCCACATAGGATCGAGAGGTACAAACCCTCGTAGACCCACATAGGATCTGACCCATAATGGATCGATATGCACTGACCCACACTGGATCACTGAGTCCTAACCCACACAAGATCAGTGTTGATTCACATAGGTTCGCTGGGTACTATCCTCCGTATGATCTGTCTCCAACCTCCACCACACTGCAAGCCATGGTATTCCCGCTCATAGTATGATTCATCAGTTGGAGAACTATGGGTTGGCGCAACCCAGCCTATAAGGGGTGCAACTCGCTGGGCATGTGTGGCCTAACCCATATGGGTCATAGCCCACTGGTATGCATAGCCCGATGGTATGAGGGCCTCTCTAACTAGCATGGGCGGAGCTGTTTCCCACATTCAAATGGAAAAGCTGCGATGCCTCTTGGTTCTAGAAGGTCACCTGCAAGACCTGTTGTGGGTCCCAACACTCTGATGCAACATCCAAGTCATAACCAACATCAGCTGTGTGTGACGACATGCCACTATCCTCCACATGTGGCCGGATGATGTCGGTTTCCGCTATTCTCTACAACTGTATGTTGTAGCCCCCATCTCTAGTGGCGCATGAAGGCGTGCCACCACCTCCTACTCAGTCGACCGGTGGAGGCCAGCATCTTCACCTGTTGCGGCCTTCTCCACCAGCAGCGTGTGACAACATGGCTCAATCTCCACCGTAGTTGGTCATTGCCATCCGCCGCCATCACACGATGCACTGGGTTTCGTTCGACCTGAAATAAAATGCTCGCGAAGAACACATAAAATTACAAAAAAATGGTGGACGTTACATGCATAGTTCATTGGGCCTGAGCCCTCCACATTATCCTGATAGAAAAAGTGTAGAACAAGATTCAACATCTCTTGAAACTAAAATCAAATAAAAACCATTCCGCATGAACATTGGAGAATGATTTCATCTGAGAGTGTGTCGGCATTCGTCATTCCTACAACTAGCCTCCAATGAGGACACTCAATCATCGTTCTTAGATTCGTGATTCGGTGGCGCTCATCACTACTCGCTAGAACTAGTCCCAACCTCTATGTGGTTGGAATCGCATCACTTTATCAGAACATCATTTCTTGGTGAAGTAGTTCCAATACTCCTCCCCAAGCACTATATAAATCGGAGAGGGGGAGGGTGAGTAATGCAAGTTGATTTAATGGGTTTCAATTAATTGAGGAGCCTTCCAAATTATAATGGTGCTATTACAAAGAATCAAGGAGTCAATCCATTTTATGGATTAAAACATCATAGGTCCCACAACCACCGATTTTCTGTTGGAGGAAAATAATAAAAAGAATTTAAATAAAATAACTTTATTATTTTATTATTTTCTTAAATGTCCCAAAATCTATTTTTTATCCTTACCTACTACTGTTGAAGTGATGACTACCTTAAGCGAATCATGGTGTTGCAGATTCAACAGTTCCCCTATATTTTTAATTTCAGAACCAGTTCAAAATATAATAATTTTCAACTAATGTGTTTACTGAATGTACATTAAAAAAGTTCAGAATTTCAATCCGAGCACACCGGTCCTCAAAATCATACACTGTCAATTTTCAAATCCTTGTAATAATTCCATATAATTTTTAAAAAAATTACTTGGAAAATATGGGTAGTTACATTCTCCCCACCTTAGGTATTTTCATCCTCAAAAGCCACAACCTAAACTAATGAAACAGATTGGGGTACTGAGCATAAATATAAGACTCATGCTCCCATGTTCTCTACTAGATGTTTTTTGATTATAGTGAATACGCATCAGAGGGATCGATCTCCCATAATGGATACGCTCCAATCAATCCACAATCTCTACTAGAACCTCCATAAATTTTGCACCATCATCGATGTCTAACTCACCCCAGACGATGATATGTGATGGATCTTGAACATACCACTAGAGTTGTGACACTTGGTAAAATTAATTCGTCCAGAGCATCTATGGGGGAAGAGGCAGGTGATACCCCACCTCACCAACTCTTATGGGAACCTGAAAGGGTCCGATGAACCTCATAGATAACTTGAAGCATCTTCTATATTTTTATAAACCCCATCTAGGAAAGGCTCATTGGAAGACATGGTCTCCCTCCTCGAACTCCAAAGGTATCTGTCTCTTTTAAGCATAAGACTTCGGCCTGGTATGTGTAGTCTTCATCCGCTCATAGATGATCTACAGCTTCTTAGTGGTATACCGTACCATCTCTGTACCCATAAGTGATTACTCTCCTGGGTCTGTCCAGCATAGAGGTGATCTGCATGGTCGACCATTCAAGGCCTCCAATGTGCCAATCCGATGGTGGATTGATAGTGTTTGTTTATTTCGAACTCCAACACGGCCAAGTGATCCATCCAACTGTGAAAAAAAATGTAGGACACCAGCATGAAGCATTTTCACTACTGTTTGAGTGGTCTGCTCCATATGACCATCTATCCATGGATGAAAGGTGGTGTTAAAATGAAGATGAGTTTCGAATTCCGCATTCAATACCTTCCCTAACCAGGATGTGAAACATGTGTCATGACCAGAGACGTTCATCGATGTAACCCCATGAAGTTACAAAATCTCATGTATGTAGAGGCTTCCCAAGACCTCTATTGATCCCCAAACCCATAAAGGTATTATGTGGGCCAACAAGGTGAGCCGTTCAACAATCAACAAGATTGAATCATGTACTATGGATGTACGTGGAAGCCTAGTCATAATGTCCCTGAAGATACCGTCCCACTTCTACTTTGTCTCCTCTAGAGGATGTGTTAATCCTCATAAAACATGATTCTCGACCATCGCTTGTTGTAATATGAGGCATCACGAAACAATATCTACCACTGATTTCTTTATCTATGGCAACCGGTACTGATTAAAAAGGTCCTGGTAGAAATTTGACACACCAGGATGTTCCTCGAGAGGGGACATATAGAAATACCTCAATAACTCCTCTTGTAGCGCCACTAGTACCATGGTACGTCCTCTAAAGAGGATGACATTCTACCCAACTTCATAAAATCCATCAGGGTCTCGTCCTGAGGATATCAGATCACGTCTGTACTCGATGTCAATTTCCACACTTTGTGCCTCCCGAACTCGCTGAAGAAGTGGGTGACTGGATGTTATAGACAAAAGTTAAGCTTCTCCATATAAATCCACAAATGATATCTGCAACGTGGCTAGCTACTCTATCACCTCACTCAGCAGATGTAAACCAGACCTTATACATAGTGCGTCTGCCAATACGTTACCCATTCCAAGAGTATAGACTCTATCAAAGTCATAGTCATGGAGAAACTCTATCCAATGTCGTTGTCTCAGGTTCAGGTCCATCTATGAGAATATTTACATGAGACTCTTGTGATAAAATTAATTAGTGAACCATTCACCTATCAAGTAGAGTCATTTTATTTTTAAGGCGAAGAACACTGCTCCTTACTCCATATCATGGGAAGTATAGTTCTACTGATGTTGTCTTAGCTCTTGTGAACCATAAGCGATCACTGCTCTCTCCTACATCAGGGAACATCCATTTCTCATCCCTGATGTGTCGTAGTAGAAAACATACCCATCTCTCACTTATGGTATCCTCAAGATGGGGGCACTCGTCAGTCTCTACCTCACCTCATGAAACATTTGCTGGCATCTCTCCATCCACAGAAATGGTTCTCCCTTCTTCTTTAATGCTTACATTGGTTCTGCAAATATGGAAATGTCAGGTATGAATCTTCAGTAGTACCCAGTCAATCCCTGGAAACTCCGAACTTTGTCTACACTCTTGGGTGGCTACCAAGAAAGTATTGCCTCTTTCTTTGTCAGATCTGCAGCAACTGCTGCCTTTGAGATAACATGTCCCATAAAGTTGACCACTTTTATCCAGAACTGGAACTTCGAGATCATACCATTAATTGGGTACACTCGAACAATATCCATTAATATCTGTAGAATATAGGAATTCTCCTCCTCTGACACCATGTATATCAAGATGTCATCAATGAAGACCACCATTGAGGGATCAAGGTATGGATGAAATATCTTTTTCATGAGTCCCATGAGCATTGTTGGGGCATTGTTCATGCCGAATGGAATTACCAAGAACTCATAGTGGCCATAAAACATTTCAAGACTGTATTCTGTACATATTCGTCAAATACAGTGTGTTGATGATAGCTTGATCTGAGGTCTATCTTCAAAAACCAATGATCTCCATTCGGTTGATCAAAAATATCATCAATCCTCAGTACTGGATACTTATTCTTCACCATAACATAGTTATGGTGCCGATTATCAAAATAGAGCATCAAAATCCCATATGCCTTCTTGGAGAAAAAATTGTGGCTCCCCATGGAGAAACACATAGCCTTATGAACCCCTTCTTTTTCAAGTCCTCCAACTGTGAACATAACTCATGAAGCTCTACGGGTGCCATCTGATATACTGGTGTAGATATCGGTGTTTTCATAGGGTACAGGTCGATGTAAAATTCATCCTCACTGCGTAGAGGTAGTCCCAAAAAATCATCGGGAAAGACATTAGTATATTGGTCCAACACTACAAGATAGATCGGACTCTCAACTTCAACGTCTCAGATGGTAAGGCTAGCCATATGAAGTGTGATCGGTTTCACCCTCCTTTGGGTAAGTCTATCATGTGTTGTAATGGTTCCCTTCTCACTGGTGAATGAATACCTGGTCCCATATTCACAGGAACACCACATATTTCGCCCAATGTAGTCAATCAGTGCACAAACTGTAGATAACAAGTCCATACCCAAGAATATGTTTTAAGGCCTCGATTCCACTTCTAGAAGATACCAGCCAAAGTTCCTGCTTCCTAGAGTAATCTCACCATGCAGGCATTAGTCTGTAATTGATGAATCCACCCATAGGAGTCTTTTGCCATAAATATCAATCCAAAGGAACCATCAGAATCACCGAGCTCTAAATGAGGGTCATGGAAATAATAGTGTGATGGGAACTAGTGTCTATAATTACTAAAACTAGGGTAGAGTAGACACAGATCATGCCTTTTATCATCTCTGGAGCACTGTGGTCGTAGGCCTCAACTTCCTGGAGATGAGCTCGACCATGTCCTCCATCTACCTGTGGTCAGGGTGGACAACCTAGATTTGGTGGTGGTAGAACTTCAATTTTCCACCCACTACCTGCTATATGACCAGTTCCTCTAACACATCAGCGATCCTGCTGACCTCGTTGTTCAAACATCTACCTCTGCTTTGGCAATCCCTCGAATATCAACTGTTCATTCCTACGGAGGTTCATTCAGTCCTGAGGCATGTAACCCTACCCACCACATGAGTAGAACTCTCTGCTCCTCGTCTGTCCTCCTCTGTCCTATGAGACTCCCATCACTGACTCTGTATCATGATGTCACCCCCCAAATGTTATGGCCCTCTTCGGACCTTGCATCATCTGTCAATTTCTGGCTGTAGATGACTCCATAAAAAAAAAGAAAAACACTTCCAAAACACATGCAATCTATGTTTTCATGTACTATATTGGATATTGGAATTTAGGGTCCATGTGTATGGAATGATTGGCCGCTGCACCAACATCGGATTCTGTAAGCTGAAAACTACACCCATAACACTTAACACCATTTCCACATTGAAATGATTATAGTCCGAGTTCTTTGGTAGAACCGAATACTATGATAACACTTTGTCACGATCCGTCCCACGGGCCCCCTTCCATGAATACCCCAAACCCTACTTCCCCTGGCCAGGGGCTGGCGACTAGCACTAGGGTGGAGTATCCTTATAGGAGGACGTCATTTATTTTAATCCGGTAAAACATACAATAAAATATTTCAATAATGAACAACCATGAAGAAAATTACAATAGTAAAATTTTATTAAATGTAAAGGATCCGGAATAAAAGGCCAACTAAACATTAAAAGCACAATAGAAAAGAGAAAATAGCTCCATGATAGTCCACTGAAAATAAAACCTAAATGGTAGTTACATCTCACGATATGCAGAAACTATCACACGTCACATCAAATGGTCCACCTCTAAGAACCGTCTAGTCCTAGCTCCCTCACCCATGATCAACGTTGTACATCATAAACCCAAGAAACAGCAAGGTGTGGGAATATCCCATGTTTTGGTGAGTATAACAATACCCAATAGGGACCATGAGGCCCCCAATGGTCTCCCAGAGTTCCAAAAATGAAAATACACAAGTCAATACCTCAATAACAATGCACAAAGTAGTGGTCAACTCTATATAGGTACATCCACATACATATACCTATGACATCAAAGGATAATTGTATCATTCATGAGAAAACTATAGACTAAAACTTTTAATCCATTTTCACAACTAATCCATGAATGATAAATACCAACATGGTAACACCATGAAGGTAACACCACAAAGGTAAAAGTTCCACAAAGGTAACACCACGAATGTAACTCCATGAAGATAAACTTACCACAAAGGTAAATACTCAACTCACACTATGTATAAGTATTGAAGTACAAATGATTAGTCATAAATCAATATCATATTATTCTATCGATAGGCTCTTATACTGATCATGTGGAGATCGAACCACACTTGATCGATAGGCACTAACCCCCGTTAACCCACATAGGATCTAACCTACACAAGATCAGTATGCACTAACCCACACATGATCTCTGAGCACTGATCCACATAGGATTTGACCCACACAAAAGCGGTGATGATCCACACATGATCACTATGTATTATCCTTCGTATGATCTGTCTCTAACCTCCACCTCAATGTCATCCACTATATTTCCTCTCATTGTATACTTAATTCCGGGAGGATATGTACCTTAGGCCACCAGTCGTACCTAAACCACAATGATGATCCATGAAGAAGAATCCTAAATGTACACCATGTCTTAAGGGTTCTGATGCGATAGACAATGTGTCAATTGGATGCACGGTCTGTGACATAAAAGTGATTTAGTTCATAGGGCTCTACTGGATTTAGATCTAATCCAACCCAGCCATACTCGAACATTCTCAAAAACCAATGCGGGGTACACCAAAAGGATTATCTCCCTATAAGGGTCCATGCAATGTAGATGTTTTGACAAACAGACGCGCAGATTTCATATTATGGATTTTTTTAGCAAAACTAGGCCTAGAAGGGACTGGGTCTGGTCTGACTTGTTCAGACCGAACATGCCTGACCCAGTCTGGGCAGACTAAACCTGATTTAGGTCATCTCAGACTATCCTGATTGACCATGGTGGGCTCGGCCCGCTGGGGCATGGACCAGCCTGCCCTGCGTAGGCAGCGAGACCAGCCCCACGTAGGGGTGCTACCCACTGGGCTTTCGCCGCCTACCCTATGAAAGGGCGTGTCCCGGCCCACCAGGTGTGCTGATTGATGGGAAGGTGTGGCCCGGCCTGGAAGGGGCACAACCATCTGGTACGCACGGCCTGCTGTAGAATGCAGCCCGCTTGAGTAGGGCATGCCCTTGCTGGAACATGGGGAGTAGTTTCCCCCATTCTGAAGGAGGAGCAGTGGCTCCACGTGGCACTTCCAGGTCACCCATGGGACCCAATTTGGGTGACATCCATCCACTATTTCTTCTGAGTCGTGGAAAAATTCAGTAGTGCGTGATGATGCACTGCCATCTCCTTCAAGGCCACCTGGAGCCGGCCATGGTCTTCAACTATTGTGGTTGTAGTCATGGATTTCTCCACCATAGGTGCACGATGCCACAACACTATCTTCACTGTGGCCTATCTTAACCGACCACTTCCATCACCCGCCACACTGGGTATCATTAAACCCTAAAGGGAAAGCTCACAAAGAATGCACCAAACTCTAAAAAAGTGTGAAGGGTCCGAACCATGTTCATTTGGATCATGCCCTCTACGTTATCTTATTAGAAAGAGGGTAGAACATCATACAACAAATCTTGAAAAAAAAACAAAATAAAAACAGTACCTCAATATTTTTGGGGAACCTCCTTATTTGAGGAAGTGTCAGTGTACGTCCTTCCAAAAACAAGCCTCCAATGATGCCACTAAATTGTCACTCTTCATTTTCGGATTCAGTAGATCTCATCAACACTAAATGGACCAAGTCTTGTTATATAAGTTTTTGGCATCACAAAACATTATCAGAACTTGTTCTCGAGTTGATGTCGTGCCAACACTGTTCCCCAAGCTCCATATAAATAGGAGAGTGGGAGGGTGAGTAACGCACGTGGAATTAATAAGGTTAAATTAATTATGGAACCAATCTAATTCCCATGGTGAGATTATAATGAATTTAGGATTCAATCCATTTAATGGATAGACACATCATTGGTCATGCTTCCTTTTCTTTTTTGTTGGAGGAAAAGAAAAAAAATAAAGGAAAATATATAACTTTGTTATTTTATTAATATTTTATAATACCTTAGTCAATATTTTTCTCCCAACCTACTAGGGTTGAGTGAAGCCTCCCTTAAGAGAACCTAGGTGCTAAAAATTCAACGGTGTCATTGGATTATTAATCTGAGCGCCATTTCAGTTGAAATAAAACTATGCTCACACGCTTATTGAACGTACCTTAAAAGAATTTCAAAAATTACCTTCGAGGACACCTGGTTTCAGAATCATGCAAAGTCAATTATTATTGAATCATAATAATTCCTTATAATTTAAATATAATTACATAAATAATACAGGACATTATACATAAAAATAATTTATCCCTTGAAAATATTCATTCTTATAAAAATATTATTTCTGGAAAGTTTCATTCCAGGAAACCCATGTTGTAAAAAGGTATAGAAAAACATCATTTTAGAAATCAATGTTAGAAACAAAATATTTACCCAATGAAACTCATCACTCATTTTCCATGTAGTAGAACATAGGTGGGTTGAAAAAACATGGATATGTAATTAAAATATAACAATCATGTCTCGATGGATAGTGATATTGAAAATGGTTTGGAGAATGATTACAACAAAAATTCCATAAATCTACAAGGATTTAATGGACTATATGAATCATCAGATATGAAGGTACTATGATAACTTCTTTCATCCAAGATCATTTCCATAATGTTTAAGAATTTTCTATGAGAATAAATACATACTTTATTTGGTTATAGTCTCACCTTTGGTCATACTTTGATCAACTTCCACTTTGACTTTTATTAAAAGAAATGATGTTGAATTTATCATTCATGAGGTGTTAGTAGATATTGAGTTAAAATAAATGGTTATTCCATCTATCTTAATAAAAAGGTTTACATAGGGAATAAAATTTGAAAAATTTCACTTATGGTGAGATAATACATTAATCTAACAGAATTCAATAGAAATATAACTTATACAATTCTTAGTGGAAAATATTACAATAAATCCAAATATTTAAAATATAAAACTTTAGAAAGAGGTGAACTAAATCAACTTAACATTTATCTCCAATATCTCATAAGGTAGTTCATTTTTGTTACATTCCAAAAATGTGAATTCTTTAATCATGTATTCACTTTATACATGATAATAACATGAATTACGATTGGGACTTAATGAAAACATATATTCTTTTAAAAATAACTATTTCTACACACCAAAAATACAAAAAATTCTATATAATCAAACCATGATATCTCTTTTTCATTATATTAGTCATGATTTCAATAATACCATCAAACATATCATTATATCCTTACCCCATAATTAAGAACATGTCTTGTGTTTTCCAAAAATATCTGAATAACTCTTCATGGTTATAAACATCATTCACTGTATACTCCCAAATACATATTGTCAAACAATAGTGTAATAATATTTATATGTTTCATTATTCAATAATACCAAAAATTTACGTAGAAAACATTATTATTCATAATAATGCAATCATTATACTATTTTTTTAAACCATTGACTGAGCTTCAACTTTTTATTCCATTACAGTTCATTCATCTCATATATTATTTTTAGTATCTCCATCGTCATCATCATAAATACTACCCATTTGACCAACCTGATTCTATTCATGATATTTTACAATAGGGAATTGATTTTCATAATTCCCATACATTCCAAATTTAATACATTTAATCTTTGATGATGCATTAGATATACCATAATACTTTTCTATTATATTATTCAATCATTTTACATTGTAATTATTGGATATGTGCCATTATTTTCCATGCCAAAATCGTCTTCCATTTCCTTTTAAAAATTCACTATGATTCATCTTCCCAAATGATTTACATAAGTAAAATTGAACATTAATTCAAGTATGATCCCCGTGAAACTCCATCATTATTTTAATATCTATGTCAGTAACCTCCCTAAAGTCGATATTATTTATTATATTATGATATTGCTTATTATACAAAATAACGATATTTCACCTCCCAACACAGATTTAATTTGTTTTCTCAAGAATAATATCATTCAGTTATGAATTATATTCACCATTTACATGAATTCTCCTCTCCCACAACATTATCTAAAAACCAACACAAATAGTGTGAGAGGAAAAAATAATACTAGGATGATCGGATTATCAAGGGGGAATACATTCAATCAATAACATCGTAGGTTTAAAATTGTGTTATTCATGATTTCTATCATAATTATAAGATTTTAACCTATTTTTATCTTACCCTTACGGACATAACTAGACACACCTAAGAAATATATCTAGGGATCTCACTAATGTTTCTGCATCCTAGTTTGCAAATTTTGACAAATCATTCGCTCTGATACCAACTCTAATGTCCCATTATGGATGTACATGGAAATTACATTTATTTGGTGGAATACATAATACATTAGACAAATATATTTCAAAAGGCCGTTTTAGTTTACTGTCACTGGATACATGCTATGTAATCATCTAACATAGTGAAAGATCATCAACATATCAAATAAATATCGTCCCCTTTTGTTTTCCTTCCTAAAACAATTGTATATATCCTAGAGAAATGAAAACAAAAAAATGGTTAGCTCAAATGCTCTGTAATGGAAATCCTAGGAATATATAACAAACCGTAAACATTATATTGTAAATATAGGAAGAAAATTTTTAAATATAAAAATCATGAGTCATGTCATAAATCTTGGCAGTATTTAAGTAACAGTGAATAAAGGATCTTTATACATGATAATATAGAATTAGAATTAAAGTAACAATTTTTTAAAACAAATAAGCACATAATATATTTTCCATAGTTTCCAAGGAATTACTGACAAGACCAGCATAGTGAGAAAATTCAATTATTGAACCATGATTACTAGTTTTCCAGACATTTCTTAGTGAACCGGTTTTACATGTTGTTCCAGTCATGCATTACTGAACCATATTTAATTTCAATTCCATTCATCTATATCTATTGAGATATAAGTACATAACCAATAAATTTGATGGATATATAGGTCCACCTATCTTGTAATTAATTAATTCTCACATTATCCATAAAACATAAATCAATCATCAATTCATAACCAAAGAAATAAAATGGGTTTGTTAAATATCGATAAATCATAACATAATCCATATAAACATCATTACATAATTATGAAAATAAAATCATAGAAAAAGGTTTTATATAAAAATAACTCTATTTAATGATCTTCATTTGAAGTGGAAAATAATTTTGATAATACAATCAAACATAATTCATGATGCAAATATCATTTTTTATTCAAAATCATTTTCCTTTCACAAAAAGACGTTAAATTTAAAATGAAAACTATTTATTTGAATATAAACATAAAATCAGGCTGAGTAAGGTTCATGGAAACAATCCAATATCAAGATGTAAAACTTTTTTCATGCAGTATAAGAAAAAAAACATTCTTCTCGTAATATTTCTGGAAAAGACAGAAAGTACCTCGAATAAAAAATGAATAAAAGATTCCTTCCATAACATATAATTTACCTACACCGATTGGTAAACGTTATATTAAACAAAATTATATAAATATAAATAATATTATATATTTATGAAACATTTACATGGTTGATAAATATACCCTAGTTAATACATAAAAATAAACTATCTCGGATAATGAAGAGATTACCAAATTATACCCTACCTTAGGTCTGATTTCTTCCCTATATGTCTGAAACCCATTTATATTTCATTAAATAATATTATTATCTTGTAAAAGAACCATTTTAATATTAATTATATCTTATATGATTAATTTTAGATGTTATATTACGTTTTTTTATCAATTCAGTTTTAGAACAACATTATGGGTAATAATTGTTTTATTTATCATACTTGTTTTGACTTGATATTCATGATCTTATTACATAGATCGTGATTAAATTACCTGAAGAATGAAAAAAATGAAATATATATATATATATCAAATATTCCATATAAAAATATACATGATAGATAGATAAATGAAATGGAATATACCGTTCATGGAGAGTGTATGTCATCTGTATGGATGAAGATTGATTCTGTTTCCTAATTGAATGAATGAAATGTAGTAAATGACTTATATATATGTAAAAAAATAAAATCTAATTATTAATTCCTATATTTCATGATTATTTATTATATATAATTATAATAATTTTTGAATTTTCAATATAGAAAATAAATCCCATCACGTCGTAGAGATGGTAGACCAGACATATGCATGAGCATCGAAATCATTCACATAATGGATAAATGGTAAGAAATTGGATTTTATATTAATTATAAATAATAATTATCATGTTTTACTCATTATTTACATATATTATAATCATCATTAGAAACATCCAAATTAGGTATTGTTGAATAATAAATTACACCACAACGTGGAGACGGTTAATCGTACGTACGCACATATGGTGATATTGTTATTAATTAGATGTATAAATAGATG
The DNA here is from genome assembly GCA_963277665.1 of Viscum album. Lineage (NCBI taxonomy): Eukaryota > Viridiplantae > Streptophyta > Magnoliopsida > Santalales > Viscaceae > Viscum > Viscum album. The sequence continues at coordinate 394,734,454 of OY728146.1, forward strand.
TAAAATGTTGCATCATAATTAGAATATAATATATTATTGTATAAGAAACTAGAATTTTTACATTTTTATATGAACAATGTAATAAGATGAAGTATTAGAATAAATGAATTTTGAAAGAGATGAAAAAAATAATTACCTCTTTTTCGAGTATCTGCTTTTGATTTACACAAACGGTATCACTATGAATGTTTTATTCCCAATATGTGGACGCAAGTATGAATATATAAAAGTTGAGAGGAGTACTGGTAAGCTTATTTTTAACCAAATGGATTTGGAGGTGTGAATAAAAGGGAAGGAGAAGTGAAATTTTATAATAGTGGTGATGGTAACTTTAAGAAATACTTTACAATTATGTTTATTATATATTTATTTTCACTTAATAATGGTTCCAAAATCATTTATTTATAATTTATGATGTATATATGAAGAAATAATATCAACCAATACGATTTAGGCATGTTGATTTCACAAGATTTACCTTATCGTTATACTTTAACCCTAAGTATAAACATTGACTCTTAACATGTCTTCATATATTTTGATAATATATAGTTATTATAGTCACTATAAAATGAAAATATAACCAGAAGTGGGTAATTTATTACATTTGAAACCTTAAATAAGTTATTTTTCAGAGTCATTGATTTATTTCACTATTAAATCATTTAAAAAATAGCATTTGTTTTAAAACTAATATATGAGAATTTTGACACAATTTAGTAATTGAATTTTCTAAAAGTAATAAAAAGTTTATTTGTTCAAACCAATGGAATTATGTTAGCAATCATATGTCCATATAATTAGAGAAATTAATTTATGAAATTAAAGTGTTCAAATTAAATTATTTAAATATTTATAATATCTTTTAATTTAATTTTTCATTTATAATTTAATCACAACATCATTGTTGTGTCATAATTAAATTTATTTATTTAATGCCTAAAAAATTCAAATAAATGACATTGCTAGAAAAACTCTAAATATATTTCAAATTATTATTTATATTTGAATATATAGTTTATATAAATAGTAATAAAATTGTTTTATTAAACAGATAAATGTTTATATTATGTTTCCCTTTAATTTAAATTAATTAATATAAAAGGTCTTTTTCATATACTAGTGGCTCCAAATGAAAAATTTATGGCTATATTTTGATTTGTTCTCCCATGACTCAACCAACACTATTATTACATGTGTTATTATAGTTTTATATTATTATGACATTGTATTTGTTCCTTTATTTACCATATTTTCACATTAACTATAGTAAATAAAAATAACTACATATGTTATTATTCATAATGTGAAAAAAAATAGATATATTTAAATATTATGTACCTACTAATTAATTACATGGAATCAATTTTTCTAAATTCAAACCACATAATTGTCATAAATTAATTTAAAAGTATTACTGTTCTCAAAACCAGAAAGATAGTTTTTAGGAAATAAAAATTATCAAAATATTGACAAGTGTTTTTGTCCAATTTAAAATTGAAATTACTTTAAATTACAAAAATTGGATTAAATGATAAAAAATTAATCAAATTATAATTTAAATCCATATAAAAAGTTAATCTATATATGTAAAAAGTTTAGATGAAAAAGTAGTTTTAAATTCTAATGCAGTATATTTTATTACCTATTAAAATATAAATTTTATCAGAAAAATACCAAAAATTAAATAAATGTAAATTTTCAAATCCTGATTCTAAATGAAAAGTTTATTTTTTTAAATAAAATATATAAATTTTTAAAAATCTATATTTTAAATTGGTGCACCATCAAAATTTGGAAAAATATTATTTAAACAAAATACTCTTCTATCTAAAAAAAATGAATTAGTTCTTATATGTATTCTAAAAAACTCATAACAATAATTGTAAAGTTATATAAAATTTAAAATGTGGTTAATAAAATTTATATTGGATAGTTTATATCACATTAAATAATAATATTTAAATAATATATGGTTGTTTAGTGAAACTCAGTATTGTATACAATGGAAGATATCGGGGATGGTAGATCTTGCATGTAACACAAGCCATGTCAATGTTGGTTGTTGTGAAAGCATAATTTAGTGTTATTTATAACACAATCCAAACATAGTAATTTTAGACATTGAACATGTTCTATACTCAGTGTTTCAGGTATTGTACGCCAACTCGGTGTTTTGTGTATCATACGACAAGTCAGTTTATTGTGAATTGAATTTAGGACTAAGTTAATTGCAAGATATAAATGAAAAATTTATTTATTTTAAATAATAGTTATATTAAAACTCGGGGTGTAACACTATTGGAGTTATTTGAGAGAGGCCATTTGTTCTTAAGGGCATAATTTTAATGTGGAATGAATATATTTTTCTTATGGGTCAAGTTATCTACATGAATTATTACACCATTTCACACATTAGAAACGATTATGAAGGTGGAGTACTAAATTCCCCTATCACTGTCTGAAGATGAGTTACATTAAATTTTTCATGTCTCACATTTGAGGAAGTATATTCTTGAATAGTCTCATGTTATCGACTAGTGTGAGTAATAGAATGTGTTTTGATATACATTTTCTGTTTACATGGGGGAGATTCATAATTATAATGAGAAGACCCTAAGTGGGAATGGAATTCATTTTTTTCTATAGATAAAAATGAGTTTTTAATAGAGAACCAAGGAGTTCGAGACACTTATGCGAGGTCATTATCCACATCATTTTGAGTTTTATTTTTCAATTTTATGAATTAAAATCCCTATGTGTGGGAGAATTACACCTCTAAATTTTTCCATGAAACAGTTTTAAATATATATTATAATATTTTCATATATTTGACCTAATATATCATACGATTTTGACTTCTTGTGAGCATGATAATTAGTTAATAAAAATATTACATATATTAATATCACATGTGTATTGGATTCCAAAACTACTAGAATAATTCTCAAAATAGGACTCAAAAGTGAAATTTGATACCACACATGAGTTTGGAATTTGGGTATTACACAGGGAATGACATATGCCTAGTTGGAGTCTAATGTAATGTAAAATTACTACTTTACGTGAAAATAATGAATAAAACAAATATTTTTTTTAATTAATTTATATTATTATGAAAAGACCTAATTAGCTCCAATAAATAATTTTTTTTAAATGTCCAGGGTTACCATATAACTCTGAGGATTGAGATAGTGTGTTTGTGGAAGGAATTGAGAATAAATATGAAAAATAAAGGTTTTTTTAAAATTACACAGTATAAGGATCAAACCAATGATTAAAACACAATTTGGTTCTTCATTATTGATCAATCCAACGAAGTGGTGGGAATTGGTTTCTATTGATTATTTCTTATTTTTTATCTCTGGAAAAGTCTATAAAAAGACTATAGTTTTATTAATAGTTACATCATGGTTGTGGGTATGGTTTTATTTATTCCTTGTATATTCATGAATTGATTTGTATATAGTCATAAATTATTGTTCATTATTCTAATGGAAATGAATCAAGGAAAAAACACATAAATGGTTCATTCCAATTTTGTAATTTTTTTAATTTATCCCCAATAAATTCACAAATTCATAAATATAAATTCAATTTTATTTATGTTTGATCAATACATGATATTATAAAACTATGTGAATGTTCATTTGTGCAATGGATTACTATTTTGAGCTTGTTTTTGAAAAAGGTTAAGAATGAGATGTGATGAAAGAGGCTGATCGGAGGGTGATCATATTATGAAAGTAATTTTTGATATTTTTGTTATTATTTGTATGGTTATAACATGATTTAGATTTAGTGATTCATAAATTCATTTTAAGACTTGATTAAATCGAGCAATAAAAATTTTGTCGGTCAACTTTAGATAAAAAAGATAAGAAAATGATTTTTGGGGGTTGAATGAAAATTGGAATATTCATATAAGTATAATGGGATTATAAAAATCCCATGTTACATGGTATGTACCCAATTTATGCATTCCATGTGGGGTACCTTGTAGTGGAACTCGAGTATGCACATGTACAAATGTATCATAGACTATATGGAATATGTCACATGTTGTTTGACACTATGATCTAAGCTTGGAGTGTATTCCAGTGGATACAATGAAATAGAAATGGCCATGAAAATGGGAATTAGTATATTAATTAGGAAATTCTATTACATAAACATGGGAAAGGCCACTTGATTCACTATAGTACATGTGAAAATCACAATGTAAATGGGTATTACAAGATGTAAACTCACACGGCGTAGCTGGAATCCAATCATTAGATCCAATCACAAAATTCATTTTACCAAACATTTTATTCAACATCAACTACATTCCTCGTGAGATAGTGAGATATGGACATACACCAACATGAGATAAACATCATGTAGCATTTTTACACAAATTTATGTATTCAAGGTTAATATCATACCCTCCTCCAATAATAAGTATATACTAGGTTAAATTTAATGTGACACCATAGTATTTCTCTGTGGGGGAAAAATATTGTATAATATACTCCGAAATTTTTTTTAATCCCCATAGTGGGTTCTTTATCGGATAGAGTTCATGGTATCTACCCATGAGTCTTGGGTTGGGAAACCACAATCATATCCATCCAAAGTGCAGATCATGGATTGAAAATTACCACAATGAATAGGGAATCCATCCCATATCTAGTAGTTATATTTAGTATAGATAATGTCACACCCTTTTTAACTTGGGTTAGATCTACTACCAAGATATCATGATCGTTTCATATCTTGTGAGTACAACTTAGTGAGACTACATTAGAATAACCCCTCTAAAGATTTTTAAAAGTGTCAACATGTCTCATGGATTTACATATAGCAAATAATATTTACAAGTAAAACTCATGTAGAATCCAATTTCTGAAATTAAAATTTGAGACCCCTTGAGATTAAATAATTATTATGAGTATGTAAATGTTCTTATCTATTTATCAATTATCTCATATTTTTATCAACCTACATATGTATTGATGAGTTGGAAAATTTTGATTCAATATGAATGGTTATTTTTGTGTTTATTACTATCCTTTATTATAACAAATAATCCATGGTTTATTCTCATATGTTTTATGTCTTATACAAATTATAGTCCATTCATCAGTGTTTTTGATGGACCATGATAATGTGTAGCATAGTTTTGGGCTTGAGAGACCATGGTTTTTTACTTTTGAATCATTTAAAAAATTCCCCATGATTATTAATATGTAAAAAAATTATTTACACTTTATGTGGGATTTTGTTTTTCCATTTTAACAATTTCATTACATTTATCATAATCTTTTTTTGGAAAATATTTATATATATTATTTGGTTGGTAACAGTTACACATTGCATTCAACATTGTTTAGGGTTTAATATGTAATATTGTGTATAGGAGCATATGATCAATCCTTACATATGTGGGATATGCTTAATCCTCACATGTCAACAACCACTATCTATTTTTTGTTGGGATAGGTGTACTCATGATTGTTATATCGTCAGTTAGGCTCGCCTGTATGTGTTTTGTCAGGACATTTTTTATAAAATATTCACTATAATTTTTTAAATACTGTGAAACTAATTTTATTTGAAAAAAACCATGGAAACAAGTAAATAAATATTCATTGAAAATATATTTCATCATTAAATAATAATATATTTAAATTATTAACGTTAAAATTGAAAAAACTTTACACAATTTTGTAAAAATTCAAAAATAGATTGTTTATAAAAATATTAAATCAATAATATTCTATTACAAATTTTTAAATAAACTAAAATATAATAAATAATTACATTTTTAAAATATATCATGTATTTGTAAAAAAATCAATAATTTTTTTTAAGGGAATGTTTATATATGATAATGTTTAATGAGTAATGTAAAAATATTATCGAAATCTCATAAGAAGCATTTTGTCAATCATTTGAAGAACCAATGATAGTAAAATGGTAATATTTAAAAGAAATTATTAGAATAACCATATGATAAAGATAAAATTTTATTTTTTAATTTGATGGTCCACATTACATAACTCAATATTAATTTTGAATTGACAATCCTAAAATGAAATGAGATTATAACATAAACCCTTACCCCGATCTTATTTGGATTAATATGTGTCCAATTATCTGAGATAATAAATCTATAAAAATTATAAATATATTTCTGAAAAATATTACATAATAATCTACAATTATTTAATTATTTATCATATATATTTATCATTTAAAAAAACTAGAAACCCAAAATACTATTCATGTGAAAACAAGTTTATTTTCCCTATATGTTTATGGAAAATGGTACTGGATCATGCACAATGTTCCTTGATCCAACATCTAATAAATAATAATTATAAAAAATATAAATCGTATTCATTATGTAAAAATTTAAAAAAATTTATTTAAAGGTTATGAAAATTGAATAGTATCACTTTTTGGAGATGGTAGTTTGTAGATTAGTGAGAGAAATTTTTTCCAAATTTTGAAAGATTGCAAATTGAAAACGTAAAAAGTATTTCATTCTAAAAAATAACTATTATTTTCTAAATATGAAAATTAATAAATATATCTATATTAAATTGAATCTATGAATGGTAGAAATGAACAATTAAACTCACCAATTTATAGAGGTTTTAGACCACTCGTACGTACAAGTGACATTCAAATTTATTAAATAGATGAAATTTTATGAATGTTAACATAATATTATAATTATAACATCCAAATAATATCATAAATATAATATATATGTATTTATATTATCATAATAACCTAAAAATTTTGTGAATGTGAAAATAATGGTATCCCTTTGTGGACATTTCAGTCTACTCATAAACACAAGAAATATTTTAACTTCCAATTGGTTGGAAATAAGGTATAAATGGTTATTCCAAAATAATAATGACATCTCATTATATTTTGTAAAACTCATTCATTTGTTAGGGTGGAATTTTTTTTATATAGAATATAACAACAATGAATCTATAGAATGATTAGCATGAAAATATACCACTTCTTTGAGAAACCTCCATTAAATATTTTCATAAGAATTATTCAGTTATATTTTATCAATATAGTCAATTAAAAGAATTTTTTAGGGATTTTTATAATATATGTTTGGTTGTGTTTTGAAAAGGAAATTTTTTAAAGTTCTGTGGAGAAGATTGGAGGGTGCGATGGATTTTTTATGTATGCCTAAATGTACATATATTTTATAATAATAACATAAATTATTTACAAATTTAAGTATACTAATAACATTAAATATATATTTATCAATGTTTAATTATAAATATTAATAAATATCCATTACTAAAATATTTAATATATATCTACAAATGATATTATAATAATTAATGTCAATATATAATGTTAAATATATATAAACATTTATTAATAATGTTGACATATAAATATTATAATATAGATTTAAATATATTATAAAATATCATTACATTTACATATGTCAATATATATTTTTGGATATATATATATATATATATAAGGTGTTGGTGTATGAAGATGTGTGTCCAAGGGTCTTAGAGTAATTAAATTTAATATTATTTAAAAAAAGAAAAAATGTACAAATATTGATATTATGTTGCCTATTCATATCCCACACATCACTACCTAAGAACCCATCTTCATCGACCAATATTGTTACATATTCCATGATTGATATGTATGGAAGGTAAAATTATTTTTTTCAGAATATGATGATACATATATAATATATATCATATTAATTATTTAAGTATACTAATGCACATCATCCCTATGATGGTGAGATAAAAAATGAATTACATCTCTGTGAGTAGGTAGTAGACCACACATACTGACATACTGTGTTATCATTTTCTAGTGAATGGAAATGTAAGCTGGTAAATGAAATATTATATTTTTCTAATGATTAATATTTATGTAATATATTATATAATAACTAATTAAATCATCATAACATTATGTGAGATGTGGGGATGGAAAATTAGTTACAAAGGTCTGTGATTCCATAGTCTTCTATTCGCAAGACATATGTATTCGATTCCCATTTGATGGGTTTTAAAAAAAGATATTGGTAATTAATGTATCATAAAAACTATATTTATATGTAATACAAATATATATAAATATATATATAAATATATTTTAATAATTTTTATATTTAAAATTTTACGGCGATATAATTAGAAATAAAATAGAAATAATCAAATATGAAAAATACCTCTTCTTTTGAAAACCTCAATTTTTTAATACATTAATACAACTGAAGTTTTTATTTAATAATAATTAAGTCATATTAAATTTTTGGAGGGATAATATGATAGAATTTTGATATTTAATTAATGAAAAATGGTTTTTGATGTTTGAAGAAAAGAGAAGAAGAGTGTCACTTTTATAGGAAATTCGAGGGACACAGTAAAATTTCATAAAATATTGATTTAATATAAATTAATTTTGAGATCAAATTAGAATTAAATTGAAATAATTAAAATAAGATATTAGTATCTGTACAAATCCTCTAATAATAATTTATTTTTTATAAATGTTTACAATGTTACCACCATTGTATTTTGGTTCTAACCACCATTACAAACTTTTACAATTACCATGAAAATAAGGGTTTTCACTATTTAATGGTCATTATAATTAAATTAAATGGAAAAAGTTATATAATTTGAAAATATTTTATATTATAACCATATAATAATACTTTGGAGTAATATTATATTCTTATCCATTTAATAACATTTAATATATTATTATTAAATATAATATATCATTAATTTCAATTTTTTGTACTATTAATTAAATTTTCATAACTTAAATCAATAAAAGTAATTAAATTATAATAAATAATAATTACATCCGTAATATTATATATTAAACATTAAAATTCATGGATGAGACTAATTATCCCAAATTATATTTCGTCAAAAAAAATTAAATATCTTTTATTAGATTTATCTAGTAATTGAATAATTTCAATGTTTTCATTTTGTATGTATTATAGGATATAATTTTCCCTAAAATATTAATAATTTATTATAATGAAGCTACATGATGTATATTTCAAAATAATATTTATAATAGAAAAATTAATATTTTGATACTCATGATAAAAATATTGTAGTTATTGAAACCAAGAGTGTGACATTTTGGAAATATCCTTATGTAAAATATTATAATCTGTATAGTCCAAAAAATTAGAAATAACACATATAATTGAATCATGGATGAATATGGGTGATATTTAGTCTTATAATAATACTTTTTTAGAAACATTTTATTGTTATTCTCATATTTTTTACAAATTAATTTTCTTGATTCACCCATTACAATTGTTTCAAAAATTACAACGTTTTATATTCTAATTGACTAAAATGAAAATATGAATATTTTAAAAACAATTACCCAGTAATTAAAATATATTTAATACATTATAAAATATTCAAAACATATAATATGTATAATTAAATTATAAATTTACTTAGAAAATGAGATGAAAAACAATTAATCCAAAAGAATTATATTTTATGTATATAATGGTTTTATTATAATTTCTAGTAAAATATTAATTTCTAATTCCGTAATTGGTTTATGTTATGTTAATAATAAATAATAAAATTTTAAACTAAATCCAAAATATAATTTTATGGTAAAATACAGTAAATTGCAATATTGTTCTCAATAATAATATATTTTTTAATAATTATTTAAAAATTTATTTCATCAAAATACTAAAATTTAACTTAAAGTGAATATAGACATGATGTGTAAAAAATTGATATTTATGTAATAAAAAAATTATAGAAGTCTAAATACTTCTTTTTAGTATCCATTCACCAATTGAAATTGAATTAATTTTTTATGAAAACAATTGTTGAATAATAAAAAAATTACTAAAAATGAATTTGTATTTGAAAAGGTTTAATATATAAAATTTTATTTATTGAGAACTATATTTATATATATTTAATGATTAAGATAATAAAATCATTTCCTAAAAAATCTATCTCTTTTGTTATATCATTATTATTAAATAATTATATTTCGTGGTTCTATTATACTTGGTGGAAGGTATTTTTTAACTTTGGAACGTAGTAATTTTTGTCAAAATCATGTAATATTATATTTTCCTTAAATTTAATAAATCATTTCATAATAATTTTAACTTTATCAAGGTAACATGTTATTTTAATTTTTTAAATACCATATCTGATATACCATATTAAAAAATTGGTCAATAAAAAATTCAATTGAAAAGAGAGAATGGGAAGTATGAAGGTTATCTGAAATACCCCAAAAAAGAGTTTAAAAATAAGTGAATGTTACTTGGAAGGGATAATATAGACATGGAAGAGAAAAACAACTCCCTATGATTAATATTGGCTAATAGTGACCACAATAATTATAAAGTTAATCATCAAAAAATTATAAATCATTAATGTGAATTGTGAAAAAATATTTATCTATAATAGATGAAAAATATGGTTTTTATATAATGACACTTTTTCTAGAGTTCAATAATGAAATTTCCATATATATGATACATTTTTTTATATACGTACATGATAAGTACATTTTCATTTTTTAGAACATTTTCACCACAATCACATCTTTTTCTCCTAATAATGAGTATTTGGGATGAAATTTATTATGACTACAGAATATACACTATATAATATACTTGAAAATTTATAATGATTTAATTTCCTTGTATTTTTTAAAATACATATATATAATGTTTACCGTAACGAGTGATAATTCCAAAAAAATAACATGCCTTCTTAAGAATTAATAATAAAATAATCTTCAAAATTTAACAATAAAATCAAAAGATAAAACTAAATCACAATATATAAATTATCAAAAAAATATTAAATATATTCAAAAAAAATTTAACACGTAAATCATATATATTTGAAAATGTATTCTTCTTAGATAAATTTAATATTAATAGATAAGTAATATTAGTCTCTTATGAAAAAGTATACCAAAAAATTTATATCCCCTAATCAAATAATATCTGAAAATCACAATATTTACAAATTATGATAATATATTATTTAAATAATATTTAGGAAATAACCCAAAAATAATTACTTTTTCTTAAACATGATGGATTTATATACCATAAACTAATAAAATAACTCCAAAAATATCATTATTGGCCTTAAAGTTCCCTCACTTGAAATCAAAAAATTGATTTAAAAGTCATTTAGAATATAATCCCCAGAGAATTATTATCCCATAATAGTTTTTATAACTCATAATAATACCACACATAAAATAATCATTCACTTGAATGTTATATGATCCATGAAATGATACTAACTATAAGACACCTAAACCCAACAAATCAGATCTAATACCATAAACATAAACATTAAACATCAGAAATTGTTACTAATAAATCAGACTATATTTTTGTCATCCTAAACATAAAAAATTAGTGGATATTATTTATTCACATACACCGAAAATAACCATTTGGTTTACTAATTTAGATAATTAGTAAAAACTCTTATGAATATTGGTATATAAAAACTAGTTCATAAAAACAATCAACATCGGCCACTAATCCCAATATTTCATATACCATGTTCTGTATTCAATATAAACAATAAAATTATTTACATATGAAATCATGATGAAAAAAATAATTTATAATACTTATTCATATCATGAAGGAAAGGAAATAAAATATGGTTAAGATCAAATTCTTAATAAGGGTAAACATAAAATATAAAAATTAAATTCTATTAGTTAGAGATATTTTAGAAAAATAAAACAATGAAAAAATAATAGTTAACAATAACTAAATAATGGAATTATTACTAATTAATACATTGGTCATAATTCATAGAATTGGAATTTTATAATGGATATTTTATCAAAACTATAAACAGGAGACACATGATGTCAATCTAATTCCTAAAATTAATTAAAATCCTACATAAATAAGAAAAAATGTGTTGTTTTCTAGGAAAATATTTATAATACTCTTACATATGGAATAATAGCGATGGTTATAATAGTAGTAACCCTCATTGTTACACATGGAATGAAAATCAAGATTACAATTGGAATAACTGACATAATATATTATAATAATATCATAGGATAAACATAAACAGTCAACTCTTTCCCATATTAGGAATAACCCCCATAATATATTTAGAATATATAATAGGGAAACCTAATTGGTCTACTCTCTCCCTTTACCCAGTACATTATAAATATATTATGATATCACTCGAATGGTTTATAATCGTACCACCCATTATGAATAATAGTGTTCCGGAATAATAAAATGAAACAAGAAAATATGTCATTAATTTAATCATAAAACTCATATGAAATATCATTAATTGTTTCATAATTTAATTAAAACAGGGAAAATAAATGGGTTCCTCAATGATATATTTGAAATAACCACAATGCATTAAAAAAAAGAAGGATTATATTATTTCAAAATAACCATAGTAGAGAATAATAAAAATGAATGGATGATGAATTTTATGGATGAAAATAAAATTAAATGGTTGATATTTTTATATAATAATAATTTCGTTAGTTTGAAGATGAAGATCAAACATAAAATTGAAAATATATTGTGAAAATAAATTCATTAAAAAAATATTGGAATCATATTAAATAAAACAGTGTTAAAAAAGATCATGATGGAGACAAAGTCCATTTATATTATAAATTATAAAATTTAAAATATATTATAACATTTTGTAAGGGATTACAAAACTGGACCATTTGTTAAATATTTTGAAATTTAATATTTAAAAAATATAAAAAATTGTCAATTATCATTTAAAACAGATTTATGTAATATTTTAAATAAATAAAATAAATAATTTTTAACATATTTGATAATAAATTGACTTTAAATTGAATTATTAACAATTTTCTGAATTAATCCAATATCATCATTACTAAAAATGAAATTACTGATGTTTTAATTTTCTATAAGGTTTGAAATTGAAATTAAATATTTGAACCACCTTCAAAAATTGACGTATATAAAAAATAATTTATCAAGAATATAAGAATTTTTATTTCCTCCAAAATGATCTTCAAACATAAGTAAGGCAAAAAATAATGATTGTGACATAAACACTTGACCTCATTAGTAACTATTCATTTATGCGCCACATGAAAACAATAAAATAAATTGAAACATTAAATATCATGAACATAAGTTGATTAATGATATAAAATTTCAATGATTATATATATTCTTCAAATAAATTAATATATGTGTATAGTATGAATGAATTTCGAAGGATATTGATTTTTAAAAGAGTAGAAATTATACAGACCAAATGATTGAATCTGGAGTAAAACAATGGAGTGATTATGTGTCATAAATAAATTTATAATAGATTGAAAATATTTAATAGTATAATTTATTGATCAATTAAAACATAATAACAGAAAGAACTAAATGAAAAAGAGTTATAAGCCATTAATGTAAATTTATTTAATAAACCCTTTACCACATCATATATTTGAAGTAAAATCCACTTTTAAAAACTATTTCAAATTGAAAATTAAAATAAAAAAATTTATGAATAATTTGGGATGTAATATTTAAAAGGTAAAATTTTATAAACCATATAAATGATGTAAAGTGAAAAAATATAGAATTTTCTTATTCAAATATATGTTTAGATTAAATCCCATACTGGATGTCGGGACTATTTCTGTATGTCTTTTTACACCAATATAATAAAATCATACTAATAATTTTATTTCATAAGAAAAATTTATATGTTTAGTATAATACATTTAAATATATATTTCATTTTGATTAATGAAATACATAATTTCTAATTTAGTTAACTCTTAGTTAGGTATATTTAGGATGTTTGTTTCCTAATTTTGAAAAAAAGGTTTATTGACATTGGAAAAAAGGGGTGATTGTTACTTCATAAATATAATAATAAAAAATTTTAATTTTATTAAATGAAATATAATGTTAAATTAAACTATTAAATTTGGTAATGAAAAATTTACAATGATACAATAAAATTGAATGTAGTCTGTATGTATATATGAGTATCATTTCAAACTTTCAAGGATAATTTTTAGAGGAATGTACTATTTAATTTATCCTTAGATAATGATAATTATATATTAAATATTATAATAATTAATTAAATAATCATACATAAATAATCAATTTTATGTGTGGATGATTGAGAAGCGTATAGCTTTGCGCATGTTGTTTTCCACACGCACACAGAGATATCATTATATTTTTTCTTGACTGAAATGGTGAGAAATTAATTTAAATATAGAATTTATTAAATATTAATATATCTTGAATAGAATATATAATCATTAATATCATAACTATATCAATATTTGAGATATGGTGTTATAAAATGAATTACATAGGTCAGTGAGGCAGTTGTATGTTATACACACGAACGAAGAATTTGAATCCCATTTGGTGGAGGTTGGATATGGATATAGGACCTTAAATTAACCTAATAAAATCTATGTATATGGATTATTATTATATCACTTTATAATCATGGTTTCAAATATATTTATTAAATTTTACTAAGAAATAAAATAAAAATACTTGATTAGGTAGTATTCATCTTCTTCGGACTCCCTCCATTGTATAATTTTTTAGACCAATAAGATATGTATTATGATATAAATAAAGATCTATAATAAAGGGTAGGATGGTAGCAATGCATTAAGTTATATTTTTTATGATCTAAATGATTTTTTATAATCATATAATAGGATATTTCCTATTATAAGATTGGGGAGGGATATTCATTGAATTTTTTAAAATATTAAATTAATAAATATTAATTTTGTTTTTCAATTGGATATAAACTGATAATAAATTAACATATGATGATTATTAGGGTCATTATAGTTAATATAAATGGAAAAATATTGATAAATGATCAATGGTTGATATTATAACCCATATCATAATCACATGGTAGAATAAATATTTTTTAAAATTTTATATTATTTATTAGAATATTAAAAATTATACAAAATCATTAATATGAAATTGTAGAACTATTTATCACTTCAACATTAATAACCTAAAGAAAATAACATAAAATCATACCATATATTATAGAAATTAAATTTCCTATTATAAAAATCTATAAATTTCATTTATATCAATAATTATCCCGAATTATATGTCTTTTGATTTTATAAATATCATCTATTTGATTATTTATATTATTTTAATAATTAATATATTCTCATTGTGTAAGCATTTAAAGTTAATTTTAAACTAAAATATAAAAATAAATTAAGATGATGATAAAAATAATCTATATTTCAAATTAATATTTATAACCAAATATATCATATTCTCAACCCCAAGTTAAAAACATTATAGTTTTTATAAACATGAGTGAAATTTTTGATATTCTAATATATAAAATGTTTTATGTGATATAAAACTCCAAAATACGATAAAATTATATTTAACTAAACATAGGTTGAATATGGATGATATGGATAGAAAAAATAAAATTAATGTCATTTTTAGGGTCATATTATACAAATTTTCCTTTTTTATTTGACATTTAATTTCTCGATTTAACAATTAGAGTAATAGAAATTTTATTATGGTTACTAATAATATTGTCTAAAAAGGGACTATTTTTCAAAATTTGTCTCAAAATTTTTAAATATGGAATCATTTTTAAACATTCACAAACATATAACTCTAATAATTAAATTTAAATTTATATTTGAAATACATAATAATTTTTTTTTATAAATCCCTATTTTATGTACAAAATAATTGTATACTAAATATTATAATAAAATGAAATTAAAAATTAATAATGAATGGTTTTAAATTAAAAGTAACTATGTAAATTATAATTCTAATCCATATAATAATTTTATTTAGTAATAAATATAAAATAAAATAATTTTTGGAGTATGAGTCACTATTTCACACTATTCAATCAAAAATAAATTGTTAAAAAAATATCAATCAATGAAAATTTCGATCTTACGATTTTAAAATTTATCTTTATTTCCTAGACAAAAATTTCAAAATTTCAAAAAATTAATTTTAAAGTCGAATCGCAATCAAAATTTAAAAACTATTTTCAATAAACATATAATTAAAAAAAATAATCAATTAACTAAACATCATATGATTTTTTATTCATAATTATATAATAAATTTTAATATATTATAATATATATATATATATTAAAAATTATCTCAACCCATCGATTCCCAAAAAGTGATAAAAAATTTAGTGAAGGCCATTTTTAAATTATAATATTTTTCTATTTTATTATGCTCAATGTTGAATATTTATTATACTTTAGAACATAGTTGTTCTTTGTAGAGTATTATAATTTTAAACTATATATAAATTCATCTTATACATAAATATATTATATTTAATATAATGTTCATAAAACCCATTATATTTTGGTACACCATTTATTTACTCTAAATCTAGTTGGTCTCAATATTATACTCATTCTAAGGTTTCATGTTAAATTCTGATGTGTATGCATTCACTTTATTTCTACCAATAGTCATGAATATGAAAATATATAGATTTGATTAATTTTTTATTCATTTATAACCTCCAAAAAATTAATTTAACTTCCTTTTACAGTTTAGTGGCTCATTTACACTTCAAGTTTATATTTGGAAGAGTCAACTAGACATGATCATACTCTATTTTATCATCTTTAAATACAAGGATGTTCCTCTTTAACACATCCTCTTGAAGTTGTATTGTTTATAAATATTCTTTAAAAATTGTACTTCCTAATTATTTGATGTTTATATGTTTTGAGGTATATATGAATTCTCATATTAAACCTTATCTTTTTTACTACTCAACACATATTTAAATACGTGATAATAATCATTAACCTCATCATTAATTTGGAGATTTAATCACTAAATTATTAATTTTAAATTTCATTTAATTATTTCATTTTATGTTTACTCTATGATGATATTTATTGTCAAATTAATATTGATTATTTTTTAAAATTTAGAGATATCTTTTAGCATTATTAAATTAATAAAATCAGAGAGATGTTCGGTGGTTTTGTCTACACTATCGATTATGGTTTTAATAATAACAAAAAATACATTGTATTATTTTAAAATATAATTTTAAATTTATATATTATTTAATATTTTATTCTAATGGAATATATACTCTGATTATTTTTTGGGTTTTACATAAAATGTAAATATTATATTATCAATATTATTTTATATAATTTCCATGAAATTTCTCAAGGATAATGCTTTAATCTTAATCATGATCATTTTCATGAAACTAAATTTTGTGTGTTCTATGTAGACAATGAATGAATTATGATACATTTTTTGTGTTGATTTCAAGATACATATATTTCATTTCATTATACTTACGGATAAAAATAGAACATATTGAGTTTTTTCATGCTTTGGATCCTAGAATTATATACTTTGAAAGATATTATATTTGATTCATATCCCAAGATAACATTATCCACATCAATTGATTATTATTGATTTATAAAAAAAATAGATAAATATTTTTTCAATAAATAAGAAGGGTTGAATAAATAATTTCAATATTCCAAAAACATCCTAGAGTCACTATATTGTTTTTATCATATTTATCTTGTTTATAGATTTTTTTAATAAAATATTTTAATGATAATTATATCAACATTTTCAAACTGAAGATCACATTGATAATATTGAAATATTAAGAAATAATATATATTTTTCTCATTAGGAACAAAAAAATAATTTTTCATTCACTATATGTCTGTGATGTCTTATTACTATAAAATTTCAATAAAAGAATAAATTTTTTTTGTGTTTCTGGAATATATGATATGGATAATATTTCATTTTAGTATTCATTAATGTAATTATTATAATCGATTCATTATTATATTATAATATATATTTTTCTTGATAGCCTTTACATAATTATTGATTTAATTTTTCTAGTTATGGTACTTTTTATTTTTAGAAATATTATAATTAAAATACGAATAATGTATTGAATTTTACATTGAGATTCAAGGATGATTTAATGGATATAATATATATTATTACTAATAAATCACTAAATATAAAAGAATAAAAATATAAATTAATTAGGATTTTCAACAAAATTATATTATTCTATAATACATTAATTTCCTATTGTATTAATGGTGAATAAAAACAATTATTATCCAATGTGGTAATAACAAACTCCCATGGATAGAGAGAAAATAATATTTTTTTATGAGAAAATAAAAAACACAATGTTTAAAATTAAAAACCATATAATGATATTAATAAATTGAAAATCATATAGTAATTTATATATGAGAATATAATATAGATAATACCATTATAATTTTACAGTCACAGTTAATGACATTGAGTGAAATATGAATAAAAATCCTAGATTAAATTGTGTAACCATCAATTTCCATTTCTTCTTAATTTAAAATAATTAGATGAAAAATTCCATCACATAATCAAGACTACTAGAATCCTCAGAAAATAATTTACTCTATATAAAATATTTGAAGAATGTCGAGATAAAATAATTTAATTTTCCTCACTCTACCTCTAAAATATATGTTTATAATTTTCGAGATAATGTAATTTTAGTGGAAGAGTTTGAAAATGAACTATAAAGAATAGGAAAAAAGATTAATAATTAAAAGAAGTAACATTACAATCCCATTTTATTTAATCTATTAGATAGTTAAACACAATATAATATCCAATTGATAATAATCTCCATCCTCTATATAAAACTTTAAATTAATTCTTCAATAATTTAGGGTATTATATCCTAAGTCATGGTATGAACATCCAAAGTAGTATTCTCATCATTAAAAAATCAATATAGATTATTTTATGTTTATCAAAGAATTTATTATTTATTGGTTTCAAAAAGTTTATTTATTTCATGAATCCCATTAATATCCTCTGTATGGTCATTTATTTTCAGAAAATCTTATAAAATCCAATAATTAGAATAAATTATTTGATCTAAATAATTTCACGTCCTTGTTGCATACACTTTTAGAAATATTGTTCCTTCTCTATTTCATACCTGAAGTTGATTTCATAAATTTTTACCACAAGAAGTTGGGTTAAAATTTATTTATTATGATTATCTATAGAATAAATTTTTTTTTCACTATAAGGATTAACTATGAAGGAAATATTTATATTGAAATATAATTATCATGTTTGTTTTCATTATGAAATTTAACCGATTACTTTTATATTTTTAGAAGTTCCAATATTCATCTAAAAAATTAATATATTGTTCATCATTGTGAGACCCAACATCTATATTGATTTAATGATATAAATTTTATATATTATCATTCACATCTCTTAATTTTTTTTATGTATTATGTTTCTATTTATTTTGTTTTATAACAGAAATCATGCACTAGTTGTTCCTCATATAACAATGTAGGATTAGTTTGGAATACATAAATATAAAGAATGAAGGGAGGTGTACCCCGTCCAAATGAAAAAGAATATTTAGATATTTTTTATTAATAAATTATTCATTAATGATTATATTGATATTTTAAATTAATTCCCAAGTTATTCTATATTCCCCATCCTAGCCCTATGTTTTTTTGAAAGGGTATTTCTTATTCTATAAACTTTTAGATGAATTTTTGGATAAGAGTTTGAAAAATGAACTATTTTAATTATGTTTTAAATCTATTAAAATGATAGAATCCCTATGGTAATATACATCTATAATATTAACTATTTTTAATAGTGTATTTTGGATTTAATCGAACATCCATAAGTAATATTCATCATTTTTAATCATTACTAAAACTATTTATTTATTATTACATTTTAATTACATAATATTAAAACATTCTTTAAATATATATTTATATACGATATATGATTCTTATTTCATATATTTTTATTAATGAATTCTAGATATTATTTTTATATTGAAAATTCCGCCATATTTTATTTTATTTTATACCTATTTGTTAAGAAATAACTTTTTATTGATTTTATTTTTTGTGTTTCATAAAAAATATAGTATTTGTATCAAGTATATTGAGTATAACATATTCACCAATGGCTAATAAAAAATGTGGAAGTTTATTATTATACACATTTAAGTTACATGTAATTTACTACGTACATGTATGAATGTGATATGATGTATTCATTTTTATTGAGGGTTATGGATATAGTTTAAGTACCTATGGGGTGTACAGAAAGCCCATATTTTATGAGATTCAATTTGAAATACCCAATGGAAATGTCATGAATTTTGTTATGACCCCCTCCCCACATGGTGTACCCCTCCTGGGCAGATAATGAAAGAAGGGAGATAATGACCCTCAGGTCCACCATCCAGTAGGCCCCAGATCGGAGACTAGCACCTAGGGTATATTAAACACACAAATGAGAGGCAATACCCTTCAAGAGAACACATGTGAAAGAGAGAGATAATATAGACACCAACCAACTCCAACTTAGACATCAAATACCCAAAATAAATTAAAATCAACAACAACGACATATCCCAAATTACCCCTGCAAACCCAAATTATTAGAAACCATCCTGACCTTCAAATTTCACCTAGTGACTTGAAAAATAGTTTATATAGACATAGGATGAGTATAACAATATACTTAGTAGGATCCCCCCAGAATCTCTTGTGCAAAT
Organism: Viscum album; assembly: GCA_963277665.1. Taxonomy (NCBI): domain Eukaryota; kingdom Viridiplantae; phylum Streptophyta; class Magnoliopsida; order Santalales; family Viscaceae; genus Viscum; species Viscum album. Next base: position 394,755,189 of record OY728146.1, read on the forward strand.
TGTAAAAAAACATGCTACAGCTCAGCGAACAACAAGAAAAACTATGCTCATCACATAAATTGGTATACTATGTTCCAATATGCACTGTGGCTACTCTAATCATGTATCACTTACAAGAGTATATATTATAATAACAAATTTCAAGGGTACACTACTACTAATTAACCACTAGTTTTCCGATCTTCCCCATCATTGCTCGTCCTAAGCATAACTCTCCAAAACAGATTTCCCACAGACACCTAGGCGAAGCACCAAAACATGAACCTCATCCCAAAAAACCACCACGTCCATGTAAAAAATGTAACCAGGTAGTTTATGGGATCCACCATATCTCACATAATGTGTATCATATGTCAGGTATTATTCATTAAGTCGTTACTTCACACATAACGAGTAAAGATCCTCACGAAATCATAGCCTATATGTGTTACACATATTGTATTCCATAGGAAAATATATCCATTATATATGTGTGTGAATTACCACATGCCATGAAGACCATATACACACATATATGGGGAAAACTAACCGTTATGCCTACCAGAACAATTAACTACCAAGAGAAGAGAGTGGGGAAAACACATGTAGTCATCCATCCATCAATTCACTGGAATGATGGGGAAAACACCCCCTGAGGGCTCAGAATCCCCTGGGTGTCATTTTCCCTCATTAACATGGTGGAGTAGAGTATAGAAACACCAAAAGTACAGAATATAGTATAGCACACAACCATACAATGGGCATAACATAATCTTAGAATCCACTTTAGCTAATTTATCCCGGACTCCAAGCTACCACTTCAAAGTCTACATATCCTATAAACACACAACATATTAAAGAATGTGATTACATTCTATCATTCCCTTTTAAATAGTTTCACTGAATGATCATTAATTATTTAACCATTAATCATCTATTATAAATTTCTACATTATATTTCATTATCATCACATATAAATTCCATTGTTCCTTTAAAATTGAAAACTCAGCATTGCGTCCCAGGAAGCTCCATCCCCATGGGTTAACATCATTTACTCAATAATTTATTAATATAATTACTTCCCCATATTCCCAGCCATTCTAATAAACATTCAATGATATTAAACATAAGGGGATCAATACAGTGAGTAAGTGAACTACATGACGAGTATATTAATCCAATAGTAAGAGCATAATTTTATCCTCCTTCGGGGAGCTACACATTAAAAGCATTTGGCATACACCAAGTATCTATAACCCTTTTAGAATGAGAGTAAAAAGGACACGAATCCTTGAGTAGTGGGGAAAATAAATTATATAAAAAAACATGGGGAATCATAAAGCATCCAAACATTCACCTTACACTAGTTCTGTCAGCCAGGGTGTCCTCCCCAACACCCACATGCATAAGCCATTGCATTTGGCCACTGTCAATGTCAACTGTTCCACAACTCATATGTCTCCCCATACCAACATATAACAATAGCCTTACATGCTCACCTCACAACATAAGTCATAGGAAAACAATAATCAGATCAATTTGGATCTCGGCACTAAAACAAGTGAGAATGTAACATAGAACCCTACAAGTTATTACCTTTTATCAGACAAACAGTTCTTGAATCCTTCTTGAAATAACCCATTTATTATTAGTAGGTTCCATCTTCGATAAACCTATAAGGTACTCTATCACAAAATATTTAAACACTCTTACTGCATCAATTAGATTAACATCAAATTACAACAACAACAACAATATTCATTTACTGACCTCTTTATCTTTAACCAAAAAATTATCAATTAATTCCAACATTATATTCATTACAAAATGTTATCAGAAATGAAAATCTAATAAAGAAATCATAGATATAACCATATATAACAATAAAAGTGGAAATAAAATATGATTGATATCAATTTATTTATCTCGTAAATTTATTTAATATGTCAATTCCATTGTATTCCGCATGTCTAAAACACTTTAACTCTATAGTTTCACGTAAAATAATGGAGAATCATTGAATCCCCTACCTAGAATGGTTTATGAGGTTATTTATACAAAACCCTTCCACACAATAGTTTATGATCTCCTATGTCATTACTACTGTATCCACCCGAGGATGCAGAGACACCACCACTTTGGATAGCACCCTAGAAAAGTCCCATTTGAATATAGAGAAAGAATTCCATAAAAAGTAAAGGAGAAACATAAGGAGATGATCCCAAATGAATGATGATAGATCAAACCTTATATCAAATATTCATCGATACTTCTTAGATGGACCATAATAGAGGGGATAAAATCCAAGGAGGAATGTTTGACTGTACAACTACTATGTAATGGAATGAAATGTTCGTGCATCTCGCTCTAGAGAAAAAGGATGAAGAATAAGGGGGGAGGATATCCCGTCTAATTTAAAATATATAATGGATCTTCGGTTTAAGATACACTGGATTTTCCATTAAAAGGGGATCACATTAAACCAAGCGTTTTAACAATGTAAAACTATTTAGAGCTATATGAAAAATTAATATATGATTTATCACCATTGAATCAGCTGTAGAGTTCTTAAAATGAGTCCTTAAATGAATTATACCGCAAAGGAATCATCAATGAGGAGAACTGTAGGAAGTTGGACACACAGTTCATGAACTCGAAATTTGGAAAAGGAAACAGAGTCTATAGTTAGATCCTCACCTTTCTCAAAACACTATTCATGAACTCAAAATTTTGAAATGAAAATAGAGGCTATCGTTGGAACCTCACCATTATAGAAACCCTATACATGAAATTAAAATTTTGGGATGGAAATAAGGGTAACCAATGGACCCTCGCCATTCTAGAAAAATTGTAAATGAACTCGAAATTTCTAAATGGAAATAGAGGTAACCTTTGGAACCTCACAGTTATGGAAACTCTACTCATGAATGTGAAATTTGTCAAATGAAATAGAGGGAACCATTGGAACCTAACCATTCTAGAAAAACTATTTGTGAAGTATAAATTAGGAAAAGTAAATAGAGGTGGTAGTTTGAACTTCACCGATCTGGAATCACTGTTCACGAACTCAAAATTTGGAAAAGGAATTAGAGGCTACTGTTGAAACCTAATCACTCTAGAAACACTATTCATGAACCTGAAATTTTTTAAAGGAAATAGATGTTATACTTGGATCATAACCATTTAGGAAACAATGTTCATATAAAACTACTCAGGACACTATTCACATAAGAATACTATTAGAACTATTCACATAAACATGTCGATGGAACTGTTTACATAAGTAAACCACAGGAACAGTTCACAGAACCCTACCAATGACACTGTTCATAATAGGTTACCATTGGAGCCATTCAGATAAGCATGTTGATGACACTGTTCACTTAAGGCTACCATTGGGACTATTCACAAATGCCCACTAATGTCACTGTTCACATAGGGCTACTGTTGGAACATTTCACATAAGCTTACCGATGACACTTTTCACATATGGATACCATTGGAACTATTAACATAATCCTACTAATGACACTGTTCACATAAGGTTACCCTTAGAACTATTAACATGAGCCTACCAATGAAACTGTTCACATAAGGCTACTGTTGGAATTGTTCACATAAGCCTACCGATGACACTGTTCCCATAAGGTTACCCTTAGAACTATTCACATAAGCCTACCAATGACTCTGTTCACTTATATCAACCATTGGAACAGTTCACCTAAGCATACCGATGACACTGTCCACATAAGGCTATCTGCGAAACAATTGACATAACTGGAAATTTGGAAAAGTGTTGGAAATATGTCACCTTGAGATCCCGAAACACCTCAGTCACCGGATTTCAGCAAAGGAATGGATCATAATAGTTTCTTACATTACATCACATACCTCTCAAAACATTATCATCATTGAGAATTAAAAACCCTCTTAAGGGTAAACTGAATGGGGTTCGAACAACCACCCATCTAGATACCTCTCAAAAGAGAGAATGTCATAAGATTCAACTAATGTAAACAATATCAAAAACATGAATGGTATATAACCACAAAACAAACATTTATTTAACATTAAAGGAGTAAAATATAAAATAACTTAGGGTATTGAGAACATATATGTTACTCAAATTCCCAGGTACTCTTCTCCATGCCACTGTGTCTCCATAAGACACTAACCAAGGGTATTGAATTCCTGTGTAACACCTTCTATTTTCAGTCCTGGATCTCCTTAGGGAACTCCTCCATTGTCACCTCATAATAAACGTCGATCTCTCCCTATTCGATGAGGTGAGAGTCATCATGAATATAAATAAGGAGCTGTGATACATGGAAGACATCATGTATTTAGCTTATCTATGGGTGGGGAGATACTCGATACGCCATAGCTACAACGAAGGCCAACACCTCAGAATTCCCAAAAAACTAGCGATAGACCTTACTCCCATGACCAATCCTTCACTTCCCACAATGGGTAGTCACATTCAGAAACACATGATCCCCGAAAAAAAACTCTAAGGGTCTAATCCTTTGATCTGCATATAATTTTTGATGATCTTGTGATGCCTTCATCCAATCACGATTCACATGAACCATCACTATTATATTCTACAATAGTTTATGTCTGATAAATCATGATTCTCCAACCCTAGTCCAGCATAACAGAGGATGGAATATTCGGCCACAAATGTCTTCAAACGACACCATACTGATGGTGGAGTGAATAAAATTGTTATATGCGAACTCCACCAAGGGTATGTGCCTCATCAACAACAATCCAAAATCCAAGACACAAGATAGTGACATGTCTTCAAGATCCCAAAAAGTCTTCTCGGTCTGACCATCCATTTATGGATGAAAAATAGTGATAAGCCATACCTAAGAACCAAAATCATGATGGGGGCCTCTCCACATCCTAGAGGTAAACCGAGGATATCAATCAGATATGATCAGCCTTAGGACTCTGTGGAGTCCTACCACCACCTCCAGATGCTGCCTTGACCAAACATATTTTGAGATCAAATCCATGATCTCTATGAAGTCGGGTGATTTTGTTAAATGATGCACCAACAAACAAATAGTATCATGTACTCCCTAAGATCAATGAAAAATAGCAACAACATCCACCTAGATCTCCTCCCACTTCCACGGAGGAATATCTAATGGCTGGAGCAAACCACAGAAGACATGATGCTCATCCTTGATCTTCTAGAACACCAAATATCGAGACACAAACTCTAAAACTGCACGATTCAACCCAGGCCACCAAAACTGACTCCTCAAGCCTTGTTACATTTTTTTCACGCTAGGATGCACTATTAAAAGAGAACTCTGGAAATCTCTAAGAACCATACCATGCTGGGCCAAAGTAACAAATATTCTTCTGTGATACAATGCTCAGGGTTATTCATCCTTAGACAAACCATCAGGGGCCTCACCACGAAAAACTCGATCACTCCAAACCTCCAATGTAAGATCCCTTAATTTGGACTCTTCCATATCCTTCATTAGTGATGACTACACCGTCATATGAAAAAAGAAACCACTTCCTCCATCTTCTCCCATATTTAGATGTAAGTCTAAAATTAATTCCATAACACTCTAGGAATCACTAGATTCATGTACTGCAACTCTATGTGACTTCCTACTTAGTTCATCAGCTACAACATTCCCCCATCCAAAGGTATATGATATTTAAAAGTTGTATTCCTATATGAACTCCATTCACCAACACTGTCAAAAGTTTATGTCACATTGGGGGACACATATTGTAGGCTATTACGATTTTTTAGAACCACAAAGAACTCTCCAATGTGGTATTGCATACACAACTACATAGAAAACCTCACGGTTTCCAACTTAAGAACACGGGTGACATAGTTAAATTAATGGGAATGCAACTACTGAGACCCATAAAAAACCACCGATCTCTGCTGCATCATAACACAGCCTAAACCAAGATGTGATGTGTCACGACCCGCCCTCGGGGTTCGTGCCGTGACTACCCCAAGCCCGCCTTCCATAGGCCAGGGGATGGCGACTAGAACCAAGGCGTAAATCCCAACAAAAGGGAAGGCATTGCCTTTGAAAAGTAAACAAGCACCACAGCGTAAGCAAGCGGAAAGTAAACACTAAGTAAAAATAGAGTACAACTGAAAGTACAGAAAATTAAATGGGCCAGTATACAAACCCAAACTGAAAGTAAAGTACAACTCGAAAGGGAAAACAACAACTGTAAGTAAAAGCCGATATGTCGAGCTGTCCACTGGAGATCCCACCTGAAGGGTGGGTACAAATAGCTCCACTGCTCCATGGGTCCCACCGTCCGCTCCGAGCACTTCCCGCCCAGTGGTCCACCTCCAGGTACCGTCCGGCTCTGCAAGCCTCAGCCATGATCAACGCTGTCCGTCGTCTGCAACCAACACAACGTAGTGTGGGCAAAGCCCGTGCAGGGGTGAGTATAAGCTACTCAGTAGGGACCCCGAGACCCCTGAAGGTCTCTCAAAATCTACAAAGGATAAACCACAAGAAAGGAACAATCATGAAGTAACAACCGACACTGCTTAGGTATATTCCCATACATATACCTAAGTCATCAATTCCAAATACGCTCCAACCTCCGAGCCCAAGTACAACTCAGTCCACACAGGAAAGTAAACATATTCCACACAGGAAATCAAAACGTAATCCACACAGGATAGCACAACACAATCCACATTGGAAAACAACAGGATTCAGCTCACACAGGTATACTTCTTCAAAGGACGATAAAGATGATCTCTGATCCATCTAAGTCATCGGACCCACGAAGGATCGATAGGTAACTAACCCCCGCAAATGACCCACACAGGATCGGGCACACATAGGACCTGTAGGCGCTGGTTCACACAGGACCGCTGAGCGCAAAGACCCACACAGGATCGGACCCACACAGGATCGGGCCCACATAGGACCTGTAGCACTGATCCACGTAGGATCGCTGAGTTCTGTAGTCATCGTCGTCGAATCCACACAGGATCTCTGTACTGTCGTCGTCGCAGTCACAGTAACAGTAGCAGTAGCAGTAGCAGTAGTAGTCACAGTCGCAGCCAGCACTAGGGTTCCCGCACACAGCAAGCTCGTTCGGAGGGTCCGCTCCACGAGCCGAGATTCTGATACATCAACTATCACAAAGTCTAGAGTTGATGTATCCAAAAGTTTCGTATCGTCAACAGGAACTCAACGCAACAGACGGCGCGTCGATCGGACGCCCGGTCTGAGAGTTATTGGCATTTTCATCCCCGGGGCCCGGTTGGTTTTTTAAGGCAAAACCAACCCGACCGTACTCCACCTGCATCCAAACCTCGGGCGGAGTATGCCAAAAGATCCGTCTCACTAAGAGGAACACAAAAAAGCTGACAGCACATCAATCAGACGTCCGTAGCTCAAGATATGAGTGTTTCCGCTCCGAAGGCCCGGTGGGTTTCGTGAACGAACCAACCCGGCGGAACTCAAAGTATTTCTAAACTTTGATTGCGATATAACGAAACGAACGTCTCGATCCAAGGATCGCGTTGCCGCAGACGGTTCGTCAATCGGAGGTCCGTGGCTCATGTTATGGCCAAAAGACCGAAACCGTCTCGAAAACGGGGGTCCGGGTCTGGGCCGACCCGGCCCGACCCCCCCCCCCCCCCGGGTCGACCCGACCCGGGTCCGACCCGGCCCGGCCGGCGGCGGCGCGGCCCGGCCAGCGGCCACTACTGGAAATAGAGTATATACCAACTGTTGTAAAACGTTGGTATAGGCTGGAAAACCGTTGGTATATTCTATACCAACGGTTCTCCAACCCGTAGGGAAGTAAGGCATGGGGAAAGATATATACCAACAGTTTTAAGTAAACCGTTGGGATAGCCCACTCTATTTATTGATTTCCCAACGGTTCTTGTTGAACCGTTGGTATAGGTTTACCCAACGGTTTAGAACCGTTGGGAATTCTATAATTCTCAACTTATACCAATGGTTGGGAACCGTTGGTATAGTTTTTTTCCCAACGGTTTCATTGAAACCGTTGGGAATTCTATGATTTTGATGTTATACCAACGGTTGTAAACCGTTGGTATATATTTTTCCCAACGGTTTCAATGAAACCATTGGTATATGTTTAAGGATAGTTTTTTACCAGCAGTTTATTGAACCGTTGGTATAATTCTTTCTCAAAGTTTACCAACGGTTTACAACCATTGGTATTGTGTATTTCCAGAAATGTTGCACAGATGCCCCTGCAGTAGCCCCTCCAGTGCATAGACTTGCATAAAACACACCACTAAAAACACTAACAGAATTAAAACAACTAAAAAGAACACCACCTCTTTGATTAGAGGAATGGTGAATAATTCCCCATTTGAATTTTCATATGACAACAATCATCCAGTATAGTTGAATCAGGGTTTCAATAAATCAGATATTATTTACAACCATTTCAATCTTCACATGACAACCACTTTAATAATATATGGTGAAAAGGTATTTTCATAGGAGCCTCATCACTTGTGACTCCATAAGTGACGCACCGGGCCTCGAATTGAGGCTGGGTTGACTAGTACACATCACTTATGATCCATGGATCATTGTCCTAAATTTCAACACAATCAGAATCCGTTTGATTGGTTTGGCATATGTACATAAAATATTATCCATTTCGAACAAAAGAGATGAAGTTTGGGTGGTCCCCGCCCCACGGTGACTTGGATTGAGGCAGGTTTGACACGTACATGTCACATATGACCCATGGATCATTTTCATAAAGTTTCAATAGAATCCGAAGGCATTTGGTCTTTTTCCCGTATGTCAGTTGTTGATATCACTTATAATTTAGTCCATTTTAAAGAAAAGAGAGACAGTTTGAGTGGTCCTAGACACACCGTGGCTCGGATTGAGGCAGGAATGACTCGTACACGTCAAATATGACACATGGATCGTTTTCCTAAAGTTTCAATATAATTTGAAGGCGTTTGGTTAGTTTGGCGTATGTCAACTATTGTTTTCACTTAAAATTAAGTTCATTTTAAACAAAAGAGAGACACTTCGAGTGGTTTCGGCCACACCGGGCCTCAGATTGAGGCGGGGTTGACTCGTACACGTCACATATGAGCCATAGATCGTTTTCCTAATGTTTCAACACAATCAGAATCCGTTTGATCAGTTTGGCGTATGTATGTAAAATATTGTCCATTTTTAACATAAGAGATACTGTTTGGGTGGTGTCGGCCTCACCGCACCTCGGATTGAGGCGATATTGACTCTTACACATCACATATGACCCATGGATAGTTTTCCTAAAGTTTAAATAGAATATGAAGGCATTTGGTCAGTATCCTGTATGACAGTTATTGATTTCACTTACAATTTTGTCAATTTTCAACAAAAGAGAGACAATTTTAGTGGTCCCAGCCATACCACGGCTCGGATTGAGGGGGGTTTGTCTCGTACACATCACATATGACCCATGGATCATTTTCCTAATGTGTCAACAGAATCTGAAGGTGTTTGGTCAGTTTCCCGTATGTCAGTTGTTGATTTCACTTACAATTTAGTCCATTTTGAACAAAATAGAGACAGTTTGAGTGGTCCCGGTCACACCATGGCTTGGATTGAGGTGGGGTTGACTCGTACACATCACATATGACCCATGGATCATTTTACTAATTTTTAAATAGAATCATATGTTGTTTGGTTGGTTTGGCGTATGTCAGTTGTTGTTTTCACTTAAAATTATGTCCATTTTAAATAAAAGAGAGATAGTTTGAGTGGTTCCAGCCACACCACAGCTCGGATTGATGAGGGATTGACTCGTACATGTCACATATGACCCATGGATCGTTTTCATAAAGTTTAAATAGAATCAGAATGCGATTGGTTGGTTTGGCGTATGTTAGTTGTTGTTTTCACTTAAAATTAAGTCCATTTTAAACAAAAGAGAGCCACATTGGGTGGTGTCTGCCACCCTGGGCCTCAGATTGATGCAGGGTTTACTCGTGCACATCACATATCATCCATGGATCGTTTTCATAATGTTTCAACACAATCATAATCCGTTTGATCGGTTTGGATTATGTACGTAAAATATTGTTCATTTTTAACATAAGAGAGATAGTTTTGGTGGTGTAGACCACACCGCGCCTCGGATTGAGGCAATACTGACTCGTACACATCACATATGACCCATGTATCGTTTTCCTAAAGTGTCAATATAATCCTATGGAGTTTGGTCGGTTTCCCATATGATAGTTGTTGATTTCACTTACAATTTAGTCCATTTTGAACAAAAGGGAGACAATTTCAATGGTCTCAGTCACATCGTGGCTTGGATTGAGCCAGGGTTGACTCATACACGTCACATATGACCCATGGATCATTTTCCTAAAGTTTCAACAGAATCAGAAGAATTTTGGTTGGTTTGGCATATGTCAGTTGTTTTCACTTAAAATTATGCCCATTTTAAACAAAATATCATTCCATTATGTTCACGGCATCCATGGTTTCTTATTTATAGGAGACATACCCATAAAAACTTCAATATGGCCGTTGGAGTGCTTCCGGAGCCGTTGGGGGTCAAAAGTACAAGTCTGGTCAAAGCCCAACGGCTAGTTTGACTGGGCACACCGGCTGGCCGGTGGTGTCTCACCTGCTGGCCGGTGGTCCACCGGCTGGACGGTGCTGAGCTCCCGGCTGGACGGTGGTCCAGACAGAGTAGGCTTTCTGTCTGGGTTCCACCGGCTGGCCGGTGGTCATACACCGGTTGGCCGGTGGCACCAGGCAGTGGGCAAGCCTACTTCCTGGATCCTCCGGCTGGCCGGTGGGCAAGAACTGGTTGGCCGGTGCCTACACCGGCTGGCCGGTGAGCTAACACCGGCTTCCCGGTGGCTCTGGAAGAAAGCAATGCTTCTTCCAGAGACCAGCGGCCGGCCGGTGGGAATCCACCGGTTGGCCAGTGGACTCAGAGAGTCCACTTTCAGTTTTCTTGGGCCAACTCCAGGGCAACCTTTTTCCTAACATCAAAACACTTGAAAACAAGTTAGAACACGATGAGAGTGATTGTGATCATTAAAATCCAAGAGAGAGGGGTACAACAGTTGTCTGGGGTCGAGGGAGGAGGGTGGGGGGGCTATGTGGGGGGCTGTCCGGGGGGTGTTCGGGGGGGTTGTCCAGGGTCCAGGGAGGAGGGTGGGGGTTTTCCAGGGTCTAGGAAGGAGGGGGGTTCCCAAACACACAACCACTAAAAGACAACGTCCTTAAAAACAGATAATATATAAAAATAACTCAACTATAATAATATACTATGAGTCTAGATAAAACCAAATAGGAACACACCCTCATGTTATCATATTAATAATTCTTCTTGAATCATTTAGAGTCACATCCCAATGATCATAGGATCACTAACCTAATTGATCACTAATCATGAAACACATGTATGTTGGTCATGTCACCACATACATCATCACTCATGTCACCATATCAATATATCACAAGGAATTCTCCAGGATAAGACAATATTTGATCACACATCATTCACATTTAGTTATCATTATACAAATTATATTTACATGCTTATGATATAGAATGAATCCACATTAGTAAGACCCACCCCTCTCATAAGTTACCATCACATCACTACAACCCATCCTAGAAAGCACCCTACTACATACAAATTCACCCAATCCAGGGTCCAATACCCAACGAGATCTTACATACTAGGATACACATCATGGATCACTATCAAAACCATAAAAACATTGACAGATCTCAAAAAATTAGTGCATGCCATGATTACCTCATAGAATTGAAAAAAGTAAGTAACAAGCAATATATCTCACTACTCCATACTCACCCCATAACATAAGGGTCTCACATTACTAGGGAATAATTCTATCCAATACTAAATGGTCTTGATCCATTTTTCATATACATATATGATTCACCTCACCAATTACTAAATAGTAATAACATAAAAAATTATGAGTCCATTTAACTAGAATTAAACAATCAGGTTTTACAAGAAAATTCTATATAAGTATTTGTTTACAATTTAAATAATATGACCCCATACCATAAATAAGGTGTTCAACAAAAATAAAGAACATGAATGTCATGTTAACACTCAACATTGATTAATTAATAAATTGTATTAGAATTTTAGGGAAATACCAAAATAAATTAGTGAATCAATGTACCTATATTGGCGCACATGACCACCATGAAACAATCATAAATTTTTACAAAAACCCTAATAATTGGGAATAATGAAATCAAGAATAGAAGTATATGATTTATAATAGCTGGAACTATATCCTTAATAAAATATAGGAGTCTAACCTGGTAGGTGCTGGAAGATGTGAGGATTGGGAGGTCCTTCTGCCAAGGAATCGCTCCAGGAGGACACGAGCTGAATGCTTCTGGAATGTGGGGAGGCCGCTGGCTCGATTTTGGGTATTTGGGGCATTTTTTTCCCAATGGTTTTTAGAAACTGTTGGGAAACACCAGCCACTTTTCCCAAAGGTTCTAAGAACCGTTGGGAAAAACCATCTTTACCAATGGTTATATGAAACCGTTGGGGACACTATGCATTGAGGGGTTTTTCCCAACGGTTTCTATAAACCGTCGGAATAGACAATATATGCCAAGGGTTCAAAGAACCGTTGGTATACAACTATTGGGAAAGATCACCTTTCCAGTAGTGGGCGGCGCGGCCTGCCGCCGTTTGTCGCCATGCGCGGGGGGCAAGCCCCCGCGTCATTTTTGGCGGCCCGGCTTTTAGCCGTGCCTTTTGCCAATCAACGGCCCCTCCTTTGTGGGGGCCTGCTTTGAGGAGAAACCGGGGGGGGGCGCCTGCCCCCCTCAAAGAAATCGCCCCCCCCTCATAAATGGGGGGGGTTTAGTGCTGGCTGGGGGAATTAAATTCCCCTGGCCTTTGACCTTCCGGTCGGCCACCTGGCTGACCGGTTTTTCTCCAACGGGACCGGCAAACCGGTCCCCTTTCCGGCTTCCGACGCCGGCGGCCCGGCCGCCGGTCTTCTCGTCCCGCCGCGGCCCGGAACAGGCCGCGGTGTTCGTCATCCGGCGCGGTGCGACGGCACCGCGCCCCTCCACCGCGCCTTTGATTCCCTTCGACGCGGCGCGACGGCGTCGCGTTCTAGATGATCCTTCCACGGTGCGGCGCGACGGCGCTGCGCAATATAATCATACGAATAACCGCGTGGTGCGACGACACCACGCCATCTTGTTTCAACCGCAATATAAATCATCAAGAAAAAAGGAGGGGGTTCGGCCGTGTACATGCGGTCCAGCCCCCCTCACATTAAACGATAACACATATTTAAATATCCTCACATTTGTCATACCAGAACCACGATCGAGAATAAATAAATAAACAAACAACAACAACCCCTATAATCCACATCAAACATTTTTCCCAATCCCACAATAGATTTAGAAGGGAAAAACATGGAAAGTGATAATCATATTGAAGTAAACCCCTACCTCGATAGTCGCACGTTGACGTAGTCGTGGGAAGCGGTCATCGTTTTGTTGACGTCGGTTAGAAGACGAAGAAGTCGAGGAGGAAGCAATCGGAGAAGACGAGTCAAGATGTCATCGTCGGTGTTCTTCGTGGGCGGCGGACGTTCTTTGCGATCTTCCACGAAGGAGATGAAGATGGTGGAGGATTTCCTCAGCTTATCTCCAAAGCTCTTCCACACCTCACCCAAACAATCCAAATAAAATAAGTTCCCTCCTTATTTTATTTACTAAGCCAATCAATTCAAAAACTTAAATTTCAAAAACAAAACACTTAATTAATTATACATGAGTTGTGTAATTAATTAAGTGTTAAGTTATCAAGCTTTTAAGAGGGAGAGAGGGGAGTTAGGGAATTTGAAAAGGTGGGGTTCGGGTGGGCCCCTCCTCACCTTAATCCTCTCTTAGGTGGTTAAACCACCCAACTTCCAACAAAATATTTTAACCACTTTAAAGATATAAAATAAATATTGTATCACAATTTTATTTTACTCTTCATTTCTTCCAGAAAATTAAACAACTCCTCCTAGGAAAACGCAACATCGGAAAAGGTCTTCTTAAGCGAATATCGGCGCTGCGAGTTCATCGGTGTCCTCGGATTTCAATTCCGAGCACCGGATCAAAAGTTAGGAATTCCCGCTCGTTCGTTCACTGAACGTACCCGAGCGAAACTTTTTAAATTAATTCCGGGCACTCCGGGCCTCGGAATCAGGTGCCGTCTGAAACTGCGCTCTTGTAAAATTCCAAAGAAAATTAAGAAAAAATTTCTCTTGAATTTTACGGGTCTTTATGTTACTCCTACCTCAGGGCTTTACGTCCCCGTAAAGATACATCAAAAACTTGGGAAACAAATGAGGGTACTGAGAATACATCTGAGCCTCCCGCTCCCATGTGCTCTCCTAGAGGTTCCTGTGCTGTCATCTGATGCGCACAAGAGGAATCTATCGCCCACGCAGGACCCGCTCCTGTCGATCCTCTATCTCCACCGGGACCTCCGTAAAAGTCGCCCCATTGTCAACGTCAAGCTCCCCATGGTCAATGATGTGCGTCGGGTCGTGCACGTATCTCCTCAGCTGAGATGCGTGGAAGATGTCGTTTACCCGGTGTAACTGAGGTGGTAGAGCCAGGCGATAAGCCACCTCACCAACCCTGCTGAGGACCTGGAAGGGTCCGATGAAGCGTGGAGATAACTTGCCGCCTTGGCCAAATCTCCGAATACCACGTCGAGGTGAGACCCGCAAGAAGACGTCGTCGCCATCCTCGAACTCCAGTGGCCTCCGCCTCCTGTCAGCATATGACTTCTGCCAGCTCTGAGCTTTCCTCGTCCGCTCCTGGATGACCTGGACCTTCTCTATCGTGGCCTGGACCATCTCCGGTCCCACAAGTGCTGACTCCCCAGGGTCTGTCCAGCATAAAGGAGATTTACAAGGTCGGTCGTACAATGCCTCGTACGGTGCCATCCCGATGGTGGGGCTTGATTCTCCAGGTGCACGAAGAGGCATCTCTTCTATGGATGGACTTTGAGAGCCTCTTCCACTCGGAGTTCGTCCCAGCCACCCTTCGTGCGGTGCGTATCCAGGAGCTTCTTTAGCTGCGGCAGGGCAGCATGACGGTCACTCAGTACTCGGCGAGATTTACTGATCTCTCGTGCTACTCGACCGACATGGTATGGGACCCATTCTTCCGGGCCCGGACCTTCGAGCAGGGTTTGAGACTCGAGATCAGGGCATCGCTGATCTCCCTCAGCATACCGACTCAAACAGGAGTACTGGAGAGGGCCCTTCTGATCGAGAGCTTCCTTGCTGAGTCTACACCAGCACAGCGACCCACCGCAGGTCGGCACATGGAAGAGTCATCTACAGCAGGCAGTCGATGGATGACTCAGGGGTCCAGACAGACCAGACCTTCGGGCAGACGACCTCAGGGCACTGGCTCCGCAGTGCGGGGCACACAGCGCGAAGCCAGTCTTTCGAGAGGCAGACAGTGCTACTCGTGCGGCGGGCAGGGCCACATGGCTCATGACTGCCCGACCCGCCATGCCGAGGAGTAGAAGTCAGTTGAGGGACCACCGAGGCAGAGGCAGAGGGTCGACCGTGGCGGTCCGCAGGGAGGAGGCGGACGAGGCAGAGGAGCTGGTCGAGCAGCATGTGTTGGGCGACGCTTTGAGGCTCTGCCACCACCACCACCAGGAGGTCCACCCCGACCACAGGGAGCTAGCGGGCAGAGACAGGCACAGCTCAAGGCAGCAGAGGCCTACGACCACGGCGCACCCGAGATGATTCAAGGTACTATCTGTGTCTATTCCACCCTTGATGAAGTTCTTATAGACACCGGAGCGAGTCACTCTTTCATAGCTGCTCCCCTTGTTCTGAGCTCGGAGATTCCGACAGAGCCGTTGGCTCGATCCTTATAGCTAGAGACCCCTACGGGAGCAGACTCGACGATTACACACTGGTGCCGGCAGTGTGAGCTTACTCTAGGAGGCGAGAGCTTCGTCTGGGATCTTCTTGTAGTAGCGTCGAGGCCATACGACGTCATCTTGGGCATGGATTGGCTATCTATGGTCCATGCATAGATTGACAGTTTTAGGCGCAAGGTGCGATGTGTACGCACCGACGGGAGCAGGTTCACCTTCACCGGCGAGAAGGGAGCCTTAGCAGCACAGGATGGACTTCCGCGGAGGAGAGGACAGCCCATCACTCATCAGTTGTCTAGCCTCATCCTTGGAGTAGTTGACGTGAACTCTGATACCAATTTTTCACGACCCGCCCTCGGGGTCCGTGCCGTGACTACCCCAAGCCCGCCTTCCATAGGCCAGGGGCTGGCGACTAGCACCAAGGCGTAAATCCCAACAAAAGGTAAGGCTTGGCCTTTGAAAAGTAAACAAGCACCACAGAGTAAGCAAGCGGAAAGTAAACACTAAGTAAAAACAGAGTACAACTGAAAGTACGGAAAAGTAAATGGGCTAGTATACAAACCCAAACTGAAAGTAAAGTACAACTCGAAAGGGAAAACATCAACTGTATGTAAAATCCGCTACGTCGTGCTGTCCACTAGAGATCCCACCTGAAGGGTGGGTACAATTAGCTCCACTGCTCCACGGGTCCCGTCGTCCGCTCCGAGCACGTCCCGCCTAGTGGTCCACCTCCAGGTACCGTCCTGCTCTGCAAGCCTCAGCCAAGATCAACGCTGTCCGTCGTCTGCAACCAACACAACGTAGTGCGGGCAAAGCCCGTGCAGGGGTGAGTATAAGCTACTCAGTAGGGACCCCGAGACCCCTGAAGGTCTCTCAAAATCTACAAAGGATAAACCAAAAGAAAGGTACGATCACGAAGTAACAACTGACACTGCTTAGGTATATGCCCATACATATACCTAAGCCATCAATTCCAAATACGCTCCAACCTCCGAGCCCAAGTACAACTCAGTCCACACAGGAAAGTAAACGTATTCCACACAGGAAAGAAAAACGTAATCCACATAGGATAGCAGAACACAATCCACACAGGAAAGCAACAGGATTTAGCTCACACAGGTATACTTCTTCAAAGTACGATAAAGATGATCTCTGATCCATCTAAGTCATCGGACCCACGAAGGATTGATAGGTAACTAACCCCCGCAAAAGACCCACACAGGATCAGGCCCACATAGGACCTGTAGGCGCTGGTTCACACAGGACCGTTGAGCGCAAAGACCCACACAGGATCAGACCCACACAGGATCGGGCCCACACAGGACCTGTAGCACTGATCCACATAGGATCGCTGAGTGTTGTAGTCGTCGTCGTCGAATCCACACAGGATCTCTGTACTGTCGTCGTCGCAGTCACATTAACAGTTGAAGTAGCAGTAGCAGTAGTAGTCACAGTCGCAGCCAGCACTAGGGTTCCCACACACAGCAAGCTCGTTCGGAGGGTCCGCTCAACGAGCCGAGAGGCTGATACACCAACTGTCACAATGTCCAGAGTTTATGTATCCAAAAGTTCCGTATCGTCAACAGGAACTCAACGCAACAGACGGCGCGTCGATCGGACGCCCGGTCTGAGAGTTATTGGCATTTTCGCCCCCGGGGCCCGATTGGTTTTTTAAGGCAAAACCAACCCGACCGTACTCCACCTGCATCCAAACCTCGAGCGGAGTATGCCAAAAGATCTGTCTCACTAAGAGGAACACAACAAAGCTGAAGGCACGTCAATCAGACGTCCGTAGCTCAAGATATGAGCGTTTCCGCTCCGAAGGCCCGGTTGGTTTCGTGAACGAACCAACCTGGACGAACTCAAAGTATACTGAAACTTTGAGTTCGATATACCGAAACGACCGTCTCGATACAAGGATCGTGTTGTAGAAGAAGGTTCGTGAATCAGAGGTCCGTGGCTCAAGTTATGGCCAGAATACCGAAACCGTCTCGAAAACGGGGGTCCGGGTCCGGGCCGACCCGGCCCAGCCGGCGGTGGTCCGGCGCAGCGGCGCGGCGGCGTGGTCCGGCGCGGCGGCGCAGCTTGCCACTGTTTGTCTCCATGCGCGGGGGGCAAGCCCCCACTTCATTTTTGGTGGCGCGGCTTTTAGCCGCGCCTTTTGCCAATCAACTACCTCTCCTTTGTGGGGGCCTGCTTTGAGGAGAAACAGGGGGGGCCGCCTGCCCCCTCAAAGAAACCGCCCCCCTCATAAATGGGGGGGGGGGTTTAGTGCTGGCCGGGGGAATAAAATTCCCCCGGACTTTGACCTTCTGGCCGGCCACCTGGCCGGCCGGTTTTTCTCCAACGGGACCGGCAAACCGGTCCCCTTTCTGGCTTCCGACGCCGGCGGCCCGGCCGCCGGTCTTCTCGTCCCGCCGCGGCCCGGAACCGGCCGCGATGTTCATCATCCGGCGCGGTGCGATGGCACCGCGCCCCTCCACTGCGCCTTTGATTCCCTTCGACGCGACGCGACGGCGTCGCGTTCTTGATGATCCTTCCACGGCGCGGCGCGACGGCTCCGCACAATATAATCGTATGAATAACTGTGTGGTGCGACGGTACCACGCCATCTTGTTTCAACCGCAAGATAAATCATCAAGAACAAAGGAGGGGGCTCGGCCGTGTTCATGCGGTCTGGCCCCCCTCAGGTTAAATGATACACATATTTAAATATCCTCACGTTTGTCATACCAGAACCATGAACGAGAATAAATAAATAAACAAACAACAACAACCCCTACAATCCTCATCAAATATTTTTCCCAATCCCACAATAGATTTATAAGGGAAAAACATGGAAAGTGATAATCACATTGAAGTAAACCCCTACCTCGATAGTCGCACGTTGACGTAGTCGTGGGAAGCGGTCATCGTTTTGTTGACGTCGGTTAGAAGATGAAGAAGTCGAGGAGGAAGCAATCGGAGAAGACAATTCAAGATGTCATCGTCAGTGTTCTTCGTGGGCGGTGGACGTTCTTCGCGTTCTTCCACGAAGGAGATGAAGATGGTGGAGGATTTCCTCAGCTTCTCTCCAAAGCTCATCCACACCTCACCCAAACAATCCAAATAAAATAAGGTCCCTCCTTATTTTATTTACTAAGCCAAGCAATTCAAAAACGTAAATTTCAAAAACAAAACACTTAATTAATTATACATGAGTTGTGTAATTAATTAAGTGTTAAGTTATCAAGCTTTTAAGAGGGAGAGAGGGGAGTTATGGAATTTGAAAAGGTGTGGTTCGGGTGGGCCCCTCCTCACCTTAATCCTCTCTTAGGTGGTTAAACCACCCAACATCCAACAAAATATTTTACCCACTTTAATGATATAAAATAAATATTGTATCACAATTTTATTTTACTCTTCATTTCATCCAGAAAATTAAACAACTCCTCCTAGGAAAACACAACTTCAGAAAAGGTCTTCTTAAGCGAATATCGGCGCTGCGAGTTCATCGGTGTCCTCGGATTTCAATTCCAAGCACCAGATCAAAAGTTAGGAATTCCCGCTCGTTCGTTCACTGAAAGTACCCGTGCCAAACTTTGGAAATCAATTACGGGCACTCCGAGCCTCGGAATCAGGTGCCTTCTGAAACCGCGCTCTTGTAAAATTCCAAAGAAAATTAAGAAAAAATATCCCTTGAATTTTACAGGTCTTTACATGATGCATCGTAGAAATAATAAAACTGAACTCCCTATGCTAGAATACAATGAAATGGATCACTTACTAACTTCTCTTTCAGATACTTGAAAGCTCCCTGACACTGACCCCTCCATATGAACACATGATCCATCCTATTCAATGTTGTCAGAGGAGTCGCATCCCATGAGAAATCAGTTATGAACCACTTGTAGTAGCCTGCAAGAACAAGGAATCTTCACACATGTACCACTATCTCGGGGATGGAACAAGACACTAAAACTTATACCATTGATGTATCCACAACTAATCCCTATTGGGACACGAAATTTCCAATGAAACGAACTTCTCGAGCCCAAAAATTAAACTACGAAAACTTCTTGAATATATGATGATGGAGAAAAACTCCTAAAATGATGTGTATATGATCATCTTTCTCCTCCTTAGACATTAATTATACAGGGATTTCATCAATGAAAAACAAAACTAAGTTATCCAGGAACTCACATAATACCATGTTCATAAATCCCATGAACATAGATGTAGCATTCTTCATACAGAACGAGATTACAATGAACTCATAATGTCTGTGATGACAACATGATGTATTCTTCAGGATATCCTCATCCTTGAAAATCATCTGATGTTATCCTGACAACAATTCAATTTTTTTGAACCAACATGCACCCTTCTGTAGATCGAATAAATCATCAATCTGTGGAAGTGGATAGTGATTCTTCTCGGTCACTTTGCCTAAGAAATGATAATCGATACACAACCTCAAATTGTCATCAGCTATCTTCATGAACAAAACTGGTGCACCCCATAGAGACACACATGACTTAATAAAACCGAAATATTTTAGACCATCATGTTATATATGCATCTCTCATAACTCACAAGGTCCATCCTATATGAATACCATGATATAGGAGACACTCCCAATGCACCTCGATCCCAAAATCGATCTCTCTTCGAGGTGGTAATGCTACATACTCTTTTGGATAGATGTCAGTGTACTCTTCTATGACCCTATGAAATACTAACTATTGATCCTTTTATGAACACAACACCAGCTCATCTAGCTTGGATGCTATGGATAGAACATGCCTCTCACCCATATGAGGGTCTCGCTCGCCAAAAATCTCAATGGGCTCTCCATTCCCATCAAATAACACAACCTTCCTCTTGAAGAAATCCACGATATCATCAAATGTATATGACCAATCCATGCCTAGGATGAAAACATATGGTTGTATCCGTAAATATAGAAATATCCCTAAGAGAGGTGTTTCCCCAACACTAGCTCATTGTCTCTCCATACTTCATATAAGTCAGCTCGACCTCCAACAGGTGTTGTGAACGCCACATGCACTGGAAGAATCTATACCCCATGTCCCAAAGAATGGACATGGGTAAGTTATATGAAGTATTGTTTCACTCCTAAATCAAAAAAGGAATATAACATGGTAGAAGACAATTATATGGTACCAAAAACAAAGTCTGGATCGCCCAACACTAGCAACACTGAAGCATGCAGCTTACCAGGACCCCCTCCACTTCCTCTATGACTATGTTGATGACCACCACCATTGTGGTGATTTTCCCTCTAAGGATGTGGAGAATCATGAAGCTATCCACTTCCTTCCCCATATACCCTCGACTGATCCAATGTTGGTGCAATATATTTCTACTGCCTTGGCTGGAACTACCTCAGTGGCGGAACCTGGAGTGGAACACCTAGTTCTCTATTACTACTATGAAATGGTGGTACCCTCATTGTTGATGACCTCAAACACCACAAGGAAAAAATGGAATGATCCCTTGGAATATGCCTAAGAGCCACTGCCCCCAAAGAAACGAGATGGTGAGGGCTGGGACATACCCTGTACTGAATAGTAACTCTTTTTCCCTAATAACCGAGAACGCCAGACCACATCTCAACTTCATGAGGAATCATGAAGAATCCTTTATCATGATGATTTGGTTCTGGTCAATGTTCTCTTGATGACATATTCCCTTGATTGTACCTCATGATATGTCTTCAGCAAAAATGGGATTACCTGGTGTTGGATCTCTTGACACCAAACCTCCTCAAAATGCCTCTTCGTGGCCTCAACATTAGTAAAGTGGTATAAACCATATCGTAAAAGGCTCTTGAAATTGATTCTAAACACTCAAACATTGTATCTCACCTGTTGATGGGTAGAAATCCCTTGGATATAGGATCCCTTTTCTATCAATGAATGAAAATCATCTCCAATATTGTCTCAGAAATCCTCCCCCTGAGATCATCGAGTCCTCACAATCCCATAGGAACAAGAACCACAACTACCTCATTGCTCCACGCATCATCATCACAACCAGAGATTCCCAATTCCAATTATGAGCATGTATAGAACAGAATCCTATCTCGACCTCCTCCAACTAGTATTTTGTGACTGCATCTAAACTAGAGCACTCTTACTTTTATATACATTTGTGTTGACACTCATGGAGTGCCCTCCTCTAGGAGTCATCATCGTCGACCTCTAACCAGGGGCGATCAGCTAGAACATCCTTATGGACAACATCTATGCGGTCATGATGAGGACGTCGACCAGAAGGTATGCTTGTAAAATAAAAAATAGTTAGAGCTCCTAATCATAGAATATGGAAGAATCAAAATTAATTAATTAATTGCTTTCATTTATTCATTTTAGGATAACGTATCCCAAGGCCTACCCATTAAAAAACATGCAAAAATAATAATGATGCATGATCCTTTACTTGGTCTATACACTATAACTAGTATCACCTAGTTTAGTAGGCATTGTAAACCTAAATGTTCGTGATACAGATCACCCGGGGCCCTAAACACCTTTGTCTCATCCAGTCCCTAGTGTTTACATCACTTTCTAAATATGTCTGACACCGTTTCCCTAGCAACCCATGAAACCTAACCTTTTCATTACACAAAACTCCATCCTATTTCTCCACCATACATCTGATACCACTCTGTCATGACCCCCACCCCACACGTTGTATCCCATTATGAGCTGATAATGTGATAAGGGAGACAATGACCCCCTAGTTCCACAACCAGTAGGCCCTGTGACGGTGACTAGCATTGTGGGTATAAGAAACACACTTATGAGAGGCATTACCCACTAATAGAACTAATGAAAATGAGAGAGATAAGTTAGGAACCAAACAAGTCCATATCATACTGCAATAAAAAATAAATCTGAATTACACATATATAAATTCATGAAAAAAATACAAAAAAGGAATGGTGAAAAATAAAAATACCCAAAAGAACATAAAATCAGAAACAACCACAAATCCCAAATAGGTCATGAAACCCATAGATAGTAGAAAAAAACCTGATCTATTCCCTACTCTAGGTTTTCTTGAAAATGAGTTTATATAAAATTGGGTGAGTATAAAAGTATACTCATTAGGGACATCCTCAGAGCCTCCCATGCAAAAGTAATTAAAGCATGTTAAAGCTTAGTAAACATCAAGTAAAACTATGATCCTCACCTAAACATGTATAAAAACTTCTCAGCCTCACCATGGCTACTCTCACAAACTTGTACATACAAGAGTATATAATATAATAAATAATATAATGGTTACCCCACTACTACATCCCCATTAGTTTTCCACTTTTCCCCACCATCGCATGTCTTAATCATCCCTCTCAAAAAAGGCTTCCCCGATGACACATGGGTCATGCCCCACAATATGCACCTCATGCAACAAGACCACCAAATCCATGAAAGAAAAGTAACCATGTAGTTTTTGGAATCCACCACATCTTTCATAACGTTTATCATACATTGGGTATTATTCCTCAATCCATTACAGCCCACTAACTATGAAAGGATCCTCAAGGCGTCATAGACTATACACATTACACCTATTGTAGTCAATTTGAAATAATATCCAGAATATATATGTGTAAATAACCACAAGCCATTACAGACCTCTACACACATATATGGGAAAAACT
The DNA here is from genome assembly GCA_963277665.1 of Viscum album. Lineage (NCBI taxonomy): Eukaryota > Viridiplantae > Streptophyta > Magnoliopsida > Santalales > Viscaceae > Viscum > Viscum album. The sequence goes on from OY728146.1 coordinate 394,778,810, forward strand.
AACCATTGTTCCTACTAAAAAAAGTAACTACCAAGAGAAGGGAGTGGGAACAAAGGAAGTAGTCAGCCAGCCATCCTCTCACCAGAATGTTTGGGAAAACATCCCCTAGTTCTCAGAATCCATGGGGTGTTAGTTTCCCTAACTAATGGGGTGGAGTAGCATGTAGAAACACAAAAAGTACAGAATATACACTAGCTCACAACAACAGAATGGGCATAACCTAGTCTTAGACTCAACTACAAGTAATGTCTCGCAGACTCCTGGATACCACTTCCGAGACAAGGTATCCTATAATCCAAAAACTATTTAAAGACCTTGATTACATCCCTTCATTTCCTTCTTATCAGTTTCACTTTATGATCATTAATTCATGAAACATTATATATCTAATAACAATTTCAACATTATATTTCCATAGCATCACACACAATGTCCATTGTTCCATTAAAATGTCAACCCCAGTGTTTCATCCAATCAATATCTAACCATATAGGTTAACATCATTAATTTAATAATTTATTAATAATATTACTTTCACATATTCGTAGGAAATATTAAAAACATTATGTGTTGATAATCATATGGGGGACCAATACGGTGAGTAGGTGAACTACTCGTCGAAAATTTGCAACCAATAGCAAGTGCGTAGACCCATCCTCCCTTAGAAAGATAAAAATGGAAAGCACGTGGCATACCTCGTGTGTCTTCACCCATTTTGGTTAGAGGGTATGCAAGACTAGATACCTAGAGTAGTGTGGAAATTAAATTAGATAAACAACCAACTAGAATTATCAAGCCTCCAAATATTCACATTCAACCCGTTCTATCATCTCTGGTGTCCTCCCAGACACCCACATGCATTAACCGATGAATTTTGCCAATCTATGTGTCAACTGCTTCCAGAACCAATAGGCCACCCTACCCCCACATTCACAATAGCCGTCTAGGTTCAACTTTGAACACAAGCAACATAAAAGTAAAAGATTATATCAATTGGGATTTTGGACCTTAAACAAGCAAGAGGGTAAATCAGGACCCTAAAAGGAATTATCATTTATCAAACAACCAGTTCATTAATCCATCTTGAATTAACTGATTTATTATTGGTAGGTTCCAACTTTTCTAAACCTAAATGGTATGCTATCACAAATTTTTTAAACATGCCTAATGAATCAATTTGATTAACATCAAATTACAACATAAATAACACAAAAAACTTACATTGGAATTCTTATTTATCTTTATCCGAACAATAATCAATTAATTCCAGAATTACATTCATTACTAATTTTCATCCAGAATGAAAAGCTAACTAATCAAGAAAAGATATTACCCTATCTAAAAAAACAGGACACAATAACATACGATCTATATGAATTTATTTATAATGGTCAAATATTTAATATTTCAATTCAATTTTGATCCAGTTGGATAAAACATGCTTACAGTATAGTTACACATAAAAGAAAACAGAAGCAATGAATCCCCTACGACAAACGGTTCTTATTGTTCTTCATACGAGAACGAGATGCAAAAAATATTATGATATCCTCCCCTGTTAGGACTGTATCCACCTGAGGATGCAGAGAAACCACCACAATGGCCAGCACCCAAGAAAAGTTCATTATAAGCATGGACATGGTATTATCAAAAAGGGAAAGGAGTAATAGAAGGAGATAATAACAAAATAATGACGATAGATCATACCTTATATAGAAGATTCATTGATAAAACTCATTTTCCTCCAAATAGGGGGAAACTAATCCAAGGAGGAATGTTTGACTGAATAACTCCTTCAGGAAGGAATTAATGGTTCGAGCGTCTCACTCTAGAGAAAATGGAGGATGAAATGGGGAGGATGATATCTCATCTCTTTTGAAGATTTAATGGAGTAGTTGTTTATGATATGTGGGATTTTTCATTAATGTTTGTTCACATAAAACTATGTGGTTTTACATATAAAATCATCATGAGCCATAAGAAAAATTAATATAAGAGTTATGGCTTTTGAATAAGCTTTATATTCCCAAAAATGAAGCATTAAATGCATTTTACATCAAATAAAACTTCAAAAAGGAAAAAAAGTACGTAGATGAAAAACACTATACATGAACTAGACATTTGGGGAAAAAATAGAGGCTAAAGTTTGATCGTCACCGTTCTGGATGCACTATTCATGAACATGAAAATTGGCAATGAAAATAAAGGCAACCATTGGAAACTAAGTGTTCCGAAAATGAAATTTCGGAAAGGAAATAGAGGTTTTTGTTGGATCCTCACTGTTCTAGAAACACTACTCATTAACTCAAACTTTTGAAATGGAAATAGATGCTACCATTGGAACCCCACCATGCTGGAAAAAATGTTCATGAATGTGAAATTTTGAAAAATAAGTTGAGGTTACCGTTGGAACATCACCATTTGGGAAACACTTTTCATATAAGCATACAGATGACACTATTCAGATAAGACTACCATTTGGTCTGTTCACAAAAGCATACCGATGACATTGGTTGCATAAGGATACCATTGGAACTTTTCAAATAAGCCTACAAATGACACTGTTCACATAAGGCTACCGTTGGAACTGTTCAGATAAGCCTACCGATGTTAATGTTCACTTAAGGCTACCATTAGAACTATTCACTTAAGTCTAACATTAGAACTATTCACATAATCCTACTGATGACACTGTTCACATAAGGCAACCATTAGAACTATTCACATAGGCCTATTGATGATATAGTTCACATAAGGAAACCATAGGAACTATTCACAAAAGCCTACGAAAGACAGTATTTCCATTAGGCTACCATTGTAACTGTTCACATAAGCCTACTAATGACATTGTTCACATAAGGTTACAATTGGAACTATTCACTTAGGCCTACCAATGACATTGTTCACATAATGCGACCATTATAACTTCTCACATAAGACTACCGATGACATTGTTCACTTAAGGCTGACATAGGAACTATTCTCATTTGACTACCAATGATAATATTCTCATAAGGCTACAGATGACACCGTTTGTAGAACAAGAAACACTATTCATAGAACTAGATATTTGAAAAGATTTAGGGATATGTCACCTTGACTTCCCGAAACACCTCAGACACCAAATTCCAGCAAAGGAATTGTCGAGAGAGGTTTAGGACATTAAAAATTACATGACCAATAAAAAAATTTTATATAATATTGAAAATACTATATTCCTAAAATTTTGAGAGAGTTTATTTGACATTTACATATACTCAATTTAATATATAGAAGAAAATACTAAAACTCTTTTGAGATATTTCATTAGTTATGGCGTAGATCGCTCAAATAAAAATCTTGTACCATAATTGAATCATTAGAACGAAATGATATCCCAATAGAGAAGATCCAAACATTGTACATCAACCATGAAAGAAAAGGTATAAAATGTTAGCTGCTATCATGACCGATGATTTGACTTACATTACTCACAGATGATCACTTCATGTTTTTTAGTATTGAATGAAATTATATTCTTATTATCAGTCAATAGAGGGAGAGATTTGGATGTAAGGATAAGAATTTTTTTTTGGAATAATTGATTATCCATTATCTTGTTTACGAAGAAGTATATTTACAAATAGTGAGTTATGGTTTTAATATTTAATTTTCTGAACAATTCCCCTTAATAATTTTTTCCCAAATGTAAAAATATTCCATGTAATAAACTAATAAAATTAATTTTTGATGGTATTAAATATCTTAGGAAATTATAAATATTCATTTTTTAGTATACTAAATAAATAATGATAAACATACTTTTTTTGTTTTTCTCATTCTCTAAAACATTTACTTGGTCCATGATTAAATATATAAATAAATTTTATTCATTCAACTAGTATATTAATAATATATTCAATTTTTGGGAAAATAATTATTTAATATTATAATAAATGGATAAATTATTTAATTATATAATAATTATATAATTATTCATTATGTTGAATAAAAGAAGATAAATATAAATTTTATATTCACATTATTATATAATTACTTTTTGAATATATATTTTTTAATATTTTATATCATTTAATAAATCTTGAATAAATCTACTGTCTTAATTAAGAGACTAATTTGTTAGTACTATTAAATAAAAATAATATTTTATTTATATGAAATGAAATACTTTGTGTGTGATCATATCCACCATTTCCTTCAAGGGTTTGGTGGGATTTCTAAGAGTACCTGATTTCAATATTGAAATAGTTCAAGAAACACATACTGTAATAATATAATTTACAATGAAAAGATATATATGAATGATCATTATTTTATAAAATTCATTTTTAATGGTATCTCATCAATATTCCAAACATACATGATATTAAACTATTTTATATGTATATATTTCTTTAAGTAATTTATTTTTATACATCAATAAACAACATCCATAGAATTTAACGAAATTAGAATATATTAAGCAATTTACTAAGACATTAAACTTTTTGTACTTAGAAGAAAACAATTGTTAATCAAATTATGGATTAATATATTATCATTGATGACGCACCCAACATAGAATTTGGCCCCAGAAAACGTGTCCATTTAATTCACTGAATGCTTCTATATATGATCATGGAGTGTATAATGTTCTATATTCTTCAATTTGACTGTTCATGGAGCCGAAATGATGTTACAGATTAGAGGTTATGGCTGTTCAAAATTGGCCTATGGGAAATGGCCTACTAGACCATTTTGGGGAAAAGTACAGATTTGCACGTAAAAAGGGAATCTTGCACATAAAATAAAATATTGTGTGTAAAAAAGGAATCTTGAATGTAAAATGTATTTTTGCATAAATAATGTATCATTCACAAAAAAATGGAATCATTCACATAAAAAAAGAATCTTGTGCATAAAATGGCTTTGCACAGAAAATTGGATTGGAATTTTACGTATACCAATATTCAAGGATTTTCTTGTAAATAAAAGTGCATCCCCTTCATTCCGGGAGGCACCTGAAGCATGGCCGCCACTCTATTGCATGAAATGAACCCTGTCACTGACCTCCATGAAATATGGGGAGTCGCACCACAAACTTTTTGGGTTAGGATGTCGACAATTTCCAATGCGCTGTTATGCACAGCCACCATCCACCTATGAGATTCCACGATTTGAGATACTCCTCCTCACACCATGAAACACCTTGAGTCAGCATATTTATCTAGGTCTGTTTCCAATGTTGTGAGTTGATATTCTCACCATCAACCCCCTCCCCCTGGAGGGCCTTCTGTTAAACCATTCCCCAACCAACTCATCTAAAACCCATCACCTGGCATATATAATAGTTGGAACCAGAATAGGTCTCCCTTGTGTAAGTTCCAACACCTACCATTCATCAGTGCCTTATGCCTAACTGTCTTATCTACATGACTATAAATTATAGTTCACCCTATGTTCTAAAAATAGGATGCCTCTTGCACTAAACAATAGATTCCTTATGCTCCAAGCACGAGATGCGAATAGTCCTATCTTGATTACTATAAACTGTAGTGTTCCTTATTATTCAAACATATGGTTATTGTTGATCGAAACAAGATATGGCTTATATTCTAAGCGTAAGATTCTAATTTTCCTCGCTAAATGAGTCTAAAATTTATTATTCCCTAACATTCAATAATAGGATTCCTTTTATTCCAAATAAGAGATTGATAATGTGAAAAGAATAAGATACATATTTCCATGATTACAATTGAATAATTTCATGAGCGTTGGAATCTGTTAAAACATTCCATCGCTCCACATCACATTTTGTGTGTCCTTTATTTAGATCTTCATCAAATTCCATGTCTGAATGGACTCTCTAACGGCCTGGTCCATTGTTGCATCGGCTGACCACCGTCATGGGCCAACACCACAGAATACTTTGGATGACACTTCGAGTCAGGTCATGGGTTTCAGACATAGTCAATAGTTGACCCTCATTTTTTGTTCCCATTTCAGGCGAGCTTGATATAGATGTTGTGTTTCAAACATGGTCAATAGTTATCCTCCATCGCCACACTACCCACTTTGCATCCTGAATGTTGGGCATCAGATTTACACATTTCATATCTTTTTGTTTAGATTGATTCCAATACCCTTGGATTTATTCCACTTGTGCAATAACGCATAGGTGAAGGCCTCAACCCACCACTGAGTTAGGATGCCCTCATGTCCAAACATGAGGAAGACCTTCATGCATATTTTTGACGTATTCCCCATCCATTATTGCCTCTCTATAGCAGCTCCCTGGAACCTTTTATGCATAAGACCAATCCACTGCCACTCCATAGCAGCACCAGTGCCGATTTCATGGGTAAGCCCCATGCACCATTTTCTCTCTATAGTAGCACCAAAGAGGCTTCACTGTGTATTCCCCATTCACCATTTTTTCTCCATATCAGCACCAGGGAAGCTTCCTTGAGTATACCCGGTTCACCGTTGTAACTGCATAGTAGCACGGAGGCAACTACCTTGCATAATCCCCATTCACCATTGATTCTCCATAGAGGCAACCAAGCAGCATCCCTTCATATGTCCCATCTACCATTGCCTCTCCATAACAGCACCTGTGAATCTTCCTTCTGTAAGCCCCATTCACCCCTTTCATGGATGCACCTTTGCACTGTGATCGTCAGGTCCTTGCTGCCACTTTTTTCAAACACCAAGAACGACCCTCATGGGCTTAGAGTAAGCATCGAACATTACATACCCCATGGGTCTCCAATAGTGTAATCCCCGAACACCATCCAAAACTATGTAGTCATTGATCCTTACCAAGGCAGGGTACATAAGTAGCCTCCCTGAGTTTCGTCCCAACAACCATTGGTCTCGATCATCATTATAACATCCAAAGTAAGTAATGAATAAGAGATATTTTTATCTATGTCTATTAATGATAAAATAGTGTTTTAGATGCTTAAAATGAAAATAAATACAATCTTATGCATGGAATACAATAATATTCTTAAAAGATTGTTTTACTTCCTTTTGATGGCAAACCCTTTTTAAATAAAACATTTGAAAATTTTATAATATAAATATGTCAAAATAAACATATTCATTATTATTGGGACGTTGAAATTTACATTGGATAAATTTTTGGTATTTTTCTGACAATGTTCATTTTTTTATGAATAGTGAAAAATACTGCATTTTACATCAAAACTACTTTTTCATTTAATTTAATTATATGGTTAGATTAACTTTTTTATTGGTCTTAAAGTGTAATATGAATATATTTTTACCGTTTAATCCAATGGTGGTAATTAGGATTAATTTCACTTTGGAATTGGGCGTAAACTAATGCCAAACTTTTCATAAATATTGTTTCTAAAAAACCCGCTATTTGTTTTGAAAACGGGAAGTTTTTTTAAAATTAATTATTGAAATTTATGTGTTTGGAATTTGGTAAAATGGATTACATATTTGTAATCAGAAGGTCCAAATTATGTAATTAAGACTCTTTTGTTTTTGGACATTATGAATAGTAACGACGGTAATTATCTTTAATTACCTTGATTAATGAGTAATCAGGTAGTTAAAGATAATAAGATAATATCATAATATTAAAAAAATACCACAACATGTGTCCTAAGGCTACTGTTTTTCTCATGGCCTACCATGGGATGCCTTGTTCCAAACATGGGGGCCCCATGGAGTCACTTTTGTGAGAATGTGACTTTTTATCTTTTATTTTTAAAGAATGTTTAATGTAACAAAGATTGTATCACCTAAGTAAAATATTTTTAATTTTCTCTAAATAAATGGTCTTTTGGACTATGAATAGTCATTGGAAAGATAAAAATATTTTCTACATAATCTTAGTTTTTTTATAATTTTTAGACATTAAATAAATTAAATTATTTATGACATCGTGATGATGCAGCGATTACCTCATTAATAATGGATTTAAATAAAATTAAGTGATAATATAAAATCTATGACCTACACATGTGCAAAACCTATAAAATGGGTGGATTTCGAACCATTATCACCTTACCCTCGAATTATATCAATGTGGGCCCTTTTTAATACAAAAATAATTTTAAAATAAAGTAACCTTTCTTACTCCTTGAAGCCTCAATTGGGGCAGAAGTCTTCCAAAGGAAGCCTTTGAGCTCAAACCAAAGGGAGTTACCTGATTTTAAGGTTATGTCTTCAGTTGAGTCCTTTTTTTTATTTTTCTTCTCCATCCCCCTAAACTCTTTTTATTCTTTTCTTTTGTAACAACACCAGTATCTTCCATATACTAGGATTTTGATATGAGAATGATTCGAGCTACACTTACACCCACCTACATCTAATGGGTAAAGAACATACTGTTTTCGTGGATGGCGAATTTATGCCTCCCGAAACGATGATTGTTCAACATTCTTTTAACACCTTCAAAGGTCGACATTAAAATGACACTATATTTATATATGATATATAATATGTTTATGTTTCCTTAAGTTTTTGTATTTTTCATTTTGGGCATACCTTTATGGTTCCCATTATGGGTAAACGCGATATCTTCATCTAAGGAAGTGCGGACTACCGCCCCCTCAAAGTGATTCGATTCGTTAAATACCATATGTGGGACTTATAAAGGATGGAGTTATGATATTATATATGATATTAAACTGGAATTATAATATACCTTTATATCATTATGATTCCATTCTATAAAATACGAAATAGAAATGAAAGTGGCATTCATGCGTACGTACGACTTACCATCTCCAAGAACGGTGCATTTCATTTCTTACCTCTAAATGATTATGTAATATTATAAATGAATTGATGTACTGGATATATGTGAGATATATGATATCTACATTATGAATACCATTCTGGATATAAGAGATACATGAACAACTTGTAATTATAAAGGGTTTATTTTTTACTCAAGTACCAATGATCGTTAAAACGACCGTTATTAACTTAAATAATTACATAGTGTTAATGACATGGAAATAAGTGATATTAAAAGAATAATTAACTTGAAAAAGGTTCTTAAACAAGTAGAAATTAACTCAAGTTTATTATTCAAGAGATTAAAGAATGACCGAGTCAAGTTGGACCCAAGGTATGGGACTTCGTCTCATTCTCCTTTCATTGAGGCATATTTTATTTTATACACAACCTTCTTTTATATGGTGTATAAACAACTTTGAATTTTATGTTTATCCAAAAGGAATATTTTTTATACGAACCGTTTTACTAAACGACAAAAGGGAATGTTTTTGTCGTACGTATGCGGCGACAACGACTTCTCCACCGTCGTGACCATTATTTGAGTTTAGGATTCCTCTACAAGCCATACATTTTTTTAAAAAGAAAAATAAATACCATGTTTTCATTTTCTTTTATTTTGGTATTGGAAATGGTTTTCATAATGTTATTATATCAATGTGTTGTATTGATATCTTGTGATTGAAAGGTGGAAATGTTATGGTTATTTTATGAATGTTTATGTGATACGATTATGTTGAGGTTCTTGGGAATTATTATGAAGACTGAAGGTTCCATGATAAACTAAGGGCGGGTGAGCCCAATATAGCTCTCCAATTCATTGGTTAACGTGAAGGAGTGAAACGTTATGTTTTCTCCGAAGAGATTTATGGAATATACTGTGATGGGTATTCCAAACGTAACCAAGAGGGTTACTCCCTACATAAGAATGTTATGAATTCCTCAAGATACCTTTATGTCTTATGATTTCTATGATTTATTCATGATTTGATGAGTTATGTTAAGGTGCATATGTTTTATGGGTAAAGTATGATTTCATTCTTATGTATATATGAACTCATTTTTCCTTTCCATATTTTTATAACCCATGCTGAGCTTTTTATGATCATCCAATGTTTTTTTCAAATGTTTTTCATAGGTCAAGGTAAAGGTACATGATATGATGATAGTGTCAAGGAAGTGTCAATAATGAATCTATGTTTTATTTTAAATGTGTTTCCATTTATGGGAAAAGAATAATACTATCTTTATGTAACCACTTTGTTTATTTGTGGAATGTAATGAATGTTTTATGTTCTAATTCTCTAAAACTCTAAACCCGAAAAGATCATCAAGGTTTAATCTTGTAATAACTCACGATTAAGTAAGGTTTAAGGCTGGGGCCTTATAGTTGGTATCAGAGGTCGGTTTAGATAACTTTAGGAGTTCGAATTCTGTTAAATTATTATCCAAAAATATTTTCTGTTATGGTAAAATTGAAATGATATAGAATTTGAAGATTACCATGTCGCTTCATCTAAGACATGTTTTTTCAGAATGGTTTTCCGTAGAGGAAACAAGGAACCAGTGCTAGGAATGCCTAAAGAAGGAAATAACCTTACGAATCAGCATCCTGAGATGGACGGAATTGGGACTGAACAGTTTGTTGTAGTAATGGCACAGTTGACTCAAGTGATAAATGGAGGTGGTATCCATGCACAAGACCAGCCAGATCTACTGCAGAGGAACATGTCAGTGGTGGAACATTTCATGAGCCAACGTCCCCTATCATTCAGAGGATCATCTAACCCTATGCTAGCTGAAGGGTGGATTAAAGCACTGGATAAGATTGTCAATGTCATGGGGTGTTCAGACAATCAAAAGGTTAGTCTTGTTATTTACCATTTGGAGGGTGAAGTAGACCAGTTGTGGTCGATGGTTAAAAATATAAGGGATGCTAATGAGATTGATACTCTCGACTGGGATGAATGTAAAGGTATATTTCTTGAGAAGTATTTTCCTAAGGCTATTCGACTTAGGATGGAAAAGAAATTCTTGGAATTGAGGCAAGATGAAGACTCAGTGGCTACCTATGAAGAAAGGTTCACTCGATTGTCAATGTATGCTCCAAATTTTATCCGAGACCTTGATAGTAAAATCAATAGTTTTTACTCAGGATTAAAACCAAAATATCTAAGGGCATTAGCTTTTCGTGAGTTTAAAAGTTATTAAATGCTTGTTCGATGTGCTGAGAAGGTGGAAGTGGAGTTTGCCGATGATCAAGTGTTCTATAACAACCAGAAGAAGAAGAGACCAAGGTGGCAGGAGAAAAGGAAGAATTCTTCAAAAACGTCTGATGGTAAGAAAACCAAGTTACCAGTATGTGATAATTGTGGCGAAAGGCATGCTGGGGAATGTCTTCTGAATTCTAGAAAGTGCTACTAATGTGGTAATATGGGACATAAGGCTCGTTATTGCACTGAAAAAGTTCAGGGTGATGGTAAGACCAAATTTGATTTATAGTTAGTGAAATGTTTTAAGTGCAATGAGATGGGTCACTATGCAAACGAGTGTCCGACAAAGAGCTTGAGTGATGGGAAGCAGTTAGACTACATGCAGAAAGGGGTGGTGAAATCCTTTGCAACTACATCAGCAGATGTCGGGCCATCAAATGAAGTTGTATCAGGAATTTTGTTTGTTTATTCAGATTATGCCAATGTGTTGTTTGATTGGGGGTCTACACATTCTTTCATCTTTGAAACATTTTCTAGTAAAATGGGAATACCATCTCAAGAAATGACTCCTGAACTTGTGGTTAAAACACCTGGGGGAAATGTTGAGGCAAAAAAAATTTATAAGAATATTCATATCCTTATCTGTGGAAAGAACCTACTTTAAAACCTTATTGTTCTACCTCTAGTATAGTTTGATGTTATCCTAGGTATGGATTGGCTCTCTATTTACTATGCTAAGATTGACTGTAGAGCTAAAGAAGTTTCTTTTCAAAAAGACTTTCAGTTTGTGTACAAGGTTGAACCCTTACTGTTGATAACAAATCAAGAGGCCGAGAAACTTTTAAAAGATGGAAATGAATGTTACCTTGCACACATCGTTGAAAATAAAGGAACTGTTCAGATTAATGATGTGCCATGGTAAATGAGTATCCAGATGTCTTTCCTGATGAGTTTCCTGGAATAATACGAGATCGGGAAGTTGAGTTTACTATTGACTTAGTTCCTGATGCTAAGCCAATTTCATAACCCCCTTATGGAATGGCTCAAATTGAACATTTCGAGTGGAAGGAGAAATTGCAAGATTTATTAGAGAAAGGTTTCATTCGACCTATCACATCACTATGGGGTGCTCCTGTTTTATTTGTTAAAAAGAAAGATGGTTCTATGAGACTTTGCATTGATTATAGAGCCTTGAATAACATCAATGTTAAGAACAAATATCCTTTGCCTCATATCGATGATTTTTTTGATCAGCTCCAGGGAGCTGAGTTTTTTTCAAATATTGACCTGAGATCGGGGTACCATCAGCTGAAGGTAAAGGAAGAAGATGTTCCGAAGACTGTGTTTCATACAAGATATGGACGTTATGAATTTGTAGTAATGCCTTTTGGGCTAACCAATTCACCTGCTGTATTCATGGACTTAATGAATAGAATTTTCCATGAGTTCTTGGATAAGTTTGTGGCGGTTTTCATTGATAATATTTTGGTGTTTTCTAAAAGTAAATAGGAGCATGAAAGACATTTAAGGGTTATTTTGAAAACTTTAAAAGAAAAAAATTGTATGGGAAATTAAGCAAGTGTGAGTTTTTGTTACAACAAATCTCATTCCTTGGTTACATTGTTTATAATGATGGGATAACCCTTGATCCTGAAAAAAACAGAGGTTTCTGAAGAATGGACAAGACCCACAAATGTAACAATGATTCGTAGATTCCTTGGTTTGGCAGGCTATTACCGATGTTTTGTTAGAAATTTTTCATGGTTATCTAGTCCAATGACTAAGCTAACTCGGAAGGGTGTTAAGTTTATCTGGACAAAAGAATGTGATGATTGTATTCAAGAATTGAAAAGAAGATTGGTGAATGCTCCAGTTTTGGCACTTCCATCCAAGAATGGTGAGTTTTTTATATACTGTGATGCTTCATTGAAAGGACTTGGTTGCGTCCTAATGAAGAATGATCAGGTTATTGATTATGCTTCATGACAGTTGAAAACACATGAGGTAAATTACCCTACACATGATTTGGAATTAGCTACTGCTGTTTTCGCTTTAAATTTTTGGAGGCATCATTTGTATGGAGTAAAGTGTGAAATATATTCTGATCAAAAAATTATAAAGTACATATTCACTCAGAAAAAATTGAACATGTTACAAAGGATATTGCTAAAATTATTCATGGATTATGATTGTACAATTCATTACCATCCGGGAAAAGAAAATAAAGTGGATGATGCTTTGAGTCGAAAAAGTAATTCTTCATTAACAATGTTTCGTTTGGAACGTGATCCTTTGGTTAAGAATTTTATGGAATTTGGCATAGAAGTTGTTGGTGAAGGATGTTCTTCTGTTTTGTTTCAGGTATCAGTGAAATCTTCTTTATCAGACAGAACCAAGCAAGCACAGAAGCAGGACAGTGAGTTTCAGAAAAAGGTAGAACTAGTTCAGAAAGGTAAGTTGCCTGAATTCAACATTGATAGTGATTGTGTTTTGAGATTTGGGAAGAGATTGTGTGTGCCTTGTGATTCAAAGATGAAGAGAGAGAGTTGTTATGTAAAGCTCATAGTTCTCCGTTTTTAGTTCATCATGACAGTTCTAAGATGTACAGAGATCTGCGGGAGTATTACTGGTGGGATGGAATGAAAAGAGATATTGCTGATTTTACTGTGAAGTGTTTGACTTGTCAGCAGGTTAAAGCAGAGCGGCAGTTACCGAAAGGGATGCTTTAGCCTCTACCCGTGCCAAAGTTTAAATGGGAGAATATATTCATGGACTTTGTTGTGGGATTACCAAAGACATCTCGAGTTAATAATGCAATCTGGGTTATTATTGATCTCTTGACTAAATCTTCTCATCTACTTACTATATGAGATACTTTCTCTCTAGATCAACTTTCCCGTTTTTATCTTAAAGAGATAGGCAGGTTACATGGAGTTCCTCTCTCTATTGTATCTGATCGTGATCCCAGGTTGACTTCTAACTTTTGGAAGGGCCTTCAGAAGTCGTTGGGTACTGAATTAAATTTTAGTACAGATTTTCATCCTCAATCAGATGGGCAGTCAGAATGAACAATTAAGACCTTGGAGGATATGCTACAAGCTTGTTCGATGGACTATCAGGGAATTTGGGAACAACATATTTCTTTGGTTGAATTTTCATATAATAATAGTTTTCATTCTAGTATACAGATGGCACCATTTGAGGCTTTATATGGGAAGCGGTGTCGAACTATAGATTTCTGGGATGAAGTGGGTGAAAGGAAGCTAATGGGACCAGAATTGGTAGAAGAGATGGTAGAAAAAGTTCAGCTGATACAGAAACAAATGAGTACAGCTCAGAGCAGGCAGAAGAGTTATGCAGACAACAGGAGGAAGGATCTATCTTTTGAGGTAGGTGATCATGTTTTTCTCAAAGTCTCACCATGGAAAAGTGTGATGCGATTTGGTAAGAAAGGGAAGCTGAGTCCAAGGCTCATTGGACCATATGAAATTTTTAAGATAGTTGGATCAGTTGCATACCTAGTGGCTTTACCTCCGAGTTTATCTCAGGTACACAATGTTTTTCATGTTTTGATGTTGAGAAAGTACATTCCAGATCCATCTCATGTTTTGAGTCCAGAGGTAGTTCAGCTGGAAGAGAACCTATCATATGAGGAACAACCGGTCCAGATTCTTGACCACATGGAGAAAGTGTTATGGAATAAGGTGATTCATCAGGTAAAGGTTTTGTGAAAAAACCACATGAAGTAAGAGGTAACATGGGAATCTGAAAATGCAATGAGGGATAAGTACCCCCATTTATTTGATAAGTAAATAAAATTGCGGGGACACAATTTTCTAAAGGGGGAAGGATGTAACATCTAAAGTAAGTAATGAATAATAGATATTTTTATATATGTCTATTATTGATTAAGATAGTTTTTTAGAGTCTTAAAATGAAAATAAATATAATCTTATGCATGGAATACACTAATGTTCTTAAAAGATTGTTTTACTACCTTTTGATGGAAAACCCTTTTTAAATAAAACATTTGACAATTTTATAATCTATATTTTTTAAAATAAACATATTCATTATTATTGGGTCATTGAAATTTACATTGGGTAATTTTTTGGAATTTTTCTGACAATGTTCATTTTTTTATGAATAGTGGAAAATACTGCATTTTACATCAAAACTGCTTTTTCATTTAATTTAATTATATGGTTATATTATCTTTTTAATTCGTATAAAAGTTTAATCTGAATATATTTTTACCATTTAATCCAATGGTGGTCATTAGGATTAATTTCACCTTTGAATTGGGCATAAACTAATGCCAAACTTTTCATAAATATTGTTTCTAAAAAACCCACTGTTTATTTTGACAACGGGAAGTTTGTTTAAATTAATTATTGAAATTTATGTGTTTGGAATTTGGTAAAATGGATTACATATTTGGAATAAGAAGGTCCAAATTATTTAATTAAGACTCTTTTGTTTTTTGACATTATGAATAGTAACGACGGTAATTATCTTTAATTTTCTTGATTAATGAGTAATCTGGTAGTTAAAGATAATAAGATAATATCATAATATTAAAAAATGACCACAACATGTGTCATAAGGCTAATGTTTGTCTCATGGCCGACCTTGGGATGCCTTGTGCCATACTTGGGGGCCCCATGGAGTCACTTTTGTGAGAATGCGACTTTTTATCTTTTATTTTTAACGAATGTTAAATGTAACAAAGAATGTATCACCTAAGTAAAATATTTTTAATTTTGTCTAAATAAATTATCTTTTGGACTATAAATAGTTATTGGAAATCTAATAATATTTTCAACATCATAGTAATTTTTTTATTATTTTGATACATCAAATAAATTAAATTGTTTATGACATCTGATGATGTAGCGATTATCTCATTAATAAAGGATTTAAATAAAATGAAATGATAATATAACATCTATGACCTACACATGTACAAAACCTATTGGATTGGTGTATTTAGAATCCTTATCACCGTACCCTCGAAATATATCAATGTGGGACCTTTTGAATCCGAAAATCATTTTAAAATAATGTAACCTTTCTTTACATTCCAAAAGTGCCCCTCCTCTCCTCTTATAAAAGGCCCCACCTCTACCTCCTTACCCACACTTCCATAGAATTTGGCTCTGCCAACCCCTGACCATTTTGTCTCTCTAATTCCCTCTCTTACTCCTTAAAGCCTCACTTTGGGCAGAAGTCTTCCCAAGGAAGCCTTTGAGCTCAAACCAAAGGGAGTTACCCGATTTTAAGGTAATGTCTTCACTTGAGTCCTTTTGATTTATTTTGCTCCTCCAACCCCCTAAACTCTTTTTATTCATTTCTATTGTAACAACACCCGTATCTTCCATATACTAGGATGTTTGTAAAAGAAGGATTCGAGCTACACTTATACACGCCTACATCTAATGGTTAACGAACAAACTGTTTCCGTGGATTGCGAATTTATGCCTCCCGAAACGATGATTGTTCAAAACTATTTTAACACCTTAAAAGGTGGCCATTAATATGACACTATATTTATATATGATACATAATATGTTTATGTTTTCTTTAAGTTTCTGTATTTTTCATTTTGGGAATACCTTTATGGTTCCCATTATGGGTAAACGCGATATCTTCATTTAAGGAAGTGCGGACTACCACCCCCTCAAAGTGATTTGATTCGTTAAATACCATATGTGGGACGTATAAAGGATGGAGTTATGATATTATATATGATATTACACTGGAATTATAATATACCTTTATTTAATTATGATTCCATTCTATAAAATATGAAATAGAAATGAAAGTAGCGTTCATGCGTACGTACGGATTACCGTCTCCATGAACGGTGCATTTCATTTCTTACCTCTAAATGATTATGTAATATTATAAATGCATGCATGTACTGGATATATATGACATATATGATATCTAAATCATGAATACCATTCTGGATATAATGTATACATGAACAAATTGTAATTATAAAGGGTTTAATTTTGACTCAAGTACCAATGATCATTAAAAAGACTATTATTAACTTAAATAATTACATTGTGTTCATGACATAGAAATAACTGATATAAAAAGAATAGTGAACTTGAAAAAGGTTCTTAAACAAGTATAAATTAACTCAAGTTTATTATTCAGGAGATTAAAGAAAGACCGAGTCAAGTCGGACCCGAGGTATGGGACTTCGTCTCAATCTCCTTTCATTGAGGCATATTTTGTTTTAAATACAAACTTCTTTTATACGGTGTATAAACCCCTTTGACTTTTATGTTTATCCAAAAAAAATCTTTTTTATACAAAGCGTTTTACTAAACGACAAAAGGGAATGTTTTTGTCGTACGTATGCGGCGACAACGACTTCTCGGCCGCCGTGAGCATTATTTGAGTTTCGGTACCCAAGAAGATAACCATGCATCAGCCCCACAACATCCATAACCATCCACCCAAGAGTATTCCTCTTATGATGAGAAAATTTCCATGCATAATTACCATCATATATCTGGGTCATTGACCTTTGTGTACACCATGATTCTTAACCCCTACGAACTATGTGGGTATTGATCCATGTCATCTATACAGGGTAAGTAGGAAGCCTCCATGAGGTTCAATCCTAGGTAATGGAAAACCTTAGAGATTCCCCATTCTAGGGTGAACACGCCCTTATCTTCACTTATTGGTGTCCAAATTAGCATTCACGATGTGTCCTCATCCCTTTATGGGACACACCATCTTGCGTCTTCTCTTATTGAGTGTTCTGATCTATCTACCTAGTAAACACTATTGGAGATCCCTCCTAGTTATGTACCAATATGATATGTCTCTATGGGACGTTCTAATCACCCTCATTTCATCTATGCAAAACATTAAACATGCAGACTACCTCATGTTAAACATGAGATGCTTGAGTAAACCCATGGAAGACATGCCTTTTGCATAACTATCTCTTCAGGACATTAAACTCACTACATACCCCGTAAAAATCATGGGATACTGAGGAAAACCTCAGAGATAAGCCTCTGACATAAGATACCACATGACTGATGTGGGATTCCTCAGGTACTTCGCCCATGAAATTCCATCTTATGAAGAAGAATATAGGTTCCTCAATGTCTAGTGTAATGGTCCGACCCTAGTTACCCAGAGTCAGTGCATTATTACATAACAGTTGCATGATCACAAAAGATCATGTCTCGAAAGACAGATTAGTTTAGTATCCTTGAAATCACCAGATACATTCATTAAGTTTACATTACATCATAATGTGAAAAACTACAACAACATCTTGGGTCTATAGACCACACTCATATCCCCTCATACTATCCCTGCAGGTCATTCATAAAATACTTCTTCACATCCTGAGAAAAATAAAACATAGAAAGGGGTGATCTCAGATGCCCAGTAAGGATAACAATATAGGAGAAACTTTCTTAAAGAAGAATAAACATTTAAGGCAATTTATATCTAAAACAAAAGCCTTTTAAATGTGAACATCAGTATAATATGATAGAAATAAAATGAAATAATTTCATTTACTTATTCACATTGATATTCTACTAATCGAATAATCTAATGAAATATCAATAACCACTTTCATAATGATGGAATGCATAATTCCAGACTATCATAACCACTAGTCAAGGACTTGTGCCAAGATTACAAATATGATTTTTTCAAGGGAATGTTCCAAGACACTATTTTATCTCATGAGACCTACCGATACATCGAGGAGCTATAGCGGGCTCCACCCGTCCCTTATTAAGTCCAATGCATTCCTCATTTGAACAAGTTTAAAGATAACATAAACATTCGTATTGAAACTAGCATATGAAATGTCAATAATTTCTCTATAAACCATGAACGGTTTAAAAATAACACCTCCACAGTCAAAAATGTCACCAAACCTTCAATACTATATTGAAGTTTTGTATCATAATAAATCAACTTCATATATGCTTAAAATCTATCAAAGGATGTTGACATATATGAAATCAAAACAATTTGATTGAAATATCTCTTTTTTTTAAATAATTTAAAATCCACATAATTAAAAAATTTACTCTGAAAATATTCTTATATGCTTTTATGGGAAGCTTTGACAATTTTATAATGGTGGAAAATAGCCGCACCCACCGTATAAGTTAAAAAAATACATTCTTACCTTGATTTTGTCCAAAAGGTTAAAAAAGACCTGGTTTGGAAAACGATGGAATGATTCCTTTATAAACCACTTATAAAAAGTCAAAAAAGGTTATAAATGACTTTATCCCGTATTCTATAAAATACTAAGAACTTTTTTAATTACATTTTTATGAAACATGGATGTGGATGATAAAGAGGTCCCAGTAGATAATTACGTATAAAAAACCATGGATAATGAAGAGATTGTGAAATAAACCCTTATATTCTACTTTTCCTCAGTTAAGGGTATGTTTAACCTCATGTATAATGGTGAAATAATTGTTATTAAATTATTCAAAAATCATATACATTAATATGATATCATATATGATCTTTTAGGATTGCTTTGTCAGAAATATCTTTATATTATCGTTGTTTCGGGTGTTAACTGATTCATTTTCCTTTATATAGATTGTTATGTAAGTCGTGTTTTTAATGGATAGGATGTATCTAATTCATATCCAGAATTATATCAAGTCTTTAAACATTAATTTTAACAATCAAATGATAATTATTCTTTAATGGATACGATGGGGAATGAATCTCATCGCGTTCGTGGACACAGTAGTCCGTAAGTACGCACGAGCGACAATGTCATTATTTTGATATTAAAATAATATATAATTGGGTGGTGTATCATATATACAGAATAAATATGATGTTATATTTATTATTTACATGAATTAGACATCATTATTTTACCCATCCAAATAATAATGTATTAAATAACAATTACACCATGACGTGGAGACGGTAAGCAGTACGTATGTACATATGGTGACATGTCATTCAAAGGATGGATAGAATAATGAATATGGTTATACCATATTTATAATAATATTAAATTATTTATGAGAAAATGTAGTTATTATTTTAGAATGTAAATAACAATGAAAGAAGAAGTTGAAGAAGAAAGGAACTTGAAAGATGGTTGTGAAAACATTTCCTCTTATTCGGGTTCTTCCTTTTGATTTGATCAAAATGATCCTTAGGTTGGCTTTATGATCAATCTAAGGCCTCTATGATGAAGTGAGGGAAGTTTAGAGAATATTTGGTCAGGTTTTGGCCGATCCAAAAGGCTTTTATGGTGTGAATTCGAGTGAAGGGGGAGTTCTCTTTAATAAGAGGGGTGGGGGAACCTTAGGAATACCAAGAAAAATTATTTTATAATAAATTCTTATTCGGTTTCTATTGGCTCCAAAATGACTTATTTAGTTTATAAGATGGGTATGTGTAGAAAACCACCCAACTAATAGGTTTTATACAGGTTTGGGTCACTATATGAACCGTATCATTCATTTTTTACTCTTAGTTAATTAGTTTCACATTTACCATGTCTCTTTGAATTTTAATATTATATGGTTAATAAAATTATAATAAACATCAAAGATAAACCCAAGAGGTTACTTAATGATACACCTCTAATTATATAAGTCTCTTGGCCGAAACATAGATTTTTAGGAATAAAATATCAATAAATAATATAATATTTGTTTTTAGAACTCTATTATGTAAATTTTGACACTATTGGTTATATTGTTTTTAATAATATCAAAACAAAATTATTACTTCGAACCAAATTTATATAACCAATAATAATATGTCATATTAACCTGTAAAATTATTTTAATTCATAAAAAGTATTAATTTACATTTATTTTGATATTTATAATATCAATTATTTTATTATTCCATTAATTAGGTAATTACTGTATCACCATTGTGTCATAAATAAATTAAATTATTTAAGGTATAAAAATTATAAAAAAAATTATATCATGTATGAAATATTTGTATATTTTTAATGAATAATTATAATCAAATTTATCATATTTATTACCCTATATTAAAATAATTTTGTAATTAAACTTTTATATTTACACTTTTAACTCTTCTTTGAATTAAATAATAATAAATGTCTTAATCTAATCCATGTGGACATAAATTATAATATTTTATTCCTAAGGTTTTTTATGGTCTATATACACTTTTACAATAGAATTAGGACCTGTTTTAGGGTAATATTAATATGATTTTTACCCTTAATTACCCTATTTACTTTTAACCGTGGTGAACAAAAGTATAAAGTTACTATTCACAAAAAATTATTTTTATCTTATTGAACCACATTTTACTCCTTGATATTAACAATGTCTCTAAGATTTTAAAAATTCTACTCAAAGAAGTAGTAAAATTATATTTTATGTGAATTTCCAAATTCTTCTTAGAGGTGGGTAAAAGATAGTGAAAAGTTCAATAAAAATTTTATATATCAAAAATTATTCTAAACTAACTCCAATGAATTACATTGAACATATATAGGTTTTTTGTATCTATTTTAACCATAATTAAATTTAAATAAAATAAATAATTATTTAAATAATAATTCGGTTTTAAACTATCACTCAGTGTTTTTTCACTATTCAACAAAAATTGAATGTTTTCAGAAAAATACCAATAATTCACCCCAAGAAAATTTCGATACACTGAATCCTAAAATGAATTCCATTTTGAAAGATTATTTTATAAAATTTCAAATAGTGGATATTAATATTCATAACGACTGGTTTGACTGTTTGTGGTGTGTGTTAGAACTTGAAGTTGCTTTCAACGCACGCTACTGTATTATTTAAAGAGAAATGTACCGTGGAATCTTGGGGTGTTACATTCTCCCCTCCTTCAAAAAATTCCAGCACCAAAATTTCTAGAATACTACTGCATGAAAAGACTCGGGTGGTTCTACATCATATATTCCTCGGGTTCCCACGTTGCCTCTTCCATCTAATGGTTTCTCCATAGAACTTTTACCAGAAGAGTCATCCGGTATCTCAGTACTTTTCCTCTTGTATCATGAATCTGGATGTGCTATTCTTAATATGACAGATTGGGTTTCAGTTCTAATTACTCATAAGTGAGTACAAGCGTTGGTTCAGACAAGTATTTTCTCAACAGTGATACATGGTACACAACCTAATCTTTGGAGAAGCTTGGAGGCATTTCCATGAGGTAAGATACAACCCCAATTCATTTTGTAATTTCGAACGGTCCGATGTACCTGGGACTCAATTTTCATTTCATACTGAAACGTATATCTCCCTTTTATAGAGATTCCTTCACGATAACATGACCTCCTACCTAAAATTCCAACTCCTTTCTTCGGTTATCGGCATAGCTCTTCTGCCTACATTGAGTTGCTTTGATGTGGTTTTGGATTACCTTCACCTTTTTCATTATTTCCTCCAATAGTTCTAGGACTACGAATTTTCATTCACAAACATCATCCCAATAGGTTGGTGTGGGACAACTATTTCCATTTAACAATTCATATGGTGCCACTTGAATACTTGAATGAACGATTTTGTTATAGGAAAATTATACCAGAGATAAATATTGATCCCACATACCATGAAAGTCAAGTGAGAAAGATCTCAACATGTTCTCTAAGGTCTGAATAGTCTGTTCTGATTGTCCATCTATTTGAGGGTGGTAGGTAGTGCTCAAATGATGTTCTGTATCCAAGGAATTCTAAAGAATATTCTAGAATCTTGATGTAAAACATGGATAACAATCAGAAGCAATCTATATGGGTACTCCCGGAAGTCTCACAACTTCATTAATATGTAGCCCTGCTTGACGTTCAAGTGGTAAATCTTCACATATGTCATGAAAATGTGATGACTTTGTAAGAGGGTCAACAATAACCCATATTGCATCGTTCCTTCTAGGAGTCATTTGTAGTCCCATGAAAAAGTCCATCGTGATATTATCCCATTTCCACTAAGGTATGGGAAAAGGTGGCCTGACTCCTCCAGGCTATTTCCTTCTAGCATTCACTTGTTGAAAAACCATACGTCTTGACACAAAATTAGAAATCTCCCTCTTCATGTTGTCCCACCAACAATGTTCCTTCAAATATATATACATTGTGGTGCTCCCATTGTTTATAGAGGAATTGGATCTATGAGCATCGTCCAACAATTCCCCTTTTAGAATATGTATATCGGGAACACAAAGTCTCCTCCCAACTTTCAAATTTCCATCTTCATACACAAAGTCACTCAATCTCCCATCATTCACTGCATTAATCTTCATTTGAAACTCTTCACCATCAATCTGAGAACTCTTTATCCTTTCTAGTAAGGTTGGTTTGGCAACCATTTGAAAAATCATTGATGTTTCACCTTCAATGGTTATTCCCATGTCAGACATTACAAGATCCATGAAAATAGGATACCTCTCAACTCTCATCTTATTCAAAACTCCATGATCCTTTCTACTCAAAGCATCTGCCACCTTATTTTCCTTCCACATGTGGTAATGTATCAGGCAATCATAATCCTTAAGTAGTTTAATACGTCTCCTTTGCCTCATGTTGAGTTCATTCTGTGAGAAAATATACTTCAAACTCTTGTGATTGATATATATCTCACATTATTCACCATAAAGAAAATGTCTCCATATATTCAAAGAAAAGATGATAGTAGCTAACACAAGATCATGAGTAGGATGGTTTTGCTCATGAATTTTCAACTATCATGATGTATAGGCAATAACCCTATCATTCTGCATAAGGACACAACCAATTCCATTCTTCGATTCATCACTATAAATAACAAACCCATCATTCCCTGATGGTAGAGTCAATATAAGAACATTGAATAATCTCCACTTCAGTTATTCTAAACATTCTTCACACTATTTTGTCTAAAAAAAATTAACACCTTTATGTGTGATCTTTGTTAATGGGTTAGCCAATCGGGAAAAATTCTGGAAGGAACACCGATAATAACCCGCCAAACCAATAAAACTGCATACCTCAGTTGTACTTGTTGGTGCTGGCCATTCTTGGATTTCTCTTTTCCTAGAAGTATTAATAGAGATTCCATATTTAGAGACAATATAGGCAGGAAAAGAAATCTCATGAATCCATAATTCAAACTTTCTAAACCTCACATATAAGTCATGTCTTATAATAGTCATCATGATAATGCACAAGTGATTTTCATGATCTTAGTAGATTTTTGAGTATACTAAGATGTCATCAATAAATACCACGACAAAACCATCGAGATATTCCTTGAAAACTCTATTGATTACATCCATGAATATAGAGGGTGCATTAGTCCATCCAAAAGGCATTACTGTAAACTCGTAATGCCCATACCAGGTTCGAAATGCTGTCTTCAAAATGTGTTCCTTCTTCACATAGAATTGATGGTATCCAGATCGAAGGTCAATCTTTGAAAAGTATTGATCGTCATGTAGTTGGTCAAATAAATCATCAATGTGAGTAAGGGGATACATGTTATTTATTTTTATTGCATTAATCTCCATGTAGTCAATGAAAAATCTCATAGATCAGTCATTCATCTTAACAAAAAGGACAGGGGATCCCCATGGTGAAACACTAGGGAGAATAAATCCATTATTACTCAATTACTCCAGTTGTTTCATTAGTTCAACTAATTCCATAGTTTCCATTCTATAAGGGTTCTTTGATATGGGACTGGAACTAGGAATTAAATAAATAGAAAACTCAATTTGTCGTTCGGGAGGATGTCCAGGTAAATCTTCCAAAAACACATCTACATATTCTTCCACAATTGGTACATCCTATATTTGAACAGTCCTTTCCTTATCCATAGTTATTTCATTCTCTTTCTCCCCATTAATTGAATTTAGTTGAGCTACTAGTGGTGGATATAGATAAGAATTAGGTGGTGACGATTCTGCTCTAAAGATAAGGTGTTCTTTATCATCATCGTCAAAACTCATAACCTCCTTCTTCTTACAATAAATATTTTCATCATGGTCTGAAAGCCTATCTATACAATGGATTATATCAAACTCAATCTTGGGTATGATGATGAGATCAGTGTATAAAGAACATTTATGTGCTCTAATGGGAACAGATTCATCGATATTTGTAGAAATGATACATCCCTTAAGAGTATTAACCAAAAAAACCCCTTGTTAAATCAAATTATAAATATATAATTATCTTAGAAAAATTGGAAGATATGAAACAATGCGATTATACAGAATCAAATAATGCATTTTCTAAACATGAGGAAACCATTAGATTACCTGCCACCACATCTTTCGGAGATTCTACCTCAGCAGTAGTGATAACATAAGCTTTTCCTTGATCCCTTATCCTTTTCTGAGGTAAGTTCCCCTGACTCATAAACATTCATTTGCATAATTTCCCATCTCCCTGTAATTGTAGTATTGAACACCGGTAGCTTCATTCTTCCCCTTGCAATCACGAGCAAGGTGGCCTTTTTAACTACTCATGTAACAGACTCCCATTCCCTTCAAGAATGAACATTGGTGTTTCTTCTCATATTTATTGCAGGATGGATATTCAACTTTTACCTTCTTTCCCTTATTTAAATTCCCTGAGTGATCAGTAGATCTCTTCTTCTTTTGATTTTCTTTAAAGTCGTAAGACTTAGAGAATTCTTTTTCTTTCATGATAACACTTGAGAAAATGTCTTCGTACGACGAGAAGGATTGTCACACTAATGCTCTAAGAATAAATTGTTTTATCCCATCAAAGAAATTATCAATCTTACTCCATGGGGTACGTATATAATCTGCTACATGCCTCGCTAACCTTGTAACGTTAGCTTCTTACTTTGCGACATTTTCATCCTCCTTTTGTCTCAGACTCAGAAATTTCCATTCCATATCTGCTCGATGGACATGAGGAAATTATTTTTCATAGAAAATATCTTTAAACTCACTCTATTACATATTTGATACTTCATAATCTTCTTTCTTATTTTGATTCAATGACCACCATTGTTCAGTGTCTCCACTGAGGCAGTAAAATTCCATGAAAACTTTTTCCCTTTCACTACTTCCCAAGGACTGAAATATTATCTCTAGGGAACTTATCCATTGCTCAGCTACCAATAGATTTTTACTCAAATTTAATTTTGGTGGTTGTTTCCTCATGAAAATATCTAACATTGATCCTCCATGTTGCGGATCAGTGTGCTCTATACATGTATAATTATTATTCATAAACTGAGTGAGTTGTCAAAATATAGTGATAAGCTGATCAGCACCAGTAGCATCACCATCTCCATTATAATTATCTTGAACAGGAGGTAAATCCCCACACAGAGTGTGTTCATTTATATGGTTTCCATTTCTTCCACTAGGCACCATTTCTGAACAATGGCATAAACTAGATTAGTTTATGAATCAAAATACATAGTTCTAAACTTGTAAAACACATAACATAAATTGAACATTTTATAGATATAAACCATAATCATAAAAATGTTTTCATTGAGGAAGTATGTACCCACAAACCCATCATAGTGGTTTTCAATTAAAATGATATTTATCCTATGAATATCCCCTAGGAGTGTCGTAACCAAGAGTGTAGCAAGGCCCGTTATTGTGCACCAGTTCCCGTTCGAGTTCACCTCAAAGCAGTGTTTTTGGGTTTTACCCCAAGGTGGATCTACTCCAGAGCCTCCTCTACCTGCTCGTATCCAGAAACTTATGTATTTCCCAGGAAAATCACAAAATATTTACAAAACCAAAATTCTAGGATGTTCTTCTATACTAATCCTCATAGACTATTTTAGGGCTTTGTGCTCTAATCAGAGTTTATCTAAATCTAGCTTCCAAGGTTTGTACTAAACTTCCTCTGATACCAACTGTATTGCCTCGACCCCAGTTACCAAGAGTCAGTGCATTATTACATAACATTTTCATGATCACAAAAGATCATGTCTTGAAAGACCGATTAGATTAGTAGCCTTGAAATTACTAGATACATTCATAATGTTTACATTACATCATAAAGTGAAAAACTACAAAAACATATTGTGTCCATTGACCACACTCATATCCCCTCATACTATCGCTACAGGTCATTCATAAAATACTTCTTCACATCCTGAGAAAAATAAAACATAGAAATGGGTGAGCTCAGATGCCCAGTAAGGATAACCATATAGAAAAAACTTTCTTAAATAAGAATAATCATTTAAGTTAGTGTATAACTAAAAAAATTCTTTTAAAGTAGAACTTCAACATAATATGGTAGAAATAAATGAAATAATACCATTTGCTTATTCTCATGGATATTATACTAATAGAATAATCACATGAAATATCAATAACCACTTTCATAATGATGAAATAAATAATGCCAGACTATCATAACCACATAGTCAAGGCCTTATGCCAAGACTACAAATAAGTTATTGTCAAGGCCTTATTCCAAGACACTATTTTGTCTCATGAGGCCTACCAATTCCTCGAGGAGATATAGAGAGCTCCACCCATCACTTATTATGTCCAATGCATTCCTCATATAAACAAGTTTAAACAAAACATAAGCATTCATTTTAAAAATGACATACAAAATGACAATACATTCTCCATAAACCATGAATGGTATAAAAATAACACATCCACAGTCAAACATATCACATAAACATCAATACTCTATGGAATTTTTGTATCATAATAAATCAACTTCAAATAAGATTAAAATCCACAAAGGATGTTGACATAGAGGAAATCAAAATTATTTGAGTGAAATATCTCTTTTTAGAAATCATTAAAAGGAACATAATTAAAACATTTACTTTGAAAATATTCTTATAATATTGTAAGGTAAGTTTCAAAGATTTTATAATCGAGAAAAATTGCCACACCCATCGTATAAGTTTAAAAATGACATTCTTACCTTAATTTTGTGGAAAACATTAAAAAGGACCTTGTTTGGAAAACGATGAATGATACCTTTATAAACCTCTCATAAAAATTAAAAAAAGGGTATAAATGACATTAACCCATTTTCTATTAAATATTAAGAATTTTTTGAAATAAATTTTTATGAAAAATGGATGTGGATGATAAAGAGGTCCCAGTAGAAAATTACATATAAAAAACCTCCAATAATGAAGAGATTGTGAAATAAACCATTATATTGAACATTTCCTCGGTTGAGGGTAGGTTAACCACTTGTATAATGTTGAAATAATTGTTATTAAATTATTCATGAATCTTTTTCATTTATATGATATCATATATGATCTTTTAACATTGATTTGTTAGTAATATCATTGTATTATCGTTGTTTCGGGTGTTAACTGATTCGTTTTCCTTTATATACATTGTTATGTAAGCCATGTTTGTTTTGGATAGGTTGTATCTTATTCATATCCGGAATTATATTATGTCTTTAAACAATATTTTTAACCATCGAATTAAAATTATTCTTGAATGGATATGATGGACAATGAATCTCATTGCGTTCGTGGAGACGGTAGTCCGTACGTATGCACGAGCGACAATATCATTATTTTGATATTAAAATAATATATTATTGGATGTTGTATCATAAATAAAGAAAAAATATCATGTTATATTTATTATTTAAATGAATTACACATCATTATTATACCCATCCAAATAATAATGTATTGAATAACAATTACACCACGACTTGGAGACGGTAAGCAGTACGTACGCACGTATGGTGACATGTCATTCAAGGGATGGATAGAATAATGAATATGGTTGTACCATATTTATAATAACATGACAAATTATAAGATAAACTGGATTTATTATTTTAAAATGGAAATTACAAAGAATGAAGATGTTGAAGAAGAAAGGAACTTGAAAGAGGGTGGTGAAAACATTACCTTTTTTTCAGGTTCTTCCTTTTGATTAGAAAAAAAGGCTCTATAGGTTGGCTTTATGATCAAACCAAGGCCTCTAGGTTGAATTGAGGGAGTTTAAGAGAATATTTTTGAGGGGTTTGGCTGATCCAAAAGGCTTTGAAGTTGTGAATTATAGAGAAGGGGGAGTGCCCTTTTATAAGAGGGGTGAGGGGAACCTTAGGAAAAGCTAAAAATATTATTTTATAATAAATTTATATTATGTTTGCATGGCTCCAAAGTGACTTATTTAGCGGATAAGGTAGGGATGGGTTAGAAACCACCCAACTAGTAGGTCATAGACCGGTTTGGTTCATTATATTAACCTTATCATTTAGTTTTAACTCTTAGTTAATTAGTTTCACATTTACCATGTCTCTTTGTATTTTTATATTATATGGTTAATAAACATACTATATATATCAAAGATAACCCCAAGTGGTTCATTAATGATACACCTATCATTATATAAGTCTTTTGGCCGAACCTTAGATATTTAGAAATAGAATATCAATTAATAATATAATATTTGTTTTAAAAACTCTTTTATGTCAATTTTGGCACTATTGGGTATTTTGTTTTTGATAATTTCCTAACAACATTATTACTTAGATAAAAATTTATATAACCAATAAACATATGTAATATTAAACTATAAAATTAGTCGAATTCCTAAAAAGTCTCAAATTACATTTATTTTGATATTTATAATATCAATTATTTGATTATTTCATTGATTATTTAATTACTGCATCACCATTGTGTAATAATTAAATTAAATTATTTAATGTCTAAAAATTATAAATAACGAACCACTATTTAGGAAATAATTTTTTATTTCTAATTAATATTTATAATCGAATTTATCTTATGTATTACCCTATATTAAAAATGTTTTAGTAATTAATCATTGATTTTAACTCTTTTAACTCTACTTTGAATTAAGTAATAATAAATGTTCTAATCTAAATCAAGTGGACCTAAATTATAATATAATATTCATAAGGTTGTTTTTGGTCGATATACACTTGCAAAATAGAAATAGGACATATGTTAGGGTAATATTAATATTATTTTTACCCTTAAATACACTATTTACTTTTAACTGTGGTAAATAAAAGTATAAAGTTACTATTCACAAAAAATTATTTTTATCTTATTGAACCACATTTTACTAATTGATATTATCAATGTCTCTCGGATTTTAGAAATTCCATTCACAAAAGTTGTAAAATTATGTTTTATATGAATTTCCAAATTCATCTAGGAGGTGGGTAAAAGACGGTGAAAAGTTCTATAAAAATTTTATATATCTAAAATTATTCTAAACTAGCTCCATTGGATTAGATAGAACTTTTATAGGTACTATGTATCTATTTTGACCTTAATTGAATTTAAATGTAACAAATAATTATTAAAAAATCGTTTTAAACAATAATTTAGTTTTTTTCACTATTCATCAAAAATTGAATGTTTTCAGAAAAATACCAAAAATTCACCCTAAGATAATTTCGATATTTTGAATCAAAAAATGAAGTACATTTTGTAAGATAAAATTTATAGAATTTGAAAAATTGGGTATTACTATTCATAATGGCTAGTTTGATTGGTTGTGGTGTGTGTTAGAACTCGAAGTTGAATACAACACATGATACTGTATTATTCAAAGAGAAGCTTACTATAGAAGCATGGGGTGTTACATCCATGAATCCAGATATGTCTTAATATGCCTGATGTTTTCATCTACACCCACAGAAGGTTTCTTCCATGTCATAACCGCATGGAATGTCAGGACTGAAGTAGTGTAATTAACTATCGTCCAAAAAGATATGGCACCAAGAATTAAATTCACAAACCATGACACAATCATTATGGGAGACTCAGTCTAGGTAATTAATTCTGTGGAGGAATCCACAGAAGTAAGAACCGATATCCTACCATCACATTCTGTTCAAGGTGAAAACTTCCCTGAGTATGGAATAGTTTCCGCTGGCCTATGAAAAGAAGGAATGTGGTGAAATAGCTGTGCATCCTCCAAAAACGGATGCACACACCTCAAAGAAATCATCGGAAATAATATCCTTCTTCAATAGGTTAATATGACATTATTGATTATAAAAGTATTGAAAAATTTGTTAATCATGGATAAAATTAATATCATTCTTATTGTATTTGTGTTGATACAAAATCTCACTCGAATATATCTCCATCTAGTGAACATATTCTCAAAATATTCAATCTTAGAGATTACCGGATAAAAATATCCCGAGATGCAGTCTCATCATATCAAGAGTACTTTCAGCTGATAGTCCACAAACAAGGTGTTCATTTATATAGAGTAATTTAATAGTCAAGCTTGTTTTACGAATACCATCATTCAATTTTGATGTTCTCATCATTGATGTTCACAACTCATGCCTTTTTAATATTATAGGTGTATGTGGATATTGTTACAATATTTTCATATATAATAACAAACAATATACTATAAGGTATTTAATTAGAATTCATATCTTTTAATATAAATGAAATATTATGTAGAAATCTTTTGTTATATAATTCAAAATCCTATATAATACATGTGGGGCTATAGACAACAATTTAATGACATATAGAAATATAGATTCAACTATTTTGGCTTCTTGGAAAACTCATTTCATTATAAAATCATGTCAATGTGAAAATATCTAATGTGGTTATATTTTTGATATATGTACTTCATCAACTGATATGACAATAAATAATCTCCAATAACCATCACAATATTATTATTATAAGATATTGTGATAAGCTCTTTTCTACCTGGATCCACATTGATCCAGCTGATTAGGATTCAAATACAATATACTTTTTTATAAATTACAAAATCCAAAATATACATAGAATCTATTAAAGAATCAATGGACCATATATGTATTTATTAACCTCTATCCAAAATTAACTAAATTTATAGTAAATATGAATCCATAATGAGATTTTAGATCATATTGATCTATTTGGAGACTATCCTTATCCTTTATAACTAGGGTCATATACATTGATTTCCTTCGATATAAAAGGAATGTATTGACTATTATCAAATGTTGGTCACCTGGTTTATCTTGAAATATTCCTATCACGTATATGGTATATGATTCATTTATCATTTTACATATCATAACATTCAATACATACCCAATCACTCGTTCATATGGAATCGAAATATCCCCCATCATTACATGAGTGTTTGAAGAAACATATTTTTGGAATCCTAATTACTATATATCATTAGAAACAATCCCTTCTTGGATTCTTCCTTGATAAATATATTCATTATCCTTCTATTGATTAAAATGTAGTATAGTCCATGAAACCGATTTTATCTACAATGGTGGATATTAACCCCTGAATATATGCAGGTTCACCTTTGTATTTCATAGAAAAGAAAGTGTCTAGCACAGAATTACTGAACTATAAGACTATAAATTCATTTCCAATTCGTGGATCATCATCAACATAAACTATTTGAGAAATAATAGTGACCCTTGTATAATTATTATTGACTTATGTTACAATTTATTTTAAAACCAAATTCCATAATTAACAAATCAACCAAAAAATTTCTAGGATTTAGTTGATCTATTAATTCAATCAATGGATTCATGCATCTTAGAAAACCTATTCACATTCTTTTGAATTATCTAACCATTTTTCTGTTTCATATAGAAATATTTTTGATGGTTCTATTATGGAAATATGTTTTTACATGTGTCCTCTAAATCTAAAACTCAAGGTATGTTTCTATGTAATTGTATATTTTTGATTGATATTCTCATAGTAACCATAAAAAAGGTTTCAATATAGTTTATTCATTAAATTTTTTTGATGTATTTTTAAACTTTTTATGGAATAGAAGTTCTAAATCTTCCATACATGTGTGGTTAATTTTAGAATAACCAATTTTGATATACGGTTTTACATCAACTATAGGATCTCAAAATGTATAAATTGTCGTATCATATAGAATCTATTTTAAAATTCATTAAATTTTTGAATTTAGTGATGTATGTGTAACATAAAACATCAACATATGTTACAATATCATTATTACTTACTATTAATTACTCTGTATCCTCATTTACTGAAAAACAATATTAATCATGTTCTATAACATTAATTATACTCATAAATAGTAAGAGTTTCCGTAGAACATTCTAATATATTGGGATTTAATGAATCTATTCATTTTTTGAACAATTGGGTATCTTGTGTCAGCAATTCATAATTTTCATTTTGTATCAAATTATATACTTTTGATTTGTTTCACCTTTCTAGAATGGAGGGATGTATGTTAACAAAAAATTTATATATTAAAATTGTATATATAATATTGAGTAATATTCACATCATATATGTGATTATACTCATAGTTATTTGGGGAACATGGTTGTATCCATAAATAAACACAACAAATAGTTCATAACCCCTCAAATAATTTATAATTCAACTTGGGATTATTTCCATTCAAAAACTGATATGGAAAAAAAGTTTCCTTTTCAGTTGGAACATAGTTTAGTATTTATACTATTTTCCAAAATCCATATCACTAAATGAATATAATAACATTCACATATCTCATCATTGATCATAACATGTCTAAAAAGGTTCACATAATACTCCCAAAAGCACATTTTCATTATGGTGTTTATAGAGGAGTGAGCTCAGATAATATCTCGAACTCATTTAAAAAATATTTTGACTATAGGTAATGATATTCTCTAGTATAGCATGTCTAGGTTGTCATTATATTATTTATTTATTTTTACCATTTTTATTTTTATGTTTTTTAATTTTTGAAACTAAAATTAAGAATACATCATCAAATAAACATATCCATATATAATAAATTCATCAGTAAATGTGATAATGATTGATTACAGACCCACTAGAATCAAATAGAAATGTTTTGTATACATCATTATGAATTTACTCAATAAGATCTATGTACATTTCACAGTTTTTACTAAATATGGATTCAATCTATTTTCATTTTATGTTTTTCTGAAAATAAGTGGTTTTAGTTCAAATGAATCAAAAATTTTAGTATGGTGTAATATTTTGAAACAAATTCAATTTAACTGGAAATTATAATGATTTCATTATTGGTTATTATATGAGTCTGTTGAACTCTCTTCATTACTGATTTCCATTACATTGTTCATATATTCCTACATGTACTGAATGATTTTTTATATTCCCCAACATAATATCTTGTTTTTTAAATGAATCCCCAATTCTATCTAATCATTACAATTAACCCATTTATATCTATTTTTGACTTGAAAATTATGTTTTTTCGTAACTTATAGATGGTAATAAAAATACTTGTCACCGATGATCATTATAGCTGGAAATGTGTGGAGGTAATATCCAATAACAAAATTAATAATTATGGATTCCTTTAATGATCATAGATCCATCTACATAGGGAATGATTTCATAACACACATGTATATTTAATTTAAGTACATATGTGACCACCTAATGCAGTTTATAATATTTAATAAGTAGAAATATATAAATTTAACTAATTAATAAACATATATAATGTTTAATATACTACCAATCCTCATTGTATTTATGAGTTATTGGGGAGATACTACGCCTTAAGTGAAATCTCCAAGATTGCACATGCTATGAATAAATGATTCCATACACAAGAACAATATTTGAGAAGATTTACCCTTTTTGAAAAATTACCCATAGAACAGAAATAATAAAAATACAATCCAATATATGTCGTAAGTGTATAAAACCAAATTAAAACCATGACAAAAACATTAAATAATATGAGTATATGACTTGAATTAAAATTATGTATTCAATGAAAACTAAAATCCACAAATCAAAATACACTCAAATGATATCACAACAACAATCACGGAACTAACTACAATCTTCATCCCCACTTTACAATACCATGTTATAAATAATGTTCAATAATGACCTATGATTCCATCCCTTTACATGTTCCCTGATATATGTAAATTCCACACACAAAATAGTTTACTAGTAGGAAGTGAGTGTAAAATCAATACGATTTCCCAAAATACATCCAATCTCTTTCCAAATGGAGAAGAATATTATAGATCATTTAATATAAAAAAATTAAGTATTAAAAATAGTTTTTACAAAATCCCAAAAAATAGATATGAATAAATAAAATAAATCATTTAAAAAATCTGTAAATATATATTTCATACCCATAACCTTTGCTTCCCACACACCACAAGCATGCCAATGTGACATTTCCATACTCATTATTGGTCTCTCATAGATCAACTATGTTATCACAAGGAGACCAATATCTGGTTCCCCAATGAAACAATCCCCTTCTGTAGGTTCATTTCTATGAATTCACTAATACAAACCATGTATTCCATACAGAATTCTAAATTAAATTTCAAATAAAATATTAATTTTTATTGAAAAAATATCAATAATAAAATTTATTTTGTCAAAAACCAAAATTTTAAAATAATCTGTTTATTATTATCACTAATGAGTTTTTCCAAAGAAACTATAAGAATTATTAATTCCAAGACATAACCCAAAATTTTTCTTAATCAAGAAGAAAAAATATATGAAACAAAAATATAGTGAAAATGATTTAAAGAAAACAATAACGTCAAGTTCTATATTAACGTGATATGATATAAAAGCCACAACCCTCCCAATGATTGGTGGAAAAAAACAACTGGTATTACATCTTGATATATTCACAGACCATCTTTTATTCCTTATATCCAACAAGTTCACATCATGATTAACACAAAAGAAAATAGATCATTCCATTATAGAATAGATACATGATTCTAATGGGGATAAAATAATTGAGGATCTCAGAAGAACAAGGAGGATATGTGACGTATCCGGAAATATTAGTCTCCAACAGACATTGATTCACCATGGAGTATCTTATAGATTGAAATTTATTTTCTCTCAATCCTAGGGAGGAAAAAATATTATAGTTAATTAATTAATAATGAATTAATTTAGGCTTCACCATAACATTAATATTAGTTCCAAAAAGAATTAGGGACCAAATGTAAGCAACATGGTTAGGCTGATCAATTTTGAAAATTGTGTTCCAATAATGCGGAGATACTGTTTCATGGACACACAACTCAAGGTATCCTCACTAGGTTACAAAAATCCTGCCCCAACAATGTTTTTAACTCTTTTTAAACATTTCAGTTTTCCCCAAGTACCATTCATGATTTTTCTAGATCTTGCACAAAACTACATTGTTCTATCTTCCCTTAACTAATTCCTTGGGTATGGTTTCAGGTTTATACTAACAATTAAATAACCACACACCCCATGAAATGCCTCCAATACATGACAATACCCCTTGAAAGCCCTCGATAATCAAAATGAACATAATAAGAAACCAAAATACAAGAATAATGTGTGATTTACCTAAAACATAGTGTACTTATTTCTCACCACCACTAGTATTTCATTACATCTAAATAAAGTAACTAGTGTTTTCTTGAATGTGCTTTGGCTATATCTCAAACATCTCTTTTTTGCATTCTCACGTTTCCTCAGAAATCCGATCATGATTCCATTAAATTAATATTAATCTAAGGGGTTTCCAATATTTGATCCTTCATTTTCTAGTCATTATAACACCCTAATTTTTTTTGAATATTTCCTTTAGGAGTTAATTAATATTTTTGATATATTTCAAAAATGAATATATATTTTTCTATATGAAATAAAAATGTTTATCTTGTGCTATATGCAAAACCATGATAATATTTTACTATAGAAAACACTTATATTAAAATTTGGAACACAAAAAAACTATGTTTGTATTGTAAGAAATTTTTTTTTGAGTACCATCGATATCATGTGTCACATGCATGGCCAGGTCTTTACTGAAATACAATATTATATTAATATATATATGAAAATAAAATTATACCTACCATGTAGTAGTTAGATTGGATGTTATGAAAAAGAATAAGAAAATTGTGAAAATATTATTCATACATGTATATAAAAATAATCATTTTGTTATCAATTAGTATAAGTTAATGAATGAACAAGTGGATAAAAATTAAAATACTTCTCTATGAAAACTAATAATCTTTGTAAAAAAATGTAATATCAAAACATGATAAATTTTTTTTACATAAAATAAATTTATTTATTATTCAATAAATATATTTAATACTCAAGAAATGGATTTTATAGGTATATGATAATAATAATTCTTATTTTATGAATATCAAATGTAATTTTATTAAAGGTAATTTTTCCACCATTTAATCAACCACCCTATTTAAATATAATTTTATTCACTTATTTGATTTTAATTTGAAATAATACACTTTATTTTTGAAATATAAATATAAAAATTTACATTGGGTGAATTTTTATTAATTTTTTTAGAACATTAATATTTTGTGTTATAGGGAATAATAAAAAATATTAGTTCAACACTACATTTTTAACCAATTTATATAAATAGTTAAATAATATATTTAAATTTTTAATTAATAATTTGGAAAATTTTATAACATTTTAAAAAAGTTATTTCACTGAAAACATATTAAAATTAAATTTAGATGTAAAATCTTATCCAACTTTTGAATGTTTTTTCATTAAAATCATTCTTTGTCGTCACATCTGGAAGATTAACATTTGTTTAATTTCTACATATTTTGTGACTATAATTTGATGAAGAGTATTTCAAGTAATACTTTTTAAATTTTAATAAATTCATGTTTTTAATAAAACTTTTTTAAATGTAATTAATATTAATTAAACTATTAAGGAAAAAATTAGTTTAATTAACAGTTTAAATTTATTCATAAGTTGTAAAATGTCCTGGAAACTTTTTTTAAATACATTTTATTTTTATATTTCTACCATTAAACCTCTCTAAAATAATTTAAAAAATAATTATAGGTCTGTGTTGCAAGGGAGACCTCTCAATATTTTTTACCTTATTATATTTAAAAGAATTCCAAAAATTATCCACTGTAAATGGGAATTAAACCCCTAACATCCTCACACCTCTCATTCCCCGTTGGCAGAGACAAATATTATAAAAAATATCCATTGTCCCATTGTTTGACCTAGAGTCCTCCCATAGTTCCGGAATCCATTAAAGAATTCCATTTCATACCAACCATAGTGAGTTACATGAGAAGAGGATGATTGAAGGTGTAAAGTGAATTTCAATAGTTAAAAAGTTTATAATGTGTATAATGGATGTAAATATTTATAGTAAGTTTTATTTCATATCACATTTTATTATACAGATGATACATTTAATGTTCACAACTAATTTTCTTGTGTGTTTTTTGTAATACACAATCAAAATTTCAATGATAGATATACATATTTTTTTTAGTATTTTCTGATCCATTTTATGATCTCAAATTCGTGGGGGTGTATGTTAAAGATGTAAGAACATTGGTAATTTAGTTTTAACTTAATTTACTTTTTCAGATAGATATGCCTTGTCATGCACCTATAATTTTCTATAATGTATTTATAATGGATTTCAAATTTAATGTAATAAATTTTCAGAATTTCATGATATTGTATGCTTCAGGTGTTTCTCTTGTCCTATGATGATCATTATTTAATGTTACCAAAGAAGTAATATTTAATTTCTATAATCTATTAATTTATTTCGATTTCTTATGATTATGTTTTCATTGATAAAATCATAATATCCATCCATCCAGAAAACTCATTATTTTATTCGACATTTGTTTTTTATAATTTTTTATTATATTGGAACAATTTTCCAATCTTCGGTATGTAGGATAAATAAGAATTATTTTTTAGAAAAATTTGTCTTTATCTAACTCTTTGGTCGAAAATTTATTTTCAATCAAAACAATGTTTCTAAAATGGATTTTAGAAAAAATAATTATCAAAATTAAATTTCAATTTTTTGAATCTATATTTATTATTATTTAATACTATTTTGAATGAAAAGGTTTTTTAAATTTATATTCAAGATTATATAATAGGTTTTAGTTGAATAATTTTTTCAAAATTACTTTTAAATATATTTTATAATATTTTAAGGAAAAATGATTCCAAAATGAATTTAAGATTATTTTATATGTTTTAAGGGATAAAGATTTTCCAAATAATTTTCAAGCTTCTTGTAATTCATAACATGGAAAATAGTTTTATGAACTATTATGGTGATTATTTTATATTTTTTAATGAAAATATTTTTAAAATGTTTTCATGATTACATTATAGGTTTTAAAAGTTTATTTAAAAAAATTATTGAGAATAATTTATTTTTTAAAGCAATTTTTTCAACAAAAAAAATATAATTTCCTCATGAAATATTTTTATTTATTTTAAATAATATTTTTTTTCATTTTGTAGAAAAACATTTTGAAAATATAATATGTTTTAGATGGTTATATCCAATGTGATCTTTAAAAATATTCTACATCTATGTTGAAATCCATGTTTTCATTATTTTTTATGAGGGATGAGATCAAATTAAACCATTCATATTATTTATCTAAATGGTTTATTATTTTATTGCTCGGTGTTTAAAAAACAGACTTATATTCAATGGGTTATACCATGATAAATGCTTATGAAACCTGCTTCATTTCAGGGGTTATTCAAATCTAAAATGCTTGTGAAACATATATTTTTTACATAGGTTATTATATGATTATATTGTTATCATACACATTTAATTTCATGGATTATGATATGATGGTTATTAAATCAATCTATTTTTATGAGTGTTGATTAGATGAAGGTTTTATGTCACACATATCTATAAATTTATTACGAGATGGGTGGGACCTATATCTGAACCTTATTCCTTGGGTAATAATTTATTTCTAATAAGATAATGATTTGGAAATAGTTGATGGGTTGAACAACCAGGGGAAATATGTGGGTCAAAATCCAAAATAGGAAAAGGTTTGTCCTTTCCTAAAATGGTAAATGGTTGTGTCCAAATCTACTATGGGAAACAGGTGTGTCCATATGAACTATTGGAAATTAGTTTCCCCTAATCTCAAGATAGGAAATAGGATTGATCAGATACACTATGTTAATGGTATTGGAAGTTAATAATTACACAAGAAATGTGTTTTAATAGTTATTAAGGTGATGCTATTTTGTGAAATGAGCTTATGGATCAGGAATGACTTATGTTGAATTATCACCATTTTGATTCAGGTCTTAAGAAATACCAGTATTTGTGACACAACTCTTAATTATTATATTTGATATCATGATATTTTATTATAGTATTGTGGTCATGTTCTCATACACTTATCCTCATGTTGTATGTATTTATCTCCCTTTTTTACCATTAATGATAATATGATGTCACTCATTTAATATGTTTCTCTACCACCAATTGTAATGAAATTTTATATTTATGGGTTTTACAGGTTAATATATTAAAGGGAGTTTATTAAGATATTCTAGTGATATAGAAGATTACATTCCCATGTTCTAAAAGACATAAAATAAATTACATTCACTGATAATGTATTTTGGCAATGCTCTGAATATTCATCAAAAGTGATGTAATATCCATCTATGTTATACATGGGTCATTATAGAAGATTACATTCCCATTTATGGATGTTTTTATCAATAATCTTTAAGTGTAAATGATTTAAAAGTTCGTATCATGATTTTAAAAGACTAGAAGCAAATTTTCTTCATTATTGATTTTTTACATTAATAAGTGTATCTCACCCAATGATTTGTAGTATTAGTAAATAAAGGGATCAATAAAGAAACATTTTTACATTAATTATTTCATATGTTTAAATTATAGAAATTATAAAAATAAATTTATTATATAGAAATTTCCTGAGGGTAATAGGAAGATGGCATGAGGTTTTGTTTTATGGTTGATGATAAAGAGACTGTAAATGACTTGTTAGTGGTATGCTATGTTATTTATGTGTTTTTTATGTTAATCATTAGAATACTGATTATATTGATGTAAATTAACTATAAAAAATGATTCAAATTTTATATTACAGTGATTATGTGCTAATGAATCAGTTGGTGAGGCCCGAGAAATAGTTTAAGAGTAATTTTTTATGATTGATGTGTATATGCTTTTGAAATAAAATAAATAAATTTATAAATAATAAATTATATATTAATCTTTAAGAATTTTTTATTAATTTATATTAATAAATGTGTGAAATGATATTTATGACCTAGAAAATTAATTGTAGGGGATGTTTTGACAATGTAAAGGTAACCCTTAATATGTTCCTAAGGATGGTAAAATTATATTTTGTATGGATAAAGAGATGAATATTTGGATAAGGTAAATTTCACGTAATTGATGAACTAGGAACATATAAAAGGTATTTTGATAATAATTTATATGTTATATTGGATGAATAATACATGTTTGTGGATTTTTTAAATATATCCTCTATAAAATTGAATATGGAAACTTTCATTTTTTCAATAATTTTTAATAGGAATTCAAGTTATTACCATGTTTTGGAGAATACATGAAAAAATATTCTAATGTTTGGAATGTTTTATCTGAGATATATCTTATGATATATGTGTGGTCAATATTACAGTGATTTAATTATCTTATTTCTAATGTATTGGATTCTAATCTTTCAAAGGTGTTTTAAGGTTAACCATTTATTAGAAGGTCAAATTGAAATTTTGGTTATGTTGTTGAGATTAAATTGTCATCTCACCATG
Source organism: Viscum album (assembly GCA_963277665.1). Taxonomy (NCBI): domain Eukaryota; kingdom Viridiplantae; phylum Streptophyta; class Magnoliopsida; order Santalales; family Viscaceae; genus Viscum; species Viscum album. The sequence goes on from OY728146.1 coordinate 394,820,439, forward strand.
TAAGGATTTATTCATATCAGATAAATTGGGATAATATTTTTTCTATGATTACCTACAAATATAGATGAAACTTGTTATCATGACATATTAGTACATGAATAATGAAAAAGTCACATTAATTGCAAGTAGTAATTTATAATGTGGAAATCATTTATGGAAAAAAATGGTGAGATTGTGCATATAAAATTTACTAAAACCAAATAAGTATATTTTCAAATTTTCAATGATAGTAAAATAATTAATAAAATTTGGGAAAAGGATAATGAAAAATATATATTCTTACACATTTATTTTGTTTAATGGATTGTATTATAAATAATAATATATTTATAGTATTGAGGAATTTCACATTCCACATGTCATTAACATGATAGTGATCAATGATAATTATAACTCTATATTATTATTTATTCTTCTATAAATACCAAATATTCACCCCTAAGAAATTTTTTGTTATATGAAAACCTATTTCTGAGTATCCTTGGGGAACTGTTGTGTCTTTATCTTCCCCTATTTAAACAATCTTTTACTATTCATTTTTATGATGTGGTTTTATTTTATATGAACATTAAAGTATTAATTATTTGATAAACCAGATATATTTTTAGGGTGAAATTAATTTTAAGGGTGGTATAGTGTAACTCCCCTAGATTTTTTGAATTAGAATTTTTGGATTAATTTAATATTTTAGAGACTTTTCAACATTAAATATATCAATTGGTATAAGAACCCGGCCTTAAACATTACTTAATTAGGAAAGAAATGAATAATTCATATTGAGGATCTTTTTAGTTTTAGAGTTTTAGAGAATTTGGACATAACTATTACATGTCAAAATATTATAAATAAGACACATCTACTTATTTTCCATTTTTCACAAAATAAAAAATCTTGAACAAAAGAGTCATGTCTAGTTCCATCTTTTAGATGGCTTGACATTTCCTTGATCATATACTTGACCCTATTCCACTTTATGTCCTATTAAAAACATTTAAAAAACATGGTATGAGAATAAAAATTTCAGTAAGGGATATAAAAACACTAAAAAAACATTAGTCCATGTATAAATAATGATCAATGAAAACCTACTTTACTCATAAATCAATAGCACTTTAACGTACCTCATGAAATCATAAGATTTATGAATAACTCATAGAAAGCATAAGACATAAAGGTATGTTGAGGCATTCAGAACATTCTTACGTAGGGAGTAATTCTCAAAGTTACATTTTAGAATACCCATCAAAGTGTATTCCCTAAATCTCTTCGTAGAAACCTTAGCGTTTAACTCCTTCATGTTACCCAATGCATTGGAGAGCTATATTGGGCTCACCCTCCCTAGGTTTATCATGGAACCACCTGTATACATACACAATTCCCAATAACCATAACATAATCATAACATATAACTCATTTATAAAACAATGATAACATTTCCACATTCTAATATATCTATTCAAAATAATGAAATAAACAATGTTTTATTAATTCATTTTCAAAACCATTTAGAAATATATTTTTGAATGAAAGTGTCCCATAAAACATTGATGCATTGAAATGAATTCTAATTTGAAAACATTAATGTCTATATAAATAAATCCTAAAACCCATTTTTAAAACATGGACATTAATGAGATATATTTATAAGAATAAATCATTAAAACATTTAAAATGATATTTTAGTTAGAGTTTTTAACAAAAAGATAGACGCCTGAAAACAAATAATTGAAGAATAAATTTTAATCAGAACATTATAATATCATGAGAATAAAGGTATTCATGATATAATATGTCAAAGGACTGTATATACACTATATAAAAGTGAATTGGGGCCTAAAAACAATGTAGTCTTAGTGAAAATGTAAATTTGGATGAAATCCATTATAAAGATGGAATCCTTAAATTAAAGATAAATCAATTTCATAATTATGTATTAAAAAATTTAATACACCCAATATAAGTGGATATAAAGTGTAAAACAATCATAGTTCATTAACACATATTAAAAGGATGAAATATTAACTAAGTACTAGTTGAACCCTAGGAATTGAAATTGGGTTAAGAAGTTACCTTGTAGTAATTTGACAACCTAACGACATCACATTAAAATTTAGAAAATGATTTAATGAGATAAAAGGGGTATCTCAACACTTGTACATAAAAATTACAGAAATAAGGATATATAAGAACATATCCCAACATAAGAATATGTAAATTGAAATACCTAACAAAAAGAAGTCTTTTAAAAAAGAGGTGGGTGAAAGATTATCTTACCGATTTGGGTAACATTTGATACGTACACCCTATTAAATAATGGTCATACAATGAAGATTAAAATACCCATAAATTAAATTATATTACAGAAAAAATACAATAATGGGCAGCACATACACCACACGAAAGGAAATATTGGCAAATGTAGCATGAATCTCACGGGAATAAAAAGTGAGATAAATACCCCTTACCTCGTTGTAATCAATTGAGTCGTATGAAAAAAACATAATAAACACCAAATGAATCACAAAATACCATTAATATAAATATAATCATGATAATATATATTCTATTGCAGTACACAATACACCACATGCAATAAATAGGTGTTGAACAATGGAAATGTCACGAAATTAAATGTGTGATAAGAAATCCCCTTAACTCAAGTCCGACTTGTCTTGCTCATTTCGTTATATTATAGATTAATAAAATTTGGTCAATTTATAATTTCATAAGGAAATCCTTTAAAGTCTATTATTAAATTCATATCACACATTATCATGTTATAATAATTAGTTAATTGTGTGAGTTCATATCATACCTTTTGTCGATGTTTGGTAGATGAGTCAAAAATGAACTTATTTGAGATAAATGACCCATGTAGTTATAAGTACATCATCTCCATAATTATGTTCATTATATACATATCATATATATCAATTATATATGTATTTAATAATATTCCATAATGTTTGGAGATAAGAAATTAAATTTACCGTTCATGGAGACGGTAGGCCATACCTATTCATAAACGCTACATTCAATTTTTTTGTCATATTAAAGGAATTTAAAACTAAATGAGACATATATATATTATAATTCCAGTATAATATATATTTTATATAGGTAACATAATTTCATTAATTACATTATTTATAAATTACATGTTTTTCATGAACGAGTCACATAACTTTAGGGGGTTGTAGTCCACACTTAGATGAAATTATCACATTTGCACAACATGGAAAGCATAATGGTATGTTTTAAAAATATAATATAGAAGAATTTAGTGGAAATAAATATAATATATATCATATAGAAATATATTGGAATATTAATTGCCCCCATAAAATGTGTTAAAATAAGATTTAACAATCATCATTTCGTGAGGCAGTAATTCGCCACCCTCAGAAACAATATGTTCTTTAACCATTAGACGGAGGTGTGTGTAAGTGTAGGTAGAATCCTTATCATAACAAAATCCTATTATATTGAATATAATGGTGTTATTTTGGGATAAAATAATAAGAATATAGTGGTGAGTGATGATGGAAAATAAAAGAAATAAACTCGAGAGAATACATTACCTCTAAATTAGAGAACTCTTTTTGATTTGAGCCAAAGACTTCCTTGGAAAGACTTATGCCAAATGTGAGGATTCTAGGAGTAAGAGAGTGATGTGGAGAGATAATATGACCATTATTTGGACTATCCAATGGCTTCAGAGGTGTGGGTAAGTGGGTAGAGGTGGGGGACTTTTATAAGAGGGAGGAGGGTCACTTTTGGATGGTCTTGAAATGTTACTTTATTATAAAATGGTTTTCAGATTTTAATGGTCCCAAAATGATATTTTTAGAGGATAAGGTGATAAGGGTTCTAAATCCACCAATACAATATGTTTTTGAAAAGTGTATGTCTTCTATTTTACCTTATCTTTTCATTTTATTTAAATTGTTCAATAATGAGGTAATCACTGCATCATCATTGTGTCATAAATAAATTTATTTATTTAATGTCTCAAAATTATAAAACAAATACCATGATGTAGGAAATTTTTTTAGTTTTCAATTAATATTTATAGTCTAAGATGTCATTTATGTAAACAAAATTAAATTTTTTTTACTTAGGATATTCAAAACATTGTTATATTTCTCTTCTTTTTTAAAAATAATGTCATAAATGCCACTATCACACCCATGTGACACCATTAACACTAAAGTTTGGTAAAAATATTACCATGGTCGTCCATGACTCAAAAAAGAGAATTTGGACACATTTTCGGGTCATTTAATATTATTATGATATTATTTTATTACCCTTAACTACCCGATTACTAAATAATCATGATAATTAAAGATAATTACTTATTGTTACTATTCATACTCTCCAAAGAAAAAAGAGTCTTAATTAAATAATTTTGACCTTTTTATTAAAAATATGGAATCCATTTTACCAAATTCCAGAAACAAAAATTTCAGTAATTAATTTAAAAAAAAATTCGTTGTCACAACCAAAGACGGGTTTTTAAGACGTAAAATTTATCAAAAGATTGACTTCTTCTTACATCCAATTGAAACGTGAAATTACTTCCAATGAACAAAATTGTATTAAGTGATAAAAATTTAATGAAATTACACTTTATAAAAAAAATTAAAAGGACTATATAAATATATAATTAAATTATATGAAAAAGAAGTTTTGACGTAAAATGCAGTATTTTACACTATTCATTAAAAATGAACATTTGTCAAAAAAATACAAAAAATTTATGCAAATTAAATTTGATATTAAAAATTAAAAAATGATGTCGATTTTATCAAATTCAAAACATAGATGTTTCATTAATTAATTTTATAATTAATTCCCATTGTCAAAACAAATATCGTGTTTTTAAGAAACAATATCTATCTAAAGATGGAAACTAGTTTATGTCCAATTTCAAAGTGAAATTAATTCCAATCACTTCCATTGAATTAAATAGTAAAATTATATTCTAATTACATTTTAAAACCACTTAAAAATATAATCTATCCATATAAATAAATTAATTTAAAAAGTGGTTTTGAATTAAAACACATCATTTTTCACTATACATTAAAAATGAACTTTATCTGGAAAATAACAAAAATATACACAATGTACATTTTGATGACCCAATTATAAAGAACTAATTTTATTTTTTATAACATATAAAATTTAAAAAAAAGTAGTTTTAAAAAGTGTTCACCCTCAAAAGATGATTAATCGACCTTTTAAATAATATTTGAATATTTTTGCTTAAAATTGCATTCATTCGCATTTTAAGATTGTCTCATTTTTTTGGTTATTGATAAAATATTTAACAAACATATATAAAAATTTTGTAGTTAGTTTTGTTCATTCCCTCTATTACAACAACTAGTTGTTGTCTACCGTTTAAAATAATTTTATTATATTATTAGTATGCAACGTATGATTTCAAAGAAACTCATTGTGGTGTATTTGGTACACCATTGAACATAGAATTCCCTTTAAAGTAATATTATCATTTTATTCAAAGATCATAATAAATATGCAAAATTTTATATTCTTTATTTAACTCGGATGTTACATCCTTACCCCCTTTTGGGAATTGCATCCTCGTAATTTTAAAATTTGGCTCGGAAACATTATTGAAAGCCCCACATCAGAAAAGGATTCAATTAAATTGACAGTTTAATAAAAATAACGAAAAGTTCAAAGGTCACCCATGTTAACCCATACTAGGATTACATGTAAGAAAAAATCGATATGGAAGGGAAAAAAATGTTCAAGTTCTGATGGAGTGTGATAGAAAATATTTATAGTAGAATGTTAACCACCAGAAAATCACAAACTTGTGATGGGTTAAATAGTATTTTATTCCCTAGTAGGAAAAGTTAACATACAACATTTTTGTTTTTATTTACTTTTCATTGGGGAATTTAATTATGATCTTAACTAAAACATAATTAAACATAATCACTTGTAATGTAGGCTTTTATGTCTTACTAGATTTCTTAAACAAACTCATATTTTCTCCAAAAGATGAGTATTTAGGATGACTTGTTCACATTTAGAGCGCTATAATCAACTTCATGATAATATCCTAATCCACAAAAGAAAAGATAATTACTCATTGAATAAAATTTTCATATATCAAACATCATGGTTAAACAAACTATAAAAATTATTCAATTGTAATCTCATCATCAAAAGAGCATTAATACTTTTAAGAATTTCTCCTTCCTAAAATCTACCATAACTCGTGAATACCTTATATGTTGAATTCTTACTCATTCAACATTCTTCCTGATCCATTAACCATTCCTTTCCAACAAATTCTGATATACTTCTTTCTTACAAACAAAATCATGAATCGTACAATAAGATTCAACAATATGAAAACATATGTTATGAAATAATCCATACCTTTCATTGGTTATTGTCAGTTTCTTCATCCACAATCAGAATGGCATTAGGTATTGGTAAAAAAATATTTATACAATCATGGTGATCACATTCCAGAACCCTCTTTGCAGGACATGTGTTTTCATAATGACCATGCACACCACATTGAAGACATTCAATAAATCCTTCAGAAAGAACTTATTTCCCTTTCCTAGAGTCAACTATACATTTTCTTTTTCCAGGACAAGTTCTTGCTTTATGACCGTCATTTACACATCTATAGAATCTTTCTGTCCCTTTAAAACATTTTCCTATGTGTTTCTTTCCACATATTTGACACATAGGTTTTTTTAACATTCTTACCTTTATGATTATTATGTGAAATTTTGTAGGGATATGTTTTTCGCATATATAATTCCTTATAAAAATCACTAGGTTTCAGGTGGTCAATCATGACTCTAGACAGTTGGTTGAGAATAACCACAAGAGTTCTTATTGTAGTTATTATACCATTCAATTTCTCGTTCAGAAAACCATCATAGTTTTCTTCATATCCACGGTTACTTTGGTTCCTGGTAGATCCATCCAATTACTAAAACCAAAAAGGACAGTGTGAGTATATCAGTAAAATAATCATATAATACTATGATATAATTATTCATGTTATCTTAAACTCATTCACATTATCTAAAAAAACTATGACACTTTCAGAAATCCTAACTATTATGGTAATGTTACTTATGCTTAATGAATACCCTAACCTCTAAAGTTATCTAAACCAACCTTTGATACCCACTATAAGGACCCAGCCATAAACATTACTTAATCATGAATTAAATAAAGAATTCACATTGAGGATCTTTTTAGGTTTAGATTTTTATAGAATTAGGACATAACTATTACATCTCAAAAGATTATAAAGTAGACTCGTCTACTCAGTTTCCATTTTTTACACAAAATAGAATCTCTTGAACAAAAGAGTTATGTCTAGTTCCATGTTTTAGACAACATGACATTTCCTTGATCCCATCCATGACCCTCTGCCACTTTATGTCGTGTGAAAAACATTCCAAAAACATGGGATGAGCATAAAAATCTCAGTAAAGGATATAAAAATATAGAACGAAAACATTAGTTCATGTATATATAAGAATCAATGAAATCCTACATTACTCATAAAACATAAGCACTTTAATATACCTCATGAAATCATAAGATTTATAAATAACTCATAGAAATCATAAGACATAAAGGTAACGTGAGTCATTTATAACATTCTTAAGTTGGGAGTAACCCTTATGGTTACGTTTGGTATACCTATCACAGTATATTCCTTAAATCTCTTCAGATAAACCTTATTGTATAACTCCTTCGCATTACCCAATACATCAGAGAGCTATCTCGAGCTCACCCACCCTAGGTTTTTCACGGAACCACCCATATACATAAACAATTCCCAATAACCATAGCAGAATAATAACATATTACACATGTATAATGGAAAGATAACATTTCCACATTCCAAAATATTAAATTAACATATTGAAATAAACAATGTTTTATCAAATCATTTTCAAAAACATTTAAATTTTTTTTGAATCAAAGTGTATCATACCAATTTGATGATTTTAAATGAATTATAATGTGAAATTTATTTGTCCATATAAAAACTCCTAAAACCCATTTTGAAAACATGGAAATTAATGAGAAATATTTAGAAGAATAAATCATTAATACATTTAAAACGATATTTTAGTTAAAGAGTTTTTCACAAAAAGAGAGACGCTTGAATACAAATAATTGAAGAATAAATGTTAATAAGAACTTTATAATATCATAAGAAATAAGGGACTCATGATATAATATATCAAAGGACACTATATACACCATATAATAGTGAATTGGTTCATAAAAACAATGAAGTATCAGTGGAAATGTTAATTGGGATGAAATCCCTTATAAAGATGGTATCCTTAAATTAAAGATAATCCAATCACAAAATTACATGTGACAAAAATAAATACCCTAAATATTAGTGGATATTAAGTGTAAAAAAATCAGAGGACATTCACACATATTAATAGGATGATATATTCAAGAAGTACAAGTTGAACTATAAGAATAGAAATTGGGTTAAAAAGTTCCCTTGTAAAAATTCGACAGCCTAAGGACGTCACATTAAAATTCAGAAAATGAGTTGATGAGATAAAAGGGGTATCTCATTAATTGGATATAAAATTTATAGAAACAAGGATATATAAGAACATATCCCAACATCAGATGATGTAAATTTAATGACCTAACAAAAAAATAATTTAAAAAAGAGGAGGTAGAAAGGATCCGTTACAGATTTGGGTAACTTTCGAAACGTACACCCCATGAAAGAAGGGTTATACAATGAATATTTAAATACCCATAAATTAAATTATATTACACAATGAATATAACCATGGTCAGTACATACACCACACAAATGGAAATAGTGGCCAATGTAGTATGAATCTCACGTGAATAAAAAGTGAGATAAAACCCCATACCGCGTTGTAATCAATCGAGTCGTATGACCAAAAGATAATAAACAAAAATTGGATCACATAATTCCATGAATATAAATATAATCATGATTATATTTATGAATATTCAGTACAAAATACACCACATGAAATAAATAAGTGGTGAACAATTTAAATCTCATAGAATTAAAAGTGAGTTAAGAAATCCCATTACCTCTAGTCTGACATGTCTTGTTCGTTTCTTTATATTCCTGAATAATAAACATTGTTCAATTTATAATTTCTTAAGGACTTCTTTTAATATTTATTATTAAATTCATATAACATATTATAATGTTAAAATAATTTGTTAATAATGTGAGTTCATATCATACGTTTTGTCGATGTTTGGTACATGAGTAAAAAATGAACAGGTTTGAAAAATATTGCCCATGTAGTTATAAGTAAATCATCTCCCGAATGGTTTTCTTGATTTAAATATCATATATATCTATTATATATGTGTTTAATAATATTATATACTATTTGCAGATATGAAATTAAATGTACCATTCATGAAGACGGTAGGTCGTACGTACGCTTGAACGCTACATTCATTTTTTGTCATATTAATGGAATTATAACTAAATGATACATATATATTTTAATTCCAGTTTAATATATATGTTATATAGGTAAAATACGTTCATTAATTACATTATTTATAAATACCATGTCTGTTATGAATGAGTTACATCACTTGAGGGGGCGGTATTCCACACTTCTCAGATGAAATTATCACATTTTCACATAATGAAAAGAATAAAGGTATGTTTAAAAAGAAAATACAGTATCATTGAGAGAACATAAATAAAATATATATCATATATAAATATAGTGACATCTTAATGGCCACAATAAAAGGTGTTAAAAGATGATGGAACAATCATTGTTTTATGAGGAAGTAATTTGCTGCCCACAGAAACAGTATGTTCTTTAACCATTAGACGGAGGTGTGTGTAAGTGTAGGTAAAATCCTTATCATAACAACATACTAGTATATCTAGGATAATGGTGTTATTATGAGATCAAATAATAAGAAGATTTTGGTGAGTGAAGATGGAAAATAAAAGAATGAAACTTGAGAGAAGACATTACCTCTAAATCGGGTAACTCTTTTTGATTTGAGCCAATGGCTTCCTTGGAAAGACTTCTGCCAAATTTAAGGCTTCTAGGAATAATAGAGGTACGTGGATTGATAACATGTGTAGAGTTTGGATTATCCAAGGGCTTGAGAGGTGTGGATATGGGGGTAGAGGTGGGGGCCTTTTATAAAAGGGAGGAGGGTCACTTTTGGAAAGTCTTGAAATGTTACATTATCATAAAATGGTTTTCGGATTTTAAAGGTCCCACAATGATATATTTCTAGGATAAGGTGATAAGGGTTCTAAATCCACCCATCCCATAGGTTTTTGACAAGTGTGTGTCTGATATTTTACATTGCATTTTCATTTTATTTAAATCATTCATTAATGAGGTAATCACTGCATCATCATGGTGTCATAAACAAATTTATTTATTTAATGTCTAAAAATTATAAAAAAATAACATGATGTAGGAAATAATTTTATCATTATAATGACTATTTATAGTTTAAGTGATAATATATGTAACCAAAATTAAATTTTTTTTTACCTTGGATATACCAACATTCATTACATTTCTCTTCTTTTTTAAAAATAATGTCATAAATGTCACTATCACACCCATGCGACTCCATGGGCCCTAAAGTTTTGTAAAAATCCTCCCATAGTCGTCCATGAATCAAAAAATAGGATTTTGAAACATGTTGGGGTAATTTTATATTATTATGATATTATTTTACTATCCTTAACTACCCGATTACTAATTAATCACGATAATTAAACATAATAACCATCGTCACTATTCATAATTTCCAAAAACAAAAGTTTTAATTAAATTATTTTGACCATAGGATTCCAAATATGGAATCAATTTTACCAAATTCTTAAAACAGAAATTACAGTTATTAATTTAAAAATAATTACCATTTTCGCAACCAAAGACGACTTTTTATGAAATAAAATTCATCAAAATATTGACTTGTTTTTACATCAAATTAAAAAGTGAAATTACTTCCAATGACCAAAATTGTATTAAGGGATAAAAATATAATTCAATTAAACTTTAAAACCAATTAAAATTAAATTATAACTATATAATTAAATTATATGATAAAGCAGTTTGGAAGTAAAATGCAGTATTTTTCACAATTAATTAAAAATGAACATTTGTCCAAAAAATACCAAAAATTTATCCAAAGTATATTTGATATTACAAATTCAAAAATTATGTTAATATTAAAAAATTGAAAACATATAAGTTTCATTAATTAAATTTATAATTAATTTCTGCTCTCAAAACAGATAGTGTGTTTTTAAGAAACAATATCTATCAAAAGATTAACACTTGATTATGTCCAATTTCAAAGTGATACTAATTAAAATGACAACCATTGAATTAAATGGTATAAATATGTTCTAATTACACTTTAAAACCAATTAAAAGTATAATATAACCATATAAATAAATTTGATTAAAAGGAGGTTATGAATTAAAATACACCATTATTCATTATTCATTAAAAATGAACTTTAACAGAAAAATAACAAAAATTTACACAGTTTACATTTGGATGTCCCAATTATAGATAGAGATATTATTTTTTATAACATATAAAATTGAAAAAAATTAGTTTTAAAAATGGTTCTTTATTAAAAGGCGGTTAATTGACCTTTTAATGAATATTAGAATATTTATGCATAAAATTGGAATCATTTTCATTTTTAGCCACTATCATTTATTTTGTAATTGCTAAAATAATTAAAAAACATATATAATAATATTTTAGGTAGTTTTGTTCATTCCTGATATTACAACGGCTAGGCATTAACTACCATTTTAGATAATATTATTATATTATTAGTGTGCATCGTAAGATTTCAATGAAACTCATTGCGTATTGGGTACGCCATCGAACATAACATTCCATTTAATTTTACATTATAATGATATTCAAAAATATTAATAAATATGAAATTTTAATATTCTTTATTTACCTGGGATGTTACAATTGATATATAAAAATACTATATTTGTAATATTGTCCGATTTAATGGTGTGTTATATGAAACACTTATATGAACATCCAATAGCCTCAACACTATGTTTTCTATGTACTACACAGAAATTCAAGTCTATTTGATATATTGTGTTACACATAGGGGTGATTTTTTTATCAAACTATGATATACTATTAATATTTTTTTATTAAAATTCTATTATATGTATGACCTAACCATTGGATTTTAAGTTTCAAATAAAATTAACCAAATTTAGAAAATATGATTTAAAAACATATATAAAATTATTGTTTTGGTTATTAATTAATATTAATTAAAGAATGAACTATTTGAAAACAAGGAATTTACTTTTATAAGAAAATTATTTTCATTTATACAAAGAAAATTTTATATCAATATATTAGACATGCCTCATTTAGTTACTGATTTCAAAAAAATAAATATATTATATATTCAATAAATATTTTTAAGGCTCATACAATATATTTTATAGGTATAAGATAAGAATAAATAATATTTGAAGAATGAAACAATGCATTTTTATAAATGGAAATTTTTCATCCTTTTAATGAAGATACCATTTCAAATATTATTTCTAAATATTTTGCAATTTTTATTGTAGAAAAAAAACTTCTTCAAAGATAATTATCAAAATATTATTTGGGTTAATTTTGGTTTTATTTTTTTGGAACATTATTATTTTTATGAATAGTTATTATTAGTGAATTTGAGTTCGAAACTACAGTTTCATATAATTTATTATTATTGAAAAATAATGATTTTAATTTTTAATTACGAATAATTAGATGAATTTTTATTCAAATGAACAAATATATTTCATTGAAAATAATTTACATTAAATTTAGATATAAAAACATCGATAAAATTTGAACATTTTTTAAATAAAAAATTTCTTTATCATTCGATTTGGGGGATCAACATTAAATTAATTTCATCCACTTATATAAAATCCATTTTCTATACATTTTTCAACCAAGTACAATCATGAATATAATTTGAACAATTATTGGAGGCCCATGATGTAATCTAGACTTCTCAGTAGTGTTTAAGATTTTATATGTACTAGAATGAAACACATTTTCCTCTATAAAACAACACTCACCCGCTCACATCATGCCACCAATGAATAAAAATGTCATCATCTAACCACTTCCAAATTCCCCTCTAAACCCCCTAACCAAAAATCCTCCCTATGGGATGTAATTCATACAAGGATGACCTTTGGATAAAACTAATTGGATTTACATTGAGGAGTGGATGTTTTAACATATATGAAGAAATTCATAAAAAATTTATGTTTGAACATGTATGAATAATGTTACTATATAATATAATGGTTCTTCTCACAAAATTTATTATACATGGGAAAAATTCTATGTTCTAAACGTGTTTATTCTTACTAGGGTATCTACTTCCCACAAATGTATTCTATGATACTTATACATAAATTTATTTATATTTACATATCCATTTTATTATATATATTTCATCCAGTTTATGTGCAGAGAGATACCAACATGGTAAAGTAGTTTTGTCTCATTTTTCCTTCTTTGATAAACATGTTCTTTTATGAACCTAGTTTTATCTATGAGGTGTATTTACTACCTTCAATGTGTTATATCATGAATTTTACTCATTTTCATTATATAATAATCATTATGTAAGGTTCATAACTTATGGAGATTTTGATTTAATGTTTCCAAATAGGTAATAACAAAATAAAAAAATCTCATCATTTATTTTAACTACTTATGATCACGATTCCATTGATGAAATATTATGATCCATCTCTCAATAACACCCATTAATTTCAATTATCCTCTATACATTAATGATATATTAATATATTATTACCATTGATTCACATTACTGCAAGTTAAGATAAATAAGAATGTGTTATTAGGAAAAATATATATTATCACTTCCTTTGGTTGGAATCATATGTTCTTTAAAAAAATGTTTTGTAAAAATATTCTTTAAAAAATATTTTATATTAAAAAATAATTTTTAATGTTTTTCTATATTTATTTATAAATATTAAATAAATTCAAATAACTTTTTTATAAATTATATTCAAATTCATTTTAATATTTTTCATATAAATTTTTTTTAAATATTATTTTCAAGATTCATTTATAATTTTACAATTAAAAATTATTTAAAAATTATTTTAAATCATCTTTTATAAGTGTCCATGTTAAATGTATTTAAAAATTATTTTCAATATTATTCAATATGTAATGAAGGGAAATTTTTTTCTGAATGATTTTAATAATTATTTAAAAATTATTCATGGAAAAAAATTCAAATTTTTTTTTCAATAATTATTTATAAGTTTTAAGGACAATTATTTTGATGATGTTTTGAATATTACATTTAAAAATTTCAATGATTATTTAGATGACTTTTTATTAAAAATATACTATGTTTTAAAGAAGGGTTTTCAGATAGGAAAATATATTTTAATGATGAAATGTTTTAATAAATATTTGATGATATGTTTCAAAATTCAATTAAAATAAAAAGATTTTGAAAACGTTATATGTTTTAAAAAAGAAATGTTAAATGTGATCATTAAAAATATATATCTTTAATTATGGACATCCTCAGTTACTGATATCCTTTTCTAGGGGTAAATTCCAGAGAAACAATTCATATTATTTTTCTGAATGGATTACATTTTGATTCCTTGATGTTTTTTAAACAGGATTCTCATCAATGGGTTAGTCCATGATAAATGATTACGAAACCAACTTCATTTGATTGGATATTTTATGATTAAGTAATTATTAATACTATATATTTTCCATAGGCTGTTATAGATTATATTTTTATGATACCGCTTTTATTTCATGGGTTATTATATTATGATTATGAAACACATATCTCTCTCTTAGTGATGATAAGGTTATTATTTTATAGAACATGTATATATATGATTTCATTATGATATGGGAGCCTCTATATATACCTAAGGAATTGTGTGATTATTTTTGTACCATAATTCAATTATGCTAAACAAGTCGACCTGCTTTATCAATAATGAGATAATGTTGTATCAACATCCAAAATGGGAAGCAATTGTGTTGTTTTCCATAACGGGAAATAAGTGTGTCCTGATCCACTATGTGAAAATGTTGTGCCATAATACACTATGGAAAACATGTGTTTATGATCCCAAAAGGGTAATCATGTGTGTCCTAATCCAGTATATTGATGGTATTGGTTGTTAACATTGACATATGAACTTTTATTTTCAGTTGTTATAATGGTGCCACATTTATATAAAGTGAGCTTATTGTTATTGATTGATATATAATGATTTATCACTATTATGATTCACGTCATTAGAAATTTAAATATTTATTCCATGACTCAGGATTATGATCATTTATATGTTAGGTATGATTATCTAATATTAATAACACATTATCATTCCTTGATGTTGATGTTTTGTCTTCATATCTCCCTTGTTTAACATTACTAATGATATAAGGTCACCCCATTCTTATATTTCCCTGTGAATTTAATACATTTTATATTTAGGAGTTCTAAAGCAGATGATTTTTAGGGAGTTTTTTAATATTATTCATTATGTTAGATGATAATGATTCCATGTTTCCAAAATAATCTGTTATGACTTTTTGTATTTTTAATAAATTGTTGAATATTCATCTAATTTGACGTAATATCTATGTATGATAAGCATTTACCTCTATACCCACAATACAAATGGAACATAAAAACTCATATCATATGGATCTATCGCAATATTATATAATTGAATATCATGGTTAAGATCTCGTTTGGTACATTTTCAATTAAGATAGATGAAACACAATGCACGGTAAATAGACCATGGAGGAAAATAAAACCGACATTCCACCTCAATATCTCATTTGAGTATCTCAAAAGGGAATATGTACCTAGGAGAAAATATTATATAAATTCAAGTACAGTGATTCCCAAGCCTAAGATTGATAATCAATATGATAAGGTAACTCAACTAAAATAAAAACTGCAAGTGATGATTATCCAAAAAAAATTATGATGACTTTAAACCATCTCTATAAGACCCCAGCCTTAAACCTTACTTAATCTTGAGTTATTACAAGATTACACCTTGAGGATCTTTTCACGTTTAGAGTTTTATAGAATTATATCATAAAACTTTCATTACATTCCACATATAAACAAAGTGGTTACATAAAGATAGTATTCATTTTTTCCATCAATGGAATCATATATAAAATAAAACATGGATTCTTTCTTGACACTTCTTTGACACTATCATCATATCATGTACCATTCCCTTGACCTGTGAAAAACATTTCAAAAAAAACTTGGGATGAGCATAAAAAGCTCATTATGGGTTATAAAAAAAATATGGAAAGGAAACATGAGTTCATATATACATAAGAATGAAATCATACATCACCCATAAAACATAAGCACATTGAAATACCTCATCAAATCATGAATAAATAATAGAAATCATAAGACATAAAGTTAACTTGAGGCATTCATAACATTCTTACGTAGGGAGTAACCGTCTTGGTTACGTTTGGAATACCCATCCCAGTATATTCCCTAAATCTCCTCGGAGAAACCTTAACGTTTCACTCCTTCACGTTACCCAATGGATTGGAGAGCTATATCGGGCTCACCCGCCCTTAGTTTATCATAGAACCACCCGTCTTCAAAATAATGCCCAAGAACCTCATCATAATCGTATCACATAAACATGCATAAAGGAAACATAAAATTTCCACCTTTCAATCACAAGATATCAATACAACACGTTGATATAAAAACATTATGAAAACCATTTTCAATACCAAAATAAAAGATAAGTAAAACATGGTATTTACTTTTTCTTCTAAAAAGAAGGTATGACCTGTAGAGGAAGCCGAAACTCAAATAATGGTCACAGTGGCGGAGAAGTTTTTATCGCTGCATACATACGACAAAAACATTCCCTTTTGACATTTAGTAAAACGCTTCGTATAAAAAAGACTCCTTTTTTATAAACGCAAATGTAAAATGGGTTTATACACCGTATAAAAGAAGGTTGTGTATAAAACAAAATATGCCTCAATGAAAGGAGATTGAGACGAAGTCCCATACCTCGGGTCCGACATGACTCGGTCGTTCTTTAATCTCCTTAATAATAAACTTGAGTTAATTTCTACTTGTTTAAGAACCTTTTTCATGTTCATTATTCCTTTTATATCACTTATTTCCATGTTATGAACACTATGTAATTATTTATGTTTATAACGGTCGTTTTAACGATCATTGGTACTTGAGTCAAAAATAATCCCTTTCTAATTACAAGTTGTTCATGTATATATTATATCCAGAATGGTATTCATGATGTAGATATCATAAATGTCAGATATATCTAGTACATGAATGCATTTATAATATTACATAATCATTTAGAGGAAAGAAATGAAATGCACCATTCATGGAGACGGTAAGCCGTACGTACACATGAACGATACTTTCATTTCTATTTCATATTTTATAGAATGGAATCATAATGATATAAGGGTATATTATAATTCCAGTGTAATATCATATATAATATCATAACTTCGTCCTTTATATGTCCCACATATGGTTTTTAACGAATCAAATCACTTTGAGGGGCGGTAGTCCGCACTTCCTTAAATGAAGATATCGTGTTTACCCATAATGGAAACCATAAAGGTATGCCCAAAATGAAAAATACAGAAGCTTACAGAAAACATAAACAGATTATATATCATATATAAATATAGTTTCATCTTAATGGAAACCTCTGAAGGTGTTAAATGAATGTTGAACAATCATCGTTTCAGGAGGCATAAATTCGCCATCCACGGAAACAGTATGTTCATTAACCATTAGATGTAGGTGTGTGTAAGTGTAGCAAGAATCCTTCTTATAAAAATATCCTAGTATATTGAAGATACTGGATTTGTTACAAAATAAATGAATAAAAAGAGTTTAGGGGGTTGGCGAAGCAAAATAAAACAAAAAGACTCAAGTGAAGACATTACCTTAAACTCTGGTAACTCCCTTTGGATTGAGCTCAAAGGCTTACTTGGGAAGGCTTATGCCCAAAGTGAGTCTTCAAGGAGTAATATAGGGATGTGGAGAGACAAAATGGGTAGGTCTAGGCCGAGCCAAAGGCTTAGTAAGTGTGGGTAAGGAGGTAGAGGTGGGGGCCTTTTATAAGAGGAGAGGAGGGGCACTCTTGGAAAGTAAAGAAATGTTACTTTATTTTCAAATGGGTTTCTGATTTTAAATGTCCCACAATTAAATAATTCGAGGATAAGGTTATAAGGGTTCGAAATATACCAACCTAACAGGTTTTGGACATGTGTAGGTCTTAGAGTTTACATTATCTTTTCATTTTATTTAAATCGTCAAATAATGAGGTCATTGCTGCATCATTATGACGTCATAAATAATTTAATTTCTTTAATGTCTAAAAATTATTAAAAAAATACTATAATGTATAAAATCTATTTATATTTCCAATGACTATTTATAGTCCAAAAGATCATTTATGTAGTGATAATTAAAAATATTTTACTTAGGTGATACATTCTTTGTTACATTAAACAATCTTTAAAAATAAAAATATAAAAAGTAAATTTCTCACAAAAGTGATTTCATGGGTCCCCAAAGTTTGGAACAAGGAATCCCATGGTAGACCATGATACAACAAGAAGCATTAGGACACATTTTGTGGTCATTTTTTATTATTATGATATTATTTTATTATCCTTAACTACCCGATTACTCATTAATCAAGATAATTAAAGATAATTATCGTCATTACTATTCATAATGTCCAAAAACAAAAGTGTCTTGATTACATAATTTGGACCTTCTGATTACAATTATGTAATCCATTTTACCAAATTCCAAACACATAAATTGCATCAATTGATTTAAAAATAATTCCCGTTGTCAAAACAAATAGTGGGTTTTTTTGAAACAATATCTTTGAAAAGTTTGACATTAATTTATGACCAATTCCAAAGTGAAATTAATCCTAATGACCACCATTGGATTAAATGGTAAACATATATATTCAGATTACACTTTAAGACCAATTAAAAAGATAATCTAACTATATAATTAAATTAAATGAAAATGTTGTTTTGATGTAAGATGCAGTATATTTCACTATTCATTAAAAAAATGAACATTGTCAGAAAAATACCAAAAATTTATCCAATATAAATTTCAATGTCCCAATAATAAAGAATATGTTTATTTTGACAAATAGATATTATAAAGTTGTCATATGTTTTATTTAAAAAGGGTTTTCCATCAAAAGGCAGTAAAACAATCTTTTAAGAATATTAGTGTATTCCATGCATAAGATTGTATTTATTTTCATTTTTAAGTCTCTAAAACACAATATTAGTCATTAATAGTCATAAATAAAAATATCTATTATCAATTAATTACTTGGGTTGTTACATCCTTCCCGCCTTTAGAAAATTGCGTCCCCATAATTTATTTACTTATCAAATAAATGGGGGTACTTATTCTCATTGAATTTTTAGATTCCCATGTTGCATCTTCCATCATGTGGTTTTTCCACAAAACCTTTACCTGATTAATCACCTTATTCCGTAACACATGCTCCATGTGGTCAAGAATCTGGACCGGTTGTTCCTCATATGATAGGTTCTCTTCCATCTGAACTAACTCTAGATTCAAAACATGAGATGGATATGGCATATACGTTCTCAACATCGAAACATGAAAAACATTGTGTACCTGAGATAATCTCGGAGGTAAATCCACTTGTTAAGCAACTGATTCAACTCTGTCCAGAATTTCATATAGTCCAATGATCCTTGGACTAAGCTTTCCTTTCTTACCAAATCGCATCACACTTTTCCATGGTGAGACTTTGAGAAAAACATGATCACCTACCTCAAAAGATAGATCCTTCCTCCTTTTGTCCACATAGCTCTTCTGCCTGCTCTGAGCTGTTCTCATGTGTTTCTGTTTCAGCTGAACGTTTTCTGCCATCTCTTCTACCAATTCTGATCCCATCAGCTTCCTTTCACCCACATCATCCCAGAAAGCTGGAGTTCGACACCGCTTCCCATATAACGTCTCAAATGGTGCCATCTGTATACTGGAATGAAAACTGTTATTATTTGAAAAATTCAACCAAAGAAAGATGTTGGTCCCAACATCCCTGATAATCCATCAAACAAGCTTGTAGCATATCCTCCAAGGTCTGAATTGTTCGTTTTGACTTCCCATCTGATTGAGGATGAAATGATGTACTAAAATTTAATTCAGTACCCAATGACTTTTGAAGGCCCTTCCAAAAGTTAGAAGTAAATCTGGGATCACGATCAGATATAATGGATAGAGGAACTCCATGAAAATCTGACTATCTCTTTGAGATACAATCAAGAAAGTTGATCTAGGGAAAAAGTATCTCGTATAGGAAGGAAATGAGCAGATTCAGACAAGCAATAAACAATAACCCAGATTGCATTATTACCTCGAGATGTCTTCGATAATCCCACAACAATGTCCATGGATATATTCTCTCATTTCCAATCTGACAGGGGTAGAGGTTGAAGCATCCCTTTCGGTAACTGCCGCTCTTCTTTAACCTTCTGAAAATTCAAACACATCACAGTAAAATTATCAATATCTCTTTTCATTCCATCCCACCAGTAATACTCTCACAGATCTCTGTACATCATAGTACTTCCAGGATGAACTGAAAACGGCGAACTATGAGCTTCACATAACAACTCTCTCTTCAACTGTGAATCACAAGCCACACACAATCTCTTCCCAAATCTCAATACACAATCACTATCAATGTTGAATTCATGCAACTTATCTTTCTGAACCAGCTCTACCTTTTTCTGCAACTCATTGTCTTGCTTCTGTGCTTGCATGATTCTATCTGATAGAGAAGATTTCACTAATACCTGAAACAAAACAGAAGAACTTCCTGCACCAAAATCTTCTATGCCAAAGTTCATCAAATCCTTAACTAAAGTATCACATTCCAAACACAACATTGTTAATGAAGCATTACTTTTTCGACTCAAAGCATCAACCACTTTATTTGCTTTTCCCTGATCGTAATGAATTATACAATCATAATCCTTGATTAATTCTAGCCACCTCCTTTGTCTCATGTTCAATTATTTATGAGTGAATATATACTTTAAACTTTTGTGATCAATATATATTTCACACTTTACTCCATACAAATGATGCCTCCAAATTTGTAAATCGAAAACAACATCAGCTAATTCCATATCATGTGTTGGGTAATTTACCTCATGAGTTTTCAACTGTCGTGAAGCATAAGAAATTACCTGATCATTCTGCATTTGGACGCAAAAAAGACCTTTCAATGAAGAATCACTGTATATAACAAACTCACCATTCCTGGAAGGAAGTTCCAAAGCTGGAGCATTCACCAATCTTCTTTTCAATTCCTGAAAACAATCATCACATTCTTTTGTCCAGATAAACATAACACCATTCTGAGTTAGCTTAGTCATTGGACTAGATAACCATGAAATATTTCTAACAAAGATTTGGTAATACCCTGCCAAAACAAGGAAACTACGAATCTCTGTTACATTTGTGGGTCTTGGCCATTGTTCAACAACCTTTGTTTTTGCAGGATCAACAGGTATCCCATCTTTTGAAACAATGTGACCAAGGAATGAAATTTGTTGCAACCAAAAATCGCACTTGCTGAATTTTACAAAAAGTTTCTTTTCTTTTAAGGTTTGAAAGATAACCCTTAAATGTCTTTTATGCTCCACTTTACTTTTAGGAAACGCCAAAATATCATCAATGAAAACCACCACAAACTTATCCAAGATCTCATGGAAAATTCTATTCATTAAGTCCATTAATACATCAGGTGCATTGGTTAGCCCGAAAGGCATTACTACAAATTCATAATGGCCATATCTCATACGAAACACAGTCTTCAGAACATCTGTCTCCTTTACCTTCAGCTGATGGTACCCCGATCTTAGGTCAATCTTTGAAAAATACTATGCTCCTTGGAGCTGATCAAATAAATCATGGATATGAGGCAAAGTATATTTGTTCTTAACTGTGATGTTATTCAAGGAACTATAATCATTTCAAAGTCTCATAGAACCATCATTCATTTTAACAAATAAAACAGGAGCACCCCATGGTGACGTGCTAGGTCGAATGAAACCTTTCTCTAATAAATCTTTCAATTGATCCTTAAAATCTAAAAGTTCAATTTGATCCATTATATAAGGGGGTTTTGAAATTGGCTTAGCATCAGGAACTAAGTCAATAGTAAACTCAACTTCTCAATCTGGTATTATTCTAGGAAACTCATTAGGAAAGACATTAGGATACTCATTTACCACTGGCACATCATTAATCTGAATAGTTCCTTTATTTTCAATGATGTTTGCAAGGTAACATTCATTTCTATATTTTACAAGTTTCTCAGACTCTTGATATGTTATCAATAGTAAGGGTTCATTCTTGTAAACAAACTGAAAATATTTCTGAAAAGAAACTTCTTTAGCTCTATAGTCAATCTTAGAATGGTAAATAGAGAGCCAATCCGTACTCAGGATAACATCAAACTCTACTAGAGGTAGAACAATAAAGTTTGCAAGTAGGTTCTTTCCACAGATAAGGATAGGAAGATTCTTATAAATTATTTTTGTGTCAACATTTCCCCCAGGTGTCTTTACCACAAGTTCAGGAGTCATTTCTTGAGATTGTATTCCCATTTTACTAGAAAGGTTTTCAGAGATGAAAGAATGTGTAGACCCCAAATCAAACAACACACTGGCATAATCTGAAAAAACAAACAAAGTACCTGATACAACTTCATTTGAAGGCCTGACATCTGCTGAAGTAGTTGCAAAGGATTTCACCACCCCTTTCTTCTTGTAGTCTAACTGCTTCACATCACTCAAGATCATTGTCGGACAATCGTTTTCATAGTGACCCATCTCATTGCACTTATAACATTTCACTAACTGTAAATCAAATTGGGTCTTACCATCACCCTTATCATTTTCAGTGCAATCACGAGATTTATGTCCCATCTTACCACATCGATAGCACTTTCCAGAATTCAGAAGACATTTCCCAGCATGCCTTTTTCCACATTTATCACAAACTGGAAACTTCGATTTCTTACCATGAGTCTTTTTTGATGAATTATTACCTTTCTCCTGCCACCTCAATCTCTTCTTCTGTTGGTTTTTATAGAACACTTGGTCATCAGCAAACTCCATTTACAACTTCTCATCACGTCGAACGATCTTTTCATAACATTTAAACTCACGAGAAGCTAAAGCCCTTCGATACTTCGACTTTAATCCTGAGTAAAAACGGTTTATTTTACTATCCAGATCTCGTATGATGTTTGGAGCATACCTTGCCAGTTGAGTGAACCTCTCTTCATAGGCAGCCACTGAGCCTTCCTCTTGCCTCAATTCCAAGAATTGTTTTTCCATCCTAAGTAAAAAAGCCTTAGGAAAATACTTCTCAAGAAACATACATTTAAATTCATTCAAGACAAGAGAATCAATCTCATCGGCGTCCCTGATATTTTTAACCATCAACCACCACTGATCTACTTCACCCTCCAAACGGTAAATAGCAAGACTAACCTTTTGATTGTATGAACACCTCATGACCTCGAAAATAATCTCTAGAGCTTGAATCCACCCTTAAGCTAGCATAGGGTCAGATGATCCTCTGAATGATGGGGCATGTTGCCTCATGAAATGTTACACCACTGACATGTTCCTCTATGGTTGATCTGGATGATCTCGTGCATGGATACCACCACCATTTATTTCTTGAGTCAACTGCGCCATTACTGCAACAAACTGTTCAGTTCCAATTCTGACCATCTCAGGATGCTGATTCAGAAGGTTATTTCCTTCTCTATGCCTTCCTAGCACTGCTTCCCTGTTTCCTCTGTGGAAAACCATTCTGAACAAACATGTCTTAGATGAAGCAACATGGTAATCTTCAAATGCAATATCATTTCAATTTGACCATAAAAAAATATTTTTGGATAATCATTTAATATAATTCTAACTCCTAATGTTATCTAAACCGACCTCTGATACCAACTATATGGCCCCAGCCTTAAACCTTACTTAATCTTGAGTTATTACAAGATTACACCTTGAGGATCTTTTCGGGATTACAGTTTTAAATAATTATATCATAAAACATGCATTAAATTCCACATATAAACAAAGTGGTTACATAAAGATAGTATTAATTTTTCCCATCAATGGAAACATATATAAAATAAAACATGGATTCTTTCTTGACACTTCCTTGACACTATCATCATATCATGTACCATTCCCTTGACCTGTGAAAAAAATTTCAAAAAAAACTTGGGATGAGCATAAAAAGCTCATTATGGGTTATAAAAAAAATATTGAAAGGAAACATGAGTTCATATATACATAAGAATGAAATCATACCTTACCCAAAAAACATAAGCACATTGACATACCTCATCAAATAATGAATAAATAATAGAAATCATAAGACATAAAGGTAACCTGAGGCATTCATAACATTCTTACATAGGGAGTAACCCTCTTGGTTACGTTTGGAATACCCATCACAGTATATTCCCTAAATCTCTTCAGAGAAACCTTAATGTTTCACTCCCTCGTGTTACCCAATGCATTGGAGAGCTATATCGGACTCACTCGCCCTTAGTTTATCACAGAACCACCCATCTTCATAATAATGCCCAAGAACCTCAACATAATCGTATCACAAAAACATGCATAAAGGAAACATAACATTTCCACCTTTCAATCAAAAGATATAAATACAACACATTGATATAAAAAAATTATGAAAACCATTTTCAATAACAAAATAAAATAAAAGTAAAACATAGTATTTACTTATTCTTTTAAAAAGAAGGTATGGCTTGTAGAGGAATTCGAAACTCAAATAATGGTCACGGTGGCGGAGAAGACGTTGTCGCCGCATACGTACGACAAAAACATTCCCTTTTGTCATTTAGTAAAACGCTTCGTATAAAAAAGATTTGTTTTGGATAAATGTAAAAGTCAAAGTGGTTTATACACCGTATAAAAGAAGGTTGTGTATAAAACAAAATATGCCTCAATGAAAGGAGATTGAGATGAAGTCTCATACCACGGGTCCGACTTGACTCAGTCATTCTTTAATCTCCTGAATAATAAACTTGAGTTAATTTCAACTTGTTTAAGAACCTTTTTCAAGATAATTATTCCTTTTATATCACTTATTTCCATGTCATGAACACTATATAATTATTTAAGTTAATAACGGTCATTTTAACAATCATTGGTACTTGAGTCAAAAATAATCCCTTTATAATTACAAGTTCTTCATGTATCCATTATATCCAGGTATTCATGATGTAGATATCTTATATGTCATATATATCCTGTACATTCATGCATTTATAATATTACATAATCATTTAGAGGTAAGAAATGAAATGCACCGTTCATGGTGACGGTAAGCCGTACGTACGCATGAACGCTACTTTCATTTCTATTTCGTATTTTATAGAATGGAATCATAATGATATAAAGGTATATTATAATTACAGTGTACTATCATATATAATACCATTACTCCATCCTTTATACGTCCCACATATGGTATTTAACAAATGAAATCACTTTGAGGGGGCGGTAGTCCGCACTTCCTTAAATGAAGATATCGTGTTTACCCATAATGGAAACCATAAAGGTATGCCCAAAATGAAAAATATAGAATCTTAAGGAAAACATAAACATATTATATATCATATATAAATACAGTTTCATCTTAATGGCCACCTTTGAAGGTGTTAAAAGAATGTTGAACAATCATCGTTTCGGGAGGCAGAAATTCGCCATCCACGGAAACAGTATGTTCTTTAACCATTAGATGTTGGTGTGTGTATGTGTAGCTCGAATACTTCTTATAAAAAATTCCTAGTTTATTTAATATACTATATTTTTTACCAAAGAAATGAATAAAAATAGTTTAGTGTGTTGGTGAAGCAAAATAAAACAAAAGGACTCAAGTGAAGACATTACCATAAAATAGGGTAACTCCCATTAGATTAAGCTCAAAGGCTTCCTTGGGAAGAATTATGCCCACAGTGAGGCTTCAATGAGTAAGATATGGATGTGGAGAGACAAAATGGGCTGGGTTTAGCCGGGTCAAAGGCTTTGGATGTGTGGGAAAGGAGGTAGATGTGGGGGCCATTTATAAGAGGAGAGGAGGGGCACTCTTGGAAAGTAAAGAAATGTTACTTTATTTTCAAATGGGTTTCAGATTTTAAAGGTCCCACATTGATATAATTCGAGGATAAGGTGATAAGGGTTTGAAATATACCCATGCAACATGTTTTGGAAATGTGTAGGTCTTAGAGTTTACATTATCTTTCCATTTTATTTAAATCGTCAAATAATGAGGTCATCGGTGCATCATTATGATGTCATAAATAATTTAATTTATTTAATGTCTAAAAATTATAAAAAAAATACTATGATGTAGAAAATCTTTTTAGATTTACAATAACTATTTATAGTTCAAAATATCATTTATTTAGACAAAATTAAAAATATTTTACTTAGGTGAGACATTCTTTGTTACATTTAACATTCATTAAAAATAAAAATATAAAAAGTCACTTTCTCACATAAGTGATTTCATGGGTCCCCCAAGTTTGGAACAAGGCATCCCATGGTCGGCCATGAGACAACCAGTAGCCTTAGAACACCTGTTGTGGTCATTTGTTATTATTAGGATGTAATTTCATTATCCTTAACAACACGATTACTCATTAATCAAGATAATTAAAGATAATTACCATCGTTACTATTCATAATGTCCAAAAACAAAAGAGTCTTGATTACATTATTTTGACCTTCTGATTCCAATTATGTAATACATTTTACCAAATTCCAAACATATAAATTGAAACAATTTATTTAAAAATAATTCTCATTGTCAAAACAAATAGCGGGTTTTTAGAAACAATATCTATGAAAAGTTTGGCATTAGTTTATGACCAATTCCAAAGTGAAATTAATCCTAATGACCACCATTGGATTAAATGGTAAAAATATATTCATATTACAATTTAAGACCAATTAAAAATAAAATCTAACTATATAATTAAATTAATTGAAAATGTAGTTTTGATGTAAAATGCAGTATTTTTACTATTCATTAAAAAAAATGATCGTTGTAAGAAAAATACCAAAAATTTATCCAATGTCAATTTCAATGTCCCAATCATAAAGAATATGTATATTTTGACAAATAGAAATTATAAAATTGTCAAAAGTTTGATTTTAAAAGGGTTTTCTATCAAAAGCCAGTAAAACAATCTTTGAAGAATATTAGTGTATTCCATGCATAAAATTGTATTTATTTTCATTTTTAAGCCTCTAAAACACTATCTCAATCATTAATAGTCATAAATAAAAATAACTATTATTCATTACTTACTTGGGATGTTACAATCTCAATCAACATTCTCATCAAATTAGTATTTTTCATTGCAACTGGGACAAGAATAGGTCCCATCAATTATGTATCACATGTTTACACAAAAAAATGGATAATTAAAC
Source organism: Viscum album (assembly GCA_963277665.1). Lineage (NCBI taxonomy): Eukaryota > Viridiplantae > Streptophyta > Magnoliopsida > Santalales > Viscaceae > Viscum > Viscum album. The sequence goes on from OY728146.1 coordinate 394,848,198, forward strand.
GAAATACCATAAATTTTGTTAAAATTAGAAACATGCATTTATTCATAATAAATTTTTTCTATGATAACTCTTCTAAATGTATATTCACCATTAATGGGGCCAAAAATACATTTTTTTGGGTCTATGTCCACCTTTTAATAGTTGTGGTATCTCATGAAATGGTTTTTTGTAGGTCGTTTTGTTACAAACCACCCAATATTATTCTATAAATGATAAATACAATTTTTGTATCCCTAGATGGTTAAATAATCTAGAATTTTGGAATGAACTAATAATATTTCATGATTTTATAATTTTAAAACAACTAAAACTTGAAACTGTAATTGTTTACTCACATAAAACTTACATCCCTTAATTGAATCCCCACCATTATTTTTTTAGCTAAATGTAACATATTAAAGATAACACATCATGTAATTTATAAAATTCTAAAAAATATATTTAATTATGGAAACTAGAATGAAAAAAATCCACATCACCTTCTTCGATGAAATCTAGACACATATCTATTATGACTATAAATAAAATGTGTCTCAAAATCGTATGTTCTTTATAGAATATGAATTCTCACCAATGACGTAATATTTTTTTTCAATTCATAGTTCACAAAATCCAATTAAAAATAATTTGTTTGGTATTTATACTCATGTATTTGAAACATCCATGATCCATATAAAATAACTTAATCTCTTTTCATAAGAACACATCCCTACCAAGATTAGTATGCATCACAATAAACTACACAGCCATGTACAAACATTAGAAATATTAGTATTAGTGTTGATGTATGTCAAACATTATGTTATTAAGTGGATTTATATTATTCAGTATTCCTTTGAAAATAAACATCATTAATTATCAAATATATAATGAATGAGTCCAAATATGAAAAATAACGAATAATGAGTCAGTAGCATCATACTATGTACAAGAATCTACATATATAAAGGACATTCTTTAGTTGTTTCCCTGAGATAAACACATCTATCTCATAAGGGTCCACATTCATTCCTTTTATATAAATAACATGGAAAGTAAAAAAATATTTATATATTAAATGCACACATTTATAACATCCCATAATGTTGATTTTCATAAAATAAATCTAACAATACAGTCAAATGCTTCTCATGATTCAAATTTTCTATTCAGTTCACAATAATATCATAAAAACACACCACCGGATTTGAATCCATATACATTAAAATGATTCAATAAGTAGATAACATAAATATTTTCAGTGAATTCTTATTTCCCAAAGTAATAAACATGATCTCATAATCAAGGAATATTCTATTGAATTATTTCGTAGAATATATTCATTTTAAACTCATAGTTTGTTAACCTCAATAATAAATTGAAATTAATGATCATTGGGATCCACAAAAATAATAATAACATTCATCAATTCATGTAGGAAGTTACTGATTCATTATCACAAAATTTCTATTATTTTGAAATTCAATAAAAATCCTACAGTTTTTATCTATCTTCTTATTAAAACGAACTTTTGGTTCATAGATTGAACTTCTTGATTAAATGAACTCTTTAATTTACAACGATTTTAGATGTTAATTTATGTCATTTATTTATGTTGTATCCATCATATATAATGGAAGTTAATTTATACTAGTTACTAGTAGGTGTTCCATTGTAATCCCCAAATCTATTTGTATTATAACACATGATAATTTTTTTTGAATAATATCATGAAATTGGTCAACAATAGATAAAAATACAATTTTCCAATTTAATTCCAACTGTCCATTGTAAGATCTAAAAATTGAAAATATATTTTTCTAACCATAGATGCTACAAGCCTTTACCTTCAATCCCTTAAATTCCAATCTCATATATAGAGGATCATAATTATTTCTCTCGAATTGAATATAACCACTGTAGCATAATAGTAGATCGGAGTCTTGAATAATGCCTACCAATCCATACCCAAAATCATGTCACATAAATCTATCTCAATCATAGTAAAATATTATGTAATTTAAACCATTTGAAATTTATGAGAAAATATTTTACCAAATAGACTTTAAATTCGTATTTTCTATTTGGGTTTTGATGATTTATAATAGATGGCATCAACTCAAATAGAAAAGAAATAGGTTGAAAAACATGACATTCAAAAAACGACTGGGATGTCCCAACATAATGAAATCATTGAACAAGTGTATAATTAAAAATAATAATCCATATAAATTTCTTTAGACTAAATGATTCATTGGATAAAAAATTATATGCTCTATATAATTCCATACTCACAATACTATGGTAATTATTACCTTCCTAAGACTGTATTGGGTAAGGAGTCATAATTATAATAGAATTCCTTGTTTCTTCTGTATTCGGATGATGTGAATATTTTACTACTCTTATCCCATCCTATCATGAGATACTAGAGAAACATGAGATGTGTTAGTAGACCTCACGATGGATCAATGTGGCAATTGTATAAATTATATCCCATATAATTGAAATTATGACAAGCCAATAGTTGGTTTCAAATAATCTCACGTCAAATACTCAATGGACCCACATTAAAAACATATAATGTTATATTATACGTCGAGGAGGAATATTTTATGATACCTTGGTTTGATTCATAGGTGTCCCACTACTGTGGATATATATGCCCATGCTCAGATTATTCTTGACATTATTTTTCCCACAAGTTCCAATATATATAATAATTCATCCTCTAATCATATTTATTGACATATCCCTTCATTAAACATTATTCTATTTATAAATTTTTTGTATAATGGAATACAATGAATTTTAATCTTGGATTGGAAGTACTTAAATAATTTTTAATGAAAATTTTATTCCATTATGGGTTCACCTGCAACATCTTTGTAAGAATAGAGCACTAAATTATATTATTTAGATATATACATAGATAATGAGAGTTTTTCTCCAAATGGAATCTATTCAAACGAAAATCTAATTTTTTTAAGATAAAATTTCTTGTTTAAATTCCATGAAAACCTCCCATTACATTAGATTCTCATATTTATCATAGATAATAGAATTATAACATTATTATGTATGATCCTTCTACATATATGCCCAAAAATTACAATTAACATTGTTAGTATTCCATGGAAATAAAATATTTTATGTATCGTATTCAATTAGACTTCTACTTCATCAAGATATGAATCTCCCAGAATGTTTTCTAAGACCTACATATGGAACTAAACTGAATGGTTTACTTTTTAATCTCTCCAATTTTATTATCACTACCCATGGGCTAAAAATCTAGGACAACACATTCGACTAGCTACTGTTTCATAAGTAGACTAGGTGGAAACTCAATTTCAATAACCCTTGTTATTGATTCTTATGATATCTACCAATATCCATTCACTATATCTTCTAGAAAACATCACATAGTCTCATATACTACCAAATAACGTATTGTAATTGATCAATTACTATACATAGACATTCCAAAACCATTATTTTGAAAATAAAATCATTTTAAATATTTTAAATAATTTTTAAAATAGTAAAAATGTTTTTTTAAATTCAACCCATTTAACTATTTTAATTTATTAAAAAAATTCATCATTTCATATACTATTTAACTCAGAATGAATACTATGTTCCTTGAGGGGATTAAAAAAATAAATGTAATCCATGATATTATCATTAACTAAATCCTAAATATTTATAAGAAAACTGACCTACAAGTGTTTTAAAACACTCATGTACCCAAATTCCTATATTACAGTACTTTTAAAATAAAATATTTCTCTATGTATTGTTATAATATAAATTTAATGTTACTATGATTTTATCACATTTCTACTAACACAAAATATGTTCTAAACAATAATGATACCATTATTCCCAAAAGGCAGATGGATCATGCAAGACTGATTCTATTTCACACAAAAGGGACAAAAAAGATTTATACATTTGACCGAAAAATGAGAAGGATTGATGAATAATGATACCATTTACAACATCAAGCCAATAATCATTGGCTAGAGGATTGATGTGGAATATAATCATCCTTTTTTGGAATTCCCTAGTCATAAAAGTACATTAATAAAATCCAATGTTCTCATGAAAAATGGGGGGGGGGGTTCCCGTTAAGGATAAAACACCCAGACAACATGAAATATAATCATCCAATCGTAAATATGATATATGATTCTAAAATATTAATTATTTCATAAACAAAACATTAAAAAATAATATATTATAAGATGAAACCAAAAGGAATAATCAATGTAAAAAGGAACAAAACCATACAACACCCATGTGACATCAAACAACGAGACACCATAACCATTCTATAATCCCCCTCCATACTCCAATCCCATGGTAACAAAAATCATCACAAAATAACTGGGACACCATTACATTACCTATAACCTAGTATATGAAATCAATAATGATACAATAGTTCCCTAGAAGATGGTGATTCTAAACTCAGAAGGATTTCACCAAAGACATCCCAGCACGTGACACTATTACAAGAACTAGTTATAAAATTTTTTATAAAATAGTATAATTCATGAATAATAGTTTATATAAAATCTACAATAAATTTAAATAAAAATAAATAAAAATAATTATAAATAATTTCTCAATTAATTTTGAAAACCAATAACCATATCAACACACCCCCTCGAAGCATTCCTAGGTGGCAATTTAATAATTTTGGGATGTAATTACTGAAACTATTATAAATAAAATTCCCCATGAATTTTTATTAAATGTATTATTATATACAATGGTTATATGAAATACATGAACATATTTTTTATTGTTATTACCATTGGATTTACATGAAGGTTATGGATCATTACCATTAATGAAATACTTGTTTAATAATAATCACATGTTTAGTATAAATATAGGGTTTTAAAAATATAATTTTAATTGAAAAAGGATGTTATAGACTCTACCTGCTGGATCACATCCTATAAATCCAGTTAATTATAGATTCTGAGGGACATTCAATTTTTGGGCTTTTCCCATAAAAAATAACAATTTGAGATCTAGTTTCTTATGTATGATAGGAAACATTTACTGTAGATGTTGAAGCTTATCGAGTTCACATCCCAAACCATGTTAGTCAAATCTCCCAAAAAATTCTCACCATCGCGAACCTACCCATAATGTGTTGTTGAGATTATTAATATGATACGTAACATGACCCTATGTATTTGATTATATATATTATTTTTTATAGAATAATGAACATATTTCCATCCTATTACTATTAATATATAAATAATTTTTATTTCCATTCAAAGAAACACAAATATTATTTTTGGTGAATATTCAAAAATCAACTAAGAGATCTCTTTTAATGAATTAATGGATTTTAAAATTTCTAATATATAAATAAAATAATATTGATCAATACATTTGAAAAATATAAATGTTCATATAATTTTTAGGATGTCAACATTAATTTTTATAATTGATAATAAAATCATACAGTCAAAAAAAACATGTCGTGTAAAATAAATGTCAAATAATTATTTAAAAAGTGAAAATTTATATATGAAAATATTATCTTGATAAAAAAATTCACAAATTAGTTCATGAGAAGAATTTTGTAGTGAATTTATCATAATTTTATGAGATAATCTATTTTTTGGGTAAAAAATTAAATACTGTAAAAATATACATTGTGTGTTATGACATGACAATAACACAAAATATTGTGAAATAAGTAATATAAATTGTATAAAAGACAAAGAATAATTTTTTTATTTTTAAATAATATAATTTTGTGTATATTTTATTTATTTTTTAAATCCATTATAGGTCATCCATGACTTATAAAATATTTTAGGATTTTAAAATCATCTCATAAAGAGAATGACTCACTTCAACATCACAATGAGTAATATTTTAATAATTTCATCCCCTATCATACCTAAATAATCAAAATCACTCACCACTAATATAAAACTTGGGAAAACCCATATTATTTTATGTGGAATTGAATATTTTGTTATGTAGAATCCAAAACTAAAATAATAAAGTAATGTCCCACTTTTCTTATATACAGTAAACCATGATCAAATGTTTAGTAACTAAAACTCATTTGATAATTTTTTAATCATTTCTAGAGACCCTTGAGTCCTCCAAATTGTTCCCAAATATATCTTATAGCCCCTACCAAGCATTTGTAGTCACACACTCAAGTATGACATCTCTTACACTGATATTTTAAGAACCACAATTTTTATGTTATCTCATTTTTAATTTTTATTTTACTGTGATAGGATATGGTATTAATTATTCCCCTTATTATCTATATGATTTTATAAAGTATGATATATTCCATCACTCTCATTAAGCCTCTCAATATCCTTTTTCTACACCTGTTACATTGCCTAAATTTTGTACTAATTATTTTCTCCATTTATGTTTCATCAAAAAATTGTTCCTTTTATTTTAAAATTTATAATAATAAGATTTGATTTCCCAATTCACTATTAATTAAATTTTTATTTAATAATTACTAGATACCCATTTATCTAACATAAATAAATAAAGAATTTTTCAGTAACACGGTTATAATTCCGAAATTTCTCGGTGATTTTCAGTTCAAAAAAAATTGAGCTGTGAATATTATACACATTATTCTACAATGATTATTCAATTTTAGGAACATATAAAAATTTAATGGGTATTTAAATGTATTAAATAAACAATAATTGGTCATGTAATAAGTTATTATGATGAATGAATACATATCATATGATCATTGGGGCACACAAAAGGATGAGAATTAAATTATTACAATGGGTGCTCCCTTATAGTGCTCTAATGAATTGAGTAATGTTTAATATCATGATTTTAAAGTTGGGAAACTGTTTTAACTAATTATATTATAGTGATTTTTCCACTATGATGTAATTTTTTGTATGTATGTTATGTTCATTATTATGTGTTTTATGTTATTGGAACATTTTCTATGTTTCCATTATGATTATCATGAACATAGGGACTCATTGTTCATGTTCATGATGTGGATTAAATAAGGATTTCTTATGAATTTTCCATTCCTTCATGTTTGGGGAGATTGTTGAATCAATAAGTTTTCCTTATGACTTTTCCATTTCATTTGTTTTAAAAATCACAACCACCTTATCTTAAGGAAGTTTTCATTTTACACTTTGTTTTACTTTCATATGGAAACATTTCCTTCCCCATGAACATTTGTCATTACAATGTTTTTCATAGTTCATTTTGTCTAAGTATAAAATTTGGTTTCATATTCAAATCCTCGGAATCTTATAATACATAGATATAGAGCATTCTGTTTTCAAGATATGAATTTAGGTTCCGAATTCTCCGAATTCAGACTCCGTACTCTTCTGAGTTCTGACTCCGAGTACTTTTAATTCAGACTCTGATGTCTTCTATGTTCTGACTCTGAGTTCTCTGAATTCAGACTCCAAATGCTTCTGAGTTCTGACTCTGAGTTCTCTGAATTAAGACCCAGAACACTAATGAGTTCTGAATCAGACTTCTCTGAATTAAGACTCCGAACTCTTATGAGTTATGACTCTGACTTCTCTGAATTTAGACTTTGAACTCTTCTTATTTCTAACTCCAAATTCAATAAATTCAGACATCGAACTCTTTTGAGTTCAGACTCCGAGTTATATGAATTCAGACTCCGAAATCTTCTGAGTTCAGACTCTGAATTCTCTGAAATCATATTTCAAACATTCTATGTTCAGGTTCCGAATTCTTGTGACTCCAGACATCAAAATTTCATAAAATTTAGACTCTATAATTCTATAGAATTCAGGTTCCTAATTCCATGGAAAACTGAATCCGAATATCCTTTTATTATTGACTTCAATTTTTTTTAGTAGACTCCAAACATTCATTTTTTGTTACTTTCCGAAAAAATAATTTTCTTAAGTAACCATATTTTTTCTTACGCATGTTTTGGTTATAAAACGATGTTGTGCATTCAGTTACTAACTAACATTTTCTTGGGTTACACATGTACAGGTTCCTCCAAAATTCAAGGAAAAATATGACTGTTTGAGGAGGGGGTCGACCATTGAAAATGTGCCTTCAAATAGGATCTCATTTTAATGAGTTAAAAAACAAACCATTCAATGACTCTAGAGATTACATGTTGAAGATATTTCTAGATTGAGACTCTAATTCCTAGTGATTACTGACTGTCTTGTTCATATTTGCTTCGTGCGACTCTAGATGTGGCTGAGTACATTCGAGGGCTTCTGGGGATGTGAAGACAGAGGTGCCGACTACCTTAATGATCGGGGAATTCCATGTTGAGGAAGACATATATACCGACTACCTTAAAGTTGAGGGCTTGTGGGGATAACAACACAGACTCTGATATTCATATCAAGGGCTTACCCTAGTGTGGGTAAGACAAACTTTGTTGAAAATATAAATGAAGGGACATTTATCTATGGTTGTTAGATACCCTTATCATTGGGTTAAAATATTTACTACTTGTTACATGTTTGTTTGTATTTTTTTCCAGAATTTTGATTATTTAGGAAACTATAACTGTATTATACATTCTTATACTTGTATAATCTGAATTATTAAGATTCTATACGCTTTAATTCTGAATCTTTATCTTTGTAAACTTTAGTTATGTTTCATTTCCGGAATCACATTTTTGGAATTGCATTCTTGGAATCACATTTTTAGAATCAAGAGAGTGTGTTGAACAAAGAGGTTTTGTGAATTACCCTTTCTAAATATGTTAAATAATACAAATCTTTCTAACCAACTTTAAAAGTTAAAAAGAATTTTTATATTATACAATTCACCCCCCCCCCCTCTTCTGTATTGAGCATCATTAGATAATACATACAGGATCATAATTCATTATTTCGATCCTACAATTGGTATCAGAGGAGGTATCTGTAATAATTATATTCACATATATGTTTTCCTTTCTTATGTTTTTTATTTGTCTATATTTTCTATGCTTAGGAATATATACCTTGTTTACAAACGTGTATTACTAAAAAGTTTTTGTGGAATGATTTTCAATTAGATGGGAGGAATCAATGTTGGTTACATTGAAAACCTAAATCATAATAGACCACATATTATTTATGGGAATGATTATGAATATTTGAGAGATCTCATGAATACATTCACTATCAATACTGGAGTAGAATGTTTTGTCATTCTTACTGGAGGATATAAAATCCCTTCACGGAAGTTAGAACTTTTACCAACCAAGAAAAGCATGAATATCAACTGAATTATAAGGTATAAAATACATTACATTGTTCCATGACTAGATATATATATATATATATATCCAAATTTCATCTTGGGAAATATAAAATTGTATTTGGAATAAGAATAAAGTGACACACTTTGGAACGTCCATATTTATTTAAACTAGAAGAGTCATGCTGAGAGCTGAATATCATGGTTTTTTCTTTCCTTATAGAAAATCCAAATGAAAGGTGCAATTAATATTTATAACTATTGTTAATAGTTTACAATATATTGATGAGAAAGGAATTGATAATGAATCTCTTGTGAGAAATATCATCGACATCATGCCCAATGAGTGGGAATCCAATAGAACAGCTATAGATGAAAATAAGAAGGTTACTCAGATTTTTCTTGATGAACTTTTAGGAACTCTTCTTCTACAAGAGTCTTGAATGAAAAAAGATGCCGATAATGTTAAGAATAAGAATGGTAATGGCAGTGTTGCTTTTACTACATCTTCAAATCATATAAAATCCAAGACTCCCGAGAGAGTTACAAGATCAATGTCTATGAAGGTTTTTATCCAATCTGAATCTTGTGGAATTGAATATTCAGAAAATGAGTTCGCAAATCTTGCTCGAAGTATGAACAAGATTTTTGGCTAAAATAACTTTCAATCTAGATACAATAATAATAAAAGTAAATATAATAATGAATCATAAGTCACAAGTTATGAATGCAAAAGAGCTGGAAATATAAGACCTGAATTCTATTTTCATAAAAAAAAGAAAAGATAAGAAAATAATTCTGAGAGAAATAGGAAGATGTACTACACAACCAAATCTAGGAATGTACTGAAAGCTAATGACACCTGGAGTTCCAGTGGTGGTGACTCATTAGATGAATTATCAGATTACGAATCTTCTTTATAGAAAAATATTGGTTTAATAGCTAGAATACCTATTGAAAATCATTGCTTAATGGCTAAGGTACACAGTACTAATTTTATGACCAATGTATATTTAAATTCTATTTTCAGTGATAGTAAATATTATAACAATTTTGATGAATAATCTTCTTAAAATGAAGATAATTCATTACCTACCTATAAAAAAGTTTCTAGGTTTGATACTCTCTTTGAGAATGATAATTCAAAACTTAAAAGAATCATGATATTGAAAATTCTAGAAATAATATCCTTAATAATGAAATATCAGATCATTCTAAGGATTTTGATAAGAAAATTTTTTATTTTAAATGTATTTCCAAAAATATTGAGAAAGTAAATTATGAGAAGGATAAACTTTCTATGAATCTATAAAATGTAATTTCAAAGAAAAATGTTTTCGAGCTTAACTCTAGCTCAATGGAAAATGTTTTAGAAGATAAAAACAAAATTATCAAACTAAAATAGGATATATTTTTCTTGAGGAATTGTTTATCAATCATTACATTACGTATGGATAATTTTGATAAGATGTATTCTCAAATCAGACCTCTAATGAATAATTTGGGTTTTGGTTATACAAGTTTAAAACCAATTTTTAGTAACAATTATTTTGTTTCCCAAAGGGCTCTGTTCTGTACTAAATGTCACTGTGGTGGGGATTGAGCAAAAAAAATTCATTAAGAAAAACCCAATCTTTAGAATTTCATAAATATTATTTTTCAAAGAATATTTGGATAACTACGATTTTACATTCTAAAATTCCCGGATCCAATAATGGTTGGGTTCCGAATGTCTAACATTCCTATTTTCAGGAAAATAAGGAAAGTACAAACATCAATACCTGGTACATGGATAGTGGATGTTCCCAGTACATGACTGGTAACAAATACTATTTTTAAAACATTGTTAGGATGAAAGTAGGAAAATTAACTTTCAGAGACAATGAAGAGGGAGAAATTATTGATATAGGTCACATCATTCTTCTTGGAAAATCATTGATTTCAAAAGTTTTATTTGTAAAGTGTATATAAATCTTCAATTTATCAGAACAAAATATCAACTTACGGATATTTCCACAAAATATTTAGCCTCATATAGATTTGAATACATTAAATGAAATTTAGGAATGATAATCATATGGTAATCTTCCTTGAAAACTTTCGGTTTAATCCAATATCATTACAGTAATAAACTCATTTTTCATAGGGTGAGTACATTTTCTTGTCATTTAGATCAAAATATTTCGTAATGGAAATTCTCATAGCCATTTTTTTCAAATTTTTCGTAATGGAAATTTTCATAGTCAGATTTTTCAGAATTTTTTATAATGGAAATTTTCATAGTAAGATTTTCTAAATATATTCATTTTTCTAAATAAATCTTCATCGGAAACATTTTTTAATGAATATTTTCGTACATAAAATTTTCGTAATAAAGATTTTTGTACATAACTTTTTCGTAATAGAGTTTTTTATAATCAAAATTGTCATAATCTAATGTTCTTCAAGAAGAGTCTTTCTCAATACGAATATTCTTCCTAGAAATTCAAAAGGTATCTTTCCTTTCCAAATTTTTCATAATCATCCTTTACGTTTGGGTATTTTCTTCTTGTTTTAAATTTTTTGGATTCAAGTTTCCCTAAATCCAAATGTTTTCTTTTAAATGTCAAAAGATCAGATTCTACAATGTTTTCCATTTGGATATCATATCTACTGTCAAATCTGATCAGAATGATTTTACGCTATTATATTGATTATGGAAGATAAATAGTCACTCCAAACACCTATATAAAGGAACCCTTATGGTTGTCCCACATATAATCTCAAGCTCTCGCATGTCTAAGTTCTTCCCTTCTAAATAAGCTCATTCCAGATTTTCAAGGGATTCTCATTTCCAAATGTCTATTAAAGAGTCTCCTCAAAAATACATGTCAACTGTCAAACAAATCATAGAGTGGAATGTCTATAGAGAATGTTTGCTGCATCTGAACTTCATTGCTATGTATGATTCAATTATCATGAAGAATATTGTATTGAATGGATGGGAGAGTGTTTTCATATCGAATCTAGGGGCTCATGATTTAGTATATCCAGACTTGTTAGTTGAATTTTATAAATAAGTCAGTTTTGTTAAGGAAGAAGGTAGAGAGAAGTTTTCAATCCTGAGCTATGGAAAGATGTATGCTATTTCATATACTAAAGAAGCTAATTTAGTTGGTATTTTATACGATGGGGAAGCTATGTTCTGTTCTCATATGTTTCCATATTTCAAGAAATGTTTTGTTAAAATAGGCTATGGAATTTCTTCGACTCTGTGATTTAAAGACTCCAAAGGTCACCCACTTGTCTACAAATCATTGGATTCTCAAATTATGGGTTAAGGGATTCAACATTCTGAGGAAAGGGGACAAGTAAACATTGAAGAAGAGTGAAATGAATATTTTTTATTTCTTGGTTAACCAAAGAAAGGTCAATATGGTTAATAATAATCTCATTCATATTTAGATTATTAAGAATGGAATCATGAATGCTCGGATAATCATTTATCCATCCATTCTATCTATGTTAATTGTTCTGTGCTTAGAATCTTTTAAAAATACTTGCATCTCAATTCCAAGGAATTGGAATGTCAAGTTAATCAGTGATGATACCTTGAAGGGGATGAACATTAGTTTTTCTATAGACTCTAGAGAATTTTTTGACTTACTAGAGGAAGAAGTTGAAGCTGTTCCGAAAAAAAAAGATGTGGATGAACCATCCAAAAATGGATGAAGGAAGAGGAAATTTAATGAAGTAGTACGCGAAAGAAAAACTGTTGAGCCCAAGGAATTCCAATTCGCACCTCCAAAACCTATGAAGAAAAAATCATATCGTGATGAGTTAGTAGCTAAGTGGGGGGAAGATAAAAGTAACAGGAAAGAATGGGAGCCCCTGTGTGGACTAGACCCTGCTGAAGAAAAATCTTTGAAGGAGAAGACAACTGAGTATCTAGAAATGGAAGAGAAAGAAAAGAAACTAAAGTAGAAAATGAATGAAGAAGAGATTATTCAATCCCTTCGGTGAGATACTGAGAAAGAATCTGAAAATATTCTGGTACCAGAGCCCTTCCTGGTAGAAGCTATACCAGAAAATCCATGGAAGAAATTTGTGACTCTGTAAAAAGTAAAATAAAATGAAGGTTAAGAAGAAGTAGAAATCAGTGGTGACACTGGAGAGTTGATTAAGAAATTATTATATTTTCTTAAGAAAGGAAGAGCATGTGAGAAGCTCTAAATCCGAAATTCTATTGCAGAATATTTTAAGATTGCTGCACATGGGAATGTTCAGAAAGAAGAAGTTGACAAGGCGGAAGAAGAATTGAATAAGCTATCTGAAGAAGAATGTTTTATTTATCATTTCATAAACCTAGAGGATGCTGAGGAAGGAGCCTAAAAATAAGATATAGAAGAAGATAAAATTGTTCAAATGTATGATAGTGAACATAAATCTCCGTATGAGGAAACAATTCTGAAAACATATAATAGTTAACTGGTGGTTGTTGATACACCAATTAAAGTTGTTGTGAAGAAGAAGTAAGATGGTGTATAATCAATGAGGAATGCTACTGAGTTGGAGGAATAGCCGTCACCAGGAAAAGTTTTAGATTCAGGGTCATCATCTATTGGACATGATTTCATTGTTCTTTCGCTAAACAAGCTTGTTGGGACCATTCTGATTTCTCCAAGCATAGACTCCAGATGGCAGATGATTCAACAGACAAAAAATCATAAATCGGATTCAGTATCCATGGTGAGGGATAACTGTGTCACGCTTGAGGCTGATTTAAATAATTTATTCATTAACTACGATTCCCACAAAAAGGACATGAAATAAAATGGTTGGCTTGTCAATGAAGACAGTTGAATATATGAGAGATCTAGATGAGTTCAAAATAGATTCATGAAGGCACTTGACATTGAGGATGGTATTATCAAGGATCTCACAAGCAGTTTTGAAGAGAAGCTGACTCTGGAATAGAAATCCCAGATTTAAGAAGTTAATGATCAGAATGGAATGTTGTATTCAGTTTCTCAAAGATAGAAGAGAGAATGAGATCTTCAGATTGAGATAGAAGAAAATATTGTCACATAGGAAGAAGTCTTGAAGGCTCAGGAAGAGGCTCTTAAGGCTCATGAAGATAGAATCAAATCCATAGGGAAGAATGCTAAGGATCAAGATCATATTCCCAAATGAGTTGTGGAAGATCACAAGGATCTAAAGAAGGTGAAGACAACAGTCACAAAGTTGATTCCCATGGAAAAGGAAGGATAATCTTGTATAAATCTAATCTTTTGATGTATTCCTTTCCTTTTATAAATTTCTTATATCATAATGAAATGAATGGTTTCTTTTCTTTTAGATGTGTTGTACTAGTATTTCGGGTACCATATTTACTTTTTCATTCCCTCAAATTCATTTTTGAAAATCACAAAAGGCGAGAAAGGAAAAATAATACTGAGTAAAGAAGAAATGTCCCTATGTAAGGGGGAGTTCATCTAAGGGGGGGTTTTCATTAAAATGATTTCTCTATTCAGGATAATGAAAAAATTCATTCCGAAAAACTAAAATAAGATCCATAGTGTTCCAAATCCTTAGGGGAAGTTAGTCGTATTCATCATTTCCCATGTGATAAGGGTGATAGCTTATTTATTCAAAGTCTAGTAAAATAATTTCAATTTCATTATATTCTTTTTCAAAAGGATGTTTGTGATTTCCAAAAAGGGGTAGATTTTTTAGGAAATAAGGTTTCCTTATGAATTTAACATTCCTTCAATTTTGGGAAGACTGTTGAGTCAATACGGTTTCCTTATGGATCTTTCATTCCTTCTTGTTTTGGAAATCGCAAACACCTTATATGAAGGAAAATATAATTTTACACTACGTTTTACTTTCATAAGGAAAACTTTCATTCTCTTGGGAAATTTATCATAACCATGTTTTTCATTGTTCATTTTTTCTATGTATAAAATTGGTTTTTTTTATTCAAAACCTCGGAATCATATAATACTTAGATATAGAGCATTCTGTTTTCAGGATTCGAAATCAGGTTCCGAACTATATGAATTCAAACTCCCAAATCTTTTGAGTTTTGACTCTTAGTTCTCTGAATTCAGACCCCGGACACTTCTGAGTTCTGCCTCCGAGTTCTCTGAATTCAGACTCCAAAATATTTTGAGTTCTGACTTTGAGTTCTCTGAATTCATACTCTGAAATCATATGTGTTATGACTACGAGTTCTCTAAATTAATACTCTGATCTATTCTGAGTTTAGACTTTGAATTCTCAAAATTTAGATTCCCAACATTCTAAATTCAGGTTCTGAATTCTTGTGAATCTAGATTCCAAATCTCCTTGAAATTATGACTCTAGAATTCTATAATATTCAGGTTCCAAATTTCGTGGAAACCAGAATCTAAATATCATTATATTATAGACTCTGAATTGTTTTTGGGTAGACTTCAAACATTCATTTTTTATTACATTATGAAAAATTAATTTTATTTGAGTAACAATATTATTTCTTAATCATGTTTTGGTTATAAAAATATGTTTTCCATTCAGTTACAAACTAACCATTTTTTGATTGACACGTGTACAGGTCCCTCCAAAATTCTTGGAAAAATATGACTATTGGAGGAGGGAGAAGACCATTGAGAATGTGCCTATAAATAGGAGATCATTGGAAATATATCAAAAAAACCTTTCTTTGACTCCAGAGATTACATGTTGAAGTGATTTCTAGAGAGAGACTCTCAGGCTTAGTGCATAGTGAACGTCTTGTTCAGATTTCCTTCCTGCAACTCTGAAAGTTGTTGAGTACATTCAAGAGCTTCCAGGGTTAGGATGAAAGAGGTGCCAACTACCTTAATGATCGAGGACTTCCTTGCTACGGAAGATAGAGGTGTCGACTACCTTGAAGTTGAGGGCTTGTGGGGATAGAAAGATAGACTCCGATCTTTATATCGAGGGCTTACCCAGGTGTGGGTAAGATAGAATTTATTGAAAGTATAAATCAAGGGACCTTTATCCAAGGTTGTAGGATACCCTTCTCTTTAGGTTAATAGATTTACTACTTATTACTTGTTTGTTTCTTGTTTTCCGCTGCATTTTGATTTTTGGAGAAAGTATATATGTCTTATACTTTCTTATACTTGTATACTCTAATTTATCAAGATTCGATTAGCCTTAAGGTAGAATCTTTACCTTCATAAACTTTTGTTAAGTTTCATTTCCTGAAACACATTTCCGGAATTGCATTCTCAGAATCAAATTTCTAGAATCAAGAAAGTGTTTAGAACTAAGAGGTTTTGTGAATTACCTTGTTTTACCATGTTAAACAATAGAAAGGTTTCTAAACAACATTAAAAGTTCTAATGAATTTTTAATATTTACAATTCACCCCCCTCTTTTGTATTGATCATCATTAGAAATTACATACAATATCTTCATTCATTATTTTGATCCTACACAAGATTCCAATATTATTTATTCTTTATTGATATAAATATTTTCTGAAATTTATTATCTACTTCATGTTATTTATTATTTAGAACAGTAATGTTATTTATTTCTCCCTCCATTCTTATTTATGTCCCATGGTTATCCCATGTTGTTTTTAGTTCGATGGGGTATTTGGAGAATGTTAATGATTTTTTCAAAAAAGATGTTATAAACCATATTTTATGTTCTCAGGTAATGTAACTACTTTCAAAATACTATATACATTTCTATAAACTAGGATGTATATTGTATAGTCATATGTAATTAATATATTATTTATGTGTAATAAAGATAGTGGTGGTTATCTTATGTATGATATGATAATTTAATATATATTTTTAGATGTGGATTAAAGAACACTAGAGAAATCCTTAGGGATAATACTAATTATAAGAAAACACACCTAATTATAGGTATGTATATATTAACTGTTATATCATGAACAGACATCCCTATATAGATACTACATGTCGACGTCGTTCTGGAATATATTTACATGAATTAACTACCCCTACAAGGTGTTTCGGGCCAGAAATAGGGTAACCTGGTACATAAAAATGGGCCTTACATCACACATGGATCGACAGTCCTAGTAAATATTCTTCAGTAAATTAAAATATCATTATGAATAATTATTACAGTAGAAAAAAATTCAAATACATATATATTTTAGGAAATAGATAACTTATAACATATATAGAATCCTATAAACTCATAAGTTAATGTGATTAATGTAATTTAAATGTTATTCATATAATCTCATTAGATTCCACTTAATGAGTTTAATATTTTAGATTAAATGACCATAATTGTGATTTTTCTCAATCCAATGGTTAGAAATGGGAGAATTTATGTAAAAAATCAATATGATATGATATGTGATGACTTCCTTAAAGAAATACCCCATTCAATGTGAACAAGAATCAAAAACATTGTCAGTAAGATTTCCCAAACCCCCTAATCAGTGATCAAGCTGAAGTCAAGAGCTTCATGTGACAAAGGCCTCCTACAATGAATTGATAATATAATCCCAACATCATGTAACAATGTATCAACACCATCGAGATGATCTTTCCAATCATTAATTGTTATGGGATAGAGAGGGTTTTAAATTATTTTATTATATGGTGGGAGAAGTTTATTAGTGGTTGAAATTGATCAATAATATAATTCCATGGGAAGATATTGAATGGATTGAGTGGAATGAATAATGTTATATGTTTTTTGAATAATATTTACATTGTACTCTAAAACATGAAATATAAAGGGATTTCCTCTTCCTTAATAAAAAATATTACAAATCTATTGAGGAATATGAGGAAAACATCGTATAACTTTCATGATTTTCATTAATATTTTTCGTTAGCTTTGAATGAAAGTTTGATATCATATTTTGTGGGATTAAACCCATTCTATGAATTTCATTCATGATTAGTGACTTTGATAGCTATGAACAAAATGTGATAAATTCCCATCAAAGTCGAAATGGATATCATAGATTACCAAGGGTATTATAGGGATATAAAGAGTAAAATGGAGTATAATTTTGGAACTACAATTTAGAAATATATTTTCTTCAATGATATATAAGAATATCATATGTAAAATGTGTAGAAAAAATACCCCTGGAATTGAATAAGGGGGGTGAAGAAATTCTTTAGGTGTGGGAAGGAAGACACCTAGCCAACAATTATCAATGGGAGAAACATGATAATGTGATGACGGAAAGTAATCCTCCAGTCAAACTTCATTGCATTGTTCATTTCTACAACTGAATAGAACCATGGATCTTTTCAAACCAGTGAACTATGCCAAGGGTTATAATAGGAAACCAACAAACTACAAGGAGGCAAGGGTGGTCTTTTGAAAACTCTACAATGGAAGTGAATCCCGACAAAAAAGTAGTGACATGAAGACAACTTATTAATTCCAGAAAATAAAATTTACATTATAATTATGAATCTAAAAATACCATTATATAATGAATTCTTAGTATGACTTTTTAATCACCACCACAAAGCATGAATGTAGAGATATAGATGAAAATAGAAAATGTGACATTTTTTGTATCCCTTGTAAATTTCTCCATCCCTCTCAAAATATGTGAGATGAAAATCCTAGAGAAAATTTTCATATGTACATTAGTTGAATTTGAAGAAATCATGTGAATTATTATTTTTCCCCTATATAGAGCCAACATAAATTTCCATGATAAGTAAATATGTCTCTATATGGAGAATCTACCCCCAATTCATTATAATTTCAAAGAGGGGGATGAAATTTTTTTAACACCATTATCTCAAGCTTGGATATTATACCCATATGAGAATCTATATCCAGATAAATTGATTTAATCTAATGAATGGGTCATCCTCAAATAAATTCCTGTTATTGTTGAATAAAATGATGTGTTTTTGGATGATTTTATGAACCATGAATTTCACTCATGTATGGATCCTTTAAATATTTCTATAAATCATTATTTCAAACATAATATGGATTCATAATGGGTTAGAAATAGTATTATGGGTGTATGGGGCCTATTTTGAGCATGGAACACATCTTTTTGGTGACACATGACTTCTCTCACTATTGGAATAACATTTTCCTAAAATTTTAGGTGGTCAATATTCAATCAAAATCATATCACACATTTGGAACATGACCATGTAACCTAACTGTGTGAGTGTCCCTTTTTCATAGGTACCCGAGCATGGTTTGTGATCAATTTTTCAAGTCATGCAGATAGACCGTACACATGCTATTTTATAGTTAAATTTTTCTGTTTTCCCTTAATTATCTCATTATGCCGCCTGTTCTTCCATAATAATAATTGTTTTATTTAGAAAAATTGATCTCATTTTTGATATTTATGAAGGACAAATCAAGGTACTAAAATATATTCATTTTCCGGGATCGGATCAAGATTTTTTTCATCATGATGGATGTGCAACAGTATGTACTCTAGTCTATTTGAACCTTTCTCCTTATCTCTTTCTCTCAACCATGTTATTGAGTTGTGAGTGTTTTTATATTTCCAATATATACTCTAATTATAGCCAAATTAATGTCAAATACCAGAGGAGGATAGTTTTAAAATTCTAAGTTTGGTTTTCTATAACTCATCCCACAAGATCATTGGTTTTAGAATTATTGTGTGGGTCACATAGATTCCATCAAGAACTATTTATTGAATTAATATTCCATTCATATAATATTATGAACTGTATAGATATTCGATTTCTATATATGTGATTTATTATAGGTGGATACACCCAAAAATCTATCCATATTATTTAGGATGTTATTATAAAATTGGATTTTTAGTATTTATCATGTTTTACCCACATTTTGGGTGTGACATTGCTTGAATATTGTAAGAGAAAGATATTATATAATAAATTGGTTGATTTATCTCCTGAATTTAAAAATGTAAAGTACCATGTATGCTCACCACATGAGCCACCTAATGTAACCGCTTCAATTGATAAATAAATGTGAAATGAAAATTAGAAGGCATATAAAGTAAATGATTTGACCAGATTAATTGTGAATGAATAACAGGTTTCGTATCCATATAACTCTTTATGACATTAATGAAGTTTAGAGGAATGAACTTTAATTATTGAATATGATTCAAATTAAATTAATAATTTTTTCATTCTATATATCCTCTTTTAA
Organism: Viscum album; assembly: GCA_963277665.1. Taxonomy (NCBI): domain Eukaryota; kingdom Viridiplantae; phylum Streptophyta; class Magnoliopsida; order Santalales; family Viscaceae; genus Viscum; species Viscum album. The sequence goes on from OY728146.1 coordinate 394,868,592, forward strand.
CAAATGAAATCAATTGTTGGATAAAATGGACAGATTGATTAATTGTGGCATGATTTAAAATTATGCACGGTAATAGAACATATCACACTTATGAAATCAATGGATTTAACCAAATGAAATATTACAAGACATAATAATCAAATAAGAATGTCCTGACTCTATATCACAATGAATTCTTTTCAGGGAATCCCTTGAGCACTCAAGAACCCTATTCTGACACCAGGATATTACTTTCTTAGGATGGGACCCACCTAGATCATGATCCTAGTTTATTCCTTGGATTCTTTGTATGACATCATATGTTAATATTAATATCATTAATGGATTCCTTTTAATACACTCCTTGGATCCTTCATTGACAAATAGGTTCCAAGGGTACATTACACAATGTCCTATCATTACATAGACACTTATTACAATGGAAGAACTCCATGTACATGGTAGGAATCCCATTTTGGATTTACATGGACTATGATATTTGGATTACACTATTCCGCCATGTGAGGCAAAAAAATTTACTATGTTAGAGAACATTGAGGTCATCATTTCCTTTGTTGTTACAATTGAACATAATTAATAAATGTTATTACATATTGACATGCCTCACTTGGAACCTCAATATTTGTTAACATGTGACCTATTTATAATTATAGTAGTAATAAATTGATGGACTATTTTTTCAGATGTTTTCCAAGGGATGAAGTAAGTACATGGGTATTTAGTTACATTGTTCTATTCTACATCATATATTCATGGTTACACACTTTTCAATTCCCACTAAACATTCTGGATAACATAGACAATGTTGTTGGTTTCCCACATAGATTTATCTCACACCCTCTCTAGGTGTGGTTTGGTAACCCGAGTAGATTGCACAGTTGCAAGTGAGGAAAAAGGAAAACATACATCATCAAACTCTTTTTTTTTCTTGTTGTTTGGTATAGATCTTAGTAGTAGATGACCAAGTCAGATATCTAGATTCTTAGGGTACTCATTTATTTCGTTTATAAATATGTGGAACATGTTATGAAGGTTATCTAGTATCCATGTTTTCATGTGTTCTAGTGACATGAAGTGTCACTAGTTTTTGAATGCTATTACAGTTGTTTCAGTCCTTGTTATTTTTGAATCTATTTTCCCTTGTGAATCTTGTTCACTTATATTTCATATGCTATTTAACTCTATTTATATTCATATTTTTGTTATAATTTGGTAATGATAGTGTCGTCCTCCCATAAGAACACCATTTGCCCTCTCTAATAGTCAACAACCTCTTGTGTTCAAGGAGATGCAAATGAGACCATTTGGTTAACCGTGCTTGGGGAACCTATTAAGTGGCCTCTGATTCTGGGACATAGAAACGTGGTATCAATGGAGGTTCTATTCATTCATTACCACTTCATGACAATTGATTGGAGATTAGGAACTCTTGGGACTTAGTCATAAGCATTTCATGAGTGTCACGAACCCTGGTTCAGTTTAAAATCCATGTTACCCAAAATATAATTTTTTATTCCCCCTTTTCAGATTACAGTTGATATTGTTTCAGTATTGAAGGATGAACATGTGGTGAGGAGTTGTTTATTGTTATTATGATTGAGTATTTTCATTCATCCCTGGCTAGATGATATGAGATCATGGATAATTATTACATACATCATTATAAACACCTATAATTCACATTTCATGCATATATCCATTCTATATAGGTTCATTCCACTATCTAAATTGGTTGATATGCATGTGATTGTTGAGTTATGTTGTGATAGTTAGGAAATTTTTATATTAATCTTGGTTGTGATTGAGTGCGTTCAATTTTCAATTCATGAGGTGTATGGTGCTTCATGGTTAGGAATGAGTAATTACCTTAATCATTACATTTTGTTATAAATAAATAGGTATCATTTCTAGTGAAAAAGTGTATGGGAAATGAATCATGAGAAATAGATATCCATTGTAAATAAAATCATGACATCTAAAATGAAATTGTGGAACATCCTTATCCCACCATGTAATGTTTATAAAAGGTAAAGTAGTGAACATGGTAATTATATGTAAAATAAAATGAATATTTTTAAAGAGAACATATTTATACCAAGCCGTCCAAGCTAGTAGTTAAGGAAGCATTCCTTGGGTAGTCAGTTTTATTACATTATGATTCTGTAAGTGATTCTTTATTTCCAATTATGCTTATTCTAAGGTCTTTTCTTGGAATTTGTAAACAATTGTCTCTATAAAGTCCTCATATTGTATGACAAGAGGATGGTAGTAAAAATTCTCCAGACATGGTGGGACCTGAGACAGCAGTATTACCTCTATGATTTCCACATGCGGCCCCACCAGTTTTACCTAATCAAGGAATTAATGCCCATGTTTTTTATATTTTCCAACATTTGGTGATTTCTATGCATGGTTCTCCAAATAGTGTTACTATGATGGATGATCTGAATCATGAGTTCATGTATAAGTCTCCACTTTCTTTCTCAAGGGATGGAGGTACACATGCTACTGGTTCTTGTCTATAAGAAATCCTATATATATTTGAGCATTTTAAAACATCAATATTGTATAGAGTCAGTCATTCTATATACATGTTTCTCGATTTGAACAAGTTCTTGTGAAATGTGAATATATAGGCTGGTCATCATTAGGGCATATTATAGGTTTATTTACAGACTGCATTCTATGATTTGTTATTTCTTCATATACAGAGATCCAACATAGCCAATGATTTCATGCATCATGAGAAATGATCAATGTTATCAATGAATTATTCTATTCATTTAATGGAGTTTCAGAACTTTTCATTGCATATAGATAGTGAAAATCTTTCATGTGCTAGATTATTTTATGATCAGCTTGTGTATTCCATTCCTATGTTGGTGAATGTATTTCACATGACCACTTTTTCTGAGATAGTATTTCTAGATCTTATCACTGAGTATAACTAGTGGGATCAAAATAATACCCCGTATAGAAGATTAGTATCATGTCTAGACTGTAGTTCTTCTTTTGGTAGGAAATGATCTCTCGAGGTTTCTATTTAGGGGAGTGACAATCAGAGTTCCAGTTTCGATATCTCAACTGTGTTTCATCACTGTGGACTCCATGTTGGTGTATTATCACTATCACAGATATCATGAAAAACATATTGATATCATTATGATTACACTAATAGAGCCTCAAATTTATTCCATGCTTGCTATGTGAAACTATTAGATTTAATATGATCACATATTGGTTATATAATATCAAAATTATGTGTATCAGTTGACCCATAATAAGTTAGTAGTGTAGTTTTCTTAGAGTAGACCATGAACGTTTTTGACATATTTAATATCTTGGGGGATGGATTGATATTACAAGAATTTCATACAGCGATTCTCACATCATTATTCAACTATTACATGTCATACAATGAAGGTTTTTATGTTCATATGGTCATAATCATGTGAGAGATAATTTTAGAAGCTGAAAGGGATTCTTTTATCATCACCTTCTAAATCCCGGAGTAAGTTATATTATCTTCTACGATGCCTCAGGAATCATCCTTGGAGATTTGATGATGCAATATGATAGAATAATTTTGTTTGGATATCTACAATTTTGGCCTCATGAGAGAAATCAATTGATTCACAACCATAATATAGCATCAGTTTTCGATGCCTTGCGTTTCAAGAGAAACAATATTTTGTGTGATCACATTGTGTTCAACAATAACCACAAAATCCAAAAATATATATTTTCCCATCATAAATTGAACCATATATAGAGAAGAAGGGTCAAATATAGAGAATCATTTTATTTTGAGCAATCCTATATGTCAGGTAATGGTAATGTGGTTGCAGGTGAACCGTGTTGGAAAACTAAGGCACAAGTCGTATAGGAAGACAATGATGAATGGAATTTAGTGGCCCATTTCTCTGAGTTTCATATAGAATATCATGATATTAACGAGTGTTCTTACCTCCCTTACATGATTTTTTCTTCTTCCCACATTGATATGGTGAATATTAGACAATTTTTATATCATGAGTGCATGGTTCTCTATGAGAGTATATCATGAGATAACTAGCTTACAGATTGGTCTGGCTACCCAAACTATGTCATGTATATTCATGGAAATTTTTCTATTCGTAAAAACATGATTGAGGAGCTAATGAAAGAGTCTTAGGCTTGATAACAGGATGTTCATCTTGGAATCTACATGAAGAATAATGATATCGTACTCTAGTAATTGGGGCCTCAGATGAATCTTTATATAGTTGGCCTTATTACTAGGTGCTCCACATGTCGTCCTGTGAAGATAGATAATTAGAGACACATTGTCTTGTTAAAGCCACATCTAGTCCTAGAATTAAAATGAGAAGAAGTTTATTTGTAATTTTTTGTTAGTTTACCAAGGTCACCAAGTGTTAGTGACGATGTACGTGTAGTAATTGAGGGACTGAAGACTTTATCCCACTTCATTATTATATGGGGTACTTTCCCTAACAATGTGATGGAAATACTGAATTCGTGGGAAATCATATTACTAAATTTGGTCTCTTATACTATTATTTAGGATAGATATTCTAGTATCACATCATGGTTCTAGTAAGAAATTCAGAAGGCTGTGTAAAGACATGTTCTTCTATGCACAACATTTCCCCCTCGGATTGATGGACAATCAGATCATACAGTAATGGTACTAGAGGATATGATCTAAGGATGAATCCTTGAATTCCGTGGTTTTTGGAAAAAACATATCCCACTTTCTTAGTTGATCTATAATAACATCGTCCATGTGAAAATTCAGATCGGTCCTTTCGAGTCCTTATATAGTAGGCCATGCTTCTCACCATTATTCTAGCTAGAGGGAGTTGAGGTAGCCGTTCATGATCCTCATCTCATTCAAGATAGACCAGATTTGGTTTATCTATTTATAAAGCTTATGATAACTACCCAGTATATTCAAAAATGTTATGTCGATCCCCATTGATGACCTAAAGCATTCATAGTTAGGTATCATCTTTTCTTTTTGGTACAACCTAAGCTAGGGAATAGATTGTTGCATAAGAAAGGGAAGTTTTCGAGTCATTACATAGTTCCCTTTAATACCCTATAATGAGTCAGGATGGTAGCCTATCAACTAGTACTACCTCAAAGGTATCATGGCATGCACAACATCTTCCATAATTCATAGATTTGATAGTATAATGATGAACCATTGTAACAACCCGAATATTTGAATAACATTTGATTCCTATGTTTGGGTTTTATTTCATTTTATACTCCACAAAACAATATCCTTCAATTAATGTAGTGATACTATTGGGTTTTGACTGTTATATGACCATTGGTCAATATGACCATTTGAAACTAAACTCATACAGTATCATTTATTGTTTATAAATACAAGTGATGTTTTCTAATTAATATAGAATGATGAGTTGATGGCTTCATCATGTAGACTTGGGCCGTAGAAATCCCATCTGTCTGAGCGTGGGAAGGAGGCATCATCTCTGTGTTATTCACTAGACCACGCCCAAGACGAACTCCATCATGTGAAGCATGAACTAAATACCCTAAGGGAGATGTACCCGCTCATAGAAATCACCACTCATGAAAATGATGTTTGAGCCTCCATGATATTTTATCACCATAGCACACCTTACACTTATGTCCTATGCAGCTGTTATGAGGGGATATGTAACGAGGCCTTAAATACTTTTTTTAATCCCTTGGAATAAATTAAATTGATATTTTTTATTATGGTAAAATTTGATAATTTAAAATGTCCGGATAAATATTAGATGAATATTATTAATAAATTTTTGATATGGGTTTAAAAATATTCATATAAATTTAAAATAATTAATAATGTGAAATGATATTCAAAATATTGTCTTCTTTAGTTGTGAGCAGTAAGAAATATAGAGTCTAATAAGTTCAACTTGATTATTAGTAAATAGTAAAGTATGAATAGTGACATACAGTTATGTATAGTATTGAATAGTAAATCGGCCAAACAAATAGAAGCTTCACCCATGAATGCATAAATACAAATTTGGCGTCATAAAAGGGAAAAATATGGTCATAGTATATGTTTTGTTATTTTTGTGTGTCATAAAAATTTGATTCACCATTTTATAATTAATTTAATAATTCAAAATAAAAATGTATTTTCCTAAAATGTAATTATAAATTGTTAATTTGTTTACATATTCATATTTGATAATTTTATAGGACCTTGATTACTTTTTCATGGTGTTAGAAAAGAGGTTATAGTTTTAGAGTTTGGTTAATAAATAAGGATTTTATCTAGAAATTAAATAAAAAATATATTGAAAGTAATTTTCATAAAATGGAGTTCTTTTTTGAATTCAGAGAATCCATATAAGGTTATGTTGAAATTATGTGATTTGTATATCTATTTTTTTCGGTGAATTATGAAAATACAGTTTTGAGTTTTGGGTGTTTAATGACATCATTAATGATGTATTGATTATTTAATAATGATTTAGTCATTACGGTCGACTTGTGAAAATTTTGATATTCTATGAGGTGTCCCAAGTACCCAATACCATGGAAAATCCCATGGTATAGCAAATACCACTAATGAGGTGTCCATTGGAAGTTAATTAAATATTCCTTCAATTTTAATGTATATAATAATCCATAAACTCATTTATTTCATTCCAAAATCATATTAAACAAATATCTGGTCTTTTTACCTCCCAATGAGTTTTCGAAAGGTGTCCTCATGCCCCTAAGGACACAACATTAGAGCTTTCAAATTCACTCTTCAAGGTAAGTGAACCATCTACAAACCTCTTTTTGTCACAACTTCTTTTAAGTTATGTCTTCCAGATTCCACATTCTTTTGTGGGGGTATGTTCTTATATATTCTTATTATTTTACATTTCATGTCCAAATTGTGAGAGACCCTTTATTATTTCATCAATTTATTTTCTTAATTTTTAAGTGAATCCAGTTGGATGTTGAAGTTTCGTTAAAAAGTCTCATTTTCTAATTTATTTCAAGTTTCCCATTCATGTGGGGTTTTATTCCACTCAATGATCTTATTTCATTTTATTCTACACCTATATATTAAATGATTCATTTATTTATGGGAGACCTTAGTCCCCTCTATTTTTATTGATTTCAAAAACCATGTTATATACTCGTTAGGCTGAAAATTTTTCCTCAAAATATATCACTCTTTTTCTCAAAACATTTTGTTGTTTTATTTATCTAAATATTATAATATATATTAATTTCTCATGGTATTCATCAAGACATAAAATTTGTCTATTTGATTCATTACTTTACATACATGTAACCCTATTTCCTTTTCCATGGTTTATCAAATATATAAATATCATGTTTCATTGAACTTTTAAAAAGTCACGGTTTTGAAGTGAAACCCATTACTTTTACTCTCTATGGGTTATTTATGAAATAATTGATTAGGATTTATGTATCTAAAATTAAAGTAATGAAATATTATGGGTTCACCCTAATGGAACTCTAATGCATTGGGAAATGAATTTAATCTCTAGAGATGATAAGTTTCATGATACCTTGGTGAATAACCATGGTCAATTTTATGACACCATGGGGATGATCTATGATGATAAGTTCATGAATGTATAAATTCAATGTTATAACCAAAAATTCCTATTATGGTTTAGGTTAATTTCATTAGAAAATTTCTCTACTTCTATTGATCATATCGTTATGATTTTCATATTGTTCTTACTGATATCATAAGTAAACTGATTCCATTGCATTCCTTACTAGGGTTTCTGCTCACTATTTCTTCTAATGTGTGTCTCCAGGTTATGAGATGCTGTAGTTGTACCTAGGATGATCTTTTTAAGAGTCTTTTCATGGGAATTTAAAATAGTGTTTTATGTTATCATGTATATTTTACATCACATCCATGACATTATACTTTAAAGTCACTCTGTTTGTAAAATGTAATGAAAAGGTATGTTAAAAAAGAAGGATTCCATAGTCGGTATCAAAGGAATGTTTAGTTATTTATGGAAATTAGTATATTAAAAAATTAATAATAACACTATAAAAATTATTAATTATAGGAATAATTCCTTGTATATTGGTGGGTATTGAGTAAGTGTTTTACCAAGAAAATACATCCATGTCTGGATATGAGCAAGTAGAGGTGGCTATGGAAGAAATGTACCTAAGAGTTGAATCTATAACAAGGAGTTTCAGGCTTGACCTAGGGTTTCCAAGTACACAATAATGGGACTTTCTATAGTTTTGGTTACGACACTCATGTGGGATATGTTTGGATTATCATAAGCTTTATATGATTCATTTTGAATGATTTATAGAGAAATATAACTATTTAAAGCATTATGTTTTGAGACGTAAAATAATTTATAGTAAAATGATTGATAAATGTAATAATCTTCTCACTAATGTTTTATTCTTTTAGAATATGTTGAGTAGTATGAGGAACCGTTCAAATGGAGACCGCAATGGACCATTCACTGAAGACCCTCTGATGGAAGCCTTAATGTAAAATTTTGTGTGAATGATGAACCAACTGAATCATGTTATGGTAAATAACTAGAAACTAACTAAGATAAAAATCTCTCTACAAAGGTAACAAAATTATGTTGAATCATTTAAGCTTCAATTACCACAAAACTTCAGTGGATCAACCAACCCATTGATTGATGAATAGTGGATCAGCTCTATAGAGGAGATATTTTCCTTTCTCCATTGTTCTGAACAAGAGAAGGTTACCTTGGTTGTTTATCGCTTAGTGGGAGAAGTTGATTAGTTGTGGGAACTGATTTAAAAAAGAAGGACATTAGTGTAAGTTGAATCTATGGAGTGGGAAGAGTTTAGAGGGAAATTCCTCCACATGTATATCCCTCTATCGATGAGAACAAGAATGGAGAAGGTGTTTCTCAAAATGAAGTAGATGGAGAATCAATCTTTGGGAAGCTACGAGTTGAACTTCGCAAGGCTTTCAAATTACACCTCTATCTTTGTCATGGATCCAAATGGTATGGTTGATAGATTCATTGGTGGATAGAGACCTCATCCAAAAAATAATCTATCCAACCGAGATTATGATAGCTGTGATGAGATCATGCGATGTTTAATGAAATTCTAACAACAGTTTGGTGAGACACAATGGCCCCAAAATTTAAAATACAATAAGAGATAAATGGAGCCATGAATAATAAGGAGCATCTATCGGGGAAGAGGAGGCAATAGTGTACAACATCGCATATGTAATAAATGTGTAAAGAAACATTCCATGACATTCCTTCTCAGGAGTGGGAAGTGCTAAAATTGCAATAGATTGGTCCACAATGCATGAAAATATTGTAGTGAGGTGAATCCACTACTTCCCATCACTAACGACAAGGGGATAATGATGCATTCCCTACAAGATGTCCAATGATATATGTGTTGATAACATGGGTACTTTTCCAATCACTATCCATATCCAAGGGTAGTGAAGGGGAATCACAATCAGCCTCAGCAATGGACAAATGAACAATGTCATACTTTTTAAATCACTAAGGCTTAATTTGAAGTGCCAAATGATGTAGTGGATGGTACTCCTGTAGATCTATAAAGTCTATTAAGTACATTGATTGATTCTTGTTATACGCATTCCTTTATTTTCTCCATGTTTGCAACGAATTTAGAATCGTCCCCCGATTTTCTAAAAGTAGAATTATCAGTAAAGACTCTTAGTGGTATTATACAGGAATATTAAGTGTTTAGAATATCAAGTACTTACTATAGTTAGCACAATTTTATCACAAATCTTGCAGTCATTCCCATACTCAAATTCGACATTATAGTATGGATAGACTTGCTCTCATATTATATTTATATGATCAAAGGTAGATTCAAGGAAATCTCAATAGTCTAGACTGGAAAACATAAAGGAATCTTTGAAGGGGAGATATCTCAACCTGATCATTGTCTAGAAGAACCTCCAATATCTTTCTTTATGGAGTTTATCAGTGAATAGGAAGAAAGAAATGACACTTTAAGGAGAGAAAAGGTCCCTATAGTCTAGAAATACGTTGATGTACTTTTTGAGGAGTTACATTGACCTCCCCCCTAAAGAGAGGTTCAGTTATCCATTGAAATCGCACATGGATGACATCTAATATCAATGGACCCGTATAGGATGGAAAATGTGGAGATAGGGGAGTTAATGAAACAAATCTAAGATCATTTGGAGAAGGGTTTTATCTAACTGATTGTGTCTACTTGGGGATCACCGGTTCTCTTTGTGAAGATGATGGATAGATCGATATGGATATGCATAGATTATAGAGAACTGAATGGGATCATAGTGGAGAACATATACCCTATTCCGAGAAATGATGACTTATTTGAGAAAAATCAAGGGGCTCAATTATTTTCTAAGATTGATCATCAATATTGTTATCATCAACATTGGGTAATAAAAGAATATATTCCCAAAAATACCTTTCAATCAATATATTGTCAATATGAGTTTGTTTTTATGCCTTTCAGACTGGATAATGCTTCTTCTATTTTTATGGATTTGATGAAAACATTCTTTAAGGACTACCTTAATAACATTGTAGTAGTTTCTATTAATCATATTCTGATATATTCTGAAATTCACAAGGAGCATGAAGATCATCTAAGGTTTATTTTGAAAACTCTCTAGAAGGAGTGGTTTTTTTCGAGATTTTCAAAATATATGAATTTTGGTTATAGAAAGTTTCTTTTTTGGGGAACATTTTTACCAACGAAGGAATCATAGTTGACCCTATAATGAAAAATGTTTTAAAAGAGTGGACTCAACCTACAACAATAACTGAGATTTGTAGTATCCTCATATTATCAGGATATTACATGAAGTTTGTGAAAAAAATTTCATGACATTCTAATCCATTAACAATGTTAACTTGAAAAGGGGTCAGGTTCATCTGGACAAAGGTGTGTGAGAACGGTTTCCAAGAGATGAACAAGAAATTGGTTACTACAGCCATGTTATCTCTGCCATTAAGTGGAGAAGGATTTTTTATTTTTAGTGATGCATCTCTAAATGGGATTGGGTGAGTCCTCATGCAAAATGACAATGCCAATATTTATGCACCTCAACAGTTGATGAATCATGAGAAGAACTATCCTATGCATGATTAGGAGATGTCTACGGTCATTTTTATCACAATGATATGGAGCCACTATATTTATGGGGATAAATATGATATATACATAGACCATCGTTGTTTTATTTATATTTTCACACAAAATAAAGTGACCATATGATAGAGGAGATTGTTGTTACCTCAAAAAGACTATGATTGTTCAATTCAATATCATCATGGAAGGGAAAATAAATTCTCTAATTCATTAAGCAGGGAGGACCCTATTGTTCTTTCCATGGTGATTATTCTAAGAGATCATTTGATCAATGAACATGTAAAGTTAACATGGGAATAATTAGGGAAGGTACAACATCCACACTAACCCAATTGATTTTCAACACTCATTACAAAATAAGGTCAAGAAATCTCAGAAATAATATTCTTTTTTATAGAAGATGTTTGAGGCTATAAAGGATGGAATGTTTCCTGAGTTCAATATTGTTCAAGAATCTGTACTAAAATTTCATACAAGACTATGTATTCTATCTATTCTAGAAATAAAGAATAAGCTGATTGATGAATCTCGTAGCTATACATTCTATCTATATCATGAATGCACAAAAATATATAGGGACCTTAGTGATCATTATTGGTCTGATATTATGAAGATTGATACGGGTGACTACACTTCGTGGTGCCTAGTATGCCAGCATGTGAAGTCAGAGCAACAACTTTCTGAAGGGGTATTGCAACCACTGAACATCCTGGCATGGAAGCAGGATAATATCAATATGGACTTAGTTAATTTTCCCCAATAAGTTAGAAGGAAACATTGTGACATGGGTTATTGTGGACTGCCTCACCATGACATCCCATTTTGTTTCCATTCGGGAAGATTTATCTCTTGATAAACATGATAGGATTAACATAAAGGAAGTGGTAAGGAAGCATAGAGTTCCACTTTCTATCGTATGTAATCATGATCCAAGGATTACATCAAAATTATGGATTTTTCTTTAACATATTCTAAGCATTGAACTGAATTTTAGTATGACCTATCACCCCCAAACTGATGGCCAATCTGAATGGACTATTCAAACAATTTAGGATATGTTGAGAACATGCTCAATAAAATTTAATGATGTATGGTATCAATATCTCCCTTTAGTGGTGTTCTATTAGAACAAAATCTTCCACTCTTGCATTTAAAAGAAACCCTATGAAGCCTTATATGGTAAGCGATGTAACACTCCACTTGTTGGAATGAAGTTAGTGAGAGAAGGATTCATGGGAATGTTCTTGTGCAAGTGATGACAGAAAAATTCCATGCCATCCTGCAACACAAAAAGGCTGCTCAGAGGTGGCGACAGAGCTATGCCGACAACCATTGAAGGGACATAGAGATTGATGTAGGTGACAAATTCATTCTTCAAATTTCCCATTGGAAGAGAGTCATGAGGTTTGTGGTGAATGTGAAACTCAGCCCTGGGTACATTAGCCCCAATTAATTCCTTGATCGTGTAGGAGTAGTGTCATATCGATCTTCAATTCATTCAAATATAGAACATGTTCATGATGTATTCCATGTATCCCTTTTGAAAAATTAAATTCCTGACCCTTCACATGTACAAAATCTAGAGATGGTATAACTGGAACATGACCTCTCTTATGAGAATAAGCGGTTGGAGATCATGGATTATAGAGACATGGTTCAATTCAACAAGACTACCAACATTGTTGAGGTGTTTTAGAGGAACCAAAAATGCGAATAAGCCTTGTGGGAACCAAAGGACTCTATAAGGCTAAAGTACCCAAAACTTTTCTCTTTATTGGGTATGATATAAAATTTCAGGGATTAAATTTCGTAAGGGGGGAAGAATGTAATGACCAATACTTTTGAATAATATTTCCTTCCTATGTTTTTGTGTTATTGAATTTTATAGTCTTCCAAACTATATCCATAAATTAATGAAGTGATACTGTAGGGTTTTAACATTTATATGACTATTGGAAAGTACTACCATTGGAAACTAAACTCTTAGCATTACAATCATTGTTTATAAATTCTAGTGACCATGGTTAATTAATACAGAAATAAGAGTCAGTGGCATCATCCAGTAGACTCAGGCCATATGATTCCCATCTATCATATCTTGAGAAGGAGGTAGCATCTTAGGGCTTTTCTCTAGGCCAAGCCCTAGTAGAACTCCAACATGTGAAGCTTGAATGGAATTACCTACGAGAGAAGTTAAAGCTGATAGAAATCACATCTTGGGAAATGTTCTCTAAGTCGCCCCATGATTCTCTCACCATATCACACCTTATACTTAGGTCCAATGCAGGTGTTATAAGGGGATATGTATCGATGCCATAAATACTATTTGTAATCCCCTGGTATAAATATTAATAATATTTCTTATTATGGTAAAATATATGAATTTAAAATGTTCGGATAAATATAGTATAATTATTATTGATGAATTTTGGAAAAGAGAATATTTTAAATTATTCATGTAATTATTAATAAATTAATAATTTGGGACTATTTTTAAAAATGGCCTTCTACAGTTGTGACCAGTAAAAATGTAGAGTCAAATTAGATCCACGTGATTTTTAATATATATTAATGTATGAATAGTATCATATTCTTCTTAATTGTAATGAATAGTAAAACATCCAGAAAAAGACACTTCATGCATGAATTCATAAATACAATTTAGACATCATAAAGGTGAAAAAACATTCCTAGTATAATTTTTGATATTTTGTGGGACATAAATATTTTTTCAACAATTTTATAATTAATTTTATAATTTAAAAAGAATAATTATTTTCATATAATGTAATCATAAATTGTTACTTTACTTTATTAGGGTTATACGATAATTTTATGACACCTTTATTACCATTTCAAGGTATTAAAAAATAAGTTATAATTTTAGTGTGGTTTTTTTGAATAAATACTGAATTTATTTTTAAATTAAATATAAAATATATAGATTATTATTTTTTAAAAATATGGGACTTTTTTGAATTCATAGAATCGATATTATGATAGGGTGAATTTATGAGATTTTTATAAAATGTTCTATTTTTTGGTGCAGAGTGAAAGTACAGTTTTGAGTTTCGAGTGTTTAATGACATAATTAATGATGTAATAATGATGTAACCATTCAAGTAGACTTGGGAATATTAAGATATTTTATAATCTATCCCATGTGGCTCATACCATTGGAAAAAACCCAGGGAAAGCCCATTGTTTTTCAAATATCGCCGATGAAGTGTCCCTTGGAAATTTATTAGATATTCCCTCACTTTTCCTATAAATACAAATACATTCCATCATTCATTTCCTTCCAAAATAATTCTTAATGAATATCATGTCTCTATACCTCCCATGTAGTCCTACCAGGGATCCATCAAGCCCCCACATTCCTAACCATCGAGCTTTCAATGACACTCTTTAAGGTAAATGAACCTTCCACCCTCCTCTTTTAGTCATGATTTCCTTTATCTTATGTCTTCCAGTATCAATATTCTTATGAAGGAATATGGTATTATAGATTCTTATTAAATTGAACTTCCTGTCCAAATTATTAGACACCCTTCCTTGTTTCATCAATTTATTTTCTTATATTTTATGTGACTACGTTAGGCTACCAAATTTTCGTAAAGGAAATCACATTTTCTCTTTTCTTTCACGTTTATTATTTATTTGGTATGTCATTCCACACCATGATCTTCTATATATTTATTTTCTACCTACATTAAAAATTATTTATTTATTGATGGGATACCCTTGTACCCTCTCTTTCTATGTTTTCCCAAAACCTTGTTATATAGTCGTTATGTTGCATTAATTTTGTCGCAAAATATATATCTCGTTTTCTCAAGAAATTATAATGTTCTATTTATACGAATACCCAAATATATTTTTATTTTAAAAGATATTCATCAAGACATTAAATTGATATATTTGATTCAATAATTGACAAACAACAAACTCTCTTTCATTTTCCAAGGGTTATAAAAGTCTAATGATAATGTTTATTAAGCACTATTAAAAAGTCACGATTTTGAGGTGAAACCCATTACATTAAATATCTGTGGGATATTTGTGAATTGTTTGATTATGATTTATGTCGGTCACATGAAAATAAAGGCATATTAAGGATGTTACCTAATAGTACACCGGTGCATTGGGTAAATAATTTAATCTCAATAAATGACATTGTTTAGGATAACTTGGTGAATAACCATGGTAAATTTTATGACACCTTGGGGATAACACTTTGTGATATGCTCATGAATGTATAAATTAAATGTCATAGCCACATATTCATGTAATGGTTCATGTTCAATTCATTATGAAATTACTCTAGTTATGTTTCTCATGTCATTATGTTTTTCATCAAGTTCTTATAGATATCACAATTAAAAAAATTCCCTTATTTTCTATAGATGGTTTTTGGCACACCATTTATGTTGATGTATGTCTCCAAGTTATGAGATGTGGTAGTTCTACACAGCATGAAATTTTCATTAGTCTTTTCAAGTAGATTTTAAAAGTGTGTATTAAGTTTTCATGTATTTTGTTCCGGATTTCCAAGACATTAGACATTAAAGGCCCTCTTTTAGAAAAATTTAATGGAATGTTATGTCAAAAAAATAAGATTCTGTAACCATCTCAAACTTTTGATCCTAAGGAAGAGGAATTTGATAATGATTCTACAATTGAGTATCATCTAGTTCAAATTTTTGACCGGAGCCTAATGGGTTTCCATGAATGGTTTTTCACTCTAGTACAAGTGTTAGGGTAGCACAACATGGTACATGATGATACATGGGAGAGTGCAGCCAAAATACATGATCAATGGCCATAATTTTTCTCAGACAATGTTTCTACACCCTGGGAAGTAGAACTCAGGGACACGTTCTTTTAAGGGGGAAGGAACTCCATTTTTCTTTCATGTATGGTTCCATTCAATGTTGGTTTAATTTTATATTTATTGCATAATATGGAGGTGTTATGGGATAGAAAAGAAATCTTATGACTCTTTAGATATTTTTCGGATCCTCGAACAAATAATTTTGGGGAAACTGACCATGTCGCAAGATTGGAACATGGTTGGCACACATTTTCCCTCACTACATCGATTGCAAATTTTTAGACAGATCCATATCACACATTGGGCGCAATCCTGTCTAACCTAACCTTACAATATCCATTTCTCCCCAGGCACCCATTCATGGTTTTCTGATGGTTTTTCAAATCGTGGGGACAAACTATGAACACACTATTTTCTGTGTAAATTTTTTTTATTTAATGATCTAATTAAGCCACCTCTTATAACCTCATAAAATATCCAATAGGATTTACCTCCACTGATCTCATATTGGATATTATGAAGTCCTCAATTATAGATTGAAATATCTCCTTCTTCTGGTATTCTATCAATATTATGTTCTATACGTTGTATGTGCAACAGTAAGTACTAGTGTATATTTTAACATTTATCCTTCTCTATTTCTCTCATCCTAGTTAATGAGGTGTGATCATTTTTCATCTTTTCTTAGATATACTCTGATCCGATCCAAATCAAGGGCCAATACAAGAGTAGAAGAGTCATAAAATCCTAAGGTTGGTTGTCTACATCTCATCCCTCATGTTCATTGAATGTGGGATTGTCATGTTTGGTCCTCCTATTTCATCTTGTTTCATTTATGAAATATATAAACCATGATTATAATCCATAGAATAGTGTGGATATATACTTTTAATATTTTTGATTAATTTTTTTGGTTTGGCCCACAACCCCATCCATCTTGTGTGGAATGTTGTACCATAATTGTGTTTTTAGTATTTGACTTGTTTGAGCTACGGTTACGGTGTAACCTTTCTTGACCCTTATAAAGGTATACTTTCTAATATAAAATTCATTTATTTATTTCACAAATTTCATAATTTCATGTTCAATTTATGATCACCACATGACATGCCTAACCTATGTGTTTCAATAAATTATTATGTGTGAAATGTATAATAGAATGTAAACCATGTATATGACTTGGCCAGATCAATTGTGAATGATTAATTGATTGTGAGTTCATAGCAGAGCTAACCATATTAATGGAAGGTAGTGGAATAAACCTTAGTTATTGAAAATGAATCAAATATAATTAAGAAAGGTGGTGTGCCACTTGTACATGTCACACTAATGAAAGGAAGTTCTTGCACCAAATCGACTTATTTATTAATTTTGACATGATTTAAGAGGTTTCATGCTACATGAAATTTTCAAGCTTATGAATTGAATCTTTTGAAAGAAATGAAATATTGCATGAATTATAAGTAAAAATGGAGTGGAATAAATGGATCTCATCATGAATTCATATTTAGGAATTCCATGAGCTCTTAGGAAACCCTTTCTGATTAAAGGTTATAACATTCTTAGGTTCAGACCCACGTAGATTCGAATACGTTCCTATTCATAGGAAACTCATTATGACACTATAGGGCCCCATAAATATCATTAAAGGATGGCTTGGATACACTCCATGGATCCATCATTGACAAGTAGGTTCCTTGGCTACAACATATAAGGATATGACATTTTGTAAACATGTTTCACCTTAGATGAACTCATCAAACAGAGTATGCATCACGTTATGGAATTCCATGGTCTATGATCCTTGGGTGAAACAATTAACTCATGATAGGGTTCAGTTATTACTATGTTTGATACCCACGAGGTCTATGTTTCCTTCGTTGTTATCATGTATCTTCATCATTAAAAGTCATTAAATGTTTCTTTTTCATTATTGGGAACCTTAACATTTGTTAACATGTGTCTTATTTATAAACTAGTGATAGTCAATTAATGGGATGGTTATGTTTAGATTCATGTCAAGGGATGAAGTATGTACGTGGGTATTTAGTTACATTGTATTATTTTACACTATATATTAATTATTCCACACTATTTAATTTGAATTACACTTGCTTAATATTATATACATCACTGGTGGTTTGTCACTTATATTTATCGCACACCCTCTCCTAGAATTGGTTTTTACTCAGAGTAAATTAAATGGTTGCAGTTATTGACATATGAAAAAATACAACTTCAAAAACCAGATTTCTTATTTTTTAATATGGATCTTGATTGCAGATGACCAAATCAGACCATGAGATTCATGGGATAGTATATTATTTCCATTATAAATATGTAGAAAATGTTATATATGCTATCTTTTAACCATTTCTTCATGTTCTCTAGTGACATTTAATATCATCACTTATTGAATGCTATTACATTCGTATATGGTATTTTTATAGTTGATTCAATTCTCCTATATTCCTTTTGTTTACATATATTGCTTCCACTAATTACCCTTGTTTATATACATCCACTATACAACACTTGGTAATGATGGAATACAATTCACATGGACATAGCGTGGTCTCTCATTGCATGTCAGATGCCTCTGGCATTCGGGGAGATGTGCTTAAGGTATTGTGTCCCTCCAGGATCTAGAAACCTGTTATGTCACATACATGATTTTCATTTCATAAGAATATTCCTGGTCTTCCTCATAAAAAGGATGTTAAATTAACAATCAAGAATATACCTATGTAATTTCTATTATCTTAGACTCTATATAGGATGGTTGTTGTGGAACCTGAGGATACAATGGAACAACTAAAGGATAATGTGGATAAAAGGTTTATAATCCCATGTGCTTCAACATGTGGTGCACCAGTCCTCTTCATCATGAACATGGATTGGTTAATGTGACAATGCATTGATTATTGTGATATCAACAACATCACGAAAATGAAAAAGTTTCATCATACAATGATTAATGACTTCTTCAATCCGTTATGTGTTGAAAAACATTTTTTCAAATATTATCTTATGTCATGATATTTTAAAGAATGTTTGAATAAGAAAGATATCCCCATGATTGTTGTTCACACAAGATACATGTATAATCAGTTCAGAGAGTTTCCATCCTCACTCACTAATTCCGTATAAATCATCTTGGAATTTATATATTTTGTTTTTAGATATTTCCTCATGATATTTCTAGATGTCATTATAGATGATATATAAATATACTCCAAAATAAAAGATGGTCAAGTTGTATAGTTGAACACAGTCATAAATACCTCCCTAAAGGATAAGATTTATTCCATGTACATCATGTGTGATCTATATGTGAAGGTAGTAATATTCTGTACATATATCATCACAAAAAATGTGACATATATCTATCATTCAATGAGAAAAGAAATATAATGATGGATTAGTCCCACATCCATAACAGATGATTGTTGATTCCCCATCATTGATTTTTTATAAAATTTTCATTTTTTTTGAATACTCTAATAATGATAACACAGAATGGAGTCATGTTTTCTAGAAATTATGAAAGTGAATAAATATTCATGGAGTTTTAATGTGATCATATCACTGGCCCTATGGTCACACTACCCACAAGTAGAAAAAATTTGGTAGTACTCAGTGAGGATTTGAATAATGGATTGGGCTAATTGTTAATGCAGAATGATGATGTCATTTGATATGCATTAAGGAAGTTCAATGTTCCTAAGAAAAAAATCTCATGCATGATATGGGGTTTGTTGATGCGATCATTTCATTGATTATATAGTGCAATTTTCTATATGTGGATAACTCTTAGATATATATTAATCACAATACCCTCAAATATATATTCACATATAAAGATATTAATATGAACCTATGAAGATGGATAGAGCTGATTAAGCACTATGACTACTCAATTCACTAGCATCCTATTAAATATAATGAAGTGGTTGAAAACTACATTGAAAGGATCCATCAATTTTATCATTGATGATAATTATTAAGGATTAAAAAAAAAATTAATTGAAGAGGATGAACATGTGAAACATAATGTATGGATTATCATCAATCCTTCCACAAATTATTTATCAACCATATCTTCTTGAAATGTAAATGGATTCTCAATAATATTATTTGGGAATTCAAGATAATGTGGAAACTATACAAAAAGGTAATCCTTGGAGTTAAATGTTAATTATTATTGAATTGGGATATTTGTGCCAATACTATCAGTTCCATAAAATATAGAGTTAATGAAGATACTATGGGATGATTTTCAAAGTTCAACCTTCACCATTCACCCAAGAAACACACAAATGTATCATGATCTCTAAGAGAACTATTTCTGGAACAACCTGAAGATGGAGATCACTGAATAAATATAATTATCCCATCTATGTCAGAAAATGATGGATTGAATGAAAAAGCATAAGGGGATGATGAATCTATTAACCATACAATCATGGAAATGTAAAATCATGACCATGGGACTTATAAAAATAATTTCAATGAAATACAATAATAAAACATTATGTAGGTTGTTGTGAATAAACATACAATGTCTCTACACGTCATTGCACTACAAGAGGAGTTCCCTCTGGATCAGCATTCACAGATATACATCAAATTAGTGGTGAGTCATTATGGAGTACAACTAGAAATTGAGTACGATAAAGATTCAAGATTCACATATAAGTTTTAGAAAAGTCTAAAACATTCCGTAAACACTTATATCAACTATAAAACTTTTTATCACCCTCAAAATGATGGCTAATATGTCCGGACTATCCAAATACTTGATGAAATTTTATGAGAATTCACAATTGACATCAATGGATGATGGGACCAACATCTTCCTCCACTTGATTTGTCTTAATAATAAATTTTCCTCACCCCCATCCAAATGGATCATTTTTAAACCCTTTATATGAACTAGATTAAGAGACCTTCTTGTTGGGAGGATTTTAGGGTACCCAGAAAACTGGGTCAAGAAATGGTTGAGGAAATGGCGGAGAAATTAAAATTTATTCAACATCACATCAAACCTAGTTAGAGTCGACAAAAAAGATATGCATAAAAACATTGATGAGACCAAGATTTTGATTTGGTATACATGGTTATCCAATAAATAGCTCCATTGAATAAATATATGATATTTTAAATGAAGGGAAATCTTAGACCAAGGTACCTCTATCCATTTGAGATCAATGATCACAGCATAGCACTAGCCAATAAACTGCACTCCCCAGGAACCCATATCAAGTACATGATATATTCCATCTATCCATCTTGATGAAGTACATACCAAACCCTCCATAGGTACAAAATCTGGAGGTTGTACCATTAGTGAATGAACAGTCTTAAGAGGATCATTTGATGAAGATCATAGATCATAGAGATGATTTTATATGAATCAGGACAATTCCCTAAGTGAAATTGTTTTAGATAACCGATAATTTTGAAGATTCAAAGTGAGAACTAGAGAACACATTAACTACAAGTTACAATCATATGTTTTCTCAAGGGAAAATAAATTTTTGAGGGATAATTTTCCTAAAGGGGAATAAATTTAATGACATGAAATACTATAAATAAAATTTTACATGAGATTTTCTAAAATAATTAATAAATAATATTGGTATAGAAAAAACATGTACTTCATTTTTATTATTATTAATATTATATTTAATTTAAAATTTAGGATCATTACCATTGATATTATATTTATTGAATGGTGATAAATTGATTAGTATGAATTTTTGGTTTAAATTAATCCAATTGTCACAGAAAAAGTATTAATGGCCTTAACCTATACGATAATATTCTTTAAATCCCATTTATCATATCTTCTGAGGATGATATAATTTCTAGTATTTTACTTTTACCAATCCCAGATGAGATCCCAATACATAATTATCAGGGAAACTGTTTACCTGATAAGTTCAAGCCCATCAAGATAATGATCCAAACCATATTTTACAAACTGCCTGATGAAAGACCCAGCATCATGCACCATACACATAGGGTGTTTTTTATGTATTAAAGGTATATGTAACATGAAACTATAAATATTATTATGTATATTATTTTTTATATAATATTATATATATTTCCAACATTTTATTTTTTTACTGTATAAATTATTTTAATTTTGATTCAATAAATCCCAAAGAGTATTTTTTTGTTAATATTAAACTTCAAATAAGAATTTTAAATTGTTAAATTAATTAACATTTGAAATAAATAACATTTTAATAAAATATTATTAATAAAATACTTTTATTATATATAAATTATTATATTATTTTTATGAAGTGAGCGGTAAATTATATAATGGTTCAACATATGTTTTTATCATAAATCCTATCATTTTCATAAATTCCAGTTATTATATTGAAAGTGAAAATTAAAATATTTTGAAAATTATTTAAATTAAAATAATATTATTTTTTGAATCAGGTGGAAAAATTAATCAAAGGGAAATATTTCATAAATTTCTTGGTACAGTCTTATGTATAGGTAAAAATTAAATACCATATAAATATAATATTTTTTTATGAAATTTGAATGACCCAAAAGTGACGTAATAAGTAATATAAATTAGATCCATGACCGGATAGTTTGTCTTTAGTTTAATGTAATGTGATTTTGATTTTATTTTATCTATATTGTAAATTCATTTTGAATCATCAAAGACTGGTAATATATGTTTTGATTTATTAAAGGAAATTTAGAGTATGACTCACCTATAACGTACCAAGGGTAATATTTTAATATTTTCAGAACATGGAAATCTAAAATAATAAAAAAATTACCTTTGGTAGATAAATTATAAAACACCATGGTGTGGTTTTTGGATTTGGAAATTTTATAATATAGGATCCAGAACCAAAATAATAAATGAAACTCCATATTTTCCAAGATAAATCATCAAAATATACAACATATCATCGCATATACTTCTTAAATAACGTTTTTACATTTCCATTAAATCCCTAGATTATTACCAATGTTCCCCCATGTTTTCATGTAGCCCCACCCAAGCCTTTGGAGTCATTTACTCAATTAACGGATCTTCAACTCTTCGCTTTTATCGAGAATTCCTTCTCTGTAATGTATTTTTCTAATAATTTTACTATGATAAGATATTATATCCCATATTTTGATAAGTATAAATTTGATATATGAATAATGATATATTCATTTAACTCTTATTAAGCCCCTCATGATACTTCAGGTACAGAAATTTCAATAATGAAATTTTGTAAAGTTTCTTTTTTTTATTCGTCATTCCTAATTAACTTATGTATACTATATCCAAATTACAAAAGTTTGGTTATTCCTTTATGTGTCTTTATTAGAATACATTTTTTGTTCAAATAATGAAAAAACAGCTTGATCTAATCAACCATTTTTTTAATTTTTGTGTAACAATTTTATGATGCAAAAATTTCACCGTGATTTTCTATGCCAAGTCATTTGTTTGAAGAATACCATACACATTATTCAATAATATTTATTCAACTTTATGAACATATTGTAAATTGATTAGGGACTTAAATTTATTCCATCCACATTCCTTAATCTTGGAAAAAAGTATAAATATTAATGAATTCATATGGTAAAATATATGTTTCACTCTTAAGCATGATAATGGAATGATTATTATGGGTGCACCCATATAGTTCTCCAATTCATTATGTAACATTTTGTATCATGATATTTAATGTTATAAATGGGGTGTACTTTATTCATTTATGGTAATTTTTCTACTATTAAGTCTTGATGTTTTATCTTTTACATATGTTCTTGATTTAGAGTTTTATGTTGTGGCAACATTTTCTATGTATCCTTTATGATAAACTTGATATATTATGTTTCATTTTTAGTGTTCATGATTACATCTATTTTTATGCTTCATTGATATTATTATTTTCTATCATGTATTATATTCTTTATGTTATGACTTTTTATTCACTTACTGGGTTTTATATATCACTAATTTCTTATATATGCCCCCAGGTTATCTCATGCATTTTTATGTTTCAGGGAATATTTTTAGAATTTTAAATAATTTTAAAAAAATAGTGTACTTCAAGTTTTATGTTGTTATTTAATGTACATAATTCCAATAGATACAAGGCTTTTCGATCATCTGGGTACTATTAACTGTACTCTAATGTAATTAATAAAGATTAAATTTGAAAACATGTGAAGGGTTATAATATGAAGGTTCATAACCCTAAAATATAGGGTAATACATAATGCCTCAAATTTTTAATTTTTTGGATGTAATTATTCTGATCAAGGATATTATTTGAATATGAAAAATAGACACCATCAAATTCCCTTATTTTCCACTAAATCCTTCACTTCATGGAAGGGAATTGTGAAGAATCATTAGACATTTATTTCAAGTAGGATATCGTCACAAATAATTCCCCATTTTAACTATTATAAAATAAGGTTCCTCAAACATTATATCATATTTAAATATGGAAATTTAATGTTGGATGACCTGGGAGATAATTCTCTATGTTTATCTTATGTAAATTTTATGTGGAAATAATGAATCTCTTTGTGGGTATTGGAATAATGAGATCATTTCACAGTTATTTAGATAGAATGTACAATAAAACTCATGTTGAAAATATATCTTGTGAGTATGATTATGTGGGGAAAACATGGTGTATCATCTCTATGAATTTTGATAAAGAGATCAAGGAATATCAAAAAAATAATATCTTAGCCTATTAAGATTAAGATAATTGAGCTGATGTAAAAGGTTATAGAGATCCATGATATCATGAGACATTATGAGTTAAGTGGACTTTCATGGGAGTAATAATTACTTAACATCTAAATCATCATTCATGTTTTTCATAGGTATTAAAATTTTATTCTCTCACCTTCCTAGAAGGTGGATCATATATTTAAAATTCCAATATGTATGACTTTAGGTCATAGTGAAACCCAATATGCAGGTGTCCAAACGTTCATAGAAATTACACCTAGTTAATTTTGTAACTTTTCAGTAACTAATCTAAGGGTTGTTTTGATTAATGAAAATGTCATTATTATTTAATAAGACATGATAATATTATTTGTATCTATCATAATTCCAAATTACATGAAGCATAATAATTACAATTTTATATCATCTACCACTATTTTATCAAGTTTCAAAAACTAAAAATATTTATCATAAAATGATCCGACACATTATTTATTATATTATAATGGATCTCTATTTCCAAACTAATGATCCAAACTATTTCCAAGAGAACCAATGAATATATATAGTCAGTCATTCTTGAATACATTGGGATTGAATTTCATTATTTTGTTTAGTGGATTACCTAATCCTAATTCCTAATTAATATTTACTAATTGACTATCTCATAATTTTTATTTAATAGATCATGGAAAATATATTCATTACAACTACATATTAGTTGATCAATAATCATAGTTTTGAATCCACAATAATCAAATATTTCCTTACAATGGGTTCAAATTGCACATTGAATAAATCCATTCATAATTATGATAATGGAATACATAATTATATAATATTTACATTATGGATGCTTTAATAGGTATATTTTTTTTATTTTAACTTTTACCTATCACATTAAAATTAAAATGATGTTACAATAAAGATTAACCATTCATCATAAAACATTAATATATAGACATTTTATTATAATTCCATTTTTTCAAAATTATTTTTGTCTTATTTTGATTGTTGTCTTGAATAAATAAAACAATGAATATAATAAAAATAAATAAACTTAAAAAAACAAGGCATTATCATGTTCTTAAACAACTTATTTTCATATATACTATATAGTAAACAAACTGTTGGACCTATGAGAAAATCATTGAGATGGTGTAGGATTGACTATTAAATATCCCCTCATATTCCTCTATATCCCTTTGTATTGGTTTTTCCAAAACTCTATATTTAAATGAATCCAAGTGAATGATAGATTAATATTTTATATTCCTTTACATCACTCATTAGTGGAATGTAAAAGGAATGGTCTTTATGTAGGGGAAAATATAGAACAAAAGGCCTATACGGAAAATGATGGTGTGTTAAATTTGAGGAATTAAAATTCATTTTATAAAATTATTAAAAAAACATAGTAAATTATGGAATTAAATTATACATCATAAAAAATTAATATGGTCTATGATCTTGATCATACACTACTATAATGAATATTCTTTCAAAAAAACTTATAATGATATTTTTGATTAGTTATTTTACCAAGATAAACATAAATAAATTAATTTGGTTACATATCAATACATTCAAAAAATTCATCATAATTTAACTCCATCAAATTTTTCCTGAATATATCCATCAGTTGTTATTAAAAAAAATTAATTAATTCAATTAAAAGTGTAATAAAATATATACACACCGATTTCATTTAAGACTCCCTGTATATACCTGTTCAAACTACTCAATAAGTATTTAGATAGTATACAAAATATTTATGTGGTATATCTGTTACACATATTTTAATGAAATTACGTGTCTTTTAAGAGTTAAAAAGTGACACATTAGACACATATTAATTATTATTTGATATAATAATTTTCATGTGTCGGATGTATTTAATATATTACAAATTTTTTTTATTGTTAATAATTTTACATAAAATTGTATTAATCATTTAATATATTCGGAAAAAACTCAAATGAAATGAATGAATAATTAAATGAATTTTGCCACACATATTGTTGGTTGTTAAATGTGTAATAAATTAATTTTTATTTTTCTTCCTCAAAATTTTAGGTGCAATACATGTACATCCATATACACATCATATATCATTGATGTAATTAGTATATGAAAAATTTTTAAGGACTCGATGTGACATACTTATTACACTATCAATCCCTAAAAGTCATGTAAAAATTACTAGATAAGGAATTTACTTTTTCATTTTACACTATGATGAGATGTGTAATTCATGGAATTTAACTTATCTTCATAACAACTCATACAATATTTTATCTTCTAGTATGTTATGGCCATCACAGTGTGATTTTAATTTACTTTGTTTTCTTCCTTAAAAGACATTGAGAATAAATTTGTTTCATTTCATGGGGAATCAAACTATTCTATATATTAAATAAAAAGTTTATATATTGAGTTATTATATGTTTTACAAATAGAAATCTCAACATCACCAGATGTTTTCTACAGATGATCTAAAAAATTTTAATCATATTATAATTAAATTAATGCTAACAAATGTACATAAAACATAATTGAGAATTATGTTATAAAATAAAAAATATAATTAATAGTGACATTAAATGCCTACTGTGATCAAAAAATAATAATTCAATTTACATATTAAATGACCCATCAAACACCAATTTGTTTGTTCTATATCCAATGGTAGAGTCTAATGTTATTTGGTAAAAATATCATTTTGATGGATTCAACCAATTATTACGGATTTCCAGGATCTGAACGCCACGTCCAATAAAACAATTCAAATAGAGTAGATAAATATTTTTATTGAAATGAATGGAGTGGATTATTCTTGTTAATCCATAATTTATTTCAATAATTTGATGAACGATTACTTAAGTTATGGGATATTACATATTGGATATTTTGGATTGTTCAACATGATTAGTGTATCAGAATTGAATTTTTGGGACTCAATGAAACACCCCTACTATAGTAATCGACATGTTCCCCTTTGACATCCAAATAATAGTGATGAAATATTGGGTTTTCGAATGACCAATTGATCTACATGAATTTTTCACATTTTAGCTCTGGACAGTCCTATGGGATTGAATTTTTTTTTGTTTTCCATTTTAGTCATTATAGGATGAGATTAGGTCAATGTTGAAAGGAAATTATATTCCAAAATTATAAAACATTATCTAATTGGAATAAAAATCCATTTATATACATACTAATTAGTTTTGAAAATTAATTAATTACAAAAGGCACATAATAATACTATGAATTTCAATAGAACCAAATTTCATGTAATAAAGTATTAATATTATTTTATTTATATCATTTTATAAACAACATAATGATAAATATGTACATTACAAGCTCGTATCTAAATATTCATAACCAGAAAAAAATACGGTTCCCTCCATCTTCTCCACATTTATTGAATTGTTCAATATATTTGGAAATAAATATTATTCATTAAATAGATAAATAATTTTATTTATTTTTCAGTGGAAAAATATTTAGTTCATATTTTTATATTTTATGAAAAAATTATCAAATTAATTAATACAGAATTATTTATTATGATGTGAATATCTCGGAATATTTAAATGTTACATTAATCCAACATTATTATTTATTTTATTCAATGGATGTGCAAATGAATATCGGAGCCACAATAAAATATTAAAAGTCCATCTATCAAGGGGTTCTGATGTATTTAATACCTATAGTGTCCTATCTATCAATGTTGAAACCGTATAGGGGGACAGACCCATGATTAGAAAAACTGGAAATATTTACCCCTTGGATTGTTTTGGATGTTAGAATATCAGAAACAACATTCCCTTCACTCAATTTTGGTAAAACATATATTTTGTTATATAAGATCCACTTACACCTCCATATGAAATATTCAATATCCAAAGGTATATATAAAATTCCACATATTTTATTTTAAACAACAAGAGATTTTGTTTCAATACTCTCAAGGTGGACATTACTCTTACTAGAAAATAGTAATGCAAGGATCATTTCCTTGGCCTCCCCTTGACGATAATCACCTTTGGAAGGGGAGAAAAAAATATTGAACTATCAAACCGAGGGAGTCCTGGACCCCCCCCCCCCCCCCCCCCGTATAAAACCCATGATACATGAAGAATAATTTATATATATATATTAAGGCTTCTATGATGGGGGATCAATAGAGACCATATCTCTAACATGTCACTGTGAGAAGTTTTTTTAAGCTGGTGATCCAGAGAGATGTGGTCTGGTAGAGGGGGAATCCTGACATGCACCACATAAGAGAATTAAATCAGAAAAAAACATTACTAGTTTTTAATAGGTGGTCTATTTTTGTACAAGGTTATCCCATATGACGAACATCATTATGCTCCCTCCATATACTCCAAAAAAAAATTTCATGACGATTCCTTACAAAATTATGTCATAAATGAAAATCCTCTACCTCTAGAACCACTGATCGATAAACAATTCCCATGAGGCCCCTTGGGGGGAACATCCAATTAAGCCTCCATTTTTGTGCGACATATTGGTTCTCCAAAAGCAATTGAAACATATTTGATCTATTTTTTAATGTACGTGTAACTCTGATGTAGTTTTATTTAGATATTATACTAACACCCAATCACTTGATATTATCATTAGTAGGATGATAATTTTTCTGAATGCTCAATATAAAGAATATGAAACTCACTAGGAATTCTCCATTTCATAAAACTTCACCCCATTAATTAGGATCATGGTCAACTTCTTAATGTTTATGAATGTCAAAATATGAAATAAAACTCGGTGATGATCTTGTGAAAAGACATCTATCTGGATCAAAGTACATCAATTTATTTACATTAATAGTCAATTTTTATGCATCTAGAATAGAATATATGAAACTCAATTAAAAACTAGATTTAATGAAAATGATGTTTTGGATAGGGAATCTTCGGATGATCATGCCTACTCTAGCACAATTAGGTTTCCAAAGATTAATGCTTGTCTTCCCCTGATCCACCATGTAAGTTATTGGAGGATAAGAAAATATGGATGATTCATGATCCATGTCTTACAAGGGATATGTAATTTCATAAAAATGTTATTTGCATTCATGTCATGTATGATCATCAACCAGCGTTGAATCCCCTCAAGGACCTCCCTAGCCTTCTTAACTTGGAGACCCTGCATTGCTGGTAAAACACTTCTAACATTGATCCAACACTTCATCAAGGGTGTATCCATATTATCACATGAGCCCTAGTTATTATTATATTATAGTTGTGCATCACATAATTAGGAATCATTTTTCTCCATGTGGTAATAACATCTTTTAGGACCCTGAATGAGGAGATTACTTTCATTGACATTGATGCCAGCACAATTTTTTTTAGTTTCATTCATCCTCTAAATGAATAAAATTTTGTTTTTTTTCAATTCAACCTAATTATTATCATTTTACAATTCACCTTATCAATGTGACATGTGTAGATACTCCTATGTGAGACCAGAGATCCAAAATAGTCCATAGGGAAGGAAACTATAACATAAAGACCCAAGCCCAAGCTACAACACATTTCTTCCATAATAGATATCCATCATAACAGGATTGCTAATAATGTAAAACTATTTATAATACAATGTGTGAGAATTAATTATCCCTATTAAGGGGGTTTTAAACAAATAGTATATTATTTTAAAACATTATTTGAAAATAAATTTACATAAATTATAAATATTTCTTCCAAAAACATTAATATCATTAGAAAACCAGTATTTCAGAACTATAATTGAGAATCATTGTGAATTGTCCTTTGAAAATAATAATTTTTTGGTGGATCATTCATGATTTTTGGAAGACAGTATTTAAATTCATTACATAAGGCCACTACTCGTAACTATGATTACGGGTTCACTCCCAATAATCTCACATAACTAACCTGGGAAAATTAAATAAAACATTATCACCATGGACCTGAAAATCTCTTTAATTAACCAAACAATTTCTAAAGTACATACATAATATTATTTGTTCCAAATGAAAATAATCATTCCCATGTCATCAAATTTTATAAAAATTTATAAAAACATTTTTAAGTGAATCTCATGTTTAAAATAACTATTAATATATGAATACTATATTTTCATGAAAAAATGGAATAAGAACATGAATGATCTCATAATGCATGGAAGGTCACATATGACATAGATGATGACCATACATATTAATTCCAAATATTTCAAAGAATGAAGATGAATTTTTTTCCATAATTTAATAGTTGGAATCATAATTTCACATAAAATGAAATGAATTATAAATGAACACATTTATTTTGTAAAAAACATAACTGAAATAGTTTATTGATCATTAATTGGATGGTTGAAATTAAATTTATAACCTCTAGAAGTAATGAAGACTAAATATAATTGAACATGTTTTTATTTATGTTAAAATATGCGTGTATATATATACTTATGTTTGTGTGTGTGTGGGGTTTGAAAACATTCAAAACATAAATCTTCTACAACCGTAGGATTTATGAACAAGGATTTCAAAACAAAAAACCCTTTACATATACATGTACTGAAATGGATTGATATATATCTGTATACATGAATGTATATGCACAGACATATACTTATATATATATATATGACCCTTGTAAAACAATAACAATTTTAAAAAACAATAAATAAACTCGCATATACTTATTTTTAGGAATAATGCTAACGTCAAAAACCTTAGCTTGTATATATACAAAAAATAGTAAGGTATACATGTGTATATATATATTAATATATATACATGTATATATATATAACAACCATAAATTTATAATTACTCACCCATGAAAACCATAATGTTTTGGACAAATAATATTTATATCAAAAACTCTTAACATATATGCAATCTAAAATAGGAAGATATGATTTTTCACACACACACACACACACACACACTCACACACACACACACACACACACAAATATATATATATAAATATCATTTTATAGAAACATAATGGATCCCAGAAATAAATCCACTACAAAAAATAATTCGAAATTAAAGAATAAATCCCTTACCTGATTTAGTTTAAAAGTGGGGTTCTGGTATTCATAAAACCAAGCGATATAGAGTTGGACAGAGTGAGTTTTGGGTTGAATTGAGGGTGAAATGGGGGGGGGGGGTCATAATTTAACAAATGAATCAATTATAAAAATTCCTAATTGAAAAATTGAATTGAAAAAATTTTAATCAAGCAAAATCATTGATTAGAACAAAAAAATATCAATTAGATTGATTGCCACCTTATACATTTAAAATTGAAACACTAATTGGAATATGAGTCATATATAGATATTTGGGTCATAAATAATTCCATCCATAGAATTATTTGATGGTATGAAACAAAAATGCAGTCGTGATGTATGTGTAAAAGTGTTTTCATATGAAAGTTGAGGAAGAAGAGGTTAGACCACTAACTAGTGCAATGTGGACTAGTTAAGGTGTGATTGGTTCAATGAAAGAGGAAGAAGAAGAAAACATCGAAGTCTTTGATCAACTTGGTTTGGTCGGAGGGTTAAGATTATCCCAAATTCATAGAAGGGGATGGGTTTGTCTGGTCATTGAGGGAATATCTAATAGAGTCATTACGATGATGAGAATTATTAAGAAGAACAAATGGATAAAATTATGTATGGCTGGATCAGATGGAAGAAAATAATCTAGCATTTAATTATGGTGATGGGGGTTTGAATGGATGAACCATTATAGACATATGGGAAAGGACATTGTAGAACTGGGATCTTGGATCACTTCAATCATAAGTAAAACTCATCCCACATTAATATCCACTAGGTTTCATGACATCAATATAATACATAGAGTGTAGTGCTTATGTATGATGACAAGAATACACACACACACACACACCATGTGAGGGATTATGCATGTCCTTCCTGCTCAATCCGTGGCCTAACCCTTGAATGTGCTTTACTAAGACCATACACACCGTTATGTGTGTGACCTAGCTCAGGCTTTTCACGGGTCTCTCCTTGAACTACACGAATGGAAATGTGTTCAATTTCCACTGAACAATGATGTCTTGGTATTAGTCAAATTTTTTGTAAACTTTATTACATATAACAATAATTTATTATACCTAAATGGAACCCAACATATATAATTATATTTATTAATTTTCAATTTTTATATTAAAGTACAAAATCAATATTTTCTAAGGTCATATTATTCAATTAAACACAACATATAGTGATTTATACTAATTAAATTCAACATAAAAATTATAAACACTCCAAAATTAAAACACAAATAGTTAAAAGTATAATTACACATGTTTTCGTTTTTAAATCATAAAAAAAATATTTATTTACAAACCAAAATTATAATTACCTAAATGTAATATTTTAAATTTTATACAAACGTATTTTTTAAAATTAGTATTTTTATAAAACAAACATCAATTGTCATATAAATTTAAATCTCAACATATTTTTTCTATAATGATAAAATTAAGGTATCTACAAATATCTATATTTATGTGTATAAAAGACACAAAACCAGGGGTGTCCATTTTCCTTCATCCATGATGGATTATTACATTCATATTTTTATCAGTGTTCTTTCTATTCTTATAGATATTTCATTTTTTATTTTATTGTTTCCTAGGGATGAATGCTACACACTCAATCTTACTGTGTTGTTGGCTAATCGTCTAGTGGGGCTACATGGGTGTGAAATAAGTCTCTTAGTTTAGTTGTGATCATTAGTCTTATAATAATGTTATATTTTTGTAATTTATTAAATGAAATGTTCCTCCTGTTTTTGTTATTCCATTAATCTATTTTTTTAATTTATTTAAATAATATAATAAAAATATGTAAAAAATATAACATAAATATTAATTACAAGAAATACAGAAGGACCCTATACTACCCTAAGCAGGGGAGGGACGAATAAAGGTGTCATTATTTTCTCTAATTTATTGCATCTTGGTCCCACATTAGTGGGAACATTTTTAAACTCATATTATGGAAATGTGCAGTAATTTAAACATCCAATTGTATAAAGAGAACACATCACTTCTTCTTACATCACCACATAGGACTACGTATAAGGAGTATAAACTGACATGTTCTTGGTCGTACCTAATTCAACACTATCTGAGATTGTTACATTGGGGTATATAATGTATCACCATTGATACATGTACTTTGAAAATAATATCAATTCAAAAATCATCTAAAATCCATTTTTCATGATCTTTAGAGTTCAACTTCATCTAATTAATTATGTTGACCTATATCGACAAATGATGACAAAAAATACAATAATCATTCATGAAGTTGTTCAAAAAATCTCCCCATTGTATTTGGTTGTCAATACCATAATACTCTCTTCAGATGAATTTGTAAACTTCAAAGTGATAAACATCCCACCTCACGTTTTCCCTTATTATTTATCTCCACCATTCAAACATTCATTTCGCTTTATCTACCTCTTGATAACAAGAAATACAAATTCCATGGGAAAAGGGTATAAATCCTTTCTTATGAAATGTTCCATGAATAATTTATCTCTACGTATGTTGAGAAATGATTATTTTAGAAATCATGAGAATTTTATTTAGACTAAAATATGGTCTATTGACCATAGAACAAAATACCTGAAGATATGATAACTCATATGTTTCTTTTGATTGGATTTCAAATTTCATTCCATGATGAAGATGTTAAATGGAATTGGGAATAATCATCCTGAAACTCATACACTCACTTAAACAAATAGATAAAAACATTCAAAAGAAATTATCAGGATATATGGACTTGGGGAACTTCGTTTCTTCTTATGACACTGATTAATTTTGTTACTCCCACCTTTGTAAAATGATATTCATTTTTTAGTAACTATAGATTAAAGATATAGAAATGACATACTATTTCCAATGTCCTATTCTTCTATAAATTTCTAGAGTAATTAAACTTGATACCTATTGATTTTGATGTTGATTAACATAATAACATTTCAATCTTTTTCATTTCCCTCCCCCTTAAGGTAAACACTCCTCCTCATCATCATCACAGGTGATACTTCATCATTTTAATCATTGAATATAAATTGATGAATCATCCAATGATGGAAACATCTTCACCTATGCTATCAAGAGTTGGCAACATTCACTATTTCTCAGATTCCCTCCCAGAGAGATTGCATCACCTTCAATTCTATGTATTATAAAACAGAAATATGATTCAAAATATTTTTAATGGAATGATGTGGATCATCATTTATTAAAAGATATGAACTTCATGGTTGAGATGTTTTTGACAACCAGGTTTCTCTATTTATTCATGTCTTTATTCTCACAAATCCGAACATATTTTATGATCGTTACTGATGTGGCATGGATTTATACACATTTTCTTATTCTTTGTGAGTATAATGGTTATTCTAAATAACCATCATGGATGATACATTCATTCTCTCCATAATCATTTCTTCTTGATATGGAATTAAGGATAGACAACCATTTTCAATATGACCGAATTTAATAAATCTCTCACACAGAACATCGTTAACTCACATGTTTCTTTTTGTGGACACTCTCATTAACATTATCTAGATCACGTTAATGTTCTCCTTTTCCATTATCAAAAGACATG
This sequence comes from Viscum album, assembly GCA_963277665.1. Lineage (NCBI taxonomy): Eukaryota > Viridiplantae > Streptophyta > Magnoliopsida > Santalales > Viscaceae > Viscum > Viscum album. Next base: position 394,904,018 of record OY728146.1, read on the forward strand.
GAATTTTTCATATTCATGATTATTCTTTATTTTCAAATCATCAAGCTAGATGACCAATATTTCATTTCAGATGATTGAAACAAATTTGGATATTCCACACAATTTCATCTGAATGTCGTCTTTATTAGTTTCTATTTCGCATGAATTACCCTTCTAATTCATGGATCTAAAATCTAGGGTCTTCTCATCTTCCCAACATGACATCTTCTTGTATAAATATGTGTTCACAATATTCAGTATATTTATTCCAATGGAAGATTCTTCATAGTTATCTTGAATCAATGGTCTTATTTTCTAATCAATGATAAATTCATGTGGAGATACGAATGTACCAACCTTGTGACCACTACTCCTGAATAAATCATAGATTTTACCAATAATTCCAAATCTGTTTGTGGTAAACTTATATTTTTGGGACTGTGGATGTTTCTTCTTCTTCTCTAGATTTCTCATCCATCAGGTTGGATTCCATTGTGCATTTACATTATGAGGATTGTACCAACATTTTAATGCCTATATCCCAAATTTGTTGGTGATACAACATTCAACAAAAAATATTGTGATTCATGTATTTTGTTGTTGGGACTTATTCTTGACATGGGGTGATATTGTCAAGAACCACTATCCATGTTCTTTTTTTCACCTAGATGTGGTGATAGTAACACCTCAACTTTCCTCATCAATATTTTTTATGAATTTATCTTCTAGACTGCGCTTCTTGTGGAAACATATTTAAAAACATGAGTAAAAAATGGTTTGGATGGTACCTTATTCCTCTAAACTTCTTATGGTATATCATCAAAAGATGTCAGGAACTTTTTGTCTCATATTTAATTTCATTCATCTTTGGACTCCTCTAGTGGACACAGATTACCTGTAGTTGTAGTTTCCTTCTTTTGTAAATTCTCAATATGTGTCTTCTCATGATTGGTAAACTGATCATCCAAATTGAGAAATTCTATATTGAGGATGATATTCTGATCTTCAATCATGATCATATTTTTTTCACAAGTCATCTTCCAATTTTCAACGTCATCATTATGCCTCATAACAATGTTTTTCAATGAAGATCCATGTTTCTTAACAGTATGGATGTTTCTTTCAAAAAAACCATTGTATCAATTTTAATTCTTTGTATCATATTCATGTGAATGAATATTTTATTTGAGAGTCTTATTGAATATATTTTTTTCTCTATAAAAAATTGAGGCATTTTATGATATAAATTTCTTGATTCCTTCTTTTTTATTCAATGGAATCAATCAGTCTGGAGAGCATTAAATATTCACAAAATTTTTCTTCTCAGTCCTTTTCAATATTTTCTGCTTCTCTTTCCAATAATATGATATCATCCATTAAACATTGAATGATTCATCAAAAAATGGCAGTTCTTTCTTTAGGGAAATCATATAGATAATTTCTTATTTTCACAATTACCAGATCTTGTGAAGTAAATTATTGATCAACATCTCTACTTGTTTGGGAAATCTAATTTATCGTGTAATCCTACTCGACCTAATCATTAATTTACAATCCTGATGTTTTTTAATTATTCTGATGACATGGAAACCCATAATCATCATCTTCTATTGAAATTAAAAACTTCTTAAACCGTGTCATATCATTATTCTTCCTATTTATCTTTTTATTTCTAGATATAGACTTTTTCTCATGAATAACTGAATCTTCAAAAAAAATGCACTTCATTGTTGACTCAAGAAAAAAACAAAATTATTCTTCTGAATAGAAATATTTTAGATCATCCAACATACATAAAACATTGTCATTTGGTTCCAATTGAAGGACCCCAAACCACTGTGAGAGGGGAGGGGGTGAATCAGGGTGTCAATGATTTCTCTACATTAATAGATCTTGTTCCCACATTGGTATGAATGTGTTTATACATGTTTTATGGATATGTATAGTAATTAAAACATTCCCATGCAGAAGGATAACACAACACTTTTACTCATTTCATCACTAATGGCTACATCAAAGGAGAATAAGCCAACATGTAACATGTCATACTAAATTCAAAAAATCATCACTATCTGTAGATTACAAATTTTTGAGCACAATATCTATGTCCTAAGAACACTGTGCAAAAGTCTTAGGGATATATCAATGCCTCTATTATATCAATTTTTTAGACTCCCCCTAACTCACTACCATGGGAGAGGTCTCACTCAGTTTATCAACAAGAAGGTATCTTCAACAGATTGGCATGAAAGTATTTGTCTCAATTCATCACGAGACACTGTCTTCATCAAAGTCCTAAATTGATGCTCTTTTATATTCAATTTTACCATTTATTACAATTTCTGATATCAATAAATCAGATACATCATTTCTCTTGAATCAATAACTATCATTATGATTTTTCCACTTCCAAAAATTGTCCAAAATTCTACGAACTATCTCTCATCTACATACATATGCCTACTCTGTGTTCCTCGCCTTCTCCACATACTGAATCTGCATTCCGCCTCTATGCAAAGCCCTTAAGTATCATTGTGGTATAATTTTTCTACTTATAACCATTATATTAACATAATTACTTATTATGTAAGTTTTTCTTTCATATTGTGCACATCTTTTCTTCATTTTTCAGACATCGTGAAAAAATTATTTGAATCATTTCGTCTCCCATATACCGCATTTTCATATATAGAATCACTTTTATACTGATCCTACCAATTTTTCATACCATTTTATCATCCATTTTATTCTTCATCAAACAGAAAATCTCTTCGGTGTAACACTTTCAGACAATGCCGAGTTCTTCCAAAGTGATGATATTTTCAAATCGAATTTTTTCTAAAATAATGGTGATATATTCACTCCACATATAAAAAAATAACTCATCAAATTTCAGTAATTCTATTTACACAAATTTCCAATTTTGGACAATCTACACCACATACTAAGCATTATCTGTGAACTGTAAGCCTCCACAATGTATTGTGATGCTCCTACATACTGCAAACCTTAACTGCATACAATTAACCTTCCACTATAAACCATTTTCAGTACTTCGACTCGTTCTACGAACCATCCCATGTACATTTCTAGCAACATGGTTCTTAGTTGTGAACCACTCCCAAACATGGTACATGTTCAATGTTCCAAGGGGAATTGTTATCTTCTATTTTGTATTTCCTCAGCCATTCTGCATCTCGTTCACTCCTATGAAAAAATCTTTCCATTTCCAAAAAAACCCAAATTTGAGTTCAAAATTTTTGGAAAACACTAGGAAACGACACCACCTTAAATATATGGTTCTTCAAGAACACTATTTCCTATTAACTGTATTTTTTATTTTTCACTTGTTTGTAGATTCCTTCATGAGCTCCTTCCACAAAGAAATATACTCATTGAAAAATCAGTTTTATTATAATCAGATTATCTTGGGAATGTACTGCCACTTCTATATCTTCCTGAAATATCATTATTTCTATTTAATATGGAATATGAATTCCATTATATTCTCATTTTTGTTTGATCAATCATAAATACTCAAATATCCACATGATCCCTTATATAATATTGTATGTCTCTTCACATTGTCTCATGTATGGTCTCTATGAATAGTGATAAGTTGCATGATTATGTGATAACTTCAAGACCATCAATACTCTCTGATATAGTTTCATTTTGGTATAAAATTTACCACATTTTATACATGTAAATTGAACATAACATCATTTCAACAATCATCGGAATTCCATTATCCATCAATTTTTTGATTCCTCTTCATGTCCTTCTTTATTTTTACCTATATTGACAACTCTTGAAAAAAATACAACCTCCATACAGGAATTCATTCTAATAAATGTTACATTGGTTCAAGCTGTTACTTATATTAATTCCCATTCTTCATTCCAATTATTCATAAATACTTTCTAAACACATTCTCATGTTGAAGATTGTTCACTTTTCTTTTCAATCACCTGGATGCCCCACTTCTTATAGTCCTAGGGGACCCCATTTGTGCTCTTTTATGAATCAATACCTAAAATCCTAAAACAATATGGTTTCATCAGAAAACATAAGGTGTAATATTCCACATGAATTATACCTGGAGTGATAAGGGAGGATTCATCCAAAAACAATTCTTTTTTTTATATGTTGTCGTATAGTTTATTGAGTCATAATGAATAAGGTGATAGATATGTGATCTTTCATCCATAAAACCAAGACTAAATTAATGAAACCATAGTATTTTACCATTAAGGACGTTTTTATCTTGGAATAGATAAAGAAACAGAATAAATGTTAAATTTCATATTCAGATAGACCCATGCTAGAATGCAAATTGATAATGAAATTTCACTCTAAATGTTCATAGGATTTGTTCTTGCATTGATTAATTTCAATATAGGATACAATATAAATTTATATGATATCAAGATTCACATATTAAGAATTCCCATTCACCCCCTAAATTGATATCTCTTTAATAAATCTATGTTTATCAATAGAGATCCAACATGTATGATTAACTCAATGATGTGTGTGAAGTATGGGAACATGTACTTTTTAGGGGATGTAACGCATGAATGTTGGTCTATACTATTGAATTGAATGGGGATCAATAGCTTTAGATCCATCACCAACATCTTGGAAAAACCAACACAGGGGAGGTTTCCACCCTTAATAAATTAATAAAGTTATTGTACCATCTCTTCCTTAATCAGGTCACACGAGCCCATGTGAATGGGGCATGGAATACCATCCAGACCCGGGGTTCGTTCTGGATTTGCAGCCCAAACCACATCCCTGATCTCCCTATCATTAAGTGTGGACTCCAACATCTCATTCATATAACCTATTACCATATATGTTATTACCTCTATTAATTCTCTATTAACCCTAATAAAAGACACTCCAAATGTGGGATTTGTGACCAACAAACAATTCTCAAAAAAATCATCTCCATTTTTCCCACAATGTCTCTATCATCTGAGTATGACTCATAACCACTATTAATGTTAGTCCTCATGATTCATAATTTATATTTAATAAATTCATGAAAATAAAGAGATTTGGTTACAATAACATATCTATTTAATTCATTAAATCTCTTAGGTTGTCCACTCTTATTCGATTAGAATATCAGTAAAAGAGTTTTTTAGAGACTATCAGTCAAGGGATTGTTACAGGTGATTCATGAACTAGATTCAAGTCATTGATGATCTATATTGATTTCCTCTATAAAATGAAATCAGGGTGGTTGGTTTCTTATAAATTTTTTGATAACTCATCAATGGAATCTATTTTTTATGTGAATACTTTACCAAGCATGGACAAGAAAAGGTTTTTTGAATTATTCGCTGACCAATTTTTATAAGACCAAATACTATATAAAAATATATAGTACATGAAATATTATTATTGTTTGGGCCTTGGTGACACCAAAATATAAAAAGGGGAGTATTCTATGAGTCTCCAAATGAGGTGAAAAACATTGACATATAGGGAAAAACATGGCATGGATATTTTCAAGATAATGACCTAGATGAATAAGTCCAGGTCCTCCCCCCTCTAGTTTTTTCAGTAGTTATATCAATCTCAATACAATCCTAGATCTAGGAGTTATCTTATAGCCATTGAAGATATAAAACATTGTATTTCCTTATAATGAAAAGACCCCACCATCATTCTCATTCTAATTAGATTCAACGTTAAATAACCAACTCTAACCGAGGAGTGGATTTATGATTGAATAATATAAAATATTTCATATGGCCTATGGTATTGAGAATCAAATTATCATAAACTAATATGAAGGAAATGAACCATTAGCTGGATATAATTTCTTTATTTAAAAACTACTCTAACGATGAAATCAAATCCATTCAAATGGTTTTGTTCTAGAGTATCAAAATATTGAGAATCATAAGGTATTCATGCATGTACTTATGTGACCATCCTCATTGTTCCAAATTGAAGATTTTGGGACACTATACCGGACCCACTATAGTCACAAGTGACAAAAAGATAGTGAAAAAACCCTTTTCTATGAAATCAGATGTTACCCAAGCACCTAGGCAGTAAGAGTTCCATATAAAAAATGATATCCTCGGTAAGAGATCAGTCTTGATTTTTTTCCCAGACTGTGGCCCCCCAATATCGGGGATAAATTTGAAATACCCTTGAACTTTGAATATGATCGTTTTAACCCACCATATGGAGGCACATAGGATACAACTACTAGGGACATTAGAATATATGGGATATCTGACTTTGTCAAACCATTTCCTGGATTAGTGGAAGAATGGACCCCTGACTAGGATGAAATACCAAGATATCTGTCGAGATATCATTTGTATAAGCGATAGGTTGGGCGATCAGTAATTATGATGGTGCACTGGTGCATGGGGAGGAAGAGAAATAGGGTATTTCAGAAAAAAAACATACTACAATAGTGGAAGATAATGACTGCTCCTTCAACTGGGGAGTTGGGAACCATAACATTTACGATATGACCCACCTTATGTTGTAGATCATACCTTATCCAATACGTGGTACCAAATTTGAGGGAAAATCCCAATCGAAGGAGAGTTCATGGGAGTCTTTTGTTTGTAGTTGGGTCCTCTTCACATGAAACCAATCTATGCCACTCCTATTACCTTTCAAGAAACCAACATTGTGGGTGAGTAGATTTCATCGAGGAAGTCTCCAAGGGTAGATGAACTACCCAAATACCAGGTAAATATCATTTCTTTATTAAACAATAATTCAATAATCATCCTAGGAATTTGTAATAATAAAAATTGAAATCCCTATTATAACTCAATAATCCTGTGATGCTTCATCCAGAGAGGAATAACGATTTTCCCCCTTCTCCAATGGACATTGGTATGCTTCTGAAGAGCATAATATTTTTTGTTAATTTATTTTACATTTTGTATTATGTGTATATTGTTTCTAGAAAGATATGATTCCCCAATAATTTGGTATCAGAGGGTTCCGAGTCCAAATGAAAAAGTGGCAGAAGGGTTTTCTAGTGACTGTAAAATTGAAAGTACTCAAAAAATATAGTCCCCAATCTATGAATATCATGGTATGGTGATTTCAATGGCACAAGAAATGTCTAAAATGGAGATAAAACAAACCCGGTAGGTTCAGTCAAATTTTAGGTCAATTCTATGGCACTATAGTACCATAATGTTGAAGATGAAATTACTTTTCCTTCCATTAGCAACATTCTGGTAGGGCTTTTCAACAAGCGATGTCAGCTCTACCTCATTTTACAATCTATGATTTTGAAACTATTTTCGAAATATTGTGTCCAATTTTAGTCTTTTTTCAGCAATCAAGGAGTCGACTCTAGCCATATCAACACTTCCAAACACATCCATATTGTTAGATTTTCGAAAGTCACACTCCATAATGGGATGAAAATACAAACAAATATGGTTAAACTTATCTTATTTAGTTATTATTCCTGGAAATTAAAAACTAAAGATGTTTTATATATAAATAATTTGTCGAAACCTATTGTGGAGACCACTAAGCCTGTTACAGTTCATGTTGAAGAATCATGAACAAGAATTCAATACGATGAGAATACGACAAATAGTACCTAACTAGTTGATGTGGAGTGGGTTCCGATCAACCAAATATATTCATCCAAAATTAGAAAGTGGATCAAAATATTATTTTCCAAAATAGTTCCAACAAACACAATGATTCTGTTCTTTAGTTAAATTTTTGAAATATGTATGCGAGGACCACAGTGCAAAAAAAACATGATATGTCCTCTAGTCAATTTGAAATACAAATATGGTATGATCATGTCAGATCACATGAGGTTGAACCATGGAATAGTTGATCAGTTAAATTCTATGTCAATGATGATTGGTGTTGAGTTTCATGAAATGTTGATGTTGAGTTATTTACCAAAGATGTGGGAAAAAGTAGTTGTGTTAGTTAAAAATTCAACTCCATATAGAAATCTAACCATGGAAATGGTAAATGATAGAATACTTAATGAAGAGTCCCAAAGGAAGGATCTAGGAATACACTTGAATCATATGATCCTATCATTGAAACACACGGGATGCCTAAATTGTTGGAAAGCAACAAAAGAAGGTAACCCTGTGACCGAATTCAAAAAATAAGGAATCGACAGAAATCTCGATCGAGATATGGCATGATGTGAAACCATTTGGAAGGCCCATACACTTCATGTAGGACTGCAGAAGGCTAAAATAATATCAAAATAATTAATAATGTAAGACCCAAAATTATGATGTAGCTGTTTTCATAGATAAAATAATTATTATTCAAAAAGATAATAAGATCAGTCATGCAGTCCGTGACTCAACATGGGTGATCGATTCAGTCACCTCCTCCCATTTTACTACTAAATTTGATATTTATCTTTATCTCACAATTGGAAGATAGTGTGGAGGAGAATTCAATACAGGTAGAAAATATATTCCTATAAAAGTTAGGAATTGAAGGCTTTGTCCCATGAGATAAAGAGGATATAGTATTCTCCCCCTGAAGGATCTATTTCCTAGAAAAAAATGTTTACATTAGGATTTTTTTTTTTGATTTCATCATGTGAAATCAACATAGTGTATCATTTCGTGGTTATATACCATCCAGAAAATATAATGTTTTAAATTTGATTCAATCTAATTCATTATTGATGATCACTAAGTCGATAAGAGGTTCCTTTTTAATTTGATACCATCATTGAGGATAATAATTGAAAATTCATTTTCATTTCATTGAACACTAAAGATCATGTGCGAGATGATTTCAATATGTATCATGTGAAGGTTGAAATAGTAATCGAAAAACAATTAATGTGGTTGTGAGAAGACAATGAAATAGAATATATTCGTACATTTCCTGAGTACTGCAGGCATTTTGGAATTAGTATAAAAAATTAGTACCAAATATCCTTCAACATAGTAGTATTGCTGAGATGAAGAATATAAAAAATTTCAAAAGAGGATGTTTTATGCTATCGAATAATAAGATTCCAAACACCATTTGGAGGGAAGAAATGATGACCAGAATTGATCTTATCAAACATTATCCATTAGTTCCACGAATCAAAGATATTCTAGAATGTGTTCGGATAGGTAATGATGTTTCATACAAAATCATGAGAGTATATAGATGCAGGTCATTTGTTCACATCTTGAGGGATGAACATGAGAAGTTGGATAGAAAATGGATGAAGTGTATATTTTTGGGAATTTTTATGAGGTTTTTCGATACTGAATTTGGGATCCCATAAGAAGGAAGATCATTAGATGCCATGATGTTGTGATTCTTTAGGATCAGACAATTGATGATTTTGAGAATCCAAAAAACGAAGTGAAGTAAGAGTCTCAGGAAATTCCAATTAGTTTTGAACCAATGTGACCAGCATCAGTATAATATAACATAAGAGGGATACATGGCACTATTGATACATCACTACCATGTAATATGTCTCCATATATTGATATGTTTTTTTCATATGATATTCCATAACTTATTCCATATAAATGATAGTTGTGCAGATCCACAACAGAATTAAAACATAATGATAAATACTCATCATATGAGAATGTGATGCTCGCTAATGGGGGAGAGTCAAAGAGTTATGATGATGCGATCAGGAGTCATAAAACTGTGGAATGGAAGAAGGAAATGAAAGAGGAAATGAGATCCATGTACTACAACCCTACATTTTAGATGGAAGAGTTACCATAATGAAAGAATCCACTCAAAACAAGTGGGTGTACTTAATTTAAGAGAGGATTGAATTTCATAGCCATGCTATAGAGCCAGGATGGTTTTGAAAGGATTCGGTGAGAATAATGGTTTTGAATTTGATGAAATTTATTCTCTTGTGGTCAAGATTTCGTCTATCAGAGTGGTTCTTGGATTGGAATCTAGTCTAAACATAGATGTTCAACAACTGGATGTGAAGAAATCAATCTTACATAGTGTTATTGATGAAGGGATATACATAGAAAAGAATGTGGGATTTCAGGTGAATGTTAAAAAAACATCGTATCCTCTCTTATGAAAACATTATATAGTACGAAATAAGCACTGAGTTAGTGGTGATGAAAATTAACCTTATTCTTGGAGAAAAGTGAGAATCGGAGGATGACAGCTAATCATTATGTTTTCATCGAACATTTTTCTATCGGTGATTTATTTATCTTGTTTCATTATATTAATGATGTTTAGATTATTGGTAAATATATCACCAAGATTGTCATATTAATGAATTAGTTCAAAAAATATTTTTTAATGACAGACTTTGGAACTTCTACTCAGATTCATGGAATTCCAATTACTCATAACTGGAGTGATCACAATATTTGGATATCTCCAGAGTGATACAATGTGAATTTTCATTAGTGATTTTATATGGGAAAAGGAGAAAAAAATTTATCACTCCATATATGATTCATTCTAGGCAGATGGAAGATTACAATCCATTGATTTTAATGGATAAAGAAGACATGGAAAATGTTCTTAACCTATCAGTAGTTGGACGTCTTATGTATTATATGGTGTGAACTAGATCAGATATATCTCATGTTGTTGGTATTGTGAGAATATTCTAATCAGATCCAAGTAATGAGAATCGAACAGTTGTCAAATGGATATTTAGGTATCTATATTGTACATATAGACTCTTTATTTGTTTTGGAAATTGTAAAACTAATTTAGAAGGTTACTCAGTTACAGATATTGTTTGAGAGGTAGAAAAAAGGTAATCCATATTCAGGTACATTATATAATTCCCAGGGGGAAGTAGTCTCACAGAAATCATTCCTTCTTAAGGATGATGTATGATCCACCAAAAAATCATAATATGTCATTGATAGTAGGGGATGAAAGGAGTTATTGTGGATGAATACGTTTTTTAAATAGTTGGGATGATCAGAAGAATTATATTCTCTATTGTTTTAGTCAATGTGTCATTTATCTCAGGAATAACTAGGAATTTCATTTCAGGTCTGGAGACAATGACATGCGATATCACTGGATATATAATGTTTAGGAAGAATGATTTTTTAATGTTGATAAAATATAAACAAATGATAATGGGGCGGACATGATGAAGAATGTTTTATCAAAAGAGAGTCCAAATTCTTCCAAGGATATGACAAGTCTTTCTTCTACCCCTATTGGTTATGTAAGGTAGTTTTTTGGGGGCCACTCCCAACCAGGGGAGAGATCGTAAGAATATTCTATCAACAGCTAGGTCTTCTAGTGATAAATCCAACCTAGGTGCCTCCTTGGACCGTTGAAGCAACCAATATGGTGGGTGAGTAACTAAAAATGAGGAAGTTTCCAAGGGTTGATGAACTACCCAACAACCAGATACATTTCGGATTTTTTTTGATAAATAAATTTAGAATCAATCCCATGAATTTATAATTATAAAAAGAGAAAACCCAATTGTATCCCGATAATCCTGTAATGATTCATCTATAGAAGAATAAAAATTTAACCACATTTTTTCATAGACAGTGCCACACTACATATAAGGACCCGGGCTTAAAACATTACTTAATATTTAACGAAATGAATAATTCACATTGAGGATCTTTTCATCTTTAGTGTTTTAGAGAATTAGATCAAAACTATTACATCTTAAAAGTTAGAAAGCAGACAGTTCTACTCAGTTCCATGTTTTTCCCATAAAATGAAATCTCTTGATAAAAAGGTCATGTCCTGTTCCATGTTTTAGATAACATGACTTTCCATTAACCCATATTTGACCCTATTCAACTTTATTTCTTATGAAAAACATTTCAAAAACATGGGATGAGCATAAAAATATCAGTAAGGAACAAACAAAGATGGAAACTATTAATTTCTCAAAACAATAAGTAAACCCTCCATATTTTAACATAAGTAATACTTTTCACTTTTATGAAGTAGTAAATACTCTTCACTGAATAAAAGATCACTACTTACCCATTTGTAACCAAATGATTACCCATATAAAGAACATGTAACATATAAAGGTAACTTAGAACATAAACATACTTAAGTGGAATAACCATACGGTAGACTTTCACACATTTCACAAAATGGAATAGCCATACGACCGACTTCTATACCAAATGCATTGGAGGTTATAACATAAACACCTGTCCTGGTATTCACGGAACCACCCGTCATTTGGTATATCACATAACCACCCATCAAATGTCCATGTACCATTATAAAATCATAAGACATAAATGAAATATAAATGAAAGAAAATATTTCCACATTTCAATCAAAATATATCATTTAAATATATTGACATAAAAATCCATTATCAAAACCATTTTCAATACCAAAATACATTAGAAAGTATATGGTATTTATTTTCTTTTAAAAACATTTCGTCTTTGTTTCGGTGCGGATGTGCGTCGGGTTACGCTGTTCCGCCAGGACGCGTTCGCGCGTGCACCCGTCAACCCGAGGGGATGGGCGCGCGGCTTGTGGTCCCGCAGTCCCGCTTTCCAAGGGCGGGCGGCATTCGTCCCTTATTCAGGGGCGTCTGCTCCTTGATCGAAACCGGGATGATGGGATGTCGGCTCCTCCTTCCTTGGACGTCTCCTCGGAACTCGTCGCCTAATCCGGGTCTCCCTCATAGACTTAAGAATGTTCGTGAATCTCGTTCCCGGCGCCATATCTTCATGGACACCGGTTAATTACGCTGCTTCCGCCCGGACGCTCCAAGGAGTCTGGGCGGGGCAGCAACCTGCAGTGAGAAGGCCGGGTGGCTCTGGGTGCTGGGGGCGTGTCGTGACACTGCGGCTCTGCACGTCTGTCTTCCGTCCCTAATAGGGCTTCTCGAAGGCATGATGGCCTGAGGCATCCCGTACTAGGTGCGGGGAACTGTGTCACCTGAGGTTTTCCTCAGCTTCCCATGTTTAACACGGGGTATGCCGCGAGTTTAACGTCCAGCGGGGACGGCATCGGACCGATCAACACGAAAAGTGGATCGGATGACAGAACCCCTTGCGGGGAACCTCTGACGCTGGGGCCAGCACATGGGCGGCTTCCCAAGTAACGTGGAGTGGAGTGAAGTGGCATGACCCCACCGGGATGTGGCGGCCCGGGTAAGGATCAGGATGGATGATGGAGTGAAGAGCTTGGACCCCGTAGGGGCTTCCTACGTACCGCGTGTTATCACGGATCAAAGTCAACGTAGTTCGGGTATACAGTTTAACGTCATGCTGGACGTCGGCAAGCCGACTCACGAAGAGGTCTAGGCCGCCGGGCGGAGGATTGAACCGGACCACCTCGCACAGAGGGGGGTGGGACGGCCGGGTGGATCACAGTTTCACGTCATGCTGGACGATAAAAGGAGAAATGGGAAAAGGGGCTGTGGGGAGGCACAGTGGAGATACACACGGGCAGTCTCCCACAGGGGCGGATTCATAGGTGAATCGACGCAAGCGTGAACCCTGGAGGGGTCCACTGATGGACGAACCGACGTAAATACGACCGGGACGACCAGGTGGTGGGCTTGGACCTCAGGGAGGCTTCCTACGTACCCTGTTTAGAAGACATGGATCAAAGTCCACGTAGTTCATTCTGTCAGGACTTACGCACTTGAGGCAGCCCGGATGCGGCAAAACTCAGTTGGAAGGGACTTGGACCGAAAGAAGAAGACACCTCGATCCCAGTCAAACCCTCTACTGGCTTCGGCAGTGGGGAGGCGCAATGGAGATACACATGTGCAGCCTCCCACGAGAAACTAGGGGTTTGTAATACCCTGCCCCCGCAGGGAAAAGCCACTTCCATTAAATCGTCCCAAAAGGGGGACAATCCCGACATCCCTGCAGAGACGAGCGGGTGGGGGCCACATCCAAACCGGGGGAGACCCTGCGTGCGAGGCACGGGATCGAATGATGCGGACGGTTTAACGTCTTGCCGGATGAAGTACAGTTTAACGTCGTGTGTTGAGGACGAAGCGGACGGTTTAACGTCTTGCCGGACGAAGTACAGTTTAACGTCGTGTGTTGAGGACGAAACACTTGGCAGTTTAACGTCTTGCAGCGCGGACGATGGGGGGCTAGGCAGTTTAGCGTCGTGCAGCTTGGACGAATGTGCAGTTTAACGTCATGCTGGACGTATGGGCAGTTTAACGTCATGCTGGACGAATGCGCAGTTTAACGTCATGCGGGACGTATATGCAGTTTAACGTCATGCTGGACATATGTGTAGTTTAACGTCATGCAGGACGAATATGCAGTTTAACGTCATGCTGGACGAATGATTGCCGCCGACGGGTCCGTGTCACTTCGCACGAGCCTGGAAGGCTGCACGGGAAGACAGCGCACGGTGCGGGCACCTGCGATGAAGACCATCGGGCGCCACGCAGGCGGGTACCCGCAGGGGGTCAAGGGAGGCGACCCTGGCGGATTGCGCGCAAAAGAGGAGCTTTGCGCGCAAAACCGCGGATCGGCGCGCAAAATGGCGGGCTGGCGCGCAATTGGGCCAGCGCATTGCGCGCGGATGATTGGGATTGCGCGCACCGGGCTTCGGGTAGCGCGCGTGGGCAACGGCTCATTCTCTAACGAATGGCCACTTTGAAGATGGGGGGTGCGCGCAATCGGGTTGGATTGCGCGCACCCGGGGGCAATTGCGCGCAAGAGGCTTCTTTTGCGCGCAAAGGCCTTCGGGTTGAAATTTATTCAAAGGAAATGAGCCAAGGGGATTGCGCGCGAAGGCGGACCCCAAGGCTCTATTGCGCGAAAGAAAGGAGGTTACCTGAAGATCGGCATTGCGCGCGGATGGGGTTGAATTGCGCGCGCGGGAGACCGTTCGACTTCCAGCAACCTTTGAAACGTTGGGGGTCGCCTAGTATTTATAGGCAACCCCGGGCGCGGAATCCAAGGCGCGAGCGCGGAATTCTCCTCGCGGGCGCGGAATCGGGCACGGCACGCAAGGGAGTTGCGCGCATCCCGGGGGTTTTGCGCGCGGATCATCATCTTTGCGCGCAGACCTCTGAAATTCCGCGCAAGGCCTCCGGGCCCTCCGAAACATTCTTCCGACTCCAAATATGACCTCACTTTCCGCATCCGGAGCTTCGTTTGGGAACAACGGACTTTTCCGGCGTCTACAAAAGCCCCCTCTCGGAATCTGATCGGCGAGAGGTCGCAACGATCGGGTTCCGAGGGAGACGCCGGAATGCCGAAGTCCTGGGCGGCGCGGGACTTAGGCGCGCAAAAACGGGCGCCGGTCGCGAAATTCGCCGCTGCGGTCGCGCAAAGCGCTTTCCGCGCAGCGCGGACCCCGGCCTCGCCTATAAATAGGGGCACTGGGTCCCTCCGTGCCGTACATTGGCCTTCCGCGCGATAAGCATCTCTGCTCTCGTGCGCGAAATTGCCTTTTCCGGCGCGGAATTCGCCCGCTCGTCGCGCAAAACCGTCCGGATTTCGCTCTGTCTTTGCGCGAATACCCGGGGTTTTACGCGAACGACCTCCCGATTGCGCGCCGTCCACTAGGATTGCGCGCCGACTCTCAAACTTTTCCACCAGCCTCGTCCGATTCCGCACACTTCATCCCTTAACCCGCACGACCCCCGGAACTTCTGAGATGGCCGCGAATCAAGGAAATGAGGGGGATGCCGCCACTCGCAGGGCTGAGATGGCGGCGAACAAGGAGGTTTACGGAGCCAAGGAGATTGTTTCCAACAATCAATCCTTGTTCGACATGCTGACGCCGGCCCAGAAGACATATCCACTGTCGGACAACCTGCCGCTCTGGAACTTTGGCATCCTAGATGAGGTTCCGGTGCCAGGGTTCGAGATTGATGCGCCGCGGACCTGGGTGACCCGGGAGGACGAGCTTCTCCGCTATAACATCACCAACAATGGGCATCCTGCCAGGGAGACCAGACACTTGGATGTCTATGTCCTGAACCCGAGGACGCGAACCATTGACGGGGGTGAGCCTACTGCGGAATATTCTCCAGCCCTCTACTCGAGTATATATCGCCAGAGTGTCACTGACGACACCAAGGGCTGGCTGAAGGACTGGGACTTGCGGTCTGGGGGTAATTTCACCAGCGAGTGGGCCTGGGCGTTCTGGGTACGCCACACTTGCGATCACTTCGCAGAGGAGCTGCGGTACATCGGCCTGTTCGAGGCGGTGTGGACGTCGCAGTTCCACTTCTACCAGCAGTCCGAGCTCGGGCCGGAGCTGTTCACCCGATGGTCTCCGGATACCAACACCTTCCATCTTCACCATGGGGAGGTCGGCATCGGTCTCTGGGACATCCACTGCATCGGAGGTATCCCGCTGGAGGGCTACCAATACGATGAGTTCCTGCCACCGAAGAACACCTGGGAGGACAGGTCACGGACTCCCATCCTGACCTGGCATCTGCTTGACCTGGCTACGCAGCGGCTCGGGATCAAAGACTTCCAGAAGGACATAGCCTACAAGGAATGGTTCGGCCAGTTCTTGGAGCATGACCCGGCGGTCAAGATGCCAGGTAGGGGGAAGCGGTGCCCGACCGCAGCTCAGAGGAGCCGGAACGGGTCGTACTGGCGGGTCCTAGAGACGGGTGACTACCGCTCATGGGGGTACCGCGTCATCGAGGCCCGGGACCCAAATGTCCGGTACGCGGCGTTCCTGGCCGCCTTTCTGAGTGGGTGGCTCCTGCCAGTGCGGGACGCGAGAATGGGCGTTCGCCCGGCGACACTGGCGGTGGCGGGTGCTATGGCCGCCAACAAAAGATACAACCTCGGGGTCCCAGTGCTGGCGAGGCTGTATGCCATCCTGGGACGCATCTCACGAGGGGGGTCGCCACGAAGGATCTGTGGGCCCTTTCAGTTCTTCCACGGCTGGGTGGCTGCTCACCTCGGTGGGTACACGTTTCCGAACGCCATCATTCCTCCGGGCAACGGCCTGCGACCCTCCCTGCTGAACATCGCGGGGGACGCTCCGATGACCCTAAGTGAGGAGGGCGTGCGGATCCGGATTGGCAATCATGCCAACTTCAACTTCAGTCCGTTCCCCACTCCCGTCGGCCAGATGATTGACAATGGGCAGGGTCCGCTGGAGCAGCATGAATACTTCCTGAACATGCGGGGCGGGGTGCTCGTGGCTCGGATCGACGGGAAGGTGATCTGCGAGCCTTACGTGCCGACCCGTTTCGCCAGGCAGTTCGGGTGCCTTCAACGGATGCCGAAGAGGGTATTCACTGCTATCCGGGAGGAGACGAACCCTGGCGTCCTTCGCCAGATGTGGCTGATGTTTGCCGCTTTCGGCTATGGCGACGTCATCACTCTCCCTCCTACCGGAGTTGACGCAGGCTTGGCAATCGAGTACGCTGAACACTGGGCCATCGCGTACCCTGAGGGGCTTTTGCGGAAGCTAGTTCGGCGGCTCGAGGTTACCCGTGCGGAGACCAGGCGTCAAGGAAGGAGGCGAGGCGCCGCCACACGGGGGAGAACGGAGGCGCGCCAAACAGCGGAGCCGGCGCGGGCAGGGACTTCGGCGGCGGGCACATCGCGAGCTGCCGCTACGACCTCGGCGCCCAGAGAGGGGGCACGCGTGGTGGTCGAAGAGCGGCCCGGGAAGTAGGTGAGACGTCTGCTCGAACCCTCCCACGATGCAGTCTTCCCGGCGCTGTGGTCGGCCTGGATGACCCTGCGGCAGTCACTGGAGACCGACGCCATCTGGCGAAAGATTCTCAGAGAAGGAATCCATCTGCCAGAGGTCGGGCGCCTCCACATTGCCGACAGGGTGGACTTCAACCGGCAGTATGCGTATCTGACGGCCATGGACGAGTACGCGCGCCAACGTGGTCAGCGCGCGGAGCCATCCCTTCTGGTGAAGGTGATGCTCGGTCTCGAGCCCGCTCCGGAACAGATGCCGCCGGAAGAAGACGACAGTAGCAACGACTCCGAAGAAGAGGAGGAAATGGGGGAGGATGAAGGCTCCGAGGGAAGATCCCATCAGGGGAGTCCGCGGGAGAGCGGCGAGGTGGCCGGCTCTGACGACGTTGATGTCACTGAGCTCCTCGAGGTCCGCTTCTATCCCTACTCAATCTTCTTCATCCATTCTCTTATGCAGATTCTAACCCATTTCTCCATCTTTCTCAAGAGCGCACGGATGTTGGTCAGGCATCCTCGGCGGGAGTAGGAGGGGCACCAGCAGGACAAGGCGGGGGGCAGACACCCATCATCGAACTGACAAGCGTGGAAGGGTCCCCTGCTGCAACTGTTCCTGCGGCGACCGGGGTAGCGGAAGATGACGCTCCGAACTCCCGTAAGTCTCCTTACTTTACTGCTGGTGCTTGCCGTTGACGATCCGTGACTAACCATGGCATGCCCTGCGCAGTGATCTCAACAATGGAGGCTCATCGGGTTGCCGAACCCGGGCCATCCACGAGTGGACCGGTGGCAGACATGCCGCCTGCTCCGGAACAGACTTCCCAAACCGAGCCGGCCCCACCAACTGCTGATCAAGGGGCCCCGGACGTCGGCGGTGCTGACATCGGAGAGAGGTTGGGGGCTGACGAGGGTGTCAGCGCCGCTGGGGAGAGAGAAGAAGGTCGCCCGGATGTTGGGGAACCTATCCCTCGTGAGGACCTCCCAGGGGCGGACCCTGCAGCAGACCTGCTGGCTGCCTTCCCTGCCTACCGGCCTGCCGATCCCGAGGAGATGGACGACTCAGACACGGAGGCGGTCGAGGAGAGCCGGATAACGCGCCGCAGGGGGTGGAAGTGCATCCAGCGCTTCCTCAAGCGAGACCCGTCGGAGTGGCTGGGGCGCATGGGATCACTTCAAACCTGGCTGCGCTTTCTGTGTGCCGGGGGAGCTGATGCTCAACGCCTCCATCTAACGGTCCGTGATTTCATGGCCGAAAAGATGCGCGAGAGCTGCCGGCGTGCCGACGTCACACAAAGTCGGGACATGTCGGAGAGCACGCGGGCGCTCCTCGCGGCGGAGCAGGAAGTCCGGCACCTCGAAGGGCAGGCGGCAGAGAAGGAGGCCTTCGTCGCAGCGTGTACCGAGATTGTGGAGCAACTAACAGCCCAGCTGGTTGACGCCCAGGTACAGCTGACGGAGGCGGGCCAACAGATGGTCACAATTCAGGTCGAGCGGGAGCGTGCACAGGCCAGAATCGACGAACTGCGCGATGCGACCGCCGACGAGGAGAGGGCACGCAGAGAGCGAGAAGTAGCCCTGGAGGCCACCAGCCAAAGGGTAGCGGCATTAGAAAGACTCATTCAGCACGCTAATCCCTAAGGGCTTTGTTTTGCCATTCCCAAAACATTTGCTTCCGCTACTTTGATCCATCTGTATGAATCAATATATTTATCTGCATCTTTTGGTTTAATATGCTCAACCACAATTCACTGTCTTGCGGGAGTGTTAACCAAGCATCAGGCATCCATAATTGGGCCTGGATTTCTGGAGAAAAGAGGGAGGTCATTCCTAGGAAAGGAGACCTCAGACCTAATCAATGTACCATTCCCCCAACCTGTTCCAACACACGAGCGGGACAACGCTAGGGGCGTTGAGATTTTATCCGAACATAGGGAAATGAGAAAGGGTGAATCGCGTGTCCCGAATCCGGACATCCACAACGGTCGGCCTTCCAGGAAATGCCCAAGACGGTAGGCGGACAGTGGATCGACCATAACAACTGCAATAGACGGACCGAAAAAGGCCATCATTCATATTGTAGGAGGCGGACCACATGTCATCATGAATACCGCTATGGGGTTCCTTCAGACACAAGGGTGGAAATTCTAGATCAACAGGGCATGCGAAGCGTGGGGCGAAGTGACGATTTGTTCGGACAGAATCCAACGCTCTCAAAATTGCGCCACCGTGGGGAAAACGTATTAGGCGGATGCACTAATATGGTCGTGAGTCACCTCAATTCTCAGACAGCACCTCTCTGACGAGGAAACTGTCGCTTCCCATCCTTGCGATGGGGCATCCCGAGCTGAATCGGGGAGAATATCACAACTGCACCACTCTACCCGAAGTCAGGCCAGACGGCCGGTGACGAGGAGGGGCGGGACCTAACGATCCCTGAGGCTGGACCCGAGTCGGAATGCCCGGGCGTTCCTACGTACTCCATCAGGCTGGAGATCAAGCCACACGTAGTTCTTGAGGGGCAGTTTTACGTCATGCAGGACGTAGAATCCCGTTTAGGGGAGATCTTAGTTTAAGGTCGTAGAGCTCGGACCATAAGGGTAGATCATAGTGTAAGGTCTTAGAGCTCGGACCATAAGGGCTAGATCTTAGTTTAAGGTCTTAGAGCTCGGACCATAAGGAGAGATCTTAGTTTAAGGTCTTAGAGCTCGGACCATAAGGAGAGATCTTAGTTTAAGGTCTTAGAGCTCGGACCATAAGGAGAGATCTATGTTTAAGGTCTTAGAGCTCAGACCATAAAGAGAGATCTGAGTTTAAGGTCTTAGAGCTCGGACCATAAAGAGAGATCTTAGTTTAAGGTCTTAGAGCTCGGACCATAAAGAGAGATCTTAGTTTAAGGTCTTAGAGCTCGGACCATAAGGAGAGATCTTAGTTTAAGGTCTTAGAGCTCGGACCATAAAGAGAGATCTTAGTTTAAGGTCTTAGAGCTCGGACCATAAGGAGAGATCTTAGTTTAAGGTCTTAGAGCTCGGACCATAAAGAGAGATCTTAGTTTAAGGTCTTAGAGCTCGGACCATAAGGAGAGATCTTAGTTTAAGGTCTTAGAGCTCGGACCATAAAGAGAGATCTTAGTTTAAGGTCTTAGAGCTCGGACCATAAAGACCTCAAAGTACGCCGCATCGTGGTCCCATCCCCCGGGTATGCAAAGATGCACTGAGGGATAGTGTCGAGAGTGCCGAGGTTTCGCCTGGTCAGAATGGGAGGTGGGAAATGTGAATCATGCGGCCATTCACTCGAGGACCGGGAGCACCGGCGTGACGATATGAGAGTACTGCCGACCGTGGCGGAAAAGCAGCATCAACATCGCACTAACCGTTGGTGGAATGAGGCAGAAAACGAGCATCGACCGCTCAATCGCAGGATTCATATCGATTTGCTGCCCAAGGCCATTGGGGGTACCGGCCCGAGTCGGTGGGAGAGCACTGAGGCATTGTGTCCGAACCGTTCACGGGGGCTCCACCCAGGGCGTAGACGATGGGTCCGAATGAACCGGAGCACGAAGCCTGAAAAGCGGAGGAAACCTGACCAAGCGGATCCTGACCCTCCTGGCAATAAACCAGAGTACTCTTGACACCGGTGGACCACTGCAAGGGGTCGGGGAACGCGCCTTGAGGGTGACCTGAAGGCGGCGGATTCCCCAGAGAAGGGGGAATATCTAAGAGGTGGGGGGCTGGACCCGAAGTTTCAAACATCCGGGCGTTCCTACGTATCCCATAAGGATGGGAATCAAGCCTCACGTAGTTCTTGAAGCGCGGTGCAACACAATCGGGCACCAGCGCGGGGAAGAGTGCGGGTCTGACCCTCGCACACAAAAGGAGCGGCATTTGATATTTCTTGTTTGTCCTTAGAGATGAATGGTTTTTCGTGCGGCGACATGCCTGTGATTGAGAAATCTCTGGCGTCGCCACAATGATCAAGCCATGGAAGGCATTGATGAATGGCGTGGTTATTAACCAGCGCCCAACATGAGTGCCCTCTGAGGGGAACATCACGATGCAGTGCCGTTTTCTCGTCGGGCGGCCAAGACGATCACAGTTTACGGTCGTGTGGTAGGACCAGACAACACAGTTTAAGGTCGTGTGGTTCGGACCATGGAGGAATCCGTTTATCGCGGTACGGCGGGCACGGCGGAGGTGGGAGCATACCCAGCCCTGCGGCCACGCACGATTCCAGGAGAAGAGTCTTGGGATAGGGGCCTGCGTATGTCCATCACCCGAGGGGCAGAGATGCTAGCCTCCAGATATACTGGGCCCAGAACGCAATTGTTCGGGCGACTCCTTCCTTCTTATGGGGACGAGGTTCCAGCTACGCATGGCCCTTAGGGAGGATATCCACATATATCCTTGGTGCTCAGATCATGGGAGCCTCGAACGACATCATTACATTGGTTGGTCTGCCTAACGTGTAGAGGTGTACTGAAGGTCAGTATGAAAAGAGTGTCAAGATTCCACTACAACGCACAAAGGAGGAGTGTGATGAGGACTTCGCAACCAATGTTCAGAGCCTGAAGGAGCTGACATGGCGATCAAGGATGTTGCTGACGCATTCGCAACACAACATCCAATCGCGTCAGCCTAAGACGGGGCAAGCAAACGAGCATCGACCGCTCAATCGCAGGATTCATATCGATTTGCGGCCCAAGACCCGCCGGTAAATCGACCCGGAGCGGTAGGAGAGCACTGAGGCATCGTACCCAAACCACTAACGAGGATCCCTTTGAGTGAAGGCTCGAACAAGAGGAAGCGCGAGGCCTGACAAGCAACACAGGACTTGTCGGGATTGAATCTGACACTACGAGTCATAGACCGAAGTACCCAAAACATGTTAACAGATCTCCGGAAAGGGTCGGAGGACTCACCCTGAGAGCCACCAAAAGAGGGCAGATTCCCGTGATCAACCAAGGGACGGGGCTGGACCTGAAACACAAACGTTCAGGCGGTCCTACGTATCCCATAAGGATGGGAATCAAGCCGCACGTAGTTCTTGAGAGGCAGTTTAACGTCATGCAGGACGATGAGAGGTGTGAGGTGGTCCCACACACGGGGGGAGGCGTACGGCGTGGCCAGTAGACCAATGTGAATGAGGACATAATCCCCCGCTCACGCGATACGCCTCGCACAAAAAGGAGGGGAACTGGGGCCAGAGGCCCAACGCGGGATAGAGATTCCCGGGAAATGGGGCTGGGCCTGAAACATGAATGTCCAGGAGGTCCTACGTATCCCATAAGGATGGGAATCAAGCCATACGTAGTTCTTGAAGTGCATTTTAACGTCATGCAGGACGATGAGGGGAAAAGAAGGGGGGAGCAGAAGGCATCCCCAAACGTGGGGGGCGTACAACGTGGCGAGAAAACCGACGTGAATGAGGGCATAATCCCCCGCGCTCACACCATACGCCACATACCCAGAGGCAACTGGACCAAGGGCCCGGGATGGGATGGAAATTCCCGAAGGATGGGGCTGGGCCTGAAACATGAATGTTCAGGCGGTCCTACGTATCCCATAAGGATGGGAATCAAGCCGCACGTAGTTCTTGAGGGGCAGTTTTACGTCATGCAGGACGAATGCTGAACAGTTTAACGTCTTGTAGCTCGGACGTAGTGCAGTTTAGCGTCATGCAGGACGAAGCACTTGGCAGTTTAACGTCTTGCAGCACGGACGAATGCTGAACAGTTTAACGTCTTGTAGCCTGGACGAATGCAGTTTAACGTCGTGCAGGACGTGGGCACACTCAGACAAAGTACTGCTTGAGGAACCTAGCGTTGGTGGGAGGAGTGACACGCTCACCATCCATAGTCGCTAGGGAGTATGCGCCATTGGGATAGACCTTGTGGACAACAAACGGTCCCTCCCACTTGGGCTCCAACTTGGGCGGCTTCCTGCCGGGGATCATCGGCGCTCTTAGGGCTAGCACTAGATCACCCTGCAGGAAGGAGCGGAGGCGAACCTTCTTATTGAAAGCTCGAGCCATTCTGCTTTAATGCCTCTCCAAGTTGTGCAAAGCGCGAAGTCTATTCTTATCTAGTGCTTCCAACTCGACTAGACGGGCTTCAGCAACTCTGTCCGGCGCTTGCTGGTCGTAGACTGCAGTGCGCAAGGACGGTAACTGGATCTCGATGGGCAGGATGGCCTCAGCTCCATACACCAGGGAATAAGGGGCCATCTGGGTGGAATTGCGAGTCGTCGTCCGATAAGCCCAGAGGGCGTTGGGGAGCTTGTCCGGCCAACTCTTCTTGTTCTGACCAACCATCTTTTGCAGAATGTTAGAGAGGGTTTTGTTAAACGCCTCGATCTGTCCATTCGCCTGCGCATGATAGCGAGATGTATGGTTCGAGCGAATGTTATACTTGGCGTACAACTTCTTCAACTCGGCTGCTCGGAAATTGGTTCCGTTATCCGTGAGGATAGCGTGAGGCACTCCAAATCGATGGACGATGTTGGAGGTCACGAAGTCAGCGATCGAACAGGATTTGACCTCTCTGAGCGGAATCGCTTCTGCCCATTTGGAGAAGAAGTCCGTGGCGGTCAGAATGAACCGGCACTGGAGAGCTGTCGCCGGCGGGTAAGGTCCCACAACGTCCAGTCCCCAGACTGCAAAGGGCCAGGAATACCTTGTTGTATGGAGTGGTTCCGGCGGCCGATGCACAAAGTTCGCATGAACCTGGCACGCATGGCACCTCCTGGCATACTCGATGCAGTCATGGATCATAGAGGGCCAGAAGTATCCCAACCTCCGAATCTGGTGGGACAGCTTCGGCCCAGTCTGGTGGGCGCCGCATGAACCAGCATGGACCTCTTGCATGACTCGTGGGATCTCAACTCCCTGAAGGCAACGGAGGAGAACACCATCAAATCCGCGTTTGTAGAGGATCTGCTCCAGGCCGGGACTGCTCTGGAGGACGAACTGCGATGCGCGGCGTCGAACTCGCTCGCGCTCGGCCCGATCCGATGGAAGAATGCCATGTTGGAGGTTCTCAACCAAAGGCATCCTCCAATCAGGGGCTGATCCGACTGTCATATCTGGGGTACTCGGGGCTCCGGGCATAGGGGCAACCGTGGTGAGGTTACTTACCAACGGGCCGCGATCTTCTTCCGGGATAACGGGAGCGATGAGCCTGCGGCGCGTCACGCGGACGATCAGGTTGTCCTGTTCAGGCTTCGCAAGTGACGCAGCGAGGCTGGCCAAAGCATCTGCTCGACCGTTCTACGACCGGGGAACATGGACAATTTCCGGCCGAGAAGGGAACCGGGCCATCAGAAGGAGGGTGCACTCCAACAATGGCACAAGTTCCGGCTTCCTGACAACGTAGTCGCCATTGATCTGCTTAACGACCAGCTCGGAGTCCCCTTTCACGCACAGACGGGGCACGTCGATCTCGAGAGCCAACTCGAGGCCGGTGATGAGGGCATGGTATTCCGCCTCATTGTTGGTACAGCCCTCTGACAACAGGAAAGAGTATGGCAGCACGGCTCGCTCCGGGGTAATGAAGACGATACCCAAGCCCACTCTGTTGAGCTTAGGATTATCGAGTCTTCTACCGGTGGGGCTCCGGGAGGCACCGTCAAAGTGCATCTGCCAGCATGGATCGGCTCGATCAACCGAGAGAATGGTCTCATCAGGAAAGCCTAGATCCAGCGGCTGATCCGCGGAGGTCGGGTGAGCTGCCAGAAAGTCTGCCAATGCTTGCCCTTTGATGGCCTTCTGAGACACATACCTGATGTCGAACTGCTGGAGAATCACAGCCCACCGCGCTAGGCGGCCAGTCAACATAGGCCGGCTCAGGATATATTTCAACGGGTCTACCCGAGAAACCAACTGTACCTCATGGTGCTGCAAGTAGTGCCGTAATTTCTGTACGGCAAATACGAGCGCCAGGCAGCTCTTCTCGATGGGGGAATACCTAACTTCCGCATCGAGGAGCATGCGACTGAGGTAATAGAGGCTATTCTCCGTTCCCTCGTTGTTCTTCTGGGCGAGAAGGGCACCCAGGGACCGTTCCAGGACGGTCACATAGAGGACCAGCGGCTTCCCGGATACAGGCGGCATCAGAACCGGAGGTTGAAGCAGGTACTGCTTGATCTCCTCGAAAGCGGTCTGACACTCTTTATCCCATACATATGTGGCACCTTTCTTCATGAGCCGAGAAAAGGGCTTACACTTGCCGGCCAGATTCGCGATGAATCAGCGTATATAGGCTAAGTGGCCTTGGAACCCTTGCAGTTCCCGGACGGTACCTGGGGGAGGCATCTGGCTAATCGCCCTGATTTTCTCTGGGTCGATCTCAATACCCCGGTATCTTACCACAAATCCAAGGAACTTTCCGGAGGTGACCCCAAAGGCACACTTCAACGGGTTCATCTTCAGGCATCGAGACCGGAGGAAGCTGAACACTTTCTCAAGATCTTTGAGATGGTCCTGACGCTGGCGCGATTTGACAACCAAGTCGTCGACGTAGCATTCCACCAGTGTGCCGAGGATTGGCTTGAATATGCGGTGCATCGCCCGTTGATAGGTGGCACCTGCATTCTTCAGGCCGAAAGGCATGACCCGGTAGCAAAAGGTACCTTGGGGGGCCCTGAAGGCAGTGAACTCCTCATCCTCAGGGGCCATCCGAATTTGGTTGTATCCGGAGTATCCATCCATGAAGGAGAGGGCTTGGAACCCTGCCGTGGCATCAATCAACAGCTCTGTCACTGGAAGGGGAAAATCATCCTTCGGACAGTGGCGGTTGAGATCGCGGAAGTCGATGCAGACTCTGATCTGCCCGTTCTTCTTCCTGACCGGCACAATGTTGGCCAGCCATTTGGGGTACTGAACTTCCCTCACGAAGTTGGACTTGATAAGCTTGTCAACTTCGGCCTCAACCATGGCACCGTGGGACGGGTGCATCTTCCTGGGAGGCTGCTTGAACCCGCGATGGTTCGCCGGGAGACCAAGGCGGTGGACGGCTACCTGAGGATCCAGCCCCGGCATCTCGTCATAGCCCCAAGCGAATACATCACGGTGCTGCCTGAGAAAGTCCACGTACTGCTGCCGCTCCTCAGAGGGCATGGCGGCACTAACCAATGTGGGTCTTGGATCGGCCTCGGTTCCAAGGTTCACCTGTATTAACTCATCGACCGTGGCGGGGACGCCCTCCTCAAAGGCTGGGGGTGCATCTTCCATATCCTCTCCACTCGGGGAGGGATCATCCACGGGAGAGACTGCGTTGGCAACTGCATTGGGGCTACCAGATCCTGCTGGGCCACTGGTGCTGGCGCGGGCGGTCGCGGCCATCTCATCAGGAGACTCGCGGACCGTCAAGACCATGGCGACGTCCAACCGTTGAATCGGGAGGACGTAAGCGTCATCCAGACTTGCCCAGGGATCACTTGCAACAGCGACAGGCTCAACCTCACCTGCCAGGATCTGCTTATCCTTGCTCTTGTAATAGTCCGCGTCCAGATAGCGGGCTTCACATGAGGCAAAAGGAGAGGCATCTCCTTGAAGCACACCTACTCGACCATTAAGGGAGTATTTGAGGCACTGGTGGTATGACGAGGGAACCGCCGCGTGAAGATGGAGCCATGGCCTGCCCATCAATGCGTTGTACGCAGTGTCTTGAGAGACTACCATGAATTCGGTGTCGGCAACCAAGTCACCGAACTGGGTCTTCAAACGTATCTTGCCGACCGGGGTTTTCTCGGTGCGGTCGTACCCCTGGATCCTGAGGTCGGAGGGAATCAAGTCATCCTCAGACAACCCCAATCTCCGGAGCGTCCGAGTTGGAATCAGGTTAATCCCGGACCCCGTGTCGACAAGACAGCGCCGGACTTCAAGGCCATTGAACTGGCCAGTGACATACAGCGGACGAATGTGTCCCTGTATAGGAGGGTCTTCATCCTTACCAGAGAACGAGATAACTGCCTGACATTCGGCGTCCTCGATCGTTTCGGCGTGAAAGGCCTCTGCAGCCGCAACCTCTGTCTCAAACTGGAGGGGGCTTTTCAGGGCTTCAGCGAGTGCCTCGCGCATCTCAGATGACATGCGTAGAGCCTCAAGGATGGAGAGCCTTGCTGGGATGTCGGCCAAGTGCTTCAGGACATCATACATTTTGGCCAAGCGCGAGCCCCTGGTTGCAGGAGGTTGCTCTGCGGTTGGTGGCATGACGGGCCTTGCCGGTTGGATCGGTGGCCGACTGGTACTTGACGCATCTCGCTATTCACTGGTCGCAGTCCGGGAAATTGTCACCGTACTGGAGTCAGGAGGCCGGGATGGACCCGTGGCAGGGCGGAGCTGGTCGCAACGCGGCTGAGGCGGTTCTGCCTGGTCCCACACCACAAACAGTGGCGGAGGCGAATCCGTCATCCCCGGATGGGGGGGCTGCGCGCGCTGAGCTCGGTTTTGGGCCTGCTGCCTAGTCTCAGTGGCGTGCACGGCCTGGCTGGAGGTACCAACGGCTGTGCCCCGACGACTTCTGTTGCTGCGGTTCTTCCGACGGTAGCGACGACCGGGGACACTAGGGAGGTTCACCTGGTGTTCTTCAACGTCGGGAACCGAAAAGGGATTTACCAGCTCGACGGTGTTAACCGAAGCATACCCAATACCGTCATCGGACGAATCATCCATCACCGGGCGGATCCGAGGAGGGACCCCCATCTCCGGGGGCATGAAATCGCCGAGAGTGCGGGATAGTGGCGGAACCGGCGGGGCGCGCTCTTCCTTCTTGCGCTGCCGCCGTTTGCTCCTCTTGGAAGAGGCAGGCTGGGACGACGATGCCGAAGCAGCACCCGCAGATTCTGGGGGATCAGGCCGATTCAAGCGCGCACGGATGATTCCATGGGCGCGAATGGTCGTTTTGCGGGCCATCCAGTTATTGTACTTCTGGGATCCGCGGTAGGAGACCAGCTGCCATTCGTCCTCGTTGCCACTATCGTCATCTGATCCCACGAACATGCCCGCCACTTGTGCTGGAGCTGGGCCCAACCTGATTACATTGTTGTTAATCTGGTCTTGGAGCCAATACTTAAACACATAGCACCGCTGGATGGTGTGCCCCAGGGCCCGATGGTAGGGGCAGTAGCGGGGGTTATTCGTAAGATGTGCCTCCTCTGGCTTCCAACACTCAGGCATTCGCACAATCCTCTGCTCCAGGGCGCTCCGGAAATAACCGGGGACCTGATCCTCATGTAATGAGTAAGTCAGGTGTCGCGGGCCCCTGGGAGCGTGGTCTTGACGAGGGGCTGGAGGGGCCTGCCGAGGAGGTGGACCCTGATTATCTCGCCTGGGTTGCGGCGGTACATTACGCGGAGGGGCCGGCCGGTTCTGAGGCTGCCGCTGCTGGGCCGGGAACTGAGCCCGTGGAGGCGGATTCCTGTGAGGCTGTGGAGCTGGCCTCGCCGGCAGCAGCTCCAACGGCCTGGGGGCCTCTATCTGGGCAACAGCAGCGGGCTCAGCCCTACTGACTCTCCTTGCAGGAATCATAGGAGGCAGCGGGTGTGTCTGGCTGGCCTGTTGCAGGGCTTCCTCAAGACGTTGAGCTTTGTCTGAGAAGTCCCTGAACCCTCCGGGGTAATTTTGAGTGATCAGGGAAGGGACCAGCTCGGTCTTGACGTTCCCGACGCACATTGTCAGCAACTGCTCTTGAGTCAATGGCATGTCAAGGGAATACGTGAGACCCTTCCATCGGGCGACGAAGTCCGCGACTCGCTCATCAGGCCTCTGCTTGCACTTGAAGAGGTCTGTGATACTTGTCTTCCGGGTCGTGGAACTGAAATGGTAGAGGAACTGTCTACGGAGGTCCTCCCAGCTGGTTACCGACCCGACGGGGAGCTGGCTGTACCAGACAAATGATGGCCCTTCCAGTGTCTGAACAAAGCAGCGAAGCTTAGCGGCCTCCTGCTGCGCCGGAGTCCCCAACATAGGCCCGCACCTCGAGTTGAAGTGGGCTAAATGCTGTGGTGGATCTCCAGTCCCGTTGAAGGGGGCAAAAGTGGGATTCCCGAATCCCGGAGGCGCCGGCATGTCATCCACCCATGCTGGGTAGGGCTTGCCGTCCGGTGGGATCGCCACCTGCCGAGTCTCCAAGGCTTCCAAGCGGGCAATGAGTGCCGCCATCGGATCGTCCGGACATGGGTTCCAGTCCTGGCGAGGATCTCTAACCACGAGCGCATTGCATGGCCCTTCAATCGGGTCGTCGACCGGGTCGTCGAACTCGACAGCTCGTGGGATGGCGGGCGGAGCGGCCCTTGGGGCAGCGGGAGGAATCCGAGCGGGATCTCTCAGGTAGTCACGCCGCTCGGGAGGGTGTGGCAAAACATACCGCGCCCTCTTGCCATAGGCAATGGCCTCTCTCCTGTCGGCGAACACGGCGTAATCACGGTTGCCCGGGAGAGTCTCGTCGAGGAGCGGTTGTTCCGGTCCCTGCTGTCCTGGCCTAGGATCACCGTAGTCAGGCCGCCGTTCTGCAGCGCGCTCGGCGAGGAGCTGGTCAACCAGCTTCTTCTGTTCGGCGAGCTGCTGACGTAGCGTAGCCTTCTCGGGATCCTCCTCTGCCCTCTGCATGGAGGCAGATGGGTCGGCGGGCCTTATAGCCTCGCTGTGCTCTTTTCCTTTGCTGACGTTTCGGCTCAACGTCAGTGCTTCAGTGGGTGCGGGGAGCCCCAGGAGGTTTCTCTGATGACGAGTAACTCTCACTGATGGATCTGACGACGGCTTGTCTTCGGGGGGGAAGCCCCCGTCGAGAAGTTCCAAGTCGTTCCCCTCTCCCGACAGGTCAGCCATATTGACTGTTTCTGTCCCTGGGGATATACCCTCAGGGCCACCCAGCGAATCGGGCTGTCGGCGAATCACACTGAAGCGTAGGGCAGCGTACTGCCCCCATCCACGGATATACACGTGGGGAGTGGCTTCCTCGATAACTTTGCGGAGTACTTGAAAACACTCAACGCATCGTTGTTGGAGGGCCTCGTGGTGCTCAAATGACCCGGGGTGCCGAACCGCGGCGAGCATGGCCAGGTCAATTTGACGGCACTGCTCACCAATATCCTCCAGGTGCGCTTGACTCCCGGGGTATGGCATTTTTAGGCGGTGAAGACAGGAGCGAGTCTCCCGGAGAGTTCGGCGGAAGCATTCGAACTCATCCGGGGTGAGCGATTAGGGTGCATCAAAGCCCGGTCCAGCGACTGGCCAAAACTTCTCAGGGAAGTGGCCCTCTGCAAGGACGGTCCAGAAGCTCCACGACTCAAACTCGGGACCCAGATCTCCTTGGTCCTCTTCCATGGCTGGGAACGGACGGGGAACTGGTAGTGGTGCCGAGGCGGGCCGCCGGGCCGACGGGCTGGCCGACGGTGAATACGGCGAACAGGCCGATTGGCCTCCATATCCCGGGCCGCCCTCTGAGGGTGGCAGTGCCCTGGCTACCACATCACGATAGGACGGGCCGGCGAGCGAACATCCTGTCGTAGCATCGGTGCTCACCGAGGGTGCACCAGATCGTGGTTCGACCGTCGATCCCCAGAAAAAGTCTCCGGCTTCTCCGATCGAGGCGGAAGGCACTTCCGGAGGGGCCGGTACCAACCGCAAGCTTGATCCTTGGGGGTCTACCAGGCCCTCGTTACTCCGGATATACCTTCGGAGAGAAGCGGGGATCACATTGATCTCGCTCTCGGGGAGCACGAGGCTGACGTGCCGCATTCCTACCCCTGCCCTTGACTGGCGGGATTGGGGAAGGGGCTCTGTCGCCGAATCGTACTCCGCCTCTGAGTCAGAGAAGCAAACCGGTCGGATCTCCGTCCGGAATTCCGTAACATTCTTCCCTCGGCGTCGACGCCTTGCCTTCCTGCCCCTGGGTGGTTCTCCGGGGCAGGGCGGATCTCTGTCCTGGCGTCCTCCGGCCGCACTGGTGCTGGGGCCAAGAGGACTGGGAACCAAGGTGCGAGGGGCACCGGGACAGATATCAAAGGGGACGCGGGGAGAGATGATTCCGGGCAGGACTCCGGGCCGGGATCGGAAGGTGGGATGACCCATGCCTCCTGGATCGGCCACACAGAGTAGATCCTGCCGGTGAATAGCGCTACCGCGAG
Source organism: Viscum album (assembly GCA_963277665.1). NCBI lineage: Eukaryota > Viridiplantae > Streptophyta > Magnoliopsida > Santalales > Viscaceae > Viscum > Viscum album. Next base: position 394,935,744 of record OY728146.1, read on the forward strand.
GTGGTCCGCGGTGGCTACTGCCAGTGCCAGCAACCGGGAGAGTCGACCCAACCTGCCTTTGGGGCGGTCGGGGCCTCGATCCAGGTCGGGCATAGGAGTTCCCCTGCTCAGGATGCGCAGAGGCCTGGTGACTGGAGCCAGCAGTGGCTTGGGCCAATGCGGCCGCTGTTGCTAGAGCCCCAAGGTGGGCATCCTCTTCCGCTCGTGCCCGACGTTGGCGTCGAGACAGACGAGTCGGGATGAGCGGCGCGGGCAGGTGGAGAGCCCACTCTTCGACTGGAGAGGCCTGGCGGCGGTGTCGCCGTGGCCTGGCGGGAGTCCTTACCGTAGATCCCTGGAGCGAATCCCGGATAGGGTGATCCCGGGCCTCTTCGACCTCATCCGCGTAGGGAAGGGAACTGTCAGAGCGCTCCGGGGATAAGCTCCCGAAGCGGTTGGACGTTGAGGTAGGCAGCGGTGCCTCCCTGCGCGGCCCTCGGGGGCGGCGGTGGTGGCGAGGCGCAGCCTCCTCAAGGTCTAGGCGAGCCATTTCCCTAGTGGGGATGACTCCCTCTTCCTCGTATCTCCGCACCAGGGTGTTGATCACCCTTCTCTGGATGACCTCCGAGGGGGAGAGAGGGCATGGTCGTCCCGCAATTGCGGCTGCTGGGACGGCTGTGGAACGGGCGGGACCGCGCGGAGTAGCCGTGTCGGTGTTTCCCCTGCCCCTGCGCCAGTGGGCGGGTGGCGATCGGGCACTGGATCGGGCGACCTGATTTCTGAAAGCAGGGAGAATGACCCATTAACACTGACAGGAAAAAGGAATCGACAACCAACCATTAGTGCCACGACGCCTTCCGTGGGGGGAACCCAGGCCCTCGACGTTGCGAGACGGAGTGCCCGATGTCCCTTCCCCACCCCCTGGCGGGTAAGACTGAATGCTTGTCCGGGCAACACGCCGGTCTTCCAACACCTCTGAAAGCCATCGGTCTTCGTATCGAGGAGAAGAGATTCACGTCGGGTTCACCATTTTTCTGTTTCGGTGCGGATGTGCGTCGGGTTACGCTGTTCCGCCAGGACGCGTTCGCGCGTGCACCCATCAACCCGAGGGGATGGGCGCGCGGCTTGTGGTCCTGCAGTCCCGCTTTCCAAGGGCGGGCGGCATTCGTCCCTTATTCAGGGGCGTCTGCTCCTTGATCGAAACCGGGATGATGGGATGTCGGCTCCTCCTTCCTTGGACGTCTCCTCGGAACTCGTCGCCTAATCCGGGTCTCCCTCATAGACTTATGAATGTTCGTGAATCTCGTTCCCGGCGCCATATCTTCATGGACACCGGTTAATTACGCTGCTTCCGCCCGGACGCTCCAAGGAGTCTGGGCGGGGCAGCAACCTGCAGTGAGAAGGCCGGGTGGCTCTGGGTGCTGGGGGCGTGTCGTGGCACTGCGGCTCTGCACGTCTGTCTTCCGTCCCTAATAGGGCTTCTCGAAGGCATGATGGCCTGAGGAATCCCGTACTAGGTGCGGGGAACTGTGTCACCTGAGGTTTTCCTCAGCTTCCCATGTTTAACACGGGGTATGCCGCGAGTTTATCGTCCAGCGGGGACGGCATCGGACAGATCAACACGAAAAGTGGATCGGATGACAGAACCCCTTGCGGGGAACCTCCGACGCTGGGGCCATCATATGGGCGGCTTCCCAAGTAACGTGGAGTGGAGTGAAGTGGCATGACCCCACTGTGATGTGGCGGCCCGGGTAAGGATCAGGATGGATGATGGAGTGAAGAGCTTGGACCCCGTAGGGGCTTCCTACGTACCGCGCGTTAGCATGGATCAAAGTCAACGTAGTTCGGGTATACAGTTTAACGTCATGCTGGATGTCGGCCAGCCGACTCACGAAGAGGTCTAGGCCGCCGGGCGGAGGATTGAACCGGACCACCTCGCACAGAGGGGGGTGGAACGGCCGGGTGGATCACAGTTTCACGTCATGATGGACGATAAAAGGAGAAATGGGAAAAGGGGCTGTGGGGAGGCACAGTGGAGATACACACGGGCAGTCTCCCACAGGGGCGGATTCATAGGTGAATCGACGCAAGCGTGAACCCTTGAGGGGTCCACTGATGGACAAACCGACGTAAATACGACCGGGACGACCAGGTGGTGGGCTTGGACCTCAGGGAGGCTTCCTACGTACCCTGTTTAGAAGACAGGGATCAAAGTCCACGTAGTTCATTCTGTCAGGACTTACGCACTTGAGGCAGCCCGGATGCGGCAAAACTCAGTTGGAAGGGACTTGGACCGAAAGCAGAAGACACCTCGATCCCAGTCACACCCTCTACTGGCTTCGGCAGTGGGGAGGCGCAATGGAGATACACATGTGCAGCCTCCCACGAGAAACTAGGGGTTTGTAATACCCTGCCCCCGCAGGGAAAATCCACTCCCATTAAATCGTCCCAAAAGGGGGACAATCCCGACATCCCTGCAGAGACGAGCGAGTGGGGGCCACATCCAAACCGGGGGAGACCCTGCGTGCGAGGCACGAGATCGAATGATGCGGACGGTTTAACGTCTTTCCGGACGAAGTACAGTTTAACGTCGTGTGTTGAGGACGAAGCGGACGATTTAACGTCTTGCCGGACGAAGTACAGTTTAACGTCGTGTGTTGAGGACGAAACACTTGGCAGTTTAACGTCTTGCAGCGCGGACGATGGGGGGCTAGGCAGTTTAGCGTCGTGCAGCTAGGACGAATGTGCAGTTTAACGTCATGCTGGATGTATGGGCAGTTTAACGTCATGCTGGACGAATGCGCAGTTTAACGTCATGCGGGACGTATATGCAGTTTAACGTCATGCTGGACATATGTGCAGTTTAACGTCATGCAGGACGAATATGCAGTTTAACGTCATGTTGGACGAATAATTGCCGCCGACGGGTCCGTGTCACTTCGCACGAGCCTGGAAGGCTGCACGGGAAGACAGCGCACGGTGCGGGCACCTGCGATGAAGACCATCGGGCGCCACGCAGGCGGGTACCCGCAGGGGGTCAAGGGAGGCGACCCTGGCGGATTGCGCGCAAAAGAGGAGCTTTGCGCGCAAAACCGCGGATCGGCGCGCAAAATGGCGGGCTGGCGCGCAATTGGTCCAGCGCTTTGCGCGCGGATGATTGGGATTGCGCGCACCGGGCTTCGGGTAGCGCGCGTGGGCAACGGCTCATTCTCTAACGAATGGCCACTTTGAAGATGGGGGGTGCGCGCAATCGGGTTGGATTGCGCGCACCCGGGGGCAATTGCGCGCAAGAGGCTTCTTTTGCGCGCAAAGGCCTTCGGGTTGAAATTTATTCGAAGGAAATGAGCCAAGGGGATTGCGCGCGAAGTCGGACCCCAAGGCTCTATTGCGCGAAAGAAAGGAGGTTACCTGAAGATCGGCATTGCGCGCGGAAGGGGTTGAATTGCGCGCGCGGGAGACCGTTCGACTTCCAGCAACCTTTGAAACGTTGGGGGTCGCCTAGTATTTATAGGCAACCCCGGGCGCGAAATCCAAGGCGCGAGCGCGGAATTCTCCTCGCGGGCGCGGAATCGGGCACGGCGCGCAAGGGAGTTGCGCGCATCCCGGGGGTTTTGCGCGCGGATCATCATCTTTGCGCGCAGACCTCTGAAATTCCGCGCAAGGCCTCCGGGCCCTCCGAAACATTCTTCCGACTCCAAATATGACCTCGCTTTCCGCATCCGGAGCTTCGTTTGGGAACAATGGACTTTTCCGGCGTCTACAGTCTTGTTGAGGAATCCAAAGATCAAATAATACTCGCCACAGTAGAAAGGTCGTTGTCACCACGTACGTTAAAAGAATCATTCCTTTTTGTCGTTTTTTAAAAAACATTGTAGAAAACGATTCCCTTTGAATGAAATGAAAATTAAATGGTGTATATATAGGGTATAAAAGAAAGTGTTTTATTAAAACAAAATATTCCACAATGAAAGGAGATTGAGATGAAGTCCCTTACCTCGTGTCCGAATTGACTCGATCGTTATTTAAGCTCCAGAATATTAAACTAAAGTTAATTTATACATTCTTAAGAACCTTTTTCAAGTTCATTATTCCTTTTATATCACTTATTTCCATGTTATAAAAATCATGTAATCATTTAAGTTAATAATGATCGTTTTGTCGATATTTGGTACTTATGCCTAAAATGGACTTTTTACAATTACATGTTGTTAATGTGGTCAAAGGTTAATTATATCCAGAATTATATTCATGATCTATATATCATATATATCTTATATATCCATCATATACATGTTTTTATAATAGTACATAACATTTACAGATAATAAATGAAATGCATCGTTCAAGGAGACGATAAGCTATACGTACGCATGAACGCTACTTCCATTTCTATTTTTTATTTAATGGAATTAAAACATAATGATACATAGTAGTAATATAATTCCAGTATTGTATCATATATAATATCATTAAACATATCCTTTATACATACCACATATAGTATTAATGAGTAATTTAAATTTGAGGGGGCGGTAGTATGTACATCTTCTAAATAGATTATCATGTGTACCCATAATGAAAACCTTAAAGGTATGATATAAAATAAAAATACAGAAGAATAAATTAAACATAAACATAATATATATCATATTTAAATATAGTTTCATCTTAATGGCCACCATGATAGGTGTTAAAATAAGATTGAACAATCATCGTTTCATTAGGCAGTAATTCGCCACCCACAAAAACAATATGATCTTTAACCATTAGACGGAGGTGTGTGATAGTGTAAATAAAATCAGTCTCATAAAAACATCATTTTATATTTAGGATATGTTTTTTATGTAATCAATGAATAAGAATGTTAGGGGGAGTGATGATGGAAAAATAAATGAATGAAACCTGAGATATGACATTACCTCGAAATTGGGTATCTATTTTTGAGTTCAGCCAAAGGCTTCCTTGGGAAGATTTCTGACCAAAGTGAGGTTTCTATGAGCAATAGAGGGATGTGGAGAGATAATATTAGATGATATTGGATGATCTAAGGGATTGAGAGGTGTGGGTAAGTGGGTAGAGGTGGGGACCATCTGTAAGACGGAGGAGGGGCACTCTTGGAAGGTCATGAAATGTTACGTTATTATGAAATGATATTTGGATTTTAAAGGTCCCACAATGATGTATTTCGAGGATATGGTGATAAGGGTAAGAAATCAACCCATAAAAAAGGTTTTAGACTAGTGTAAGTATTATTTTTTACCTTATATTTTCATTTTATTTAAATTTTTCATTAATGAGTTAATCACAGCATCATCATGGTGTCATAAATAAATTTACTTATTTAATGTCTAAAAATTAGAAATAAATACCATGATGTTGGAAATCGTTTTATATTTCCAATGAATATTTATAGTCTAATAGATCATTTATGTAAACAAAATTAAAATTGATTTACTTAGGTGATACATACATAGGATATACATTCCTTTAAAAAATAATATAATAAAAGGTCACTATCACACTAAAGTGATTCCGTGGGGTCCCAAAGATTGGAACAAGGAACCCCATGGTTGGACATGATTCAAAAAGATGATGTGGATACATGTTGGGGTCATTTTATTTAATTATGATATTATTTTATTACCCTTAACTACCTGATTCCTAATTAATCGCGATAATTAAAGATAATTACCATTGTTACTATTCATAATGTCGAAAAACAAAATGGCCTTAATTACATAATTTGGACCTATTTATTCCAAATATGTAATCCATCTTACCAAATTTCAAACACAGAAATTGTAGTAAATAATTTAAAAAGAATTCTCGTTATCAAAAGAAATAGTGTGTTTTTAAAAACAATATCTATCAAAATATTGACTACTATTTATGTCCAATTTCATAGAGAAATTAATTCTAATGGCCACCATTGGGTTAAATCGTAGAAATAAATTCTAATTACACTTTATAACCAATTAAAAATATAATCTATCCATAAAATTTAATTAGATGAAAAAACAGTTTTGAATTAAAATGCAGTATTCTTCACTATTCATTAAAAAATGAACATTGTCAGAAAAATACCAAAAATTTATCCTAAGTAAATTTCAACGTCCCAATTATAAAGAAAATGTTTATTTTGACAAATAGAGATTAAAAAATTGTCAAAATATATATTTAATAATGGTTATCTATAAAAAGGCGGTAAAAAAATCTTATAAAAATATTAGAGTATTCTATTCATAATGTTGGATTTACTTTCATTTTAAGCCTATAAAACACTATCTAATTTATAAATAGACATAGATATGAAAATCTATTATTCTTTACTTACATGGAATGATAGATCCTTCCCCATTTAGGAAATTGAGTCCCTACAATTTATTTACTTATCGAATAAGTGGGGGTATTTATTCCTCATTACATTTTCAGATTCCCATGTTACCTCTTCAAATGTATGGTTTTTTCATAGAACCTTTAATTGATTAATCACCTTATTCTGCAACACTTTCTCCATGTGGTCAAAAATTTGGACCAGTTGTTCTTCATAAAATAGATTCTTTTCCAGATGAACTACCTCTAGACCCAAAACATGAGATGGATCTGGCATGTACTTCCTTAACATTGAAACATGAAAAAACATTATGTACCTGAGATAAAATCCGAGGTAAATCCACATAGTATGCAACTGATCCAACTCTCTCAAGAATTTAATATGTTCTAATGAACCTTGGACTCAACATTACTTTCATACTAAATCTCATCACACTTTTCCATGGAGAAACTTTGAGAAAAACCTGATCACCTACCTCAAAAGAAAGATCCTTCCTCCAGTTATCCACTTAACATTTCTGCCGACTCTGAGCTATTCTAATGTGCTTCTAAATCAACTAAACGTTTTCTACCATCTCTTCTACCAATTTTGGTCCCATCAGCTTTTATTCCCCTACTTCATCCAAAAAAGCTGAAGTTCGACACCGCTTTCCATATAATACCACAAATGGTTCCATTTGTATACTAGAATGAAAACTGTTAACATAAGAAAACTCAACCAATGAATGATGTTTGTCCCAACATCCCTGAAAATCCATCGAACAAGCATGTAGAGTATCCTCCAATTTTTGAAAAGTTAGTTCTGAATACCCTTCTAATTGAGGATCAATTGTTTTACTAAAATTTAATATAGTACCCAATGACTTCTAAAGGCCTTTCTAGAAGTTTGAAGTGAACCAGGGATCACAATCAGATACAATGGAGAGGGGAACTCCGTGTAACCTGAGTATCTATTTATGATACAATCGATAAAGTTGATCTAGTGAAAAAGTGTCTTTTATTACAAGGAAATTAGATGATTTAGTCAAGTGATCAACAATAACCCGGATTGCATTATTACCTCGAGATGTCTTTGGTAATCCCACAAAGAATTCCACGGATATATTTTCCCATTTCCACTCTAGTACCGTTAATGACTAGAGTATTCCATTCGGTAACTATGGATCTTCTTTAACCAGATGACAAGTCAAACACATCATAGTACAATTATCAATATCTCTTTTCATTCCATCCCCCTAGTAATAATTCCGAAGATCTATGTACATATTAGTACTACTAGGATAAACCGAAAACGGGGAACTATGAGCCTCACATAACAACGCATTATACAACTTTGATACACAAGGAACACATAATCTCTTCCTGAACATCAAAACAAAATCATTATCAATGTTAAATTGAGAAAACATACCCTTCTGAACCAACTCAACCTTTTTCTACAAATTTCTTTCTTTATTCTATCCTTGCTTAATTCTGTCTGATAGAGATGATTTCACTGACACATGAAACATAATAGAAGAACATAATGCACCAACAACTTCTATGCCGAAGATCATAAAATCAAAAAACCAAAGGATCTCATTCCAAATGTAACATGGTTAATGAAGAATTACTTTTTCGACTCAAAGCATCAACCACATTATTCTATTTTCCAGGATGGTAATGAATTGTAAAATCCAAATCCTTGATTAATTAAAACCATCTCCTCTGTCTCATGTTGAATTCCTTCTTAGTGAATATATACTTTAATCTTTTATGATTGGTATATATTTCACACTTCACTCAATACAAATGATGCCTCCAAATTTTTAAAGAAAAAACAACAATAGCTAATTCCAAATCATGTGTAAGATAATTTAACTCATCTGTTTTCAACTGAAGTGAAGCATAAGCAATTACCTGATCATTCTACATAAGGAAACAACCAAGTCCTTTCAATGAAGCATCAATGTAGATAAAAAACTCACCATTTCTAGAATGAATTTCCCAAAATGGAGCATTCACCAATCTTCTTTTCAATTTCTAAAAACAATCATCACATTATTTTGTCCAGATGAACTTAAAAAATTTTCGAGTTAACATAGTCATTGGACTAGATTACCATGAAATATTCTCAACAAACCTCTGGTAATAACCTTCCAAACCAAGAAAACTACGGATCTAGGTTATATTTGTGGGTCTTGGCCATTCTTCAGCAACTTTTGTTTTAGCAGGATCAAAAGTTATGCCATTTTTTGAAACAATGTGACCAAGGAATGAAATTGTTTGCAACCAAAAAACACACATGATGAATTTTCTATACAGTTTATTTTCTTTTAAGGATTTAAAGATAACCCTTAAAAGTCTTTCATGTTCTGATTTACGTTTGGAATAAACCAAAATATCATCAATGAACACTACCAAAAACTTATCAAAAAAGCCATGGAAAATTCTATTCATTAGATCCTTGAATACAGTAGGTGCATTGGTTAACCCAAAATGCATAACTACAAATTCATAATGGACATATCAAGTACGAAACACAGTCTTTGGAATATCTTCTTCCTTTAACTTCAACTGAGGGTACCCCGACCTCAAGTCAATCTTGGAAAAATACTATGCTTCCTGGATCTAATCAAACAAATCATTGATATGAGGCAAAGGATACTTGTTCTTAATAGTGATGTTATTCAATGCTCTATAATAAATTCAAATCCTCATTGAACCATCTTTCTTTTTAAAAAACAAGACGGAGCACCCCATGGTGATTTTATAGGTCGAATGAATTGTTTATATAATAACTCAGGTAATTTCTTATTTAACTCTAAATGTTCAACTTGAGGCATTCGATAATGAGGTTTTGAAATAGGATTAGAATCAAGAACATAGTAAATTGTAAATTCAACTTCCCAATCAGATATGATACCAAAAAACTCATTAGAAAAAACATCATGACACTCATTTAGCACTGGAACATCATTAAACTAAACAGTTCCATTGTTTTCAACAATATTTGCAAGGTAAATTTCATTTCCATCATTTTCTAGTTTCCCAATTTCATGATATGTTATCCAAATCAAGGGTTCATTCTTGCAGACAAACTGAAACTACTTCTGAAAAGAATCCTATTTAGCTGTAAAGTAAATCTTTTCATGATAAACATAATTTCAATCCATACCCAGGATAACATCAGACTCTACTATAGGTAAAACAATATGGTTTTGAAGTAGGTTCTTTCCACAGATAAGGATAGGAAAATTCTTATACATTCTTTTTTCCTCAACATTTCCCCTAGGTGTTTTTACCATAATTTTTGGATTCATATCATGATATAGAATTCCCAAATTACTAGAAATCTTATCAGAAATGATTGAATGTGTAGACCTTGAGTCAAATAACAGAGTTGAATAATCTGATCAAACAAATAGTATACCTAATGATACTTCATTCGATGGCCCAACATCTACTGAAGTAGTTGAAAAAGATTTCACCAACCCTTTCTGCTTGTAGTTTTGATGTTTTCCCTCAGTTGAGTTATTCTTTAGACACTCATTTTCATTATGACCCGTTTAAATACACTTACTTTATCTTACCAATGCCTTTTCATTGCCTTCTTGACTATCTTCCTTATAGTTATGAGCAATATGACTAGACTTACCACAACTAAAGCACATTCCAGACATGGATAAACATTCTTTAGGATGCATTTTACCACACTTCTCGCATGATGGATATTTGGTTTTCTTACCTCAGGGCTTCTTTGATGAATTATTTCTTTTTTACTACAATCTGGTACTCTTATTCTATTGTTTGTCAAATAACACTTGATCATCGGAACACTCGATTTCCACCTTCTCAGCACATCTAACAAGATTTTCGTAACATTTAAATGAACGAGAAGACAATTAACATTGAAATTTTTGCTTTAATCCTGATTAAAAACAATTGATTTTACTATCAAGGTCTAGGATAAAATTTGAATCATACCTTTCCAATCGAGTGAACTTATCTTCATAGGTAGCCACTGAGTCATCCTCTTTCCTCAATTCCATGAATTTTTTTCCATCCAAAGTCAAATTACCTTAGGAATATATTTATCAAGGACCATTCATTTGAATTAATCCCAGTCAAGGGCATTAATCAGATCCGCATCCCTGATATTTTTAACCATCGACCACCACTGATCATCTTCACCCACAAAATGGTAAACAAAAAGACTGACCTTTTGATTGTATGAACACCCCATGACAACGAAAATCTTCTCAAGTGCATTTATCCATCCTTCAGCTAGGACAGGGTCAGATGATCTTCTGAATGATGGGTGATATTGCCTGATGAAATGTTCCACCACTAACATGTTACTCTACGATTGATCTGGTCGATCTTGTGCGTGGATAACACAACCATTTATCGCATGAGTCAATTGTTCCATTACTACAACAAACTATTGAGTTACAATTCCGATCATCTCAGGTTGCTGATTTGGAAGGTCATTTCCTTTTGTATGCCTTCCTATCACTTCTTCCCTGTTTCCTTTGCAAAAAAACATTCTAAACAAACATGTCTTACATGAAGAAACATGGTATTTTTCAAATTCTATATCATTTCAATTTGACCATAATGTATAAAAATATATTTGGAAAATCATTTAATAGAATTATATCTTCTAAAGTTATATAAAACAAACTTTGATACCAACTATAATGACCCTTCCTTAAAACATTACTTAATCTTGAATTAAATGAATAATTCACATTGAGGATCTTTTTAGGTTTAGAGTTTTAGATAATTAGATCATAACTATTATATCTCAAAAGCTACAATGTAGACACTACTACTCAGTTCCCATTTTTCTATAAAAAAATCTTGATAAAAAGGTCATGTCCAGTTCCATGTTTTAGTCAGCATGGCTTTCCTTGATCCCATCCATGACCCTATTCCACTTTATGTCCTTTGAAAAACATTTCAAAAACTTGGGATGTGCATAAAAAGCTCAGTAAGGAATACTGAAAGAAGGAAACTATTAGTTTTTCAAAACAAAAAGTAAACCACGAATAATTTAACATAAGTAATAATTTTCACATTTATAAAGTATTCAATACTCTTAACTGAATAAAAGATCACTACTTACCAGTTTTAAACAAAAATATTACCCATATAAAGAACACATATCATATAAAGTTATCTTGTAACATAGTCATACTTAAATGGAATGACCATACGATTGACTTCCACACATGTCACTAAATTGAATAGCCATACGACCGACTTCCATACCCAATGTATTGGAGGTTATAACGTAACCACCCTTCCTGGTATTCACGACCCCACCAGTCATTTGGTTTATCACGTAACAACCCATCAAATGTCCAAGTACCATTATAAAATCATAAGTCATAAAACACATATAATGGAAAGAAAAAAATTACACATTTCAATCACCATATATCACTTAAATATATTGAATTAACAAATCCATTATCAAAACCAATTTCAATACTAAAATACATAATAGAGTATATGGTATTTATATTCTTTTAAAAACATTACGGCTTGTTGATGAAGCCAAAGATCAAATAATACTCCCAGTAGTGGAAAGGTCGTTGTCACCACTTACGATAAAAGAAACATTCCTTTTTGTCATTTAGTAAAAATCTTCATAGGAAAACATTCCCTTTGAATGAAATTAAAAGAAAAAGGTGTTCATTCAGAGTATAAAAGAAATTCTTTTATTAGAATAAAATATGACTCAATGATAGGAGATTGAGACGAAGTCCTTTACCTCGTGTCTGAATTGACTCGATAGTTTTTTAATCTCCTGAATAATAAACTAAAGTCAATTTTTACTTGTTTAAGAACCTTTTTCAAGTTTTTTATTTCTTTTATATCAATTATTTTCATGATATAATAATTATGTAATCATTTAAGTTAATAATGATCGTTTTGTTGATATTTGGTACTTAAGTCAAAAATGAACTTCTTACAAATACATGTTGTTCATGTGGTCAATGGTTCATTATATACAGAAGGCTATTCATGATTTGGATATCATATATATCATATATATCGATCATATACATGTATTTATAATAGTACATAACATTTAGAGGTAAGAACTGAAATACACCATTCATAGAGACGTTAAGATGTACATACGCATGAACGATACTTCCATTTCTATTTCATATTTAATGTAATTAGAACATAATGATACATAGTAGTACTATAATTCAGTTATTGTATCATATATAATATCATTAAACCTATCCTTTATACATACCACATATGGTATGAACAAGTCATGTCACTTTGAGGGGGCGGTAGTCCTCACTTCCTCTAATTAGATTATCGTGTTTACCCATAATGGAAACAATAAATGTATGATATAAAAGAAAAATACAGAATCATAAAGTAAACATAAACAAAATATATATCATATATAAAATTATTTTCATCGTAATGTCCACCCTAAAATGTTTTTAAAGATGATTGATCAGTCATCGTTTCGTGAGGCAGTAATTCTCCTCCCACGGAAACAGTATGTTCATTAACCATTAGATGGAGGTATGTGTAAGTGTAAATCAAATACTTATCATAACAACATCCTATTATATTGAGTATAATGGTCTTGTTATGCAATAAAAGAATAAGAATGGTAGGGGGAGTGAATAAGGAAAAATAAAAGAAAGAAACTAGAGAGAAGAAATTACCTCTAAATCGGTTAACTCATTTTGATTTGAGCCAAAGGCATCCTTGGGAAGACTTCTTCCCAAAGTTAGGCTTCTAGGAGTGGTGAGGAATGTGGATAGATAATATGAGTATAGGTTGACTATCCTAGGGCTTGAGAAGTGTGGGTAAGGGGGTAGACATGGGGGCATTTTATAAGAGGGTGGAGAGGCTCTCTTGGAAGGCCATGAAATGTTACTTTATTATGAGTTGCTTTTCGGATTTTAAATGTCCCACAATGATATATTTCAAGGATAAGGAGATAAGGGTTCCAAATTAACCAATACAATAGGTTTTAGACAAGTTTGTATCTTAGATTTTACCTTATCTTTTCATTTTAATTATATCATTCATTAATGAGGTAATCACTACATCATCATGGTGTCATAAATAAATTTATTTATTTAATGTCTAAAAATTATAAAAAAATACCATGATGTGGGAATTATTTTTATATTTCCAATGAATATTTGTATTTTAAGAGATCATTTATGTAAAAAAAGTAAATTTTTTTACTTAGGTGATACATACCTTGGTTAAACATTACTTTTATAAAAATAATACAATAAAAGGTCACTTTCAGGCTAAAGTGATTCCATGGGGTCCCAATGTTTGGAACAAGGCATCAAATGGTCGGCCATGACTCAACAGAAGGATTTGGGCACATTTTGCGTCATTTTATATTATTATGATATTAATTTATAACCCTTAACTACCTGATTTCTAATTAATCATGATAAATAAAGATAATTACCATTGTTACTATTCATAATGTCCAAAAACAAGAGAGTATTTCTTACATAATTTGGACCTTATGATTTAAAATATGGAATAAATTGTAACAAATTCCAAACATATAAATTACATTAATTAATTTAAAAATAATTCCCATTGTAAAAGCAAATAGCGTGTTTTTAGAAACAATATCAATCAAAAGATTGTTAATTGTTTATGTCCAATTTCAAAGTAAAATTAATTATAATGGCCACAAATGGATTAAATGGTAAAAATAATTTCTAATTACACTTTAAAACCAATTAAAAAGATAATATAACGATATAATTAAATTAGATTTAAAAGCATTTTTGAAGTAAAATGCAGTATTACTCACTATTCATTAAAAAATGAACATTGTTAGAAAAATACCAAAAATTTATCCAATGTAAATTTCAATGTCCCAATTATAAAGAATAAGTTAATTTTGATATATAGAGCTTATAAAATTGTCAAAATATAGATTTAAAAATGGTTCTCCATAAAAAGGCGGCAGAATAATCATTTAAAAAATTAGAGTATTCTGTGTTTTAGATTGGATTTATTCTCATTTTAAGCCTCTAAAACACTATCTAATTTATAAATATGCATAGATATGAAAATATATTATTTTTTACTTATATGTGATGTTACACTGAAGAACCACATAATTCTTTGTGTTGATCCTTTTTTCATTTAATTTTCAGTGTATCGAGTGTCCATGATGCTCTGATGCCCCAAACACAAAGATATTCTTGCAAGATATCAACTACATGAGAGAATGGAAGGGTTATAAACACATAAAATGATACTATAATTCTTGGTGAGGTAAATATAATGGAAATTTCAAAAAATTACAAACCTCAAGTATGGGAGAATGATACTAGTTTTGGAGCTTGGGAATAGAGAACTAGACCAGTGCACACCCGACCCACCATATATAGTTTATTAGTTTCCGGATCGGGTGAACACATCCCCAGTTTAGAAGGGGAGTGGGTTGCATCGAATTCCAATAAAATTGATCACCAGGATCGGAGTAGGCCAATATTGGAGCATTAGCCACAAGTGGGATAAGGGATGCATCATGTCTCATATGATGCAATTAGTATCCAACTAGAATATAATGATGGATTTTATTACATATAATAAATTAGAGACCATGTATCATATATTAAAAATATAATCAGGGTATTGCATGACATATAAGATTATGAGGACAAACCGAGGATCCCTACATGCTATGGAGGATGAGAGATAATCATGTTTTACCGATGTCTATATCGGCAGAAATTTGATTCTCCACCACCTCATATATATGAAGATTATATTTACTAATAGAAATGAATAATCCCACATAGTCTCCAATAGTGAACAAGATGTATATATTCAAAAAAGATAGAGGATGTCTCAAAAAGGATATTATCACCATCGCAATAATGGGATCCCTCCATGCAAAAAGGATGAACTCTAGTAATAGTTTACCGATGTCTATATCCACACATATTTATGACACTATACCCACCTCAAGATTAATAATCTAGTCACCAAAAGTAATGAATGATCCCATAAAGGGAGAAATAGTGTGCAAGAAGGATATATTTTGAAAATGAGTAGGATGACCTGGAAAAGAGATACACCCCACCGCAATAAAATAATCCTTTCTAGAGTGAACCTCCATCGACCAGTGGTATAGGATGAGCCTCCATTATCCAATAGATCTTGGTTAGAAGATCACATCCTTATATAATCATCTCAAGAGGTCAAAATCATATAGAATACTTTGGGATTAAATAGTTGAACCTTGGTTGATAACTCTATAACCCATGTTGTTACAAAATCACAGAACAAGGATTGAAGGGGGTTTCTATTCCAAAACCTGAAACCAATGTTCATATGTGTTGTTCCACCACATCATCAAAGGAATTAGATGAGATATATAGAACCAGGAAACTATCTCTAGATGATGACACTCGATCCAGTTGTGCTGCAGAAAATTTAATTAACAACACCACATTGGATAAAGAAGGTCAGAAGAGGACCTCTTTAATTATGGATCACATCGTGGTCCTAAAACCCTCGATCCTCCAACCCATTCTAGGTCGAAATTAGAGGTAATGAAAGGTAATGAGGTCTTTGAACTGATTATCATAAAATAACAATAAATAGAATATCTGTAAGGATATGAGAAACGATTGTAGTAGATTGAATTCCTGATGGTGCGTGAAACATATTGTTTTCTATCTAATCCTTGGTTACTCATTGTTTCATCCTGCAATTTTATATATCAACTTAATTGGAAATTTATCTCATGAATAAAAATTTAGTTAATAAATTAGATATTTTCATTAAATATGCATTAATAATACTTATCCATCTATATAATATTATTTATTACAATTGGTTTATATAAATAATAGTTTTCTATATTAACGGAATAATTGTTCACGTGATCCCATGGGACTCATGCTCAGGGGCATTAAGAGGGAATTCCTAAACAACAATATTACCATCTTGTAATGGATAATGTTACCCATATAGGAAATGTTTATGTTGCAATGATAATAACACATCAGAATGCTCAAGTGTAATATAATTCTTTTATAATTATAACATAGAAAGATGGAAACCATTATGTTTCATCATCTTATACTGTTGACACCTCTTTATATGATTGTATTAAATGAACTATTCAAAATACCATGGCCCTAGAATTTAACATGATAGTTCTATTTTTTATGAAAGTACACATAATTTAATATCATTAAATAAATAAAGGAAAATACTTTTTCACTTATTCGTTAATATTACATCATACTTGATGAACACATATTACCCAACATACCTGGGTTCATATTTCTCAATGGATTATAGAAATATATCAATGATCCCATGTCCTAAAATTCATTGTCGATAATATTAATGTCTATATAACAAAACATAAACGTAATGATAGGAATATCAAATGACACGTAAATATATGGATTTCATCCAAACATGACTAATCACATAAACTCCCATATTTTACATTATGAAATGTTATCTTCATGAAATTATGTGTCATTTTATTTTGATTACTCACACCTCATAGTTTATATACTATTTTTAACATTAAATAATTTCATCCGATCATAGAGCATGTTTCAAAAGCAGTTTCATGGTATTCTATGATTATCATCATATTAGAAAACATTTATTACAATAAAACAAATAAATAGGTTTTTAGTATTTTTGTATAATTGAAAAATTATGTGTTCAACGATATGAGTTTTTATTCAAAATTCAGAAAAAAAATTAAAAAAATAAATGATAATAAAAACATAAAAATTTACATGGATCAAGAAATGCACAATTTTCAATGATGGTGATGAATAATATATCATTAATGATGAGATTTATAATGTAAGAGAACAAATTCAACACATACATTTTTTAGGATATCAAGGAATATAATTATATAAAATCCAATGAACCATAAATTTATACATGATATTTTTTATGTTGAAAATAAATTTAAGTCATATGTGATATGCACAATAGTGAGAATGTTGATATTTGAGTTTCTATAAATTTTCTATATAATAAAACATTTCATCAACTATGAATGAACTTCACACAATAGTAAATTTTTTATCTTCATTAAATTTTACCCTTAGAATTTATTATCATCAAAAACTCCATATTCACTCCATAATGTATTTTATTTTTTTAAACAAAAACCTGGAAAATTGATCCTTGAAACCTAGAAATTGATGTTTTGGAAGTACAAAAATAACCCACCATGAATATAGTTCAGAGGTTGAATGAGGTAATTTAGTGGTATGTATATAGACATGAGTACATATGTTTGAGATCAAAAAATATATCAATAATATAAAAAATTGAAACTAATACATTTACATACTACAATTTAAAAATTTGTTCCTCTAATAGACCTTTTTTTGTTTCTCTTCGCGATGATTGCTCACGTGTAATTATCAATAAATGAAAAATATTTCCTTAATTCACCAATTCCAAACATAATTATATTAATGTTAGTAGTTTTGTAATTTTTATAAATCATTATTAAATCAAACAATCCTTCATTATATTATATTCATAATATAAAAAATTATTTGAACATGAGTCGTTTTTAAAAGGATGAATTAGGGGATCGATGCATAATTATGATGATATCAAGTATGGATACACGCATATCTCAATAGGACTGAAGGTATTATTAATATATATATATATAATCAAATTATATATCATGTGTATTATAAATCCGTAATGGAAAAAAATGACTCGAAAGATATATTCTATAATCATATAGTGTCTCAATTTTATTTCATCATCTATTGATGATGCACCCTTGAACTCGAGGACAAAGAAATATCACACATTGTACGAATTACAATTTTGAATAAAACTAGAAATCATACATGAGTAAGTAAAATAAAATGTAACGAAACCATATGAAAATAAATTAGAATTTAAATTTATTTTCAATAGATATTTTGAAAATAAAATATGTATTGGAAAATAGAAAATGAAATGTAAAAATACTGATAAAATTTCTTGTTTAATGAGCTATCATATCCCAAACTAATATTCCAGCATGAAACTATGACTCAGTAGATGTGAATAAAGATGTATTTCCATTACATACAACCTAAAAATTTATTTATACTTAGAAAACATTGTGATTATGTTTCATGTTATTATGAAAATAGTAGTATTTCCTAAAGACACTAATAAATATCAATTTAAAAAATTCATTTGTTCATCTAATAAATATTGATAAAGGAAAAAAAAATTAAATCTTTATATTTTGAATTAATATAATATTTAAAACCAAAAAATTATTTTTATAGAATTAATTATTTTTAGAAATAAAATAATTCATTAAATTAATAAATAAAAAATGTTCTATAGAGAATGTTTTTTTCAAAAAATACACATCATATGATAAAGGATTTTTTCTCAAAATTCTACTGAAAAATTAATGTTTCACTAAATGTTATTTATAACATACCATTTCTATAAAATCATTATTCTATAATATAGATTCATAAGTTTATCCCCAACTATTTTTACTTCATCGGCATATTTTCAAATTATTTCATGAAAAATAACCTAACTAATGTGGATCATAATTCATGTTTTGAAATAATGTCATAAATATCTTATTTTATATGTGAAAAAACTAATCTCACATTTGTACATCCCCAAACCATTATTATTATAGTGATTAAAATAAAGGATCCCCCTTACCGACATAGCCATCGGTAATATTATCACTTTGAAACAATAACCCTATGTTTTATTATTTTTCTAGGATAGAATAACATGCTATTCTAAGAAAAAAGGTATCCCAAAAAAATTAACTACACACGCATAGACAAAAGATAAAATTAAATGAAAATTACAACTCCATGTTAAAGAGATGAATTTAAATTTAATAATTTCATGAAAAAACTGGAATGAATTATTTCAACGTAAAATTCATTAATTTTTCAGTAATACTGAGAAAATACATAACTATTAAATTATCAATGGAAAAAATTATTTCACTTTATGAATAATCATATCAACCACTATGAATAAGAGCCAACAAAAATTCTAGAAAAATAACATAAAAAATAATTAAAAATATATAATATCAACTAGAAAATTCAAAAACTGTATTTAAATAGGAAAACCACATTCTAAATTTTACTAATACTAACATGAAAATAGAGATGAATTAGAACAATAAAATTATCATTCGGTAATATTTGTACTAATCATATAGTTTTAGAAAAAAAATATAATTCAAATATGATATCAATCAAAAAATACCTTAATAGATTAAACTCAATGAATAATGTGTTAGATTTTATATAATTATATGATGATAGTAGTGACACTAACCAAATCATGTTAATCTCATAACACTTACACTCGACAAACTACGAGTCCCACTACAGAGGATAATTGCTCAAATAGGAAAGCATAATATTAACTGATCATCATTTCCATGATGAATGTAACTCAGAAATCTAATAGAAAAAATCATAGTATTGAATATTATAAAAAATAAAAAATGAGAAAGAATCTCAATTATTAATTGTGAAAATGAACCTAAAACCCTAAATTTTTATTGATATGACTAATTCTCACTATATAATAAGTTATCCATAGGTTGTTATACCAAAAAATCACTCATGGAATATTTATAATTTTCCAAATATAAATTAGAGTAATATTTTCATCTACTTCTTTCCAAAAAATGTAAAAAATTAAAATCCACCAAATAATTCCAAATATGAATGGATACCTTATTTGGTTATAATAAATGTGTTTCCAACTATGTTCCCCATTATTTTTTAAAAATCAAACACTATTATTTTATAAAACATTTATCTTAAACCATCATTTATCCATCTAGATTATATTAGATAATATTTGACCCTAAATAGTTATGTCACCCAATTTTTTAACAGTATACCAAATTATTTATATTATCATAAAAAGAAAAAGTATAAATATATTTAACTCAAGATATTAAAAATATATTAAATTAATATATCTTCTAAAATAAAATCCTTATAACCATCCATATTATATGAGTAGTCAACAATACAAATTTCTATGGGATATATTTTCATGGAAAATATCATTCTATTTCTATCAAATATTATAATATCGCTTCCAAAATAATCGTAAAAAGGAATTTCATCGGCCATGTATATTATTAAATACCTAATATGTTAAACGCATTGGTTTATCAACATAAGACCCAATATGCTAATTCTCTACTGATTTCAATCTATAAACATCATAAAAATATTTCTAATACATATTAAAGAAAATATAATGTAAACATTAAGAATAAAATTAAATTTAGTAGAAAATATACACTATAATCCAATCCACTAATCTGATTAATAATGTAAAATATTCCACCATACCAACATTTTTACTATCCCAAATACCCTACCATGGTGTTGCACTTTATTGGTAGTGTTATCCCCTGGGGTTTCCCCATGATTCCATCAATGGGGAAAATTACCTCTTCCTAACACACTATCTTTAAAATTATTACAATATGGACATTGTAAGAGGTTATTAGAAGGAAGTTTCAAAATTGTATCATTACTGCAGACAGTTATTAATCCTATTTATTCTTGGGATTTTTTTCCTATCAATGATGATATTAGTTTTTCCTTACTTTTTATTCTGTCTAGGCACATCTTCTATTTGATCTTATGGTGATGGTAGTTTAATTTTCACATGTTTCAATTTTTGGGTCACCAATCAACATATATTATTTTTTGGCCTCCTCTTATCTATATGTGGTCACGTAAATATCAACTCTCAGTCTCCACTCTAATATCCATTGTAAGATCTTTAGAATGGTATGCCTACTAGACAACGAATACATGAGGTTGTGTGAGCCAAGGTTGATTTGGTGTTGGTTCAATTCATAGAGGCATGCTACTACTAATTATCAATGGGGGTTCACAAGGATGGTGAGGTGTAGAGAGGTATAATTTTAATAGACATAAAAGGTTTTTCTCTTGGGGACTTTTGGAATATCTAGTTGATTATTTCATTTAAAGAATACCATATTTAATTTTTTATTAGTTTAGGGATTTTTTTGTTGGGTTTCCTGTAACACCCCAGGTAAATAAAGTATATGACATTTTCATATTTATCCATATTTGTGAATAAAATATTGATATGACTTTAAAGGGGATGCTATGCTCGATGGCGTACCCAACACGCAACAACGAGTTTCTTGGGAATCTTACATTGCACTCTAATAATAAAATAATATTATTTTAAATGGTAGTTAACATGTAGCCGTTGTAATGGAACGAATGGATAGAAATAACTAAAATATGATTATATATGTTTTTAAATGATTTTACATTTATCCAATAAAGGATAGAGGATTAAAATACGGAAAGAATTCAATTTTAGGCATATATGCCCTAGTTTTCACTAAAGGTTCACTTATCACCTTTTGATGTTGAACCATCTTTAAATATAGTTTTGTTTACTCTTAAACATTATTTTGGACCAAATAAAACTCTTATTAAGAATCGGGACATCAAAATTTACTTTGTGTAAATTTTTGGTATCATTCCGATAAAGTTCATTTTTTAATGAATAGTGTAAAATGTTGTATTTTAATTCAAAACCACTTTGTAATATAATTTATTTATATGATTAGATTATCTTTTGAATTGGTTTTAAAGTGAAATTAGAAAATATTTTTACCATTAAATCCAATAGTGGTCGTTGGAATTAATTTCACTTTGAAATCGGACTTAAACTAGTGTCAATCTTTTGATACTTATTGTTTCATAAAAACACGCTATTTGTCATGACAGCAGGAATTAATTATTAAATTAATTAATGTGACTTATATGTTTTGAATTTTTTAAAACGGAATTCATTTTTGAATTCAGAATATCAAATATAGCTTAGGGTGAATTTTTGGGATTTTTCTGAAAAACATCAATTTTTGATGAATAGTGAAACCACTAAGTGGTACTTATAAAAACTGATTTTCCGTTTAAATGAAATTTTTCCATCATTGTGTTTTTATTTTCAAAAATCCGACATACATGGTTTTCATTAAGAAGTAAAATGTGGTTCAATTGGATAAAAATAATATTTTGGTGAATAGTAACTTATTAAGTTTTTAATCGTGATTAGTGGTAATTAGTGTAGTTAAAGGTAAAAATAATGCTTTAATAAAATGATATGAGCTTGAAACATGTCCTACCCTCATTGGTTGTGTCATGGCCGACCAAGACAAGCCATGTGTCAACTTGGGGACCCCATGGATCCACTTTGGTTGGGAAATGACATAAATAACTTTTTATTTAATGTAAAAGTAAAAATGACACAAACATGATATGTTTTACTAAAACAGTTTTTAAGTGGGGTTATACAAGTCAGATTTTTTGTTATAAATAGTAATTGGAAAGATAAAAAGATTTCCTAAATCATAGTAATTTTTTTATAATTTTTAGACATTAAATAAATTAAATTATTTATGACATCATAATGATGCAGCGATGACATCATTATCTGACGATTTAAATAAAATGGAAAGATAATATAAAATATATGAACTAAACATGTCCAAAACTTATTGGATGAGTTGATTTCGAAGACTTATAACCTTATCCACGAATTATATCAATGTGGGACCTTTTAAAACCGAAACACATTTTCAAATAAAGTAATATTTCTTACTTTCCAAAAGTACCCCTCCTCTCCTCTTAAAAAAGGCCCCCACCTCTACCTCATTTCACACACTTCTCAAGCCTTTGTCTCGGCCAAAACCTTCCCATTTACTCTCTCCACATACCTCTCCTAAACCTAGAGTATTCCCTTTGGGAATAATACTTTCAAAGGAAGCCTTTAGGCTCAAATAAAAAGGAGTTAAACTTTTAAAGGTAATTCATTCTCTCATGTTCATTTGTTTTATTTTGATTCTCCAACCCCCTAAAATCTTTTTATTTATTTATTTTGTAACAAAAACAGTATCTAAAATATACTACGATGTTTTTATAAGATTTATTCGAGCTACACTCTCACACAACTACATCAAATGGTTAAAGAACATATGGTTTCCGTGGATGGCGAATTTCTGCCTCCCGAAACGATGATTGTTCAACATTCTCTTAACAACTTCAAAGGTGGCCATTAAGATGTCACTATATTAATATATGATATATTATATGTTTATGTTTTACTTATTCTTCTGTATTTTTTATTTGTGTCTTACCTTTATGGCTTCCATTATGGGTATACGCGATATCTTCATTTTAGGAAGTGGGGACTACCACCCCCTCAAAGTGATGTGATTCGTTAATGCCATACGTGGGACGTATAAAGGATGGATTTAATGTTATTATATATGATGTTATACTGGAATTATTATATACCTCTATATCATTATTATTTCTTTCCATTAATGTATGAGATAGAAATGAAAGTATCGTTCATGCGTACGTACGACTTACCGTCTCCATGAACGGTGCATTTCATTTTTCTTATCCCCAAATGTAATGTACTATTAAAAGTACATGTATATAATTGATATATATAATGAATTATATATCTAAATGATGAATATAATTATGGAATTAAAATATAAATACCTCTCATTTAGTTTTAATTCCATTAATATGACAATGAAATGAAAGTAGCGTTCATGCGTACGTACGGCTTACCGTCTCCATGAACGGTGCATTTCATTTCTTACGTCTAAATGATTATGTAATATTATAAATACATTTATATACTGGATATATATGATATATATGATATCAAAATCAGGAATGTAATTCTGGATATAAAGAACCTTTGACCACACGAACAACATGTAATTGTAAGAAGTCCACTTTCGACTTAAGAACCAAATATCGACAAAACAAACATGATTAACTTAAATGATTAAATAATGTTTATAACATGGTAATAATTGATATAAAAAGAATAATGAACTTGAAAAAGGTTCATAAGGAAGTATAAATTAACTCAAGTTTATTATTCAGGACGTTAAAGAACGATCGAGTCAAGTCGGACCCGAGGTAAGGGATCCTACTCCTCTCTTTCTTTTTAAGTACACACTTTTATGTCATTCCTTTTAAAGATTATCTTTCTTGTTATTGGGATGATATTTTATATTACACTTACTTTAATTTTTATGTTCATGTGATTAGAGACCCTATTCTATCTCATCAATCCATTTTGTAAGTTTTGAGTGGCGCCGTTAGGCTACCGAACTTTCGTAAGAGATCTAACCTCTCTCTTTCTTTTTAAGTACTCTCCTTTATGTCACTTATTTTAAGCACCTATTTGTAATGTTGGGGGATGTTATTTTATATTCCTCTTGCTGTAAATTTTATTGTAATGTGATGAGATACCCTATTTGATCTCATCAATCCATATTCGGAAGTTTTATGTGGCGCCGTTAGGCTGCCGAGTTTTCGTAAGGGATTTTTCATCTCACATTTATTCCTGTGAGATTTATGCTACATTTGCCACAAATTACATTGAGTGGTGTATGTACTGCCCATTATTATACTCTTTGTGTAATATACTTTTGTTTATGAGTATTTACATCAATGATCTACTGTCCTTCTTTCATGGGGTGTATGTTTTGAAAGATACCCAAGTCGGCAAGGGAACCTTTCACCCTCCTCTTTTTTAAAAGACTTCTTTTTTTTGGGTCTTTTAATTTACATATTGTTATGTTGGGATATGTTCTCATATATCCTTATTGATGTAAATTTTAAGTCCAAGTGATGAGATACATTTTTTTATCTCTCATCAACTCATTTTGATGTGATGTCGTTAGGCTGTCAAGGGAACTTTTTAACCCAATTTCGATTTCTTTGGGTTCAACATGTAGTCATTGAATATGTCATCCATTGAATATGTGTGAATGACATTTTATTATTTTACACTTAATATCCACTTATATTGGGTGTATTTATATTTTTCACACATATTTTTGAGATTGATTTGTCCTTAATTTAAGGATACCTTCGTTATAATGGATTTCATCACATTTGACATTTCTATTGAGGGTTTATTGTTGTTATGCCCCAATTCACTCTTATATGGTGTATATACTATCCTTTGGAGTATTATATCATGAATCCATTTATTCTCATGATATTATAAAGTTCTGTCTAAATGTTATTCCTCAATTATTGTATTCAAGTGTCTCTAATTTTGGTAAAACCCCTTTAACCAAAATATCGTTTTAAATGTTTTAATTATTTGTTCTTATTAATATCCATGTTTTCAAAATGGTTTTAAGGATTTATTTATATGGATATTAATGGTTTAAAATTTTAAGCTTCAAGGTGGTATGGGACATTTGATTAAAAAAATCTCTTTATTAAATGTTTTAAATGGTTTTGGAAATGGTTTCTTTTTGAATGGATTCATTATTTCAATATACTAAAATGTTATATTGTGATTGAAATGTGGAAATGTTATGTTTCCTTTATGAATGTCTTATGTGATACATTTATGTTATGGTTCTTGGGTATTGTTATGAAAACGGGTGGTTCCGTGATAAACTAAGGGTGGGTGAGCCCGATATAGCTCTCCAATGCATTGGGTAACACGAAGGAGTGAAACGTTAAGGTTTCTCCGAAGAGATTTAGGTAATATACTGTGATGGGTATTCCAAACGTAACCAAGAGGGTTACTACCTACGTAAGAATGTTATGAATGCCTCAAGATACCTTTATGTCTTATGTTTTCTATCATTTATTCATGATTTGATATGCCTATGTTTTATGGGTAAAGTGTGATTTCATTCTAATGTATATATGAACTCATGTTTCCTTTCCATATTTTTATAACTCTTACTGAGCTTTTTATGCTCATCCCACGTTTTTTGAAATGTTTTTCATAGGTCAAGGGAAAGGTACATGATGTGATTATAGTGTCAAGGATGTGTCAATAAATAATCCATGTTATATTTTAAATATGTTTCCGTTGATGGGAAGAATGAATACTGTCTTTTATGTAACCACTTTGTTTAAATGTGTAATATAATGCAAGTTTCATGATCTAATTCTCTAAAACTCTAAACCTGAAAAGATCCTCAATGTGTAATCTTGTAATAACTCAAGATTAAGTAAGGTTTAAGGCTGGGGCCTTATATTTCCAATGTAATTTTAAGAAATGGATATTCTAACACTTTTTTTAAGTGGAACATAAAAATCAAGGTTCATCTATGTGGGATTCTTGGAAAGAGGGTGGGTTGTGTTAAAACCCATCATCATTTA
This sequence comes from Viscum album, assembly GCA_963277665.1. NCBI lineage: Eukaryota > Viridiplantae > Streptophyta > Magnoliopsida > Santalales > Viscaceae > Viscum > Viscum album. Next base: position 394,962,311 of record OY728146.1, read on the forward strand.
TCTATCATTACTCTCATTTTGATGGTATGACGTTAATATTTCCATTGATCATTTTCATAGTTTTTTCCTGTAGGTTTTACCAGATAATCATGTTGAAAGTGCATAGAGTTCTTTATAATAATCATTGGGTGGATTTATCAAAAGAGAAATATGTTTTTTAAAAACTATCATCCATTTCTCCGTACATGTAAATGTGGGGTGGATGGGTTCTATTCTATGTTGTTATGGATAAATATGAAATAAATTTTTAGAATGGGAAACCTATCATTTTCATTTTTTTTACAATCCATGTAATGGTTTCCTTATGTACAAAATTTTCAAAATTTGTTCTTTTTTTTTAATAATAATTTATTTAACCATATCATATTATAAAATCTAAGACTATAATTACATTGCCAATTGTTTTAACCTCTATATAGTAGTACGTTTTATGAATAAATTATTTCTAAAATAAAATCCCCATTCGTTACACAAATGTATAATGTGTGATTTCTACAAAAATTGTGATGAAATCATATTATTCTAGATACACAGAACATAGTTTTTATTATACATATAAAATATTATCCCCACAAAATGATGAAAATAATAACAGTCAGCTTTTAAAAAATATATACATAAATTTTTAAATTTAAATCCTCAAAAAATAACAACGATATATTAAGGTATAGTGTATTTAGGAAATTATTAACATAACATGAAAATTTTAACGACCCATGTATAGTTTTATTTTCACATTAATTAAATTATCCAATTTTCTCTTATATAACAATAAATATATATATCATGTTAGAGAAAAACATAAAATAATGTGTCATCCATAAAACTCAATAACTGTGTCCAATTGGAAAACATGGTGAGAGATATATTGAGATTCAAAGGTCATAACATTAAATAGAAAATGGTTTATTTGTATAATATAATATATAAACACATAATTATATCTAATCATTCATAAAATAATTTAAATCATGTCAATGATAAAATATTTATCAAATCATTGGTATGATTTTAAATCAATGTAATCTAACAACAACATCATAAAAAAAACATTGAGTAAAATGTTATTCACAATAGGCATGTATATAAGTATATAATGAGATATATAAAATTTCCCAATTGAATAGATGATATATATATATAATTCTCCTCCATTGGAATCATAAAACATCAGGTATATGTGTTCTGTGTCCAAAATTATCCGTGATCAATTTTATTCTTGAAATATCTCGTGATATAAAATAGATTAAAATATGAAATCAAATGGACTATTCAAATGATGAGTCAAGTAGATGCTCAAAACAGGAATTTGATTTGTCAAAATAGATGATAAAATCTCATAATTTATATTTAATAAATGTTTTTCCAAGCATTATTTAATGAATTAATATAAAATGTATATGTTAAAATTGGGATAATATGAATGAAACTAAAAAAGATTCATTTCTAAACATTATTTCTAATTACCAAAATGAGAAATAAAACATGAAACATGTATTCATATATTAAAATTAGAATGAACATTAAAATGGATCATAGTGGATATTATTTTATTTTAATATAATATAAAAAGATCAACTGAGAGGGATACGGGGTTACAAAATACAGAACGATAAGAATAAAAAAGAGTTGGTTGGAACCATTTAAAGAAATGTATATTCATCAATGAAAATCAATAAGAGATTTGAGACTAAAAAACATATAATTTAATGGAGAATCATAGTTTTCATATGATAAAAAAATATTATATGTCTATAATATAAGATAGTAAGTAGAGAAACAACTTTCAATGGGAATGGTGATTTGGAAGAGAATCCCACTACCATGAGTCTCATATTTCTTCAGATGCTCCACTACCCACTTCAATAGTCAATATAATTTCATTAATTATATATTAAAACTTTAATTATATATTTTCCTTCTCAATAAGTTGTTTTTAATATTTATTTCATCATTTATTAAATTAATAATTTTTGAATGATGCAGTTTGAACTTGTTCAGATAATAATTATGAACTACTTTAGAATAGTGGTAATGTTTTAATTTCATTTTCTATTTTCCACATAAGATCTCGAAGCATAAGAAACTATTTTTTAGGTAATTATAGAATTGTATGTTTAAATAATCACGTTGTAGTTAGAAATTATTGTAATATCACACAATAATATAATTTTTTTGTTAAAAAAAATTATTTACAATTATTTTTAATATTACAATGAATATTATCTAAATAAAAACCCAAAAATGATATTATTTAAGGTAATGAATTTTTTAACCATGATATAAATTTCCAAAAGTATCCATGAATGGAATAAGGGAAAATTGAAATATCCTAATTCTTATTGTTAGTGTAAAATTACCACAAGTAAAATTATTTTTTAATTCTATTTTTTAAATAATTTATAACATATAAAAAATAATTATTTATTTACATAAAAATTTATATAAAAATTTCTATAAAAAATTATTTTTTTATTATTTAAATTTATTAATGATAATGTAAAAAAATAATGAAAATACAAACATGGATTTCGAAGTCCATACATTTTTTCATTGGCCTACTCATTTGGAATGAGCCAAGTGACAAGGAGTGTGATAATTATAGAATAACATATTGTATATGTAAATGTATAAGATATTTAAGAAACATATTAGTTAATATAATTTGTGAAGGAAATTTTTTAATTGGGCTGCTAAATGGATTGAGAAGGGGGTTTTATGAATCCAATGGGAAGTGTAATTTTGAAATATATTGGGAATTTGTTTTATTTAGGATAATGAATTTGAATAATTATAATCCTATTAATTTTATTTTTTTTTTCAAAATAAAAAATCAGGATTTTTGACATTTCAATACCCCAAATATAATAGAATTATTTAAATCATTTATAAACTATAAAAAATAAATTATACTATTTTTTTAAAATAAAATATAACATAGATTTACTGTTGTTATTTATTGGTTTGGAATATAAATTAAATTTTCAGAATAAATGTTTTTATTCATTAAATTTTTTAAATTAACAAATATATAGAATAATTTTTTGGAATATTTATCATGATTATTTTATAAAATTAATTTTTTTTATGAACACTATTATTTTATTATTCATAAATTTTTTTTCATTTTTTGGAAAATACAAAATATTTACAGTTATGTAATTTCAATTTGTTGATCTTAAAATTTAATTCCATTTTTGGATATTAAAATTCACAAAATTTGCAAAATATTATTTAAATAATATTATGTAATGCAATGGAATTTTTTCACCTCGACTAAATAATATTTTTTTCAATGTGTGAGAAAACTTTTATTTTCTATTATTTTATAAATACATTATGTTTCATTGTACATTATTTAATAATGTAGAAATATATATTTAAAAATTTTAATTTTTATTTCTAATGAATTTATTATTTTAATATATATATATATATATATATATATAAGAAACTAGATTTTATATGATGAATTTATGTACTATGAAAATAAATCTCTACCGAAGACCATTATACTATTTTTAATTTTGTAATATAAAAATTTATGAATAATTCTTTATCCCAAAGTCATTATATATATATATGTCAATTGTTTTTTGAAAATAAATATCATAAATAGATCATGATGTTATTATAGTGTAAAATGTTTTATTTAATAATTTTAATGGAGTATTTTTACATAAATAAAAAGTTCGTATATAATTTTTTTAAAAAAATTTAACATTAAAATTATATGAGGTTATAAATTGAATATAATATATAAATTAAAGTATACAAACTTTTTTATAATTCTTTATCTTTAAAATTTTTTCATGTTCCATCATAAATTTCATCACAACATTCAATTATAAAATTTTAAAATTATTTTTCTATAAAAGCATGTATCATAATTTGTAAATAATTATATTACAAAGAATTCATCACTATATAAATGATTATATAAATCTAAATCTAATAATATGTTAAAAAAATTATTTTCACAATATTTAAAATATATCTTTTAAATCATTTTAGATAATAATTATTAATGAAAAAAGTTATTTAGTAATCTATATTTTATACTTGAGTATAATACGTATTTGATTCATATGTTTGACTTAAGTTCTAAAGCATATTACATTATATTTTATTTAATGATTACTTGGAAACACTAATTATATATCACATGGGTATGTAATAGTCATAGAGCCTTTATTGAATACTATAAGGTTAAAATATCATTTTATAAATTTTGTTTTCTTAAATTTTAATTAAAAATTATAAATTTTATATATATCACTATGATTTTTGATATATTTAAGTATATTTATAATATATATTTTTATATAAATAAAGTATACATGAATTATGAACTCAGGATATCTAGTATTCTACTATAAATAAATTAATCCATGTTTATAATGTAATGAATGAAAATAAATATATATTACATCTCTAATTGTGTTATTACATTACATAGAAATCCTTATTGATTTTTTAGTAACATAATATGAAGAACCAGGATATCTATACTTCATGGTTATATTTTTTTTATACTTGAAAAATGTATACATTATAAATTTAATTTTTTAATAATAAATTATTAAATATTGCTTTATATTATCATATATTGATCCATTTAATTTTTCAAGAATGAATTGATTTTTTTATTAAAAATGAAAAATAAAAAAATTCAACTAAAACATAAAAATGAGAATAGTTGATAGACATAAAATTTATGATTTCATATTCTTCTACCTTAATTTAATTTTTTCATCACAACTCGCAATTTTTTTTTTATGAATATATGTTATACACACCATTGAAATAATGATTATAATGTTCTCTGATCTATTATCTATAATAAACAACCCATGTTGTATCTGATCGAGTATAATCATTGATTGAATTATTTAAATCACTTGGGAATTTCATTATAACTTTTTCACCATATAGATACTATGTTTGGATAAAAGTGGATTTCAATAAAAATGAATGATAATAATAATCCTGATATTTGAATATAATTTTTTAAAACATCATATGAATTTTTTTTCATATAAACCATATTATATGATTTTACAAGAGTATTTTGTTTAAGGTTTTTATTTTATAATATCCAAAATTCATATTCATCAAATAATTGTATTAAAATAATTTATGATCACACTTATTTGTGGAGGAATATTGATCAAAAAGACCATTATATATCAGATATGTTTTTAAAATATAATAATTGAAATAATTATATGGTTATTAATAACATTAAAATATAAATCTTTATTAGGATATGTGATAAGACTATTTTCATTAAAATGAATTATAGAATATTTTTTGATAACATTTGAGTTTTATTCCATAAAAATTATTCAAATCGCATCCTTTGGTGGAGATATGGGGGCTGTGTGTATCACATTACTAGAAATGTCTTGTGAGATTTTTTTACTCCATTAAAGAATAATTTTTTACTTCATAAAAATTATATAAAAAAATAATAATTTGTAATAATAATTTTTTTGGAGGTTTGAAAATATTTTTACAGCATTAAATTATTTTTCCAAAACTATTTTTAAATACAAATTATTACTATTACATTATAAAATCATAATAAATTAATAATATAATCACTAGCCCAATGGAACCATAAGTTCAATTTATAAAAAAACTTTTCTTGTTTCTAATCGTGAATTCATAATATATTTACTACTCTAATCTTAAAAAATAACTAATAAATGATCTCATACAAACTATAATAACCCATATTTATATCACCAAATATGAAATCTTTTTTGGCCGTAATATCTTTAAAACCCCATTAATATATAAATCCAATATATTGAAAAATTCATGAATATATATAAAAATAGAAATGAAGTATGAAATATTTTATCTACATCCTCATAAATTTCTCATAGATCTTACCATTTCTCATATAACAATATATGTAATAAAAAAATAGATATATAATTGGAAGGTTCATTAATCTCAAAAACGGTGTAAAATAGTATACATATGGTATGAGATATTAAGAATATTCTAAATTTATATCATTTACTCAATAATGGTTAGATCAAAAATTTTCAAATAAAACACGTAATAATTGTAAAATTACAATAGATGTATTGATTATAGTGAATAATAAATGTGTTATTATTATAATTCATTCCATTATAATCATACTTCTCTCCACATAACTAATACATCATAACATTATTTACAAAGTAGACTGTATTATTCATACACATAAGATAGTTAGAAACTTTAACAATATAATGCCTATATATTGATGTTTTTAAAATTATAACAATATTAATCCCACACATAAAGATCTTTACTGATATAAGAAATTACATTATTTATTGGTGTTAAATATAATATTGTTATGATCCATATATTATAATACATCATGGAAACATTTACATTAAAAGAACAAAGAAATGAAAAAGCCAATGAAATAAACACATGTTGTATAAATTGATTTAATAATGATTACAAACAGCCTAGTAAAATTCCAATTTATATAGATATTAAATAAAGAAAGACTATATATTAGTTTTTTATTCAATTGATTTTTTTTATTTTAATTCCCATAGATTTTTTATTTTTATTTGTATGTCGATATGTTTTTCTTGTTTATTTTAGAGGATGTGAAAGGTAATAATTTTTTTTGGAAATTTTATAGTTTAAATTATATTTTTTCTATTTGAAATATAAGTTTAATAAGATAGAGTTTATAATATTATTTATTATTACATAATAGTTTACATATTGTTTAAGATTAATCATTCTACTTACTGCACATTATAGGGGTCATTCTAGAAGGGTCATGCCCTGCGAGAAAACTAAATTAGATTATGTTTATACATTTCATATTATGAAAAACATTATATTTAAATGAAATTTCAAATCAATAATTCCATAATGGCCATTTTATAATGATCATCCTTTTATGATAAAAAATTCTACAAGATTTAAACCTCTATGTAATTTCATAAGTGTATTTACTAGATGGAAAATAAAAAAATGATGAATATTCATTGTAAATCACCATTACATGTTCAAGATGGAATTTGAATAAAAATAATCAAAATACCCATTACATAATATTTCCAATATAATTGTAGGAAACTTTCTGATTCAATAAAAGAATAAAAGTCAAAAAAATACAATGATGATGACGAATATTATGAAAAAAAAAATTACGGGATTTGCTAGATACAGTTTCAGGGTATTTTTTGATTAAAATTTATGTATCATAACATGTGGAATTTGAAGAAAAATATTTAAATTGTTTTGAAATAAATTAATATATTTAAAATCAATATAAAACTACTTACAATAAAAATGAAAACGATGAAGAGAAAAAAAATTGATATTGTTCCTAGAGATAGAATAGAAAATATATATAAAAAGTAGAATTGTATATTGTAATTAACAATATAAGAAATATATCTATGATATGTACATAAATAAGGAAATGATGAATAATGAACCACTTTTTTATATAATTTTTAGAAAGTTTTTTCGTGAAAAAGCTGTATTAACCTATTATTTTTATCCATCTTATTTCGAACACTCAAGTAGTGTGGATGAGATCATAAAGATTTAATTTTATTGGGACTAATTTTGACCCATTCCAGTATATTTTTAATAAAAATTTTAGTGATTATTAAAATTATTTATTTTTACACCTCACCAATATATACCCCTTCCCTTATTGGTGAAATAGTAAAAAATAGGGACTTTCATTCATTTCCAATAGAAAACTATTATATATTCATATAAAATCCAATGAAATAATATTTTTATTTATAATATGATGGAAATTTGAAAATATTAAAAATACATTCAAACCCTTTCAAACACTCCCCAAAATGTTCTATCACAATGTGTCCTTAAAAAGAGTTATATAATACATATGTTATAGTTAATGATTTTTTCATGAAAAATCCCATTTTATTGGAACTCACAATTTTTATTAATGAGGTAACACTTTTAAATATGATAAAATAAGAAATTTAAATGATAAAAATAACATAACATATAATGTCTCTCATATATATATTTTTTTGGATTATATTCATAGATATCAATTTCTTGATGTTTCTCAATTACATATTAATGAATGATATGCGAAGCTAACCATTAATGTTTCAAAATAATAGGATAATTTATATTAATCATTTCTAAATAGAATTCAAGTTAATGTTTTTATATATTCTAATACAAATTTAATTTGGTAATCCTTGGATGATATTTACGATGGGGAGAAAAATATTTATAATGATAATTTTAATGTTTTAAGTAATAGGTTCGACTAATTCATGGTGTAACATATTAATTATATTATTGGTTTCTTTAAAAAAACTCTTCGTTTTAGTCATATCTATTCAGCGGTTTTTTGAATATGTTCAAAAAAATAATGTGGTATTGGAATCCCTCAAAATACAAAAAATAATAATTAAAAACCAAATTTCCTATCTCTTGAAGTAAACTTTTTCAATATATCTAATTAGATGTTGTATATAGTCATCTTTTGGGTTATTAAATTCAATTTAAGACTGGGGGTTGAGATAAAAATGTCAAAAAAGATGTGAAATTTATATCCCTAGAAAATATAGAAATTGGTAAAGATATCAGTGATATGGAATTCATGTAAGTTTATTTCTATTTTACTATAGAATGGATACTCAAAGTCATAATAAAATAATTTTAGGTTTTATATCTAGGGATTATTTATTCATGGTGCATTTTGAAATATATTTTACTAATTTACATAATGGTTTATTTGTGATGAAATTGATATTAAATATAACATCATTTAAGTCATTCGTCTGAATGTGTTTTTAAAAACATAATCATTACCTTTTTATCATTCATACTAGTAAGAAAGATTAATTTCAACAATCCAAAACATTAAACTCAAAAGGAAAAAATTGGATCACTTAAATACCCATAAAAATTTTAGGTTTAGAAGTTTAGGGATCAAGAGAAAACAATTATACAAAAATACCCATTTATTCATGTGATCATTTTTTTAAGAATGCATATCATTCATTATCTTACAAAAATAATTAAATATCATGAATAACATTTTTGACACATAAAAAAAATACATGGGACATATCATTTACCATCATTTATTCTAACAAGGGGAAATATAATGATTTGAAGGGTGATTGTAAATTACATATTAGGTAAAAAAGAATTTATAATAGATAAATTTAATTATTTATCCTAATAAGTTCAATATCACAATATTTAAAAATAATTACTATGTTCAGTATCATGAAAAATATTCAATAATGAGCATAATCAAATCAAAAAATATCATAATATGAATATGATTGTTATAACCTAAATATTAAATTGGATAGTATGGATTACATTATGTACTATTTAGAATATATATATATATATATAATCATTCATATAATGTAACATATATATATATATATTAATTCATTTTAAATAACAACTCCATTTTTAATAAATCTATATTTTAATTAAATTACATGTTTTAATGAAATGGGTCTTGTTGTGTTTTGTGAGAAAATGATCACATTAATTTGTAAAATATTGGATATTTTATATTACAAAAGAAATATCATCTATTAAATCATAATATCATAATTAGATAATAGTTAATTTTATTCATTTTTTCTATTATTTTTTATTCTTTGATTCTATAGCTAAAACATGGATCTTATTGAAATATATTTTTTCAAAGTATTATAGAAGGAAAATTAATTTTTTGGAAATTTTCAAAATTTTATTATTTTCTATTATTTTATAAATAATCAAATTATTATTTTTTAAATGAATCATATTCATGAATTTAATATATAACAAAGTGTATTTCTGAATGGATATTTATTAAAAATTCATTTTCCCATGTGTTTATATATTAATTTTAAATTAAATAATATCACATAAATTTGTTGAATTTGTTAAAACATATTCAATAGTATTAAATATAGGACCAAATTTCTTAAATATGACAATTTTTTCTATTCATAATGAATATATTCCATAGAAAAAAATTTACAATAGTAAATAGTAAATCGGGTATATTACTATTAGAACTAATATGACAATGACTGGTAAATGACCCGAAAGCAAGGATAAATATTATTTAATGATTGATTTATATTTATACTCATGAAATATTCCATTATATTGAATAAGTTTTTTTATTTGATTATGACATTTATTATATGTTTTTTAATGAAAATTAAAAAATTTCACTCTCTTTTTTTCAACATCTGTGATAATTTTACTATGGAGATTAACAGAGGATATGATTTGTTATAAGGTAAAATTTTAAATATAAAATACATATCTATATAAATTTAATTTTTTTTAATTTGTTATTTAATTAATAACTACCTTACATTCTTATACAACTCTTATTCTCAAATTATTGAATCATTTTTAAAGTAAAAATTATTTATTTTAAATTTTCTAAAAGTTATACAATATTAAAGATATAATGTGACACAATAATTTAGAAGAGAAATAAACACAATTATAGGGGAATGCATCCTATTTATTAAAATTCCATTTTTTTCTTGATTTAATTAATGCCATTATAAATGAAGTGTTCTAAATTTGACAATAATGATATTTTATAATAAATTATTTATTAATAAATTATTTAAAAATCAAAAAAATAATTAATTCTTCCCAGTGAATGGGATATGGTTATTGAAATAATTCATCATTCATTTTTGGTGTGTTATTAATTTTATTGTATCATTGTTAATCATTAATGGGTATAAAAATTAAATAATATGGTAATTTTGAAAAGGGATAATGAATGGTAAAACAAAATGGTATGTGTAAAAAACATATCCAAATGTGACAAAAAAAATTTATGAGAGATTTTGGACTCGTACTCACCTCAACAGAAGATAATATTATTTTATTTCATTTTAACATCAAAGAAAATTTATATTAATTTATTATGTTATAAAATTCAAATAGTGTACCTCTAATATATTGCAAAACGATCATATTCTAATCATTTTATCACACAAAAAAAATTGAATCAGTCATGCCCTACTAACATTCCATTTGTAGATCAAACTAAATACATAAATGTTTTTTTCATAGAAATGTAAGCTTCCAAGGATTTTTATTTTATTAAATATATTGTCTTTTGAAGAATAAGAAGATACCAACGGTTCATATTGAGTCAGTCTCAAGGTAATGGAATTATGTTTACTTATTCTTTTAATGTATCTCATAAAAATATATTTTTACATCGCATATATATATAATATAATTTTTTTATCGATGTATTTATATAGAAATAAAATATTTATAATTTATATATTTTTTCTTTTCAAAATCATTTATTGGTTTTCAAAATGAATCCTTAAAAGAAATAAACATTTTTCACAAGAAAACAAAAGAAATGATTATTTTTAATTTATTTGGTGAAAATGGGATTTCCCCTATCATTAAAATTATTTGATTTTATGGATTCTATTAAAATACTTAATGGTTTCCTTAAATAATTATCATCCTTCCATATGCTCTAGTAAAATTAAAAACGAGAATTAATATTGAAATTAAATATCAATATATAAATTTTTTTTTCATTTGGGTGTAAAGAACATATTTATGAAACATGATTTTATATATTCTATTAATGTTTATAGGAATTGATGATTATTATGGGTGGTTCCATTACTAATTGAGTGTGGATGGTCCCGTTATATCAGTCCAATGAATTAGAATAATAGACAGAGTTAAATGATTAAGAATATCCATAGTGATTTTGGAAATATACTTTGACGTTAGTTCTTTGTGTATTTATGATAGACGTTTTATGGGTAAATACGATGGTTACTATTTATATAAAAATAAATGTCGTCCCATTTTTATTTGAGACCTGAAAATGGTTCCCCAAATGTCCTATAGGTTTTATCTATTATTTATATGTTTTTATAGGACTCTTATTATATAAGGAGGTAAGATAATGATCAAATGATTAATGGAATATAAATGCTATATTTTAGAGTGATGAGAATTTTTTTAAACAATATTTGTTATGAGTTCTTAATTATTATAATGAAACAATATTTGTTTTTTATTTAATATTTCCTATAAAATGTTCTATGAAATGATTTTAGAATACGTAGTTATTTATTTGTTTAAAAAATATTATATTGAGATTATTGTTAAATATTATAATTAAATAGTTTTTATAAGTATTAATGAAATAAAAATTTAATTCTTTTTTGATGCCCCATAACATGCATTTCCACTAATGGTACATTCGAAAAATATCAAGGACTATATGGTTGGGTAATGGGATATATAAATTCATGTCAAAATTCATGAATATATTTAATTAATATAATACATGTTTCATTGGAGATGTTTTATATTATGCAAAAAATGGATATAGATTTGATAGCCATATTGTAGATATTTGGGTTTGTTATGTATGAGATATAACTTAAGTCACTAGAAATAAAATTATAAATTATATTTTGCATCATAAGTGTGCCAATTATATTCTAAAGTCAATAGAATATGAAATGATAATGGCTAGGTCCATACATTGTTATCATAGAAAGGTTTAGATTACCTTAGAGGATATGATATTTTTTTACAGAAGTTCAAATTACACTAAGAAAACAAATAATATAGTTTTAGAGAGAATAATGCATATTTTGGATATAGAGAATATCATTAAATATACCACGATGAAAGTCATTAAACTATATATAAACCTAATATAATGGTTTGTCATGATTTTATTGATATATCACACTAATTGTTTTGGTTGTTTAAATATATGGATCCAATTTGATCTAAAGAGACAAATATTGTGTTGGAAAATGAGGTTTTTTTTAAATTTGGAAACTAAAAAATTGGGATTTAGAGTTAAAACATTTTTTTACTTTTAACCTCTTATAAAAATTCATTGTTATCAATAAAAACCAAGTATGGTTTTTAAACTCATGAAATATGAGAGAAGTTAATATCCTTGAATGTTTAAGTGGTAATGATCCTAATGATAAATGATTTCAAATACCTATGCTTCTTGAAAATTGGAATAATTTCATCAGAAAATGTCTTAAAATAATGGGATAATGTTTTTTTTGTGTAAAGTATTTCATATTGAATTCGGTTTTTAAAAATGTAGAGTTTAGAAAACACCACGAAATAAATAATATTCATTCCAATTCATCTAATGTAATTTTTAAATGTGTAGAGTATGGTAATTATGTAAACAAATTTCCTAGGGGGAGATCAAGAACATGATGAGAGAGACTATATAGATAAATGTCTTTTAATTCATAATGTCATTATTTTATAAGGAATAGAAACTATAAATTTCATGAAAAATGTATGGATTATATCATGGAAGCTGTTTTCATACTCTGAAATATTTGGATATGATTCATAATGTTTTGAATGAAGGATGTATTTAAGAAAAATATAGAAAATAATTGTTATATAACGTTGAATGATTAATGTTTTTACATATAGGGATTAATGATTTTTAATTAATATGTATATATAATGTTGATGAAAACATAAAATGAAGAGAAAAAAAAATTTAGTTTTTATGTGATTGGAATTTTTTGGGAGACATTTATTGAGATTACTTAGATGATTATGATTGATATAACCCTTAATAATCACATATGAAATATTTATTTAATGAAGAATACAATTCTAAATTTTTTGACCTTAGTATAATGTTATTTATAACCGTTAGAATTGATATGATATTTCATTATTGAGTAAACTAAAATTGTTTTAGGTAATGTTATTTGAAATATTTCAATATATAATTAGAAAATGGAAAAACCAATAGATATGAAATGTCTCATTGCATCTGTCAGTGACACAGCGGTCATACCCAAAATCATTGTGTGTTATTGGAACAATTCCTTCCATTGGCCTATGTGATGTTATCGGACTATCGTGTTTATCAAAAGTGTTTTGTAGATTAATTTAATCATATTTTCAAGGAATACATTCATTAATTTGGAATCCGTATTTTATTAAGGAATGTAGAATATTAGGTGATGTTATTAGATTCTATTTTCAAAGAATATTAAATTTTATTGTGGATTCATGGTGATTGATGTATTTTATTTAAATGAATAAATTATTTTTTAAGTTATAATATTATGAAATAAAAATTTTATGGTATATGAAATAATGTTGATTGAAGAGTAATAATAAATATATTTTGGATTAATATGTGATCAAATCCATTTAATTCATTTATTTTATGATTAATCAACAATATTTTGAAGAATGTTAAGGATAGTTATTTATTTATTGTTTTTTTCCATAATTTAATGACCCAGAAATTCAGTGGAATTTGTTTTCTTTTTCTTAAATTCCTAATAATTTTACGAGTCCGTAGTTTCTGACGGAGCGTGATTCCGAGGCCCGGTGTTCCCAGAAACATCTTATGATGTTTTGTTAAGATTAAATTAATGCGCGTAAGAAGTTTTCCATAAAAAAGTAGAATGACTATTAAACGGTTACACGGATCAAAAATAAAAGGGCACTGTTGTGCTCAAGAGGCTGGATTTACCCTAGGTGCGACTTATGTTTTGTCGGCGCGTGCCTCTTGTAAATTCCAAAAAATGGCATAACCGTAAATAAAATAATTAAATAAATTATTTTCTTTTTCAAATTCTTATAACTCACAAACGGTAGCTCGGATAAAATATCTGATACAACCCTTAAACGTGTGAGGGAATGCTTTATTTAAGCAGATACTAACATTGGACAGTGTGGGCAAATAGAAGTAGTTATTTTTTTGGTAGCAAAAAAATAAAAATTAAGTGACAATTATTTTATTGTAAAATTTATAACATCTAAACGGTTAGTGGGATTAAAAATCAAAGAGCACTATTTGGTTTGTTGGGGGTGTTTTTCACTTAGACAGAGCCAAACCTTGACTGGAATGGGTCGAGGGTGACTGATAAAAATTTTCCAAACTTTTTTTGGGTACATTCATTAAACGCGAGAGAAAAGTTTTATATCTTTTGAACCAATGCTCGGAATTTAAATCTGAGGGCACCATTGAACTCACAGGGTCAGTTATTTTTTATTGAGACCTTCACCGTAGTTGCGTTCTGAAGTGAGTGGAAGATTATTTTTGGTGGTTTTTAATTTAATTTAATAAAAATAAAGTGTTAACATTTTTTTATTAAGGTGGTTAAAACCACCAAGTTGTTGTTAGAGGCCGGGCCCTCCCACACATTACCAGCCATTGAAGGATAATTACGAAGGGGGCCACCCGAGCATCTAACCCCTTTAACACCCCATTTATGTGGTTAAACCAGTAAACTTCCTTGGATTAATTTTTCCCGACTCTCTTATTTTAATTGAAGAATCTTGAACTTCCCACTTTGTGGTGCCAACCCACCCAATTAATTGATTGAACTCATTCAATTAATTAATTTTAACCATTGAAATTCGTTATTTCAAAATTATAATAAATTATAGATTTTATGTTATTTTGGTTGGCAAAATTTCTTTTATTGGAACCTTTGGGAGAGGAGGAAGAACGTTGGAGAACATCATTCTCCCCACGAAGAACACGAAGAATGTCATTCTCTCCACCGAAGAACGACGACTCCATCTTTTTCCTTCTTCATCATTCTTCAACCGAGGCAAGGAAAGGGAAGCGATGCCCATGAAGAACGTCGCCAATGATTATGTCACCTTAGAACACTCATCCTCCAACGACGAGTATCCTTCTTCCATTCCGAAGCATGTGTGTGAGAATTGGGATTGCATGACAAACGCGAAAATCAAGGAGTCGGCATCTGCCCTTTATCTGAGATCATCAATGAATGATAAATACGAGGTAGGGAGTTGTCATGTTATTTTATATTTGTTTATAAACCTTGTTCTTCATCAAACAATGATCTGTTATGACAATCTCCAATTTCTATCACCATAATAAGGAGGGCTCGGCCCGCACGAACACGGTCCGAACCTCCCCTTGTTTGTTCTTGTTCGATGATGATTTCTTGGAAAAGAGGAGATGACGCAGAAGACGACGAAAAAGGGTCGCGCTACCCACATCCACCGCAAAGTGTCCCACCCCTGTGGCACCCCCGACACGCTACCCGGAACCCCCGTTCCCCATCGGCACGCTTCCATGGTGCCCTCGTGCCGCGTTGTCGCGCTGCCTGGCACCCCCACGCCCCGCTGGCCTGCTGCCCGGTGTACATGTGCCCCGCCGACACACCGCCCCGCGCCCCCGCTCCATACCGGTGTGCTTCCCCATGCCTCCGCGACCCGCCGACACACTGCACGGCACCCCGACGCCTCGCCAACGACCTGCCCGGCACCCCCACGCCCTGCCGGCGGCCTGCCACGCACCCCAGCACCCTACCCGGTGCACCCACGACCCGCCTGTTAATCAGTCGGCCTTCCCGCACCCCGCGAAGCCTACCCATAGGCCTCCCAGCCACCGGCCTTCCGAGCCGACCCGCAGCGTTCCTCGTGGTGTCTCTGACAAAACTGGGACAGTCTCCTGGGTCGAGTCCTCGAACCCCCTATGTGGCGATAACCGGGCCGAACCGCCCTCGCGGTCCGCAGGGCCGAGCCCAGCGGACCGGGTCAAAACCTAGCAGTATGACCTGCTAAATGGGCTAGGTCAGACCCAGTGAGTCTGACTGGGTCAACCTAGATAGGGTCGACCTAGACTAGGTTTGGACTGAGTTAGACCGACTGTGTCGGACCAGACCAGGGCCTAGTAATGAACCATTACATTCTTGGGCCATAACATTGGCAACAGACGTCCGATTGACGAACTGTCTTTAGCTCCATTATTCTTGGAGCAACACCATACCTTTGAGTTTACCCCAATAGTGTTCAGTGTATAGTTTAGTCATAGTCAGGTTGGTTCATACACGAATCCAACTGGGCTCCCGGGACTAAAATTCTAATAACTCACTGACCGGGCATCCGATTGACATGACGTCCATTGCGTTGAGACCACTATGATGTGTAGGTCCTTTGTGATACTACCACATGAGACCTAGTGACACATAGTGTATCGATCAGTGGTTCAAGGAGCGGATCCTCTCCGGGAACAGCAAATGGAGTGCAGAGACCTATTAGTTGTAGACCTGACGACTTCTTGACCGTTTCGACTCAGAGTGATTCGATAAGCCCAGTGGATGGAGTGCTCGGTTTGTTAGCAGACTTGTGGTACTCGACAGGAGGAGTACCTATGTAGGCAATAGGGGGAGCGCCCGGTTAGGAGGTAAACCCACAGCGAATGGAGCGCCCAGTTTGGCAGTAGACCCGTGGTACTCGACAGAAGGAGTACCTCAACAGTCTAAAGTTAGCGAGGAGCACCTCAGTGTTGTGACATGCACATTGTTCTTTATAGAGGAGGATTTCTCAAGCAACCATGGTTTCGATAATGAAAGCTCCTGGGTTGAGGTGAGTCAATGACTGTTGTATTTCCTCGTGATTGGGATTAATTACTAGATAACTTAAGGATATGTATGGGTATATACCTAAGCAATGGTTATCTGTTGATTCATTCTTTTTGGTTTATCCTTGTTGGATTTTGTGAGACCTTGACGGTCTCTGGGTCCCTACTGAGTTTCTTTATACTGACCCCTACATGGGATTTCCCCACACCTCATTGTGTTTGATGCAGACGACAGACAGCACAGACCGAGGCGGAGTGTATGCGTACCGGACGGTACCCATAGGAGAACCTCACGATGATTCGGTACCTAGAGGAGACAGATGGATGTGGAGTGCTTAGGAGGCCATCCTTACATACCCTTTTGGTTGGATCTGTGGTGGACGATCCGGGATAAGATTGAAACCTTTGAGCTGTTTGTCTTTTTAGTTGTATCTATTTTGTCTTTTCCTTGTACTTTACTATTGGGCTTGTATTTCCGGCCCCGTTTACTTTCCAGCACATCTTTTGTATACAGTTACTACTACTGTTTTACTTCCACTTGTGTACTCTGATTGTGTGTGTTTACATTTTATAAAGGAAATTCCTTCCCAGGTATACGGATTTACACCTTTGGTGCTAGTCGCCTGCCCCTGGCCTATGGAAGGTGGGCTTGGGGTAGTCACAACACGGGTCCTGAGGACAGGTTATGGAAAATTGGTATCAGAGGAGTCAGTTCTGCCATATAGCATAGGGCATTGATATTTATATTCGGTGAAGAAATAGTGTTAATGGTACCGTGTGTGGTTTTCAGTTCAGGGATTCCAGTATTGGTGCAGCGTCTGAAGTATCCATACACGAGGACCCTGACTACTGATTTCCAACTAGGTGCACGAAAACACTGATTTCTTGTGTGTTTCCATAAGTTATCTTTATGCCATCTCAAACCAGGTCAGCTCACCAGGTATAATATTTTTATTCTGTCGCATCTGTTTATTATGACTCAATGCAGATATCCAGTTAGAGTTCCGAGAGAGTACACAATGATGGCCTACCGAGTGACAAGGCAGTGGTGCATCGCCCTTTTTACTATGTTGGCACCATTGGGTGGTGTACCAGAAGCACCGCCATCCACTGGTAGTTGATTCCACCAGTCGTACTAGAGGATGGTGTAAACCTACAGAGCAAGTTCCATGAGTTCCAGTAGCAGAGGCCTCTGAGATTACGAGGCGAGATAGATTCCCAGGTAGGAGAGGACTGGCTGGAGGCAATTTCTAGAGTTTTCCGCCTAGTTGAGAAACCAATAGAGCATATGTAGACTTAGCTACTAGTGCTTTTCAGTGACTGACCATGAGGATGGTCAGTATTGTGATGAGGCATTGGTATGTGGACCATTACCCGAGATGGTACCTTCATGTAGTGTGTCAGTTATATCACTGCATGTTGGTCAGCAGTTACAACCGGCTATACCACTAGATGACACATATAGGCTTTGTGCCTTACACATATTTCAGCATAAGATACCCCTCATGTTCCGAGGTGAGCCCGACATACAGGCAGCTAAGGACTAGCTTTAGGAGGTGGCTGAGAGGTTACTAGAGCTTATATAGCTGTGGCAGGATGACATGTTAGTAGGTGAGTATTCATATAGGTGTATCAATCGTTCCTGGTACTCAATGAATATGATATGATCAGGGATTTGGAGCTCGGACCACAGAGCATGGTGTCTTTAATGAAATCCAAGACAACACCTTTTCCTCTATGAAATCCTAATTATGTTAGTTTTTAAAGAGAACCTTTGTGGTTTAATGTTCTTTGTATGAACGGATATAGAAAGTGAATGTTAGTAGTGTGAAGTAGTGAACTGAGGCCAGCCTCAGAGTCTTGGGTGAGTAAAATATTTCAAGAAGAGGAAGTGCTATGGACATATGAATCTACAGAGTAGCAGACATTGAATCAGAGATAGGAGAGCAGCATGAGGTGGTGTACATTTCAACATGTTACTACCACCCTCCTTTGTATTCCCCACCATGCTCCGGGAGCAGGATGACTGGGGAAATATGTAGCTGCATGTAGTCAAGGAGTGTGACCCAAGGGCACTAGGAATGATTTGAGGTAGAGTTTGTGTCTACTACTAGATACTGTATCAATATACATAGGTACCAATCATTACTTCCATCTAAGAATCTTGTCCCAGAACTAGAGTTTCTGGTTAAACCATTGACTTGACCCTGACGTCTGGAGATACCTTTTGGAGGAGACTCGATAATCACACTTATGCCGACAGTGTAATCTGACCCTTGAGGATAGAGTTTCTGTTGAAACCTCATGTTGGCAGCGTCAAGGCGTTACGATGTTAGTTTGGGTATGGACTGGGAAACCACAGTTCATACAAATATTGATTGTATTATGCAAAAATGTTGTGGTTTATTCACAATGTTGGGATGGGGTTTTCCTTGGTTGGAGAAATCAGAAACAAAGGAAGCACAGGATAAATTCATGCTTAAAAGGGTGACGCTGATCACTCTTGAATAGGCCATCCTTACCCTCATAACAACTAGAGTTTGAGTTTTCAGTAGAAGTGAAAGAGGGATCTGATATACATGGACTTTGTGATGGGTCTTCCACATACATCCCAGTGACAGGCCTCTATTTGGGTGATTGTTGTATTACTCACCAATTTTGACCCACTTTCTACCAACCAGAGATGGTATGAGCTACCACGAAGAAGGTGTAGATAATCTAAGAGCGGATGAAGACTGCACAGAGTAGACATAAGTTATATGTTATTTGGAGACAGAGACCTTTGGAGTTTGAGGATGGTGACCACGTTGTTCTATGGGTCTCACCTCAACGAGGTCTATAGGGATTTGGCCGAGGCGGCAAGTTATATCTGCAATTCATCGACCCTTTCCAGGTCCTCAGTAGAGTAGGTGAGTTGGCTTACCGCTAAGCTCTTCCACCTCAGATGCACTGGGTACACGACATCTTCCACGTTTCTCAGCTGAGGATATACATGCACGACCCTTCCCACATCATTGACCATGGAGAGATGAAAATCGATGATGGGGATACATTCACCGAGGTTTTAGTGGAGATTGAGGATCAACAGTAGCGGGTCCTACATTGATGGTTGATACCCCTATTGCATGTTCGTTGTCAGATGGGAACCTCCAGGATAGCACATCGGAGCGGGAGGCTCAAATGCATGCTCAGTACCCCCATTTGTTCCCTTAGTGTGAGTTGTAGATTATGTGGACGTAAATCCCTAAGGTGGGGAGAATGTAAATACCATCACATTCTGTGGAAATATTTTTTTCTTTTTCTTAAATTCTAGGGAATTTTATGAGTACACGGTTTCTGATGGCGCATGATTCTGAGGCCCGGTGTACCAAAATCAATTTATAAAGTTTTGTTAAGATTAAATTAACGCGAGAAAGTAGTTTTCCTGAAAAAGTGGAATATCACATAAAAGTATACTCGAATCAGAAATCAGATGGCACCATTGCACTCAGGAGGGATGTTTTACCCTAGGAAAAACTTTAGTTTAGTTAGCATGAGCCTCTTTTGAAAAATCCCAAAAATGGAATAACCGTAAACAAAATAATAAAAACAAATTCTTTTTCAAAAGATTATAACATACAAACATTAGCTTGTATTAAAAATCTGATACCACCACTAAACTCATGAAGGCATGATTTATTTAAGCAGATACTAACATTGGCTAGCACGGGCCACTAGAAAAAGTTAGTTTTTGGCCCAAACAATTAAGTGAAAATTATTTTATTGTAAATTTATAATGTCAAAATGGTGAGTCGGATTAAAAATCCGAAAGTACCGTTGGAGTCGTTGCGGCGTATTTCACTTAGGCAAATCCTAGCCCTGACCGGCGCAGGTCGAGGGTGACTGATAAAATTTTTCCGAACTTTTTTTAGGTACATATGCTAAGTGCATGAGAAACATTTTATATCTTTTGAACTAGTGCTCGGAATTAAAATTTGAGGGCATCGTGGAAGTTGCATCGTCGATGATTGCTTATGGAGACCCTCACTACAGTTCCATTCTGATGTGATTGGAATATAGTTGGGGGTGGTTTAATTAAATTAAATAAAAAAAAGTGTTTAAATTATTTTTATTATGGTGGTGAAAACCACCAAGTGGTTGTTAGAGGTGGGGCCCACCCACACATAACCTCCCATGGGAGGATAATTAAGGGGGGACACCTGAGCAACTAACCCCTTTAACGCCCCATTTATGCGATGAAACCTTTAAACATCATTGGTTTAATTTTTTCCAAATCTCTTCTTTTAATTGAAGACTCTAGAAAGTCCCTCTTTGTGGTTCCAACACACCAAATTAATTAATTGAACTCATTCAATTAATTAATTTTAACCATTGAAATTCATTATTCCAACATTATAATAAAGGATAGATTTTATGTTATTTTGGTTGGAATAATTTATTTTGGTGGAACCTTTGGGAGAGGAGGAAGAATGTGGGAGAAAATCATTCTCCCCATAAAGAACACGAAGAACATATTTCTCTCCACTGATGAACGATGACACCAAATTCTTCCTTCTTAATTGTTCTTCAACCGAGGCAAGGAAAGGGAAGCGATGCCCATGAAGAACGTTGCTAATGACGATGTCACCTCGGAACACTCATCTGCCAATGACGTGTACCCTTATTCTTTTCTGACGTATGTTCTTGATAATTAGGACTGAATGAAAAATGCGGCAATCGATGAGGCAACATCTGCCATTTATTCGAGATCATCAACAAACGACAAATACAAGGTAGGGAGTTTTCATGTAATTTTATATTTTTTTATAAACCTCGTTCTTCATCGAACAATGATATGGTATGAGAATCGCCAATTTCTATCACCATAATGAGGAGGGATCGGCCCGCTCGAACACGGTCCGACCCTCCCCTTGATTGTTCTTGATCGATGATGATGACTTGGCAAAGAGGAGATGGCAATGAAGATGGTGAACAATGGTTGTGCTACCCATGGCCACCACGAAATGCGCCGCACCGCAGCGACCCCAGAACGCTACCTGCACCCCGCTGTCACGCTGCCCAGTGCCCCGCACCTCTTCGGTGCACTGCCTGGTGCCCTCGTGCCCCGCCAAGGCCCGTCTCGGTGCCCCCGCGCCACACCGGTGCGCTGCACGGTGTCCCCGCTCCCCGCCAGCGTGCTCCCAGGCACCCCTGTGCCCCGCTGGTGCGCTGCCTGGTGCCGCCGAACCCCTCCAGAAATTTGCACGGCGCCCCAGCACCCCGCTGGCCCGCTGCCCGGCCCCAACACACCCCGTCGGCGTGCTAGCCGGCGCCCTCACGCCCCACCGACGGCCTGCTCGATGCTCCAGTGCACTGCCGGCGGCCTACCCGGCACCCCGACACCTTGTTCATGCACCTACGGCCCGCCCTGTGACCGGACGGCCAGCCCACGCCCCGAGTGGCATGCCCACTGGCATCCCCGCCATCGGCCTTCCGATTTGACCTGCGGCGATCCTCGCGGTGTCACTGACCAAACTAGCCTGGTCTCCCGGGCTGAGTCACCGAACTGCCTACGTTGTGATAACCGGGCCGAACCACCCTCGCAGTCTGCTAGGCAGGACCCAGCAGACCAGTTCAAAACGTAGAGGGCTGACCTGCCCAATGGACCGGGTCAGACCCAACGATTCTGACTGGGTCAACCCTGATCGGGTTGGGCCAAGTTTGACCGACCGGGTCGGACCGGACCCGGGCCCATTGCTGACCCATTACATTCTTGTGCCATATCATTGGCACCAGACGTCCGATTGGCAAACCGTCAATGGTGCCGATAATCTTGGAGCATAGTAATACCTTCGAGTATACCCCATTAGTGTTCAGGGTATAGTTGATTCATGGTCTAGTTGGTTCGTACACGAATCCAACCGGGCCCCCGGGACTAATATTCTAATAACTCACAGACAGGGCGTCCGATTGACACACCGTCTATTGCGTTGAGACCCCTATGAAGTGGCGGTCGTTTGAGATATTACCACGTGACATCTCATGAAAATGGAGTGTCAACTAGTGGCTCGTGAAGCGGAAACTCCCGAAGATGAGAAGATGGAGTGTAGATACCTAATAGTTGTAGATATGACGACTGCTTAACCGTTTCGACTCAGAGTGATTCGATTAGCCCAGTGGATGGAGAGACCAGTTTGGCGGGAGACCCATGGAGGACGGAGCGAGTAGTTTGGCATCAGACCCATGATACTCGACAAGAAGAGTAACTCTCTAGGATATAGGGGGAGCGCCCAGTTTGGCAGCAGACACACAGCGGACGGAGCGCCCAGTTTGGCAATAGACCTGCAATACTCGATAGAAGAAGTACCTCAGTTGTCTAAGGTTAGTGAGGAGCACTTCGGTGTCGCGACATGACCACTATTCTCAACATAGGAGGAGTTCTCCATCATCTTTGGTTTCGATAATGAAAAATCTTGGTATGAGCTGAGTCAATGACCTTTTTATTTCATCATGATTGAGATAGATGACTAGATAACTTAGGTATATGTATGGGCATATACCTATGTAATGGTTATCTGTTGATTAATTTTTTTGGTTTATCATTGTGGGATTTTGTGAGACATTGATGGTCTTGAGGTACGTACTGAGTATATTTATACTCACCCCTGCATTGGCTTTGCCCGCACCTCGTTGTTTTGGATGTAGATGATGGTCATCGCAAACTGATGTGGAGTGTACGAGGACTTTACAGTACCCAGAGGAGGACCTCACGATGAGTCGGTACCCAGAGGAGAAAGACGAACGTGGAGTACTGAAGAGGCCATATGTACCTACCTTTTAGATAGAATCTGTGGTGGATGATTTCGGAGCTTCTTGACACCTTCCAGCTGTCTGTCTTTTTGGTTGTATCTATTTTTCTTTTCCTTGTACTTTACTATTGGGAATATATTTTTGTCCCCTTTTACTTTCTAGCACATCTTTTTTATACATTTACTACTTGTGTTTTACTTCCAGTTATGTAGTCTGGTTATGTGTGTTTATGTTTTATAAGGGCAATGCCTTCCCAAATATTGGGATTTACGCCTTTGGTGCTAGTTGCCAGCCCCTGGCATATAGAAGGTAGTAATGGGGTAGTCACGACATGGGTCCCGAGGATGGGTTGTGACACATAATTAGGTATGATAGTAATGGAATTGGTGACCATTGTTTTTTTGTTCTGATAATGGTTTATTATTTTTTCAAATTATATTTTATTTTTCTGACTATTTTTGGATTTGGTTAATATTTAATGATATGTTTTATAGATTTTATCAAATTGTTTTATATTATATAATAAAATGTTATTTTAGTGCATTAGGAATAAAAATTCATCCTTAAAACATGTTATTTGGAGATAATATGTGATTTGAACAAAATTTATTAATGTGTAAAATTTTAATTATAATGTATGTATATATCATTTTTCTTTTTGTATAGATGATAAATTAGTTACTCAAATATCCTAAATGTAAATATAAAAATATATTGTGTCATTTTATAATCAATTTATATAAATGATTGGTCTTCTCACCTATCATAGATTTTAGATTTTATGTTTGTTATATTTCTCTGGACGATGTCCACCATCACTCTATAAAATTCCTTTGATGTTAGTTCTCTATTCTATTTATATATATTCACTTCACATATATTTTTTCCTAATTGGAATCCCAATTTTATGTTATTTTAGATGACATTAGTATTTCTCTTTTTCTATTTTAAATATAATGTTTTTAACCCATTTTTAATGCACGATTTTAGGAAACATATTTTCCTATTTCAACCATTGATTATATTGATCGAGTTCAAAATTTTGAGATTGTAATTAATTATATGTGGAATAATTTAATATCCCAATTATTTAAAGTGACAATTATATTCAATAGCATACAAAATATAAAACCCCAAGCATATTCAAACCATAAAATATTATTATTTAAATATGAAAATTATAACTTATCCTCTAAATTGGTGGGTTAGAATTAGTATAAATAATTTTTATAATAAATAATTATATATTTTATAATAATTACAAATTTATTGAATAATTATTAGAAAATAAGTACAAAATGTTTATTAAATTAATTTTATTCTTCAATAAAATATTTTCATGAAAAAATTATCTTATTGATTATAATTGGAAAATGATACAACAAAAATAAAAAACATTTGTAAATTTTATTTTATAAATGAATAAAATATTTATGATCATCACATCCAAATTATGATATGGTGAAATTTTTAATGATTTATTAATATATTTGAATTTTCATTGAACAATTGAATTTGCTAATTTTTATTAAAAAAATTATTTTCATTTAATGTGTTGACACTGTATAATTTTATTTTGGATTATTTTTAATGTGAATTTATTTATTTATTATTTAAAAAATAATAATGTAATTATATTCTTGAGTTTAATATAGGAAACAGTCTCTATTTAAAAATCATATTATTCCAAAAAATTATCTTCCATCATGTTTTTCCTATTTAATATTAAATTAAATTATGTCACTTATGTGAATTAAATTTTAAAAATGGATTCAATTTAGAAACAAAAATATCAAAATTTTATAAATCGTTCCCTTTTATATTTTTTCAATGAGAATATAAACCATATGAAATTTTGGTACAACGTTAGTAGAAAAATAATGTGATTAAGGGTTAAAAATAATATTATATGGACTGCAAGCTAACCGTAAAAAAATTCCCTAATATTATTGGAGGACTCCATTTCTTTAATAGTCCTTTAATTTCAATTAAATGGGTATCTAATTTCATTTGAAATTGATTATGTAATTTATAATATTTTATGTAATGATATCAGTAAATTTTCATACTCCGATTTTTAATAAATATTGTAATGATTATTAGGGGAAATCCTAGGATATTTATGGTTATATATAGTAATATGAAACATAATTTCATTAAATTAATCATGGTAAATAATTTTTTATTTTTTTTGAACAGAAATTTTCTCCAAATCTAAAATAATACTGCTGAATTTATTATTCAATTATAATAAATATAAAATAAATGATGTTTATAAATTAAAATTCATATATTTTGAAAGATTTAATTTTATGCATAAATAATAATGATAAAAATGAATTAATGAATATATTTTTTGATTTATTTGATTATATTATATTTTTTCATGAGGTTATTAAATTCATGTTAAATTAATAGTTTTAAAATTAAAAATAATGTTCTTTTATAAAAAATAACATTTATTAAGGTGATTGAAAAATTTCAAAATTTTAGATTCGGACGTGTTAGTGGTATATGGTTATTGACGTCATCCATGGTCTATTCATCGGCAGTTCTGAATATTATTATAACATTGTAATCTTTTAATATTTTAAATTTTTTTATATTACGAAATCTTTTAGAGGGATAATTAAGAGATAAAAAGAGGAAATTTGAAAAAATATGAATCATGCATGTCCAAATTTTATTGGATAAAATGATATTTTTTGTATTTTATTTTAAATTTAACTCCTTTCATATTTATTCTTTCGAAATATAAATACTAATTTATATTTATTTAATATTTTATAAAAACTCAAGATTTCACCAAACATCTATTATAAATGTCCCCACTTCTTCTAATTTAAAATCAAATCTAGAAAAATTTATTTCATCCAATATTAAAAAATACCGTTCATTCACCCATATTTACACTAATAAATCATTTATTTGATCATAACCGCATTATTTCAGTTAATTATTTGGAAATATTAAGAGGGTTCCAAAAGACGAGGAATAGAATGAATGTATGTAATGAGTAATAATCATTTAATTAGCCGTTATTTTAATGAATTATAATTTCAAATTTTGCATAAAATCAGTCTTTTTATTTCATGTCCAATTCTGTATATTTATTTATTGAATGAATTTATATAGACATAATTGAATTTTTATGTTTATTTTCATTATTGTATATATATTTTTCATAAATGAAATTTATTTATTGAATGTTAGTACATTTTTTATAAAATGTAAAATGGAATATTCCATTATTATATATATAAAATTAATGTCCATTCGGACCAATATAAATTTTATTTTTTTCACATTATATACAGTCATTGATTTTGTTAAAGAAGAAAATACGATTTTCATGTTGATTGTTGTTTTGAATATTTTTTTAAAATTGAATGGATATATCAATAACTGAAAATGGATTATTATTATCGAAATGTAAATTATAATTATACTTGTTAAATATAGTATATTATGGGTTTTTTGTATTATTTACAATTAGGGGTTATTGAATTATAAACCAATGCTAGTTAATCCCACTATAACTCTCCAATCCCCTAGGTAGAGGGATCGAGATAACAAATTTGGTGACTCTAATGATATTGTGGGGTTATACGATGATATTTATTCTTATTGTATTCATGATGGTCAATTTAAGTGTAGCTAATATTGTTTTTGTACATGTGACCATAAATCATTTACCATATATAATAGTAATATTATAATGATTTCCCAAGTATCTAACATAATTTATCATTTCTTTATATGTATTTTCACCTAAATATTCTATCTTTTCATTGTAATATAATGATATTACATTTAATTTGATGCTCACTCTAATTTTTGATAGTGAAAAGTATACATTTATATATAATTTCCCAATTTTTTCATGATTTATAATAAACATAGTGATTTTTAATTTTCCATTCATATTTCCTATGAAATATTTTATGAAAATACTTAAGAAGAGAATGTGATTGATTGGATAAGAAATGTTTTATTTTGAGCTCATTTTTCTAAAAAAATGAAAATTTTTATAATCCTATATAGACTAATGGTTTATTAATTTGTTTTTAGACCCCTTAATTAATCATTAATGCATATGAAAAAAATGAATTAATTTATCATAGGGTATATAAAATGATAAAGGGAATAAAATAAACTAGTTGAAACTCATGAATGATTTTCAGGATTTCAAAACATATTTCATTTCAAAAATATTATATTATAGGTAAAAAGATAATAATAAATGTTAACACATTTTATATATTTGTTTTCTTATATAAGATTTATTAAAAAAATATTATATTATAAACCCAAAATAACATTGAGAAATTTTTAATTGGAATTCTAGTTTAAATTCAGTAGAATTTGTAATGTTTAATGTGAGGACCATAAAAGATGATAATAAGAATTTAATGATGAAATAAAAGTCTACAAGCATTGATTAATAAAATTTATTACCTATAAACAAGGATCATAAAACATGTAATATAACATAAATAATTATATTAAATTTTGATTCATAAATGTCAAATATCATGAACCTTGTGAATAAATATATTTAAAAATAAGCACCATTAGATAACAATAGGTTTAATAAATAAAACCTATTAGTTTCATGAGAAATTAATATTACATCAATCATATTGTGACTATTATAAATGTATTGAAAAGCCCATTAAATTCGGAAAATATCTTAGTATAAACCTATAATAGATAAACTCTATCTCTTTACCAGATTCATTGGGAGGATGTAACAGTACGAAAAATTTTCAGTTTATAAAAAAACACCCATCCATTTTTTATATTAAAATCACTATTAAATAATCCATATGTATTTATATTTTTTGAATATTGAGAAAAAAATTTGTGGAATTAAATTATCCAAATACAATTATCAATAAGTCATTTATAGCCTTATTTAATCATGGTAATGAAATGGGTTCACTGAAAACTTCATTGGAAAAATATTTTTCTATACAAATAGTGAATAACGATTTTATCATAAATAAATATCCACAGTATATGGGATGTAGATTCATGATATTTGGTCTCTATGCAATGAAAATACTATTAAAATATCATTAAAAAAATTCTTGATGAAAATACACTTCTCACATTGATATTAACATTAAAAAAATTAGTATATAATATAGTAATTCAATTTTCATTAAAAATACCCTTGGAAACATTCAAAGGAATATTCCTTAAAAAAATATTCATTGTTGTGATAATTATTGGTGAAGATATATTTATTAAATAAAACATTTATCTTAATCCATGGTAGTGAACGAAAATATATGTGGTATACTGTAATTTCAAATATTTTAATTCATATTGAAATTGTTAAAAAAGTTAAAAATTAATGAATATGATATTAATAAATCATTTATGTTCTTAATAAAATTTTAATAATCATTGATTCAAAAGAGAGATATTCCAGATTTAATAAAACATATATTATCTAAATCACATAAATAATTATTTATTCTTCTTTATTTGATAATTAATGGAGTAAATTGAAATAAAAAATTTAAAATAAATTCAGAAATCTATTAAATTAATATTTATGTGTAAAGGAAAAAAAGATCATATTAAACCTCCTTAAGGAACACTTATTAGAGGAAATCCCAAAATAATTTTATATTATATAATAAAAGTACTTTCCATTTTGTTAGCAATTTAATAATAATACGAAGTTTAATATGTCTTCAAGGATACATCAAATAATATAAAAATAAAAAATACATTATATACCATTTCAAGGAATGTATATTTTCCAAATGTAAGAAAATAGGTGAATAGAATAAACATGTGTTGTAAATAATGAATGTTTGAGACGAATAACTATTACATAGATCATGTAATGAAATTGGGTATTAATTAATGAAATCATTTGGAGTAAATTTTTTAAATAAATATCTGAAGTTACATATAAAATAAAAAAATTTATAAATAAACTCACACATAATTATTTTAAAAAAAATTCTCAGAAAATGATTATCATTCAATGAAAAGAAATTGAGTTAAAAAATACTCTACCACATTTGTAACATCCAAATAAAAATCCCTTATATATAATAAAAGGACATGAATTTAAAATCTAATGAATTATTACTCATTCATGATATAACATTTAAAATGATAGTAAATGATATATATACAAAAATTATTTAATAATAGTAAGAAATTCTTTTATTAAGTGAAATTGATAAAATCTCACTTAACATGATTCCAGATAATATATGCATGCCTTTTATCACATTTATAAAATACATATAAGAATTAAAAAAATTCTCATGATCATATTATTGGTTTATTAATATTTCATTAAAAAAATTATTAATTTATTTCAATTACACAATTATTTTCTTAATCTGTTACATTTTTAATGGGTATTTTTAGGATGCTCATTTCATAATTTGAAATAAACATCAGTATTATAAATGTGACCAAGGTGGACATAATTTCATCATCACCCAACTGATAATCATTACATTGTTATAATTGTTATTGAATATTTACTATTTTTATGTAGCTTTGTTAATTGGTAATGAAATATTAATAATGTTACAACATGTATATAGTAATTCACACCTATGAATGATGGATGTTTCCATTTTTCAATGAACCTGACTAAAGTAACATATGTATAATTATAAAATTATATAATTATTATAATATTAGAAATAACATATTTACATCTTAAATACACTAATATATTCTACTCATGTGAGTTATGGTTGAAAAATGTATTGTATCACTTCATTGTGGTGGTAATATACACATACACAAAAATTATATTATCATTTTCAATCGATGGTAATTAAAGAATATAGTTGATGTAATATCTAATTAAAATATAATTATATTACGAATATCATATATATGGAAAAATTAATTATCATTACTAGTCATGGTAGGAATTTGTTTAAAATGAATCTCAATAGTTAATGAGGAAGTAGTCTGTTATACACAATAAGTATAGTTTCATTTCCAATTACATGATAAACTATATAGAAAATGTTAAATCCCTAAAAAATAATATATCTCTATATGGGATATAGTTATTTCTTATATCACTATAATTAGAATCCTTTTGATATAGGTAAATGAATAAATTAATTTTAAACATTATGTTAAATGTCATTCCTCTTCTACAGATAACCTCTAGAATTATAAATTTTTATCATTATAAGACAATATTTTGATCAAAATAATACATATATTACATTTTTATGGGATGTTATAAATGTTTTATAAAAGTTATTATCTAAAAACCGGGTCTTTTTTTCTTGATAAGAGAGGATATGAGTGTCCATTAGTATATGGGGGAGCGGACGTAGTTGGAATTTTTCAGAATATTAAAATATAATATCGTATTACATAATCGAAGTGACATAAAATTATTTAATTTTCTAGTGTGATATTATATAGGTTTAGTATATGTAAAAAAAAGATTTTTATAATTTATTTGGTTTTTACCTGTAATCAATTTTTTTTACAGTTTTAAACATGATTTAGCATTTACCATTAAACCAGCTTTTTACAATTTTTACTATTCTATTTAGTCAATAATTTAAATGAAATTAATAAAAATTATTAATTATTTTAATTTTCAAAAAATAATTTATTTTATCATATACAAATCACAGATTTTATAGAATTTAATTTTAAATGAATCACATAAAACATGATGAAAAATGATGTTCCATAAAACCTGTATTCTTATATATAAAAAGTATTTGAATAAAATTTATCTATATAATTGAATCTAATAAATTTAATATTATTATTCATAATATAAATGAAATCATATTAATTAAAATCAAATTAAAAAGATTATCTTTGTAAATGTTGTATATAAATAAATATAATGATTTATTTTGGTTTCTCTGTATTCACCAAAAAATAAAATTTTATTGAATATTCTCAAAGATTCACACTATGGAAATTTTTGATTGTATATATAAAAATTTATATTATTTTACTCAAAACAATTAATTACAAATTTATTATTAATTTAATTACTTATTCATAAGATTAAATTGAAACCATTTTTCATGAAGTATATTTTTTGAGCATAAAAATATATTTACTAAAAATCAGTACGTTATTAGGTACTCAGTAATATTTAATAAATATATATAATCATAATATATATTTTATGATATTATTTATTCTTATTCACGTAACCTATTTAATGTCTTTATATATCCATTTTTTTTAAATATAATATTTTTATAGAATACCAATATTCACCAAAAGATCGGCGTTGTGTCTTAAAATATATATCGATCATAATATAATGTTAAACTAAATTATCGAGGAGTCACATTATAACCCCAATAAATAAATATATCTTCAAAATTTTACATCATTCAAAAAAAATTTATAAAAGATAATTACAATAATATTTAATGAGTGGAAGCGAATCATACGTCAATTAAATGAAATTTCATTTTTATATTTTAAATAAATTAATGTTGAAAACCCATATCATTAAAAGGGAGAATAAATCATGATTTTTCTATGTAATAATGAAAAAAATTATGATCACCTTCAATAATACATTATTTCATTTCTAGATAATTAAGATATTTTTAGGAAGTTAAAATGTTGATATATTGAATAAAATAATATCAAAGGAATAATACAGATTGATAAAGGCCTGGGTTTTGAGAAAAAACTTTAATATGAAACTGTGAAATAAATGAGGATAAAAATGGCCTTAAATTATTCCAAAATTAATTTATAATAATAAATTATATGTTTCATTATCTTTTTCCTAAAGTTATAGTATTACTTAAGTATCATAATAGAGAAAACTATAAACAAATAATAATAATATTTTGGATTCATTGTCCTCATTTCTTTAATTGGATGTGTTTCGAGAAATTTTCACCTTTATCCGCTATCACAAAATATGATTGAGGATTCATCATGAATTGATCATGATTTAATTAATAAAATAGAAATCTAATAGATCAAAAGATCCAATAATGGATAACAAGTCATTCCTCCAACATTAAGACAAATAAAAAACAGAAATAGTGGGCACAAAATATAATGATATTCTACATGACTAAATATTTATATATAAATACCTAAAATACAAATAGTAACACCAAAAGTGGAATATAAATCATTCTATAAATAAGAACAATTTAAATTATACATAATACAGAAAACATCTTTTTAAACCATAAATGTAAAAGGATTTGATTATATATTCTTCATAGATGAACATAACATGTATTGTTAATAAATATTAATCACTATAATATAAATATACCAAGAAATATATATATTCTATTGTCACATAATATATAAAACTGGTACTCACCTGTGCATACACATAGTGATGTGGACAAGAAGTTATTTTTTTATAAGAGTATACTATTTTTAAAAATTTAAAAGAAATTGATTCTACTTTAATCACAAGGTAGTGGGGCACAATATTATAATAGAAGTGGAAAAAATTGGAGACCATTAAAATATAATGAAATGATAAATTTAATGTTATTAAATATCTAATTTTTATTTATTGATATTTTGAATCAATATCAACTACTTTAAAAAAAATATTTTAGCATAGAGTAATAAATATTGGAAGAAAAATTAAATAAAGAACAATGGTTTTAATATAAATATGAAAAATTTTATGTTTAATAATATGAATGTAGAAATTAAAAAATTTAAATATATAATTACATAAAAATTTATGATATTTATATATGTTCAATTTCTTTTCAAGTAGAATTTTTACAGTCATCAAATAAGAAATTGTTCTCATAATACGTAGTTAGCATAAAAATCATCCAACTACTATATTCAGTTGATATAATAAAAATTAAAAAGATTAATATATAGTAATGATATCGATTAAAAAGAATAACTTGTACAATAAAATCCTAAATTATTTATTAAAATAAATTGAGGTTGAATGATATTAATTTCGAATAACATTATTGTATAAGTAAAATTAATCACTTTAATATAAGTTTGTATCAGCCATTTACTACAAAAAATGTGATTTTTTTTGGAAATCACCCCTCAAATACCCCAACTAACTAAAAATGGAGGATATATCTCCCCATTGTGTGTGTTGAGATATCTAAGAGTGGGTGAATACATTTCATACATACCTGGAGGGACACAACCATGATATGTGACACTGTTTCCCCCATAATTGCTACCTTATATTCCTCCACTTCTGGTTGGACACATTAATACACAAATCTGTAAGGGATCCCAAACTCTCTCATTCATGGGATAATATCTTATCACTTTCCACCTCGGGTATATCATGGATCTCACACTGATTTAGTTTTTTATTATTGCGTGAGTGAATAATGTAGTAAACCAAAAGTCTTAAAGTATGGTTATATCTATGGTACATATTTTTCAAATATTTACCAATTTGGAATTAAGAGAATATTTATCCTCTAATGATCTCTAAGGAATGACCTCTATCATAGAATTATGAATCCTCAAATTTGGCTGTAGTAGATCTAACAAGTCCTAAAAGATCAACTATAGGGGAGGAAATTAACAGATTCATGTCCTCACCCAGTTAAAATATTTCATCATCTAACATCGCCGTAAATTTCTCTTCATCAGTGTGGCCGTAATAGAATCCAACTATTGAATTTACCATCATGGTGAGAAATATCCCATCTCTAAAAAGATATTTCCCAACCATTTTTTTAGTGGTTATTTATTTATGGAGTTCCTATCTCTTTATGGGGTTGTTACAGATGAGATCGTTGTTAACATAGGGTTTTGTTTGGCTTCATGCACTAGGTTTTCACAGAGTACTTGTAAAGATGAAAAAATATTATGTGAAATATGTTTGATAAATCTTATGATATACTAGAAAATGAAAACAAAGAAACCCATATAGGTAATATTCTACCAAAAACACTATATATTATAACTGCCTTTTTACCTATATTTTTCATTAATTGGCCTTTTCATAATTTGGGTGTGTTTTTTAACATAAGGTTTCGTTTGGTTCCATGCACCATGTTTTTATAGAAGTAAATGTACAGAATGAAAAACATTAGTGAAATAGTTTTTGAAAATCTGTATATATGATGGAAAATCATAACAAAAAGACCCTTACAGGTAATCTCCAATAGTAAACACTTTATTTTGATGTCCAATTTTACTATTCTTTTCATTTATTTTATTTTTTCACATAGGGGTTTGTTTGATACTACAAGGTTATATTTCGTAGCATGCACCATGTTTTCGAAGAAGTACATGTACACAATAAAAAGGATTTATGTGAAATATTGTGGGAAGATCATCTTCTATACTGAAAAATGATAACAAACACACCAAAATAGGAAATATGAACTAGAAAACACTATTTTGTAATGGCCAGTTTAACTATATTTGAAAATAATAATCTTTCAAAGAATTGGGGAGAATTTGATAACATTAGGTTCTAATTTTTTGAATTCACCATGTTTACCCAGATGTACTTGTATATAATAAAAAAATGTGAAATGGTGTTTGAAAATATGCCTATATGCTAGAAAATGATAACACACCCATACAAGTAAAATGGTCATTCCAGGTGTGTTCTTTAGTTATAATTTTTTAATATAGGTTATATTTTACATCCCATTCATGAAATCTGATAAATATGATTAAATTAAATAATTTTCGATTTATCCAGTGAATTATTATCATCATGAAAGTAATGTATGATTAATTTATCCAAAAATATAAGTTTATGTGTATCCTATTTTCCCAAAAGTGGTACTTGTATTATATATACATATAATGTCTGATTATATGTACAGAACACACACACACACACATATATATATATTGAGAACATATATATTTATGATCACATCAGCCTGAGAAAATAAATTTTAAAAAAATGTAGGGGTAAAATCAATTACATTTTACATGGTAAAATACTTACTCAATATAAGGATTTATTTTCTCTGTGGAAAAAGTAAAATAAGCAGTAGATGAGCCTTAAAATACTAATTAAAATCCCATGGATTATATAATGGAGGGGCACAATGAAATAGAAAATTAAGAGAACATATAGGAGGATAGAAAGAATATTCATGAGTAAAAACAAGAAAAACACATCAATAATTCATCTGTAATAACTAATTACATTTTAAAAGGAAATAAGTTAAAAAATATCAATTATCAACAAATTTTATCCTCGAAAAAATCTCAATGTATTGACCCCACCTTAAAGATCAACTTCCAATAATATTGAGGAAAAAGGAAAATTTTCACATTGGGAACAAAGTAATAAATTTTTATTTACAATATAATGTGAAAAATAGCCATATTCGATCACATATAGTTAGGTCATTTCAATATATATTGATTGAAATGGTTATTGAAGGTATGGGTACATGTAAAAAATGTATTAGCAATGAGAATAAAGGATGATGAAAAGTAAAAGGATACTATTGAATCATCTTATCCATGATGAAGTACTAAACGGTGATGTACTATACAACATCCTATGTTTTTAATCAATTTCTAAAATATTTTCATATGTATGGGTACTTTTCTAGAAATGAATATCTAGATATATCTACTAAAAAGTGATCGATGTATATGAACATTTATATTATGGTAGAATTTTATGTATAAAGTATAACAAAGTGTTATAAATAACTGGTAAAAAAATATTTGTCTAGATGAGATGTAATGAATATTCTAAAATAAAAATTGATTGAAAGAATATCAAATAATAAAAACTATCCATATGTTAGTGATGTAAGTAATTTGTAAATATCTACAACTCCAAAATTAATATGTAGTCCACTTTCCATGATAACGTATCTCTTTAAATTGTAGTCTGACTCCACCCTGTGACCTAGTATGTAGGATCAAGACCATCCCAATAATAGTAATGTTTACTATTAACTTATCACCCACTATCATTCTGCAGTAGTTGTAATGCCCATATCATATGCGAATATTTAATATTTTCATCAAAAAATAATTTATAAATGATGTAAGATGCTATTAAAATTATAACTAGTAGTTGTAGTAATTTTTTAGGCATCAACATAATAGTGGTAAATAGAAATATTTTTTGAAAATTACTAAAAATATATGTAGACCATTGGAAAATCGTATATATGATGTAAAAAACTATTCAAATATGAATAAATAATAATGAATAATGAAATAAGAACAATGTTTTTGTGAATATAAACATATTTTAGAATGTTTTGAAACGAATAGAATTTTAAAACATGTTTTCATATAAGAATATAATTGGGGAAATAAGGGTGTGTGAGTTAAGAAAAGATGTAGTTTTTTAAATGATCATTCACATTGTCCCTCAATAATAGTGTATATCTCTATAATATAGTGATACTATACATTGTCCCCATGTATATATTATTGAAACAATGAATTAATATTGATTATTTTTAATATATTGAATGCATAAATTTTGGGTAATTTTTTTAATTTAAATTAGATTAAATATAAATCCAGTTAATTTAGTAGGAAATAGAAAGGTTAATCACATTATGTCATTTTACTAAATCTTCTCCTTCAAGATCTTCTGAAACCTCTATCAAAATCTATACCATAATGTTTAAAATTCAGAATAAATACTAATAAATATTTAAAAATGATAATTGAATGTTGGAGTGACACATTAGTCATAAGATTAAATATGAATTAATGCATGTTTTGTACTGATTGGACGTTTTTTTTCATTGCCTTCATATTTCACATTAGTTTATAGACTCAAAACAGTCATTTAAGGTAGGATCTAGACTGTGGTCAATGTTAACCATTTCACTATATGCGTGATCAATACATGTTTATGTTTCGGGGTAGAATTTAGAAATATTAAAATGTTTTATGAAGTATATATATTAAATTAACTCATAGTAGAAATAAACATTCCTATGTGGATCTCTTACATCGTATTGTTTTTTAGTCTTTATTTCAAAATTCATATTTTCTTATATTCTATTGAATTTCCTAAAAAATGATCAGTAATAACAGAGTGAGATGTTTTGTCATTTTTTCCTAGATATAAACTATCATAACCCAAAAATATATATATGTTATTATTTTTATTTAAGTTAAATCATAGTGTGTGGTATATTGTTATTGGATATTACATGTATGAAGTGAAGTTAGTGTTTTTATAGAATTATAAATACATGAAAAATATGCTTCCACAAACACAATCCAGCAAGTAAATTTAAATAAAATTTACTAATTTAGTAACCCAATATATTTTCAATGTATAAAAAAAATTTAAAAATATACTGCGACATACTAAAATTAAATAATTGGATTAAAATTTGAATAATTATTTGAATAAACTAGTTTTTTCTATCATTTTTTGTAGTCTATGAAAAAATTGGAAACCTCATCATGATCGAGCGTTTCTGATTTAGTGAAAGGAAAGCCACAAACGACAAATAGCATATGAAACATCTAAAGTGATAATTAATTATTTGTTTGATCTATGAGTGTAGATATTATAATTTTGGAAATCCAACATGAAAAATCAATACAATGGAATGGAAATTAATACATTTTGTGGAACGATAATTTTTGGAGTAATATGTAGTTGAATTGATTTCATTGAAAAAACAGAATGAAACAACCTTTACCAATACCACTTATAGTATCATTTTTTTTTCAAAATCTAATATTGTCATAACTATAAAAGAAAAATGAAACATAGTTTAATTAAGTGAAATGAAATTGTAGGAAATGAAGTGAAAACTGACCTTAGTATTTTCATCTCCTGTATGATGAAATAAATTATATTTTGTTATCGAAAAATGATATAAATTAAGAAATGTAAGTGATTCATTAGTACTATAATACTAGTGGTGAAGAAGGGTATGATGATTCAACATTAATATCATAAATAGTTATAGGGAATAATAATATTTACTAATCATTAGTCCAATAACTCCAATACTAATAATATATCAAAATTTAAGAAAGATTGTTGACAAGAATTCTTATATAGGATTTGTCAACTTGAAATAAGATATGAATCATCTATTTATAACAATATATCTATACAAAAAATTAAGAGCATAAAAGCTTAAATATTTACAAAAAATTTAGAGTGTTAATGACCATAAATCTTTTGTTATATCATATTCAAAAAAAGACTACTAGAATCCTAAATATGTAAACAAATCAAATGGATTTATGTTGAAAACTATAGGGGACTATATTTTCAATAATTGTTAACATTAACTCATATAAACATCATAAAAATAAAATATCATTCGAGTTAATGTGGATAATCTCATAGAATTGAATCCAGATATTAGATATATGAATATCTATGTAGAATTATATTATACAAACATCAAATAATATTATACACTAAAAAATTCAACATGGTAAATGATTGATTATAATAATTTTTTTATAGTAGGAAGAAATTTATTTGTAAAATTTAAGAGAAAAACTGAAAAAAAAGCTTTCTTGGGATCGAAATCAAAAGTGGAAAAGCTATATTTATAGTTGTTATAAAATAAAATTGGAAAATGTCATCAAAATGATGTGGAAAGAGGGGCAATGTGTTCATGTTGTAACCATAGTCTGTGTGATGAAATCAAGGCATCATGTGCTATAAAATACAATGAGATGAATTGACCGGAAAATATGACATAGATAAATGTCAATATGACTACGGATAAAACATGAATGTGAGATGATCTGCACCATCTAGCTAATGTGAGGGTCAGATAGGTAGATAAAGAGATACTGAGTGGGGAATCAACAACCAGAAGAAATATCAGATGCCTATAAGAGGATGTGACAACCAAACTAGAAGAGTAATAGATAATGATTATATTCCCAAAATAAGATAGTGAGACAAAAATGAATATACGATGTTTGATGGGAGACATTTAGGGAGAGGTGGAAATGAAGCCAGCGAGAAAAGATGTACATCGTGTAAAACCTATTATAGTGATAGTGAAGATGGAGAAGCTATATGTGGTGGATATGTACGTGGATGAGAAAACAACATCTAGAGAATGTGATTAGGAAGAGAAGGAGATGACTACTAATGAGTTCTATAGACGGGGTGATGAAAGGTGATGTATGAAGATATAGATCCATATGAGGGAGCAAAGATGATGAATAGAGGTCGAATATGGAAGGAAATTAAACACCCTAGGGTTGAGGGAATGGAAATCATTAGAGAGAAGTGCATTAGAAGACATGTAATGGAGAGAATAATCGTGGAGAAATGTGTTTGTAGGAAGTGAATGAATAAGGTGGTTACATGTAAAGTGGATGAATTCGAGCATTAATATATATAATAGATACAATTTTATTTTTTTACATAACATGTATTACCATAAATCAAAAATAATATTATATATACATTTAGATGAAAATTTAATATTTTTTCCACAAATAAAATCTCAAAATAATAAATTTTCTTCCAATTAAAAATAATCATATAAATTTTCCAAAATAGTTAAATTGTTGAAAAATTATAATAATTTCATACTCACCAAATCAATTTTTAATATCATAGTTATCTATATGAATAATAAAACGTTCATAACATTTAATAATCATTTTATCCCAATTAATCATGATTTTCCCACTAAGAAATATCACATTAAACCTAATTATTGTTAAAAATGTTTAATTAGTATACATAAAAAATAAAATTACTATTTCTAAAATAACATTTTTTAAAAAAAACATATTAATACCATGGATTATATTAGTATAAATCTTTCCAAAAAATTAGGAATCATATTAATATTCTATTCCAATAAAACATCAAATAACTTATCTAATCCTGTAGATATATGCACATCCTTAAACATATAAAATCCTAGTGGTGTCAATAAAATGTTATCTAACCTCACATAAGTTTATACTAATATCCAATGATATCTATAAACAACGTTGATAAATACCTTTATATATCTGAACCAATACTACTATTGGTAGTGAGAAATTCATAATATATACAACTATTAATATTATACTGATAAAAAAGAAAATATTTCAGACATCCAAAACATATTGAAATAAAATTATAATTGTTCCACTTAAATACCTACGGTCATTTTAACATCATCGATTTACATAATATAGAGATTACCTTATATGGAAATACCTATGTCTTCATGTGAAAACTAACATTATTTTACACAGAACATATTGTATAAAAATATTTCTCAATCATCTCAAATGAAATCATACAGACATGAACCATTAATATACAAAAATCATTTTTTCATTATTATTCATGACCTGATAAGAAAATGAAATAAATTAAATTTGTGAAAAAATAATCATGAATACATAAAAAATCATTTATAATTGAATTTCATCGGAAAGTATAAGATGATGTAACATGTATAATGAAAAAATTAAATCTAATGAGTATAATATAATGAAATTCTTACCCATAAAATCATGGATAACAATCATAAATCTTTTAATAACCATTAACATAATACACATTTAATATAAATTAAAAAATATATACATTTGGATCAAATCAATGGATAAAGGATCCATTAGAAACACACAGTATGAATAAATAAAAAATATTCGTATCATGGAAAATATATAGCATATAACTCTTTTTAAAAAGTCATACAATTGTAATTAATGATGGTATATATTCTTATATTTTAATATGAGAGACCCAAAACTGGATAACTATGTATCATTACCCAATACATTGGTGGGTAATAACAGACCCAAACAACCTATGTTTATATTGTAATCACATATACATAGATTAAAATGTAATATATCAATAGTTATTCAAAAATATATCCACATATCCTAGAATCATAAAAATAATTATAATATAACACATTTCAACATAACAATTACCGTTCTTCATTTATATAACTATTTTACTATGGTATGGAAAAAATTTCCAACAAAATTTCATTGAAAGAGTAATAATTAATCCATAAAATAATTAAATATGGTTTTATTACATCATATTCATAGAATATCATATGTAAAATAAAGGCATACTGACTTTCGTGAATATAAATAACATTAAATGACCGTTAAAAATATACATTTGAAAAGAATATTTTGTAAAATAAATAATTAAACTAAATGATAACTGAAAATGAACATATGAAATTGTTGATGGGTGAAGTGTTTAATTGATGAACGAAACATAAAAAACAATTTCATGGAAGGGAAATTGTACCGATGAGAAATAAAATATGAGGTCTATATCACGTACAAAAATTAATTCATGATGTTTCTTTAGAAAAATACAATATGAAATAAACATTAATGATGTAAAAAAATTGTTTTGAAAAAAAAAATTATTTTTAAAAAACAATGTTTTGTAATGGAAGGATTAATAATTGAAGAGAATATTCAAGATTAATATAACTTAAAAACATCATTCAAGATGTTTGTTTAAAAAACATGAGATGAAATAGACCATCATCATGTAAAAATATCAATAAATATAAGGGGAAAATAGATGTGTTTGATGAAAATAAAAAAATATTTTCCATCTTAATTAAATGATAAACATATAGATTCTCGATGTATTATATAATTTTATCATAAAAAATCAATCACAATCTATCATTTTTTATCATAAGCCTGTAAAGTATATAAAATCCAATGAATCTATAAAATATATTAATATATGGATACCCATAATATAACTTATCATGAGTAAAAATATGTATCTTAGGAAATTAGGTAGGTTAATAACATAAACATGTGTCACATATAATGAAAAATTTAAATCTATAGCTATTACCAGGATAATATCATTGAATTAAGAATTTGTCAATAAGTTTTTTTTTCATCATATATTTGAATCCAAATAAAATAAGTATAGGTATAAATAAACTTATATATAGATTCTCATAAAATCATGAGGAAACATAGTTAATGAAAATTTGATATAACATAATGAAAAAAATTAGATAATAAAACATGTACTATATTAGTAACATCCATATACAACCCAATGTTATTTCAGAAAATAAAAATAACAAGAAATATCATAATTTATAATTTATTAATGTTATAAAATGTTATTTTTTATATATACTATATAAAAAATGGTGTTTATTAAAAAAATAACATTTTTAAATGGAAATCGAGATGAAATTCCATATCTCCATTATTGAAGTTATATGTAATTCCACTAATACCATTATAATTAACTTACACTGTTTATTTACATTTTTAAGATAATTTTAATTTTTTATTAAAAATTCATTAAACCATTTATATTATTTATTAGAATGAAATATTTAATTACCTAATTTATTATGTCTTAGTTAATTTGGTTGGGACATTCCATTCACAATTTCAAGAATACTATATTATTTTTACCATGGTAAATGAAATTATTTTTCATTAATATACATAAAAATAATAAATTAATAATTAATATTTTTATATATTAACTATAAATTTTATGTATATATATTTGGGGGATGTTAAAAAATATTTATGCTACTTCAAGATTACAACTGTCCATACAAATGCAGAAAATAATTTGTTTTTTTCAAAGAACATGATGTAAAAAATATAGGTATACTATTATATTTACATAATTATTATTATGTAATAGATAAAATATATTCAATTTCAAGAATGATGAATATACCATTCATGTGACTCAATGATTAAAAACAATAACATCACTTTGTGGAGGTGGAAATCTATATTTATGGAAAAAAATGTTATCATTTTTCTATGAACTAATATGTATAAAAAATTATTAAATTTTTTTATTTTAGAATTATAATTATTTCGTGAATAAAATATATTTAAATTAAATTTATCATCATAAATATCCATGAGTGGAATTGGGGGAAAATGAATTAATCGG
This sequence comes from Viscum album, assembly GCA_963277665.1. Taxonomy (NCBI): domain Eukaryota; kingdom Viridiplantae; phylum Streptophyta; class Magnoliopsida; order Santalales; family Viscaceae; genus Viscum; species Viscum album. The sequence goes on from OY728146.1 coordinate 395,006,389, forward strand.
TTCACCATGTGCTGGTCCACGATACAAAAAATGATAGTATTAAATCCCATATAATAAATAAGGGGATATGATAAAGTGGTGAAATTATTAGAATAATAGATATTATTATATGAAATAATTAATTAATTATATCCATATAGTAAAAAAAAATTAACGAGGTAGAAGTAAAAAAGAAATCTATAACATTCGATTAAAATTTATACCACTTATAGAGAAAACCTACATTTCTATAAACATTACAACCTCGATGTTGGAATTATTCGCAATATGAGACAACTATGAAAGGGAATGGAATTTAATTATGGGATTTATTAATTTATTTGACAATATAAATATTTATTGAATTTTGGATACAATATGAGCTGTGGTTCCATTTTATAATTGTAGGAGAGAAATCCTAAAATGGTTTTTAATAAATAAATTTTTTTTATGTTTTAGGAGATTAAGGTGGATAAACATGGGCAATTCATAATGATAATCTGACATAGGGTTGGAATATGGTCATTAATAATTATTTATTGATGTATTTAATAACATTTAATCATTATGAATTATATTTAACACCCACTATAACTTTTTAACTATAACCATGGTAACATATTTTTATAGTTCTTAATGAAAAAATTTATGTTTGATTAATTTTATAAAATTATTTATTATAATAAAATATTCTTAATCCAAATTCTAAAATTAAATTTGTACATGTAGATGTGTATAATTAAAAAGGAAACCATTATAATGTGATGAAAATGATTTCCATAAAAATTGACGACGTTTGTGTAAAAACATATTTACACCAAATTAAAGAATTATATTTATTATAATGATAATAATTTGAATATAAAAAATATAATTAACTTATTTTATCTTTAATCCATGTTAAAAAATCTTTATTTGATAATTATTTAAATAATTGGAAAATGTTAAAAAAATATTGTTTTCTTATATTCACCCAAAATTCTATTTTCAAATTAATTCCAAATAAATCACTCTAAGAATTTTTTTTTATTTTTTTAATTGTTTTTATATAAATAAAAAAGTATTTTGAAATTTAATTATAATATCGGGACATTAAAAAAATTTGATGAAAATATTTTTTGTAGAATAAAACCACTACAAAAAATTTAGTACACTATTATACATTAATAAATATATTTTTGTTATATAAATACATTACATACATTCATTATTATGAAAATTTATATTTATAAATATATTTTAACATATAGGTTATAAAAATCATAGTTAAATAGTATTATTTTAAATCTACCCCACATTTCTCTTAATTCTCCTTGATGCATGTGGAGCAAGATATAAGGGAAAATATCATTTAAAAATAAAGCACGGTGTTATATTGAAATATTAAAAAATGAAAGAATGTGGATTCATGTTGGAGAGAGGCTTTATTTTGGAATCTCTTATAATAATGAGACTTCATGGGAAAAGGTTAAATGTGGTATGGTTATTAGATAGGGATATTAGAAATATTATGTATATCATATAATTAATATGTCACGGAGGCCATTGTCGAGAAAGTTAAGAATAAGGATGTGAATGATAAACATGCAGAGGTTATGGTTGTCCTAAATGTATAAGTATAAGGATCTCATGATTAGATATATATTGATTTTAAAATCAATGAAAAAATAGTGGCATTTTTAAAATAATGTTCAAAATGCATGGATAGACTTAAGGATGAAATAGAAAGACTATAGGAGGGGTTGTAAGGTCATCAATGAAGATAGAGATATAGGAAAGACGCTCCTTCATTTAATCATAAAATTAAAAAACATGTTACAAAATTTTAATACTATATAGTATATATAAATTAGAAAATATAATAGATTAAAATATAATTAATACAATGTTACTAAATTTATAATAATGTGAAAATAAGAAAAATTATAAAATTAGAGGTAATATTAAAGATATTCATTGATATTTTTTTGGAAAAAGGACCAGGTGAGTCTTTGATACTGTTGGAAAACAATGGATAAAAAAATAGGGCACATGGAAAAGTTTGGAAAATAACATTGATATATAGGTCCCAAAAGAAAATACACCTTCTATTATGGATATGTAAATGTGAAAAATTTTATAACAATACAATACTCTCAAAAAAATTATTCAACTCAATAAATATTCAATGGAATGAGAAATGTTGAGGTGTGGAAATAAAAAAAATCCACTAAAGAAGTGATAATATTTTTGTTCCATGGCCATATAATAACATAATTTATTTATTTTGAGATAAATATAATAGTATGAGTACTATGAAAAAGAAACAGGTGAAACTCTATATCCATCATCACAAAGCTAAAAATATATTTATTGATGTTACATCCAATATTTTTTGAATTTAATGTAGCAATTCATTATATGAAATAAAGTGGTAAGAATTTCTCTAATTTAAATTAATACCATATTGAATATTTAAAAAATTACAATTTTTTTGTTAAAAATGCATTCTATAAATTTTATGATATTGATTATACGAAATTACATCCTATGGTGACTAATAAAGGGTGGAAACCTTTAAAATATCATAATTATATAATCTTTCATAAAAATAAAACTGGATGAGTGAGTAAGATAATATGGTAAAATTTTCATTCAAATAAACATATAACAATACAACATAGATCATAGATTGTGGGTTCTCATCCCATATGACTAGTAATAGAAATATTCTATACAATGTGAAGGATATAATAGATTAAACTATTCATTTCAATGGTGACAGGGATATATAAATAATAGTGATGGGAAGGACACATGTTTTAAGAGAAACTGCAAGAACACTTATGTGATCGTGGGATCAAATTTATATTTTTTTATTTGGTTTTTTCATAAACATGGTAATGTTTACATTATTGATATTTAAAAGATAATATTTTTTCTCTCTTAAAAGGAATAAAATAATATTTACTATTTGAGGATGGAATGTATTATTATAAAATAATGGAGAATAATTTCATGCTGATTATTACGATTGATAACTCTAAACTACTTTATATCTATGAGATAACATATAATGCATGCATATATGGTATTATGGTACATAAACCCAACCAAATAAATCAATGAATGAATATAACCAACCTGACTAGTTCAAGAAAATTATTTTTTCACATTGAATCAAATAAGAACATGTAAATAAAAATATTTCATTCGTTATGTAGATGATTTCCATATATTGAAGTGTGTATTATTTTCTTTAGATGTAAGTTAGAGGTAATTAATTTCTAAAAAAATATACAATATAAACGTATATAATTACATTAATGACCAAAATAACACTTTATAATCATATAGTAAAAATTAATTCATTTTTTTGAATTTTAATCTATATTTTAAAACAATTTATCTGTAATTAATTTTCCTCATACATTACATGCTAGGAAATACATGTTGTTAGATGATAAAATCTATTGGTGAATGATAATGTTATGGAACTAATTATTGAATTAGGTGTATCATGTATCTACATAAAATATGTTTTTCATGATGAAATATGAACTCAAAAATTAGAATTTATATTCCATGAATAATATTAATCACCATATGAGATACGTTGTTGGGAAAATAAATCATTGATGAATGCTTACGTTTTTGTATGAAGTTGACAAATTTTCTATAAACAATTCAATCAGGTTATATATTTAAAAGAATTATAGAAAAATATATTTCTTTCATAATATATGATGATAACATTCTACAATTATATCCGTAAATGGATGGTAGTGAAGTATGAAAAAAAAAATTTTGTTTATCAAAGATATAAAAGAGAAGAGAAGTATACAATCATTTTCTAATGATATGTGTGGAAATGAAAATGATAGTGAAAAAAAACTATATATTTTATATTAAAATTATGAATAATTAATAGCTAAATTATAGGATGGATTTATAGTTTGAAAAATATAAACTATATTACTAATATATTACAATAGATGAAATAATATTCCCATAAATATTACAGGATATTGAACTGTAACAAATTGGATACAAAGAATATTTTTAGTAGAGAACACTCCAATACAATCCACAGTGGAGCCTATATCACTCAATGAGGATACACTGGATGAATCATGGGGGACAACATTAAGATGTTGTGATACCAAATTAACAAAGACTAGACTTGGAAATATATTTATAGACTAAAAGGTGACGTCGTTATGGGAACTATATGGGTACTCTGTTGAAAATATTTTGAACATGGTGTTATGATTTGATATAATGACAGATTCATGTTCTTGTATGGGGAAAATAATGTTGATGAATTATATTTCTATATAATATTTCTATAAAATTATTCAAATGGATGTGAAAACTTATTTTTTAAATTGAGTTCTTATGGTGGACATGTATATAGAAAATCCCATTGGTTTCATGATAAAAAGTTTTGAAAATAAATTTTACAGATTAAATAACGAAATGCGAGGTTTAAAACATGCAATTCTTATATATTCTGATCAATTGAATTCATTCCAAATGAATCTTGAGTTCATTATAATATTTGGTCATCATAATTTATATGTGGAAATTTATATGAAGGAAATTTTCATAGTCTTCATGTATGTGGATGAAAATATATTTAGATAAGGAAAATAATTATCTGTAAATGATTTTTTAAAATTTATTACTCTATATATTAAAATATCAACGATTGGTGAGATTACCTATAGTTTTGTGATATTATATTTTAAAAATTAGACACACCCATACATTTCAGGGTTTATTTATGAAGATGTTTTGTAATAAAATGTCACAGGAATTTTTTAAATCCCATGTCAGCGCCATTATATTTATAACAATGATAATGAATCAAATATATTGAAATTGCATGGATCCAAATATTTATAGAAATATTTATGACCAATTTGGTACTAAATTGTAACTAAAACATATATAGATTTTGGTAGTAAAGTTTTATCTACATTAAAATGAAATCCAATACAATATCACATAGTAGAAAAAGATAGGGTCATAATATACATACTAAGAACACTTATTTATGGATTACTCATTATGGTGGTGGAGGAACACGAGTAATAATATAAAACATTTTCTTTGTATGGTTATGTGGTGGATAACAAATCCACTAATGGAGGTGAATTTTCCATTTGCCTGGTGTGTGTGGGGTAGCTATGTTAAATGAAAGAATGTACATTAATTTTTTGTGACTGAGTTAGATTACATGTCATTACTAGGGAATGCACATAACATCAGTGATTGATGTAGAAACTTGATTATTTGGGAGATGATGTGAAACAACCCATGTATTAATTATGTGACAAAATAAGTTATGATTAAATCACTAAATATATAGGGTTGTAATCTAGGACTGAGGATATTAAACTTAGGATCCATATTATAAAATAAAATCTAGACAATAGAGTAGAGAAAACAGATTTATGAGGATCGATAAACTAATAAATAATATAATGAAAATATCATCGGCTACGCTTGTTTTTGCAAAATAAAACATGAATAATAGAGTTTAACGACCACCTTAAAACTAAAATGGTTTGAAAATTTACACTATTATACACTAATATTTTTTTAAATATTTTCTTTTATCATATTATTAATATTTGTTATTATATTTATAGATTTTTTTAAATGAATATGATGAGATAATACCGTTTGAGGAATTCATTAAGAGGCATGATTAATTTATTCTAGTTATATGGAAAATTTAGTGGGAAATAATATTATTAGTTGTTTTTATAGCATGTATTGACTCTTACTGGTTTAGAGATATAATTAATAGATATTTTTCTAGATAAATGATTTCTAGATTTCATGTGACTTGGTTTTAAAAGGGGATGTATACATTAAATATTATAATCAATAGAGGAGAGTGGTATTATGTTAAGTGAAAAAATGTAGTGCGTAACGACATTCTGCATTTGAGTTATCTACAACTGTGAATGAAGTGCAATTGAATGAGAAAAAAATAAAAAGTGGAAGAATTTTAGAAATAGTAATTTTTTGTTTTTAAAGAACGATGCATTTGTTTTTTATTTAGATGTTCAAAATTTGATATGATTTTTATACTATGTTTGAGTTATTAAAGTTTCATTGAATTAATTTGAAATAAATAATGTTTTTAGTGGATCATAGGTAGTCCTAGAATGATTATTTTCACAAGAGTTAGGTTTTTCATAATCATATAGAGATATCATAAGAGTCGTCATCATACTGACATCACATCAAAACTGTCATTCACAATGTCTATACCTCATGAAATATATTTTGTAACACACATTCTATTAAAAAAGAAGTATTATATGGGTGATTTTCTAACAATAATTTCATATGATTCATTTAATGATAGAAATTTTTTTGGAGTGATTTTTTAATATTCATTCGACGTTGAATGAAATTTCATGTATAATCCTTTAATATTATTAATTTTATAACAATTATATATTGGTGAAAATTAAAATGTTTTGAGGAATAAAAAGCGTGTAATGTACTATGTTTTATAATAAACGGGAATAAATGTATGACTGTAAATTTTTTTCATAAGTAAATTAAATACATTGATTAATGAGAACAATCATTGAAATCATGGAAATCTGAAATAGAAGATTATCTAGTTCTATATTCATGTAGTGTTCATATATATAATTTTTAATAACTTGTCACAAAATTACAGGTAATATATAAATACCAATTTCATAGGGATTTATATAAAAAAAGAATTGACTTATTTTAAAACCAAATAATAAGAAGTCGAATAAAATCACATTCATCATATTTTTAAGGTTAATTAAACCATCTAAAATGGTTTTACAAAACTATGGATGTATAATTGTGTGGATTAATGATTTTTATTTGAGTTCAAAAAATAAGTTGAATGACAAAACTATTTTCAGGTCAATAGAATAAAAATTTATTCAAATTTGTTACAACATAGGACTTCCGACATTTTTATTTCCTTATCTCAATGACATTATTAGATATTAGGAATATCAGGTAATGTTGACATCAATTAAAAATAGTTCCATTATCATTATATTATCTATAGTGTAGTGTATTTTATGGAACTGACAAAACACCATTTTAAAATTTTCTCAATGGAAAATCCATTAATAGTGATCCAATTAAATCAAAATGTTCATGCATCAATTTCTAGAAAATTTATATTATAGGATTTTATGAAAAAAAAATGTTTCAAATTTTCCATTACAACAAAAGAAAATGATTACAAATTTATAATTAATTCACAAAAAGATTCACACACCGCCTATTAGGGTGTTTTAGGTTTTGGCTACAATATGATTAGATGATCAATGGTTAGAATTGGTATTTAAAAAACATTTTTTTGAATAAAGGAAATAATAATGTTAGAGTAAAAACATAAAAAATGACAAAAGGACATGGAAACTATAAAATCCACCCTTTAATTTTCATACAGATTTTCATAATGAAAATATATAAGGGTAATGATAATGGGAATATTATCCCTAGGAAAATGATGGATATGAAAGAATATTGGATAAAATATAATTACAAGAGAAAGAAAAAAAGGTTATTAGATAGTGGTTGGGATGATATATAATATACTGTACATAATGAAAAATATTAAGAATGAAGCCTAAAAAAATTTAATATTTGTAAAAATTTAATAATGGAGTAAATAATATTATAGTTTTTGGGTATATATATTATATAATAAGGGGTTTTTAGGCTAAAATATGGGATAGAGTATTTCGGTTTATACAGACAAGATTTAGGTTGATCAAAAGGCTATCAGGGGATTTTTAATCAATAATGATATTTTCAGAAGGCCTAAAATATAGTTATGTGTGATTACTAGTGGATTGTGTTCTATGAAATTGAATTCACAATCATTTTATTCACATCTATACTATCAGAATATTATTATTTTTGGAGAGAATGAGAATCTAATAAAAAAAAATTTCAATAGAGGAACTTGGGATAAAAAAATGTTAATGAAACAAGTATATTTGTATGTGGGATAATTATCCCATTCAACTATATTATAAAGAAAAATAAAAAACTCACCCCAATAGCCAATATCAACACGTAATGGAAGATTGCGAGCAACTCACATAATCGTTATTTTGTATGATTTGTAAATGTATAAAATAATTACTAGCACAATAAATTCTCCTACCCATACTATTTGAGAACCCTTTACTAGTCGTCGATCAATATACAGTCCCCTAAATCAAATTATGAACTTTCTGAAAATTTTGGTGGTACTATTTTTAGATATATCTAATTGAAGAATTAATGATGAAAAGTGTTTTCACATTTATAATCATCTATTTTCAAATTCAACCAATTAGATCTCATGAAAATCATATAAGATAAATTTAAATATAAATTATATGAAATGTAATTGTTTGGAGGGGGATACTATCAACATCCATGAAATAGAATTCTATAATTCCATCAATTAATATAAGGAAATTATCAATTTAAACAATATGTTATCCATCTATCATCTGTATGATACCAAAATCTATATCATGTGATATTTCTCCAACAATAAAGGATTTAACCTAGCTCCTCAAAAGTGAAATAATTATTCCAAATGATGGTAACATTTTTTCACAATTTCAAAAGAATTTAAATGGGTCTACTATTGATCTATTTTATCTCATACTACTATTATAGAGAAAAAAATCCCTAACTGTTTTTTTAATATATGTGTGATATATGAAAATCCCAAGTGATCCTTAATCTATTTTTGAATGAATAATAAATGCAGATGTTTAGATTTTATTATGTTATCATCTATATAGGCCACATTGAATAATATTGATGTGATGAACATATGATGCTCTAGCATACTTATCTAATATTAAATCCCTCCTATGTTTTATACCCTCTTGGATTTAAAAATTCATGTTGTAATATTATTTTAAGTAAACTATAAATGTTTTATTATAGATTCCCATGTCTTTTGATATTTAAATAGTATTATAATGTTTCTTGAAATCATACCATATTTTTGATGATTTAATTCATCAAATATTCACTAGTGAAAATCCTTTTGAGATGAATTCATATTCTCGGGGCATTTAAATCTCCTTCATGGATTAAAATATCTTATAGGGGAAAAGTAATACACACCATAAGTTATCAAATTATGCACTAAAATTTAAAATGGGAATAAGAAAAGTTATACAAAACATTGGGAGGAAAAGAAAAACTATACAATATGATATGTAGACGATGCATGAGTATTAATGAAATTTTAATATTTTCTTAATATAATAAAGGCCTAAAAATGATATATTATTGATTGGAAAATCAAAAAATGCCACTACAATTATCTTTTAGTAAATCAGATATGGGAATTCCTAGGAAATTCAGAGTTTAAATAAATTTTTTTGGACTTTTTATTTTTACATCCCATGAACAAAACATTCATTTGAATTATTATAGGATTTTGATTAACTAGATTTAATGTAAATGTTACAATAAAAATAATAATTAAATATCCCTTCTGAATGTTATAACACAATTAATAATCACAGTATAACTTCATTAATTTATTGAAATTAATAAATTATGAAAAATCATGATTCAATATTTTTATGGATTTGAACATTGATTATTAAAAGTTACAAAATTCAACTAATTATAAAGTTGTTATTAGTATCTTTTATTTTATGTTCAATTCAATAATATTAGATTTTGGTTAAATGTTCCCCCATTAATCACAAAAACATATAGTTTTAAACTCTGATGAATAAAATGAATTAACCCAAATAAAAATATTTTCCTACCAACTTTTAAAATCTATGAAATGTTAGAGGGATTAAAAATTCAACCACATATAAAAATTCCATTCCAATCATTTGAATATATTATAAATTCATTTGAAAATTTATATAAATTATCAACATCTAATATTATTAAAAAAATTATTTAAGTGGACTTGAATCATAAAAAATGAAACAATTTTAATCATAACTATCACCAAATTCTTTATACTAGTGTTATGATTTACACTTAGTTAATACAAATAAAAAAGATATTATTTTATATCAATTATCCATTATTCATTTTGTCTATATTCGAATAACAATCAGAATTTTATTTGATAATTATGTACTTATTATAACTTTTCCCTCAATTTTATATGGAAATCAATAATTTAATATATTGTAGTAATTTATTATTCAATCATCTAAATCCAAACTAACTTATAATTATGAATTAGTATCTGACTATAGATATTATAATGTTTTGGAGGATATCTACCAATATATTTTGAGTATTCATATTGATTTTTTATTTTCCAAAAAGAAATTTTTCTTAGGATTGAGATAAAAAATAAAATTTATCCTTTTTATAATCTAAATTCCACTTCAATAAATCTTTCAACATATATTATACATATTTAAAAATATATTTTCCATGGAAATTAAGGATATATTATGTTAAAAAGTATTGGAATATATTAAATTTATAATCTATGAATTAATTATCACATGTATGAACTCATCCACCAGGAATGAAATAAAATATAGATCTCAGTATTGCTAACCCAAAAAAACATCCCAACTGGGAAAATAGAAAAAATCACTACCAATTTATTTTTATATACTATTTGAAAAAATTAATCCAAAAATATTCCAAAATACTCTAAACAAAATTTAAGACTTCCCCACACTAGTTTTTAAATTCCCATTATCTCAAGGAAAATAAATGAAAACATATTAGATATCACTAATATAGGTTAAAATGGACAGAAAAGACCTATCTATTTCTATAGAATGTTTTATATTTCCCCACCCATAATTTATTTTTAACATCATGGTCTATTCTAAGAGGTTTTTTCACATTGGGGAAATTACAAAAAATATATTACAAATGATTTTTTTAATATATATATATATATACGTAGTCGTGGAATGAATTTTTGGGTATCTTTTCCATGTGCATGATCCTATCATTTCCTAGGTATTTTCAAAATTTAGTTTTAATTTCATCTTTAGATGATATATTTTTATTAGATATATAGATTCTTTATTTGGGGGAATGACTTAATCTATGTGGATTTTTTTGTTTTAATTAATAGATTCTAGTTATAAATTAGTCATGTTTTACAATGGTTTCATGGTTGGTTGTGATATATTAAATCTTGTTCAATTTTATATGGAAACATGGATGATATTTTGTAGAATAGTTACATTTCATGTAACTATAATACATTCTTCATAATTTTTTATATAAACATTCCATGAATTGTTACATGCCTTAAAAAATTAATGACATGAAAAGAATACACAACATGTAATGGTATGGAACGTCACAAGTCATATTTTTAAAATAAATAAAAATATGAGGTGAAGGATATTTCAGTGTATCTCAATGAAAATTAACTCATGATGTTTAAATATAATACAAGACATGTAGTCCCTAGGCGTAAAGTTTTATGTGTTCCATGTGGTTCAATTTTATTTCAGACTAATATATTTCATTCTCTTCTCAACCTAGGGTTTCTTTATAATTGATTTTAAATCACATCCATGTGTTCCAGACATCCTATTTTTAAAAATAATCCCGATGTATGTAGTTTTAATTTTGTTACCTCTCCCCTCCCTTTGATTTCAAACAATTTTATTGTAATCCCATGAATGTTTATATTTGTGGTTTGGATCGTGACCATTTTTGATAATGGATCCATATTGATATTTTCTAAACCTTCTTCATCATTATTGTTTTTCATTATATGTGTTTTTTAGTCATTATATAATGGTTAGGGGTGTAAACACGGATCATATGGTGTGATATTTGTTGTGTATATGAAAAATTTAAAATTTGAACCAATATACATGTACATCAATTAATGATATAATTAATTTAAATGCACCATTGAGTAAATGGGGATCTAATTGGTTCATGATCTAGTATGATCAAATCAACTGGGGGAGTGAACCATTTAATTTAAATTAATTTTATTGAATAATGTTTAATTATAATGAATTGTATTCTGGTTGATTTCTTGATATATATTCAAATATTCTTGGCCTTTATATTGAGATAACTACAATATTATTGCCTAATAAAAATAGATATACGAAAAGTATAATTGAATGATAAATGTTAATATTCATAACTAGAAATTGAGCATGATGATGTTACATTGTGATATCCTTTTCCATTATTATATGTGATGTGATAAATAATGTAATTTTTATATGGGGATTTGGCCTGGTTGATAAATGTTTTATTGATTATATAGAGTTATTTTCCAATTTATACTTGATGAAATTATTATATAGTGCTCTATGAGAAGTGACACCTATTGAAATTATTATATAGTGGTAATGACCTTGTTGACATGCTCAAATGCTTATATAAAGAGTTTGGCCTAGTGAAAATTGATGAAATTCTTATATATAGGGATCCTTCCAAATGAAATGATGAAATTATTATATATAGGTAATTAACTAGATTGGTTAGGATAAATACCATGGTAATAAGGGTATGATTGGTATGGTTGTAAGACATTATTAGAGACATTCTATAATAGCGCTGATGATGGTTATGTTTTACAATGGGTGTACAGTTGTGGTTGTCATTTTTGTGAGGAATGCTGAGATATATTCTAGTATGGCACCACAATAGGTTTCTGTGGTATTAATTTCAGTGATTTGTTACTTAATACAATACTTTATTTTATTATTTCTTGTCATATTTATTAGGATGGTTTGATTAGATATAGTGGGGTTGACCAACATAGTCATAATCACACCCTATTTGGAAAAAAAATTGCTACCAAAGAATATTATTTTCATGAATGTTTGGAAAATTGATGTGGACATTGCTATTTATTTTTTCATTTCAGGATTGGCTATAGTGTGGAGATGAGACATACATGTGGTTCTATAACTTATTATTTTGATTATTTTATTAAGAATTCAATACTTTTAATTTTATAACATATATCTTGGAAATCAGTTACATATTCTTTTATTATCTACTAGATTATTCTGTTAGTGTTGATATTTGGTATTCCAATATAGTGTATTATTTCATTATTTCTATACCCTAATATATAAATAATTTTTTTAATTGATTTTATGATCTGATGTAAATTATGAAACCATTGGGTATAGTCTCTACAAGAAACACTTATCTAAAAATTCATGATATTCTTCTTCCTCTAGCATATGGGGAGGATCACGCGAGGTCCAAATAACAACCTTTTTTTCAAGATGATAGGGTACCGAAATAGGGGGTGTTATATAGTGGTATATAGGGTATGGTTTCTTTTCAGTTTCATTACTATTTGGAAAAGGTATAAATGAGATTGGACATGTTAGGAATTGGTAATGTGTATGGGAAAGAGAGTAGCTACCCAATATAAAGGGGGAAATTTGAAGGTCCTTGAGTGGATTGCGGTTTATATAGTGATCTTGTCAATGTTTAAATTATTATATCCTAAGGTATTCAAAGGTGTTGTGCTGTTATTGATTTATGAATTTTATTATTTATGAAGTTTTTAATCATGGCCAAGTATGGTATGAATTCAGTATGCATGAATCATTATTGGCACATGTGGATATATGATGAAATTATTTTTACATGATAGGGAGTTTTTTATTTTTCATATAATACGTACATTCTTGATTAATTATTATATGAGAAATATATTATAAATGATTAATGAAATAAATGAAAATTTATGCCCTACTAAAACACATGAAATCCATTTTTAGTGTGACATCCTTCTTTCTTAAAATTGTTTTAGATTGTGGGGGGATGATACTTGGCATCAAGAGACATACTAGAGGAGCCAATGAATGGAAACAAATGTAGAAGGGATTAATTACATGTGGGGGTGATTTTCCTTAAAGAATTAATAAATAACCAACAATACATTACCTAAAATATTAATATATGATGCATGATAACCATTAAGTACAAGTCAACATTTAAAATATAAAACAATTCTCAAATCAATTTTCATAGAAGATGACTACAAGAAGAATGTAAAAAATTTAATACAATCTAATAAAACTCGAATACAACTAGAAAACTCTACTCTCAACAATCCTGAATATCAACATCACCAAACATCCCAAGTATCATGAGGTGATACAAAAAAATGTGACTATTTTCCTTTTCCCAAGTCTCGATAGATGACATATACAGAACAAAATTTCTTCCAAATTAGGGGTGAATTCTAAAACTCAGTAGGATTGACCAAATGATTTACCTACTCATAAAACTAGAATATAATAGTTAGAAACATTTATGTACAATAGTTTGAATATTTTTTTCCTAATAAAATTTTAACTAAATATAAAATGATATTAAAAATATTTTATGAAATAATATAGACATGTTCTATTTCATCATTATTCCAGTGAAATTTATTTTCCATAAAAGAACCAAAACATTATTTAAAACTATTTCACATGTTCCATTGGAATAACCAAATCAGTCCACATATTCTTAATATCAACCATTCGTGCTACATTATGAATGTTCCACAATCATATGTGGTCACTCATCAATCTACCTTATACTCACTTGATAATTATATACCACATGCCATTAAACTTTTGGAACCAATCATAAGGTCGTATTTCAACCAATCCTCATAAATGAAATGTGAATATACCCACATGTATGCCTAAAAATAATTCCAAATCCAACATTCCAAATTTATTAAAATAAATTAACCTATTTATTGAAATACCATTTGACCATAAATTCATTTTATAAATCCTATCAATTCATATTTTAAAACCACAATTTCAAAATCAAGAATCTATATCAATTTGTGCAAAAAAATAAAATTCAATCATTTAATCAAAACTCATAAATCATCACAAAAAATATATTTATAACATGATTTTAAAAATGATTTTGAAAAAAATTCCATAAAACTCAATTAATATGAAACCAATCAATTAAATTCTATTTAGAAGAGTTCACTGTGAAGCCACATACCTTGACAGTTTTGCAAAAAATAATAAATGGGAAAATAACAACAACAAAATCGGGCTATATAATCATGATCATGATATAGATAACATTCCCCATCCCAAACAAGAACAAATATAATAATATTATTCATCAAGGACCCTATATCTACCAACATTGGGCACATATATTTGAAAACGAGATAAAATGACCATTATATCTATGAAAATCAACATGAATGATGAAGAACAAACACATGCATTAAAGAATTGTGTTCTTAACACCAAGTGAATCATTAATATGTAACACCCCGAAATTTTATGATAATTATTCATTTTAATTTCATTGATGTCTTTTTTTGTATGCTTCACCAAGATTATATTGCGCTATATGCAACGCCATAATAGATTGTAGTATACGGAACATTATTAATGGCTTGTGATTCACAAAATTTCATGTTATTTTGAATAAAATACATTCTACACAACACTAAGTATAGATTTTGATCAATGAATAATTGAACTATATTTTGAGTATATTATACGCACCACCAAAGGAATCTTTCCCTCTACGCAACTGTGACTTGGCTTTCATTACACGCAAGATTGACCGTCCTCAATAGCGTGTGTCGAACGCAATACCGATTTTAACTAAAAAATGATATATTGTTATAATATTATTATGAACTAGACGTTATTAGTAGTATTAATGTATTTTTGAATTTTATAACATTATAGATCATCTTATACATTTTCTGGAATGAGGTATGAGGACAAAATCTATTTTTCTAATAAAAGAAGTATTTTTTAAAAAATGTCATTTTGCAACTTTTAATTGTCCACCCATTTTAAATCTATTTTTTGAAAAGTTTATAAATTCAATTTTACAAAATAAACTTTTACTTTTGAATCAAGATATAAAAATTTTCACTGGATAATGTTTGGATATTTTTCTGACAACATTCTTATTTTGATGAGTTGTAAAAACATGATAATTTTTACTAAAAAAACTTTTTTCACAGAGATAATTTATGTTGTAAAATTATAATAGTAAATTGTTTTACAGTATAAATAGAATATATCTTACCCATTTAATATAATTTATGTAATTATCATTAATTTTACATTAAATTCATATGTAAACACATTTCAATCTTTGACAATATTTTAACTTTTATACCCTGTTTTCTTAAAAATGAGATTTATTTCAAATTAATTACAACAACTTCTTTCTTTTGAATTATGAAAAATGGATTCCATATTTGGATTCATTGGGTCCAAATTATGTTAATAGGTTACTTTTATATTTTTGATATTATGAATAGTAAATATGGTAATTTTTATTTACTGCAGTAAAAGGTAAATTGGGCAATTAAGGGTAAAATCAAGATTATAAACTTACCATGACACCTGTAAAAATTATATTGGATGAATAAAAGTAGAACCATATCACCTAGGGGTCTGAATAGATTCATTTCAGGGACATTGGACCATGAAAATTATATAATTATTATTAATACCAAAGAAAGCGACAACATGTCACTCTCTTATATCTTATAAGTGTAATAATTTTAATTTAGTTATAATCTTCATAATAATTTGAAAATGAATTGTATCCCTAAATATAATAACATTTTCTACATCATGGGAATTTATTTATTATTTTAGGGATTAAATAATTATAATTAATTATGACAGAATAGTGATGTTGAAATTATTTTATCGATTGAAATATTAAAATAAATGGTTTAAAAAGTATTAAAATAAATATTATATGAACTATTTAATGTGATCCATTAATTTTATTGATAATTATGACATGTTTGAATATATTAAATCTTTTAGTTCGAACATATCTTCTGTGTGGATTTTATTTAAATTCAAATAAATGAATAGTGTCAAAATTGACACTATTGTTATTTTATAAAAATAACATATTATACAATTATTTAAAAACCACAAAAATATTTAAAAATTACAAATTTGAAATCTATATGGTCTAAAATTTTATTAAGTTTCAAATTATGGAAAATTAACAACACCTATGTAATTATTTATAACAATTAAAATTTTAGATTGATTTTATTAGAAATAAAATTAAATAGATTAAATAAGGAAAAATCAAGATGATAAGGTTTCGAATAAATTACCAACATGTATAAATATTATTGTTTTATGGTATTACAACCCTACCTCATATAATATTTAGAGTGGAGTCATTTTTTGTGGTTTTTATGTGGTGTTTAAGTATATAATAAATTGATATTTTAGAGGTTTCCAAAAGTTCCCATCTCATCTCTTATAAAAGGGAAGCTCCTCCTTCTCCTAATCACACCACATTGATCCTTCAAGCTAGGAAAAAAACATAACATTTCACTTCTACACATTCCTTGAAACATACTATATGTCCTGGTCTTCTTCAAAGACCATCATCAATTCCCTAAGAGAAGGTTTAAAAGAGGCGCGTCGAAGAAATGGTAATATCCATTACCGATTCGTTGAAGTTCATTTCTTATTCTACATACTCTTAATTTTTGGTTTCATAATTAAGTAATAATATCAGTATCACTAATATACAGATATGTTACTGTAAATATGAACCAATTCTATTTCACCTTCTATCCATCCTACGGAAAACGAAATCACAGCGCGTGCGTACATACAGAATTCCATCTCCACACCGTGGTGTAATCTATTTTTCCACCACCCCCTTACTTGGATGGGTATAATGGTATAAATAATAACTATATATGGTTATTATAACATGATACTAATTATGATATATTATATCATCCACTCTAATTCAATTCAATAAGTATGGGAACGATATCATCGCTCGTGCGTAAGTACGGATTACCGTCTCCACGACACGATGGGATTTACTCTCCATGTTAACCATTAAAGAATGATTATAAAGTATATATAATAAATTATAATGAAATATATGAAACATTAATGATACTGGATTTATTTTTATGTTATTTACTTAGTTCTATTCAATTTAATAAGGAAACGAAATTAGCGTTCATGCGTACCTACGACCTACAGTCTCCATGAATAATGTATTTATTTCCAATTATAGATCTATTATATATATTTATATTATGAATATATATTATATATAAATAATGTTTTACATTCTTGAAATATGTAATAATTTCATAATTAATCATATGAATAATTACATGTCAAAACATGGAAGATAAATAAAACGATTTTACCCAAAACCATGCATTAACATGGAATTGACAAATGAATGGGTAATATAAAGACATAAGTGAATCAAATATGATATCATAAATATTATTATGGTTCTTTTACAAGTTAATAAAATTTTTAAACCCACTATATAGGAGTCTCGGACACATACGGTAGAAATTGGATATAAGGTAAGGGATAATTTTGCAATCTCATTTTTATTCAAGATTTCTTATACGTAAGTATTTACGGGGGTTATATTTTTCATCCATGTCCATAAAAATGATTTTCATAAAGAGTTTATTATTATTACATGTATGTTTAAAGTCATTTTTATCTCTCTTTGACTTTTTATCTATGTTATGGAAGGAATCATTCTTTTGATTACAATATGTGGTACTTTTTGACTTTACCAGCAAAAGTACAAAGAGAAATTTATTTTATCTTATACGAAATGAACGGATTTTTAGAGGTTCATAATTACTAATAATAATGATGATTACTATAAAATATTTCATTATATTTTAAAAAAAATCGTTTTATTATAAAATTTAATTGCATTTTTTGTAAAGAAAACGATTTTGAAGAAGAAAGGATATTTTCCTCCAAAATTCATTTCAAGTGTTTTGTCAAAACTATTTTCCATCCAAGATGACATAATTTAGTATGATTTTGTTTCAAGTATAATGTATCTATTATTTAAATTTTTTTAATTCTTATTATGATGAAATAATATCTATTTGTTTTATATGGACTAATTTATGATGTCATGAAGTTTATGAAACAAATTTTATTCTTTGGGTTATGATGAATTGTTTATGTTTATTTTGTGGCACAAGTAAAAATGACTTCATTATGAGATGGGTGGGACCTATATCTCCATATAATGCATTGGATAATGATTTATATCTCATGATATAGACATTGATGGAATGGAAAGTGAAACTGCTTCAGTAATACAGGACTGGAACGAAAATTAAACCCGGTTCAGTAATGGAATTTGTCCACTATGATGGTCTTAGAAACAATTCATTGGATACTATGGAAATCCTAACATATGCTTTATGGTTTCCACAATTAAAGGTTTTATTCCAATTATATTTTATCATGATTGATGTTACTTTATGATATATTCCTTTCATACTGGAAATATTTATTTCACAACTCAAGATTTTGATGTTTAAACATTATGTTCACGTTTTTTTAAGTTCAAATGTATACGGTTTATTTTATTTTTTGTATGGTTACCCTTAATGAGTATTTGAGCCCACCCTTTATATGTTTTCTTTTCCCCATGATATTTAGAAAGGTTTTAGGTATGAAATCAAAAGTGGGAGCTCATTATGGGATATGATGTAGAACTTTTAGCATGACTAGAAGATTATGTCCCTAGTTTCAAAAAAAAAATAAACAATTACGGTCCTTGGGTGTCTGTTTTTATTATGTTTTATGTATTCTTAAAAATTAATTTAATGTCTGTGTACGTCAAGTATGTGCCTATACACTTGGTATCTGAGGAAAGTTTTAGTTAACCTTTGGAAACAAGGATGCAAAAACATTATTGAAATCCCTAAAGATATTTCTTAGGTATGTCGTGGGATGTCCCAAAGTATAAGTATACGTATATGTTGTAGTCCTAGAATTACAGTAATGATCGTAGAATTAAACTTAATATTTTATATATTGAAGGTACTACCTCTTTATTATGTTTTTTTCCTAGCATGGTATTTTCCTCTCACACTATTATTTTTTGGGTTTTAGACGATGGTTGGAACCCAAAAGAACTGTATCGATCAACGTAATGGACAATGAAATGATTGTCCCCCTGAACAAACTAATTTTATAGGAGATGGAGTGACAATTCATATTTCTATACATACCCAAGCTATGAGTCATTGTAGACTTCCAAATGAGTAGATAAGGGAACAATATTATATTGAGTCCTTCATGAGGCAACTTCCACCTTCTATCAGTGGGTCTTCTCATCGACTTGTTACTAAACAATGGATCAGTACCATTGAAAATTTATTTTCCATACATCGCAGTTCAGAAATATAAAAAGTCATTCTGGCTATTTACTATTTAGAAGGTGAAGTAGACTAGCAGTGGACAATAATTAAGAATATGAGGCCCCATGATGAAATTTAATCGATGGAATGGGATGAGTTCAAGATATTATTTTTCAATAAGTACTTCCCTTGTATTATTCAAACAAAAATGAAAAAGGAGTTCCTTGAGATGAAGAAAAAGGATGTTGAATCTGTAGGTATATACAAGGCAAATTTTACAAGGCTTTCCAGGTATTCATCTGGATTTACCATCCAACATGAATGTAAAAGTGATATATTCTTTAGAGGATTAAAACAATGTATTCAAATGGAATTAGCTATAAGAGACATCAATAGATATGAAGAAATTGTACATTGTGATATAAAGGTAGAACTTGAAGTTGGTGGTCCATATCCATCTCATGGTTTTGACAAAAATCGAAAGATGGAGTTATAGGAAAAATATCAGAACAATGGTGAAAAGAATGTTAATGTTTCTTTATACTCAAAGTGTGGAAATAATCATGGTGAAGATTGACTGAAAGGTACTAGAAAAAGTTTCATGTGTGGAAAATGAGGTCATCGAGCAGCCGAGTGCAAAATTAATATGAAAAATGTTTCTAATGACGTAAATATATAAAGGACTACCGAGAACGCTCTACCAACACTTCAATTCTTCAAGTGCAAGGAAATGATGCATTATGATAACCAATTCCCTCATCAAAGAGTTAATGATGATCGACATCGACAACCACTTATGGAAAAGTAAAAAAGTGAATTCACATGCGATCATTGTTGGCGATGTAGAGTATGACAATGATGTGGTGGAATGATTAAGTGTTTATGTAATTGTATTCCAAAATAATGGTGTGGTATCTCATTTATAGTATAGTGTTATATTGGAATATCTCTGTATTGGTTTATTGTGGTTTTCTAAAATATTATGGTACAAATAACCATGAAAAGTGACTGAAATATTTTTTAAAAGAAGTTGATATGTGCATAATGAAGGTATGAGGAGAAAATAATATGCTTGATAGTATTAATGAGCTCATGACTGATATAAAGACAAAGTGACATCATGGTTGGAGTATAATGAATTTTTTGTATTTTGGTATGTGAAATGATTTAACATTTGATAGCATTTATGTTTTCAAAAAGGTACAATGGTAATTCATGTTGCAAAGGAATACTATATTATGGAATTCACATGCTTGGAATGCGATGTACAAGATATATCTTATGATATATGGGGGATAAATGATGGTATTCACCTACTTGGTTTAGTACATTTTTTTAATCATTATCTTTATACTATGAGTTTGGATAGAAGTATTTTTGATATGACTAAATATTTGAAATGGATTATGATGGACATAAGATAATATTGTTTAAGGATAGAATGTTTTTTTATATTATTTCTACAATGTTATAATAGTGTAGTTTTAGAAAAAGGTCAACCCGTAGGATGGGTGACAACCCATCGCGTCAGAAAAGGTTGCTGGAATCAAACCCACAACTGAAGTGAGACAAGCCTTTATCAACTATCACATACCTACATGAAGTCCCTGGTTAGTATAAATTAGTTCTATTTTATTAAGCGGTATGATAGTTTAAGCATAAGTACATTTTTGTAATCATATACAGTTAATCTCACCATAGATGGACTTATGTATATTTAACAATGTTTCTTAACTTTTTGAGATAGATGGAATAGCCTATAATTCTATTGAATGATCTGCTAACATTTCAAGAAGGAAAAATTCAACTTTATTTCTTTAAATAAGAGATGAAGTGGAAATTGTTCAGGGAATGACCAACGATGACATAATAATAAAATCAAGTAACTATTTATCCTTATGAAAAAATTCATCAGATTTAGGGAAAGGATCATGAAAACCAAAAAAAAATTCATAGTACCCACATATTCAATTAATTAGATGGTACCTTAGAACATCACAAATTTATGGGTTTGTAATTATTGAATTTTTCATAGCCATGTTCTCTACCACTATCCAACAGAACATTATGTTTAGATTTCTCTTCCATATCCATATATTCTCCAATGATGTCTTATGTGGAAACCCAGTGATGTGTTAATTTGGGTAACCATTATATTTTATTCTTTAGTTTTTAAAATTAATTTTTGGTATTCATTTTTATGATGTGGTTTTCTATTTATGAAACTTTTATGTAGTAAACCATTTATAACCCCAATGAATTTCGAGGGAAAAAATCATTTTAAGGTGGGTAGAATGTAACACCCTAATTTTTTTTAAAAATATTCCTTCCAATTTTCTTGATCTCTTTTGTTGTACGCTTCACCCAGATTAGGTTGCGTTTTATGCAACACAATGTTATCTTTTAGTATAAGCAACACTATTCTTGGCTTGTGATGCACAAAATTTCAGGTACTTTCGAATTAAATTATTTTTACACAACACTAAGTATAGATTTCGATAAATGAATAATTGAAATATATTTTTAGTATGTTATAAGAAACACAATATTATGCTTTACCTACAAGAAACCCTAACTGGGCTTGCATTACACGCAATAGTGACCGTCCTCAATATCATGTGTTGTATGCAATACTGAGTTTCACTAAACAACGAAATATTGTTATAATATTATTATGAACATTCCTTTATAAATATTACTAACCACATTTTGAATTTTATAACATGAAATTTTATGATAGACATTTTCTGGAATGAGGTATGAGAACAAAATCCATTTTTCGAAATAAAAGAAGTATTTTTAAAAAAATGCAGTTTTGTCACCTTTTGATGGCGCACCCATTTTAAAACTAATTTTTGAAAAGTTTATAAGTTCAAATTAATAAAATAAACTTCTTATTTTGAATCAAGATATAAAAAGACACAATGGATAATGTTTTGATATTTTTCTGACAACTTTCTTATTTTGATGAATAGTAAAAACACGGTAAATATTACTTAAAAACAACATTTTTCATCGATATAATTCATATGGTTAAATTATAACAGTAAATTGTTTTAAAATATAAATAGAATATATTTTTACCATTTAATATAATTTAAGTCATTATCATTAATTTTACAATAAATTCTTATGTAAAAGCCTTTCAATCTTTCACAATGTTTTAAAATTTAAAACCCATTTTCTTAACAATAGGATTAATTTTAAATTAATTACTACAACTTCAATGTTTTGAATTTTGAAAAATGGATTCCATATTTTGATTAATTGGGTCCAATTTATGTTAATTGGTTAATTTTATTTTTTTGATATTATGAATCGTAACTACTATAATTTTTATTTACTACAGTTAAACTTAAATCTAGTAATTAAGGGTAAAAATAATATTATAAACATACCATAACACCTGAGAAAATTATATTGGATGATTAAAAGTATACAAATATAACATATGGGTCGGAATATATTCATTTCATGGACATTGGACAACGAAAATTATATAATTATTATTAAAACCAAAGAAAGTGACAACATGTCACTCTCTTATATCTTATAAGCGTAATACTCTTAATTTAGTGATAAAATTCATAAAACATCTAAATTAATCGTCTCCATAAATATAATGAAATTATCTACGTCATGTAATTTTACTTATAATTCTTAGGGATTAAATAATTATCATTAATTATGACACAATAGTGATGTTGAAATGATTTTATTGATTGAAATATCAAATAAATGTTTTTAAAAATATTGAAATATATATTATATGAACTATTTAATGTGATACATGAATTTTATAGATACATATGACATGTTAGGAATCTATTAAATCTTTTATTTCGATCATATCTCATGTGTGGATTATATTTAAATTAAAATAAATGAATGATGCCGAAAATTGACACTATTGTTATTTTCTAAAAAAACATATTATAAAATTGTTTAAAAATCACAAAAATATATGAAAATTATAAATTGAAATTAATATGGTCTAAAATGTCAAAAATTATCCAATTATGGACAATTCAGAATACATAATTAATTATTTATAAAAATTTAAAATTATATTATTTTTACAATAAATAAATTTAAATTTATTAAATAAAGAAAAATCAAGTTGATAAGGTTTAAAAAAATTACCAACATGTCAAAATATTATTGGATGGAGTGATTACAACCATATCTCATCTATGATTCGTATTTGACTCATTTTGGGAGGCTTTTTTGTGGGGTATCCGTTTATAATAAATTAATATTTTAGAGGTTTCCAAAAGTGCCCCTCTCCTCTCTTATAAAAGGAAACCTCCTCCCTCACCTCCTCAAACCACATTGAGCCTTAATGCTCGGCCAAACACTGCCTTTCTATCTTCTCCACTTTCTGAGAAACACACTAGAGGTCCTGGTCTTCTTCAAATACCAACAGTAGTTCCCTAAGAGGAGGTTTTGAAGAGGCGTGTCGAAGAAGCGGTAATATCCTTTACCAATTATTTCAAGTTCATTTCGTCTTCTACATCCTCTTATTTTTTTTGTTTTGTAATAAAGAAATAAAAACATTATCACTCATATACTGATATGTTATTATAAATATTATCCACTGCTATTTCACCTTCTATCCATCCTACGGAAAACGAAATCACCGCACGTGCGTATGTACATAATACCGCCTCCATGCTGTGGTGTAATCTGTTTTCCAACTACCACCATTCGTGGATGGGTATAATGGTATAAAGAATAAATATATATTCTTATTATGACATGATACTAATTCTGAGATATTTTATAATCTACTCTAATTCAATTCAATAATTATGGGAATGATATCATCACTCGAGCGTATGTACGGATTGTTGTCTCCACGATGCGATGAGATTCATTTTCTATGATATCCATTCCAGAATGATTATAAAGTATATATAATAAATAATCATGAAATATATGACATATTAATGATACTGTATTTATGTATATGTTATTTACTTACTTCCATTCAATTTAATAAGGAAACGAAAATAGCATTCATTCGTACGTACGCCCTACCGTCTCCATGAATGGTGTATTTCTTTCCATTTATCGATCTATTACATATATGTATATTATGAATATATATTATATATAATTAATGATTTACATTCTGGAAGTAAGTAATCATGACCAATGTAATCATATGAATGATTAGATGTCAAAACATAGATGATAAATGGAACTGTTTTACCCAAAACACTACTTTTACATGAAATTGACAAATGAACGTGTAATATAAAGTCATAAGTGAATCATATATTCTATCATAAATATTATTATGGTTATTTTACAAGTAAATAATATTTTTAATCCCACTATATAAGAGTCACGGAAACATATGGAAGAAATTCTACATAAGGTAAGGGATAATTTTGTAATCTCATTTCTATATGAGATTGCTTATACGTAAGTATTTATGGGGGTTATATTTTTCATCCATGTCTATAAAAATGTTTTTCATAATGTTTTTAATTTTCTTCAATGTATGTTAAATTTCATTTTTACCTCTTTTTGACTTTTACATTGGGTTATGGATGGAATATTTCTTTTGTTTACTATACGTGGTACTTTTTTACTTTTCCGGCAAAAGTACGAGGAGAATGTTTTTTTAACTTATACGACATGAACAATTTTTTATGTTTTAATAATGACTAATTTTCCTGAAGCTTACTATTCAAGATTTCATGATTATTTTAATCAAAATCAATTTCTTTTAAAATTGAAAGGAATTTTTTGAAAAGAAATAGATTTTGAGGAAGAAAGGATATTTTCCTCAAGAATTCATTTGATGTGTTTTTTCAAAACTATTTTCCCTATAAGATGACATTATTTAGTATGATTGTGTTTCAATTATAATATCTCTATTATTTACATGGTTTTATTCATATTATTATGAAATTTTATCTTTTTTTTATATGGATTACGTTATGATGGGATGATGTTTATGATGCCCATTTTATTCTTTGGGTTATGATGAATGATTTATGTTTATTTTGTGGAATAAGTAAGAATGATTTAATTATGATAAGGGTGGGAACTATATCTCTCTCAAATTCATTGAGTAATTATTTATATCTCATGATATAGACATGGATGGAATGGAAATTAAATTCGGTTCAGTAATATAGGGATGGAACTGCAAGTAATCCCGGTTCAGTAATGGACATTGTCACTATGATGGTCTTTGCAACAATGCCTTGGATACTATGGAAATAATATCATGTGCTCAATGGTTTTCCACAATTACATGTTTTATTACCATGATATTTTATCATTATTGATTTTTCATTTTGATCTATGCCTTACCTACTGCAATGATTTATTTCACAACTCTAGATTTTGATGATTAAACATTATGTTATTGATTTTTTAAGTTCAAATATATATGGTTTGTTTTATTTTCTGAATGCATACCCTTACTGAGAATTTGAGCTCATCCTTTATTTTTTTTCTTTTCCCCCGGATATAAAGAAAGGTTTTAGGAAAGATTACAAAAGTGAAAGATCTTTATGGTTGATGTTAAAGACCTTTCACAATTATTAGAAGATTATGTCCCGAGTTTTCCAAAGACACAAAAATATTATGGTACTTGGTTGTATGTTTTTGTTATGTATTATGTATTCCAAAAAAGTAATGTAATGTCTGTGAGCGTCAAGTATGGGCCTCTATATAATATCTCCTTTGGATCAATGAAATAAAATTACATGGAATTTGGATAAGAAAAATATAGATTCAAGGCCATAGTGGAGGAGGAATGATGCATTGAACATTATAGAAAACATATATCAACTTTCTAAGGAGGTGGATTTGACATGTGCATGTGTTAGTTACATAGTTTTGAAAACCATGCCTTAACCATGATTTATCAACAACCATAATAATTACCCTCCACATGGTCTCCGAAACCGTGTTCCAACTATTATGAAGCCATTACCTTAAAATACACATATCTCATGGTTTCTTCTAGGTTATAACATGGTTTAGAAAAGACATGTTCCACCCTTTCCAATTCCATTTTAGACCCCAAAACACAAATGATTTTCTCCAAACACTGCCAAAAATCACCCATATACATTATATAGATAAAACTATAATTCAAGGGCAATTTATAATAAACAAGGAATTCTAACTTCTCCCCCATTGTTCTTTCTTTCAATATAAAGTATAAAACCATCGATTCCCTGAATAAGTTGTGGCCATTTTTCTGGCATCTCATTGTCATGTTCCCAAGTCTCTTCCTGATGTGGACCTAGTTTCCATAAAACCCATACTAAACATATAATTTTCAAAACTATTATTTCGAATGATTATCCATAATTTGTACCTGGATTTTTACCAATGAAGCATTCTGTTTTGGGTCAATGTGATCCCATCAGATCACATGGTCAGGATGATGTCGGTACTTTTTCATCTATGATACATTGATCACATTATGCACCACAGTGAACCACGGTGTAAATGGAAACTCATTTTCCACCTATCCTACACATTATTCTATTTTTAATGAAACTATATATCAAGGAGATAACTTTTCCAAAATCACATAATGTTGGTTTTCAAGCCCGGGAGAAATATTTATGAACATATTATCTATCACTGTGTATGTATATAGTTTTTAGAGATAATCTTTATATGATTTTTTATAACATATATCCATCTCCATCATTTTTCTAATAAACCCAATCTTATATATTGTTTCTTAAGAAATTATTTTCCAATCAATTAAAGTCCCGCTTTTTTTTCACCCATTATTGTGGAGAATGATAAGAATTCCCATAAAATGATTTAAAAGGATCCATACTTATTTAGGCATGATATCTTTTACTATGTAAGAACTACACTACATTTAATTGATCATACCATGATCCACCAAAATCTATTAAGAAATCCAAAAGAATATCATCCAATGTGTGTATGGTCCATTTTGATTTCCAATCCATTTGAGGATGATACACCGTACTCATAGTCAATTGAGCCCCATGGGAATTTTGTAAGGATTTCAAAAAAATGAGATGTAATCCCCATATCTCTTTCTAATAGTATCTATATTGGTATTAAATGTATATATACCACTTATTGTATGTAGATTTTGAAAAAATACTCCAACATATGATTTTCAAAAATTGGGATCCAATGAGCCAACAATAGAACACATTCCATAAACAACCATATAGCATCGTGTTTCCTAACATTTCATGGGATACATGTAATAAAATATATAACTATGTTCTCTTAATTCATCATAGGTATAGGTAAAAACTGAAACATACATGTGGGATGATGATGCTCCTCTTTAACTTGATAACAAGTTATGTACATTAAAACAATTTCATCCAACTTCCATTTCATATATCTCCACCAATAAAATGTCTAAAATCCCTAAACATATTAAGAATTCTTGGATAAACAACCGATATTGAATAATGATTATAACTTGGAATTTCTCCACAATACCACAGGTAACCACTTCTGATTCATACGTAACAATATAAAACATTCATCCAACCTCCAACCCTCCATGGTCTTACGACCATTGAGTTTTGAACTGAATGATAGTCATTATGTATCAGATGTTTGTGCCTATTTTACCATTATTACCCAAAAATGAACCGTAGAAACTATAAATAAACCTATAACATCATATAAGTATTCTCATTTCAAATGCATGTTAATTAGGAGCAATATCATCTACCACTCATCCAGAAGATTACTTTTCTATTTGACAATATAACAATATACTTAATTCGTCAGCCATCGAATTACCTTTTCCAAAGGTATAAATCAAGTCAAATTCAAATATAGATAGATACTCCACCCATCTCTTTTATCTCAGATTCAAATATCATTATGAAAAAAATACTTTTCATGTTCATAAAATCTATACCCATTGTACATTTCTCACCAAAGAGAAAATGATTCGAAGACTTCAAGGAATGTATAATTGCATAAACACTGATTTGTGTGTTTCACAATTCTACATATTCAATCTCAACTTACTTGATACATAAGTAGAAATATGGTCTCCTTGAATGAGAAAATAACAAAAAATATATGTTTTTGTATCATAATACACAACATACCCATGACCTAATTTGGGCAATATTGAGATAGGTGCTGATGTAAGACAATCATTTAGTTGTTGGAAAGATTTCTAAATTTCCACAGTCAATTAAAATGGAACATTATTCTTTTTTCAAATATATGATATGAGATTTTATTCGAGACAATCCATGTAAAATGTTTCAATAATAACCATCGAGACCAAGAAATCAATGTATATCTAATACATACTTCAGAAAATTCGACGAGATAACAATATATATATTATCTAGATCCATTGAACCACATATCTCTGAAATAAAATTTCTGTGAAGGTGTACATATTCTATCAAAAACTCACACGTAGATAGATTGTAATATAATATATGATCTCTCCACATTCCATACACTATCTTTAAGAGTTTCGTACTCTCTTCCTTTGTCCTTGAATACATCAATATGTTATACAATAAACAACAACAAATGATTCCAAATATGTATAAAATATCCAAGTCATCAATTCCATAAATTCTATTGGTGCATTCAAAATAAAAAAATTCATTACAACATATTCATAATGGCTATATGTACTTATAAAATATGTTTATAGAATATACTCCATCTGAACTCTCTATTCGTGATATCATGATCATAAGTAAATTTTAGAAAACCATTGAGATCCCCTCAACTGATCAAATTGATCATCAATGCATGTATGTATCTATCTATTCCTTTATTGTAACATGGTTATGCTTATTATAATGAACATAAATCCATAGAGTGCCATCATATTTTTTCACAAACAGTACTATTGTTGCCCATAGTGACATGCTCGGTCGAATGAAACCCGTTTTTCCATAATCTTCTTATGACACATTCAACTCTCTTAATATTGGTTGTTCCATACTATATGAAAGAAGAAATATAGGACTAGAAATTGGAAAGAGATCATTATTAATATCCTGCTCCCTTATAGGTCGTAACATGGACATGTTTTTGGGAAAAATATCTGGAATTTTATTCAGGACTACTATAAGCTTTCACACTTTATCTATTCCATCAATGCAAAAATTTTACACCACAAACTAACACGAGAATGTTCCCAGTATTGGTTCAAACAAGCCCATAGATACTTTCTTTAGAATTTTTTCTCCTCTGAATAGATATTAAACACCATTCTCAGTAGTGAAACTAATTGTTCTTCTGTAATAGATTATGTGAGGCTTGAATGTTGTCAACCAATCCGTACACATGATTACATCATAGAAATCTATCTCCATTACCATTATGTCCCATTTCAGTTCGGATCCATCAATAGTTGTAGAACATTCTCTTCACAGAAAAGAACAAAATTCACTTTGACCATGATGAGTTTTATTTTTTATCATAGAATGAAGCATCTCATATTATAAACATATAAAACCATCACCACAAAATGAAATGAAGAAATGTGATGAACCAGTATCAAAAAACTCTATCATAAGGGTAGAATTCAATGTCAGCATTCCTCTCATATTCTATGGTCCAACCAGATCATCTTATAAAATCTTCTTATTCATATATATTTTATTCGTTGTTGAATTATTTTCCATGTTGTCTTGTGGAGATTTCCTTTTCTGAGAAGTCCTGGTATTCATAGATTCACATTGTATATCTATGGTCTCCCGATGACATTAATTCTTCAATCAATGCCTCATTAAAATATAAGATAATTGTGACACCTAAGAATTTTCCTGACCACCTGACCTAAAATAACTGTTAAAATAGTTCTTAATATGTTATATATTTTTAAATTTATGGAATTCCATTTTGTGGTGTTGTGTGCTCTCAATTCATGTGGTTAAATGAACCATATTGTAAATATCATTCCATTCATGTGGGTCTCACAGGAAGACTAATCGATATGCCTATTTGATTCTCATTTCAACTCGCACCATGTAAGTATGTGTCCCTCCACCTCTTTCTCTATGAAATAGAGTTCCCACCATTTCCCATGGGATTCATGATACTCCCTCCTCTCATACCTCCTGAGATGTCACATTCATCCAATGCACCCTATTCACCATATTTTAGTATTCCTTAATACAGAGCACAACTATCTATGAGACAATATCTTATCTTGACTCTAATTTGAGGAGTAGTGCCTTTAAGGTTTCACTAGTAGCTTTCATAGATGATAATTTTTATAAATTCATGAATTTAGTAACATACACGGTGATAACGATATTTTCCTAATTTATGATGAAAATGTATATCATCCTTTGAATCATTAACATGTGAGGATAGAATTATTTATTGGAAAATTCTTCAGAACCTCCAATATTAGTCCATTATATACTCAATAAATCACTGACTGATTCCATAATTGGCATTAAATATTCTTAGGCATATATATGTTTCTAACTTGGATTTCATCTCTATAGTTATACTGATGAAATTGATGATATGATTCATACTATTCAGCCTGACCTCGATGTTTTCTGGATCAAAATCACTCCAAATGAAGGATATATTCTGTTTCTTTAAACAAGAGAGAATGATCCCCTTAACATCCCTCATCTATATTGTTCCATGTTTCCAAATATTTAAATTATTGGATGATAATATGAACCAACTTTTGGTTCACCTGTGGCTCATTTGAAACCACATTCTCTACAGATTCTTCCTCCAAGAATCGATGATTCCAACCAGATGCTATTTTCTATAAAAAGTAATCAACCATAAGTCAAAAATTCTAATAGTTCAAGGAATATATTTTTAAATTCTATCACATCAACTATTATGAGATTTCTTTCCAAAATTTATCCCTTAATCTCATTCAAATTCTATTGAAGAAATTTAATATGATTTTGAAAATCAATCCATTTTCAAAATACACCAACTATGATATTTTCAATGTCATTCATTTGAAAAAAAATATTTATTTTGTAAAATTTAAGACATTTCCCCAAATCATATGTCATTAATCTAAATAAAATATTAAATATATGTGGTAATTCATTTCTATAGTGAATTTCATGCTGGCCTCATTGGATAATCCTCTGAATTGAGATTCCATTATCCTATATGTGTCCCCAAAAAGATTATTTAACCAACTCTCTAGAAACATGGAGTTCAACATAAAAAGGATAGCTCCATTATTTTATGTTTTTCATTTAATGTCTCGTAAATACTAATCATGTTCAATATCACCACCGAAATGATATAATAGATGAATTCAACTCGGAATCCATGAAACATAATAACTATTTATTCTAAAATGAATCGAAAATGCACATATTATTTACCTCAAACATGCTTTTGAACCAAAATAAAGTGATAACATTTCTGACATCCCACCTTATCCTCATTGTATTGAGAAGGTGGTAGGATTATATATGGTCTTATGCAACATCCCCATGCTGGAGAAGATTAAAAATAAATAAATATGTTCTTTATTACATTTAAGGGATGATTCCACCATAAAGAATAAAACAAGTTACTAATAATAGATAACCAAAAATACCACTATATGATTCATGATATCAATGATAGACCACACAAAATTTCATATATAAGGTCATACAAAATAATGTTCAACAACATAAGATGATAAAAACAAAGTAAAAAAACAAAATTCAAGCTAATAATACAATAAGACACCCACTACACTCATTGCTCTGCATGCTCCATAATCCACATCACCAAACATCCCATGTATCACAGAGTAGTGATAAAGATGTGTAATACATTACATTTTCCCATGTACATGTAAATGACTACAGAGAAATCTCTAATATGCTAATACATGGGTGAGTATTAAAACTCTGTTTCTTTTGAAGAATGAATTCAATAATAATTCTAATAGGATTGAAGATTTAGCCACATTTATGTAAAGCAATATATAATTTCGTTCCCAAAATAGTTTTTAACTAAATATATAAGACATCTAAAACATTTTATAACCCAATATAAAAAAGTGATATAATAATAATTTTTTAGCCAAATATATTTTCATGAAAAAAACCAAAACAAGCCTGAATATAATTTCAGAAGTTCCCTTTCGCATAAACAATCAATTCCACATATTCACAATACCTACCATTCAAGATATTTGAGGACAGTTCCATACTAATTCATGGTCTCTAAATGATCTACCATGTCATCACATGATAATTATGTCACGTATTCTATTAAACATTTGGAATCAAGAAAAAGGTCATATTTCAACCAACCTCATAAATAAAATATGAATATACCCTGAATAATGCCAAAATAATTTAAAATCCATCATTCCAAAACCAATACAATAAAAATCCTTATTATATAAAAACCATTTTTTCCACAAACCAATTCAAAAATAAATACAAGACGTATTAGAAAATCAAAATTATAAAATCATGAATCTAAATTATTGTGTACAAAAATTCACTAAAATTTCATAATTTCATAAAAACCCTATAAATGCTCACTAAAGAGGTTTTATACCATGGTTTTTAAGAACATTTGATAAACAATTCCATGGAACTGAAGTTATATAAATCAAATATAATAATATCATTCAAGAGGAATTGCGATTGAACCCACATACCTCGATCATTTTGGGAAAAAATAACCAGGAAAGGACACCAAGGAAACCAGGTTAAATATTCAGAATCCCACAAAATATATCAATCTCAATCACAAATAGGGCCAAATATAAACTTATATGAAATTATAAACATTATATCTACCCATAGGGGGTGTATATTTGTGTAACAAAGAAATAATTAGATTTATATATATGAATCTCAATAATAAAGATGTAGAACGACCACACACCATGAATATTTGACTACAAATAAACATATGAAGCCATCAGATCACCAAAAAATTATGAATGAACATCCATTTACCTTTAGAGAATAAAAATACTGAGTAAATAATGCATAAGAGGAGGAATAAGGCATTAAACAGAAGGGCCAACCCCTATGTACTTTTAAAGGGGGTGGTTCTGACCCCAGTACAATTTTTACACAACATTAGACAAAAGATGGGCTAACTGTGTGTTAACCACTCCCATAAAAATGACCCTTCACACTATCTCCTCACACTGCCTCCAAAACATTGTTCCAACAATGCCAAATCACAACATCAAACATCCCAAACCACCTTTATTCTCATAAACTGTCGGGATGTTTATATAAACATTGTGCAACCCGTGTTCCTTCCATTTTATCACCAAAAACACAATTGGAGTTCTCCAAACTCTTCCAAACATCACCCATATAATTTATATATTTAAAACCGTAAAGAATGGATTACTAACCATAAACCAGGGTTTCTACATTTAGATATACCCAGAGTGTGGGGATATATATTTTTGACATATTTTGTGATTTACGTTGTAATATATAGAGTTATAAATAATGTGTTTGTATTTTGGAGAAAATGAATCATTATTTTAATTAATGTGATCATAATGAATGTTTAAATCACCATGATACTAAAATAAAGGAATCAAATAATCATGGAGTTCCCATTGATCATATGGATGTTCTTCTTCAAGACCGCTTCCTGATGGAAATGAATTCCATAGAAGGAGAGACTATTGGAAATGGGCATTGGATTTTAGATATAATGATTGATTTTCAGAAAAAACTAACACATTTTATCCCATGGTAGGGATATCACATATTAATAGAGTTATGGATCTAGTCGATCCAAAAATTCCTTAAGAATCCTATGACACCATAGATATGAGGGTGATTCTTATAGTGTATATGCTTCCAGGACTAGGTAATAATAGATGGTATATTATAGATGATGTATGAAGGAAATATTAGTTATACTGTAAGGACTTCAATATGACATTATAAACCAATTTCTATTGTAAATTTTTTTGGGATGAGAATTTTCATATGTTTAGTTACAAAAAAGTAGGTAAAGTTGGTTTTGGACAAAGTTGAATGTTTCAAAACCAATAAAAAATTGTGCTATTATTTATAGTTGATGAGATCTATATGAAGAGACATTTTCTATATATTCTACACTATGAGATCCAGATGAAGGAGAATGTGTTGTATCTGTGAATGTTTTAGATGTGATGAGTTAAGAACTCATAATAGAATGATATCTAAGAGAGGACCCCATATGTTGGTTGACTATTTATGTACAGAATGCAATGGACACTTATTCTAGTGGATATAAGAATCAAACTGACCGTTTTATCCAAGAGTGAAGTGGTTAGATTTGTAATGTCAATGGGAATCCACCTCAAGATTGTGTACCATTATAGTTTTATCCCGGTAGAAATATACTCCCTAAATGGCCTTAGTGTCCCTACCATGATTTTTAGTGTCAATTATGTGGTTGATCGGAAAAAATAAGGAATTTTAATATGGTATTACTGCATAATATAATTAGAAGTATTACATGATTGGTTCTTGATATTGTGATTGACTTAGATTCTATTTATCAGATAGGTATCTTGAGTTCCACATGTTGTTTTGGTCTAGCATGTTGATGTGGTACTCTAAGACAGTAATGACATGGCTTGGATGAGTGTATTTCGAAGTGAAGTAAGGATAGAACCTAGTGTAGAGGGGCTGGTCAACAACATGTTATGTTGTAAATATTGGATATTTTGGATAAAAGACCATCTACTATAAGATGAATTAATGTTGTATCATCTATAGTTTCTTAATATTTTTTATATAGGATAATAAATTTCCGTTTTATTATAATTTTTGTGAAAAATGAAGGATGTGATGTTGAATTCATGGATGGTGTCTAAACCGTCAACACACCATTTGGGGTGTGATAAATGTATATAAAATTATCCAATGTCTGTTCTCTATATATTACTAGTTACCCTTTCATTTAGGAACCGTTCCTTATACAAATGATATTCTTCTATTTGATTTTTGGTATATACTAGATTGTTCTATTCCAAACACATATAGAATTTTTCCGGAGGACTGTTACCATTTTATCTTCTAAAAGAAGTAGTCATTATCATATGTTTGAGTTGGAAGTTTATGCAGGGATGAATGACTAATTGATTGCGAATTGGATACAATCATGGATCAAATTTCTATTCTTTCACCAAATTAGAGAGTAATTCTTCAGAATTATTTTCCTATAGTGGTAGAGCATTTTCAATATTACATTACTGAGTAACTCAATAGATTACCATCCAAGAGAGATATCAAATTATTGATTGAGTTCGTGATACTAGTATAACCACATTTTATCTCACCTTAATGAATATATATAGTAGAGCATTGGGAACTGAAAGTATATTTAGATGTTCTGGAAGCAAACAATTTTATATAGTAGAGTAAATATTATTTGGGTTCTCTTGACCTTATTACAATGATGGATTATTGGAATTTTCTCTTGTGAGTGGATTTTCAGATATTAAACCATATAATGGTAAATAATTGGTATCCTGCTCCATTTTTCAAATGATATTTACGATCATATGAGGGATGATAAGATATTATACAAGATTGATTTTGTGTTTAGATACCATCAGTTTTGGATGATTCCATTAGACATACATCAGACTACTTTTGGATCATGTATTGCTTCAATCTGTTGATCATGTTGTTATTGGGTTTAACCAATGCACCGATTGTATTTAAGACGTTGATGAATAATTCTTTTTTTGATGACATTTTTGTTGTTTTTTAACAATATAACTTTTTCTACCATTCATTAGGTAATTCTTTACAACATCTTCTCATTATCTAGGATACACTAAGAGAGAATCATCCTTATGCCATGATATCTAAATGCATTTTTTGGATTAAAATGAAAATTTATTGGGAAATGTTATATAATATGAAGGAGTTTAAATCTATCCAAGAAATGTTAAATCCTTTGTATCTTCCGATTTATATAATAATGTCTTCTAAATTCAATAATATTTTTGTCATCAAATTATTATTGTTTATTTCTCTTAGAATATTACGACATGTAATGGACGACATTAGGGATGACCCACAAATGGGTGATGTTTGTTTGGTTTGATGATTTAGATATTTATTTTTAGTCATCTATAGTAAATATTTTCTCAACACCTATCATTGATTTACCTTTTGATGGAAAATGATATACTATGTAATATGATAGATATAGAGTTGGACTCAGAACAGTTCGGAAGCAGGAGGATTGACTAGTAGCTTATAGATCAATATTTATGAGATAATGTGATAGTTATTACCATTAATGTGATCTAGAAATAGAAATAGGGGTACATGTACAATGATTTTTTAGAAATAGTATCATATGTGTGAGGCTTATGGTGTACAGAGCCCTCATGATCATTAGGTACATTTTTCCTCATTATGGCCTGAAAATTCAACCAAAGTAGGTTTGTCAGTTTGATGAAACCATTCAAATTTGAGATAGCTGATACACTAGGAATAAGATATTTAGCCTCTAATTTATTTTTCCAACATATATAGGATAATTCTGAATGGGAGCCTATATATGAGTGCTGGATAATAATCCTCTTTATATACGTACATCTATAAGATTAGAAGTCACATGGATGTGTAGCTTTAACTTTGAAATCTATTATTCTCATGATCCTATGCCCAATAAATACCAATGTGTGATCTAATATATATTTATTTAGTCTAATAAATCACCAATATGGTGGGAATATGAAATTGATTGGTTTCATGTCAGCATCAATCCCTTCTTTTCCATGGCTGAGTATGGGTTCCTATAGTTTTTTTCTAGGAGATGATGAAAGAGTTTAATTATTGTAGATAGGAAAGAAATACTAGTTTTAAAAATATGTATCATTATCTCTATATATAAAATTGTTGAGCATGAATGTAGATGGTAATGACATGATTTGAGATAAGATGTTTCACAATTCTACAATTGAAATCACAGCAATAGTGGTCTGGTAAGATTTTGAAAAGGTTTTTCTTTCCTATGGGGAAATTGGATAATGTCACTAATTATTTTGTAATATGATTATCTTAAAAAAACATATAAGATTAGTTTTTTATGGGATGTTTTTTTAACTAATAATGGTATCCCGCATCATAAAAATTTTGGATACCTCCACTATTTATTATCTTTTTTTTATGTGTGATTGGTAGTACATCTACATGGTGTTTTAAAAAGTATCATTGTTTTTAAAGATCCTATTTTCACATAACTCTTCTTATAGGATCTCTAAATGGATCTTTTATCAGAAGTTATTTTTTTACGACCAATCATGCTTAGTATGAAAACCAATATGAGAAGAATATTATTGTTTTTTAAGATATATTTCCATCCAATGCACTAGTTTTTAGTTGCCCATGGGAGAAAGATATAGAACTCGTGGTGGCATCAACTAATAATATATTCATATGAATTATTCATATTAATCATTTCAAGACATTATATATATGTATGTTTCATAAATTACATTTTTATAATGGAGAACAGTGAGTTAG
Source organism: Viscum album (assembly GCA_963277665.1). Classification (NCBI taxonomy): domain Eukaryota; kingdom Viridiplantae; phylum Streptophyta; class Magnoliopsida; order Santalales; family Viscaceae; genus Viscum; species Viscum album. Next base: position 395,045,017 of record OY728146.1, read on the forward strand.
AAATTGTTGGGCTTAGTAACATGTCAGAAATGTATGAGAAAGTTTTATTGATAAGATAGTGGTTAGTGACAGTGCAATGCTATAAATGAACTAATGAAGACCATTGAGAACTATATTTGGTGACAGTGTTTGTTCACCTTGTTTTCTATATTATTTCACCTCGGATATGAAAATGATTCATTAGGAAATAAGGAAAATTTTCACCTAGCTTCATTGGGAATTATGAGAAAGTGGATTTACTTGTTCAAATGGTTTAATAGTTATCCCTTTTATATTTTTATAGTTTCATTTTTTATCAGTTATACGTTTATCATATTTGAATATTTTTTCCAAACCGTTCTCATGCGATAGTGAAATATTAAATTGGTATTAGTGCTGATGTTTCCTTTTAGGAAAGTCAATTTTGAATTATTGGCCATAGTGAGAAGTATCCCCAAGGTAGTATTGTACCCTTGGTTCAGGTGAGGTGTAGTAGTGGGAGAGTTCTAGAGGGGACCTATGATATGAAGTCTAATATGCAAGCATAGTGTCTAGGATAGTTCACCAAGACCAAAATGTGATGCTTTATCTAACTTAGAGGAGAGATTATATAATGTGGGGAGGTTGTTATATCCTAACATTTCCCAAGTATTCATTTATTTGACATTTTCAATTCATCCTTTTTGTTCATGTACCATTCCTAGATGATGAAAGTTTATTGGGTAAAACTAATTATAGTCTAAGAATGTATGTTTGTTTTAATTAATAATGTCTATCTATAAATGGTTCTTCTATTGCCATGTGATCATGGTATATTGGGAATCCGTTATCTAGGTTTAGATTGGAATAGATACTAGTATAAAAACAATTTTATAATAGATACACATCGTGTAATTGAAACACATGGCCTATAATAGATTCCATACCCATTTCATAAATGTTAACCAGCTATGAACTGATTCATGATAATAAAAGTGTACATGAGTTGTAATCATACTATATGTCATGTTGTATTTAACCAGAATAAATAATAACCTCATGTGATAGGATTTTCATTGTATCCTTTTAAAAATAAATATATAATGTGTAACTATGATAGACAATGTATGATCCCCAAACCGGTAGTTTTAATTGTGTAGTATAACTGAGTTTTACATCTAACATATGTAAAAGTTTCTCCACTAAACCTATGGTGACCATCCATGTTAAATTAGAGATACTCCCTCAATTTTGGATGTCAATTTTATGAAATCATCCCTTGAGTTGGTGGTAATTTTTTACTCCCACTTCTATCACATTAATCGACAAACATTGTGGTGTAATTCCTTGATCATGTGCATGTTTTGTGTTGATCATGATCAGTTTTGATGTAGGATCATTCTTATGATTTTAGACACTTTATTTCCACATGGTTTTTTCCATTTGAAGTTTTTTCTTATCTTAGTTAAAGGTAGGACATCTATAACTTAAAATTAATGTTTTATAATTATTGAGTACATATAATATTAAAAAATTGAAAAAATATATAAGAACCAAAATTTTTGAAATAAAGAATTTTGTAATTCCTTGGGATCACATTGGATACAATTTATTATTGATCTAGATTGTGTCTACCATTCGGGTGAGTGAACCCTTAAATATAAATGAGATTTTTAATTCCATAAAGTGTATTTATAATGAAATATATTATGGGTGATTTATTGATATAAATTCACATTGGATTTGATTATTTATTTATATTTATAGAATGTTATTAATTATGACCAACATGTATATGAAATTTTCAATTTAAAGGTTAATGGAAATTTTTATATTTATCTATTGAGCATGATGATGTGATATTCAGATATCCTTATTTGTTTTGGTATGGTTTGTGATAATTTTTATAATGATTATATGGGTTATTATTATAGTTGATTAATTTTTTAATTATTAAATGGATGGCATGGCCCATTGATGGAAGTTGAAATATGTATATATATATATGGATATTCCAAATGAAACATACTGAAATGATTATATATTGATCTTGACCCAATTGACGTATTTAAAGGATTATATTGGGAGCTAGGCCAAGTGACACATGTTGAAATGATTATATATAGAGATCAACACTGATTAAATGTTGACAAGCTTATGTAGTGGCTTTGACATAGACTTTTTATTATTTATATCTTTTTTATATAGTTATTATTTAGATAGTCATAATACATACTCAAACACATTCTGGCATGTAACCAAGGAATTGTTTGTGTTACCATGGTTATATGGTCATGTTTGGGATGATTGTGATACATTCGTTGAGACAGTACGGTATGGTTCCGAAGAAGGGTGATGTGGTATTTATTTAATTGAATAATTAATTAATACTCATCTTAATGTTATTATTTCATACCCCTTTAACCATATTATTTTATTTATACACAATGGTGTTAACCTAATAATTTATACTCACACCCTATATTTGATGTCGTTTAGTACCATTGTAGACTAAATGGATTCATGTTTGGACAAGGTAAGGAGAACTTTATATTAATTATTTTCATTCTAGATGTGTTGGAGTTTGGGTATTAGACTGAAAAGATTTGCAGGATGGGTTAATTTTGAGTCCTCTTATAATTATTATAGTTTTTTTGTAATAACCTAGATCATCATTTCATGTATTTTTTCATTTCTGATTGTTTCTTATAATAAGATTAGTTTCTTGATATTTCAAGAGTACGCACTCTATTAATTAAGTACACATTGTGTACCTGGTTGTTATGTGTGACAGTGTACTAGTCGGGTAATGGCCGAGTACATGGAAATGTGTGGAGACCTAGTGACTGCCTAATTCAAAGGATGGACAACGCAAGTACATGTCGTTTACTTCTAAGGAACACTCTATTTACATTTATTCATCAAACGTTATATGGTCTTGTTTAATTTATTGAATGTTCTTCTTCATCATGTGTTATGTTCGAGAGCATCCGTAAAGTTGTGGATCTTTTCAGAGCCCCCAATTCATCATCATTTCTCTTAATCGACCACTCTAGATTTCACTGGAATCACATCAGTGAGTTCTCTTTTCTTATAAAACCTCATATCATGATTTCTCTTATCTCATGATTTATCCTTAGTTGAATGTTTTTAATGTTTTTATATATTTACAGAGTTCTAGGGAAATTCACGGCCTGGGTTTCATGTATATCGATTTAATGATGCTGAGGATGGTGTTTTTTGACTTTATATAGCTATTCATTGAGTTACATGTGCAGAAGTGCTAAATACCCTATTTTGGGGTATTGTGTGTTTATAGATTTACCCATTTTATTTTCTTTATATGATTAGTTTGATTGGATAGAGTTAAATTTTTGGAGAATAAGGTAATCTTGGCCATGCTATGGATTTCTTTCCCATGTGTTTTGGTTTTTGACTGTTTAGTCTAGCCTTTCCCATTAGGCTACTGCTGATTTCCATGAATAATATTTTTTGGATGGTGTTATTATTATCTAAAAATATATGATATGTTTTAGATTGATTATCCATGTAGTTATTGAGGTTTACATTGGATTCAACATATTGTTGTTCATGACTGACTTACACTAGGCCCTGGGAAACTGGTGTCGTAGACCAGAGGGAGAATGGAAATTGAAGGATTATCGAGAGTGTCTGTTTAATGTTACGTTGCAAGACCATAAGGGAGATGGACTTTGTGCTCCCTCAGAGTGACTACAGTTTCCTCAATACGAGCAACATGGGGAATTGGATGTTGAGTTCTTCCTCAGAGGGTTTATTAGTCACCAATACGAGACTACATGTGAAATTTGATGGTTTGTGCTTCCTCAGATTGTCATTACTAAAGCTGAACCAGAGGGGATAGACTGTATGTACATCCCATAGGGTCTCTTGTGATTGTTGGTTTAACCCAATAAGTGAGTCTATAAGAGTTTCCCAGAGGGTTACCTACTTTTTATTAAATACATACATGGTATATGAAAATGACTGCAATTGAATTCAAAGGATTGTTACTATGTGTACTTCCTTGTTTATTGCTTCATTTTTTATTGCATGCCATATATATTCATTATCTATTAGGCATATATCAATGGTTGGTTGCCTACTGGGAATTGTCTCACACTCTATTTGGGTGTTTCTTAGGGCCCAAACAGATTATATTGTTTTAGGTCTTGATAAGGGCAAGCACCCTTCTACTTCAGGTACATGACTGTGGTGGAGCCGGGGAGCTTGGGGCCAAGATGAGACATGGAATGTTGTAGAGTGATTTATATTCTTCTCATTGTACATTGTTATAGTATTGTATTCAATTATTGTGATTTGTTTGGATACATTCTTAGACATATATATCACGCATCATTTATATATATGTTTGTGAGCCATAGTTGTTTATTACATTCACTGTTTAATTATAGCATCTCTACAGGTTCCACTATTGATATCTATTTTAATTCCACTTTGTTACTCTACCAATGAAGACATTGTAACCCCACTATCACAATAGAGGAACTCGTTTATATTCGGCATCTTCTAGTGTTTGGGGAAATGCAATTGAGGCCTTGTGACCAACCGGGTATGGGGTTCCTCTGGGCAGCTTACGAAGCTGGGAAGTTATAATTTGGTATCAGAGTGAAATTATTTTCATCATGACATAGTGGTTGGAGACTATAGCTAGGAATAGAAATGAATATCTACTTGGTAATTAGCTATGTCCGAGAGTAGCTAACCCAAGTACATGGAAAAGACAATCTACCTCGTTATTTTAATTTTTCATATTTTCTAACTTTATAGTTGACTGGAATTCACCATTTAGAGATTCACATGTATTATTCTGTTTTCATTGATTTTATTGGGGTTCTATTTCTATTGAAACCTAATGATATGAGGGTATTCCATCTCATGCATCATATAGGCACTCTCTAGAGATCATGTGTCATGCTTTCTTGCCATGCCATTCAGGGTTCATTAGTGATTTCATGATGTTGTGATGTATATTATGCTATATATGCAAGATGGTGTGATATATGCCATGATAGAATACATGATTTATGATATGGTATTGGTTTCTGTATATTATTATCTTAATGGATGCCAAACATTGGTTGTTGAGGTGTTATGGGCCATCCTCGATCAGAATTTGGTGGATCATTGTATTGTTTTTCCTTGAATATTACAAGAATTACATGCCAAGATTCGATTCACGGTGAGCATGGTCCATCACGAATCAGTATTTGCAACATTAAGGTTTTTCTCATTGTTTTCTGGGTTACAAAGATGTTTCTGAGGCTTACATTCTAAAAAAACCCAGAATACACGACGTGTAATGATGAATACCTGCCAAGTGTCCTTTTTGGGAAGGGACTGTTTTTACTATGTATAAGTTGTGTTCTGTATGTACACATTGTGTATTCTCTAACTACATCATTGGCTATATGAGAAGAGACAAGTGGTTGGGAAATTATGGTGGGACACACCGTGTAACAAAATTACATGTCGTGTTGTGTAGACCATGTGTCCAACTGTGTGACCAACAACACAGATAGAGAAAACATATTTTATACACATCATGTCAATATTGAACAATCCATGTAGTTTAACCACTGTATCATGACATGTAGCGAAGGACATGATTTGGTGAAATATTTCTAGTCTACACCATGTCCATATAGAGCATGTCGTGTAGAGTGAGCTGTCTAACCGACCGTTTAATGAACTACACGAGTCGTTAAAGTATGTATAGTACACGCTATGTCTGGAACTAACACGCCAGGTAGTTTTGTTCTAGGGAAACCATGTGGCCTAGCTGGGTAAAAGTACTCAGGTAGGTAAAGCGGATTCATATAAACACCATGTGTTAGTATAAAACGCCATGTGATTGGGGTGTCACACGAATTTGGATGGAAAAAGTACACTCCCATGTGATGGCTAAATGAAACACTCCATGTAGGAAAGTTTTACACTGTGTATAAATGTTTTGAGAAACATGAATGATTTATATATCTTATTACCTTCCTACATATATATGTTTTATTCCCTATTAATCATAATCATAGGAGTGCACTTGACCTTGCAGAGTCATGCCATCGAGACATCCTTCAGTTGTTCTATAGTTACAGTGCAGTGATCAGACACTCAATATAGTTGATTAGGGACTACTAGTTGATCATATAGTTGTTTCTGTCTTGGCACCCACATTCATTCCAGACATAGGTGATGGAGGACAATTCCAAGAGTGCTTTATGGGGTTAATGTAGACCTTCCGTGGAATAGCACAACCTACCCCATATATGGCAGAGTCGATCTGAGTTTTCATGCAGAAATATCATCCCACCTTCATAGGGATGGAGGACCTCAGGCTACATAGTCATGGTTTGAAGCTATTCTTTCTATCATTGAGCATTTAGAGATTCCGCCAGAGATGAGGGTGAAGATCACTATGTATATTCTTTTGGATTCCACCAAAAGATGTTGGGAAGTGATCTCACAGGTTGGATGCAAGAAGGTTATGGAATAAGATGAGTTCCAGGGTTCCTTTTATGGATAAGTCTTCTCGGAGACATTGAAGGCTGATCAAGAACAAGAGTTAATGAGCCTTGAGGAGGGTACTCTTTATGTTTTGGAGTGTTCTTCTTATTTCACAAAGCTACAATGCTTCACGCCTATTCCAAGAAGTGATGAGTTATTTCTAGGAAGTATGTGTGTGGATTGTCTTAGGAATGAAATTAGATCTCAGTAGAACATATTCAGTTCCAAATCCCTAACTTCTAGAGTGAACCAGGAGATGATCACAAAGTGAAAACTGGAGGGATTCTGGAGTGGTTATCTAGGGCGATTCGACTTCTGGAGTTGGTATCCCTCTTATTTATAGAAGGAAGCACAACAGGGAGTCTACACGTGGGGATCTGAGGAGGCAGGACACCTCTTTTAGTATACACGTGGTCTTCTTTATATGTGGGAAGTGAGGGAATACAAGGCCCCATTGCCTGATGGACCCAGTGGAGTGCCGATCCTGGGGAATGATGGCCCATCTTCAGTGATTATGTTAGTTCTTCTCACCAGAATTTGGTGATAGGGGTACTTATATTACTCCTCATTCATGAGAAACACCACATGTTTCTCTTCAGTTATAGAAATGGATCTCCTTCGGCCATTCAAGTTGAGGTGGATATCACAGTCACGGTAGCTAGTCTCTAGGCTATCAGCGACAACCGGGCGGGTCAGCTCATGGTGGTTAGACTGGGTCATAGGGTCGCGGTGTAGGATAGAATTTTGAAGTGAAGTATACCTAGTTGGAGCAAGATCCAGGACCCTCTATAGTTTTATCTATGATCTTAATTTCCTTAATTTTAGCTCCTTCCCTTTACGATACATGGAATTCCATAAAATTATATATGATACTATTTTGGATAACATTGGCCCCTTATATTCTCTTTTACAGCTATATTGACATTTAATAAAATGTTGGGGATAAGAACGACAAGTATATGGTAGTCTATAGAGTTCCCAATAAAGGTTGGTGGGTTTCACTTTATATAAGACCTTTATGTCCTAGAGATGATAGAATATGATGTCAATCTCATAATGGACTCATCAGTTCCCTTCTAGGGAGTTGATGATTTATATCGCCATAGTGAGAGTTTCACATCACCAGAGGGCTGATCATTTCTTCATAAGGAAGATTGGGATGTCCCGTAAAGCATATTAGGACCCGAGCATCATGGGTTGGGAAGAGTTACAACCTTGATTTCTAGTCTATATCTGGATGACTCGGGGACTTCATAGATGGACATTCCTCTAGTGGTGGGTCTTTTTTAGGATGTATTTCCTGAGAAATTTCCTGGTTTTCCTTCACAATGAGATATAGAAATTTCTATTGATCTTGTTCTAGGAGCAGCACCAGTGTCTATTACTCTTTATAGGATGTCTATACCTGAGTTTCAAGAGATCAAGAACCATTTGTAGGAGTTTCATGCAAAGTGTTTCATCTAACCCATTACTTCTCATTGGGGTTCATCTGCCCTATTTTCTAAGAAGGAAGATGATACCATCAGAAATTGTGTGTATTAACAGATGTTGAACCAGTTGACGGTCATGAACAGTTATCCCCTGTCAGGGATTGATGACCTCTTTGATCAGCTTCCAGGAGCCATGGTGTTCTCAAATATTGACATGTGATCTAGTTAACATCAGTATCATGTTATACAATCATATATACCTCTTAAAACCTTTCATTGCATGTATGGTTTATACAAGTATGTGGTTATGTCGTTCGGTCTCATGAACGCGCTTGCGAGTTTCCTAGAACTAATGAACCAAGTGTTCCATCCATATTTTTATTCATTCATGGTTGTATTCATGGATAATTACTTGGTGTACCCTTTCACTCGAAACAACCCTACCGCACATATTGAGATCATTTTAAGTACACTAAGAGAGCATCATTTATATGCTATGCTCCAAATATTCCACTTTTGGATGGATCAGATTCAATTTATGGATCATGTTATCACAAAGACAAGAGTTTTAATGGATCTAGATAAAGTGAGAGTAGTAGTTTCCTTGGAGAAACTGAAATATGTCAAGAAGGTACATATATTTCTAGGGATGGATTATTACTATAGAAATTTTAAACAGGACCTCTCACACATAGCATCTCCACTGATGAGCTTGAATATGAAGGGTGTGAATTACTTGTGGTCAGATTCATATGCGGCATCCATTCAAGAGATGAAAGGGAGCTTTTAATCAACAATGATACTACTATTTCTAGAGCTAAGAAATAGCTATAATAATTAATGGGATGCATCAGGTATCATGCTGGGAGTAGTTCTAATTCATTGAGAAGGAGTTGTTGTGTACGGGCCTTGGTAGATGGGGCCACATGAGAGAAATTACTCGATGCACGATATCGAGCTAGCTGCAATTGTTCATGAATTATGTTGTTGGTGACATTATCTTTTGGAAGTCCATTTTTTGGTTTTCAATGACATAAAAAATCTGAAGTATATATTCACTAAGTGTGACTTTAATTTGAGACAGAAAAGGTGGGTTGAGTATATTTAGTGTTTATACATTTATCTATCCTATAACCTAGGAAGGGAAACACAATGGATGATGCATTGTGCTGGCAGTCTCAGATACGGGCAGTTCAGGAGGCCAGTAGTGAGTGGAAATTTATGGCTCTATTCTCTAAGATGCATTTGGAGGTGCACAACATTTTGGGCAGACATTTATATCTTTATTAGCTGTTATCTCTACTCATCTTGATTGAGTTCGAATAAGGAAGCTATCAAATTCAAAAGGTTGTGTCTTATCGGAGAGCATGTTAGGATATGACCATTTTCCTAGATAGATTGATTGCGAGGATAACATCTTGCCTTATCATTGATGTGTGTGGGTGCTAATAGAAAAACTCGAATTGTAGATGTGAGACATTCATTCCTCAGTTTTTTCAGTTCATACTGGTGTCACAAATAAGTATCAAGATCTACATCATCAGTAATGTTGGCCATGTATAATGAGATATGATGATGGTTTTATCATGAGGTGTTCAATTTTTCAACAGGTGAAGGAGGAGAATCCGCGACTAGCTGGGATTTTACAGCAGTCACCCATTCCAGAGTGGAAGTGAAATGATGTTTTGATGGATTTCATGGTTTGTTCTTCATGCTCACCTCGAGAGAATGATGCAGTATGGGTTTTCATTGAATTACTCACAAAGGATGGTATATTTTTTCTGATCAGAGAGAATTTCAGTGTTGGTGAGATTGGGAGGTTGTACATCAAGGATATTATACATTTAAATGTGGTTACATACTCCATTATTTTAGACAGAGACACACATTTGACTTCTCTGGTCTTGTTGGAACATCAACGGGCTTTGGGTACACATGTACTTCTGAGTATAGCTTACCACCCCCAGACAGATGTCTATTCTAATCAAATGATGCAGGTTCTAGAGGATGGCCTTTGACCATGAATCATGTATTTTAGAGTGTATTTTAAGAAGAACATAACTCTTTTGTATTTTTACTACAATAATTGTTTTCAAGCATCTATTCAGATGAAACCTTTTGAGGCTTTGTATGGCAGGCCATGACGATCAACCTTATGCTAGCTGGAGGCAGGAGATGCACCTATGATGGGTCATTGACTTGTCTAGGAGACCACATAGCAGATAGAGTTGATTCAAAATATAATCGCTACTACAAAGTCATAACATAACTCACATGCCGATTGACGGAGAAAACCTTTGGAGATTGAGGTCAGATATTATGTTTTATTTCTTGTCACACCGATGCTGGGACATAAATGTTTATTGAGACATGGTAAGGTTTCTATGAGGTACCACATGCTGTTAGGGGTGATAGAGAGAGTTAGGGTTTTTCCTATCTATTTTAGTTAATTCAAATGTACCATTTTTTCATGATGTCTTCCACATTTCTCAGCTTCGACATTACTTCTCAGACTCGTCTCATGTTTTCAAACCTGATGAAGTTATGCTCGTCGTGGACACCATGTTTGAGGAGCATCCTATCTGTATTATTGATCAATGTGTTAAGGTTCTGCATGTATGGTTTGTTCATCTGGTATGAGTACAATGGAAGCATGTGAGTGGACAAGATGTGACATGGGAGATGGAGGCTGATGTATGATAGTAGTGGCAGGAGCTTTTCGATTATTCTTCTTCAACACCACCTTGCGGGGGAAATTCGGGAAAAAAAATTTTAAGTGGGGAAGTTTGTATGAACCCAGATATTCTTTTTAGATATGTTTTTCTTTTCATGTTGTTTTTGAGAAAAAAAAAGAAGTTTTTGGAAATTTCAGGAGTACATGCCATGTACCTGGTTTCCACAAGTGATTGTGTACTAGCTGTGTAACCGTCGAGTACATTGTCGTGTGTGGTGACCTGGAGTCTACCTAAGATGGAGGCCGGAAAAGGCATGTACATTGCATCTACTTTTAACAAACTTGTCTTTTACATTATTTATTTCATTAAACGGACCAGGTTCACGTCTAATTGACAGAATGTTCTTCTTCTTCGCTATTCTCATTCGAGAGTGTCTTTATGACCACAGATCTTCTCTGAGCTCCAGACTCACAATCCATTCTCCAAAATGACCGTCGTTGATTGCATAGGAATCTCATAGGCAAGTTCCCATTTATTCTTGAACCTCGTCTCTTAATCTCTTCTCTCTCACAAGTTATCCTCAGTTGGATGTTTTTAATGTTTATGTAGACCTACGACATTATAGGTCGATTCATGGAATGAGGATGAAATATATCAATATCATGATGCCAAGGTAGGTGGGTTTTTCCTTTATGTTGTTAGTCATTGATCTTTATGTGTAAAAGTTCCCAGTACCCTCATTCGAGGTATTGTCTCATTATGGGTTTTCCCCTTTTAATTTTTATTATACCTTGTTTTATTGGATAGAGGTTAATTATTTCAGAATAAGGTTATGTTTTCCATTCGATGGGTGTTTTTTTGATGTTTTCTAGTTTTTGACCATTTGGTAGAGCCTTGCATGTTAGGCTACTGCTTTCTTTCAATACCATGTATTGATAAGATAGAGTGATTATTATCTGTCATGCTATGATATCTTATATATTGTTTAGGAAAGTAGTTCAGGAGGTTAAAATGGCTACCACATTTCATTGTGCACGCCTGACATACACAGGGTTGTCCAAACCTAGTGTTGTAGACCGCAGGGTGAATGAAAATTAAGGGCTTCTACAGAGTGTCTATTTACTGTTACGTAGTGAGACCATAGGGAGGATGGACTCTGTTATCCCTAAGAGGGTCTGTAGATTCCCCAATAAGGTCAATATGTGGAATTGGACATTGATTGCATCCTCAGAGTTCAAATTAGGCACTGATATGAGACCACATGGGGGATTTACGGTGAGTGTTTCCTCGGAATTTCTATGCTAAAGCTAAACCGGAATAGATAGTGCATGTGTAATTCATAGAGGGTTTCCTGTGTTAGTTGGTTTAAGTTGAGTGGTGAGGCTATGAGTACTTTCCAGAGTTTTACTTGCAGTTGATTAGATACTCACTTGGTATATGAAAATTAATGAAATTGAATTCATAGGTTTGTTATATTGTGTACTTTCTTGTATACTACTTCATTTTGTTTATTTCCCGCCATATATATTCACTGACTGTTATGCACATATCATTGCGTGGATGACTACTATGATTTTTCCCAAACCAAACTTGTGTCATGATATTGGGCCCAAATAGATTATATTAATGCAGTTCTAGATAAGGTCAGGCGCCTATGAACATTAGGAACTTGATTGTAGTGAAGATGGGGAGCATGGGACCAGGCCGAGGATTGTGATGCTGTGGAGCAGTTTACATTCTTTTCTGTATACATTGGTATAGTACTATATACCAGCATTGTGATTTGTTTGGTTGAATTCCTAGACAAATGTATCATGTATCATATATATATATATATATGAGTCTGTTCTCTTGTTGTTCATTAGTTATGATGTTTACATATTGCATGTTTTACTAAGTCATCTATTGATATTTGTTTTACTTCTCCTCTGTTACTCTGCCAATGAGAGCGTAGTTTTCTCCACTCTTACACCCAAGGCCCTTATTGCTAGTCAGCAGCCTCTGTCGATCGGAGAAAAGTGCTTGAGGTCATCTGGCAAACCTATTACAGGGTGACTCTAGGAAGCTTCCGGACCAGGACGTTACAATTTTACTTTTCATTACACCAATCATGTAAATTATTAATATTCAATTATGTTATTACGTTATTCTTATAATTTATATAGGATCATTTCGTCATATTTTATTTTTGATATTCTACTGTGTTGTATTGTTCTATTCTATCCATACTATTCAATCATTTATTAAAATTTCTTTTTCCATAGAATTGTAAACTTATAATCTAGGTCGTATAGTATATCCACTGTACATATCACACTCTCGCATCAAGTAAGAATCATTTGGAATATAGGTATGTGCTCTTAAGGCCTTGTGACCAACCCTTTTCAACCATGGGAGAGAGTTCCAAATTGGGGGACCCAACTAAATGAGTTTTTTTACTATAACTTGATAGAAAACAACATTATTATCCCCAATATTCTAGAGGATGTGGTATTCAAGATACAAGACAACACATTCACAATAATTTTTAGTATCATAGCCTTACATAAATTTAAAGGCCCCCTGTTATAGAATATTATATGACCACCAAATTTGAATTGTAATGTAGCTTGAATTGTGGTGAAGTAATAAATATATATAGTTTTTTGTAACCATATAACATGTATATTCTTATTTATTTTTGCTAGAATATGATTTAAAATCATCCATTTTCACTTACTACACTTCTCTTGTGACATCTCTTTCCAAATCATTTAGATTGTATTTAGAAAAATTATTAATGTAATATAATTTTAGTTCATCTTCCATCCACTAACAGGCATTGGTAACCCACTGAGTCTTTGAAAATGGATACATGGTTTGACATTGAAAAAAACATGTTGTATATATAATTATTACATACATTAGATTGATATCATATACATATTTTTGAATCAACCAACCTAAAATAATAAAATGATTAATCAACGTGGAGAGTCAATAATTAAATAATTTATATCATGGTTGATCTTAAAAATCTCTCATAAGTTTTATCTCACAATATAACCAAGTTTAACATACCCTACACAACACACTTCTTCATAGCCATAGAAAAGGATATATGAAAAAGCATGATATCATATTCATAGTAATCATAATGTTGGGAAATATTAATTTATAATAATAAATAATCATAATGTATGTATACGGGTATGAGATCATCATAATAACAAATATATTTCATAGATTAAATAATATATAGGGTTATAACGTAAAATATAATCTTTTTATAACACTATAATTTTGAGATTTGTAAATCCTTTTAAGTTAATAATTATATAAGAGTTTATTTCATTAGAATAAAGTTATTTCCATAATTTCATGCCACCATCATATCTATAGAAACCAAGTGATATATAAAGGATAACAATTGAGGCAATCATGTCATAGTTTATAGTGCTTCAAACCCCAATTAACATATTTCAGATGAGTATGAATATCCTCATGTTTCCCATATTATAGATGTTCATACATCACCACCTATTAACATTTTCATTGTGGATCTAGAATCACCACCTACATCATATAGTTGATCCATGAAATAAAATCATTTCCCATAACTACATCATGAGATATGAGGATTTAACCAATTAATTTGAATTATATCATTTAAAAAACCACCACATAATGAAAAATGTACATATTTTTTAGAGAAAAACATAAATCATTCACCATTAAAATTAATCATAGACCATGGATAATAAATATTTATCAAAAATATTCCATCCATAAATTTTTAAAAAATTCATTTAAATGGATCTAGTTTCCTAAATATATCATGATATCTTAATGAACTGATGTTGAATAACCATATTTTACATAACAAATGTTATATCATCATCATCCTAAGACACCCAAATATTGAATGTGGAAGGTATAATATGATCGCATTCCCAGTAAAACAAAAAAACTAAAAGGACGTCGACATACTTGAAAAATTACCAGAAATGATCATTGAAACACATATTTTATAACATGATAAAATATAATTTTATATTGATAAATTTTCTCTAAAAATTTAATAAATCCTTAAAAAAAATTCTTCTCAAATAGAAATTGAAAATTTTAATGGAAATTTCAATAGAAATTGAAAAAAAATATTTAAGGAAAATCATTTCATTCCATACAATTTAAATATTTTTTTGTAGAATAATTAAAATTTTGAAATTACATGTTCTAAAATTAATTTTAAGGATTTATTTATAAACAATTTACTATAAATTCAAATGTAGTGAAAAAACATTTCTATAAAATTGCGTGGAAAAATAAGAATTTCATAATTTATTGTATGTTGTTTTACATAGAAGAAAAAATTCCTTGACCAATGGTGCAATTATTTTGGATTTTTTGTATAATTAATCATTGTCATGTTATCTGCCAATGAGATAAAAATATGAAAAATTAATGAAAATTCAAAGTATTGATGTAGGAGAAAAATTAAATGGATTTATTATATGTGTTTCATATAACATCACTCAATGAAAATTGATGCATATATAATCCTCAATAAATTAATATTGAAACCTGATTTTAATACTAGTTTGGTTAATATTGAATCAATAGAAAGGAAATAAAATAAAATAAAACATTTCAAATCACGAACAAAATGATATTACTGATATAAAAATTCCAATATTTTTTATATACATGTCATAAAAGAATATAGGTTCATAATATAACATTTTTTCAAAGGTATACATTTTCTAATCATAAACTATAACAAATGGGGTTTTCTCTTAATCTAACGAAAAATGACATAAAATACCCTTCTATATTGAATTTGTACCGAAATATGGGAATACATAAATGGAATTATGTATCACATTAAGTTGTGGATTTTATTAGGAATAAAACAAAAAAAGGGTGTGATTTCTATAGAAATAAACAAGATAAATAAGGAACATATTTATATAATGGAAGGTGAAAACATTACGAAATAGACAGAATATTTTCCATAATTTGAGGAAATAGTGGTATAGATACGACTCTAAAATAGTTGATAAAACCGAAATGTACATGAAAAAACTAGAAAATGAAAATAAAACCAATGACTACTAATTAATTTAATACATGTGAAAATAACCACTATATTACCATATTATAACCATAATTAGATGGAGAGAACCTCAAATTCTAATTTTGGAACTTTTTTGTTTCCTTTGTCAAAAGATATTTCATTTCCTTTACACCTCCAAATGGGTGAATCAGCGATGTGAGAATTAGACTTAGAAAGATCCCACATATGTTATATAATTAACTTTATTAAAAAAAATACATTATTAAAAATTAATAGAAAATCCATGCATGATAAAAATGTATTGAATTTTTGTTAAAAGAAATATTGCAAATAAATCACTATTGTAAAAATTATAAAACATGTATGGTAAAATAGTTCAAAGAATGTCAATTTTATTGAAACAATTAATCTATTGTAAAAACATTCAAATAAAATTATATATAAATAACTGAAAGTATCACTAAACCTCAATATATAATATTATTGAAACCCCAACCAATGACTATTTTAAAATCATGTTAGATGAACTCGGGTGTAGGGAGTATATGATCATCCCATTAGTGGACCCCTAAGAATATAAAAATCTTTTCCCCTGAAAAACCCAGATTAAGATAAGAATACTACCCCTTGAGTAAAACACATAATAATACAATTGATAAGGATCAATAATACACATTCCGCATAAGAACACATGGCTTCCCATGTGTATCATTTCAAAATCTTTTCACCAAAACCATTGTATGAAAACAATATCCAAAATCAATTTTAAAATATATTTATAATACATTTTATTATACTGAAATATTTCCCAATACATTTTTCTCAAAAAAAAACATTTACACATGAAAAAATGCAAAAAAAATTCATCTTGAGTTTGAAAATATTTTTATAAAATTTGAACAATAAATATTTCATATTACATAGTCCGCGGATAGATCCAATGACCTCAATGTGACGTTACACAAAAAAAAGTGATGGGTTCCAAAACCACTATTTGGAAAATAGATGATAAAAAGACAAACTATCATTGATTACCATGTCTTAGAACCATATTACTAAAAATAATGTTTTGGGGGAGATATTGGGAGATACATATATTGAGAAGCATACATGGGGCACCATGACCAAGGATAAAAATGACGTTGAAAGAAAATAACACAATAGTACTAGTGGGATCAATAAGAATCATTTTCACCAAAACAACATAATAATGAATGTATCCTAACTAAAAAAATGAAAAATGAAAATGAATAAGATTAAATGATGATTAAAATGAGTGACTTATCATTACCACCATAGATATTGAGAAATGGTAAAAGTAATATAGAAGTGAAGGAATAACCCTTATTTGTCCAGAAGAGCCTAGTTTTTGGGAAAAGGAAGATCCAAATAAAATGGGATAAAATTCACTCTTAATGTTATATAAATATAGAGTTCATTAATTATTCTTTTCATTAATTACTTATTTATTTAATGAATCTAAATAGTATTGTGTACACAAAAAATGCATCACCTCATGTAAGAAAATAACTTGAACAATGAATTAATAGTGAACTATGTTCAAATAATGGATTTTTGTAACAGTTTGAATTATATTTACATTATCTGACCAGTGAAATAAAAATATCAAGAGTCACAAGCACAATGTGTGTTTTACCTCTTTCCCACTCGAGGAACAATTCCAGAATAATCTCTCAAATCAAATACAATACCCTCTGAACATAAGAAACAATATAATCAATATAAATAAATTTCATTCCTTTTATCTATTTTTTTCAATCTCCACATCATTGGATAATTCATCCATATGATATAATGAGGAAAATGGGTACTATAGAATTATGTGATTCCACTACTATATAAATGATGATTCATGATCCCATGTCTAAAGATACTCTAAATCTTGTCTCTACAACACTCTAACTGAGGAAATAATCTTCTAATTAAATTATTACACCTATTTATTAGTGATATCCATGAATTTGACTATAATTTAAAAATATATATTAATCTCAAGCTCTTTCCAAAATAGAAAATGGGAATGATCAAAATGGTATTTTTAATATTGAGATATGTGTAAAATTTGTCGTCTACTGAGAAAATTCATCGGAAACAATAATTGATAACTTATCTTTATAGTCTTCATAGTGTCCTAACATGGACCGACATATCTTAGATCAATCATTCAATTTTTTTCAAAACTAATTATGACCTAACCGCGAGGAACACTTATAAAAAAACTAATCGCAAATAGAAAAATTCAGCTGATAATGCCAGTTATCATCATAGGATTTCCAAAAAAAATATTCTCTAAAACTAGATTCGATGTATATCAAATATAATCTATAAAATATTCTTATATATACATGTTCCCAAAAAAAGTGGCTTCTCTATCCTCTATCCACAAATAGGTGACCTGTATGGTTGACTGTAAAAGTCCTCATAGGGTGTCACTCTAATTGAAGAATAAAAACTTTTGTTATAAGAAACATTTACTAGTCCTAAATGGTTATCCCATAATCCCCCATAATAGAAGATTTATTTAGGGATCATATAATCTGTCAGCTCAATATCATGCTCTATGAGATAATACATTTGTGGTAGGTATGTTGTACTCAACTGAATCTATCTCCACATCCCCTCTTGGGGAATATTCAAGAATATTCTAGTAAAAATTTTATTCAAATTCATGACTATATTAGAGGAAACAACATGAAAAATCATGATTTTTTTACACATATAGAATAAGTAGATCATAAACAGTAGTGTTGTCCCGGATTGGAATATAATGAGATGATTTTACGTACCAATCAACCAACACCATGATATCATTAATTCACTTATGCGTTTATGGTTGTGTAATAATAAATTCCATTAAAAAATCCTATCATTACCAACCATTTAAAAAAAATATGGAGAATAATAGAAGGTTTAATATTCTCTACCTTTAATTATGATATGTTGTAACATTGGAGAAATAAATAAAAAATGTCATTATTCATACCTGTTCACTAGAAACTACATCTCATGAATTAGTTAATCTTCATATAAAAATTACTAATATAACATGATAAAATATTTTATTCAATCAATATAGAACTAAACAAATAATTTGTCATGGAAATTTTTTTCTGAAAACAGATAAGACTATCATTATTTAGAGACTTACCAAAAATAGTATCACCAGCAAAAGTAGAATACTTGATTCCTTTAAAACATTATGAAATAGCTCTCCTATTAGAACGTTATTGATGATATATTATGATAATTTAAAAATGGTAGAATCTATAAAAAAATCTTCATGAGTTTCTAAATAGAACTAATCTAAAATTCCCAAAATTTTTCACTCTTCCTTCTATTCCAAAATAGAATTTGACGTGAATTTGTTTCAAAGGGAATCTACAATAACATTCCCATTACCAGGGGTGTAGGCGACCGAGAATTTAAACATATGAAATTACATAACCCACTTTATCTATAAAAGATTAACTAACTTTTGAGAAATAATAAATCATAGACTCTTAATTTAATAAATTGATAATAATCCCCCCTGAAATGATAAGGACGATAAAATTTACTTAAATGAATAACTTTGAGATGAAAAAAAATCAGGAGTGGGGTAATTTTCCTATTGTTACCAAAAATGAATTGTTTATTAGGCCATAATGAAATCATCCAGAATAATCATATAACCTATACCAATACTAGATTCATCATAAAACACCACACACTCATTTCTATTCTAAAGAAAAATCAAAATAATAGATGATTTTCGAATCAATTTTATATTTTCAAAATAAGGATACATTTATAACCCTTATACATTTTACCCATTTGGTGAAGAGTCCTGTTGTCTCATTCAAACTTCATGAATTCTTTGATAAACCACTAATAGTATCTTGCATGAATCACAAATCACTAAATCTAAAAATAAAATTATGGCTCATACTGCGGGAATATATGTTCAAATTACAATGATAAACTAATTGTGCTTGTTCAATAATAAGAACACCCAAGAATATCATTTCTTAAATCTATAAATTCCATTAAAAACAATCCATATTACATTGGATATAGAATCTCTACAATAAAATTTTGATTGTTCTCTTTCTAATAGTCAGATCTATTGTAATCCATATTATCATTCTTCAACACTATGATAATTTTGTCTAGAGACTTGGGGATTTTAGTGTTTAAAAAATTGATAAAATAATATAGAGTATTTTTAATACCAAAAGTAATCACAAGATAATAATTACAATCATATATTCTCCTTACAGTAGTTTTAATTATATTTGGCTCCAAAACCCTGTTATCAGTATAGTATGAACAATGAACAATCATTTAAAATCAAATCCACCCATTTATTTGATCAAAAAATATATCCACATGTTAGGAATGTTAATGACACATTTCTATAACCTGATTAATCTACTAATAGTCCACATGAAAATATAAAAACATTAGGAATCATGGAAAAGAAAAAGGTGGTCACACATAATCAAACACATGGGAGATAAAAATCATTGAACATTAGATCATCCCATTGGATATGGAGATATTTTTTCTCATATGGTTCCACGTGATAGGAATGTATCAAGATAGTTGGTATAACTTACAACAAATCAATCTCCATCTCTATAATAACAATATAGAATTCATTTACCAAAACATTATGGATGTCATCAAAAACTTTTTGAAGGTTGATGAAAAAAGAATGATTGATGAGATTGACAAAAATAATAGACAATAAACTCTTTATCTCCATATATAGAGGTTATTCATGAATAGGCCATAGATTCCAATCTCAATAAAACACTTAAGCGGTCCCATTTGTGGAAAAGAACAAAAATTGACAACAATGAATATAAATAATAGCACAATAAACAAATTTCCAATACAATATGGTTATGAAAATTAATAGATTATGACTGAGGACTATAAAATCCATGAATGTCTATACATCATATATTAATGGGGAATATGTGATATATCAAAACTCCTTCTCTCTCCACTCACATAAGTGAATTTCTAAATTACTAAAAATGTACATAAGCTTTATAGGATGCTTTGTCACATCAAAAAAAATTAAAAAATTATGAGGAATTAGATTAATATTTTGTAGTTTCTATAGAATATGAAATAATAATGGTACCTCTAATTATAAATAATATTTTTTTATCATTCTGTTTCATATGAACCATTATATGAAGGTGTTACAGTTTCAAGGCCTATAGATTAGGGACTATGGATTTCAAATATTTTGACAATTCCATGATAGACATTGGAGGTGAAGATTATTGAATGTATTTAGGCATAGAAATGGCCTACCAAAACCAATTAAAATAGTTGAATTAGAAAATTCCTTGATAATATTTTTCAGAATTCAAAAATAATGTCAGATGTTCCAGACAATGCTATAATAATAGAATGTCTAGGTAACATGATTGGATAATGTAGATAAAGCATTGTAGTATTGATAATAAGAACAATCCCACCAATCATGGAATGACTATTCCACTTCCACTTAATTCATTATGCTCTGCTGAAGCATACTATATGTGGAATAAAAATGATAATATAAACAAAAAAATTCAACCATATATATATAATCTATCATATCCCTATTAACAATGATTGTATTGGTATAATTATTCATCATGTGAAACAAAAATTAGATATATAGTCAACCCACAAAGGATATTTGGATCTTTCAATGTATCATTTTATATTACATCTAGATAAATTTTGGATAGTGGCATAAAATGATTGTTTTATAATGAAACTGAATAAAAATCCATGCTTTAATTAGAGTAAAAACAAAGAAATATCCATCTTTAAATAATATAGGTAGTGATACCAAAAGTATTTGTAATTGAGTACCATAAAATAAAATCACACATATTTACCTACCTATACCATGGAAACACAAGGTAACATTAGTATAATTACGAATAGAGCTAGTCAGAAACTCAGCGCGAACTATATATCATGTAAAAATATTCCTATATCATGTATTACAATTTCCCAAGAATGAGAATAAATAGATTATGATAATATATTTTCACTTCTCATATTATATTGACTAAACCCAGTGGCTCCATATTGAAATGTGGCTTGACCATAAGAGAATTTCTGGCCCACACGGGATAGAAATTAGGACCTGGGTATCAACCAAATATAGAGGGGACAATTTTTCCCAACCGTACCAATTTATATGGAATACATAGTTATATATAATTATATATAGTAAAAAAATTATCCAAAAAAATTAGTATATTCCATGAATATATGGACGAGTAGTGGTGATACTACACTAAAATAACATATCTTAAAATTCATACATGGACAAATAATAGAAAATTATAACTAAAAAATTTTGATACTCTTTATAAGACAGGGGAAAAGAAAACAATCTCACCACGAGCTACTGATAACTTGATGAAATGATCCTTAGTTCCTTAAAACAACTTCAAGAATTTTCCTATGTCAATAAACATAACAATCACTACACACTATTATTGGTGTGTTTAGGATGTGAGGTAAATATGAATTGAAGCATTCCACCACAGTTTTCAACTTCACAAGTCAGCACAACATTCCAATTATTCAGATTATTTAAAAAACATGTAATAATAATTATTGAATGTGTTTTTTCCAATAGGCCTGGTAAATAAATTCCCATTTACCATGATTTAAAATGATGTCAGGTAAAATATTTTAAAGTATATCACATTTATAAATTATGGAAATCAATGAAAAAAAGTTACAAATCAATGTATATGTAATTGATTGAAAAATTACTTACTTCTTTCTTTGTTGGACCACTTATACCAGAAACATTGAATATATTGAAATTAAGTACTTATAAAATTTGTTTATGGGGTATATCAACCACCATGGGAGAGCCAATTAAAATTTTCAATACCATGTTATTGAAATAATAAGCCAAGTGAGAAGAGGAATACCACATGAGTGAAACCTATGAATTTTTTTGAGGGCCAGTAATACACATTCCACTAGTCTACATAAGGCCTACAATGATCATGATTTACAAAAATCATTCCATCATGACCATACATTGAAAACAATTTAATAAATTCATTTCACAGTTCTTTGAAAATGACAAGTATTGATCCAAAACAATGAAAAATGATCATACAACAAAATTTTATTTAAACAAATTGACAAACAAAAAAAATTATTCTTTCTAATTTATTTAAAAAATATTATAATATAAGCGAAATAAATTTTACAAATTACCAAGGCTATAGATGGAACCACCCTCCTAAAATTTTGGATAAAAACCAAAATAGATTAGATCAAAACACAAAATAATGGACTCATAATGAGTAAAATAGGAACAATAAATGATTCCGATGTCTTATGAAATGTTAAACAACAATAATGGTAGGTTAATTGGTCATATCACACATACTAAGAGAACCACACATGTTGCACAACATCCATCGTATGAACTGGCTCCCTAAAAATGAGATCACAAAGATTCTGAAGGTGCCATACAAGAATCATAGTCACAAGGTCAAAAAAAATTTAATTCATCCAAAAAATTACATTAATATCAATGAAAATGTGAAATAATAAATACCTCTTTCTAAAAGAGATAGAGTGAAACCACCACATAGATAGAGCACCAAACAATGCAATCTAAAATAGGTGAATTCTCCCAAAATCTTTCGATAGAGCCTAAGGATCATAGATTTTAAGAAGGAAACAAAATGGATTAGGATTGAAGATTTTAGTCAATAAAACATATATATGATAAAATAATCATTTTTTTGGATAAAATATTGATGGTGTGAATCTCACAAGTTCTTTGTGTACACATGATTGATGCTTCAATTTTTTGATTGATTGAACTAAATAAAAGAAACGAAATTGAAATCATTAGTGAAGTATAATAATATATTAAATTTAATATATATATATATATATATATATTAATCAACTTTGTTATTATAACTATCAATGTGATGTAGTCATAAAAAACAAAACACATCATCTCGTAGAGGTGGAAGTTCAGACTTACTCATAATTGATTCTCTACCACATTGTTTTATGTAATTCTAGAGAAAATATTTTTTTACATATTAATTATAATTATAATATTTTATTACATTTATGATTGAAAATATTTTTTTTATAATTAATACCATTAATATATCTTAGGTTTATACAGAAAAAAAATTAAACTACTATGTTAAGTTTGACAACTATTTATTGACAAATATCGTTTCAAGTATACCTTTTCCTATAAAAGATTGATATTTTTACATAACATAAAATATAGGACCTAGGGATGTAATATAAAAGGTAAAAGCAGTGGAATAATCTAATATATAATTCTGAAACATAGTAAATAATGAAGATGAGTATTTTGTCTTATATAAGACATAGAAAGGACACATGGGGGATTACATTAAAAAGTAAATAATAAATATCATTATCTTGTCGATTGGAACAAATTTACGCCAAATTAAAAGAAAATACGTGATGGGTTCAAAATAAAATTAACCAATAAAATTTTAAATATTATTGGATAGATTTTAATCCTTTTATATTTGATAGACCACATTAAAGACAATTTATCCTGAGTTGTGCTAATATTACTATTACATATAGCGGTAAAATAAATAAAATAAAAAAATAAATCATCTTTTAAATTTTTTTCACATAATAATTCAAATCTAGGAAAGCTTTTTATAAAATTTTATTTATGTAGGTGTTAGAATTTAGTTTCATACAAGAATATCATATTCATGATTTTTTTAGTAAAATAATCAAATAAACCGAAAAAGTAATTTCTACATGAAATCAATTAATACTTTGTTTTATGTGAACATGTTTGGTTAATACAAAATTAATTATGGTTTTAAACATTTCATTTAACCATTATGATATGGAATCTTCCAAAAATACCACTTAATAAAATGACCAAAAAATATATTTATTTTGAATTAATAATTACCATGCTTCCCATAAGTAAATATTGGGATACAAATATAAAAATATTTTATATTAACCCTTAAATATATATATGGATAACATCTATAAATAAAATAAGATAAGTTAATGTGTTGGTGATATTGTAATGCATTACCTCTTTTTTATCACTATTCAGTTGATTTACCATTACTAAGTTTACAAACCATTACAATGGTTAACGTTCATAATGATAAGACATAAGGTACATTAATTAAATTTTATATATTGTTATGAGTAATAATATTTAACCCATTTTAAATTATTTAATTTATAAAATTAATGATTTTTATTAAAAGTAGTAGAAAAAACGAAATGGTAACCACTTCAAAAAAATCCTTTGAATGAATAAAACAATATTTATTTATACTCTAGTCATAGTAAAAGGCAAAAAAATAATGTTACATACATTTATTTAATTGAAATTTATTTTATTTAAATTAAAAAATTAATATTTGTTTTTTTATTTAATTATGATATCATTTCATTTTGTACAATAAAATTATTTTTAGGAATATATTGTTAAAACCAAAAAACATTCATTTACAAATGGTTTGTATAATAAAGAATTAGAAGTAATGGATTAGATTTTTATAATTAAATGAGAATTATTTTAATTTAAAAATATATTTCAAAACTTAAATTTTCATTTAGTTACATGAGATAATTTAAATAAAAGACATTATTTGAATTTTTTTTATTAATCACAATTCATTAAATAATAATCCATTTCAAAAAATAAATTCACTATAAGATAAATTTTATTTTTCGTTTTCAAAAATTATGATCATGTTATAAAATAATATTTATACAATATTCATGAGTAAATTATTATTTCTACGTAGACAATAAAATAATTTTATTGAATAAAATATATTTCTAATCAAAAAATGACATCACTACAAAATAAGGGATTATTTCCAATTAATTTTTCGACACATTTGTATTTAGTAGCTCTATTATGCATATATTTAGTAATTTTCTTATTCAAATTCATTCCATTAAATTAAATGTCTAAGTTGCAATAATAAAACTTAAATAAAAATTTGTTTTCAAAATATAAAAACAACTTTACATTTTGACATTGTTAGTAATGAAATCTACCAATAACATATTAATTATTTATATATAAATATATATTAAAATCATGGAGTTACAAATTATATCCCCCATAAATTTAATTGTCATTCCTAATTATTATATTGTAAATCACAATTTTAGTATTTAAAAATATCAATTCTAAAAACTAATATCATTTAACGGGATAAAAAAACCATTACAACGGGAAACATGGTAAAATAATGGTTAGTTTAAAACACCATTATTGGGTTACAAGATTGTGATAACATTAAATGAAATTAAAATAATTGACATAAATGTGAAAATTAATTCCGTAGTACGAAAATAGAGTGATGTGTAATGATAATATAAATAAAAATATAAATAATCAATGGGATATGAATACCATCAATTCAAAAAAATGTTCAATATTTTTATTTCATGATTTTTTTTCTAGTAATGAATAATTACATTTAAATAATTAAATAATACATTAGAAAATATACTTTCTAAATCTCATTGTATTACATACTCATAAATCCATAATTGTTTTCTTCAATCTAATGAAAATTATATCTCATCACCTACTCTATGAAATGAATATTCAGGATGAATTTTATCTCCATAATACAATTAAATAGAATTTTATGAAATGAAAATACATTCCTTTTTTAGTAGTCATTTAATAAGAAAAAAATGTTTCTAAAAAATTATCCAATATGGAAGAATTATTATTTTATGAAATAATAAATTAATCTCTAAAAAATAACACCTAATGTTCAACATCAAACCTTTAAGTGGGTTTTAACTATAGGAATGCTAAAAAATTTCACTATCATGATTTAGAACTTAAAACAAATATTAATCATTTGATTATATATATATATATATATTACATATAAAATAAAATTTATCCACAAAGAACATAATGTTTAACCTAATGAAACAACCCATAGACATCAATACCATGATCATATAATCTTCTAAAACAAAATAATACATTATTATAATAAAATTAATCAACATAAAAAATAAATAGAAAAATGAATTCATCCAATATTATCTCTATACACACCAAAATATATATTCTATTAATATAAAAAGTTTGTAAACATCACCATGGAAAAAAACCACATTTAATGAAATTGACTTCTAATTCTAAGATCATTAATAATGTCATATTTAATAAATAATTATGTTATCTAAACCAATCATTATTATTTTCATATCAACCATATATTAAGGCGGATTGTTCCGTCAAACATGGTTTTTCAAAAAAAATAACCTTATTGATATATTAATTGTCTAGTTTATTTGTACCATTAAAAATATGATTCAAAATCCATAATAAAATGCTACTACAGAAAAATACTTAGAATATTTATGGTACATATTAACATAACATCACTAATTATAAAATTCTAAAACCTAATTATTCTTTCCCAAAACATAAATACACTAATAATTCTACTTCAAAACCAATAATTTTCATTAACATTCCAATTATTAAGATTTATCCCTTTTACTAGGAAATCATCATAAAAAATTCACATGGTTCCCACACATAATAAATTTATTTATAAATGGATATATTTGAGGAAAATAATATCCTCTATAATACACATAATTTATTATAAGTAATAACTATCTTTATTCAATTAATTTTGAAATATAAAAAGTATTTCATTTCCATTGAGAAATTTAATATGGGTAATCATCCAATATTATCATAATTTTTGAAGCCCAATAGTCATTATTCATAATTCTCCATCAAATAAATATCAATGAAACTCATTTTTTTATTATTTGGTGTATTAAAATACTCATCCAATTATAGATTATTAATTATATACTGAGATAGTTGGTTACACAGGTTTATATTATTGGAAATTCTATATCTTACAACATTCAGTCACACAGGTGGGCTATCACTGAATCATCCTTGATATTCAACATTAACATACATCTATATAGTTATAGCCGATGTATAAAAACAGAAAACATATTATGAAAAAATATATATTTTGAAAATCCATAAAATCAAGAAAAAATCAAACATATTATATCTATATCATGAAACCATCATTTAAATAAATTACACCCTATATATATACTTGGTTAACTATGATTACTCTCTATTAAAATACATTATAATGTTTTAGAATGAAAATTTGAAATAGTAAATGAATATTCCCTAGGATTGTCAAACCACTTTTATATTAAGTAAACATTTACAATGCACTAAAATGATTGTATAGGTATACTAATCCAACACTTTTCATGATTATTTCACCAATATGATTCAATGATAGAAAAAACAACTTAAATTATCCAATCATATATTTATTTCTTAGAAAAGGAAAAAAATAAACCATAGAAAAGCATTGAGACGATATCCTTTAATTTTTCATATCACATATATTTTCAACCAATGTTCACAAATTATAATATTTTAAAATTAATAAACACATCTCAAATACCAATGGATGCAACACAATATTTTCATATATAAATATATAATTATTCTAGATGAGTTTTTTTTATGTCTGACAACTTAATATTCTAAATACCTCTAAATGGTTTAGTGTTCATTTGGTCTGCATATATAAACAACTTATTGAGTTTAATAAATTCATAATAAAATAAAAAATTCATATCCCAATATACTATCCATTGACATTCCATACATAAAAATATGATTCTAACATGGAGAAATAAAACATAAGAATGGGTGACCTCTCAGTTGGGTTTAACATGGGACATATTAATAAATGACCACATGAATGAATAATATAAGAGTAAGGGTATGAGATAATAATCATAACATACAATGTTCATTCAAAATATTTTACTGATAATAAATATGAGTAATGGAAAAAATATATATTATATAAAGTCATCACATTTAATAATGCGTAATCTTCATTAAACAATCATGATCCATGAGTTTATATAATAATTATGAAATATATTTATCTTATTTTGTCACCATTTTAGGAATATATGCCATATTATATATCTAAGATCACAACTAAGAGAATAAAATCATTTTGGAAGTGGCATCCCAACATGGTTCCCATATCATAGAGAATCTAGAATCACTACTTGTCATCCTTATCATATGTGGTCAATTTTCACAATGAATATAATATTTCATAGTATATCATGCCTCTCCACCTACTTCTCAATGATTATTTATCTCATAAATACATTTTCAATAATTACCTTAGATGATATAATGATTTACCAATTTCATAAGAGGAATTTAAAAAAACTCACACATCACATAATGAAAAATATTCATATTGTTCCCCAAGATCATATATCCTTAATATATTCAATATATTATAACCTTTAAAGTAACAATGTTTTTTCAAAATTTTATCATTGAATAATATATGGAGCTGAATTAGTTTTCACATGTATTTCATCATATCAAAATTTACGCATGGGAATCAAATAGGGTTCATTGAATAGATAATAAATCATAATAATCATAATTTTTATAGATAAAATTAGTATAAGGTATCATAAGATTATTTTTCTATTAATGAATTAAATATTTCGATGCTGAAGAGAAACAATCCATTTCATTTAATAATATTTAAAAAAAATCATATAATATTAGAAAATATGTTTACGTTGAAAATAAAATTATGATTTTTATAAATATTTCTCAAATCAATTAATCATTATAATATTTTTAATATATATTAACGATGTATATAATAAAATAATTCCTTTCAAAGTTGTTTAATTATAATAATTTTTAAAAAATTGAATGATTAATTTTTAATCTATTGTAAATAATGGGAAATGTATAAAAAATAATCATTTTCAATAATAAAAATTAAATTTAAGGACATGAAGAAAACTATTTTTATGAGTATGTACATGGAAGAAAAAACTCATCGACTAAATAGGACATAGGGTTTGATTTTCAATAATTTTTTTTCTAATTTTATGTTACAATGAGAGTAAAATGTAAATATTAAATAAAAATTATGGTATTAAAAATATGAAAATAATATTTATATGGATTTATCGGATAAGTATAATACCATTTCCATCAAGGAAAATTTAATAAGTAATGATCCCAATTAAAATAAGGAAGAAACGTAATTCATATAAAACATTTGTAACTTTTTAATAATAATTCCCATTAAAAAGAAAAATTATTTAAAAAATAAATATCATAAATTTTTTCATATTCATGAAACAACATCTCAAATTGTATATATATATATTCCAAAACATTATATAGGTTCATAAAAATGTATATTCCCAAAAATCTACAATATTAGATGAGAAAGTCCTATAAATTTTTTATTATATGAGTAAAAATTAAATATAAAAGTGATTGATATATGGAATTTTAAATACCAATAATTTCATGATAATTATCCTAAAAGATATTACTCTAAAATATATTCACCACATAAAATAAAAAATTATTGAATATGGCATGTGTCTCAATGAAATAAATTTTGGAATAAAATCATTTTTCTAATAGTATTTTCATATTTTTTACATGTTTAAATACAATATATAATTAATAATTTTTTAATATCAATATAGTAAATAATTATTATATTTTATATCATACCATATATTATTTATTTTTAACATTATGTCATGCATTTGTTAACAATTCATTATTAAAATCAATATAATACATGATGACTACAATGTTTTTTAGTCATGTTTTAGTTCAATAGTCACACTACTTGTATTTTTATTGTAAATAAATTATATAATGAATATTAATAATTTCATAAATATAATATTTAAATATTATTACCATATTTATTCACATTCTTATATGGAGGTGATGAAATAATATGTAACTAACATCTTAGAGATGACATTTAGTCCGTATTCATGAGTGATGTTTGAAATTTTTGATAAAAAAATTAATGAAAAGTAAATAATAATTATCTAATATAGAAATATACTAAAATCATATAAATAATATAAAAGTATTTAATCCAACATTTCAACTATTAATGTGAAATGGTGATTAAAAATCAAACCCATCTCTTTTTGGATGTTGTTGTCCACATTTATGCATTTGTGTTAGTTTTATATCCCACTTGATGAAACATTCATGGATAATGATTTTTCAATATTCATTATAATATTATTTACATTAAAGGTAATGTTATAATTATTTTATGTTTTTTATTATTGATTTAGAATCATTATAAGAATAAATTAAATTTAATGTACTCTATTAAGAGTTACCCCACATTATTGAGAGATAAATTTATTCATATATTTTATGAATTTAAAGAATGTTCTTCTGTAAAGATAAAAAAAGATTCATAAAAATTGGTATGGAATATATATTTATAGTTGATAATATATTTTCTGATATAGAAAAGTTATTCAATGTGAATAATGTACAAGAGTACATTTTTTATATTTGAGGGAAGACACAAACAAAAAATTACATAATTTATAAAATAATACATATGTATATTTAAACACAATATTTTCAACAAGATCAAAGTAACCCCAAATTCAATGATAATATTTGATATGGTTTAAAACCTCAAATTAAAAAATTTAGATATTTTTAATATAATTCATTCTTTATCTACAAGTTAGGCCACATTAAACACATTTACATAGTCCCCCTAATATCCTTTATATGTTTCAATGATAAAAAAATATAAGAATAAAAATAACATGTGACTTATAATAAATGTTTTTTAAGAACTCTACATAAAAAAATCACTTGAATCTTCCAATACTATAATGAAACATAAATACATAAAATTAGATTAATTTTCAAAGCAATCTTATTTACCTTCACCAAAGTCGATCTCTGGATCATAAATAAAAAATAAACTATATAACTCAATAAACATAAAACTCATTATAAATTATACATTATATAGTATAAATTATATTTCTATATACATTTTATTGCCTTCCCCCATAATTTTAACACAGTTTTAGATGTTATACAACCATCAAGGTGGAAAATCATTACCGATGTTTCAATTCAGAATGGAAATATATTAGGTTGAATAAATAAAATTATAAAAAAACTATTCATAAGAAATTAGATACCGATATTTTATGATTTATTTATATAATTGGAAAAAATTTATTTTCAAATTAATCTACAAAATATAGGAAAATATATTTTAGGAAAATGGTTTTTTAATATAAAAAATTGTTTTCTCTTATATCCAAGAAAGTATAACCCATAAAATGTCTTTTTAAAAATTTTACTGACTATATAATCATTAAACTAAATTTTCATGATTAATAGTTAGTGATATATTAAATTAATTATGTTAAAAATATATTTCAGACAAAAAATAGTATCTACAAAAATGAATTTTTATGGCCTTAAAAGAACCTATATCAAAATCAAGTATAACAATGATTCTGATGGTATTATATAAATTATTTATAATTTTATAAAATATTTGTTACATTAATATCTATTAAAAACGAATTTCATATTTTAAAATTAACTTTTTTAATTAATATAAACGTAATTATTGGTAAACATGGTATTTATCACTATTCTTTAAAATAAATTATGAAAAAAAATATAAATTTCATCATTATGTAATGTTTATTATCCGCATTCAAATAAAAATTTTATTTTATAAAATAATATTTCATAATGTTGTAATTGATAATCATAATTCCAATTCACAAAATGAAATGAAACGGGTTTAATGAAAAATAATTATAATGCATAAAATTACTACACTAAAAATATAGTTCTTATTTACTATAATGTAATTGGAACAATTTTATACATTAATGAAATTTTAAATATGTTTCAAAAGTTTACTTCTCAAATGCCTTCCCTCTAATTCAATGGATTGATTATTACGATCAAAATTGTAAAAAATAATATTTTAATATGGTATTAGTATTCACTTAATATTTTGTGTTTCCAGTTGAAATAGTTGGAAAACAT
This sequence comes from Viscum album, assembly GCA_963277665.1. Lineage (NCBI taxonomy): Eukaryota > Viridiplantae > Streptophyta > Magnoliopsida > Santalales > Viscaceae > Viscum > Viscum album. The sequence goes on from OY728146.1 coordinate 395,077,690, forward strand.
ATAAAATATATTTATACTAAAATATATTATGAAATAAATATTCTTAATTTTATTTTATCTTATTTATCTAGAAATTTTTTTCCATTATTTTTGTTTATGTGTTGGATAAATCCTTATTTAACATCTGTAAGGGAATATTATGGTTCTTATATTCATTATTCCACATCCACTTAATACTCTACAAGTGAATGAAAAAATGGAAATGAACAAATAATGTAATAATTTGAGAAATCATATTGATGTTAATAATCAAAAAATTATTACTAAAATCTCATCAATTTAAATAAAATTTACTCATATATTTCTCCTTGCATTTCTCATTTTTTTACAACACCCATTGAATAGGAGTTGTGATGTTGTGGCATGAAGTCCAGAAGTATGTCACTACACTATAATGATTCCTATCATAAAAAATAAAAATATGTGATTTTTATCATTTTATTTTGATCAATTATGACATAAAAATAAATTTTTTATTTAACTTAGAATAATAAAATGTGAATTATATGAGTTACAGTTATGGTCAAATCATTATTTTGATTCAATATTTTGTTAACTCTCCAAAATTAAATTATTTATGGAAGTATTATAAAATGGATTGGGTTTGTAAAGGTAAATACGCACATTTTTAGATATGGAGATCATATTTGCAATATTTATATACATAATACATGTCTTGAAATCACCATTATAATATTTATTTTTCAACATAATGAAAACCTTTATATTTTTTAATTTTAGTAAAATCAATGAATTTAATGTTAAAAGAAAATGAATATCGAGATATGATACATGTAACAGCCCTATATATTTTTTTATGTTTATATTCATATAAATTTTATGTGATTAATTTTCTATATAACATGATACACTAAGCCTTTATTGATCTATGGTATACAATAAAGATATACTCTATTCAATTTGTGCACTATAACATAATTGTTAATATTGGAGGTATGAATGAGACAAAATAAATGTTTACCACATTTTTATTCATTTTATTATTATTCATATCAAATATATATTATGTAAAAATTGTGAGATTATTGTATAGAATATGATTTTTCGTTGAATAGTTACAATAAAAAAATTTCAATTGTTGTTACATTTATGATAAAGGGGTTGGTGAAATAGGAATGATGAGTAGGAAGTGATCTAGTGATGATATAAATGGGGTCTTTAGGCCATCTAATATAAGGTATACAATAAATGTAATGGGATTCAATCCCAATGGATATTTAGCCCAAAAAATGTAAATGTAATAATGCAGCTAATAGGGTGGGTTATCCCTTGGGGAGGACTATGAGCTTCTTTTCCTGTATGGGTATGTTTGTGTGTTTGATTATAGTAGGACACTCAAGAAGCTTATATATTATTTTTAAAATATAATTTTATACACGTGAAATAATTTAAATTTTAACCTTACAATTGAAAAGGATATTATATTGGAGTTAAATAATGTTTTATTAAAAAATATTTAAAATTTTTGAAACAGAGATTGAATTTTGTGAATATCAGAGATATTATCAATCAATTCAAAATTATTTTTGGTTCTATGAAATTAATATAATGGTGTGATATTTTCATTCTTTAATTAATACAATCTTCTATACTCATCATTGATTCCATTTCTAACAAAAAAATATTAAAACAACATAATATTTATTTTGAAGGTGAAATCAATTTTATTATTCAATTATGAATTTTCTTGAAAACACAATTTCATGCATTTCGTTTTCCTTTATTAATAGTAATATTTTCATCAACACATAAATATAATATTAAAAAATTTATTAGATATTTGTAATATTAAATTTTATAATTGTTTAGAAGGTGACTTTTATATTTGGTCACACAAATTTGATTTTAAGGGGAAATGTTAATTTATCATGTTTATGGTTAAAATTATTTTAATGTGGATAAAATATAAGATAATATTTAAAATGAATTAAAAACCATTATAATGGTTTTTGGTTGATTTTATTTATACATATTAAAATTGTTTCTAGGAAATTGGGGATCTAGAGTGTCAAATAAATTTATTAAGAAATATATATTCATTAATATATTAGGTAATCTCATGAATGTCTTCTCCCTCACATATAAAAGGGACCCACATGTCCTCCCTTATTCATAACTTTTATCACTATAAATTAACAAATAGCTTGATTAATACCTTACAAGATTAACACCCCACATCATAGTGATTTCTATCTATCTAAAAATACTAACCATTTATGTCTTAAGGTGTAATCTAGTGAAGGTTCAACAATGATTCTGTATTATTATTTATAGAGTATGTTAATTATAAATTATTAATTTATAACCTAAATGCATGTGGTATTCTATATAAATGATGTTTTTATTTATCATAAATTTAAATAATTAGTTTTCTGATGATTTAATAATCATTATCCTCCTATATTTAGTCACATAGTAAAATTAAACAGTTTTCTTAATTAAGTGCAGACTACCATCACCATTAAGGGATGTGTTTTTGTTCATCACCACATTAAATAGATGCTTATTGTGATTGATTTAATGTATATATATATATTATTTGTTATTTTGTTATTTTTTTAAATTTTAATAATTTTTTTCTTTTATTTTTTATGTTTCATATAAAATTTATTACATGTTTCATGTCTATGTACGAACTATATATACCATATTAATGTAAAAACTTTATCATATAAATGATATATTATTAGTTATAAAATTATATATATTTACTAAATATTATATTAATTTATTTATTATAAATTTAAATATGATTATACCTAGGTGTAATTACAATGATAGTGACTTTTTATGTGAAACAAGTAGGAAAAATGGATATCTTATCAACCCAAATAGTGATTTTAATGAATAATTTTAAATTTAGGGATCATAATAAGCTATAATAAACTGATATATTGGGTGAATTGTATGATAATTATTATATAATATATTTTTAGTTTATATATTTATATATTATACAGATAGCTCAAACATTTAAGAAGAATTATGAGACCAAAGAAAGGGGTTTATGTTACAATATCTATTTTCCGGGATTATCAATGGAAATTTTATATTGAGGGAAACTGTAACACCCGAGACTTTTATGAGAAATATTTTTTTTATGTTATAAAAATAATCAAAGGAATCTTTCACTACACACAAAACTATCTTGGCTTTCTTTACATGAAACTGCAACCTTCCTCGATAGCTTTCGTCGTACGTAATACCGAGTTTCACTAAACAACTATATGCTATTAAAATATTATTAAAACTAGTCATTATGAATAGTAATAACCACTTTTTGAAATATTGTAAATTTTATTTTTCAAAATGTAATTCATTTTTGGAATCTGAATATCGAAATTAGATTAGGGTGAAATTTTGGTACTTTTCGGATAACTTTCATATTCTGATGAATAGTGAAAATTATTAAATTTTAATTAAAAACAAAGTTTTTAATAGAAAAAATTAATAGTGATAAATTATTAATTTGAGTGGTTTTAAAGTATATTTAGAATATATTTTTACAATTTAATACAATGTTGTTCATTTGATGTAATTTCGCATTTAAACCAGACATAAACAAGTGTCAATCTTTTGATAGTTATTATCTCTTAAAAACAAGGTATTTGTCTTGACGATGGGAATTAGTTTTTAAATTAGTTAATGTAACTGATATATATTTAATTTGGTAAAATAAACATAATTTTTGAATTCATAATATCAAATATAACTTAGGCCTAATTTTTTGTATTTTTCTGGAAACTTTCATTTTTTGATGAATAGTGAAACCACTATGTGGTAGTTAAAAAAACTGAATTTTTTCATAAAACTTAATTTTACCGCTTCTATAATTGGAATTTCAAAAATCCAAGAGACACAGTTGATGTCAGTAAGTAAAATGTGGTTCAATGAGATGAAAATAATTTTTGGTGAATAATAACCATTTACTTTTATTTACCACGGTTAAAAGTAAATAGGGTAGTTAAGGGTAAAAATGATATTATTATTACCCTAACACATGTCATAATTCTATTGGATAAATTTAATTCTACCAGAATCAACCTTGGGAATAAAATATGACCATTTATGCCCACTTGGATTAGATTAGGACATTAATTATCAATTTATTTAAAGAAGGGTTAAAATAGTTAAAATCAAAGTTTAATAACTAAAGCATTTTTAATATAGGGTTATACAAAAGATAAATTCGACTATAAATATTCATTAGAAATATAATAATATTTCCTACATAATGGTATTTTATTTATAATTTTTAGACTTTAAATAATTTAATTTATTTATGACACAATGATGATGAAGTAATTATCTTATTAATAAAATATTGACTTAATTGATGTTATTAATACCCAAATAAATGTAATTTGAAACTTTTTATGAATAAAAATAATTTTATATGTTAATAGGACATGTTATTATTGATTTAATTAACTTTTTTAGAACTAATAATTCTGTTATGATTTTCAGAAAAATCAATTACCAAACAGTGTCAAAATTGACATAAAATAGTTTTTAAAATTAATATTATATTATTAATTGTTATTTTATACCTAAAAATAAATGTTTTGGCCAAATGAATTATATAGGATTATATATATTAATAATATACAACTTGGGGTTCTTTTGTCTTGATATAGTATGTTTATCAACCTTATAGTGTAAGAAAACAATAAGACACGGTAAATGTTAAATTATCTAACATAAAGTTAAATCTAAATGATAATGTTAAAATTGATACCTAAACTTGTCTAAATTCTATTGGATGAGTGGATGTAGACCTATACCCAGCTTTAATTAAAAATAAATAAATTTGGATCTATTAAAACCCGAATATGACTTTATAATAAAATAATATTTTTAGTTATTCTAAAGGTTCCCCTCTCCTCCCTTATAAAAGGGCACCTCCTCCCTCTTTTCCTCACACCACGTAGAGCCTTCATGATCAGCCAACCCCTGAAAATATCTCCTCTACACTTCCCTAGAAACATCCTAGAGGTCATGGTCTTCTTCAAAGACCAATTTTAGTGCCCTAAGAGGAGGTCTCAAAGAGGCGCTTCAAAGAAGAGGTAATGCACGTTACCGATTCTTTCATCTTTGTTTCTTCTTCCACTTCTTCCTCTTTAGGTGTTTCATTATTAATTAATAACATAAATATCACTCATATAATTCTATGTTATTATAATTATGAAACAACCCTATTTCCCCATCTCTCCATCCTATGCAAAATGATATCACCACGCATGCGTACGTACGGAATACCGTCTCCACGTCGTGGTGTAATCTGTTTTCCACCACCACCTTACATGGATGGGTATAATGGTGTAAAGAATAACTATATATGATTATTTTAATGTGATATTGATTCAGAAATAGTATATATAAACTCCAATACTATTCCACTATCATGGGAATGCTATCATCACTCGTGCGTACGTTTGGAATACCATCTCCACGATGTGATGTGACTCGTTATACATGATCTTCATTGCATAATGATTATATAAATGAATTGAGTGAATGAATTTGATATTTATTACACTAATACCATTATGTAAATGAGGTATTTATAACCTAAAAATAAAAATAATAATTTATTCGACAAAACGCGCATAAGAACAAAAAGTAATAAACAACCGAATAACAAGTAGTAAGGAAATATTACTAATAAGAAGCTAATAATATGACCATATATGATATCATAAAAATATGTATGATTATGGAATAAGTCAATAACATTATTTAAATAATTATACAGGAGGTTCAGACACTTTTGAAGCAAATCGAACCTAAGGTAAGGGAAAATCTCACAATCTCATTTTTATCTGAGATTTTTTATACTTTGGTATTTACTTGGGTGTATTTTATCATCCACATCCATGTTCCCTCAATATGTAATATTTTTTCCATCCACAGAAAATTTTTTAAATCCAATTTTACCCTTCAGTGAATTTTTAGTAAAGGATATGAACGGAATCTTTTTTTATTTTTCGTATGAGGTACTTTTTAACTTTTCTGACAAAAGTACTAGGAGAATGTTTTTTTAACTTATCTGGCATGAGTGGATTTTTTAAAAAAATATTTCCAATAAGATTCATTTACAAGTTTTCATGTTTATTTTTAATAAACTTCTTTTAGTTTAAAATTCTATGACATGTTAAGAAAGGAAAAATGTTTTTGATGTAGAAAGGATATTTTCCTCAAGAATGGAGTTCATGTGTTTTATCAAAATTATTTTCCATCTAAGATAATATGGGGTACTATTTCTATCTTTATTATTACATTGATTTGATTATGTTGTGATGGAATTATTTTTATGAATTCATTTATCTTATATGAATTGTTTTATGATGTCACGATGTTTAAGAATCCCATTTTTATTACATGGGTTATGTAATGATGTATGATTTATGATTTTGTGGCACACATAAGAATGGTATCATTATGAGATGGGTGGGACCTATATCTCCCTCCAATGCATTGGGAAAAGATTTTATATCTCATGAGATAGACATGGCTGGAACGGCAGGTTAAATCGGTTCAGTGAAACATTACTGAAACGAGGAGTGAACTCGGTTTAGAAATGGACTTTGTCCACTAAGATAGTCTTGGCAATGATTCTTGACTACTAAGAAATGATTCTATATTATTATGTGTGTATGGAATAAATTTTCATGTTTTATTTTATGATTATTAGGATTAAATTTCACTACCATGATTTATCCCATGTTATGAAATTATGATCTATTTTGCATGGTAAGATTTCCAAAATGTTATGTTTTATTTTTGATGTGATAGATATTTCTTTTTTTTTCCTTAATAAGCATTTGAGCTCACTCTTTTTTGTTTTTTCTTTCCCCGGGTCAGGAAGAAGGTTATTAAGTAAGATATACCAAAAGGGACTATTTATATGATAAAATAAATGGGAGACAATGTAGATGCTTTATGAACCAGTTGTTTATGTTTCCCAGCTTCTAAAGACACTATACCTATACGGTCCATTCATGGTTTTGTTATATGTTGTAATAAGTATGTTTCAATTTTGATGTAATAACAATGTATGTAAAGTATGGGTCATTATAGTTGGTATCGGAGGAAATGTATAGTCAACCTTTGGAAACTAGGATGTGAAGGCCTTAGTAAGAACCCTAAGGATAATTCTAAGCATAGAACAAAATCTTAGTGTTTTAGAGATGACCATGAATAACCTAGGATAAGACCTTAAGTGTGAAATTTTATTCTTGATAATGTGGTTTTCCTATTAAAATTAGTGTTGCTCACACTATTATTCATGGTTTTAGTCAATGGATGGAACCCGAAGGAACCGTGTTAATGCGGAATGCAACAGGCAATGGAATGATTGTCCCCCTGAACAACCAAACGTTATAGGAGCTGGAATGAAAAATCTAGTAGCCATGCTCAAACAACTTTCTCAAGCTATTAATTATGAAGGACTTATAAATGAGCAAAGGTAAAAGAAACATTCTGTTGAATCCTTCATGAGGCAGCATATACCTTCTTTCAGCTGGTCTACTGATCCATTAGTTGTTGAAAAATGGATTAATATTACTAAAAAGTTATTTTCAGTTCTTCAATGTTCTGAACATGATAAAGTCATCCTAGTCGTGTATCGTTTGGAAGGAGATGCTGATCAACGGTGGAATATTATTAAGAATACAAGGCAAAGGGATGAAATTGAGTATATGGAATGGGACGAGTTCATGAACTTATTTTTCAATATTTAAATCCCTCGTATTCTCCAAACAAATATGGAGAATGAGTTTCTTGAACTGAAGCAAAATGATGATGAATCTGTTTGTACTATTGAAGCAAATTTTACAAGACTTGCATAGTACGCTTCTGGTATTGTTATCCAACCTGAGAGTAAGATCGATTGATTCTTTATTGACTTAAAACAAAGTCTTCGAAGGGCCCTAGCCATAAGGTACTTCAATAGCTATGAGGAAATCGTTCGATGTGCTATCAAAGTTGATATGGTGATTGGAGTAACCCATTAGTCATATGGGTTTGATAAGAAGAGGAAAACGGAATTCAAAGGAAAATCTAAAGAGAACACTGAAAATAAGATGAGATTTCCCTTATTCTCAAAGTGTAGAAAGAAACATGGAGGGAGTTTCCTTAAAGGGACAAGTAAATGTTTCAAATGTGGAAAGGAAGGTCATCGGGCATTTGAATGCCCAAATGATGGGAAGAAGATGTCTAATGATGCAAACAAATGAAGGGAAACTCAAAATGAACCTACTATACTTCAATGTTTCAAATTCAAGGAGATGGGTAATTATGCCAATAAATGCCCTAATCCAGGGGTTGTTGATGATGATCAACATCAACAAAATCTTAAGGAAAAAGACAATGTAATGTCACATGCAATTTCTACCAGTGATGTGGAGTACGATAACGTTGTGGTGAAAGGTACACTTGCCATCCACTCTAAAGTAGAAAATATTTTATTTTATTCTAGATCCACCAACTCTTTTATTTCTGAATATGTTTCTAAGGGTATCACCGTATTACCTCAACAAATTGATGTTGAGTTAGCTGTGACAACACCTAATGGCACAAAAGTCGCATCCAATGTTTATAATTCTTCCCGATTGAAGTTTATTGGAAAGTGATTCCTGAAAATCTTGTGATCCTTACTATAGTGGAATTTGATGTGATTCTTGGCATGGATTGGCTTTATTTATATGGAGCTCATATCAATTTCCAAAGAAGGGAAGTCACATTTCATATTCCAGATCAATCTATGATCGTCTATCGATGCAAGGATGAACATAACCTTCCAGTGGAAATTTCTTCCATCTTATGGGTCTTGATTCGACTGAATGAAGGTTATGTATCTCAAATGGTTGGTCAGAAACTCACGATTAATTATACTCCCATTGTACGGGAGTTTTATGATGTCTTTCTGGAGGAATTTTCGGGTCTTCCACTAAATCATGAAGTTGAGTTTTCAATAGAACTCGTACCATGTGCCTTTCCTATTTCAAAGACACATTATAGAATCGCCCCAATTGAGTTGCATGAATTGGAGAAGCAATTCCAAGAGAATCTTGATAAGGTATTCATACACACTAGTGAGTCACCTTGGGGATCACCTGTTCTATTTGTTAAGAAGAATGATAGATCAATGAGACTCTGCATTGATTATCGAGAACTTAAAAAGATCACTATCAAGAAAAAATATCCTCTCCTACACATTGATGACTTATTTGACCAACTACGCAGAGCTCAATACTTTTACAAGATTGATCTTCATTTAGGGTATCATTAATTAAGGGTCAAAAGGGTGGATATACCAAATATGGATTTCTGTACAAGGTATGGAAACTATGAATTTATAGTGATTCCATTTGGTCTTACTAATTCCCATGCTATCTTCATGGATCTGATGAATAGATTATTTAGAGACTATCTTGATCAATTTTTGGTAGTCTTTATAGAAGATATTCTTTTCTATTCAAAGAGCAAAGAAGATCATGAAGATCACTTGAGAATTATATTGAAGACACTAAGAAAGGAGAAGCTTTATGCCAATTTTACCAAGTGTGAATCTTGGATTCAAAAAGTTGCATTTTTGGGTCACATAATCTCAAAAGAGGGGATATTTGTGGATCCAGCAAAAACAGAGGTTATCGAAAATGGTTGAGACCAACAATACTAACTGAGATCTAATGTTTTCATGGTTTGGCTGGATATTTTCGACGTTTTGTGAATTATTTTTCACGATTATCTAATCCACTCACCAGGTTGACTTGGAAAGGAGTTTATGTTTTTTTGCATGGAGGAATGTGACGAGAATTTCAAGGAGTTGAAAAGAAGGTTATCCAGTGCACCTGTGCTCACACTGCCTTGTAGTGGAGAAAGGTTTGTCATCTATAGTGATGCATCCAAGAAGGGGCTGGGGGGTGTTCATATGAAAAATGATATAGTGATAGCTTATGCCTCACGACAGTTGAAAATCCATGAGGAAAATTACCCAACACATGATTTGATGTTAGCTACGGTAATATTTGCATTAATGCTTTGGAGGCATTATCTTTATGGAGAATGGTGTGACATTTATACTGATCATAAAAGTTTAAAGTATATTTTTCACACAAAAGGAGCTGAATATGCACCAAAGAAGATGGTTATAGCTGATTAAGGATTACGACTGCTCAATTCATTACCACCCTGGGAAAACAAACAAGGTGGAAGATGCATTAAGTCGACAAGACCATGCCAGTTTATCCATGATGAGGATCACAAAAGATCCAATATTTATGGATTTACAAAGGATGGATCTTGGAATTATAATGGAATGGGGAAAATCATATCTTTCTCAAATAAATGTTCAACCATCTATACATGTGACAATTAAAGAGGCACAAAAAGAAGATGTAGAGTTACAAAATAAGGTGAGAAATATTCCTGAATTCAACCTTGATTGTAATGGGATAATAATGTTCAGGAATCGGGTTTGTGATCCTCCTATCCCTGAATTAAAGAAGGAGATGCTGGATGAGGCTCATATTTCTTCATTCTTTATTCATCCTGGAAGCACGAAGATGTATAGGGACCTGAAATAGTACTTCTTTTGGGATGGCATGAAAAGATATGTTGCTGAATATGTATCTCGATGCTTGGTTTGTCAGCAAGTTAAAGTTGAGAGATAGAAGTCTAAGGGGATGTTACAACCATTACCCATACCTGAATGGAAATGGGAAAACATCACTATGGACTTTGTCACAGGACTTAATAAAACATCCAAAGGCAATAATGCTATCTGGGTCATAGTTGATCGTCTTACAAAGTCTGCAAACTTCATTGCTATTAGAGAGGATTTCTCTCTGGATCGGCTTGCCAGCATATATGTAAAAGAAGTGGTAAGATTTCATGGAGTACCACTTTATATTATATCTGATCGGAATCCGTGATTTACCTCAATGTTCTGGAGAAGTCTTCGGCATACTCTGGATACAGAGCTGAGTTTCATCACTGCTTATCATCCTCAAACAGACGGTCGGTCTGAGAGAACAATTAAAACTATAGAAGATATGTTGAGAGCTTTCTCTATGGATTTCATAGGTGATTGGGATCAACACCTGCCTTTGGTGTAGTTTTCATATAATAATAGCTTTCACTCCAGTATTCAGATGTCTCTTTATGAAGCTCTCTATGGAATGAAATGCAAGACTCCAACATGCTTGGATGAAGTTGGGGAAAGAAAGCTATTAGGACCTGATATTGTTGATGAGATGGCAAAAAATGTCCGATCTATTCAACAACACATAAGAGCAGCTCAGAGTCGACAGAAAATTTATGCCGACAACCAATGAAATTACCTAGAGTATGAAGTGGGTGATATAGTGTTCTTACGAATATCTCCCTGGAAGAGGGGCATGAGATTTGGAAAGAAGGGGAAGTTGAGCCCTAGATATATCAGTCCTTTCGAAATACTGGATCTTGTTGGAATGGTAGATTACTGATTAGTGCTTCCACCAAATCTCTCTCATGTTCACGATGTGTTCCATGTATATCTCTTGAGAAAGTACATACCTGATCCTTCACATGTACTCAGCTTAGAAGTTGTACCACTAGAGCAAGATCTTTCTTATGAAGAACAGCCGATAGAGATTCTAGATCGTAGTGAAAAAGTCCTATGGAACAAGACCACTCGCTTGGTGAAAGTTTTATGGAGGAACCACCAATTATAATAAGCTACATGGGAGCTTGTGGATTTGATGAGGGAGAGGTATCCTCATCTTTTTGTTACAAAGTGACGAATTTTGTGGGCAATTTCATTTTAAGGGGGTAGAATGTAACACCCGAGACTTTTATGAGAAATATTTTGTTTTTATGTTATATAAATCATCAAAATAATCTTTCACTACACAAAACACTATCTTGGCATTCTTTACACACAACCGCGACCTTCCTCGATTTTTGCGTCGTACACAATACCGAGTTTCACTAAACAACGATATGCTATTAAAATATTATTAAAACTATCCGTTATGAATAGTAATAACCACTTTTTGAAAATTTGTAAATTTTATTTTTCAAAATGGACTTCATTTTTGGATTCTGAATATTGAAATTAACTTAGGGTGAAATTTTGGTACTTTTCGGATAACTTTCATATTCTGATTAATAGTGAAAATTATTAAATTTTAATTAAAAACAACATTTTTATTCGAAATAATTAATAGTGATAAATTGTTAATATGAGTGGTTTTAGAGTATATTTAAAATATATTTTTACAATTTAATACAATGTTTTTCATTAGATGTAATTTCACATTTAAACAAGACATAAACAAGTGTCAATCTTTTGATAGTTATTATCTCTTAAAAACACGTTGTTTGTCGTAACGACGAGAATTAATTTTTAAATTAGTTAATGTAAATGATATGTTTTGAATTTTCTAAATTAAACATTATTTTTGAATTCATAATATCAAATATATCTTAGGCCTAGTTTTTTGGTTTTTTTCTGGAAACATTCATTTTTTGATGAATAGTGAAACCACGAAGTGGTAGTTAAAAAAAATTGAATTTTTTCATAAAAATTAACTTTACCGCTTTTGTGAGTGGAATTTCAAAAATCTGAGAGACACAGTTGATGTCTATAAGTAAAATTTGGTTCAATGAGATGAAAATAATTTTTGGTGAATAGATACTTTTTACTTTCTTTTACCACGGTTAAAAGTAAATAGGGTAGTTAAGGGTAAAAATGATATTATTATTAACCTAACACATGTCCTAATTCTATTTTATAAGTGTAATTCGACCAAAAACAACCTTAGTAATAAAATATGACCATTGAGGCCCACTTGGATTAGATTAGGACATTTATTATCAATTTATTTATAGAAGGGTTAAAAGATTTAAAATCAAAGTTTAATAACTAAAGTATTTTAATATAGGGTTATACAAAATATAAATTCGACTATAAATATTCATTAGAAAGATAAACCAATTTCCTACATAATAGGATTTTATTTATAATTTTTTGTCTTTATATAATTTAATTTATTTATGAAACAATTATGATGCAGTAATTATCTTATTGATGAAATATTGACATAATTGATGTTATAAATACCCAAGTAAATGTAATTTGAGACTTTTTATGAATTACAATAATTTAGTATGTTAATATGACATGTTAGTATTGATTTATGTAACTTTTTTTTGAACTAATTATTCTGTTATGATATTCACAAAAATCAATTACCAAATAGTGTCAAAATTGACATAAAATAGTTTTTAAAACAAATATTATATTATTAATTGTTATTTTATTCATAAAAATATAAGGTTCATCCAAATGACTTAGATAAAGTTATATATATTAATAATGAACAACTTGGGGTTCTTTTGTCTTGATATAGTATGTTTGTCCACAATATAGTGTAAGAAAACAAGAAGACACGGTAAAATTTAAATTATCTAACTTAAAGTTAAATCTATATGATAAGGTTAAAATTGATACCTAAACATGTATATATTCTATTTTATGAGAGTATTTTGACCTATCCCCACATTTTATTTGAAAAATAATCAATTTGGAGCTATTAATAACCGAATATGACTTTATAATAAAATAACATTTTTAGTTATTCCAAAGTTTCCCATCTCCTCCCTTATAAAAGGGCACCTCCTCCCTCTCTTCCTCACACCACATTGAGCCTTCAAGCTCGGTCAACCCCTGCCAATATCTCCTCTACAATTCCCTATAAACATCCTAGAGGTCCTGGTCTTCTTCAAATACCAATTTTAGTGCCCTAAGAGGATGTCTCAAAGAGGTGCTTCAAAGAATAGGTAATGCCCGTTACCGATTCTTTCATCTTTATTATTTCTTCCACTTCTTCTTCTTTAGTTGTTTCATTATGAAGTAATAACATCATTATCACTCATATAATGATATGTTATTATAATTATGACACAACCCTCTTTCACTATCTATTTATCCTATGGAAAACGAAATCACCACGCGTGCGTACGTACGGAATACCATCTCCACGCCGTGGTGTAATCTGTTTTCCACCACCACCTTACTTGGATGGGTATAATGGTGCAAAGAATAAATATATATGATTATTGTAAAGAGATATTGATTCTGAAATAGTATACATACACTCCAATACAATTCCATGATCATGGGAATGATATCATCGCTCATGCGTACGTATGGAATACCGTCTCCACGATGTGATGTGACTCGTTATACATGATATTCATTGAATAATGATTATATAAATTAATTGAGTGAATTAATATTATATATATTACACTAATACTATTCTGGAAATGAGGTATCTATAACCTAAAAAGAAAAATAAGAATTTATTTTACAAAACGCGCATAAGAACAAGAAGTAATAAACACCCGAATAACAAGTAGTAATGAAATATTACTAATAAGAAGCTAATAATATGACCATATATGATATCATAAAAATATTTATGATTCAGGAATAAGTCAATAACATTATTTAAATCATTATACAGGAGTTTCAGACACTTATGAAGCAAATCGGACCTAAGGTAAGGGAAAATATTACAATCTCATTTTTATCTGAGATTGTTTATACTTTGGTATTTACTAGGGTGTATTTTATCATCCACATCCATGTTCCCTCAATATGTAATATTGTTTCCATCCACCTAAAATTGTTTAAATCCAATTTTACCCTTTGTGAGTTTTTAATAAAGGATTTGAACAGAATCTTTTGTCGTTTTTCGTATGAGGTACTTTTTGACTTTTCTGATAAAAGTATGAGAAGAATGTTATATTAAATTATACGGCATGAATGGATTTTAAAAACATTATTTCCAAGATTATTAATTTACAAGTTTTCATTTTTATTTTTAAACAACTTCTTTTAGTTTAAAATTGTATGACATGTTAATTATGGAAAAATATTTTTGAAGTAGAAAGGATATTTTCCTCAAGAATGGACTTCAAGTTTTTTATCAAAATTATATTACATCTAAGATAATATAGGGTTATGTTTTTATCCCTATTATAAATTGATTTTATTATGTTGTGATGGAATTATTTTAATGAATTCACTTATCTTATATGAATTGATTTATGATGTCACAGTGTTTAAGAATCCCATTATTATTACATTGTTTATGCAATGATGTATAATTTATGTTTTTGTGGCACAAATAATAATGGTATCATTATGAGATGGGTGGGACCTATATCCCCCTCCAATGAATTGGGTAATGATTTTATATCTCATGAGATAGACATGGCCGGAACGGAAGGTTAAGCCGGTTCAGTGAAACATGACTGAAACGAGGAGTGAACTCGGTTTAGAAATGGACTTTGTCCACTATTGATGTCTTGGCAATGAGTCTTCACTACTAAGAAATGATTATCTATTATTATGTGTTTATTCCACAAAGTTTCATGTTTTATGTTATGATTATTGGGATTACATTTCACTACCATGATTTATCCCATGTTATGAAATTATGATCTCTTTTGTATGGTAAAATTTCCAAAATGTTATGTTTTTATTTTGATGTGATAGATATTTATTTTATTTACCCTTACTGAGCATTTGAGCTCACCCTTTTATATGTTTTCTTTCCCCTGGTCAGGAAGAAGGTTATTAAGTAATATATTCCAAAAGGGACTATAGATATGATGAAATAAATGGGAGACAGTGTAGACGCTTTATGAACCAGTTGTTTATGTTTCCCAGTTTCTAAAGACACTATACTTATACGGTCCTTTCATGGTTTTGTTATATGTTGTAATAGGTATGATTCAATTTTGAAGTAATAACAATATATGTAAAGTATGGGTCGTTATAGAAACTATATATATTTTATTTTAAAACTCATATATTTTATTCAATAATGGTTATCTTATAAAATATTTTTAATTATGTCAATTTTAATCTTAATTGTATTAAATGATCTCGAACCATTTTATAAATGTAAAATCATCCTTATTTCCACTTTGCCTAGAAAAATATTTCTTCCAAATCAATACTCTTAAAAATTAATTTATGAATGTTATTAAATGGATGTGATATGTTTTAAAAGTTTATATTTAACTACCTTTACATTATATGCATATAAATAGAATGAAATAATTTTACATAATTTATTTTTGGAAAAGTAAGTTTTTTTACTTTTTAAAATGATTTGAATGTAATGTATTACTTTAAAAAAATATGTTATGAATATATTTCAACATCATAATCACCATTATTTTATTTTAATAATCCATTTAAATATTATTTTTTAGTGATATTTATTTTCACTATTAATTTATTTTTTTCCCAAATGATACTAAATGAAAATGGGATAACCTCAATTTTTCTAATAATAATTAAAATTGCATTTTATTTAATTTTACTCTATGATAGAAACCATTATGTATTTTTAGAAATCACCATATATTGGGTCCTATAATACAATACACATTCATTATAGCGATGAATTCTGATTTTTATGTCTTAAAAATGACACTATGAAACAAATTTCATTCCCATGAATTAATTATGTTACATTGAAACAATTATTAAACCCATTTTTGTTAAAAAATATTTTAATTATTTATTGATTAAATGTTTCTAAATGCCATTTTCCTTCCATATTATATGATATTATAATGATGGTAATGTTTTATTATCATACGGTTATCATATTAAAGGTTTAATTTATTTGACATTTGGGCATTATATTTTGTTTTCCCCCAATGTTTTTGGTAATGACCTAGAATTTCATAACATTATATGTGTTGATGATCTAATAAAACTAATAATAGATGATGTGATCAATTAAATGATGTTTTTCATTATATTATTTTTTAAAATACTGTGTATAAATTATCATTTTGGGATGTTATGAAAAATGATATTTTTGGGGGTGAACCAGAAAAAAGGATGTGATTGTTGATGTTATTACTTCGAAGTAATATTTGTTTTTATAATTTTGATATTCCATCATGGATCATGAATGTTTAATAATGATTACAAAAACTTATAACACTCAGTTTGAATGATAAGAAAATTCTTCAAATCATGAAATACGATCTTCGATTGGATAAGGAAGGTTACTCTATGTTATTATGTCATTATCAGCGACTATGTATATGTTATTCTAAACTATGCTCATTTATTTATATGTCCATTACATTCCCTTACTATAAATTTCCAATAACCCATTATTTTTATTCTTTTCACTATGTTATAATGAATGGTATTATGATGGTTTTTTATTTTTATTGTATAATGTGATAAGATCATTGTGGACTATGTTGTTGATGTTTTAGGAAATAAAAGGATTATGTATCTACTCTCTAATTAAATTGTACCTTTACAGTCTATAGACATGAATAATTTTAAAATGTAGTGGAAACTTATTAAAAAAGTTTCAATATTGATCTATAATATTCTTATGACCTGTATAATTGTATTACAACATGGTTTAGTTATTTCTAATCATTTGTGTAACACATGAGGTTGAATGATAGTATTATTTTGTTTTTATATAATGAAAAAAATTCACAAAGTATTTTTAATCTGAATAATGTCTAAAATTTTATATTATAAATTTTACTGAAATAATTTCATTAATAAAAAAATTATATCGTTATTTAAATAGGGGTTAATTTTGTGCATCATTGGGAAAGTTTTATTTTTTAGTAAATAATGAGAAATTAAAATTTCTATTAAAATATAAATTTATTTTTTATAAAATATTGGCTTAGTTTTTTCAATTTATTCATAAATTTGAATAAGTTAATATTAGTTATAAATAATATAATTAATAATTTAAAAATAAGTTTGTTAATTTATTTTCTTGAGAAATATTTTTGGTCTCAAACAGCCTTATTTGGGGAAAATAGATGATTCTACATCATTAAAAAAGTGTTATAAAATTAATTTCATCCACTTTTAGGGTTTTAATTTCGTAAAATAAATTCCATATTAATAAATTCGAATAATTAACATTGTTTAATAATTTTATCATTAGTTTTGTTGAAATAAAATGTTAAATATTTTAAAAAAATCACCACGATAAATGTGTCAACCGAGATAATGTACATTAAAAAAAAGTGATATAGACAACATTTTTTATATTAAAATATTTTGGAAAAAAATAATTTAGTGCTTTATCACCTTAGGATCTAAATTTTATTTTTAACGAGACATTTTTCAATAAAAAAGACATATAAAATAGTTATCATAAAGGAATCAAACACATTATTGTTTTTAAATATCACATATAACTTCAAATAAGGATACAAAAAAGTTGTGGATGAATCAAAAAGGATTAATTAAGAATAAAAAATTATATTTTGGTGGTAAATTTATTGTATTTGTTTTATTATATTATTAAATTAAATTCATCCATAATTCTGACATTGTGTATGTTGAATTAATATAAAAATAAAAAATAATATTTAAATAATATTTAAATTATCACAGGTTTGGAAAATGTTTTCCCTCCATTATATTTTAAATAAATATAACACAGTGTGTATTAATTAAGGGTTTATATTTTACTTCATATTCTTCCATGAGGTCTTCATTGTAATTTTTGATCTATTTTTTCATGACGGTGACTTATTAATATTTTAAAATTTTAGAAAATTATAAGTATTCCACTATTATTGATTATAAAATGGATCCTACTCCCATACCTTATCAAAACTATTGATACATCTTTCTAAAAACCCCTAAAAATACAGTTCCAATATAAATAGTCACAATACATAGGGTTTGGTATTTCTATAATAAAAATCCTTGTAACCTTTTGAAGAGATGAAAATAATGTTTCTCTTATAGAATGAAATCATTTTTACTTCTCTACAAAATTTATTTATTATTCTAAAAAATATAAATAATTTTTACCCATATTTATATTAATCATCGAATATAAGAAATATAAATAGTAGTATTTGACTATTTCAATTATATTTATCTTATCTATTATATCAAATGAAACAGGAAAAGAATCCCTCACCTTATTATGTGGATTACTATCTCTACGTAGAGGTGTAATTTATAATTGTTCACCACATTAAATAGATGAATATAATTATGGTGATAATTATTATATATTATATTTATAATCTTAGCATACTTCTATATTATTAATATAATATCTATCATCTCCACCTTCTACTCAATAAAAAAAATTTAAGATCACTCATGTGTACGTTTCAACTTCCACCTTCACAAAGTGATGTTATTGATATTTTTTATCCATGTTTTATTGATGATTCCAAATATGTATTTATGTAATATATCTAATTTTTATATCAATATTTAAATCATAGAGATAATGTATCCATGATCCAGATTTAGGGACTGAATCCACACAAACTGAACATATATGTGAAACAATAAAGTTAACATGAAAAACATGTTTTATTAATTATTATGAGTAAATTGGTATTGTAATTTTATGATTTGAATATATTTGATATTATAAGTTTATATATTTTTAATTAATATATTTATATAATTTTAAAATTTATTATATTGGAGGGTGATGTTAGATACAATGAAATTTGAAACCGAGGTAAATATTTATTTGAAAATCTCATCATCATTCAAGATTATTTATGTCTATGTATGAATTGGAAGATATTTAGGATAGTTATATATTGAAAATAATATATATAATTATCCTATATTTATTTATGATAATCAAATTTTTTCTACTAATTATAATCAATTATGTGTTAATGATTCTAAAATAGTATTACTATTAAAACCTGAACATGTTTTTCTTTATATTCAGAATTGTTTTTGTTACATGTACATGATTTCTTTAAAAATATGTTATGAATTTATATATTATCCTACATTTCATTACCAAATTATTTTTTATCCATTTATAAATTGTTGTAAAATATATTAAAAGAATTTTTTTCCATTTTTCAAATGATTCTACTTGTATATAATGTTTGAATGAAAAAAATATGTTAACATACAACACACATTTGGGTATCCTTACTATCATGAAAAATGATTTATTTTAATCTTAATTTACAATTATTCAATTTTATTTATAATGAATATTTTTTTTCAACTTTTTTATTTTTTTATATTTTAATATTTGTTATTTCAATATTTAAATTTTATTTTCCTCCAGAAAATAAATAAGTGATATTTTCTATTTATTTTCATCTTGGTCATCATTGGTTGTTGAATATTGTGTTTTCCTTTTGATGTGTAATTTTGACCCTATTCACTAAATATATTTATAGTTATAATGATTATTTTATATTTATATATTTTGAGAAATTTAAACATTTTGTATTCTTTTTTTGGAACAACTAATTCTCTAAATTTTGTTCCACCCCTCCTTATGTTGAATTTATTTTTCTTATTACGTGATAATAAGGTATCATTATATCCCTTGGACGAATTAATTTGACCCATTAGAAGAATTAATTTATTCAACTTTGTAATTTTTTTTTGTTTTTTAATTTATTGGATATCCATTTAATATAAATATTATTCTAATTATTTTATGATAACTTATATTGAACTGTATCCCATAATAAGCATCATAGATCACTCTTTATTTTGTTTCCCATTCCATAGGATATGAAAAAGGTATATATAAATGAATTTAGTGATTCACGTGGTAAAATAATATAATTATCCCAAATATTATAATACTATAATCAACACTTTTATTTGTAATGTGATAATCATGTAATTGTTTTTGAAATATAATACTAAAAATCTATTCAATACATCATAATTAGATAAATTGTATTTTCTTCCAATGTAGTTAAGTTACCATTTGATCAAGAGTAATGGATTAATAGTGTAATAGTTGAATTTTATGATGTTTAGTATAATGAACTGGAACACTATTATAGAATTCATATAATTGATATTATAATCCTAATAAAATATTTAATGATAGTTATGATTTTATATTAATACCATACATTTTCTTGTACTTTTTGTTTATTTTTAGTAAAAAAACATCTGCATTAAGATATTATAAGTTGATATTGTTTTATAATAGATGGTTCTTTGAGTAATTATACTATATAGAGTTGGTCATGTATAACTTGGACATCATTTTGGAACATTGTGTGGGTTCACATAAATTTACCCTCATATAATACTCCTAGGGGATTTTTTAGAGTTTGTTCAAATTTATATTACCTCCCTTTATAACGTATGAAAATATTTATAATATTCTCAATGATAGTCTGTTTATGAATTGATGATTTTCTATGAATAGATATTCAACAAATGTCATGTGTATAAAATATTTTAGAATTTTTTGCTATGAATATTAATTTTCTGATCTAATATAATATATTAATTTTTATTGAATTTTTTACAAATGGATTTATATAATACCATCTTAATGCATGCATTATATATAGGGGATTACCATATAGTCATGAAAATTAAATATGAGCTGGAATTAGAGCTAGATATGGAGATGAACATATTATTACTATGTTGGGGAATCATACTAGGGTATTGTACAATATCTGTGAAAATATGAATAAACCAATAGATCTACATGGGTTTGAAAAAATATTATACCATTTTATGTTTCAATTGAGACAATAATTCAATGGGGATATATATATATTTCTATATGAGAGATGGATAGGTACTGTGGAGATGATATTTCTTACATTAGAATGTAATTAATGTGAGAATTTTTTCATATATAATTATCTTACCATAGAGGAGGTAAATAAATTGTGTTTAATGATTAAAAAAATTAAGGATGAATAAGAAATAAAAAACATGAATAGAAGGATTTTAATAAAACAATTAGGAGAAATATTTTCCTTACAAACATTGACCGGACATGGGGAAATAATTCTTTCGAAAATGATAGATTTAACATGAATACATGAATAATTATAAAGATAACATTAAATAGTAAAAAATTAATTTTATGGACTACATATGTAATAAAATTATTAATATTTACTTTTACATTATTAGGCTAATGAAACCCCTCAAAAGGCCATACTATCCAAAAAAATTAATTTATTTGAGGATATAGTAGAATGTTATATCAAAGGAATGAAATAAGAATCGATATATTTTGATAATTCAGGATATCAAGATAACAATGTAGTGTTTTTAATGTCAGGAAAAGGAAATATAGGGAAATGTAATAAAGGATGTGTAGAATTTCTATTTTTAAAAAAATGTTAAAATTAAAAATGACGTGTCATGCATTCAATAAATAAAATATCAATTCAGGTGTAGAGATAAATTCCTTCAGTGTCCAAATTTTATTGGAATGAAAAAATATTACAACTTTATGTTCTTTAATTGTAAATATATTGGGTACTATGTGAAATAATGTTCTAATAATCAAGATATTTCGTCATAAAAATGAAAATGGAGGTTTTACAAGTTTATGAAATCACTACAACTGATGTTGAAGTTATTAAATATAAGGTGGCAAGCAATTTATTTATAGAAAAAAATTTGTTTAAATATTTAATTGATTCAACAACATCACACACTTTTATATATATTAAATTTTTAAAGAAAATTACTATTTCCCTACATCGTAAAGAAAATAGTTATCAATCCAAAATCCATGTGTAATCTCACAATAATAAAGATGTTTCAGTCACATCCCATTATGTCACATTTTCATAATTTGTTTTAAATTTATTATTACACATATGGTTGACATTGATATAATCCCTTGTCCTGATTGGATTTTAATATATATTAAATGTATTTTTTATATGAGACAGAAATTATGATTTATTATGATGACATAAAATTAAACTTATTTATAGGAGAGATATCAACATTTTGATCATATCTAGTTCTAATTATTGTTGATCTATAAATTGAAATCCTTAGAGAAGAAGATAATTAAAAACATATTGAAGGTAAAAGTAACCTAATTCTATAGATTGTTCTCTTTGAGGAAGAAAATATTTATGTGTATCCCAAAGAATTACATAAATATACATATGAGAATGATGTTCATTTCTATGGTGAAATAAACTGTTATGTGAAAAATATTTCAAATATTACTTATAATATTGATACAATAGATATGGTACAATTAAAGAGATAACAACAAAATTTGTGTGATAATAGATTCATATTCTCTTTCTTTCTCTTCTTGGATCCAATGTCTGATTTATGAAATTTTTTTATAAATATGTCGACATGCATAAATTAAGTGGATCTCAATTCCATAATTATAAAGAAAACACTCTTCTACATAATATTGTAGATTTATTTGATATCCATAAAGAAGAATAATAGTTTTAAATTAATGATCATTATTATTTTTATAATCAATTGTGATTAAGTAGGGATGATATGACCAAGAAAGTATTAAATATGAGGTAATGTGGTTATGTAATTTTAGTTATTCTCTTATCATTGATTAATCATCCATCAATTTTTCAACACTGAATAAATATATTTTCCATATAATTTTTTATTAATTTACTTTTTAATTCAATAATGAGATATTTGTATACCAAAAAATATTTCTGTCGATACATGTAATTTAATTTTCATTCTTTAAATTTTTACGGAAAACTAGTTATACATGATATTTAGGAATGGTTAATTATAGCTTTAAGAGATTGATTTTCATGCCAAATTTTCTCTATGGATGAAATATAATTTGATTAACCGAAGGGAATTGTGACGAAATAATATACATCACTAACAAACATGAATAAGGAATTTTGTTTCCATTGATTAGTAGGATACTTTCAATGTTTTGAGAGGAAATTTACTTTTTTATGAAATTCATATCCATGATGACACACATATGGGTAATGATTCTACGGAGTGGGGAATATATGAAATGTTTAGAGGAATTAAATAATAATTTTGTCGATATGCTAATGTCGAAATTATGATCAGGAGATGATATATTTCTTGAAAAATTTTGAGGAATCTAACTATATACATTGGAATATCCTTATGAAAAAAAAGATATAATTTATTATTAAAAATCATGCAAGTCAAATAAAGATAAAAAAATTGTACAACCAGTGAATTTGTGTAAAAAACCATTATTATTTTATGATGGTATGGAATAATTAAATATAGGTTAAAAGATGTTAGTTGTATATGATTCACAGGAGTTTCAAACACAAATTCTCATATAAATATATGAATTTTATAAAAAAATAAACTTATTGAACTACTCATGGATTAATATATATCAATAAAAACCCTTTAATAAAAAAATATAAGGTAACCTGTGAATTTATTTGGAAAAAATGAATCCTTAATAAAAAAATAATATTTAATTAGATCATATTATCATGGATAAGTGAGGATTGAAATTGTAACTAATATTAAAGGGGAAACATCCATCCTTTTCAAACAGTTGTAAATATGTCATTATGGGAAAGGAAAAAATTCTCATCGAAAGATGATGAGAATTTATAAAAAAATATTTGGAAGGAAGAAATTATGAAAAACATAAATTATAAATAATGTTCTCATAAATTTGGAAATATGTGATGTTTTCCATCTATAAATCAGATGAAAATATAATTATTTGAAGATTCCCTTAACTTGGAATTCATTATAAACCCTTTTATAAACTACATGTAAATTGATATTAAGAACTATATTAGTTGGAATAATGTGGTGCTGGAAATTATAGATCAAATATCAATATGAATGCCTTTTCAACATGTGATGGCTAAGAGAAAACACATTTAAAAAGTCATGAAACATCTAAATATTTATATATTTAAATGGCAAGACCATAATATGGAATATTTCATTTTATGAAAAAATAATCTAAGAAGAAATGACACCATATGTTTTAATTTTTATCATGTCTAAAAATTAACATATTTACACATTGTAAGAGAATATTATCCTTTTTCGAGTATTTCATGACTATATATTAATGAATATAATAGGTTTCATGGAAAGCTTATTTTTATTGTATTTTATTGTTACTAATGATATGTAATTAAATTTTGTAAAATAACTCAGTGTTTTCTTGATAACCAACAACATTTCAGTAATACTTGTTACACTCTAATTGAAGGGTAGTATGGAAGGAAAAATGAAACATTAAATGAAAATTTTAATTCAAGTTCATATGAAATTCAATTAATATGGGAAAATTTTTTACTAATAGAACTATTTGCTTATAGTAATCACTTCAATTAAATTATTCAAATAGATTGTTATAATGCATTATAAGAAATGAAATGTTATATTTAGACATGTCGTGATGAAGATTGTGAATGGAATCTTGTAGGGCCAATTCTTATATAGGTGACAATAGTGAAGGAAAAAAAATTCATTGTCACATTAAAATATATCAAAATTTTAAAATATTGTAAAATTTTGATCAAATAAAAGATATCATATTTCAAGAGGGAGATCAATTTTTCTTGAATTTATCTACATTGAATGGGTATATACGATTTGGTAAGAATGTAAAATGGATCCCGACGTACCACATATATTTTGAAATTATATAAGAATCAGACATGTGGGTAACCATTTGGATGCTCAACCTAGTCTTTCTAATGTACTTGATGTGTTCAAAATATTTTTATTAATAATTTATATTATATAGCCATCACATGTTCTTATCTCCGATTAAATCAAATTGGAATATATTTTACCATACTATCATGAATCTATAAACATTTATTACGCTGGTGAATAAATGTTGAGGAATCGAATGATATGGTTTTCAACAGAAAAAAGAATAATTTATTAGATATAAGAGGCACATATAGAACCCTAATAAGTTACAATAAATAAATAAATATTAAACCAATGAGATTGAATTTTTTAAATTTAAACGATGAACTTTTCTAAATGAGGAAGGAATATAATATTGGATCATCGATTATAGTGATATATTCATTCAATAGATATAATGGTATAAATAAAAATAGTTTCAATCAACGATATTTTTATATTGAATCATCTCAAATTTTATAAATTTATTTTATTAATTTATATTTATTTTTGAAATAATAATATCAAAATTATCTTAGGTTGGTATTTTTGAATTATTCATATTGTTTTCATTTAATAAGATTATTTATAAATACTGAATGATATTTAATTTTTTTCCATTAAAATATCCACATAATAATTTTAATTTATTCATAAATTATTATATGTTAACATTACTTAGTAAAAATTTAAGTAATTATATAGTAATAAACATTAAATTTTAAAAATAATAAATCTTTTTCACCAAGTTGGTTCTTCTTCAAAACCCCCATTTTGTGTGTCACAATTTTCATTATTATATGGAACATTTCTAGGAAAATTGCATATATAATAATTTATGTAACTAAAAATAAAAAAAATTCAATCACTTTTTGTAAAACTATTTTACATATTTGTTCATGTATAAATAAAAATATCATGTGAAGGAATATAAAAGATATTTTTTAGAATAATGATATTATATTCCGGATTATAGTTTATTTAAGGTTTTTTTATAATATTATTTATATAAATCTATACACAAATAAAATATAATATTTTTTCAATTAATTGAAACATAAAAAATTCATATTAAAAATAATAAAAATAAAATTATTTGGGTGTTTGTTATTATAAATTTTGTATAAAGATAACACGTTAATAGGGATGTGTGTTTGGATTATATAGAAAATATACTTTTTTCAAGTTATATTTAATGTCAAATTAATTGAATTATTTATTAAATGATATCAACGATATATTAAAACAAATAAAAATTATTAATTATTGGAAGTCATTAAAATCTTGTAATTTTAATGTTATTATATAAAAATTCACAAATAACAACCACTATCTATTTGTGGGCCAGACCTTCTAATTAAAATAATATTATATCACATTAATATTGAAAATACTTCTTCTATTGTTAAGGTCAAAATGAATTTATTAAAGGGCTGATCTAAAATTATATTTTTTAAAATAAATAAATAATTACCTAAAACTAACAGGTTTAATGGTGTTCAAAATTAACCTTATTTCCTTATAATATAATTCATTTAGGAGGTAATTTACCTTTAATTGGGCATGGTCATATTTTAAAACATTTCAAATGTAAATGTATCACACTGAACAAAATTTTTAAAAGAACCACCTTAACCCACATATTCACACTTATTGAGATATATATCACAGTATAAGAATAAAAACAAATTTTCACAACATAAAAATTTACAATATAAAGGTTATTTTCATCCCAAAAGTCTAGTAATATGTTTTTTGAGAAGATATCCAAATAATGTTTTTCTAAGAGATTATAATATTTCTTACAACTCTTCGAACTTTATTTCAAACTCTACTTAAATTATATTTATTATTTCCATAATGAAATACTAAATCTAGTATAATAAATATACTGAGAAGTTATTATGATAATTGTACTACCATTATCATCTATTTTTTATCATCCATATTGGGGAAAATATCACTAGTGCGTACACACAGAATATTTTATCTATATAAATGGTTAATTCATTATTAATAAAAAAATTAAAGGAGGGTTATAAATATTGAAGTAATGATTATATTTTATTTTTGTTAAATAATTGTCCTTATTTTATAATAATATCATATCTATCATAATTCTCTTATACTGAATTAAAATTTATTAATGCTCTCACGCATATATCTAGATGACCACTTACACGAAACGATGTGATTCATTTTTCATATATTACTTTAATGGATGCATATTAAAACGTATATAAAATACATATGTTATATTTTTTCACTATTAACATATATGAGATTATGGATCCATGACGGTGTTTTAGTGACAACAGTACCAAACCAAATCATATATAAAAATAAAACAGTTAACACTAAGAATCAGCATATATAATAAATAATTAATAATAAATTCATAATGAAATGTTTAAATGGATCATATAAGTAATATTAATAAATATTAATTTAACATTATATAATTCTAATAAATTGAAAGTTATAATAAGTTAACATAAAATATCATTCATTGCATGTCATAAATTAGGTAATAGTTATTTTTCACATTCCCATCATTATTTGCGCTATTTTATGGAAATGTGTATGTTTTATAAATATATTATTTTAATAGATTAAAAAATATATTACTTATTTCCATCTAGATATTTTTTAATTTTTTAATTTTTAATTTCATTATCCTCTCTTAAGTAGTCTGTATGCCAAAATAATGTTATATATGAAACTATGAATATTTTATTGGCATAGAAATGTTTTTCCTCAACATCAATATTATCATTAAAATGTTTCCAACATTTTATCATTATTATATAATGATTTATTAAATTAATTAATACAATTTTTTGTTTTTTATATAAATTTTCAAATTGAAATTATTTTTTTCCAAATAAGGCACATTTTACTAAAGGTGTGAATGGAATCATTATTTCATCATGTACCTCGGAAAAACAATTCCCTATATTCATTAATAATATTTGAAATTAATATTGAATTAAATATTCTGAATTTTATTTTTAATGATAATATTTCCCATAATATTTTTTGGTTTTTTTATTTTCTTATAAATTATATAAAAATAAAATAAATATTTCTATAAAAATCATTCATTGATATATTTAATTAATTTTAATATTTTTAATATTATTTTGTGAATATTAAACTTTAATATAGAGGTAATATTTTTATTTCATTCACCAAATTACACTGAATAGAATATTATTACATTTTATTTATATATGTTTGTTAATATAAAAAATTCATAAGATGTTTGAGTTGGACTTGGTATGTAATGTGTGGGGCTGGATATAGACCCCTAATTCATAAGATGATTGAGTTGGACATTCCCAATTACATTGTGGTTTGATTGTGATGTCTTATATTATTCTTGTTGTCATTGTGAGAGTAGTTTTTTTATGAATGAGATTATGAAGGACATTATGTTATCTATAGATTTAGTTTACTTTTATGTCATTATAATTTAGATGATTTGATATGTTGATTATCTGAACCATGTAATTAATGTTTTATTTTTATTATTATGTCTAATACACTATTCTATAACCTATTGTCAATATGAGCTAACCCATTATTTTTTCCATTATTACAGATATAAGGAAGGGATCTATGAATGATTTTAATGATTTACTAGAAAGAATTATAATATTTCACGGAGGATAATTATAATATAATGAATGATTTCATACATAATCGGAGAATCATTTCTTAATCAAATATTCAAATTCTACTAAACTATTCCGTCTGTCAAGATGTATAAATAAGTATTTTTTACAATTAATTAATATTACAACTAACTAAGGGATACTAGAGCAAGAGTTTCATAGTTAGGATTTGAACTCGTGGATGAATTCCATTTAGATAT
Organism: Viscum album; assembly: GCA_963277665.1. Classification (NCBI taxonomy): domain Eukaryota; kingdom Viridiplantae; phylum Streptophyta; class Magnoliopsida; order Santalales; family Viscaceae; genus Viscum; species Viscum album. Next base: position 395,107,065 of record OY728146.1, read on the forward strand.
ACCTATTTATTTTTCAATATCTAAATTATTTAGAAAATTACATATATATAGATTATCAAAAACAATAAATCCAATACTAAATATTGAATGGTTAATTTAATTACCCGACCCTGGTTACCCAGATCTACTGCCTTAATATATTACATTGGCATATAAATAAGGAATATACATCCTCAATAACTAGGTAGTTTCATTGATTTTTCTTACAAGATACATATTTAACATCAACATTACATCATGAAAGGAAATAGATGCTAACATATACCATTATAAACATCAATGTCTCCTAGTTTATCCGTGAAAGTCACTCATAACTTATTTCCTCATATCATGGACGAAATGACACAAAAGAAAACGGTGAGCTCATAAACTCAGTAAGAGTAATCAATAAAAAGGAATAAAACATACAAAAATTACGTTTTTTGAATAAATGATAACTCATGGTTTTACAAATAAAAATCTTCAACACATTATGATAGGTATATGAGCTGAGTAAATAATTCCTTAATAAAACATAATCCTGGGTATTATACTAGTATAATAACCACATGAACATTCAATTACATGCACCATGATAAAATATGTTAATGTTACAAACATTCTAAAACATATTTTTAAGGCCTCATCAATGATTACTAATAATGATTAAGGACTCAGCAAAATCTATATCTCAAATTTGGTAAGGTGTCGGCCAAGCCCACATTTATTTTTCTCATGAGTCCTGTTGAGGCATCAAGGGGCTATAACAGGCCCTATCAATCCCAAATAAGTCCAATTCATTCCTCGTATGAGTGGGGATTAACATGAACAACATGTACATTCATATTGAAACTCACCTATTAAATGTATATAATATTCCATGAACATTAAACATAGACACTAAGCGTTAAATGAAAATTGGTGAATGGTTTGGGATAACACATCATCAATAAAAATATTCATAATCCGACTTATTAAATATTTAATATTATGTAATGAAAAAATAATTCCAATAATACTAATAAATTAACAAGAATGTTGAAATATATGAAAATAGTATTATTAAATTATTGAGTAATTTTTGAGAAAAATGCTCCTTTATTTTGAAAAAAAAAGACTTATTTTGGATAAGAATTTGTATAAAAACATAATTGAATTAGTATATTATTTTTTAAATTAAATTATTTATTTTATAAATATAATGGTTTCTAAAAACAGATTATCGAGTTCCCTTGAAAATAGGTAAGAATTTGAGAAATTCTCTTGAATCAGGATTGTATTTCTGAAATAATTGTTAGAGATCCATTTAAAACATGTAAATCCTATTAAATAAGGAATTATTATGGTTGGTAAATATATTCAAATCACTAAAAGAATTTATTAGGTGTAATTAATAATACCTTATAATTTTATTTAGGTAATTAGACAATAAAAGTCACAAGAATGAAAATGGAAACTTTGGTGAAAAACTGTTACCTTAAGTCTGAATGTGTTCCTCTGTTGAACATATGGTCATAGAATATTAAATTTGGCATATCAATAACAAATATAAGAACATGTTATAAATTTATTTTATTCATAATTCTTTTTAGTTTATTTATTTCTTTATTTATAATTTAATATATATAATTATTTCATTCCAGTGTGTTCATTTTCTTAAAATTCATAATTGGTTCACATGTTTTCATGTAATAGAGTTCATGTGGAATGCATTTAAATATTAGGAATTGAAATTACATATTTTTTATGAACACCAATATGTGTTAATGTAAATTTATTTCATTTTTTACGTGGATAGAAGATGATTCTTCAAAATTAATATTAATGACACTCACATAGATAATTTTAGTGGTATTTGGATAATTTGGAACTAATTTGGTCATATTACTTAATAATATGTATTTATACTAGTTCATGCATATTAATTATGTTATAATACATATATAATAGTCTGTTTTAGCAATCAAAATTGTTTCATGTCTAGTAATTAGTGGGAAATTGAAGAATAATACTTCTTCGTCCACGAATGTTCTAAATTGGATCCTCATGGACGATAATTTCATTGATAAAATAAAAGAGAGAGAGTAAGAATAATGATGATCGTTCATCCATTAAAATGATATAATCCTAATATATATATATATATATATATATGAAAATAGATAATTCATGGAAATCTTGATAGAGTAGGTGGGGAAATGATGACAATTGAAGATAAATTAAAATGAAACTAAATGAAATAGAAGGGTGCTTTACTTCTTGAAATAACATCTTTGATAACCTCGTTAATGGAAGGGGTTTTGTTCTTCTGGAAAGACCAAGAGCATATTGGACATGTGGAGTGACTTGGGAATGATGATGGGATAGAACATTTAGGATCATCAAGGCATCGCAAATTGAAGAGAAGGAGTTGGGGGGGATTTAATGTTTAGGTGATGAGAAAATTATGAATATTTTATTGATTATTTTATTATTTCTATCTAGAAAACCCATAGTGTTGTTTCATGAGACAAATAATAGTAATAATTTCATATGATTTTGAACCATGTTTCCTTAAATCAATTTTGATATATTACATTTTGTATTTAATAGATAGTTTGTATATACTGTATTTTACCGTATTTCACAATTCATCAAAAATTCCAGAACATCAAAAAAATTATGAAAATTCTCCCAGACCATATTTTTATGTATAGAAGTCAAAAATGTACCCCATTTTCAAAATTATTTTTCCAAATATTATTACTTTAATTTTTATATAAAATTATAGTAATTTCAAAAAATAACAATTTTAAAGTTATAATTAGTTTTATATTATGTTTAAATTTTAATTAAGATATCATTATTGTATTACCATAAGATATTAAAAAAAATATCATTACTTATTATTCATATAGGTTATATTACTATTCATACGAGTATATTACCATTCATCAAAAATCATGTTTGTTCTATCAGACCCCAAATACCGTACTAATCACAACTCTAGATGAACATTTTTTATATTCAAAACATAGTTCAAACAAAGTTGTATTTAATGGATATATTAAAAAATGTGTTACTTTGTAGGGAGTCAGTGTCTCATGTATTCAATAATTATTTTCATAACGATGGGGTGTTACATTTTCTTCTCCTTACTGAAATTTCATCCCCGATATTCAATATACGACTCCTCAAAAAAATAATTGATTATGGCTTCAACAGAATCCCTTCTGAATCCCATGATGCCTCTATGATTTTATGATTTCTCCAATGAATGATTACCATACGAGTCTTCAAATTCCACCATGCCTATTATTTAGTATCTAGAATCATGATAGGTTCTTCAATGTAAGATGGCTCAGGTTCCAACACCATACCTTCATAAGTGAGGACATACGTTTTGTCTTGAATGTACATTCTCAGCAATGAGACATGGAACACATAGTGTACATTAAATAGGTTAGGCTTCATAGACAAATGATATGAAAAATCTACATGTCTCTCGATAATTTCAAAACTCCCAATGTACCTAGGTCTCAATATACCTTTCTTTCAAAATATTATGATGAAATTATATAGAGATACATTCAAGAAAGCAAAATCTCCCACATTTAATTATAGATCCTTCCTTCGATTATCATCATAGATATTTTCCTTCTCTGTGAAACTTTGATGTGATCATGAATTGTCTTCACATTCGATGTCATTTCCTCCACAAACTCATGACCCTCAAGCCTCCTTACTCCCATTTCATCCCAACATGTTGGTGTACAACATCTCATTCCATACAATGCATCATCTAACACCATTTGAATACATGAATGAAATCTATTATTGTAGGAAAACGCCGCTAAAGGTAATTATAGATCCCACATACCAAGGAAGTCATGTGAAGATGATATCAACATGTATTATAATGTTTGGATCATCCTCTCTAACTACCCATCGGTCTATGGGTGGTATGTCGTACCCATTGGATGTTTGGTATCCAATGATTTCAAAAGACATTTATAAAATTTCATGGTAGATCATAGGTCATGATCATACACTATTGAGAAAGGTTCCCAATAGAGTATTGCAACATTATTGATATATATTGTTCCAAATCTCTCCTATGGAAAATCCTCTATTATATTGACGAAATATGAAAATATTTTATGTCAATCCACAATTACCCATATCACATCATTCATCCTTTAATTTTTGTGTAATCCAATGAAAAAATACATCGTAAAGTCATCCCATTTTCACGTAGGAATCGGTAGAGGTTTTATGACTTCTTTTGAATTTAGCCTTTCGATCTTCACTTGTTGGCATACTAAACATCATGATACATAATCCACAATTTCCTTCTTCATGTTTTCTCACCATTAATTTTCAATTAAATAAAAATACATCTCAGTGATACAAGGATGTATGGATAAATTAGAACTAATGAAATCATTTAATAACACCATTTTTAGCTTAGGTACAACTAGAATGTGAATCCTCTTCCAAAATTTTAGTAAACTATATTCAGACACAATGTCATCCATCTTCCCATCATTCATAGTATTAATTTTCTTTTGAAGATACTCAGTATTAAGATAGGAAGCTTTAAATCCTTCTAATAAAGATACATAATAAACCATTTGAAAATGTAAAGAAATTTCATTTTCTTTGATAATTCCCATGTCCACCTTTACTAGTTCCATGTATAAAGGATCCCTGTCACTCCATAGTTTTTTTAGAACTCTGTCATCATTCCTATTCCATGCATCATCTACCTTATTTTCCACTCTATGGTGGTAGTGTATTTTGAAATACTAATCCTACTGTTGTTCAATCCATCTACATTTCATCATGTTGGGTTCTTTCTAGGAGAATACATACATCAAACTCTTGTGATCCACATATATCTCACATTTTTTGCCTTTGAGATAATGTCTCTATATCTTCGTAAAAAATATTACTACTGCAAACTAAAGGTCAATAGTGGGATAATTTTGTTCATGAATTTTTAATTGGCTCGAATCATATGAAATAACTCAATCATTCTGCATAAGGACACATCCATGCCCTTTCTTTAATGAATCACTAATGATCACAAACACATAATTCCTAGATGATACGGTTAGGATCCAAGAATATTATAACCTCATCTACAATTCTTTAAAACAGTAATAACATTATATTTTCTATAAAAACATAACCCTTTATGTGTAATCTGGGTTATTGGGTTGACTGAACGAGTGATGTTTTGAACAAAACACCAATAATAACCAGCTAAACAAATACAACTACGTACTGAAGTTATTTTTGTGGGAGTAGGCCATTCCTAAAAAAGCCATTTTATTCACATTATCAACATATATTCCATCATTATAGATAATTTTTCCAAGAAAGGAAATAAATGGAAGCCATAATTCAAACATGCTAAACATCCCATATAATTTATTTCTTCAAAGAGTCATCATAATAGTGCATAAGTTGCCTTCATGATCTTTATAGATTTTAGAGTATACCAAGATATCATCAGTAATTACCACCGCAAAGTCATCATGATATTCCTTGTTAACTCTATTCAATAGATCCATGAAAATTGATGGTGCATTAGTCAGTCAAAAAGTCATTATTGTAAACTTGTAATGCCCATACATTGTTTGAAATGTAGTTTTTGGGATGTATTCCTATATCACAGACAACTGATGATATCAAAATTGAAGGTAAATATTTGATAAATATAATGATCCACGATGTTGATCAAATAGATAATCGATGAAAGGTAGGTGAAACATGTTTCTTATTATTATATCATTGATCTCCCAGTAGTCGAAGCACAACCACATGAATCAATATTTCATCTTCTGGAAATGAAATAGGGTTCCCAATAGAGAACTATTGTGATGAATAAATACTAAATCACTCAATTACACTAGTAGTTTAATTAGTTGAACTTATTCCATTATGGACATTTATTATGAGGTATTTGATATAGGACATGAACCATAAATTATGTTAATGGAAATCTAAATTTCTTGCTCCTGATGATTTTCTGGTATGATCTCTTGAATCATATTAGCATTTTATTGCATAATCGGTATGCCTTCTATCTAAACATTATTCCCCTCGCCCATATTTATTTTATTATATTATTCCCTAATAATAGAATTCAGTAGAGCTACGGGGGTAGATCTAGATGAGAATTAGATATTTAATTTTCTATCTTAATGATAAGGGATTCCGCATCTTCCTAAAAATTGCAACCCCTTTATTTTTGCAATAAATTTTTGAATATTGGATAGAAATCCAATATATTAAAAAGATTATATCAAAGTAAATCATTGGAATGAAAATAAAATCAGTAGACATTTCACGTTTAAACCCCAAAATGGGGACTGCCTAATACCACATTTTTTCTATGATACTTCTACAAGGACATTTGAATGACAACTCCCTTATTAAATAAAATTTAAAATATCTAATTTTCTTGGTAATATATGATGAAATGAAAGAATTATATTATCTATAATGAAGTCAATAATTTTAAAATTTCAAGGATTAGATTAAGGTACCGGTTACACCATCATTAGGAACATCAATATCAGCAATTGTGATTTTATGAGCTTGTCCCACCTCTCATGACCATTTTTGTGGCATGTTTATTTTACAAATTGGAAAATCATTAGAATGGATTCCCATATCCAAAAAAATTATATCATTTATCATTAATATATTATATCTTCCCCTTAAAACCACCAGTATGATGGACATTCTATCCACATTTGTAAAATACTCATATTTCCATTCATGCAGGCACCAGGGTGTCACATTGTTAAAATTCATTGATTCCCTTATTCCATATATCGTTATTTCATTTCCATGTTATTTTTACAGCCCTCTTCCTCTCCTGATTTCACTTAAATTCATAAGATATATAGAATTATTTTTTCATCTGGATATTACATGAAACTATATCATCATATGATAAGAAATATTGGGAGACCAATGCCCGTTGGAGGAATAAAATTAGACCACCAATGAATCGATCAATCTTGCTCCATGAATTTCATATGTATTCCACAACATGCCATGATAAAATTGAGAGTTTAGCTTCATACCTTTCTAAATTATCATCTTACTATTGCCTCAAAATCAGATATTGCCTTTCCATATCCAATTGTTGTTCACTAGTAATGTATTTCTCTTGGAAGATTTAATTATAGTCCCTTCGTTCCATCTCTTCCATCTCTTCCTCCTCGTTTTTTTGGTCAAATTACCACCACTAATATGCATCTCATGATAAGGTATAAAGTTCCATGAAGACCTTCCCCCTTTCTCTATATCACAATGAGAGAAATATCTTCTCTATTATCCACTACTCCAATTTTAAGGGGATTTTTGTCCCATTTAATGTTGCAGGCTGTTGTTGCCTAAAACAATCTAATAATGATACTCTATGTTGGGGATACAGATGCTCTATACGGGTAAGGTTATTTTTTATGACCTGAGTAATTTTTTCCCGTATAGATATAAGTTACTCTACACCTATCGCAGCATAAAATACATAGACATTAACTTATGTCAGAGGGAACCCTTTCATGGGATATGAGTGTGCGTGCAGTTTCTATTTCATCCACTAGGCTCCATTTTAAATAATTGGATACACTATTTTAGGTTATGAATCAAAATTTTTCATCTTAATGTAGAATAATAATTATAATAAATATAAATTCTATACATTTCAATTCTTTTTATTATAAAAATGGTTTCTTTGATGAAAATTTTACTTGTCAATCCATTATAATTTACTGTATAAAAAATGTGAATTACCCAATGTATATCCCCAAGGAGTGTAAAACCATGTGTGCAGTAAGGCTCGTTGTTATGTACCAAGATACGCTAGTTCATGCCTGAAACTCCTTGTCAATGTTTTCACTCATAGGTACATCTATGGAAGAACAATGTCCCCTTATAGTAAGTAGATAAGGATATTTTTTTATAAATACCCACATAATCTATTCCCTAAAAAATTCCTAGGATTTCAATGTATTCTTATCCTCAATGTCTATTTTAGGGATTTTTTCATTAATCAAATTTTTTGTAATCTGGCTACCATGATTTCTATAAAACATCCTCTAATACCAATGTTAAGGACCCGACCCATGTTTCATAGAGTTTGGGCCTTATTTTATTACAATTGAATATAAACAAGGAAGAAACATCTAAAAGGACCATGTAGGTTATTATATTTTGGAAGAAAGATACATTTATAAGTTCAATGTTTTATCATTTAAAGGAAATACAACACTAATTTATTCCATTGTAAACATCCATGCCTCCTAGATTATGCATGAAAGTCACTAATAACATACTTCTTCATATCATGGGGAAAATGAAACATAATAAAGGGGTGAGCTCAAACATTATGTTAAAGTACACAATACAGAGGAAGAAAACATCTACATAAGCATTAGGCATATTGAATAATTTCAAAACACAACCCTTTACGAATATTAAACATGAACACATTGTGTAATAAATATGAGCATAGTGATGGAGAAGGAATTATGAGGATGGGAGCTAGGGTTTGGGCATGGTGATCGCCGCCATAGGTGGTGACGGTCTCCGAGCAAATCCCTCCTCCCTTAGTGGAGGGGGGATCTTCGCACCCCTCTGGTGATCGACGGTTTCTTCCTTTCTCATATCCGGATCTATTGCCTATGCACCCCGAAATTTCTCTCTCCCCTAAGGTTCTTGAGTCATACAATGGGATCCCGTAGCTCTCGGTTAGAGCTCGTGAGTTTACGGATGCTTCAGCCCTACTTAACTTGACATTGATTGCATGCTTCATGCAACGACGCCCGTCTGTGGACTTCTTCGATCGCTTCATTTTTTATTTTATGAATTTACAGGAGTGGGCCACAGTGGGACTCCAATACTCAAAGCATAAAATGGTTCGATTCTCTTCGGAGGAAAATTTTATCTTAGCTTGGTCATCTGTTCCTCGTACGTGTTTTGATTCACGTTTCCTTCTCATTCGATGGTCCTATGATTATCATATGAAGTGTGAATTTTCGACCATTGAGATATGGGTATGATTTCCGAAATTCCCTCTTCCTTTTTAAAATACATCCATCCTTCACCTTCTTGGGAACATCGTCGGTCTCTATTTATGCTCGAACAATAGAACTAGGGCTATTTTAAATCCTGTTTCACCAATAATATGTGTTGAGTTTGATATTTCAAAACAGCCAGCTAAGTCATTTTTCATTATTATGAGTGAGAAATTTTGTTATAAATAGTCTGTCGTCTTTGAGTTGTGGATTGCGTATTGTTACCGATGTCGCAATATTGGGCATCGTATGTAAGACCGTAGAAGAAAATGAGTGGTTCTGTAGGTGGGTTTGGACCAACAGGTTGCATATGATTCTCAGCAAGGGAAGTCGGACATGTGCACTGGATTGCAGAGAGGACCTTTTCCTGTTGTTAGCAATTTAGTGAATGGTGGCAGTATGATGGAATTGAGGGAGTCTTTGAATCCAACAGTGGATGCGGTGTTTGGAAGACTGCGACATGATCTTGGGGTCCTCAAGGAGCCCTCTGCGAAGGCTGCAATTCAATTTGCTGGGGAGACGAGTGTGAATCGGGTAGTGGTACCTACATGACATGATGAGGCTTCAGAAATTCCTATCTTGAACCCACAGGTAGTGGGATCCTTGGATGAAGCTGCCAGTTGGGTGAGGGTCTCAGCTGGGCTGAAGGCATAGCCGGAGAAACATGTGGCTTCTGTTGACATTAGTATCTTCTTTTCAAGTCTGGAGCGTGGAGTTTTTGAAGTGGGACTGGATCGGGATTCATCTATGACTTCTCATGTTACACCTATTTTGCCTCCTGGCCGGGTGACTACTGAAGCATCTGTTTTACAAGAAAGTGGGGTCCTGAATCTGGGAGAGAGTTGCAACCGATGTGGATGCAAGTCTGGGAAGGTACAAGAGTAGGGCTCTTGCAATCTATTAAATGATATGAATCTAGTGGTATCCTATCATGCTGAGGAGCATATTACAAGGAGTGAGGATGTAAATTTGCATATCATTCTTTATTCTGAAGATGTCCCATCTGGAGAAGGTTTATCACAGAAGGGGGAGAAAGAATGTCTGGAGGTTGTTGTGACTCCAAAATGCTTATCATTACTTGATTCTAATAGCCATGTAGAGCAGGGGGTGAATAATGTCTTTCCAGATGTGACTCTCCTTATGAAATGGGGGGACATTTCTGAGAGTGAGAAGGAGAATGCTTATGGGAGAGTTCAAACCTCTTATAGTGATGTTTTTCGGCGTGGAATGCATAATGTGGAAGGGAGAAAGAACATTGTAAGTGCTCGATCAAGATGATGATAAAAGAAGGATTTTTCCACTATGCCAAATTCGATGCCTACAAGATATTCCATCAGAAAAGAAAATGGTATGCATTCTTCTGAAGAATTTCTATATTTAGAGAAGTTAAATCTCAGACAGAAGTATGTGAGGACTCAGATGCTTTGTGAAAGATCAGAGTGGGAATCGACTACTACAGATGAAGCAATTGATCCTAGATATGGCGACGCGTATGGATTTTACGATATGTAATTGTATGCTTTGACTTCTAATGCTTGTTTTCTTCACTTTTCCTTTGTTTTAATAAATTATCAGAGACTTTGTCTCTGGATGGACTTTCTTGGTAATGTGATCATAGTAAATAATGTCAAAAGAAAACATAATCATGTGTAATATACTAGTATAATAACCACTTGAACATTCAATTAATATACCTATAATGAAATAATTTCATATTCAATACATTTAGAAACATATTTTCACATCCATGACCATGATGTCTAAAAATGATTATGGCCCCATCCAGAACAATATATCAAATTGAGAAAGGCCTCGACCAATTCCATGTCTGTTTATCTCATCAGACCTGGAAATTCATCGAGGGGCTATTGAGGGCCTCAACCATCACATAATAAGTCAAATTCATTCCTATAATCGGTGGGGATAAGCATAAATAAAATATACATTCATAATAAAACTCGCATATGAAATGTAAATAACATTCCCAGAACATTAAGTATAAACACTAACCATTCAGAGTAAACTGGTGAATGATTTAAGGATAGTACATCATCAATAAGAAATTACATAAGCAGTCCTAATAAATATATTATTGGATATCATAAAATAATAACTCCAATAATACATATGAATCTATAAGAGCATGGAAATATCTGAAAATACACTTATAAAATCATTGAGTAATTCATTCGATAAATGCCCTTTTACATTGAAAAGTAGAGTTTTTTTTAATTTTCATTAAAACCAATAGTGATATAGGATATTATTTTCTCAATATAATGAATAATTTTATATAGATAAGAGTTACCAATGACATATTATATAGTTCCCTTGAAAATAGGCAAGAATTTAATATATTCTCTTCAATCGGGGTTGTATTTCAGATATAATTTTGAATGCAACTTTTTAAATGCGTAAGTCCCCCCAAAAAAATTAATAATTCTGGTTGGTAAACATATGTAAAAAATGACACAAAATTTATGGTGATTATATAAAATTAATTATTAATTTCATTCAGGTAATTAGACAATAAAAGTAACCCAGATGAAAATGGAGGTTCAGGTGAAATAACCCTTACCTTAAGTCCACATGTTTTCTGTTCTAGAACATAAAGACCTGGAATATGAAATTAGACATATAAATTACTGATTACAGAACCAATTATACATGAATTTGGTTTATAATATTTCTGTTTAGTTCATTTATGTCTTTATTGATAAGTTATTGTATGTAATTTAGTTCTTCCAGAGTGTTCATTTTCATGATTTTCATAATCGGTTAAAATTGTTTTATGTATTGGAGTTCATGTGGAATGGATTAAAATGTCCATAATTGAAAATAAATAGTATATATGAACATATAGAATTTTTAATGGTCCTTTATATCATTTGGATACATGGAAAGAGGTTAAATAATTATAACAAATATAAAAGACACTCATGTCGATTATTTGAGCGATATTTTGATTATTAGGAACTATTTTGGTCATATGATATAATAATATGTTTGTATACTAGTTCATGGATATTAATTAGGGTATAATGAATATAGTATAGTCTAGTTGAACCATAAATAAGTTTTCATGAACCGTAATTAAGGAGAAATTGAAGAACGAAACATCATCATCCACGAAGGTTATAAATTGGTACTTGGTGGACGTTGATTTTGTATATAATATAAAAGAGAGAGAGAGTAAGAATATCGATGATGGTTATTCCATTCAAAATATATAATTCTAGTATATATATGATAATGGATTTATCATGGTTATTTGGATATAGTATGTGTGGAGAGGATAAAAAAGGATGATAAATTGAAATGAAACTGAATAAATAATAATGGTGTTTACCACATGAATTGACCACCTTGAGAACCTTCTTAAGGGAAGTGGTTTTGGCCATTTTGGAAAGACCAAGAGCTTTTGGGATGTGGTATGGAAGGGTAATTGGTCATAACATTGAGTTGTATCATGTATTAGAGGATCGATGAGGATAAGGAGTGAGGGGTGGTTTTATTGTGGTGGAGAGGAGGAAATTTCGAATATTTTATTCATTATTTTATTATCTCCCTCAAGAAAAAATAGTGTTGTTTCATCAGAGTTTCATGATTTAAGGATTTATTTTCAAACCCATGGGGTGTTAAAGTGTATGTGGCTATAAAATAGGTGATCCAATGTTTACCAACACTGAAATGAGATGATTTATTATTGACTCAGTCATGACTATTTCACGAAGAGTGCACATAATTTAGAACACATGGATTGACACACCCATGGGATATGATAGTGTTAAATTAAATTTTCATTATGAACATTTATGATATTTTTAATAAACTAAGACTATAAATAATCTTGTATTATCGTACTGTTTTATATATATATTATAATGATCCATGATGTGGACACCATATTTAATATTTATCATTGTTTTATAAATACTCCCACTACTAATTATTAATTCCCATAACAACACTATAGTGGTCCTTTAACATCACTAGAAAACCACTATCTATTACTGTATGATTAAAATCCCAAATATTTTATCAGAACTAAAAAATCATGGATAATAGATTCCATTATCCATGCTAATAACAGAAAAAGTATCCCTTACTTAATATATTTATGAATAAAATAACCCTTCTTGAGAATAACAAAACTCTTATACATATATATATATAAGTGAGGGGATGGAGGCTCTCGAGAATGCGGTGGGTGAAAATCCTGCACAAGCTAAAGATAATGATAATTCCAAAGGGAAGGAGTTTTTTGATCTTGTTGATGAAGACCGAATATGGCACGGGGATCTCTTTAGCCTCTATGTGAAGTGAAGATCTGAGAAATAGGCACTTAATCATGGGAAGTGGATTGCGGAGGTGGCTAAAAAATTTGGTGTCTTTTCGTTCTTGGATTGCGCATCGTGTAACTTTGGAAGGATCCTATGGAAGGTTTGTATCACGCATGTATCGTCAAATCAAGCCGCTATTGAGGAGAGGGTAAAAATGTGTAAGTTTTCAATTATTTCCAATGTTGTGATTTTAAGAAGAGTGTGGCCTTTAAAATTTCATGATTTTACATACAGATTGGTAGAAATTTGGGGCTTCCATGACTAGACGATGATGGCCATGGGGTGTGGGTTTTATCATGTTGTTTTCCCCTCTGATGAATTCCAAAGGAGCGCATGGAGTTTGGGTTCTATTCATCTAAAACCTGGCTTCTTTCATATCCATGAATGAGATCGAAATTTTGACCCTAGAGTAGTCCAGAATACCTTTTCCCATGTATGGATACGAGTTCACAAATTATGTTGGCTTTATTGGAATCCACAAATCCCGTGGGATATAGCATCATCTGTAGGGAATCTGATAAGGCTTGATAGGAAAACTGATAACCTTAGTTTTGGACACTATTCTAAGATTCTCGTCGAGGTGGATATGTCAAATACCCTAGTAGAAGAGGTTGTTTTCAGCACTATGGATTATTACATTAACCATGACATAGGGTATGAAAGGAAACCGATATTTTTTCTCAACTACCATATTTTTGGGCACACATTATCTGACTTCAACAGGAATAAGCTTTGATTCCTATTCAAAATTCGAGGGAATGATGTTGGGAGTTGTCGAAGGAGGACAACGGATCAGTGCCACTGCAATCCTGATAGCAAGGGGAAGGCAGTAAATGATATATTGGAGGTTCAGGGAGTAGCCGTGACCTCAAATGTTGACAATGATCCCATAGATGTGAATGGGATCAATGAATTAGGGAATAGTTCACAGGTTCCTTCTAATGTGGTGCTTGTGGATAATGATGGAGGTATTAAGGGTGCACAAGATATGAGGGATGCTGCTACAATTGAAGGTAGGCAGAATCTGGATAATGAGGAACTTACAAGGGGATGTTGAGCCTTCTGGTCAGGATTCAGCAAGTCATGATTCACATGGTCCAAACTCCCATGGGGAGAGCTCAGGAATACATGCGGGATATGATTTGCACAGTAGTGAGTGCTCTAGTGTCTATATTATACAAGACTTAGCAACTCATGACCCCCCATTGGTAGAAGCTCAACCAGGGCACAATATTGAGGAGTCTAAAGATGAATTTTCTTATTTACCATTATCAAAGGTTGATAGATGAAAATTACCTGCTACCTTAACAATTCCAATCAGCTCTAATAACATGTTTATCCCTCATTCGGTTGATGAAATGGAACCTATTCAGGTTGGAGATATATACAATGAATTAGTGGATGAGGATGAATCAGATTATAAGGAATTCATAGCTGAAATCTATGATGGCCCTTGCACTAGGTGGATGTCCTCTAATCAATAAATATAATGTTTTGAAATTGCCAGGGTCTTCGGAATTCTCCCATGATCAGAACCCTGAAGCATGTCATCAAGACCAATAAACACATGCTATTATGTTTTGCTAAAACAAGAATGAATTTTTTGAGATTGGTGGCCTTCAACTGCAATGCTATTGGGTACTCCCTAATTTATACCAATCAGCCATATAATGGAAATTATTATCTATGGGTGCTACAACATAATAGTTTCATCATTGATTCTTTTCAAATTGACGAATAGGCAGTTACTGTATTCTTCTATCATCAATCCAATTCCCTTTTTGTGACTTTTTATTGTGGATTAAATAAATACACCAGAATGAGATCATTATGGAACACCTTACTCACCATATCTGAGAATATGTCGACTAGATGGATTCTTCTTTGTGACTTTAATACCATCTTGAGGCTAGAAGAAAAAACTAGAAGTAACATCTGCAGAGTTTCAGCCAATGACTTTCATTACTGCATTGACCAATACAGAGTGAATTAAGATCAAATTTTAGGTGAAGATTTTACATGGAGAAGATACACTTTTAATGGGAGGAAAGCAAGAAAATTAGATAGGTTTCTGGTGCAGATGGATGAGTGAAGTGACACATTGGAGGTTTCTGGAATGACACTTCCATGAATACATTCAGACCATAATCCTATTTTGGTTGACCTCTGTTTTAGTACTTTGATATCAGCCACTTTACCCTTTATGTTCAACAATGCAAGGTTAGTTGAGTTGGGGTGCACAGAAATAATAATGGAGGCATGGAAAATTGATGTCACAGGTACCACTTTGCACATTTTGACTTCCATGATGAAAACCATCAAAGCTAGACTAAAAGTGTGGAGTAAAAAATCATTATCCAAATTGAGAATGATATCAAAGGGGATAAATCCAATCTGTTAATGTAACACCCCAAGCTTCCTCTGTATGTTTCCTTTCGAATAATGCAATGACGTGCATTGTACGCAACTTCGAGATTTTAACACACCACAACCAATCAAACTAGCCGTTATGAATAGTAATACCTACTTTTTGAAATTATATATATTTTATATTTCAAAATGGACTTCATTTTTGGATTCGGAATATCGAATTTAGCCTAAGGTGATATTTTGGTACTTTTCGGATAACTTTCATATTTTGATGAATAGTGAAAATTACTAAATTTTAATTAAAAATAACTTTTTTAATCAAAATAATTAATAGTGATAAATTGTGAATTTGAGTGGTTTTAAAGTATATTTAGAATATATTTTTACCATTTAATATAATGTTGGTCATTGGACATAATTTTACAATTAAACCGAACATAAACAAGCGTCAATCTTTTGATAGTTATTATCTCTTAAAAACACGCTTTTTGTTTTGACAGCGGGAATTAATTTTAAATTAATTTCTGCCACTTCTATGTTTTGAATTTAGAAAAATGGATTCCATATTTGGAATAAGGATGTCCAAATTGTGTAAATAGGTAACTTTTATTTTTAGACATTTTGAATAATTACTGCGGTAAATATTTTATTTACCATGGTTAAGGGTAAATCCGGTAAATAAGGGTTAATAAAATAATATTATAATAATAATAAATTACCCTAAAATGTGTCTTAACCCTATTGGTTGATACATGGTCGACCATGGGCATCTTTGGGTCAATTTTGGGACCCCATGGATCCACTTGTAAGTGATAATGACACTTTATATTAATTAAGTTAAAATGAATACAAAAATGACACAAGCATATATCTTTTAGAAAAACAATTGTTACATAGGGTTATATATGCTGGATTTTAGATTATAAATATTCATTAGAAAGATAAAACGATTTACTACATAATTATATTTTATTTATAATTTTTTGACATTAAATAATTTATTTTATTTATGACACAATGATGATGCAGTAATTACTAAAATAGTAAAAAATTAACATAATTGATATTATAAATACCCAAATAATTATAATATGAAACTTTTAATGAATTAAACAAATTATCTAGGATAACATGATATATTAGGATTGATTTATTTGACTTTGTTCGAAGTAATCAATCTGTTATGAGTTTCACAAAAATCAACTAGTGAATAGTGTCAAAATTGACATAAAAGAGTTCTTAAAACAAATATTATATTATTAATTGATATTAAATTCTTAAAAATCTAAGGTTCGGCCAAGAGACTTATATTATGATAGGTTAATCATTAATGGACCACTTGGGGGTCTTTTGGATGTATATAGTAAGTTTATTAACCATATTATATAAAAATACAAAGAGACATTGTAAAAGTGAAACTAATTAACTTAGAATTAATACTTAAAGATAAGGTTAATATAAGTACCCAAACCTGTCTAAATTCTATTGGATGAGTTGTTTTCGACCTATACCCACCTCAACCTTTGAATAGTCAACTTTGGAGCCATTGGAAACCGAATATGAATTTATTATAAATTAATATTTCTAGCTTTTCCAAAGGTGCCCCTCACCCCTCTTATAAAAGGGCACTCCTCCTTCTCATTTCCCCACACCTCTCAAGCCACTTGGCTCGTCCAAACTCTGCCCAACTAAGCTCCCCACATACCTCTCCTCCTCCTTGAAGCTTCCCCTTAGGCATAAAGCATTTCAACAAGTCCTTTGGTTCCAACCAAAGTGAGTTACCTAAATTAAAGGTAACGATTTCTCTTAAATTATTTTCATTTATTTTGCTTCTTCAACCCCCAAAATCTTTTTATTTCCCTTCTTTTGTAACAACAACAGTATCCTCAATATACTAGGATGTTGTTATAAGAAATATTCAAACTACACATACACAAAACTCCATCTAATGGATGATGAACATAATGTTTCTGTGGATGGCAAACTAACGCCTCACGAAACAATGATTGTTCAAAAACATCTTACCGCCTCTCATGGTGGCCATTATGATGGCACTGTAATTAAATATGATATTAATGATATATATTTTATATATAAGCTTCTGTAATTCCATTTTATTTCATACCATTATTCGTTTCATGTCGTATATATATACGATAATTTCATTTGAGGAAGTGCGGACTACCGCCTCCTTAAAATGATATGACTCGTTCATACCACACATGGAATGTATAAAGGATGGTGTTAATGAACTTAAGTAACATATATAAAATATTATATTATACTGGAATAGTAATATACCTATGTATCATTTGCATTCGATTCTTTTAAAATAAAAAAATTATATGGAAGTAGCGTTCGTGCGTACGTACGGACTACCGTCTCCACGAACGCGATGAGATTCATTATCCATCGTATCCATTCAAGTATAATTATCATTTAATGATTTAAAAATGATGTTTAAGGACTTTATATCATTATGGATATGAATAAGATACAACAAACATGACTTATGTAACAAAACATATAAAAGAAAATGAGTAAGTTAACACCCGAAACGGCGTTAATACTAAGATATTATTAACAAATCAATGTTAAAAGATCATATATGATATCATATTAAAGTAAATGATTATTGTATTATTAAATAACAATTATTTCACCATTATACAGGAGGTAAACCTACCATCGACCAAGGAAAAAGTACAAAGTAAGGGATTTTCTTATCTCACTTTTAATTCCGTGAGAATTCCATTGATCACCACTTAATTATTGCATGTGGTGTATGTGTACTGCCCATGATTTTATTCATTGTGTTATATACTTTTATTTATGGGTATTTACATCATCATGGTATGATAATTCTTTCATGGGTGTATGTTTCTTAAGTTACCTAATCAATAAGGGAATTTGAGATTTCAATTTCCACTCATTTGGCTTTACGCATATTTCATTGATTATATTACCCCAAGATTATGTGTGGAATCACTATTCATTTGATTATGTCATAATTTCCACTCCCATTCCTGTGGATATAAGTTTGATACACATAATCACTCCATTGATAATTCTCAAGTCATTGATATGAATTTGATAAGAGTAATTTTAACTCATTCTCCATTTATTGAGTTAAACATCCAATTCGTTGGTATTGTTTTTACAAGAATATGTGTGAATATACTTTGATTGATTTACACTGAATATCCAATCATATTTAGTGTATTTATATTTGTCACACATAATTATGTCGTTGATTTATCCTTAACCAAAGGATACAACCTTTATGAGAGATTTCATCTCAATTTACATTCCATTGAGACTTCTTTGATGATATACACCAAATCACTTTTATGTGGTGTATATAATGTACTTTGACATAGTATATCATGAATTCCTTTATTCTCATGATATTACAATGTTTTGATTACCTCAATTATTTGTATTCAAGTGTCTCTCTTTTGGTTAGAAACTCTAACCAAAATACCATTTTAAAATGTTTTAAAGAATTATTCTTCTAAATCATGCTCATTAATGTCCATATTTTAAAAATGGTTTTAAGGATTTATTTATATGGACATTAAAGTTTTAAAATTAAAAATACTTTTAAAAATTTTCAAAGTGGTATGGGACACTTTGATTCAAAAATCTATTTTTAAATGGCTTCTTGACAAATAGTGTGACTTTTAAATGTTTTCATGAAAAGGGGGATATTTCTCTCAAATAGTTTTGATGATTATTTTCATCTATGTCAACATCCTTCATTATTCATGATTGAGGTTAATGTGATACAATACAATCTTCCATATTGTATCAAATGAGTTATATTTGACTGTGGATGTTCTATTTTTATACCATTCATGGTTTGTGGTTAAAGTATTGACATTTCGTATGCTAGTTTTAATACGAATGTTTATTTTATGCTTAAACCTATTCATATGAGGAATGCATTGGACTTAATAAGTGACGGGTGGAGCCCGCTATAGCTCCTCGATGCATCGGTAGGTCTCATGAGACAAACTAGTGTCTTGGCACAAGGCCTTGACAAAATCTTATTTGTAGTCTTGGAACGAGGCCTTGGCTATGTGGTTATGATAGTCTGGCATTATGCATTCCAACATTATGAAAGTGGTTATTGATATTGCATGTGATTATTCAATTAGTAGAATATCCATGTGAACAAGTAAATGGAATTATTTCATTTTACTTTTGCCATACTATGTTGAAATTCAAGTTTAAAAGGCTTTTGTTTTAGTAATTCATTGTCTTAAATGTTTACGCTTATTTTGAATGTTCCGCTATATTGTTATCCTTACTGGGCATTTGAGCTCACCCCTTTTCTATGTTTTATTTTTCCCAGGTAGTGAAGAAGTAAATTATGATTGACTTGCATGGATATTATGAGGGGTTAATAGTGTGGATATGAAGACTTTGTTGTTGTAGTAGTTTTTCACTTTGAAATGTAATGTAAAACTTTATGATTATATCTAGTGTCTCCAAGGCTACTAAACTAATCGGTCTTTCGAGATTTGATCTTTCTTGTGATCATGCCAATGTTATGTAATTAATGCACCGACTCTGGGTAGCTGGGGTTGGGGCGTTACAGTTGGTATCAGAGGAAGTTTAGTACAAACCTTGGTAGCTAGATTTAGATAAACTCTGATTAGAGCACGTAGACCTAAGATGAACTTTGAGGATTAGTATAAAAGAACTTCCTAGAATTTTGGTATTGTAGAGATTTTGTGAGTTTTCCGAGCAATACATCCCTGTCTGGATACGAGCAGGTAGAGGCGGCTCTGGTACAGATGTACCTAGGGGTAAAACCCGAAAACACCGCTTTGAGCTAGACTCGAACGGGAACTGGTGCACGACAACGGGCCTTGCTGCACTCTTGGTTACGACACTCCCGGGGGATATGCTTAGGATAATTTACATTTTCTTTACAAACCAATTTAAGTAATATATATATAAGATGAGAGTAAATGACCTTGGTTAATCCTAATATGTTTCAAATTGAGAATATGGTGACATTTTAATCTCTAAATGATTTTACGACTACTATTACTCACACAATGCTTTATGGTTTTAGTCAATGGCTGGATTCCAAGGAAGTCATAGTGACTTTGAGAATGATGTACAAGATGGGAACGGTGGTGGCAATGAGCAACAAAATGGAATGTTGATAGGTGAAAAAGATATCGTCTTTATGCCAAATCAGTTTTCCAAAAATATGATCAACAACATTTATATTAACCAACTCCCAGACTCAACAAGGAAGAGAAAGGTGATAAATGATAAGAGCTCCAGCAATGGAGACCATGGAGAAAAGAACCCTCAATTTTCATCATGCAGGAAATGTGGAAAGAGACACCCAGGAAAGTGACTCAATGGGACAACGAAATGTTTTACGTGCGGGAAGGAAGGACATAAAGTAAATAATTGCCGAAGAAAAATGAAGAGTACTATGGAAGAAGATAAAAATGGTCCCAAGAGTCCATTTACAGTCATTTTCCGTAAATGTAGGGGACCTGGCCATTACCCGAGTGAATGTCCTATTCTATAGGATATTTTCTTGGTCAAAGAAGAAGCTATGTGGGAATAAATGGTTGGAGAAATGTTTAAAAAGTATTAGCACTCCTTGTTGATGGGTTTACTATGGAATAATTTTCTCTTGTATTTGTAACCCCGCAGTTTGCCATGTGAGAATGATATTTAAGGAAGAATTGTCTCTTCTCTTGTGGATATGGGTATAAATAACCATTTGGATTTATATGATCATTGGGGTTTGAGAGAATTATAAGTTATTCTAATTTGGGATGAAGATTCAAGGTATGATATAACATTTGTGGTTAAATTTATGATATAGTATTTTGAGGAATTTATCTCATTTTGGCAATATTATAAAATATAGTTTTTGAAAAAGGACAACACGTAGACCGTGTGACAACCCGTCGCGTCGGACAAAGCTATGGGAATCGAACCCACAACCAAAGTGCGATTGGGATTTATCACCTACCACTGGACTACATGAAGTCCCTGGTTAGTGTGACTTTTTTTTAGTTAAATGATTTTATTGATCAATAATAAGTTGATTTGGGTTCTTATTTCATATCAAAAGAATACCCTTGGTATAGGAAAATGATTTGGTGATTATGTGATAAATGTTATTTTGGAAGATGTTCGCTTTGTTGGGAACACTATATGCCCAAGGAAAATAGAATACTATGGTGTTTCATTTGTGGAGTAATGATAGATTTTTATCTACGTTTTTATTGTGGATTTATAGTGATTTGGGTTATTTATGGAAATGATTAACCTATAATAGAGAATATGTGATTAGGTTAATTACTTTTGAGTATGTGACTTTAAGAGTATCTGATGTCATTTGGAGATACAATTTAACATGGGAGACTACATAATCAAATTCTTCTATGTTTTGGGTTTCAATATTAGTTTGGATTATATTAAAGGATTTTAAGGACAATTGGTTATTGAATGGTATCTATTTAACTTTGGGGTATTGTTGGTTTAATTTTAGAAATTAAGATTAGTGCATATTTATCTCAATGAATATCCTTTTGGGGGATCATTAGATCATTCACTGACCATTTTGGTTTTGATTAATCTTCAAAGACAATGTAAATATATGGTTTATCCTTCATGGATCATGTGATTCTATCTCTTCCAGTGTGACCAAGTCTTCTTGAATACTCATCGTTTAAAAAAAATGAGTTAGTGGTGGAAATTTATTAAAGAATGAAAATCTACTTAAAATGTAAGTATATCTCATAATGTTCTTAGTCAATATCATAAATGAATTACTCTTCCTTATGTAATGTAACTTAAAAAAAATGCTGTCCATTTACTTTCCTACTAGGAGACTAATGGTCGTTTGTCCCAACACAAGTTTGTGGTTTTCTCATTGTTAACTTTCTCCTAATCATGATTTCTATCCCTCTCCATCAGAACTTGACACTTAGTTTATCATCCATATCCATGTTTTCTTACATGGAATCCTAGTATGGGATATCTTGGATGACCCTTATACCTCTCTTTCTTTCTTTTAAAGTGATAGTTTTATTGACTCTTTTTCCGATGTGGGACTTTCCATTATATTCCCAAGCAAAATTTTAAAAATTTCGAGGAAGCAATTTATTGAAGGAGGGGAGAATGTAACACCCCAAGCTTCCTCGGTATGTTTCCTTTCGAATAATGCAATGACGTGCATTGTACGCAACTTCAAGATTTTAACACACCACAACCAATCAAACTAGCCGTTATTAATAGTAATACCTACTTTTTGAAATTATATATATTTTATATTTCAAAATGGGCTTCATTTTCGATTTGGAATATCGAATTTAGCCTAAGGTGAAATTTTGGTACTTTTCGGATAACTTTCATATTTTGATGAATAGTGAAAATTACTAAATTTTAATTAAAAATAACTTTTTTAATCAAAATAATTAATAGTGATAAATTGTGAATTTGAGTGGTTTTAAAGTATATTTAGAATATATTTTTACCATTTAATATAATGTTGGTCATTGGACATAATTTTACAATTAAACCGAACATAAACAAGTGTCAATCTTTTGATAGTTATTATCTCTTAAAAACACGCTTTTTGTTTTGACAGCGGGAATTAATTTTAAATTAATTTCTGCCACTTCTATGTTTTGAATTTAGAAAAATGGATTCCATATTTGGAATCATCATGTCCAAATTGTGTAAATAGGTAACTTTTATTTTTAGACATTTTGAATAATTACTGCGGTAAATATTTTATTTACCATGGTTAAGGGTAAATCCGGTAAATAAGGGTTAAAAAAATAATATTATAATAATAATAAATTACCCTAAAATGTGTCTTAACCCTATTGGTTGATACATGGTCGACCATGGGCATCTTTGGGTCAATTTTGGGACCCCATGGATCCACTTGTAAGTGATAATGACACTTTATATTAATTAAGTTAAAATGAATACAAAAATGACACAAGCATATATCTTTTAGCAAAACAATTGTTACATAGGGTTATATATGCTGGATTTTAGATTATAAATATTCATTAGAAAGATAAAAAGATTTACTACATAATTATATTTTATTTATAATTTTTTGACGTTAAATAATTTATTTTATTTATGACACAATGATGATGCAATAATTACTAAAATAGTAAAAAATTAACATAATTGATATTATAAATACCCAAATAATTATAATATGAAACTTTTAATGAATTAAACAAATTTTCTAGGATAATATGATATATTAGGATTGATTTATTTGACTTTGTTAGAAGTAATCAATCTGTTATGAGTTTCACAAAAATCAACTAGTGAATAGTGTCAAAATTGACATAAAAGAGTTCTTAAAACAAATATTATATTATTAATTGATATTAAATTCCTAAAAATCTAAGGTTCGGCCAAGAGACTTATATTATTATAGGTTAATAATTAATGGACCACTTGGGGGGTCTTTTGGATGTATATAGTAAGTTTATTAACCATATTATATAAAAATACAAAGAGACATTGTAAAAGTGAAACTAATTAACTTAGAATTAATACTTAAAGATAAGGTTAATATAAGTACCCAAACCTGTCTAAATTCTATTGGATGAGTTGTTTTCGACCTATCCCCACCTCAACCTTTGAATATTCAACTTTGGAGCCATTGGAAACCGAATATGAATTTATTATAAATTAATATTTCTAGCTTTTCCAAAGGTGCCCCTCACCCCTCTTATAAAAGGGCACTCCTCCTTCTCATTTCCCCACACCTCTCAAGCCACTTGGCTCGTCCAAACTCTGCCCAACTAAGCTCCCCACATACCTCTACTCCTCCTTGAAGCTTCCCCTTAGGCATAAAGCATTTCAACAAGTCCTTTGGTTCCAACCAAAGTGAGTTACCTAAATTAAAGGTAACGATTTCTCTTAAATTATTTTCATTTATTTTGCTTCTTCAACCCCCAAACTCTTTTTATTTCCCTTCTTTTGTAACAACACCAGTATCATCAATATACTAGGATGTTGTTATAAGAAATATTCAAACTACACATACACACAACTCCATCTAATGGATGATGAACATAATGTTTCTGTGGATGGCAAACTAACGCCTCACGAAACAATGATTGTTCAAAAACATCTTACCGCCTCTCATGGTGGCCATTATGATGGCACTGTAATTAAATATGATATTAATGATATATATTTTATATATAAGCTTCTGTAATTCCATTTTATTTCATACCATTATTCGTTTCATGTCGTATATAAATACGATAATTTCATTTGAGGAAGTGCGGACTACCGCCCCCTTAAAATGATATGACTCGTTCATACCAAACATGGAACGTATAAAGGATGGTGTTAATGAACTTAAGTAACATATATAAAATATTATATTATACTGGAATAGTAATATACCTATGTATCATTTGGATTTGATTCTTTTAAAATAAAAAAATTAAATGGAAGTAGCGTTCGTGCGTACGTACGGACTACCGTCTCCACGAACGCGATGAGATTCATTATCCATCGTATCCATTCAAGTATAATTATCATTTAATGATTTAAAAATGATGTTTAAGGACTTGATATCATTATGGATATGAATAAGATACAACAAACATGACTTATGTAACAAAACATATAAAAGAAAATGAGTAAGTTAACACCCGAAACGGCGTTAATACTAAGATATTATTAACAAATCAATGTTAAAAGATCATATATGATATCATATTAAAGTAAATGATTCTTGTATTATTCAATAACAATTATTTCACCATTATACAGGAGGTAAACCTACCATCGACCAAGGAAAAAGTACAAAGTAAGGGATTTTCTTATCTCACTTTTAATTCCGTGAGAATTCCATTGATCACCACTTAATTATTGCATGTGGTGTATGTGTACTGCCCATGATTGTATTCATTGTGTTATATACTTTTATTTATGGGTATTTACATCATCATGGTATGATAATTCTTTCATGGGTGTATGTTTCTTAAGTTACCTAATCAATAAGGGAATTTGAGATTTCAATTTCCACTCATTTGGCTTTACGCATATTTCATTGATTATATTACCCCAAGATTATGTGTGGAATCACTATTCATTTGATTATGTCATAATTTCCACTCTCATTCCTGTGGATATAAGTTTGATACACATAATCACTCCATTGATAATTCTCAAGTCATTGATATGAATTTGATAAGAGTAATTTTAACTCATTCTCCATTTATTGAGTTAAACATCCAATTCGTTGGTATTGTTTTTACAAGAATATGTGTGAATATACTTTGATTGATTTACACTGAATATCCAATCATATTTAGTGTATTTATATTTGTCACACATAATTATGTCGTTGATTTATCCTTAACCAAAAGATACAACCTTTATGAGAGATTTCATCTCAATTTACATTCCATTGAGACTTCTTTGATGATATACACCAAATCACTTTTATGTGGTGTATATAATGTACTTTGACATAGTATATCATGAATTCCTTTATTCTCATTATATTACAATGTTTTGATTACATCAATTATTTGTATTCAAGTGTCTCTCTTTTGGTTAGAAACTCTAACCTAAATACCATTTTAAAATGTTTTAAAGAATTATTCTTCTAAATCATGCTCATTAATGTCCATATTTTAAAAATGGTTTTAAGGATTTATTTATATGGACATTAAAGTTTTAAAATTAAAAATCCTTTTAAAAATTTTCAAAGTGGTATGGGACACTTTGATTCAAAAATCTATTTTTAAATGGCTTCTTGACAAATAGTGTGACTTTTAAATGTTTTCATGAAAAGGGGGATATTTCTCTCAAATAGTTTTGATGATTATTTTCATCTATGTCAACATCCTTCATTATTCATGATTGAGGTTAATGTGATACAATAAAATCTTCCATATTGTATCAAATGAGTTATATTTGACTGTGGATGTTCTATTTTTATACCATTCATGGTTTGTGGTTAAAGTATTGACATTTCGTATTCTAGTTTTAATACGAATGTTTATTTTATGCTTAAACATATTCATATGAGGAATGCATTGGACTTAATAAGTGACGGGTGGAGCCCGCTATAGCTCCTCGATGCATCGGTAGGTCTCATGAGACAAACTAGTGTCTTGGCACAAGGCCTTGACAAAATCTTATTTGTAGTCTTGGCACGAGGCCTTGGCTATGTGGTTATGATAGTCTGGCATTATGCATTCCAACATTATTAAAGTGGTTATTGATATTGCATGTGATTATTCAATTAGTAGAATATCCATGTGAACAAGTAAATGGCATTATTTCATTTTACTTTTGCCATACTATGTTGAAATTCAAGTTTAAAAGGCTTTTGTTTTAGTAATTCATTGCCTTAAATGTTTACGCTTATTTTGAATGTTCCGCTATATTGTTATCCTTACTGGGCATTTGAGATCACCCCTTTTCTATGTTTTATTTTTCCCAGGTAGTGAAGAAGTAAATTATGATTGACTTACAGGGATATTATGAGGGGTTAATAGTGTGGATATGAAGACTTTGTTGTTGTAGTAGTTTTTCACTTTGAAATGTAATGTAAAACTTTATGATTATATCTAGTGTTTCCAAGGCTACTAAACTAATCGGTCTTTCGAGATTTGATCTTTCTTGTGATCATGCCAATGTTATGTAATTAATGCACTGACTCTGGGTAGCTGGGGTCGGGGCGTTACAGTTAATATGTCCACAAAGGAATATACATCAGGACACCCCATCTCCATAAGAGATACAAGGTACCATTAAGCTTGACAACCTCTTAAATCTTAAAGAGAATCTTGTCTAGAATTAGATAAATGTTAAGTAACCAAAGGATGGGGATAGGAATTCAAGTTTCATTCATTGTATACACGGAGAGAAAAAGATCATGAGAACACTTAAGGCTCTTAAGATTGATATCACTTTGTTGACATCGGAAATTGAGTTTGCTAATGCTGTGACTAGTTACTTTGAGAAGCAATTCTATGATTCTGGGGAGAGAAACTCAAACAAGATAATCTGATGTGTTGAACCATGTCTGATGACAATAGCAATAAAAAACTCATTGTGGTTCCTTCCTACAAGGATATACATTATGAACAATTCTCCTTAAATATGGACAGTGTTTCTGGTCCGGATGGGTTCACTAATAAATTATTTATGTTCTACTAGGACATTATTCATATTAAAGTAATTAATGTTGTCATGAAATTTTTCCAACTTTATTTTATGCCATTTAAGATGAACTCCAATTTCATTGCTCTGAAACCAAAGAAATAGAATTCATTGGATATTAAATAATCTAGGCCTATTGTAATTGGGAACTCTATTCCTAAGGTTATTTGTAAGATCTTTGCAAGCCAGTTTGGTGATGATGCTAAGAATCTTATCTCTGCTAATCAATTTGGCTTTTTTACCTAGATGTAATATTCAGAACTATCTCTTTACTACTTCAAAATTTATAAATATTATGAGAGGCAATGTTCAAAATGGAAACATGGCCTTTAAGGTTGACATATCAAATACTTTTGACACTATACGATGGGATTTCATTTTCACAATCCATAAAATGCATGTATTCTTAGGGCAATTTATTGGTTTTGTCTCCTCCATTTTGAAAAGTGCACATCTATCCATTGTCGTCAATGGATCCCCTTGGGGTTTCTTTCAATGAACTAGAGGATTATAGAAAAGTGATCCTTTATTTGGGCTTCTTTTCTTCGTGGCTGAAGATTACCTAAGTATGTGCCCTAATGATCTTGTCAATACTGGCTTTTATCAAAGAATAAGAGAAGGTATGAATTCTTTTTCTCCCTTACACTTACTTTATGTTGATGACATACTTTTGTTCTGTAAGGCTAACATGGGATATATTTCGTGCATCAAAACTATTTTTCACATTATGAAGAGGTTGCAGGCTAAGTTATCAGCTACAATAAATCCTCTATTGTCTTTGGAGAAGGAGTTCTAATTTTTAAGCAAAATAGGGTTGCTTGTAATCTTGGTGTCAAAAGAGGTTATTTTCCCTTAAATTATCTGGGGATCCCTTTTTTGGGGAAGGGTGAATCATGTCCACTTGGAAGGAATAGAACTGAAAATTAGTAATCAGTTTGATAGTAGGAAAGGGAACACCATGTCTCAGGCTGGTGGAGTTTTTCTTGTCAACTCTGTTATCAATTTTATGTTTTTTTATTCCTTTTCAGTTTAGAAATGGCCAAGGGATCTTCTCATGGAATTAATTGTATTGATAAATAATTTTATTTGGACTGGGTCAACCCGTCAAAGGATACTTGTCACTATTTATTGGAAAGATTTTAAAAGGCCAATGAATATGGGAAGAATGGGAGTTAAGGATATCATAATATTCAATGATGCTCTTCTTCTAAATTTCACATAGAGACTTTTGGCCAAGCCAGATTACTCCCTTGAATTTCTTGTTGGCAGGTTTGTTGATAGGCTACAAAACATAAAGTGTATGTACTTGAAATCATTGGTTTGGCCATCAGTCAGACGGACATATTCTAACATCATGTCTCAATCTATATGGTTGGTCTGTCCTGAATCCCATTTGAATAGCTGGAACACTCCATGGTTGTCCTCTCCCATTAAGGACTCTATCACCATTCCACATTCCTTGAAAAATCTGCCTATATCATATATTTGGGGGAATGAAACTGCCTATGACATCATTCTTAGTAAACATTGTATTGAAATAACAAATTATGCATATGTTGATATTGATGTTCTGATCCATAATACTTCTATTAATGGTTCCCTTTCCAGCCGGGACTACTCCAAGCTGATGTGTGGTGTAACATCTGTAATTTCTTCATGGGGGGAAGGTGTTCGTAAGCCCTACATATTCCCCAATGATGCCTTGCTAATCTGGATAATCTAGAAACAATGTCTACCCATCCAATCTACTTTGTAGTGTACCTGCCTCAACATTGCTCTAGTATGCCTCTTCTTCCTTAAGGGTGATGAATATATTTTGCAGATGTTTTATACAGTGTGCCTTTGTTGGCTGATTGTGGGCCTATCTGTAATCGACTTTTCACTGCTGTTTAAATTTATCCTCAATTGAGTTTCTGATGTCCTCAGTTATTAAGTCGGCACTCAGTGAATAGAATAAATCCATGCTTACTGCTCCTACTGTATCGGTGATCTCTTATATCTGGAAGTCTCAGAACAACATTGTGTTTAATAATGGAAAGCCCTATTTTAGGTATGGTGTTATGGTGATCCATCAAAGCATCAAACTTGCTTCGATGAATCTAACCGGCTTAATGAACAATGATTTATCTGACATTCTCATTTTGAGAACTCTGAGTGTTAGTGGCCGGGAAAGAAAACGAAGTGTGATGAAATACATCTGGTAGATTCCACCAATCTCTGATGGGTTAAAAGTGAATGTTTGTGGGTTGTTTTCCGGTGCACCAGGTCCTGCTGGGTGTCATGGAGTCTTCAAAACCCATCAGGGCTTCGTTAATGGATGTTTTTCCATCATATCGGGCACACTCATGTGATTAAAGCCGAATTGTGGGCGATGATTAAGGCCATCAGGTATGTGGATTGCTTTGGTTGGCATAGATTATGGATTGAATCCGACACCAATTTTGCTGTACAGATTTTGAAATATCAATCCCAGAATGTTCCATGGAAGATGCTACCTGTCTAGATTTCATGTCTCAGTCTTGATGAACATTTATTCGTTGATGTTTCTCATTTTTATAGTGAATAAAACCAGGTTGCTAATGAAATCTCTAAAAGGTATATCATGATGTTTAGTTCCAGTTGGTCTTTTGTTTTTTCCAACTACTGTGACAATTTGGGTAGGAATGATCGAGATGGTGTTATTTACTCACGGACTTGTGTGGCTCCCCTTTTCTGAGTTATAATGTACTATTTATCTTTTTATATAATAATTTGATGGGAGCATGTTTTTTCTTGCCTCCCAAACCATTTAGATATATATAAGTAAAAATTAGGAAAAAAATAATTATTTAATTTGTGATAAAATTATAAGATAAAAATATATGATCATTTTGGTGGTTTTAGAAATTTTAAGCATGTTTTAAACAAACATTAATCATATATTTTGAAAAGATTCTCATAGAGTCATACCAATCAAAACATAAACTAGATTGATGTGGGGATTACTAATACACATTAAAATTAGAAAACGGATCATTTTTATATAATTTTAAATAATTCCAAATGTTTATTTGAAATTTTCAGAATGTCACATGTATTTTTTACTAAAATGACATTTTAAAAATGGATTATGTACATTGAGTCGAACCAGTCACATTGTTTGTTGATTCCACATAATATTTATTCTGACACCACGAAAATGTATTAAGAATCATTTTACTAAATTATAAATATAGTCTTCTTTCATTTTCATTGTCTTCATTACGTGACATGTTTTGAACTAAAATGTTCATTTTAAATTGGTACATGACACTTCGAGACATACTAGGAACATCATGTATCATATTGAGATGCGGCTCATTCATAAATGTAAAAAATTAATTATGAATCACCTTCCAACTGTATAGAAATAATGAAAAAGGGTTTTCTCACTTTTGAGTAGGCCGTGTTTATTTTTTAATATAATTTATGTCAATTTTAAATATAATATGCAGTTTTAGTTATATCAGTTAAACCTTAAATAATATTGAGACGAGGCTAAATACTACCTATCTACAATAACATATGAATTATTTACAAAATTTTTCAAAATAATATGAATATTTTCTTAGGTTTTTCAATTATTCCTAAAATAAAATTTATTTTTAAATTTGAAAAACACCCATTTTGTCAAAACCAATCATATCATGTTTTGGATATGTTAGAATAATTCATACATGTCACCAATTAAATATCAATCATTTTAAAAAATTATAAATAAAAATATATTAATCGTTCATTATTCCTAGTGTGTGGAATATTTTCAACAACAATTCAAATTTTAAATCAATAATGAACAATTTGGCTCATATCAAGCACACCGAGTATCATATTTTTGTGTGGATGATACCTTCATGTTATGAAGGATTTTTTTAAATTTCTTAATGTATCTAAATATCCCAAATCCATTTTAATTAATTTGAGAAGTTTAGTTGTGTGATTTAAAAAAATTAATTTTATTTCTAAATAAGATGTGTCAATTGGAGTCATATCTTTTACATAGGGTGTCAGACTGTGGTTTAGTTGATTATTTCATTCCCAAAAATGACATTGAGATAATTGTCCTATTCTACAAAAACAGCTTGATTTTATTTAGTATTGTGTCTGTCAGTTGTATTTTTTACTAAAATGACATTTTAAAATGGAGACACAAACATTGAAACATATGATTGACATCATATTTCAGTTTGATGTGAGATTGATTTCTAAACATCATCAACGAATTATGAATGTTTTTTATGAAAATATCAAGACAGTATGAGTGTGTGTGCTTGGTTTTCATTAACTGAATCTTTTTAACTAAAATTTCAATTTCAATATAATAATGAATTCAATGAGAAATACTGGAGACATAATATATCATATTAAGGTTAGGATGACTCATACACATAAAAAATGTCATATGTATCAGTTCTCTAAACAATCAAAACAATCAAAATTTGGTTTTTAGTTTTGAGTAGGTCAATTTTTTTAATATAATTAATTTTTGTTTTAAATAAAAATAAGCGCATACAGTCATATCATTCACAATGTGCATTATATTGATGAGTGACTAATATCTATATTCCTAAAATTATATATGGATAATTTTACCAATGTCACACAAAAAAAATTCATTTATTCGTCATTAGAATGTCAGTTTCCAATTTTACAAAAATATTATTTTAATGTGAAAACATTAACATTGAGTCAATCTGATAACATCATGTGTTTGTTTGATTCAATAACGATGATTTCACATAAAAAATGTTCTATAATTTTTTTTTAAAAAACTATTATGGAAATCTGTGTTCCTTTTCTTTGTTTTGAGTGTGTCACTTATCTGTTTTTCTGAAATTATTTTCATTTAAAAAAAACATAGTCGGAGTCATATCGGGAAGACCATAAAACATAATATTGTGAATCTGGTTCATACATGTAATGAATATCATATGAATCATCTTTAGAAATTATAAATACATGATTAATATATCTCCATATATTTGGGTATACAATGTGTGTTTTGAACTAAAATGATATTTTTAAACAAAAATTGTACATTCAGAGTCATACCGACCAGACTAGGTACTTTATTGAGGTTTAGATTATTGATTATGTGATATGTGTTTTACTTTCTACAATATAAATAATATTAGTGAAGAGAGATTAGGTTCCATTCTGTGGGACAAGATACTCCATGCACCATGAAACAATTCATGTTTCAAGAGGAATATGGATCCATCTTCCGTCATAAAAGAACACATATTATATATATTTTCCTATTGTATAAAATTGAAATAAAATTTTCAATAAATAAATGATCTAGGAAAAAAATATAGACAAAAATTGAAAATAAAATTAAATATGTATTACTAATTCTCATTTCTCATGATGGTTGTATACGTTTATGAAATATTTCCTTGTATTCATTATCTCTGTTGTAAACTCGATGTCCCTTATCTCATGAGCATGAGTATGATCGAACAAACCACCCAAAATCTACCAAATTGTTATACATTTATAACAGAACAATTTATATGTGTGTAACACAAAACAATAAAATTTGAATCGTAAGTATTATTTAATAAATTAGTTCTGTGAAAAAAAATTTTAATATGGAAACATCAATTTTTTCCTCTATGATTGAGAAAATTTATCTCAATTTTTCTTCCTTTAAAGGATGTGCATAGAAAAAAAATTATAGTGATAAATTCCAATATGGATGGGGTGAAATAGTTTTGTGGGAGAAAAATGTTTTGGTTGTCTTTTTATAAAAAGTAATCAAATATGTATAGAAATATTTTAAAAAATATTAACAATGTTTGTCATAATTAAAATAAAATAAAATTGCATTATATTTTTTTATTAATGTAGATAATTTATATCACAGAGTTATGATTACATATTAATAAAGATATTATGACATTATAGTCTATTCTTCCATAGTATTGGTGACACCATAATGTGTAGATGAAATTTCTTGCATGTATAGTCATACATTAACTATAATGTATTCTGAAGTATTAGATAGAAGATAGTACTATAATAAATAACATAATTTATTTTAATAATTTAACTTATCATTACTAATTATTACATTTTAAATGGTTTTAGTGATTTTTAACATTTATCGAGAACAAAAATCCCCTATTTGTGGTCCACTATAACATTAAATGAAATGTTTACAATGGTACTAGAATGAACATATTGTGATATCCTATTGTGAGCCTATTTTCAATTGGGATTTAGCACACTGAAATTGACTTTCTTGAGGCCCATTTCTTCATCTTTCACAACACAACTATTTTAAACCCATCTATAGTGGAAAATTAGCAATTGTAAATTTTAATAACAAAACTCAAATATCTAGTTGATAATTCAAAAATAGGACATATTTTTGTAAATTGGATTTATCCCCATAGATTATTATATGTTCATCACTTGTTCAATAAGAATTAGGACCCTTTTCATTGTACTACAACCATCATGTTATTTTTACACAACATAAAACCCTTGATAACAAAATCGGAAAAAGATAAAACATTTTCATTCAGTCCCATGAAATTCCATAAAATTAATATGATAATTTATTTATGAATTTCATATTAATACATATTTATTTCAAATTGGAACCATAATTTAAATTATTTATTTTTTGTATTTGATATCCATCTATTATCCCTTGATGGGTTCAAATCAATAATAATTTCATCGAGGGATCTATGTGTAGATCAACACCATCACTATGATTTAATAATTAATGGTTTTTATTATCCTGCAATATGATTTAAATTGTATCAAAAATTATTATAGAAATACCTCCCCTAATAATTTTCAGGTTGTGATAATACTTTGGGGGATTTTTTTTGTTATCATCTGATATGTAATCAATAAATAATTAAACACATTTTTCAAAAGAATGTATTTTTTAATAACCCTTATCTATTTTAATAAATATAATATTATTTAATTAAATAAAATTTCAGTTCATGAATCCTGAATTATATAGAAATACACTATCATAGAGAATTAGTTAAATTTAATTGAATCATTAAACACGAATTGCAACATCATAAATGGAATTTTTTTAACATGCCTATGCTTATAACAATTTAGGATTACAAGGGGGAATACATATGAAAGGGTTGATCCATAATGAAAAATAAGGAAATAAACATGTATTATAATAAAAATAATAGAACATGTAAGAAAATTAATTTCAATGAGGCATAAAAAACAAGAATAATAAGTCATGATATAACATGATAATCATAAAATGTAAAATGTAGAAACAACCAAACTCATTACATCATAGGTCAAGGATAAACCACCAAGACTTCATAATGGACGAATATTGATAAATAAATCAGGCACATCCCATTCACAACATGAAATATCTTGTTATTATACATTTAAAAATGCTTTAGAGAACTATATAATTCTTGGTTCACCCATTACTATCATTTTATTCCCATTCTTATGTGTTCTAGGTAGATAATAAAACATGGATTCAATAAAAATCATAATTAATTCCATGAACAATGAGTGTGAAATAGAAATATGTATGTCCCTAATAATATTTTATATATACATTAAACTGAACAAACATGATATAATATTGGTACTCCACTCACTACGTAATTGGTTTAGCATGGAAAATTGAGGTAAAAATTCGGTAGCATAACGTAATCCCCTTAACACTCATAAATTTTTTAATGATATAGAAAGAACTCCTAATAATTTTTTGTATGATTTTTGATGTAATAGGTAAATGTTAGTTCATGTACACACATTTTTAATCTGAAATATAAACAATATTATAATAAATAAGCTTTAAAAATTTTGAAAGCAACACATGCTTACGAAATTTCAGCATGGTAACAGGTGTACTTGAGGCGATTAATCACAGAAAAATTGGTCTCTAGTAATTTATATATAATAATGGAAGTATGGGGGGTTAAAATTCATACCCCATTATTAGTTATTTAAAATAAATGGGTATAACACATAAGGGGACATTTACAAGGATGAGAAAGGAATGAACCCTTACTTGAATGTGTCGATCAAAATGATCGAAAAGTGAATTCATGAGCACTTTGTGATTCATGGGAGGAATAGAGAGAATTAATTTATGTGTAAATATTTTCTCAATGTATTTTTTTAGAAGAGGCGAGTATTATTGGGTTGGTTTATATAGGAAATGAAATGGACTAATTTAATATTAGTTTTTGGATTCTATAAAATAAATTATTTTGAATCTATAAACTATTAATTGTAACATCGCATGGTTTATGAAAAAGGGGAGTATTTATTAATAATTTAATCTGCAAATTGTCTTAATTTATTAAAATATTACCATTCCTTATGTGGAGGTGAGTCATAAATTTAATTAAATGAATTTCAAAACATAATATACAATATATTTTTTGTGGGATTCTTAATGGTATTATAAATTTAACTACATAAACAATAAGAATTTTTAAGGGGAATGCATACATTTCACTGAGGATACCACGTATAATATTTATCAAATATTTATTTTAATTATGATGTGATAAAATTTAATGTATATTTATACAGTATTAAATTATTACCCTAAAATTAAACTCTCTCAACAAATTATGGAAAACATACCATTGGATAATTTTGGTTTTATGAATCAAAAAACAATATTTATTTTCTATTAAAAATATAAATATTTATATTTTCACCTTTAATATAAAATTATTCATTAATGGAAAAAATGTTGGGTTTTTGGCAAGAATAGTTTTTGAACCCTTATAAAAAGTATGTTTTACATCATAAAAATTATTTGAAAATTTATAATTAATAAAACTTATTTAATATTAGAACTTTATTGAAATAATATTTATTTAAAAAATACATTAATTCATCAAAATAAATACCGTAATAGAATTTGAATATTAACAGAAATTAAATGATCTCTTTAATTATATCAAAATATAAATCAATTATAATGTAATAATAAAAGGTGAATATAAATTGATTATTCTATAAAATACAAATATTATTATTATGGTCTTGATACATATCCCTTATTATATATATGTATGGACTAAGATTATTGTGTCTAATAGTCATACATTCATGGTGTCGTTCACTGAAAATGTTTTGCTCTCTGATCTCGATGAGCCTGAATTTATCTCATAAATAGGTTTACTAATTATTATGTTGTTGGATATCTTCATGGGATTGGTCAAGGTAAAAAACCATCATCCTATATCCCTCAAATACTCCAATGTAGGGGCTTTATATGGTAAAATATGACTAAATGATGACTTCACATACTTTATCTATGATTATTTGATTTTATAAGGACCTATATTAATACTAGTCATGTGATCACTATTTAACAGTTATAACTACACTGGTAAATATTGTTAATGATATTTACAATCCATGTACATAAAATAAAATCATTTTGTTCATCTGTATTCTATATCCATATTACATATTAGAACATTATATCATAAGGGAATTTTATTTATAACAATTCGGGTTGTTAAAATCTTCCCCATTTAGAAACTTTTCCCTCGTAATTTTCATTTCACCCCCAAGATATGGGTAATTCTGTCACATCGTTTCCTTTGGTCCCCAGATAGATTCATAAAAATTGTGGTATCTCAATAACTCTTTCAAAATGTGCATTATAATTTTTCATAGAACTTTATCTATATGATATAAGATACTCAATTTCTACTCCTTATATTAATGATCATTCCCCAATGGTACCACACTACGATTGATTACATTTTAGTGTTCAATTATATATTTCCTAAAAAGTTATATGTGGACTACATCATAAACCTAATATATGTTTTGTGTGAGTTCACGTCGATAGGCCACGACTACGATTAGATAAATGATCTTAGTGGGGCTGATGTATCTTAAACTACATTTCTTTCTTCCAATTTATCATCACCATCACCCATAGAGTTATGTGAAAGAATAAAATTTATCAAACATCAAACTACAGGTCTCCTCAAATATTTTCAAAATATCTATTTTTCCTTATCTGATCATCCTTTATGGGTTGTTGAATGGTCATATACATTAGGACCATTTCCTAAAAAAAATTTACCTATCAGTTCTCTTTCCCCAACATCGTCTAAACATATAGGTGTTTTCCACCACGTCCCAATGAGGGCTTCAGAGGAAGCCATTTGGATTTCCATGTGTAAACTATTTTTATAAGAGAAGTCAACTAGGGGTACATTTGGATCACATCCTACATTAATGTCCATTTTAAATGATATCAACATTTTCTCAAGTGTCTGGATAGTTGGCTTATATTGGCCGTCATTTTGATGATGATTCACCATTAGGAAGTTCAACTCAATAATCAGATCATGCTAAAGGATAATCTAGAACATATTGGTGAATCATGGGTCTTTATCATATATAATAAATAGTGTCTCAACATGAATCATGGAAACATCAACAATGTATATCTATTCAGTTATATCCTATTAGAATTCATATCATATCTCAATGATGTGTGTATCATTTTTCAAACGGTCCCCCAAAAACTATATTGAATTATTCCCTCAAGATATCTTTGGAAGATCAGTGACAAGTTCAATTGTGATGTTTTCCCATTTACATGTAGGTATGGGTAATGGATGCATCATCCCCATTTAACTTTTTCTATTAAATATTCCCTTAATGTCACTTAAGACGACATGATGTATATTACCCAATCTCCTTATTCATATTGTCCCACCGATAGCTTTTATATAGATATCAATACATCTTGGTGCATCCTGGGTGGATGGAGATGGTTGAGCTTTGTGAATGTTCCTACAACTCATTATTTAACTCCAGATTTGGTGGAACACATACTCCAAACCCTTGACTCACAACACCTTCATCACTAACATTGAACTCTTGGGATTTATCATTCCTTATTGCTTCCATATTCTTTTTTATTCCCATAAATACTATTTGAGCATCCTATAACCTCTCTTAAAGAGATTATTGATCAATAATTTATGAAGGTATTGATTGTGTTCCTCCTTTTATGATTCCCATTTCCATCATTTAACAATATAATAATACTAATACCCTCTTAATTATAATCAATGATAGATTTTTCATAACCATTTTATTATAGTGTCATCCATGTTATATTCATTCCTAGGAAGGTAGTGGATATAAAATACACAGTCTTTTTTCCAATCTAACCATCTTCATTATGGACTATTCATCTCTTTATTTATGAATTCATACATGAGATTTTTGTAATCTATTTATATTTGATATATCTATCACATGTGATTATTCCACAAAGTATTTAATTTTAAGTCACTGAAGAAAAATCTATATCATTTTCTTGGTAGTTATGTTCACTGACCTTCATCTATCATGACTCTTAGGCAATTAGATTTTCATTTTTCATCAAAAAACAACACAATACATTCTTAGAATCATCAATGAATACACTAAAAATCTCTCCAATTATAGGTAGTGTGATAACAAGTGTAATGATATGAATTTATTTGAAGTTCATGAAGCTCTCATTAGATTCATCATTCTATTGAAAATTTACACCTTTGGTAAGTGGGTTTTAAAATCATGATACGTTTTTCAAAAATCAGCGATAATACCAATCTAAACTAATGAATATACAAATATATGTCACAGATTTTGGCCTCAAACAACCTACATTTGATTCATTCATTCAATATAATATATATATATTACACTTCCTGTGATGATTTTCCCAATACTGAGACTTATTTTTACTAGTACTAGCATTAGTTGTACTTTTTATAAAGCGTCACCATTGTCAATGTTTTTAGAATAGTTCATTGATGATCAAAATGATCTTCCTTGCATTTGATGTATATCAGAATATCATATATAAAGACTAAATAAAAATTTTCAAGTTAATCCCAGAAGAATCTAGTCATCATGTCTATGATTATTTACTGAGAAATAATGAAAAAGAAATATTTCACTATGAATTCATAGTGTTCACACATTATACGAAAAGAATTTTTAGGGGTATCCTCCATCTTTACCCTTAAATGGAAATATTCTGACAGTATATCCACCTTGGAGAAATATTTTTCTCCCAATAGATGAACAGACAAGTCACCAATTCATGGAAAATGCAAATTTTTTATCATGATCTTATTGATATCACAATATCCCATTTAAAGGAGCATTGACCCATCCTTCTTCTTGAAGAATATGACTGATTCACCCAATAGTAAAACACATGGGAATATGAAATTTATCCCTATTATCCAATATTATATTCCATAGCTTCTCATGATCCAAAACATCCATTCAATATGGAGTCTTCTATAATGGTATGACCATAAGAATTATCACGATTGGAAATTTGATATATCCTCTAAGAGGAAGACCATGCAACTCAATGAGAACCCCCTTGAGTTTATTCACTAAAAATGGGAACATATTCAAGGATTATAAGGTCTTTAGAAATAATTATTTGAGAAAATATATTCTTTGTCACAGTTCAATAATATAGATTCATGAAATGAATGTTCTAAAAAATATTTTTCCTCATTCTTTACCTATATCGAAATGAGGGATGATTCGTAATACAGATCATGACTTCCCAATATTGGAATTACCTATAGGAACCATATTGGGAATGCCAATCTATTTATTGAATTTCAGAAAATTCCGATTGAGGGTGTATGACAAGCTGTTATGTGACAGTCTTCCCAAAAACGTCAATATGTGATGAGTTATATACATGACATGTAACAATTTCTACATTTTCAATTTTCACCCACATCTCTACATCCATTCATTGTGGTGGTGTTTTAATTGTATTACTATATAATCTTGACAAGAACTAATGTGTTGAAACCTAATCAATAAATATGTTTTCTATTCTTGAATTTTTAAATATTTTACACATCACCACTACATTTTTGAGGATCCATTCTATTGTAGTGATGGAAAATGAATTCACTTGTTTCCTCGGAGGTTTGTGGTTGTCTCCAAAAACACTTTTCTTAGTGAATTTTTTTGAAAATATCCCTAGTTCCTTGTAGTTGTATAATGAAAAATATGCTAATGTTTGACTAGAGAATTCCATTCCTCTGACATATAAGAATTTTTATTCTTACAATAATAATTTTTTAGGTGACCTTACTTCCAGCACCAAATTCATTTCTTAGTCCCCTTCATTTAATTTATAGGTTTCTTCATTCCACACCATTAGAAACTAGGATATTGAAATTTGATAGAATCTTTTGTTATCTATATGATATCTATAGAATTAAACTACACATTTCACATCTTATCCCCATGATTCCCCTAATATTATCATAACATCATATCAATATTATGGGACCATCATACAATTTCCTCATAGAAATCAATGTCAAATATCACTATGGATTTCAATAGGCTAGGTTTTATCCCACAAAATAAGAGTTTAAACATGAAATCAGTGGTAAAGGTGAAGATGAAGGCGTATTGTGAAATCCTTGAAAAATTTTCCTCATACACTAGATTGATTCATCATATTTTTTCATGATTGAATGGAAATCCCTTTCAATATTTAGATGAATAGTTTAGGGAATATATTTATCAAAAAATATTTTTTAGAAAACCTTGCACAAAATTTATTCAATCTCGGTCTTCTTATTTCTGATCAATGACCACCACTAATTAGATTCACCTTCTATATGATAAATAAAAACCACGACCTTCCCTTATTCATAACATTAAAGGATGGAAATGAAATTTTATGGGGTATTGATCTACTATTCCATTATTATTGGATCTGATAACCCATTTAAAGTATGATTCTTTTGATGCAAAAAGCTCTGGATTGTGAATTTTTCTCATTTAGTGGGTTTGGAAACTACTCTAGATTTGGGTTTTTATTTAGAACTTGAGTCTGATGATATATAATTTTCATGAAGTGTGTGATTATATCTCCCATCATTTAGGGAATCTCATTGGAGAATTCGTCACATTGGTCTCCTCATTTATATTTTACCTAATTTATTATATTCTTAACCATTTTCTAAAATAAAAGGAAAATTAAGGATGAATATATTTTTATTTTAAACTTGTATCTTGGAATTTAATTACATTAAATGAATATCTTATATCATACATGAATTTCCATAATATATGGGTTTCATGGATTTTCTGTTAGTTCCATATGTTATATTTCATGATATATAATCAGATTGGAAATTTTTATTACTCTTATAATAATTGTTTATCATGAGATTATGAATTCCCATTGTATATCCCCAGGGAGTGTAAAACAAACTATATACTAAGGCTTGCTATCGTGTACCAAGTTACCTCGACATAGGTCCAGAACACCTTATTGATGTTCTTAATCCTATATATATATAAATATATCTACTGTAACTATGAAAACTTGTAATATCAAGAATTTGAAATATTTTCTTGATAAGCTCATAATCAAATATAAAAACATTTTTTATTTTTAATTATACTTTGTCATATCCCTTAGTCATTCACTAGAATTTTGTAATCCTATTCCCAAAAATAACTAAAAATTACATCTATTTCAATAT
This sequence comes from Viscum album, assembly GCA_963277665.1. Lineage (NCBI taxonomy): Eukaryota > Viridiplantae > Streptophyta > Magnoliopsida > Santalales > Viscaceae > Viscum > Viscum album. The sequence goes on from OY728146.1 coordinate 395,149,614, forward strand.
ATAAAAACCCATATCTATGTTGAAAAGTAATATATAATTTAATTATATAAAATTAAACTTAATAAAAACCCAAAATATTGGTATGTCTATGGTCTTTTTTAATTAGGTACATTGCTCTAAAACTTTTAACATATATTAAAAACATCATTAATATTCTTGTGATTAGAATTGAATATGATAACATAAGGAAATATATAAGAAATGGATGATCCATAAAGCCTAGAAATGTAATAGAAATCCAATAACATAGAGATAATAACACTTGTTAGAAAAGGAATTTCAATGAATCTTAAAGGAATATGAATATTAAGGCATTATATAGCATGATAGTCATGACATGGGAAATGTGGAAACATCCTAAAACAATATATCATGGGTTTGGGATAAACCACAAAGATATAATGGTATAATATTTATGATAAATGAATAAGGTACAACCCTATCCCAGAATTCTGTATCATGATTCAAAATATTACCCCTTTCATTAGAGAGAAATATAATTTTGGGTTCACCAATCAATTTCATTTCATTATAATGCTTATGTGTTCCATATAATTCCTAAAACATAGATTAATTAATCATCATTTTTTATCCATTATTAAAGAATGTGGATTAAATACCCTTATTTCCCAAGAAAAATTATATATGGGAATCAATGTTAAAACCCATTATAAGAAGTTGGTACTATATACACTATAAATTAGTTTGGAATAGAAAATCGAGGAGAAAATTAGACAGCACAATGACATCACAAAAAAATTTATAAAATAGGTTACTGAGGGAGAAATTGATCTGAAATAATTTCAACATTAAGTGTAAATTAATTTTTAAATTGATGCTAATGACAGAAAATTTATAATTATAAAATTCTTGCATAGGGTGACGAATAATATTTAATAATTACATAATGGAAAGGATGGTTAAGAAATTATAGGATCATAACTTGTGTAGATGGGAGTGATTAAACACAGATTAAATGGTGACTCATCATTTATAAATACAACGGTATATTTGCAGGTAATTTAAAATCCTACCCCATCGTTTGTATTTGAAAATATAATTGAATAACAAGATAAAAAAACATTTATAATTTTGAGAAATGAAATAATCCATTCTTGAAAGTGTGACTCCAAAAGGGTGAAAAGTGATTATTGAGGGCATGGGGTGCCTAAAGATGATGATTGATATGGGAGGGATAATTGAGGATTATATACTTGTATTTTGAGTGAAAATAAGTCGGATCATAGGTGAGTTTATATAGTAAATGGGAGGGATTTCTTTTATATATAGTAATTGGACTCTACCAAATGATATATTCAAAACCACAAACATTCCCTAGGTTTTTTCAATGGGTTATGGGAGAGGAGATTGTATTCATCTATTATATTTTTTAATGGGTTGAAATTAATAAAACATTTCACTTTCATACATGGAGGGGAGACACTCTTTTAAATAAATTAATTTAAAATTAAAAAAATGCATTATATATATTGGAGGATTCATAAAGGAATTATAAAAGTAATAAAATAAATAAAAATATTAAATTATTTTAAGTTTAAAAAATATATTTTCATAAAGATACACATTATATTATTTATTGAATCATTTTTGGGTCATTATTAAGTCATTAATCACAGAATATATCTATATGAAATTTATTTTTTAGTTGAAAATTCTATTATCTCAAAAAATTATTAAAAATTCATTATTGAAAAATAAAAATGTTAGGGTTTTAAATATAAGATTTATTTTATCTAAATAATTTTATTACTAATTTAATTTTCAATTTTAATATAATATAAAACATTTATAGAAAAATGCATGGGTTTTTGAAAATAACAGTTTTTAATCACCTAGAGAATCTATATTTCACATTATAAAACATATATGACCATTTATAATTTATAAAACATATTTAGTAATAATATAATATTTAAATACATCTTATTTTGAAAATAAATTAATTTATCAAAAATACACATATTTGAATTATAATTTTACCCACAAATAGACTATTATTATAATTAACTAATAATTAAAATAATTTATAAAGTAATTCTAAAAAAATGATAAAAACTCATTATTATATAAAATGTACATATTCATATTATTATCATATTCATATATATCTCATTACTATAATAGTATGTTTTCTAAAACTATGGTGACCCACGATGAGATTTTCATGGGGTCGTTCATCTAACATGGTTTGTGTCATGATCTTGATAATCATGAACATCTACCATAAACGATTTCACTAATGCTAAATTTCTTAGATCTCATCATGGGATTGTACAATCGAAATTACTAGTGATTCTACCACCCAAATCAGTTACAATAAATGGGAGTTACAAGGTACAAAACTTCTGGATGAGACCACCACACCGTTGTCTATGACTATCGGATTCTGTAAATCCCTATATTTATAATGAAAATGTGATAACAATTTTACAACTATATTGTCAATGGTAAATAGTATTAAGAGTTTTTAATCCAATTTGACCAGAAAAATAGCTGCATTTATTTTTGACAACCATATTACATAAGAAAACAAAATGAAATTTTATGTATAATTGTTCTGGTGCTGACATCATTGATAAACACAAACTTCTAGATGAATTCATTTCCTAATATATCATTTCAAAATATTGATATACCGATCAGTTGTGTATATGTAGATGCGACTCATCCTGATTTGGGCGGCCACTTCATCTTCATCCACAAGATCCATGTTTGAATATTGGAGGAGAAAATTTTTTGGATTACTATAATGGTACTAAAATAGGTATTGTAGGGGGTGCTATAAAATTTATTATAAAAGCTACTATATTAGGTATAGTTCGGTATTGTAGTAGCAAGAACTATTAACCATCAGCCCACCAGTTTGCGACGGGAGTCCATAAGTTCTTTGAGTCACCTCAATTCCTTTCACCCCCTATGTTTAGTTCAGGATGAGAAGATGAAAAGAGACATATCAATGTAACTAGCTCTAGATGGGGACTCTAAGCTTGTGGTTTCACTAGAACGAAGCTATCTGGTTTTCAAATAATGAGAGTGTTTGTAAATTACCATTATGACCAGGATTTTACACCTATCCAAAGGTATTTCTAGCTAAATATAAAATTCAATGGTGGAAATATGACATCATCATCTAGATGCTGGGGAAGGTCTTTTCCATCTACTCATGTATGAGAGGAATTCCACTATGACCTTTATTTTTTGTAATCCACTATGTGTACAGACCTTTTAAGGGTTCCCCTCAACCCTTGAAATGGGGATTACCAAAAATAAATAAAAATAATGGATTCAGTACATTCAAGATTATCAACAGGGTACAATAATTTATAATATAAAATTCCAAATTTTTAATATCTATAACCATGTGAAGCCTCACAAGGGATAATATATAAAATAATTATTATTTGAGTAACATCAATAATTTATATAATAAGACATCAACATCATTATACCTAAATGGAATCTTCCTCACGTCTATAACATTACTACATTTAACTTTGGAAAATATGTAATGTGTTGTTAATATATGATTATTAATTTTTAGTCAGAAAGAAATAGAATGAAATGTGAATTTGATATCATATCAAAACGTGATAATCATGTGACTTTAGTCATTGTGACTTCCAATTTTTCATTGACATGATATTATTGATATTTTTTAATACCCCTTATGAACTATTACACAATTATGGAAAATGAAAAATTGAAAACTTTTTTACCTGGATAGAGTTTTAGCTACTGTGGAAGAAAAGTCCTTCCATTACCCATCCCCAGTTCAAACACTTCCCTTATCATTATTTTAGTTGTTTTCAACCTATCCTTAATGAAAACATTCATTTTATCTGAAAAATTTACTAATGTGAAATAATAAATATAAAATAATGTTTCTTCACCATGTATGACATCATGAAAATGTCCAACTTATTTTAATTTCAATACAAAATTTCAAATAAAAGTGATACCTTTTTCCAACACGAAATCTTATTGGTTTCTGAAAATCATTAACCATTAATAATTTCTATTTAATTTTCCATGATGAAGTGTTTGTTAACCATTAGTGGAGACATTTTTTTACATTTATTAGTATTAAAATTGAATGGGGTCTTACATGATCAGAATTTTTGACATTTGGGTGAACATTTATAATATCCAAAAAATTATTTTTGTGAGTAATGTTTTATCTAAAATGATTGTGTTCATTCATATTTAATAGGACAGTCTAATACTCTATTAATTTAAGTTATGATTGAAAATTTTCTTAATCTATTATTTAATTTGTCATCCCATATAACACAGAACTCAATATGAATTATTCAATTCTCTGACCATCATACATTGTAAAACCTATATCCCACGTCAATTTAATATATTTGATCAATGGTTCTAAATAAACATCAATACCATTATTTGTTTTCATTCTCCAATATATGTGTATATATAATATAATATATTTAAGAATCATGCATAACCATGATGTATTAATATAATTCACTAACATGAAGGGATATGTATTGTGAGTAAAACTCTTTGAAGTGGAAGGATTTATTCCTTATATATATAATATAATAAAAATTATTAACATATCATGTCACAATTTACTATACTGATAATAAATTTTCCTTAAAATAGTTGAATCTAGTGGATGATGTTGGTTCCAATAATTAATTATTATATATCAATGAAATTCTGATTGTATCATGATTTCCAAATAGCCATATTTTCTTTTAAACCATGGAATCAAATAAATGTACCATATAACATTTATAAGAATGTGATTGATTAAACTTATATAGATACATGAAAAACCTGGGGATCATTATAAGTGATTTTTCCCCTTAAGAAACAATATAAAGTCATTTGGAAAAATATTTTTTTAGTTCATTACCAAGGAATATAACGTTGGTTTAACATCATATGTTCAATGGTGAGGTTAATATTTATTTGGTATCATATCCTTCAAGAGGAAAAGAATTTATGTAAATCTAGTTCAACTCTATCCAATACCAGATTTGAAATTATATAACATCAATACAGGTAAAAATGAAGATTATTTTGTATAACTTGATTGAAATTTTATCTTTGAAAATAAACTTATCTTGTCAAAAAACATTTAATAATCTATGGTCATCTAAAAGTTTCATTTTCATTTCCTCTGTGCGATCTCTATCTTCATTTACACTAGTATTCATATAAAATTATCTATAAACTATAATATCATCACAATTGGTGTTGGTGTATAGTTTTCCCCACTTGTTTTTCCAAAATTTATTAAACTGATCTATTTAGTGATAAATAAATTGTTCTATCAAATTATACAAATTAATTTTTCTTCAATAATAACAATATTAGCATGACTAAAGTATTTGAAAAGCATTTTATGCTAGATTAATAACAATATTGATGGACTCTGTATCTCTATCATTATATTCACTTGTCAAATGATTATAGTGCATCCATTTTTTATTATATCCCTCCTAATAGGGGAATATAATATCAATTTTTCATAATAAATAACTAAATAAACATAGGATATTCATTATGAAGGATGAATGTTATAGGTAATTATAACAAAGGGAACATCACATTTTATTGCTAAAAATAATATGAGTATTCATTAATGTAAATAGGTTATTTAATTTTTGAATATTATAAACCCACTATGGTTGGTTCTATCCTCTAAATATATCCATTAGTTAATGTTATAGACTATTTTAATCATTATCTACTTCATCTCTTAGAATGATATTATTGTATTTATTTTCATGAGACTCATCCACCATCTCATATGCTGACCCAACTATGTTTATTAAAGTCCTTTGAGGGTTAGTCATCTCGTTTCAGGTATCAATGATCATTTGGGGTTAATAAATCTTAGGGTAGTTCATGAATTATAGAAGAGATGGGGGATGAGTATCATGAAAAAATGCAATAATAAATGTTGGGAAGATGATGCTTAGGAAAATGACAGACGTAATCCATTATGCTAACTAAAAGGTGTTATTCCAACTAATAGTGATATTTACCACATTGGAACTAGTTATTAAATCATGTCCTATCGAATATCATATGGGTGGTGGGTATACACATTCTTGTCAGTGATTCAAGTGGTCTCGGTAGGGACATGCTATGATATATGTCCTGATATTTTTTCGTATGCCAATTTTTATTCGTAGAAATTAATGATGAAATATAAATTTAAATAAGTTTAATAAAATATTAAATAAATATTAATCTTGAATAAAAAATCACAATTAATAAATTATAATGTTGGTATAATTAACTAAATTTTCAATTATTTCATTCAAATTTATATTAATTAAATGGAATATTAACTATTGGTTGTAAAAAATAAATTATTAGTTTTATATATGACTTCAACATGTATCTAAAATTAATAGAATTAGAATAATATAGTATATAATAATTATTAATGTAAGATTACAGTGTGGGCTTAATATTTATGAGAGTATGATTAAATTTTTTATATACTAATTACATTTTTTCATATTGGTTTCAAATATGAAAATACTCAATATAACTATAGTGTTAATTTTGTATATTAATAAAAATGTCGGATTACCACACCATGATCATTCTAGTAAACAATATTTTTTATATATGTTATATAAAATAATAAAACTATTACCACATTGGTTTTATCTCAAATGCATTATCATTTTATTAATATGATCATTGATCGTTTGAAATGTATAATTATAATATTTTTATTCATAAATAATACTAAAACACTCAAAATTTTTTATAAGGATTATCAAATTAAATATTGTATTCTCAAAATCATGAGTAAATATATTTATAGGGGATTATGAATCCCAATTTTTATAGATACTTACACAGAGGAATTAGGTAATTTCTCGTATAGGAAAAATACATATTTCACATTCAATATTAGAGTATGAATTTAAAATATTTACATATTTTATAACATTAAAAAAATTATTTTGAATTTATTAGTGGAATTAATGTAATTTAATTTTTTAATTCCTCGTATTTCAATTAATTTCGATAATGAAGAAAAATGATAAAAGATAATAGTTTTAGGTAAACCAAAAAAGTCTAATCATATTACATTTAGACATAATATGTGAGACAATTAATATAATATTGCGACATAATTAAGGTTTATGTAAAATCATGTAAGAACCACGAAATTTATTTTATAGACTATATATAAAGGTATATTTCAAAACATATTAATTTATAAATTTGTCTAAAACCATTAAAATTATCAATGTAGGTCAACGATTTATAGTATAATATTGAAATACTCATCCCTAGATAATTGACTGTGCTACTGAATGATTATCAAGACATGTTAGTAGAGGAGAACAATATAATATAAAAAATCTAAATACAATAAAAATTTATTAAAATAGTTCAACAATGATAAACATACTTTCACCTTAAAAAAAGTTTAACAAACAACACCCATTATAATGACAAAAAATATAATGATATCATTGAAATATGATCAATCAATATTATAATAACAAGAAAATTTTCATTTATTAATCTAAAATCATCATAAATGCATTCGAGTATACAATAAATTATATTAATATAATTGGGAAATATAACAATACTAGATTATTGACTATGAATATAAGATAAATGACATAAGACTTTTCATTTTATACCCATCTAGTTAATATAAAAAACAAAAAAGAAAACAACAATTCCATGTTCTTTGTATATGTAAAAAGATCATTGATAAATATCCAAAAATTGCCTAATACATAGAAATCACTGACAAAAACATAATGAAAATTCATTAAAATTCAGAAGAAATCATAAAATGAAATCCATTTCAATTAATTATATATGAAATATTAGTAAGATTTTAAAAATCATATTGTTAAACTAATTTTCATAGAATGAAGATAAAAACATTTATAATTTAGAAAAAAACCATTGATGTTAATGAAAATTTATAAAAACGCCTATGAATCCATAACCCCATTATGGATATTTTTAAAATAATTTTATTTAGGAAAATAACATGTACATAAAATATGCATGATCTATGGATCCATGATTTAAGGGAGGTGAATTGTACCCCTATAAGAATTGATAGTATCAGTGTGTGGAAGTCATAATATGATATAAGGAAGAAAGAAAAGACTTTAAATGGTCAATAGAAACCTAAAATACATTGAATCCCCAAATTCTAAATTCATTCTTGAAGGTAAATCCATGATTTATAATAAATATAGAGAAACAATGAACAACCAAACATAAAGTAGATATCCCCAAACAAACAATCAACGACTTGGGATGATGTTAAATTTACATACCATGCATTAATGAATTGAATCATTTTAGATAATGTAGAGATATTAATAATGATTATGTTTGTTCCTGCTGAGATTAGTTTAAGCCATATATTTGAGGCTTGGATTTATTTGATCCCAGATTTGAGCCTTGATTCATATGTGGATTTGACAAAGAGAAATTACTTGTTATATGTATCTTTTATAGAAATATTCAAATGTCCTGAATAGTTTATGACATGATAGAGTTTCTTAAATCTATTGGTGTCACTATTATGAGTGGTTACAAAAAAATTTAGATAAAGATTCCTTTTTTCAATTCTTAATTAGTAAGAACAGATAGAATTCATTTTAATCAGTGTGAAACTGATAGTACTGACATCATATTTAAAATTGAAATAATAAATATGTTATATTAAATTTTCAAAACATATGTATTTAATTATATATATTTAATAAATATATATAAATATTAATATAGTAAATATATTCAATATTCTTATATATTTATAATAATATGTTTATTATGAATATATTAAAATCAGTATATATATTTATATAAATATATTAATATCTAAAAAAATAAATTTAAATATAAATATATACATTATAACTGTATTCATCATTTAAATAAATTTATTATAAATTTATAATTATTTAAATCTATAATTAATTTTTATTACTATATAACTTATTAAATAAGAAAATAATTAGAATAATGTTGATATTAATATCTATATATATTTATCTTTAATAAGTAAATATAAAAGTATAAATAAAAAACATTAAATATACATATAAATATTAATATAATTAAAAAATTTATTTTTTAAATATAAATAAATAAATAAATAAATATATATATTTTTTAATTATATATATTTTTTAAATATTGATATTTATTTAGATATAATTATTTATATATAAATTTATAAATATATTAAAAATACTTTTTTAAATATATTCATTTATAAATAATTACAAATAAATTTTATTTTTTTTAATGATTATTTAATATTTAATTCATGGTTGTGAGAAATTAGTGAAATTAAATAATTAAAAATGTGGACGCTTTTAGAATATACAAAAAAATTGATGATTTTTATTGATTAAATATAAATTATTAAAATAATATGAATATATATATTTAAATAATGTTCAGAACATATTTAAAATATTAAGACATAGTAATTAAATAAATATAAATAAATAATAGAAATTGAATAAATTCCTAAAATAAATTCACAAATATTATAAATGAATTTATACCAAATTTTACTAATATAAAATATAAATAGATAAAATTTATAAAATAAAATCATAATATATTAAATGTTTCATATTATATCTATATTCTAAAATTAATATTAAAATTTTATAAATTTCATAACTATATTATGATTTTGTTTCTATATAAGATTTTATTAATTATGTAAATATATGTATGTGTGGTTTGTATATAAAAATTAATTAACTTTATATATATGTATGTGATATCTATGAAGTACACATTTTATATATGTTTTCAAAAATAAAATGAAGTTCAATTATATACATTAATCGATACAATATGTGATTATTTTTAATTAATATAATTTTTAATTATAATGCATTTTTCACAATTTATATGACATATTTATTGTAATGAATACTTATTTTTAGTATATAAATCATATTTCATTCTATATTTTATACATTTAAAAATATATATATATGGAAATATATATGAATAAAAATATATATTAAATGTAATAATTAATGATTATTTATAAACCCCATTAAAAATGATTAAGACAGTAATATGTTTTCAATTTCTACACTTATATTATTTTTCTATATTTATATTAAATATTGTTTACTATTTATTTAATATATAAAACATATTCATTGTTATAAATAGTTCTCTCACTGATAAATATTTTAATCTATTTTTTTTATTTTATGTTAAATTATTACAATTTATTAATTTGTAATGTTTTTGTTAAATTATTACATTTTATTCAGTTTTTTTAAATTTATTATAAATTATAAATTTAAAATATCAATATATAATAGATATTATTTATTAATATGTAAAATCTATATATATTTATATTAAATTTAATCAATTTTTTATAAGAAATATTTAATTAATTATTTTTTTATATATTAGTTCATTTACTCAGTTTAAATATTCTACTGCTAAATTATTTCATTTTATTCATTTTTAATGTCTATATATTTAATCTATAACATATTCATTTGTATTCATATATATATATATATATTAATTATTAATTTTTATTAATAATAATTTATTAGTTTTTGTTGGAACTAATTTAGGTCATCACTGTTAAAAATATCTTTTGTATTATTTTAAATATTATTATTTTTAATCTGACTATGATTTCTGATACGTGTAATTTGTTATGACTAGGTGGAATTGTTTTCAAACCAATTGTTGTGTGGCCTTAAAAATCCATACTCCTGATTAAAAAAGAAATGGGGTCTTCAATTTGAAGTTTTATTACTATTCTCAGACAAATCTCCCATGATATAAACAGAAACATGAATTATATTGATCTTGAAAATTATTAATGTAAGGTACATATCACTGTTGACTGTATTATGAATAATAATACTCCTTTGATTAGGGGTTGTGATTATCCTCCTTTTATTGAGAAATTTATATGTACCACTGAAATGATATTTTACATTCTCTTTTGTTAATTATATAAAAATGATTATCTTTAAGTACATTATTTAGATGATGAAGTGGATCAATGTTGTAATATTTTTTAAATATGATCATAGGGGAGGAATTTGATTCAAAGATAAGAGAAGAGTTTAATATGGTAATTATATATATATATATATACCTATTACATTACATGAATATAAAATTGGAATTCGTAGAAAAAAGAATAATGGAAACTTACTACGTAGAGTATAGGAGGAAAATTTCACCAGAAAAGAATGTAATGAATCCATTTTTCATGTATATAAAAAATAAAAATTCAACTAATTATGTTTTCAATTGACAACAATTCTCAAAAGTTAATGTAAATAAAAAACATTTTGCTATAAAGAAAATGGGATTCATGTCGTCAAATTTGATGTTCTAATTGGAGACTATTAGTATCTTCAGGGTTTGTGTTATAAAAATGGAAAGATGTGTTTCTATGGAAATAATAAAAAGAAATCCCCTAGAATAAATTTATGTAATCATCAATCATTTTATATTTGTGTAATTAATCACATTATAAATCTTCTTAAAAGGCCTAGAAAATAAATATGGGTGGAAAAATCATTGATGAAAAGAATAATTATATATTTTGAATAGGTTACTCAAGAAAAATAATACTGAAAAAGATAAACATGATGTTACCCAAAATATTCAGTTATAGAAATTCATGGAGTTTTGACATTATGAAATTTTGGGAAGAAATTTTACTCTTCCTGATGAAAATAAATAATAGTAAACTATTAAATATATAAAAAATATGAAATATCATGTGACCATAACAGATAAAGTGGTTCATCCAAATGATGTGGTAAAAGGTAAACATATCATCCAATATAGAAATTAAAATTAATTGTTTCATTATATATCTACCAAATCAATTATATTTGAATATTTTTTTATGGGTATCACATTATAACCTTAGTGATTAAATGGTTATTAAGATGTTAAAACAATGACTGATATAGTGATCTCATCTCAAGTCAATATCTATTATATGATAGATGTTTGTGGGAATATTATTCTTCCAAATATTTTAATTCCCCCTCTTGTTGTTTTTTATTTTTTTTATATTTAAAATGTTCTCTCTATGTAGAGTCCATATTAATTTCACGGTATGAGATGTCATTATTTATATTATAAATTTTTTAATTGATATATTTTTATATGAGTATGAATATGAATATCTAGTTGTGGGTAATTTCATTGTATATCTCAAACTACTTATTTCTAATGGATATTTATCAAAAATAATGATGGAGAAACACATCATTAATGATATTCATATTACTGGGATCATCCGGATGTATATCCTGTGGGAACACGTATTCATCTCACAAATCTTGATGATATGTTTTAAATAGAACCCATACCCAGTTCTTCACATTTTATAGAAAATCTATATATATTATCAATGATTGAGTTTTTTGAATTAAAATATAAAATATAGTTTAACTTTCATAATGGATTCATATTTTCTAGTGCCACACTGTGGCGTGGACCTCTTCTTTTTTAATATTGGTTTCAAATATGAAAATACTCAATATAACTCTTGTGTTAATATTGTTTATTAGTAAAAATGTATGATTACCTCGCCATGATTATTCTAGTTATCATTATTTTCTATGTAGTTTATATAATGTAATAAAACTATTATCACATTAGATGTATCTTAAATGCATTAATATTTTATTAATATGAGCATTGATCATTGAAAATGTATAATTATAATATTTTTATTCTTAAATAATAATAAAACATTCAATTTTATTTTATAATTATCGCCTAAATAAATTTTGTATTCACTAAATCATGAGGAAATATCATTATAGGGGATTATCAATCACAATTTTGATAGATATTTACACATATAAATTATGTAATTTCTCTGATGGGAAAAAAATAAATAGATATTTTGCATTCAATATTACAGTATGAATTTAAATGTTTTAGGAATTTTATAGCATAAATAATTTTATTTTATATTTATTAGTGGGATTTATGTTATTTAATTTTTTTCATTACTCTTATTTCAATTAATTTGAATAGTGATGAAATTTTTCAATAGATAATAGTTTTAGGTAAACCAAAAATTTCTAATCATATTACATTTAGACATATTATGTGAGACAATTAATATAATATTGTAACATAATTATGGTGTATGTAAAATGATTTAAGAACCCAGAAATTTATTTTATAAACTATATATAAAAGGGATGTTTCAGAACATGTTAATTTATACATTTGTCTAAAACCATTAAAATTAACTATGTAGGTCATTGATTTATCATATAATATTGAAATACTCATCCCCATATCATTAACTGTGCTACTGAATGTTTCTCATGCCATGTTAGTAGAGGAGAACAATAAAATATAACACATATAATTACAATAGAAAATTATTATATTAGTTCAACAATGATAAACTCACTTTGACCATAAAACACAATTTAACAAACAACACGCTTTATAATAACAAAAAATAATAATTATATCATGGAAAAATGATCAATCCATATTACAATAACAAACAAAATTTCATCTATTAATCTAAAATCATCATAAATTCATTGGAGTATATAATATATTATATTAGTATAATTAAGAAAACATACCAATACTAGATTATTCATGATGAATATAAGTTAAATGACATAGAACATTTCATTTTAAACCCATCCAAGTAATTTAAAATTGTAAAAGGAAACAATAATTCTATGTACTTTGAATATGTAAAAAGGTCCCTGATAAATATCCAAAAAGTTTCTAACACATAAAAATCCCTGATTAAAACATAATAAAAATTCATTAAAATTCCGAAGAAATCATAAAATGATATCCATTTCAATTTATTAAATAAGTAATATTAGTAAGATTTTGACTATCATTTTATTACACTTATTTCTAATGAATGATGTTAAAAAATGTTACAATTAAGAAAAAAATCCATTGATGTTTATAGAAATTTATAAAAACACCTATGAATCCATAACCTCATTATGGATAATTATAAAATCTTTTTATTTAGAAAAAAAATATGTGCATAAAATATGCATGAATTATTTGTTCCATTATTGAAGGGAAGCAAATTGTACCCCTACCCGAATGAATTAAATCAATGTGTGGAAGTCGATATATGATATAAGAATGAATAAAAAGCCTTTAAATGGTCAATAGAATCCCAAAAAAACATTGAATCCCCAAATTATAAATTCATTATTGGAGGGAAATCCATGATGGCTAATGAATATAGAGAAATTATGAACAACCAAACACAAAATAGATATCCCCAAACAAACAATCAACGACTGGGGTTGATGTTAAATTTACAAACCATAGATTAATGCATTGAGTCATTTTAGAAAATGTAGAGATATTACTAATGATTGGGTTTGTTCATGCATTGATTTGTTCAAGCCTAATATTTGAGGCTTGGAATATTTTGATCTCAGATTTGATCCTGGAATCATCTGTGGATATGAAAAGGATGATTACGTGCTTTAGGTATCCTTTATAGAAATATTCAAATGTCATGACTAGTTTATGACATGATAGAGTTACTTAAACATATCAGGTTCACTGTTATGAGTTCTTACAAAACAATATAGATAAAGATTCCTTTTCTTCATTTCTAAATTAGTATGAACAGATAGAATTCATATTAATCAGTGATGAAATATTAGTACACACAAAAAATTTAAAATTATAATAAAAAATATGTGATATTAAATTTTGTAAACATATGTATTTAATTATATATATTTAATAAATATATATAAATATTAATATAGTAAATATATTCATTATTCTTATATATTTATAATAATATGTTTATTATTAATATACTGAAACCACTATATATATTTATATAAATATATTTATATCTATAAAAAAATTTAAATATAAATATAAACATTATAAATGTATTCATCATTTAAATATATTCATTATAAATTTAAAATTATATAAATATATAATTAATTTATATTATCATATATATTATTTTATAAGGAAATAATATGAATAATGTTAATATTAATATCTATATATATAGATCATTAATAAGTAATTATAAAAGTATAAATAGAAAACTTTAAATATAAATATATTTATAATTATAATTAAAAAATTCATTTTTTAAATAAATAAATATATATATTTCTTTTTAATTATATATATATATATGAAATAGTGATATTTATTTATTTATAATTATTTATATATAAATTTATAGATATAGTAAAAATACATTTTTTAATATATTCATTTATACAAAATTGCAAATAATATTTTAAAATTTTTAATAAATATGTAATATTTAATTCATTAATGTTAAAAATGTGTGAAATTATTTAATCATAAAATTTTACCCTTTAAAAAAATACAAAATAATTTTTGAGTTTTATAGATTAAATATAAATTATTAAAAGAATATAAATATATATATTGAAATAAACATCAAAACATATTTAAAATATTAAGACATACTAATTAAATAAATATAAATAAATAATAGAAATTAAATAAATTCCCAAAAGAAGGTAACAACTATTACAAATGAATTTTTACCAAATTATATTAATATGAAAGTTAAATAGTTAATATTTCTATAACAAAAACGTAATATATTAATGGTATCATATTATAATGATATTCTAAATTGAATACTAAAATTTTAATAAAAATCATAACTATTTTATGTTCGTGTTTCTATAAAAGATTTAAAGAATTATGTAAATATATGTCTATGTGCATTGTATATAAAAATTAATTAACTATATATATATATGAAATCAATGAAGTAAACATTTGATATATGTTTTCAAAAATAAAACAAAGTTCAATTATATCCATTACTCAATAAAATATGTGAGTATATTTAATTAATATAAATTTTTAATTAATATAAATTTTTAATTATAATGCATACTTCACTACTTATATGAGATATTTAATGTAATGAATAGTTATTTTTAATATATATAAATCATATTTCATAAAATATTCAACTGTTAAATTATTTCATTTTATTCATTTTACATATCTATATATTCAATATATACTACATTTATTTGTATTTAAATATATATATATCTTATTAATTTTTATTGATAATACTTTAAGTATAAAATTGTTAATAATTTTTAAAATTTACTCAATTTTAATTAAAAAATAATTAATTGTTTCTTATTTTTGATATTTATTAGTGATACAAATAATGTCCTGACGTGGGCACCATTATTATTAGTTTTTTGTTGAACTTATTTAGGTCATCACTATTAAAAATATGTTTTGTATTATTAAAAATATCATTATTGTTAATAAAAATATGATTTCATATTAATGTAATTGGTTAGAACCAGGTGGAATTGTATTCAATCCCATTATTGTGTGCCGTTCAGAATCCATACTCATGATTAAAATAGAAAATGGGGGATTCAATGTGAAGTTTTATTGCTATTCTCAGACAACCCTCTAATGATATTCAACAGTTAAATTATTTCATTTTATTCAGTTTACATATCTATATATTCAATATATACTATATATTTGAATTTAAATATATATATATATATATTATTAATTTTTATTAATAATACTATAAGTATAAAATTCTTAATAATTTTTAAAATTTACTCAATTTTAATTAAAAAATCATTAATTTTTTCTTCTTTTAGATATTTATTATTGATACAAATAATATGCTGACATGGGAACCATTATTATTAGTTTTTGGTTGAACTTATTTAGGTCATCACTATTACAAATATGTTTTGAATTATTATAAATATCATTATTGTTAATCAAAATATGATTTTAGATTAATGTAATTGGTTTGAACCAGGTGTATTTGTTTTCAAACCCATTACTGTGTGCCATTCAAAATCCATACTCATGATTAAAAAAGAAAATGGGGGATTCAATGTGATGTTTTATTGCTATTCTCAGACAACTCTCTAATGATATAAACAGAAACCTGAATTATGTTGATCTTGAAAATTATAAATGTAAGGTACATCTAACTATTGATTGTTTTATGAAGAATCATACGCCTTTTATTTGTGGTTCTGCAGATCCTCCTATTATTGAGAAATTTATTTTTACCACTGAAATTATATTTTACATTCTCTAGTGTTAATAATATAAAAACAATTAATTATAAGTACATTATTTGGATGATGATGTTGATCAATAGTGTCATATTTTTTCAAATATGAGTCTAGGGGAGGAAATTGATTAAATGATAAGGGAAGAGTTTAATATGGTAATTGTCTATATATATATATATATTATTCTCTATTACATTACTTGAATATGAAATTATAGTTCCTTGAAAAATGAATAATGGATACTAACAACTTAGATCATAAGACGAAAATTTCACCAGAAATGAATTTCATGATTCTAATTTTAATATATATCAAGAATAAAAAGTCAACTAATTATTTATTGGATTAAAACCAATTCTCAAAAGTTGCTGTAATTAATTAATATTTAGCAATAAAGAAATTGGGGTTCCTGTTGTCCAATTGGATGTTCTAACTGGACACTATTAGTATTTTCATGGCCTGTGTTATAAAATAGAATAGTGTGTTTCTATGTAAATAATAATAATAAATCCCATAGATTAAATAAATGTAATCATCAGTCATTTTAGATTTGTGTAAGTAATCACATTTTTAATTTTCTTTTCAGCCCTAGTAAAATAAATACGGGTGGTAAAAATAAATGAATAAAAGTATTATTATATATTGGGAAGAGGACAGTCGAGGAAAATAATAGTGAAAAATATCAAGATAATGTTCCACAAAAAAATTCAGTTAAAGAATTTCATGGAGTATTGACATTATGACATTCTACGAAGAAATTTGAGGGTTTCTGATGAAAATAAATAATTGTAAACTATTAAATATATTAAAAACATGAAATATCATGTGACCACAATAGAAGGAGTGGGTCATCAGAATGAAGTGGTTAAAGGTAAACATATCATCCACTATAGAACTGAAAAATCATTATTTGATTATAGATCTACCAAATCCATTATATTTGAATAATTTATCATGGTTATCACGTTATAAAATCATTGTCTAAATGGTTATTAATATGTATAAACAATGAATGATATAATGATCTCATCTCAAGTCAATATCTCTTATATGATAGATTTTTGTGGGAATATTATTCATCCAAATATTTAAATTCCCCCTCTTATTGTATTTTTTATATTGGAAATGATCCCTTTATGTAGATCCCATATTATTTTCAAGGCACATCATGTCATTATTTATATAATAACTATTTTAATGGATATATTTTTAATGAGTCTGAATATGAATATGTAGTAGTTGGTAATTTCATTTTATATCTCTAACTACTTATTTCTAATGGAAATTTATCAAAAAGGGTGATATAGAAACACAACATTAATGATATTCATATTATGGGGATCATATGGATTTATATCGTGAGGGAACAAATAGTCAACTCATGAATCTGGAAGATATGTTTTTAATAGAACCCATAACTGGTTATACAGATTTTATAGAAACTCTATATATATTATACAAGATTGAGGTTTTGAAATTGAAATAGAAAGTATAGTTGAACTTTCATAATGGATTCATATTTTCTAGTGCATCACAATGGGGTGGACCTGCTATTTTTTTATAGGAGAGTTAGGTTTGATGGTTATTTTTCACTAACTATTTAGAATAAAATAAGAATAATATCACTAATATGTGTCATATATGATGTGTTTAAGACTTTCTTGATCAAATATGTAGAGATAAAAAAGCTAAGATAAAGGATGAGCGTGAAAATCAATAAAATAATTTTTTAATGACCTAGATTACCGAGGAGTTAATTTCTATATTCAACATGTGATAATTTTAGTTATACAACGTCTCAATATTTGATCATATAATATTATATAATGTTATGTTGATGGTCCATTCAATGATGGATGTTATTGACTAATATAACATTCCAAGAATGATGACACAAAGATATTGTTTTTAATTTTTTTTTGGTTTCTAGGTCCAGTTTTTATGTTTATCACTTATACATATAATCAAATAGCAATGTTTATTAGTATTTAATTCAATATAATTTTATGTATGATTGTCTAAAAAATTTCAAGGAGATAAAAATAAATTTGGTCAATTAAAATGTTCTCACAATACCATGTATTGGATATGTGTTTTCGATATTTAGTGAGACATTGATGATAGTAATGTTATGCTTCATCATACTAAATTATATGATGATAACATATTCCCCTTTAAAATTGAATATTTTTGGGAAAAATTAATCAATTCCTATTTTTGAGTGGGAGAATTAATTTTTTTCCTTGAAAATATCAAAAAATTATGAATTTTATTTAATGGTGTGACATATATAACGACCATAAATGTTTTATGTATATAATTATTTTAGAGTGTGTAATGTGATACAATGTATTTTTGTTGTAATTTATTAATGATTATGAGTGGTCATTTCCATACTATCCTGGTAATGAAAATAAGGTGGAAAAGTCTCTATCATTGAATGTCCATGCCTTATTTTCTATGATTTTTATGAAATCAGATCTATTATTTTTTTTATATGTTACATCATGGAATTATGATGAAATTGGAACTGATTTATTTTTATTTGATGAATTTTCATCCATAAATATGTGCAAGGATGATGATGTTTTATAATAAAGATAAGTAACTACATAAAAAGGCTATGAATTTTTGGAATCTCAACTATGACACATAAATAATGGAAATGTTGAGGAACAATGTATAAATCCCATAAATAACATAAGTAAAAAATGGTTTGTTAGAGGAATATGTTTGTTTGTCATTATCATTCTATTAGATAATTATATATATATATGTATTTTAATGAGTATTTCTAGTGAGACAACATGAATGGGGATACTATATAGTATATACCTCATTTACTAGGATATCATGAAAATAAGTATGAGAGATATAATTATAAACCTATGTTCAACTATTATCTAAACAATAATTAAAATTTTAAAACATTACAATGTATTTTATATTTAAAATCACCAAACCATCAAATGGATATATTAATATTTTTTATATTCAAGTACCTTAAAAATTATTTCTTTTTTCTATTTCATAATATTATCCCTTAAATAGTTTACATTATTATGATTAATTTTATTTTACTTCCTTAAGTATCACATCCAATCATATTTTATTAGGATATGAGTTTTACATTGGAATTTAAATGAATTATTTTTATTATTCTTTATAAAGTGTAGAGTTTCAGTACTACATATAATCCATAGAAATATTTTTAGTCTAATAAGACAATTGAAACTATATATTTCTTTTTGAGTCATTTATAATTGTATTTAAAAGATGTTTGTCATTAAAATAATAATTTTCTTTTACTTACATACAGTAAATGATTTAAACAGGGAATTTAGATGATTCTTTATGAAACTATATATGGTAGGAAGAGCATAACTACATTCTTCATTGATGAAGTTACAGAATAAAAAACTATGTGTGGTCTTCCCTAGTTGTGGAGGTGGAGGAGAAGGTTAGATACATTTTATAATAATTCATAAAATAATATAATTTATATAAATGTTATTATGGAAATCATTAATGATATTTATATTACACAATGTGTGATAATAAACTGACACTAATATCTAATTGATGGAATTTAATATTTGAGGTAAATCCCCAAATGATGTATCCTTGATATAACATTCCCATTTTAATTATTGTTCATATCTAGAGGGTTTGTTATATATTTTCCTTCCACCTAATCTATCTTATGTAAGGTATTTGATCCGTGTATCTCAAATGAGAATGTACATACATGATCCTTCACATGTACTAAAATGACTGGTCATGATGATCAATTATGATATCTATAATGAGGAAAAAATTGTATAGATTATGGATAAATGTTTAAGAAATAATATCGATCGATAACACTAATGTGGACATTTTTAATGGGTGAACCATATAATTTAAGAAGTCATGTAGGAACTTGATGATGTGATGTGGAATAAGTATATATAGTTTTATCTATTGGAGTGTTTGATTTTTAGGGTGAAATTTAAGTAATTGTGGTTGAATGTAATATCATGATATTTTATGAAATATTATATTATAAACATCGTTTCAAATGTATTTTTAAACACATAACCCATTGATTTATGAAAAAATTGATATACAATTAAAAAAATATTATTTGTTAAATATATCATTTATAACCTAGACATTAAAATTATTATTAGGAGTTAAAAAACATTTAACAAAAAAAATTTTTAAAGGGTTTATACAATGATAATCAATTGATTAATTAATAAAAAATAATTACCCATTATTCTTATGTATACATATTATACATCAAAAATAAGTTTTAATTATAAAAATTTACTTATACTTTCCCCAAATATTATATATAATTTCTACTACTTTTAAAATTTGAGTATTAAAAAATTATATCATTAATGATTTCAATATATCATATTTATTTTTGGGTGAAATTTTTATATTTTGGAAAATTAGATGATACTTTTTTTGAATAATTAAATAACATATTTTTAAATTTAAATTACTTTAAGGAAATTATTATGATGTATTAGTGACATAATAAATTTTTAAACAATTATATAAATAAAATATATGTTATTTGTGTCAAATAATGAATTATAAATTTTTTGTCGAATCTAGGTACCCATGAAAGATTTTTTTAAACATAAGGAATATATAAATCAAATTTAAAATTATTTTGTGTTGATTTTATTTATTGTGAAGGTTGTAATATTTAATTTAGTTTTGGATAGAAAAAGATGTTTTAAAATATTCATTGTTTACTATTTTTTTGAATTAATAGAAACAAAAATATTATTTTATTTCACGGTAAAGTTATTCATATTTTTAAATCAGGTATTATCGTAAAAATGATTTTCCATGAAATTTTTTTACTTATATATAATGTAATATCATCTTTCTAGAGAAATGTAATATGATAAAATGGAATCCATTTTTGTAATATCCATGTTTTGTTATCCCCCTTTGGGTTTTTAGAATAAAATTTAACAATTTATTTAAAAATATATATAACCATTATTAATGATAATAAGGGTTCAATGATGTTTGACGTGGTTAAAAGGAAAAAATATTTCCAAATATTACATACCCTGAATGGATGGCTTTATTTAACAATGTCATATATTAACATTGATTTTTTTGTTTAATAGTTCTACGTGATATATATATATATATGTATGTATATATATATATATATATTATTTAATAACTTATTCAACCCCATGTGTGTCTTTTCCATCACTTATGAAAGGATGCCTCCTATTATCTATTATTCACATTCGTGGAGCACTCTTGCTTAGCCAATATCTTCCTTGTAACCTTCATAAATTCTTACCTACATCCTAGATCATCTATTCGTTCCAATATACCATCCAATAATAGACTAATATATATGAAATATAAATTTTCTCAATGAATGGGAATAACAATAACACACCAATATCCAAAAATATGATTAACATTAAATAATTCAAAGTGTTCGATAGCTTACTTAACTCATGAAACTAAATATAAATGAAACATGAATATATTTTGAATAAATATAAGTAAACTATTGTAAAACATGCCACCAAATTAAAGGGAATGAATAATAAAATTCATTTATGAAATGAATGTATAATTATAAATAAAAAATAATTTTAATATAGACGATGATGAATTATTTTACATAATATTACAAATAATATCAGCTATTGTTTAGAAAACTATTTTCGAAAATAAAATTACTTTTATACAAAAAACATTTACATTTAATGAATTATATTATTAATTAGTAATTAAATTTTATATCAAGAGTTTCATAACATTAATTTATTTTTTAAACATATGAAATAAGACCAATATTAGTTAAATTTTAAATTTATATTTTTAAATTAAAACTATTTTCCTTGTATTTTATAATTTTATTATAAATTTAAATTTAAAATTTTTTTAATGTGATACATAAAAAATTAACTTCATTGTTTAATTAACACAAATCAATTAAATTATTATAATATTTATAGCTATTTCTAAATATGATTAATTTAGTCAAAACATGTTGAAATTACAAAACATTAAATTTACTAGATTTTATAATACTGTAAGAATAAACTAGAAGATTTTAAAAACATAGAAATTAATATTTTTTGATGGAACACTTTTTAAATAATCATTTTATTTTAACATATAAAATATATGGAATGGTCTTTTATAACATAGTAATTTAATAATTTAATATAATAACTATTTTTTACTTTTCATTTAGTAAATTATTTTTGGATGGAGATTCAATTCTAAATTGATTTGAGTGAATCAAAAAACTTATTATTTATTATAAATAAATATATTTCATTTAAAAAACAATCAGTTATTTATTTCTAATATTTTATAATTTAATGCCTAAAATCCGTTTTTCCAATAAACCCTCTTTTACAAGATTATGAGTACTTGTTAAAAACTATCATTTTACAAATATAAATATTTTTTTGGAAAAAGGAATTTATAATTTTAAATAATAATTAAATAGTTAATTATAATGTTCATCATTAATATTTTTCATTTAAATTATTTACTATAGTTAAAAAATAATTCCTAAGGTAAATGAAAAATGTTCAAATTGAGTATAACATAGAGAAATTTGATCATTTTTTATTTAAATCACTACTAATGAATGGTTTGGATTTTTTTTCTAAACTATGTTTCAGATAAAATTTTGTCAATTTTTTATCTGATATCTAATGGTTAGTGTTAGAGAATTATTTGAAATGTATGTGTTACCCACAAAAACACACATCCCAACACTTATAAAAAGGTCACATATTCAGCACTTCAACGCACATCAAAAATTATAATTACTCTTTGAAACACTGAAATTTTACCATACCTATAAATTAATTTAATGAACATATCCCCTTATTAATTCATATTTATCATGTTCTATTAAAATTCAATGATATTTTAAAAGAAATTAAAGTCCCTCCTATGTTTATTATCAAAAAAATTCATCTTTTTTAATATACAATCGAATATTTATTGAAAAATATATAATTTTATAAGTGTAATTACTAAAAATTAATTTAACTTAAATTATTCATATATAATTATTTATTCAAATTCACTTGTATTTGAAAACCCTTTTTGTGCACTTAGGGGACTCATATCTCCCATGTGTGACATGTTCCATATTCATTTACTACATGAAATGGTTGGATCCTAGGATGGAATGAAATGATAAATATTATTTTTATGAATTCATTAATTTTATGATATGAATAATTTGAGATCCAATTAATTATATCTTAAAAAAATTATCATAATTAATATAATGGGGTAAGACAATCGTCCAAAAGTGGATAATGTTTCATTAAAATTGTGTAATGATTCACTATTCCTTATTTATTTTTAAAATAATTAAAAAATAATATAATTCACAATAATAGAAAATATTATATATCATTAATATCCTAGGATATTGATATTTAAAAAAAACTACATGATAAGCATTCATTAAATGTATGTTTGTTCATGTTTGGGTCAGTTTTACAACTAAATTTAAAAATTCTATAAATTTATATAATGATTGACTATTACAACATATTTAATATTATAATATGTTAAAAAGTTAAAAATATATTTTTTTAGTATTTGAATATGTTATATCAATATTAAATTTATTAAACACGAATACACACATTGAGCATTAAGAATCATTTTGATATTCCTTTATTCGATTTCTAAAAAATGTAAAAAAATTAAAAAATCCTAAAGTAATATTAAATATTATAATTAAAAACAAATAAAATTTAATTTAATTTTGAATATATATAAGTGATTTGTATTTAAAGAATATTTAATATAACAAGTTTTATTATAAAACTAGTACAAATGAAAAAAACTATAAGCACATGATGCAGAGAATCAAAAGATTTCCTTTAGAGGTTTTGAAACTTTTATGTGTATGAATGAAAATGGAAATTATAAAGGTTAAAAATTATCTGATTATGATATAAATGATTGGGTTACCATAGGTTAATGTATTTCTTTGTAAATAAGTACTAGAGGTAGGGGTTTCTATCTCAAATTTCTCTCTTTGAGTGAGTATATGATATTTATAAACAAATTTAATATTTTTGGATTATACATGGTATATTTGAGATAAAATTTTAAGAATTTACATATAAATTTTTTTTTATGATAAATTACTAACCACCTCAATTTTTATGAACATTTTATAATCTGTTACTCATGTCCTGGGGTTTTTTTTGTATTAATGATTCTTCCTTTACCCATAAATGAATTTTCCTACTATATATCCTTCTTATATTGTTTTAAATTCCATTATAAATGTATATATCATAAAAACTATACATAAATCCAATTTATTAGAAATATAATTTTTTGTTTTTCAAATTTATTTTTATTCAGTCATTTCAATAGTACTGATATTATTTAATTAATCAATATTCATAAATAGAGTTGTGAAATAGTTTTGAAATATTTTTATATAAGATAAAAAATTATACATTTTAATGTTATTTTGAGATTTTATGTTAATATATAATGGGGATGTGAACACCTACCTCACAAATCCTTTGATTAGTGTTACTCACTTATTAGAGATTTTTTTTATACAATCCACTTTGTTTCTCTAGATGGATTCTGATCATGTCATTACAACATTATCAAAGAAGTTAACTCATTGTTATTTATAATTTGAATATTTTTACATAAATAATATGGTTTCATGTTCACATATAAATATTTATATTGTATTAATATTATATCAACCAAAAATGTGAACTCCCATATTTGAAGATAATAACCCAAAAATTATCTTACTAATAATGATCTAGATAAATTTGTCCAAATTATTCCAAAAAACATACAAAAAGTATATATTATATAACATACATAACCAATGTACTTTTATAATAATATGTTTTGGAAATTATAAAAAATATATCATAAACAACATTTCTGACAATAAAAGTGTATTTTCAACACTATTCCTTGAATTACGTATTCCATATTATGCATATATCACATAAACATCATCAATCTTGAATCATTTATATGAAAAAAATTAATAATGATTAATTACAACCGTATTAAAATTAAAACAAAATTAGTGGGTCCTGAAATGGTCAATAAGTATAATAATAAAAAAGATAGTTATCTGTCAGCAGTGTGAGTGTGATGAAAGTAAGGGCATATTAAAGTGAATAATAAAAAACACCGCACCTATATTTACCTAGATAATCAATAATGAATCCTGGAATAAATATTTAACAATTTAATATTTCATTATATTTTATAATGATGACAAATGTGATGTCTATATTGATCAATGGAAACATTTATAACCCATTGAAATCCCAAATAATTAATTTTTTGAATCATGGAATATTTTCATCTAACTATAGCAAATTGAATTACAATCATAGGTACATGTAGAGTAGACCACATGATTACACATTGAATAACCAACATTGCTGCAATCAGAGTAATTATCATGGTTTCAAATGAAATAACTTAAACATACTATTAAATTCCCATTATTTTTTAAGATAGACATAATTGTATTACTCAATCCCTTTATCCAATGTATTGTATAGATAATATGGGATTACTTGACCATGATTAATAATATAACAAACCATCATCATGAAAATTTACCAAGAAAAACATCATGAGGAATGTATATAGAGAATTTATTTCATCATACAACACATTAAAATAGACATTATTACATTCATCACATGATTTATCCAAGTAAAAGAAATGGGTTCTATGAAAATATCATAATTGAATAACAATAAATCCAAATATATAATAGTTATTGATTTATTTTAAAATATACCGAGTGAATCATCCGAAAAATTATGGGGTTTTGGCATTGGTGAATTTAAATTCTATTAAAATATAATTGAAGAAATTATTAAGGAAAATACCCATTATATGATTAAAAATGACATTTAAAAACATATAATTCATAAAATAATTTTAATATATATTTAATTTATAATAAACATGGAATCATATTGTGTAACATTCAAATAAAATAATAATCACAATGATAAGAAAAACATGACTTTTTTAATCAATAAAAATACTCATTCATTTATAAAATTATGTAATTGGATTCTAAAGTGTTCCATTTGAAAATTATAAAACATTATCATTGTAAACCATTTTTTCTATGGAGTAAAAAGTTCATGTAAAATTTATTTAGGAAACATTTTATCATAAAAAAATTGAAATCATTTTAAATACCGTGGATTTAGAGGAGAAATATTTTCAATCTAAAGGATACTAAAATATTGATATCTTATAAAATAAAAATTCATGAAGTGTATTCTATAAATAGGGATGATAATTTGAATGATACATGTGAAAAAATTCAAAACTATAGGTGAATAAAATATATTTATTGTATGAGTATATTATCATTTTATTCACTCTAAATGTAACCTTGAATATAAACAACCTACAGAAGAAAATAGATTGAAACCTAATTCCATTGACACTTTATTGACTTTTCATTCATAAGAACCATGAAAAATTGTCATAAAGGGAAACATGAAATATCATTATCATACATATATTTTTGTTATGATATGTCAATGAGAAATTATATAAACCTAATTAAATTAGATGGTTGTATATCATTATCGTATGTCTGTGTGAAATATAATTCTAGACCAATAGCCCTTAAGTTGATAATATATTTGAATTGATGGTTAATCCATTGATATATTATGTTTAAAATTAGTAAATACTTAATAAAAAATAAATATAGATTTAAACATTTATACAAAAATTAAAACAAAACCATTGCCTAAAAAATTTCACCGTGGAAGAGTTATGACCCTATGAATAGAATTTGAGTTATGTAATGATTTAATACATGGTAAATTTAATATCAATTACCCTTCTATGATGTAACTGAAATTAAAGAATTACAAATTTTGTTTAGAGATTAATGATATAATTCATAAAAGGTGTATCTTTACCATAAAAAGGAATTATGTTCCTAACAATAAAATATGCTTCAAAGATTGTAAATTGAGATTATATATATTACCAAGAGTATAGAAATTATTTATATGTACTTCAAATAACATATAAAAAACATATAACAATTCATAATATTTTACAAAAATTATATATATAAATTATGGTATCTGTATTCAATTTTTTCATTCATTTCAATTTAATTAGTATACACTAAATCTATTAAGTACACGCCGATAATTACTAGAGCGTCCTGTCTAAAATTTCAAAATAGATTTTTTGTGTAAACTGTGTTAAAATGGGTAATTATTGAATTATTTCCATAATAATAATAATAATTAATTTTCAATCATTTTTGTTATAAAATTATAATATTAATAAAAATCATGAAATATGGTTATGAAATTTGATCTATGATACAATACTAAAGACGTTAGATAATACTTGTACTTCAATAACATTTACATTTCCAAAAAAATCAATACCAAAATAAGTTAACAATTATTTTCGAATTTAAGAATGATAATTATATAAATATTATATATTATTTCTCTAACCCTATTTTTTATAACAACCTTGTGATGTGGTTATGAAAATTGTATCACATCACTTCATGGTGGTTACAGTCTACACGTTTGGATGAAAAAATTTATCATTGTTTAGTGAATGGAAAGGTAAAAAATTAAATGATATATTTTATTTACATAATGATAAATATCTAAAGAATATTATATATTAATATTAATTCAATAAATATAACCATCAAGTTGTGACATTGAAGGAAAATAAATCACATCGTTCTATGAAGTGGTAGTACATCATACACATGAATAACAGATTCATTTTAGATTTCATTGCAGTTCAAGATTTTATTTATTATTAAATTGACATAATAAAATCCTATTATGTGGAATATACTGGTGTATTTACCATTACATTGGTTAATATGATATAATTGTTGGGGAAGAATAAGAAAAAGAAATCACTCGATTAGGTAATGTAACTCATTATCAGACAACGAACATTTCTTTACACATACTGCCATTTTTTTGTCAGTATTATATACAAACTAAAACCTATATAATATAATAGTATATCTTAGTATTAAATTTAGGTATTTTTCTAACCTAAATGAGTTTTTATTTGATATTTAATTAAATTTACATTGGACCATTGGTAGGAGAATATGGTGGCCCACATGAAACAATATAAAAATATAATTTAAATATAAATTAATATTCAAGTTCAGAAAGATCCAAATTTAAAAATATTAATCTAAGACAGTAATGATTCTATTTTATGAGAAAATATTTTTTTTTTCGTTTTATGACTAATTTTTTAACTTTAACATATGGTTTTAACACATGATTAACTATTTTCACACATACCATGACTATGAGGTTTTGTACTCTCTGTTTTCCATAAATGTTAATATAAATTGAAAAAAATTTCACATAAAATATTTATGGTTTTTTAAAATCAATATTATAATCCCTTGTTAATATATATTTTTTTTGGAAATTTATATAATTTACTAAATTATTTGTTTTATAAAAAAATAAATAATTATAATTTTTTTAACGAATCATTTTCTGTGACTTTTACAACCTAAATACACAAAATAAAATTTTGATAATATAATTAAATATGTTTTAAAAATTATGTTGTATTTTATATTGTTCTTTGATCACACTATGTATTTATAATTATTCTACTAATAATAATTTTAATTCCATTTATTTTATTTCTCAATTAATTGAATTTTTAAAACCTTATATGTTTTTAATGATTTGGGTAAATTATTTCATCACTAAAAATTAAAAACAAATTACCATGATCAATTTAAATCAACTTTATTTAAAAAAAATTATAACTTAATATATACTCTATTTATTCCCATGATAAAAAATAAAATAATTATTTAAAACAAGTTGGGGACATTATTTATTTTTCATCATATAATATATTTTATAGGCCAGAAAAAATTCCAAAAATGATCATAAAAATAGTTAGGTTGATTACGGATCAAATTAATTTATAAAACAAAATTAATGAAATTTTTTATTCATGTTTAGTTTCCACAATATTTTTGATATAATATTAATTGCTTAATTTTCAATTTATTATGGTAACAAAAAACACATTGAATACTATTAATATTAACCAATACAGGCAGGGAAATATTTATCAAATTAATATATCATAATTTTAATGACATAATACATTTTTAAATAACTATGAAATATTTTTTTAATAATGTAATTACAATTTTATCAAACAAAATGTGATGAAAAATTTCAATTGGAAAAAAATATCACCTTAAAATATATAATAGATTAATAGAAAATTAAAATAAAAAATCATTTAATTAGACATAATTGGACTACTATTAATAAAAATGAAGTAATAAAAATTTTAAAAAAAAAATTCCTAATAAAAATAAATTAATTTAAATGTAGTTTTAAACAAAAAACCTATTTATCTGAATTCATAGAAAAAAATAGAAATGTACAGAAGAAGTAGAAAATCTCACAATAAGATAATTTGGAAAAAATGATTTCAAAAATTATATTTATTTAATGAAATATTTTTTTTAAATTCTCTTATAATTCATAATATTATTCGTTAACTAATATCAATATCGAAAATTTTTCAACAAAAAATATATTTAAAGATTAAAATGGATTTTTTTAAATATTAGTGGTAATTTGATACGAATTAATAAATATAATTTTATTGATTAAAAAATAGTATATATTTAATTATTATGTAATCATATTTCTACCATCCAATTGAATTACTTTGTTAAATGGTAATATTTTAATAAAATTATTTTACTATTCGTCTATGCTCAATATTCATAAAATGTATATAATCAAATATAAATATTCTTTTAAAAACCAATGATATTATATTTTTGAAATATTGATAAGTTTAATCCTTTAATTATGTTTTCCATGTTTGTATCCATGGGGTGAAATTTTCTATATAAATTCCTTGATATTTTATATCATAAAAACCATTAATAAAATATCCACCTGAAAGGTGAGAAAGGGAAATATGAAGATATGCTTGAATAACAAATAAAGTTATGTTTGACAATAAAACCATTTGTTGGTAGTAAAAATATGAAAATATTTGGTAAATATAACTCCCAATTACAAATAGAGTGAAAACTATAACTTTGTTATAATAATTTTGACAATAAATAAATTAATATGTGAGGGGGGAAGGAACAATCGACTCATCGAATATGATGGTAATAGTATAAATTTTTTATTCCAATATCCTTTTGCCTGGATATTTCTCCATATACACTAAGAACATAATGAAATATATTTATCACTCATTAATAATTTATCATCTAATCAATTTCAACCATATTCTCATTTTTTCATGAAGAAATTATTATTTATGAAGAATTCTTTGTGCCTGATGCACTATAATCACCGTCTAAAGGAAAAAATAAATTAAAAAATTACCTAATGTTATAAAACATATCATTATAAATTTACCTAAAAAATTGAACAAGGTAATATTATTATTATTATTATTATTCATTTAAATGATGAAATAATATATTAATGACAAAAATTCAACTATAATACAAAATGTTCAAACTAAATCTTTAAATAAATACATATCCTTAATATTATTTAAAATATTCATGTACCAGATATAAACCATAAAATTGGAAATACTTTAGGTATGTTTATAGAGGGTAAATTTACAATTTATCATTAAATAATAAAATCCAATCATTATATAATATACCCCATAAATTTTTATTGCATTGATATATAGTTTCAAGATATGAGAATTTTTTCCATAAATAAAATAAGTTACCATTTAGAATCATTATGAACGTATATGATTCTAAAGGACAATAAAAATAATACTTCTCAAATATCAATTTGTTTAAAACTTAAATGTTATATATACCTCAATAAAATAAACCATTCCATAAATATAATTAGTTGCATTAAAATTCCTTCATTTAAATCATTAAAATTGGTTTTTAAGGAATTGAACTTTTGATCAAAAATGAAATAATAATACCATGACAGATTTAATTAATTATTTTAAAACCAACTATTAAAGAATCAAAATATTAAAATACAACAAAAAAATGAACAGATTCCGTGTATAAAAACATAAAACCTAAAATCTGTGATTTCATTGTAAAAAACATATTCATTACATCTCTAATTTTGATACTAATAAATGGCACCCAACATTTTTCATCCAAGCAGTACAATATGGAATAGAGATTTTGGATACCTAGTACACACATAATATTATATGTATTGGAGTTTTAGAGATTTAAGACAATCTATTACATAACAAATAGTCCTGTTTTTGAGAGAGTATTTTTACAACTATATTGGATTTATCATATTACATATAATATCACCAATATCTACAAAACAATTCACATATATATATACTCATTCATGAAACAAAAAAATTATAATAAATATTTATAAGTTGGGGAGAAAGGGAAAATGACATGGGTTATCTCAAATAAATAATAAGTGAGAACATAAGTATTAACGATTGAATGATATCTGCGAGAATAACATGAGAATAATTTTATGATTACAGAATAAATGTTCATGATCGTAACTTAAAAAATTGAACAATCATAAATAAATGGATGACCAATAAATTATATTATTATAATTATTTAGAAAAATTACATCTTATTGTAATCAAGAGTCATGATCCATGGGTTGTAAATGTTGATCAGATGAAAAATTTATACTCCATAGTAGGAAACGAATATTCGGTTTGGGTTAATATTATTATTTTTCACTCTTACATAAGGAATAACATTCATGGTTATAATTGGATAAACCTTAATTGATTGAAATTAAATAAACATAATTGTCTCCTTTGGTGGAAGAATCAGAGTAACACCAGGAATAAAATCATATTTATAAGTGGATTATAAATCCATACAAATTAGAATAATCTCATAGGGGAAAACTCTTAATTTATTTATGTTCCATTATCCAAGTAATTATATAGTTATAATGTTCACACATAACCTTGGAATATAATGGAACCACCCATCATAAAAATAAATATCCACGAACCATTCCATGAATAATGTTAATGGACTATATAATTTAATGTAAAACTCATATAAAGAAACTTTATCCCTTTAAATGATTATTAACATGAAGAAAAGAATTTAAATTCTTGAGAATATATTAAATCAATCATAATCAATCATGGGATAAAATTAGGTTTTTATTATTAAATACTATACCCATTGAAAAATAAGCTACATCATGGGATGATGTCATTAATGAGTTGAAATATAATTAAAATATCATTATAAACATTTATTCAGAAATTGCCCATTTCTGATTGAAAATAAATTTTAAAAAAATAAAAAATAAATAGATTATTATTAAAATAATTTTCATCAAAAATATAATTTAAATTATCTAAATTCATAATCAATGAAAATAATGTTCATAATTTGAGAAATATATCTATGATATAAATGTTACAAATAAAATTATTTTTATAAAAATTTTAATTTGTGTCTAAAGTGACCTATTTGGAAAACATGGGAATTTTCCATTTTAGATTTGTTTAAAATATTTTAAAATATAATATAAACTATATTTATGAAATAATTTGTTTTTATGAAATTTATTTTTTGAAAATATTTCTAAGAACATTGATGTAGAGGAAAATGATTTCATATCTATAGAAAGGTAGAAGATAGATATAACTTTGAAATAAGTTGCATGAAATTTATTCAATCAATAATATTGGTAGTTAAAGATAAACGTATAGACCAGATTCACAAATACAGGTGATTAAATCATTAGTTGTCTAAAAAATAATATAATATAATGTTCTCGAAATAGATCCTTGAGCATAAAAATCATTAAAATAGTAGTGATTTTAAGAAAAATTCTTTTCCAATTTAGTAATATGTAAATCATAAGACCCATAAAAAGACATGAAAAGATACAATGAACATAGTGATAATAAGAAATATTATTCACCAAAATTTTCATAATTAATGGTGATATATATGATAATGGATAATAACATTATGTCACAAGTATATGTCCGAAAAAAGATAATTCGAGAAAAAACAATTATAAAAATATTATCATTGAATTGAAATATAATAAATTGAGATTTTATATAATAAAAATAAATATCCATAGATGAAATTTTTTAAATATATTATTAAAATAATATTGAGTTTGAATCACACATATCAATGCAATTACAAATTTAATGAATAAAATGTATAACATGAAGAATGAAAATAATGTTAAAAATCACATGATTAGTTGTTAATATTCATTTGATTGTCACATTTATAATATAATTTTGATTGAAACATAAGATGCCGTTTTTTTATGATTTATGATATAATATTTGAAATGGATTTATATATACTATAATTAATAAATTACGTTCTTACAAAAAAATTTCCTCAAGTAAATGAAATTGAGACGAAATCCCCTACCATATGTTCAAAAATTAAATTTATATAAATTAAATAATATATAATAAAATTATGTTGATTATTTAAATATTTTTTAAAGTTTAATATGTTTTTTAAATCATTATTAAACAATTCTAATCTTTTATTGTAATTTAATATATTATTATTTAATTATTTAATTTCACATCAATTATTTTTGGAATATTTTGTTCGAAATTTAAATAAAACAGAGGTGTGTTGAAAATGGTCAATGGAATCATTTTTTAACATCTCTAGAATAATTATATTATAATAATTGTCAATATTATATATAATTTATAAATTTATATCCTATCATTAAATATTTTTGGGAAAAATAAACTAAATTGAATTAATGATTATGGAATTTTGTACAAAATATTAAGTAACTCATCTATTCCTCAATGAAAATTATTGGTAAAAGGAATGTTTTATATAATAATGTTATAATTATTGTAATATAAAAAATATAAGATTATTTCTTCATTCATACAAATGTATATCATAAATGAGATTTTTTGATTAAAAGCAAGTCCCATCACTATATGGAGGTGGTAGTCCACACATACACACGAAAAACATTATCATTAGAAATTTAATGGATTTTTATGATTGTAAAAGATATATTAAATTTACATATTAATTTAAAATTTAATTAATATCATATATTTATGAAATTTCAATCATTATGACTCTCTATGACAAAAAATGTTGTAAGATGAATAACATCATTCTTCGATGAAATATTATACCGCAAACCTGAATGATGGATTCAAAAAAAATATGGATGTTGGATATGGGAATATGATATTAAATTATTAATAAATACTATAATAATAGGTTATGTACTCTTTTTATTGTCTCATAATTGTTGAAGTGTATTTTAATGCGGTGGTAGAATAAATAAAACAAAAAACATTGTGTTATTAACTTTTCTCCTTCTTCAAAAATCATTCTTTTCCTTACATAATCATCCATATATGGAAGATATTATTCAAAGAAAATGAGATATCTAGATTTTGGGTAGTGATTTTAGGAAGGTATATTTTGGTATTAGAGAAAAAATGCTTATTTAGGGGTGGTTGAATGAGAAGAGGATGTTCACATTTATATGAAAGGGATGTGGCACTATAGGAATTTCTAAAAATATCAATTTAATATAAATGTATTATTATGTAAAATTTGATGAAAATCGATTATATTAACATATAAGATAAAAAATAACATAAATAATTTCATATAATTAAATTCTGACTAGTTTTCAATGTGTTTTCCTAATTTCATATTGTTATAATCACCTATTAACCCATTTCATAGTTACATTAAATATATTTTTTTACTCTATGATTGTGAAGAGAGTTAACATGAATAGAAGAGGCCCATAAATAGAAAATGAATGATATTTTCAACTCTATCTAAATAAAATTGAAAATTTTATGATTTTTATGATTTTTATATCATTTAGTATATTTTAATTTTTATAAAAAATCAACATTTTAATTTTAAAAATATTAATTTACATTGAATAATATAACATCTATATGGGAAATCTAATTATAATAAAATAACACAATAAATATTATACATATAATATTTTTCTATAAAATCTATGGGTCACATTTATTTTTTCATAGTATTTTCATTTTAATATTTTTATTATAAAATATTTTATTTATCAATTATTGGAATAATTAATGAATTAGCGGTACGTACGAATTTAAGGTAATTATAAATTTGTTAAAAATAAAAAATATATTTTATTGATGATGAACAATAATTAATTTTAAAAAATATTATCAATACTTGAATATATTCAATGTTTATATCCATGTTAAAAAATATAATATTTACTAAAAACAAGTGTTTGAAATTTTTAACTTCTAATTACATAAAATATTCGTAAGGTAACAATCACATTAAAATAAAAACAAAAAGTCACATAACCGTGTCGTGGATTACAATTTTAAAAAAACACCTATAAAATAAAAGTAGCAGATCTCTTAGGGTCATTTTTAACTACTTATCATTTTATTTCTAATCTTAGTTACATAGTTTACCCTTTAGTTTAGAAAAAACGATTCTAAAAGTTATTATTTATATTGGCAGAATCTAAATGAAACATATTAAAAAAATTAGGACCTCATTATTAAAAATATGGAATTTTTTATTAAATCATTGATAAATTAATGAGGAAAAGTTTAATATAATATTAAAAAACAATAATGCAACAAAATATGGGTTTTAAGAAAAATTACATTATAAAATATAAAATGTTTTTATACTCAATTCTTATATAAAATTAAATTCATAATCAACAATTAAATAATATTAAATTAAAAGGAACTAATACTATTTTATATAAAATCCATATAATGTTTTCACTTTTCAAAGACATGGAAACGAATTATAATTTTCAATTGAAATTATAATTTGTCACTATTCATAGAAAAATAAAACATTTCTACAAAATATGAAAGCATACCATAGGATAATTTTTATATGATAAATGATGAAATATATTTATTATATCATGTAAAATTTTTAATGTCATAAATAATATTTATATTATTAAATTAAATAACACAATAAATATATTTTTGAACAAAACATACCATTAGAGAATAAAATAGATTTATTAATAAAATGAGTCAGTATTTGAGAATAATTAGCCAAAACATTTTTTTAGAAAAAATATATATATTCCAAAAAAAGTAGTATTCCTTATACCTATTAATTTAATACATAAGAAAACAAATTCATATTTAAATAATTATATTTAATGGTTTATCTACGCTTGGTGTTTTTTATATTATAAATAATTTAGAATTGTCTATATTTTATGAATAAAGTGAGTTTACATGAATAAGGAAAATATTTGAAATTGAATTTATTATTCATCCAATACCACAATTATTAACAGGATTAATTATCCAATTCAATTATCAATAAGGGTTCCATCCCATGAATTATCATGGTGAATTGTAGGGGAATCATATATGTTGTTATTTTAATATATATGACTATTGGATGGGGGTATAATGTAATATTTATTAATTTTTAATTATTTTTAATTCATTGGTCATAAAAAAGTAATGGGTTGGCCCCATAATTTTATAGTACCATGATGCATTAAAAGGTAACATCAAAAAAATAAGTTTGTGTATTTTATGATTTCCAACCAGATTCATCATGATGTGTTCACTAGAATATTAATTAAATGTAACACTACTTTGTGTAAGGTAGTGACTACTAGTTTTGATATATGGAATTATTCATTCCATTTATATGAGATCATTGTTATTTATATCTATGTTTTAAATTTTTAACATGGATACAACACGATACCATTTTAATATTTAATATGGATTTATGTACTTTAAATATTTGTTCCATAATATTAATTCCCAGTCTATACCATGATTGATATAGTAATTTGTTTTCTAAATTGAGTGATTGCGATCACCCCTTAATATGGTTCTATTTCTGTTGGATATTGAAAAATGTTGTATATGTGACGCGATTAGAAGTATGAAATCTGTGGAAATTATTTTAGATATTTTAATGACTTTATGGAAATATGTATTTTCATATATAATGGGAAAATTATCCTTTTTATATAATAATATAGAATTTATCAGTTAATTTTTATCCCTAAATATAAAAATATATATATTGTTAATGTTTATTTATATGTATGGGATGAACTAATAATTTTTTTATTTCATAATTAATGAATATTATGTCAAATATTACATAGCCAGTATCAAATAGGTTATGTATTCTATGATTCTATTACACTGGATCTAGAAGTGAGGGTCTAAGGAATTGCAATAACACTTTATCTGTTATATAAAATATTATTCTTTATTCTACTGCATATAATTCATTGGTTTCCATTATAAAAAACATTATTTTGTATATATAAAAAAATGAATAATTTTTATTATGATGTAACTACCATTATGAACTAATTTTGTATCCCATGGGAAAATGAAATGTCACTTGTACATAAATGTGGACTATCACGACCATGAAGCGATGTGTCTCAATTTCTTCTCCAATTCACATAGATAGTTGTAATTATCGTTTTGATAAAAATTTAAGAAATTTTTTATTCTGATATATTCTATAACTGGTAAATATAGTGTAAATGTAATTCATTGTATCCATTAAAAACTTAAAACATCTCTTTTGTGTACGTATGAACTACCCTCT
This sequence comes from Viscum album, assembly GCA_963277665.1. NCBI lineage: Eukaryota > Viridiplantae > Streptophyta > Magnoliopsida > Santalales > Viscaceae > Viscum > Viscum album. The sequence continues at coordinate 395,188,464 of OY728146.1, forward strand.
ACATAAGGTGACACAATTCATTTTTAACCACCCATTTATATGGATAATAACTAATGCATATATAATGATTAAAAAATATACTAATTAAATCATTAAAATACTAGTGGTTATGGAATGATGATCAATGTATAAGGATGTAGAATTAATAATAATATAATTCATGATCAATGAATCTATTATCACCATGAACAATGATTTTAATTATTACTATTGATAAATGTGTCATGATTTATTATAAGTAAATCATATATGGTGTGATATTTATTATAATATCTTTAAAATATATTTATAAAAATTATATATTTATTATATTGGTGGTCTGGATTTATATGAAGCAATTGTATACCTGAGGTAAGAGGTTGAGGTTATAATATTAGATCTTTTTAGGATTATCGTTGATAAATTTTCATTAGGGTATATTATATGGATATTTTATATTGAAACCCATTTATTTTCTTCACCTATTGTTATTTTTTCTATTTTAACATATTCGTACTATTTTGAACACTTTGGTTGTTATACTGAAGGGGACAATTTTTTTATGTAAATATGAAAGTCATTCTTCATTGGACCACAACATATTCATTCAATGTCCATAATAATCTATATTTTTTAAAATATTTAAATATAAATAAAATGATTTAATGAGTCTATTTTTACAATCTTTTATATCAGTTACAAACATATCAACATTATGTTTGGAAATAAAATTTTTCCAAAAAAATTTATTTTTTGATTTTTAATAATGAGTGAATACAATGACATATTAAAACATATAGTATATTAAAATATTTTCTATATATCATGGTAGTTATTTGATTTAACACTTCCTTTTAAATGTTAATTTTTTGAAGAAAATTATTTTCTTAGTAGTTACATAAGTTCCAGTTAATTGTTTTTCAAAATAAAATCTCATTCTTAAATGTTTTCAAATAACTTTTAGAATAATCATTTGAAGAAATTTTTCAACTATAAAATTATCCAGAAATGATTGTTTTGATTAAGTGGGTATATGATCTTATTGAACCATACCCCATTCTTATTTGTAACGATTATGATAATGTTTATTTATGAACGATTATATGAATCCCCATTAATTCACACAATTTAATTATGATATATTGAAATGTTTATAAAAACTATTTATTTCCACAACAAATTATATGATGGAATAATGAAAATTATTTTAAAACCAATTTTATATCCATAGGTTGTGATACAATCATATGGTTAATGGTTTAAAATCTTTTTGGAAAAATATATATGTTCTTTTTTCTATAATGGGTTGGCTTGAAATTATATATCCCTATAATGCATTGGCTAATAATGAATGGAGTTGTGAATATTCCAAGATAAATTTGAATTAATAAACTCTCTATATATGATATTGTAAAATAGTGTTATGTTAGTTCTAAGGGAATGTTGAAATTTACATTGTAGGTATTTCCATAATGGGACATTTTCAATATTTTTTGTGCAATGTTTCATGGTACAATATATATTGTCAAAAATGTTTTAAACCAAGTATTTAAATGTATCATCATTATTTATCTATGAATAAATATACTAATACATTATGATATTAATTTACTAAATTAATTACTCTAACATGAAATGGAATGGATGAAAATAAAATAACATTGGATGATAAAAATATGACAAATAGAATTTAAATGTTATGAAAATAAATTAATGAGGCTCCAATTCAAAAAATCAGTCCCTCTGATGTGAAGGCTATACATGTACTTTCGATTCATAATAAAATTTTTGGATATGTTGAAAAGAATCATTGGACATTTTTAGTTGGTTATTATTTGATGGATTGTATGTATCACTCATCTCATTCACACATATATTGAAAGACCATGACTTTTTTAAATTATATTTTTTCGATTCAATTCAATCAATTTAAAATTTATCATTTCAAAAATCACAAAATACAACTTCTGTTGTAAGAATGAACCAAAGTATTATTATCTTATTATGCAACACCATTATTATCTTATGTTACACACATCATATAGATAGCCTTTGGGAACACACAAAACATTGTTTTTATTTCATTCCCACACAATTTGGAGTTCCTTTGATAGCATTCATTACAAGAAAGACCTAGTTTCTCCAAACAATAATGTACTATTAATAATGTTATTAAAATATTATTGTTTATTTCTATCAGACATAGGAATGGTGATAAAGAATGAAATTAATAAAATTATGAAAATATGGATTTCACATTACATATGTAACGAATTATTTGGGAAACAATCACATGAAATTAAAATATAATGCTTATGGAAATATAAGAAATTCTTTTCTCAAAATCTATTCTTATGAAATTAAAAATTTTCACCTCAATAAAATAATAAAAAAAATTTTGTAAATTATTATATTGAAATATATATATTTATTATTAATAGAACTGTTTAAGATTTATCATATGTGATTTATTCAAAAATAGATAGGAATAAAAAAAATTAGTTATAAATATTTATATTTTTCCAAATATTATATTACAAATATTAAATGAAACAACCATTTTAAATATTATTTTATAAAAATTTTTAAATTTTCATTTAAAAAATAATAATTTTTTCCCTAGGAATATCAAAATATTATTTTGGTAATTTTTTTTGTATTGTTCTCTGATGCTTAAATTTTTCATGAGTTCTGAAAACACCGAATGTTAATTTAAAACTACATAATCGTAAATTTTATTTTTATAGTAAAATTTTATTTCAAATATGTTATAAATTATATTTATACAAATAATATATATATTGATACATTTTATATAATTAGAAAAAAAATTCACAATGGAATTAGTTATAAAAGCTTTTTAAACTTATTAAGAATTTCACATTAAAAAAATATTGTCTCATCTGATCTGCAAGATTAGTTTGAAATCTATTTTTCCCACTTATTAGTCTATAATTTCAAAAAATTAATACCATATTGGGAATAAATATTATTTATAAATTCTATTATAGAAAAATTATTTTTTATGAAATATAAAAGTAATAAAAATAAATTATAAGTATTATGGTATAAATGAGTTTTCTTTTATTTTAACAATTCAATTAAGTGGAAAATTTATATTAAATAATGATAAAATGACATTTTAGGGACATATTGATACCATATACATAATTTTATCATAAATTTATTTTTATTTTAGGCACATTATGTAAGGTTGACCTCTTTGTATTGTTTACATTTTTATATTTATATGAATGTCACTCCACAAATATAAAAAGGAAATCACCACCAATATCAACCTTACCCAATCCTATCATAAAATGTGGCTCATTAAAACCCTTAAAAACTAATCTCCAATATTTTTTAATATGAAACTATATTTCTATCCTTTTTCAAAATTTATTCCATGTTTTCCCTTTTGTGCAAGCCAAAAAGGATTTCCCTAAGAAATGGTAACATCTATAAAAAGCACATTTGATATATATCAATCTAAATATATGCTCTTATATAACGATAATATTATAATATAAAAACCCAAAATATATTTATCTGTGGTTATGTTTAGGATTCTATTGAAAATTACACACAAATCCATCAAATCAGATACACAATCATCATTCGTCTGTACCAGAGCCAACCTCTTTACGAACTGATGTCATTCTCTATTCCATTCCCAAAACTAAGGGATATAATAATGATTCTATTAATATTTTTATATGATATATATTATATTAATGATATTATTATGATATTGGAATTAATACATAACACATACCTTAACAGATTAAATTTTGTTTGAATATTAATATATCATTTGGGGTCATGTGGACTGCAGCCTATTCAATACCTTGTGATTCATTCAAACATGAAAATTAATGTTTAGGATAGTTTAGGTAGATGTATATTTTATATATGAAAATATAATTATACCTTAATTATAATATTTATATATATATATATATATATATATTTATTTATTTTTATTCTTTCATTCATTTTGAAAATAAAACAAAAGAATTGTTTATCCAAACATAAGACCTTTTGACTCCCTGAACAGAGTATTTCATTTCTTATTTATATTATTTATAGGATATTATAAATTACTACATAATGAATATACCTGATATATATATATCATTTATTACATTATTTATATTAGTAAACCATAATTTAATTATGAGTTTCAAGATTAACATGATAAAACTTATATGGAAAACAAAGTGGTTATTACCCTTAACATAACATTAACATGAAATTTTTAGAAAATGATTAATATAATTTAATAAAAAATTTAAATGTTTAATAATATTAAAAAATATGGATATTTTTTAGATATATAATAATCTTACCGTAATTGTATAGGATATTTGAAAATGTATGTTGAGAGTCAAAAATTAACCTAAGGGGTTAATTTTCTTCTTTTTATTTCATTGAGATATATACTAATACACCATTTATTATTATTAAGTTGTTTTTATACTAAACAATGACATTTAATATTAATAACTTCGAATATTTAATGATATTAAATGTTTTAATAGATGTTATTTACTACAGATATCCCTTGATTCTAATGATTATCATGAGGTAACTATATATTTAATATCACATTTCTTTTCATGAGACCCAAGCCTTGTTCACCACCATTGTCTTGTATGTGGTGTTTGTACTTCCCATTTATGTATTTTATGATTCTTATAAATAATTTTCTGGGATTGAAAAATCCATCTTAGAATATTTCATTTATATAATTTATAGTTCAAAAGATTCCAAATATGTAATGGTCTTTTATCTCAATTTTCATTCTTTAACACATGTACTGGGATATGAAGATATTTTGATTTATTAGGTGGCTATAATTTCTTAATGAAATTTTATATGATGAATATATATCCATTCATGATATTTTTTATTAAATCCAACACTATCAAACTCTTTAGTTGGAAATCGGTGATCAAGCAAAATAACTTTTTGTAAATATATTTTAAAATTGTTTATTAGTGGAATTTTATGCTTATTATCAATGAAATCAATTTTAAAATTTTATTATTACATATTTTTTTATAAAATGTGCATTCAAATCATCCTTTATTTTTTTTAATAAATATTTTTAATGAACAACATTTTCAAAATGATTTGTGTTTTATAAATAATTTTTTCAAAACATAAAGTATATTTTCCTTATAAAATGATTTATATGATTTTTGAAATAATTTTACATCTAATTTGACATAATTTTTTGTTATATATTAACAATTTTTGTTATTATCTAATTCATTAATTCATATTATTTCTCTTAATTTTTTATGGTGAAGATGAAATGTTTTTTTATTAAACTCATTTCTCCTCAACGGGATATAACATGGTAAAGTGCTTAAGAATCATTCTTTATTTCACTAGTTATTCTAGGATGAAATGATTTTGAATCATATATATTTAAAATTGGTCTCCAAATGATAAAATTTATACAATACCCATTTCATTTTATACTATTTTACATGAATCTTATGAACCCCGTGTATTTTTATTATTCAAGATATAGTGAGTGTTCAATTAACATGTAGAACATGAATGTATGAATTCATTGTGTGACATGTTAGACCTAAAAATTCTTCAAATTTATTTGTTATTTTTAAATTATCATTGAAATTAATTATTAAACAAAAGGGAATCCGAATACCCAAACACGAAGGTAAAAAGGAGGGAATATCAAGCCCATAACAAGAGGGTACTTGGGAGGTTCTCAAAAGAGTGTAAAAAGAGGGTATCTAGAATACAATCCAATGGCCAAAACATGTTTTTAAATTGAATTTAGTCGCAATACCTTATGAAGAGGGAACACATTATGGAATCCCATGTCCATAACAAGAGTTTAAATGAGAGGTAATATTAACCCCAAATATACAATAAATATGAGGACATCCCAATCTTAAAGAAGTTACACACATGATTAACCCAAGCCAAAAAAATTATGAGGTTATTATTATATAGGATCTATACAAGAGTTTCTTGAATGATTTATATTCCATATTTTAATGAATTATTATAATGTTATGCACTCGTTGATGATTCTCCTTATCTCCTAATGGTTCATGTCTCGTGAACTACAAATCATGAAGACATGACTCTATATTATAATCTTTGACATGCATGGTATGATCATATAATATTATGATCATGTCAACGGACACTTATAATCATGTTATACTTACATATCTACCTTATTTAACTACACTAAAAATATAAGATCACCCGATTATTATGTTTCTTTTAGCCATGTACTGAAGAATGGATTTAATATAATTTGTAATTATTTCGATGACATATATGTAATTTTTCATGATTACATGGTTTTATGATACGATAGGTGTCTCCAACATGTTACATTATGAACATAGTCAATTGGTGAAACCAGAAGGAATTAGATTAATAAATAATGTTTCTAATATGGAATTTATGGTTATTATAACACTTGATATCCAATGTGGATATATAATGAATAGAATCAGGATTCTTGTACGTGTTTCGGTTATACTTCTAAACAAATGGATATCTTCAATTACATGTGAAAGGTATAAGATATTCTAAAAATATTTTTCTCATTAAACATAAGAATCATGATTAAATTTTACGTTGACGAACCTCATAAAATGTTTTGTATGTCATATTTTAGGATATGTATATTCAGAAATATGATGATTACTGTAGAGTAATGGATTGTGAATAACATTTGATGGTTGATTTATATATGTTTTTTGAATTAATATATTATGTTATTCTAATCATGAAATGTATATAAGTATTTTTAGTTGAAATTATTCATTAATGATTTTATATGTTATGTATAATGGTGATGATGAGATAGAAAAAAAATAGAATTGAAAATTGATGTCTTTATTAGTGTATAGTAACTCTTAATGTGTTCTTGATGTGGATAAATTTTTTTCTATCTTTAATAAATAGATTATTGATTAGGATAATGTAAAATTGATAGTTTTAATAACTATGAACTGGAAATTGAATTTTTTTTGAAAGAGTTTTGTATATTATCATAGATGAATTTTATAACATTTTATGAATTTAAGGAATATATAAGATAATATTTTTTATTGGAAACAATTAATTTTTTCTATAATGATTTATTTTAATTTAGGTTAATACCCTGAATCCAAAGAATATATGATGTTGGTATTATCATGTTTAGTATGTTAAAAGTTAGAGCTACTTTATTTTATACCGGTGACCAATGTTAATAATTTTTTGATAAATTTAGAGACAATATTTATAATTAATTAGATATTTATATTTGGAATAGGTTATACATTTAACCATTTATGGAATTTTTTATGTAATATTTCAGATGGGGTTTTGATATTATATTATTATCTCTCCACAAGAGGATTTATAGATATTGGATAACATATCATTAATATTTTTCTATGATTCTATATAGCGATATATGTAATGAGTAATAAATTTATATATTGATATTTGGATTGGTTAGTTCATAATTGATAAGTAATTAAACATCATTTCATGGGGTATGAGAATTAGTGGATATTGATTATAGAATAACCAAAGGGTGAGATTTTCCTAATCAAATTTAATGAAATAAAATAATAATATATTATTTTTAAGATCAATCATTTTTTTAAAAAATAATACTGAAATAAAATTTTCTTTTATTATAATAATTTTTTATATAAATGAACTCTCCTACCCTGAATTAATTATCTTTTTTTGTTATTAACATTATCTAGATCACCAAATTTTCTATGATTAGTTATATTTATCACTCTCAATGATTATTTTTTTCATATTTTTGTGCTGATGTTCTCACATACGACATATTTTCTAATCAATATAAAACTAAATATGAGAAAATTTGGGTAACCATTTGGTGCCTCTCATTCACTTTTTATAGGATTTTTTAGCATTAATTTTTTTGATATTGGTTTCTAAGAAAGTAACATTTAACTATTAAAACATTATTAACCAATATGAATTTATAGGGAAAAATTCATTTTATGGGGGTAGAATTTAACACCCTTGATTTTAGGAAGTATTGTTTAAATTTATTTTATTTTATTTTAAAATTACGATTTTACAAAACTCTAAATATATCTTGTGTTTTATAAAATAACCTGGATATTTTTTCTTTAAATAAAATTCCATGTGGATCATGCACCACATGCATCAAATATATTAGATTGAGGTATACACACCACTATTTTTGAATTTTTTTACAGGGAGTTCAACGTTTATTCAATAAATTTCATGACATAGTATACCCAATTTTACTAAAATACAATGTACAATTACTTATAATTTTTAAATACTTTATTAGTCATTACTATGTTGTTGGAATAATGGTTACGAATAATATTATTTAAATTATTAAAATATGGTTTAATAATTTATATAAGAAGAATTATTTTTTTTCTCATTAACAAAAAATATAGATAAAAACGTTTAGAAAAGATGAAAAATCAATTTTTGGAAAACTTTATTAATGAAATGAAACATGTTTCACATCAAATAAAATTAAATTAAAATATGTTTGATGAATTATTTAAATTAAATATATATATATATTATTTTTAATCAAAAATTTAAATCACTTCTTAGGTGTTTTCTAGGAAATAGATGAGAAGAATATAAATTTTACATATAAAGATTTATGTTTTCTTAAATGCAACTTATACACCTTTTAATGGAAGACATATTTTAATTAATTTCTTACAAATTTTTAAAATATATTACATATAATAAAAGAGAATATAAATTTAAAAATAAATATATAATATGGGTTGTTTTTGAATTTTTTGAGATGTTTTAGTTTTTAATGAATATTGACAAAATAAATTTTAATTAAAAAAATAATTTTTGTCAAATTTTATTATGTAGTTAATATATTTTTTATTATAATATTAATGTATATTTACATAAGTAATAAATATATTAATATAATGTATTTTTTATTTTAAATTTTAGATATAAAATAGATATAAAAACATTTCAAATTCATGAACAATTTATTATTAAAAACTCATTGTGTCTTCCCATCTATGGAATTTATTTTAAATTAATTTATTTTTAATCTATGTTTATAATTTTGATGAAAAGATTCCATATTTTCAATAAAAATAGAATATAATTTCTTGTATGGGAAACAAAAAATTTTAATAAAATTCACATAGAAATTGAAATTAATTATAGAGATTATGGTAAAAAAATATTTACGTAGGGGTACAACATTAAATTAAGGTGTCAAACAACCTAAAAACATGTCCAAAAGAATTTTAAGGAAATATTACTACCATATCATAAATTTTATGGATAGTGGAACATTATTATAGATACATTATTTATGGGATAACTCTCTATAATGATTACCTTATTATATTAATAAAAATGCCACTCCTCGTCCACTGTAAAAGGGATCACCCCAACCCTTAAAATTTTCACACATATGATGCCCTTCAATTATCCAAAAAAATAAAAAATAATCATAAAAATTATCTAATCTAAACATAGAATCATTATCTTTTTCATAATTGAATCCAACTTAGGTTTTTGGTGAAACCAAAAAAAATTACCCAAAAAAGAGGTAAACCCCTACAACAAGCCATTTGATTTAATTAATTATAAACCGCCAATTTTATTCTTATTACATGAATAAATAATAACCATAGTATATTATTATACTTAATGTTTTTATCTAATGGAACTATCCTACACCTACACACACATACATCAATATGGATAAAAAATCATCCTCCGTTTGTACGAAAAAATATTACATTATAAATATATGAGATTATATATTTCATTGCCACAAATCATGGTGGGTAATAATGATTTAATTACTCATTTTTATGGTATATATTATATTTATAATTTATTTATACTTATATAAAAATCATATAACACATTTCTTCATGAATTCTATTTTTTCTGAATACAATAACTGCGTTTTTTGACATGTGGTCTACCGCATCCTCAAAGCAATGTGATTCCTCGACAAATTACATAGAAATTAGGATGATTGGGATTAGTAAAATTATTAGATATATATGAAATAAAATTTCCACTTTAATGATAATATATATATACCCATATTTCATTTTATTTCATTATTTCAATATGGAAATAGACCAGAAACAACGTTGATGCATACATGTGCCTTACCGTCTCCACGAATGGCGGATTTAAATTCATGTTTATAAATTTTATAAATTATAATTAATGAAAATATAACGAATATATATTATATTTATATCATTTATTACATTATATAAAAAAGTAAATCAATACATAAAATGATTATCGGGAATAATATATCAAAACACACATGAAAGACTGAGTGGTTATTACCCAAAACATAAAAATAACGAGAAATTATTAATAAACATGAAATATAAATTAATAATAAAATAATATATGGTATGATATAATATAATATGTTTCTTTTTATATTTATAATAAAATAATATTTATTATATTGGTTGTTCGGACATGTACATCATGAGTAACGATTTAATGTAAGGGTTTTCTGGTCTCACTATTAAATCATTGAGATATATGACATATTCAACACATATTCTTATTGTGTGTTGTATATAATAACCTGTGAAATGTTATATATTTAGTTTAATTTATTTAATGATATTAAAATTATTAATTGATTCAATAATTTAATTGATCTCATGATTTAAATGTAGTTATAATAATAATGGGATTTATATTCTCATATTTATTTTTCATGGTAAGTATACCTTGTTCACCACCAAAGGATTCTATATGATATTTATTCATCCCATGTATATATTTTATGATAATAAGAATAAATAATATTTAAATTCATATATTCATTATAGTACCTATTTTCATGAAAGTTATGGTTCAAAATTTACCAAATCGGTAAAGGACTTTTGACATAATGTACCTTCTTTTCAATGTTTATTATAAAATGCACATAAATTTCTATAATGAATTCATATAGTAACTCATTTAAAGGATTTATCTTGAATATAATTATTTTATAGATATTTCATACTTAGTTTATAGTAATTATTTTATAGGTATTAGGAATCAATATTACCAATGGGGTAATAGTTTATTGTAAAAAAAATTAATTTGTAAGGATTGTTTATGTTTATGCTTAAATTGAAGATATATATCGATTCAAATCAAAAAAATAATCATGAATTTTCTTATACTTAATTTAATCATGAAATATGAATTTAATTGTAATTTTTTATATCATTTTTATGTAAGAAAAATATTAATTTTCCTATGGGAATTTTAATTTCTATCACTCTTTGGGAAAAAATATGTGTTCCCTCAAAACAATGTTTTCTAAAAATGTTTTCAATTTATTTTAAAAATTATATTTTTATTTAATTTCCAAGGAAAAATTTATTAAAAATATTTAATGTTTTCTAATGATTATGAAATGGGCTCTCAATGTGTCCTATAAATGTTTTCAGGGTCATTTTTAAAGAAAAATGCTTTAGAAATATTTAATGTTTTTAAAATAATTTTTAATGTAAAACATATATTTTCCTCAAGAAGTGTTTTAAATTATTTTTCCAAATAAGATTTCATATTTGATAAAATATGTTCATAATATCAATTCCTTACAAGGGTTTTGATCCATGGGTACCATTCATATTATTTCCCTCATGGATTTATCTTAAATTTGAAAAGTTGGTTAAGAAACCCATTTCTCATACATGGGTGATAACATGTCAAATTTTTATGAAAGCAACTTTTTCAACGGTTATTATATAATTAAATTATTATTAAACATGTATCATTTCTATATGTTTTGATATGATTTAATTTTTATGATACCTATTTCATATCATGTTTTACGACTTATTGTTTATAAAATCCCTATATTTTTATGTGTTATGATATACTCAGTATTTTATTATAGCATGAAACATGTATGTGTGGAATTATTGTTATATGGGTGATACCAATATATTAGTAAAATTCATTTCCAAATGGTCAATGTTGTATGAGCTCAATGGGTACATGTGAGGGAATCCTAAGCCCGAAAAAAGGGAAAACATGTGTGCCTCCAAATCCCGTAAATATACGGTGCATAAGAGGTAATATCAAAATCATAAAAAGAGGTTATATCTGTGAAAATCCCAAGCCTAAATAATCAGCCATATAGGATGTACTCCAATGATAAAAAAATAGGGTGCAAGAGGGGGAATCCTAAACTCTTTACAAAAGGGTTGATGGGACGGTATACCATGTCCTAAATAAGACTGTACACTAGAGGTCATCCCAATATCAATGAAAGTTCACATGTGATTTTATCAAACATAACAGTTTATGTGGGTATTATTGGGATTCCTTGACATATTTATTTCTATGTATATCCATATTCAAAAATTCAATGTATTTTACCTCTATTATGCCCTCAGGGATTATGCACTAGATTCACGTACAATTCATATCTTATGTACTTCTAATATTTATTACATGACTCTTGACTATGATATTAAAGTTCATATTATGATCTTTTAATGATATGATAATTTTCTTAAACCATTTTTCCAATGTTATTCTTACATTTCTCCCTTGTATACCCTTATTGAGCATTTTATCTCACCCAATTTTGATGATTCGTTTCCATAGGTTAAGAAGAATGGTTTAAAATGGGAATACCAAAGCGGAATATCCTTACATTATATATTGAAGATCATTCACCAATAAAAATATTGTGTTTCCACCATTCCAAATATACTAAATTATCATGGTCCTCAGGCATGTACATTTGTAATGTGATGGATGTTAATCTAAAATGATTTAATATCCTTGTATGTCAAGCTGGGGAATCTATATAGAGTAACATAATTTAATTAAATAATAAAATAATGAAATAATAGATTTGAAATAGTGTTTCCATGAATGAAATAGGAGGGAGGTATAACCAGACAAACCAATCATGTCAGAACAAAAATTAATTACTCAACCAAGAAATGGAATGAATGAAAATAAAATAATATTGGTTGAAAAAAAATATGAGAAATAGAATTTAAAAGATATTAAAATAAATTTATGAGGCTCCATTCCAAAAAACTATTCTCTGTGATGTGATGGCTATATTTGTCCTTTTAATCGATAATTAAAGTTTTGATATGTTGAAAATAAGCATTGGATGTTTTTCATTGGTGATTATTCGAAGGATTGTATATATCACTAATTTCCTTCAGACAAATATTGTAAGACCATGTTATTTTTAATTAAATTGTTTCTATTCAATTCTATCAATTTCAAATTTTTCATTTCATAAATCACACAATATTTCTTGTGTTATAAAAAAGAACCAAATTTTTATTCTTATTACGCAACACTAGTATTATATTTTGTTACACACATCATATAAATAACTTTTTATAACACAAATCACTTTGTTTTTATTTTTTTACACAAAATGTTGAGTTCTTTGATAGAATTCATTACAAGTAAGACTATGTTTCTCCAAACAGAAATGTACTATTAATAATATTTTAAAAATATTAATATTAATTTATATCAAACTTAGGAATGGTGATTAATAATAATATCAATTAAATTATGAAAATATGGCTTACACATTACATATAGAAATAATTACTTTGTAAAAAATAAACATGAAATTAAAATATAATGCTTATGGAAATATAAGAAATATTTGTCTCAAAATCTATATATATGAAATTAAAAATGTTTCACTCCAATAAATAAATAAACCAAATTTTTTTAAATTATTATATTAAAATATATATATATATATATATATATATTATTAAGTGAACAATTTTATACATATCTTATATTTTTTATAGAAAATATATAAAAATAAAAAAAATTAGTTATAAATATTTATATTTTTCTAAAGATTATATTACTACCATTTAATGAAACATGTATTTTAAATATTATTATATAAATATTTATAAATTTTCTTTTAAAAAGTAATAATTTTCTAACTACTAATATCAAAATTTTATTTTGGTAATTTTTTTGGTGTTGTAATGTAATGTTTAAATTTTTGATGAGTTCTGAGAACACTGAATGTTAATTTAAAACTACATATTCCTAAATTTTATTTTTATAGTTAAATTATATTTTATATATTTTATAAATAATATTTATACAGATAATAAATATATTGATACATTTTATGTAATTGGAATAAATTTCACATAGTAATTTGATATTAAAACATTTAAAACTTATTAACAATTTCACATTAAAAGCATATTGTCACATCATATCTGTGAGATGTGTTTGAAAAAAATTTCCCGCACTAATTAGTTTATAATTTCAAAAAATTCATATGATATTGGGAATAAATATAATTTATAATTTCTTTTATAGAAATATTCATTTTTATGAAATATATTAGTAATTAAAATAATTAAGAGGTATTATGGTATAAATGATTTTTCTTTTTTTTAACCATTAAATTAAGTGAAAAAATTACATAAAATAATGATCAAATTCCATTTTATGGACATATCAAGACCATATACTGAATTTTATCAAAAAAATATTTTTATTTGAGGCACATTATTTAAGGTATACCACTTAATATTTTTTACATTTATATATCTATAAGAAAGTCACTCCACAAATATAAAACAGAACTCACCACCCATATCCCACTTATTCCAACCTATCATGAAATGTAGCCCATAAAAAACCTGATAAAATAATCTCCCATATTATATAATATGAAACAATAATTCTATCATTTTTCAAAATGTATTCCATGTTTTCCCTTTCATAAATTACAAAAGGAATTTCCCAAAGAAAAGGTAACATCTATAAAAAAAGACATTTGATATATATCATTCTAAAAAAATACTCTTATTTAAGGATAATATTATAATATAATTAACCAGAATATATTTCTCTGGTCACGTATAGGGTTCTACCTATTACTACACACAAAACCATCAAATCAGATACACGATCATCATTCGCGTGTACTAGTGCCTACACCTTTACGAACCGATGTCGTTCTCTATTCCATTACCATAAGTAAGGGATAAAATAATTATTTTATTAATATTTATATATTATATATATTATATTTAGGATATTTTATGATATTGTAATTAATACATAACACATACCATTGAACATTAAATTTTGTTAGAATATTATTACATCGTTTGTGGACATGTGGACTACAACCTAGTCAATGCCATGTGATTCATTAACACGTTACACTTAATGATTCAGACAGTTTAAGTAGATGTTTATTTTATATATGAAAATTTATTTCTAAAGTAATTATAAAATATATGTTATTATATATATATATATATAATTAATTTCATTCTTTCATTCATTAGGACCAGAAAATAGAACCATTGTTCATCCAAACATAAGACCTTTTGACTCTATGTATAGTGTATTTCATTTAATTTTTATATTGTATATAGAATATTATAAATACTTATATAATTAATATACCATATACATATATCATGGTTTACATTATTTTTATATGTAAATCAGGATATAATTATGAGTTTCAAGAATAACATGTTAAAACTTATATAGAAAACAAAGTTGTTATTACCCTAAACGTAACATTAACAAAAAATTGTTAGAAAATTGTTAATATAATGTAATAAAAAATTATAAATTGTATGATAATAAAAAAATATGGTTATTTGGTAGATATATAATAATCTTACCATAATTATTTAGGATGCTTTAAAAGGAATGTTGGTAGTCAAAAACTAAGGTAAGGGTTTAATTGTCTCACTTTTATTTCTTTGGTATATATACTATATACACAATTTATTATTATTGTGTGGTGTATATACTGACCTATGAAATTTAATTTTATTAACTTAATTTATTTAATGATATTAAAATTATAAATAGATGCTATTTATTTAGCATATCTCTTGATTCCAATGTTTCTCAAGAGGTAACTGGATTTTTAATCTCACATTTATTTTCCTTGAGACCCAACCCATGTTCACCACCATTTTCTTGTATATGGTGTGTATACTTCCCATGTATGAATTTTATGATTCTTATACTTAAATAATTGGTATTGAAAAAATCGTTTTTATAATATCGATTTCATATCCTTTACAATTCAAAAGATACCCAATAGGTAAAATACTTTTATCTCAATTTTCATTCTTTAAATCATATACTGGGATATGAAGATATATTCTTTTCTAAGGTGGATATAATTCCTTAATGAAATTTTATATCACGAATATACATTCATTCATGATATTTTTTTATTAAATCCAACCTTATAACACTCTTCAGATGGAAGTCGGTGATCTTTCAAAATATATTTTCAGAAATAAATTTTAAAAGTGTTTATAAGTGATATTTTAAGCATATTTTCAATGAAATCAATTTTAAAATTGAATTATTTCGTAATATTTTTTATAAAATGGGTGTTAAAATATTCCTTTATAGTTTTTAACAGTTATTTTTAATGAATAAAAGTTTCAGAATGAAATGTGTTTTAAAAATAATTTTTTAAAACATAAAGTATATTTTCTTTATAAAATTATTTAATTGGCTTTCAAAATAATGTTCCATCTAAACTGACATAATTTGATATTATATATTCTTTATTAGGGTAATTATATAATGGTTTATTTCATATTATTTCTCTATATTGTTTATGGAAAAGATGAAATGTTGTTTATTAAACTCATTTCTCCTCAATGGGATATAACATGTAAAAGTGTTTATGAATCCTTCTTTATTTCACTAGTTATTCAAATATTAAATGATTATGAATCATATATATTTTCAATGGGTTTCTAAATGATGAGATTTATACAATACCCATTTCATTTTATGGTGTTTTACATGATTTGTATGAAACCCATATATTTTAATTATTCATGATATAATGAGTGTTCAATTAACATATGGAACATGAATGTATAATTTCCATTTTGTGACATGTGAGACATAAAAATCCATCCAATGTATTGGTAATTTTTAAATTATCTATGAAATTAATTCTTACAGAAATGGGAATCCCAAGACCCAAAAAAGAATGTAAAAATGGGGGAATATCAATCCCATAACAAGAGGGTACTTTTCTCATCCTCAAAAGACTGTAAAAAGAGGGTATCTAGAATAAAATCTCATACCCAAAACATGTTGTTATATTAGATTTAGTCAAAATACCTTATGAAGAGGGAACACATTATGGGATCCCATGACCATAACAAGAGGTCACATGAGAGGTAATACTAACCCCAAAAATATTATAAATAGCAGGCCATACCAAGCATGGAGAAGGTACACACATGATTACCCCCAGCAAAAATTTTATGTGGTTCTTATTTTCTAAGATTTACACATGAGTTTTTTTTGAGGATTTTTATTCCATAATTTAATTCCTTATTCCCATATTATGCACTCATTTGTTTGTCTCATTATTTTTTAATGGTTTATGTCTCAAGAACTACTAATCATTAGGACATGACTGATTATTAGGATATTTGACATGCATGGTATGATCATATAATGTTATGATCATGTTAACATAAACTTATAATCATGTTATACTTACAAATCTCCCTTATTTACCTATAATGAAAATCTATGATCACCCAGTTATTATGTTTCCCTTACCCATGTATTAAAGAGTGGTTTTAAAATAATTTGTGATGATTTAGACAACCTATATATAATTTTTCCGGATTATTTGGTTTTATGATAT
The DNA here is from genome assembly GCA_963277665.1 of Viscum album. Taxonomy (NCBI): domain Eukaryota; kingdom Viridiplantae; phylum Streptophyta; class Magnoliopsida; order Santalales; family Viscaceae; genus Viscum; species Viscum album. The sequence continues at coordinate 395,206,180 of OY728146.1, forward strand.
GATATGTGTTTCTCACACATTACATTCTGGACATAGTCAATTGGTTAAACTTGAAGGAATTAGGTTAATAAATAATGTTTCTGATATGGAATGTACGGTAATTATAAATATTGATATTCAATGTGGATATATGATGAATAGAATCAGGATGGTTGTACGTGTATTGGTTATGCTGCTAAAATGGATATCATCAATTACATGTGAAAGGTATGTGATATTCTAAAATTATTTTTCACATCAAACATCATAATCATGATTAAATTTATCTTGAAAAACCCGATGAAATGATTTATATTTCATATTTTAGGATAGGTGTATTATATAATTAGATGATTAATGTTGAGTAATGGATTGTGAATAACATTTGATGATTGATTTATATATGTTTTGGAATTAATATATTATGTTCTTCTAATCATGAAATGTATATAATTATTTTTATTTAAAATTATTCATTAATTATTTTATAAGATAATTTGAATGGTGATGATGAGGTAGAAAAGTGATATAATTGAAAATTGATACTTTTATTAATGTGTGGTAACCCTTAATGTGTTCTTGATGATGATTAAATTGTTTTTAGCTTTAATAAATAAATGAATGATATGGATAACGTAATGTTGATAGTACTAATTACTATGGAACTCAGAATAGAAATTTTTTAGAAAGGTTTTTATATGTTATCATAGATGAATTTTAGAACATTTTATGAATTTAAGAAATATATCAGATATTATTTCAGTTTAAAAACAATTAACTTTTTCAATAAAGATTTATTGTGATTTAAGATAACACTTTGAATCAATAGAATATATGATGTTGGTATTCACATGTTTTTTATGTGAAAAAATAGAGTTAATTTATTATATACTGGTGATAAATGTTAAGAATGTTTTGATAAATTTAGTGACCTTATTTATAATTTATTAGATATTTATTTTTGGAATGGGTTATACATTTAACCATTTATGGAATTTATTATTTTGAAATTCAGATGGTGTTTTGATATTATAATATTCTCTTTCCACATGAGTATTTATTGATATTTTATAACATATATTTAATATTTTTCTATGATACTATATAAGGATAGATTTAAGGATTAATCAATCTATTTGTTGATATTAGGATTGGATAGTTCTAAATTGAATAGAAATTAAACATCAATTCATGGGGAATGTGAATTAGTGGAAATTGATCATGGAGTAACAAAATGGTGAGATTTTTCTAATGATATTCATTCCAATATGATAGGAATATATTCTTGTTAATATCATTATTTTTTTTTGAAAAATAATATTGAAATAAAATTTTTTTTTATAATTTTTTTGATACCAATGAACTCTCCTACCATTAATTCGTTATTTTTTTTGTTAAATATCTCTAGATCACCATGTTTCCTGTGATCAGTGATATTTACCACTCTCACGGATTATTTTTTCATTTCTTTTATGTGTATTTTTACACATACCATATTTGTTCTAATAAATATAAAACAAAATATGAGTATATTTTGGTAACCGTGTTTTGAGTATCATTAACTTTTTATGGGATGTTTTAGTACTTTTTTATGATCATGGTTTCTATGAATGTAACTTTAAATTATTAAACAATTAGTAAACCATAAGAATTTATAGGGACAAAATCATTTTATGTATGGTAGAATTTAACACCATTGTTTTTGGAATGTATTTTGAAAATTTATATTATATTATTTTAAAATTATCAATTTACCAAACTCTCAATATAGATAGTGTTATATGAAAGAACCAGGAAATTTTTTCATTATATGAAATTCCATGTAGATCTTGCTCCACATGCATCACATACATTAGACCAAGGTATACAAACCACTATTTTTGTATTTTTTACAGAAAATATTCAATAAATTTCATGTCATAGATTACTCAATTTTACTAAACTACAATGTACAATTAATTATATTATTTAAATATTTTAATAGTCATTACCCAGTTGATAGATTAATAGTTATGATTAAGATTATTTAAATTATGAAAATATGGTTTAAAAATTTATATAATAGGAATATTTCTCTTCTAATTAAAATGAAATGAAGATGAAACCCTTTTGTAAATATGAGAAATCGTTTTCTAAAAAACTGTATTTATGAAATCAAACATGTTTTACATTAGCAAAATTAATTAAACCATGTTTGATGAAATATATAAATAAAATACATATATGTATATATATTTGTTTATTTAAATATAAAAATTATTTTTAATCAAAAATTTAAATCAATTCTTAGGAGTTTTCTTAGATATAGATGACAATAAAATACATTTTAAATATAATGATATATATTTTAATAAATGTAATTTCAACACCATTTTTTAGAAGAAATATATTAAACAAATTTTTTACACTTTAATAAATTGTATTTGATGAGATTTAAAAAAAATTGAATATCAAAATATAATGTTGGTAATTTTTTTATTTTTTGAGAGGTTTTATTTTTTTAATGAATGGTGAAAAACAAAATTATAATTGAAAACAGAATTGTTGCCTAATTTTAATATATAGCTAATTTATATTTTGTTCTAATATTAATGTATATTTATATAAATAATAAATATATTAATATAATGTATTTTTTAATTAAATGTTATATATAAAATGGATATAAAAACATTTCAAATTTTTGAACAATTTATTATTAAAAACACAGTGTCTCTTCCCATCTATGAAATTTATTTTAAATTAATTTATTTTTCTTCCATGTTTTTAATTTTGAAGAATGGATTCCATATTTTCAATAAAAGTAGTTCATAATTTCTATTATGGTAAAAAAAATATTTTACTACGATACACAGGGAAATTGAAATTAATTAGAGAGATTATGGTAAAAATGTGCATACGTAGGGGTAAAACACTAAATTAAGGTGTCAAATAACCTAAAAACATGTCAAAAATAATCTTATGGAAATATGTAAACCATATCCTAAATTTTATGGATAATGGACCATTATTATAGAGACATTGTTTATGGGATATCTCCTAACACTGATTACCTTTTTATATTAATAAAAATTCCAGTCCTCGTCTACAATGTTAGATAACACCCCCAACCCTTCACATTTTCACACGTATGATTCCATTTAATCATTCAAGAAAAGGGAAAATAATATTAAAAATTATATAATCTAAACCTAGATGCATTATGTTTTTCATAATGGAAACCAGGTTATGTTTTTTGTGAAACCAAAAGGAATTACCCAAAAAAGAGTTAAACCCCATCAACAATCTATCTGGATTATTTAATTATAATGACCCAAAATTTTCTGTATTACATGATTAAATAATAACCATATTATATTAATATACATAAATTTTTTATCAAATGGATTTATCCTACACCTACACACACTTACATCAAATGGGGTAAACAATCATCCTCTTATTTTACGAAAAACTACTGATTTGGAAAATGATGAGAATATGTATTTCATTACCACCAATCACAGTTGGTAATAATGATTTAATTACTAATTTTTATGTAATATATCATATTTATGATTTATTTATACTTATGTAAAAATATTATAACACATACCTTTTTTATTTCCATTTTTGTGAATACAATAACTGTGTTTTTGGACATGTGGTCTACCGCATCCTCTAAATGATGCGACTCTTTACAAAATTACATAGAAGAACAGATGAATGGTTTTAGTAAACTTATTATATATATATTAAATATAATATTTTCTTTAATGATAATATATATAAACCCATATGTTGTTTTATTTAATCCATTAAATATGTAAATAGAATAGAAGCAATGTTGATTCTTACATACGTCTTACTGACTCTAAGAATGGAGGATTTCAATTAATGTTTATAAATTTTATAGATTATTATTAATGATTATATAATGAATATATATGATATTTATATCATTTTTTACATTGTATAAAAAATTAAATCATTACATAAAATGATGATCGAGATTAATACTTCAAAACACACCTGAAAAAATGAGTGTTTATTACCCAAAACATATCATTAACTTGAAATTGTTAATAAACTGGTAATATAAATTAATAATCAAATAATTTATGGTATGATATAATATAATATTTTTATTTTTAGATTTATAATAATATAATATTTATTATGTTGGTTGTTTGAACATGTACATCATGAGTAACGATTTAATGTAAGGGTTTTCTGGTCTCACTATTAAATCATTGAGATATATGACATATTCAAAACATATTATTATTATGTGATGTATATAATAACTTAATACATGTTATATAATTAATTTTATTAATTTTATTTTATTAATATAATTAATTTATTCCATTATTTAATTGATCTCATTATTGAAATGTAGCTATACTAATATAGGGATTTATATTCTCGGATTTATTATTCAGGACTAGTAGACCATGTTCACCACCAATTGATTCTATCTGGTATGTATAAATCCCATATATATTTTTTATGATTTCCATAATTAATATTATTGGGATTCACATATCCATTATATTACCTATATTCATGGGGATTATTTGTCAAAATTTACCAAATCGGTAAAGGACTTTTGACTCAATGTTTCTTATTTTAAATCTTTATAATGTCACACACATATATTAATATAATAACAACATATAATAACTCATTTAAAAGACTTTTCCAGAATATAATTATTTTTTTGATATTTTTTTCTTCATTTATTGTAATTATTTCATAGGTATTAGGAATCAGTGTTAGAAATGTGGAAAAAGTTTATTGTAAAAAACAACTAGTTTGTAAGGATTATTTATGGTCATGCTTAAATTGAGGATATAATATGATTCAAATCAGAATAATAATCATGAATTTTCTGATACATTATTAATTTCAGAAATAATAATTTAATGGTATTTTTTAAAATCATTTTTATCGAAGAAAAATACAAATTTTCCTATGGGAATTTGAATATTTATGACCCTTTGGAAAAAAAATATGTGTTCCCTCAAAAGCAAGTTTTCAAAAAATGTTTTCAATTTATTTTATAAATTAAATTTTTATTTAAATTCCAAGAAAAAATATTTTCAAAATATTTAATGTATTATAATTATTATGAAACTTTCTCTCAATGTGACCTTTAAAAGTTTTCATGGTTTTTTTTAAAGAAAAATGCTTTCAAATATTTTATTTTTAAAAAATTATTTTTCAAAGTAAATCATATATTTTCCTCAAGAAATTCTTTAAATTATTTTTCAAAATAAATTTTCATCTGTGATAAAATATGTTGATGTTATCTATTACTTACATGGGTTTTTATCGGTGGGTATCATTCATATTATTTCCCTCCAAGAACTATGTTTAAGCTGAAAAGTTGGTTATGAAACCCATTTTTCATCCACGGTCTATAACATGATAAAATATTTATGAAGACTAATTTTTTAATTGTTATTATATGATTAAATAATTATAAAAAATGTATCATTTCCATAGGTTATGATATGTTTTTATTTTGATGATGCCTATTTCGTATCATGTTTTACGATTTATTGTTTATAAAATCCATATATTTTTATGTGTCATGGTATCCTGAGTATTTTATTATAGCATGAAACATGTATGTGTGGATTAATTGTATTATGGGTGATACCTATAACTTATTCAAAATCTTTTGAAAATGGTCAATGTTGTATGAGATCAATGGGTACATGTGAGGGCATCCAATGCCGTAAAAAAAGGAAAACATGAGTGCATATTAATCCCCTAAATGTATGGTGGATAAGAGGTAATATAAATATTTTAAAAAGAGTTTATAAGTGTGAGAATTTTATACCTATAATACGAGGATATACTGGATGTACTCCGATGATAAAAATGAGAGGGTTCACAAGAAGGAATCCTAAACTCATAACAAAAGGGTACATGGGAGGGAATAAAATGCCCTAAATAATACTATACAATAGAGGTCATCCCAATACCAATGAATGATCAAATTGTTTTCCCAAAACTAAAATGTTATTAGGGTATTATTAGGATTCATTGACATAAAAATGTCTCAACATCAGTGTATTCCAAAATTCAATGTCTTATACCAATGTTATGATCTCATGGATTATGCATTGGATTCACATACGATTCATATCTTATGGACTTGAAATATTGTTGACATGACTCTGGATTATGTTATTTGATTGCATGTTATGATATTTTAATGATACTATAATTTTATTAAACCATTTTGGCAATGTTATGCTTACATTTCTCCGTTATATACCCCTCTTGAGAATTTTATCTCACCCGCTTTCAATTTTTCATTTCCATAGGTTAAGAAGAATGGATTAATATAGGAATAAAAAAGGGAATGATCCTTACACGAGATGTTTAAGATCATTCAAAAATAAAAATATTATGTTTCCACCTTTCCAAATATACTAAATTATCATGTTCCTTGGGCATGTACATTTGTAATGTGATGAATGATAATCTAAAATTATCTAACATCCCTTTATGTCGAGATGGGGAATCTATATATAGTAACATATTTTAATTAAATTTTAAAATAATGAAATAATATGATTGAAATAGTTTTTCCATGGATGGAAGAGGTGGGAGGTATAATTAGACAAACCAATCATGACCGAACAACAATTTCTTCTACTATTCCACTCTATCATAATAAATCATGAAACAAATTCACTATCATTACTGATATTAATAGGTAACATAAAAAATTGAACCAAAAATTCCTCCTTATTAAATTCTTTTATGGATTTGATGAAATAAGGACTTCTATAATTATTTTACATAGACAGAAAAAATAAGAACACATTAAAAAAATTCTTTCTTACTACTCACTCCTCTATATCATTTGATAAATAATCCATTTTTTAGATTTTTTTGAAAATATTAATTTATTTGGAGAAACAAAGAAGACATATATATTCATGATTTTAATTCACTACTAAAAATAAGGAAAGAATGAAAATATCATATAAATAATGAAAATTTAAAAGATATTAAAAATGTATTGTAATTTAAGAGTTTTCAAAAGGATATTCTCACACATAAGGAAATAGTAGTCTATAATACCATCCAGGAATGTAGAAAAATAATTAAGATAAACTAGTTTATGTTATCTTACACTTGTATGTGACTGATAACATTAACATATTATCATAATTTTTGTTTAAATGGTTCACACCATGTACTTCAAATTCATATACATTATATATATTTAGATTCTTAATTTATTTAATGTCACCAACGTTAAAGAGTTTACCTCTTGAACAATTTTTATCTCCCACATCTCCAAATGATTTCATTATCCTTTGTTTCTTTTGAGAATTGATTCTAGACACATGGAAGTATAAAATGATATTTAATTTATTTTTTTATGTATAATGAATTATTATGTGTTTTTTCATTAATAGTATTTGTCTTAGATGCCACATGAAATAAGGTGGGTCAAAGACCGTAGTGTTTTTTATATAATGTTGTCTCTTAGTACAATGAACAATGATGGATGTTATTATGTATTGAAAATTAATAACTTCAATTTGACAAAACATATATATATATATATATATATATATATATTTCGTAAGCCCACCTCATAAGCCTTAAAACATCATTGATATCATATGGTGTATGATAGACAAACAATGTGTTGGAATATAATACAAGTAAAATTAAATTGGTGCATGAATTATGGGAGATATTTAAAATCATAATGTTTAAAAATATAATATAAGGATTGAAATATTATATATGGAGGAATAACGACACACAATTTGAAATAACAGTTTTCAGATAACAATTTCAAATGCACTAACGAAATGTCCAATAAAGCTCTGGGAAATATTGTCAAATATCATGTTATGATGTCCCTAATACCATATAAGAATCATTAGAATTTTAGAAAATCCATAATATCAAAATGGTGATGAATATATCTGATAAGGATAACATTAAAATATTAACATACTACCCCTTTTAAATTTCTGAAAACTGGCTAGGGGACATCTTGTAGAATCTAGAAGTCCTAAAAAATTACCATGAAATTTTTATTTTAAATATAATGAAAATTAAAATAATTTGATTCGGTTTATTATTTTTCAATAATATATGAAAAACTATATACATTTCAAATTATAATTTATGAAGTGTTAAATAATTATATTCCATAATAAATGATAATGGCGTGGATTCAATTAATTTCAAGAAATTAATAAAACCTCTCAATATCATTATTATAACCATCTAGATGTTGATATTTGGTTTTGTGAATGTAACTATGTTAAATTATTTAGATAGGTTATCTCTATATTAGGGGTTATTTTTAATTAAAAATAATAATGATATTAGGAAACGATGGATTTTTTATGAGGGATATTTTAAATAAATATGCAGAATAATATACTATAAGGCCCCAGCCTTAAAAATTACTTAATCATGATTTATTTCAAGAATACACATTGAGGATCTATTAAGGTTTAGATTTTTAGGGAATTAGATCATAAATCATGCATTACATTCAACATTTAAACAATGTGGTTACATAAAATATAGTACTCATTTATTCCCATCAACGAAAACATATTTAAAATAAAACATGGATTTTTTCTTGACAGTTCCTTGACACTATCATCATATCATGTACCTTTCACTTGAACTGTGAAAAGAATTTTAAAAACATGGGATGAGCATAAAAAGATCAGTAAGGGATACAAAAATACGTACAGGAAACATTAGTCCATGTATGAAATCATACTTTACTCATAGTGCATAATCATTTTAACATACCTCATAAAATCATGAATAAATCATAGAAATCATAAGACATATAGGTAAATTGAGGAATTCATAACAATATTATGTAGGGAGTAACCCTCATGGTTATGATTGGAATACCCATCATAGTATATTCCCTAAATCTTTTTGGAGAAACCTTAACGTTTAACCCCTTCGTGTTACCCAATGCATTGGAGAGCTATATTGGGCTCACCCTCCATTCATTTGTCATGGAACCACCCATATTCATAAACAATGCCCAAGAACGATAACATAATCATAGCACATAACTGAATCATAATGGAAAGATAACATTCCCACATTGCAATATCAATATAACATTTTACGATATTGAAATAATGAATTTATTCTAAAAAACATTTTCCAAACCATTTAAAGCATTTTATAAAGAGATCTTTGAATCAAAGTGTCCCATACCACATTCAATATTTTAAAATTTTAAAAAATTAATACCCATATAAATATATCCTTAAAACCATTTTGAAAAAATGGATATTAATTAGAAATATTTATAAGAATAAATCATTAAAACATTTAAAATGATAATTTTGTTAAAGGGTTTTTAACAAAATGTGAGACACTTGAATAAGATAATTGAGGAATAACAGTTAATCAGAACTTTATAATATCATAAGAATAAAGGGATTCATGATATAATATTCTAAAGGACAGTATATACACCATATAAGTGTGAATTGGTGCATAACAACAATGAAGTCTCAATAAAAATGTAAAATGAGATGAAATCCCCTATAAAAAAGGTATGCTTAAATTAAAGATAAATCAATCTCATAATTATGTGTGAAAAATATAAATACAACCAATATAAGTGGATATTATGTGTAAAACAATCAATGTTCATTCACACATATTCAAATAATGACATATTCAATAACTACATGTTGAACCCAAAGTAATCGAAGTTGGGTTAAGAAGTTCCCTTAGTAAAATTCGATAGCCTAACGACGTCACTTCAAAATTTTTAAAATTAGTTGATGAGAGAGAAAATGGTATCTCATCTCTTGGACATAAAATTTACAGCAATAAGGATATATAAAAACATATTCCATCATTAAAATATTTAAATTAAAGGATATAACAAAATTAGTCTTTTAAAATGAAGAGGGTGAAAGGTTCCCTTACCGATTTGGGAAACATTCGAAACGTACACCCCATGAAATAAGGGTCATACAATGAAGATGTAAATACCCATAAATGAGATTATATTATAAAAATAGTAAAATATTGGGCAGTACATACACCACACAGAAGGAAATAGTAGCAAGTGTAGCATGAATCTCACGGGAATAAAAAGTGAGATGAAAATCCCCTTATGAAAATTCGGCAGCCTAATGGCACCACATAAAACATTAAAAAATGGATTGATGGGATCAAATAGGTTATCTAATCATATTAACATTACACTTACATATATAGTAATATAAAATAACATCCCCCCAACCTAATAAATAGGAGCTTAAAGTAAGTTACATAATAAAGAGTACTTAAAAAGAAAGAGAGAGGTAGGATCACTTACCTCAAGTCCGACTTGTCTTGTTAATTTCTTTATATTCTTGAATAATAAAATTTGGTTAATTAATAATTGATAAAATACCTCCTTTAAATATTATTATTCAGTTCATATCACATATTATAATTTTATAATAATTGGTTAATAATGTGAGTTCATATCAGATATTTTTTTCGATGTTTGGTACATGAGTCAAAAATGAACTTGTTTGAAAATGAGTGCCCATGTAGTTATAATTACATCATCTCCAGAATATTATTAATCATATATATCTAGTACATATTCATTTTATACTATTCCATAACATTTGGAGATAAAAAGAAATGAAATGCACCATTCATGGAGATGGTAGGCTGTACGTACGCATGAATGCTACATTCATTTATTTGTCATATTAATGGAATTAAAAATAATTGAGAGTTATATATATTATAATTCCAGTATAATATATATATTATATAGATCAGATTAGTTCATAAATTTCATTCTTTTTACATTCCATGTATTTAATGAACGGGTCACATCACTAGAGGGGGCGGTAGTCCACACTTCCTCATATGAGATTATGGCATTTGCACAACATGAAAAGAATAATGGTATGTTTTAAATATAAAATAAAGAAGAATATAGAAAACAAATACAATATATATCATATATAAAATACAGTGACATCATAATGGCCACCTTTAATGGTGTTAAAAGAATATTGAACAATCATCCTTTCGTGAGGCAGTAATTCGCCATCCACAGAAACAGAATGTTCTTCAACCATTAAATGGATTTGTGTGTAAGTGTAGCTCCAATACTTTTAATAACAAAATCCTAGTAAATTTAAGATATTGGTTTTTTCAAAGAAAAAGGAATAAAAAGAGTTTTGGGGGTTGGAGATGCAAAATAAACAAAAGAACATAAGAGAAGACATTACCTTTAAATCGGCTAACTCCCTTAGGATTGATCCAAAAGGGTTTCTTGAAGAGGTTTCTGCACAATTTGAGGCTTCAATGATTAATAGAGGATGTTGAGAGATGAAATTGTCTGGTGTTGGTCGAGACAAAGGTTTGAGAGGTGTGGGTAAGAAGGTAGAGGTGGGGCCTTTTTATAAGAGAAGAGGAGGGGCACTCTTGGAAATTTATAAAATATTACTTTATTATAAAATGACTTTCAGATTTTAAAGGTCCCAAAAGGATATATTTCTAGGATAAGGTGATAAGGTTTCGAAATACACCCATCCGATAGGTTTGTGACAAGTGTAAGACTTAGATTTTACCCTATCTTCTCAATTTATTTAAATCGTAAATTTATGAGGTAATTACTGCATCATCACAGTGTCATAAATATATTAATTTATTTAATATCTAAAAATTATAAAAAAAATTCATGATGTATGAAATATTTTTAGATTTCTAATGTGTAACGCCCCGACCCCAGTTACCCAGAGTCGGTGCATTACTTCGTAACATTGGCATGATCACAAGAAAGATCAAATCTCGAAAGACCGATTGGTTTAGTAGCCTTGGAAACACTAGATATATTCATAAGTTTTACATTACATCATAAAATGAAAAACTAATACACCAACATAATGTTTCCACAATCCACACTCATATCCCCACATAATATCCCTGAAGGTCATTCATAACTTACTTCTTCACTTCCTGGGAAAAATAAAACATAGAAAAGGGGTGAGCTCAAATGCCCAGTAAAGATAACAATATAGCGGAAACTTTCATAAATAAGAATAAACTTTTAAGGCTATGTATAATTAAAACAAAAGCCTTTTAAACTTGAACTTCATCATAAAATGCCAAAGGTAAAATGAAATAATGCCATTTACTTACTCACATGGACACTCTACTAATCGAATAATCACATGCAAAAATCAATAACCACTTTCATAATGTTGGAATGCATAATGCCAGACTATCATAACCACATAGCCAAGGCCTCGTGCCAAGACTACAAATAAGATTTTGTCAAGGCCTTTTTCCAAGACACTAGTTTGTCTCATGAGACCTACCGATGCATCGAGGAGCTATAGCGGGCTCCACCCGTCACTTATTAAGTCCAATGCATTCCCGTATGAAAAGGTTTAAACATAACATAATCATTCGTATTAAAACTAGCATACGAAATGTCAATACCTTCACCATAAACTATGAATGGTATAAAAATAGCACATCCACAGTCAAAAATATCACAAAACCTTCAATACAATATAGAAGTTTTGTATCATAATAAATCAACTTCAAATAATCTTAAAATCCATCAAAGGATGTTGACATAGATGAAATCAAAATTCTTTTAAAAGAAATATCTCCTTTTATTTTGAAATAATTTAAGATCCATATAAAATAAAACATTTTCTTTGAAAATGTTCTTATAAGCTTGTAAGGGAAGTTTTGAAGATTTTATAACGGCGTAAAATAACCGCACCCGCCGTATAAGTTAAAAAAAACATTCTTACCTCAATTCTGTCGAAAAGGTTAAAAAGGACCTTGTTTTGAAAACGACGGAAAGATTCCTTTATAAACCTCTTATAAAAAGTCAAAAAAGGGTATAAATGACTTTAACCCATATTCTTGTAAATAGTAAAAATGTTTTGAAATACATTTTTAAGAAACATGGATGTGGATGATAAAGAGATCCCAGTAGATTATTACATATAAACAACCTCGGATAATGAAGAGATTGTGAAATAACCCTTACCTTGTACTTTTCCTTGGTTGGGGTAGGTTAACCTCCTGTATAATGGTGAAATAATTGTTATTAAATTATACAAGAATCATATATATTAATATGATATCATATATGATCTTTTAACATTGATTTATTAATAATATCTTAGAATTATCATCGTTTCGGGTGTTAACTTACTCATTTTCTTTTATATGTTTTGTTACATAAGCCATGTTTGTTGTAACTTATTCATATACAGAATGATATCAAGTCCTTAAACATCATTTTTAAATCATAAAATGATAATTATACTTGAATGGATACGATGGAGAATGAATCTCATCGCGTTCGTGGAGACGGTAGTCCGTACGTACGCACGAGCGACAATATCATTCTTTTGATATTAAAATAATATATAAATGAATGGTATATCATATATACAGAATCATTAACATGTTATATTTATTATTTACATGAGTTACACATCATTATTATACCCATCCAAATAATATTATATTGAATAACAATTACACCACGACGTGGAGACGGTAAGCCGTACGTACGCACGTATGGTGACATGTTATTCAAAGGGTGGATAGAATACTGAATATGGTTGTACCATACTTATAATAACATCACAGTATATGTGAGATACTGGAGTTATTATTTTAGAATGGTAAGAACAAAGGAAGAAGAAGTGGAAGAAGAAATGAACTTAGAAAAGGGTGGTGAAATCATTACCTCTTCTTCGGGTTCTTCCTTTTGATTTGATCAAAAGGGCTCCTTAGGTTGGCTTTCTGATCAAACTAAGGCCTCTAGGTTGTAGTGAGGGATGTTGGGAGATTATTTGGGCAGAGTTTGGCCGAACCAAAAGGCTTTGAAGGTGTGAAGAAATGAGAAGGAGGAGTGCCCTTTTATAAGAGGGGTGAGGGGCACCTTTGGAAAAGCTAGAAATATTAATTTATAATAAATTCATATTCGGTTTCCAATGGCTCCAATGTTTACTATTCAAAGGCTGAGGTGGGGATAGGTCGAAAACAACTCATCCAATAGAATTTAGACAGGTTTGGGTACTTATATTAACCTTATCTTTAAGTATTAACTCTAAGTTAATTAGTTTCACTTTTACAATGTCTCTTTGTATTTTTATATAATATGGTTAATAAACTTACTATATACATCCAAGCGACCCCCAAGTGGTCCATTAATGATTAACCTATCATAATATAAGTCTCTTGGCCGAACCTTAGATCTTTAGAAATTTAATATCAATTAATAATATAATATTTGTTTTAAGAACTCTTTTATGTCAATTTTGACACTATTCAATAGTTGATTTTTGTGAAACTCATAACAGATTGATTACTTCGAACAAAGTCCATTAAATCAATCGTAATATATCATATTAGCCTAGAAAATTAGTTTAATTCATTAAAAGTTTCATATTATATTTATTTGGGTATTTATAATATCAATTATTTTAATTTTTCACTATTATAGTAATTACTGCATCATCATTGTGTCATAAATAAAATAAATTATTTAATGTCTAAAAATTATAAATAAAATATCATTATGTAGGAAATCGTTTTAGCTTTCTAATGAATATTTATAATCTAAAATCCAACATATATAACCCTATGTAAAAATTGTTTTTCTAAAAGATATATGCTTGTGTCATTTTTGTATTCCTTTTAACTAAATTAAAATAAAGTGTCATTATCACTTACAAGTGGATCCATGGGGTCCCAAAATAGACCCAAAGATGCTCATGGTCGACCATGTATCAACCAATAGGTTTAAGACACGTTTTAGGGTAATTTAGTATTATTATAATATTATTTTTTAACCCTTATTTACCGGATTTACCCTTAACCATGGTAAATAAAATATTTACCGCAGTAATTATTCAAAATGTCTAAAAATAAAAGTTACCTATTTACACAATTTGAACATCCTGATTCCAAATATGGAATCCATTTTCCTAAATTCAAAACACAGAAGTGGCAGAAATTAATTTAAAATTAATTCCCGCTGTCAAAACAAAAAGCGTGTTTTTAAGAGATAATAACTATCAAAAGATTGACACTTGTTTATGTTCGGTTTAATTATAAAATTATGTCCAATGACCAACATTATATTAAATGGTAAAAATATATTCTAAATATACTTTAAAACCACTCAAATTCATAATTTATCACTATTAATTATTTTGATTAAAAAAGTTGTTTTTAATTAAAATTTAGTAATTTTCACTATTCATCAAAATATGAAAGTTATCCGAAATGTACCAAAATTTCACCTTAGGCTAAATTCGATATTCCGAATCCAAAAATGAAGTACATTTTCAAATATAAAATATATATAATTTCAAAAAGTAGGTATTACTATTCATAGCGGCTAGTTTGATTGGTTACGGTGTGTTAGAACTCGGTGTTGCGTACAACACACGCTAGCGTACCGTGGAAGCTTGGGATGTTTCATTTTAAATTTTTGATGTCCCCATTTAGTCAAAAAGTTTAAAATATAGTATCTAAAAAGGGTTCACTATTAAAATTTGGTAAAAGTGAAATACTGAAAATGAATTTGTTCTTACATTATGTCTAAGAAACTCATAATATGGATTCTAAAATTATAAGGATTATATAAAGTTTAAAATTTAGTTGACACTATTCATAACCTCTTTTGAACAGATTGTTTGGTAAGTCATGGTGCGATTGAACTTGGTGTTACGTGTAGTGAAATTTATTGAATTATTTTGAAGAAATAACACACTATAAAATCTTGGGGTGTTACATTCTCCCCTCCTTCAATAAATTGCGTCCTCGCAATTTTAAATTGTTTTTCGAAAATAAAAGGTTGAAAATAGAAAATATCTTTGTGGGAAAACCCACATCGGAAATTGGGTTACTAAAATTTAGTCTTAATATGAGGAAAAGAGAAATGAAAGGATCACCACCAAATTATGATCTCTATTAGGAGAACATTGGTGGCAATTATAGACATATAATTGGAGGAAAAACGTAAATATTTATAGGTAGTGATTAAGGTCATCAATCACAAACAAGTATAAAATTGAGGTCCTTAAACTCATCAATCTATGATGATTTGAAGTACCATCAGTTCAACAAAATATAGGGTATTGGGATAACACATTTTTGACGTTTCAATATATCTTAGTGGAAATCCCACATCAAAAAATGAATTAATGATGCCTCTATTTAAAATAAAGAGTGGAAAGTATGATGATTACCGAAAATAACACATACTAGGGTTCCATGTAGGAAAATATGGATATGGAGGAGAAATCTAACCATCAATTATCTTATGGAGAGTGGTAGAGAACATGGCTATGAAAAGGCCAACAATCCCAAAGCCATAAATTAGTGATGATTTAAGGTACCATCTAGGAAAAAAAATTTGTTCTAAGTTCCTTTTATTAATGTTGAGGAATTTATTTATGAGATTGGCTAATATCATAAGGAGATATACTTACTTTATAATTAGAGTTTTATCCATTAATAATTTTCTACCACAAACTCATCTATCACTCTAAAAGATAATAGAATGTAATTTTTTTTATACTATTCGTACAGGGTTCCAAAATAAATGAATTTATAATTCATCTACCAGATCTTAAAAAAAACAACATTATTTAATCCAGGACATCTTGTGGGCCAGTGGTAGGTGATACACCCTTGTCGCCCTTCGGTTGCAGGTTCAAGTCTCGCAGCCTTGCCGGACGCGACGGGTTGCCGCCTGACCTCCGGGTTTTCCTTTTATGGTAATCCAAAATAATCCAAACTAGAACTATCCAAAATACTTCTGTCCAAACTCACAGTCCAACATTTATAAGGAAGGTAAACATAATATAGATCCTTTTTACCCCACAATAGCATATGAATACCTTCATCTTGTATTCTTTTAATAAACTGAAACATCTTGAATTACCATATTCCTTATTGATTACATTCATGCTCCCCTATTCCATATAGAATGCTGGATATACTTCATCAATCCAAAAAAAATTTAAACCCCAACAATGATGGAATATACAAATCATTAATCAGTTCCAAGGTAGTCAAGAATATCCAATATAATTTATCCAAAACAATCATATATTATTCCAAAATTACTACCTCAGTATCAGAACTATATTATGGTTTATCATTCTCTCACCCATATATTTTCCAAAAATTATCCTTCTATTGAGTCACTTTTCTTTGTTCCACACAATCTCAAGTCCTTAATGAAATAGTACTGCAGTACAATCCTTATATACTCCATGATTATTGTAACAAGTACATTGTTGATACAACACTCAATTGACATAATCAACATAAGAACTCTAATCATTCCTCTTCATCTGTGGTAGTATCATAACATGATTATTATCCAATAACATCATTTGCGGCATAGTCTGATGACTGGGACATAGGTTCGCGTAGTGTCCAAACTCCTTGCAAATGAAGCATTGTACATTTGAAACCATTTTCTTACCCTTGCAGTCACGTACTTTGTGCCCTTTTCCTCCACACTTATAACAAACTCCCATTCCTTTCAGGCAAGTTCCAGGGTGTTTCTTTCCACAGTTACCACATATGGGAAAATTCTTCTTTTCCCTCTTCCCTTTATCCATCTTTCTCTCTTCCATCCTTTTCTTCTCTTGCTTCCCTTCAAAGCCATAGGACTCAGTAAACTCTTTACTTATCTTATCAACACATGATATTATTTCTTCATATGATGATAATACACGGGAGACTATTTCTCTTATAAATTCTAGCTTAAGACCATGAGAGATATGATCCTTCCTTCTCTTTGAATCATGTGCATTTTTGGAGTTATCATTCCTTCTACTGGGCACCATTTCTAAACAATGGCATAAACTAGATTAGTTTATGAATCAAAATACATAATATCATACTTATAAAACACTTAACATAAATTGAACTATTTATGGATATAATCCATAATCATAAAAATGTTTTCTTTGAGGAAGTATATACTTATAAACCCTTCATAATGATTTGTAAAGAAAATGAGAGTTATCCTAAGAATATCCCCCGGGAGTGTCGTAACCAAGAGTGAAGAAAGGCCCGTTGTCGTGCACCAGTTCCCGTTCGAGTCTAGCTCAAAGCGGTGTTTTCGGGTTTTACCCCTAGGTACATCTGTGCCAGAGCCGCCTCTACCTGCTCGTATCCAGACAGGGATGTATTGCTCGGAAAACTCACAAAGTCTCTACAATACCAAAATTCTAGGAAGTTCTTCTATACTAATCCTCAAAGTTCATCTTAGGTCTATGTGCTCTAATCAGAGTTTATCTAAATCTAGCTTCCAAGGTTTGTACTAAACTTCCTCTGATACCAACTGTAACGCCCCGACCCCAGTTACCCAGAGTCGGTGCATTACTTCGTAACATTGGCATGATCACAAGAAAGATCAAATCTCGAAAGACCGATTGGTTTAGTAGCTTTGGAAACACTAGATATATTCATAAGTTTTACATTACATCATAAAATGAAAAACTAATACAACAACATAATGTTTCCACAATCCACACTCATATCCCCACATAATATCCCTGAAGGTCATTCATAACTTACTTCTTCACTTCCTGGGAAAGATAAAACATAGAAAAGGGGTGAGCTCAAATGCCCAGTAAGGATAACAATATAGCGGAAACTTTCATAAATAAGAATAAACTTTTAAGGCTATGTATAACTAAAACAAAAGCCTTTTAAACTTGAAATTCAGCATAAAATGGCAAAGGTAAAATGAAATAATGCCATTTACTTACTCACATGGACATTCTACTAATCGAATAATCACAAGCAAAAATCAATAACCACTTTCATAATGTTGGAATGCATAATGCCAGACTATCATAACCACATAGACAAGGCCTCGTTCCAAGACTACAAATAAGATTTTGTCAAGGCCTTGTGCCAAGACACTAGTTTGTCTCATGAGACCTACCGATGCATCGAGGAGCTATAGCGGGCTCCACCCGTCACTTATTAAGTCCAATGCATTCCCATATGAAAAGGTTTAAACATAACATAAACATTCGTATTAAAACTAGCATACGAAATGTCAATACCTTCACCATAAACTATGAATGGTATAAAAATAGCACATCCACAGTCAAACATATCACAAAACCTTCAATACAATATAGAAGTTTTGTATCATAATAAATCAACTTCAAATAATCTTAAAATCCATCAAAGGATGTTGACATAGATGAAATCAAAATTCTTTTAAAAGAAATATCTCCTTTTATTTTGAAATAATTTAAGATCCATATAAAATAAAACATTTTCTTTGAAAATGTTCTTATAAGCTTGTAAGGGAAGTTTTGAAGATTTTATAACGGCGTAAAATAACCGCACCCGCCGTATAAGTTAAAAAAAACATTCTTACCTCAATTCTGTCGAAAAGGTTAAAAAGGACCTTGTTTTGAAAACGACGGAAAGATTCCTTTATAAACCTCTTATAAAAAGTCAAAAAAGGGTATAAATGACTTTAACCCATATTCTTGTAAATAGTAAAAATGTTTTGAAATACATTTTTAAGAAACATGGATGTGGATGATAAAGAGATCCCAGTAGATTATTACATATAAACAACCTCGGATAATGAAGAGATTGTGAAATAACCCTTACCTTGTACTTTTCCTTGGTTGGGGTAGGTTAACCTCCTGTATAATGGTGAAATAATTGTTATTAAATTATACAAGAATCATATATATTAATATGATATCATATATGATCTTTTAACATTGATTTATTAATAATATCTTAGAATTATCATCGTTTCGGGTGTTAACTTACTCATTTTCTTTTATATGTTTTGTTACATAAGCCATGTTTGTTGTATCTTATTCATATCCAGAATGATATCAAGTCCTTAAACATCATTTTTAAATCATAAAATGATAATTATACTTGAATGGATACGATGGAGAATGAATCTCATCGCGTTCGTGGAGACGGTAGGCCGTACGTACGCACGAGCGACAATATCATTCTTTTGATATTAAAATAATATATAAATGAATGGTATATCATATATACAGAATCATTAACATGTTATATTTATTATTTACATGAGTTACACATCATTATTATACCCATCCAAATAATATTATATTGAATAACAATTACACCACGACGTGGAGACGGTAAGCCGTACGTACGCACGTATGGTGACATGTTATTCAAAGGGTGGATAGAATACTGAATATGGTTGTACCATACTTATAATAACATCACAGTATATGTGAGATACGGGAGTTATTATTTTAGAATGGTAAGAACAAAGGAAGAAGAAGTGGAAGAAGAAATGAACTTAGAAAAGGGTGGTGAAATCATTACCTCTTCTTCGGGTTCTTCCTTTTGATTTGATCAAAAGGGCTCCTTAGGTTGGCTTTCTGATCAAACTAAGGCCTCTAGGTTGTATTTAGGGATGTTGGGAGATTATTTGGGCAGAGTTTGGCCGAACCAAAAGGCTTTGAAGGTGTGAAGAAATGAGAAGGAGGAGTGCCCTTTTATAAGAGGGGTGAGGGGCACCTTTGGAAAAGCTAGAAATATTAATTTATAATAAATTCATATTCGGTTTCCAATGGCTCCAAAGTTTACTATTCAAAGGTTGAGGTGGGGATAGGTCGAAAACAACTCATCCAATAGAATTTAGATAGGTTTGGGTACTTATATTAACCTTATCTTTAAGTATTAACTCTAAGTTAATTAGTTTCACTTTTACAATGTCTCTTTGTATTTTTATATAATATGGTTAATAAACTTACTATATACATCCAAGCGACCCCCAAGTGGTCCATTAATGATTATCCTATCATAATATAAGTCTCTTGGCCGAACCTTAGATCTTTAGAAATTTAATATCAATTAATAATATAATATTTGTTTTAAGAACTCTTTTATGTCAATTTTGACACTATTCAATAGTTGATTTTTGTGAAACTCATAACAGATTGATTACTTCTAACAAAGTCCATTAAATCAATCCTAATATATCATATTAGCCTAGAAAATTAGTTTAATTCATTAAAAGTTTCATATTATATTTATTTGGGTATTTATAATATCAATTATTTTAATGTTTCACTATTATAGTAATTACTGCATCATCATTGTGTCATAAATAAAATAAATTATTTAATGTCTAAAAATTATAAATAAAATATCATTATGTAGGAAATCGTTTTATCTTTCTAATGAATATTTATAATCTAAAATCCAACATATATAACCCTATGTAAAAATTGTTGTTCTAAAAGATATATGCTTGTGTCATTTTTGTATTCCTTTTAACTAAATTAAAATAAAGTGTCATTATCACTTACAAGTGGATCCATGGGGTCCCAAAATAGACCCAAAGATGCTCATGGTCGACCATGTATCAACCAATAGGTTTAAGACACGTTTTAGGGTAATTTAGTATTATTATAATATTATTTTTTAACCCTTATTTACCGGATTTACCCTTAACCATGGTAAATAAAATATTTACCGCAGTAATTATTCAAAATGTCTAAAAATAAAAGTTACCTATTTACACAATTTGAACATCCTGATTCCAAATATGGAATCCATTTTCCTAAATTCAAAACACAGAAGTGGCAGAAATTAATTTAAAATTAATTCCCGCTGTCAAAACAAAAAGCGTGTTTTTAAGAGATAATAACTATCAAAAGATTGACACTTGTTTATGTTCGGTTTAATTATAAAATTATGTCCAATGACCAACATTATATTAAATGGTAAAAATATATTCTAAATATAATTTAAAACCACTCAAATTCATAATTTATCACTATTAATTATTTTGATTAAAAAAGTTGTTTTTAATTAAAATTTAGTAATTTTCACTATTCATCAAAATATGAAAGTTATCCGAAATGTACCAAAATTTCACCTTAGGCTAAATTCGATATTCCGAATCCAAAAATGAAGTCCATTTTCAAATATAAAATATATATAATTTCAAAAAGTAGGTATTACTATTCATAGCGGCTAGTTTGATTGGTTACGGTGTGTTAGAACTCGGTGTTGCGTACAACACACGCTAGCGTACCGTGGAAGCTTGGGATGTTTCATTTTAAATTTTTGATGTCCCCATTTAGTCAAAAAGTTTAAAATATAGTATCTAAAAAGGGTTCACTATTAAAATTTGGTAAAAGTGAAATACTGAAAATGAATTTGTTCTTACATTATGTCTAAGAAACTCATAATATGGATTCTAAAATTATAAGGATTATATAAAGTTTAAAATTTAGTTGACACTATTCATAACCTCTTTTGAACAGATTGTTTGGTAAGTCATGGTGCGATTGAACTTGGTGTTACGTGTAGTGAAATTTATTGAATTATTTTGAAGAAATAACACACTATAAAATCTTGGGGTGTTACATTCTCCCCTCCTTCAATAAATTGCGTCCTCGCAATTTTAAATTGTTTTTCGAAAATAAAAGGTTGAAAATAGAAAATATCTTTGTGGGAAAACCCACATCGGAAATTGGGTTACTAAAATTTAGTCTTAATATGAGGAAAAGAGAAATGAAAGGATCACCACCAAATTATGATCTCTATTAGGAGAACATTGGTGGCAATTATAGACATATAATTGGAGGAAAAACGTAAATATTTATAGGTAGTGATTGAGGTCATCAATCACAAACAAGTATAAAATTGAGGTCCTTAAACTCATCAATCTATGATGATTTGAAGTACCATCAGTTCAACAAAATATAGGGTATTGGGATAACACATTTTTGACGTTTCAATATATCTTAGTGGAAATCCCACATCAAAAAATGAATTAATGATGCCTCTATTTAAAATAAAGAGTGGAAAGTATGATGATTACCGAAAATAACACATACTAGGGTTCCATGTAGGAAAATATGGATATGGAGGAGAAATCTAACCATCAATTATCTTATGGAGAGTGGTAGAGAACATGGCTATGAAAAGGACAACAATCCCAAAGCCATAAATTAGTGATGATTTAAGGTACCATCTAGGAAAAAAAATTTGTTCTAAGTTCCTTTTATTAATGTTGAGGAATTTATTTATGAGATTGGCTAATATCATAAGGAGATATACTTACTTTATAATTAGAGTTTTATCCATTAATAATTTTCTACCACAAACTCATCTATCACTCTAAAAGATAATAGAATGTAATTTTTTTTATACTATTCGTACAGGGTTCCAAAATAAATGAATTTATAATTCATCTACCAGATCTTAAAAAAAACAACATTATTTAATCCAGGACATCTTGTGGGCCAGTGGTAGGTGATACACCCTTGTCGCCCTTCGGTTGCAGGTTCAAGTCTCGCAGCCTTGCCGGACGCGACGGGTTGCCGCCTGACCTCCGGGTTTTCCTTTTATGGTAATCCAAAATAATCCAAACTAGAACTATCCAAAATACTTCTGTCCAAACTCACAGTCCAACATTTATAAGGAAGGTAAACATAATATAGATCCTTTTTACCCCACAATAGCATATGAATACCTTCATCTTGTATTCTTTTAATAAACTGAAACATCTTGAATTACCATATTCCTTATTGATTACATTCATGCTCCCCTATTCCATATAGAATGCTGGATATACTTCATCAATCCAAAAAAAATTTAAACCCCAACAATGATGGAATATACAAATCATTAATCAGTTCCAAGGTAGTCAAGAATATCCAATATAATTTATCCAAAACAATCATGTATTATTCCAAAATTACTACCTCAGTATCAGAACTATATTATGGTTTATCATTCTCTCACCCATATATTTTCCAAAAATTATCCTTCTATTGAGTCACTTTTCTTTGTTCCACACAATCTCAAGTCCTTAATGAAATAGTACTGCAGTACAATCCTTATATACTCCATGATTATTGTAACAAGTACATTGTTGATACAACACTCAATTGACATAATCAACATAAGAACTCTAATCATTCCTCTTCATCTGTGGTAGTATCATAACATGATTATTATCCAATAACATCATTTGCGGCATAGTCTGATGACTGGGACATAGGTTCGCGTAGTGTCCAAACTCCTTGCAAATGAAGCATTGTACATTTGAAACCATTTTCTTACCCTTGCAGTCACGTACTTTGTGCCCTTTTCCTCCACACTTATAA
The DNA here is from genome assembly GCA_963277665.1 of Viscum album. NCBI lineage: Eukaryota > Viridiplantae > Streptophyta > Magnoliopsida > Santalales > Viscaceae > Viscum > Viscum album. The sequence goes on from OY728146.1 coordinate 395,230,353, forward strand.
CAAACTCCCATTCCTTTCAGGCAAGTTCCAGGGTGTTTCTTTCCACAGTTACCACATATGGGAAAATTCTTCTTTTCCCTCTTCCCTTTATCCATCTTTCTCTCTTCCATCCTTTTCTTCTCTTGCTTCCCTTCAAAGCCATAGGACTCAGTAAACTCTTTACTTATCTTATCAACACATGATATTATTTCTTCATATGATGATAATACACGGGAGACTATTTCTCTTATAAATTCTAGCTTAAGACCATGAGAGATATGATCCTTCCTTCTCTTTGAATCATGTGCATTTTTGGAGTTATCATTCCTTCTACTGGGCACCATTTCTAAACAATGGCATAAACTAGATTAGTTTATGAATCAAAATACATAATATCATACTTATAAAACACTTAACATAAATTGAACTATTTATGGATATAATCCATAATCATAAAAATGTTTTCTTTGAGGAAGTATATACTTATAAACCCTTCATAATGATTTGTAAAGAAAATGAGAGTTATCCTAAGAATATCCCCCGGGAGTGTCGTAACCAAGAGTGAAGAAAGGCCCGTTGTCGTGCACCAGTTCCCGTTCGAGTCTAGCTCAAAGCGGTGTTTTCGGGTTTTACCCCTAGGTACATCTGTGCCAGAGCCGCCTCTACCTGCTCGTATCCAGACAGGGATGTATTGCTCGGAAAACTCACAAAGTCTCTACAATACCAAAATTCTAGGAAGTTCTTCTATACTAATCCTCAAAGTTCATCTTAGGTCTATGTGCTCTAATCAGAGTTTATCTAAATCTAGCTTCCAAGGTTTGTACTAAACTTCCTCTGATACCAACTGTAACGCCCCGACCCCAGTTACCCAGAGTCGGTGCATTACTTCGTAACATTGGCATGATCACAAGAAAGATCAAATCTCGAAAGACCGATTGGTTTAGTAGCTTTGGAAACACTAGATATATTCATAAGTTTTACATTACATCATAAAATGAAAAACTAATACAACAACATAATGTTTCCACAATCCACACTCATATCCCCACATAATATCCCTGAAGGTCATTCATAACTTACTTCTTCACTTCCTGGGAAAGATAAAACATAGAAAAGGGGTGAGCTCAAATGCCCAGTAAGGATAACAATATAGCGGAAACTTTCATAAATAAGAATAAACTTTTAAGGCTATGTATAACTAAAACAAAAGCCTTTTAAACTTGAAATTCAGCATAAAATGGCAAAGGTAAAATGAAATAATGCCATTTACTTACTCACATGGACATTCTACTAATCGAATAATCACAAGCAAAAATCAATAACCACTTTCATAATGTTGGAATGCATAATGCCAGACTATCATAACCACATAGCCAAGGCCTCGTTCCAAGACTACAAATAAGATTTTGTCAAGGCCTTGTGCCAAGACACTAGTTTGTCTCATGAGACCTACCGATGCATCGAGGAGCTATAGCGGGCTCCACCCGTCACTTATTAAGTCCAATGCATTCCCATATGAAAAGGTTTAAACATAACATAAACATTCGTATTAAAACTAGCATACGAAATGTCAATACCTTCACCATAAACTATGAATGGTATACAAATAGCACATCCACAGTCAAACATATCACAAAACCTTCAATACAATATAGAAGTTTTGTATCATAATAAATCAACTTCAAATAATCTTAAAATCCATCAAAGGATGTTGACATAGATGAAATCAAAATTCTTTTAAAAGAAATATCTCCTTTTATTTTGAAATAATTTAAGATCCATATAAAATAAAACATTTTCTTTGAAAATGTTCTTATAAGCTTGTAAGGGAAGTTTTGAAGATTTTATAACGGCGTAAAATAACCGCACCCGCCGTATAAGTTAAAAAAAACATTCTTACCTCAATTCTGTCGAAAAGGTTAAAAAGGACCTTGTTTTGAAAACGACGGAAAGATTCCTTTATAAACCTCTTATAAAAAGTCAAAAAAGGGTATAAATGACTTTAACCCATATTCTTGTAAATAGTAAAAATGTTTTGAAATACATTTTTAAGAAACATGGATGTGGATGATAAAGAGATCCCAGTAGATTATTACATATAAACAACCTCGGATAATGAAGAGATTGTGAAATAACCCTTACCTTGTACTTTTCCTTGGTTGGGGTAGGTTAACCTCCTGTATAATGGTGAAATAATTGTTATTAAATTATACAAGAATCATATATATTAATATGATATCATATATGATCTTTTAACATTGATTTATTAATAATATCTTAGAATTATCATCGTTTCGGGTGTTAACTTACTCATTTTCTTTTATATGTTTTGTTACATAAGCCATGTTTGTTGTAACTTATTCATATCCAGAATGATATCAAGTCCTTAAACATCATTTTTAAATCATAAAATGATAATTATACTTGAATGGATACGATGGAGAATGAATCTCATCGCGTTCGTGGAGACGGTAGTCCGTACGTACGCACGAGCGACAATATCATTCTTTTGATATTAAAATAATATATAAATGAATGGTATATCATATATACAGAATCATTAACATGTTATATTTATTATTTACATGAGTTACACATCATTATTATACCCATCCAAATAATATTATATTGAATAACAATTACACCACGACGTGGAGACGGTAAGCCGTACGTACGCACGTATGGTGACATGTTATTCAAAGGGTGGATCGAATACTGAATATGGTTGTACCATACTTATAATAACATCACAGTATATGTGAGATACTGGAGTTATTATTTTATAATGGTAAGAACAAAGGAAGAAGAAGTGGAAGAAGAAATGAACTTAGAAAAGGGTGGTGAAATCATTACCTCTTCTTCGGGTTCTTCCTTTTGATTTGATCAAAAGGGCTCCTTAGGTTGGCTTTCTGATCAAACTAAGGCCTCTAGGTTGTAGTGAGGGATGTTGGGAGATTATTTGGGCAGAGTTTGGCCGAACCAAAAGGCTTTGAAGGTGTGAAGAAATGAGAAGGAGGAGTGCCCTTTTATAAGAGGGGTGAGGGGCACCTTTGGAAAAGCTAGAAATATTAATTTATAATAAATTCATATTCGGTTTCCAATGGCTCCAAAGTTGACTATTCAAAGGTTGAGGTGGGGATAGGTCGAAAACAACTCATCAAATAGAATTTAGACAGGTTTGGGTACTTATATTAACCTTATCTTTAAGTATTAACTCTAAGTTAATTAGTTTCACTTTTACAATGTCTCTTTGTATTTTTATATAATATGGTTAATAAACTTACTATATACATCCAAGCGACCCCCAAGTGGTCCATTAATGATTAACCTATCATAATATAAGTCTCTTGGCCGAACCATAGATCTTTAGAAATTTAATATCAATTAATAATATAATATTTGTTTTAAGAACTCTTTTATGTCAATTTTGACACTATTCAATAGTTGATTTTTGTGAAACTCATAACAGATTGATTACTTCGAACAAAGTCCATTAAATCAATCCTAATATTTCATATTAGCCTAGAAAATTAGTTTAATTCATTAAAAGTTTCATATTATATTTATTTGGGTATTTATAATATCAATTATTTTAATTTTTCACTATTATAGTAATTACTGCATCATCATTGTGTCATAAATAAAATAAATTATTTAATGTCTAAAAATTATAAATAAAATATCATTATGTAGGAAATCGTTTTAGCTTTCTAATGAATATTTATAATCTAAAATCCAACATATATAACCCTATGTAAAAATTGTTGTTCTAAAAGATATATGCTTGTGTCATTTTTGTATTCCTTTTAACTAAATTAAAATAAAGTGTCATTATCACTTACAAGTGGATCCATGGGGTCCCAAAATAGACCCAAAGATGCTCATGGTCGACCATGTATCAACCAATAGGTTTAATACACGTTTTAGGGTAATTTAGTATTATTATAATATTATTTTTTAACCCTTATTTACCGGATTTACCCTTAACCATGGTAAATAAAATATTTACCGCAGTAATTATTCAAAATGTCTAAAAATAAAAGTTACCTATTTACACAATTTGAACATCCTGATTCCAAATATGGAATCCATTTTCCTAAATTCAAAACAAAGAAGTGGCAGAAATTAATTTAAAATTAATTCCCGCTGTCAAAACAAAAAGCGTGTTTTTAAGAGATAATAACTATCAAAAGATTGACACTTGTTTATGTTCGGTTTAATTATAAAATTATGTCCAATGACCAACATTATATTAAATGGTAAAAATATATTCTAAATATACTTTAAAACCACTCAAATTCATAATTTATCACTATTAATTATTTTGATTAAAAAAGTTGTTTTTAATTAAAATTTAGTAATTTTCACTATTCATCAAAATATGAAAGTTATCCGAAATGTACCAAAATTTCACCTTAGGCTAAATTCGATATTCCGAATCCAAAAATGAAGTCCATTTTCAAATATAAAATATATATAATTTCAAAAAGTAGGTATTACTATTCATAGCGGCTAGTTTGATTGGTTACGGTGTGTTAGAACTCGGTGTTGCGTACAACACACGCTAGCGTACCGTGGAAGCTTGGGATGTTTCATTTTAAATTTTTGATGTCCCCATTTAGTCAAAAAGTTTAAAATATAGTATCTAAAAAGGGTTCACTATTAAAATTTGGTAAAAGTGAAATACTGAAAATGAATTTGTTCTTACATTATGTCTAAGAAATTCATAATATGGATTCTAAAATTATAAGGATTATATAAAGTTTAAAATTTAGTTGACACTATTCATAACCTCTTTTGAACAGATTGTTTGGTAAGTCATGGTGCGATTGAACTTGGTGTTACGTGTAGTGAAATTTATTGAATTATTTTGAAGAAATAACACACTATAAAATCTTGGGGTGTTACATTCTCCCCTCCTTCAATAAATTGCGTCCTCGCAATTTTAAATTGTTTTTCGAAAATAAAAGGTTGAAAATAGAAAATATCTTTGTGGGAAAACCCACATCGGAAATTGGGTTACTAAAATTTAGTCTTAATATGAGGAAAAGAGAAATGAAAGGATCACCACCAAATTATGATCTCTATTAGGAGAACATTGGTGGCAATTATAGACATATAATTGGAGGAAAAACGTAAATATTTATAGGTAGTGATTGAGGTCATCAATCACAAACAAGTATAAAATTGAGGTCCTTAAACTCATCAATCTATGATGATTTGAAGTACCATCAGTTCAACAAAATATAGGGTATTGGGATAACACATTTTTGACGTTTCAATATATCTTAGTGGAAATCCCACATCAAAAAATGAATTAATGATGCCTCTATTTAAAATAAAGAGAGGAAAGTATGATGATTACCGAAAATAACACATACTAGGGTTCCATGTAGGAAAATATGGATATGGAGGAGAAATCTAACCATCAATTATCTTATGGAGAGTGGTAGAGAACATGGCTATGAAAAGTCCAACAATCCCAAAGCCATAAATTAGTGATGATTTAAGGTACCATCTAGGAAAAAAAATTTGTTCTAAGTTCCTTTTATTAATGTTGAGGAATTTATTTATGAGATTGGCTAATATCATAAGGAGATATACTTACTTTATAATTAGAGTTTTATCCATTAATAATTTTCTACCACAAACTCATCTATCACTCTAAAAGATAATAGAATGTAATTTTTTTTATACTATTCGTACAGGGTTCCAAAATAAATGAATTTATAATTCATCTACCAGATCTTAAAAAAAACAACATTATTTAATCCAGGACATCTTGTGGGCCAGTGGTAGGTGATACACCCTTGTCGCCCTTCGGTTGCAGGTTCAAGTCTCGCAGCCTTGCCGGACGCGACGGGTTGCCGCCTGACCTCCGGGTTTTCCTTTTATGGTAATCCAAAATAATCCAAACTAGAACTATCCAAAATACTTCTGTCCAAACTCACAGTCCAACATTTATAAGGAAGGTAAACATAATATAGATCCTTTTTACCCCACAATAGCATATGAATACCTTCATCTTGTATTCTTTTAATAAACTGAAACATCTTGAATTACCATATTCCTTATTGATTACATTCATGCTCCCCTATTCCATATAGAATGCTGGATATACTTCATCAATCCAAAAAAAATTTAAACCCCAACAATGATGGAATATACAAATCATTAATCAGTTCCAAGGTAGTCAAGAATATCCAATATAATTTATCCAAAACAATCATGTATTATTCCAAAATTACTACCTCAGTATCAGAACTATATTATGGTTTATCATTCTCTCACCCATATATTTTCCAAAAATTATCCTTCTATTGAGTCACTTTTCTTTGTTCCACACAATCTCAAGTCCTTAATGAAATAGTACTGCAGTACAATCCTTATATACTCCATGATTATTGTAACAAGTACATTGTTGATACAACACTCAATTGACATAATCAACATAAGAACTCTAATCATTCCTCTTCATCTGTGGTAGTATCATAACATGATTATTATCCAATAACATCATTTGCGGCATAGTCTGATGACTGGGACATAGGTTCGCGTAGTGTCCAAACTCCTTGCAAATGAAGCATTGTACATTTGAAACCATTTTCTTACCCTTGCAGTCACGTACTTTGTGCCCTTTTCCTCCACACTTATAACAAACTCCCATTCCTTTCAGGCAAGTTCCAGGGTGTTTCTTTCCACAGTTACCACATATGGGAAAATTCTTCTTTTCCCTCTTCCCTTTATCCATCTTTCTCTCTTCCATACTTTTCTTCTCTTGCTTCCCTTCAAAGCCATAGGACTCAGTAAACTCTTTACTTATCTTATCAACACATGATATTATTTCTTCATATGATGATAATACACGGGAGACTATTTCTCTTATAAATTCTAGCTTAAGACCATGAGAGATATGATCCTTCCTTCTCTTTGAATCATGTGCATTTTTGGAGTTATCATTCCTTCTACTGGGCACCATTTCTAAACAATGGCATAAACTAGATTAGTTTATGAATCAAAATACATAATACCATACTTATAAAACACTTAACATAAATTGAACTATTTATGGATATAATCCATAATCATAAAAATGTTTTCTTTGAGGAAGTATATACTTATAAACCCTTCATAATGATTTGTAAAGAAAATGAGAGTTATCCTAAGAATATCCCCCGGGAGTGTCGTAACCAAGAGTGAAGAAAGGCCCGTTGTCGTGCACCAGTTCCCGTTCGAGTCTAGCTCAAAGCGGTGTTTTCGGGTTTTACCCCTAGGTACATCTGTGCCAGAGCCGCCTCTACCTGCTCGTATCCAGACAGGGATGTATTGCTCGGAAAACTCACAAAGTCTCTACAATACCAAAATTCTAGGAAGTTCTTCTATACTAATCCTCAAAGTTCATCTTAGGTCTATGTGCTCTAATCAGAGTTTATCTAAATCTAGCTTCCAAGGTTTGTACTAAACTTCCTCTGATACCAACTGTAACGCCCCGACCCCAGTTACCCAGAGTCGGTGCATTACTTCGTAACATTGGCATGATCACAAGAAAGATCAAATCTCGAAAGACCGATTGGTTTAGTAGCTTTGGAAACACTAGATATATTCATAAGTTTTACATTACATCATAAAATGAAAAACTAATACAACAACATAATGTTTCCACAATCCACACTCATATCCCCACATAATATCCCTGAAGGTCATTCATAACTTACTTCTTCACTTCCTGGGAAAGATAAAACATAGAAAAGGGGTGAGCTCAAATGCCCAGTAAGGATAACAATATAGCGGAAACTTTCATAAATAAGAATAAACTTTTAAGGCTATGTATAACTAAAACAAAAGCCTTTTAAACTTGAAATTCAGCATAAAATGGCAAAGGTAAAATGAAATAATGCCATTTACTTACTCACATGGACATTCTACTAATCGAATAATCACAAGCAAAAATCAATAACCACTTTCATAATGTTGGAATGCATAATGCCAGACTATCATAACCACATAGCCAAGGCCTCGTTCCAAGACTACAAATAAGATTTTGTCAAGGCCTTGTGCCAAGACACTAGTTTGTCTCATGAGACCTACCGATGCATCGAGGAGCTATAGCGGGCTCCACCCGTCACTTATTAAGTCCAATGCATTCCCATATGAAAAGGTTTAAACATAACATAAACATTCGTATTAAAACTAGCATACGAAATGTCAATACCTTCACCATAAACTATGAATGGTATACAAATAGCACATCCACAGTCAAACATATCACAAAACCTTCAATACAATATAGAAGTTTTGTATCATAATAAATCAACTTCAAATAATCTTAAAATCCATCAAAGGATGTTGACATAGATGAAATCAAAATTCTTTTAAAAGAAATATCTCCTTTTATTTTGAAATAATTTAAGATCCATATAAAATAAAACATTTTCTTTGAAAATGTTCTTATAAGCTTGTAAGGGAAGTTTTGAAGATTTTATAACGGCGTAAAATAACCGCACCCGCCGTATAAGTTAAAAAAAACATTCTTACCTCAATTCTGTCGAAAAGGTTAAAAAGGACCTTGTTTTGAAAACGACGGAAAGATTCCTTTATAAACCTCTTATAAAAAGTCAAAAAAGGGTATAAATGACTTTAACCCATATTCTTGTAAATAGTAAAAATGTTTTGAAATACATTTTTAAGAAACATGGATGTGGATGATAAAGAGATCCCAGTAGATTATTACATATAAACAACCTCGGATAATGAAGAGATTGTGAAATAACCCTTACCTTGTACTTTTCCTTGGTTGGGGTAGGTTAACCTCCTGTATAATGGTGAAATAATTGTTATTAAATTATACAAGAATCATATATATTAATATGATATCATATATGATCTTTTAACATTGATTTATTAATAATATCTTAGAATTATCATCGTTTCGGGTGTTAACTTACTCATTTTCTTTTATATGTTTTGTTACATAAGCCATGTTTGTTGTATCTTATTCATATCCAGAATGATATCAAGTCCTTAAACATCATTTTTAAATCATAAAATGATAATTATACTTGAATGGATACGATGGAGAATGAATCTCATCGCGTTCGTGGAGACGGTAGGCCGTACGTACGCACGAGCGACAATATCATTCTTTTGATATTAAAATAATATATAAATGAATGGTATATCATATATACAGAATCATTAACATGTTATATTTATTATTTACATGAGTTACACATCATTATTATACCCATCCAAATAATATTATATTGAATAACAATTACACCACGACGTGGAGACGGTAAGCCGTACGTACGCACGTATGGTGACATGTTATTCAAAGGGTGGATAGAATACTGAATATGGTTGTACCATACTTATAATAACATCACAGTATATGTGAGATACTGGAGTTATTATTTTAGAATGGTAAGAACAAAGGAAGAAGAAGTGGAAGAAGAAATGAACTTAGAAAAGGGTGGTGAAATCATTACCTCTTCTTCGGGTTCTTCCTTTTGATTTGATCAAAAGGGATCCTTAGGTTGGCTTTCTGATCAAACTAAGGCCTCTAGGTTGTAGTGAGGGTTGTTGGGAGATTATTTGGGCAGAGTTTGGCCGAACCAAAAGGCTTTGAAGGTTTGAAGAAATGAGAAGGAGGAGTGCCCTTTTATAAGAGGGGTGAGGGGCACCTTTGGAAAAGCTAGAAATATTAATTTATAATAAATTCATATTCGGTTTCCAATGGCTTCAAAGTTGACTATTCAAAGGTTTATGTGGGGATAGGTCGAAAACAACTCATCCAATAGAATTTAGACAGGTTTGGGTACTTATATTAACCTTATCTTTAAGTATTAACTCTAAGTTAATTAGTTTCACTTTTACAATGTCTCTTTGTATTTTTATATAATATGGTTAATAAACATACTATATACATCCAAGCGACCCCCAAGTGGTCCATTAATGATTAACCTATCATAATATAAGTCTCTTGGCCGAACCTTAGATCTTTAGGAATTTAATATCAATTAATAATATAATATTTGTTTTAAGAACTCTTTTATGACAATTTTGACACTATTCAATAGTTGATTTTTGTGAAACTCATAACAGATTGATTACTTCGAACAAAGTCCATTAAATCAATCCTAATATATCATATTAGCCTAGAAAATTAGTTTAATTCATTAAAAGTTTCATATTATATTTATTTGGGTATTTATAATATCAATTATTTTAATTTTTCACTATTATAGTAATTACTGCATCATCATTGTGTCATAAATAAAATAAATTATTTAATGTCTAAAAATTATAAATAAAATATCATTATGTAGGAAATCTTTTTATCTTTCTAATGAATATTTATAATCTAAAATCCAACATATATAACCCTATGTAAAAACTGTTGTTCTAAAAGATATATGCTTGTGTCATTTTTGTATTCATTTTAACTAAATTAAAATAAAGTGTCATTATCACTTACAAGTGGATCCATGGGGTCCCAAAATATACCCAAAGATTCTGATGGTCGACCATGTATCAACCAATAGGTTTAAGACACGTTTTAGGGTAATTTAGTATTATTATAATATTATTTTTTAACCCTTATTTACCGGATTTACCCTTAACCATGGTAAATAAAATATTTACCGCAGTAATTATTCAAAATGTCTAAAAATAAAAGTTACCTATTTACACAATTTGAACATCCTGATTCCAAATATGGAATCCATTTTCCTAAATTCAAAACACAGAAGTGGCAGAAATTAATTTAAAATTAATTCCCGCTGTCAAAACAAAAAGCGTGTTTTTAAGAGATAATAACTATCAAAAGATTGACACTTGTTTATGTTCGGTTTAATTGTAAAATTATGTCCAATGACCAACATTATATTAAATGGTAAAAATATATTCTAAATATACTTTAAAACCACTCAAATTCATAATTTATCACTATTAATTATTTTGATTAAAAAAGTTGTTTTTAATTAAAATTTAGTAATTTTCACTATTCATCAAAATATGAAAGTTATCCGAAATGTACCAAAATTTCACCTTAGGCTAAATTCGATATTCCGAATCCAAAAATGAAGTCCATTTTCAAATATAAAATATATATAATTTCAAAAAGTAGGTATTACTATTCATAGCGGCTAGTTTGATTGGTTACGGTGTGTTAGAACTCGGTGTTGCGTACAACACACGCTAGCGTACCGTGGAAGCTTGGGATGTTTCATTTTAAATTTTTGATGTCCCCATTTAGTCAAAAAGTTTAAAATATAGTATCTAAAAAGGGTTCACTATTAAAATTTGGTAAAAGTGAAATACTGAAAATGAATTTGTTCTTACATTATGTCTAAGAAACTCATAATATGGATTCTAAAATTATAAGGATTATATAAAGTTTAAAATTTAGTTGACACTATTCATAATCTCTTTTGAACAGCTTTTTTGGTAAGTCATGGTGCGATTGAACTTGGTGTTACGTGTAGTGAAAGTTATTGAATTATTTTGAAGAAATAACACACTATAAAATCTTGGGGTGTTACATAATGAATATTTAATGTCCAAAATAAGACTTGTATAACCACATGTAAAATGTTTTTTAGTAAAACAATACATGTTTGTGACATTTTTAATAATAACTTTAAATAAAAAGTTATTAATGTCATTTTCCTACCAAAGTGGATCCATGGGGTCCCCAAGTTGACCCATGGATTGTCTTGAACGTACAAGACTCATCCAATAAGGGTAGGACATGTGTCAAGGTCATTTCATATTATTATAACATTATCTTTCCCTTAAATTACACTAATTACCTTTAATCACGATTAATAAAACATAAAAGTTACTATTAACCAAAAGATTATTTTAATCCCATTGAACCACATTTTAAATCCTAATGACTAACATGTATGTCAAATTTTAGAAATTTAAAACACAGAAGTGGAAAAGTTTCATTTAAGAAAAAAATCAGTTTTTTAACTACAACTTAGTGGTTTCAGTATTCATCAAAAATTGATGTTTTTCAGAAAAATAACAAAAATTAACCCAAAGATATATTTGATATTCAGAATTCAAAAATTATTTCTATTTTAAAAAATTAAAAAAATAAATGTTTCATTAATTAATTTAATAATTAATTCCCGCTTTCAAATCAAATAATGTGTTTTTATGAAATAATATATATCAAAAGATTTACACTAGTTTAAGTCCAATTTCAAAGTGAAATTAATTTCAATGACCACTATTGGATTAAATGGTAAAAATATATTATAATTGAAATTTAAAACCAATTCAAAAGATAATCTAATCATATAAATATATTATATTAAAAAGGGATTTTGAATTAAAATAAAACATTTTTCACTATTCTTTAAAAATTGAACTTTATCAGAAAACTACCAAAAATTTACACAATGTAAATTTTGATGTCCCGATTCTGAAGAAGAATTTTATTTGGTCCAATAGAATGTATAAGAGCTAATAAAGCTATATTAAATAGGTTTCACCACCAAAAGCAGATAAATTGACCTTTTTGTGAATTTTAGAGTATTTATGCTTAAAATTGAATTCTTTTATTATTTTATGCCTTTATCTTTAATGGATAAATGAAAAAAACATTTAACATACATATAAAATAATATTTTAGTTATTTATATTCATTCCCACCGATATAACGGTTAGGCGTTAACTACCATTTAATGTAATATTATTTTATTATTAGAGTGCAACGTAAGATTTCAAATAAAGTTGTTGTAGTGTATTGGGTACACCATCGAGCATAGCGTTCCCTTTAAAGTAATATTAATATTTTAGTAACAAATATTATTAAATATGAAAAGGAAATATTCTTTATTTATCTAGGATGTTACATCCTTCCCCCCTTTTGGGAATTGGGTCCTCTCAATTTTTAAAATTGGGCTTGGAAATTTTATTGAAAGCCCCACATTGGAAAAGGAGTAAATTAGACTGCCACATTAAAATAAAGAATGAGAAGTACAAAGGTCACCCGAGTTAACCCATACTAGGATTCCATGTTGGAATACATGGAAATAGAAGAAAAACAAAGGGTCATGTTCTGAGGGAGAGTGATAGAAAACATGTTTAGGAGAAAGTTAAGCACCATAAAATCTCAAATTGGTGATAGGTTAAATGGTATTTGATTCCCCAGTAGGAAAATTTAACATAAAACATTTTGTAAGTTACTTTTAATTGAGGAATTTATTTATAAGCCTAACTAAATCATAAGTAAACATACTTTCCTTTCGTGTAGACTCTCATCTCCTGCTATATTTATTACACAAACTCACATTTTCTCCAAAAAACGAGTATTTAGGATGACTTGCTCACATTAAGAGAGCTATAATCAACTTCTAGAGAATCACCTAATCCACAAAAGTGAACTATATATTTACCATATCTTTATACCTTAACCAAAACCAAAATTGTTAGAACAAGATCAGATAATCCAAAAATGGATAATCCTTTATAAGAAAACTATTCTTAACCTCCAAAATTGGTCCAACAAAACCCAAAGTTCAACGAAGAACATTCAATAAACTATTTGTCCATAAATTTCTTCGAAGTAAACAAAAATAATAATGAAACCCAATATTTGAAGTATTTTATCACATAGTTTTCCAAGGTACAAATTAACAATTATCACCAAATAACATCAGTTGCTATTAAAGTGACATATTGTAAAGTTATTAACCAAATCACATATTCTCCGTGAGAGGTTTATAATTTCCATATGTAACCCAAAATCAACTTACTCTTGATTCATAAAATCATCTAACTAAAAAGAATTAGTCAAACTAACCAGGGAATTCACGTAGTCCAGTGGTAGGTGATAAATACCAGTCGCACTATGGTTGTGGGTTCGATTCCTGCACCTTTGTCCGATGCGACAGGTTGTCACACGGTCTGTGTGTTGTCATTTTTCTAAAACTATATGTTTCTTAAAACATTCCCCAAAATGAGATAAAATCTTAATAAATAATCATAACATATTTTAACCTCACGTTTATCTCATGCCTTTCATTTTCCATCATAACATATAGTAACCCATCATTACCTCAAAAGTAAAGATCATATAAACCCTAATGGTTACCTTTATAATTATTACCTGAACTCCCACATTGAGTTGGTTCTCTCGTACATAATGCATTAGATAACTCACCAAGGTTACAGTGGTTGATCATGACTCTAGATAGTTGTTTTAGAATAACCACATGATTTCTCATTGAATTCCCCATTTCATCCAGTCTCTTAATCAGTGAACCTCGACAGTTTCCTTCACACCCATTGTTACTTTGGTGCCTTCTAGATCCATCCATTTACTAAAACTCAAAAGGTCAGTGTGAGTATATCAACAAAATCATCATGAACTAAAGTGGAAGATAAACACTAAGATATACTTATCCATGTAATCTCATGCTCATTCAAACATTCAAAAATAACATTGACTATATCTAATATAACAACCATTGTGGTTATACACAACTTGTAACTTATGCTTAAACAACACTCTAACCTTTAAATTTATCTAAACCGACCTTTGATACCAACTATAAGTCCCTGAACTTAAACAATACTTAATATTGAGTTATTTCAAGAATACATGTTGAGGATATATTCAAGTTTAGAGTTTTAGATAATTAGATCATAAATCATGCATTACATTCGACATTTAAACAAAGTGGTTACATAAAAGATAGTATTCATTTTTTTCCCATAAACGGAAACATATTGAAAATAAAACATGGATTCATTCTTGAAACTTCTTTGACACTATCATCATATCATGTAACTTTCCCTTGACCAATGAAAATCATTTCAAAAACATGGTATGAGCATAAAAATCTCAGTAAGGGATATAGAAATATGGAAAGGAAACATTAGTCCATTTATGAAATTATACTTTACTCATAGAACATAAGAATTTTAACATACCTCATCAAATCATGAATAAATCATAGAAATCATAAGACATAAAGGTAACGTGAGGCATTCATAACATTATTACGTAGGGAGTAACCCACATGGTTATGTTTGGAATACCCATCACAATATATTCCCTATATCTCTTCGGAGAAACCTTAACATTTAACCCCTTCACGTTACCCAATGCATTCGAGAGCTATATCGGGCTCACCCACCCTTAGTTTAACACGGAACCACCCATCGTAATAAATAATTACCAAGAACCATAACATAATCATAGCACATAACTTATGTATAAATAAAATATAACATTTCCACATTGAAATAACAATATAACATTTTAAGATATTGAAATAATGAATCCATTCTAATAACCATTTTCAAAACCATTTAAAACATTTAATAAAGAGATTTTTGAATCAAAGTGTCCCATACCACATTGAAGCTTTTAACATTATAAAAAATTAATATCCATATAAATAAATCCTTAAAACCATTTTGAAAACATGTATATTAATGAGAAATATTTATAAGAATAAACCATTAAATCTTTTAAAATGATATTTTAGTTATAGGGTTTTTAAAAAAATGAGAGCCACCTGAATACAATAATTGAGGAATAACATTTATTCAGAACATTATAATATCGTGAGAATAAAGGACATTCACACATATTCAAATAATTACATATTCTATAACTACATGATGAACCTAAAGAAATCGAAGTTGGGTTAAGAAGTTCTCTTGGTAAAATTCGACAGCCTAACAACGTCACTTTAAAATTCATAAAATTAGTTGATGAGAGAGAAGATTGTATCTCATCACTGGGACATAAAATTTAAATCAATAAGGATATTGAAGAACATATCCCAACATAAAAAGATGTAAATTAAAATACATAACAAAATAAGTCTTTCAAAAATAGGAGGGTGAAAGGTTCCCTTACCGATTTGGGAAACATTTGAAACGTACACCCCATGGAAGAAGGGTTATAAAATGAAGATTTAAATACCCATAAATGAGATTATATAATACAAATAGTAAAATATTTGGCAGTACATACACCAAATAGAAGGATATAGTGGAAAATGTAGCATGAATCTCACGGGAATAAAAACTAAGATGGAAATCCCCTTATAAAAATTCGGCAGCCTAACGGCGCCACATAAAACATCCAAAAAGGGATTGATGAGATAAAATAGGGTCTCTCATAATATTAACATTAAATGTACAGAAATATTAAAATAAAATAACACCCCCAACATAATAAAGTGGAGCTTGAAGTAAGCTACATAAAATAGAGTACTTAAAAAGAAAGAGAGAGGTATGATCCCTTACCTCAAGTCTGACTTGTCTTGTACGTTTCTTTATATTCCTGAATAATAAACTTTGGTAAATTTTTAATTGATTAAATACCTCCTTAAAATATTATTATTAAGTTCATATCACATATTATAATGTTATAATAACTGGTTAATAATGTGAGTTCATATCAGACGTTTTTTTCGATTTTAGTACATCAGTCAAAAATGAACTTGTATGAAAATGATTGCCAATGTAGTTATAAGTAACTCATATCCAAAATATTATTAATCATATATATCTATTAAATATTAATTTTATACTATTCCATAACATTTAGAGATTAAAAAAATGAAATGCACCGTTCATGGAGACGGTAGGCCGTACGTACGCATGAACTCTACATTCATTTTTCTTTGTCATATTAATGGCATTATAAAAAATTGGGATATATATATATATATTATAATTTCAGTGTAATATATATGCTATATAGGTCACATAAGTTTATTAATTTAATTCTTTATACTTTCCATGTATTGAACGAATGAGTCACATCACTTGAGGGGGCGGCAGTCCATAATTCCTCATATGAAATTATCGCATTTGCACAACATGCAATGAATAATGGTATGTTTTATATATTAAATACAAAAGCATATATATAACATAAATACCATATATATCATATATAAAATACAGTGGAATCAAAATGTCCCACTTTAATGGTGTTAAAAGAATATTGAACAATCATTGTTTCATGAGGCAGTAATTCGCCATCCACAAAAACAGTATGTTCTTTAACCATTAGACGGATGTGTGTGTAAGTTTAGCTCGAATCCTTCATAAAACAAAATCCTATTATATTTAAGATATTGTTGTTTTTACAAAGGAAAGGAATAAAAAGAGTTTTGGGGGTTGAAGAAGCAAAATAAAACAAAAGAAAATAAGAGAAGACATTACCTTTAAATCGGGTAACTCCCATTGGTTTGAACCAAAAGGTTTTCATGGAGAGCATTCTGCCTAAGGTGAGTCTACAATGATGAAGATAGGGATGTGAAGAAATGAAATGGATAGGGGTTGGCTGAAAAAAAGGCTTGAGATGTGTGGGTTAGGAGGTAGAGTTGGGGGCCTTTTATAAGAGAAGTGGAGGGGCGCTCTTGGAATGTTATAAAATATTACTTTATTGTAAAATGGTTTTCTGATTTTAAAGGTCCCAAAAGGATATATTTAGAGGCTAAGGTGATAAGGTTTAAAAATACACTCATCAAATTGTTTTGTGACAAGTTTAAGACTTACCTTTTACCCTATCATCTCAATTTCTTTAAATTGTTCATTTATGAGGTATTCACTGCATCATCATTGTGTCATAAATAAATTAATTTATTTAATGTCTAAAAATTATAAAAAAATACCATGATGTAGGAAATATTTTTATATTTCTAATTAATATTTATAGTCAAAAATATGACTTTTATTACTCCATGTAAAAATTGTTTTAGTAAAACAATACATGTTTGTGACATTTTTTTATTTTAACTTTAAATAAAAAGTTATTAATGTCATTTTCCTACCAAAGTGGCTCCATGTTGTCCCCAAGATGACCCATGGATTGTTGTTGACGTCAATGACACATCCATTAATGGTTGGACATGTGTCAAGGTCATTTCATATTATTATAACAATATCTTTCCCTTAAATTACACTAATTACCTTTAATCGCGGTTAATAAAACATAAAAATTAATATTCACCAAAAAATTATTTTAATCCCATTGAACCACATTTTACATACTAATGTCAACCATGTATGTATGATTTTTTAAATTAAAAACAAAGAAGTGTTAATGTATCATTTAAATGAAAATTCGATATTTTTAACTACCACTTAGTGGTTTCACTATTCATCAAAAATTGAAGTTTTTTAGAATAATATAAAAAATCACCATAAGCAATATTTGATATTCCGAATTAAAAAATGATGTCTATTTTAAAAAATTCAAAACATGAAATTTGCATTAATTAATTTAATAATTAATTCCCGCTATCAAAACAAATAGCGTGTTTTTATAAAACAATATATATCAAAAGATTGACACTCGTTTAAGACCAATTTCAAAGTGAAATTAATTCTAATGACCACTATTGGATTAAATTGTAAAAATATATTATAATTTCACTTTAAATCAAATTAAAAAGATAATCTAATCATATAAAAATATTATATTAAAAAGTGGTTTTGAATTAAAATACATCATTTTTCACTATTCATTAAAGAAATGAACTTTATCAGAAAAATACCAAAAATTTACACAAAGAAAATTTTGATGTGCCGATTCTGAAGACGAATTTTATTTGGTCCAATAGAATTTATAAGAGTGGCCAAAACTATATTAATTAGGGTTCACAACCAAAAGGTGATTAATCGACCTTTTAGTGAATTTTAGAGTATTTATGCTTAATATTGAATTCTTTTCTAATTTTAAGACTTTAACTTTACTTGGATAAATGAAAAAAACATTTAACAAACTGAAAAAATCATATTTTAGATATTTCTAGTCATTATTTCCAATACAACGGATAGACGTTAACTACATTTAAAATAATATTATTTTATTATTACAGTGCAACGTAAGATTTCAAAGAAACTCGTTGTTGTGTATTGGGTACGACATCGAGCATAGAATTCCCTTTAAAGTAATATTAATATTTTATTCACAAATATTAATAAATATGAAAAGTAAATATTCAATATTTTCCTGGGATGTTACATCCTTCCCCGCTTTTGGGAATTGCGTCCTCGCAATTTTTAAAATTGGGCTTGGAAAATAAATTAAAAGCCCCACATCAGAAAAGGAGTAAATTAAAAGGTCAATTTAAATGAAATAAATAGAAGTACAAATGTCACTCGAGTTAACCCATACTCGGATTCCATGTATGAAAAAATGGATATGGAAGAAAAAACGAAGGGTCATGTTCTGAGGGAGAGTGATAGAAAACATGTTTAGGAGAATGTTAACCACCAGAAAATCACAAACTGGTAATGGGTTAAATGGTATTTGATTCCCCATAAGGAAAAGTTAATAGACTACATTTTTTTAAGTTACTTTTCATTGAGAAATTTATTTGTGAGCTGAACTAAATCATAAGGAAACATACTTAATTGTCGTGTAAACTCTCATCTCCTACAATACTTCTTACAAAAACACATATTTTCTCCAAAAGATGAGTATTTAGGATAACTTGATCAAATTAAGAGAGCTATAATCATCATCTATAGAATCACATAATCCACAAAAGATAACTATATATTTCGCATCTCTTTAGACCTTAACCAAAACCAAAATTGTTAGGACAAGATCATATAATCCACAAATGGATAATCCTTTATTAAAAAAATATTCTTAATCTCTAAAATTTCTCCAAAAAACTCAAAAGTTCAACGAAGACCATTCAATAAACAATTTGTCCATTAAATTATTCAAAGTAAACCATACTAAGATTGTAACCCAAATATTTGAAGGATTTAATCACATAGTCTTCCAAGGTACAAATTAACATTTATCACCAAATAACATCAGTTTCTCTTAAAATATCCTATTGAAAAGTAATTAACCTAATCAAATATCATCCCTGATAGTTTAAAAATTTACATAGATTACCCCAAATCATCTTACTCTTGATTCATAAAATCATCTAACTAAAAAAATTATTCAAACTAACTTGGGACTTCACGTAGTCTAGTAGTAGGCTATAAATATCAGTCGCACTATGGTTGTGGGTTCAATTCGTGCAGCTTTGTCCAACGTGACGGGTTGTCACACGGTCTGCGTGTTGTCTTTTTTCCAAATCTATACAATTCTTAAAACATTCCCCAAAATGAGATAAAATATTCAAAAATAATCTTATCATATTTTAACCTCAAGTTAAACTCATGCCTTTCATTTTCCATCATAACATATAGTAACCCATAATTACATCCAAAGTAAAGATCATATAAACCCTAATGGTCACCTTTATAATTATTACCTGAACATTCACATTGAGTTGGTTCTCTCATACATAATGCATTAGAGAAACCAACAAGGTTCAAGTGGTTGTTCATGACTTCTGATAGCTGGTTCAGAATAACCAAAATATTTCTCATTGAATCCCCTATTTCATCTAGTCTCTTAATCAGAGAACCACTACAGTTTCATTCAAACCCACTGTCACTTTGGTGCCTGCTAGATCCACCCATTTACTAAAACCAAAAAGGTCAGTGTGAGTATATCAACAAAATCATCATGTACTAAAGAGGAAGATAAAAACTAAGATATACTTATCCAAGTTATCTCAAACTCATTCCAAAATTAAAAAATAACATTGACTCTATCTAATATAATAACCATTTTGGTTATACACAACTTGTCACTTATGATGAAACAACACTCTATCCTCTAAATTTATCTAAACCGTCATTTGAAACCAACTATAAGTCCCTATCCTTAAACATTAATTTATATTGAGTTATTTCAACAATACACGTTGAGGATATTTTCAGGTTCAGAATTTTAGAGAATTAGATCATAAATCATGCATTACATTCCACATTTACTAAAAGTGGTTACATAAAAGATAGTATTCATTTTTTCCCATCAATAGAAACATATTTAAAATAAAACATGGATTCTTTCTTGAAAATTCCATGAAACTATCATCATATCATGTACCATTCCCTTGTTCTGTGACAAACATTTCAAAAACATGGGATGAGAATAAAAATCTCAGTAAAGGATATATAAATGCAGAAAGGAAACATTAGTCCATGTATGAAATCATACTTTACACATAGAACATATGAATTTTAACATACCACATCAAATCATGAATAAATCATTGAAATCATAATACATAAAGGTAACTTCAGGCATTCAAAACATTCATACGTAGGTAGTAACCCAATTGGGTACGTTTGGAATACCCATCACAGTATATTCCCTAAATCTCTTCGGAGAAACCTTAACATTTAACCCCTTCGCGTTACCCAATGTATTGGAGAGATATATCAGGCTCACCCGCCATTAGTTTATCACGGAACCACCCATCTTCATAAAAAATTCCCATGAACCATAACATAATCATATCACATAAAATAAGCCTAAAATAAAAGTTAACATTCCCACATTGCAATAACAATAGAACATTTTAAGATATTGAAATAATGAATCCATTCTAAAAACCATTTTCAAAACCATTTAGTACATTTAATAAAGAGACTTTTGAATCAAAGTGTCCCATACCACTTTGAAGCTTTTAACATTTTAAACCATTAATATATATATAATTAAATCCTTAAAAGCATTTTGAAAATATGGATATTAATGAGAAATATTTACTAGAATAAATTATTAAAACATTTAAAACGATATTTTAGTTAATGGGTTTTAAAAAAATTAGAGACACTTGAATACAATAATTGAGAAATAACATTTAATCAGAACATTATAATATCATGAGAATAAAGGGATTCATGACATAATATTCCAAATGATAGTATATACACCATATTAGAGTGAATTGGTGCATAACAACAATGAAGTCTATATAGAAATGTAAAATTAAATGAAATCCCCTATAAAGAAGGTATCCTTAAATTTAGGATAAATCAATCTCATAATTATTTGTGACAAATATAAATAAACCCAATATAAGTGGATATTAAGTTTAAAACAATAAATGTTCATTCACACATATTCAAAGAATTACATATTCAATAATTACGTGATGAACCCAAAGAAATCAAAGTTGTGTTATGAAGTTCTATTGGTAAAATTCGACAGTCTAACGGCGTCACATTACAATTCATAAAATTAGTTGATGAAAGAGAAAATGGAATCTCATCACTTGTAAATAAAATTTACATCAATAAGGATATTTAAGAACATATCCTAACATAAAAAGGTGAAAATTAAAAGACATAACAAAATAAGTGTTTTAAAAAGAGGAGGGTGAAAGGTTCCCTTACCGATTTGGGAAAATATCGAAACGTACACCCCACGGAATAAGGGTCATAAAATGAAGATGTAAATACCCATAAATGAGATTATATTATAAAAATAGTAAAATATTTGGTAGTACATACACCACACAAAAGTAAATAGTGGAAAATGTATCATGAATCTCACGGGAATAAAAAGTGAGATGAAAATCCCCTTATCAAAATTCAGCAGCCTAACGGCACCACAGAAAAGTTCCAAGAATAGATTGATGAGATAAAATATGGTCTCTAATCATATTAAAATAATATTTACAGAACTTTTAACATAAAATAACATCCCAAAACATAATAAATAGGAGCTTGAAGTATGTTACATAAAAAAGAGTACTTAAGAAGAAAGAGAGACGTAGGATCCCTTACCTCATGCCCGACTTGTCTTGTTTGTTTCTTTATATTCCTAAATAATAAACTTTGGTCAATTAATAATTGTTTAAAGACCTGCTTTAAATATTATTATTCAATTCATATCACATATTATAATTTTATAATAATTGGTTAATAATGTGAGTTCATATCAGACGTTTTTGCCGATTTTTGATACATGATTCAAAAATGAACTTGTTTGAAAATGATTTCCCATGTAGTTATAAGTACATCATCTCCATAATATAATTAATCATATATATCAGGTACATATTAATTTTATACTATTCCATAACATTTGGAGATAAAAAGAAATGAAATTCACCGTTCATGGAGACGGTATGCCCTACGTACGGATGAACGCTACTTTCATTTTCTTGTCATATTAATGGAATAAAAAATAATTGAGATATATATATATATATTATAATTAAATTATAATATATATTTTATATAGGTCACATAATTTCTTTAATTTCTTTCTTTATACATTCCATGTATTGCATGAATGAGTCACATCACTTGAGGGGGTGGTAGTCCACACTTCCTCATATGAAATTATCGCATTTGCACAACATGAAAAGAATAATGGTATGTCTTAAATATTAAATACAGATGCATATAGAAAACCTAAATACCATATATATCATATATAAAATACAGTGAAATCATAATGGCACCCTTTAAAGGTGTTAATAGAATATTGAATAATCATCATTTCGTGAGGCAGTAATTCGCCATCCACAGAAACAATGTGTTCTTTAACCATTAGAAGGATGTGTGTGTAACTGTATCTCGAATCATTATTATAAAAATATCCTAGTATATTGAAGATACATGTTTTGTTACAAACGAATATAATAAATAGAGTTTTGGGGGTTGGAGAAGCAAAATAATTCAAAATAACATAAGAGAAGACATTACCTTTAAATCGTGTAACTCCCTTTGGTTTGAACGAAAATGGTTTCTTGAAGAGATGTATGCCCTAGGTGAGTCTTCAATGATGAATAGGGGGTTTGGAGAGATGAAACGGGCAGGATTTGGATGAGAAAACTCCTTGAGAGGTGTGGGTAAGGAGGTAGAGGTGGGGGCCTTTTATAAGAAAAGAGGAGGGGAACTCTTGGAAAGTTATAAAATAATACTTTATTATAAAATGATTTTCGGATTTTAAATTTTCCAAAAGGATATATTTCTAGGATATGGTTATAGGGTTTCGAAATACACCCATACAATATGTTTTTAACAAGTTTATGACTTAGATTTCAAAGTATCATCTCAATTTATTTAAATCGTTCATTTATGAGGTAACCACAGCATCATCACGATGTCACAAACTAATTAATTTATTTAATGTCTAAAAATTATAAAACAATTATCATGATGTAAGAAATATTTTTATCTTTCTAATGAATATTAATAGTAAAAAATATGACTTTTATAACCCCATGTAAAAATTGTTTTAGTAAAATAATTGATGTTTGTGGCATTTCTATTTTAACTTTTAATAAAAAGTTATTAATGTCATTTTCCTACAAATGTGGCTCCATGGGGTCCCCAAGTTGACCCATGGATTTTATTGGTCGGCAATGACTCGTCCAATAAGGGTAGAACATGTGTGATGGTCATTTCATATTATTATAATATTATCTTTATCTTTAATAACACTAATTACCATTAATCGCGATTAATAAAACTTAAAAGTTACTATTCACCAAAAAAATTATTTTAATCCCATTGAACCACATTTTACTTCCTAATGACAACCATGTATGTTGGATTTTTGAAATTCAAAACACATAATTGGTAAAGCTTCATTTAAAAGAAAAATCAGTTTTTTTAACAACAACTTAGTTGTTTCACTATTCATCAAAAATTTAACTTTTTCAGAAAAATACAATAAATTCACCCTAAGCTATATATGATATTCCAAATTCAAAAATGATGTCTATTTTAAAAAATTAAAAACATAATAGTTTAATTAATTAATTTAATAATTATTTCCCGTTGTCAAAACAAGTAGCGTGTTTTTATGAAACAATATATATCAAAAGATTGACACTAGTTTAAGTCCAATTTTAAATTGAAATTAATTCCAATGACAACTATTGGATTAAATGGTAAAATTATATTATAATTAGACTTTAAAACCAATTCAAATGATAATCTAATCATATAAATATATTAGCTTAAAAATAGGTTTTGAATTAAAATACAACATTTTTCACTATTCATTTACAAAATGAACTTTATAGGAAAAATACCGAAAATTTACAGAAAGCAAATTTTGATGTCCTGATTCTGAAGAAGATTTTTATTTGGTACAATAGAATGTATAAGAGTGACCAAAAATATATTTAAGACGGTTCACCATCAAAAGGCGATAAATCGACATTTTAGTTGATTTTAGAGTATTTATGCTTAAAATTGAAATCTTTTCTTATTTTAAGCCTTCATCATTTATTGGATAAATGAAAAAAACATTTAACAAACCTATAAAATCATATTTTAGTTGTTTCTATTCATTACTTCCAATAACATGACTAGGAGTTAACTACCATTTAAAATAATAATATTTTATTATTAGAGTGCAACGTAAGATTTCAATGAAACTCATCATTGCTTATTGGGTATGTCATCGAGCATATCATTGCCTTTAAAGTAATATTAATATTTTATTCAAAAATATTAATAAATATGAAAAAGAAATATTATTTATTTACCTGGGATGTTACATAAATTCATTATACTAATAACTATTAATTCTATTGATTCTTGTGATTTTTAGTAGTGTAGTAGTTATAAATATGAGATTAATTGACATTTTAATAATAAAAATGTAATAATTCATGAACCTGATTTATACATTCTTAAATTCTAATATAATTTTTATTTAAACTATTTATAATAGTTTTTTGGAAAATTTATTGCCTTTTTCTAAAAGTATAGTTATAATTTTACAATGAATTATTTTTCCATTAAAATGTTTTTATATCATTTATCTGATATTCAATAAAATAACTCCAAATTTCGTCCTATAAAACTATAGGGGATAATATATTTTTCCATGGAATACTCATTAGTATTGTATAAATTAAATATTAAAATACATGTAACCTACTTTCTTACATCATGACCACCATGAAATAAATGAAAAAATAATGTTTATATATTTAACTAAGGAAAATATAATAAATCACTATAATAATAATTTAGATTATACATATTAATTAACTTGATTTAAGAAACCGTACCAAACTAATTATATTATAAGAAGAAATGGCACATGGGTTGTCATAAAAAGGAGTTATAAACATCACATGATATCATATTTTTTTCATCTCTAAGATCAGTTATCTTCCAGCATCATCGTCTTCTAATATACATAGTCATATGTAGAACAAAATGTATGTTCATATTCATGTTATATTATAAAGATACCATGAATTTTCATTCCAAAAAGTCATATTTCACTATAATAACAAGTGGCAATATTCATTAATAGTTAGTAATATATAAACAAATGAACCCACCATATTTTACAATGAATTATCTAGCAAGGATGCACAATTAATGGGGGGTTAGAGGAAATAATCATATCCAATTAATAATAATGATTTAGATAATTTATATATAACATAATATCATTAATATAATTGATGAAGTTAAAATATACATAGTCTTAATTTTGAACTATTCCATACAACAATTGGATTAAACATATAATTTGTTAATAATGCATATAGATGTAATACTAGAAATATACATCTATATGGATACAAATATAAATATAAATATATATATATATATGATACACTTGATTCCTCTTGACCGGGGTTGGAGTTGATAAAATATGTTGTATAACATTTTCTAACATGATCTGTACCATGGGAGAAATTAATCTTCCACTCGAGTAAGTTATTATCTAATGCATTTTCCTATGCGATAAGCTAGTGCAGTTACCTATTATGGCTCTAAAATTTTTCAATGGAATTTATCTTCTAAAATTATTTTATATAATAATAATTGTATATATAACATTTATAATTGAATAAAATAATTATAAATTAATAATTGATGAAATAAGGGGTATTTATACAATATCTGGAACTTATACTAGTGGAATAGTAACTTCACTATTGTAATAGTAATATGACAACTAGGAATAGTAACCTAACAAATAAAATAGTAATCACATCTAAGAATGTGTAAATAATATTTTGGTATCTAATAAATGAAAATACGATATATTTATATCTTAGTATATGTAAATAAATGTTCCAAAAATGATAAATTATGTGTTGGTATTTTTGTATAGAGTACATTTTTACAGTCTAATTTATAATTAATACAATTTCTACAAAAAATATTTTCATTAAATAGGTTTATAATTTAAATTTTTATTTTCTTGTCATTATTATATAATTTCATGACACCAATTTTAATTTTTCAAAGAGTTTTATAATCAATTTTAATTTATAAAATATGTGTTTTTAAAATAAATGTATATTTTAAATTAAAATTTAATTTCTCGTATATAGAAAATAATTTTATAAATTATAGTAATTTTTTGAATTATACAAGTCAAAAAATGGTTTGGTAAAGTGTTTAGGGTTTTTATAAAATTTTTTAATATTTTTTGAATAGTTGAATAGTGTAATTTACTATATTTAACATTGTAAGTAAATTAATGAATTTTTCAGTCATGGATGATGTAAGATAACATTATCTTGAATTTATATTATCTATTTACTATTCTATGTAACTATAATCAACAATATTGATATTCTAAATCCAAAATAATAAATAAATAAGTAAAATAATCATAACACACTTATACTCCAACTATATATACAACCTCTGACCACCTCTTATCCTAACTCCTCCAAATCGATGATTTTTATCCAAATTATTCATAACACACATACCAAGTATATAATACATATATAGTGTGATTTTTGAATTAATAAATGAAATAAAAAAATTCCTTAAGGATGTTTTGAAGGAGAGGATGTTCTAGAGGTAAAATCCTATTTCATTTTCATCTAATTGTTTATTTTTTTATTTTATTTTCTTATAAATTCCACACATAATTATCCAAATGTGGAATAATAACAAAAATCATATATTTTTACTATAATATTATAGTTTTAATGGAATAATCTATTATCAAATAACAACTCTATTCCTTTTATTCGAAAAATTATAACATTAGTTTTGTGGTTTTGATTTACAGCCATCGTGGACAATGAATTTTCATTTTTTTACAAGTGCCTTAAATGATATTTCTAAAACCAATATAAAATTTTACAAATGTGTTTAAATGTTTATTAATAATTATTTAGTGTTCTAGAACAATTTTTTACATAATAATAATTAATGAAACAAAACTATTTTTTTGACCAAAAAAGAGAAGTTAATAAAATTGGTTAACATTAATGATTATTCTAGTGAATCATCCTCAAATATAGAATCAAAATGATATATAAATCTTTTCAATATTCTATAATTTCATTAATAACATATAATATCAATTATGGATAATTATCCCCATTTAACGTGATCTTTTATAAAAGAATATAAGTGAACCAATTATGGATACATAGGAAACTAAACTTCCAAAAAATGAAATGGAATATTATAACTCATCAAAATGGATATAAATAAACATAATTAAATTATACTGAATCAAATATTTTTCTGAAGCGGATTTGAATAAAATTATTAACTATTATAATTCCACTATCCTAAATGGGATGTTCAATAGAATAGCACTTTTAGACATAAGGTACGGGAGTCTCTCTGAAGCCATATTTTTCATTTGGTTACACATTATATAAATTTTCCTCAATTTAATTCATAATTATTCATATATTCTCCCCATATATTCAATGTTTATATTCCTAAAATTTTACATATATCAATTCATATTTATTTATTGGGGAAATAAATTATTTAAAATCTTATATTTTCAATCCTAACAAAAAATATCTCAATTAAAAAGAACCTCACAATTTCATAGCCTTTTTCATTTATTGTACATAATCTATTTTAAGGAATGATTTATGTCTAAAAACATTATTTTTAATGAAAAAATATCTTCGTTCGTTTATGCTCTTATGAAAACTATTGTGAATTATTCCCTTTAACGAATCATCAATATTTTCCCTTAAACCTCATTATAATAGCATATTTCAAAAGTTTCATAATCATTATTTTTACATGTCTTCAATTATGTTGTAATTTATTAATCATGACCTATTCCAATTATCAAATCTTAATTTCTGTATTTGATTTAAATACAATTATTCGACAACAAAATTTTTTTTTTCAAATTTTTTTTCCTTATGTCATCACCCACCTTTTGTAATATGATGTAAGGGATAACATATTTTGTTCCCTTCCTCCATCCTGTTTAAGAAGAGATAATGTCCCATGATCTCGCCTTCAATAGGCTTGGTAGAGGAAAATAGCACAAAGTGTATATAATCTATCATATTATGGAATTCAATACCAATTTATGGGATAATATCGAGAGATAAGATGGTAAATCCCATGAAACATTAATACTAAATGTAAACGTAAATCCAAAATCCATTCCCACATTCACATTCAAATGTAAAGCAGATTCAAGGTAAAAAAAATCTCCAAATGTAATGTTCTAAGATATTATAGTCTAAGAGGAAGCGACCACCAATCCCATCACCCAGGCTAGTAATGGACATCACGGTCCTCAAATTCCTCTTGGAAACCTAAAAATAGTTTTATATTCATTAGGGGAGTATATAAGTATACCCAGTAGGAAAACTAATTCCACCCATGCACATGCGAGGGAACACACTAACAACTCTGTGAGAAAATAGGAGATCCTTAATGAACCTACCAATAAATACTAATTATCTCTTCCTCAGCAAGGCGCACTCACTAAATGACCCAAATAAAGTAATGTAATAGTGTAATAACATTGATATTTGGGTACCCAACACCACGTTCCACTAGTTGACTGCTCATAAATCTAAATGGTATTCTTGATGCTACCTCTCTTACCATTCTCAGTCCCACGGTTACAACCTATCCATACACACCCGGGCCTCAACCCATTCACAATCCCACCCACAAACACATGGGAAAAAATAACCACAACTCTCACCCTAAGATAATTGGGACACATTATGAAGATTCTTTAGAAAAAAAACCTAACCAAGAAAAAAAAGGTCGCTCATACACTATAGATCCTTTCCAAAAGGAAATTAGGCTATGTTAATCCCCATTCCATTACATCATGCCCGAATTTTCTCGAGCTGTAAGCGAACAAAAGAGGCAATGAGGAAGAAATTCAGTTACCATCTATCCATCCACCCACCAGGATATTGAGAGAGAACCCTCCCCCCTAAAATGAATGTGTTCAACACATAGAGCTCAATAAGGGTGATGTTCATATAGAAGTAAAAATGTAATACAATTTATACATGTAAATAAGAAAACAGTCAACCCAATGTATGGGATTCAAAATAAAAACAAGCCCACTAAGATCCACTTTCATTGTTAACCCTTTATGCACAACCCCACAAACCCTACTCCTTTTTATTCAAACACATACCATTTATTTATATAAGGGGTTCACTATAATTTATTACAACACTACCGAAAAATTACAAACCACAACCACAAAAATAACAAACACCAAACATCAGTGCCATTGTACAATAGCACAAACCCAGATTTATTGTCCATTGCACAATCCCCTAATCATCATATACACCTGTTTAGTTGTTTTCCAAAAAGAATTCACTAAAATAAAACAACACATTCTTTCTTTCATATCTAGGCCATGTAGCCCAACTTCCCAACAATTCTGAGACATAGACCCATTGTACCCATGTTTGTAACAACATTGTGGTCCCACTTCCCAATAATGTTCGACGACCACGACACAAAAAATACAGTTCAGCTGCATACAAGTTCATCCATTACACAATCATTTAGTATCGAAAAGTGGGATACCAACACACCCCATGTACTACCCCTCACACAAATCCCAAATCAATTGAAATAAAGCAGCATCCCAGTTGTACTCACATACCACTCCATTCTCACGAAACCAACTCCTCTTTCCAGCCTAGTACCCACAACTCTGCTCCCAACTGCAGTATCACACAACTCACACTAAGTTACATAACTCTATAGAACCCAACACTCAGTCACAACTATCAAAAAATGTGTCTACATTTTTAGATATAACCAATATAGTTTCATAAATTCCACTTAATTATATCCAATGTGATCACACAATAGGTTTGATCTAGGGAATCCATTTATATAACCAAGTATATGTTGTTTAATGGATTTTCATATTATGGATATTTATCCAAACATCCCAAAAATAGAACACATCCAGTTCACAAGAAAATACCTCAAACATTAATTATTTTTTGGAGGCTTAAATCCACAAAAATCTATAAAAGTATAAAAGATAACAAAAAAAAGTTACCATCATCAAACCAATCTATGCCCATTATTTTACTTACCCATTTTATCTTTTGATCATATTTACATCTTATTTATTTTTTATTTAAAAAAATGTATTCAGTTCTTCATCACAAAAAAACATTATTACACTTACACAGCATAATGCACAATTAAAGAAAAAAAATGATATCCCTTCTAGATGATCAATGGAGAGAAGATATTCATTTTCTCAAGAACATGGGATCACACTAGTAGTAGGGAAGAACTCCAACGAAGATGAGGAGAAGAGAATGAGAACCAGTACACAACCCATCTAGGGAGGAAGCCTCTAGAATCACTAAGGGTAAACTAAAAAAACATAAGGAATGGAAGATCCCAACACTGAAGAGTTATATCCAATCTCAAAGGAAGACCATTTTTAAAAGAAATTAACATGAAAATGTGGTTACGATCACTTGTTTATTTCATATCATGTAGTTCATTGGGATATATTAGGATATAATTAATACTAATTTGAAGCAACCATAAAAAATGTCGATGAATCCTTTAAAATCATATTATGTAAAATAACATGCACGATGGGGGAAATTATAAAAATGAGAAAAGTGTGGAAAACAACTCATGATTTTCCAATTGGAGAATCCCCGAGGGGTGAGTCACTGATGCGGATCCACCGACGAGTGAGCTACCGACAAGACCTACAATTGTTGAGCCACAAACACAAAGCTACCGAAATAATGATATATCGATGACTCAACCTACCAACACCTTGACCTACAGACACCTTTACAAAAAAATGCCTTGACCTAACAACAACTTATCTCCCTAATATCGATGCTCCTGACTCACTGATTCATGAAATCATGGCTCACCGACACACTAACATGCGAACACACTTACATTTCGATTCACTGACATGTAGATGAAAACCTGGAAATTAAGAAAGCTAATGAAATGAGCCAATGAAATTTTTGGTACACCAGAAACACTATATTTTCAAAAAGGAAGGGCCTAAAGAAATCTGGGTTATTTCATCAATTACCTCTCAAATTATTCTCATCATTGAGACATTTATAACAAAACCAAAAGAAGGGGGGTATTAACATACACCTCTTAAAATAACTATAAGGGGAATACCACCTCTTGTTATTAATGGAATGGAGTGAAAACCTCGATATCCCAAAACACCTCCTTGTGATCTATATATTGAACAACTATGAAAACAATATGGCCCCATACATCCCCAAACAACCACCAAAACCCAAAAGGTCTCACCATCACGACACATAGATTAGGGTGGTTGTTTCGCTATGTCACGATACTATACTATTTGGAAAGCACTGTCACTACTATTTGGGTTTAATCTCATCCACATTAATGTGTGTAGACAATGAATCATTTCCACCCCTCCCCATAGACATGAATTTTCACACACATTTAGTGATTAGGGAAACAACTTATCATACAACAATCAAGGTCAATCATTTCATCATAAGCAAGGTACAAGGAAAAATAGAGAAAATTCATAATAGCTCCATGTACTGGAACACATTTTTGAATCCCATTCCCATGTACTCTCCTAGAGTCCACCAAGCCTCTGTAACACAAAAAACAAAGGAAGGGTTTATCCATGCATCCCCTTCTCCTTATAATCTTATATTCTTATTGGTTGCTCTAAAAAATCATTTAATCCCCAACATCCAATTCTCCTCAGTCTAGGATGTTGGAGTCATCAGGTAGATACTGATGGATTTGAGATACATGAAAGCCATTGTGGATCCAATCCAACCGCATGGGAAACACTAGATGATATGTTACCTATACAAACTTCTCCCAACATCTCAAATAGTAAGATAAACCAGAGAGATTGATAGATTCCTCTACCAAACCTCTACTATCTATGCCGGTGGGAGACCTTTAAGGACATGTGGTCAACAAACACAAACTCCCAGGGACACCTCCGATAAACTGTATCTGATATATACTAGTCCTAATCCGCCTTCATCATCTCACGAACAAGATTAACTTTATTCATTATTCTCTACAATATCATTTTTCTAGGGGGGTCTGCTTCCCGAACCTCTAACCAACATATTGTTGAGCGACCATGATTTCCATACAAGGCTTCAAATGGTGACATTACAATTGAATATTGATAGATTTTATGGTAGGAAAACAATATCATGGGAATGTTTCGTACCCAGTATCCTCCAAAGTCCAAGACACACACCTCCACCATGTCCACCAGCATCATGATGGTCCTCTCGGTCAACCCATCTGTTAGAGGGTGGAGTGCAGTCTTAATGCGTAACTGGGTGCCAATGGCATGCTATAGTCCACTAAAAAATCACATACATTATAAATGTATACTGTTCTATGATAAGAGATCTTGGAACTCCATGCAGTCACATAACTCCACAAACATACATCTATACTATGGAATCAACTTCGCGTGACTGCTCGATTTCTAGGATGTGGGCAGATTTCATCAATCAATCCAACACTAATGAAATATCATTGCATCATCCCAGATCCCGATGTAATAGTATGATTAAATCCACCAATATTTCATTCCAAATCTACTCGAGATCATCCAGGGGCTTCAACATACTACCGAGAACATGGTGCTTGACCTTCACTTGCTGACACACTAGGAATCATTCCACAAACCCTACAACTACCTGCGACACCATAGGCCAACAAAAGTATTCCCTCAAGCCTCAATACATCATATATACCCAAAAATGCACCACTAGTTGTGAGATATAAATTTCATGGAGAACTCTCTCTTGTACAACAAATTAGACAAATAGATTCCCATAGAACTACATTAGATTTTTGTTATCCTATGATCATTCATCTAGAGCAACACAATAGACAACATGGTCATGCATTACTTCAGACTCCAAGTCACCCCACTGAGACTCATCTACATATCACACGAATGATGAATTCACTGTCATTTAAAAGAGATATTCTTTTCAACTTTCCCCATAGCATCTGGTCACAATGTCACCAACTCTTCTATTTCCTTCAAGCATTCCTGGATTCCCAAACGACCTCCTTCTGTGAATTCCTGCTCAAGGCATTAGCTACCACATTACCCTTCAGTAGGGTGTAATATATTTATAAGTAGTAATCATAGAGGAACAACATCCTTCATCACTACTTCATGTTCATGTCTCATTGGAAAAAGATATACCTAACTATCTTGTGATCCGTGAAGATCATAAAGCGCTTCCCGGTGATGTAATGTCGCCAAAACATCTGTCTGAACACAAACAATAAAAGCTCAAGATCATGGGTTGAATAAATAAATTCACGAATATGTAACTACCAAAAACCAAATGATATTTCACCTTTTTTATGCATTTTCACACATCCCAATCATAGGCTGATAGTGCCGCAAGACACCTTGAACAACATCACTTCTTAATGAATCTATATACTGGGCACTGACTAGATTCCCCATATGATAGATAAATTCTTCTTTAAAATTATCCTTCAAAATAAATTATTCATCATTTCTATTCAAGAATATCGATGGAGAAGAAACTCGAGAGAAGTCAGGTGAAATCCTCTGATAATAGTATGGGAGACCGAGGAAACAATGAACCTCTTCTATACCTTTCTCAGACACCATTATTCTGAAGAAGTACACCTCTCACATGCATAACATGCACTATGAAATCTTCTAAAAGAGTTGGTTGTGTCAGAGGAATTACAAGACTCTCCTAATATGCCAGGTGTGCTCCTCTTCTAACCTTGATTAGATCAGGATATTTTCAATGAACACAATGATGAACCGAACCAAGTACTCATGAAAAATAGTGTTCTTGAGCCACATAAAAATGACTGGTGAATTTGTGACATAGATCGGAATGAACACAAACACTATGTTACTATACCTGCACATGAAAGGAGTCATCCGGATGTCACACTCCATAACCCTCAACGGCTGATAACTAGACTGCAGTTCGTCCGTATGGAAACTACGTTCACCATTTAACTGGTCGAAAAGATCATCAATTCTCGTAATGTGGTAACTATTCTTGGACATTTCCTAATTTATGATCCAGTATTCTATGCACAGTATTCGTCCTCCTTTATCCTTCATCGATAAATAGATTGGGACACCCCATGAAAACAAACATGGGTAGATAAAACCCTACTTCATCATTACATCAACCTGAATCCTCATCTTCTATAACTCTGAAGGCACAATTCGATAAGAAGCCATTTAAATAATACAGTCATCAAGTTAGAAGTCTATCCCAAAATCCTTGTCACATCGAGGTGGTACAATGAAAACCTCTTTAGAAAATACATCCACGAACTCAATGACAACCCCCAAAACTACCACCAGCTTTATGTTAGCTAATTCCACTGATAGCTCAACTAATAATTAAATAAAAGGCTCCATATATTGGATAACCTCCTAAAATCTCTGCTCCCCAATGAAATCATTGAAATGGTCTCCCCTATTTGAGAACACGAACCTTCTCCAAAAGAAATCGATAAAAAATGCACAAAAAATAACCATTTGATACCAAGGATGACATCATATGGATACGTTTGTATAAAAAAATATCATCATTAGACGGATGTGGCCCCAGCCTCAATCTACAACATTCATAAACATCCAATTGACTGGTCTAACCTCCAACTGGAGTACATAGCGCTAGGGGAATGATATGTCTCTCTATATATAGTCCAGATCATGCACTATAACAGGTTCAAAAAATTAGTGATATGATCTTGATTCAATAAAAGAACATTCTAGAGTACTAACCAGACTGATCATACCTCAAAATACTTCTCGCCCACTAGAACTTCTTCCTTTTCAACATGAAACTACCTACACCTAGATCATCTACCTACATACTGTCAAACACCTCTGCGACCACACCCTCATCATGGTCCCAGAGGAGCACCATGTGGTAAACCTCTCCAAGCACTATCTACCATCAGTGGAGCAGGAGAAAATTTCTCCTAAAGCTAAAAGAGCCTGACCGGGAACATTTTCTACAGAGGTGGGTGCCAAACTATCCCACCCCAACTGTACGATGCTCAAAATGGGAACTTATCCGGGCGATGTCCACGACCTCAAAATAAAATGAACCTCTGTCCAAAGCCCATGGTGAAAGGTAGAGGACACTGATATCAAAACTGGATCTATAGGGAACTACTTCTAGCTACTCGAATCCTGGAAGACCCTGATGTTGGTGACCCATTGCAGGAAGCATTCCCATTTGACGAACTCAGCTAGATCCACTATTATAGAAAACCTCCCAATGAGTGAATCCTAACTACTTCCTTGTCCTTCTTCATAAACCTCTATGTATGTTGGTAGAGGGAAAGGAGTAAGAATATAAAAATGGTAATATCTGAGTGCCTTCTCTAAGAGTCTTGCTCGGGACTCCTCATATGTAATGTTATCCGGTTTGAAGTGTAAGATAACTATGAACATGTCCCCAAGTTCCCATACAGACATACTAACATTCTAGAGGAATATTATCTCCTACCTCTTCTCTACCATCATTGTGGAACGAATTAATTTCTCTTGAAACAACTTCTCAAATCTAT